>OU026157.1:130308678-132808678 GCA_907269105.1 Volucella inanis
AGAATGCAAATTTATCATGGAGGATCAGTTCAATTGAAAGATTATTTGCTTAAGGCTTTTACGGCCTTTCGAACACGTAGGCTTCGAAGCCAATTTTGGGGAACGAAGCAAAAATCACAGTTGCACAAAACATCGTAACAAGTGGGAGAACATTCTCCGATAAAAGGATCCATCTAGCGATATTACTAACTTCAGTACTGGATTTAAGTTCCTTCAGAGATGCAAATGTAGATTAAGATTATCTTCTAGTTATTCAATAAATAAACGTTGCACCATGGTAGAGAAACCTTAACTTAGATATCTCAACGAACTATAGAGTGCGGTCTAGTTAAAAAATTTCTAATGTATCATCGCTCCTTCATCAAAGAAGAAGCCTCTAAGCCTCCAATCATGGAAAAAGACAATGAGTTCAAAGATGATGTATATGAAACAATTTTTTGTGAGCTTTCAGGCCTGAGCCTGAAGATATACAGGGTAATAGCTGATTTTCGGATCTTGGGAAAATTGATCCAGGTGTCCAGATATGCACTAGATTTAAGCAAAGTGATCAGCATCCTTTTGAATTTTCGTATTTGATCTGAAAAGATAGAGCTTGCGTAGGTGTTAATATAGTCACTATGCAGCCGTTCGACATTGCTGACAACATCGACTCAACATGTCGTTGAAGAAGCATTTGCAAGTATTTTAAAAAATGGCGAAAGGGGTAGTTCTTAAAACAGGACCAAATACATGCTTTCAACATACAACGTAGAAGCTTCTTAGCATTTGAGGGAAAGCAGCACTGTCAACAACTGCATCCGAGTCAGTGGAAAACAAACAAAAACATAAGTGAAGAGCATACGAAGATTGTCCCATTGGGTCAGAATTGCTAGCGTAAAATCGAGTTGAGGACTTGATCGTGTTAGCAATGTTACACGAATTCGTATGTTGGACGATAAGCTGGAAGGCAGTACTGATATCGGCGCCTTTTAACCAGGATGATTGCGAATAACGAGAAAGAATTATCTTGACGAACTCTATGAGCTGTACCAAGATACGGATATATCACAAAAGGACACGATACGAAGACTGTCCGGGCTTGACGATGTCGAACGAATGGATGACCTCTTTTTTCGTTATTTAAAACTAATACTGCTGACATGACACACGTTGAACTTTGAAAAGCATCCTAAATTTGTTGAGATACAACAAATTTTATTATACTTATTTCTTTAAATTTAGTTTGCTTCTCATCCCTTAGGACATAATACGTTATAAAGAATAAACATCAATCGATTGTGATAAACGAGTATCAGCAACTACCTCGTAAAAGTCCAACCCACTTAGAGGATTCCACGTCGCAATAACTTTTCCAAAATGACCATCTTTTATCAAATTCGAGATAATCCAATAAAATACCACTCCCCCCACCGCCTTAAACTGCACTCAAAACTTCAACTCAACAACTTTTGTTCAGCACCTTTTTGAAATCTAATTCGTCAAATGACTAACGTCAACAGTAAACATGATCCTTTAACAATTCTCCGACTCTTGTTGCTGCCAACCAATGTCATTGAACTTTGCTCTTTAAGGAAAGCCCACCGAAAGTAATATTTTATTTTATTTTCTCAAAAAAAAGGACATTCTTATTACCAGGAATAATTTATAAAGATATTTCTTTTTCACAATCCTAAATCACAAAGTTAGGGACAAAACCTAATAAAAAAAAGGTCACTTTCTATCCTCACAAAAAACGCGTAGATGGATAAGAAAAAATAAAGGAGCTTCTAATAAACAGTAAAAAGGAAATAATACACTTCTATCTCTCAAACACAGAGGAAAATTCCCAAAGAAAATTCAAAAGAAAGATCTCAATATCGAACTGAAAGGAAAAATGAAACTTTATGTGTCCTTTTCCTTGGACGCTTTTAGCCAAGAAAATATTTTTTTTTTCTTTTGTATTGTACTTGTATCTTTCAGCTTTGTTTAAAGAAAGGGTTACGAATTGCGTTCGGGTCATTCCCTTAAATTTGTCGTCTGACCCTGGGGTGATAACGGGGACAAAAGTTGAATCTTAAATTTGTGATATGTCCCTCAGTGTAGCCTGGTGTACAATATTTAATAATTTCAATTCATCTGAACATTCATCGTACATTTAACAGAAACCAATATTATTGGCGATAATATCTAGACAATTGAAGATGCATCTGCTGCCAGAATCTGTGTAGACATAATGATTATCCCAAAGACTTCATAGGTTAATGAAATGTGAGGTAATGAGGTTTCTCTCTATGCGAAATAACTCCAGAGTTTTTCTCTGGAGTTGAAAGTGTGGAGCTTTGACCAAGGCATTAATTGTTAATGACAAGCAAGCAGCTAGAAAACACTTTCAAATCAAACAATTTCTATTTCTTAATAGTTTAACAACCCTGCCTTACGAAATTCTCATATAAAATTCCGAAAAGAGGAAAAAAATCACGAAAATGTGAAAAGCTGTACCAACTAAATAAGAACATGCTGTTTCAAAAAGTTTGTGAGAAAATAATTATATTTTTCTTGTTAATTTTCAAGTGCTCGTCACGAAAATGTGTAACATTTGATTTTAAATTGAAACCAAAATACAACATAAAGACTTGGTTAAGAAAATACAACAACAAGTGCTAGAGTTCGAACAGATAGTCACCTATATCAATACTGATCCTGAATTTCGAACGGATGAGGATGAACTTGCAAACCACTACTAGTTGTTATCCAAAAGAAACTTAACGCTAAAAGCAACAGGTAAATTGCAGCACCTTCAATCACAGTCTCAATTTTAAAGGTATATGGCGATGGTGAATGCTTATTTACATCTAACAAAAAGGGGAAAATCAAAAAGTCAATTTTGAGAACGGTGATATATACAGATCTCCCACTGAGGAGTTTAGTAACAATAAAGTACAGTGGCACTCATATGAAAATAAAGCTACAAGACCAGTAAAAGTACTAACCAGAGGTTCGACAAACTCTGGTAAACACCAATCTCATAAGAAATGAGGCAATTAAGGATTCCAAATAGGAATCATACTAAGACTGTGAAAAAGGATTAAAAAAAAAAAACAAATCTGCGGGTTCTTAAATGATTTACTTTGTAGATTTCTATGAAGTTTAACGACCGATGCGTTTACCGGATACTCATTCTAGAAAGCAGCTAAAAGCCCATACTTATCGAATACGGGCTTGAAAAAATGGATCGGAAGCCTAAAGCAATAGGCTGATCTCTTCGCAGAAACGCTGTCGAACATTTTGAAACCATGCTGCAACTGATAAACTAGATGAAACGAAGATAAAATCTGATGATTGTCCAGGTTTTGAATGAAATGCAATTGATTGCTTTAAAGAAAACTTAATTAGATGGCGCTATAGTCTTTTAAAAGAACCTCAGCCAACTTCGCGTATGCTAGCTAAGATAAGATAAGACCTTTATTGTATTGTTCGTTTGGGTTGGAGTCGAAAGATTTTTAGACTGGGACGCTGGTATCCAGCCGTTTAAAGTGACCTCCTGACGAAGTTGGCATCGTTTTACAACATGTACAATTTGCTGTTGAAATGTGTTTTCCATTCTCCATTGATGCAAACGGTATCGAATATCACCCAAAGAACTTTTCTCTTTTGCTCAAGAGCATTTTAATTTCCTTTCGTCAGTTTCCGAGGTTCTGCACCTTAAAGCAGGACTGGGATGTCAATACAATCTGCCTTTTTAGGCAGCTGAACACACTTTTGAAAGATGACGCCACTGGAGCTGACTTACAAGTTTTGCACAATTTTTTTGAACAAATCAGATGACATCGCATCGGCTTTCTGACACTGAAGTTCTCGGTTCTTCATGACCGACCTTGGTGAGGCAGAGTGCATTCTTAATCGTTATCGGGCAAAGCCGAATGGGCTTGGCAGAGATGCCAGAACTAGACGTAGTTTTGTATTCAAAATTCAACTCAGGCACGAAATTGATCCATTGTACTCCATGTGTTCCGATTGCTTACATCACGCTGAATTAGTACCGAGGTCTCATGCAGTCCCCAATCTAGGTTACGCTACTAATGCTTTTTCTTTTCTGCAGAGCTGCTCTATATGCCCGCTGTTTCTCTAGTTTTGCCTCCCTACATTCGTTATTAAAGCATTGGTTTCTTTGTTTGAAATTGAAATTGAAATATTGAAATTGAAACCCAGTGCATCAGAAGTGCCTTCTCCGGTTGCTGTTTGGCATCGGACTTCCTGAGAGGTTAACAAAGTTAAATCAGAAAAACAACGATCTCTTGCGATTATAACTGTTTAATGCGAAACTTTCTCACAATAGTTCCCTGGATTTGGGCCACTACGAATATACCCATCCACATCTTGACTGCAACAAGATGAAGGTCTGAGTCGATGTTAGCTGCACGGAATATACTAACATCCAAATTTCTGGAGGAGTATCTTTCATCGAGCGCGAGATGATGAAGTTTGTTGGCGGTTTGTTGATCAGGCGTCAGCCAAGTCCCTTTAGGGATACATGAATAAATGTATGTTTTCGGGGGTGTTATCGTGAAGATGCCCACATTACTTAGCTTGGCATTAAAGATGTCAAGGACGAAAGATGCCAATTACGATAAGAGCATCTATGTCGAGAAACTCATAGAAGTAGTCTTTGGTAAGGTCGTCCTCCAAACAAAGTTTGGCATAGGAGCCTTGAGTACAAATTGCACAGGAATTCATCTAGACAGTGTTTTGAAATACTGATAAAAATCGACACTCGGAGGCAAGGACAAGAACATTCAGAATTAGAAAAAATTAATGCTGGTTTTTCACAAAGAAGGGTTCTAGGACCAGCTTTATATCGGTTGTAGGTACTTTTGCAGACAATATTGTAAATTCCGGCAATAAAGCAGGCAAAAAACACATAAATTTTACAAATAAAAAAAAATAATCAAGACATACAGACAGAGAAAATGTATCATAGAATCTGCATTAACTCCTGGAGTGAGACACCCTTTAATGAACAAGATAATATCCGAAGACTGAGAAGAACTAAGCCTTATTAGATAATGGTCTAGAGGCTTTGGAAAGGTATTATACTCTACAGGCTGTACAGCGTCATCAAACTAGCCAGGGTAAGTTATTCCAAAAGAGCAGAAACGTCACGAAAATCTGAAACTTTTTTGTAACAATCAACAAAAAAAAAAAAAAAAAAAAAAATAGAACAACTACGTAAGAGCATGCTGTGTCAAATGAACTGCGAGAGAAAATAAGTCAACCCATATTGTTTACAATATAATTAACAGTTAGGAGATTATCACGAAAATGTGAAACATTTGATATAAAAGTTAGATAGTCATCGAAAAATGTTATAAAGGCGCTTTCTAATAATTAATATTACCGCAGTGCTGTGTCATTTGGAATATCACAATGCAGAATTGGAAAACGAATTTTCATGAATCGATGAAGAATTAGAATAAAAAAAATAATTATTTTGTACTTACCGTCTTGTAGAACATGCACGACCGCCTATCCTCATCTTCACCTTCCGGGCAATCAATGAACCCATCACATAACACATGGTCATCTATGCAACGATATCGTCCTTGCAGATCTGGTGTTGGGCATGCGAATCTTTCCATACCATCAATCGCTGATGGGCATTCTATAAGAAATAACAACAAATCAAAGTTACTGTTCATTATTCTCGATTTTCTAAATAAAAAAAAAAGAAAATACGAGTACATTCAAAGGATGAGGACGAGAGATTCTTTAAATTATTTTTATAAGCAATTAATTTCACTTAAATGGTAGGTTGTCCAACTGGAGTAATTTAAGAGACAAAGAATACCCAGTCACTACAAGGACACGTAAGCGAAAAACAATTACAAAGAATGAATGTCCTGTTTTAGTTTGATGTTTGTTTATATAGCGAGGGTTGGCTCTTATATATATATAGAATGATGGACGAGGACTAAAAGCATTCGGCCATCACATATATTAAAATGTTTGTACTCTTTTGTCTGTTCCATATGTGGCTGTAGGAAGGACATTGGTGTGTTTTTCTACTCATAACATGGAACATGAGCAAACATTGCGTTGAGACTAAGTGTACCTGAGTCTACTTTTTGTATGGTTAACATCACATAACAACTTTGTCACAGGATAAAGTGGAGCAGTAAAATTCCAATGAATAGACAGGTCAGTTGCATTTGCTTTACCAACAGCATGACTATACCTAAATACTTGCGGGCTATTCTGCGTAGCTTTTGTGGTTGATGCAACGTTACTCTGATGGAATTCAATTTTATGTAGAATGATAAAGATTTAATGAATTTTGAGGTAAAGTCTAACCAGACTTCACTCATAAAACAGCAACATTTTCCCGACTGCAATGAATATGAGCAAATAACCAATCATCAATCAAACTGATGATTTCCATTCCTCCTGATATCTATTATTCAGTATCACAGACGTATTGTTCAATGGCGTGCAGACAATTAACGAAAGCAACACGAAAGTATATTTAATGAGTCCTTCGGGATCAAAAATAAAAAAAAAACAGAAAAGAACTGTCTCCCAAACTTGTCGTCATTGTTCTCGATTTTATACTCTCTGATTCTCTACCACACTTGGTCGACAGCCCTGAACAATAACAGTAAATTTTCCTTATTTTCTTTCAAATAATAGTAGTTCACGTATAAGTCCCTCCTGCTGTTAATCCTATTTGCTTCCCTTTTTTGAGTGAAAATAATCGTTAACACAGTCTAAAAATACTCTATAGGTAAAAAAAAAAAAACCCATACCAACATGAAATATATCTAGCCACTACAAACCCACACAAAAGCCATATCAAATGTCTTGCCACATAATGTGTGTACGTGTGTAATTTGTTGGCATACATCTGTACGTAAAAATACTCTCATTCACGGTTTATAGGGGAGCAACAAAAAAAAAAAAATATATATATATATATATATATATATATATATATATATAAAAAAACATATAAAAAGGAACTCCACCTCTAAGGCTATGCAACATTACCTGATAAAAAACACTATTCAACTTGTGCTACCTTACACACGCACTTAATTTTCTGTAATTTTAGTTTAGGTTTCTTTTTTTATTGTTGTTCTGTTTAATGATCAAATGTCCGGAGGTAGTTTAGGAATGCAGGAAAGGTAACAAAATAGAGAAAGGTAGAGGAACTGTAAAGAAATAGAGAGAACATAAAGAACTAGAAGCGGAAAAAAACTGTATTGCGGTCGTCTATTATTGTATTTCTTACAATTGTTTGTTTACTGGAGATGACAAGCTTTATACCATCAAATAGATGGAAATGGAAACTACATACAATCGAGGAAAAGAAGGCAAGCAAAAGCGCTTTTTAATCGCAGAACGATTTATTTTTGTCCAGGTTGCTATCAAAACCATATTTGTAAAGAAATATTGTTTTAAAGAAGTTTTAGCACAAAGTCCCAACATCAAGTGTTGTTTCATTTCAATTAAATGTAATTCGTCACGGTAATGTGAAACGTCACAAAAAAGTGAAACGCCATAAAAACAAACCAACATATGGTGTATACCACTTCCCATCAATGTTGAATGATTCACGTCACTTATTTCTCGAAAAGTGCGTAAAGGAGAAAACGTATCTCCGTCTACATACGTCTAAGTAATTTCAAAACATTCAGTTTTTTATCTTTTTTATATAGGAAGTGTACAATTTAGCACCTTAGCACCTTAGGTCTGTTTAGAGACCCTAGCAGACCGCTCTATTTTAGGTTCCCTTAATAGTTACAGTCAACTGATTGCTGATATTTTTGCATTTAAGTAAATCAATCACCTTTCTTTACTCCGAACTGCAATTTCCGTGTCGGCTTTGCCTTTCACTGGTCAGGCATTCGATCGCCTCTCATAGTTTTGTTCCAAGATACTTCGGAGGTTATGTGTTCCGGTCCGGGTGCAAGCACCTGGTTAATTTTTTTTAATAGTACTATATCGAAAGGATGGTACTGCATAAGGATTTTTCGGCAAGAAAGGCGCTAAAGTGTTCTTTCCATCTCTTGAAAATTTCGTTGAACCGCGTTAGTAAGTTTATCTGCTCTTCTTTAATGCATTACGGCGATGAAATCTCTTGCGATTTTTTCCTTCGTTTTCCCGTGCTTTGACGTTGCGCTGACGAGAGTAACCCATCAGTCACATAACCTCCATGTCTACACTCTTTATTACGAAAACGAAAGAAAAAATTTGAAAAAAAAAAAACGAACTATAGATTGGGATTTGATAATTAATCCCACATATCGTTTACTCGTCCTTTCACATTATTCCACTATAGATGGTGATTTGTCTGGCTTACGCATCTAAAGCGTAACGCCTGTCCAATAAATGGTATATTGAGTGTAGTAAGTCCGTATGATCTGCATGTGTGTGGCTTATTTCTAATTCCAAAATTGCTTCCTCTATGCTACTCTTTGAATTCGATTATTCGATTCGATCAATGTTCGATTGTTTTATTGTCAGAAGTCAGCTGCTGATTTTTGATGCGTTTACCATACCATCTAGGAGTTAAGCTGTCAAGATGATGGTAACATCGTTCTCATTTTGCTCCGTTCCATAAAAGTACATTTTGAACGCTTTCGTTTGGAAGTTCAAGCCCCTTTTTCGACATTTCTTCATTCAGTTCTTTCTTGTTTTCTTTTTCCTTGCCGTATTACGTTTCTTTGGTCGAAACTTTTTTCCGTCATTATGTCGACATTTCAGTTTGCGATACGTGCTACAGAGTTTTTCATCAGATATGCACCGATTGGTTTTGTAAACAAAATTGATTCTGCTGTTTAGTTTTTCAGTGTTCTGTCAAACACGCTCAGTTAGCATTGGCATTTTATCACGGAAAGATTTACACACGAATAACGCTTACAAATCATTGAATTTTATTATCAAAATTTGTGCTCTGTGAAAAATGTTTTTCGAATTTCAACCATTTTATGGTCATCAAAATCGACCTTACAAGCAAGCAATTCAAGCTATAGTGACCAAATTTTTTGCCAATTTCACGTCACCTACCCGTGAGTGCGTACAGAGGAAAATATTGCTGCTGCATCCCCCAGTGTTAATGAAAACCGTGATTGATTTGATTGGGATTGTGTTACTCAACAGTGCAAGGGTCTTGGTCTAAAACCTTACAAAATACAGCTCGGACAAGAACTGAAGCTGAACGACCTGCCACAGCGTCGGGAGGTGAGCCTAAAGAAAACTGGAGTAAGATCCCCTTTTTTATCGAAAAAAATCGATGAAGTCTTGAAGCTTAAAGAATCAACCGTTAGTTATGAGACATGACATCATTCAAATAATATTTAAGGAATCGCTTGCGTAAGGGGATGCACTGGACTCAATTAACAATGATTTTTTCGCATGATTCAGCCGATATTCCAGCAGTTACACGTCGAATGTTCGCCTTCTTCAAGACCAGATATCTAATGTGACTCCAAATAAGAGAGTATTTTGGTATTAAATTGCAAGACCGGGACAGGCAAATCACAAATCGAAATTTTTCTTCAATAAATCAAATGTGACACGCACTATATGGCAAGTGGAACAATCGTGTGAAACCTTAACCTTCCAAGCTTTCCAGTTTCATTTGATTCCAACAAAGATTGGTTAACATGGACCGTTAGGGGTCTCCGTCAACCGACATAACTACGTTATCGGCATCACCATTGAGGAAGTATCTAATCCGACTCCGACCGTTTGCTTGACTAAATGCTTCTTAAAGAAAGCCATTCAGCCAAAAATGTGCTTCGTCACTTAGGAGCTTCTTCTATCTTCATAGAGCCCAATCAGCCAAAGTTCCATGTGCTAGATATGTATTTGGCTTTAACTCTTTGGGTATTATTATTTTTTATGGAGGTAAGGTCAAGTCTTTTCAGAAAATACGTCACAAGGACGACGGAAATCGTTTGACTGTGGTCATGACCGCAATATTTCCAATTTTTAATAAAACAACAACGGTGTGCGATATAAAATTGATTTTGGCTTTTTTTTTTGAAGCCACGTTCATGCCATACAGCACATCACTCAAACGGCAGCCTTTGTTTCGCTGGCAGTGTTTCAATCCGTCGCTTCAACTTTTGATGATTCGGTCTAATATGTGCAGCGTAATTACGGCAATAGCGCGTCGAATGTTTTCCTCGAGCTCGTCCAAAGTGGTTGGCTTGTTAGCGTAAACTAAGGACTTGACGAAGTCGCCAAATTTCTCCTTCACAACTTTGAGCATTGCGTCGTTGGGACCACAGCTGGGATATATAGATATTGTCGGGCTTTGACAACCAGCATCCATGATGATTGGCCGAATACTGGATTTTATTCGCTCCAGTAATGGCAATAAAAATAAGCCTCATCCGAGAAGCTGATTTGTTGGCCAAAATCTGGATCTCCGGCCAATATTTCCAATCCGGCGAACTCGCTGCATTGTTTATAGCCGTTCGGCTTCAAATCTTGCAACAGCACAATCTTATACTGATGTAGGTCCAAGTTCAACCGCAAAATAATACGAATTAACTCTTTGGCAATGCCCAATTCATGTGATGGGCGCACATGTAATCGGAGTGTACACACGCTCAAATTCTTCCATGATGTGAAAAATTGCCATGAATTTTCCCCACGTTCGCCAAGTCTAAGACGATGCAAATGAAATGGCAAATCTTAGTTAATATATTGACACCTTGATGTCATGATAGCTGCTGAAACATAACAATTAGAATAACTATCATTGCTATCTGGTTAACCGTTATATATTCATCGTGCAGTCAATGGCTTTTTGGTACCCTTAAAATGTTTGCGACAGAAGGAAAGAAAAAGACATACCGATGAACGTTGGTTTTGAATGTTTGCAGGTTATAACGACTTCTGCTTGACACGGCATCATTTCGGAGTGAATAAGTCGATTCGAATTTTTTTCACAAAATCGGGACGAATGTTCACTTACCGGAACTATTATGATGTAAAGTCCTAACTTAGATGCTTTGTTAAAACTAATAAATACTAAACAATCCGAAATATTGTACAAATATGACTCTAGTATGCATGAGTTCAGAGATACGCTATAGGAGAAATAAGTCGCACCAGAGAAAGAGAAATATTTATTTTGTCATAGTTGACGGCAACATGCCACCTTCTCAAGCACCAGAAAGCCATTTAAGGATAAAGCAACACATCTTAGGGTATTTAAATTGAACACCGATGTTAAAAATATTATCCACCCACGGTTTTTACTGGAAAGGACATTTTACATTTTAATTTTTCTAAATGCCAATAAGAGCTCAAGAGCTTATTGGTATTTGCCTAAATCTCCGCTTATGGCTTTGAATTATTTTGTAATTAACAGAGTTAAATCGATAATACCCAGGTACATTCACCACCCACGCAAAATGGAAATTACAAACCCCAAACTACGTAAATACATATTCACGTACAACTATCTACGTACAACAGTTGCTTAGGTAATAATTATTTTATTGATCCGTGATTAATGGCTGATTGGGATGTGATTATCTCCTGACAGGGACACTCATTATTCATGTAATTAAAACGAAAATTCTAAGCAATCAGAGAATGAGTGATACAAAATAGATACCATCACGTAAATCTTTCAATTATTTTAAATCCCATGCAAGCCTTGACAACGTATGACGACACGGACGAGTATTCGGCCGAATTTGTGTCTATTTTTGCTCAGCTGACAGGATATACCGGTCATAAACACTCGTACCTCTGATGTATAGCGCAATTTTCGAAAACTCTCTCATATTTGTACGAATACTTATACAACAATACTATCCACAGGATATTAATGGAAATATTAACGCGTTACTTTTGGCACCTTAAAAACACTCAACTAGCAACCACTCGTATCTGACAAAAGTTTACCTCTATCCTTATGGTTCATGACGTTGCCGGGTAAAACTTATTACAGGTCACTCTCGTAACAAAGGGCTTCTCGCTGTGACTTCGTCTTCTTTAAGGGGAGAGGGTGGTTTTCAAAATTTATCATTGCATCGTGCGATAGATGGAGGACGTACAAAAATAAAAATAAAAAAGTTTCCATTGCCAACATTCATCTCTACAGGACATGAGTGCTATTTTACAGGTTGCTTTCGGACGACGTAGATTAATGGTCCTCTACACAGAGTTAGTGTGGCATTTCCCGCTAAAACTTAGACACAGAGTCTCATGCTGAATTTAGATCAGGGGGTATGGCATAGTTTATGTGTTTGTATCTACAGGATTGTGTCTTAGATGTGGAGTTTGTAAATTTTTCCAACTGTCCGTAAGTATATGAGTGAGAAATGACTTAGAATTTCTTTTCCCAAGGAACGACGCAAACAATGGAATGGGAATGGGAATGAGAGTATGTGATTCTCTATAAGGGTTTTCCATTTTTTTTTTAATATGTTTTCGTTGGCTTTCAAATCTTAAGTCATGTCACAGATACAAGTATCTTGTGCGGTCCATTCTTTGAGGTTTTTTTTTTTAGTGCTATGATGGTGAAGGTGGTTTAAATTCACTTTTCCTTCTATTTTTAGTTTTGGAAAGTTTTTAGCTTCTTTTATACGACGATAGAAGAAAGTTTTCTGCTTAAACAATAAGCTTTTACAGTAGGGTAAGGGAAAACCGTCCAAAATGACGACGTCGTTCTATAAGACTTTAAGTCAATAGATTCGGTGAAATCCTGGTTATTTTTGTCGGAAAGCAATTTTCATCTCCAATAGGTGTAAGTTACTTCATCGTTATGTAATCTCTTCTGATAATGAATCCATTTTTAGGGTTATGTTGGTGAAAATACCAGGCGCATGCATTTCCGGAATCCTCTTCGTTGGAAGAGCCCTGAAAACACAACAGCATCAAAGAAGTCACATCAAAGAAGGAACAAGTTTGTTCCACCTTTAAAAGGTTCTATAAATACGATTCTTATGCTCACCAAAAACGAACTGTTCAGAGTCTGTTTGATCTGAATACCAAATGCTCTAGGATGGTCTTTGAAAAGTTACTTACGGCTCAAAAATTACTTGGAAATTTTGCCAGAAACACAGCTTTACAAATGTTGCTATTACGGCAATATACCAAAATGGCATATTCCAAGTTTCGAGATCCCTCCTTTGTACCCGTTTTTAATTAAAATTACTCGTATTTACAACACTTATCCATGAGATAAATTTTCATACTGGACCCAACCCAAGCTATCTAAAACTAATATAAATACATAGAAAAAGGATCTACTTCAACACAAGATAGCGATATGAATTCTTCATCCATCTACTTTAAAACAAAGAAGAAAACAAACAAATCCTTGACAAGGATGAAAACGACGTATATACATACGGAGTATGTGTTTGGTACAACGGTATGGTATCGCCCAAGATGTTATGTTTACTATTTTTCTGAGAAATTTATTTCTGCGAAATATTCCGGCGAGAGAAATAATTTTCAGTTATTGATGGTAAAAGCTCTTTAAACACTAGCACATTATATATATCGTCCTCTGTAAAACTGGTTATTTACAATCTTTAAGGTGTTGGGTGTATGTAGTGTTCGTACGTACGTTTTTGAGATACAAGGAGATGGGGTATAAACAGAGTTCTAAACGATTTTAAGATAAGTTGATGAAAGTGGTAATGGAAAATAGGGGAAAACGATAAAAAACTTGTTAAGGAGTTAACAGCAATTTCAGAGTTGGTTTTTAAGTGTTTTTTTTAAGATTAAGTTTCAGACTCTGTTTGGAATTATGAATGAATTGAGGCTGGTTGAAGAAGTCTTTATAGATTGTCGCTTTTTGTTTTGGTTATGTAGTAGAGCTCTAAGGGTGCAAAATCGCTTCATTACTTTCCTACGGTACCTGTTGGCTAACTATATTTTAGCTGGCTTAGCCCCTGCAGTTGAACACTCGGAAATGCTCTAGCTAGTCCGAATTGATCTCATCATTGGGAGTGACAAGCTGGGTGAGGTGTTAGTACCGATCCATCAAAGTACCCAAGTTCATCTCTGGCTGTAATCATAATAGAAACTTATGGTAAGGAACGATTATATATCTTGTTAAACTATTTGGCCGTCATATGCGACTCAGAAAACTCATCAAGAAGCCCACCGGGAAAAATAAAAGGCAATAAACGCCGGTATTGATCTACATAGCCCTGCAACGCAAATAGTTCTGATGAAAATATGCATGCAAAAGAGACAGGAAAAACGACGTCCGGCTATGTATCTGAAATGAAGACATACCATGTGTTTCTGAACTGTAAAAACTGCAATGAGATGAACTGGAAGAAAAGACGATCAAAAATTGCGATATCAATTGCGGCGACATACACATTTTAATCTGGTTTGTTATTGGAAGCAGACCTAGGGATAAAGCCAAGGGCTTTAGACTCACGTATAAGCGAACAACTGCTGACCATCCGTATCAGAGTTAAGTTCATCAAAATCAGCCTCAACGGAGCAAATATCCGACTCCCTCAAGGAAGGCTTTTACAAGTTCCCAGAGAGGATCTATACGAGGGCTAGTTTGATGAGTACCCGGATTGAAAGATAGGTGACGCAACTGAGCCAATACCACCATTTAGTATAAACTCATTTAGCCCGCCTGCCAAGATTTGGTGACAATCCGACGCTTAGTTTTGTGTTGACACCCATTTCAAAACATCGTGTTAGTGTTTTTTGCGACCATGGAAAAAGAGCAGAATCGCTCCGTGATTGGAAAAACCTGAGAGGAAATCAAGCTCGTTCTCGATGGTGTGTCCAACCTTCCCGTACACCTTAATGTACACCTTCCCGTACAACCGTTTACCATTGATTCGCAGAGTTTCGCCGTGACCGCACATCGGTTTTTGATGAACCGCGCCCAGGTCTCCCAGTTACCATAGAGGAAATCGTGTACAAAGTCCATGATCCCGTATTGGCAGACCGCCGAGTAAAAAGTTGATCGAGTTGGATAAGATATCACGCATCTCAACTGAACGCGTTAGCCATATCCTGCACGAGATTTTTGGCATTAGAATGCTTTCCGCGTGCCACGTTTGCTCAGACCGGAGAAAAAGCGCAAACGTAAGACCACTTAAAAAAAAAATGCCGCCTCTGATGTGCTGTATAAGATAGGCGACCACAAACAAGAAACCTATTTTTCGACGATGACTGCCGACGTGCACTTTCAGCTAAATAGGAAGCGTACCATGCGACAAAACGCAGCCGAACTGAAAGCTGCGTCAGCACGTACTAGCAGAGGAGAAAAATCTGGAAAACATTTCTTTAAAAGCAAAAAAGGGAAACAGAAAGTTAACCAAACCGAGAGATGCTACTGTAGGTATAAGTTACGGAAATTTTATCAAAAAGCAAAAAGAATGTGTCAGGGTAATAGAAACCGAGGTATAGCCTACAAATATGCCCAATGGAATATCGTTGTTGAAACGCACTCCCTGCCAACAATTTTGAAGGACTACTTCTGTGGATTATATAACGGTAAAGGCAACAAAAATATCGAATATATCGAAAATATCAGGCAGAATACACCGTTCAATCCGGATGAAAACCCCGAAAATGTTCGCCTTTCGACAGTTTAGTAACCCAGCTCCAGGTCAGAGAAACGCATGTCTCTAAATGAAATCTGCGCAACGTATTCTCGCTTCTGATAAAGGTTACCCCTAGAACTGCGCCAACTACAGGGGCAGAAGTGTTTTTAACGTCATATACAAAGTCCTTGCTGCCATACTATGCGAATGCCTTAAACCGATCATCAAGACCAAGATCCATACCAGTGCGGTTTTATGATAGATCTGGTAAATCCTCAGTCGACCAATTTTTCGCCTTGCAGCAGATCCTGGCCGGAACGCCAAATCAATAAGCACCACCTACACCTATCTATGTAAAGCTCCCACAACTTTATCAAGTCGAAAAAAAACATCTCCGAATTTTTGATGTTAAAAAGTCTCTCAGACTGCGACTTCTTAAGCATCTTTCTTGAAGGTATTGATCGCAACTTATAAGCCAACAAGCCAAAGGCACAATATTTTAAAAATCTGTCCAACTTCTCGCATATGTAGATAATGTTGATTATTCCGGAGAAGTCACCGGGGTTTCAGTACGGTTTTAGTGATCATTGAGGCAGAAGCAGCAAAGCTGTCGTTATAAAGGACAATCAACATCGACGACTTAGGCAAAATGTGACCCTCGGCAACGATAATTTTGAGGTCAACTCCAATAGCTCTTGCCAACCGCTGTTTCTGTGGGCTACGAAGACAGTTGGGCAGGAAAATCATTTATCGAGCAACGAAGAAGACACTATACAAGACTCTCAGCATCCTTGTCCTGTTGTACGGTGAAGAAATATGGAAGAAGCTCTTTTAAATACTTTGAGCGAAGAATTCTCCGTCTTATAAATATAACTTGTTTGGCATTGTCTGGGTTGACGAAGTGTGGAGGATCACGTGGATCGAGTCAGTCAAGTCTTCGCTTACAGCGATTAAGATATCTAAGTTACATAGAGTGCATGGTCACAAGTGCTCCAGCCACTATGGGGCTACGCACATAGGAATACCTTACCTAAGCTTACGCGCGTATTTGGAAGGGTGCCTCAACCTTTATTTAACTATATTTAGCGCCCGCTAAAGGGGTTATTATTACCCGGATGAAGCAAACCTAGGGAGGAAGAAAAAAAAAGGTACCGATGTACTCGTACATTGGTTTTAAATGTTTGTAAGTTACAATGCCTAGGACGTGGAGAGCTCGGTAGGGTGAGTTGTACCGCTTAGGAAAGAATCACGATAATATAGAGTACATCCGAGAATGGTATTGAGGGTATACTGTTGACTATTCATAGTGAGACGACTGTTACGGTTAAAAGTTCGAAGGGGCGGAATTCCACTGGCAATTTCGGTAGAGATGTTACGTCGGTATTAAAGCTTGTCAAGTGGCTGCGAAACATTGCTGTCACTTGTGATTTTTGTCGCATGGTTTCGAATCATATATAGCAAGTGCAAAGAACTCTTAGGAGGACCTGACCAGATATGAGCATTATACCCCACATCACTGGGGGTAGCTAGTTTGCCTCGATTAGTGATTTGTGAGAATCAATGTTATATGGCCAAATAAACAGATCTTATTTGATTTAAGTTGGAGTATATCAACAAATTCTGATAACACGAGTATATACAGCTATAGGTGACTTTTGATAGCAATTCCTATTGCCTTGGGGAACACAACTTCCACTTACAGACAATCCTTAATATTCCACTGATCACCTCTTAAACCATTCCAATCTCTCAGACATATATATCTTCAAGTTGCTTGTTATCCACTTCTTATTTAAGGCCGTAACCACTATATGAAAGACCTTAGATCGAATTTTCTACATTATTCTCTTCTCATATTACGTCTGGACTATAAAACAGCCGACGACTTTCGTAAAGAGGTAGTCTTCGTTAAGTCAATTACTATGTTGGATATACCTATCTATCTATCCATTTCAGCCTAAGCAAAATCTGATGATCGATCACTAGCCCTCGGGGAGGTTATATTCCCAAAAGAGTTGGCAGAACGTTTTGCAGTGTTCGCACCATTATCGCATATCTTATGCCTCTTCGCAGCGCCGTATGTAAATTTCTTTGGAGGTTAGGAAATGAAGGAAACGGTTGGCTTTTTGCCAGCGAGCCGCACCGTAAAATGATAATTGCTTCGAAAAATGGAAACATCGAAGTCGAATACGGACTGGAAAATTAAGACTATTTTTGGCTGACGCGGAAAAGGTGTTTAAAATGCTATTGACGAAAAACCTTTGAGCGTGAAACAAGGCGGCAAAAAGTCAACGCAATACAGCAAGGAATATCGCAATGTGTCTGTTACACTTTGAGGCGCGAAGACAACTCCATTAGGAAGTATGCCATTCAATAACATCTGCATACCAAATAAGGCAGAAGACTGAGACGCCCTAAGCACACATTGTTCAGAGCTGTTCTGCAATGCGTTGCGGAGAACCGAAAAAGGTGGCGTACAATTGTTTTTGCCTTACTAGACATTTAAAAAAAGGATCAAATTTAAGTTGGAGCAATTGTAAGCGGATCGTCAGCAAAATGAACGATTTTTCGATGTTTCGATATTGAGAAACCGATATTCCTCATACTGTACGTTTAAAGGCCATGGCCTAGGCAAAGATTCCTGTGGCACCCCGTCAACTTCATTCTATTTATCAAAAAGTTATATTTTGGCAACGTGGTAAGCCTATAAAAGTCTGTCACCATCCTGATTTCATAAAAGACGGGCTCAAGAGTGCTTATTTTAAGCAACTATTGAACATGTCCACTAAAACATCTGTGTTGAATCTCTGTGTTGCAGCTCTCATTGGATTGTCAAAAATATGCGGAAAAATAGGATCCTGTGAACGTATTAAGCCCATCAATAACTCTGCAGGGACCAAAACAATGTTGTCTCAAGAACATTTTCACTAAGTCTACTCCAATAGCTTGGCGTACTCGTACATATATTTTTAAATGTCTGACAGTGTTCAGCACGTATTCTTGGTATTCTCTAACTGTTGAACATGTTTTCACCATTGTTGTCTATATGATGAAGCTTCTAAGATCATTTGCACGCTAATTAAAAAAATTTCTTTCAAAAACAAACGAAATATTTGCATTTAAGCTAAATCACATCCAATAATCTAATATTTATTCAACTGGAATCAAAATGACAAACAAAATCACGAAAGCCCCACCCAAAGTTCAAGGTTTAAGGTTCACCCAAAAGGCAAACATTGCTGTAAGCAACCACTGCCTACAATAGATTAACCTTAAGCCGACACATTTAATCTTCCAAATTAGAATGTAACACCTACGGATACATAGGTGTCCTCAGGATAAGATACTTTGAAACCAGAAAATGTCACTGCTAGCACAGGTTGACCCCGACGATAATAATAACAACGATGACAAGAAGTGTTAATACTAACAAACCAAAGGCAATCCAATTTGACCTCCCTTTGGATAAGCAAAGATGCAAGTGTTCAACTATTTTTAGATAATTGAAAATTCCTTAACTTTACGAGTATACTCGTAAATTGCTCGTGACACAAACAAATATAGACAGATATGTAGAAAATATTGTATAAGAGCCTGTATACACTTAGATGGCTAGTCAACTTTCCCAGTAATGTCCTGTTTTTGACAGAGAACACCAACCCTCAGGGATGGGGAAAAAAAAAAATGTTTTGCCAGTAAATTCCAACAAAACAGAAAAGCAAAACAGCACACGAGGTATTTGGCATCATAACTGCAACATACTCGTAAATGAGAAATGTGTTAAACAGGATATATGTATGAACCAACACTACAAGTACGGATTTAAGGATAGAGGATAGAGAGATGTAGAGCGCGCGTATTCGTTGTTAATGACCGAAAAGGAATAAAATATCCTTCCATACCTGGCATATTCTAACATAGCTGCAGCAGTTACGCGCAAGCTTTCCCACAAACATACTCGTACTTCCTCTCCCATGGGATAGTCTTGGTTACATACAAAAATATGTAGGTGCTTAGGTAAAAGGACTATAACTTTACGTCCGTCTCAAGTTTTTTCCTCGCCCAGAAAATCATAAAAAAAAAACCAAGAAATTCCGACAAGGAACAAATAATAGAAAGATAGAAAGAAGAAACTGTATGTTGGCTGGGAAGAAGAGCTTCTTCTAGCACCTTCGAAGGTATATTGAACCTGGGCTATGTATGCGTTTTTGTTTGTGTGCAAGTTTATATCCTTCGGATAGAAAACAACAACAGAATGCCAAACTGAACACACCGAACAACGGCCAGAAAAAAAGATGACAGAGCAGAAAAAATTTGTCAAATAAGTTACCGTTTTTTTGTTTGTTTCTTTTTTTGTTGTTTTTTGCTTGTCTATACTTTGTTGGAAGAAAGGATAACAACTAAAGGCAGGTCATAGTCATAGATGCGCCACTTTGTTGTCCATGCAATTTCATAGGAGGATGCCATAGAGAATGGAGTGTTTGTGCAAGTCGTGCTGCAGAATTAAACGACTAAAGGTGGATAATTTTACCTTCGTCGTAGTACTCTAATATCCTGCAATATCCCTTTAGATAGTTTATAAGGTTTATGGGGTTTGTGAGGTTTACGAGGCTTTAAACTTCAAATTATGCCAAAGAATTTTCGTGGAATGCGACCGTTTTTCTTCCGAAGCATACATACGATTTTATGTGTAAGTATGCAAGTGAACACCAAAGTGATTTTTGTTTTTTTTTTAGATTTACGGATTTTCTAAGTGCCAAACTAATATAATGTTAAGTGTAGTAGCTTTTTGGATACAAGGTCGTTTTGTTTTTAGGCTTTAGCATTGTATCTATCCATGGTATTCAGCTGTATCTGTAAGGATTTGACCATTGTTCCTTGACTTCTCTGACTTGAAATACTCGGCATAGTTTAGCTTTGTTTTGACATGGAATTTACGAAAGCCGTATGTCTATATCTTGCTTCGGTACAAAGACATTAGCTTGGACAATGTGCATGGTTCAGAATGGGATCGAAGCTGTTGTTTGCCATTTCATTTCTAGTCGAAGGAACTTGAAAACATTTCAAGACTAGACATGGCTTTGTATACATAGTTCATCTCTTAAGAATTCCAATCATCACCTGTTGCTTTCAACAGCTCAATAATTAAGCCATCGGGTACAACAGCTTTGTTAGACTTTAGCTGCCTGACCGTCGGATGTTGTTTGTCATCATTGTTTAACAATCTGCGCAAATAATCCTTCCTGATTCCCAACTCCGACTGTGGTTCTATTATAAGGTTTCCTTTCTAACCCTTGCAGATTTTTGTTCAGGAAGTAAAACTTTCAGACTTTATTCTTCTGGAAGCCTCTCTCTATGGCCCTTCTTTTCCTTCTGGGTGCCTATGTTCTGCTCTTTTTTCCTGCTCGTAAATTACTCGAGCCCTCTTGATCTTTTCTGCAAAACACTTTTTTTTATCATCTCGATCTCGAATTTTGAGGAAGTTTTTAGGATCGGAGACACCATGTTCTGATGTATTTGTTACACAGATCATGGTTTCTAAATTACCGACAGATAAAAGCAAAAGATGAAAATTCCACGGATATGACTGCTTAGCCGGAACGCGCTTATGTGTGGATTCGTGTCCATTGTATAGTACGGAGTAGTAGAACTCTGAACAGTTCTGATGGATGTTCATGTGACTTCATAGAACTTCATAGAAAATGATTCCTTCGATAAGGTATTGCGATTCGTTTTAACATAAGTCCTGAAATCGTTTAAAAAAACACACGTTGCGTTTCGGTATTGTCTTGAGGTCGAATCGGTTGATTCGGTTGTTGGCCCTTGGTTTTCTTGCTCTTCCACGTCGTTGTTTGCCAGGGCTTCGGTCATTCGATGCTTATAATTGATGGTCTTCCATTTACATCAGTGGTAAAAATGTTATTGAACTAATCGAGGACTTTGCGTGGGTCTGAGTAAGGATGATCCGGACCTTGCGTAATGAGACGCGGGTGCAAGTAAACAAAGCAAAATGTTGAGATTGCGCTTATGTGGTCTAAATTTCTCTAGAAAGATGTCAAGATCCGAATGTGGATCTTAACGGATGAAAAATTCGCCAGGTATTTTGCAGTTGACAATTTTGAGTCTTCCTTGTAGTAAGTAAGTCTTATTCATTTTGTGGCAGCTTATGACGGCATTGAGAATTCGATGTCATCTTTCTACTACTTAATATACTTAGATTCGGGATGAAAAGTTGTAGTGCGTATCCAATTACTTACTTACTTACTATACATCAACCCAAGGTAACTTCGGTCACTTTAATGCAGGACTTGATCGTTAAATGTGTGTGATACTGAACTCAATTTCCGCTCCCACATTGATTAAATAATTAGCAGAGCTAACTCCGCGTTTGGCCTCGTTGAACGATGGTCCAAAGAGTTCTCTGACCCTTATGCCGCAAAATCCCGGTACATCACTTTTGTTAGCTAGGTATGGACCCCTTACTATGAAAATCATAGTCTACGTATCGAAGCTGTACAACGCAGATTCCTACGATTCGCTCTGCGTAGGCTACCATTGGCATCCTTCCACACTAAGATAACCGACTCAAACTGCTGGGTCTACAATCACTTGAAAAATATCGCGAGTCCGCCGACATTTTTCTTATACACCGGCTCCATCCAAACCCACGCAATTTATGGCTTGTTCCTCCCTTTCGTCCAAATAACTACCAAACTTCCCATGTATTCGATTTACATTGCAGCAGAAATGCCCTTAAAAACAACCTCCATTATAACCTCTCCCGATCCTGATTTTCCGTGTTCTTTAGGTTATATTTTAGTTATAAGAGCTTCATAAAGTCGTCCGGGTTTGACTCGGGCCACATCATGGTTCCTTGGTTCGTTGTGATCATTTCGGGAACCCGTAGTGACTTTTCCAGTAACTAAAAAATGATATAATGCCGGCGGTGATAGCTTTAAGCCATCTAGTAAAGCATTAGACGAGTGTTAAGCAGTAGTGAAAAATTTCATCTTTTGAAAGCGGTTCAATTATGCTTACAGGGGAATTGTCGAATCGCTGGTCAAATTCAAAAAATATTGCAAGGCGCGTCTGGTTGTGTCGTCCAACTTGAAAGTTAGCAAGCGATGTAATATCTGGGTCTTTTCGATGTCCTGGTTTGTAAGAGTCCAGATGTACTGATTAGGCCTCCTGGATGGGCGACATGAAAATCATTGAAGGACGAATATTTTAGGCCTGTACTGACGGATGGCTGAGACGTATCGCAACAGATTTCGTCACTTTCTCGTGACCCAAGGGATAATAACGGTTGCGATGTACAATCTGGCTTGTGAGTTATATTTTGGGACAATGCCCCAGACGCGAGTGTTCCATTGGGATGCACTTGATTTATTTTATTGAACTGAATTTTTCTGGAAATAGTCAGGGCATAGCATTTCTTTCTCTTTCTTAGATGTAACATGCGGAGCCTCATATACTAAATCAAGTTTCCTATTTAAAGTTTAGCATATTTTCTGGGTATGACAACTTGAGGTTAGGCTAAGCGACCTGAACTGTTAGATGTCATCTTTGACTATGTAGATACTGTCAAGTAGGATCACTAAAAATCGACGCCGGAAACATGCAATCGCAAAAGACCGCTAAAATTTCTAGAGTTTCCGCAAGATTTTTTCAAAATTCTAGCCCTACAACACCAGTGGGAATGTTGACAACGAGTCACCAGAGAAGCTGCTCCTGATGTCGTTAGTTTTAATGCGACATCACAAAGAGCTTTACGAACGGAGAAAGGAACGGAGATGTCACACATCCATGCAGTGACATTCAAAAATGTTATCAAGGATAATACAAAGATGCCAGGGCTACAAGGCCAGAACGGAAGCCTACAAAAATGAACATGGATAACTGTAAAACGGATATGACAACCAGGTTGAACGATTCACTCACCCTGAGCGAAGATCAGGGTTTGAAACCATTCATAAAAAATATGGTTGGTCCACACCAGTGCGGTATCAGACCAGGAAAACAAGCGTTAATCAAATATTCACACTACGGCGGATCTTAGAAAACACCTGTTGACTTCAAAACTGCATATGACAACTTAACTACAAAAGGACAAGCTACACAACGCCATATCTTGACAGTCCTGCCTAAACCGCCAGATTTTGCAGGAGACTATACAGTATTCTCGCTGTTTCATGAAGTTTGTAATGAATTAACTTGAAATGTCGGGAAAGACAAAGAGACTGTTTTAGGATCGCCCTGCACAACGCACTGACCAGAAAAAAAAAAAGCGCGATTACCTGCCTACGCGGATGGTATTGGTGTGATTAGGCGAACATCGAAGTGGCCAAAATGGATTTCATGGCAAACCAGGGCAAAACAAAGAAAATTCTTTCATCAGAAAACAACGCACACCACCAACGGCTTGGCCAGAAAGTTTTTTTTTTTATAATTTACGCGCGCTCAAGGAAGTTGAGAAAAATCAGGGAGGATGCAATGAGAAGTGCCGATGATTTTAAATGTTTGAAGGTTATAATTACTAGAAATTAAAAAAGGGATAGGTAAGGCATTCCATAAGCGAGTTCTGCGGCTTAGAAACGAATCACGATATAGAGTACGTTAAAAATTGACCGGCATGCCCGATGAGCGTTCATAGCGAGACCGTTAAAAGTTCGAAAGGATTCCGCCTGATGATTTCTATATAGCACCGGTGGTGGAAAGAGTTAAAACAGAGTGAGACACGAGACATTACGTCGGTGTTCACGGGTGTTGATTGTCTGGGTGATATTATTATCACCTAAGAGTTTTATCGCACGGTTTTGAATTCAGAGATGTCTTGGACGCGCCCGACCAGATGTGGGTATTGTACTCCAATTTCAGGCAGATAAATGCCTTATATATTGAGGCCAGATCAGAGAGGGTAAAGTATTTCTTACATCGCTTGAGAAATCCTAGACATTTCGCGGCTGGGTGTTTAAATTTCGATTTAACGACAGCAGACAGCATTGTGTTTTGGAAGCATTAAATTCTTCTCTGGGGATCCAGTTAGTTATGCTGTTAACATCAGAATTTAATGAGCTTAACATACGCTGCCGTTCCCGTTCTACAGCCGAAGAGCAGGGACGTGAGTCAGGGAACGAATATGAAAAGCAGAGAGTACTGTCGTCAGTAAAGGAATATATTGGATTAGAAGTAGCAGACAAGAGATCGTTGATGAAAATTAAGAAGAGTGTCAGAGACAGAACGAAGCTCTGGGGCACACCAGCATTTATTTTGTGAATATCAGACCTTAAACCATCCAAAACAACTTGAATTGAATGTTTCGAAAAGTAATTTCTAATTTATTGAAGAAGAGAGTCATCGATCAAAAGCACAATCTGGGAATGTTGAACTGGTCGCAAAGTGTGCTGCAAGCAGATTGGCCTTGTCAGCTGGAATGTCATGATAAATGAGCGTTTGGATGGAGGATAAGGCAGAATTTCTAATATTTTTGACGAACGATCAAACTTTTTTACTATCTTTGGGACATTGTTTAAATTTTTTTGAGTCTTCCTCTGTCAGGTTGGTCTTGAAAGACCGAAAAAACATTTCTCTTACTTTAACAGCCTTAACACGTCTTTTTTTTTTTTTGATTTGATACTCTTCATCCGATGAAGAATTAAGGATCTCATTTCAACGAGAATAGTGTCTGAACTCATATCAGCAGTGGCATCCACGTTCTTATCGAGGAAACATAGCAATCAGTTAAAATTCCTAGAGAAGCTGTTAAGTCCGCTCCAATTGGCATTCTCGTATTGCCATATGGTTCTTTTAGGAATCATTTTTCTAACTTTGTGGCCGATTTACGAGAAATTAACTGATATGACACAATGGTCCGACGAGCCTATAGGGGATATCATATTGACCTTATAGTTGTCAGGGTAAAAAGTTAAAAATAAGTCCAGGGTGTTGGCGGTATGACAATCAATGTCTGGTATTTACTTGAACTCATTTAGAAGCTGGATCAAATTGTTTTCCGCAGCAATGATCTCAACACACCTTCCTTCGGGTGTTGTGTATATTGAAATCGCCCGTCATAACGATTTCAGTATGAGGATACAGGGATACGTCATCATTAGCAGTTATAACTTAAAAGTAGTTAAGGACTTCGTCTTATTTAACTCCGCAGTTACCCGCTGAAATCATTTGGGCTCAGGAGGCAATATGGTAACAGAAACTTCTTCTGTAAAACCAAACTGGTCTTATACTCTTATCATCCTACTCCTTGCGCTACCTTGTAGCGCAGGTGCTTGGATTTTGTCGAAAGCGGATGAAGAAGCGGTTGACATTTTCGAGAGAAAGAGAGTAGATTCAAGAACGAACTGTGCGGGCAGTACATCGAAATTGGTCTAGTCAGGCCTCTCAGGCTGATCCCAGCCATTCCAGAAGGGATATTTATACACAGCGCGGCCGAAGAAAATTTAAGGAGGAAGAGAAGAGATGTACCGGTGTACATTTTTCTTATATGTTTGCAAGTTATAACGACCAGGAATAGAGATCACGACAGGGCATTCCATAAGAGAGTTGTATGGCTCAGGAACGAATCACGATATTTTACAGTACATCCGAAGAGTATACTGATGATCATTAATAACAAGATGAGTACTAGCACGTACTTAAGACCCACTGGATGCAGTGGCTCCAGTCTGACAACCACCTCTGGAAAAATATCGAAACCTAACACCTGAGTTTCAAAACTACTACACCACGCGCTCGCGCCCTAGTGAAAAGCCAGTAAGTGAAAAAAGTCAAAAACTAAAGCAAGGTGTACCACAAGGATCAGGTCTTGGCTCACTTCTATTTGTAATGCTAATATCTGATCTCCCACAAGTAGTGTGACACTCATCAGTACATTTATATGCTGATGATGTGTAGATTCAATAGAGCTGCAAGTTAGGAATATTAGAAGATGTGGAAGTGAACAGACTTCATAGCGATCTTAAGAAAATAATGCACTGGTCCATGTCATGAGTCAGTAATCTAGAGAATTTCGTATCACTGTTCAATGATAAGTCTATTCATGACACGGCACTATTTGATTTTAAATGTCAAAAGCAGCAGTCTAAATATTTTTTCAGGTTATTTTGTATAAGCAATCGTCATTACAACCAATAATAGTCAAACTATTATGCAGCAGACCCAAGAGCGGTTTCATTTAGTAAACATCTCCAATACGAGGTCCACTGATTTATGCTTTCTCATTATTTAGCGGACATAGGTCAAAGGTTCAAGCAACCCTATAAAACCATGTCTGAGTATCGTAAATTGCCGAAATCGATATATTGTATTTAATAGTAAAGCTTAGTCAAATGTAAACAAATATCTCAACCCGACACTTGGTATTACGGTCCATAAATGAGGATTTATGTTGCCTGGACGCCAATAAAACAAACCCGAACTATAAATAATTAATTCATTTTGTATCTGCATAATCTGCTTAGCACTAATTATTTGGTTAATTATAGTATTCTCCTGTGTGGAAAGGGTCAACAAATTTTACGTTGTTTCCACCGTTTTCCTTAATTCCAGAAATCAACATTGCAGAAAACAAAAAAAAAATTGTTTCTCATGCTTAATATCACACCCTCAAACTACCCCTCGTTTAGCTTTATTTGAATCAGAAATTAAAAAAAAAATTAATTAAACCACTCAGCTCGATTAACGTATACATACATACGAGCAAAAGGGTCTCGTGTGCTACAATTTGTGGAAAATTTACAATTTACAATTTACAATTTAATTGATTCTGTCTATGATTTACAATACCTCTTCATCTCTGGTGGTGGTCACATGTGTTGTTAACTGAGTAATCCCTCCTGATCGGATTTGAATATCCTCAAACCTATACATTCCAATGTTTAACATTAAATAAAAGTTTTCCAAATAAATTGTGAAATTTAATTATTGATTAGGTTTTTGCGGACAGATGAATGGCGGCTTGTGGCTCGTTGTTGGTGGCTGTCGTGAATATTAATTTGCATTTTGTTTTATACAACAAAGTACTATGACAGTGGTGGGCTTTTACAATTAGAGCGAAGGGGCTTAAGTTAATTGATTGAGTCACGAGAAAAATTTTGTGAAACGGCCGATGAGTTGCCATCAAAAGCAGACTTCAAATGAAGGAACTGTCGAGAAACTTATCAAATTTTATATTTAATGAAGAGAAAGATGGGGCCAATACTTTTTTCTTTTGTTTGTCGATGTACGAGTATTGTATTACTTGGGAGCCAATGTGCCATGCCGACCACAACGATGGTGGGGTATTTATTCTTACTCCACTTTTCTATAAGGAGCGAGTTGGGTGAAGCTTACCCGAATGTGGAGGCGGCTTTATGATGTCTGATAGGCACTCATCCATCTGAACAGAGCTATTAATTGCACAGTCTTCATTTCAGAAGAATTAATTTAATTGACAACTAACAACTAATTAGCTTTGTTCAGTTGACGATTGACAATTAACAATTAAATATTAAAAAAGAGGGCAGTGAGTGGTTGAAAAATTGGGTAACCCTGTGTAGAAACGTTAGTTTGTATTGAACAATTATTTCAACAAACAGATATCCGAAAGAACGGTCTAGTTTAGATAGTACGAGCAACAGAACATGTCTTGACAATTAATGGAATAGAATAATTGTATTTTAGCCATTCATCCTTACCTAAAAATCCCGAAATATGCCCTTAAAGAGTATTTAGGGAGTCGAACATATGTAGCAAAAAAAAAAGCAGAAGGTCAGTCGACTATTGGGAACGAAATTAAAAAAATTCTGACTGCATTTACTATCTTGGTTTCCAAGCCAATCACAAGAATGCGCACAGATGAAAAATCGGCGCCATTGAGGTCGATCTTAATTCATTGAAACGCCATCGTGTGAAGAACTTGTCCTGTATCCATCGATTTTGGGGGCTTGGAAGTCGATCCGCATTTTTACTGTCTACAATGATGAGACCTATTTCTATCTTAGTTGCTTTGTTAATAAGCAAAATTGAAATCGGCTTTCGATGCACCCAGCAAAATGAATTGTTTGGTGCGGTTTACCAGCATCATTGGGCCGTAATTCTTCAAAAATGAAGATAATCGAAACGCGAACATAAATGGCGCCCAGTACAGAGCCATTATCAACGAGTTTTTGTTTCCAGCAGGATGGTGTCATATGTCACACTGCGGGCCAATATATCGAGTTATTGAAAGAAGTGTTCGATAACCACAATATGTTTCAAAATAGACGTATTGCCTGGCCTCCAAGATCGTATGATCTGACGCCGTTGGACCATTTTTGGAGGTAACTTGAAATAGAAAAACTGAAAAACTAACAACCTTGGAAACCAATATCGATTGCACTATTCGTGAGATACGCCCTCAAATTCTCTGAAAAATGGTTGAAAATCGGAGCTTCAGGATGCATTTACTGAGACGCTTTAGTGGTGGCCATGTGCCTGAAATCTTATTTCATCATCAAGGATTTATAATCATAAATCAAAGGATTCAGCAATGTAAGAATACATAAACCTAGAATGCTACAACACAACAACACATACCAACATCGTCTTTCTTACAAGAATGTAGTACTACACAATGCCAATATTCAGCCATACAGTCATCCCCTTTCAAACACCTTGATGAACAACTCTCCAAGCAATTAAATGCTAAATACAAGAACAAGACGATGACGGTGAAGGACATTCTGTCAGACAGTGTCAAATGGTATTCTATTTAAGTACGTATGTTTCTCATTAGGTTACAGGACCCTATTATCATTCGTGACAACTGTCATCTGCCCATAATGCCTGTGGTGATGTTCCAGCACCTGTATCTGTTTCTGGCCTATAATCTTCATCCAGCTTTTCATACTATATATATGTATTAATAATACCCCTCTCATATTGGTCTTCACACATACGTGCACTATACATTGAGTAAAACCAGGTATGACACTTTATGCTTTCCTCGAATATTTATGTATCAAGGGAGTTCCTTAAGAGTTTCTTGTAGAAACGGAAGGGTAAGTTGGGAGGTTTGAGTGCGTGTTTCTTCCTTTTTTTTCTGTTAAAGGACTTGGTCGAAGTGAAGGAACTCTCTTCTTAAGCTCCCGCTCTCTCTCTCTCTCCCTCTCTTTCGAATGATTTACTAATAAATAACACAATGGGGCTCTTAACTCTGAACAGAATTTTATTTCAAGTGGCAGTCCTGAAGAAACAAAAAAAAAAGAAGGAAACTGAAACTCCTCGACATCTTTCGCCGACTTAGCACAATTGAGGTTCAATTACGTCCTCGATTGAAACCTCTCGAGCGTTCGAGTTCTATTAGGGAAGGAAGCGCGCAAAATGCGTTCTGTCCTTCTCTTGTTTTCTATATGGAGATTGCGTTTCTTCCTTCTTTTTTTATCAGTTTGTTGTAAGTAACTGTATTTGCCATGATTAGAATTCAATTGCGGAACAAACGAGCATTGTTACGAGAACGAGGACATGACGATTGTGATTCTTAGCGTAGGTATGTAGTCCCATTGTGTATGGATTCATCTTTCTCCGTATGCCTTCTTTGCCTGCCGGTCCTCGTTATGTATTTCGTGTAAGGTTGTATTTGTTCCAGTCACGATAGTCCAGTCTAGGGCAGGAGCAGTCGAGCAATAAGCCAAAAAACAATAACTTTGCGTTGAATACTTTTAGGGTGTGTGTGTTTGTTGCTTCAGAAATCGCTTCCCACTAGTCCAGTTTCAATGAGGTTTTCTTGAGAATTATGGTGCGTTTCTGTTTAGGTTATAGGCCATGCTAGTAGTTGAGTAGTTTAATAGTAATGACTACCTCAAAGTTATAAATTCTAAAATTATAGTGTCTTAACTACTTAAAAATCCCTCTTCCTTGAGATCAGAATCATGACTTTCTGTATAAGTATTCAAGTTAACCACATATTACCCGTCGTTCTCAACACAAATTTTTTTTTTAATCAATTGTATGACGTAATTAATCACTACAAATAACTTCATGCCATTTCTATGGAGAACTGTTTTCCCATCAGGTAAGCAAACAAAATACACTATTTCACTCCAGGAAGACAATGGCAGCAATTTCATGGCTTCTCATTCTCTCCGATTCCAACCCTCTGAAATGTGTGCAAACCCAGCATCTGTAAACGAAACCAAGTAAACTACCAGCAAAGGTTCAACACTCCAAATATCTTGTTGACATGCAAAGTATCGCTTTAAGTAAATGGATTAGTCAAACAGTGATTTTAAAATCGGGGTACCAATCCGGGAACGCTCTCAAAACATCAGTGTAATTGTATCCTTAATGTAATTTTTTTGTTTTGTTTGTTCGTCCTAACATTGGATAGAGGTCAGATTTTTAAGAGTTTCCATTCAACAATCATAGGGAAGATTTGTGACTAAGGGATTCCAGCAATTTCTTAGAGAAGTAGCACCAACAGGAAAGAAAAAAATTAAATCAAATTGTATTTTCTTAGGTTAATTGGACACAGGATGAAAGACAGATTTATACTCTGGCCTCATTAATCCCCTTAAAGTTAAGGTAAACGTGCCATGAATTATATTTTTAAGTCATACTACGAGGTTGACATACAGACGCAGTTCATTGTGGCTACGGAGGTAGAAAAATAACAACGTCAGGTGGAACAGGATGATACAAAAGGTAGAAAATATCTTTCTCGTTGTCGGCGCCATTAAAATAGAAAGAGTGATTTACCTTTATAGAGCCAAATGAAAATGCGCAGATATTTGATTGTCCACTCGGTGTCGCACTGTGACAAATAGTTAAAAATTATCTTGTGACGCAGTAATACAATGAATTGAAACTGCAGTGTTGTAATTCCGTTCTATTTTTAGAGGTTTTTGACAAGAATAAGTCATAGAGGTGTTCACTTCAGCTACATTGAAGTATCCATTAAACAAGAAATTGGTCCTTCGAGCTGCGTCAAAAAGAAAACTACGTTCATAACCTTAGTTTACAGCATCAGCATCACACTGGTATTATAAATAACTGAAGCAGCGGCTCACAAGCGAATTAATAATTTCCACCAGCGTCGGCTATGCTACCGATTGTCATATTAAAATCAATCAACTGAACCTTGAAAGAGTTACTGTATCAAAAAAAAAAAAAAAATAAAATAAAATAAAATAAAAATAAAAACTTGATCCTTCTTCTAAAACCAATTACTAACTTTCTCATCACAAATTCTACTTCCCTGCCACAAAAGCCATCCATCATTCACCGGTGTCATTCAAAATTTGACTCGAAATTCCTCACATATACAAGAATGTTTACACATATCCATCAAGGAACGTATTCCACTGAATAGTTTGCAATATCCTGGTACGAATATAGTTACAAAGTGAAACTTGAACGTAATTACAAGTTGTACTAGAAAACCAATACAAATTAGTATCGATTCAGGCCACGTTGGATACTTAAATTTTCAAAAGAATCAACGAAAGGACGAAGAAAATAATGAAAAATACGAATACTCGTATCTAGCAACAAAGTTCAACAAACTGATGTAGTGATGGAAAAAAATAGCACAAGTAAGCGCCAGCAAAAAGGAAGTCAAAAAAGTAAAAAGAAAAATAGAATTTAAGCTGAGGAAAAGTTTCTTATCTTTCAGAATGGAGCCACGACTATTCGAAATTACATTGAACCTTTATCAAAAGTTGTTGTGGGAGTCATGTCGTCTCAACTCGAACCCAATCACAACCAAAACTTATCCCATGACTTTAAAAAAATATTTTAACCCACCCGGAATAGTCTTTTTGCAACTCCCACTCACACATGCTAATCCTTGGAGACACAATGGCAACAAGGACGACACACATATGTGCATGTGTACGGGACTGCCATTCATGAAATGCTTTCAACTTGCTCACCCCCGTATTAATATGCATCACAGGATTGTTTGTTGCAATTTGTTATGTGCACGGGTCGAACATATCCTTGGTGGAAACTTCCAACGCAACTTCCTCCTTCTTGATATTATTTCCGCTGTAATATGCCTTACGAATACTGTCCTCGTACACATTGTATGATTTCTACATTCCTCCAACAACGGAGACTTCTTTTTGAATTCCTCTAAACCAATATGCGTATTCCTCCATTCCCTATAGTTCTTCCAAACAGTTATCGTGCAAAATTTATTATCCTTCGTTATTCATTTGTTTTGCAAACAGTAAACTTCCTTTTCCCTAGAGATGGAGTTACCATCGCTTCGAAAGTCGAAAACACCCGCCAAAACTTAGCGTGGGTGGTAATTGATTTGGAGAATTCCATTTGCAGTTTATCTTAATTGATAGAAAACACAATGAAACGACCGATCGTGCCACGAAAACGGGGTAGAGGATATTATTTAAAAGAAGGCAAAACTTTTGACCGGATTCGCAATGAATAAATAAAGTTTCTCCTTGATTCGATACTGATTTTCTGCACGAGCAAATCCATCTAACCCCTCTTCGAAAGTAATTAAATTTTTTCAATGAACTGTAAAATTTTCAAAATATTATCCTAAGAACTTTAAGGGAATCATTTCGAATGAGAATGTGTGGAAAGTTGAATGGAGAGGTTCAAATCAGTCGTGGAGGTAAATTGAAGGTTAGCTAAAATTCGAGAAAAGGGCTTGACAGAGCTTTTAATTAAAACTATACACAACTAAGCTCCTTTGATTCGTTTCGAGTTACTACATACTACGCATCCATAAAGAGTGTTAATCATTGGTAATATTGAAAATATGTATCTATGAGTGTTGGGATTGGAACAAATGGGATTAGTCACACACTTAATTGAATGAACACCTAAATGTCGGCGTTTGATTATCCGAGAACATGAAAATATATGGTTTACAGATTTACATGTCAATTAGCGAGTTTAGCATTGAAATTCAAGTAAGTGGAGTCTCTGAATTAGAGGTGGAAACGGTGCCAATTAGATTGGGATTTCGATGTTCAATTGACAAGGACTCACGTGAATTTCTGCTTATTAATGAGTAAGTTTGCCATTTGACATCATAATGATGCATATAAAGTGCCCGATTGAACTTCAAGGGTGTAATCTTCAGATATCGCGTTTCAAAATCTGTTTCTTGGGCAGGAAGTACGCGGTTGCAGTACGAAATTTCATCGACAACGCAACTTCTGAAGACATGTGTAACTCGGCCAGAAAATACGGCGTGAGAGCAATGCTAGTAATTAAGACCCTGATGTGATGGCAGCAGTAAACAGGGCTAATATGCTTTATTTTTTTCTATAAATATCGTGTGCTCAAGGGATTTCGGACCTTACCTTACTTTACCTTTAAAATATTCCCACAAAGCGCAGGCGAGAAAAAATTAGGGAGGAAAGAAAGAGAGAAGCCGATGTACGTTGGTTTTGAATGTTTGCAAGTTATAATGGCAAGAAGATGAAGAGCCCGGCAAAGTATTCCGTAAGCGAGTTATTCGGCTTAGAAGAGCTATATTTCAAATTACGTGAAAAAGTGGGCTTGATGATTGAGCACTCACGACGAGACTGGTGTTACGCTTGAAGGTTTGAAGAAAATTTCGATACAGCACCAGTGGTAAAAATAGCGATAAAATAAGGTGAGGCAGGTTCGACGACGTCAATTTACCGTGCAATAGTAGCACCACCTAGAGTTTTATCGCACTGTTTTGTAACAAGTGCTGTGAAGTCTTTTGAGCACCTGACCGGACATTGAACGAATAAATACCTTATATATTGAGATCAGATCAGAGAGGGAAAACTGAATCTTATACACCTTATGGAAACCTAGCCATTTTCCAGCATATTTGACATACAATCTGAAAGGGCAAAGTTTTTCTGATTCGGTTTCGACAGTGCAAGTACCTTTTACGGTTACCAATTTGGTATTTAAATTTCACTCGAAAAAGCATAATATTGTGTTTTGGAAGCACTAAGTTCTACGCGGTTGGTTTTACGTAGCATATGCTGCCGTTCTCATTCTACACATGAAGAGCAGCGACGTTAGCCTAAGAAGGAATATGAAAGCAAAAAGTTCTGTTGTAATCAATGGAATACACATCATATAATGGAATAGACATAGCGGTCAAGATATAATTTATGAAAATTAAAAAAGAATGTTGGGGACAGAATGGAGCCTTTGAGCACACCAGCATTTGTCTTATTGGAATCAGAGTTCGATACCAAATTCTGTTACATGTCTTTAAAATATGAACTGCAATTATTTTGCTTTTGCCAGATTGTTGTCGAATTTGGTTCCACTTCTCGGTGAGAAATGCCATCAAAGCACCAGTGGACCTGTTGCTACGAAAATCGTGCTATCGGTTGAGAAGTTTTTGTGTTTCGAGATATTTCGGGAGATGACGGTATATCAGCGTTTCCATGACTTGGGATGATTAATGTTTTAATGTCTTATAATTTTCTGTTGGATTATTCCTAGCGACTGTCTACTCTAGATCGATGCATTAGAAATTGGCTTTCGGGTAACCCCTTTAAAATCAAGGCTGATCTCTAAACGAGAAGGAGCAAGCTGTTTCGTTGAACCGAAGGATGAAATATTTGGGTATTTGGGTGTTGGGTTAGATTAAAATAGGGGTGTAATGGATATACCATCACACAACACTAGGCACTATAACGGGCCCATCGCGATCCCTGTAATCGGTTGTTACTTGAATAATAAACTTCTTTGAACTAAACATTGTTACTTTTACCGGACTACAAAAAACGATGTATCGGGGCTGCATGTGATTTGCTAAGCACTCTTGGCACTGTTCTAGACTCATTGATCTTCCCTTATTCAAAAGAGGTCTTTGCTACAACACGCATTCGAACGCTGCTTAAGTTTTGATTCTAATCTCAGTGCATGATGCAATGACACAGGAACTGCATAAGATATCGAATTTCTCTGTGCACTGGAATGGTTTTCATCAGAATCGTCGTTAGGAAAGTAAGACAGTTGAGTCTTCATGGATGGATCTAAAACCGAACTAGTTTACGGCGCTGGTTTCTTGTTGGAAGACAATAAACGTCAAAATTTACTACTCGTTAGGAAGACTTGCATCTGTTCTCTAAGCGGAATCTTTAACCTTCAACTGTAGCAACAGTCTCGCTCTGAGTACTCAATCATCAAGTCCACTTTTTGGAGTAGTTTGAGATAAACTTACTCTCTCCTAAGCCGAATAATCTAGTCACTATAACCTGCAAACATTCAAAACCAACGTACACCAGGATCTTTCTTTCTCAATTCCCTTATTGTGGAATTTATATATGGTTGGCACATGTGGTACATATCCTGTGACGTTTGCTATGAGTGCAATACATATACCATGAAGTATCCCTATGAGCGTTCGGTGAACGCTGAAATTTTATCACTGAAGCATCCACCGATTTCTTATGAAAGACTGAGAAGCTCCAGTAAAAGAAACATACAAAGATTACAGTAGATAAGTTCATTGTATGAGTGTTCGGTTCCTACAGAAAAAAAAACTATTCTAGTTTATTTTTTTTTTTTAATTGGGCATTGCTTTAGGCTCTAGAGACCTCAGGTATTCTTAGAGAACCTTCTTTGATTTCTTATTTGAAAATGATGCCCTGTTTTGTGTTGGAAAATGAATTCCATATACAAAATTGTTGCTATGTTGCTCTAGAGTCGTTTTGGTTGACGATTTGAATGTCTTCTACACCGAACTTGCCTTGAGTTTAATTTTTATTCTTCGACTGCGAAAAGTCAGATTTGGATTAAAATCCATCTTTTTGGGAAAAATCAACATCTGATTACGCATTGTTTAACCGTCAAGTTTGTAAAATTCTACAAGAGTCAGTGTTTGGATAGGTGGAATAGGTCATCCTAGATGATGATGATGATGTTGATGACTTGGGGTCATCAAACGAAAGAGTAAGGCAGGTTGTTACCCTTAAATCGTATTATTTTATCCAAAATAGAAGAACTTAGGTTCCAGTGGCCAGAAATCACTGACCTGTTTGGTCGTATATTTTCAACTCATTCCATTCGTTGAAATCTGACAGTTTTCGGTGAATCTCATTCGAATAGTCAATGATAGTTCGCAGCAGCCCCAATATCAATAAACGAAAATAAATTACATTTTGGCACAACAGTTATTTTTACATCATCCATCGCTTATTTCTTCCTTTTGTGCTGTGCCATACATCCATCAATAATTCAATTTCTTCTCACATCGATTTACGACATCGCTCAACGGATAAAAGTAATTTCCTGTATCTTTTGATTTCTATGTGTAAGTGCACAAAAATTACACAATAAATCCTCCGTATACACATGCAGAGACAAGGGATTTCGACAAAAAAAAAAAAAAAAATAAAAATAAAAATGTAGGAAGGAGTAAGAAATAAAGCTTCGTTCTATAGAACACGCAAATACGAGGAGGGAAAAAATTTAACGTGGATACCAATCTCTTTATTCGGCCTGGGAGGGATAATAAAATTGTTCAAAAGACAAAATGATAATCGCTGGGATTGTTGTGATTTAACGTCACACAAAAAGGCATTCGTTGTTAGGCGGCTGGTTGATCTCTACCGGTAACAACCAAGAAACTTTCTCAACTTAAACCCACTAACAAGAGGACGGTTATATTATTATATTTAATTTTTTTGGTATCCTGCCGAAAGAGAAAAGGACTTTTATATCGAATTTATTATTTTTTTTCGGTTGTTTTTCTGGTGTGTGGTTTACGAGATGTTGAATTTGGTTTTCCTTAGAAATTTGGAGAAATGTCAGAAGATACTCGCTCTTGTATACAGAGTAAAGGGTATACTGGCAGATGGAAAGGGAATCGGCCTATGGTTATTCGTGTAGCTTTCAAGATGAGTCCAGGGCAGAGGTTTTATCAACCAGAGGCTACATCGGTAACAATATTGACTTGGATTCTGTTTTCCTTAAGATGTTCAAATATTTAATATTTGAGTGGTTGCCATGTTTTGTTTTGCCATAAACCTAGTTGATAGAAGGAATCTCTTTTTTTGTAGAAATTCTTTAGAACAGTATTTAGAGATATGGTTTTTAAATTGGAACAAAATAATTACTTGACAAACTTGTAGAGATTAAGCCTGGGTACAGGTGGGTCGGAAAAAAATTAAAAAATCTAATGTATTCCTCAAGGTAGGCACTTAAGACCATTACTTTAAAGTTTTATTTCAAAAATGACTCATCTTCTGTCTTCTGGTTATTTAAGCAATTGACTTCATGTTCAGCTTTAGTATATTAAGATGACCAGAGTAGAATTCAAATGGTCGACAATTGTTTCGTAAGCTGTTCTGATTTGGATGATAGGCGACAACATATTTTAGGCTGTTTCTAGTGTTCGCGAATATCTATAATAACGAAGATTTGTTTATGGTGGAAACTGCCATTTACAGAATCTGAGCACGTTTTCGCCCGAAGATATTGTATAATTGTATGCGTATACTCAAAAATTCTCCACATCCTTTGGTCCTTCTGTTTTCTGCTCTACATTTCTGTCTTCCTATATTTCCTTGCGTTGTCTTCGGTTTTGTCTTCCCATCATTCTATGGAATTCCCGAATTCAGTTTCAGTTCTCTCTCTCTATATACCACTCCAGAAGTGACCAAAAAGCTACTCTGGGTACAGCCGGGTGGACGGCGGCGTCGATACTCCAGCGAGATGCAAAGAAAACTGTTGAAACAGATGAAAATCGCTGCCAACTTAAGGCTGTTTGTTGAGAGCTACAGCATTCTGCCAGTTAGATTTTGAGCCATCCTTTCCAGGATTTATAACTCTATGCTGAATACTGTACTGAATATTGACTTCCAAGGTCTACATATGATAGTTCGCGGTATACCAGCTTACACCAGAGACTTTAAATAGCCTTACAAGAAATAATTGAGTGGAATCAAATCGCACGATCTGAGTCTAATTAGTTTCTTTTGGACTTGAACCTATTAAGCGGAAGTGAGACCGACTTTAAGCTGCTCCCGTTGTAAGCCATGGTCATCGTGGGTATAGGTGCTGCACCAACAGGATCTTATACATGTCGGCTGAGGTATTTCCGCAAAATTGTCCATATAGTGGATGACAATTCCTTTTTTCAGCCACACACAGTATGTTCTGCATAGAGATTACCTTGACGCCTTGCTGGATTTGCATCATGTTGAGTGTATGCTGTCACAACTGTCAAGACTGATTTTAAAAATAAGTTTGGAAGCAACAATAAAGAAGAATTTCAGAAATTGAGGCAGAGGCGTTTCAAACAGCCTACTGGATACTAAAAACCGCAAAAGTAAAAAGCCAGATATCTTCGTCGAAACTTTCAAAAACCAACACGAGGTTTGAGAGTTTCCCAACCAGTGGAAGCTATGCATACTTCCGTCGATTCCCAATAAAGATTAAACACATGAAGAGCCGTCGTCAGTAATACATAGGTGAAATTCATTATATGTACTCGTCTTTCGAAATCTCATGTGTTAAAGTATAGGAGATTGCAGGCGACGCTACGGTCGAAAGAATGATTCAAAAAGGACTAATTTGACTAATGCATGAGTGTGCTGATGGATGAAGGAAGCAAACCGGCCAGATAAATAATAAAAATTTGTTGTCAGCTTTCTGGTTTCGTAGATCCTTTCAATGTTTGCTAAACCATTACCAATGAAAGCAACAAGGAGGAAGCTGGGATCTAATTAAAGGATTTGCAACTATGACAAGGGTATATGGTTGCATGTGGTTATAACAATATATTGCCTTGATCTGCTTAGTATTATAGTTTTGTTGTTTTTACTTTGTATATACCTGGTACTAACAAATTTTTTAGAACACGGTTTTTGGCTAATTAGATGAAAACCAATGAATTGGCTACAAATTTTAGAACAACTTAATTAAAATGAGTTCCATTACCTTTAAGCAACGGTGACGCCAGTCTGGCCACTCATCAATTGCAGTTGAAAGAAAGTTTTCGACTGCTCGGACAAAGACGCGCTTCAAAGACTCAATACGTGGATATTGAGTAGTGTCAGTCATAGTCTCGAAAACGGACCATAGTTTGTACGTTAATGGATTGAGGTCTGGGCTATCAGATGGCCAATCATCCGTGGAAATGAAACATGGTTTTTGAGACATGTTTGAGTTGTTTCTGCCTTATAAGGTGGAGTGGAGTCTTGTTGAAAATTTTACGGTTTATTTGCAATTGACACCTTTCTCGTAGAAACGAAACCATCACAGAAACTAGGTAATGGCTATGTCAGATGTATGTCGTGATGAGAGAGCATCGTCATCGACATCGTCAGTAATAAGCATTCGTCTGTGACTATTCTTCGCGTACTGGGGAAACAAATCTTTCAATTTTGGTTAACGTTTCTATTTCAATGCTTCTGTGAGTAAGTGGCCGGTGTGTCTCTTGTATGCGTTGAGTCCCAAATCAAGTTTCAAGATGCACGACATGTTCTTCATCTCCCGAGACATGATTTCTTGCATGCGCACCATATTTTAACGAATTCGAGTCTCCCCGGCTTTGATAACTAATGGCGCTAGATCGACTATTTTACCAGTATTCTCAAATATGCAGTTCATAAATGTCAATTGTCAAGTTGAAGTGGATGCGTTTGTTGGTTATTGAAAATGCATGTGCTCATTCTGTATACCAAAGCATTTGCTAGTGACATACGAGTATGTAGCCATTGAATAGTCCTAGCGGACTGTTGGCTATTTCTTTGAGGTTGGATAGTTCATCATCCTCGTTTCGTTATCTTGAATGGCACGGTTGTCTGTAACCCAAACCATATTAAACTTGATTGAGAGCCACGGATGTTGAGTAAAGGTTCACATTGTTTGTCTAGTCATAATTGGTACTTGGCTATTACTGAAGAAAGCCATGTTTTGGGTCTATCTTAGCAAGTCGAAAAACGCGAAGAGCTCTGCCTAAAAGACGCTGTGATAGTTTAGCGGATGAAAAGACATCGGCGCGGGCATCCGACAGCGCAGTTGATTTCCAAGCTATCGGTGAAAATTGTCGTTGGGAATTTCTGTCTATTTGGAAATCATACTGAGATTTTTCTATTGAAGTATAGAGAGACTTTGGTGTAGTTAGACCACCAATCCGCTTGGTAGTGTTCCAAGAACTTACTGTGTCCGTAAGGATGAATGGTCTAGCAGTCAGATTCTCTCAGCCGAACTGCACTGTAAGCTGAACTACATTTTATTATAGAAATAGGCATAGAATAGGCAGTAGAAAGGGTAAGGGAAAGCTACTCTTGATTGAATTCCACTTTCTTTACCAACGGTTTTTTGTCGCTGTTGAACACAGCGATGCTACACAGAGATAATGCTTAACCATGTTTTTGTGGGACGAGGGAAGTCCTGTGCTTTGGTTTTATGGTAAAAAGCATAATTTCAGGCTTAACTGGATTGACCCTGGGGCTGCAGGGTTTAAAAATTCCGAACCTCCTGTCCACCAGTTGGCTTATCACATGGAGGAACTTTGCTGATAACTACTGAAGGTAACTGCTCCCTGAGGAGTTCCCTTACTCAAAAGCTTTTGTGAATCCCGGTCATGGTTGGACATCAAAGTATAGCCAAGTTGCGTAGATTGAAAAGAGTATGCGAACCACAGAATATTTAAGTTTCCCCGATTCAAGATATCCTGGGTCCGCTGTATGTAGTCTAACTTTTGCTTTAATGTAAGATGAAGGGAAACAAAATTAGTGCATTTGTGACAAACGTACTAGAAATCCTCCAAAGAATTATGCCAAGTCGATGGAAGTACACGTACATTAGATACATAAAAGATAGTACCGATGGCTTACTGACCAACATCAAGTTGTACCTAATGATGGTCCTGGATAAAATGGAAAAACTGCTCAATGATGTGATATTCTGACTATGAGTTCAATTAGGACTTCAGTGCCTTCGAAAGTACAGATTCTGGATGACTGTGACTCAAGTGGTAGTGTATTGGTTTCCCAATCGGACGGTTCGGGGTTCAATATCAATCGCTCCCGAAAGGCAGTCTGTTTTTATTTAACTAAATTCACGCATTTAATACAACAACAATGCCAACTACACTCTCTCTCTCTTTATTCAATTTTTTTAAAAACTAAACGCGTGCTCCGGCATTTTAAGTGTAGTCACACCCTCTTGAGTGTTAAGTTCTTAAAAAGAAGCTTTCCATAGCGAAAAATATTAGCAAAAACTTAGACTTTAACTAGAGCGTTTTGGTTTCTGGTAAATTTTCTACTTTTGGTTCTACAATATTCTGTTTGAAGACGATATCGCAATTGCTGGTTGTTCCGTATGAAGCGAAAGATCTGTCTCTAAGATCAGTGTTTTCTAAGATTTATTGACATTGTTGATGGAACACTTTTATGGCTCTGAACATGGTCTAACACATATGTATGTACGTGAACTCGTTTCAATGAAACCATTTCAATAAAACTCAAGATAAAGACGAATTGTTGAGAAGAAAAAAGTGCTTTTGCACTTCAAAATGCAGACGGAGCTACATCATACTCCATATGTTCTTCTTTCTTCGGTATAAACAGCAAAAACTTATCAGCTCCTACTGAAAGTTTAAGGACACTTCAAACTCGAATTCAAAAGATTAACAGAAAAGTATCTATGGCATGATGGTGTTTATTTTGAACGTCCAATGTCATGTCAAGGAGAAGTCTTAAAATTCTCCAACGAACAAACAGATTGCAAAAATCCTTCGTTTTAGAAACTTTTAATTCGAAAGATATAAATTTGATACATAAATTCGAACTTTTCAAATAAAACTCAGCTCAGCTATCTACGAAAATTAAATGTGAATCGTAGCCATTGCATCTTGAATCTTAAATCCGGTTACAACTGAAAAATGTCAAATATCAGGAAATAAACCCCACAATATTCATGACCCACAGCTCCGCTCAAGAGCACCACATTCAATAATTATATTTCGAAACGATTATTGTTTCCCCCAAAGTGCCAATATTCGTAAAGTGCATCGTAGAATTGCATCAGGCACCAGTAGGAATAAATAAAATCAAATCTATTGCAATAAAACGGAAAAGAACTCATAACCTAATGATTCCTACAAACTGTGACATTAAAGTGTTTTTCTATCGAAAGGATACAAACAGAAACAGATACACAGGAGCAACCAAGGCGACAGTGGAAGCAGACCAACCAAAGAAACCTGAAAACGTAATGCTTTTCCTTATGAATTTTCCAATAACTCGAGGAAATATATTTTTTGATTACGACATGATTTGTGACATATGGTATCCAGTAGATAGTCAGACAGACGAATAGTCGAATCCAACCGACAACCCTATTTTGTGGTCAGTTCCTCTGTGGCATCACTACCGCTTTAGATCTTCTTTCATTCCATTTAAGCGATGGAACGCAAACAAAATGTTCATACACCATACATACGAGTATATGTCAATATATACGGATGTGTATGTAATTCTATCTAAAAAGAATAAAAGGCAATGCTCATATCCTCGTACCCCTTTTAAGACTAACTTGCGTTTTATGCATTGTGAATTTTAGGCGCCATTTAGTCCAGACACTCGGGGGTGGTTGTTTGTACCGAAAAAATTGCCAAACTCAGAGAGAAAAGAGGAAAGAACCCCAAACTAAGGGATAAATGGGTTGCAGTAGTCATCGCAGCAGCCACAGAAAAGCCATTTCCAACCAATGGTATGGTGTTCGGTCTGACTAACACTATACCATTCCACAATGGCACAAGGCAAACAAACAATTTTTATTCATAGCTCCAATACTAACCCAAAAAGGGGTACTATCACCCATCACCACCTCATTCGTTGAATGCATTTTCTGCTGCTACAGCTGTACCATGCACCTCCTACCATAGCAGTGAAATTTATGCCATTAAAACGCTAGTGAATGTCCTTTTTAGTTTGTTTGCGAGTGTGTAGTAGTCCAGTAGTAGACACAGCTTGTCACCGTTTTTAGGAGAGGGTGAATGATTTTTATTTCCTTAAAATTGAAGACGACTCCTGACTCCTACACTTCCTACATACATACATGCATACATATAGATGTATCTACAAATACATATGTGCTGTGTACATTTCAGGCAATGGAAAATCTGGCAAAGATTTTATTACTGTCGGAGCCAAATTTTTCCCAAAGGTGGTATGAGGAATGGATGAACTTTTATCTCTTGATCGAAAGAGAATTAAGTTTGTGGATATGTGACTGGGTGTGAGGAGGTAAGAGCAAAGTATTTGTGTCACAACCCTCACAATCACCACCATCACCACCATCACCACTAGTTGAAGGGTTGAAGCTGGAATAACGCACAGTTTCCTACTGCATTTGCTCCATTAAGGGTATGAGGACGAGAATCTAACTTGTTTACAGCGGATGAGAAAAAACAATTACCACCCTGAGAAATCAATTTATTGTCAAGCATGAATAATTTTATCATTTGGGAGGGAAATCAGGACCAAATCACTCCCCCTGCTTCGATAGGGAAATCAGTTGTGATTCACTGGTTTTTGGGGTTGGCGATTATTTGAAGCTGACGACAACGACAATGACAACTACAACAACAACAAAGACGACGAAGACGACGATGATGACGATGACGATGGAAATAATTCAATTAATCAGTGTAATGAATTTAATTAGAGGATTTCTTTACAGGGGATGAGCTGAAATAGAAATTTGAATAAAAGCTCAAGGTAATGGGCAGCCAGTTCCTCCCTCAACAGGGACTGCACTGACTACTTTTTCTTGAATCCAATTCTGTACACATCGAATAACTTCTACCAGAAGTGGGATTTTTGTATTTCCTTGTGCTTAAGCCAGCATAGGGTATTAATAGAATTTCATTCTTCTCCTCAACTTCCGAACGTTTCACAAGAGTCCCCATTCGTTACTGGATTTAAGTGCCTGTGGTACCCCTACTAGTGTACTTATCCATCGATTTCTGGAACTTCCACTCTGCAATTACTTTCCTTTCATCTTCGATGTATATTGGAGCTAAGTTGTTCAGAACTAAAAAATAATAACGTATGTATGCACCTTCTAACTTGTTCGACACTTTGCAAGGGTCGGCTCATTTAAAATTCACTGATTATTGTCAGCATATCAGTAGGACTTAGTTTTTAATTCGATGGATCTAATGAAAGTAGTTTTTGATCTCAAGACACATAAAAATTCAATAGAATTTTGATTTGAGCGCATGCATTCCTGATGTTTCAATATTGCCTCGTTGTCCAAGTTCATCTGAAAGTATTTCAGTGATTCATTCACCAATACCTGCAGGTTTGTGATCTCACCAACATCAAAATTGTTAATTCCCTTTAAAAACAATAAATCTGCGATGGCACTTTGCTTCATGTCCAGCAGAGATTTCTATATGTTGCCTTTGACAAATAGTGTACCTATATGGTTTCCAACTGTGAGTTTTTGTGGCTTCTGATTTGTGCCTTTTCTGCTATCCGTAGATGTTCATCCCTAAGGATGGCAAATAACTAACTTAACCTTCCATACTTCTTCTCTAACGCACTGACAGGAAAAAGCTTTTACTCTATGGCCTACTTCAAAAATTCCTGATGATGCAATCAGTGAATGTTTTCGGAGCCTAAGAAATGGCTGTTATGGGCAACTATGTACTGGTATATGTCGTCCGTAATTCAACATTTCACGTTGTTCCCTATTGTCATCTTTATTACGACTCCATACGAATGAGTTGGCGATTTCTGTAATAATATTTTTTTTAATAATTAAAGCGCGCTTAAGGGATTTGTGTACTCTTAAAATGTGTGTTTAATACACAGCGCGGCCGAAACAAACTTAAGGATGACGAAAAGAGAGGTACCGATGTACATTGTTCTTAAAAGTTTGAAGATTATAACGAACAGAAAGAGAGCTCGGCAGGGCATTCCATAAGCGATTTGGATATAGCGATTAAGATATTTTGAAGTATATCCGAGAGTGGGTTGAAGGGTATACTAATGAGCTTGAAGGTTTGTAGGGGTGAAAGGGTGCTTCAATAAATCAATGTTGGTGGAAATAGCGATAAAAAAGTGACACAGGAAACAGTATATCGCTGTTCAAGGATGATTGGTTGACTGACTGATATTAGTAACACCTATGAGTCTTATCGCAGGGTTTTAACCCCTTTCTAGCAGGCGCAGAGATGTTTTAGAAGCACTTGACCAAATGTGGGCATTGTCCTTCAATTTTAGGCGAATGAATGCTTTATAAATTGAGGCCAGATCAGAGGGAGTGAAATATTTCCTACATAACTTGAAGAAAACTTGACATATCGAGGAGCGTTAACGACATCAAATATGTGGTCAATCCAATGCACGTTATCATTGATACACATACCGAGAATCGGAAGTTTTTTAGTTTTGACGATGTAAGTGTCATTCGTGAATAATAACAAGTTTTCATTGAAGTCGCGCATAATATAAAATTTTGATAAGACGAGGTTAAGTAAGACACCTCGGCCCCGAATTGCCTAAGAACAAAATCACAGTGTGGGATATTTGGTGTCATTTGTCATACTCCGATGTTCTTTGTGAAGTGTACTTAGGTGTTTTTAATAAAAAGTTATTGCAGCATTTTCGAGCCGATCTCCTACGCGAAGTACGACAAATTCATGAGTAAACTTACTCACGAAATGATATTTGCTTCTTATTCTTCTATGTAATTTCATCACTGAAAAATTGGGTTTGCGAAAGCCGAAGTAGCGATGTATATTATATCCTCAGATGAAAGAATGCGCACTCATGGAACCTTTGGGGATGTCTATAATTCCAAAATAGAGTAATACATCGGGCGATGACGCGAAAAATCTTTTAAGGTTCGAAAGCCGCGTAAAAATATTGAAGCCTCTATTAGTGGAGTAACTAGACAAACAGAAAACTTCACCTTCAACACTTTAAGTGACGCTAGGTTGAAATTTAAGAATGTCTTCTAATTTGCTGATTAGTTTGACAGCAGAATTTAATACTCGGGAATATACTGCCACAGAGTATATTGACTCTGAAGCAGTGTAACTACTGCCATCTTTGAATTCTGAGACTACCTAAGGAGCTTAAATGTGATTTGAAGTCTGACCATTCTTCGTAAACGTCCTTAGGAATATACGTATCTAATCCAATTTATCAAAGTCAAAGACATTTCATAAAAAATTCTCATTTTGACGACGGTTGGTAAGACCCAGCCCAAAGGGTTAAAAATACGAGTTATATTCGATAGCACTTCCCTTTTGGTAGCCTGAGGATCAATAGTGGGTCCAATACGTAAGTAAGCGTTCAGCGAAAAACCATTCACGGATTTACACGACGCATAGAAACCACCCTTATTTTGGTCGTCGTACTTGTGGGCTTGAGTACTGCGTGATGGGTTATAAATATGGAGGTCGATTGTGATAACTTTACTTCAAAAAAGACATGTGACCTAAATCTTTGTATTCGCGCATAAGCGACACATATTCATGCTTAAAACTCAAATTCTTTGTAAATCGTTTCTTCATCGCAAAAAGGCGTTTCAAAGCCACGTAGCGTGAATCTCCGAATTCAATGAGACATTTCGTAATCGGTAAACTAACAACAAATCTACATTACACTTCGTTAAATGTGTTGATTAAAAATGATTTTTAATGCTGTAACTTATCTTGTACTCGGCATGCCGCCTATCCATTGTACAATATCTTCGTGTTCAACAAATGGGAATTCTTGCATGTTCTCGTTTAAACCAGAGCCACTCTATACACGATTCCGAAATTAGAGTCGCTTGCGACCCTGAGTCATTCATATCCTTGACCATGATTATTGCTTGATCTTGATCAAATTAATTGACAGCCTTGTCGAAGCTTGGTGCTTAGCTGGCATTATGGCTGCGAAAAGATTTCTCAATGGTGCATCGTATTGTGTGTTAAGCCGCAGGTGTTACAATTTCAAAATTTGTGATACAAAAATTGTTTCTGCTTGCATTTTAAACAAGACACAACTATTGTGCTCAACACTCCTTTACCCGAATATTTTAATAAAATTATCTTCAACATTGAGGCTCATTTTTTTCCGAAAAATTTACAAACAGTCATGATAAGTCAATCGCATGGTATAGATCTTGAAGACGGGTAGTAACAAGACGGTGACATTAACAATTTCGAGACATTCGTTGTTCGTGTAATCTCTCATTTAAGCGTCCAGAATTGACCAATTGTGCAATTGTGCAATGCCTAGAAGTCATGAAAGGGTTCAACAAGGTCTTAACTTTAGCTTAAATGTCGTTATAGACGCTTTACCATCACTTTCCTAAATAATCATTGTCGTTCATCAGGGCACAGATCATCGTCATTGATTTCCTCCAAAAGACACAAGCGCCGCATCCTATATAGGTCTTACAACGATTCGTTGCATCTATGCTCAGGCTCGTGAAAGTGTTAAGTACCGAAAACAAAAATTAAAAAAAAAAAAAACATCTGTATGTACTTCAAAAATACAAGGTAAAGGCCAGCGAACACTTTATATTAGCAAAACAACAACCCGTCACTCGAATTCTACTTGCATTAAAAATAAAAAGTGGTCAACACAAAAATAAATGTTTTATTAAAACTAGACTGACACTCAGACCGGTACCAAAAATATTATTCTGCTTTTCAGATATAAATAGTTTTAAAAATGCAATACCTCCTTGCCCATCCGTATACCATTTCAAAATTCAATTATACACAGTTCAACTGCACTAACCAAGTGTTATTCAGCTCTTTCTAGTGGCACTTCATAAAATTGTATGAATGTCTATCTGGGTTCCGGCCACGTTCCAATAAATAGAACCTTCCTGTTTGATTTGATAGTACTTATTTTTGTCTCTTTCTATCAAATAGGTCTATGATATTCAATATCAAATATAAAATACGAACGAATTATCCAGCTGCCTCCCACTCATCCTGTACTAAAATTGTATGGTACAATGTTAATGAATTCCGAAAAAGATTTCAAATTCAAAACAACAACAGAACAGAATCATTTTTAATTATTATTTTTACATCTTCTCTCGTGTTCTAATAAAAGAAAAAAAAAACAATTCAATTGAAAAAAACAAAAATGAACGCACGTTTTCCATTTGCTGATATAAATGTCCTTTCTATTTGATTGACGTAGTCGTTGTTTAAATCTCATTTCCACCTCTCTACATTTCTGATTGTAGTTACGAGATTTAATGAGATGTATTGTATTCCAGATGATTGGTTCTGGAAATCGTTTTTTCTTTTTACAACAAATTGACATTTCTTTTTCACATTCTGAAAGATTTACATCAACTTTGGAAATGTTTTTTAAAATCAATCTACAATATATGAGTATGTCACCTATGTCATTATCGGGCTCATATATTACTTGACGAAATGTTGATTTCATTTGTCCTTCGTTTAGGTGGACTTCTTCAAGTAGGTTCTCACATTAATTACAATTATGTATGTGTTCCGCCTTCTTGATATCCTCAAGGTATTCCCTCTCCCAAGAGATCTCAATTCTAAGCAACCGTCTGGATTTTTACTTAAAAATTATGAAATAACTTGTTCTGTTCTGGGAAAAATTAAAAACTCAGTATACTATACTTAGCTCGCTTGTCTCTCTTTTATTAAGAACAGCATAATGCTATCTATTAGGTTATAGATATAAAGAAACATTGGCATCATTTAATAACTTGCGATGAAGTCCTAGAAAACACTGATAAACTGCCAACGTTTTGAAATAATCCGTCTCATAGAACCTGTTGGTTTAAATTTTGTAAGAGTAACTACAAAATTCCTTAAAAATTGTCAAATTCCAAGTTATTTTACTAAATTTTGCAACGGAGTTTTAAGAAAGATAATTTTCTCTGAAATTACTCTTAAAATTTTGATCGAAATTTCAACAGCAGCATCTTCGAAAGTGAATTCTAGCTCAAGCACAGTAAGGACTTTTACAAAAACTGGTGTAAAACATATTAAGAGATCATTCTATAAGATAGCGTGACAAATTCATATTATAAAGTATTAAATTCGTTGTTTTCTTTAATTTAGTACTTTTTTAGTACTCTGTAAAAAATTTTTTGTTCAAAAAATTAAATTATTAATCAAAACATCAAATTCACTTCAAAAATATAACAGTATAATATTTAGTACTTTTTTAGTACTTATGTTCTAAAACGTGTTTTCTATTGGAAAACCTGTAATTTTTGGATTAAAACTTGATTAGGCTTTGAACAACTTTGTCTATGCATATGGTTCATACTTTTGTTATTTAAAACCAAATTTCAGAAGCGCAAAAGCTCTTGTGATCAGAAACCAGAACATCCGACGTAACTTTGCCATTTATTTTCCAATATATTGCTTCCAGATTCTATTATACATATACTACAATATATAAGTACCACACGGACAACTTAAACGTCAATGCATGTATATCTAACTGAAGGAGAAAGGACTGCCTCATAAATAATAATAGGGTACAGATTGTTACTGCTACTATGTATGAAAATTCGTCTCTCAATTGTTTTTATTGCCTTGTACTTTCATAGCGTGTGCATGGAAAATATCCCAAAACCGTCATCAAATACAAAACTAAAAAAAAGGAAAGAAAGACCAAAATAAACCACAGAGTAACGTTGGCTGGTACAAGGATAATAATAGTGTCGTATTTTTGGGTTTTGGTTGTACGAAGTGCGCTTTGTGTCAACGCCACCTGTTGACAAAATAGTTTTTTCTTCCCCTTTCTCATGTACTTGAATTTTTTATTTTTTTTTTTTCATTTTCGCTCCTTCTTTTTTTTTTGTCAGTCTGTGTTTCTTGAATTGCTTGGACCCTTAAGCTCAACCATAATCATAATCAATAAAGCGAAAAAAAAAACGCGAAACAAGGAATATTCAAAATTTAATGTTGAGTGATATTTTGAGGATTTTTTTTTCTTTTTTTCTATTTTCACTCGTTGACGATGTCCTTGCGATATACAGATTTTCAAATGTGAGCACGAACAAACTGTATAAGTCGAGAAATTGTCAAGAATTTTTCATATGCCCATATTTCGGCTCATCGCCTGTTAAAGTCCCTGTAAATCCTAATAGTCCATACAGTCTGAAGCTTAACTACAATAAATGGTTATTTGATGATATTCATACTTGGGAAGTGGATAAGTACACATTTTCTGGGTATCTACATCCTGACAGTTATAGTGGTATGAGGTGTGGTATTTTTTGTGCCAATATGCGTCATTACACCATCATATGGCGTTCCACACACAGGGAGAAGAAGGCTTAAGCAAGGGTTGATGGTAAACCCCACTGCCGCGCCGCCAAAGGTCGAAAAGGATGCCGTGCCAGTAGAACTTTGCTCAGAATGTAACGGCACCTATCATTATAAGCATGGTAATAAAGCTTAATTAATATGTATTATTCATTTTTGGAATTTTACCATTTAGGAGCTTTGGGCGAGATGGTGCTGGAGTAAATTTGATTATGGGATGATTCCTTGTGGTTTTGTGTGCATTTTTACGTTGAGTTCTCCTCAAGTGGAAGGATGGGCATTGAAGTGTTTGTCAAAAGATATATGTATATGTATATATGTTGCCAGAGGCTATTAGGATAAATGCCTCCACTTAATAAAGGAGGATTTGGTAAGGATTTTCGTAGTGCGAAATAATTACTTAATCTGCCAAGTCAGAAGGGAAGCTTGTCATTTTCACTTTTTTTTTTGGAAAAAGGACCCCTTCAAGGTGAAATTCCATTCCATTCCAATTAACCACCAAGTGGTTAACTTTACTAAAGTTGGGCCTCCTTATAAATCGATTCATGTAGTGATTTCCGCAAAAAGACGGTATTTGACTTAACCTTCCAGCTGCACCCTTTCAAAAGCACTCTCAACTTCAAATTACCTACTAGCCAGAACGGAACCAAATGGAAGTAGATACCACCCTTATGTTCACCTTTCCGACATAAAAGCAGTTTAATTTAAATTTCAATATCCTCTTGCACGAGAAATGTACACCATTTTTGATTACCCAAAGGACTCAGACGAGGCCCTTTTAGACGTAAGTGATTCAAGAATAAAACTTCTTCCCTATCGATTTGAATATCAAACTAAGTCATGATAGTGCCTAAGGTGCGTTATTTATAGCTGCCTTGCGTTTAAGGTTTTTTTTTTAATTTTTTTTTTTCTATTTTTCGTCTTCCATTTAAGAATGCAAGTCAAAGGGAGTGGTCACATTAGTCGCCCCTCATTGTGTTTTAATGCATTTTTGTGAAACGTAAAACATATGTTAAGTCGACGAATGAAAATATTTTCATAAAACGGAAACAAAAAAATCATTTTTCTCCTCTTAAGTCGACCTATATACGAGTACCCGTACGTAAATGATTTTAGATAAATAATTAAGTAGAATGACGTCTATCAAATTGAAAAGAAGTAATTTAAAAAAAAAATTATAATAATAGTTCATTTATTGGTCGGGGTCAACCCGAAGCAATCAAAGAGAATGGTTGAACGATGAATGGGATGACACTTAAATACCCAAACTTGAACGTAAAATCCCCGAAAAATTTAAATGATTGAGTACAAAATCCAATAATTTGATCATCTTCCTGACTAGAGGACTTTTTTTCATAATAAAATCACTACCAATACAAACTACAAAGTATGAAAAGAACCAAGTACCGAATTCTAAAAACTCCTTCGCTCTACACCTCATACTTTGCGACCACGGCGATTACCAACGAACCTGCATTCAGAACAGAATGCTCGACGTGAACACAGAACGAAATACAAATACAAAAGTTAAAAGTGTAAACTATAGCCTCACTAAATGTTTTGAATTGACGTACGAGTATTTGGTTAAAAACAAAAATTCTGCATTCCATGGTGGGACGCAGATTTGCTGCGATTATGAAAAGAACCCTGAAAACTTTGAGCGTGAGTACACTCTTTTTGATCTTAAGACACCAACCAGATAAAGATTGGTGTAAAATAAAGAAAATATACCCGCCGTAGCAGTCAGTATCGAAGAAGACAAGAAATGTCGATCCGATGCCGATCAGCTGAATTGGGCATTATCAGAGTCAACCCGGCTTATTTTGCGATTGGATTTCGGCCTACATCCGTATAAGATTGTGCTGACGGAAGAATTGAATCCGAACGACCTTCGACAATGCCGTGAGTTCGCTAGATCCAGATCATCTTCTCAGACGAGGCGGCAAAACTTCTATTATTGGAGCGAACACAGTCCACAAGTGTTCGGTCAAGCATCAGTACATCCACAAAAATTTAACGTTTTGAGCGGTTTACGGCATGGTGGCATCATCAGACCTTATTCTTTTGAAATGAGGAAGAAGATACCGTTACCGTCTCAGGTATAGAGCGTCTCAGGTATAAACTTTCTGTGGTCAGAGATCCACAACTTCGATAATCCGAGCTGTGGTTCCAACAAGACGGCGCTACATCCCATACAAGCTACGCAAAGTTTGAAGTTGTGAAAGAGAAATTTGGCGACTAGGTCATCTCACGGCGGGCGTTCATCAAATCATTCATGTGATTTGACAACACTCCACTATTTTCTCTTGGACTAAGTCAAATCCTTAGTTTACGGTAACATCGTAGAGAAATAATGCCGCACCGCTTGAAGTACATTTAAATGTGCTTCCATACATAATGGCATGAACGTAGCTCTAAAATGAAGTCAGAATCGATTTCATTCCTCACACCGTTGTTGTTTTATTTTAATTTTTTTTTCCTATCGTTCTGGTCTCTTATTTAGTAATAGAGGAAAGATAATAAGCAGGGTCCGCTGAGTTTTCGGTCCTTTCGTTATATTATTTTTCGGCTTGGTCATATGCTAGTTTGCCCAGTAACCGCTACCTAAGGCTTAATGGTTGATCTTCCAACGTTATCTTTTCTATTTTTGTGGCTGGAGTCCCACTTTTGAGTGCTTATTTTGCGGACTTATGAATTTATCTCACCCTTTTTGCAATTACTTGGCTATTTAGCTCGGTTTTCCTTACTGCAATTAATACACATTGCAGAGGTTTGCTTGTTCACTTCACAGTCTTTGGAGTGGTTGTTTCCTGCACATTTCACACGACGTGGCTCCTTCCGGCAATACGTTTGCGTGTGATTGAATCCTTGACAACGTTTGCACTGATCCAGTTGAGATGTTCCTTAGAAGATATTTTTTGTAGCATTGAACACTTTAGCTGTGGAAAAGTTGTGTTGTTGTGGTAAGCAGAGGTGTAAGCAAGATTGTAAATATTATAATTTCACAACACAAGGCTGGATTGCGTGCATTCAAATCACATAATATTTTATTTTGTTTGGGCGAACTTGAATGTAATAATGAAACCTCCAAAATTATTTTCTTGTTGCACCCTACAGATGGTTTAGTAACAGATGAAGATTTACGAGCAGATGATTGTACTAACTCTAACAGGATGAACTCAAACCAGCTGTTAGCAGCGGTTGATTTACAAGGAGATTGGATAAATTTCACAATTTGATCAAAGATGGTACAATGACGATAAAGATAATTTTCTTTCAAATTCATTTTATTACAATTTCAAACCTTGGGACGGCGCACTCCTGATACTTCTTACGTTGAGTGCTAATGAGCAGCTGAAAAAAATAAAAACGAAGACGTATCCGAGGCAGAAATTTATGTTTTTATTGGAATCGTTATACTCTCGGGCTACGTTTCAATGCCAAGGAGAAGACTTTTTTGAGACAATCGTTAGTGACTGTCAGAGTCTATACGTAGAAGTAGATTCTGTTAACATGTTTACAAGCCTGCACTCTGCAACAACAATGGCTTGATGCTTCAGATAAAATGGCTTAGCTAAGACCGCTAGCCAACCATGTGAATAAAATGTTTGTGGAATACGTTCCTATTGAAATGAAACTCTCAGTTGATGAAGCTATGATCTCGTATTTTGGAAGGAACCCCTTCAAATAATTCATTCGTTTAAAGCTGGTGCGATGTGGATACAACGCATGGGTGGCAGCGACTCGTCTAGGAAACTGCGTACAATTTGAGTTATATCAAGTACGCAACCAAAATAGGCATTTTTACATTTACCTAGGCGAATACGTCGTGCTAAGCCTGGCAGAAATTATCAGGCAGCAATATCCGGGTTATTATTCAGTTTATTTAGTTTGTTAAAAATGTGAGGTGCTCTTACTCTAGGTACATAAACCATAGACCCGATTCTTATTACTATTTCTCATAAAAAACATTTAAGAGCTTTGTATATAAATAAGTAGCGTAGTGGTAGTATTTTCGCTGATTAAAATAAGACATAGTATTTTTTTTAGAGGCAATATGTGTGATTTCCTGTTCAATTTGTGATCTATTTTGATTCTTAGATACGTTAAATCTTTTACGAAGTTAAAGAGGAAACATTTATAATATGATTGGAGGTAATGCCTTAGGACTAGATAGACAAAATAACACAGCTTTAGACTTCGTGCTAAGTACATGTCGATGGCAAATAGTAAGTAAATCCAGATCAGACGGATCGTAGCTAAAGAATAGTCTACATATGATAGTGCTAAATTATCAGCATAGCAAATTAACTTGCCGTTGACAGGTAGACTAAATATTGAATTTATGTAAACTAGGAAAAGTATTGGTTCAAGAACTCAGCCCTGTGGTACCCGAGTATTTGGACACTTTTTCCCTGGTTACAAATCCACTTATCTTAACACGCTGTACTTGAAGTAGGAATTCGACGAATCGCATATATTAGCTTTAAGACCAGCGTTATAGAGTTGGTGAACTCTATAGAGTCATGGTGAACTAGATCAAATGCCTTTGTTAGATCAAGAAATAGCCCAACTGTCTTTAGATTATTATCTTGTCCACTATAAATTCTTTTTATAGTGGATAACATCCATGACCTCGTATTGGCGGAACGCCGAATGAAATTTCGCGAGTTGGCTGGGATAGCAGGCATCCCAACTGAATGCGTTAGTCATATCTTGCAAAAAATTTTGGGCATGAGAAAGCTGTCCGCGCGATGGGTGCCACTTTTGCTCACACCGGAGAACAAGTGCAATTGTGAGAGTACGTATCGTATCAGAGAAATCCGGAGGAACTTCTGCGTCGTTTCGAAACCTTCGATGAGACATGGATTCATTGGTACCCGCAAGAGACCAAAGAATAATCGAAACAATAGGTTTTAGCTGGTGAATGTGCTCCAAAAAAAGCGAAGACCGTGCCTTCGGCCGGAAAGGTGATGGCCACCGTTTTTTTAGGACGCACGAGATGTGATCCACGTTGACTATTTTGAGAAGGGAAACGCAATCACAGGAGCATATTACGTCGAATTATTGGGTCGATTAGATGCCGATTTGAAAAAAAAAATTACCACATTTGACGAAGGAAAAAGTGCACTTCCACCACGAAAAAGCATCGGCTTCCATATCCACAGTCACCACAGCCAAATTGGTCGAATTGTTCTAAGAATTGTTCCCCCATCCTCCGTATTCTCCGGATTTGGTTCCCTGTGACTTCTTTTTGTTCGCAAGCCTTAAAACTTCGCTCGCTGGAAAGAAGTGCGGTTCGAACAAAGAAGTCATCGCCAACAAAAGTCGCACTATACGGAGGGATTAGAAAAGTTGCAGCACCACTGGGAAAAGTGTACCGAGTTGAAAGGGGATTATATTGAAAAATGAACTGTCAAAACCTAAAAAAGTTACGTTGTCATTTCTAATCCGGGCATTCATAAAACAGCCCTTGTATGTCATCCATTCAACATGAGTTACGCACTTATTTCGCGGTATTTTTAGCGACATCGAATATGTGGTCATTTCAACGTAGGTTCTCACTGACGCACATACCGAGAATGAAAATTTTTTCGGATTCGACGATGCAAGTGCCATTCATGGGTGAATAAATTTCACTCTATTGATAGTCCCCCAATTAGTTATGCTGTTAATATCGGAATTTAATGAGCTTAACATACGCTGCGGTCCCCGTTCTACAGCCGAAGAGTAGGGAAGTGAGTCTGGAAACGAATATGAAAAGCAGAGAGTACTGTCATCAGCAATGGAATATATTGGATTAGAAGTAGCAGACAAGAGGTTGTTGATGAAAACTAAAAAGAGTGTCGGAGACAGAACGGAGCCCTGGGGTAGCCCAGCATTTATTTTGTGAATATCAGACTTGAAACCATCCAAGACAACTTGAATTGAACGTTCCGAAAGGTAATTTCTAATCCCATTGAAGAACACAGTCATCGAGCCCAAAAGAACGCATTTTCAACAAAAGAGTCTGTAAAATTATTATTAATATTAAAAATATATAAAATAAATAAATTTAAAAATATCAAGTGTAACTATCTTGCTTTCGCCAGATTGATGTTCGGTGAGTTCACTTGTTCACTTTTCGGTTAGACATGCCATCAAATCACCGATGGATCTGTTCCCACGAAAACCGTACTGCCGATGATTGAGGAGTTTCCACCGTTCGAGAAGAGAGATAAAAAGATTCGCGTTTTTTAGGGACGGGTTGGACAAATGCTGTTTTCCATCTGATAGCACAGAGTCCTAAAGAGTAGAATTGATGAAAAACTTACGCAGTGGTCGAGGAAGACCACCTCTTCAGAAGGAGGAGATATATACCATTTGGACCAGCAGATTTGTGTATATTGAGATCTTTGAGTAGTCCTGCTACAACATGAGGATGAAAGTGGATTCGTCCAATAGAATGTTGGAAGATTGATGGGAGCTTGAAAGCTTAATGAAGATGATATAAGCATGTAGTCTTGACATTTCATTGTAAAATTGAGTATATTAATGTTTAAGTCTCCACTTAATGTAGATGTTCATGTTGAGAATCGCTTTTATTTAAAAATTTATTTGGAAGATTCTCGTTCTTATCGAAAGTAAACATGTATAGAGGAAAGCCGTGTTCTACTTAAACTTCCTTCTTTCCAACTTTTGCTCCTATCGCTTTTCGGCATTAGCAATTTAAAGATACCTAATTTTTAGGTTACTGACGATGTCATTTTTTTTTGCACGACGTTTGAAGCCTACCTACCTTCGTATTGGCCTTTCCGATCGTCTCTGTAGTATCCAGTCCATTTCATGACTTAAGTCTTTTTCGTCCATTTCCGAGTTTGGGTTATGCCCTTATTAGTTTCGTCTGTGGCTTTCAGTCTTCCCACCCTGAATCGAAGTTCCATATTTTCCTCGCTGATACTTTTAGTGATAGCTGAAGACCGTTGTTCGTTTGTCGATATTTTCGGTGTCATCGGACTTTTTATTTCGCCCGCAGTTTTTCGAGACTTAGGTGGTTGGATTTGTTGGATGGCACCCATGGAGCAACACAACAACTAAATACCAAACATCTTTCTTCCGTTCTCGTCTCAGAAGGTAGTTTCTAAGCAGCCGAAACTACGTTAGAACTGCCAGCGTTCTCGACCAGACCTCGATAGTTGCAGGGGACATGCTTTTTTAGAAAACCCTCAGAGAAAGATACTTCCATGTACCTAACAGACTTCGTAAGCAAGCTTTGGTCTGATTTAACTGACCCGACATTCTATCGCACTATCGCTGTGATTATTAGGTTAACACTCATGTGTGCTGGTTGGTACTGTAAGTACATTTAGTCTTCGAAACACTAAAAAGGTTTTAGTCTGAGTTCTGTTCTCGGACACTACGCGAATGATTAACCACTTTACGCCTGCTTCTCATGAAGTAAGTAAGTGCTTTGTATAGGAACTTGCTTCGGTGTCCTTAGACCACAATGTGCCATCACAAATGAGATACGTTTAATCAGCACCCTCAATCTCACGTGTGAAATGACACCCACTTATCGCTAGAAATGGAGTCCTTCCTAAACCTTTTCCAGTTTTGGGTTATTTCTCTAACGGGCCGTGAAGAGTCTCTACCTAAGACACCGCAGTTTTCTATCCTCTGCCATTCCAGGCATGCTGCTTCGAGTTATCCAAATCCTCGGCCTTCCTTGCCATTTCGAATCTGGGGGCTGAGAATTGAAAATGCTCTTAGCTGAAGCAATGTTTTATTTTGGCTTTTTGGACTACATCCACCTCTTGACACAGTTAATAGAGTTCCCGGTTGTATCTTCTTCTCCATTTGTCGAAGAATTTTTCTTTCAAAAGAATTCAGTATCAGTTCTCCCTTCCTGTTTATCGTCCAGCACTCGGCAATTTTGAACCCTATAGTTTTGCCAGAGCAAAGTAGCAACGGTTTCGTTGGCTAATTCTTCGTTGGATCTCCACTAGGTAGTCATTCAGAGAGTTCACGTTTACTCCGAGGTAGGTGAACTCCTTAACTACACCGAAATTGTTACTGTCAATAGTGACGTTCTGTCCTAGGCGGTGGTTAGCATGTACGTAGTCGCCAACAAATTTCGCTTGTTCTTCAATCGCCATGAAGCCTCTATCACGGTATACTGGGAGCGACCGACGATATCAATAGTTTTTGGGTTACAGCTCCCGGTTATGTGTTTGCAACTCAAGACATAGCCATATCTTTCCTTCAAATCCAGAGTGTCACTCTTTATATGGGATATACGAGTACTTCATCACGTCAGACTGAAATGAAACCAAAATTCCACAAGCTCTGGATTCTTATGGTTCTAGAGAAAAGTCCCTACCTCCAGTCTCAAGACTGAAAAGCTATTTAAAAGTCAAAATCTCAGTTAATATGTCGATAGTAGAATAAATCGTGAAAACGATTCGTGAGAGGACGGGGTCTAATGGTAGTAATTTGGAAACCTCTTTGTGTTTGGTAACTTTGAAAATTCCAGATCTGATAAATGTATATCTATTACTGCTTCAAGACAAGTTTTAATAGGCATATATCTCCCCTATTACACATCCGACACCTGCCCATCCCAGAAGTATAACTTGCTGACGGAACTATAATAAATTGCTGCTAAAAGCAAAAATCTCCCATCACCATTTCTCCAAGTCTCACAAAACAGAACTCATTGCTTACTTCGCCATCGCATAAGTTGTTGGCAAACTTTCTGAAATGTTCACTTACAATTATGTGGTCCGTTAACAGCTTTCACTTTAACGATTTTATTTGACGAGTTTCCCCCGTACTAACAAACTACTAATGTAGTCAAGTAGAAAAAAAAAAATTCATCTTTGCCTCCATAAAAAGTTTCAACTACGAGTATCTTTAAAAGCTTTAGATAGACAGGCATAGTCCTACATGAACAGGGGATATAGGGGACATATGGGACATAGGGGAGAAAGCATGTTTTCGACAAATGACCACACAAACAAGGAAACCTAATTATTATTCTTCTGCAGCTTTCTTTAGTTCAGTTTTGGACAATCGGCACAAAGATTGTATACTTGTAGGTATACCATATCCACATGGAAGGGCTCCTTAGGACTATTTGCGGTCCATGTGCTTGTCAAATTCCATCACACTACTCTGAAGAGAATATTCTCCGTATAATCACAAACGTACAAGTATGATAGAAACACAAACGACTAATTCCATGTTGGGATGTTGTCCCGCATTGCAACTACTACCACCCATCCAAAGCCTTCTTTTTACACTGGCTTATGTGTTGGTCATTATTTTTAATAAAACACATAAAATGAAGCAAAAGCAAAATAAGAAAATCGTGGGGCTATAATTTTTTTATGCCATCATAAAGTTTTGTGTGAATTAAATTAGTTGCAAGCATATTTTTTGCTGGCCTCTAAACGCTTCTCATGGGGGTCTGGTATGTGGTATCACAGTCTCATGTTCTTATGAATTGGGCCCGAACCCAAAAGCATTAAAACAAAAGGTCAGTTAGAGATTAACGATGAATGAACTCTGCAATATAAATTGGACATTTTTTCTTTTAAAAAAATCAACTTAAGCTTTCGATATATGGGAACAAAAAAATACACAAAAACCAAAACGTCGACCGCCAAACATGTACTATAAGGATGAAGGAGCAAACGATTTAGATGGACGGAGAACACTCTAGAAAATTAAATTCAAACAACTCAACACTACTATGTGGCATGGCACGGATCCGACAACGAAAACGATGAAAACGGTGTGATGTGATGATGATGATGATGATGATGATGACGATGATAATAGAAAAGGGAAAAGGCCGACGAAAGGTTGGCAGAAAAAAACGTTGACGTCAGTTGCCGTCAGTGTTTATGTTTTGCTTGTAATTGTATTTTGTTTCCATTAAACGATTAATTCAATTAGAATTACAGCACACAACTACACGGGAGGATTCCGAGGTACCAGGTAGAAGGTGGGGAACTATGGCAAGTAAAGGACAAGTTGGAAGGAACAAAACTTCAGTCGTATTCTGCAGTGGGTCATGTAACCACGATTGTCTCTTTGGCGTGATTTCGATAATTTTTTTTTAAATTGTTTCCCTCTATTTACGAGTATGTACATTGTACACTGATGATCCGACCAACCTTGTCCTGCCATAAGTTCTGTTAAAAATATAAAACGCTATAAAAAAAAACAGTAAACACATTGTATTCAAAAAAATTTTGACACAGTTCCAAGCCGTGTGGCCATAGCGGCACGTACGGTTTCCATGGAGATCGTGGGCACTGCTCTGTTTAATGCTGTTTAAAGGCTTTCCAAATTTCTATGGGGAGTCTTGCATGCCATGTTTTCCAATTCTGATTACAAACCATAATCCAGTGGATTCAGATCTCGACTCAACGACGGCCAATCTTCTGCTGCTATAAAGCCAGGAATATTTGCTATGAGCCACTCCTGCATGGTTTTAGATTTTTGCGCTGGAGCAAAGTCCTGCTTGAAGATCCATCTGTATCCATTGAAAATGGTATTGGTCAAACCCTTTTCGACCTCACACCAAACTATTAACCTTCTGGTTCCTAAGGGGATTTCTGCGAATTCGTTCACGCACTGCCCTTACTATTTCGTACGGACGATGGGCGGGCGGCCGCTTCTTGGGCTCCCCTCTACTTCAGACAATTCGCGATATTCCGAGTGTTTTAGGAAGTCGGAAATCTGGCCGGAACACTTTCTGGACTTTTGCAACGCTATTACCGCGACTCAATTTTCTTTAACGCTCTACTCCATGTTAATAGTTTGCACACTGAAACCAAACTGACCAGTATTCTTCACTGATCAGTGCATGTGTTCTTAAAAAAAGTTAACGGTTCCATTCCCGCAAGAAGTTGTGTAACACAACTTATGGCAAGATTAGGTACAATATTTATAGCAAAAATATAGCCGACTTGGTATTGAAGGAAATAGACTTGAAAAAGGATGTGCAGTCGATGGAACCTGAGGGCAGTCCTGATAGAGAGTTAGGACTAAAGGGTCTTTACAGGGCAAGAGAGCAAATCGTTTAATACCATTGATTCGGGAAACATGAACTCGGTGAAAGTTTAATCAAGCGAAGTGGGGCGAACAGAGGTAACATAGAGAGATCTGGTTACATACGGGTTGGAAAATTAATAAAGCCAAGTGATGAGTTGGCTTTAAGGTCGTTAATAGTAAGAATAAAGAGAAGAGGACCAAAGTGGCTGTCTTGCGGAATTCCAGATGAGGCCAGAAATGCGACAAAAAGGGCGGATCTAAGCCGATAGCTATAATATTGGCTTTGCAATATTATACTCAAGTGGGTATGAATACGTTTATAATGCCTCAGCATATTCTAAGTTTTGTGGAAAATGGGATAGAGATAAATGATGAGATATCTTATCAAACGCTTTAGTGAAATCAGTTCCGATAACATCGATTTCTTTCAAAGAGTTTGGCTATATGAAAGAGTTTAGTAATGCGGCGATAAGCATTAACTTCATCCTTCGACCCCTTTTTGTATATTGAGATTATAAAAAAGATCTTTCAAATCTGGGGAAATTCTCCCTGTGCAAGGGATAGATGAAATGGGTAGCAAAGGAGTAGAGACAGGTTGGAAAAGCATTTTGTAAGAAAAACGTGGGGGGAGACCACCTGGACCAGGCAAATATTCATCTTTAAGTTTTAGTAACTTTTATTCAATAACTGCAGGATCGAAATTTTGAATGAAAAAGGAATCAACGGAGTTTTTGGGAAATGATTGTTTGAAAAATGTAGCAAAAAAATTGGCGATGGTAAGAGGATGAATTGAAGATTTGGAAGGATAGATAATAATAGGTCTTGGGGATTTGGACTTGGGGTCATTTATAAGAATAATTCATTGCAATATTCAGGTAACGTTGATAGAGAGAGTTCAATAAAATGAAGATAAGTACTAAGATAGTTTGAATAGACAAAAGAAGAGTGGGTGGGAAGGAATATCGCCTATAACTTGCTTATTTTGTTTCGTAGAGATCGGAGTCTACGATTGTACCAAGAAGGAGATGTAGAAGATGTTTTATGGCGGGAATATGGCAAATGAAGGGAGATGGATTTGAATATTTCCCTGCAAAAGGCAGCGACCAGAGATAGATTGGAAAGCTCGAAAGAAGCCCTGCTTAGATAGGTATTGGTTTTACAGAAATCAGTTTTGTTAAAATTGTATTTAGCAAGTGTGATTTGTTAGGGGAGACTACTGGAGTGGAGAGTTGTGTAAAAATGAAAGAAGCAGTGGAGGATGAAAGTTATCAATAGTTGAACGAGAGGATACGATACTGAGGAGTTGATGGGATCAGTTGTGAAGTTAATGTCTAATTGCCTTTCCATATAGTTGAAAATGCTACTGACTTGACATAGTCTGAGACTGGTAACCATTATGCTTGTTTTTGTATTACCCTCGTTGCACACCAAGTCGGATTTATCGTGCAGATCGACGACATATAGAGTATTTAAAGAGGGGGTTTCAATGTCGTAACAGGTAAGATATGAGAACATTTGATAAGCCTAACAGTTTCTGTAGCTCTCGAGTTTAAGATAGGTCAGTTTATTGTGAAGCAGAAAACACCCTCGGATATGGATGAACTTACTGCTGATTTACAGTAAACGAAAAACTGACGGTGGTGTGGGTATAATGTTTAAAACCCTACCAGTTCACTTGCTGCCAGCCCTAAACCCCTATTAAATGAACATCATCCCATTTCGATGTAGATATGCCATCAGAGGAACACTTAGGCAAGAACCCCTCAACACTTCAACGAAACGCATGACCAATGTCCTGGTATTGATACCATGGTATAGCAATACTATGTTCTATACCACGTGTCTGTCAATACTACGTTTAAAGTTAGTATACCATGGAACATAACTGATATACGCAAGAAGCGCAACTTTTTCTCTGTTGGGCATTCTTCGTAGATTCTTTGACAAGTAATCGCAGTGAAAAAGTGCAGCATTAATTTTGTAGAATTCGAAGGATTCGAAGAGAACTATTTTATCAAACGAAATTAGCGTTTACTATAGCTGTCTCTCAGAAGTTGTAGTGTTTACTACATGAAAACATACCACGGTATCAATAAAGAGTCTGTCCAACAAATAAGCAACGTCAAGCTAAGGTAGAAGAACATCTTTGGCGGCACAATTCGAACACATAGCTTACACTACATCCGGTTCAAAATTGAAACCGGGCTAACCGACGTTGCGGCATGTGCTAAGTGTCATCATAACCAGCATCAGTGTACAAAGGAACCTGGCAGTAACATGATCAGAAAACCGTTAACCAGTTTGATCATATTCCCAACGAAGCAATACAATATTCTTCAATTCTCGACATATAAACGTTTCAAGCTAACAACATCGACTGAGATTTTATTCTAGACAAGGTGCAGACAATTAAATGCGTATATCCTGGACACCAGAGCACTAAAGATACCGAACGTTTGCAGTCGCATCACACTGCTAAGGCCTTTTTTGATGGAGTCCTCCAAAATCTTTCGAAAAGTCCTATCTTGCCAACAAGCTAGGTTTCATCAGGCTAGTACAACAAAATGCCTGGTTTGAAGAAGAATGTCGACAGGTACTTTTAGAGAAGTGATGCAGACATTTTAGGATCGTCAATGCAGTGCCAGCTACGATTTAGTAAATACTCTCAGATCTGATCGTGGGGAGACACTGACACGTCTTTCCTGCTTGAAATCTTGAATGTCAGTCAGTATCATACCTCCGCAGGACGAAATGAAACGCTTTACGCTTGAACAACGTTGGGAAGTATTGCAAACTTCTTTTAAAATTGAGTGCTGTGTTGCCCAAACTGAGCGTTTATTGAAATTAAGGTTTTCCCGAAATGAAGCATCCTCCGCTGTACACAAGTTTGTGCAAGAAGTTCGTGAGACTGGCTTGCTTACAGATAACACTCATGGTCTTCGTCGCCGTATGTGCTACCGACGAGAATGTGGCTGCTGTCTTCGAGAGTGTTCGATTCAATCAAGGAAAATAGCCCGCAATCGAACTCAACAAGCCAACATTTTACGCATCAGTCTTGTCTTTTCTTGTCAAATTGTGTGAGATGACGATGTAGAAAGCGGTAATGACACCACCGACGCACTTGAACTCAAAAAAGTTTTCGACATGTGAGAATATCGTGTCTGTCTATGCTGGTTCGATTATTTAAATTTACCATTTTCGTGTGAATACGACATCCGGGAATTCCCAGCTCACAGAAATTTTCCCAGTTATCGAGGGTTCTTAGAGCGTAGTTCAGGATTTCACCAGCTGTAGGAAGCAACTTGTTGGAGGTCATAAGTCTTACGATATTTGTGCGACAGGTTTTGATGAAAACCACGAGTAAAGATCGAATTACGACTGTCTTGGATTGGATTCGCCTTCCTTTAGTTCAGGAGTTCATAAAAACAAGATTTCTGGTCAATTGTTCCAGGTTCTTCGGATCTTGACTTCGGTTAAACGTAATATAAATAGCCCGGTAGGGCATTCCAAAGCGAGTTGTTCGGCCTAGGAAGGAGTCACAATACTCGAGAGTAACCTAATGAGCAGTCATACCACCCCGGGTGTACTCATAGTGAACAAGGTAAAGCAGGAGACGTTACGTCGGATTTCGTAGGTGTCATTCTGCTGTGCAATATTGGCATCGTCTATGGTTCTTGGGATCTTGACTTCTGTTAAACGTAATATAAATAGCCCGGTAGGGCATTCCAAAGCGATTTGTTTGGCCTAGGAAGGAGTCACAATACTCGAGAGTAACCTAATGAGCAGTCATACCACCCCGGGTGTACTCATAGTGAACAAGGTAAAGCAGGAGACGTTACGTCGTATTTCGTAGGTGTCATTCTGCTGTGCAATATTGGCATCGTCTATGGGTTTTATCGCACAGTTTTGAGTCCTATCTAGCACGTGCAGAGGTGTTTTCAGAGTATATGAAGAGATATTAGTATTTCACTCCAAATTTTTGCGTATAAATGCTCCGTTCTATGGACGAAGAATAGGAGTGTCGGAGTGGAGCTCTGAGGCACGCAGAGTTTCTAACGAACTACCTAACATTTTTACTAGATTTGGAACATTAAAGTTCTTTTCGTCTTGGGTTATGGTCATATTGGAATGTTGCCACGTTAACGAAAGGTATTGCATGCACAATAACTAGTTCATTACCGAAGGACCTTTCCAGACTTTCCTCATTTTTACCCGGATTTTGTGGATCGAAATAAGTATCTCAATATGGGCAACTCTTTATATAAAACCCATGTAATGTATGCCATCGACAAGAGTGGGAAATAAAACACACTGACAATAATTTCAGAGTATACACTGGCATCACCCCATATCATGGTTTACTATAATATGATCCATTAATAATGACTAAGCTCATTGTGACAATTTTGTACTCAAGGAGCTCGCATAGTTTGCGTGTTCTTAAAATAGCTTTTAAGAACAATAAACTAGTGGTTGGCATATTTTCGTAGCAGTTATATAGGGGTTTAATTGCCACAACTACACTCCTATACGGAATTAGAAAACTGCTTTAATGCGAGTCCTTGAAAGGTAATTATGTACGCTGTTTAAAGCTATGACGACGGTAATGTGGTGGGATGTCTACGGTAAAGTATATTTATTACTTATGGTGACTTGGACGGAAATCGCTTTAGGGACAAAAGCACACAGTTTTCCATCTGTTGATACTCATACTCTGGATTCATTTGGCTTTCAGAAAACATTTCCTCTTGATTGGTTCTTAACTTTCTGAAGTATTCGAAATGGGTAAAAGCCTTGTCCCAAAATGGCAAATGAAAATATTTCTCTTTTTTTAGACATAAAAATCTAGTTTCGTGTATCTAACATAGTGTATGTATCTGAGTAAGGATTCCAAGAATATTTTCCGCTGAATAAACTGCAATAACCGGACTCTTGGTTGCTCGGTGCAAGATGGATTTTTATTAAATTTCTGATTCAGTTCCAACAAAAAGGGCTGAAGATTTCATTTGAAGTAGGAGTATGCGTTTAGTTAGTTGGGATGTCACCTAGATAACTCTCTTTGGGAATATGAAAATATATTTTGTTGGCTTCAAGTCAATACTGAGATACCAGTTTATTTTTGCTTCTGGAAAAGATTTACATTAGATGTGATGGTTGGTTCTTGTCTTGAGACAAGCTTATATAGAGTGATTCATCGTAAGGTTTGATTTTCAATAGGCTTTTTCTGACAGATCACGCGTGACTCCTATTAAACTGCTTTGTCATTGTTCAGTATCATTTAGCAAGTCATTACGAAAGCTTTATTATGAACGTTTTTACGTTTTTCGTGCGATTCGAGGAACTTACTATTGTCAATACCTTGGGCAAATTTGAGTCCCAGTTTACATAAGTGGATGATACTCGACCGATTAGACTACATCCAGCAAGTAGTGAAGAGACTATAGCAGCTGTAGCTTAGAGTGTATACGAAGACCGTGACGAATGGATTCCTCTTTGTTCTCAGCAGATTGGCTTGGCGTATTCGACAACTTGGCGTATTTTACATGAGAATCTCCGCCTAAAAGCGTACAAAATTCAACTTGTGCAAGAATTGAAGCCAGACGACTTGAATTTGCGTCATATTTTCAGTGAATGAGCTCTGAAAAAACTCAATGAAAATCCGGTGTTTTATCGTGAGATTTTGTTCAGTGATGAAGCAAATTTCTGGCTCATTGGATACGTTAACAAACAAAATTGCCATATTTGGGCTGATGAGCAACACGAAGAGTACCAAAAAATACCATTTCATTCATTAAAAACAAAGGTATGGTGTGGTTTATGGGCTGGTGGAATCATTGGTCCATATTTCTTCAAAAATCAGAATGTTACCGTTAATGGTAACCGTTATCGCGCCATGTTAACGGACTATGCGCTTCCTGAAATTAAAGCACATAGTCTCTGTGAGCTCTTGTTTCAACAATACGTTATACGAAATAAGCCAGCTACGATTGACGCTTTGGAAGCCAATATTACTCGTGTTATGCGCGAGATACCAGTCGCTATGCACAAACGAGTCGCCCAAAATTGGACCTTCCGAATGGACCTCCTTAGACGTAGTCGTGGTCAACACTTACATGATATCGTTTTTAAGAAGTAAATGTCATGAATTGTTCTTTTAACCGATGATACAAATTTTAAGTTCACTTTCAAACTAATATACTTTATTTTACATTATAAATCAAACCCCACGATGAATCACCCTATACAAGGATATTTTCTAAACTTGCTACGATGGCCCAATTCGTTAAATTTGGAAAAGTAAGACGACCTGAATAGGCTCAGCTAAGGGAAAAGACTTGCTCTACAATGTTATCTATGATAAAGATAATCTAAGGAATTGTTGTAACAGTTGTGCTTGCTTTACCTCTCCGAAGTTGTCTCAAAAAATTATGAGCACAAATCCTTGTACTCGTAGGATAAAAATATAAGTACGTGCGAACTAGTGTTCTCTAGCCTAGTTAACGCAGGCTAGAAATTGCCTAGATAAACCTCTAACACTACATACTTTACTCTATACCACGCTACGGAAGAACTGATCAAATCCAATATACCTAGTACTAACACTCTTATCTTTTGAGATACTACTAGCAAGAAGATGAGCCTAACCCGTAAAAACTAGAGGGAACAAGAAATCTGGTTAGGTTCCAGAAAATTGCCGACAGCAGGTAGTAGAACTGTATAAATACCCACACCAGTTTCCACGAGTATAAAGTAAGTTTGATGCTGTCAAGAAAGAATCCACAGATATGTGCATTAAATATTGTCATTATCTATGGAGGCATTGTCATTGTTATGCCAAGATAGGTTCCGACAATCAATGGCTCAGACATGCTATGGGAACACAATTATCAATCGGAGAGTGGAAAGATAATGGAGAACGGCTTGTGGATTTCTGCAATGCCACAGACAGTTGGGTGCCACCTGACGGTCTTAAGAAAATTCAGATTTTCCGCTGAAGTTGAAGGCGCAGATAAGGGAATGCCTATCACCTTATGGTTACCGCACTAAAACTGAGAACTGCATCAATAACAAGTCTCCCTAACTTTACTAGTTCGAATGACTGAAGAATCCTTCCGAACATCAACAACTAAAGAAACATCTTCTACAAGAAGTGAAAGCAATCAGAAACAGGGAGTTGGAAGCATTGGACCACTGTGAAAATGTTTTTTTTTTTTTTTTTTTTAACTTCCGAAGCGGAAGATGTTCTTGGAAGATGGCAAGGAAAATAGAGCACTTGGTGTTCTGAGAACACTGGGGGAGTGATTAAAGAATGAAGCTCATTTTAGACAAACTCGTGGAGCAGAGAAGAACGAGTTTATGCTCCTATACGGTCGCCTGGTGTGTTGCGTGACAAAGGCAACTACACCAATACTATGCCTATGGAAGCAGCAGTAGTTGCTAATAGGTGCGACAACAGAACCTTTTACAAAATCACTATAGAATAGTGACCACAGCTGTAGACGATACAGGAGAATGCGGTCAGGAACGAAGTAACCAATTAAGACGAATTAAAAATCACTGAAGAACAAGTAGGCGGTAGAACTTGGTATTCCAGTGCTAACAGCTTTTTTGGAGCTATGGAGGGATTGGAAACCAAATTTGTCCAAAGAAGTAGGATAACCATCGTTACGCTTGCTAATCCAGAGCCGGAGTAATCCTTGAGTGAATAAAGTGTAAGTGTACACTCGATGACATGCAGGCAAGTTTTCGATCGAGATCGTCGTGTGCAGACCACGTCAACGCTCGGTGCCAAAGATATCATTAGCCTTTCGACCTCAACCTTACAATTAGCATTGCGGGGCAGCCAGTAAGGAAAACCAGCCATTTCTAATACCTTAAAAGTATAGCTACGAGTAACCAAGGCAAAGTGCGAATCCTAGTGACCCTGCTATGACACCAAAACGTATGACGTAAGATACGCCTTGCCATCGCCTACCGCCTTCCTGAGTACCAATTTGGAACTGTGTTGGATACACAATGTTAGGGTCTTAGGCATACAGCGCCCAGTATTTATTGCAACTCTTCATTGGGTCTAAGCCAACATACCGTGATTAAGTCCTAAGCAACCAGGGCCCTAATCAGATGAAAGATGAAAGTTAAAGTGGCAAAATCAAAGCCAAAGTCACCTCGCGCAGATGGACCACCAATAGAGACAATCTGATTATCAAAATGCACCAATTCATATGGTCAGAGGAAAGCATGCCGCAGCATGGAATCTCACTAAGAGGCACGATATTCTTTAAGTCGGCACAATAAGGATCGTATATGGATGACATTGATGTGATTGGACAAACACGGCGAGCCATCAATAAAGTTTTCGTGACTATTGAGGTAGAAATATCCAAAATGAGTCTGGTGATCACAAAAGGAAGCGCATCACCGCCTTTGCGTGAACTACACCATAACTTCGAGGTAGTTAGGGACTTCATCTAACTTGACTCCGTAATGACAAGCAGCGACAACATAACTCTGGCCAATCGCTGTTTTTTAATGCAGAGGTTTGGACCTTTTCAAGAGTGAACAAAGAAACACTTGATTATGTCGATAGTAAGATACTAAGCGTATTCGTTCGGTCCTATTTGTATTGACTAGATATTGAGGAGCGACAACGGTCTAATCAGCTGACATGCAATAGATTCAACGTCAAAGATGACTAGATCATTCTTCGAGTCGAGAGATAGCTCAACAAGGACGGCCGTATTTAGGGTGGCGCACGCAAGTGAAAGGGGACCCCAACATACCTGAAGATAGCTGATCAGAGATCATGCTAGCTTAAAAGGCTTGTTGGTTGACGTCCAGATAGGTAAGCAGGAAAGTCTACGAAAAGTTTGAAGAAATTTCTTACTAAACTTGGAGCTGTATGAGAAAGCTAGTCAGAGCCCTAAAATAAAAGCACGAGGGTGTCAGAAGAAACAACTTCGTTATTTCGCATGGGGTACGATAACCCAGGGCAGAGGAAGAGCACATCGTCATAGAACAGTCGAAGAAGGAGTCTACTGGCTGTTAGATATGACATGTGAATTGTATTTTAGGATAGTAAAAAATGGTTAAATGCGTAGTGATGGAAACGTCATAAGGGTCGCACAGAAGGACCCGAGCAATTCTGAATTTCAGACTATGTTGGGTGGATTTTTTTTTTTTAAATGTAGTACAACATCAAATTAAACAATATCGGACCAAAAGCATACACCTGCGATGCTCCACATAACTCAATATTTCAAAATTTTATAGAAAAATAATCCTTTTATCCTACAAAGAAGTGCCTCAATACAAACTCAGCACCCTGAAGGGATTTCAAACACATATTCCGACAGCGTTTTTATTTTACTGCCACTTCTTTAACATGCCTTGTACGTACACCTTTTTCGCTGCGATTTAATTGAGTAATTATAAATCACAACGTAAACACGTTCAGGTTCCTTTTGTATTGTTGTTTATCGTATTTTCCTTCTCCAGCCCACACACACATGTCAGCTGGTGAATATTGAAGTAAATTCGTATCTCCAAAATAACATTACTGCACAATACGAACTATAACCGTACACGAAGTATATTATGTACGCATTTCTGAGGTAATTAACTTTCATAAAATATGCAACAGCATAACCTACACGCTATTTGACTTAAATGAGAGCAAACGAAAAGGATAATTAAATTAAGAAGAATGTTTAATGGATTTCCCTTTAATTACACACAAGTGAGTATACGGATATTCCCCTAAGCCCTGTGTATTGTGGGGGTAGTCCTGTTAGAGAATACCGTCAATTATATTTATTATACGCAAATATAGGAGTAGGAGAGACCAGTTCGAGCTATCTTTTCTCGGAAGTACTTAAGTTCCAGTCCGGTAAACAGTTGCTTTACGAATGATTAATTTGATTGCATTATACGACGAATTAAGCAGCTTTGTATTGATACGGACACATACTCATACGTTTTGTATTGGAGAAGATATTCGTTAAGTGTGACATTGTATTTTACAGGCTAAAATTAGTCAGGAGAATATTGGATTTCATTCATTTAAAATCCATTTTAGGTGTCAATGATACGAGTTAGATGCAAGGACATTATGTTTGATGTGCTTGGTTTAAGGAACAGTCCAGAATTCGAAAGATGAGTGTAGGTACTTCGATTCAACTTAACATTCATTCAAAAACTCAGTGATACAGTCTGGAGAGTGTTTGGGCCTCAAATTACAAACATCTCAAGTTGGCGTGGTCTTTTGATGGCAAGATGATGATGGAGCACTCTTCCGGTCTTTCTCTGCGTCATGGCTTCGGGCTGGAATTAAGGACTTTTTGGGATCTACTTTCTACATACTAGTCATACATATCCAGTCTCTACAGTCATCTATACCCCCAAGGCTCATCAACGCAAACAGCACCTGGACCCAATAGGCGAATCCTAAGCGACCAAAGATATCTTTCCTGCCTTTGCTTAGGTCCACGTTTCTCCGCTTTAAAATCTTTTCCGCATCTGTTCCTATATTTTTAAAGGCAATAGTACTGGTTCGCTGCGATCTTTCAATGATATCAATACCATCACGGTACGTAAGCAGTTGCACAGACTTTTCGAACGTCATGCTCTCAGTGGAATAGCTTCCAGTATTTAAGAAGCAGCGAGCGTTCTCTATTGTCATTCCATACAGTATGATAAGTTTGGAAGGCTTGCCTTCAGTCATAAAACCGCTGAAAAGGTAACGAACTCCAATCTGGTCTTCTTCGTTTATCTCTGAGATATCCTGTAGTTTAAACATTTTGTAATTTTTTTACTCTATCCACATCGACATGGATCAGAACGCCTCATCTACGCCTTGCTATCGGTTATTCACATTAATGTAATACCAAAGTAGAACTTTGGTTATGAGTTGAAGCCGACCTAAAAACTTCTGCTGATTTTAGGGTCACAGCACCCGGTACTTATTGCAACTCTACAGTGGGTCTGAAACCCTTCCCCCTATTTGGGTTTAAGCCACAGCCACCATGACGCTCCCACAAGGGGGCCTGCCCCAACAAGTCATGATTTAAGTCCTGTTATGGACTGCAGCTGGGTCTGCCGCCAAAAATAATAAAAAAATATTAATAAAAATATCCCCGCTTTTTATTAAACAACGTCACTGATGGGCAAAGCCTTGAAAACTGGACGGGGACCCCGGTGTGAGTCAATCAGATGTTTGACAAATGGCTTCAGGCGTTCACACAATATGGCAGAGAAGATTTTGAATGTCATAAATATAAAGGGAACTCAGACCCCTCTGCCCCTGATATTCATATCAAAGCCATTTTCTGTTTCAAAAGAAGTGGTTCAACGGTTGTACAACACGCACTCTAGCTATGGGGGGTTTGTGCGCTTACTCTGGTTTTACGGACGTTCAGAATCCTTTTGCGGAAAAAATACGAAACCGACTTTCTGTGGGCTCAAGACTGATTTCGGCCAGAATCTGAACCAGACAAGTAGTTGCTAAGTAAGGTTCACAGGAAAGCGTTTTTAGACCCACCACGTGCTTGGTGGAAACTTCCATCAACAATTGAGTTTCAAATGAACTGACCTGCAGATAGCATGATTCTTCAGGTTGCCGATAGACCAAACGATTGCTTCCCGATGTCTTTAAGAGTTCAGCGGTCTTCCTGCTTTTCAAAAGTGATACAACATCCTACGACGCTTGCTATGGAAAGTGATGATGAAACAGCGGATCACTATCGCTGTGAATGTCTGGCTTACGCTCGTATTAGGCTGCAGGTACTCGGCGTTGACGTGATTGGTGCTGGTGGTGTAGACACTTTTTAACTGAAAGACAGTTCTTTACCTAAGTACTCTGTTGTAACAAAAAAAAAAAAAAAAAACGCCGCTGTAGTTCCTGCCGTTTAGAGGTTAATTTTTGTTGTGGATCATGAGGGAAGGTATGGTTTGCCGGTCAGACTTTCTTCCGACCGAATCTTACAAAGAGTCGGTGTATGCACTTCTGCCTCGGCAAGGAACTCTTCTTGAACGGAACGGAATTTGGGTCATTTTTGGCAGACTCTTTGTATTTTTGTTTAAATTACACTCTTAACCATTTTATTTTATTTGTCCGATCAAGCGTACATCATGAGTTTTCTTTTTCCTCTGGAGAAGCATACGCTTTCCAGCAAACCCAGCACATCATAAGCGGCGTTTCTGGGGCTAAGTAGCATCGCGTATATCGGCTTTTAGACCTAGATGCGCCTTGTATATAACTTATCGAGTGGTAAAGAGATACGTATAAAGTTTCTAGCGGTTTCTTGTAATTTCTCCCTAGTTGTGGCATCTTTGGTATATGAAACCGTATCTACGTCATCTGAGCCTATGTTAATCGTACATCTTTAACGTGACTGAATCTTTCCGATCTAAATACTCTCCCCTGTGGCACAACATCATTATTTTTCACGTGGAATGGGTACGCAAAACTGCTTGAACAAAGAAAGTGTAATTGCTAAGTCTTGAAATTGAATTTTTTAATCAACATGTAGACCGACTTCAATCTGTACAATCAAGGATAACTAATCTTCTGAAAAACTTACTCCACGAAATCATGTTGAAGAGAAACTTTTTGCATTAGCAAAGTTTAGCATTAGCAAAGTTTTGCATTAGTTTGCACTGCAAACAGAAGACAGAAGCTGCGATAAAAGATAGTTTGTTTTAAAAAGAATTTTTATAAAACTTAAATAAATGCCCAATGACATTAAATACAAGTGATATACGAGAATTTGTATCTATTGCATCCGAACGCAGGAATATTCATAAGAAACAGGTTTCTGTTTAAACAAACAGACTCACCATAACTTTGTTTATTCTTAGAGTCATTTTCAAGGGACGCTTCTGTTCATTTTCAGCTTACTACCAAAACCTCCAACGCTTCTGTTGCCTTCCAATTGTTTTCAATTTGAATTGTGTTGCAGAAAATTTTCTTAACCAACAATGTGCAATTGTTTTGCTGTGGAGAAGGCCACCACAAAACAGCGCTGCATCCTTCAGGATAATGGAAAAGTTTTCGCATAAATTCAGTTGTGTCAGTAAAAAAAATAAAAAAAATGGAAAAGTATGTGATGATTGGCTTTACGGTAATTCTACAAATTACTTCTTTAGGCTTGGATTCAGTGAATTGCTGTTTTTGTTGCCCATTTTCTTTGATTTGGCTGTAAATTTTTTTTTTCTTCCTCCTAGTCCTGTACTCATTTCGTTCTCTGCATTAAGTCGGGGCAGAAGTTTTAGCCCACGTGCTTGTTCCTTTTATTTTTGCAAATAAGGTAAAACTTTTGAAGTGAAGTTGTTGTCTAAAGAAGCGCTCACGTATACTGTTACGGATAAGACCGAAACGAAATTACTTTTCACAACAAATTAACGATACATTGAAAGTCAGGGAGAAGTAGGAAAGACTGCGAATGAAAACTCTCCTGTTAGAACTCGTATGTATCTTTGTAGGATAGGTATGATACTTGTGATAGAAAAGATAAAAAAAAAAAATAATCTGCTGGCTCAGGGATGTTACTGATTGCTAATGATGGAGTCATTACTTTGGGGTTCAACTAACTCAGTAAATGTAATAGAGCTTAGGACATACCAGAAAAACGAAGAATAAAGAAGAGTGTGTCCAATAAGGGTGCCTGGTGCCTGGTGCCTGGTGCTGGTGTCTGGTGCCTGGTTCCTTGGCTGCCGCAAGCTATCAACCAAGTCAGGCCAAAAACTTGTGATGTTACAAATGCTACAAAGCTACAACTACGTGCTGAGAATTTTGCTTTCATCCTACCTTACGTAAGTCTTAATTTTTTTATTTTTTTGCAAATTGATGAGTCAAAATGTTCACAAGCTTGAGGCTTACTTGTCATTTTCATTGTTAGACTGATTAGGCTGTATTGAAGAGATTCATTTTGGAAGTTGCTCCTTTGATGTTTATTTTTTGTCAGCTCGAATGGCCCAGGAATCTACATTCAAGGCTTCGGTAATTGATTTGACCAGGCCCTGGTGGTAAATTGATGGAATTATTAAATCAGTCTGAGACGTAAGCTGAATTAGCAGTCGATCAAGGGGTTTAATTTAAGTTGATTTGTTTTACATGTACATAGCAATTCTGAACACCTGTTTGAGGGATATTTACAACAGAATTGTAAGTTAAACGATTCAAACAAAAAATGGAAACGAAAATCGACAAATGAGTAAATAGGATATGAACTAGTGCCATCTTTCTTGCCACTTACATGCACATCAAAGTTTATCGCAATGAGATCTCTATTCTGATATGGGATTCAACTTCATGTCGTTAAATTTAAATCTCCGTAACCAAATTATCCACGATTGCTCTACTTAGAAAAAGTCTCAAGCCTATACAACTTTAAACCGTCTTTCCTGATCGAATAAAGAGACTGAAGAGACTGTCAAGGACTGTTCAGTCTTATAAGACCAACCTAAGCGAATAAAATTTGAATGAAGTGAATAGAGATCCTAACATACACAAAATTTCCAGTCTAGGCACTATGTATATTTCCGATTATTTTGAGGAGCTTTCTTATTAGTCCTATTACTTAGGGCTGTTACTGAAAGGACGAAAGATAGTACTTATCCACACCGTTCCTTAATAAGTTGGCTTCTCTTCTTTCTGCTCCAACAGGTCATGGAAAGGGTGGTATACCGTTGAGATCATGAAATATACAGAGACACGAATTTTTCAATGAGATGCAGACCGGTTTTGGTAGCTGGTATTTTGATTGCAAGTCTGAAATGCATGCATGCAAAAAAATCTCAGAGTTTGGCATCACTATTACTTGTGAAAAATTGCCTATTAGAACGTTCAGTTCAAATTGCTTTAGACGGTTTCAAGCTCGATATCAAAGTTAACGCTGGTGTGCCTCAGGGTTCCATGCTTTTTACGAAAATCTTTTTAATTTTCATTAATTATCTCTTGTCTGCTACTTCTAATCCTAATTCAAAACACAATGCTGTCTATTGTCGTTAAAATTAAATTTAAATACTCAACCATTGTCCATTTATGGCGATTGTATCGTCATGTGGTATTCAATGTCACAAAAGTGCCACGAAATGTCTTAATTTCTTCAAACGAAGTAAGAATTTCTTACCAGCTTCTGATTTGGGGAATTTATCTGACAAAAATTGCAGTGCAATGACTACATCTCGTATGGTGCTTCTAAAATCGCTCAGCACTTGTTAGACATGATTCAATGCCGTGCCGGTAGCGTTCAGCCCCCTCAATCCACTCTAACTTGCATCTCGCTATGAATGCTAAGCTCTTCATTCCCATTACAATCTGCAAGTAAGTCGGTTTCCCTGTTTCCTAATAACTTCTTTTTAGAATCTGTCGTTCTATGTCTCAAAGATGTCAAGGAAAAAAGGACTGAATCCAGTAGCGTTGCTCAGATTATAAATTAGTATGCTAAGATAGATAATGATTTGAGCTTTACCGAATGAAGGCTCTACTGTAAGCTCTATAAATTTGGTATCTAGATCTGTATAAAGCAACTTCGGATGCTTATAGACTTGATCTGATCTTTTTAGTTACTTAACGCCAAAGATCGGACTGAACATGAAACTCAACTAACAGTTTTTTTTAATTAAAAGCGAATTCTCGCTTACTAAGTTGGCTGATTCCTTTCCAATTGATTCACTTTTTTCATTTATGTTATGTTCGAAACTGAACACAGAAACTTTCTAAGTCTGGATTTCTGCTAACCATTGGACCATTCCGATAGGGCCACTGTCGCTGTTAAGCTAGTTCAGCTCATTGTAGTATCTTCTCCTTTATTAGGCAAATGGGATCGAATATCTCTAGAAGAACAATTCTCTCGAAGATCTTTTCATCTACCTTTGGCAAAGGATTGTATAAAGTATACTTTTTATCCTTCGAGTTAGGACTTTTGAACTCAATTGTTTTGCCAGACCGAAGTAGCAACGGTTTCCTAAGGTGAGTTAGGTGAATTCCTTAACTGAATAGAATTTTTTGCTACCTATAGTGACGTTTTGTCCCAGGCGGTGGACAGATGCAATGTCGATAGCATGCACTTAATCTTGTCTTCGTTTACTTTGAAGCCAATTAATTTCGCCTGTTCTTCAATCGCCGTGAAAGCATCTATTACGGCATGCTGGGAAAGACCGTTGATGTGAATATCTTCCGCATATCCGGATTAAAGACGTCACATGAAATATTTCGGAGGAGCTACTTTCAAATTGTACATTGCAGTGCGTGTTTTCCAGCGCATGCGACACATCTGGATAAATTTTGGCGGAATCCCGCCAGCACGGGCCACTGGAAGACCCTGCCTGCGACTTAAGGTTTAAGCCACAGCCACGTGACTGTCCCACAAGGGGGACTACCTCAAACAAGTCAGGCCCGATCCAGGCGGCTCTGACTCGTACCGTCACGGAACGGTTTTTTGAGTTATTTTGTGGCAGATTGTAAACGGTCAAATATTTACAAGCTTCGGTGCGATAAATCTGAAATCGATAAGGCCAGTATAAGAAGCATTGCTAATGGGCGAAGCCTTAAGGCTCGGGCCGTCACCCAACATTGGGATCATACAGTACAACTGGGTCTTATTGTTCGTCTTTTTAGTTTCTTGCAAGAGTCAAAAGAAGCATCGATATCGAAGAGTGATTCTTAGGAAAGGGATTTTCTGAAAAGAACAGCACCTTCATTTTGTAACACGAATATGCTCTATCTTCTGAACACTCATAACCACAGCTGGATAAGGCTGATCCAAACAACCTAAATAACGATGTCTTGGCGAAGGTATTTTCCAAAATTGTGTAGAAAAAAAATTCGGCTTACTAAAGTTACCTCGGTACATTCGGACCTGGGGTCATTTAAGGATTATTTGACACTTAACTTGAGATAATCCCAACTATCCAATGACCCTCGCTTATATCTAAGAAGTGGGTTTCTGGAAACAATCTTTCATGAATTTATTTCAAAATACCAACTGTGATGCAGCGCACAGTGTACGATATGGGTGAAATTATTAGCGACGACCCCAAGTAATTTAAACAGATAACTTTCTGTTATGCCCATAAGAAGTTTAGACATCTAACATGCTATTTCTAGCCTAAAAAATTGTAGTGGCCTCAAACCGCTACGAAGAGGACAGTACCGCCATCCAAGGAATTGAATGAGCAAAAGAAGGATAAAAGAGCTTTTCCACCAACTGTGAAGATTGATATAGAACGTCGTCGATTTGAATGCAGATATGCCATCAGATGTCTTGAGACTCTTACGACCCCGCAGACAAAAGAACGACTGTTATCTGCGTCCTTAAGGTAGATGAAAAATTGATAGAAGTCACAATCAAATAGCATTCACAGATAGACAGGGTCTTGGATGGGATTCTTTGGAAGAGTATTTTTGGTATCATCTTCGGATGCAGGATGACTCCCCAATGATGATGCTTGACTTTGGCACATGCCAGTCAATAAATTTGACCCTGTATGGAATGAAGTGTCATCCGAACATGGTAGATTCTCTGGAATGAAAGTTGTTCTTCCATGTTGAATTTGCCATTGTATACGTAAGAAAAATAAATTCCATTGATAAGTACGGTGCGGTTCTTTTGATCTATTTCGCTAACAATCTCATTTTAGGTCGACGAAAATGCTTCCAAAAACATCATGTTTCCCATGACGAACTTTGATGTCACTTAAACCTTTTAAAGGTTAACCAAACATTTACGATGGTACTCGTTGATTCTAGTATACTATCCCTTTACTACACTTACCCTTTTACTGAAGTAAATTCATTTAAAATGCCATATCATAGCATAATAACCTTTTGTCGTCACTGAGCTGCGTCTTTGGTCCACCTGTTGCGTTGGACTACTCTCCTATTCCTAATCTCACTCTTTAACAATTTCATGTTTAACAAGAACCGCAACTCTGAAAGAACACCAACATTTGTGTCCCCTTAAAAGACAATCACTTGGGTCAACATGAAAGAAACTCGGATAAAAGCAAACTGTTGTGACAACACAATGTTGACAACACTGAAACGCCATAACCTTTTCAACTGCAGATTAATCTGCGAACGTCACAGAGTATCATATTAGCTGCGGTTCAGTGGGTTTTACCTCTTAGCATAGAACAGATCCGGTGACCTTGCCACATCCGGTTCAGTTTGATGTGGGTCTATGTGCGGTTTATGGTATAGTTCTGATAGTTACTTACGACAAAAACGTGTTACATTGCATGTTGTTGTCGGTGGTTTATGAGTACTCGTATCTATGATGATTAAAAATAGTTTTAAAGGTTCAAGAACCCGTGTAGAAATAGTCGACGGATCTGTTAAACTAAACAAAGGTTAGATTGTTTTGTTTTTCTGTATCCTTAGGTTAGAGGGAAGTTCGGATGACTTGGTATAAGGAGGAAATTTAACTGACTTCAAATTTTTTTTTTCACGTTTTTTTTTCAAAAACGTCATAGAAAAAATACCTTCTCCACTTAAATCTAATTAAGTTAAATCACTACCCTGGTCCTCAGACAAAATTGTATGCTACAGAATGGTTGAAGATATAACTTTTTTCTAGCCATCCTTGATGTAGGTGTATTTATCTAAGTACATAACTTTCTTAGTGTCTCAATGTCTCAATGTCCTAGTGTCTCAGTGCCTCAGTGTTTAGGTGGTCTTTCGTTTGGCGCATCTTGCGTCTTTAGTCCTGTATCCCGGAACTTCAACACATACTTTCTCAGTAAGTACGTTTAAAAATTGCGTTATTATTTATTATCCTTCGAGGAATTTTATTATTTTTCCTCCTTAGAACCTTAGAAAAACAAAGCTCGCTTGAGTAGAAACCAAGAGGAAAATGTTGGTTTTTCCTTTTTTTATTTTGTATCTGTAGAAAGATTGCAAAGGTTGCGCTCTAAATCTGTGTATCTTCTTCGTTTTCTGGTTAAATGTGTTGCTATGTTTAGATGGTGGTGGTAAGCGTATACAGTAAGAGGACAAACAACAATTTGTTTAAGTAAAAGGATCCTGGCGCTTTGCTACGTTGTCAACATCCAGAAGCTTTCTATTATTTATGATTTTCTTGGTGTCCTTGCGTTTTTATTTTGTTTGCGCGTTGCTTTTTGGTTCGTTCACTGTTCTCATTTTCAGCGAGTATACGAAATAAAAAAAAAAAACAAAAAACAAAAAAAAAAAAAAAAAAAGATATGTTTTCATGATTTTCGCTTTTCACCCATCTGTGTGTATTGATGTTGAACTTGTCTTGAAAAGAATCTTGGAAATCCACCGATATTTTGGCAAAGTTATACCCAAACTCTGGATTGAGGGGGGCACTCATAGTAACATTTAAAAGTTGATGTTGTTCGTTTTAAACCATTTTCCTTTTTTGATATTTGTTTTTTTGTTTTTTTTTCTTAATAATGAACACAGCTCCTTACCTTCCGTCAACGCCATTCTGCGTTCATTGCCGGGGGCGCCTTGGAGAGGCTTTGCTTTCTAAGTACCGAAAATATAACCTTGCCGAAGGAAAAATCTGTTTACGTTTAAAAATTAAGGAAGTAGGGATGGTTATATGTATAAGTATGTGCTTTTATCCGTGGAGTTTTGATAGATGCATTTGTTTTGATGAGAACGTATCTTCAGTGCTGTGGTACTTCAAAGAATTATCTTAAACATGTTGTGCAACAAGGTAGTGTAGTAGTAGATACAGTGGAGCTACGTAAAAAAATTAAACAAATAAAATGAAAATCCACTGTCTTAATGTTATCTAGCAACTCAAACAATTCCCTAGATTTGGCATCAGTTACAAATGAAAATAATTAAGAGTTTAGCAGAATCAAGGGTGCTATGAACTTACGTAGTATGCGGCAAGGTTCCGTCTATGGATTCATATTTTTCTTGCTATGTGCCGCTTAAATCATTTTCGTAGATCGATGATTAAGACCTAATCAGTATAAAGAGTGATGTGATCCAAGCAGAGAAAAAGATGGTATGCCTCAAGGTTCCATTCTAGTGCTGATAGTCTACTTGACAACAAATTACTAACCTAAAGTACTGGAAACTAGTGGGTAACACTAGAACTTGTATCTGTTTTTATATGTTTTCTTGATAAGCGACACTCAATCAATATCTGACACTTTGATGAATGTACTTGTTTTGATGAGAACGTATCATCACGTATGTCCTTGTAGTTTTTTCCATTAATTTTTCATGTTCCATCTGACAGGTGGTGGCAAAAGAATCGATGGATTCTGTTTGCTTTTTACAATTTCTTATTACTGTTTGAGTTTTAATTGAAATTGAGTTTTGATTTATTGCATTTTCTTCAAAGAAAAATTTCTGTTACAGTAAACACGAGAAAGATGAAAAGTTTTTCTTGATACTTTTCACACCCACTGGGATATCAATGGATATGGCTATCGTAGAGTAGAACCTCTTACTTGGATTCCTTCTTAAAAAGTTGTGTAAGGCAATTACAAAATAGTGAAAGATGAATTGGTTATGTTGTAGGTTCCTGCAGAGAAAGTTAACGAAGAGATATTTTTAAAAATTTTGAAATGGAAAATACTGTTTGGTTGATTGGAGAACTTCTCGCGAATGCAACACAGGGGACCGTATTGCGAGAAATCTTTAATAAATGAAGAGCGTCAATTATTTTTTAAAAATTTGAGGCAGACACCATTTGAAAGGTGGTATTCGAACATCATTTGTTATGAATCTAAGTGGACGAAAAAGAATAAAAGATTCTCGGGCATGGCCTGAGTCCCAACAAACGATTAATCTATATAAAGATCATTAAATGATGTCAATGATGGTGTGGATTGATCGAAAAGATAGTCAAGTAAAATTCTAGATGGAAGTGACGATCTCTTAGAGTAAAATATGAGAGCCCTATTTGCAAAGCCACATCTAAGAGAACTGTATCTATACTACAATTTGTGGCGCATTTTTTCTGACCTTCATTCTTTCGATTCTTTCGAAAATCTAGCTTTTTCTTCTTAAGAAAGGAGGATAGAGAAAAATTGATAATAAAATAGAATTGATAGAATCAGTAGACAACTCACACCGACGTAAGTAGTGCTTAAATGTCAAAGGTTTTCTATAATTCTATTTCCAGAATGAAAAGATAGTGCTCAAAGTGGCAGTGCTTATATCTGCTTAAGGGATAAGACTTGGTTTCTATATTCTAGCGACACATAAAGAGCCTCCTCATTCTCCAGATTGTGAGTCGAGTAAAGTGCCATGTACGGGTAAGTACAAAATTATTATGAATGAGACGTAAGCCTTGAATAACGATCATAACCCCGAAAGTAAATGAACAGCTATTTGGAGGCAGCGCTCAACTCAATATTACCGGACAGGAGGTCGAGAATGTTGACAACTTTCTATATTTAGGGAGTGTGGTATCGGCTAACCGGGGTTGCAGCGAACTGGATGTGTGCAGCAGAATCGGGAAGGCTAAAGCTGCGTTCGGAATGCCATCCAAAATCTGGAAAAGCAATGTTATCAACTTAAGAACGAAGTGGGTGAAGTACTTCGTACATATATGTCTAAGAATCATCTTAAAATTTTCATTGGCCCAATCGTATCTCTAATGCACAGCTTTATCAGAGAACGGGCCAAGAATCTATAAACATTACTATACGAAGGAGAAAGAGGCAATGGATTGGACAATGCAATGGAACCCGCTTCACCAAGGATACAGAACAGTGGGGCGCCCGAGACATACATCGGACAGAGCAGTCGAGGGGGAATCGAGCTCTTCAAGAATGAGTTGGAGAGAGCTTTATGGCGCCCTATGCATACCGAAGGGTGAAAGGATTTATATATAAAATCACCCCCGTCCTGCTCTTGACAGGGAATGAAAGAGAAACAACCACGAACAGTGCTGGGTGTACAGCGACATTGGTGTAGTCAAGTAGAGTTCCATTCCAAAAAGTTTTCAATTCTATCCCCAAAGAACGGTGCAAAGAAGACGATCGCATCTTAAATGGAACACATAATTGTAAAGGGACCTCAACCAACTAGCTAGAGAGACACCTAAGTGGTTTTGGATATTAGAGAAATACATGTTAGTGATGTGGAAGAGGGGTGTAGACCTAAGGTTGCATGGATTGGTATAAACGGATATTATTTAGAACAGGGTAGGGCAGTCAGTAGTTAATAAACAAAGAGTATATCAGCAATTTCTTGAAGGTTTTTGAGGGGCTGAAGATTACTATAATTCTATCCAAGGTAGACGACGTAATGCAAACCTTCAATACATCTAGAGTGGGTTTCGTAGTTAGGGGACCAAACTTGTCTAGTATATTCCAGTGTTGGTCTAACGAATGTAAGGTGAAGAGACTTAGTGACATAAGGGTTAGAGAATTCCTTGGACCATTGCTTGATGTGAAGCGATGTTAGCTTTGTTAATAATATTTTCAATATGCTCCCGGAAATTGAGTCCTTTATCGCATAAAATACCTAAATCACGAAGTAAGATGACAGGGGGTACGCAAATAAGTAATAGATTGGAAAATGCTAGCATTAAGCTCCAACAAATATTTTTCGCTACAGATAAGAAACTATTCAGATCATTTTTTATTGCTTGAGAGTCAGAGGGTATACGAGTAGATATTCATTCTTTGATAATGAAATCTACATCAATGATCAAAAATATGGTATATGGTAAACATCAGAGGACCGAGATGACTTCCTTGAGGTACACCAGATGTAGCTACAATGGGATCAGAAACTGAGGATCTTAAAAGAACATTATTTCGACAATTTATCAAATAGGACTTGATCCACAAGATGAATCCAGGTTGGAACCCGAGAGCTTTAAGCTTAAGAAGGATTATTTCGTGCGAAATTTTATCATAGCCCTTCCTAAGGTTGGTAGCAATTACGAGTACATCGATTTCGTTTCCGTTTTCCACTGGACAAAGAGTAGTAAAAACGAATTTTGTTAAATTAGTAATTGTTGATCTTCCTTTAAGAAAACCGTGCTGATAAGGAGAGAAGAAAAGTTTACAGTGAAAGCACATCAGTTCGGCTATACAAGAGAGTTTAGCGATGGGATTTCCCATCGATTTTGGGACCTTTTTTATACATATATATGAAGTTATGTTCAAGCTCTTCCAAATCGATGAAAAAATATTTTACAACATCGAGAGATGAAAAAGGATGGAGAAAAATTTGGCCAAGATGTTTGCATGTTTTTTCAAAACAGTGACAGGATAGGTGGGTAATTATCACATTTTTGTTTAGTGTTTATGAAGTGAAAAAAACGTTTTAGATTAGAGATAGGTTCAGATTGAATTCGACTTAAGTAATCGTGATAGAGTGATTCACAGAGCTGAGAAAAAATTGTATAAGCTTGCTGATAAGCGAAGAAATTAGAGGTAGGTCAAGATTTGGGATACGTGCATCATAGCTCATTTTGGTATCTTTTGTTATGCAGCGAGCATAGCTCATTATTGTACCTGGGTGGTGAAAATGTGGGATCTTTTTTGGGAATGAAAGGAACGACTTTTTTTTGAAGAGTTTGAAGGTTGGATTGTAGAAAAGTTCGCATTTTTTTCCCAGCATTATCTATTGAAAATTTGGAGCTAATTGAGATTCTGTAGAAATTAGTAAGACTAAGCAAGTACTTCAATTTTCCGAAATCAGCCAAATGAAAATTAAAATAATGAGATTGCTGTCACTGAATTATTTTTTTTTCTTTACAGGAAGCGAACGTTAAGGATAAATCGGACGAGAAAACAAAATCAAGTTGCCTACCTAAACTGTTAATAATGCCCCTTAGTTGAAAAAAGACGGAGTCACAGAGGCAATCTTTAAAAAAGATTTCTTTATCTGAAGTGGACTTGATGCCAAGAAAATAAGTCAGAACGTAGTGAAGTGGGAAAGGTTCTGGGGCCTTACAAGATGCGACATGTGTTCACGAGCATTTCAGTTAGCTAAAATACCTAACGCATTGTCAATTTTGAAGGAGTCCGCTGGGAGAAATTGGGTCTATAGCTTTTGCCGAATACATGAAGAAAAGTTAAGTTTACGTGTACCAACAAGTACATCATTTGATCGAGTTAAAGGGTTTAGTCGCAATAACGTGGACACATGTGAAAACTTTCTTGAACAGGAATACGACAGATTTAACTATCCAGCATTGGGAACCTAGATAAAAAAGGGCTCAAGATGGTTCAAGCAACCAAAAGTAAAGAAAAGCAACAGATAGGGGCTATTACATTGGCTGAGCGTGGGTCTCTTATAACAGTTGTAAACTGCATAAGCGCAGGTGGAAATTTCATTCAAACATACTTTATATTTCCCAAAAAAAATCAATACCCTCTTCTTATGGAGAAAGTTCTTCCTCGCGCCAAATTTTTATGTCATATATCGGGATGGATTCAAGTGACCATATTTACAGATTGGTTCCAAATTTTTTTGTTGTATGTAAAACCTTCAAGAGAAAACCCAGTTCTCCCAGTTTTTGATGAACACTACAGTCATGCCCGAAATATTTATGTGTTGAATCTCCCAAGGGATAACGGAGTATGTACGGAAAGTGTACGGAAAGTAACGCAGTATGATTTACTAGGACTTTTCTCGAAGGCATATTTAAAAGTATAGTGGGGCCAGATTGCTATTAATGGATTTAAATGTACTGGAATTGATCCGTTTGATAAAAACCTATTCACAGCAGCAGATTTCATTGCTTCAGGAAATGAAAAAGAAGAAGCGCCTAACACACAGAGCATCGAAATCGTGGATCTATTCCCAAAGTGTTACCTCACCTGAGTGACAATCCAATTGCTGGAACGAATAAAGGTCTTTTTTCTTACCACCCCTTCGATTCTGAACTGCAAGGCTTCAAATCTTCGGTACAATTAAGTCTACAACAGGCTGCCTCCGCTGCAAGGTTAGAATATGCTACACTTTGAGAAATATCCCCACCGCCACCGATAAAATAGCAATTAAGTAAACGTAGAGGAAGAAGAGACGACTACGCCATACAAAAATAAATTGATGGAAAGTACTATATTGCGGCAATAAACCACAAAATATAGACTATTGAGAAGAAAAGTAAAAAATCGAAACCAACATATAAAAAATTGAATCAAGTGCTCTAAAATACTTGAAATGTTGACAGTGGCATACGATAAGTCTGCTTTAAGAAAAAAAAATCTTTACAAGTGATACAAGCTCTTCTAAGATGACCGAGAAGTTGCCAATGTCGAACCTCACTCTGGACGCCCCAGCACATCAACAAAAGATGATAACGTCGAATTAACATAAGAGAAGCTGCTGATATCGCTCAACTCGTGTCATGAAATTTTTTCGCATGAGCATCGCTTAGGAGCTCTTGAATGACATCAATGATCATCCTGACTTGCTCAAAAGGGTCATAACTGTCGAAACCAAAGCCCAATCGTCCCAATGGAAACACCCAAAAGAGCCAAGACCGAAAAAAGCACACCAACTTCGATCAAATCTTATGAAACGTCCGGAATTGTGAAAAAACAATTCATGGCTTTTGCCTCACGATAATGCACCTGCTCATTCTTCGATGCTTCTGAGAGATTTTTTCACCAAAAATAACACGAAAATCATGCCTCAGCCTCCATATTTACCGGATTTGGTTCCATGTGTCTTTTTTCTGTTTCCAAAACTGAAGATACCAACAAAAAGACAGAGATTTGCAACGACTGAGAACATAAAAATGGGATCGCTGGAAGATCTCAAGGCTATATCAAAAGGTGCTTATGAGAAGTGCTTTGAGGATTGGAAAAAGCGTTGGCACAAGTATATTATATTTGAGGAGGATTACTTTGAAGGCAACAACATTAATATTGATGAATAAATAAATATTTTTAAAAAAAAATATATAAAGTCACCTTACTTTTTGAACATCTCGTATACTACATTACCCACCATTTTTTCGCACTCTGCCATGTTAAGAAGCAGGATAAGAAAACGTCCTTAAAATTGACAAAAAGCTTTATTTGCTATACTCGTAAGTCGAAAAGTAACATGTACGAATACTCGTATACCACAATAGCCGATTTTACTTTACCCTATCACCAGGGAGGTCAATAGTATCTAGAGCAAGCTGTTAACTATAATTTGGTTAGGATGGGCGAATGCAGACCCATATTATAAAAATATTACATTTGGAGACTGTTAGTTTTGCACAAACGTATTCTAAAAGTCCCGAATGAGAGGTTTTGATCAGTTTAAGTTGCCAACAACGCACCCCGACCATAATCGAATAACTTCAAAATCTAAAGTGAAAATTTCATTATTTTTAATTTCGGAATGCAAATTTGTTTCAGTAAGGGCACAGATGTCGTAGGGAAGCTTTTGTGAGTTAAGAAACATGGTGAAGATCTTAGAACGCAATCCTTTTACGTTTTGGAAATAGAAAAAAATGACTTGAGAAGTCATTTACGACATCGGATAGAGTGATATTCGAAAGCCTCATGAAAACGAATATGTCAACATGCATGCAGGCAAACTTAAACATTCTCTCCATGCTCTTCAACTTGTAGGAGGCAAGACCGATATGTTCGAAGCTCTTGGTAAGAATGTAGTCATTGTTTCTGATTTTTGGTGTAAAAACTGCTCTTACTGTTCCACCGGTGTTGAGGTTTTTTTTTTTTAAGAGATGCTAGGAGCTGATGGCATAGCGACTAGTAGCCATTAAAGGAAGCATATTTGACGGCCTCAGCTCGCTTACATCTTCGGTGATAGAAACGGCATGTGAGCTGGTTTTGGTGAGATCACTTAAGATCATCAGATCTTCTGAGCTTTTCTAGTTAGTTAGTTAGTTAGTTAGTTGACTTTTATTTTCAATAAATGTTTTACAATGTAACGATTTACCTAAGTCTTTAATGGTTTGGCCTGTGGCCGTCTACCAGGTTGACAAAATACATACTTAAGTTTTACATTAAAAATCTCCATCTATGATACGCTTTCTATAACAAAGTGCTGCTACTGAGTAATCATATAAGACTTTCCATCCTTTTTTTCCATTTAAAATGCTCATTACTTCATCTTCGACTAAATCATGTTTTCCGAACATTGATAGTCGAAATTCTTTTAAAATCGGACAAACACCAAGAAAATGTAAGATGTCTTCTATCTTCTTCATGTTGCAGAGGTCACAAAGTATTGGTAAATCTGGTCTATGTGGTATAAAGTTTAGTTGAACGAGTTCCCCACTCAGTTCGAAAATAGTATTGGGTCTATAACTTAATTGCGTGCGGTTTGCTAAGAGATGGCGTAACTTGTATTATTCCATTGTTATTATTCCACTGGAACATGCGTTGGAAAGCTACTGTCATTGTACGTCATTTCAGTATATGTCATTCATTTGAAGCGTAAACAACAATCTTTTTTTTTCACTCAAATATGTCGAATTTTGTGCCTGAAAAAGTGTTTTTGCGGGGAGTTCTTCTTCATGAAGAAAAGTACTGCCGAAAATCATCGTATTATGGTGGAAGTTTATGATGAACATGTGGTTTGCATGATTTAAAAGTGGTGATTTTGGCTTGGAAGACGATGAACGTACTGGACAGCCAAAAAAGTTTGAAGATGAAGAACTGGAAGCATTACTCTATTAAGATTGTTGCCATACACAAGAAGAGCTCGCAGAATCTTTGGGTGTCACTCAAGCAGCCATTTCAAAATGTTTAAGAGCAGCTGGATATATTCAAAAGCAAGGAAATTGGGTTCCACTGAACTCAAGCCGAGAGACGTCGAAAGACGGTTTTGCTTGTCCGAAATGCTGCTAGAACGCCACAAAAGGAAGTCATTTTTGCATCGAATTGTTACTGGTGATGAAAAATGGATCCATTACGATAACCCCAAGCGCAAAAAATCATATGTGAAACCCGGCCAACCAGCCAAATCAACGGAAAAGCCGAATACAATTAATTCGTTTGAAGAGAGCAGTAGCCGAAAAACGCCCGGAATATGCGACCAGACACGAGGCAATAATTTTTCATCATGACAACGCTCGGCCCCACGTTGCTATTCCGGTTAAGAACTATTTAGAAAATAGTGGATGGGAAGTCTTACCCCACCCGCCTTAAAGCCCAGACCTTGACCCTTCTGACTACCATTTGTTCCGGTCGATGCAGAACGCCCTCACTGAAATACTGTTCACATCAGAGCAGAATATCAAAAATTGGCTTGATTCATTTTTGGCTGCCAAGCCGGCGCAGTTCTTTTGGGATGGGATCCACAAATTGCCAGAAATATAGGAAAAAGTCATAGCTTCAGATGGGCAATACTTTGAATAATACTATTGTACATGTTTTTCTTAAATAAACGTTCAAATTTTGAAAAAAAGAAAACCGTACGAATTAAATTACATACCCAATACTTATTTTGTCAACTGCGTGACTATCTAGGAAGTATGTTTTTTTCATTTAGAAAATGGTTTAGTTTGCTGTAATAGTTCCTTAACAGTGACGAATCAGCTTCTTCGACATATTGGTCGTATGTATGTCTGCCAAAATTCTCCAAAACCAAGTTAAATTTTTCTCTTAAAAGATGAATAGACAGATTTACTCCGCATTCAGAAGCTGTTTTCTTCCATTCTTCCTCTTAAAACTACGTTTGGTATTCTGCATTCATTCATCTCTAGTATTTTTAGGATATAGTTGAAGTGCATTTTGAGCATGTACAAGAGCAAAGGAGGAGTTCCCGTTTTTTTGGTAATCGGAAAATCTTCTTAAAAAGTAGCGAAGAAATTTTTCCACAGCATCGTAGCCTTTGTAACCCCATACCTGAACTCCGTAAAGCATCATCGACGCTGCGGTTGAGTGGAACAAAGTTTGTTTTGCACTTTGCGATACATATTTATTTTTGAAGTAACGTTCCCAAATCAAACAGATAGCTCTTTTAGCAACAGCTAATTTTTCCTTAAAGTGTGGTTTGAAATTCAAGGACACCTAGGTATCTGTATCTAGATACTACCTCAATTTCTTCCCCGTCTAACTTCCACTTTTCCAAGTGTGAGAAGGGTCCTCCTGCATTTCTGAATATCATAATTTTTGATTTATTAAGATTTACAGTGAGATTCCAACTTTTACAGAAAGCATTAAGCCTGTTTATCATTAACTGCATACCTTGGGTTGTGTCACCCAGAAAGACTATATCATCAGCAAACATCAGCGCAGGAATTGATACACCGTTGAATCTTATTTCACCTTTGACATCATCTGTTATATCATTGATGTATAATATAAAAAGCAGAGCATTTAAAATACAGCCTTGTTTAACACCCATTGAAGTTTCGAACTCTTCAGAAATTAAGTCTCCATCCCATACATATGCAATATTATTTTCATACAAGGCTCTCAGGATTCGAATAGTTTTACTTGATACACCGATTTTGGAAAGCTTGTAAAAGAGTGCTTCACGTGGTATTGAATCGAACACTGCTCGAAAATCTACAAAAAAAGGCGTACAACTTTTTTTTCTTGCTCTTGTATGTTTCAGCAATGTTTGTTAAGTAGAATATATGGTCGATTGTAGAATAACCTTTCCTAAAGCTTTTCTAGTCTACCTGATTTCAGGACTTTAACTCCGCATATTAAGCCATGTAAAACTTTTAACTACACACAGGACTGAAATAACTGAGAAAGGGATAATGTCAAAATGCCATTCAGGGATATCTAAATAAATTTTCTTTTTCGTATGATTTGATGGAAAAAATTCCATCCTAACCAATCTTTCCATGGCTACCTTCCTCTATGGATTTTTTGAATAAAACTTTGTAGATACCTTCTAATTGTTTATCAAAAATATATTAACACGCGCAATGAAAGGCCGAAAAGTTCCTTTCTGACCGAACTAACTCAATGTGGGTGTCATTTCAAATTGTACCTCAGTACGTTTATTTGCAAATTTTTCTCTGTTTTCAAAGTTTCTTGTATTCCCAAATTTTTCCTAGATGAATCTCATTTAAAAGAAAAAAACCATTTCTATTCACAGTCAATAAAATAAAATAATAATAATAATCAATTCGGCCTCAGGAGAATTTTATCATCCGACGAAGCAACATAACGTAGTCAGTCAGCTACAGCTACTTCCTTTCGCACCTCTCCGTTAAGTAAGGGATTCCAAGAGTGTGAGTATAAATAGATGAAAGGATCCCATCGAGAGGGGGAAAGATGGCAAAAGTATGCAAAACAAATTTTACTACCGAGTCGAATGTCAATCTCAGCCAAACCATGTTGATACGAACGCCATCAGCCAGCAGCCATCATCAGTAAGCACTAAAGAGTAAGGAATAGGGAGTAACCAGCATCATCACCAGGACTGGTAACCATCACATCTAACCCAACAGAGAGCAATTAAAGCCGAAAATAAAACAATAATAATAAGTAAGAATTTTCGCAAGGACGGCACTACGGTAGTATGGTAGTACAGCAGTACGATAATATGGCAGTAGCAAGTCTTTCTGGTATATCCTTAAGGTGCTAGGGACACCCCCAAAACGAGTACAAAACGACCGAAACGACTAACACGAGCAAAACCAAGACGCAAACCAAAAATGAAACGCACCAGGAGAAACAACGACAAAAGGAAAAAAAAGGATAAAGCGAAAACCAAACATGGGGTGGATGTGGTAGAGGTGTCAGTTATTTTGGTGTGGTGATACGGGTACGAATATACTGCCCTGTGAGAGGGATATTTCTAAAAATAGAATAAACCGAAATCCTGGGTGGTGGTGAGGTAGGTTTTTTTTTTTTTTTTTTTAATTTTTTTTCATTTTTTCTTTCCAAGGACATATCGAATTTCAAGTATAAACCTCTTCTTTCTTTTCTTTGCTTTCTTCTCTTTCTTGTTCCTAATAACATGCTTTGCACGCTCTGCCGACCCTCGTCAACGTCATCGTCGGTCGGTCGTCATGTTGTGTTTTATATGCGGTATGTCCTTTTCCTTTTCTGCATGTGTGCGTCTGTGTTTTACACCTATAACCATACATATCAGGCACAAAATACAGAGTGCGTATCATATGAAATGATAAAGAAAAAATGAGAAAGTTACAAGTCAGATCCAACCTCGAAAAATTGAGGAAAAAAAAAAAAGTAAGAAAACCAAATTTAAAATCCTGTTGACTAATTTTGCTACTTTGTCCCCCAGAAGGATGTAATCACATCCTTCAGGAGAACAAACACCTGATGTTTCCATGGTTGACACATTCATTTCTGTCATTCAAATGCCGTATGCCTCTTGGTTGGAGTTTGTTCTTTTATTTTCGTTTTTTGATCCTGGCACTTGGACATCTACTCCTTGTTGCTCGTTTCATTTTTCGTTATGATTTCTTGTGATCCTTGCGCAAAATTTAATTAAGACTGAACAAATGCTCTCTGTTGGTGAATAACAAAGACTTTGCTTTCCTTTAGACGCCCGTAAATGCTCGTAGAGTTTAAAAAGGAAAAATCAAGAGTCTAGAGGTTAATTGGCCAGTGCAAAAGGCAGAACCAGTCTAAGAATATCCTGGCAAATGATGTATAGGCGGATCTAAGTCACAGAGTCGTAGTTTCTTTTCTTATGCAAGGACGAACGTCTTTATATCATGCTGTGCGTCCAAATATGCGTGTGTATTGGGTGAGCTTTTGGATTTTCTTTATTATTTCAGTCTGCCTACACAGAGAAAGCATTATGGGTCGTAAAATAGAAATTTATGTTGGAGAAGCTACGAGTATATACCGGTGTGTATGTGTCCTTTTTTGTTGTCTCTCTTTGCGGGGTGATATTAAGCAGGAAAATTAAAATTTGTGTGCCCCTAAATGCGCCTTAAATTGTATGTATATGGTATGTGTATGCATGGCAATATTATTTTCTGGGTTATAGTGGAAGATATTCTTCGTATCTTTTTTTTTTAATGTGACCAAGGCGTAAATAATCAGATAAGAAAGATACTAACGAGTCTTTAGAGAATGGTAACGTTAAAATGGCCGATGGGAAAACTCAAATTACAAAACCTTAGCTGAAGTTGAAAGCCATGTATGTATCTGAAGTTTCTTTCAAATGGAAGACAACGTGACAATTCTGGAGGTCATTCTGAACACAAATCCTATGATGCATAGCTGTTTGGAAAAAAAAAACGATAGCCCTTGGACAGGCTCGAGTGATGAATAACGTAATCTGTTACTGAACAACCACTTTTCAGGTAGGTCAGTAATAACCCTAGCACGACTACTGCATGACTACAATTCACAGCCTGATTACTTTAAACCATGGCACGAACGGTATAATATCCGCCAAGCTACAAAAGTCCTCAGATTTTATCCTGCCTACACTAGAAAGTATCATAAGGAGCTGCTAGAAAAGATCCACTGTCATGCAAAAAAGTAAATGTAGTTTTCATTTCCAAAATTTATTTATCTTCTAAAAACCCCAGAAGGAGTTTTGCCTACGATTCAACCTGTCTACTGTAAAGGAAGGTCGGTAAAAACGGCTCTTCATTCACCGACTAGCCACATCGAATGATCGCTACATTATAGAGGTCACACAATGCTTGCATTCCTTAACATTGCGGGTGCCATTAACAACGTCAGTATATCTGCAATCACGACTGCACCGTCAACTCTGCTGGTAGATGACCTTCTGCTTCTGGGCTTCTGCTAAAATATGCTTCAGCTATGGTACCCTGCAACGCGGTGTCCTTTCACCTATTCTTTAAACTTAATGGTTGTTAAGCTCCTGATATACCTGGAAGCGTGTACAGATTAAACTTTTTCGGCTGATCGCTGTGTATTTGGAGTAAGCCCCATAAAACTGATCTTGTCCTCTTTTCCAGGAAATATGGAATTCCAATCGTAGTGTAGTCTTTTTCGATAAAACAAAATATCTGGGTCACATTTTTGACAGAAAACTAAACTGGAAACCTAACATTCAAGAAAGAGTCAAGAAAGCTAGAATGCAATGCAAAAACGCCACTGGAAACAAATGGAACCTTCAAAGTTGCAGTACACACTATTTGGTTATAAGACCACCACTCACCTACGTGGTGGTTCTCTGGTGGACGGTTTTAGACAACTGCAGCAAACTAAGTGAAGTCCAAAGGACAGCATACCTGTACATAAGGAAAGGATTACGCACTCAAGAAAGAGTCAAGAAAGCTAGAGTGCAATGCAAAAACGCCACTGGAAATAAATGGAGCCTTCAAAGTTGCAGTACACACTGTTTGGTTATAAGACCACCACTCACCTACGTGGTGGTTCTCTGGTGGACGGTCTTAGAAAACTGCAGCAAACTAAGTGAAGTCCAAAGGACAGCATACCTGTACATAAGGAAAGGATTACGCACTCAAGAAAGAGTCAAGAAAGCTAGAGTGCAATGCAAAAACGCCACTGGAAATAAATGGGGCCTTCAAAGTTGCAGTACACACTGTTTGGTTATAAGACCACCACTCACCTACGTGGTGGTTCTCTGGTGGACGGTCTTAGACAACTGCAGCAAACTAAGTAAAGTCCAAAGGACAGCATACCTGTGCATAAGGAAAGGATAACGCACTCAAGAAAGAGTCAAGAAAGCTAGAGTGCAATGCAAAAACGCCACTGGAAATAAATGGAGCCTTCAAAGTTGCAGTACACACTGTTTGGTTATAAGACCACCACTCACCTACGTGGTGGTTCTCTGGTGGACGGTCTTAGACAACTGCAGCAAATTAAGTAAAGTCCAAAGGACAGCATACCTGTGCATAAGGAAAGGATTACGCACTACTCTCTCCGCGGCACTGAGACACTCCATTTCAGCAGGCAAGTGACTGCTAGTGCAGCTATTCGCACAGTGAACAAATAAATTATTTGGCCACGGTATTATAGTATTTTTAATGCACTTAGATTACTTTGAGAAAAAATCAACTACAATGTACGTCTAGATAGCTTCACGAACTATGAATTTCTAGTTTGTCGCGATTGTCACTAGATACAAATTTCCTCTGTGCTAATCCTTATAATAGCGATATCAAGGACAAACTGGCAAGACAGCATCTCTAATTACACAAGAGCTCTGCTTTCAAAATATGTACATGCAATAGGTTGTGAGGGTATATGGACTCGTAAGTGGTACAGGAAATCGTGACAGGAAAATGAGTATCTCCTGCGTGACTACTGTAAAAACTGCACCATTCCTTTATCTGCCGAGTGAGGTTCCGGAATAAATGTACGAGAATTTGGAAGACGAGGATTCATTATGGCATATCATATAACTATGTTACATAGTTCCAAAAAACTTCCTTAAGCAGCAAAATAGAACCGACAGTGCCTGTATACTTGGTTGCTTAAGGAAACATCTCTCGTGTAAGTGTGTCCATCCATTCACGACGACTATGTTTTGAAAAATTGAGGAACCGAACGTAAAGCGGGCAAAATTTTCGAAAGATAAGAGTGTAGAGGACAGTATTATTATATATTACCTAAAGCCATTCTTCTCCCGAAGACGTATCTAGACAGCCTGCTCTAGCTTTGCAGATGAATGCAAGACGAAGGCAAAATCTGTTCGCCCAAGTTTGTTATTGTCACTGAAATATGTTATTACCTCACCTAAGGAGAAGGACAAGTGGAATCAAGTCGTCGAAGAATAGAAAATATACCATGCGAACTATGAGTATCTTCAAATAAGTTCAAGAAATCCATTCATCCATATTCAATGGTGTTTGGATCCTTTACTAATCAAGGCTCTAGGATCCTCAATTCTTGGAAAACTTTTTATAGCAGTTCTTGTTTTTTTTTTATTTTTTATTTTTTTCTTCTATCGGCAACTCTAGAGACCACATCGTTTCTCTCAAGGTATTTTTGTACACCGAGTGATTTTTGGGGATTTCATAACAAGCAATTCCCACGAACGTAATTAAATTTTATTGACAAATTTTATGGTCCTGATTCTAGTGAAAATTTGTTTACCAAACTGGGTGGCAAAAATAAATTGATGCAGGTTATCCTTAGAGATAAATAAGCAATAAAGAATTTTCTTATTTTCACATTTTTCCAGCATCCGGGCTGTCAGAGAATGGTTGTGGAAGAATTAGAGCTTCATTCAGTGGTCTTTTTTGATTATCTCCAAAAGTATCAATGTTCGTGGTAACCACTTCTCAGATTGTTTGAAGATTTCCCTATTTCAGCTGATATACTTGTGGATACGTCTCTCTACAAAAGATGGCGTTACTAAAAAAAGAAGAAAAAAAAAATAAAAATCACAAACGATGAACTTTATCCTATTTTCTCCGAAGTTCAGAAATTCAAAGAATTTTTTTTATGACGTCCAGGACGAAAATAACCATGAATAATGCATTAATAATTCCACTTCGCTCATGGGCTGTCGTAAGTCCGCTAGTTGTTTTGGGAGATTTTTTTTTCGGATATTCAGATATTTTGGGCAGGCAGCTATTGGTATGATTATTGGTCACACATATCAGGAGAGTGACAGATTGAATAGGCCTGACAACTGTTTTTAATATTCTGACATCTGTCGTTCGCAGTTAGGGCTCTCCTCTCAACAAGCATAGGTAAGAACCTACTGAAGAAAAATATAAAAAAATAAACACCAAGCCAATGGAAACCAATATGAAAAGTCCTTCAAAGTCTTTAAGTCCTTCCTTTTTGACAGTTTATAATAATTGCATAGGCTGTGGACAGCACTTGAGTCCGAGAGAGTGAATTCGTAAACAGGCAATGAGATATACGAGTACGACTATGTATGAATATGTGTGTACCTTTGGATGACGTTTGACATTTTTCCAAATTGAAAATTATGGACTTTGTCAGGACGACTACACAGTTGATGTTTGTGAAGTGTATTACGATATCATAGAGAAACGACAATATTGAAAGGTTGCGGTTTACCATTTTTAAATTAACTCTATGGGTGTTTATTATTATTAATTTAATAAAAGACATGAAAGAAACTGAAATATGATATAACAAAAAGAGTTTGCTAAAGGTGTAGATCTTTTGTGGCTGAAGGAATGAAAGGAGTGAGCTTTGACCTTTTCAATTTAAATTAACTTGCTGTTTAATAAAATGAAACTATTTTTGTATGTAGGTGATGAACTTACAACAGATCAGAATATTACAACGCTCTGTTACGAGCGCTTAGAAGGAGGACAAGAGGAAAGGGATTGAATCAACGTTGACCACTTCAGCCTATGTTATCAGATGAGGTCGAAAGAATCTGTCCTTCTAGCTTGGAAAATGTAAGTTGGATTAACTATCCGACTGTTTAGTAATGCCAAGGTTGCGAAGTTATCAAGGCTCTCGATTAAGGACACACTCACTTTTAACGACCCAAATGAGAAAACAAAAAAAAAGGATCTTGATGTACAGGGTGACTGACTTGAACTGCAACTTTTTAAAATGCTATAATTTTTTTTATTTTTTTATAAATTTTATTGTGCTAAAGCAAAAAATGTTGGAAAATACATCAATCTTCAAATTATATCAGTAGTTTTTAATATGTAGACCTTTGGCGCGAATAATGGCCTTAAGACCGGGGAAGAAAGAATCGCACGCTGCACCCAAGTGGCTCTGCTGTATTTTGGTCCATTCCCGGCGAAGTGCTTGTTTGAGGTGGTCCAAAATTTGGTATTTTTTAGTGCCAACCTTCGCCTTCAAAATACCTCAGAAAGAGAAATCCAACGGATTTGCATCGGGAGAATTTGCAATACATTGTGTCGAAGATATTAAGTGTGGAACATTGTTTTTTAACCAATATTGGTTGACGCGCGATTTGTGAGACGGTGTCAAGTCTTGTTGAAATGTTCACGGTCTTCGATCGAAATAATTGTTTGCCCAAGCCTTCAATACTGCCTCCAAGACAGTTGCACGTTATACGATCGCAATAATTTTTACGCCACGGTCCAAAAAAACGAGCGGAGAGCGACCATCGGCGATTATGGCCACCTAAACCATCACCACCGGTGGTGCCTGCTTTCTGGTGGCCGTCCGAAGGTAGTAAACTCGGTCATTTTGTTTCTTGACATATTGCTCGATAACAAATGGCGACTCATCGGAAAAAACCAAATTCGGCAACTCACCACTTGCGTGCAAGCGTAGCAACTCCTTCGCTTTTCCGACTCTAACTTTTTTTTTGTTTCGGTATAAGATCGTGTGCTTTTTGGAACTTCAATGGCTTGAGCCCAAGCTTGTTTTTCAGTATATGTTACAGCCGTTTCAACGATATGGTGAGCTCACAAGCCATTTTTCTTCCACTTCGACGCAGATTTCGCTCAATTCGAGCCTTCACTTTCCAAACCATTTCTGCCGATGTTGCTGTTTTTTTATGACCACCTCCATGGCGTTTTGCAACGCTGCTAGTATCATGGTAACGAGCTATGGTTCGAGACACAAATGATTTATTCACGTTGAGGTGCTGGAGGGCTCTAACGATAACTATGTACTTGTGGTTTTCCAGCCAAATATAAAGCAATCACACTATCAAGTTTGAATTCCATCGCGGATAAAATTTTTTCAACACAACTGAGACGCAAATTGTTTAAAAGACTTGTAAATAATAAAATTATCTGTCATGTGTCAAAATTTGAGCTCACATTAATGAACGGTTTGGAAATTATAGCAGTCTGAAGTTGAAGTTCGAGTCAGTTAGGGTGTACATAAAGAATATTCAGATCTTGAACAGAAGTTGTGCAACCTCTAAAATAATATAAAATACTCATAAACTGACATAAGGATGTTAAAATATCATAACGATTAATTCAAATGAAACAAGCCGCGTCTATTTGGGTGTCAATATAGGCAAGATGTCTTGAGGTTTTAGTACGTGAGCGAAACCCCTATAATAATCCGCATTGAAAAAATCATACAAAGTACGTTAAAATCTGTATGGATATACATATACGAGAATTGTCTGATGAGTACCCAGATTGGAAAAAAGATGGCACTACTGAGTACACCATCATTTAGTATAACTTCTTTCAGCTCGTCTGAATTTTGCAACAATCCGACGCTTCGTTTTGTTTTAACACCAAAGCAAACACTAAAACATCGTCTTAGTGTTTTTTGCGACCATGGAAAAAGAACAGTATCGCTCCATTATCCGATTCTTGTTTTTGAGTGACAAAACCTGCAAGCAAATCGAGCCCATTCTCGATGGTGTGTACGGGACCCTTTTATCTTTCCGTACAACTGTTTACCATTGATTCGCAGAGTTTTTCCGTAGCCGCACGTCGGTTTTTGATGAACCGCGCCCAGGAGGCCCAAAACGGTTACCACAGATTAAGCCGTCGACAAATTTGCGTTTGCAGGCATCTCAACTAAATGCATTAGCTATATTCTGCACGAAATTTTTGCCATCAGAATGCGGTCCGCACTATAGGTGCCGAGTTTGGTCACACTGAAGAACAAGCGCAAACGTAAGACCAATCCAAGAATGTGCTTGGAACGTTTCGTGACCATCGATGAGACATGGATACATTGGTATACACCAGAGATCAAAGAACAATCGAAACAATGGGTTTTTCCGGGTGAACATGCCTCAAGGAAGGCGAAGAGCGTGCCTTCGACCGGAAAGGTGATGATCACCGTTTTTTGGGAGGTGTGATCCACGTTGACTATTTGGAGAAGGGAAAAAGAAATCACAGAAGCATATAACGTTGATTTATTGAGCCGACTCAACGCTAATTTGAAAAAAAAAACGAGCACATTCGTCGAAGAAAAAGTACTTTTCAACCACGATAACGCACCGGCTCACACCTCCGCAGTCGCCACGACCAATGCAGACAGAATTTCACAACGAATTGCTTCCCCACCCACCGCATTCTTCGGACTTGGTTCTTTGCAAATTGTTTTTGTTCCCAAAACTTCAAAGATCGCTCGCCGGAAAGAAGTATGGGTCGAACGAGAAAGGTATCGCCGCCGCGGAGGAGTATTTTGCAGGTCAACAAAATTCGTACTATGTAAACAGAGAGGTTAAAAGTAGCAGCACCGCCGGGAAAAATGTATCGAGTTGAAAGGAAATTATGTTGAAAAATAAATTGTCAAAACCTAAAAAAGTTGCGTTGTCATTTCTACTCCGGGTATTCATCAAACAGCCATCGTATCTTTGAACGGACCTGTAGAACATTTTCCGAACACGTGTTAAAGTCCCTTGAAAAAGCTTTTAAGAAGCCGTAAGAAACAACTGATGTTCTAGAATGCAACCGACCATAACACCGAAAATTGGTTTGATAAAGCATATAGAGTAGAACATGCAGCAAGACTACACATCTAAACAGCTCCAGTGCATTGAATAGCGAGGGAAGAACATCGACTTTTCTAGGGAAAAAAATAGAGCATAATAGTCATGAGAAGCGAGCGATATAGGAAGGTATTCAGAAGTCTGGCAAAAATAGTAAAACAAAGACCAGTAAAACTCAAACAGAAACCTGCGAAATGAGCATGGAAATTAAGCCTATTGATGTATTGGATAAACCTCTCTCAGGCAGAATGAATCATATAGTTTGGAAGATGAAAGTCAAGGGATCCGTTAACCTGACCAGAAATAAGTGAGCATACCAATACTCAGCTTAAGTACAACAAAGTTGCTGGAACAGTCGATCTACCTAACTCAGTAAGGTAGGTAAGCAACGCAAAAACTGGAAAATATCCTCGAGCAGTAGGGAGGGAGGATATTACTGCAATCCAGTAAGTACGCTGGATAGGATCGGGAATGATAAAAAGAACAGATTGTGAAAGCGGCTCAAATCGGTCATCGATTTTAAGCCCATCTGTGATCGCCTGGCTGTAATCCGCGTCAGTGTAAGATTCTATAACATCAGCTTCATATGTGTTCACGTCCTTACCAACGAGGCTGAGGAACCTATCAAGGAGGAATTTTTTGTCTGCCTGTCCGAACTACGATGCCGATACTCGGGGATTTCAACACCGAAAAATACATACTTCATGACACGACAATGGATAACGCTTTCTGACTCGCAAACTTTTCGACAGCTAGTAATACAGTGAATGTATATAGCACAGGGTTCCCTCACAAAAACATCCAAAAAGTAACCAGGCTAACTCCCAATGGTCACACCGCCAACCAAATCGACCATGTGCTTATTGACGGACATCACTCGTCCAATATCCCGGATGTTAAAGCATTTAGGGGGGCAAACATCGAATCTGACCATTACCTGGTAGCAGCCCGATTCAGAGCTCGACTATCAAATGAACGAAAGTTACAACAACATTCAAAAAGAGACTACAGAAAGCGCCTGGACGAAAAACTCTTCATTATGCCATTGACTACCACAGACGTTAACAACATGTGGTAATATTGTTACACTTCCATCAAGGAGGTGGCCGAAAACATCTTAGGCTACCAACCACTCTAGAAAAGAAATCATTGGTATGATGATGTATGTGTGCAGAAAAAGTAATCGACATCAAACCAAATTTTCACATTAAGGCAGATCCTGCAAAAAATCAACGAGTTCCAAGTCGACACAGACCACCTTTTCATTGACTTCAAAGCCGCATATGACAATGAATTCGGGATTCCGGGAAAACTGATCCGGAAGTGTCGCGCAACACTGGGAAATTCGAGATGTGCCATGAAGTGTGGAAGTAGAACCCATGATTTATTCCAAAACTGCACCGGATTTCTGCAAGAAGACGCGCTATCGTGTGATTTCTTTAGTTTAGTACTTGAGCAGATAGTATGACGGGCAGAAGTCTATACCGAAGGTACTATTTTCTGCAGGTCCGTAGCTTCTTGATATAATCGCACGTTTCCAGCGTGCCATAATTGAAGCCTTTACGGCAATTGAAGAAGAGGCTACATGGGTTGGTCTTAAAGTGAATGAAGAAAAAACGAAAAACCGTGCACATCACCTACAGCAAAATATAACTATCGACAGCTACAACTTGGAGATAGTCAAGGAGGTTATCTACCTCCGGCCAAATGCTAACTCCACAAACGCCATCATGGTAAAGATTTGACGAAGAGTCAAGAAGGCAACCGCTGCTACTTCGATCTGTCGAAACAACTTGGGTCAAAACTACTAACGCAAATTCGAAAGTTGAACGTAAAGTAAGACAGTGAAACCAGTTTTAGATTATTTTTAAAGAAAAAACCTTCATCAGATAGTTGGTCCTGTCTATGAGGAGGGCGTATGGAGAAGAAGATACAACGCGAACTCTATGAGCTGTCCAAATATGTGGACAGACTACGAGCGGATGGACGATAACGCTCCAGCTAAGAGAGTATTCAGATCCAAGCCATTAGGTTTAAGAAGAAGAAAAAGACCGAACCTCCAGTTTAAAGATCAAGCAATCGCGTATAAAAGGCAACATTGTCTTTCCAACTGGACCATAATGGATGGAACGCTACAGTTATTCAGGCTTTGCCCCCTAAGTTCTGCCAGGTTGATAAGTAAGTAAATACGTCTGCATTCAACAAAATATCCACACTACGACAAATTCTGTGACAAAATCTCTTAGTCCGGATAGATATTCACCACACAGCTGTGCAAAGCTATGCCTAAAATTGACATCCCTGTCAAGAATGACTATGCAGGAATCTCACAGAGCCTTTTGATATCAGGAATGGATTAAGACAAGCTGATGTGTCATCAAGTGATTTCTTTTGAGAAAAATCGACGAAACTCACAAGTCGACCAGTGCATATGTGGATTCAATGACACAGTAAACTGTTTCCGTGGCATTTCTAAGTATTGAACTACAGCGAAACCAATTATCTATATGTTGTAAGCAGGAGGAGACGCACAACATCGACGAATACATCAGAACGTCACGGTAGACAGGTATCAGACAGGTCACAGACAGTAGGTATTGCAGTATGATTGATAGGTAGTCCGCGACTAACTTACGTCGCGTGAAGCACAAGTCTACGTCTACTTCGAACTATAGTGCCGTATAAGTCAGAAGTGGGCCTAAACTTTCAAAGATACAGAAATACGACAGTGATAGTGAATGATAAGGGGTCACCATCAGAGATGGAAATATTATTGGAACATTTTAACGAAGACAGGAAACAGACGTCCATAAGTTGAGAAGTTTAAGTCTTTGCCTGAAAAATGAAGAAAGGTGATAATGATGAGGTGATTGGTCAATTAACTAAGTCTGTGAGTTATGTAAGAGTTGGAGAATTAATGGTCTGAAGTTACCCATGAGAAATGTTTTAGAATTTCTACGTAGAGACATCAGACATATGTTTCGAAATGGCGACATCTCCATTCGTACAATTCAATAAAAAGTGCCACCTCAAGTCGGAAGTAGACTTCTTCCGACCAAGTCTACATGTACACTGTACATGGCGCAGATCAAATCGAAGCGGACTGATCTTAAAGTTGCATCGCCAGAAACGACACACAAACGATACATGGTCAACGATCCTATTCTATTCCTTGTTTGAAAGGATCATCGTTCTTTTCAGAAATGTTTTCAATCCTCATCTCATCCTTAATTCCTCCAAGATAATTCAGAAATAAATGCCTGTAAGCCGTGTTCTCTTTCGTAAGAAATCTTTTTCACTAACTTCAAAAGTCATAGCGCCTCATATTTGCGTCCACATACAAGCAACAAGTCCTACATAACATCCTCTTCGACTGTCTTAGAGATTCATTTGATATATGTTAGAGAACTTTTATGTGAAAAGTTTATTATCGAAGGAAGAAACCTATCGCTAACACAGGATGAAAAATTCCATGACACGATTGATTTTCTAAATGGGCTTCAAAGAATGACAATTCCCTGTGATCACGGAGACCTACTTCACATAAAATTCAACTCTATCCAAATGGAAGTGATTATATGAAAACCTTACCTACGTCAGCATATACTCGTACTCTAAAGATCTCAGATCAAAGACCAAAAATCGTTACTTTTAGCCTCATAATGGCATCATTAATGTCACATCACGACCGAAAAAAAAAATCCAAATTGTATCATTAAATGTTCGCTCTGTGCAATTATTTCTATTCTTACTCGACCATAAGTCGAACCCTACATATTTCAATATATCCCTTCACCAATACACATACAATTGTTATTGCTTTAACCCCACTGAACGTGCACTTAAGCATCAATTACCTTCTGAACTAAAAACGACACAACACAATAACTTTGTCCAGGCCTATAAATGTATGTTCGTCGTCGTCAGTCGTCAGTCGTTAGTCGTCAGAGTTGTCGTAGTTGTCCTAGCAGGACAAATAATAACGAAGGAAAAAAAAATCACAGAAAAATCCATTTCAAACCCAAATCGACAGAGACAAAGAGAGTGAGAGCAACGAAAACTATTTATAGTCCTGCGCTAGCCCAACAGCAAGTATGATAAATGAAAAAATAAAATGTTACGTATACGCCCTGTTGACGGAATTGTTATCTTTCGTCGAAATAGACGCGCGCTATTCTCATTCTGAAAATTGTTGTCTGCTATCATATGCAAGCGGCCAGTCATAGTGTACAAATAAACTGAATATCGATCGGGAATCGAGCCGCGAATTAATTATTCAGAATAAATTGTCTGTTTCTCGTGTCCGTGCTATAATAAGGACAGCGTTCCATTGATAAAACGAATACATATTATACACCACACACATGCTGATAGAGATACATATGAAAGTATCAGATACACACAAAGTGGAAATGAGAAACTGATAAATAAAAATCGGCAAATGGCTAACAGCCTAACAGACCAACAGATCAACAGAGGCCAACAGACAAACAGCCGAAAGAGAATAAAGCAAAGATTAACTGAAAAAAAAAAAAAAAAAACACAAACACCATAGTGGTTATGTGCACTTGTGTTCGTGGGGTTCTCGCTTAAGTTTTATACTCATATCCAACAGCCATCACCCTCTACTAAAAGTTAACCTGTTGTTGTCCTGTGGGTTGTTATTTATATGAGCTGCTATCTGTGTTTGTAACCTTGTGATGGTGGTATAGTGCTGATAGTGTTCTCGTATCATCCGTGACACTTTTCATTCTTGGAAATGGACACAATTTGCTTGTTGTTGGCCTGCTTCCTTAATTCACCCTCTTGGATCACCGAATTTTCCCTCTATTTGTGTTTTTTTTTTTTTTCGTTGCTAAATATCTAGGAGGTCATATCGATATTGGGATTTGCACAAGAAAAAGGAGATAGAAGCTGAGCAAGAGTTAGGCAGTGTGACCATATTGAATTTTTGTTTTATCGCCTTCTTCATAGTCGTATCTTATCACGTAAGTCTTCTCTCGTTGGTAGGCCTGATTTCCCGTCCTTGGAGAAGTGCAACCAGAAGAATGAAATTCCGACGTTTTAACGAAGAAAAAAAAAAAACGTGGCAAAGCTGTAAAGACCGAAGAGAAATTTGTGAAGATTTCGAAGAAAAGCTCGTAGAAGAACCACAGTGATGATGAACAACATCCCAACACTAGGCAGAATGAAAAATTTCGTGTAAAAGCTCCTGAACTCGATAGTTTTACTGCCGAGCTATTTTAAGACAGCAGGTTGTCATTGTATACAGAGGATACATCAACTCATTTCTTAGATCCGAGCAACGAAAGTATGTCCCATGAATAAAGTTTCAGCATTGCTGGTCCGATCTTAAAGGAGTGAGATTCTCTTTACTGCGCCAACTACAGGTGAATATGAACTGAAAGCTCGGGTAGCCCGGCTAACATGACTAGATCACTTTGAACGCATAGATGCCGGAAAGTTTTCTACTCTCCAACCCAGAGAGGATGACCTAATCTTAGGTAACGCACACATTTGGAAGAGGACCTCAGCCAATTCCGTGCTAGCTATGGATGCATGTTAGCTGCTAACTTGGTCCATACCGGGCTGTAGCACTATCTAAGTAAAACAGTATACAGAAACAAAAACGGCTATGGGAACGAACAAGTATTGTCTACTTTGAACGAGTTGGACCATAACATTCACTCAAGAGCTCTATTTATTGACGATATTTAAAGCTGCACTGTGATCAAAAAAGGGATAAGATTCTGATTAATTCGACCCACGACCTCAGAATTCAAACAAAATGTAGACATCTCATGATGATTTTGGTGGTCGCAATGACATATGATCTTGCTTCAATATTGCTCAAATCGTACGGCAAGACATGTAGTTGATAAAATGATTTGCAACCCGGGCTAAACATATGCGTGAAAAACCTTGTCCAGGAATATCAACACAAGAAATAGGCCACTGTGCTGAGGCGTTGAATCAGGATAATTATCTTTGTAAGGAATTTGTAGGCTGACAAACAGTGTGGTCCACTATTTTTTCTCAGGGACCTACCTTCTTTTAAGTATATCTGATCAAAATCACTTCATGCTAACCAACCGGAGTCTTCGAAATCGTCCTTTGAATGTGAAAAATGTAAAATTTTGACTAGATATGCCTCACCCACGAGTGACTATATAAAATATTTTTAAGTCGAAATTTCTCTAGTAGACGTTAAGATGTGCCTGAAGTCCGCAGGGAAAGAGTGACCGGCCGCAAAAACCGTAATTAGGAACGATAGCAGTGGACATACATACATGCAACATAAGTTTATCCAGGCGCTCTACAAGGCAGCCTGAAATCTAAATGATCAAATTACGAGTAGATGCCATACATCTTGAAAATTAAATGCTTTTCGGTTCTGTCCTTTCCACTTGAAATTTGAGATATTTTTCGTTGTTTTCGACTTTATCTGGTCACACTGATGATGGTACGAGGGAGGAAGGAGACTATGGTAAGTCCAGGTGATGCTTGGTGTCATATATTCCAAGTAGACAATTTTCGAACGGAAGTGCTTACAAGTGAAGAGGTAAGGACATATCTATGTCAACCATTGCTCTTTCGGCTTGGCGACACCGTCTTTATAACACTCGTCGACGGCGGCGGCAGTGAATGTGCTGTGACATGATACATACTCATTTGTACGTATATTACATATATGCAGCGACTACGAGTTATGCACATGCCGTATCTATAAAACAAACTACAACTACAAGGAAGTACATTTTCTTCGATGAAATTTAGGTTGATGGGCTTGGGAATGTGTTGTTAGCCGGAAATGTTCCTTGTCTGAGCTTTTCACAAGTGAAAAACTCAAACTATAACAAAAACAACAATAACAACAAAAACAAAACAAAAAAACAAGTCAAGAATGAGAGATTTATAGCCACGATGGTCTAATTTAAGGATTAGAAAAGGATGAAAAAAAGTAGATAATATTGGAAGCATGCTGAAAGTTTGTGTCAGTATTGGATATATGTAATATGTACATGCATGTCCTTATGAAGGAAGTAGAGTCTTGGCTGGTTGGTTAAGCTGCGACTACTCCTTTCACTGACACTGCTTCTGCTACTGCTGCTGCAGTACATATAAGTGGGTCGTTTCATGTTCATCATCATGACGATGATGATGATTGCAATCCTGATGATGATGAGTTTTGCCAACTTTAAGTATCTTTCACTGGGGCGTGGGATTTCGCCTTTAAATGGTTTGGTAATAACTCAATTTTAATGGGTCGTACTTTTTATAGGTTAACTTTTAAAATTGGAATGATTTCCTTGTCCGAAATCCATGAACTTTGGTTGGCTTACGATTTCATTTTTAAATTTCATGCGCATGAGAAGGTGCTGAGGAAAGTTGAACTTATTTAACAGAACCTTTTAGGACATTTCTTGAATTTGACTGACCAGATTAGCCCCATTTGGATCGAATGTTATTACTGGTACCAACATTCATCATTTCGTAATACTGGTTAATAACAAGGAGTTTTTTACTCCTTTCGTTAGAGAACCGTGAAAACTTACTACAAATTTGATGCGTAGATATGAGCAAGAAATCTCAAAACAAAGCTTGATACAAGAATGATACACTACTGTTCACAGTGATGACCCTATGTAAGTGAGATCTTTATGTTCGTATGAAGCGCCTTCTAATAAGAAAGAAAGCGTTTCTTAAAAAAAGTCCATACCTCTATATTATTGCAGAAAACTGTTAAAATTTACGTTCAATGTTTTATAGAGTGCCGTTTTTATTGACCGAAAGACAGCTCTGCCACTTAATCGCCTTCTGATGCCAAAAAAAAAAATTCGATTCGTAAGAGTAAGTCTTCGAATGATCTTTAAGATGGTGTCGTTGCTTATATTAACTCGTTGATTACCTAGAAGTTATATCTGGCGTCACAAAGTTTTGCCCGAGTCTTCAGTTTTGTGTGTCCTTTATACTTCATTTTCCCCCGTTTACGGCTAGACCTATCTTCGTGGCATCTACTTTAACACTTGCGAATGATTCACAAACAACTGCTGATAATGTCTTTACCGTCCATAATGTCTTTGAAGAATTCGCATGACAGTGGATTTCCTTGTCGAAGGTTTCGATAAAATCATTACCTATTCTTATGGAGCAGCAGCTGTACAAGAATTAGACAACCGGGCATGGATTCGTAGAATTTTTTCTGATATACCCTGTCAAAATCGATAGATATACTAGTTGTTATGGTGGATTTCAAGGCCTGAAACCACACTGATTAGAGTAATTCATTTGATTGACAAACAGTTCTAGACGATAACATAGACCAAAAGAGAAGTTCTTATAAGCGATGATGTTTCTATGTAAACTTGCCACAGATTAGAAAATGTCGTGATTCATTCCTAAGCCATACAAATCGCTGGTTGAATGGCTCGCTGAGCTCTATATTTTCTAGCTATTATGGTCTTTAAACATTTAAAACCAACGTTCGTCGGTACCTCTTTCTTTTCTCGCTAATTTTCCTTCACCCGCGCTGTTTTGAAGTATTTTAAGGGTACTCACAAGCCCTTGGGTACGCACAGATTATAAAAATAAAATGCGAATGTACCACAAGGTTTCCGCTGGATATTGACCTAATGTATAATCCCTAAAGCTAATGGGCTAGGCCACGGGGGGATATAAGGACCCAGGTGTACCGGTGTCAGTGGACAAAAACCCTGACACCTATTATGAAGCCCTTTCAGGGCCTTGGGCTTTAAAATAGCCCAGAAGGAGGATTACCAAAAAGGTTGCAGAGAAGTTTTTCCACTTGTAGGTAAGGTTAGGTTAAAACAGGGGTATGATGGATATGCCATCACAGAGACACCATGCATCAAAACGAGCTCACCGCGATCCATGTGGAACCAGTTGAATTTGACTTCAAATGGGAAAACCTAAACAAAATCCCTGATGAAACATCCGCTCATTACAAAAGCCAAGAAGGCCTCTTAGATGGCTTGTTTGACCTGTTTTAGACCTGCGCTATGGTCCTAATATGAGATGCATTTTGAATTCTGCCAGCTATTAAAACCTAAATTGACTGCTGATTTAGAAGTGCAGCAGAAGGGTTCCGGTCCATGAAAAGGAGCTTCTGGACCCCTGTGATCAGTTCGTGCCTTTGATACCAGAGTTGTAAATATAGCTGGTACATACTTTAAAGGCGTGGAGTTCTGTTTGAAATACACTGGAAATTTTGCCCATAGCTATGGCTATATTTATCTGTGTACTCCAGCTCCTACACCCGATTTCATTTAACAACCGTCTGTACACCACTTTGTGCCATTTGGCTGGAAATCTCCGTAGACAGCCCTTTATTGAAGCATAATGTTTTTTGAAGGCGATCTGTTACCGCACATATCAAATCAAGTTCCAGTATTGCGGAGAGCATGGTCCTTAGGTCCGGGTATTCACTAAGACTTAACTCTTTAATTTCTACCAAACGAGCTGTATTGCATAATTCCACTTTGTTTGTATATAAGTGTATTGGCGATAGTCCCATTATTACTTCTATGGCAGTTGTGAGGCAGGTCTGAAAGGCTCCAGAAATGCCAAGACATGCAAGATGCTATACTTGAAAAATGTTCTAATATACCGAGAGGCGAACATTGACTCTGACCACATTTTCATTTTAGCCAAGGCAAAGTTACAGATATACCAATGATAAAAACCAAACCAAACACGGATACGAACGAATAAAAGACAGAAGTTTGTCTCTCGGGACATCTCATGCTACCAGAATCTAGTACTGACCATCAGGACTCCACAACAAATCCCGAGGGAGTTTAACGATAAGAAGAAACGGAATTAACACCAGCTTAGACGAGTTCCTATAAAACCAAACTGAGGCCTGAAAAGGCTGATAACTAAACAGAATATGTAGTAAGATTGGATTCGGTACTGGCAATATGGAAGGAAGACATCTGTTCCTGTTAAAGATGTCATACTAGACTCAACTTGAGGTTTTATATTTCTCTGAGCAAACAATACCGCATTCAGATAGTATGTATTCTGCGATTTCGTCGCCTTCCATACAAAAGCGACAATCAGATTCCTGCCCAATACTGAATTTATGTAGGTGATACCTCGAAGCTGGCAGTGTCCAGTTAGAAACACCAGACTCTTTGTATCATCTCTTTGGTAGTGGAGTGATAATTTGAAGACAAATATTGATAGCTGAATTTATTGCTGAATACCGGATAGCGCAGAAGGGATGAGCAAAGCCCTAGTACCCGCCAGAGCTTAACTCTGTTTCTATACGATAAGTAGTCAAAAAGGGTTGATTTTAACGCTTCAAATGCTTATTGACTATCCGGAAGTAAATGGATTAGGGCGCCTTTTAATCCTGTTCTAAAGATAGTACTCCCACATTCTTAGAAAACAAACTCAATGAGGCAGGTGCTAGGTCAATATAGGAAGTTACATTGTACTGATGGCATGTAAGATTTTGATTTTATTCGACGAACACAGAGATTATTGTGAGCAGCTAATAAGCCCCCAAAAAAATGCGGTTTCGAAGGAAAAACATAATCCGTGTTATCTATAGCATACAATAAAAGCTTTGTATATTGACTACAAAGATGATAACAAGATGTCTGGGAACATTTAATCATGGTTTATCAGTCACATCATGTGAAATTTGCCACATGAAACTGGCTCATAGAATAAGTCTATGTCCAATCTAGAGCTTAGGGGCATGAAAAACAAATCCTCAAGTACGATATGGAGTTAATACAAGTATTTCCAGTCCAGAAAAGTCATATTTGTACGCCTTTAACCATATTAATCACAACTGACCTGCTCACAACTTAGACCATGAAACAAATTATGTCAAAGCAAATGATGCAAGTGAGATAAAGTGCTTTATCATGTCGAGTCATCAAGCTAACTTACCCTGAGGATACCAATGTACATATATCAACGTTAAGTGATTCTGGAAATTTGAATAATTTATAAATCGTTGAAAAGTCAATCTGTCACCATCCCGTCAACCCATAGTAGATAGATACGAGTACGAAGACGAAACGAGGAAGGAAAATATCTGAGAAGATAGCTGAACAAATTGCTTTAAAAACAATTCTCATAATATGCAATTACGTGGAGCAGTCCCTAAATAACTTCCTCTTTGTTCGTCCTAAGGATTTTTACGTGGGCTGTCTGTTAATAATAAACTCTCCCACCGCTTGACCAGTTTATGCCACATACAAATAAACAACTGAAACGAGCTTCAATCATCCTTTCAAAATCTTTGCTTAAAAAATAAAAAAAATCCACAACGAAATATAAATAGAGGAAAAGATACAAATTTGAGTAAAGGTATCCTGGGTATGATTATACTCGTTCCTGTCACCAACTGTAAAGAACTTGATTATTCTTGTATTGTCCTAAACACAAATAAAATGCAAAACAGTACAAACAAAAAAAAAAAACAAAAAAAAACAATACAACAAGGATATGTGAGCAACCTATTCCAGGAATGTGGCCCATCAATCAGAAACGAAAAAGCCAACAGAAGAGATGTTATTTTGCAATTGAGAGATCCTTTTCCATTCGATTCCTTTTTTGTTATTTTTTTTTTTTTTTTTCAAATGCAAACGAGGAACGTTTCTGTTTCAATAGGTTTTTCTGTTGTTTTCTCTGCCGATGCCGTTTTTTTTATGCTGTTTTCGAAATGTTTTGCTTCTACAAACTTTTCCAACACACCTTTGGCATCCAGTCAGGGCATGCCTACGATGCCTTTAATTAAAAGTAGTTTCAGATATTTAAGTTAAATTTGAAATGCATTACGTTTACTTAACGTTCCGGTGGGTTTCGCGCTGATTGAGATCTCTGAATTCAGTTGGAAAGGTTAACGAAACAAAATTTTGAACTTTTGACATTTAGAGAACAGGAACAGATGAATTCTGTAGTAGCAAAGTCCAGCTAGATCGGACTAGACGGGTGATAAACATTTCGCATTTCAACTAATTATGTGATAAGTAAACTGTTTGCTATGCTGAATGGAGTGCAAATAATCTTTTGGTTCTATTACGACAACAGTCGTGTGGCCAATTATGGAAACACTTGAACCAACAATCTAATCCTACGTACAGCCTCAACTGAACCAAACAAATATTTCATAATGAACAACTGATTACTTATTTTCGAACCAGGATTTCAAATGGGCTTTCAAGATAATTGGTAATCATGTTCCACTGAATAGCAGTTGAATGGTTGGCATGGGCTTCCTCTTGCCCATCGTCTGTTCTCTGTAATCCCATGTCTACGATGTGATATTCCATAAAGTTTAGGGCATGAGGTGTTTCGTTGTCTGCTTGTTTTTTTTTCTTTTTACTTGATGAAGCCTTTTTATGCTACTGAAAGAGGTAGTGAAGGTAAATAGGTATCCGTGGGCGTACGAGTATGTGTTAAAGGATTAAGTGTAATGTACATAGAGGCAACTTTCCCTCACTTTATGTTACATTCCGTCTCGTACTTAACAAACTTTGTATGTAACCATAATCGTAATGCAAACAAATGAGCAATTTTAAAGGTCATTAAGATGGAACTGATTAAAATTGATTGCTCTTGTGTGGTATATCATTGTTTAGAATGATTACGACCTTGACCAGAAATGGAATATGGTACCATGGTTTAATCACTTTGGGTTAGCGTCATTTTCATTTCATGGTTGTTGTCATAATGAACAATTTGATTTTTTTGTAGACAACATTAGTTTTAACACTCGAAAACGCATTTTCATTTGACAGTAACGCCATCTATGGAGAAACTACGGAGAGTACTAAAACTTATCATACCGAGGTGTAAAAGAAATTCAATTGATCCAATTTCGAGCAGAAAAAGTCTACAAATGCACCACACAGTAACTCGCACATTAGGGTTTCCCGGCCCCATGACAATTTTGTTTGTATACTTATCCGTCTCCTCTTCTGATAAAAAGTTCTCTCATCACTCCTATTGCACATCCATTGAGCTAAACGACGACGTCGTCTTGTGGTTCAGAGACTGTGATTTTTGTTTCTTTGGTTACTTCCAATTGCTTAGCTCATTCCGAACACTTCGGCTTACAGTGACACGTTTTTGGCTTAAGCGCACTGGGCGTGCATGTTAAAATGTTTCTTTGACCCACGACTGAACTACTTTCTTCGCAATGTTTAATCATTCGACAAGTTTCGGACTTCGAAGGGCGATAAAATTGACGAAAAAATCATAATCTTGGCAGACGATTTTAGTCACCACTTCGAGAAACAACTCGATAAGAAACCAAAAAAGGTATTGGTATCGCCAATATCGCTGGAAATAAACATGTCAACTCGAAAAACTCCAACAAACAAATAAAAAAGTGATAAGAGAGGGCTCTATACTGCCATTATTGGATTCTTGGTTTTCGGATGCATTTCGGACTACAGAAGCAATATTCCTCAGGATGACAATCCTGGGTTTTCGGACGCACTTCGAACTCTCAGTTCCGTTCTTTTCATGCTCAAATCAGTTTTAGCGACAAGACAAATTTTTCGATGATTGGATCAAAATTTTCGGATTTGGGACGATACCAAGCACTAAACGATATTCGAGAATGTCAGTGTTTGATGCGGATTTTGGTCTGGTGGAATCATCTGTCCATCAACGACGAGCACTAAAGTTCAAGCAACTTCTTGTGGCCTAAACTGGATTTTTTTTTTTATAATTAGCATGCGGTCAAGGGATATATCGTAAGTACCCTTAACATTTTTGTATCGGGTGAAGGAAATTTAGTTAGAAAGAAAAGAGAGGTACCGATGTACATTGTTTTTAAATGTTTGTAAGTTATAACGACCAGGAAATAGAGAACTCGGCAAAGTTTCTATAAGCGAGTTGTACGGCTTAGGAACGAATCACGATATCTTAGAGTATGTCCGAATGAGCATCCATAGCGAGGCGGTTGTAACAGTTGAAGGTTTGAAGTTGCGGAATACTACTGGCGAATTCAATAGAGCACTGGTGGTGGAAATAAAAGTGAAACAGGTGTCATAACGTCAGTATATGAGGATGTCAATTGACTGACTGATATTAGTATCATCTTTGAGTTTTACCGCATGCTTTTGAATCCTATCTAACAGGTGAAGAGATATTTTAGAATCACCTGACCACTTTTGGGCGGATGAATACATTATATATTGAGGCCTGATCAGAGATAAAGTATTTCTTACATCGCTTGAAGAAGCCTAGACATTTCGCAGTATTTGGTCATTCCGACGTAAATTGTCACTGATACACATACCGAGAATGGAAAGTTTTTCGGCTTCGACTTACATCCATTCAAATGCCGTTCATGGATAATGGATGGGTATTTAAGCTGCTATTCCCGATCCACGCACGCACGGACGTGAGTGCGGGAATATGAAAAGCAGAGAGTATGGGAATATATTGGATTAGAAGTAGCAGACAAGAGATCTGCTACGTTGCTACGAAAACCGTACTTCCGGTGAGATATTTCATGTGCTGACGGTTTATCAGCGTTTTCATGACCTTGGATAGAAAGTAAGTGCAATGAGTCTGTATGAGAAGAGAGAAGAAGATTCGTCGTTTTTAGGAACGGTGCTAGACAAATGCTATTTTGCTTCTACTTGGAAAGTGTCCTAAAGAATAGGATTGATGAAAAAGCCTACGCAGTGTTTTTGCCATTGACAAAGAATACCTTTTCAGAAGAAGGGGAGATATACCATTTTAACCAGTGGATTTGGGTATATTGAAACCTTTAAATACTTTTGCTTCTACACGAGTGCTAAAGTGGATTCGTCCTTCATTGAAGATTCGACGTACTCAAGTGTATACGGAGAAAAAGCACAATCTGGAAGGGTTGAGCTGGCCGCAATGTGTGCAACAAGCAGATAGTACTTGTCGAAAGATACAGAAGACATTCAATTGAAATTAGTAAATCAATTCAATAAGGAAACGTCAGTTAAGTTTCAAGAAGTTCTGTATATTCCATCAATGAAAATAAATTTGGTGTCCATTAAGAAAATCACTTTAAGAGGCTGCGATATTTAACAGCGCAAGCCACGATGGACATCATACAAATGATGCATCTAAATTCAGCATAACGAACGCCATCTAGGAAATTCAGTCAAATTTATGTGACAAAGTCATCAAAAATTGGACTTCCCTTATACGTGCCACCCTATAGAACTGGCGATTTAATTAAACTCCGACTTGGTCTAAGAAGACCAACAAAAATATTCAGATCCTTAAATTTGTTTTACAAGTTCAAAGCAATTAAACGGCATGGAAGTAAAATTAGCTGACAAACTTACAGGCGGTGGATAGGAGACATTTTGAAACACCCTGGTTCAGTTTCAAATCTAAGTAGAAACTATCTAGAAGCAAAATGATATTTATTCTCACTGGCTATCATACTCAAAATTTTGTTGTCTGTTCAAATTAACATTCAAATTTTGGTTTTAAGCTAATTGCTGATTGAAGAACTCCTGTTTCATTGCAAATAGTCATTACCCAGCTTAAAAATAAATCACTGTTTAAATTTCGAAGCCCTGGCGCCAGTTTAAGTCTCAAATAACTGGAAGTCTCTTAACTAGTTTCCAAATCGCACCATCTCTTAAAGGAAGCAGAAATCACTACTCACACACTCACTTTGTTTCAAATCTCATTAGGACTTTCATTCCGTTTTTTTTTTTTTTTTTTTTTTTTCTTCTAATTTTCTTAATTTATGAATGAACCATGCATTAGAGAAATTCTCCCTCTAATGAACTCTTACACCCTCAGTGACCCACCACAAAGTAATGGTGTCCAATTTCACTTAATCTCCCCTCTAAGAATGAATCTTAAAGTTGTTTTCCTCCCAAGTTACTGCAATAACTTCCACTCAATATAGAAAATTATACATCAACCACGGCGACGACGAGCAATCCGTCCTACTATTGTACCCGTATCATACTTACGACCCCTTTTTCAAATTTCAACTAAACCCTATATGTTGGCTGGGCTTCCCCAAGTCTACTAGTCAGCCGGTTGTCTGTAACTGTAACCGATACTTTCTCACTCGCGGTCCCCCTTTTCATACTAGCCACTTAAAGAAGTCATGACAGACGGTGACGCGTCCAAGGAGAAGAAAAAAAAAATTATCATCCCCTTTGGTCTGATGCTATTCATAATTGAGAAAGGAAAAAAAAAAAAAAAACATCACCTGCGATTGTGTAAAAGAAAAAAAGAAAAACGGAACAACAGCAATTCACCCTTTTCACCACTTAAAGCGAATGATGTTCTCAAGTGGCCATTCAAGTACTCTGACTGTCTTCCAACTTCGACGACATAAGTACGCTACTAGAGCGCGACCCCTTGCAATATAAAATAGGGGACCTATGAGGGATCCATTCGTATCCGTATCCATATCCGTATTCATATTCATACAAAAGCTACATAACTCTTTTATATGATGCACACGTGTAAATCGAGTGTACGTTCCATAAGATGGCATGTAAATTTGCTGTGTCTTCTCGGCTATCACAACTTTCCAACATCTTCATCAGTCTGGCCTTTGTGTCATGTCGCGTCGCCGTGACCCTCTTTACACTGACTGCAACAAAAAATAAATAAATTAAAAAAAAAAAAAAATAAATAAAAAAATGCGGTTTCCTCTTGTCAAGTGGGACCCGTCACCGCAGTCACCCCCAGCAGCATCGTCATCTTTCATGACGGATGCATCAGCTACAATGCTACAGCATCAGAATTGCTTCAGAGACATTGTCGTGATGATTTGTTCATTTGCCAGGTTGAAGAATCTAAGTATCTGACAGAGATTAGTCGGTCTGTCGTCATTGAAATGAGAGAATACACCACCGACGTTGGGCGATACTCGTATGTAGGTATTCAGGTATACAAAGATGCTGTTACACGGTCGCTTAAGGGTATCCCAACCGCAAATGGTTGAAGTGAACCATCCTGCATCCATAAATGACAAGAATGGAAGCGCATGGAATGGGTATGGTATAAGAATCAGCATGGGATTGGTATGTGATATGCTTTGGTGGCAAAAATTCAATTGACGACGATCAAGTATCGCTAAACGTAGATAAATGTGAAAATGTGCGGAGACTTGTTAATAAAATTGAATTGCAGCTATGAGTACGTCCTCGACGCAGTAGTTGTCCTCAATGTTAACAGAAGTTAATTTAAAGCAATATAAGAAGAAACAGTTTAAGAGAAAATCATAAATGACAGTAAGGGTCTGGAATTCTTCTCTAACCAAAAATTTAATGCAAAAATTTTCCCTAGTAATGGATCATCATCTGCATAGCTGGCAGGGGAGGCATCTATTTACTCTTGACATTTAAAGCACAATATGTACATCGTTAATCGAAATCATCTAAGATAGCATCTTTGATAAGTTTAAAGGGCAAAAATATTATACATACCTTCAAGGACAACAGGAAGGAAGAAGAATTATAAAATTAATCAAAGAAAAAACTCGCAAAAAAGCACCACCCACTTGATTATTTCTAAATCAAGCCATCAGGATCAGAAATAAATGAGTCACATTACAAAAGCAGGCTTCTCGGCAATCTTTATGAGTTCCTCGAATTTTGAAACGTAATCCCTTGATACTTTACTTACTCGTACTTAAGTGGTTTTAGATAACTGTCTTCCGGTTCAGGTTTCCTTTTACTTGTGGGCGCCACTTAAGGTGAGGTCCTCGTTTACTGAGTTGCCCCTTGGCGTTAGTTTCGAAGAATCTGCGGGCTCGAGTCTTGGTGTCCAATCGCTCTACATGACCTTGGCCGTCTACATGTTGTCCCTCGTCGTTGGATCTTTTCCTCCAAAGGCCACCAATATTCCGAAGGATTTTTCTTTCAAAGTGACTGAGTTCATGCTTTAGCGCGGATGATCAAGGTCTTTTATAGAGTTTTCTTAGTTTTTCAGGATATGACCTTACTACTCGATTGACTTTTTAGCCCAAAGAAACAGGCATTGGAAAGAGTGATTCTTGGTTTTACATATTTCTGCTGAGGTGTTGTTGGAAGAATTCATAGCCAGGCCAAGGTAGACAAAGTTCTGTACTAATTATAGCTGAACTAGCTGTGGACATTCGGTTCAATTCGTCGATGCTGTGTGTCCCTTCTAGTTGACAGCACTTTTTTAGTTTTGTCCTCATTTCTAGCAAAAGTGTCGGGAATCCCCAGCTGTATTCTCTAAATACATATCAGATATCATGGCAGTAGTTGCACAGAATTTTGAAAGATTCAGTGTTCGATTGTGAGTGACGCACGTGAGAGCGCGTCACCTTACCTAAAACCTCTTTAGATATCTATCATCTTGGTTAAGTGCTTACCGACTTCAAAGGAGCAGCGTGTGTTCTCCATCGTCACTCTCTCAAGACGGCCGAGTTTAGCGGCGATGCCAAAACAAGATCAGACCTATAACATGACTTCTATAAATGTTGTCATATGCGGCCTTAAAATTGATAAAAAGATGGCGGGTATCGATCCAGATTTCTTGAGTTTTTTTCAGGATCTGCCGGACTCGATGCTGTTTTTTTTTTTTTTTTGGCTTCAAACCACACTAATAGGGTGACGAAGGGTTTCAGACGTTCACACAATATAACAGATAAGATCTTGGGGGGACTTATATCTCTTAAGTGTGCGCAGTAGGACATACCATACACTCTTCTGACCAGGGATTTGTGTACCCTTAAAATGTTTGAGGAAGAAAAGTGAGGTACCAATGTACATTGTGCACGTTATAACTACTAGGAATAGAAAGCGACAGGGCAATCCGTTGCGAGTTGTACGAGTTGTTTGAATACCACGGTCGTTAAACCGTCAGGTCCAGTAGCTTTTTTGTAAGCATTTAAGCTTAGAAATTGTTATCCTTACTTGATTTTGGCCGGGAGGACGAAGGATATGGGTTCATCCAGACATTTTTTTTTTCATTCCCGAGGAGGTTACTTATCACCCCATCTAGTATAGTGGAGCTCGTCCTTGTCTTCCGCATGAGCGCATATTAGGCCTTTGTTAGCGAATTTAGCATGTCGGTAGCATATGACAAATGCGCATCCGAATAAACGCTGTTTCTGTTCCCTGTAGTAATCACCATGTCACAGTTTGTCATCCTTCTTATGCCCGGCCCATTCTATTGAGTATTTGCCTGATAGTAGTCAATGGCCTATGGTCTGTTCAAGTTCCGAATATTCCACGTGCGGATTCGCCGGTCGTTTGCAAGGGACGTCAGCAGTGAGTTCATTATTAACCGAAGCTATTAACTGGTTTGTCATATTTTTTGGTCTCTTCCGTGTAGGGCTGTGAGGCCTGTGACAACGTAGGTCAGTATTATGGTATTGGTCGACCACGCACTTATCATTTTAGTATGTATGGGTAAGGATTTATGCATGTTACTACCAGTGGTCACCAGTTGGAAGTAGTATTGCGCTGCCAACTTAATCCAAGTTATAAAACAGTCAGCAGTTCCGCGATTAATCGCCGCCCAATCTCTAAATATATCCAATTACTTTTACAAACATGAGCCGCTTTACACCAACGACAAGTCCTTAAAATTTAAAGTCAAACAAATTCAACTAAAGCCTTAAGGTGAGTGGAACGATTTCACTTACGTTCTTTGCTTGAAGTAAATTTGTTCTTGAACACAAAATCCTCAGAATCTACACCGCCTCTAAAGGTGTTTATAATGTTATTCCACTCGGAAAAAAGAACTCAAATCTACCTCTGCTTTTAGAAATATGAAAAATTTCAATTAAACACTAATGGAATCCAATCCCAACCATTTGGGTGTTACCAGAAAGTCTCCAAGTTACTCCGAGCTCCTTGTGAGTCTTCTGTAAATCTGTGGCAAATCTCCCTCAAATTTCTTCCAAAAGTCTTTCTTAATAATGTTCATTAATTTACACAATTTAATTTACATATGACATTCCAGAATCCAGAATTCAAAATCAGCGAATCCTTTTCATCCTCTTCTTCGTGTCACCTTTTGACTGTACTGTTTGTTGTTGCAGGTGTATGTACGTCTTGCTGCTAGAATGGACTAGAGATACGAGAGGAGTAAATGATTTTGTGTGTTATGTTGATTTTCACTTTATTTATCATTTAATGTTTACCCCCTATCCCTTCAGTCTTCCAAAGGTTTAACATCCTCTTGGTCATGTTCTTCCTTTTCTGCGTCTAAGTCTTGTATAAAACTTGGCAGCGAATATATATGTATATTTTTTTTCCCCTGCCCTGTGTGAAAGGACCAACAGTAAACGGTAAGGATATCTTAATGGAAAAATGTTTCCTGTAATTTTTTTTTTCCTTTCTTTCTTTTTGTATTCCGTGCTCCTTGCTCCGCGAGCTTCTATAAATACGCGTGCTGAAGTAAACAGGCAATGAACAGGACAAGGCAGTAAGGTTTTTTGCCTGCTGGTTTTTTATAATATAAAGTTCCTTTTTATTATGTTAACATCCTGTGGCAGCAAGAATAAAGTAAGGAACTTACTCACCAGCGTTACAGAGTCAGCACCCAGCAACAGCCATTGTTTTCGTTCCCTACCCTTAGACTTTTCGTACAGAGGGAATATTCGTAAACATGACACAGCTGAGTCGCATGTATTTGTATACTTAATTGAGTTTAAAGCATCAAAAATCATCACGAGATACTTTGGGTATCAAAAACACTTTGAAATAAATGAATTTTAGTACAATTTTAGTACACTTATACACGAGGAATGTCATCTTCAAAGCAATCTTTTGTGCAAATATTTACTTTATTCACCTGGAATTTGAATAATTCGAAAAACTAAAAATTTCTTCCAACAATCTCTTGAACTTTAAACGACAAAATACAATTTTTAGAACTAAAGTACTAAAAAGGAATACAAATCATAATTATTCATTTCTTTGAAGGCAATGTTGCTATAACACCAAGAGCATGTGTTTCTACTGTTCTCATTCAAAATTACTCTATTAAGTCGCTAGAAATACAACCGACGAAGACCTAAAAATGTATTAAAAAAAGTACTAAACCCCCAAAAACTTAAAATTTTCAAGACTTACGTAGAAAATTGGTGATGTTTAGCAAACATACCTACCTATTGAGTGTATATTTTCTGATTTGGAATTGAATCCCTTCGGTCATCTCTAGGATAGGAGTCATTTCTAAAAGTGCCATTTTGAGTTTTTTTTTTAAATAAAAAAGTAGGTATGCAATATTTTCTATCGAATTGAATTATTTTCCTTATGGTATGAAATATAGTTTATTATCACTCTTTAAAGTTGAAGATACAGAATGATTAACAGCATTGTCAGATCTATTTTTATTTACATTATTTTTCCCTTTCACCGAAACAAGACTTGCCTTTTAGACAGTCAGGAGCAAGTGGAATGTGAAACCTCACCTCTGTTAACTGGATATGATGGAAGGGCGTAAGGGTTTACCGAGTATACATGGCCTTATAAGTGCCACCTTCGTGCAAGTGGGCATATTGTTGCATATATGCGATAGCGAGTATTCGTATATTGCTATTGTTGCTCTCTGAAGGATATTTTTTAGTCTAGGCGTGCAATATGCTTGTTTTTTTTTTTCTTTTTTCCATTTTCAGATTTTTTCCATGTTTTTATTTTTGTTTTCATTTTTATTTGTTGCTTATTGCCGCCCATCCGACCATCGGGGTGGAAAATTTTCAATTCTCTGAAACGAAGAATTTCATCTGGAAGTTATTTAATTGTAAGAGAAAATATTTTTTCCGAATAAATTGGAGAATTTAAGAATAAAATGTAGTTGGACAGATGTGTGCGTGGTATCAGAAAATTGACATTCCAGTGAAACTTTTACAATAACGGAATTGACAGAGTGTTCATTGGGAATAAGTATTATGTTAGTATTACATATTTTCTACTAAGAATTAATATCCGCAAAACTTTTTCGAAAAAGTTCCTTCTTGGATGAACTTGTGAGAGGTGGTAGTACTAAATGGTTTGTTACATGTACTTTTGAACTTAAGTGGAACTTTGGGAGTGAAGTTGTTTGGAACCATTGTTCAAGTTTGTAAATTAAAATAAAATAATTACTTGGCAATAACATTTTATGTGTTCTGTTGGGCTTCAATACTGATACTGGTTATACTGATACTGGTTATACTGATACTGATACTGTTTACTTTGACTTGTAACAAGTTTAACTTGTAAAGTGTCAGTCAAGTCAAGAAAACAAATGGATATTACCAGTTTGAAAATCATTTAAAGCACTTTTTAGCTTTAAGAAGGTTTTTTTCCAAATAAGGGCCTTCAAACATCGCATCTGTTGCGTTTCCACAGTCACATATCGAAAAAAAGAGAATTTGTCTTAATACACCATTGAGCAGAGTATTTTTGTTTTAAGGGTGAAGATTTGAAAAGGACGAAGACAGAGAACTCATATGACTACCTCATTTCATTTTTATTCACGTTTGCCAAAAGTCTTATCTAAAGAATGTAAAATAACAATTAAAAAAAGTACGGGAGATAGAATGTAAACTTGAGGCACGCCAATATTACAGGGTATCAATATAATTTTTTATTTTTTTTTTTTTAATCTATCTATCGGTCTATCGTTCCGCAGTGAGGTCATCAATTTCACAGCAAGCGTCGCAGGATGATGTGTTGTACATAGAACTTAGGCGTTCAGAAAAAATGTTAAGGCCTGTTACGACGCCAATAAGTCGAAAATCGCTGATCTATTTAAGATGTCATAAAATATTCATTTGATCCATTGGAATGCTGGAAAATCACTTCATTCGCATTTATGCTCATATGAAACCCAACTGTATGGCAGGTATAACCGAGAGTTTTAAGAAACTCTACTCATTTCCTGTGTAGCCATTGCGACTTGGGAGCCAAACAAAGCTCAATGAATTCAATTTTCCGGCTATGTTCAGGGCAGGAAGTGGTGTGTGGCTTCAGCAAGGCTTAAGGATTTTTTTGAATAAGGCAATTTTTTTTAAGAATATGGTTCCTTTACATCATTTATTTTCGCTTGGTAGACAGATAAAAAACAACGAGTAATAAAATGTTGCGTTTTCGTCTTCCAAAAAGATACAAGGAACCATTTGTGAAGATTTAACTAAATTTCCTTCCTGGCTCAGATTCTGGGTCTAAAAGACAAGCAAGGCAGAAGAGATAAAATATGTAGTTGATCTTTTCATAGCGATCCTCGGCGACATGCCCCATGTTTTACTGCAAGATCCTTTATATTGCCAGATGGTGGATTGCGCCTTGAGTATTTTCGACGTGATATGTACATCCAAATACTTTGCTTTTAAGCACTAGATGAGGCAGACCAGCTTTAAGAGGGCTGATTGAAAGCTCATACCTTGCACACCAATCGTTTATGGCACATAGGCCTGACAGCGCTTAAAAGCAAGAAGTCACCTCGTATGGCAGAAAAGGTAGTACTGTTACATCAGCATGCGCGTCCTTAGAATTATTGAGTAAGGATAACACTGCATCACAGCAGTAAAGAAAGAACACCGAGTGGGTCTTCTTCACCAACCAAAAGTTGCGTTGTTGAAAACACTCTCAATGTGGATGAATATCCCCATTCTTTGTAGTATCTGGTATGATATTGAAGTACGAGGGTAGGCCTTCAGATCCTCTTGTTTGGAAATGTTGTTGCCCTACGTTAGACCTTTCTTGAACTAGCGAACCGCCTTATAATTACCATCGTTGCCCTTAAGCCTTGGTACTAATACTAGTGAGACTTGTTTCAGGATGCAGAAATGGTTAAGTATTTTATGACACTCAAAGGATGTCTTGGATGAGTAGGAGTACCTATTCAATGTTTTGAGTACCGAATGACTAGCCGAAGGTATAGTTATTTTTACTCTTTCATGTCGTTTACTTAGCAGAGTGCATACTAAGTTCAGTCTGATGTATATGTTTTTACTGATAGCTGTCGTTGATTCATTTCGCAATTTTTATGTATTTTTTCGCTGACATTTTAGTCAGCCTTTGCCGGTTTTATCAAATGAACAATAGTATGTGTACAAAAACAGCATCGATGATGAAATGATCCTAAAAGCCTACAAAAAATGCGTAGAAGAAATGAGAAAGTACAAAGGACCATTGATGACTTAAGCTGATTAAGAATTTTTTGAAATAAAGAAATGTGAAGGCACTAGGAAAACAGTTTAAGTTTGTATCTGTTCTAAATAATTTAGAAACAGATTCGGTCTGATTTTGAGTTCCTCAAGATAAAAATCGATTTTGTGTCTACTATGGCTTAGGTATAGAAATCTGACTACCATATGTTTGAATGAAAAATCAGTGTCGCATTATAAGACGCCGATTTAAGTGAAGCCCCAAAGCACGCACGAATTAACAGAACCCGTGTACATATTACATTCTATCTATACTCATTTAGCTACATCAAACCCCCTGTTAGCCCAGCCATTTTACACAACTAATTCCATCAATTCTAGCTGCCGCAGGAGCAACATAATCACTTGGTGACATTACCATTCCGTAAATAGTTTTGTAACAACAACTTTCTTAAGCCTGCACGTAACACGCTATCCCCTCGAACATTTTCATCTCCACCCTCCTTAAAAAAAAAAAAAAAACTTCAATTCCACCAATTCCACCAATCTGTACATTCTTTAAATTGCCCATTGATTACCTTCACGAGGTACTGTGAAGTTGTGGTGCGTTAAGTTTAAAGCAAAAAAAGAAAAAAAAAAAAAAAAAAAAAAAACAGCAACAGTTCCTAATAGAAGCAGCTCATCCCCCGATTTGTCTTCGATCCTAACCACCCTCTAACAGTCCAAGAGTCTTTGCTTGCCTGGAACCAGACCTAGGCTGCGCAATACTCGTACTCAATTAAGATTTCAGCTTGTGATGGGTAAAAAGAGACCATTTAACAAGCAACAAGGAAATAGTGTTTGGTGGAGTTCACCTATTCTAAGCCCAAGACTGGTAGCTCCGAATGGATGGTAAAGGGTGGCAAATGGTGAACCTATAGATGCTATAGCCTTTTAAAGGGTAGAAGTAACGTCGTCCAAGGGTTGAGAGTATTGCGCTAGCGGCACAAAATTAAAATAAACTACCCGGCTATCTGGTATTTGTTGCAGGATTTATCGGCCTGATTGGAGTAGTACCTTACATACCGACCACTTCAAGAAGGCCCCAATCTTTACCCTCTATCTATCTCTCCCTCTCTCTCTTTCTCTCCCTCTCTCTCTCCCTTGGTGTGTGAGTTTATTTCTGAGTTCCGTGCGAATTTTGCCGACTTTTGTGGGTACGTGTATAGTATAGTTTGCTGCCGATAAGGATCATTGTGTTGCTATTTTTTGTTTTTCAGACTTTTCTTGTTTTAATTTGCACACCCTATAAGGTAGAGAATGTCGAAAATTGTGCTGGTATAGTTCTTTTTTCGGATTTTCTTTTTAATACGGTTTTGTGGATATTTTTAGCAGAGCTGTGGGGTACTTCTATATTTGGTTCCTTGACAAGATGGTGTGGGGAATTAAAAATGTGGAATATAGTGATATGCCTTTTGTAACACGGATAAGGCACTACCTAGGGGTAGTGGCTGGATATTTTTAGCAAATGATTTATGTACTTACTTTTGACTTGGAATTGGAAGAGGAAATTGTGTGTAAATCTGTATAAATTACGGGGATATCAGGATATTTACCGTCGCTCTCAAAGTGTGTCACCGGGTGTAGGTTACTTACTTTTGGATGATTTTTGACATGTTACTCGTATACAATAAAGGATGAGTTATAGTATTTGATCCACTTACCTAAAAAGGAAAAAAACGACAAAATAAAGGGATATTAGTTATACAAATGTTGAAAGATGGATGAGATTGATGTGGTGGTGGATTGTTAATTTTGTATAATTTAATGAAAGTAGGTCAAGATTTTCGGTAATGATGAAGGCATTGATTGTAATATAGTTTGTGGTTATTGCTTTTTGAATGAAAATGTAGAAAGCTTGAATGGAAATTTGATTTGACTTCAACAAAGTTTGTCGGGAAAATTACGGTCGTGTATGTATTTTGGTAGGTGAGAATGCGACTTATTTGATACCCTATTGTTACGATGATGAACGTCGCTTTCCAAAATAACTAAATGTATAAAGAGAGATGCTATTGCTGGCAATTGCCTAATAAGTCGAATATGCCCTACCGTAGTTCATGCGTTAAGTTACCAGAAAGAGTTTTGCAAATGATTACCAGTTGTTTTTTTTTTTCTGTCGGAATACCGTACTCAGACAAAAAACTATTCAATTGTACTCTTTGTAAGTTCCTTTTAATGGAATCTTTAAACTTTTCAAAGAGAGATGAGTAAGCACTGATAAAATTCCTAAAGTACCAGCACCTATCTACCTCCCTACCTACCTACCAGCACCCGTCACATCAACGCCGAATATCTAAAGAAGGATATTCACAGACATAATGCTCCGCAGTGTCGTCGTCACTTTCACAGCAAGCATCGTACGATGTTGTGTCACTTAAGCCTAGCACATTTAAATTCTTAACAAAAGTGTAGTGCCCTATAAAGACTCCACCAAACAAACTGCAGTCTTTCCTGCTGAGCGACAGAAGGAAGGTCACTGATTATCTAGAGACGCCGATAAGCATTGGTCTTGCCAGCCTGCAGAGTGCAGACATGCCATTTGCAGTTGTGTTAATATGAAACCCAATTGTCAATGAAAGCCTTAACCGAGAACGCAGGCCAGTAGGTATTTGCCTGGCAAGTTCATCGGCGGTTTCATTTCTCGTGATTCCATTGTGACCTAGGACCCAGACTCAGTGTAATTAGTCTTCTGACTGCGATTAGTGATGTGTTGCATCTTTGAATTACCTTAAAAGTCATTAAAGGCTCTAGGAAGGCTTTAAGCGCAGTTTGGCTGTTGCTACAGATGCAAATGCTTCAGTTCTTCATAATAGACGCAAGCTTTAATAACAAGAAGTGAAAGGCCATCCTCCAAAGATATAGTAGCGCCGCATCTTATATAGATTTTAGGGTCGTCCGTGAAGACCCGACCGTATTCCTTTCCTGTCTCAGATTTTGCTGAAATCAGTTCTAATCATTGGAGTCATAAGACAAACGAGATGCAAGGTCATCAAAGCTCTAGTGTGTGTTGTAACAAGGACTATCTTCCTTTAAACGGAAGACCGCTTTGAGAGTGCAGCCCATGATATGGATATCAAGGCCATTCTTTGGAGTCTGGTAATGACGGCAACAACCACGTATTTTGGTGAGAGCTTATTCCACCAGTCAACCGGCACACAGCCGTGGAGATCCAGAGGATACTTCTCGGTGACTAATCCCATGTCTTTCCAACAGCTTCTTTGCACTGACAGAAGGCCGGCAACGCCCTAAAGCCTTTCGACGTTTAGTCCACAGAAGTTTGTTATCCAGGCTGGCTAACAAATACTTAGAGTATTTTGAGAATTGGATATGTGAGCCAGACGAGACACTTTCCTCCTTCTTGTAAAGAAAACAAACTCAATTTTGAAGGGACCGACTGAAAGCCCAGTTGGTGACTACAACCGTCGATCACATCAAGGGCTGCCTGCGATTTCTATGTATGCTCTAATTCGGCAAATGAGATGATGAGGATTCTTATAGATATTAGGTTAGGATAAGTTACAGTGGTCCTTGTTAAGGTGGACCGGTAAGTACATTGTTACATCAGAATAGGGGAGGACACAGCTTTCGTCCTCTTTTTAAACAAATTCTTCAAAGTCGATGATATTCGTAATATGTGCCGCCGTGTATATGGAAATGGACTGATTGAGGAGGATTTTGTTTAAGTCAATTTCAGGTAATTGAAAATCGGGTTATTGTGGAAGGCTGCAATGCAACGTGAGTAAACGGGGGCATCCAAAATTCAGCTCTTCCAGTGCTGAGTGTCTCTTAGACTGAAAGGGCAATAAATATGCAATATGAATCTCAAATCTATAGAAAGCAAATGGAGAAATATTTGCCGGTAGAGAGATTCTTAACACGCTAGTGATGCTTATACAGGCAGGTCGTCACCTTTTTTCTGTAACAGGTTTATGTCAGTTCCTACTTCCAATGAACTCATATGTTTTTCATGCGAATTGGTTTAAAGACTTTGATGCAGTTTCAGGGTATGAGACAATTCGCTCTGGAACACACCTTCTTTTGCTATACAGGATGAACCTAGATAACTAGCTTGAGAAACCTAGGCAGGTTTTTGGAAATATCTGGATTTTCGTGAAGATGACCAACTCTGTTTTAAACTACGCGTACTGGAAAAAGGTATGCTCAATTTTCAAAAGTCGTGACCACCATTGCCGTAATAAGTACTCCCAAGACTATTTCTTACAAATCAAATTTGCAATCCCCCTTGTGATTACATTTAATTGACAATGCCACCCTGTAGTATGATGTGCTAAGTCAACACTTTCGAATTCAGTCAATTTCCCAAGCTTAAAACACCCTACATTTTTATTGTCCATTGTCCATGAACCCTATAAGCAACCTTGTGGAAGCCCGAGGTTTTCCCCCATCAAGTTATATCAATTCGAATTTATTCGCCCAAAATTCTACCTGATGAGATCAATTTCAAATTTGCATATCTCAGTCCCGAATGCAACACGACTGTAATTACTGTTCTTTAGTTTTTGATGATTTAATGAACCGATAAATGGTAATCGCTGATTATTGCTGGGATTCAAAATGCTCATCCGCAGGCAGCACCGACCAATGCCAATTGTTTCTTTTGTTCGCCTGTGCTGACAACATTCATACAACCATATTCTTCATCAATAACATAACAAGCTTTGAGATACAATTCTCTCACAATGCGATGGGGATGTTTCGCTTTGGGTAAATGAACAATCATCAGTTGTCGGCATATCAGGTGTTACCAGACTCATTTTGCGGTTTATTTCTACTCTATCACTGGGGTTTGTATGTTTGTTGTTAGTTTTCTTGGGAACTACTTCATGGATTTGAGTGAATCTTTTAGCATTTGAAAGATTATTTTTCACAAATGGCTTTAGAGTACCATTTTTTTTTTTTAACGTGAAATGAAATTAAACTCAGGTCTTCGATGATTAAAAACATTGGCATAATCCACAAGCAAGCCACAAGCACATATATATATAAAAAAAAAAAACAACAGAATGCGACTATAAAATATAAGCCTGTGGTACACTACCGGACCTCTTATTTTTAGACAAAGACCGATACACGAGTACTGCGATCGATTCTAATCAAATTCACCCATTATCTACAAGATACCTTGGCATATGAGCTAACAAGGGAAAGATGCTTGTCCTCTACAATATTCTTATGTACCAAAAGTCATTCGATATCAATCTCAGCAGAGATTATTGAAACAATTCCGAGGAATTACTGTGATTTATTTATAAGTGGTCTTCCTCAGTTCTGGTTGGTTTTCCTTTTTTTCGTTTTTTTTTTTCTTTTTTTTTTTCTCCTCGGTGATGAGTTTTACTTCGTATAGTAAGGGTAGTTTGGGGGCAGTTCTTTTTGTTTTACTCGTAGATGGGAATTTCTTTTGCAATTAATTCACACAGACAAAGTGTCGACACAGTGCTGTGATATTATGGGATATGGGATTGCACACGCAACATGTGTTCTGATTTTTTGTTTTTGTATCTATTTCGGAGGCGACGACTACTGGAATGGTTACATAGTTGTATCCATCCACACATGTTTTGATTTTCGTTTGGTGTACGAGTATTCTTGTGTGTCCGCATACCGTGTAGTGTCCTAGTATCCTTGAGGAATGTACCACTTCAAGGGATGCGATGCATGAGATCTATCTGAGCAGTAATGAATGAGATGTAATTTTTTTTTTTTTTTTTGTAAAAAGGATATTCGACCTAATTAGAATTTTTGAATTTTTGCTTTATAGTGTCGGTGTTATTCCTGACGGGTCACTTACGTAACGCAATGAGATTGAAAGTGTTTTCTACGAATGCATAGACAGACGACAGAAGAGGGAGAGAGATGCTTTATTTATATTTACATATACACCAGGGGTGGCAATCTTTTTTCCATTCAATGTTACCAACATTCCTACATCCTGATGGGTTGATTGTGATGATTAATAAGGGTTATTTGCCAAAGGAATCCTGGGTACAAGTGTGCGTTTGTGGGTGGGTAAAAGATGAAAGAAAAATCGTCGCCAAGCAGTCTGGGAATAAAATTAAAGAGAGAACTAGAGAAAAATGAGACCGATTTCTTGTAATTTGAAATTTGGGAATAATTTTTTAAATTTCAGATTCAGATTCTCAGAAGGAGCAGAGTGAAGATTGGAGGCATTTAGAGGGTTCTTTGTGATCATAGTTATGTAGAATGTGTGTTTTAATGTAGCGGAACTAACAAGGGTTCACTGAAGTAGGGGACCGTTGACGTGTTATCATTAATTTTGTAGTCTAAGGAAAGGAAAGGCTCACCAAGGACAATGTGTTTTGTATTTAAAATATGGTTGTTGGAATGTTTGTTGGGCTGGTCAGTGCTGAGAGTTCTTTTGATGACAAATTTGAGCTTCATGGGCTCATGAGCCTTGGACTTGGACACTATCAGACGCAGACTTAATTGGCCATCGATGAGAAGATGCAGGGTGCTCACAGAGCATTAGAAATGTGCAAACAATCAGCTGTGCCAAAGAAGACTTTGACTAATAAAAAATTACACTTAAACTCATTTTCCCAACTATCCTACGAGAAGAAGAAAAATAGACTTGATGTTGGATGCTTTGGCATAGTCGATGTAGCTAGATTTTACGAACAGGGCGTGGGTTGGGTCGGACGTAAACAACCTGTGGATGTGGTATAGTAACCTCATGAAGAAGGTAGCTGATAGAAATAGTCGTCTAGTCGTCCTGTATGGGGACTCCTATGTCGTAAGCAGGGTTTAAAGCCCGCTAAGAATAGGAAAAGACGAAGGCCTAGTTTTAGCTAGGCACTGTGGATGACTCAAAATTAAGGTTTTTCATTTTGGGAACGTTAGAATGCCCAAATGTAAGAGCGAACTTCATACTACGACTCGACACAGCACCAAAATTCAGTATAATAAGGAAGGTCGAACTGGCAGCCAAAGATCTCAGAAGGGTAACATTCGATGTCACACAATTATTGATAAAACAGGGGTTTCAAGCAGTTGACGCTGCTGGAAAAATTCAGGAATGGCGATCAACTCAGGAGTAAGAAAATATAAATCACTAACGAGATTACTATAATACAAGTCTAAATGACCACCATGAAGAGCTATGTGTAACACACTTGAGGAAACCAGCAGCAGTATCTGTAGAAAGGATATCCTGATGTGTTTGGCGGATTTAAAGTTGAAATAAGGGATTGAGAATGTTCCAAGAAAACGAAGAACACAAGACATGTCGCCAACTATCCAAGGTATATTCGACAGTTACCTGATCAGGGCCAGCTTATAACCGGCCCCTACCACTAAAGCTGCAAATGAGCTGAGTAATACAACATTCCGCGGCTGTATATGTCACCGGTTTTTAAACGTTCTTGCTTTTTTGATGGCCTTAGGTCGCCTGGTAACGATAGCATAAATTCAATTTTACTACGAAAAAATACAATTTAAATACTGGAGAATCTTCACAATCACAATCTTCACAAAAGTTTTCCGGTGTCATCCTGTATAACATCTCAACATCTTTGGACCAAACATGCCACGTCCAAAATTTGTAAGTGTAGATTTTCGGAGATATGGGACTCGTCACAGAGTACCTATCTACACCATGTTAAGACTGCTTGCATTCTCGGTTGAAGCTTTTATTGACATTAAAGTTTCGCATGCTCCAGAATCCTGACAGATCAAAGAACTGTTTCCCAACCTTTTTAAAAGTTAGGGGACTTTCATGCTGTTCGCTAATAGAAAAGGCTGCCTACCGGCGTCGTAATGATGCACTACCCATTTGCTATGAATCTAGGTCTGCTAAGTGACACAACATCCTGCATTGCACGCTGAAAGGGTGATCATCATCAGCAGGTAATTGGCATTTATTTGTTGTATGCTGGTAAGCGTACCTCATGTATATATTAGTTTAGTTCATTATCTGAGTGCTCTGACAGACAGTTAAGTATGAAGCCTCCTTAAAGACTAAGTAATCCATGAACTGGCCTTCCACATCTGTTCATAAGTCAAGTGCGAAAAATTAAAAGAGAGTTAACCCTAACAGGAACAAGGATCTACCTTCTATTAAGCAAGGACTTCGTCGTGGTTGTAGGCTGGAGCTCAGTCAGTTTTTGGTATGAATGGATAACCAGAGTCAAGTGACATAAGAAGGCAACCGCCAGTATTGAATATCTCCGCAGCTTTTTCTATTACTTAAGTTCGGCAAATTTAAACTTGCAATGACACCGGTTTTGCAATGAATAGACCAAACAACCGGGAATTTGTACTTAAACCCGCTACCATTCTAAACGATTTTCTAGGCAGGTTTGACTGAGTCAAGATAAATAATATTAACTCAGTAGGTAGGATACGAATTAGATCTACAAACCTCTAGGTATTCACCACGGTCTCCGAAGAACCGCATACCTCTTCCTAAGACAGCTTTTAGCCAAACCTACATACGAGTAGTTTCTAAATGATTGCAAAACGAATTCCTTGTAATGCTCTCGATGAAAATGTTGAGCTTTGCTATTTATCCTAGATACATTAAAATTCACTTCAAATTCCTCGATTTCCGAAATTGTAAATGGGATGAGCTTATTTCTTTAAAATTCTCTATCAGAAAAAGTTGAAAATTTCCTCGAAATATAAATACATCCTCAGAGGTATCGAAACCACCTTTGCCAGCTTGTCAGATCCATTGCAAATTCTATTCCTTCCTTTCCCCAATCAGAACTCAATATGTTAATTATCTATTTATTTTCAAATGCGTACCGAAGAATTTTCAACAGACAACCTATGTACGGGCATAAGGACTCTACCAGCCACGAAAAGGCTACAAATTTAGAAGCAAAGAAAGTAAAAAAAGGATAAAAAAAATAAGATTACCTATTTGGTTCCAAAATTTGCTTCACTCCCTCTTTCTTTGCCATTACCATCTGCGTGGCTTTATTGTTGTGTGCTTATCCAAAACACAGGCTTCTTTTACTCGCGCCAACACCCCTGGCCAATTTTTGAATGTTTTGTTTGTATTTTTTTTTTTTTTTTGGGTTAATACAAATCAACAAAACGAAGCTGGAAGAGGGGCCGATTCACCGCCCAATTGTACACCAGCACCTCGGTGTCGGTATTCTTTATAGTCGCTCATGATGAGTAAGCGTAGGCGCAAATAGACGAAGCAGAACCAGAGCAAAGAAAAAAACCGAGGGAAAGGTGAGACACGTGTTTTTATCCTTGAATTCCGATTATAATTGTTATATTCGGCCATTTTCTTTCTTCTTTTTTAGTGCTTCTTTTTTTTTATTCTATTTCCTCTCTCCTATTTTTGCCTGTATTCCCCCGCTTTCTAACATCTCACGAATACACATAGTCCTAGTGTGGATTATTTATTGCTGTTTGGTGTATGATGGAAATGATGGAAATGTACAAAGTTTTTCTGTTTTTTTTTTTTCTTTTTTTTAGATCTGAATTATCCTGACAGTTGGTGGTGGTTTATGTTTACCACCTAATGGGCACATTATGCAAGCATTTCCATTCCATCGATCACAGTTGGGGGCTCTGAAAAATGTCGTTAGGTATGAGTTCTTTGCCAAGGCTCTTTCCAGTCCTAATCTACGCACGGCTGCGGCCGGCATTCAATAAAAAATGAGAAGTAGTAGATAGATCCCTGAAGAGTAGCTCTAGAGTTGCTGTTTAATCAGAGGGAGATTTCGGACCATTGGGGCAAAGGAAATGTCCTTATGATTCTTCAATTGAAAGTGATTGCGTTTGGTAAAATAAATAAGGTATTTCCTGGGGGCTTGAAATAAAATATCGCAAAGCCAATCAATAGTCCGCTGGTGCGTTGAATAAGACAGTCGATGTTTTTATTTTATTTTTTTTTATTTATTCTCCCCAAAACGCCCACAGGCGCCTTGGGGATAGAAATTTTAGTTAAGAGCCCCTAGGGCTAATCCAAAAATAAAATATCTCTGGGTGGGGAAATACATTTTTAATGAAATTGAAGTTGAGCTGTATCCAAAGTTAAGGATAGGACGACTACATGAGATATAGCAAATGGATCTGAATTGCGTGTGTCTATGTGTGTAATTTAGTTTTGTGGATTGGGGTGGGTTCAATAAGGATAGTGATGCTCTGTTTTTATGAATTTCAATCTTTCAAATTTGTCCTGGCAAAATAGGCTATCAAAGTGACAAAGGATACGAAGTTTTTTTTCGTTTAAAAAAAAAAGAAAAAACATCAGCTCGGTGGAGTAATGGAACTGGTGCCATCAAAGGAATACTTCTTATTTATTTACTATCTAGCAAATTTGACGCACTTTATTCAGTAGAGAAACTCTATTATTTCTCTATTGTTTCAGATACAACCTTTTCGGTAACAATTAAACCTGCTAAATTTTTTTTAGTACAAAGAGAAGCGTTACCTCCATCAGATTCATTATGCACTGTAGTGTACTGTACAAATCTAACGCAGTTACCTATAATTCCATTGGCTTACGTACAAAGTTTAAGAACTTTCTTGTTAAAGGTTGCTATTTTCTTCTTCTCTTTAGAACGAGTAACAATGGTATCACTTAAGCCTGTCATGTTTAGGTCCCTCGCAACCTGACTCAATTTGCAGCCAGTTTTCCTGAGATGAGGCAAATCCCTGCTAACTGGGGATTTGTTCTTCATAGCGATGTAGGCAGGGAGTTGATTTCATTGGGAAGTTTCAATGCGACAAAACAAAGAGGTAAAAAATACAACAATATCCCAAACGTAGTAAACATTTTTTGGTGGTTCATCAAAAAATTTAGAAATTTTGCCTCATCCTCCATCCCAACGCTCATTTATAATGACATACCAGCTGTCAGCTATTTGAACAAGGAAAATCTGCTTACTGCACACTTTACGGTGAGTTCAACAATTAAAGAATGTGCTCGGCCTCCGCCAACACTTGAGTGCGTTAAATCTTCATTGGGACGGATCGACTTTAGCACTCGTGTAGAAGCAAAAGTACTTAAGCTCACTGGTCCAGATGGTACTTGTATATCGCCCTTTTTTCTGAAGACGTATTGTTTTACGCAGGTAAAACCACTGCGTAAGCATTTTCATCAATCCTACTCATTAGAGCTCTTTCCAAGCACATGAATAAAAGCATTTGTCCAGCCCGTCCCTAAAAAAGGCGGATTTGCTTCTTCCCCCTGCTACAGACCCATATCACTTATGTCCATTCTTTCCAAGGGCATGAAAACCCTGATAAACCGTCAGCTCATGAAATATCTCGAAACGCGAAAACTTTCCAATGACCGGCAGTACGGTTTTCTTAGCAAGAGGTCCACTGGTGATTAGATGGCATGTCTCATCGAAAAGCCTTCATCAATTTGTTCAAAAATGGGTCCATTTAGGATCGATGACTCTCTTCTTCAATGGTTTAGAAATTACCTTTCAAAATGTTCAACTCAAGTTTTCTTGAATGGTTTCAAGTCCGATATTCATAAAATAAACGCTGGTGTGATCCAGGGCTCCATTCTGTAGCAGATACTTTTTTTAATTTTCATCAAAGATCTCTTGTCTGTTACTTGTAATCCAACACATTCCTTTGCTGATGACAGTACTCTCTGCTTTTCATATTAGTTCCTAGACTCACGTCCCTGCTCTTCGGTTTTAGAACGGGAATGACAGCGTATGCTAAGCTCATCAAATTCCGACATCAACAACAAAGCCAATGCAATACAATGCTGTCATCTGTCGTTAAAGCGAAATCTAAACACTCAACCATTATCCATAAATGACACTTACATCGTCGAAATTGAAGAACTTTCCATCCTCCGTATGTGTGCCAGTGGCAACTTACGTTGGAATGACTATAAATGTGGTGTCATCAAAAATGCTGCGAAGTGTCTAAGTTTTCTCAAGCGATGTTAGAAATACTTCACCTCCCCTGATCGAGCCTCAATATATAAAGCGTTCATTCGCCCAAAATTGGAATACAATAGCGACATCTATTCAGGTGCCCCATTCAATTTTCAGTACCAGCTAGATAGAATTCAAAACCGTGCGATGAAACTTAAAGATGATACTAATATCTTTCAATCAATTGATTCCTTCGAACAGCAGCGTAATGCTTCCTGCCACACCCTGTCCTATCGCTTTTTTCAGTACCATTGCCCCATCGAAATTACCAGTTGCATTCCGTTCCTTCAAACCTTCAACCGCAACACCCGTCTCGCTATAAATGCTCATCAGTTTACCCTCAAGCCCACTTTCGGACGTACTCTGAAATATAGTATCGTGATTCGTTTCGCTTATGGAATGCGATACCGAGTCTTTATTTCCTGGTCATTATAATTTGCAAACATTTAGGACCAACGAGCATCAGTATCGCTCTTTTTTTAAAGTGGTAAATTCATTTTAGGGGATTCGATTTCAAACTAAGATGTACTTAGGTGAGAAATTGACTGTCAGATTTACTGTCAGAAGAACAGAAGATGTCATCATTCGGCTCACAGCCCCCTACATGAATACGGGCAATTGTTGCAACGGTGAGCTTAATGAAATTAGCTGAAGAGTGCTTGCATTTTACAACCTGATTCCAACTGGCAGCTCGAACGCAGCCACACCCTTATGAAACGATTTTTTTCTTTCTTCGTAGATGTTGTCACCTTTCTCTGATGTAGGATGTGCTTTATTCGGGACTCTCCAAGAGAAAGGCTATTTATAGAAAATCCGTAAGAGTATTGGTTGGATACAAAATAAAATAAAAGGAGCTTTGCGGTCGCTCATGGACCGTCAACAAATATTTCAAATTCTAGACTACTTCGCACACGGAAAGCTGCAAATTCTTGTAGTTCTGTCTTTGAAGATTCTATTAAATCACTGGTATCGGAAGCTGGATGCTTGCTCCACGAAGGAGCAGCTATATTCGGGTTCGTAATATCTGCGGCTCCAATTTGTGGCAATTGTATTAAATTGACATGATTATGAACGGTTGAGTCGATTATCATTTGCTGAAGGTTCTGTTGATGGCTAGGTCACCTCTGCACTTGAGAGATTACCAATCTGACCCCACATTCTTCTTTTGCTCTGATCCTACAGCTAAGGCATTCCCATAAGTATCTATAAGGACACCGGATCACTTTTTTAACGGCTAATACGGCACCAAATTGGATACTATGATTTAAGAGCCCTGAAAACTAGTTTGTAAGACAATAGTATGAGCACTTGCAGAGTGATGATGCCAAAATGCCAAACCGCATTAAGAAACTCTAATTAGATGCAAGGACACTATACTGTGGACTATGTGATCAAAGAGGTAAACACTGTAATCACCTAGAAGTGACGGAAGAAACTACCAGTGCTGCGAGCTGAATAGGTAACTGACAAACAGATATCGACTTATATTGACATGAGATGAGCATGAAAAAAAAGCAAGCTGGCAAGAGAAATCAGATCAACTTCAAACCCTAAGTTCATATTGGATGCAGTGAAATTGCCAACTGAAGGAAGGTTTATTGAAGAAAAAAATGGCAACCTACAGATGGCATATTATTTCAAACACAGTTATTCGTGGCACAGCCAATGTTCAATGAAGCTCACTTGGGAATCAAAAACAAAATCAAACGTTTAAAAATATTAGAAAGTCCTTTTGTTGACCAAGCGGTAAAATAAGATGTTTGTTCAGATAACGTGGTTGAATTAATGACCGAAAGTGTTCCCAATCCAATTTTTTGATTGCTCCAATGTATCCAGACGGTTGAAATGCCAACCAAATTGACCATGTGCTAATCGACGCAAGACACGCATCCAAAATTCTCAAGGTGTGAACATATCGATGGGTAAACCTCGACTCTGACCATATTCTTGTTGCAGCTAAATTCAGAGCTCGACTGTCTGACAAGAAGAAGATGCTTATTGCTCAGAAATTCGACGTTAGACGAGTTTGCACACTTGGAGTAGCTACTGTGCAGTCACCCACCATTAATGCCATCAATCAGTGGTGCCAGTATCGCGGAATCATTAAGGAAATAGCAGAAATCACTGTAGGATACTAGCCACCCCAGAGTAAGAGCCTGTGGTATGATGATGAATGCGTATATCGGAAATTGGTGACAGAAGATGCAGCGCAAAACAAGGGTAGCGAGGGAAAAGTATCGAGCCAGGAGAATAGAAAAGATAATGCGTAGAATAAAAAGGACCTACGTAGCCTCCCAGCTCAAGGAGACTGAAAAGTCCCGCGATCGAAACAACAGACCAAAACACAGGCTCTTCGAAACTGCAAAGGAAATCTAGTCATCGAAGCACAGGAGACAGAAGATGTGTTTAATCAGCATGTCTAGCAGCTGCTAAATGGACATGGTCAATAAATATAAAAAAAAGCTTAAGAACAAGGTGGAAGAAAGCATGCCCGATGACTGGCCTATCAGCTATGTCCCATTTACAAAAAAGGCGATCCTTTGTCTTGCAAGAACTATCGAGGCATATCCCTGCTTAATGTCGCATATAAAATCCTATTCAACGTACTGTGTTTTTCAACACACGAATCGGCACATACCAGTGTGGTTTCCGGTGCAAAGACCACATTTTCACACTGAAACAAATCCTGAGAGAATCCAACGAATTTCAGGTCGGCAATCACTATCTATTCATGGACTTCAAAGCTGCATATGATAATATTAAACGACAGGAGCTTTATACGGTGATGACCGAATTCGGAACCTCTTCATAACTGATACATTGCTACTGCAATTTGGAAGTAGCTCCTTTGAACTATTTCAAACGTGCACCGGATTTCGGTAAGAGGACGCGCTATCATGTGAGTTCTTCCATCTCATTCCGGAGCAGACAGTACGCAGGACAGGTGTCAACACAGAAGACATCATCTTCAACAGGTCCTTTCAGCTACTAGGATATTGGATGATATTAACATCATCGACCGTTCCGAACATGCAGCGATAGAGGTTTTCACGGTGATTAAAGAACAACCAAAATTTATTGGCCTTGAAGTAAACCAGGACAAGACTAAGTACACTCTTTTAACAAAAAAACCAGCACCTGCCCACCGCCTAGGACAAGTCGTCACTATTGTTAGTAACAATTTCGAGGTAGTTAAGGAATCACCTACCTTGAAGTAAAAGTAGAGAACCAACGAAGAATTACTCTAGGAAACCGTTGCTTCTTCAGTCTGGCAAGACAAACTTTTAACTCGAAAAAGGAAAAGTGTGCTTTACAAAATCCTTATCTTTATCTTTATCCTGTCAGTTCTGCTGTATGGCGCAGGAAGGAAAAACTGATACTGGGCTCCTTCGAAAGAAAAATTCTTTGACGGATTTTTAGTTCTGTATGCGAGAAGGGCAAAGAGAAAAAAAGATACAACCGCGAACTGTATCAAAACGTGGATGTAGTCCAAAAAGCCAAATTACGTCGACTGAATTGGCTCGGACAATAATGCTCCAGCTAAGAGGATCTTCAATTTTCGAGACGACAAGGAAGGCCGAACCTCCGTTTTGGAGATCAAGCCATCGCGAATGCCTTAGCGCTTGGTCTGGATGGAAAACCGCATGTTGTCTACCGAAAACAAGGCGGGGCGAATAAGTTTAAGAGGGAATCAGATATTGCCAATATAAAATCAATGAGTATGAAACTTGCCGAACTTCAAGTTGTTTGAGGTCCATTTAAATTACGGCTCTGCTTTGGTACGACGTTCCTCGAGACTAACCTCGAAAACTCTTTTTTGTGGCATCCATTTGTTCAACATTGCCAGCAATTTCTGATGTTTGATCCGTAGATGTGTGACTAGACGTTGCTGTACAGCTCGTGCATCTCCATTTCCAAAGAAGAAAACCAATCGCAGTACCTCCCTGTCAAAGCGGCCAAATATTTTTTCTTGATAGAGCAGCGAGTATTTTCCATAGTCATACTGCATGCCGGATCTGTTCCAAGATCTGGCATAGTGTGAATATTTGATTGATGGCGAATTTTTCTGTCCCCAAATTGTACTCATGTGGACAAAGCAAATTGTTTATGTAGGCGATGTTCAGGAGGCTCTTTGACCTTCATAAAGAGAAAATGGTTTATACTGCTGACAGCGGTAGTCTTTCCATATTCTCAGGACTGCGACTCTAATCCATGTTTGTTTATGGTCTATTGAAACTTTAAAACGTTATTCCTGCCGTAACATATCTCCATTTCATCGATCGAGCGATTCTCGTGCTCTTTCCGGAATTTCTTTTGTTCTTTTCTGCTCGACAAGTTCTTGGTCAGTTTTCAGCCTTCGATGCAGTTCAGCTTTTAATGCTCATTTGGTTGCAGTATCTGCCTAAGAGGTTAGTTTGTGACGTCGTGGCTTTTGTGCCAGCTTCTCTGAGCGCCTGCTAACACTATTCTCATTTTGAATGTCATTCCAGATTCAAAAATCTAATCTAAAGGTGTTTCTGTTTTCCAATAACCCGCGAAAAGATCTGTGTCTCAAAACAAACATGACGAGCAAAAGACTGTAATATTTGTATATCCTTCAATAGGCGGTTGTGGAATAAAAGGTCCCCCCTAAAGTATCTGAGAGGAGGATTATGTTAAGTTTAATTATTAAAGATTAAAGCAAGCTTATGCAAATTAAAGTCTAAAGGCATTAAATAACCTCTTCTTCTCCTGCAAATGAGCTTATGTTAATGAATTGAAATTGACTGAAAATTAAGCAAAAGGATACAAATACGAGTACTGATGGTTGTCTAGGAACTTGAGTAGAATACATTTCGAAAATTTCCCCCTTCAAGTGCTTCTAGTTCTATTACATAGTCTAGTTTTCATCTCAGTGTATGCAGTACTTTATTAATATACAAAAGAGATATTACAGATACTTAACAATTAAATCTCACTTCCATGGACAAGAGAATATGTTTGTAGGTAAATTGGTTACGGTATAGGTTTGGTTTCATTGGAAAATTGAAGATAAATTAATGTTGTCATAGATACTGGTATCTACAAGTTGACCATGCTTTACAAGTGCAATGAGGCAAAATCAAGTAGAAAAATACCTCATCTCACAAAGTATCCATTAGAAATTGGATAAATACTCGTATCTAGGCACTTGCTATTTTGAACTTTGACATATCCTTCCAAGATTCATTCTAAAATCTAGAAAATTGTTGCGCAATTATTTTCACTCTATCTTTCTTAAGGATGTAAATTTGGTGACGCCGACGGCCAAAAAGGAGAAGAGAGGTATAGGTGTACTCGTATCTATAAATATTCTTATTGCCCCAAGGGAGATGAATAGCTTCTTAAAAATTTACATATGTTATAGCATCAAGCGTGTGTGTGTGCTTTTAGAAAACCTATGTTAGAAGTTAACATGATCCACTCGTTTATGTATCCAGGAATTCATTCAAATTTATTCATAAAAGTCGAATCTGTTGTGCTCTTATCTGCGAAGTGTATATGTTCCAGTCGTATATATATATGTCCATATTTTGTCAAAATCATCCTTGTTAACCATCTACCATAAAGAGGATTAGTTTATCTACATATGTCCTCTGAATCGAGACCATATTCTGGATTAAGGAATTCAATCGAACTGATACTGCATTTCAAAGTAATTAATCATCTCTAGCAGAAGTTAGAAATTCTATCATCCATCATCTTCGATTGGATAACTGCAAGGACTAATCTTGGTCAGAATATCTTAAAATTGCAGGTGTCGAGAGTGACTAATTGTCAATACAAACGTGCGCAGATAGTGTTTGCATTTGTAAGTGGCAGCCAATATAATTCCTCCCCACATGTGTGGGCAAATATTCATGTGGTTAATCTATTTCCCTGGGGCACGTCACAGCTTCTTTCCCACCCTTTATCGTTCTGTTTAATTATAAATTAATGGAATGCATGGAGGCAAACCCCCGTCGCCATCGTCATCGTCGTTGTGGTCGTTGTTGTCGTCGGTAAGGTATTGACCAAATGTGGACATTTGGATTGGATGGATAAGGATTTAACACAGGGTAGAGGACAAGACTCTTTGTCTTGTTTTTTGTTTTTTTGTTGGACATAGGTGGATGCACGTGGAGTTGATAATTTGCGTTGTATTCTAATATCCACACTAGGATAACTACGTCAAAACTCACTCTTCTTAGCACTTTTGTATCTAAAATTGTTTGCCACAACGATTTAGGACTTTGCTAGCTGACACAATTAATGCGCAGCTCGTCAATGAAATAAAAAGGCAAATTATACAAAAAAATAAATACCCTCATCGCAGTAGGGATTCGAGGTGCGATGTACGATGTACGGTGTGCGATGTGCGTTGTGCGACTACTTTAAAGGAGCACTCGCTTCTGTGAATGGTTTAAATTGAATTTAACTCAAAAGCAATTTCATTAAATGGTGCACCACCAGTGATCCTGATTTTAATTGGTTGCCCTTAAACATGATTTCCGGGAAGTTTATTTCCCATTGACAGGGTGCCATATACTCAAAGAGATAGGTAAATAAATTTACAAGCTCTAATTGCGTTGATGAAGGTTTGCACACTTGACATTGATTTCGGAAAAATGTATTCGAGTGTCCTTTGTGAACAAAGGATGAGGCTTTCTGAGCGATCTTAAGTTAATGAGTACAAATTGATTTTTGTAAGTTTGAGCAAAGACTTGACTGCCAGGTGTATCTATAGCCTAAATTTTTGCTATGGTTGCTCTAATTTCTTTAACGTTGGGCAGGAGAAGATGCAGGGACGAGACTTCATATCGGTCATGGATTGAATAGGCAAATTTTAGGCTTTGATGGGACTTATCTGTAAAGATTTCCATTACCAATGAGAACGCCATTAGGCCACTCTGATTAACTGATTCGTGATATTTTTGATAGACTGCCAGTCATTACCCTCCTTGCATAACTATTGAAGAACATAAGGTAGAGTTTTGTATAGGTTTCCTCTAAGTAAGGAATCTTCCCACAATAATGTCTCTTGAAGCTTTTGTGAGATGTTTCTGTATTTCGTCGTATTCAACTGGAAAATCAAATGCCAATATGCAACACAGGCACCTATATTGAACAATTGACGTACGTAGCCGATTTTTTATTTTATTTTTTTGTTTTGTCGAACCAGACCACATGCCCACTTTAATTTCTAAGTCATTCATAGAAGGAGTAAGCGCTTTAGCAATAATATGTACTCTTATACTGGTATACAGTATCAGAGACGAGCCTAATGCTAGCGTAGAGCGTATTATCGTCATCACTCTTACAGCAACCGTTGCAGGATATGTATTACTTATGCTTAGCAAATTTAGGTTCTTAGAAAACGACGTCGTCGATTAGAGCACAGCATCAAAGTCACTGATCTGTAAGAGACGTTCGGAAGATTCCGTATTCTGAAAGTATTCTGGACAATCATGCTATTTGCAGTTATGGCTACACAAAATCCAACTGTTGATATAGAATTTCATCAGGGACGCAGGTAGCCATAAGGTAGGCTCGTCCTGAAAAACTCTTCTCTGAGCCTTGCCTAGAAAGTTCATAGGCAAACTTATTACTCGTGATTTCGTGATTATAACCTCGGAATTAGTAAACTTAGCTTAGTGGTAAGAGAATTCAACGAGGGCTTAAGCGAACAGAAGAAGGTTTGTCCGCTCCACCGCTTCTAGAAAATATAGTAGGGCAATAGTATAAAATTGACCTCAGGATTACATATATCTACGCTGGGTAGATAAGCACAAGTTTTCTTAACGAGGGCTGCAATCGAACGTTCTCACTCTGCAAAAACACATCAGCGCCGCTGATGATATCCCTAAGCTACTAATACGTATTTTTTCTAGATTTCGCACAAAACATGGGTGCTAAACAGACAAAAATCGATGGCAAGTATTTACCAAAAAAACCGCAGCCGATGGATGTGCAAACTGATTTCGAAGGCTTGAACGATATTTTAGACTTAAGGTTACCGCAGATTTGTCAGACACCACTGAGCGAAGTCGCGGAAGCACGAGAAGTAAAAGTATATCAATAGATGACTCCCGTACTAACGATTTCTAGTGACAAACCCCTTGGGCTGATGCGAAAAGGATTACGATTTCTCAAACGCTTCTCTAATAAGCTAAACGATTCTCGCTCACTGAGCGTATTTTTAAAATGTACCAGATCACATTCCATGCGAAATTTTCTCTCCAACTTTCTCCTTCAATTTGAGTCGATCAAAATCCAATCGTCTTCCTCAAAGAAGAGGATATGATAGTATCCATCAAATTATTAGTACCTTGTCACTGAATCTGAAAACCATGTGACCCTAACCGTGTGAAAGAGTGACCCTAATGAGATCGACCTTTGACTGTCGTTCATATGCCGTCGATGGGCGCAAAAGAATCTACAGATGTCCACTTCAGAGCGGGTGGTCTTAGTAATGTGATTGATGAGTGTGGATGTGGGAGTTACACAAGGCTTGAAGAGCTTTCTTTCGAAATAAGTCGACGAAAATTCCGTCGATCTCAAAGTGAAAACGACAACTCACCATCGTCTATTGCAATGGAAGATACACATACAGCTGGAGCAGGTGGTTCTTCACCATTTTTAAAACGATCGGTATCAAAGGTAAATTCGCTAACATCAGCTGTATATAAGCTCACGTTCCAATAGAGGAAAAAGGACGAGGCTACCAAAGAAAGTTTTTACGAGTTCTTCGACAAAACCTAGGAGCAATGTCCGATGTATGACGTTAAAATCGTCCTAAGCGACTTTAATGTCAAAATTGGAAAGGAGGACATCTTTAGGAGCACAATCGGATGACATAGCCTATTTAACACCAACCTATTTCCAAAATTTGATCGAATTAATGTTTGCCTTATAAATGGAACCATCAGCATCATTTGCCCCGTTCACTAGAAAGAATACCCTCTAAACTGCGCCAACTATAGAGGTATCAGTCTCCTAAACATCGCATTTAAGATCTTGTCTTGTGCGAGCGCCTGAAATCATTCAACGATCTGATAGCATTCTATCAGTGCGGTCTTAGATCCGATAAGTCCACAAATATTCACACTATGGCAGATCCTGGAGAAATCTCAAGAAGTTCGCACTCACCGCCTTTTAATTGATTTTAAAGTCGCATATGGCAGCTCATAAAGAGACCAGCTATACAGAGCCATGTCTAGTTTTGGCATCCTTGTCAAACTCGTCTGCTTGTGCAGGATGAGCATGGCGAAAGCTCGCTGCCGCAACAGAAACCTTTGACATCTTTAACATTATACTTGAAAAAATGGTACAAAACTCACAACCCATTACACGAAGTACGAACAGCGAGCTTACACTGTCACTTTATCTACCTCCGCTCTGCTATCACATCTAAAAACGACATCTGTTCGGAAATCAAAACAAGACAAACGCTTGCCAATCACTGTTTGTTTGGGCTGAGAAAGTAACTATGTATGTTAGTAAGGTCTTCTTCTGAGCAACAAGGAAACCCATGGTCCCTTTATAAGGCGGATGAAGATATCCCTGATCATTTTGAGAGGAAAATGCTTAGTAAGATATTTGGTCCCGTATGTGTTGACGGGTTCTGGAGGAGACGATTCAACGATGAACTTTACGAGCTGTACAGCGACATCGACCTGGTCTAAAAACTGCACATTGAGCTTTTGAGATGGCTGTAATATGTAAAGCGAATCTTCGACTCTAATCCAAAGGAACAACAGTAGAGAAATGAATCGCCTTAAGTGCCGCACGCAAGTGGAAGGGGACCTCAACCAATTTGGAGTGCGCAATTGGAGGCAGTTAGCCAGAGGCAAGGCTTATTGATTGAGGCGAGTAAAGTCACTTTTTTGTCAAGTGCGTCTTTAATTCGGGTTTTAAGATTTTAAAGCAAAGTCTCGCAGAACCTTCTCAATTATAACCATGTTCAGACCTCAGATTTCACAAGAAAGGCTCAAGTAGATTCTTGTAACTAAGCAGGATACCGTCCAGCTGATATTAGAATCAAAAGAAGGACAGCCACCTGAAACCTTCGTCGTTCTGGAATGATTTCCGTCGATTGTACTTATATAAGTCTGCCGAATCGATTTTCCCTGAAATACCTTGTACGTATCCCAAGGCCTGTTATTATGTCCTCCCATCTCAATGTTTAACAGCATATTTGTTTTTAAATATAACATTTTGATGATGGTTATTTCAAGGAAATACTGCGTAAAATATTATTCCCCCATTATCAATCAATCAACATTCCGCCCGATGCAATATCTTTTTGTTTATTTTTCATCTTTCATTCATTCACACCAATTTCAAAATTTGTATTTTGTTGTTGTTGTTGTTGTTTTATTAATAATAGTTTCATTTAAATGCCAATATGTTGTTTGACTGCTGTGCGAAAAGTATAAATACAAATTTAAATTACAATCGACCTTTGTCATTTCGGACGATCTCCATGTGTGCAAGAACGTCTCTGCATCCTTTTTATTATTGTTCCTTGATTTTATGCCAACCACAAAAAAAAAAAAAAAAAAACAGAAAACAAAACCCGGGAATTATTTGAAAGGAAAATAAAATGGAAACTGAAACCCTGTTTCATTAACAATTTGTGGTTTTTGTCATGATGAAACACTGAATAGGGGCAAAAATTTTCTCTAACATAATAGTGAATTGCTTCGGATGGACTCCAATAAAAATGTCGACAGAATTTGTAACTAAGTTGTCGGTAGAAGGAAGTTGTCGAATGATCAAAATGAATGAATCAAATTGTGTTGCGTGGCCAGTTGAATTACCTCATTACCTCCGCAATTGGGCAAACATTAATTTAAAACTACACAAAGTCTTGAGTATAAATTTAGAAAAGTAAGCAGATAGCAAGGTGATGGTAGATGGCCACAACCAAAACACAGAAATCCAATAAATTATGCCGAGCATTTGGGGCCCTATTTTACCAACGACGCCCTGAGGATTGCCTTTCAAGGCCTTAATAGTAGGCAGTTTATTAAGATACATCAAAGACTTGAGATATTCCCACAAAGAGGATCTGAGTTCTCTCCTTCTCCAGAGATACCGACGTACGTTGGTTTTGAATGTTCGCGAGTTATAATGCCTGGGGAATAAAGAGCTTGGCATGGTACTCCATAAGCAAATTGTATGTCATACGAAGGAATCACGATATTTTAAAGTACTTTCGAGAGTGCGATTGATTGTAAACTGATGAATACTCATGAAGATACGGATGTTACTGTTGACGGCCGGATGGGGCGGAATACAACTCGGAATTTTAACGGAGGACTGGTGATGGTTTCTATCCCTATCTAGCGAGTGCAGAAAAGTTTTGGGAGCACCTCACTAGATGTGGGCATTGTACTTTAATTTTAAGCGGACAAATGTTCCCAGAATGGACATATCACCTTTGGAAACCTAGATATTTCGCAGTATTTTTGGTGAAATCGAATGTATTGACACACAAGTGTCGAAGAAAAACGGATATAAGAAGAAACCATCCAAGACAACTGTTGCCAAACTCTGTCAAATGCCTTAGAAATTTCAAGTACAACAAACGTGTCTTCGCCAGATTTAAGTAGCGCATGTCATCAAATCACCAGTGGATCTATAGCTACGAAAACCGTTCTAAAGATTATTGAGAAATTTTCTCGTGTGCCGAGATATTTCATGAGGCGACGACGTATCAGTCTTTCAATGACCTTAAGATGGAGTAACTAGGGGGAGAGTCAAGATGATTCACCTTATTTAGGAGCGGTGCTGCTTTTCGTCCTCTTGGTAAGAGTCTCAAGGAGTACGATTATTGAAAATAGTCTTGACAGCATATAAGAAGACATCTTTAGGAGATGCGGAGATACGTACACCATCTGAACCAGCGGATTTGTGTATATTGAGATCTAAGAGTACTTTTGCTCCTACACAAGTCCAAAAGTGGATTCGTCCCTTAGAATGTTAGACGCGCTCTAGCGTATTCGAAGACATCAGACAATCCAGAGGCGTTGTGCTCTCTAAGAATTCGGAACAGGTAAATTGGCCTGTTATGAGACCTTAGGGAGATGAGACAGAATTGCTAATGGCTTAAGCGAACGATCCAAAACTTTTTCTTATTTTGGAATATTGCGGCATTTTTTGCCTTATTATAGGAATTTCTCATGCCGATAAGAGGTTTTGTAGTCATTCCTGGCTCGTTTGAACTTTTTTCGGGTTCCCGGTTGGTTTGGCCTCGTAGGACGGAAAAAACAGTTCTCCAACCCCTTTCTTTTGGTTTGATGGTCTCTATCCAATGAGGGTAAAGGATCGCATCCACGTCGTTATTGAAAAGACATAATGACCAGTTAAAATTCCTAAAAAGGGTGTTATGTCCGTTTCGCTTAATGAAATCTTAAACTAACTAAAAAAACTAGGACTTAAAAAGCTAACTTAAAAATTAGGACTAACTTAATGGTTAGGGAGTAAGTGCTCAGGTTAAAATTAAAAAGGGGGAGGTTTGAGTTGACCTTACGGAGCATGCAGGAGATTGGTTCGTTAGAGCCATAAGAGGTGCGATGGGTTGGGATATACAAGAGGCGAGGACAGCGTAAATTACGAGGATAAGTGTTGAAGGAAATAGAGTTGTAAAGGGAAGCGCAGTCCACAGAACCGGAAAGCAGTCGATGAATGAAGAGAATGTCAGCTACGTCTCTGCGTTTTTCGAGGGTACTCAGGTTAAGAAGTTTGAGGCGGTCGCGATAGGGAGGTAAGATAAATGGGTAGTCCACGAAGAGAAAAACGAAGAAAACGACGTTGAATGTTCTCGATTCGAGATATATGAGTTCGCTGAAAGGGGACCACACTTGGCTGGCATATTCAAGAAGGGGGCGGACAAGCGTAATGTAAAGTGACCTTGTCACATTGCTAAATATTTTAGACAAATTTTGATGGAACCGAGCGATGAGTTGGCTTTAAGGATTATTTCATTAATATGCGAACGGAAGTTTAACTCTCTATCGTATAAAATTCCGAGGTCGCGAAGGGATTTCACCTGAGGTACGGGTTGGTCATGCAGAAAATAAAGTCTAGAGGGGGATCGATAGGACTTAAGAGACATAGTCATAGATTAGCATTTGGAGACGTTAAGCTCAAAGCAATTTTTTTATACAGCAGGTGGAAAACCTATGGAGGTCTTCTTGAAGGAGAATAGAGTCTTGGGGTGAAGAAAGAGTTTTGGAGCAGTGTTTGATAATCCTCTCAGGATCGTTTATAGTTAGAATGAAAAGGAGGGGACCAATATGACTGCCTTGTAGGATACCAGAAGTGGCTAAAAACGGCTGATCTAAAGCGAACGCTATAGTAACGGTTCTCTAGATAAGAAGATATCCATTTTAACAAAATGGGGTCAAAACTGAGGGAAGACTATTTGAAAAGGATCAGTTGATGTGATATTTTATCGAAGGCCTTAGCGAAATCTGTAGCAATAACATCAATTTGTGCAAGAACATCGATAGTGTACTTGTCAGACTGAGAAGTCGTATTTGTTAACGGCGAGGCTATCAATATAAGTATTCATGCGGGGTTATATACAAGTTCTGTCTTTCCGGTATTATCTGTCAATAATATCGAAGCCAGCCGGAACTGGGTACAGATACAAGAATACAATTCTCTATAAGGTGTCAGGCAGTGCGTTTAATTTGTTAAAAGTCGAATTGCTGTCCAGTTTCCCCAGAACAACTTGAGTAAACATATCAGCCTCTTCTCAGACAAACTTCAGATGAAAGTATATCCTTAGTCTACAAAAATGATGTAGATGTCCGTGTAGTTTCACTATGCCAATTAGAAGATGCATTAAGAGAATATTGTACTTGCATACCAGAAAAGACTCTTTGTCCTAAAAAAATGGCACAAATCTATTGCATTGTAAACACAATAGAGAACATGATCGGAAGGATTTAACAGAACAATAATATTTGTTACTTACTTATGTATCTAAATATTCTTTCAGAATAAAATACGAAGAAGAATATTCAGAAATTAAGAAATGAGCAACCGTTCCTCGAAGGACCGTCTTAGATCCTGACCTGTACTTACCTCTCTGAATTTGCCACTCAAACGAACTGGGCTAGATATATTTGTCATCTGGCGCTCAAACTTCTGTAATCTGTCCATTTGTCGAGAATTTTTGTGCGATAGCTTTGTAAGTAAGTCAGTATTTGTAGTATCGTGCGAATTTCGCAATGTGAAATTTAGTTGGGCAAAGAGTTTGCCTGAAATAACAAAATTTCATGAGCGGAAGCGGAAGGACTCGACGATGTCGAAAATACAAGCTTACAAGTGGTATGGAGAGCTTAAAGTGGACCATACTGTGGTCGATGATTTGCCTCGTTCCGGTAGTCCATCTACAAATATAACTGACGTAAGCATAAAAAAATTAACAAAAAAAAAAAAAAAGTCCTCGCAGATCATCGTGTAAACATCAAGGAGATAGCACCCGATTTTGGTGTTTCATTCGGATAGGTGCAAAGTGTTATGCACGATGTTTTGTGCATGAGATGAATTGAAGCGCGGCTTACGCCGAGAGTGCTAATTTTATTGCTTGCACATCTCCTCTTGTACAAGGCTATTTTATGAAAAAAAAGGGGAAAACTTCTTGAGACTTGTTAAAGTTTTGAGAAGCCACCAACTGAAGAAGAGATTAGAAGGTATAGATGACCCATCTCTGAACTATGGATAACAATGCAGAAGTATTGCTAAAAACGATCTGAATATATGTAATCTTGCTGGATTTGGGAAAAGTGGTCGATAGTATTCTAGAAATTCTAGATCTCAAGACATTGCAGTGTCGTGTAAATTTTATGTTTTTTCGGTTCGTCCTTTTTTTATAATGACTCGGGAATTTAGAGTGGATATAGGCAATATTTCTGGGCTAAAAAGCAATAACTTTTCTGCACTTAGTAAAACACAACTAGAACTGGAGCTATTATTCTTCTCTGACCTTGGCCTTGCTATCGGGTAGTGGGTAGTCATGATGGGTTACTCTATCACAGTGTGAACCATGTTCCAATTCAGAATACAATTTCAAGTGATTAAACTTCCGCTTCCATAAGCAAATTATCCTTTACTACTTTATTTACAGAAGCCCCAACTTGGACAGAAATTCAACCTTTAACGAGTTTGATGCACTGTCTGACTCCATACAAAGAATTGTACCTCTGTATCCTCATACTGAAATCGTCATTACGGACGAATTCAATGTACACAATTCTAGGCGGCTTCGACATTCCTAACTAACAACAACCGAAGGATGGTGTATTGAAATATTCGCTGCGTAAAATACCTTGACGAAGCTTTCAAATGAGCCCACGCGAATACCGGACGTTAATAGTCATACCACCAACACCTTGGACCTGTTTTTAACTTCTTACCCTGATAAGTACACCCTTGATGTGATCTCTCCTCTAGGCTCGTCGGAATTGTGTCATATCGGCTCATTTCTCGTACCTCGACCACATAGATAGAAAACAGGTGCCCAAAAAAACCATATGGCAATACAAGACGATCGTTATGTTTCTTCGATGACGTTGTGGATGTGGCTGCTTATATAATCACTGACACTATTCTCGTTGGAATGAGAACCTTTATCACTCATCGAATGAAGAGTAATAAACCATAAAAAAAGGAATGGTACGACTCGAGCTATAAAGAGGCTGCCAGGGTTAGAGAAAAGTTTTTGTTCGGTCCTTCACGACCAACCCGACAAAGGAAAACAGAAAAAGTTTAAACAAACCAGTTATGACTGCAACGTCTTTCTTAAGCGTGTGAAGTTTTAATACGACCAAAACCTGAGGCAAAAAATTGTACAACGTATCGAAGGTCATTCGTCAAAAATATTAAAAATTTTGCCACATCATTCATCTCAACGCTCACTTACAAAAACATTCCAGCTGTCATGTTCAGCATGCTGCATGATTTTGCTTTGTCTTCGCCGACAATCTAATTTTCGCACTCGTGTAGTGGCAAGAGTTTTCGAAGACCTTCACATTTAAAAATTCGATGGGTGCAAGTGGTATATCTCCCTTTTTCACTGACAAAAGCACTGCGTAAGATTTTTCATCAATCCAGCTCAGGACTCTTTCCGAGCAGATAGGAAACAGCATTTGTCTAGCTCGTCCTTAAAAAGGCAAACCTTCTTCTCTCTCTTCCTACAGACCCATTGAACGTACGCCCCTTACTTCCAAGGTCATTAAAGCGTTTATATACCAGTATCTCATAAAATATCTTGCAATACGCAAACATCTCAATGACCGGCAGTACTGTTCTCGAAGCAACAGGTCCACTGATGGTTTATTGGCATGTCTCACCGAAAAGTGGACCCAAAATTTACATCAATTTGGCGAAAGCAAGATAGTTGCATTTGATATTTCTAAGACATTTAAAAGAGTTTGGTATAAGGCTCTTTTGTGGAAATGCATGAATAGAAATTACCTTTCGGGACGATCAATTATCCTGTTTTGGATGGTTTTAAGTCTGGTGTGCCTCAGGGTTCCATTCTGTCTCATACACTCTTTTTAATTTTCACCAACGATCTCTTGTTTGCTACTTCGAATTCAATATATTCCTTTGTTGACGACAGTACTCTCTGCTTTTCATTATCGTTCCTGATTAGCAACCCCGCTCTTCGGCTTTCGAACATATATTAACAGCATAACCAATTGAGGCTACCAACAAATGGAATTTAATGCTTTCTGTTGTCTGCTGTCGTTTAAGCGAAATTTAAACACTCAGCCATTGTTCATGAATGGCACTTGCATCGTCAAAATCGAAAAACTTTCCATTCTCAGTTTGTGCTTCAATGACAACGTTGACGTTGGAATGACCACGTATTCGATGTCGTCAAAGATGCTGCGAAATGTCTAAGATTCCTCAAGCGATGTAAGGAATATTTCACTGATTTCACTGATCAGGCCTCAATACATAAAGTAATGTATAATTGGAGTACAATGCCAACATCTGACCAGGTGCTTCCAAAACTTGTTTGCACCTGCTGGATAGAATTCAAAACCGTGCGTTAAAACTCATAGGTCATATTAATATCACTCAGACAATGGACAGCATCGAACATCGTCGTGATGTCTCGTGTCTCACTAGTGCTTCATAAAAATCGCCAGTACCACACCGCCCTTTTAAACTTTTAAACCTAACATCCGTCTAGCTATAAATGCACATCAGTATACCTTCAAGCCCACTTTCGGACGTACTTTAAAATATCGTGATTCGTTCCTAAGCTCTACAACTCGCTCATGGAATGCCCTTCATAGCTCTTTATTTCCTAGTCATTATAATGTTCAAACATCTAAAACCAACGTTCATCGGTACCACTTTTTCCATCTAGGCTGATTTTTCTTCGCCTGCGCTGTGTGCAAGCATTTTACGAACATCTTTGTCGTCAGCAGAAAATTCTATGAAATTTAAAGACATATCCGTCATCTGTCCGACATGAGCGATAACTTTTTGATATGACATAAAAGCGCAATTTTGGGAAAAGAAATTATGAAACAACAATATTTATGGATATTAGAATTGCTTGAGCAATGCTAAGGGCTTTCATCTGTCGATAGCAGAAAAGTTTATCCAACTGATAAAAAAACAGATTCGTCATGCTTTAATCAGGAGCTGTCATCTATTGTGATTATGGTACAAACAACTATCAGCTGACATTCGCAGAACTGAGAACCAGAACACTGCAAGTAATGAATGTTTACAGAAAAAAACAGAACAACACAAATTACTGTCTATGTAACAGGTGGTTCGAAAAGTCCCGAGACAAACAAAATTTTGCCAAAATTCGACTTTAGTCTTCAGCTTAAATATATTTGTGCCTTTCTTAAGAACGATTTGTGTCCAGCCCTTCAAAATACGCTTCAATTTCGGCGATTACCTATTCATTGGTGTCATATCTGTTTCCGGCGAAAGAATCCATATTTTATCCATTGTCACGTTCCACATGGAAAAATTCTCTTTATTTCGATTGAATAGTTCCAGACAGAGCTATGAATCACCAACACGTTGCTGTTTTTGATGTTTTTCTGAGCAAACGCCGTAAAAAAGTTTTTTACATACCCAAATACAAGAAAAAAAATATGACGTACACGGTCTATTGATATCCTATTGATATCTTTACGATATCAACTATCTGACGCACTTTCGCTTTATGGTTGTTTGAACGATTTTGTCGATTTCTTTGATGTTTTTTATGTTTGGGTGCACAGAGTGTTTACCATTTTTGTGTTTTAACGGATTTTTTCTGATCAAATAACAGTGTTTTGTCAACATACGAAATTGATTTTTGAAAATATTACAAAAACTTCAATATTTCGATGACTTATGGTGGAAATATCATCAAATTTAGACACTCATTGTATGAATGTTGGTACTAACCAAAAATTTATTATAGTCGCCATCTATGTGAAAAAATCCGGGTTGCTAGACAGCAATTATAAATATCACTTGTTGCTCATAAAGTATTTCAAAATTTTCCATAACCATCCTTATATAACAGAGAGATAACCATTAAAAAAAAAATAAATAAATAAAACGAAATCTACCCCCGCAATCCTATAAAACCATCTAGTCTGTGAACGAGTGCGTGCATTCACAAATAATATTTATTAAATATTAAAATCGATTATAACACTAAATGAGTAATTGCACTGCAACCAGTCCGAGTATTTTGCCATGCCAAAGTCAGTAGACAGGTCATGGAATTTGAACCGCTCAAAGGTTAGAGTTCAGACTGCGAATATTTTTTTTTTATTTAAAATTAGTTGCTGGTAATTAATTTAGAATGGTTATTGATTTTATTCTCATCCGCATGGTCTGAGGTCTATATTTCGAAATATATAAAAATATATTTCCACTTCGTGGAAAACAGCAAGACAACTTACTAATCAAAAAGAGAAAATAATCATCCCATTCGTCCTGGCAGGGATTGAAAAAATTGTTCTTTTCTTTGAATATATGTGAATTTTCGCCTTTTTTAAAAGGCATCTTCAGTTCCTGTCTATCACAACGATAGCTTAACCAGTTTCTGACGATCAACTTTATCAAACTCTTCAATCTTATCGTGATAGTATCTACTGGGGAAAAAATGCGTCAAACTTTCAATTTATCAAAGATAGATACTACTTCTAGGAAGTTACCGCATGGTGACGAATAAGAAACTAATAACAAGCTCGTAAGAAATTATTCACAAATTCTTTTCATAGAGAAAAGATACTTATATTGCACTGAGTTAGAATGGATATCAAATCATCTGCCTGTAGTCCAATTCTTTGCAGAAATGTTAAAAACTAGTAACAAACTTCTTACAAACCAGTAACTAACCAGTTTCGTCATTCTTTCTTTAAGCCTATACGTACTAAGTCTATCCTCTCGATAGATGACGATGAATTGTCAAAAACTACAAAAACTGCGTATGTAAGTCTCTTAGGTATCTAAGAAGTGATATTTAGTAAACTGTCAAAAAATTTCCAACTAGTTGCGTTATTACTTCGTCAATCCATAGGATTGGTGAATTATTTTCGTCTTGAAATGACTAGTTGAAAACGGCTTACAAATTAACCAGATTCATATTTTCTGAGGTAAAAAGAAAACATTTTCTGTATTTCACTGGTTACAAGCTGATCATAGATAGATAACTAGTTTGTAACTGATTGATCTAGAGAAATACGAATGGAATCTTATCTATTAAGCCTGCCACTATCTGTGGAAAGTACCAAAAACCTGCCACAAAACCTCCACTTTCTGACTGCCATAAGTCCCTTAATTATCCACAATTTATACCCACGGCACGAAGCCAACAACAGAAACGAGAGAAATTACGAACAAAACAAACCAACAAAAAAAAAAAAAAAACGGAAACAGAAGCATTTATGGGCCATTTTTCCACATAAAAGGACACTACTACCGATGCGTATGACTGGGCACAAGCTTGTCCCATTTCGTGTTCAATTAATAACCTCCCAATTGGAGTGTACATGGATATTGGATTGGACATACCCATGAAACCCGAGGAGGAATAACAATTGAGAGAGAAAGAAAAAAAGAAAAAAAAGGAACAAACCTGTAAAGGATACATGAGAGAAATAAAGGTTTATAGGAATGTACATACCAATTTGCGGCACATCGTACTGTCGCTGTCCTCTCGCTGTACGCAACATCAACTGGCTGGCTATACTATGGGTTACGGGTGGTGAACCAATACCGCTATTAATCCCTGAACGTTTATTATTGTTGTTGGGATTTAATAACTGTTGCTGCTGCTGTTGCTGCTGTTGCTGTGGCTGTTTTAAATTCAATTGCTGTTGTTGTTGCTGTTGTTGCTGCTGTTGTTGTTGCTGCTGATGCTCTTCCTGTGTTGTTGTTGCAACAATACCTTCTCCTGCTGATCCAGGTGAAAAATTTGAATTGGAATTGGAGTTGGAATTTGAATTCAAATTCGATTTCGAGTTCGACTTGAGTTTAGCTACTGTAGATGGGAGTTTTTCCAAATTCTGTTTCTGTTGGGTTCGTTTTCTTTGCATCTTTTGAGGAAATCTCATATCGACAGCCCGGTGATTTGGTATAAGTTCATCGATGGGAAATTCATGACGTTGATGATCGAATAGCTCCTGCAGTTCTCTGGGCGATGGTACATGATATTGAGGTGAAGGTTGCTGCTGCTGTTGCTGATGATGAATTGGCGGGAATTTCCTATAGATACCTTCGTCACGATTGAAAATGTCCTCCATCACTTCGTAGCTACTGTCATCGTAACGATGGAAATGATCGGATGAAGGTAAATTTTGGAAAGCATCATAGCTGTCACCGCCACTATCACCGATGTCGTCGTTTGCGGCAAAGTAGAACGGTTCACGTCGTATTGGGAATTCATTGTCCTGCAACATGGTCAGGGATGAGGGTTGATAATTTGAGCCGCTATCAGTGTCACTTGTCGTCAAATGAAGACGACCAGTGATTATAGGTCGACCTCTTCGTCCACCACCCCCACCGAGAAATAGCATTCGTTCTCGTTCCGATTCCGCAGCGGCTGCCATCCTTCGGTACGGATTGTTACTAGTATGCTGGAGTACATTCGAACCGGCATTGGTTATGGATGGGTTAACGCTACCGCTATTGGTACTACTGCTATGTTCAGCAGTATGATCATTCGTTAGATGGAGGGAAAGAGTGCTACCATTCAGAATACTCAGACAAGCCAATGTTTGGATTATTTCACGGATCATCTTGAAAGGATCTTAACTGTTGAGACTTGTTCAGATGATTATTGGTTGGTATTCGTACTACTGGAGTTGGATACTGGATTTGTGATGAATTGAGAGTGAAGGTAATTCTCTTCTTTTGCAGTGAAGTCGTCTACGAAGTGTTCTTTTGACTCAATAACTCCAGAAATGTTGCTCAATTTGAATGGAGAAGGAACTACTTAACATGCTGATGGGATGGAGTCCTTTTTTATTTATCTTTCTTTTCTTTTTTTCTTGTCTTTTATGTTCTTGGTTTACTCTTACGAATAACAGTGTCTATGCGGTTGATAATTTGCCAAATTTGTGTGTTCTTTGCTTCCTTCCTTTGGTGGATTATACGAGTTTTTTGTTTCCTATTTATTTTCTCGACCGAAGGGATTACGTAGAAGGGAAATTTCTTTCAAGGATGTGGTAGGACACAGAAAGAGAAAAATCGTCGGAAAACCGAAAGTCAAAAACGCAAATTGTGTGTGCAACAAACAGAAACGAACCAAAAAGAAGGAAAATTTTACTAACTGAATGGCATTAATGCCAGCGGAGATTAGAGAAAAAACGAAAACAGGATCTAGAATAGATGTAGGACTGAAAAGAAGGCACTCGCGTTATGCAAAGGATTTTGATTTTTTTTTTTACTTCGATTTTCTTTTTTAGGTTTTTTTTTCTTTACCTAAAAAAAAAAAAAAAAAAAATCCACCTGTTCTTGTTATTGAGTAGGGATCAGATCACCGAATATCCTTTAAGTTTCTGTCTACTTTGTCACTTGGTCTTTCAAAAATCGAAGCGCAAAGATTTGGAAGAGATTTTCACTTTTTTTCGAAATTTTTAAGGATTTTCACTATGTTTCAGAATTTTTTTTTTATTTATTTTTGATTTACTGGTTCTTAAGGATTTTCACGAGTTCGAATTTTCACGGTTTTGTCACTGTCGGTTGTAAGAAATTTTCGAGTTTACACTGTAAGCACTCGGTCGGTCAACCACTTGTTTCCTTTTGAGGAATGGATTTTGAATTTATTTATTTTTTTTTATATTCTTTACACTAATAGTGTCCTCGCAGGACTTCTATGTACAATCACTTGACGGAGTATGTTTTCAAAATTGATCTTCTCCCAAAACTTGAGTTGGAATTTTGGAATTGAAAATGGAAAAAAACAAAAAAATTGAAAAGAAAAAAAGAAAATTCACTTTTCATCCAATTGGTGGATTCAGTTGGGAGAATGAAGCACTTGCATCCTTTCTATTTGCCAATTTGGTATTATTCTTTAGTCCTCTCGTGAGAAATCCTTTTTTGTTCGCGAAAATCTAAACACTGAATGGGAATCGAATTTGTGAATGTACTTCGTTTTGGACTATCGACACTCATACAAATACACACACACACTCTTGAAAGATGGTACAAAAACGACAGCAACAACAAAAATAAACTTTAACGCAAATCGAGGGGGTTAGTTGCACTACAACCACCCTGTTTGGGGGCCAGCCTGGCCATGACGCGGCTCTGCAACGGTCGTCGTCGTTGTTGTTTCGTTTATTTTATTATTTTGTTGTTGTTTTTTTTTTCTCCAATTTTTTTCTATCGAAAGGGGGATGCGTCGTGTTGTTGGTATTAAGGAAAACCAAAAAAGAAATAGTACTTCTAACACTGAGAATTTACACCAACAATAACAACAATAAGGAAAAACAACAATTTGTGTGCTTCGTTGGCCAAGTTACTTGTCGTCGTCGTTGTCGCCGTCGTACAATTGTTTGTTCGTTAAGGGATGAATCGCGAATGATTTAACGTTGGCCACCTTCGGCAAGGATATCCTTTCTCTGATGTGAGAAAGTTTTTTTTTTTTTTTTCTTGTTTTTTATGCTCTCTATCTGTGTGTGCGGTTGGTTTTAGGCTCTTCTTTTCCTTTTGGTGGTAGGTGCTGGTGCTACTGGTATTGCTACTGCTACTGCTGGTGCTGCTGCTGCTGCTGCCGCTGTGTGTACCCGCAACGACGACTACACAACACAATGTCGCCGATGGCAGGCAAAAGGATATTCCTTGCTATCCTTCAGTCGTTCATAGACGTACCGGTGTTAAGGTATTTCTCGTCTTTTTCTCTCTCTTCTTCTCTGTTTTTCTCTCAGTTTTTGTTAGTTTTTTTCTCGCTCCTCCAATATGGATCTGTGACTATGTATTGGAGGATATTACGTGGGTGTTATTCACGGGCATAGGAAAAAGTTCATCGGCGAATTCATTTTGTTGCTTCAATGACGACAGACAACGCATAAGTACGAGTATCTGTGATAGATATTGCTTTGCAACGATGACAACATTCTTGGGAGAGAAAACATTCATACGCTCGTCGTTTGTGGCTGCTGGTTCTCATTGTAGAAATCCCAACTCCAACCCTCAATACGCCACTCATTGCTCCCCAGTAAAATGCAAAACAAGTTGAGCAAGCAAACAAAACGAAGAAAAACTGAAAAAAGAAAACAGAACACCAACTCTCAAAGCTCGGCGCATGTCCTTTTTGAATGGAATAGAGTTTTAGTGAATAACATCTGAGAATGGTTTGTGTTTCCCCTTTTGGACTTCCACACCGCTAGAATCTGTGAAAAGAAAGCTTTTACTGTTCGTATCAGCCGATGACTGTGGGTGCGCCATCAGCAGCCGCCCACGCATAATTGTGACGTAAACCAGGCAGCCACTATATCGAACGGCGACTGAGACTGGCTGGTACTTATACTGCTGCTGCTACTGCTACTGTTACTGGGACTTAAAACTTGCCACTTCGTGCTCGGTACTCTCGTGCTGCTGGCCCTCATTCAAAAGATTCTCGAAGGCGACAGGTCGACCGACAACGATGAGAAGCAAAGTTGTTACGAAATAGCGCGTAGTGGATATGGGAAATAGAATTGTGTTGAGGAGTTGTTTTGAGGGCCATAGCAGCAGCGGCAGTACCAGAGTAAAGGGTTCTTCCTTTTCCCCCACCAAATATGGACAGAGAGGCAGTGTTAGAAGGGTAGGTACGAGTATTTCGCCAGCGCAATTCATGGAAGCTCATCACTGAACTACCTCACTATGGTTAAGCAGGAGAAAGGATGCTTAGTACTTACTGCGTTTAAGAAGGATTCCTTTCTTTTTTTTCTCTTTTTTGTTTTCTTGATTTTTCGATTTGTTTGCCAAAATTTTTGCTGAACGATTTTGTGTATGGCTCGTTTGAAAATGAATCCCTCTTACATATTCTCCGTAAGGACATGTATATGATCATGTACATAGGTATTTATTTACGGACGTGTGTCACAAAACAGTTTTGAGGTGTGTTTGTGGAAAATGTGAAGATGCTGGATGGTGCGGGAAAGTCGACATTTGCGATTTTATGTCTCTACTAAACGAAATCCGCTTTTTGAATTGCTGGGATTTAGATGCAGGTATTACTTGAAGGATTTCTTAATCCAGACCTTACGTAAGGAGGGTTTTTTTGTTTGAGATTTCACTGAGGACATTGCGATGTGAAACGCAATTATATGGCTTTTTTCGATTTTGCTCTATTTGGTGATTATGTCTGTTGTAAATTGTGAAAAAAAAAATGTGACACCTTGCATACGTACCGATAACCGCCTCCTCTCTAGAATAAAATGGGAATTAGATTCTCATTGGCGCCCATCGTGATCCCTAAATAAATATTTCCACATACAAAATTTCCCTGCAGAGCTTCTCTGACCCTCTATACTTCAGCGTCTACTTTCCACATCTATTCTTCCTCACATTCGCATATTTTGTGCGTTATGTCTTCTCGGGCTAAAAGAACGCCACAGAATCTTTAAGTGTCGCTTGTGGTCAATCTTAATATACTGGCATATCTCATTTGAATATAGGGTTCTGCGGACTGGGGTTGTTGAACGATTAGGGCAGAAACTAAGTGGCGACAGCTTGGCCACACCCGTGCCATAATTATACCTAGCCAAATTTTTAAGAAAGTGTATTGAGTAAGAGTGACTATTGACTATCCTATAACTTGGGTTGGATCAACAGAGCAATAATGAAATTTGTAGGGTGCTGACGTCTCTGACGAACGATACAAAGACAACGATTTTCGGATCTGCACAGGGAATGTGCGTACCGTAAACAGACTGCATGCATCCGATTAACTAGGAAACATCTCTAATTGTCACAAAGCAGACATAACCGCCATCAAAGAAGTCCTTTGGGACGAACTGGACAAAAAGTGGATAAAAAATTGAGATAACTTGGAGAATGTTAAGTACATAGAACAGGATGGCAACGGCTAACGTTAGGCCTCGTAGAAGTAGCACCTTCCGATAGATTTTGGTTCACCAAACACAACACATGTAGAAGACTATACGGTTAAACATCCTGCAGCTCTGTTAGCAAGCCTTATCCCACGCCTCCTCTCTGCGTCATCTGTGAATTTCTTCGGGAATGCCGAGGATTCTGCGCCATAAAATGATATTAGTGTCGTTTGCACTATGGCTCAGCGAGCCACAACCGTAAAAAAAATGCATTGCTCCGAAATATCAGCCGGATAAGGGCTGATATTTTGTAAACGACCTTTGAGTATCGAATACGAGCTAGCATTCTAGAATTTTTATAGTCAACTTCGCACCGCCCATAACTTAACGCCTAGCGAGGACATCGCGCTCGACCACGTGATATGAGTTCACGGCCTCGAAAACGGAATGATAAGGGAGAACGGCTTACAGATTTCTGCAATACCAATCGTCTAGTCATTAGAGCCACTCTTTTGGAGTACGAGACCTGCTATAAGATCAGTTGAGTCTCATCTGACAGGCAGCGAACGTCAAACCAAATCGGTCCGAAACGAACGATTCGTTTGCGTTTGCACTGCATCTGTCAGTGACAGAAAAGTCACAGTACATAGTTATTAGCGTATACCTGGAGACGGATCGATTGGCGTATTTCATTTAAGGCTCGGATTGCACCGGCAACATCAGCAGAAATAACCGAGTTATAAGCCCAATGTCATGTGAAGAGGAAGGAAGTGAAGCGTAATATCAGATGTGGCAAACGTTGATATATCATCGCATTTGCCTCGAAAGTTAAAGTAGCAACTAACAGGTGTGACAGGAGCACTATCTACAGCATCACAAAATAACTGACTGATTGTCGGAGTACTAAACAACATCCAGTAAATGATAATGAAAGGAATATTTCGTGCCACAGCAACAAATTCCCGAATTCGAACCGGACCGCTCAGATAGTAGCCGCTCAAGATCTCTAAAAAAAATAAAGCGGTAGGCATTGATGGTATCCCCGCCGAGGTTTTTCAAGCAACGTCAACTACATTGTCAACTCCAACCGCTAAGTTTTAGAGCGTGCGAAAATAAGTGGTTCCCAGAGAAGTGGAAAAGAGGGATCATCATCAATTGTAGTGCTCTTCCAGCCATAACCAAGATGATTCTAGAGCGGATAAAATAGCATCTTAACTCAAAATTCGAGGCCGAACAGCGTGATTTTAGGATGGATACTCTTGCGTATATCATATCAACACGAATCATCATTAAGCAGTGTGTTGAGTTCAGGCCTTTGCTACATCTACTATTCACCGACTTTGAAAAGGCTTTCGTTATCCCGGAAATAGATATACTAATTATTAAGAGTGGTAAGTGTCACGTTCAGCACAATGGTAAAGTGTCAGATGGCCTTGGAGTGTATAGTGGAACACGTCAGGGCTGTATACTTTCACTGTTCTTATTTCTTGTAGCAAAGTACGTCGGCTAGTACTAACTGAAAGAAACAAATTATTGAGATGGACAATGAAATCCTACCTCAAACACCTGTACTACGCTGACGAAGTTCTCTTCCTCGCACATAAAAAAAATGGATCTCCACCAAATGTCACAAAATACTCAAGCTGAGGCAAGCGAAGTAGCGCTTAATATAAATGCGGGAAAAGGCCTTGTGCATTTCAAACTCCTACACTCAATTCAACATTCCCGGACAACAGGTTGAGAGAGTCGAAACGTCTCGGCCGACGGTGTCACCGAACTCGATGAGGGCAGCAGAATTGGGAAAGTTAAAGCTGCGTTTGGAATGCTAACCAAGCTGAGACTGTTCAATTTCAATGTATGATAGAACCAATACTTATAAGCGGGTGAAGGATTTGGAAAGTTACCAACATTGGAACCTTCGTAAATAGATGTCTACGTAACATCTTAAGAATTTTTTGCCCGAAACGCATCTCCAACGAACAGCTTTATCTGAGAATGGGTCAAGAACTTATAAACGTGGCAATGGATTAGTTACACCTTACGGCGCGATGTGGACAATTCGTTTTAGGGGGAAAAGTATTGAGTTTGTGTAAGCGATCATCTGACGACGATTCGCATTAAGGCTAAATTCGTCAACATAAACCTCATAAACGCGGATTATTCGTTAAAGTTGTTAACGCGCCAGTAATTTTAATACAGCCTGTTCTTGCTTCTTTATTAACTGTGTAAAGCTTTGTTTATTAAACAATATGGAATCTGTTGCTAGTGGTAAGTTTAATGATAAGAAAAGGAAAGAGTGAAATAATTTTATGTTTTATGTGCAGACCTTCGACGAGTGCACACACGACAATCGAGATTCCATACAACTGTATGGTAGCAATTCAAGAAATCCTTTTGGAGTGGACTTAACAACTTCTTTGGGAATTTTAACTGGTCATTACATTTCCTCGATAACGATGTGGATACTGCTGCTGATATGATTACTGAAATGAGATCCTCCCTCATCGAATGATGAGTATCAAACCAAAAAGAAAGACGTGGTACAGATCGAGCTGTAAACAAGATGAAAAATTAGAGAAATATATATATATTTTTTTGATCCTATAAGACCAACTCGACAGAGGAAAACCGAAAGAAATTCAAAAGAGCCAGCAGCTATTGCATCGTCTTTTTTAGGCGTGCGAAATTCCAACACGACCAAAAATACTACATGTTCCCAAAGCTAGTAAAAATATTTGGTCTTTCATCAAAAACATTTAAAATTCTTTCTTCGCTTCATCTAAAAAGGTCTTTCTCCTCTCTGGCAAAACCACTACGTAAGCTCTTTCACTGATTTTGCTCTTTAGGAAACTTTCCGAGAAGATGGAAAACAGCATTTGTCCAGCCATCCTTAAAAACGGGGAATCTTTCCCTTTTCCTACAAGCCCATTGCACTTAAGTCCCTTACTTCCTAGATTATGGAAATACTGATATTGAAATATCTCGAAACGCGAAAACTTCTTAATGACCGGCAGTATGGCTTTCGTTCGTAGAACCCAAGAGTACTTTAATCTGGCGAAAGCCAGAAAGTTCTACTTGATATTTCTAAGGTGTTTGATAGAGTTTGACGAAAATGAGTGCTTTTGAGATCGAATACCCTCTTCTTCAATGGATTAGAAACTACCTTTCGGAAAGTTCAATTCAAGTTGTCTTGGATGGTTTCAAGTCTGTTCCGTTCCTCCGTTCTGTCTCCGACACTTTTTCATTTTTATTAATGATCTCTTATCTGCTACTTCTTATCCAATATATTTCTTTGCTGATGACAGTGCTCTCTGCTTTTCATGTTCGTTCATTGGCTCAAGTTACTACTCTTCGTCTCTAGTACGGGAACGCCAGCGTTCGATATTAATGACATAACTAATTGGGGAACCACTAGCAGAGAAAATTTAATGCTTTCAAGACACAATGCTGCCTACTATCCTTAAGAGAAATTTAAACATCCAGCCATTCTCCGTGAATGACGCTGGCATCGTTGAAACCGAAAAACTTTTCAATGTCGGTATGTGTGTTAACCACATATTCGATGTCGTCAAAAATGCTACGAAATATTTAGGTTTCCTCAGGTGACTTAGGAAATATTTTACCGCCTCTGATCTGGCCCCAATATATAAAGCATTCATCCGCCCAAAATTGGTGAACAATATCCACATCTGGTCGGGTGGGCCCAAAACATCTTTGCACCTGCTAGATAGGATTCAAAACCGTCAGTTGAAATCCTTCAACAGCAGTATAATATTTTCTGTGTCACTTTGTTTTATCGCTATTTACCCCACCAGTGCTTCATAGAAATCATCAGGTGGAATCCTCTTTTCACCGTCTTGCTATGAATGCTCATTGGGTATACTGCCCACTTTTGGACGTACTTTAAAATATCGTTCCTAAGCCTTACAATTCGCTCATGGATTGCCCTGCCGAGCTTCCTATTTAATGTTCGTTATAACCTTCAAACATTTAAAACCAACGTTCATCGGCACCTCTCTTTCCATCCCCACTGAATTTCCTTCGCCCAAGCTGTGGGTAAACATTTTAAGGGAACTCTAATCCCCTTTCCTTACACAACAATTTTACAAAAAAAAACATTTCCCATGTCTACAACTACCTTACGGTGGTAACTGTGGCATGAAACATGCCCGGAAACTAACAATTCGCCGATTCACTGTCTTCTTAAGAAGTTAAGAACATTAATCATATAAAAGGGATGGATACACCCACTTCAGAGAAGATGTTATGTATCAATTTTAACTGCTGATAATTTCGAAGATGGTAATAAATAACTGCGGATACGCATGCCACACGTCCAATCGGACATTTTTTGTATCGAAAAGAAGAGACAACTGACCATTGCGATTATGATTTATAGCCACACAATTCCTCGATAACAATTTTTCACATTTCCACAAAAATGGTATCTAGATGCCCGTGGAGACTGCCCAAGTTCTTGAATGGACGTCTGTGAACATCATTATCATAATCTGACTTATGATAAGGGACAGGAAGAATACATCAGGAACTGTGTTGGTGGATTGATAACAAATTTTCTTAATGAATTATGAAATTGTCGGAGATGGAAACACCGCAAGGAATCACCGGCGGGGGAAATCAATAAATCGAATATTTTCATTTGTACGAATGTGTGCTTGTATTTCTGAACGGATTGGTTACTGTGGTATGCATGAGGTTTTGAGTAAGAGCAATTGGAATTCAATTTTTTTTTTTTATCGATGTTAAGCGGTAACAAACCTGTAAATTTGGAAATAAAAAGAGGTTGGTTCAATTGCAAAGTTGAGATATATGTATAAAAAGTACGGTCATACCAAAAATCGATGGACAAATGCTTTCCTTTGCTAAATCTGATGTCTCCCCTCACTTTTCGATAACTGTACACGAATTTATTGGATTAATTGCAACGATAACAACCTTAGTTTCCTTTGGTACAAATTAGTTAACAGCGTGGCAAATTTATATATTCAATTCCACATTATATGTGGAAAATAGAAACCGTGGTAACCCTAACATGGCAGAAATAATTCCAAAGATTCAAAAATACTTCGGCTCCAACAACAACAGCAACATCACTCTCGAAATGAAATCACAAACATCAACAATCACAAAACTCAATCCTCACATCAGCAAAACAGTCAATCTCTTCTACAGGAACTAAGCTCACTTGACAAATCTCTGACCACCTCTATTCCAGTAAAACTCGAAACTGGCTCAGAAATGTGTGACCTAAATCACCCCGAAACAACTATAAAAGATATTAATAACTCCTTTGGATAATGATCTCGTTATCCTAGAATGGAACATCCGTGGTTTTACTCCGCGGTGTCGTCATCATATTCATAGCAAGATCCGGAGGATTGACCTGGGACCCAGATAAGACTTAGTAAATTTTGTATGTAGCATACATACGCTACAGATGAAAAGAATCCCCCCCCCCCTCCACCAGTTCATCACAATATAGTTCTTTGCTATCAGCATGGCTTATATCTTCGCTTGGAAGACAGACGCAAGCTTTCCTAACGAAAAGTGATAAGCCGTCCTCCAGAGATATATCTTATAGATTTTTGAGCCGTCCGTGAAAACCAGACTGTATTCCTTTCCTGTTTCAGATTTTACTGAAATCAGTTCTGATTATTATAGTCAATAGACCAGAGTCATAAGACATGTGCAAGGTCATCAAAGCTCCAGTGTGTGTTGTACCAAAGGCTACCTTCCTTAAAACGGAAGACCTCTTTGAAAGTGCAGCCCATGATATGGATAATCAAGGCTGTTCTTTGGAGTCTGGTAATGACGGCAACAACCACGTCTTTTTTGAGAGCTTATTCCACCAGAAAACCGACGCATAGGAAGCAATTGACCTTATCACAGCCGTGGATATCTAGAGGACCCTTCTCGGTGATTGGTCCCATGTTTTCCAATAGCTTTTTTTGCACTGGCAGGAGAACAAAAACGCCATAGAGACTTTCGATATTCAGTCAATAGAAGTTTGTTATCCAGGAGACAGAACGCCGCCTTGCGGGTAACCCCTATTTATCCCTGCCACCACATATTTGCCACAGTCACCATTCGAAATCTACTATTCGCCAGCATTGTTTTTATCCACAAAACTAGTGATTCGTCTATGCCGTTTTGTCTGGCCTAGTTTCACATGTTGTCAAAAGACGTATTCCTTCTTTTCGTATGCACATTCAGTTCTACCAGATTCTGAAGCGCAAGTCAGTTTTGCATGTACTGATTTCGACCATTGTCTCGATTCTTTATGACATGAACGAAGTTAGACTTTTAAATCTGAAGGTCTTTCTGAGCATTCAGTCCTCTTCTCTGGTTTTCGCTATAAAGGCTACTCTCACTGTTCGTCAGACTTCCGGTATGAATGCCAGTGCTAGTCTTGCATTAAAGATTCTCATTACAGTTAACAGCAGCTGATTTGCACTTTTTGTAGCATAATTGGGTATTGCCATCGGTGCCGGGCGACTTGAAACCGTCAAAGGAAGCAACAGCATATTTAATGGCGCCATCCGTCATTACAACCGATGAGATATACTAGCTACAGTGTATTGTGTTATTCAGCTCAGCTTGTTGTGAGTTGTGAGCTGATTGTGAGTTGGTTTCGATTAGGTTACCTAGGAAGTAATACTAAAGTTGGCTGAGAGCCAATATTGTTGACAACCAGCTCACATGATAGTATGAAATCCAGGAGACGGTATTCTGAAAAGCATTTTGAACATTAGCATCGCAGCATATGATAAGTCTCCTCTTCTTTCTGGAAACACAGTAATCAATGAGCTTGCTACCGCTTTCGGTGGTGATGGTAATAACGAAACATAAGAAAAATAAGCAGACGTAATGACTAATTTGTGCCATTCAACGTTCGTTTTTTAGCTTATGTCTGCAGCAAGTTCTGCAACAAGTTTTCGGTCTTTCCGATAGTTGTGTGAAACTCCTCAAACATCCAGTTGCGTTTATTCCACTCCCATAGTTTCTGTACAGATATTATGGGAGGTACTCTCTAATGCGGAATAAGAATTAACCGTATCATTGCTACAATTTACCAGTGTAGCCTTCACCACGGTAGTGCTCGAGTCCTCCGATTCTGAACATGTTCCCAGGAGGTCATCTTTATCCTCTGATCGTAAAGGATTTCTTTTTAGTTCGTCGTCGGTTTCCATTTCCGACAGAGTATCTGAGGAGGAGACCTAGTTGTCGCCTCGGGTAGAATTTGTTCGGCTGAATTTGCTAATTCGGTTAAAGGATACTTATCAGCATCCAGCCCATTCCTTTTATAAACCCTGATGTATTGGTACATTGACTCGAAGCCGAACCGAATCATGCTTTTTGTCTGCGCTAGAGGGTTAAGGAATTTCTTATTGATCAAAATTAATGTGCATCTATAAGGGCCCGTTAATTCTTAAAGTTTTGCAACTTTCCAATCATGAGTCGGAAGGCTCGGGTTGCTGAGCCTGATGATGCGTGTTCTAGGTTTCTAGGGATATCCGTATTAGCACTTGGCCAAATCTCTTCCAATCCACCTATGAAAGTGTAAAAATAAGCAGATTTTGAATCGGCAGAAAGCATAAGTTTATCATGTCGTTGGTACTAACCGGAGTCGCTTCTGATGGGATGTGGTCTGGAGTTTTCCCGCATGATGGCGGGAAAGTTTCCGAAAGCTTGACGAATTGCCACCGTTCAGGTTATCAATTCATTGGTGTTGTTTTTGTCGATTATTGCAATCGTTATTGCATCTTTTAAGGCTTCGCTAAAACACTACAGAGATGAGATATTGGAAGGCTTAAAAGGCGAAGCATTGAGCAATCCGTCTTTTTGTCCGTAGTTCTCTGAATCTCCGGAATGGCTTTAAAGGTTTTGATAATGTGTAAAGCATTTCAGCGATTATATACAGTGCCTTGGATGGTACTTACCAATGCGATTGAGCCTCTGATTACCTCTTTGAGGGACAATTTTCGTATCAGCAGCAAGGACGTGGCCTACCACATACTTATTGTTGCCAAGGGTGGTGGAAGTGATAGGACCACGGATTGCCATATGGTTTGGATTTTAATTCGTTCGTTGCGATAGTCCACCATTAGCAGCCACAATATTCCCTTCGATCGACATTGCAGAAACCTTGCCGGTAGTCGGTGCAGTCAACGTTCTACCGCCCGATAGTAAAAGAGTACCGGTTACGGGGTTTGTTGTTTTTAAGAGCTTATCCATCGATGGAGTCCATCTTCATCTCCATCCGTCGTATACATATGTTACAAGATTAGCTTCTCCGCAGTTCACCAGGTATCCGAATATTTCATTCACGACTGAGCTATTTTTGGAAGTACTGGGCCCTCAGGCAGGCTGATCCTCGTCACGGGTCGTATGACACCTACTACCAGCCCAGAGGAGAAAGGAGTGTAAGGGATGGTGAAAGGTGGGGAAGGGTTGAGCATCCAGACTGTACTTAAGAAACGACAATATCCATCGAGATCTTGGCGTGCTGACAAAACGGGAAGAAATAAAAAGAATAGCAACGATATACCAACAAAAAATACCTCAGCACAGTAACCTAGAAATAATATGTCAAGCCCACATGGAATTAAATACAATACCACGCTTAAAAAGTTTACAGACACGTGATCCATCTGAGTAGGATTATGAAAAAAAAAAAAAGAAAAAATATTCGTGGCCATGTGTACTATACACCCATTGCTCCAAATTGAAATCACTGTCAATATCCTCTTGATGAACTAAATCTTCTAACTCACTTCCTGGATTTTCTTCATTCCCAAAATATGCAGTTAATTGTTTTAAATGTCAACTTATTTGTTGAATGTTAAATATAAAATAAGAAATTAAATAATAAAATATGTGATTTATAAATAAGCAGAATGTCACGTCATTACTAACCTTCGTCGAACTGACTACGGAAAGCGCCTTTATTCTTATAGTAGCTGCGTAAACAATGACCTTGAATGTGTCACCTTTATGATACTAACACTTAATGAGCATATACGGGGAATGAGGCAAAACAAACCACTGAACGATTGTTCGATTCGACGAAAATTGGTATTCTAAGATTAATTGACTGTTGAACTACTTGTATGTTGTCCTTAGGGTTAATAATATTTTCTTTGATTGGCAGCAAACACACCTTAGTCAGGGAACGTGCGTATGTCCCCTATTGTGTTTTAACTTTAATTACACTGATAAGACCATCAACTCCGCTCTGCACTTTGACTATTCTTCCCAGAGTCTATTTGGATGGTGTCAGCAGCTCGGATTTCAGCAACACCAAATTATTTGCTGAATGTTGAATTTTTTTTCAAGTAAATGAATTCTAACTATAAATTTATGATAACAGTGTATAATTTATGCAAATAACTTATAGTGACAAATTGTTATTAAATTGTTTTAGATGGATTAAGGATTAAGCAAATTTTTTTGTGACCAAACAAAAATAGAGTGAAGGTCTGTGTTAAATTCGGCTACACTGAAGGATACAAAAGACTTGGATACTTTTTTATATAATTGATCATCATCCACATAAATATGATAATCGTAGTGCATTATTATCATTTATAAACAAAATAAATAAAAGAGGGCCTAGTACAGATCCTTGGGGTACACCAGAAGTTACTGGCTTTTTTCGATTGCTAAGATATGATGCCACAAGTTGACACGAACGAATGTCAAAAGCAAATTGGTTTCTTAATTTATACACGAGAATGTCATGTACAAATGTTCACACCTATTCTCGGCATATACATAATGGGGCCACAACGTTACATGCAAATAGAACCTTATACTCAACCTTAGTCAACCCCACAGATACCTCTGAAATGCATTCAATCATTCGTTTGCTGGATTGAAAAAAAAATCACCAGGTATCGACGGAATTTGAGCGACTGATATAAAAACGCACGACGGTTATTGAAAAACGTATGAAAGGGACAGAAGAAGCACTCCGTTATCCAGAAGAGTCAGTGCGGGTACCAAAAGAACAAAAGTACCGGAAAACTTTTACCAAAACTGACAAATTGTATTCACGAAAGCTTACACAGGAGTCATCATGATCTATTGGGTATGTAATTTAATTCGTACGGTTTTTTTTCTTCAAAATTTGAACGTTTATTTAAGAAAAACATGTACAATAGTATTATTTACAGTATTGCCCATCTAAAGCTATGACTTTTTCCTATCTTTCTGGCAATTTTTAGATCCCATTCCAAAAGAACTGCGACGGCTTGGCAGCCAAGATGAATCAAGCCAATTTTTGATATTCTGCTCTGATGTGAACCGTATTTCAGCGAGGGCGTTCTGCATCGACCGGAACAAATGGTAGTCAGAAGTGGCAAGGTCTGGGCTATAAAGCGGGTGCGGTAAGACTTCCCATCCACTGTTTTCTAAATAGTTCTTAACCGGAATAGCAACATGGGGCCGAGCGTTGTCATGATGGAAAATTATTGCCTGGTGTCTGGTCGCATATTCCATGCGTGATGGTTTCACCTGGTTTTAGCATAGCACACCCATCTGATCCCACCAAATAGAGAGCATTACCTTCGCGCCATGAATATTCGGCTTTGCCGTTGATTTGGCTGGTTGGCCGGGTTTCACATATGATTTTTTGCGCTTGGCGTTATCGTAATGGATCCATTTTTCATCACCAATAACAATCCGATGCAAAAATGACTTCCTTTTGTGGCGTTCCAACAATATTTCGGTCAAGCAAAACGCCTTTCGACGTCTCTCGGATTGAGTTCATGTGGAACCCAATTTCCTTGTTTTGAATATATCCAGCTGCTCTTAAACGTTTTAAAATGGCTGCTTGAGTGACACCTAAAGATTCTGCGAGCTCTTCTTGTGTTTGGCCACAATCTTCATAGAGTAATGCTTCCAGTTCTTCATTTTTAAACCTTTTTGGCTACCCAGGACGTTCATCGTCTTCCAAGCCAAAATAACCCCTTTTAAATCGTGCCAACCACTTTTGGCACGTTTGCTCAGCTAGCGCATGTTCACCATAAATTTCCACCAAAATACGATAACTTTCGGCAGCAGTTTTCTTTATATTTAAGTAATGAAGAAGAACTCCCCGCAAAAACACTTTTTCAGGCACAAAGTTCTACATATTTGAGTGAAAAAAAAAAATTATTGTTGTCTACGCTTCAAATGAATGACATATACTGAAATGACGTACGATGACAGTAGCCTTCCAACGCATGTTTCAATGGAATAATAACAATTGAATAATACAAGTTACGCCATAGTTATAGACTTAATAGTACTGTTCATAGATTTTAGTAAAGATTTCGACACACTGAACCATTCCAACCTACTCAAAACTCTACAACGCTTTTGGAGTATCTGCACGACTTAGGAAGTATCTGCACGACTTAGGAAGTATCTGTACGACAGGCAACTTTATGTTTAAAAAAACGACGTGTTCAGTAAGATTAAAAAGGTCGAATGTGGAGTCCCTCAGGGATTGAAATTGGGTCCAATTCTTGTTTTTTTCTATATACGAAAGAGCATCTTCTGGTCTTTAAAAAGGGTATTCCCTTTTGATTTTGCTAACGATACATTACGAATTCTATAATGCAGTAGGAATTTGGTGGTGCCGCGACAACGGCTTGATGGTTAATACGAATAAAACAAATGCATACGAAATCCTAGTTTTAAAGCGACGCATATCCTAATAAAATTCTGAAACGATGACTATATCGATGACGAATATGTCGACAGTTATAAATTTGAAAGTTGTAATTGACTTCTAGTTAGAGATAGAAACACAGGCAAATTACATTTGGACCTGAAAAAGGCGTTGTACGGGTTAATGCATCTTGAGTACCACACCACGTTGCCGATGCTGAAACAAGTATACTACGCCCCGGTAGAGTCTAAGCTTCGGTATGGTATATTTGACTGGGATGATGCAGCGAAAACTAAAGCCTTAAAGCTGCAAAGACTACAGAAAGCGGCTCTTAAGCAAGTAGTACAAAACAATCATCAACATAATGAGCAAAGCTTTACAGATGAAGGGATTAAAAAAGTTGCAGCACCGCTGTAAAAAGTGTATCAAGTTCAAAGGGGATTATATTGAAAAATGAATTGTCAAAACTTAAAAAATTTGTGTTTTCATTTCTAATCCGGGTATTCATCAAACAGCCCTCGTTTATTGGTTTGTACGACCCCAGTCCAACAAATTACTCATCTAATGGCTGACCAGATAGCTTTTTCCAATTGTTACGTCTCATCAGCTGTTAAAGTTAATAATAACATCCAGCTATCGAAATATTCAAAAAGGTATTGTTTTATGCTTGCCGAGCGTGAGTACAATCTTTTGGATCTTAAGCCACCAAGCAGATAAAGATTAGTGAGAAATGAAGAAAACATAGCCAGAAATGTCGATTTCGCACCGATCAGATGAACTGGGCAGCGCAAGAGAATTAGGGCCTAAAACAATATAAGATTGTGCTGACGCATGAATTGAAGCCAGGCGAACTTTGACAATCCGGTGGAGATTCGGATTTTGGCCAAAAAATCGGATTCTCGGACGAGGCCCATTTTTATATCAGCGGCTATGTTGTCAAGCAAAATTGCTTATGGTCGGCCAAGTACCAATGCATCCACAGTTTGACTGTACTCGTATGGGGCGGTTTATGGTATGGCGGCATCATCGGACCTTAATTCTTTCGAAATGAGGAAGGAGACACCGTTACCGTCGGGTATAGAGTGATATTAACCAACTTTGATACTATATATCCAACAACATTGACATATTCGAGCTGTGGTATCAAAAAGACGGCGTTACATGCCATACAAATTATTAGCGACGCATTGCTCGAAGTTGTGAAGGAGAAATTTGGCGACTAAATTATCTCACGGCGAGCGTTCATTAATTGTCCAGAGAATTGCACGGAAAAATTCAACATTTGAGTTGCGATAAAAATGCAATTCGCATGTGTCACTTAAATGTCCAATATATTGTAAATAAAATCGTTGAAGTTGGCTCTTTATTTGAAGGTCGATCCATGGATATCATGGTTAAACACAGATATGCAAAAAAACGTTTTAAAATTCGGTGATATGAGATGTACCGTGCTGATCGGCTTAGTGGGCCGTGTGGAGGTGTAGCAATTTATGTAAAACATTTTCTTAAACCTAGATTCGTAAAAAAAAATAAATGATATTAGACGCAAATAGTTACTGTGTATACAGCACCTACATGAAAGTTACAAATTATCTCGAAGAGTTGAGGCCTCTTTATCCTAAATTTGTGTTATATGGTGACTTTATTCCCGGTATTCTAAGGGACAAAAGCAAGCAATTTGATGACACAGTTAATCCGCTGGGCTTACAACTTGTTAATGACGTCAATCCTACTCATTTTCAGCCTGACAAAATACCCTCTTTGATCGATGTTTTTCTTGTTTCCTAAATAGACTTAGTAGAACATTATGACCAAGTTGCCGCCCCAGGATTCTCTCACCATGATAAGATTATTTTGTTTTTAGGTGTTGATTCTCCTTGTTTTAATGAAACATTCGTTCAATTCAGTAAATTTTTTTTCATTGATGCCGCTACTTTCTTTAATGACTGTTATAATCTTGATTGGTAACCAATCAATTCCTCGTCAGATGTAAAAATGTCTTCTGGACTAAAAAAAACAAAAAAAAACATCGACCAACTTTTCAATAAAACCGTGCCTCTCGAAACTAACTTATTTTACTTTAGGTGGCGTCTAAAGTAAATCTAAATCTAATCTAAAACTAAGTATTACCAAGCTAACCTTAGTTCTGATAAGACAAGCTCGGCGTTTTAAAAATCTATTCACCAAATCATAATCAACAAAAGTGACATAGACAACAGTAATATGTATTGACCTAAGCTTGATCTAAAACTTACCAATTGTGCACTTGTCAGTAGAAATCAAGCAATCAGTCAATACTATTCCCCTTTTTTGACGCCTTCACAGCGAAACAGCACACTTGGTTTGGATAATATCCACCACAAATTCGTAAAAATTCGATTGCCTGTTCTTTTTAAACATGTAACACAATTTTTTAATACAATTGCAATGACCGGTACTATCCCCGAAGGATGGAAGCAAGCAAAAATACTCCCGGTTCGCAAATCAAGCTCGCAAAATATCGTAATTCCGATGTAATGTCGAGCACCCGGCCGGTGCTGAATCTCGTAATTATATTGTTGCATCAATCCATCTGAATGGTAATCCCCTTTGAACTCGATGCACTTTTTATTTCCGACAGTACTGCAACTTTTTTAAACCCTCCGTATCGTACGACTTTTGTTGACCTGCAAAATACTCCTCAGCGGCGGCGAGCGATCTTTTAAGATTTGAGAACAAAAAGAAATCGCTGGCAACCAAATCCGAAAAATACGGAGAATGGAAGAGCAATTCGTAGTGCAATTCGATCAATTTGGCTCTGGCGACTGCTGAGGTGTGAGCCGGTGCTTTATCGTGGTGGAAGAGCACTTTTTTCTTCGCCAAAAGTGGTAATTTTTTTTCTTAAAATCGGCGTTGAATCGGCTCAATAAATCGACAAGGTATGTTCCTGGGATTGTTTTTTCCTTTTTAAAATAGCCAACGTGGATCACACTTTGAGCGTCCCAAAAAAGGGGGGCCATCACCCCTATTCTTTGGTGCCAGTTCACCGTGTAAAATCCATTGTTTCGATTTTTCTTTGGTCTCTGGTATATACCAATGAATTCATGTCTCATCGATGGTCACGAAACGACGCAGAAACTCCTCCAAGTCTTTGAAGTGGTCTCATGATTGCGCTTGTTCTCCGGTGTGAGCAAATGCTACACCCATCACGCGGACAGCTTTCTCATGTCCAAAATCTCATGCAAGATGTGGCTAAAGCGTTCACTTGAGATGCCTTCTATCTCAGCTAACTCGCGAATTTTCACTCGGCGGTTCGCCAATACGAGATTATGGATTTTGTTCACGGCTTGCTCTGTGGTAACCGTTTTTGAGCCACCTTGGCGCGGTTCGTAATAAACTACGACGAAGCTCTGTTAACCAATGGTAAAAGGTTGTACGCCGTGAATGGGTCCCATAGACATAATTGAGAATGGGCTTGATTTCCTCGCATGGTTTGCCACTCAAAAACAAAAATCGGATCACGGAGCGATACTACTCTTTTTCCATGGTGTCACCAAAAAACACTAACACGATGTTTTGAAATTTGTGTTGAAACAAAACTAAACATCAGATTGTCACCAAATTTTGACAGGAGGAGGCTAAAAGAGGTTATACGAAATGATGGTATACTCATTTTGACTCAGTAGCGTCACCTATCATCCAATCCGGGTACTCATCAAACAGCTCTCGTAATTGTCTAAATTTGTGTTTTACTATAGCTGGGTGCGTTTTTGTTGTATCGTGCTATATAAGGAACCTCCAAATCATTTTGCTATCCAGGTGGATCCCAAGTATCATATTTGGCGACTGGCTGGATGGATATCTGTTTATTGTTTATTGTTGTAGGTATAGGTGTGAATTTTGTTTTCGAAGGGTGTAGATAACTTGCATTGTATAGTCTTTGGTGACTTTTATGTGCCACTTTGTGAACCACTCAATTACATTGTCCAGTATTTGTTGTAGTTTATGAGTTGTAAGTTGGAAATTGTGTCCAGAGTTTAGTAAAACTGTGACGTCAGCAAAGGTGGCAGTAATGGCTGTTTCTCGGACAGGGGTGGGGATATCTGCTGTAAAGAGTAGATATAGATAGTAGATAGGGCCCTAAGATGCTACCTTTGTGTATTCCAGCTTTGATCGAGCTGATCTGTGAGAACTAGTCCTTGACTAATGAAAAATCGGTACGAGAAGTAGTCCTTCGGAACGATGTTGCTCAGTTTGAATAAGAGTTCCTCATGCCAAACCGAGTCGAATGCCTTATCAACGCCAAAGTGTATTGATACGCAGAATTATTTGTCATCCATGGAGGTTGATATCGTTTCGCCACTCTGTGTATTTGTTCGATATTTAGGTGTTGTATTCGAAACTGGACCGGTGAGTCTTTTTAGCAAAAGCTTTGCAAAAACCTTTAATATTACATGAAGCAGACTTATAGGTTTATATGAAGATGTCTCGGAATATCTATCATTTCTGCGACTTACTAAAGTTTGGGAAAGTGTTTTAGACTGACAATGCTGTTGAAGAGGTTTCGTAGGAAAATAAATACTAATTGTGGTAGTTCCTTTGGTAGTTTACCAGTCAGAAGGTCGTAGCCAGGAGCTATTTTTTACAGTTTATCTCTTTTTTGATGGAAAGGCCTTTCGTTTTTACTGTTGTTTTTATTGTTGTTTTGTTTGTTGTCTGTATCGTTGTTATGATTAAGTGTTGTGTCTTTGTCCTGACTATCTCCAGTCCCTGTGTTGTCTAGTTTCTTGATGTGTGGGTGATGTCATGTACCTCGTGACCCTCCATAGGAAGTGATTTGTCTCAGATGTTGGCATTATCGTACTGAGATAGTTGAAGAGGTTCTTGTTCTGAATTTCCTTAAGTTTGTGTTTCAGATCTTTGGTTATCTTGTTTAGTTCGGTTTTGTCATTTGGTGCTTAAGTCATCTGTCGTCTTTTCTCTCTGTCTGTATGAGTTTTCTTTTGTAATATGTGAAGTCGAAGAAATATTGTTAGGTTTATGTTCTATTGTGTGCGTTACACTTTGAGATTCTTCGTTTTGATTTGAGGGGGATGTTAGTTGATAAGTAATTATTTATGGGGAAGTATTCCAGTCATTTTTCGAGTTGTAGAGCTCAGTAAGGGTAAATGATCTGAGGAAAGATCAAAAGACGACTTGATGTGTATATTGGCCGTGTTTATGTGGGCCAGTAAGTGCTCGTGCTGATGGCTTTACACTTGCCTATTAAGTCTATTAAGTCTGTATGCTTTGCATCAAACTCGCCTACTACTAGAAAGCGATTGCCTATACTTTTCAGATAGTTGTCATATTGGGTAGTAGTAAGTAGTGGGGCAATAGATTCAGGATATTACCATGGGCCCATGTATATATTCTATACGAATAGATGTAGATTGGATGTAGTCAGTTTAATATTCGTTAAATCTAGTTTCCTGTCCTGTTTCATCTAAATGATCTGTGTTGAGAGTTTCGTAGCCATAGAATTTTATTGTTGTCAATGCAATTAGCATTGTGTCAGTTTGATTGTCTTTTAAGTATTCTTTGAGTTCCCGGAAATGTTGGTGTAGTCCATTTGCATTGCATAATGGTGATTTTGAGAGATTTATGGTCTGCTTTTATCTTGTCTGGTAATTAATAGTGTTAGGATGTTTCGAATGTTGTTTATTTGTGTTATTAGTTGCTTCATCATTTCTTTTAGTTCATTTATATCAGATATTTGTTCCAAGTCTGTTCGTGATAATTTTGCTGTTGGCGCTGGTAATAAAAGTTTGGTGCAAAAGCTAAAGTTGTGTGATAATTTATTGCAACAGGTGCGCTTTTTAACCTAAAATTTTGTCCAGTGGTAAAGTTCATTTCTATTAAGTGGCAACGTAAGCAAGCATTATTGTAGTATTTGGCATAAGCACAATCCTCAAGAAGTGTATCAAAAACTCCCCGACTTATTGGTAGAAAACTGGTAATTGAGCGTTAGCTTTGAAATGTGGTAAGCTCCTAGGCCCTGCTGAAAGTAACAGTTATAAATCAGAAGATGTCATATTTTGACATGATTTTGATGAGCCTTTAAACAGAATATCAAAGTAGAAAATGCATTTACATTTACACAGACACGTCGGAGGACCGTGCTAGAAATACAAGGGAGGGATGATATACTGAACTCTGGTAAACCACACGCTCTATCTTTGCTCAATATGAGTACACTATTTATTAAGCAACAGCAGAATCGTGACTACATACTATGTAGATGAAAAACTGTGATGACTTCTGATATGGTGACTACTGTAGGGCACATGTTAACACAGACACCTAAGCCCGCGTCTCATAACAGTCCACATCAAGGTTTAGTTCGCTAACGTAAGCCTTATATGCGCTCATGCCCCCGGAGAAGCCAAGGAAAACCCTACCAAAGGATGTTCCTACGAGGTCTTCAACAAGACAAATGAGTAATGACTTAAGCACGAAGAAGAAATCCTACTATGTGATTTTAACGTGAAGATATTACAGGAGAACATCTTTAGTTGGCCAGTTGGCAGCAAACTTAGGTTTATTGGAAGGAATGTCACTACAGCAAGTACTCAATACTACCGAATCATGAAACGCAAAACCAAAAGATCGATGTAAGTCATGCTTCCATCTAGGATAATTTAATAGTTTCAGCAAAGGTACAAATGCAGATTTTCCACTAGCCACCACAAAGCAGAACTACTGTGAGAAGATGTAACATAGAATAGTCGGGATCATTTCAAATACGTATAGTAAATTGCCTCAACCAATGGCAACATTCCAACCCAAATGGGTTTCATACAACCACTGCCAAGAAATCTCGGGTTAGACGAAGAATGGCGGCAAGGAAGGACGAGAGCCGCTCATGAGCTCTACGAGCAGAAGATGCAATAAGAACATCGGCCTTTCCAGAAGAAAAAAAAAGAGCACAAGAAGCGCGAGAGCTTACCAACAGGTAAGAAGAACGTGTCAAGGCAATAAGTCCTGTACAGAAATCTGTGGAGATAAAGAAGGAAACCTTGTACGATATTTGAGTCCCGCCGTCACGTAGAATAGACCATTCTACCTTGACGATGATACCCCAAACTTCCATCCATTCCATATTCATCATCTTTTCATCGATTTTATGGTCGCATAGATACCATTTACAGACACCAGATATATGGAGCCATGTCCAGCTTTGGCATTCTTGGCAAGCTCGTCCGTCTATACTGAATGACGATTGAGAATGTTCTCTGCTCCGTCATAGTCGTCAACAACTTAACCGAGATCTTTGATGCCAAGGAAGGCAAGGCACAGGAGAACACTAGAGGTACAATCTTTCAAAACTCTATGCAACTATTAGCGTACGAAGATGATATTGGCATAATTCACTGAACTCAGCCGACTATCACCAGTAGTATCCATAGTAGTAAAATGGACTCTGCCGAAATCGGCTTAGCAGCAAGACAAGGCCAGACCAAATACTTGTATACGCTGTCAACAAAAAGGGACACACAGCATGGACGAATTAGACAGAACGTCACAGTCGACTGAAGTTTGCCTTTGACTACCTTGGCTCCAGATCACTCTTTCGAATCGCTGTTTCTTTGGGATAACAAGGCAATTAAGTAGTAAGGCCCCTGTTCGAAAAACTAAGGAGAATATATATAAAACATTGACCATACCAGTCCTGCTTTATGGCACTGAAGCATGAACTCTATCGGTAGCGAATGAAGATATCCTCAGTCGTTTTGAGAGAAATATATTCGATTCAAAGACGGTGACGGGCTTTGGAGGAGGAGACACAACGACGAACTATACGAGGTGTACAGCTACATCGACCTAGCCACAAAACTGCGCATCCGTCGCCTTAGAAGTCTAGTACATATAGAGCAAATAGACGCCAATGCTGCGGCCCACAGTCTTCAAATCTAACCAGGAAGGACAATGCAGTAGAGGGAGACTTAATATTAGGTGACCGAGCTGTAGCGCCACCTAATTATGTAAGTAAGGACGGTATAATGGAAAAATCAAAATCCTAAATACGTTGACTCTTATTTCAAAGTCACATGTGCTCCGACGAATTCATAAACTGCCGACTGACACAAGCAGATATTTGGCGGCTAAGAGCCATCAGCTCTTTTCTTTAGCATGGCCAATTCCTGCAAAAAATAATTCTGTTCACAGCGTCACTAGAAATTTTTTGGTAAAAACGCGAGTTGAATCCCTGTCATATGCAGAACGTGACAAAGTGCGTCTGCCTGATCTACGCAAACCCTTTTTCGACAATGTGTAGCGTGACTGTTTGTTCTGGTTTAGACAGTACGATTATCAGGATATAGTTGTCATTAACTTTCGGCAAAATCTTTTGCCATATAAATAGAATGCACGACCTCCCTTATCAGTATGACGCAGTCTTATCCTCTGTTTAGGATAATTCAATTTTTTTTTTCAATCTCTAAAACTTATCGTGACAGTGTAAGGCCTCTGTGGTGCACGTTGAAGCATGTGTTATCTCATCAACTAAATATGTCAATTTCAGTGGGTCACTTAAAGTCAGAAACACGAATTCGACGTCGGGATCCATGTCCTGTCATCCTGGCACAAGTTTTGCACATTCCCAGGCCTGTTCCTAAAATTAAAGGAAAAAAGTTATAAAAAAATGAGCGTGCGTCATGTAATTGCTTTATTATCATTATGTTAGGTGGATGATGTCTCCATCGTCTATTATCCCTTATCAGGATAAGAGATTGGGGTAGAAGGAAAAAAGAAAACATTAATTTTATTAGCTCGTCTCAAATTTCTTATAACCAAAGGAAACTATATATAGCTGGCAACGCCAACGTAAATGCTACTGCTATATCTATTACCGCTATTGGCATTGAGAATGACAGCCACATCGTCACATAGCCATGCTCTCTTGTAAATCCTTTTTATGCTCCAAAGAAAACTGAGCGACATCAACAGGAAGAGAAACATAATAGTAGCAGCGACATACGCATCAGTGTGGCCATGGTGGTGTTTATTGTTTTTAAAATTAAAAATTTATCTTATATCATTTTTTAGGAATGAAAAACTTGAAGATCTTCATCCAAAGTTTCTCCAATTTTTTGATATCATCTTCTAATAAAAAGATTAGTCGAGGTCCTCCAAATAAGCGTTTGTCTGAACAATGATTTCATCTTTGGATGAAATCTTTTAGGGGTGGCCGTAGTGTAGTGGTATATGCATAGACTCCTCAAGCAGAGGGTCGTGGGTTCGAATCCCGTGCGAGGCAATTCTGTGAAAAAGTCTTTTCATAGAATTTGTATGTAGTTATATGAAAAAAGGCATAACACTGATGTTGGAGTGGTTGCTGGCTGGGCTAAATGTAACGAACTAACAACTAGCACGTACTTAAGACCCACTGGTTGAGGATGTACTGACTCGTCCCGTCCAGTTTGACAACCACCTCTGGGAAAAATATCGAAACCTAATACACCTGAGTTTCAAACTACTACACCACACACCCGCGCTCTGGAGAAAAAGCCAGTAAAAGGGTATTCATATCCCCTTGGTGCGCGCGCAGCAACAAAAAAAAAAAAAAAAAAACCAAGTCGTTGGAATCATCGTCAGTCTTCACTGAGTGTCGTGGGGTGCACATCTCATCTGAAAGCTAATCGGTCGTTAAACTTTCAAAATGCTTTGCTCGGTGTTTTTATACTTCTTCTTCATCTTCTCCGTCATAATGACCCGCTTTAGAGAGAAGTGCGTAAGTTCAACGAAGATTATCGGTTTGTTTGATTGATTTTCATCGCCTTCCTTTCTGCTTTTCTCTTTTTCACATAACTGTTTATTTGCCTGTCTGTTACTACGATGCTCAAAGCATATCGGAATATTTGCTGTGCCACATGTTTAGATTTGTTGTCATCGACATCAGGTACTCTGGCGATTTCAATGCAGTTTTTCAATTGAAATTTTTGTTTCCAATTTAATCTGTTCTTAAGAGAACGAAATTTTTGTTTTAAAATTCTGCTGTATTTGGCCCATTCCCGGCGAAGTGCTTGTTTTAGGTGGTCCAAACTTTGGTATTTTTTAGTACCAAACTTTGTATTCAAAATACCACAGACAGAGAAATCCAACGGATTTGCATCCGGAGAATTTGCAATCCATTTTGTCGAAGAAATGAGGTGTGGAACATTGTTTTTTAACCAATCTTGGTTGACGCGCGCTTTGTGAGACGGTATCGAATCTTGTTGAAATGTTCACGGTCTTCGACCGAAATGAGCGGAGAGCGACCATCGACGGTTTAGCGACCCAAACCATCACCATCGGTGCTGACTGCTTTCTGGTGGCCGTCCGAAGGTGTAAATTTTCGAGGGACCTCTCTGCCAAGTAAACTCGCAGAGTATTGCTCGATAGCAAATGGATACTCATCGGAAAAAACCAAGTTCGGTAACTCACCACTTTCTTGGAAGTGTAGCCACTCCTTCGCTCTTTCGACTCTAACTTTTTTTCGTTGCGGTGTAAGATCGTGTGCTTTTTGGAACTTCAATGGCTTGAGCCCAAGCTTATTTTTCAGTATGTGTTGCATCCGTTCCAAAGATATATTGAGCTCACGAGTCATTTTTCTTCCATTTTGACGCGGATTTCGCTTGCTATGTTTTCTTATAGTATTTTAAGTTGAAATCATTGTAATTGAAATTATTGAGAAATCAATATCCATCTATCTATTTATATATCCTCCCGCCGATCCACTGGAAAAGAAAATAGTCACTGGGGGCTAAATCCAGAGAATTTGGTGGGTAGCTACGGACACCACGCATAAGTCAATCCACGCAGTGAATTGGTGAGAGAGCATTCTGCCTGGTCAAATGTTGCCGTTTGTCCTTCGAATTTTTATTGAACTTTTCCAGTAAGTAGGCCTACACCTCGTTGCCTGATGGACTCACTTTGGCCTGCGCTGATTCGTCCGAAAAACCCACTCTTTCGGTGTAAAACCTGGTGCCAACAACACCGGACTCTTCTTTGAAGTTGTCGCACTGTGAGAACACGAAATTCGTTTTCATTAATTTTAGCCAAAATTCAGATAGTTGCAGATAGTTGTTTTAAAGATTGGTTAAATTTGTCCGTAGAATTGGGTATATTTTTTAACTCGCGGTTTTTTCAAAATTTGAAAGTTTACTAAGAAAAACATGTACAATAGTATTATTCAAAGTATTGCTCATCTGAAGCTATGACTTTTTCCCATCTTTCTGGCAATTTGTGGATCCCATTCCAAAAGAACTGCGCTGGCTTGGCAGCCAAGAATGAATCAAGCCAATTTTTGATATTCTGCTCTGATGTGAACCGTATTTCAGTGAGGGCGTTCTGCATTAACCGGAACAAATGGTAATCAGAAGGGGCATGGTCTGGGCTATAAGGTGGGTGGGATAAGACTGTTTTCCAAATAGTTCTTAACCGGAATAGCAACGTGGGGCCGAGCGTTGTCATGATGGAAAATTATTGCCTCGTGTCTGGTCGCATATTCCGAGCGTTTTTCGGCTACTACTCTCTTCAAACGGATTAATTGTGTTCGGTAGCGTTGTCCATTGATGGTTTCACCCGGTTTTAGTGGCTCATAATACAGCACACCCATCTGATCCCACCAAATACAGAGCATTACCTTCGCGCCATGGATATTCGGCTTTGCCGTTGATTTGGCTGGTTGGCCGGGTTTCACATATGATTTTTTGCGTTTAGGATTGTCGTAATGGATCCATTTTTCATCACCAGTAACAATCCGATGCAAAAATTACTTCCTTTTGTGGCGTTCCAGTAGCATTTCGGACATGCAAAACCGCCTTTCGACGTCTCTCGGCTTTTGAATATATCCAGACACCCAAAGATTCTGCGAGCTCTTCTTGTGTTTGGCAACAATATTCATAGAGTAATGCTTCCAGTTCTTCATCTTCAAACTTTTTTGGCTGCCCAGGACGTTCATCGTCTTCCAAGCCAAAATCACCACTTTTAAATCGTGCAAACCGCATTTGGCACGTTCGCTCAGCTAGCGCATATTCACCATAAACTTCCACCAAAATACGATGACTTTCAGCAGCAGTTTTCTTTATATTTAAGTAATGAAGAAGAACTCCCCGCAAAAAGTTCGACATATTTGAGTGAAAAAAAATGAATGACATATACTGAAATGACGTACAATGACAGTTCTGCGAAGAACACCGCGTAGATCAGTGATTGGTATGTTGTTTGCTGGCGTGGAACTAGGCGACCGCAAGACTGGAGTTCTTTTAATAACCAGCTTCAAAAAAAGCGAACTTTCGAGTCGGGAACTTAAAAATCAGGTCAACGAAATCTTCAATCGAATGATACTCGATAGCAGGCTGCGCTCCAAGATCGAGTATGAAAGCAAAAAGAAATCGCTGCAGCATTCTCTTTAATAGGCCCACAGAATCCTGCTGTCTATAGCAGTCAGTTTTATCCTAATATACGCGGCTCAAGTATGGGCGGGAGCACGAAGGCAGAGACGAAGATTGCAGTCTCTGCTTAATTAGAATTATTACCGTCTTTCGAACAAATTGGGAGACTTGAATTAAATGCACAGAGTGTGCCTTACCTAGTATTAACAAACGCGAGTTTAGCTACAATAGTAAGGTTTACATGTGTTAGAGTATCTGTATGCGAGAGAGTAAACTGATAGCCGACTAGTAGCTTCAAAAGTCGACGTAGTCCACCATACTCGTTTAACTCGTACTTGCCAAACCCTGACGACCTCTGACGATATCGTCAGACAGTCTCCTTAGCGTAGTTGTGGACATGATAAAGTAAATTTGTTCAAACAAAATCCATCTGGTCACACTGTCCTTTATAACAATATCCGGCACTTGTTTCTAAGAAAAAAATAAATCGAAATTCAATTTCAAGGTTAAAATAGCAAACGATAAGGGCAGTAGCAATACGAAGAACTAACAGCTAACGCCAATAGTCAACGTCCTCGTCGTCATCGTCGTCGTCGTTGACGTAGTCGTTATTGTCGGTTATTTGCCACATCTACCATGCCGCTTTTTGTTTATTTTTTATTATCCTCATCGTTACTATGGAATGGGGCAAGGTGGGGTGCAAATTACTGTGCCACCAGGGCATTTTTATATTAGGCAACGCAACTTTTGTTGCTTCAGGCTTTTCAGCATTGCCATAAAGCGTCGGCATCATTGCTGTGTTCGGTGACGTGAGTTAGCTGGGCCTTGCTGATGGCAGAATATACGCAAATTTGACTTCTTTTTCGGATGAACTCGTTTTTTTTTTTTTTTTTTGTCTTTGGAAGAACACTTTTGACTTTTATGTGCGAAAATAAAGATCCACCTACGCAATAGACCGCATACATATTTACTCATTTACTCGACGTAATCAGTTGAGAAACGGAAGTAGTCATTTTTTTCTTCTATCTTTTCGTTTTGTTAAAAATTTGCTCTCATCGTGTCGTTGGTTTGTGATTTTTGTCCTTCGGAAGTCGTCGCTAATCTGCACTCTTTCTATCAACGACAGAAGGACTTCTTCCTTTCCTTTTGCTTTGTTTTTTTTTTATTTTTCTTGTAAAACGACAGAATCAAAACGGTTTGACGATTTGTTGACAATTATCTGCAGGACATATCAAGGACAAGAAGAAGAATCTCTCACACCTGAATCATTGGAACTGAGCTAAGAAAGCCTTTTGGACGAATACTTTGCCTCCTAGTGATGACAATTACCTTGGATTTTCATTTCACCGACGCAGCATGGGTATCCTTTTTCATTTCTGTTCTATTGACGTTGCCGCCATCATTGTTTCTTTGTTATAATAAAGAACGTGATTTGTATTATGACAAGGATAACGAAGGGAAATTACACTTTCACTCATTCATAAACTTCTACTTGGTTAAGCATTCATTGGTGGCTTCTTCACCTACTTTCTTTGCTCTTTATTTCTTGTTCCGCCAGGTTCTACACGTATGTGGTACTTCTCAGGTGAGAGGGTACTTCGTTTTGTTATTTTTTAGGCCAAACGCAACAGTTGTTGCTGAAAGGGAATTTCTGCGAAAAATATTAAAATTAAAATCATCATCCAGGCTTTTGAGCTATTTTAAAGGCTCTATACACTTGATGATACACTAGATGTTCACATTCCTCCAACAGAGACAAGCTAATTTTTGAACTACCTCAAAGTAACATGGCAGGAAAAGGGAATAATTATTCATCTAGTCGAGGATAGACTTTAAAAATCAACAGCAATCAGCATCAGATCGTCTTGAAGGAATATCTTCAATTAGAACAAGGATTCTAGCCATGCGGGATCACCATATTGAGGGTAATGAGGAACTAGGATTAGTAGTGGATAAGTAAACGACTATTTGATCTAATTGAGGAAGCCATCCACGAAGAATCGGTGATAACATCAACCTGATTTCCTGGCACTTATGGCCAAAAAGGAAGGGAATTTAATCCTTTTTCACAGCAAAGAGCGGTGAATCAGGAGGGAATATGACCGAAGCATAGATGTGTTTAAAATAGCACATTTTGCACCTACTTAGTGGACATCAGGTAGTGATGCAAGAAGATAATCCTCTTCCAGCTGCACCCTCTCCCAATAAAGAAGAAGCTGGCTTAGTACAGAACCACACTCAGCCTCAGCCAAATCATCGAACTTACATGGATGGAAGAAAGCATACCCGATGGACTGGACTATCAGCTCCAATGTTTTGTAAGAAATTTAGAGGCATACCCTGCTTAATGTCTTTATCATCTCTTCATCCATTCTGTAAGCCGAATATGATAGCATCGTCGTTTTGAGCTTTGAAAGGCGATGACTGAATTCGGGATCTCGGAAATATTGATCCAACTGTGTCGTATGGCGCCAGAAAATCCAACGTTCCTCCGAAATATTCCCTACGTGCACCGAATTTCAGCAAAGAGAAGCACTCTCATGTGATTTCTTCAACCTTGTGTTGGGACAGATAGTGCACAGCTGAGGTGTTAACACTGAGACCCTTTTTTTAATAAATCTATGCAGCTGCTGGGAAACGCAGATGACACCGACATCATTGGTCGGTCCCAGCATGCCGTCATTGAGACCTTTATGGCAAGTGAAGAACAGTCGAAACAAGTTGGCCTTGGGTATGTCTAATGAAAACAAAACCAAGTGCATGTTGTCCACAAAGAAAAAGAAGTATCTATCCGCCATTTACAACAAAACATCACTATTGACAGCATTAACTTTGCAGATATAAAGGAGCTTAGCTACTCCGGAGAAAGCAGATAAATTCTAGGAAACCGCTGCTTCTTCGGTTTGGCAAAAAAATCCTCCTAAGTCGGCGGTGAAACGCTATAAAATATTAATCTCACCAGTTCTGCTATATGCGTATGCGAGGATGGTAATTGAGGAGAATTGCGAACTCTGTGAGCTGTATCAAGATGGAGTCCAAAACAAAGTTATATTTAATTTTATTTTACAATAGAATCGTTCAATTTTCAACAGAGGTAAATGAGGGAATGTTACCTTTCCCAAAAATGTAGCCAAATCCCAATCTAAATTCAAATCTTTTAAGGATACACAAAATCCCTGAGGTAAAGTTGAAAAACGATCCCAACGAGCAATTTGCAGAAGATTGGTCACTACCTCAATGCGAAACATTAATGGTAACTTTGTTGCAGCCAAAGGCTTCCCTTATCGTAGTAGTTCTGATAATGTTTTCTTTTCTGTTCATTTTTGGACACTATTGAAACTACTTCAGGCACCATGACTTTCGGCCAGAGTGAGCAACGTGAGGAGTTAACCTCTTAGAAAACAGCATACGCTTGGCTTAGATCTGGGGTATAACTAGTATGCTAACTTTGGATAGCAGGCGACCACCAACTTCTGTTCACTGTTTATTGACTCAGATTCGAATACACTATATGAAGTCACACGAAGAATGTTGTTTGGTTGACTTCTCATGTCAATTTTGCGGCGGGTTTGAAACCTAAGTCACTAAGAATAAGTCACTGCAATGTGTCTGATACGGTAAGTTGAGACTAAAGGAAAGGAGGCGCTAGTGAAATAAGCAGGATTGAAGTGAAATATTTGCGATCCGAAGACTCAAACTTACTGATTTCCGAAGCTAGGAGAATCCGAACTGGAAATTTAGTAGGCGACGGGACTCCCCGTAGCAATATAGTGTGTTTAGTTAGGATAGGTGTGATTCCGGCCAATATATATCTCAACCCCCCTACAAAAGGGAGTCATCTATGTCTCGTTAGAGCTCTGCCATGCTGTGATGAAAGCATTCCTCAACAGTGAAATCCATAAAGCAGATTGGCACAGATCAGAACTCGGCGGACTTCATTAAGACTGCTTTAGACTGTCTTGGTAAGATTTGGCAAGGAACCCAGCTAGATGTCTAACAAGTACTCGTGTAATATCCCTCATATACCTAAAATTCAAAACTCATCCACTATTCCAAATGGTTCTTAAGATTTTTGATTGAGATACCATGAGCTTTGGGGTACCACCAAATACGGCAAGACACCTGACAGAGAGTGTTCATCAGTCGGCCCAGAGATTTCTAATTGACAGATGAATCCAATCCAAGGAACAAAGAACGAGTCATCAATCTTGCCTTCACCCTATCTTGTCCCATATTAAAGACGAAAGAGATTAAGTGCCTGCGTGGTGCATTACAGACCTGCATCAACAGCATTGCAAAGGAAGAAAGAACTTTAATACAAACTTTCTAGGACTCACAATATACTCACAGATGCCCGCTAACATTATTTAGTATGCCTAAGGCACAATCTCCTAATTTACATGTAATTTTGGTCTTGGCTCACATTCTCTTTGGATCATCCTACCAATGTTAAATGTAATCCCTCTTAATTTCTCGAGAAGTTTCTTACCAGACAGTAAACTGAGGGGAGAGAAATAATTACAGAGTGAAATAAAAGCGTACGAAGGACTTTAGCTTCTCCAGAAGAAGATATTGACAGTTTGTAGTCCAGGAACAATGTATAGAAATTTTATTAAAATGAAAAAAACGGGTCAAGATAACAAGTTCCGCGCAAAAACATGTAGAAGTACTAAACTGAAGTTTAATCACAGTCTACTAAGGATATGGAAAAATTTATTCTGAGTAGACCGTTCAACTTAGACGATGATACTCAAACCTTTCGTTTGAGCAGCTGGAAGTGACTTTGTGGATAGAATATACCAGCTCATTTCTAACATCTGATCAAAGAGGTGTAAACCTGATAAATTTATTCTCAGCACCCTTCGCCGGATCTACCAGAAAATAGACCCCATCAACTGCGCACACTTTAGAGATATAAGTCTAACCAAAATGTAATCTGCCATATTGTGTATAATGTCTGAAACCCTTCAGTGCGGTTTCAGATCAGGAAGTTTTTCAATTGTCCAAATGATTACATAAAAAGAGCTCAAGAATTCTAAATCGATAGCTACTACTTTTTCATCGATTTGAAGGCCGCAATGGCAGCATTTATAGAGACGAGCTGTGTAGATTTATATCTTATTTCGGCAACTTTACCAACTCAACCATCTGCTCCTGTCAAGCTTGGTAGTATAGTAAATATCCGCTGTAATGTGAATTCTTCAACATCAAACTTAAACGAATTCTGAGGAATTCACAAACAAGCAGTGAGTGCAGAATCTCTCAATTCTCTTGCCGATTGCTGTTTCCTTGGGCTAAGAAGACAATTTAGAACTCAGGGCATATCCTGAACAACTAAAGAAATTCTAAGATCTGGATTCTACCTCTAAATCATGAACTTTATCGGTTGTATATATCCTAGGTCGTTTCGAGAGAAAAGCTCTTTGTAAGATATTCGGTCCCGTTTGCGTTGACGGTCTTTGGAGGAGAAGATTTAATAACGAATGGTACGAGCTATACAGCGACACCGATCAGTTGCCTGGGGTATCTAAAACATGTAGAGCGTTTGATTCTAGCCCGGAGGTCAACGCAGTAAAGAAAGACATCATAGAAAGTAACTTTGACCGACTTGGAATGCACAACTGGATGCAGTTAGCTAAGGATAGAGCTAACTGGAAAGGCTTTTTATTTGAACGCAATACACATATGTAAGTAAGTTAGTAACCAAGAACGGAACATCATAATACAACTCATGGACATTATTTCCTACATGTCTCGATTTTCTTTTGATATCATCGCTGTTTCTTGTGGAGCATACGTTGGCCTTATGATCCACATTGTCATATTTGAAGCACTTTTTTCTTAGTCTGGTCTAGATAGTGTATACATACTGCTTCCTGAAGCCACGTCTACGACAATACTCGAGTGACCTGCTGTCGCTCATCACTTTTTTTTCAAATATTTCAATTTTGATCTCTTCTGCAGATGGGAGTTAATCTCAAATGAAGAAGAAGAGAAACTTGTGTCGCACTGCAACTGCCCTGTTTTCTCATGCATCAGCATTCAATTCATAGGCAGTTTCCTCTTCCATGACTTGTCATTATCACCAACCTTAATTTGTCAAAATATATCTTTGGAGTAGCCATCGCAGTATCGCATCACCCTTCCAAGTTCTAACCTATAACTGATCTTAGTAAACCTCACTGAGGAGAACACATATATTTAAATGAATCTGTCAGTGGAAAATTGGCAATAGACTCGTTAATTGTTTCCACAGAAAATGGATGTTTCATAGCCGTTCTCAAATTGTACCCGTACGTCTGAGAATTGTCATTTACAAGACTATATCAATTCGTTGGCCTCAGTTTCAAACACATTCGAGTACTTAGTCCACATAACTTGCCCCTTGACTATACAAAATACTCTACTGTTAGTGTACTTCGAAGGATTTCTTCTGCCAAAAATCTCCCTTCTAAGGACATCTAGTTATAATCCTCAAGAGCGGCTTTATATAATCAAGTAGGACAGAAAAATGCTACCTCTCTTCTCTGTAATGTTCTTAATTTTTTTTGGTTCCTTCCATGTCGGTTGTCAGTTGCCATATGTAAGGCAAACAAATGCAATTCTTTAGTGTAACATAATTTATGACGCACTTAAGCTTGAAATACGAGTTTATTTGTACATGAGTACTTTGAAAAATTCCAAGTAACAAGTAATTTCCTGGACGTCGTTTCCACGAAATTCACTTTACTCCATCCTCCAGCATTATATTGTATTTGGTCAAAAGTAATGCCTCCTTGCCTTACTAAAAGCGAAATTAATTTAACTCAAGTACAAGGACTTCATTAATTGTCAACTCCATGGCTTCCTTGACCTAGAGCATATTTCTGTATCTTCACTTTTACCACATGGATGCATGGGTATCATACGAATGCAAAACACAACTACCATTTGGTCATAAATTTTACACTGCTATACACGAACATTTCTGTTATGAGTACTGGTCATCCGTTGAAAACACACAGACTGGTTTCCATATCAAAAATTCCATTCCGAAACAGGATAATTTCCATCCGCACTGAATCACCCAGTAATTGGGACAATTTTAGCTCAGTTAAAAATGGGTACAGCGTTACAGTGTTGTGTCGCCAGATATATAAATATTTTGGACATCAACGCACACAGCTTGAATGCCATGTAGACACAGATACCCCGGTACCCAGTGCCAGGGTCAGCACTTATGGTGATACGATTAAAGCCAAACTCGATCATCCTTTCTCTCGGCTGGCCTCTGGTCTCTGACTCAGTCAGTGGTGTGTCCTCGACCAAATCCAACTCAACAAGTCATCCATTTTAATCTTATTAACATAATTGGTTCTAATTAAGATTCCATCAAAAGGAAAATATCTGGAAAATGTCTGATTAAAGACCAACAAAATGTCCTTAAGAAGATTCAGCCTTAGATTTTAGGCAATCTGATTTTGTAGAGGAACCCTTCATAGAGCAAATAAAAATTTGAGATTACAAAACTCTACACGTAATTAAGTTTGATGACGACCCACCAGAGGATTGTCCACCATAAATCAAAGATGAAACGGAAATTTGCTGATGTGGAAGCCCCCTAAATCGATGGTTTGCTCTTGAATAGTTGAAGCAGCAAACTTTACACAAAACCGAGGAAGCAAAAGATTCAACAAAATAAAAAAACCAAATATACAACAAAATCAATTGTTGATGCAGTAAAATAAGAGAAAAGTCTTTCAATTGTTAGGCAGGTCTATGTACTTACGGGGGTCCTACAGCCTGGGGTTGACCTGGGCCTCAACCAATAAGCCTCTCCAATTAGCGCGGTCTTTGGCTAAATACCTCCAGTTGCGCACTCCAAGTTGGTTCATGTCCCCTTTCACTTGTGCGCGCCACCTAAGGCATTTCTATGTAGCATTACATCAATTAAATGATCGAAGTGTCCTCATCACGTTATACCTGGGAAAAGAGTGAAATTGGTGTTAGAGTTACCTTTCGGAAGTTATGACATTCGAAACTAGATGAGATGGAGCAGCCTCACACAAACCTTTAACAGTGATTAAGGGCACTGATGATGGCTTGCTTCTCGGTGCCTCTTTTGAGCTAGCTTAATGAAAAAATGTAAGGAAAGTCCTCTCCAGTTCAGCTTCATTGATTGGAAAAATTACGTGCCGTGATCCCCGAACTAACACATCATATTGTCACTCGATATTTTATTCCAAGAATTCCTACAATTCTTGGCTGTCAGAGTCACCTACGATTGACTTCACAGAGATATCGATTTCAATAATAGTTTTTGTAGTCAAGATAATGTCAATTAATTTTTTGCTTTCTATCAGATGATATTACTCAGCCTAGCAACTCGTCTATTGTACTCCTTGTATGTTGTTTTTCCTAAAATTTCTCAGTCTTTCAACCAAACACTCAGAGAGAGGTGGTATCATTACGTAGGATGTTTTGACGAGCACACTAAGAAGCTAAGTAAAAGCATAGTGCCTACTGAGGGACAAAAAAATCGGTGGTCTTTTAGAGATATAGAGAGGCATTCGTTTGGATGGCTAGTACCTTGGACAGTCCCACCGTATGGAGTTATGTTCATATAAAAGCCACCTGTGAATGAAAAGCCTAACTTAGGACGCAGGCAGTTTTAACACAGACCTAGGTCCTGAATACTCTTCTCTGAGCAGTGCTAAGATAGTTCATCGCAAGTTTCATTTCCCGTGATCCCATTGTGATCTAAGGCCCGAACAAGACTCAGCCTAGGAACCAACAATGCGTAAGATCCAACTCATCAACCTGCATAAAAAAAACCTTCCTTACCATTTGTCTATAGCACTCACTAGTTAGGGATTACGGTGGTGGTGTCTTCGTCCTCACAAAAATAAGGGCCAATCATGCAAATGCCGCATTAAACAGTCACTTTGAGAGGATGCAATGGCTCTTTGTGCATTTCACGTATATTCTACATGCCCCAGAAATGCAAATTTTGTTTTGTTTTGCGATTTTGGATACGAACTCGTCCTCTTTTTACACCAGGTTTAATAGAGCATGGAAGTTAGTTAACCTGACAGCAGGCAGAAATTGGTGAATGGTTTGTACTTTGTTAGGGAACATCCTCAAGTCGTTCATCAAAATTCGACGCAACGAACGTATGCTGAAGCTAAATAGTGTGCGTAGTTGACTTTCTCCAACGTCCTCGGCCACAACAGTGACATTCTCGGTCGAACGAGCAATACGAGCCAGGCCACTTTATGCGACATATCTTGTGGACCCAGTTTGTAAGAGATGCTTAGGCAAACGCTTAATTGTTCGCGCACATGATGCAGGGCGAACAGAAAAATGACGACAAAATTTACGCTGCGCTAACACAACAGACCGGAAATTGCTCAAATAGCAGTAACAATAATTCCAGTTTCTTCAGGTGTGTATCGCCCCATTGTTTGTTTTTTGCCCCACCTTAGGATTCCGAATATCTCCGCCTGAAAGACAGACACTAGCTTCTCTCGCGAGGAGTGGAATATAACATTGCCTTCCTCCAGAAAGACAACATTGCTTCATCTTAGATTGGTTTTGGAGCCATCCCTAAAGGCCTTACAACATTCTTTTAACAGCTTATATTCTGGTCGAAGCCATTCGTATTTCTTTCTGAAGTCCTTGCACCACACAGCTCATAACATAAATGTCACGGGGAAGGAGATTTAATAGTGCGTCCAGAACAGAGCTAGGCATGCTATAGATCTGAATCAGTGCGTGCAGCCGAGACAGAACGTTATCAAAGAAAACCGAGTCATAGGACAAGCCCTAAGTCTTGCCGAAATATAGTTTTCACTGCGAGGTGGCTTGCAGTGCATTTGAAATTTTTAACCCGACTTATTTTGTCCAAAGTAGTTTCTACAGGATGAGTTGACTAAGAGTCCATTTGTAATGCATTATTTGCTTTATAGCTGTCTAATCCTTAAGGCAGACAGCCGCTGGACATGATCCAACAGACAGTGCAGCTACATCATTTGCATATGCTTAAGCATAGAGAGCGTCAACCAATATGCATCACGGCAACGGAAATGGGACGCCGCCTTGAGGGCAAAATCCTGTTTACCTAGACGTCATTGATGAGGATGGGCAGCGCGCAGTTTAGATTTTGAAGTTGATCTTCCGCGTTGGAAAGCTTTTTGCATCTTGGGTAGGTGCCATCTTCCTAGACTTAGAGTATATAATGTTTTTGACTAAGTACCGTGATGGTGGTAATACCGAAAAGCTGACGGTATGTCAAATTTTTGCCATTATCTGTTCATTTCCTAACTAATAACATAAATTATCGTTTAATTCTACACTGAATCTACGAGTATTCTTCCTAATTCTTAAGGAGCTGGCGGGTAGCTCCCATTTTACGCAGTTTAGATATTCTTCTTCGAAAATCAGCGAAAGTCTTTGTTGTAATCATGTGATCAGTTTTAGAATGGATAGAACACGTTGCATATGAAACTCAAATAGTTTAACCTGCCCTCTATTTGTGCAAAAGGGCTGTAGTAGTGGCTGTAGACTAGTAGTGACTGTAGACTCAACCTACAGTTGTAGAAGAATCGAGTAAACATAACGGGAAGTCTTTCTCAGTAAGTCCATTTCCTTTTGATGAGACAGCTGTCTACCTACCATTTTCCAAGGCAAAGTATCACCTCTTAAGAAGGCCACTGCTTAGATCAGTCTGAATGAGCATGAAGTCAAGCAGCGTTCAGGTTCCTTACATCGAACACCGCCACCTGTTTCAAAAACAAGATGGTAAGGAGCACAATATAACATTCTATTAGATTCGAACATCGTAGAGAATAGTGTCCCTGAAGAACTAACCTGACTCGGATCCTCAGGAACGAATAAAAAAGAGCCCGAAAGCGTCAAACCACCATAAATTGAAATGTCGAGACCTATTCTCGATTCAAACGATCACCAGAGCTGGAGAACTAATATGTATCCCCAAACTTACATGCATCATCACGGCACGAAAATGAAGAAGAATCTATGACGCACTTCATCTGCAATTGGTCTTACTTGGCAAAGATCAGAACGCAGTTCCTAGACATTTACATATGTACATATGTAGATCACGGATCTTGACAAATTTATCAGGAAATATATTTGATTCCATTAGTAGCCAAAGCACCACCTTCTATCAGCGTACATCTAATCTAGTGCACCTCAACGTAGGGCAGTCAAGTTAAGGAATTCCTCCACTATCGTCATCACATTCATAGGTGTAAACGATAATGTAAAAATTATCTCCCCTAACCTTTGGAACACCTGCCATCAATAACTTCTCAAACGAGTCAACGTTCACGTCTTTAGTGACGGTATTATGCACCTTTTAACCACTTCAGGCTCAATTGCAAGCCACAGCAGTGCTTTAATCACTGCTATAACAAATAGAAAATTTGGGGCTCTAGTACGTCGTGCTGATCGAGAAAATTCATAATTCATCTCACAAAACGGCATGCATCCGTTTGAATATTTAGAAAAAAAAGGATCTTAAAAACTCTGATTAAAAGACTAGATAGGTACTTCCATGGTCTTGCATATCTGTTAATCTCATGAACTATGTACCGCTGTGGTTCTACCGCATGTCTGAATTTCAAAACAATCCCAACATTATCAGTTACACCTATAACCTCGGAAACACCTGTCATGTATCCCTTTAACGCAGTTCAAAACACTCGCCATCAAAAGTTCCATCATACACCATATTTCCTGGTTATGTCACCGACATTTTGTCACTTTTCACATCTCCATCCTCCATTCCAGGATTTTTCGTCTTTGGAACTGTTTACAGGAAAATCCCTTCCGAGTCATATTAACCACCGAAACCACATCGCCGTCAAAAATGACACACAAAACAGTTTATCCTTAATTTAAAGTTTTCTGAACACCGTTCGCTACGGGGAGGGTAGTTGAATTCCCGCAAACGAATTGATCGGCCAGTGTAACACTCGCAACAACACGAAGAGAGAAAGAGAGATAGAGAGAAAGAAATACAAAAAAAGGACGACAGCTACTATGTTATTCGTAGCATCTCCATCTGCCCATCCAGAGATTCGGTATTTCCCCCATTCAACCGCATACACGAATGGCACAACAAAGAACACAGCGTACAGCACAGGACAGGACAGCAGCACTCGTACTATAGATACCAGCAGCACATCAATTTACGTCATCACTTTACAACCGGTTACACATTGCGATGGTACCTCCAAAATTACAAAGCACTAAGCACACGAAGAATACAGCGAAATGGATAAAAAGCCTTCAGAGGAAGTCACCACAAATGCACAGATTCGAGTGGTAGTATCCATGTGAGTAAGTAAATTTCTTTGTGTAAGTTTTGGGGTAATCTCTCTTTTGTGCGTCAGAGCACAATCATCTGTGCTAGGCTCGACATTCAGTCTCTGCCTTTATTTTAGCCCCCTTGACAGTCCTTTTGCTTTTATCCAAACGACCTGCTTGCCAGCCTCCTTACGGCCTGCCTTTCATTTTCCAGCTGGTGGTCTTCATGAATGGACCAAGAAATAAGCTTTCTGCGAATGTACGAGTGTGTGTTTTGAAAGGAAAACAGAAAAAGCTACGATATGGTGACTATTAGCAGACGAAGCCACCACAGCGCCATGGGATGAATGTGTCTTTAGGCAACGATTGTCACATGGCAGCCGGCATTCATATTAACATAACTTGTGGTGCTGTCATTGGTTTAAATGAAGACGCCTCTCCCAACCCTATCCCATGTCTTCACCCCACTCCTGAAGCGTTCTTACCTTTCCGACCAGGATAAGGATACCATAGGAGTATCCTTCATTTTGAAAACATGAATTTCTCTAGAGAATTTCAATTAAACTTGCATGTTGCTGTTAAATGAATGCGCATACTAATTACTTGGCCTGAATTGGGATTTCTCTACCGTTAACCAATGTCGAGAGATGTGCGGATACACGTATCTATCTATGGTTGAGTTTAGCTGTGCTTGTGAGTATGTGGTAAACAATACCCGAATCCCAACGAATTTTCAGAAGAATGTTAATTCACTGCCGAGGGGGATGAAGCTGACATTTAATTAGCATATGATGAGATTGTTTTGTATTTAGACTGCATGCAGCCACTAAAAATAGAGATACATTCCTTTATTTACACCTACATATAAGTACTGATGAGTTATGTTATGAGTAACAATGGTAAGAGGTGACCAATGCCATTTAACCAAGGATGTGTTGTGTTATACTCAAGAGGTGAAAGAGTCTCAGTGTTGCAATTAAAAATGTTTACCTTACCACTTATGTGTACAAACAAATTTGTAACATACGAGTATGTACGAATATGAACTCGTATCTCAAATCTACAAAAGGATGTCTAGATTTCTTGACATTTTCCTTAAGTCGTGATGAGATCCTTCTTAAACGGATTAATGCTTTGAGCATTAGGGTATTTGTGTTTTTTTAAAAAGTGTTAGTTGCACTATATATGTATGTATGTAACTATGTTATATGCATGATATGTACATTTCAAAATTCAAATGCTTTTAATTAACAGAAACACTAACATATCTAGGAGCTCTGAAAGATTCGAGTTAGATCAAATGTGGCAAATGGACGTATAGATTGTATAGATTCTATGAATTTAGACAACTCTAATGAAATAGCGGCAGACCTTAGGGTTCAATTCTTCTACCACACTGTTTATTTTTTAAAACGAATCTCCTCCAAAGACATTAGGTTATCCAAAGTCTCCCTCTTTCTGTATAATCAATGATTTTGGCAATCATTTTATTCGATCTAGGTCAGGTTAGGTTACAGTGGCTGTTTTAAAAAACTTAGGCTTACTGGCTCATTGCGATGCCACGTGAATTTTTGATCCTCATCAATACTCTTAGAACCAATTTGAACTTCACGAAGAGTAGGATACTGTTAACGTCTTTATTGTTTCGATCGTTTAAGTCATTGCAAAAGCTAGCTCCCAAGTGAAGTTTTCTTCTTTGGGAGAGAGCTGGACATGTACAGAGTTGGTGGTAAATTGTCTCCTCCTGCTCCTAGCCCATACAACTTCTTCAGAGTTCGTTTGCATGCTCGCTTATAAGACAGTGTCCATACCTATGAGAGCACTGAGCTACATCCTATTTAGAAAGATCAAACTTTGGTCAGATTTGTCTGGTCGTTAGACATGTTTTCTCAATAGTCCACCTAGGGTTTGTTCATAAAATAGCATCCAGCTTTAGTTTTAGTTTGCAAGTAGCTTTTCAAGTAGGATAGGTAGAGTGGTTTCAATCTTAGGAAGTTCGTCGGTCCTAAAATACCTGTTGCTCTGTCGTCTCCCTGCAGGATGATGTAGGATCAGCCATCAAGGGTGGTCTTAGAGTTTTGTGAGACTTAATCCAGGGATGTGATAGCGGCTTGACTATCCGAAAAGATGCGGATATGCCTTGCAGATATCATGTTTTTCTTTAACCAGGCCATGACTCCTTTAATCGCTAAAATTTCCGCCTGTAACACTCTACAGTGATTTGGCCGGCGGAAGGTAAGGCCTAAGTTAAGTTTGCCTGAGAAAAAACTGCCACCAACCCAGCTATTAGTGTTAGATCTATCTGCATAAAAATGGATTGACTTACTGTCCAAAAGGGCATCTTCCTCCCAGAAAGATCCAGATGGGATGCTTGCATGAAAGTCTTTGTTGGACCATAATGTAGTCAATATTTTCTGGATGTATTCCTTGTGTGTAAGGAATATTAGCGTAGCTAAATAGTTTTTTTCTCTCACTGTTTAGTCCATTTAAGGCGAATAGCTGCCTTAGCAGCCATTTGCCAGCTGAAAATGTCTAGGGGTGTCAAGTAAAATATCCAGTTCCGAGGAGGGAGTGGTGTGTAAGGCTCCGCTTATGCACAGGCATGTTGTCCTGCAGACTTTATTTCGTTTGCTGCAGTTGCAGAAATTCATTGGCAGCTAAGCTACAAATAAGGGGTGAAAGAACACCGCTTTGCGGCACATCTTTCAGCAGATGGAGTTGATTGTCCTGCAATTCAGCATAAGACTGAGTAACAAATTAAATTTAAATTAATCTTCGAATTTAAGTCATAGATCATGGGAAGAATCAATGATGGGCTTCTGCCAAGATCCATACCTGGATAGGCGATCCTTGTTATTTGGAGGTAAAATAGAATCTTGAGTCGACAAGTGAGAACAACAGGGCTTGCGTTGGGCACTGACGGGGGAGCACCCATACAAAGCTGCACTGTCCATTTTAGATTATCCTGTGCAAGTTTTGACATCATCTCCAGTCACATTATTTGAATGAAATCTTTCGGCACTTGAATAGGGCAATTCGATGCACGGCAGAAGCCATGTACGAGTATAATGTACGTATCGTTCGATGTACGGCTAGTCAGTGAATGTAGAGCCGTTTCCACTTACTTTCCTTTTCAGTAAACAGTTGAGCCATGGAAAAAAATCGTTGATCAATTTTAGATCGTATGTGGATATCAATCAGTCGTTCTAGAGTTTTCAGAAGGAAGGACTGGGTGGGCAGTAGCAAGTTAAGCGATTTATCCCTTGAGGTTGTGCCAGAGCTATTAGTTTTGTCATCAGCTAGTCATCGTAAGATTGGTAGGTAGGATTTTTCTTAGCTAGATACAGCTATCGCTTTGTTTTCTTCAATTCTATTTTATACATTTTGAGGGAATCCTTATAGGTATTAGCCCCATTCTGACACTTTTCTTGTACTTTTTGCTTGGTTAAATGCAGTCCCAATGCTTGCTTGCCTCTAAGTTGAATAAGAGGGTAGGAAGCAGCCATTTCCTGATTGAAAGCCAAACTTATAGAATTTCGTATCGTTGTCCTAGAGTGGATTCGTTTTTAACGATCTGTTAGACGGTTACTTGATTACTTATGTAGCTAATAGCTACATATATTTTTTGCCATTTGAAGGCAAATTCAAGTGGTTCACAAGGTCGCATCACACCCGATGATGAGGGCAATTTTTTGCTGTCCAGCTTCTAAGACCATCCTTTCTAGGTAGTCACCAGAGAGACGGCCTACATGATCTTGTCCAAGATATGCCAACGCAGTCGCTAATATCCTCGGAGAGGCTACTGAGCCCGGAGCTGAACAAAACAGTTCAGAGACAACCAATAGCCTCTCATACGAACGGATGTAATGTTGACGAACTCAGGACAATGAATTTCGGCGTTGTACATACATGGAATGTTAGCACGCACAAAGAATGCTTTGCAAAGCATGAAGAATGAAGTATGTGATAATAATAGATCTGAAGCTCCTGACGAGCATATAGTCACCTTTTCCAGTAGTAGAACTGAATATATGCTGTCAGTGCCACGAGAATTGAAGTTATCGAAGGAAACAATAGTATACTTGATGGCCTCGTCCGTCACCAAAATCAAATTTCAAATTATCTCCTTCAATTCTTTTTTACTTTGACCAGTAACGATTTCAGTCTTCCTCCAAATTAGTCTAAGGTTAGGAAGTTTTTGTTTTTTGTACGAGTTCTTCTTGGCTGTCAGTTCAAAATGTTTGGTGAGGTGATGATGAACATTGACGGGTTTGCTGAGTTCCTTCTTAAAGGTTGTCTTGTGTTAATAAGCTCGAAACTTCGCATTTATTTCTGAAATGAAAACTTCGGATAGTTATTTTCAGTTGGTAATTTTCTATGCGTGCCTATTAGATAGGATTAAGTCGATTAGTCTAGACGATTTATGAAAAATGACGTCTGGCAACCGATTTAATAACTAAGTCACCCGATTGAAAGAAATCCAAAAGATGACTGCTCCTGATATTGTATTTACTTCTTCGTATTAGTATCGCAGCAGTTGGAATGTTGAAGATTGATAGATTTAATGGTTCAGACAGAACCCTTGTATACGCCCACAGCGCGAGAAGAGCAGTACTTGTTTTCCGATTGTACTCACAAGGGTTTACCTATGGGGACTTGAAAAATTTGAATTTAATTTGTCAACGCACTCTTTCACTAATCATCAAACTGTCACTGTCAATTTATTCAGTAAACTCAACATTTTCATCATGGTAAAGTACACTAACGAGCAACGTCTTCAAATTATAAAAATTTTCTGCAGATATTCGGAGTCGCAAAATCATCTTCAGTGACGAAGCTCATTATTGAATCAATGGGTTCGTCAATAAGCAAAATATGCGTTATTGGTCGGGTGAAAACCCACATGTGCTCCATGAATCACCACTTCATCCACAAAAATAACTGTTTGGTGAGGTTTTCATGCCGGCGGCATTATTGGGCCATATTTTTTCGTCGATGATAACGATCGTCACGTTAATGTGAATGATCAGCGTTATCGCGCCATGATCACCAATTATTTTTGGCCCGAATTGGAAGATATGGACTTAGATGACATGTGGTTTCAACAGAATGGTGCTACAAGCTACACAGCACACGCTACAATCGATTAATTGAAGAGTAAGTATGGTGAGCGTGTTATCTCAAGACAAGGGGCAGTCGATTGGCCGCCTCGTTCGTGCGATTTAACGCCGCTTGACTATTTTCTGTGAGAGCTCAGAGTCGTTGAAAATTGGGTCCAAGGAATCGACCGCTGCAAACGTGCCCGCGGTGGCCATATGAACGAAGTCGACTTCCATTCATAAACGTTTTGATTGCACTTCAAGCCAATAATAAAGTTTTTGAAATTTCTCAAATGGTTTGCTTTTTATTTAAAAAAAAAGTTGTCAAGTCGTTATTGGAAAACCCTATATAATCCACATTTCATTGTCGAGTCTAGGGTTCTGGGTATGACGACGTATCAGAACATCGTTTCCCTGATTTACCTTCGATCCAGAAGATGGCGCTTCCACTTTGTGTGGCCTGAAGATCTCAAAAGTTTAAGCATCCAGGGTGAGACGCTAAGCCATTCAAGAGTTAACTGAGTGGAATACTTCACCTGCATTCCACATCGTATCCCTTTGCTTGAATGCAAAATTCCTCTGCTAGTTCCGATAGTTAATCGCCACAGTGTTTGCACTCAGTGCCGGTTAGACTGTTGTTATTGCCAGCGGCCCTGTATATGTAACCCAGTCTGCAGCTGCAGCTTTGATGGTTTTAACGAAGGCTTCATTCGGGAATCGGATGAAAACCCATCATCAGAAGCTTTCACCTCTATACTATGTTGGCTTAGTTCGACATTTTGTACAATACATCGTCGTTTGCAGGTTCTACTAGCAGCTCTGTTTCCGACATTTTGGTACGTTTTCTTGTTCGAAACTTTTGCCCGTCATTGTGCAGTTTTTTCAGTAGTATTTTCGTTCCAAGATAACTCTTCCGCTGTGCAGAAGTACTCGGCAGGGTAGTGTATTGGTGCCATACTTTCATCTGGCGCTGGTATGCGGGAATTTATATCCGAATTTTCTTTTGCCCCATTGTTAGTCTGAAGATGTGATTATGCATTCAGACATGTAGTCTCATTAGGTGTTGAAGCATATCTTCAATCCCCACACAATATATAATAGTATTCGGCGTGGAAATCTTTCTGGACGTGGAAGGCGTATCAAGGATATAAGGTTCTAAGCTGTACGGTCAGCTTTGTAGATGTGAATCTCAACAGATAACTTAGCTACTGCAATGAGAAATCGCGGTGTAGCAGAGTGATACGCGTTAAGCCTCAGTAAAAACAATATGCAAAGGCGCACCGCAAGTACGAGTGCTTTTACTACCATTTTGGTCTATGGATAGCTTTAGATGTTTGACGAGTAAAAGGTTTTGGTATATGTCAAATAGAAGGGTTTGGGACAAATCCAAAAAAAAAAAAAAAAAAATAGAAACTCAGTTAAAATCGATCACAAATTGACAACAAACTATCCATAAAGTGACCTCCATAGTATCCAACATAGTATCCAACAAAGTAAACCACTGCTCTCAAACGATACTCTTGCACGAAACTGAGTCTGATGGGGCACAATATACAAAAACTGCAAGTGCCTATATAGAACTCAGGATAGACAGGAATCTGCATAGATAGACAGAGCTTAAAGGCCATCTCCAATTTGATTCCTACTTACGTATTCGAGGAACTAAACGAAGCGTGGGTAAATCAACTCTTGTTTTTTGATATCGTCACTTGGAGGTACATAGAACTTTGGTATGGCGTTCTAATTCTTAGCTATCTTTTGCAACTCCACAAAGTCTAAGCTGCAAAAGGAGTAGAAGGAAAGTTGGAAAAAAAAATCAAAAATTCAAATTAATCTCATCAATATGCGATGCATTCTAATGTGAGTCAATCTCTGGCAATTTGGCTCCTAAAAATAAAAAATCCCAAATTTTATTACCGTCATCATCGTTCTTTTCACGTAGCCGAAACTTAAAGTACTAAACATCCCCTCACAACCACTATCACGAATAGAAATGAAAATACAAATACAATTGCGAAAATTTGCCTTGGCCTGAAGGGGAGAATAAATTTATTATTCTCCGTGGAATCATTTCTTTTCTTTTCTTTTTGTTTTTATTTCGTTTTCCTTCGTTTCGTTTGTTTTTTTGTTTTTTTTACCTCAAAAATACAAAGCACATGTCGGCGAATTTTTATGAATGAAAGTAGATGGTGGAGTTTGCAGAGAAACAGGCACAACTAAGGACAAACAATGACCTAAAAAAAAAAATAGAGGCGGCTCCAAATTTTTTCTATAAATTTAAGAATTCCGCTCAAACCTAAATTTTCTCAGTCCCCTAACCCTGATGAACTTCATAGTCAATTGGATTTTTGAAATAATTTTTGAAATACGACCATCGCAAGTCGATTGCCGTGGGTGCTGGTCGGGAGAAAGACATTCTATTAAACTTCAGCTCAATACTGATGACGAAGCCAACGTAAGGCAAGTATCCAATAAATAGGTAGTCTTCGTAAAGATTCCCATCCCTCGATTGAAAGTGTATTTATGTATAAACAGCGCGATCGATCAATGTATTCGTAATAATATGGTAATCATTCCAATTGTCACTGTAAAGGGACTAGGGGAATGCCCATTCCTTCTCATCGTTGGCGTTGTTGCTGTAGTCGGCGATGACGACAATTCGAACAAGGCGCCACATTTTCTATAGTTCCACTTTCTCCTTCTCTTTTCCTAAGGAAGATGGAAAACTCTCTCACTGTCTACCAGGTTCAACTTCGACGTAGGTACTTGTGTATGCGAGTGCTATATTCGTACACCAACACTACATCCTTATTGTTGGGTTGGATTTTCCTTTAAAAATTCAAATAACATTTGCTTTAAATAAATTTTCATTAAATCAACACAGAATGAGAAAGATAGATACATAGAGATGTACATTTAGAGAAAAGGGGGAAGAAAATGAATGACGCTGCTTGTGCGTCCAAAGGAGTGCGAGTTAAGGAGCTGTTATGGAAGCCAAGTCATGTGTCCTCAGTTCTGTTGAGCTCATTAGGATGCTACAAGCGGATTTTGTCGAGTTTGTTACATTACCAGAATGAGTTTCTTCGACGAAGATTTTCAAGTAATTGTATTCTTTAACTGAGAGATACGAAATATATGCCTGGGATACGTAGAATAAACATACCATGTGCATGAGTGGCATGTGTGACCGCAATCGAATTTCTTCAAGTAAGGCATCTGGATAAACATATATTTTCTCCACAAGGTAAAATCACTACTTTCAAAGTTCCTGCAAGCTAGTTGTCCTTACAATGTCTTAAGCTGGGTAAATTTAGGTTTTTTCGATAAAGCCTGCTTTAAAAATTTGTCCTTGGAAAAGAGAGCAAGACTCATTTTTATATGATAATTACAATTTTGCAGGATTTGTATGGTTGTCACTACTTGGTTGTCATTTTGTCAAGATTTATTAGCCTTTTAGCGTGAAACGAAGTACCACCACTATCCTTTCAACAATTTTTAGCCAGACATTCTCTAATCATCACTGCTCATCCTAATCATCTTTTCCTTGCTAACCATGGGATGCTTACCATTAAGCGAAACATGTAGTTCTTACGCTCAAAAAGTGCTTATTCAATCGCTAGGGGCAAGCGTAACAGTCCAAACTCATGGTGAACTAAGGAAAAAGAAACCGAAGACAGTTCAGAATTCAAAAATGTGCAAATGAAGCTGTCTTCAAACTCTTCAAAGAGAGTCCGAGAAGTGTGATGTGAAGGATAAAAATGAAGCGGCTACTTTCGGGATATATGCCAGTTCCAGCATAGAGATCATGGAACTGCTGTTGAAAATGCACTGTTGGGGCAATCATAAAAGAGATTTTAAGCACTGGAAAAATAATTCGGGCTATTACTTCTTGCTAACCACTTAAACCAGCTGGTTCAGATGGCATTCAGCCCATCATCATGTAAATGACAAAATCCCACATTACACCAGTGCCACTCTGAATGTATAGGGTGATTCATCGTAAAGTTTGATTTATAATGTAAAATAAAATACATAAATTTGGAAAAGAACTTATAATTTTTATTATCGGTTAAAAGAATAATTCATTGCATTTATTATTTGAGAATCATATTATGTAAATGTTGGCCTCGACCACGTGTGAGGTGGTCCATTCGGAAGGTCCAATTTTGGGCGTTTCATTCGAGCATAGCGACTGGTATCTCGCGGATAACGCGAGTCGAGTAACGTTGGCTTCCACAGCGCCAATCGTAGCTGGCTTTTTTCTGAAGACCTGAGACTTTACATATCCCCAGAGAAAATAGTCTAAAGGTGTGATATCGCAAGATCTAGGCGGCCAAATTATCGTAGCAAAACGTGAAATTAAGTGCTCACCAAAATGATTCCTCAACAAGTACATTGTACCACGCGCTGTAAATCTCGTAGCGCCGTCTTGTTGAAACCAGAGATCACCGAGACCATGTGCTTGAATTTCAAGAAGCACATAGTCCGTTAACATGGCTCGAAAACATTTACCATTGACGGTAACATTCTGATTTGTCTCATTTTTTGAAGAAATATGGACCAATAATTCCACCAGCCCATAAACCACACCATACCGTTGTTTTAAATGGATGTAATGGTAGCTCTTGGTACTCTTCTGTTTGCTCATCAGCAGAAATGGGCTTCATCACTGAACAAAATTTCAAGATAAAACACTGGATTTTCATTGAGTTTTTCCCAGAGCTCATTTACTGAAAATATGACGCAAATTCAAGTCGCCTAGCTTCAATTCTTGTACAAGTTGAATTTTGTACACTTTTAGGCCGAAATCGTCATGTAAAATACGCCAAGTTGTCGAATACGCCAAGCCAAGCTGCTGAGAATGACGACGAATCGATTCGTCACAGTCTTCTCGTACACTCTCAGCTACAGCTGCTATAGTCTCTTCACTACATGCTGGATGTGGGCTAACTGGTCGGGTATCATTTATTAATGTAAATTGGGACTTAAATTTTCGAATGGTATTGGCAATAGTGGTTTCAGTAGGTCGATTATGCGCACCTAAGTTCCTCAAATCGCACGAAAAACATTTCTCAGAGAACACTAATTTTCGTAATATAGTTGAACGATTTATGATGACTTGCCGAATGATATTGAATAAAAACGACAAAGCAATTTAATATGAGTCACACGTGATCTGTCAAAAAAAGTCTATTGAAAATAAAACCTCTGGATGAATCACCCCTTACAAGATTAGAATCCTTTTTTTCTAATGTTCTGGTGTAAATTTTGTAATAATTGTTTTGATTTTTTTTTCTTTCAATAGTACTGTTTATGTATGCATGTTTATATATTATTGAATATTGCAATAATTTCATTTTCTCTTTTTTTTGATTAATTTTTCGTAAATGTTAATTTCTAATTTTTTTTTTACGTTTCACCCCACTATCTTTATAAGTATCTAATTGAAATCTATTTGAAGTGTCATATTAAGGGTCTTCGTGCGGTTTGCTAAGAGATGGTGTAACTTGTATTATTCCATTTTTATTGGAATAATGATATTTCCTTGTCATTATAACCTTCAAACATTTAAATAAACATAAAAGTCAGGGACAACCTACGTTGACCACTTATTCGATGTCGCCAAAAATGCTGCGAAATGTCTAGGTTTCCTCAAACAATGTAAGAAATATTTCACTCCCTCTAATCTAGCCTCAATATATAGGGCATTCATCTGACCAAAATTGGATTACAATGCCCACATCTGCTCAGGTGCTCCTAAAATACCGCTGCACCTGTTAGATAGGATTCCAAACCGTGCGATTAAACTCATATGTGATACTAATATCAGTCAGTTAATTGACATCGACGTAATGTCTCCTGTCTTACTCTATCTTATCGCTATTCTCACAACCAGCGCTCGTAGCTATGAATGCTCATCAGTATACCCTCAAACCCACTTTCGAACGTACTCTAAAACATCGTGATTCGTTCCTAAGCCGTATAATTCGCTAATGGAATGCCCTGCTGAGCTATCTATGTTATTTCCTATTCATTGTAACTTACAAACATTTAAAACCAATGTACATCGGTATTTCTCTTTTCGCCCTCCATGATTCTTATTCGCCCACGCTGTGTACAAACATTTTGAGGGTACTCAAATCCCTTGAACGCTCTCTCATTTAAAAAAAAAAAACAGCCTGATACGAAAATAAACCGGTCCTGTATCGTTATCATTCCCACAGCAAGGGTCACAAGACATTGTATCACTTAATTAATAAACGTTTTGACGCCAGGAAGCATCCTACCGTCTTTTCTACTGAGAGATAGCAGGAATTGTATCATTTGCCACCAGCATCTACAGAATCATGCCATACCTATACACTTAGGTCACACTAAACCCAACTGTCAATAGAACTCCTACCCGAGGACGTAGGCAGTCCTAATGCGAGTTTGGGTCCTGAGAAATTCCTTTTGAACTTGCTTAGCATGATCATAGATCAATCGATCTCATGGAATTCATTCTTCCAACTTTGGTTAGAGAAGTATTTCTGTTGTAATGTATTTATTAACCAGGTGTATGCATAGGTTTTTTCCGATTTTTGTTTTTTGACATCCAAAAGAGGCTGTTTCAGATGAAAACATCAAAAAAGTCCACAAAATGATTACGAATGACCGTAAAGTGAAATTGATGGAGATAGCTGAGGCTCTGAAGATATCAAAAGAGCGTGTTGGATATATCATACGCGAATATTTAGACATGCGAAAGCTCTGTTTAAAGTGGGTGCCGAGTTTGCTCACAGTCGACCAAAAACAACAACGTGTTGATGATTCAGGGGAGTGTTTAAAGCTGTTCAACCGCAATAAAGCCGAATTTTTGCGTCGGTATGTGACAATGGATAAAACTTGGCTCCATCACTTCACACCAGAGTCAAGTCGTTAGTCAGCTGAGTGGCGAGCAGGCGACGAACCTCGTCCAAAACGACCAAAAACTCAACAGTCGGCTGGTAAGGCATCCGTATTTTGGGATAAACATAGAATAATTTTCATCGACTATCCCCAAAAGGGGCAGACTATCAACAGCGACTATAACATTGCGTTTTTGGAGCGTTTGAAGGACGAAATCGCAGAAAAACGGCCGCATTTGAATAAAAAGAAAGTGCTGTTTCATCAAGACAATGCACCGTGTCACAAGTCGATGAAAACGATATCAAAATTGAATGAATTCGGCTACGAATTGCTTCCCACCCCACCGTATTCTCCAGATTTGGCCCCCAGCGACTATTTCCTGTTCGCAGACCTCAAAAGAATGCTCGCCGGAAAGAGATTTAAGACCAATGAAGAAGTAATCACCGAAACAGAGGCCTATTTTGAGGCTAAACCGAAATCGTACTACAAAACTGGTATTGAAAGATTGAAAAATCTTTTCAATCAGTGTATCGCCCTCGAAGGCTACTATATTGATAAAAAAAGTTGAATTTTGCAAAAATTTTGGGTTTTCTATAAAACGGCAATGGTTTTTCAGCCCATGTGTTACTTTATGATAAAATTACAAAAAATACCAGGTGTACCGGAATTAAACTAAAACACTAATTTTTAATGGGAAATTAAAAAACATTTTATTCAAAGTATTAGCCATTGCTACCTACACATCTTTCCCATCTTTCAGGCAATTTATGGATTCCACGTCAATAAAAGTGTTCGTCTTTTGAAGCAAACCAAAAAGTCACCCAATTTTCGACTTCTTCGTAGGATTCGAAGTGCTGCTCAACTTATGCGTGTCCCATCGATGAAAACAAATTGTAGGCGGAAGGAGCCAAGTCTGGTGAATACTGCGGGTGGGGTAGCAGCTCCCAGCCAAGTGCTTTGGTTGCATACTGAACCAGTTTTGCTTTGTGTGCATGGAGCAAAATTACCTTGGAGTGTCTTCTTTCCCATTCTGGTCGTTTTTCGATCAATACATGGTTTAAATTGATCATTTGTTGTCGGTAGCGATCTGTATTAACGGTTTCACCAAGTTTTGGGAGCTCGTGATATACCACACCTTTCTGGTCCCACCAGACACACAACTATGTCTTCTTGCCGAATCGATCTGGTTTTGCAGTCGAAGTTGATTGTTGTCACAGGTTAACCCATGATTTATTCCGTTTAGGATTCTGAAAATAAATCCATTTTTCATCGCCAGTAACAATTCAATGCAAAACTGATTTTTTATCTTGTCTTTGAAGCACAATTTCACAAGTGGTTTTTCGGTTTTCCATTTGTCTTTTATTTAATTCATGTGGCACCCATTTTACAGATTTTAAGATTTTCGGTGTATGATTTCGCAGGACTTGCTAGTTCTTCTAAGACCTAGCGTAGAAAGTCTGCGTCTGTTGTTTTTTGCAAGCATATCATTATTTTCGTAGTAAGTGATGTACGCAGCAACCCCGGCCAAATATTGTAAAACAAAGCGTTAGCGGCCATCTGTACGTTCGCTGTTGGGTGGAATATATATTTAGTTGTAAAACAAATTCATTTTTATTTTCTGGTGAGATACATCAGAGTTCGTAGCATCATTGTGCATCGTACACTCACACGTGCATCGAAGAATTATCGCTTTGTGTTTCTTCGGAACCCACGAACAGAAAAATATGTCCATGCTAATGTTCCGGCTAGATCCTTTGTAAGCGGCGACCATTTCTTTCACAACTCGTTCTCCTTAATAGACTTCTCGAGTATTACCTTGTTTACCTGTATAGAAAAATCCCTTTGAGTGGATAAGCATTACTTGCGTCGCACAACCAAAATACTCTTAGACCGTATTTAGCAGGCTTCGATGGCATATATTGGGTAAACTTCGTTCGAGTTGTTCGTCGATAGACAAGTACTCCGTTGGTCGCATCGAATTGTGACAGGTAAAGAAAAATAGATTTATTTTGAAAGCCCGAAGCGGAAAAAATCGTGGCTTTCATCTGGCGAAGTCGGTTCTTCAACACCAAGGCCAAATCGCTTCGGCAAGAAGGCCATGCTCTGTGTCTCGTGGGATCAGTGCGATATTCCGTATTAAGAACTCTTCAAGACAGGCGAAACCATTAATACTCAAAGCTTTCACTAAGAAATCATTAATTTAAAACCACACGTTGATCGAAGGACTACCGGAATGGGCCAGAAAACATGGCAAAGTGGTTTACACGACAACGCGTCATCTCACACATCAAAACTAGTGAAAGACACTTTAAAATCGCTAGGATAGGACATCCTTCTGCACCTGCCGTACTCCCCAGCCTTGGTGGCATCTGACTATCACCTCTTCGCACTTTTACCAAAAAATACGGAAAAAATGTATGCACACAGCTAGTATGGGGTCTGTGTGTTTTTTTTTTTTTTTTCGTAGGTAGGTAAAAACCTTCATAGGCACCATAAACACGCGCTCATAAGAGCACCATCACATCACCATAGCAGGCACATAAGCATAAACACATGCTGCCTACCACAGTATCATAGCAGCACCCATCATAAGCACGGGTTCATGGTAGTGTGAGATTCCTTAACAAGTAGTTTCATCTTCTGTAAAATGTTCACGTATTTTTAGGTAGCCTTTCAGTGAAGGCACCTACTATTTGCATTAACTCATACGGTTTGTCCTTACGGCGCTAAGTCGAACGGCTATATTTAACGCACAAGGTTGGTCTCGTCCAATGTCTGGACTATTTCTGGGTTGCAGTGACGCACGAGACGAGTACGAAGATTTCCAGCAGAGATTTTTACTTCGTCTTTTACGCTAGCAAATTCTAGGTCACGGTGAATATCGCTATTCTTTAGATACCATGGAGCATTCACGATTGCTCTAAGCGCTTTGCTCTGAAACTTTTGTAGAATACATATGTTACTTGGTTTAGTACAACCCCAAAGTTGTATACCATACATTCAACATGGTTTAAGCACTTGCTTATATAAAAGCAGTTTGTCATATAAGCTTAGATTGGAAGCCTAATGTCGAATTCTTCACGATTATTTTTAACGTGTGATTTGGACTTATTTATTCCTAAATATTTTGCCTCGTTTGCATACGGATTTTTTATAGAATTAATAAATAAAGGTACATTCTCTACCTTCCTATTAGTAAAATTGGCACGAGTCGACCTGGTCGAAGATCCTACCGTTTGGCCTATGTCAAGAATAGCCGTATCGTCTGCGAACGTGGCTACTACTGTCTCTTCATCCTGAAGTTTATCTCTTGTGTACAGTAGGAATAAGTACGGACCAAGAAGACTTCCTTGTGACACACCAGCGTGAATGATATACCTTAAATATTTGACCTTAAAGCCAAACTGGTGATCCGAAATAAGTCATCTCTCTTCACTTATACGTTTCAACCGTTTAACGAAAAAAATTTCGAATACTTTTGAAGTTATCGGCAGGAGCGAAATTGGTCTATACGATTTTTTGTCGTTAAGATTTTTTCCTGGTTTCGGAACCATTATAACTTCTTCGACTTTCCATTGGCTGGGAACGTATAGAAGAAGAAGAAGTCTAATTGAAGCATTTTTTATATGAAGTAGCTTGACTATCGCTTTTTCGGGAAGCTTTTTTAGAATCTCGCTCGTAATCAGATCATATCCTGGAGTTTTATTATTTTCCAACTTTGCCATAATTTGCCGAAGCTCACTCAGTTATACGTATTTTATTCTATAATTGTCAGGCAATGTGCTGAGATCGAGATCTTCAGTAAGTTGTCGTCCTTCGAAAGGTTGGAAAGTTTCTTCCAAATGTTCGGCAAATAACACGTCTCCTTTTACCCATTGGCGGAGAGTACATTATCGGTTTCTTGATAGTCTTCATGGCTTTCCAGAGTGAGTAATCTGATGTTTTGTTGGCAGTCAAGCTTTCAAGGTAATGTGATGTTTTACGGTTCCTGAAATCCTACAGCATTTCCCTTAGTTTGTTTGTGTAGGCGCACGTGATTTTTCCACCTCTTCCGTGCTTTTCTTTTCTCTCGTAGAAGGTCCTCGATGTCAGGCGGATATATTTGCCTTTTATTTCGTATCCGTCCTCGTATAAAAAAATCTGTGTTTTTACACGCAGCCCTTTAAATAGGCTCCACGAACTTATCGACTTCCTTTTTTATCTCAGTGGGAATCGCTTGGGACAATATTTTCTTTGCAGTTTTTTTCTAAAGTCATTCCAGTTCGTTTCCTTATTCGTCAATCTAGGTGGTCTCTTCGATTTTAGAAGATATTTAGAAGATATATAGGTATATAGGTACCCCTTTTGCAATAAAAAAGTTAACGAGATCAGGAATTTTATTTGTGTCGGTGAGCCAATATGTTGGTTTACCCGTCGAAAAGAAGTCCAAACTACGTTTTAGACTTGCATTATACAGTAATCTGCCTTTCGTTGAGATGCATTTGACCCAAGTGGGCAGAAGAGCCAATCAAGGTCATTATTTACCATCCTATGATATATCTCGGAGCGAAATAACTGGATAAAGCGTAAAGCGAGGATCCGTCTCTCGCGCTTTCCGAACAGTGGTATGCTTGGTAGCCAGAGTAGCCTCTTATCTTAGGTCTAGCTTCATTTTTTAAGTCGGTTTACGAAAGCAAACATATGTTAATATGGTTTTTTAGAAGAACAATTTTAAGTTCAGTGGTTTGTGTTTGAATTATTTGCACCAACACCTATCAAAATTCTAAAAAAACGAGTACATTTCAGTTACCGGAAATTTCTTTCATACACGCGCCTCGTTCTGTGGACGCTTGCTATTGTATACTTGATGCTCGGTTCCTTCTTTTTATATGTTCCCCAAACGATAATGTCAACTATAATTTCATTTCCAACGTCATGAATTTATGGAATGTACCAGAGATCGATAACATTTCCGTACTTTTATACGGTCCAGCTCTCTGAATAATAATATTTCTAGCCGGAATTTGGTGGTTTTAAGGCGGAGTTTTATTCCAAACTGATTCGTTTTTTGCCACAAAAGTTGTACTAGTGCTGGCTGAAATACCTGAAGCTAATGGATTGAATGAAATGTTAAACCAAACTTTAGTTTGGGTCATATAAAAGGTCTCGACGGTTTTTTTGTACATTTTTGAAAAAAAATTTTCTTTATTCAAAATAAATTTCAATCAAGTACATATTGGCCTTTCTTATCTATGACCTTTTGCCACTTTCGAAATTCCAGAACTTCTGTGGTTTATCAGCGAAAAACTTGGCCAAGTGATTTTCAGTGGCTCTTTAATCGGTCAATTTTTTACCATCAAGAAAATTTTGCAAAGACCGAAACAAATGGGTAATCAGAGGGTGCAAGGTCCGGGCTATACGGTGGAAGTATCAAAACTTCTCAACCAAACTCCGTCAATTTGTTTCGCGTCATCAAAGATGTGTGTGACCTAGCATTGTCATGAGGGAAGACAACTCCCTTCCAATTCTGGTCGCTCTTTCTTGATAGCTTCATTCAAACGGTCGAGTTGAGCACAGTAGAGTATCGAATTGACCGTATCGCCACGTTCCAGGAGCTCAAACACTCAACACAACCTCGTTTACTGTTAATCCAGATTTTGAAGTCATTTGTGGTCGGTCACCGGCCTTTAAAAAATGATCGCTTGCTTTGGATATTCTCGTTTTTAATCCATTTCTTATCACCCGTAATGAATTGCTTCAAAAATAGTTCCAACGTTTAAGCAGCGTTTCACTGATGGTTATTCGGTCAATTCGGTCAAACATCGAGCTTCTTTGAGTAGCCTGCTCATTTTAGATGATTCCAAACTGTCATACGGTTGATATTAAGTGCCTGCGCTATCTCCAGACAGCTTCCGTGCCAGTCTTGCTAGATCAGTTGCAAAATTTCATCGACTTTTACAGTGAAAGGCCGACCAGTGCGAAGTGCATCTTTTACATCGAATTTTTGAAACTAACAGCACTCACTAACAGCATTCTCACCGTAAACTATATACATTTTTCGACATATTTTTGCAGCGTTTTTTTCCTTTTTTATAGTAAAAAAGCATCACATAGCGTATTTCTTCAGATGTTTCACTCATATTCAAATCAGTATAACTTCTAACACAGCTGTCTTTCCAAAAAACGTAGCCTGACATTTCACCTTTCAAACAAGTGTTCGTTTGATACAATTAGATTAGTGTTTCCAGATAAATGGACACCAACACCATCTAGTGACAAAAAACCGCGGAGACTTTTTATGGCCCAATATCAGGTGCAAAATTAATGAACACACCACAACACGGTGTGACTGGATTTGCAATATCGTATTTGATGCATCACACATATGTTAAAATAACACCAAGTGAGCTAAAGCAAACAAATTCCGAGCAGAACTATCTTTGAGACAAAAGGAAAACACTAGAGAAAACTATAAAGTCACAAAATTTAGGTAGGTGACATGGTATTTGTGGAAAATGGTAACAAATTAAAGTTGGACCATATAAAATCATGAAAGAATTATCAAACTCAATCTGCAAAATTAGGACTGGTAATAGGAATTCGGAATCAAACCTTTTCCATGTTTCAAAGGTGATTCCAGTTCCTTTACTTAAGTCCCTGTTCCGGACTCACATAATTTATTTTCATTTATATATTTGATTACATTCATTTCACTTATTTTATTTATGTTAATTCATTTGATTAACTACGTTTGTTAAAATTCAACAACAAGACATTTGTTTTGTAGATATTGTACTGCATAGGTATCAATAATCGGTATTCAATTTTAAGTTGAATAAGTGAATTTTACAATTCGTGTTTCATTCTTTCGTTCATCTTTCGCTGTGCCGGATAATGCAATATGTTACAACCGATGGTTGGTGTGCTATCTACCAATCAATAATTTGATTCCGTAAACTAACGTCAAAATTCTTACTTCTCATTGTGATATAACTAGGAAATTCAGGGTGGACGTAGCCAATACACGCTGGCTAAAAGTAATTACTTTTCTGTATACGTCCACGTCTTTAACTACAGACAAGCTGTTTTGGCAGTTAGTAAAATGCAAGTAGATTCTCGCCCACACCTCTCAGAGTACTCTGATCTAAAGCTACCAATCTACGATCTAGTATCACAATTTTTCTCTTAAGCCCCAACACAATGTGATCTATGTTCCAATCCGGAATTCAAAATCCACGTACGTTAGCAAACTACCCACTATTGCTTTATTTACAGAAGTCCTAAACTGGACAGTAATTTGACCTCTAACGAGTTCGATACGCTGTCTGACTCCATTCAAAAATTATATCCCTGCATCCTCATACTGAAATCGTATTTAAGGCGACTCCAATATACACAATTCTGAATGGCTTCAACACTCTTGAGATCTTCACTGTGGAAAAAAACTTGACCCAGTCTATAAATGAGCCCATGCGTGTGCCAGACGTTGAAAGTTATACCGCCAACACCTTGGACGTGTTTTTAACTTCTCACCCTGATAGTTACCCTGTTGGTGTGCTCTCCCCTCTAGGCTAATCGGACCACTCTGTCGTATTAGCTAATTCCTAACAGTTAGAGAAAAGATTCCTAAAGGCATCTTATGGCAATACGAGAAAGCCAATTGGAGCAGACTTAACAGCGTATGTAGGAATTTTAACTGATCGTTGTTTCCTAGATAACGACGTTAATGCTGCTGCAGACATGATCAAAGGCACTATTCTCCTTGAAATGAAATCTGTTATCCCTCATCAGAATGAAGAGTGTCAAGACGTGGAAAGACTCGAGTTGTAGGGCTAAAAAGGCTGTAAGGGTAGAGAAATGTTTTTCGGATCCACCCGACAGGGAAAAACCGGAAAAAGTTCAAACGAGCCAGGAATGACTGCAACGTACTTCATAAGCGTGTAAAATGAGGCAAAAAAAACTAAAATGTCCCAAAGATAGTAAAAATTGTTGGTTCTTCGTCAAAAACGTTAAAAATTCTGCCTTATCCTCCATCCCAATTCTCATTTACAATGACACTCCAACTGCCCTTTGGGTAAGGCCAAAATGTTTGCTGCACATTTTGCGGTCAGGTCAAAACTTTTAGATTTTACTTTTTCTCCGCCTACGCTAGAGTGCATATCCACTTTCACACTAGTGTAGTAGCGAGAATACCTAAAGACCATAAAAGTCTCAAATCCACTGGTCCAGATGGTACGAGCATATCTCGCCCTCATATTCTTATTGCATTAGCTTTTTCATCGATCCTACTCTCTAGGACTCTTTCCGAGCAGATAGAAAACAGCATTTGTTTATCCCGTCCACTGGTATTTCATGGCATATCTCACTGAAAAATGGAACCAAAGCGTACATCAATCTGGTGAAAGCTAGGTTGTTGCACTACTAGGTGGAGTGAAAAGTAACCTCTTTGGCCGCCAGAATGCCCTGCTACTGCAAAAAAGGTTATGGTGCCTTAAAGTCCGTTCATATTTAGGCAGATATGCCAAATTTCAGTGCGATACTGTCTTTTGTTTTGTTTTGACAGCTGATTGTTGTTGACGTGCTTGGCATCATGTTGAGTATGGACAAAAACGATAAGTGTTATGGGGCTAATGCTCCGTCAGATTACACCGTCAAATATTGGTTTCGGGAGTTTCGTGGTGGTAGCAACTCCACTACCGATCAAGTTTGCAGTGGCAAGTCGTCCGATGCGGTTACAGACGACAATGTCAAAAAAATACATAAAATAGTGTTGGCTGACCGGAAAGTGAAGGTACGCGAGGTAGCAGATACCACAAAGATAAGTACGAACGAAGAAGCGAACACGCCATATTTTGGGCAATATTCTGCATATGAAAAAGTTATCCTGATGCTGTCGCGCATACTCACTCCTGACCAACGTGAGAGCATTTCAAAAAAGTGTTTGTACTTGCTGATGCGGAAACGGACGGACTTTTGGCGTCGATGAACACCAGAGAATAGAATGAGTGCCTGGCAATGGACTGAAGCCGGCACGAGTGCTGCGAAGCGGCCGAGGGAGGCTCGATGAGTCGGAAAGGTTATGGCGTCGGTTTTCTGTCATGGCATACTCTTCGTGGACTAACTTAAAAAAGGAAAAACCATTAACAGCGAGTATTACTGTGCATTATTGGAGCGATTAAAGGCCGAAATCGCTGCAAAATGGCCTCATATGAAGCGAAAAAAAGTGTTGTGTTTGCACAAGAGCATCGCAATCATGGCTAAAATCAATGACTTACGGCTCCAATTGCTATCGCATCCACCGTATTCGCCCGATTTGGTTCCCTCGGACTATTATCTCTTCCAAAACCTCAAAAGATATCTCATTAATAAAAAATTCAGCTCACGAGGTAATCATCGACGCCACAGAGAAGTATTTTGCAGACCTTCCGGAAAATTACTTTACGGATCAAGAAGTTGGAAAATCGCTAGAATAAGTGTATCAAACTAAAAGGGGACTATATTGAATAAAATAAAAAAAAACATTTATTATTTTTTTTTTTTCATTCCCAAGGAGGTTACCTTTCACCCCATCTAGGAGATTTTTCTTAGGCATTCGATAGAGTTTGGCATTACGCCCTTTTGTCGAAAATGCGTGCTTTTGAGATCGATGATCTTCTTCTTCAATGAAATTGAAATTACCTTTCTGAACGTTCAATTCAAGTTGTCTTGGATGGTTTCAAGTCTGATATACACAAAATAAATACTGGTGTACCCCAGGGTTCTGTCCTGTCTCCAATACTCTTTTTAATATTCATCAATGATCTCTTGTCTGCTTCCTCTAATCCAATTTATTTCTTAGGTGACGACAGTACTTTCTTCTTCATATTCGTTCCTGACACGTTTCTGCTCTTCGGCTATAAAACGGAAATGCCATCCTATGTTAAGCTCATTAAATTCCGATATTAACAGCATAACCAATTGGGGGACTATCAAAAGAGTGAAGTATAAAACTCAATGCTGTCTGCTGTCATTAAAGCAAAATCTTAATACCCCGTCATTATCCATGATGGGTGCGTCGTCGAAAACAAAAAACTTTCCGTTCTCGGTATGTGTGTTAGTGATAGGCTAAGTTGGAATGACCATATATTCGATGTGCCAAAAATGCTGCGAAATGTCAAAATTTCCTCATGCAATGTAAGAAATATTTCAACCCCTCTGATCTGGCCTCAGTATATAAGCCATTAATCCGCCCGAAATTGGAGTACAATGTCCACATTTGGTCGGATGCGCCCGAAACATATTTGATCTCTGATAGAATTCAAAACTTTGAGATAAAATTCATAAGTGATACTTATATCAGTCATTTAATTGTCTCCCTTGAACACCAACTTAAGTAATGTCTCCTGTCTCACCTGTTTTTATGACTTTTTTCACCACCAGTGCTCCATAGAAATCACCAGTAGCATTCCGCTCCAGCCCATTTTCGTACATACTTTGAAGTATCGTGATTCGTTCCTAAGCCGTGCAACTCGCTTAGGGAATGCACTACCGAGTCTTTATATCGCAGCCATTATAACTTGCAAACATTTAAGACCAACGTGCATCGGTATCTTTCTTTCTTTCCTCCCTGATTTTCCTTCGCCAACGTTTTAAGGGTACTTAAATCCCTTCAGAGTGCAAATTATAAAAAATAAAAAAAATTACTCGGTTGGTAAAATATTGATGACAGTTTTGGTAGAACTTCGATGAAGACTACTTTTTTTTTTGTTTAAAGGATCTAATCCCCCAATTTCGGGGCACTGCAATCTAAAAGATCAGTATTAAGAAGCCAAGGAAGGCTTTCTCCATTTAGTTAAATTGAGAAACTTTCTGTTGGTTGTTATGAGAATTTATAATTTATCTTTCAATTCAGGGGTTGCATCGAGTATCATGCAAAGACGACACTCTAAGACTTAGTTTATGTAGGTGGCAGCGCTCGGTTACAAATCCAAGCAGTGCTAGACTGATTTGGAGTCAACGAGGTTAGAGTCTTATTGATTGTCTGTTAGTATATGTGGCATGTGTGCATTCTGGCGATGATGCCGAGGCACGCAAGTCTTTATTGCCGCTGCAGCTTTTGTATGGCAGATTTCTCTTTTGTTTTGCTACACTAAACTACTGATGAGCAAGTGATGATGGGTCATATCATCATTGTAGATATATATCCCATGGATGACCTTTGTAGCTAGTCCCCAGGTTCTACTAAGCACATGACCGTCGCTTTGTTAATTTTATTATTACTTCTTATGTGAGTTCCAGTTTTGTTTTTTATCGAAAACCTTTCCGAGATATTTTACTTCGTTGGGGTACACAATTTCTATACCCTTAAGTGAGATCTAGTCAATACTCAGATTCCTTCTACGAGGAAAGGGAACAAGTATAGCTTTAATAGGGTTGATTGAGAATTTTTCTCCAACATACCTACCCATCGTTTACTATCTTTAGAGCACTCTGCATCCTGTTGGAAACGTCTTTAGTGTGTTAGCCTTTCACTATTATCACGGAGTTGTCGGCATACCTCATTGTTTGATAGCCCAGATTAATAAGTTTTATTGGTAGGTGGAGAGAGAGAACACCACCCCAACGGTTAGTGAAATGGTCAGTACCACTTTTAGACATGGCTTCCAAAATGGATTCATAGTCGGTACTACTACGAAGGCACCTTCAAAGTTTAGGGAGCCACATATTGCAATTTAATTTTGTCAGTAGACTTTTTTAATCTGTTTCACCAGGTTTAGTGGGGCGCCTTCTTTCTTTCCTGTATGCATATTGGTAAGGGTGCAGAGGTGAATTTCTGTTAAGAATATCTCTGATCTTTCAGAAAAAAAATTTTAGACTTGTGGGTCAATAAGATTTGAGCAGTTCACTCAGTCCATCTGGTTCGGGGATAAAGATTACGTTTACCTTGTGGCATGTATCCCCAGTTGAAGGCAAACCTAAATAAGGTTGTTAGAGTGGGAAGATTCTGGGTCAGACCCTTTTGAATCAGTTAATTTTGTTATTGTACGAAAAGACGTGGCCTCAGAATTAATATAATTTGTGTTGTCTTCCTGTTAATGTTTTCTCTTGTGGCTTGACAGTCCTCTATACAGTAGCAGCTACATTATGGATTGGTATGTCCTGTTTGAAATTTCTTTGATACAAACATAAAGACATACCTAACAGACGCTACACGTTTTTAACAGCAATACACAGCAACTAACGCAACCTCTATGCTGAAGGGCATGGAGAGAACAGTCGAACTCCGTGTGCGCTGCTTTGAATCCCCTGTTCATGATGCAACATACCTATCAACGCAGAAGATCCTACGAGAGTGCGCTTACTCAACTTCTATGCTTCCCTGTGCGCTGCTTTGCATCCCCTGTATCTGATGCAACATGCCGCAACTCAGAAGATCCTGTGAGAGCGCACTTCAGCACCGATCTTCATACGCGCTGCTTTGCGAATGCATCCCCTGCCCATGATGCAATATGCGTATCAACTCAGAAAACCCTATGGGAGTGCGCTTCAATATCTGGTAGGCAGAATTGGGGTCACAACCGCCTAGAAGGTTACGGACTGGAAATTCTTATCGATTTTCATAGATTCGACGGAATTTGTAAGTCGACATACACAAAATGCCTAAGAGTAATCACTAGTCTTGTGGGTAAGACCAATAGTGGTGATTGTAGATCCTGTCTGCGAACAATATGTGATGGCGGGGGTAAACTGGAGTTATCTCCAAGGCGACGCCTTATCTCCACTGCTGTGGCATATATCAGTCGGTCTCAAAGGTCTAAAATCTATGCTACATTCAAACATTTTCAGATGATGAAGCCGTCCTGTCTATAGCGATGGTCTGCTTTAAAATACAGACAGCCAGCCACAGACGTTATCAACTATCGGTGCACTAGAAATGGGAATTAAGCCAATACTTTCAAAACTGAGTTAAGGAGGAAACTGCAAACTTCGTTGAACAAAAGATCTTCCGCCTAAAACTCCAAAAATCACTGGCTGTGTAAAGCAACTCCTTTACGTTAGCAATTCACTGCCGTATTTCCGGACTCAAAAGAATGGCTTGTTTCAGCTGCATTGGTATTTACAATAGCATGCCTGCCTATAGTCTAGATGTACTGATGAATCTGCTTCCCTTTGATATTAATATATTTTGCAGTACTCTCAAAGCCATCTATGGCTTTTGACACAATTCAACTGGCTTTTTGCTCTGGTCTTACAGACACGTTTTCGTCGCTTCGATCAGAATCTGTGTGAGGCTCAGATGAGGATATCTGCGTCCTCCATTCTCAGACAGACCAATTGCATGCTTCTCGATGACTCTCAAAGATCATTGGCGTTCCTGTGTACGAAGACTATAGACTATTCAATGTTGGCTTGCTAGGGGATTGTACTTTTGCTTAGCACCTTAATATAGATGGCACATCGGTAGTCATCTTCTGTGGATGTCCGGCTGTGTTGATGCTAGTAATCTGTGTTTGAAATCTGGTTTTGAAATACGGGAAGATCTAGGACAGTATCAGGCCGCACAGGTATAATCCTAGTATGCTTAATAGTCTTATGTCGCCGCACACATCTATTGATGCGAGCCATATGATGGGCCGCACATGGAGAATAATCGAAATTGTCCATCACTTGGCGAGTCTGCCTATCTTTGGTTGAATCCAATTGGTCAACATTCTCAATGATTTTCAAAGCCTTGTCGATTGACGAATATAAATATCTCTAAGTCTAATCAAAGTCATTAATTAAAAAGATGGTCCCGCCTAAATCTAAACGAGTTCAGGTCACATACTATGCTTATGTCTAAATTTATCATTTAATCAATCGAAACTGATGACGAAGTCAAATTTGCTCGTGCACAAGGTTTTGACATATCTCCGTGTAAAACCTATTTTCGGCGTTTTCGTTGCTATGTACATTTCCATATCAATAATGACAGAAAAAATGTAAGACCCAGCACGTTTTTTTTTTTTTTTTTTTTTTCTAGATCCATCATAGGCCTACTTTCCAACAACTAAGCTGTCACCACAACCGACAGGTCTCCTTGTTCCGTACGCATTTACTACCGTTTCTGTTCGCTGTTGACCTTTTTAACTCGGCTTAGCGTTCCGTGCAGATAGAAAATACTTTCACGAAAATTACAAATTAGATATTCAAATACGAGTTCAAGAACCCCTGACAGAACTAAAGAAGTCCCGCCGCCATCATCACCATAACTTCGTCGACCATTCAACTGCTATCTATGGTGTAGCCACAAAGTCGGCCATGCCATGGGTCTAATATTCCCTCGATGAGCCACTTCCCAAATGCCATTCACAAATTTGATTATACAAAGATGATGATGATGATGAGGGAAGGATGGTAAACAATTTTTAATTTATGATTTCACATGATTCTCTGAATAATGATTCGCCATTGGCACCTCCAAAAAATGGGGGCGCAACACGTAAGCAACACGTTTAGCCTGACTATGAACAGGTGCTTTGTTACTGGATTTATTTATTTTTTTTTTCTGCCTCTCTCCTTTATGTATGGCACATCCTTTTAGAGAAAAAGAGAATCTAGGCCAAGTATGCGTGTCGGCCCAGTGGTGGAGTCTTTTGATACACACAAAGTCTACTATACACTCATGACGGAGAGGGATAACCTAACCATTGTCTCATTCAACCTCATTCAACCCCTTTCAACCTCAGCGTCACCTTCAAAGTAATGATGAACTTGAAAGAGATTGGTATGGACTATGGCGTGTAGATTACAGTTTTCGCCAACAAAACTGAAAAAAAAAAACATCGAAAATCCTTAAAAGGATTTTGAACATTATTTTCAACTCTCTTTGACTGTGTGATTGTTAGTTGGTGGGTTTGAGTTTTTGTTATGAATGGTCGTCATGTTGCGTGTTTGACGTAAAATACACATGCGAAACATCCATTGGCAAGCTCATCACACCCACGATTTATTTATCCTTTCCAACAGGCTAAAAATAGGTGGAAGTATCCTTAAAATAATCAACGTCTTTTACTCTAATCACTGTCAGCCTCATTACTAGGTTGAGTTACTTTCGTAGATGGGAGAATGGGAATTTAAAACTGGAATAGAATGGAGAATGTTCCGCAGATTTCTGCTTTCGAAAGGGACGCACTCAAATCATTGTGTCCTTGTAATTGAGATTTTGTTACAGTCAGCATTACCCGGCGGGGTGGCACAATCTCTGAATTCGGCAGAGGCCAAGTGCGTGCCTTTTTGTTTTTGCCTTTTTATTTTTGGCTTTTGGTGTGTGCGCACCCTATATAGAGAGCAACGCCGCGCCACAGGTCATGGTCGAGGATGTGTGAGCTTTTATATGGACGAAAATGTATGAACTCGGACGCAACCGAAATAATTTTCGATTGGAAAATGACCAAGGGATGGGGAGGCAAGAGCATTTTAAAAATTAAACCAGTGAAACATTAACTGGCTCCATCGTGGCAAGCATCGAGAGATACCCAATGTTGCTGCATAAGCACTGTCGCTGGATGTACGTCTTTGTGTGGCACATGAGTTTGGGATAAATCAGGTTACCTCCAACTCAAGCTCAAGCAATATTTTTTCATACTTTCAATAACCATATCAGCGAAGCTGTTTCTTAAGTGTCTTTTTGAAAAAAAATTTTTTAATAAGGCTCAGTTCATCAACTAGCAAACACTTTAAAGTGCCGAGAAGGATTTACGGTTTATTACCAACTCTGAGCAGTGAATGAATATGTGATTATTTCTCAGGCAGAAACTTTCACTTCGCATGGCTGGATGTTGTACGACTTGGGAAGGCACTGAATGGCGTCTGCATGGCCATGCCCAGTGCTTTGAGTTTAAAGAAGGATCTCAGCGAATGAATTCGCATGACTGAATCAGTGGTCAGCAGTCAGAAGTCAGCATGGCAGATTCAATATATCACCCGCGAAAGAGCTTTGCCCTTCTTGGTTGGAAGCTCCGTTTGGATTTAACTATGTACCTGGCCACATAAAAATCTTACTGTACCATTAGAATGAAGAAAGGAAAATGATTTCCAGATCAGCACATGGGATGTTCGAACCTTGAGAGGCCAAGTGGAGCCGAACAAATAACACAGACTCTAGATTGCTTTAAAATAAATCACGCCGTCACCCAATAGGAAGAAACTGTGCCATATGGCGGCGAATGCTATAGGGTGTGGAATAACTGTAAACTTTAGTCTAAGGTAAGAAGTCTTCAGGTTTTTCCATGCCACAGAACGCATTGTGATAGTCCGTACTAAGACTTAACTTCCCAAGATAAGTCTGATATGTATTCCCACCTCCACAGAACAATTCCTTAGGGATAGTGCTCTTTCCAACACTCTGGAGATGTATGTCCAATGAATCCTGCTACAGTTGTCTCCCAGTGACGAACAGCTTGTGACCCAGCTAGAAAATGTGTTTTGGAAACGACGGTCTATCCGTCGCTTTTAAATCGAGTTCCTATGTAACATTATGCAGACCAAACCATTAAAGTACCTGGTTCATTGTAGGGGTTGGGGTACTATATCCACAATCCCTATGTTTGGCGTTGAAATCTCTGCTGATTATGAAAGATTGCCCTTCTGATTTCTATTTTAGGCATCAAAAAAATGTTAAGATACCGGCAAGATATGAGAGTTTAGGGACTGAGAGCTCCCCACGCAGTGTGATATTTGTTTCGTCATTTTGCGCATGGAGTACGTAACTGAACTTCGAAATTTTTACTTCTATATGCTTGCCATTGCGAGACGTTTGAATTTTTTTTTTTCTTACAACCAACTGGGAATAAACCCGGATTTCTGATCTAATAGTTAACGAACGCCCTAATACCTACAAGCAGCCACTGGATAACTCGAAGACATTTTTTGCTGCACAGAATGACGTTTCGATTGTGTTGCCAACAACGAAGGTGACGACCAAGAATCTTCTAGTTTTTTCACGGAATATTGCTTTCAGCTCCGTCTTTCGATAATCTCGTTGATACAACATAGATAGCTTGATGAATTTTCGGACTGTACAGCTACAGCATTGATATGCTTATGCTTGCCAAGACTTATAATAAACCGTGTTTCCTTCTAGTTCAGATCTTTATTCTACTGAATCGGCTGGATTTGGAAAATTAAGGAAAACACAGTCTGCCACCGCTTCACAGTTATTTACAGAGAGGTACAATGGGTGCGTTCCAATGTTCCGCCTGGATACCTGTATGTTAGTGACATTCAAGCTTCCTGCCGGTCACAGGTCCGGGTATCAGGCGAACTCCGACTTAAAGATAGCCTTCCTGTAGTTAGACGGGTAGACCACGTGCAACAGATTATCCCTCACACTCGTGGGAATCAAAATTTATAATTTCACCTCAAAAACAACAGAGAATGACGCCTCTACAATTGCATCATCATCAGGTAGATATGTTAAAGAACAACCTGTCGATGCCGACATGACATCTGCCAAACAGGGGGAGTCATCAAGCATCGTCTCGTAGATAGACGACCTAGAGAAGAACTTGCCTCTACATAGCGACTCTGACTCTCTACAGAAACTGGACGAGTTACATTCCGATGAGACAGACGTACCCAAGACACTCTGGCAAAGTGGCGCAGACTGAGTCCAAGTTCGTCATATTCTCGCCAATAGAACAACGTAGAATGAAGCGTGCGCTTAAGAAGGGTTGCAACTACGAGCAAACCCGGGTTTATGTAAAAGAGGAAGTGGCAGAAAAAGGTCCCGAGGTGAAGCACATGCGATCCAAGGACAATACCTCTCCTTAATCCGAAGCGACACAACCGTAGACAAAGTCTCGTAAAGCAATATAACGAGCTATATCAGACTGCGATTCATATCAGTCGACCTCGATAGCAAGCCTCTCGCAAATGAACAAATGGTTCAGATACAAGAAAGGCATATGGATACCACGATCGAACTACGTAATGAGGAAAAAAAGCCAGCATTTCGCAGTACGACGTTCTAAGCCCATTGGCTGGCTTTTAACCATTTGTGCGGGTACCTCCACTGCAGAGCAGATGAAGAAAAACTTAGCTAAACTAAAAGAGAAACGCGGGTTAGAGGTGATGCTTGTCGAGAAAAAAAAATCTTTCAAAACCGCATGTCACTAGAAGGTTGCTAACACAAAATACAGAGACAACTAGCATAAGAATACTGGCAATTCTTGATGGGAAAAACAAAGAACTCAACACAATAACTTGGAGAGTTCAGCAAAGATCGAATCATAAGCATATCGCTCGTTGCAATAAACGAAAGCGTTATAAGGCGGATCGTAGAATTGAAGAGCCTTGTCTCATACCTATTTTGTCAGACCAAGTTTATCCTTAAAAGCTCGGAAAACACAACCAACCAGAACTCTAAATCAGTGAGCCAAAACACGACTAGTATGACGTCTGTGGGAGATGGAGGAAGTGTGAGTGATATCTCATCTAGGGTCAGCGTGAGAAACCAAGATCAAAACTAGTAACTCCAGCAACCAGAATTGTTTCAATCCAAACCCATAGAGAACATATCAGCGGTCCGAGAGCTTGAAGAGATGGTGACAATAAACCCTACAGAGCACAGGTTTCGAGCATATTCTGAGGAAAACATCGCTATAGGACTTATCCAAGAGCCATGGGCAATTCATGAGAGATAGCTTTTGTCAAAAGTCTTTTCAGACCGAGAAGGAGCTCTTTTCATTGCGAAAGATAAAAAATTCTCTGTCATTCTAGTTTCATAACAAAAAATGTGGTAGTAGTACAAATAGAACGCCACAACGGCCGGGAACTACATAGAGTCGTATGCGCATCGGTGTACTTTGCTAAAAACACTTAGGAAGTGCCTACCACACCAGTACAAGAATTTATCCGGTACTGGGAAGACAGTTGTGATGCCAATGCACACAATCGGATTTGGGACAACAGCGGTGATATAAACAAAAAAGGTGAGTCAATTTTAGAAAACAATGGAAACAAACCCACATTTAGAAAGTCCTAGACTTCACTCACTTGTTTCTATTTATACGAAATATAGTGGAAAGCTGTTCGAGGAGGCATATTTCTCAGATCATATGCATATTGTGTTCAAGGTGAGATGCAGCAACGAACAGGCTCTGGTCCGATATGACAAGAAGCTTACAACTGGAGACGCAGACGAGACTCAATTCCAGCTAAACAACATTATTCTATAGTTTTTTTTAAAAAGAACTCTAATGTTAAGTAAACTGTGGTAAAATAGTGCGTACCATGGTGGAATGAAAATCTAGAAGCCATCACATTCGGAAGTGAGGGAGCTTTTTAACAAAGCCAGGACTTGGAAACAATATACTGTAAATCCCTTTTAACCTACTACAACCAAAGGTTTCGAAGATCAAAGAGAGCCTCCTGGTGTACTTACGGCGAGAAACTTGAAGAATTTCCTGCGTAGCAAGATTTCTTAAAGCGCTCTCCCAAGATCATTCTAATTGCATCAAATCAAACCAGATGGCATAATCATTCCCGACCATGAGGAAAACCTTGCTTCAGGTTCACTTCCCATGGTCTTCTAAAATTGACATGTCTTATGAAAAGTCAACGGAGGTTTCACTTCTAAAACACCTCAGCAGAATTAGTAGTTTAACCAGAAAATTCTTCAGCCCAGATAGGATTAAGATCGTTTAAACCACACAAGACATCAGGCGTTGACAGAATTTTTTAAGCTCTGCTACAATCTGGACTACCTTGTACCTACACTTATAGCCTAACTTAGGTTCAGCTTCGTACCAAACACTTGGAAGGAGATTAACTTGGTGTTTATCCCCAAACCAGCCAATAAGCCACGGGAACTACCTAAATCCTATCGTCCTATAAGCTTGACATCTTTTTATCTGAAAACAATGGAAAAAATTATCAGAGAAAGCTTGGAAAATAGCATGCTTTTGCAACCCGTGTTAATACGCCTATCAGAAAGGCAACTCGACAGAACTTGCCCAAAAGCTCTTGTACTTGCGTATTTCTTGTCATAGAAGGACCTGCCTCACAGCTACGATAGAAGCAATAAACAGCCTTAATGGCATAATGTGGTTTACGAATGGTTTTTAAATGGAATCGGAAATGGGATCTGGAATACACCGACCTAATCTAAATATAACCATAGCAATTGGCAAAAGTCTCGGTTTTTCAGGAAGAAATCCAAACCATACAAGTATCAAACAAGTATGTAGCAACCATATTTACAATTCTACATAGTATCAAAGTCGTAAACATCTATATATTCACGGACAGTCAAGCAGCTATAAATGCCCTTAACTCCAAGTTATTCACGTACTGCTTCAAAACTAAGCTTCAGGGGCAAAACCAAACTATGATGGGTCTCTGGTCATGCGGGAATTGATGGGAATGAAAAGATCCACGAACTGTCCAAAAAGGGTTCAGAAATTACCTGTATTGGACCTAAACCCTTCTGCTGCGCTCCTAAATCATCCTATAATATGCATTTCATATTATAACAATTGCTCAGGTGTAAGACAGGCCAAAGGAGCCATTTAAGATATCACCTAAAGTCCTTAAAGGGGCCAACATAAGAATCCCAAAACTGGTATCAAATCAGCTATTCTCCCAGAAAGTAATAAAATCTATTGCCAACCTTGTTGTTGTTGCTTGCCGATTAACATGGTCAACATTTCATCTTTAAGTTCTAGGAAAAGCGAACATATCTTCATCTTCAAATCAAGTCTTTATTATCTTTCACCAACATAACATGATTTTTCCAGGAAAACATTTTAACGACACCAACCGTACGAGTAAGAGCAACCTTTGACAGACGATAAAATACCTTCACTCTACTGAGACCATTGTCTCTCTGAACCTATAACAGAATTTAATAACTCTGCAGGTTTCCAGACATCACCCTAGTCCTTCATAAAAATCCTAAATCGTCAACAAAGCCCCATTCTGACTGCAATGCGATTGACAGAAACAATTTCGCGAAAACCCAAAGGTCATGTCAATCAGCTTTAGTCAACCAGTAAAGGTAGGGGACGATTATATTGCCATGTTTTTAGCAATATTTGCACGCCTTCATCTATTCCAAGAAAGGATAACCATCAACCGTAAAACTTTTACGTCCAACACTTAACGCTTAGCTCGTTACCTCTGAGAATTTCTTCGTATTTCCTATGTAATTTTGTCCTTGACAGGCACGCAATAATTCGCAGAAATCATTACCAACCATTTTCCACAAAGTAGTTCATATTAGGATAAAGAATCTCTTCTTCTTCTCTTCTAAGGGCATTATGCAGCTCAAAAGGTGTTGTCAGACAAACAATCAAAAAAACAGAAAAATAGGATTATGCTCATTGGGGTGTCCCAAAGGCTTCTGCTAGGAGAGAAACCCACTCCAAATCAAGGGTAAGAAAATTTCCGATTACAATTGTGTATAGTGATGATTAACAGCCATGCTGACCTTTTATACAGAAAATCGGCAGAGCCACACACGTAAAAGCTTAGCAAAATTTCATGAATCACAACACAACATCCTAACGTCCAATATCCTTTCTCTCCCCGTCTATCCTTTGGTTGCTCTCTTTCTCTATTTGAAAACTATTGTATTATTTGTTGTTTGCTCTCCCCAGGACTCAATTGAATGACCAATTTTTGTTGATTTCGTCATGATGTTTACACAGAGGACAGTTCAATAGAAAACTACTCACTAACACAGAGTCAGCGGAGTATATTACGAGTAGAGTATGTTAGGGAAGAATCGATTGTCAGGCTCCACAATTCCTCCAGCACACTGAGGTGGGCTTGAAAGGAGTAACGTTTTCTCCGTCAATGAAACACGTAGTCATTCGCATATAGCCCAGGAACCAGCCCCAAAAAATGAGTCACACACCGAGAGAACCGAAACTGAAAAATCCTTGACTGATAACATTTTCACACACAGCCAAAATGACAATGACAACGGCAACAACTCGGAGAACTATAAGATCAAGCCGACGACAACGGCAGCGACATCGACAAAGTTGCTGAGAATATATTCTTGAATCTGAAGTTTGTGTGTGGGCTAAAAAGTATCTTTTGGCATTAGCCCAAGACTTAAAATTTATAGAACCACATTGATTCATTGAGGCAAAGGATATGAATGTACGAGACCATCTCTGAAACCCGTAACACTAATACCCATTCTTACATGTGGTGGTGGTTGCTCGGTTGGTGTTTACACATCACTGAGATGCTTCTATATTATATAGAACATCTGCCCACCCAAACTACAACAACATTGGCAGCGTAAATTTCTATGATCTAAGTTTACTACTACGCGATTGTGTGAGCCTTTATTTTTGAATGAAAAGCGTTGGCGGTAATTGATTGATTCAGCTGAGGAAGGACTAAAACGAATGAAATTACACAAATAGCCATGAGATGAGAGATAAAAGAAACATTGAAAGGAGCGCAGAATACCATACATACTAAAATACATACATACACTCGAGCTCTAAAGAGCAGAGCATACCAATGCCTAGTTTTGATCCTGTGAAAAGTGAACTGCGAGACAAAAAGTCACCTGCCAAAGACCAGTCAAGGAATCCTCTTAACAACAACATTGAACCATTGAATTAATTTAATTTGTCGTCCTGTTACAGGGACTTGTGTGGGATTTTCTAAATTTGAATTAGTCGAAGATAACAAGCGAAATCAATCGTTAAGGATGGATTTGAGACGGATTTGGACAAATTTCGTGTCTGATTCGAAAGGATAATTAAGTCGATTAGTATACCTTTGACGTTTGTTACATTTTCTTTAAAGGAACATATCTAGACGGCCAAGTTTATGATGAAACGGATCTTATCATTTCCCTATCGCTGTGTTTCCCTTCATCAAAAGTACCTTCATTAAGGAATGTTTAAGTGACATATCGATTTCATAGCTCAACAACGTCAAGCTGTCGGTATATACTCGTATCTATTGTATCTATTTAGATTAATGTTCAATATTCCAGGTCGTCAATTGTTGCGCTATGCTGGAGGCCTCCGTGTTGAATTTAAAACCGGACATGGTATCTACACGGATGCTTAAGAGGTATTGTCGTTTTGCGAAGAATTCAGAAGGCTCACTTCGCAGGCAACCTGATCAGAAAAAGCTTACAACGAGGTCCTATCGCTGAAACTGGAAATGAGGTTGGTATCATAACAACATTGCTGGCATCTCTCATCTATTATGTGACGTATAAGACCAAAAGATACGTTGTTGTTTCTTTTTATGGCTTCAAGTCGCCTGCCACCAAAAGTTATAGACCAGCAGCTGACAACTCTGAACCAGTGTCAGTCTGGCACTGACATATAAAAGAATGAATTGTTAGAGTAGCCTCTATATGGAAGGATCGGAAAAGGTAACATTACACTAGATAAGAGCTTAACAGTTAGTCCGACTTCATTCACGTTGAAGAGCAAAAAGTGAAGATTGCCCAAAAAAAAAAAAAAATACATCCTCTATCCAAAATGCGAATCTGGTGGGCAAAGTTGAAGGCCCACTCGACTCAACCTGGAACATGGGTTGAACGTTTTCATCGACATTGAGAGTGCTCTCGACAACGCTAGATTTGGGGCAAATGTAATTCGATTGTACAATACAACACGGCTTAGACCTGTCATAAGTTTTGTGGATAAGGACAATGCTGATAATAAGGACCCTGATTATCAATGCTGACTGCATCCACTATAGTATGTAATGGGGAGCTGAAGAGTTGTCTCCACTATTTTGATTCATGTTGGTCGACTTATAACATTGCGCTCTTAACAGGTCAAATGTTGATGATGCAGCTATACTGTCTGCTAGATTGTGCCTACCGACTGTCTGCTGTAAGGAGGATTCTACATTATGATTGCTGCCTTAGAGATGTAACCATTCTTAGACATCTATTGCTAAATAATATCAGAATATACCGGAATCCTGGTAAACAGTGCCTTTCGGGTGCATCCTCTGTTGGCGATGCAACACTCCTACCAATATCCTGCGAGAGTACGTTTCAAAATTTAGTAGGCAGAATTGAAGGTGTATTTGACAAAAAGGAATACGCCTTGGGTATTTTCATCGACGTTGAGGTGCAACAACGCAACTTTTGACGGCATGTGTAACTCGGCCAACAACACAACAGAGACGAATCACTATTGGCGGGAGTAAACAGGCGTTGCCCGCAAGGCGACTTTCTGTCTCCATTGGGTATGGTGCATGTTGGTCAACTCACTGCTTAACGCGCTAAAAAAGTCTGACGTCTATGCACAAGCATACACGAATGATGTAGCTGTACTGCCTGTACAGCTCTGATCGACGATTGGTGCACACGTAATGGGCTTTCAGTCAATCCCTTCAAAACTGAGGTCTGACTCAGCTAAAGCTTTAAAGCATCACCATCCAACTCTTCAAAAAATCTTAGTATTTGTGTGTCATCCTGGATTACAAACTTCTTCACACTAAAATATTACGCCGAAATCCGCTAAGGCATTCTCGGCCTTCTGGCAGTTCAGAGCAGCTATCGGTAAGATATGGGGTCTATCATAGAGTAGGGTTCTTTGGATCTACATGACTATAATAAGCCTAATAATATCCCATGCGTAGTCTGTTGTCTAGTTGAATGAGCTCTCGCAAAAATACATGATCGCTGTTTTTACTAGATTTCAAAGAACGGGTTATCTCGGATGCACGGATTCTTTTCCCAATACTTCTAGCTCCGCTCTAGACGCATTGATGAATCCCTTTAAGCCATCTTCCGCTTAAAAAGAAGTGTGCTTTGGTACAACACGTCCCGGAACTTTGATGACCTTGCGCGTCGGCTGTCTTATGACTCTGGTCTTACGGACTATAGAAATCGACTTTCCCTGTGCCCATGGCTGGCTTCGGTCAGAATCTAAACCAGGAAAGGAATGCAATCGGGTCTTCGCGGACAGCTCCAAAACTAATATAGGATGTGGCGCTGGTGCCTTTGTGGAGGACGACAACGGTAGATTTCACTTCCAATCGGATATTTATGCAATTCTGATGGCAGCGAACTACATACATATATTGCGGAGAACCGGTGGATAGGGTTAAGCGTTTGCATCTGTACCGAAAGCCAAGCTACGCTTAGAGCCTTACTAAGTCCTCTTACGACTTAAATTCTAGTTGAAGAATGCGAAATTCAGTGACCCTGGTCGGGGTCCCAGGTCACAATGGGATCATGGGAAATGAAGTCGCCGATGAACTTGCCAGGCATGGTTCAGAGGAGAGTTTTTCAGAACCCTAACCTTCGTTGGTTCTGACCGCGTCTTCGGTTAAGGCTTCCATTGACAGTTGGATCTCATATGAACCCAACTGGGATAACTCCTCAGTGTAAAACTGACACAACATCCTGCGATGCTTGCTGTGAAAGTGATGACGACACTGCGGAGCACTGTCTCTGTGAATGTCCGGCTTACGTACGCATCAGATGCAGGTACTCGGCGCTGGTACTCTGGTGGGATCTGGTACTGTACACACCTTATCACTGAAACGCTTGCTCAATTTTCTTCGTAAGACTAAAAGATGTCATTAAAAGTACAAAGAGTACATTGGACTTCTTCAGATCTTCAGCGCTATGATCCGACTAATTACATCCTTTGCATTGAAAATACTTTACTGCTGTTATTCATAAAACGGTGGGTCTTTCCCTTATACTCCTTACTCTGGTCTAGATGCGCTGACGAATCTCTTTTGCCTTAATAATCATATCATGGACTGCATCCCCAAGGCCATTCTTATTTCAATTTTATGACTTTTCCGGCCGAATGTCTTTTGGATGTAGTCTTCTGGGCATAGCGTCTGAAGAAATGACACCAGAACGCCTAAGGTATTATTACCGTCAGGAATGGTTTCGATCAGAATCTGAGCCAGGAAATGAATGTTATTGGTTCTTCACGATTGGCTTCAAAGCAGATTTATGATGAGTCACTGATGTGTTTTTGGAGTAATGCTTGAAAGCCTGCTGTGTCTTCCGAATAGGTATATACGTACGAGTATTCATAATCCTGGTAACAATGAACTTATATGTGTAGAAGAATTACTTAACGTTATCACCACTTTTGAGCTATGATAGTTCGAGAAAGCAAACCTTCTCTGATCGCGGTTGGAAAATTGAATTCTTTGAATCTTGTTCGGGTTCTGGTCACAATGGGACCGCAAAAAATGAGCTCATCCTTGCTTGGCATGTCTGAGAGGGGAGTTTCTTAAGACCCCAGTAGAGTCTTCTATTAGCAGTTGGGTTTTGTGTAAGCAGATGTTAAACGAATATTTCTCGACTTCTCTAGGAGGCCAGCGACTTTCCTGTTGTCCGTTAGAAGGAATGATTGCAGATTCAGGTGTCATTGAATGGCACTGCGCTTTTGCATAGCTGAGTGCTATGGGCATAAGTGACACAATATTTCTTATTGAAGTACATATCATACCATGCACTCGCATGTATGTATGGAACTTGACTCCATTCATATGTGTGATGACTTCCACTGCGGAAGCTGCTATCTTGCAAGTATCGGGTTTTCCATTATGGAATATACTCTAATTTTTACGAAATACTGACAAATTTTGGTAAAAGATAGATACTCATTCAAGTTCTTCCAAACAAACAACACATGTTACGCACGGTGAAGAAATACTGTCGAACTATTAAGAGGTGCTGCTGTCTACATTACTTTTGGAACGTGAATGCGAATACAAATTGATCTGACAACTACTCATATCTTCGTGAAAACTTTGTAGTGATGGGTTTGTCTTCTCAGACTTTAATGTCATTGGAATACCAAACGCATCTTTCAGATAAATGATTAAGGAATTACCCTGAGGAACATCCGTGCTTAAGATAAAAATGTGCCAATTTGGCAGCTGTCATAAAAGCTGCATATATTTTGAGTAACAGGGTCCATATTAGGATTGAGGCCTCCAGTATTGATGACGTCTTAGACTCTATTTTACGCCGCCAATCGTTCTGTTACCGAAAAGTGACGGAAATGAAATAGAAGAATATGCTTCTATTATCGCATCCTAGATTCTGTGACCGTGAAGGAAAAGTACCCTATGAGCGCGCTCAAGGGATTTGAGTACCCTTAAAATGTTTTTACACAGCGAGGGTAAAGGAAATTTAGGAAGGAAGATAGGTACCGATACATTGTACCTAAATGTTTGCAAGTTATAACGACCAAGAAATAAAGAGCTCGGCAGGGCATTCCATAAGCGAGTTGTATGGCCTAGGAATGAATCAGGGTAAACTGAAGAGGAGTTGCTACTGTCGCTCGGTAATGGAACACTGGCGGTGGAGATAGCGATAAAACCAAATGAAACAGGAAATATTACGTCGGTGTTCAAGAGTGTCAATTGACTGACTGATATTAGTATCACCTATGAATTTTATCGCATGGTTTCGAATCCTATGTAGCAGGTGCAGCAATGTTTTAGAAGCACCTGGCCAGATGTGGGCATTGTACTCACCAGATCAGAGGGGGTGAATTATTTCTTACATTGCATGAGAAAACACGGTTTCGACGATGTACCAGATGTGGCATTAATGCATAATGGCTTGGCGCTTTAATGACAGCATTGTTTTTTGGAAGCATTAAATTCTTCTCTGTTTATGGTAGATGAGCTAAATATACGCTGTCGTTCCCGTTCTACAATCGAGGTTCAGGCACGTGAGTTCAGGAACGAATATGAAAAGCAGAGAGCACTGTCGTCAGCAAAGGAAATACAGTGGATTAGAAGAATCTGACAAGAGATCATTGATGAAAATTATAAAGAGTGTCGGAAACAGAACAGAGCCCTGGGCCACACCAGCAATAATTTTGGAAGTAAGTGCAATGGATCTGTAGAATAGGGGTAAGCATATTCGGCTTTTTTAGGAACAGGCTGCACAAATCCTGAAGAGTAGGATTGATGAAAAAGCTTACAATGGTTTTGCCAGAGCCAGATTCGTTCCATTGCAGATTCTACACATACAGGTGTAGGCGGGAACGAAGCACAATCTGGAGGTACTAGTAATGCTGAAGCTAAATATATATGTTATACCAGCCAGTGACTCTCGCTGTAGTGGAGATTTTGTTTCGGTTCCATGTATACGTGTTGGGGAAATCAGTTACTGTTATAACTCATTGCCAGGTAGTGGTTACTCTGGAAAGTAGAACGAAAGTTGTACAGGGAGTAGTGCGTTCCTTGTTACGTCTTCAGGTATTCGATGTCTGTTTCATCTACCGACCCGGGACGCCTATGACTCAAGTGGACTGTGGACTGTATGAGTCGTTATCTAGTGGGTACACACAGATTGCTGAGGATCCGGATAATTACAACGTCTATGCTATAGGCATCAGTCAACAGCTTTACAACAACAAGGCCAACGCGGAGAGGAGATACTAAAGTGTTTACATGAATCCTCATCAGCGACACCCGATGGTGTCAAATATGGTAGATTATATCGATGCGTTAATGGGGCTCTTAAAGAATACGTCCTTGATGCATTAAGCACATGCTAATCAGATCAACGCTTCATGAGCTTGGACATTTTGTCCTCAATAAGACTCTGAAGATACCAAACTTTGTTAAGAAGTATATTTCGTCTTGTTTAGAGTGTTCCTACTCTGAATCCTATAGAAGAAGTTCATGTATCATATCATACCATGCATATGCATAAAAGCAATTACATTGACCGAAGCAACACCTGTGATTAAGTTCTACGAGGAGGTCAGTGGATACCTTGGCCGATCATTGATGGTGATAACTGACGGCGGGACTGCTTTTACATCTCATCGGTTTGAAAATTTTTGTATAAATATTGTGATCGAGCATATTAAAAACGCTAGTGGTCCCCGAGCGGTACAATAGGGCGATATTGTCGACAGTTCGCTGCTTTGGAGCTTTGTGTCATCCAAAGAACAATTAAATTCATCCTGCCCTAGCTTTTGGTGGGATACTCGGCTCTGAGAAAATGACTTTCAAGCTACTGGAAAAAGTTAATGCCACGATGGAAAGACCCTTACTAGATAAAGTTTTTGGTTCTATCAAGACTCAGCTCTGTATATGCTTCTCACCACATAAAACTCAGTTTGAATATAGTTAAGATAATACTACAGTGCCGAGGTTGTCACTATGTTAAAATCGTCCATTGTTACGCTAGCAACGTAAGTAAAAAAGAGGAGTCTTGGTTGTAAAGTGAAGGCTGTGAAATAGAGTTTACAGAGAAGGTTGAATTTGGTTCATAATATATGATACTGCGGAGTTTTCGTTGAATTTAAGCCACCCCACGCTGATTCACTGTACGACACTGTCATCGAAGGTTGGAAAAATAAATTCTTCTAAATAGATATCAGGAATTCGACGACCATCCGTAAGAAGTAAGCAGAAAACCTTTCCGAACTCGTTAACGAAAAGCAACAGCTTAACTTAGAGTTTTGCGATGCGCATTTAACTTTCTTTTGAACGCCATCTTACATGCTCGTATATGAGATCCAAGCACCGTTAATGTAAGTTCTCTTAGAAATCTTTCGCACTTCTTTTTTCATATCGATGAAGACGATATCTAAATTTTTCGAAGAGTTATGGTGTTTCCGCAGCTTTTCCGCATGTTTTTGAAGCTTAACTATCTTTGACTTCCGTATAATCTACCATTTCCTCGTCGTGCGCAGCAGCTGAGAGAACGGAACTGCTTAGGAGTTAAAGTATTCTTTCCATCCATTGCGAATTCTACTGAACCTCGTTAGCAGATGTCACTGCTCATTTTCAGAATATTTCTGTAATTGAATCTTTTCAAAGTGCTTTTCCGGTTTCGACTCAATCTTAAAACTGCCAACTCTTTTGCGCATGCAGTTCTAAAAGCAATCAGAAGCTCAAGACGCACATCTGCCCTTATTTTCAATTATGATGCCAAGCAAAAATGGCTATCTTAATGTTTGGAAGTAGAAAAAACAGAAAGCTCTTTAAACGACTCACTAGTCCTTAAATTCAATGCAATGACCAAACAAAGTCTAACTTCACATACTCGCATATGTAAATCTTTAAAGATCAAACAACAAACAGAGTGGAACCTAGATTTACATTACAAAATATGAAATCTCATTCATCTTTCCCTACGAACCTATCGAAATCTATGAAACTATGGAAAAGTAAAGGAGGTAAAACAGACACCTGAGGCAGTCCAACATTGAACTTTATACTCTTAACTTTGAGTTCTCTTTCGAAAAATTTCCGAGAAATACTATTCTTAGAAGAAACGAACCATCATATGGTAGTCTCATAATGGTTGCAGGATTTCTTATTAATCCACGACAATAACTTCATTAAGTCGGTAAGTTGAGTGAACTCCAAGTTTCGAGACAATTTAGGTTTATTTGGTTTCTAAAGATTTTCAACCTACTCTCACCAATTAAAATCAAAAAAAAAAAAATAATAATAAATGCTCACCTTCACTAAAGTTAAATGAATAACGAAATACCTTTGTCTGTTGTCTACCCGCCTTCCGAAAAAAGACCGACCCATGCTGTGTCATCAATAAAAACCCTCATTATACCAGAAAACAGCATCGTAATGGTATATTTCCACTCCTACATGCACGAATATGTAACCCGACGAAAGTCCTAAACAATTTTTCGCAATTAAAACTCACAGCGAAAATCTCACACTCCACAAGGTATCCTGAAAGTATTTCGCTCTCGGCCAAAGTTAGCAAGGGAGCACAACTTTTTATCCATCTGGATTTGTTTGAAAAAAGAAATCATCAAAGTGAATTTTGGACAGACTCTGGCCACACACACATACCCACACTGATATATAAATATCATACATAGAGTAGCATTCTCCAAGGACGAAAACAATAGGAATTAATCCAAACTCTGCCCCAAAGGCGAAGACTAACTGAAGGAACGAGATTCAGTGAACTTGGTATCATGTGGCTAGGCCCCTTCTACCATACTTTTAGTTTCATCCTCTTTTTCTAATCTTTCTTCATTTCTCGTGTGAACATCGATTAAAAATAAAACTGGCGAAGTTCAAGGATTCCATAGATTCTATCCGAACACAATACGTACGAGTATACGAATACTCGTACCCAACAACAAAATTCCTTAACTTCTTCATCGTGTTCTCTCTTTCTCAAAGAGGAAACCCAAGACAATTCTGGCAGAGTGAAATCTGACACTAACTGCAGACCCATGCCAGGATAATTAATATCTACGACCGCTTACCACAGCTCTACAGCTCTCCCTGCTGCATAGCAACGAGAGCAGCAAACGAATAAACGAAGTAAACGAGTAAACGAGTAAACCAAGAACGCAATTTACAATGGAAAATGCCCTGAACCCCATAAAATCGCCCATCGCAACGTGATCTTAGTATATGAGTACGTCGTCGGAACGAGAGCGCATCCTTTTGGTATTTCTCAATGAAATTAGCTGACGAAAGAGAAAAAGGACGAAACAGGGACGACTTTTAGTTTTGGTCTTCTTTACAAAAAAAAAAAAAACAAAACAAAACAAAACACCCACAGTCATTTTCGAGAGGGTGGTGCGGCGACAATCCTTTAATGTAGCGTGGGAGGATACTGCTAGAAAATTCCCACAGACGCTGAACCCTGAAGTTTTGTCATCACTAGAGATATCGACGATGGTGGTAGGCATGTCGGCGTCGGTAGCAACGATGGCGTCTTTGTTGAATCAGAAACGAACTGTGATGATGCTTAACTTAAACTGGCCCGGTCTGACTTGGCTTGACTTAACTTGACTTGGCTAGGTTTGGTCTGGCCTGGTCTGAACTGACCTGCGCTGGCCTGACCAACTGCCTGAATTGAGTGTACGCACTTCATGTGCTCTAAGGAATTCAACTCGTTTCTATGTGTGTGTTTGTGGGAATTGGCGATGCATCCTTCGTTATGGCTGAATGTAGTGTTTTTTTTTTTTTTTTTTTTTTTTTTTTTTTTTTTTTTTTTTTTTTACAATGTGTGTCTATAGCGGGCGGCGGTGGTAGTGGGCATGAAATAAATGGGAATAGGAAAATGTCTAACTGACAAACAGTTTTCTTCTACTTCAGCGTCTTCTTACTCTTGTCTTTCTTGTTTGTTGCTTTCTGTTGTTTTGGTAAATTGAACGGGTAGAGGTAAGCCAATTGCCATCTAGGAAAAGCAACATGATTATCGGGATGTCCTCCCAACCTCGATAGATTGCACCGAACAGGATGTGGGGGTTAAGTGATTGACGGCGTTGTATGTTAAAAAAAGATACGACGACAATGTTTGCAATATGGCGGCAGAGTGCACGTGGGCATTTATGTTACGACGTCGCCGTCGATGGCAAAAGCGGCGCCCGCGGTGGCGGTGGCTTTTATTCTTGGATACGAGCAGTATGATGTCATTGCAGAGTAAAACGAATGGTTCTCAATGGAATTTCGCGAATACGTGATTCTACAAATGGAAAGTTTTAGCGGGTAATTATCTATTGTGGGTGTTAGAATGAATGGGCGGTTAATACTTGTACAATTTAATGGACGCTTTGTCCAGTGTTTTTAATTGTACATTGAGTCATGGAAAGTCTTGAATGATTTTATGGTTGCAACATAAAGTTCTTCGATTTGTTCTTTATGGGTTTCGCCTTACCCAAAGGTCGACTATGGACAATTGCATTTAAGTTCTTGAGGTGGCCAAGTGAGATAGATGAGTCTTTCTGGTCTAGGTACCTTGAGGTGGCTTGAAGCCTTGAATGGATGAACGACGTCTGTTACTAACGTCTGACATTACTTTATATTATCAACCGATTTTCACGCGGAACTACGAGGTGGAAATATCTTAACTGAATTGGTTAAGAAATGACGCCGTGAGTCTTGTGTCATCTGCGTCTATTACATCTATTCCTCTTCCTAACTTTTCTGTCCACCACAGGTCATTTGGGAGAGTTGTTACAAAGATTCACAATGTCTTCTGAATGTCACAGAATATTGACTGACATGTCGTAGAGCAATAAAAAACTTCGTATCCTTATGTTTTGGACATAGCGGGCATTCAGTAGAGGTACTTTTGGTAACCACTATGATCAGACAAGAACTGGAATTTGAAGTTCCGTGGTTTCGATTTGTCCATCTATAAGTTGTTGTACTGTTCCATTGAGGCTGCCATTAAATTCCCCTCAATACTATATTAAAGATTATTTTATACTTCGTATTTATGGATGTCAATGCAGATCATTCCAGCTATAATGAGATGGTTTAAGAGCTACTTTTTCGACGACGATAATCAGCTCTTAGTCTCCAACAATCTTAGAGCGTTTCCTTAGATTGTCGCTGCGGAAGTCAGATCTGATGTGATAACTCTGGAAAGTAAAATTCTTCTTCTTGTCTACCCAGGTCCACCGATATTTCCAAGTTTGCGAGGGAGTAGTGCCAGTACTTGCGGGTTTTTTTGTTTTTTGATAAATAATCCGCAAGCTTTTCCAACTCGAATTTGTTGTTTAACATTAACTGCTTCTTTGGACCTCATGACTTAATCATCGACCTGAAAATTGACAAATTCAATGGCGTTTCGGTTGGTATAAGGACATCTTCGATTTTATAATCGGCTACTTCTAGCCAAGAGGGTATGAGACGTCTCACAGCTGACGGTCCGAGAGTGTTATTTTCTTTTCTGCTACTGCCAGAAATCTATTGTATATCATCTTCTTAAGAATCGTTTCCATGATGTTTAAGAGGGCTATTGGATGATATAATGATGACTCACCTAAAGGCTTCTTTGCTTTGAGTGGTGGGACCAAATGCTCTATTTTCCATATTTCAGGGCAAATTCCTTCTGCTGTGCTCTTCTGGATTGTTGATATGAAGAGTTGGCATTTCTTCCTATAGTCATCTCTATTGCCCTATCCAGGAAGTCATCATTTTCACCTCTCTTACTGGTAGCTTTTAGCAACTCCTACGATCAATAAGTGTAATATCTTCCGAGTTGCCCTCCCTTATGATGTTGCACAAAATATCTGATCTTTGGTGGAAAACGTGGTATGTATCTCAGAGGAGTCCGTTAGAAGCATCCGGTTTTCTCTCCTTTATTGTTCTATTTAAGTCACGTCTCGTAGTCTTTAGGAAGTCGTTGTTGGAAATTGGTTCTCCTTCTAGAATGCTGGGTGTTTTCTGACTCACAGTGTCTCTATTTCATCGGTTCTTCAGGAACACGGTGAAATACTCTTGCTGTTTCCTCTTCTTGGTATTCATACATCGCACGTGTTATGTACTCGTATGTAAACGATGACACCACTAAAGTTCATTTAAGTGATGGCATCGTAAAAATCAACAGCAAAATGCTAGGTTGGAAATGTAGAGCAACAAACGCCGTTCGGAGGAGTAGCGGGGACGTTGCCGTCATTCATTGATACCGTGTCCAAGATTGAATTGATTTACGATGGAAGGATATTACTTCCAGCCAAGAATCTGTTGAAAGTCAACCCCTCTTGAACATGGGAGGAGTGCCAACAAAAACTGAAGCAGCACAACCGAGTAGAAAAGGGCCAGATAAGTTTAACCAACGAGATAATGGCTCCTAAAGTAAGTAGCATCCTAGAATTAAGAAATAAAATTAAATTTTTTGTGAACGATATTAGGTATGGGTATTGTATATAGTGGTATGCTAGTACAAAAAGTTAAAGGCTTAGTGTCAGGTTCTCTAGCATATTGTGTTATGGATAAGCCAAAGTTAACAGAGGCTATGAATATGTAGCCTATATATCCGAGCTGTGGTTCTAACAAGACGGCGCTACATATCAAAAGAGAAACTCTGTGACTGCGTCACTTCAAGGCGAGCCTTCATCAATTAGCCACTGCGATCATGAGATTTGACACAACTCGATTATTTAGTCTATGCCAACAAGCCAACCACTTTGGACGAGCTTGAGGTCAACATTCGACAAGTTATTGCTGGAATAACGCCGCACATTGCACCGAGTCATCAAAAATTGAAGGTAAAAATTTAAGCACTTCCAGCGAAGCAGAGGAGGACCATGGTGTAGTGGTATATGCACAGACTCCTCAAGCAGAGGGTCGCGGGTTCGAATCCCGTGCGAGGCAATTCTTTGAAAAAAGTCTTTTCATAGAATTTGTATGTAGTTATATGTAAATCCCGTCGGCGTCAACTCTGAAATGAAGGTTGGAGTGATTGCTGGCTGGGCTAAATGTAACGAACTAACAACTAGCACGTACTAAGGCCCACTGGTTGAGGATGCACTGGTTTGTCCCGTCCAGTTTGACAACCACCTCTGGGAAAAATATCGAAACCAAATACACCTGAGTTTCAAACTACTACACCACCCGCCTGCGCCCTGGAGAAAATCCAGTAAATGGGTATTCATATTCCCTTGGTGCGCGCAGTATTATAAAAAAAAATTTGAATGATGTGCTGTTCCACACAAAATTGCTACATTCATGCAAAATAAGGGCAGAATAAATTTTATATCTCAACTGTTGTTGTTTTATTTAATTCTAAGTAGTCCGTTTGCAGGCAAAGTTCAAGAAGAAGTTGAAGTACTTGAAATGTACAAAATTTCCTGTGGGATCATTTAAATGCTGAAGAATAAAACAAAATTCAAGTTGTCATTAAAGAATTTAGTAAACTTTTGTTTGAGAAGGAGGGAACAGATACTTTTGTACATGTGATTCGCACGAGTTGTCGTGAGAAAATAAATTCAAGAGATTATCGATTTCCGAGAATTCGTGAACTGAAATGAGAAGACAGATGGAAGATATGAAACTGCAGGGATTCATCAGAAAAAGTAAGAGCATATACAGCTCACCGATTATTGTAGTGCCCAAGAAGAAAGACAATTTAGGATTGTTGTGGACTACAGAAGAATAAATCAATTTACTATTGATGACAAGTATCCGACAACCAATATCGACAGGATTTTGGACAAGCTAGGAAAAGCAAGTTGGCAAAAGGCTTTCACCAAATAATGATGGCGGAAAAGTTTACAGATAACACTACATTCATGATTTCTGGAGGTCTTTACGAATATACTCGCATGCTTTTCGGGCTTAAGAAAGCTTCAGCAACTTTTCAACGAATGTTTAATGATGTTCTTCGCGACTACAGTTATATAATATGTGTCATATACATGGTGTCCCACAGTCACCGCCGTGGACAAAAGCCATGGGTACCTAAATAAGTCGAAAAACTTAAGTTTTCTTGGAATTTTTGACATTAGTGTAATTTTTAGTGGGTGGTCCGGTCTGCAGAAATCTGTGACGTCGTAGATGGTCCAAAGGCTTCAATTGTTGTGTAATTTGGATTTTATATGCGTGCAACTTTTAAAATTCGCCGTAAAGTGCCATAAGTAAGGCCCAATTATTGACTTCGGCGACAAATTAAGGTGTCTGACTCTTTCTGAACACTTTCGCTCACAGTAGTGATGTTTTCGCCGAGCATGATGATATGGAGTTTAACCCGAAACCGTTTTGATGAAACGCTACGCTTCACAATTGCACAAATTCAGGACTCACCAGAAAAATATGTTGTTGCCTGGTAAATGACTCCATGACTTAAATTGCCAAAGATTGTATGACATCTGTCAAAAAATATCAACAATATTGAATTCAGTAAATGATAGTAATTGACAGCCAACATTCAAACCATCTGGTGACTTCCCCTCCGAACAAAATTTTCCGACTTCAGGAAAATTTCGCATAAAATGGCTTTTGGCCATGAAGAAAAAACCAGGCTCCAGGCGTTAAAATTGAAAGTAGTCGAGAGTAGAGACTCTCTACCACATACTTGAGCCTCATTTTCAGGTAACCAGATCTGAACCAACTCTCATCTCTCATCGGTTGTGGTGATGGTTGAGGTCATTGAATGTACTATTACTACCTTTGATGGCTTCAGGTCGCCTAGCATTTATGGCTGGATATAGTTATGTTAGGTATAGACCAGCTGCTGGTAGTTCTGAATAAAATCTTCACTGCTAGCCTGGCACTGGCATACATTTCGAAATCCCGGCAAACAGAGCCTCAGACCTATAAGTCTTACTTCTTCCATGGAATGCACTCTCTGTCTAAGAACATGTTCTTAGACATAGCGGAAAATGCTACGAGATTTCGCTTCCAAATCTGAGAGGGAGATATGAAGGCGCACTCAACAAGAAGAAATACACGCCAATATGTGATGGCAGGAGTAAACAGGGGTTCCCTGCAAGGTGGCGTCCTGTATCCACTGCTATGGTTTATATTGGTCGACCAACCGCTTAATGCTCTAAATAGCTACACTTTCCGTCTAAAGGTGTTTAGCGACTTTTTGCTCTAAAACTCAGTCAGTTCTAGACATGATGGATAGCTGGTGCACTTGAAATGTGTTTTCAGTTTATTTCATTACGAAAAAGAGGAAACTGACTGGTTTGACTCCTCTACTTCTTAAAGGCATCACCATATAATTCTACAAAGAAAAAGAAGAAGAAGAAGAAGAAGAAGAAGAAGAAGAAGAAGAAGAAGAAGAAGAAGAAGAAGAAGAAGAAGAGAAAGTATTTGAGTGTCATCTTGGATAGCAATCTTCTCTGGATTAAACATGTTACATTATAAGCTTCTAAGGTCTTGTCGGTCTAACGAGATGTCGGCAAGATATGGGGCCCGTCATGGAAAAGGGCTATGGGCTCCCTACACGGCTATGGAGGAATGAAAATACGGCACTGCTCCTTCTACCACTCTCTCAAGAACTGTCTGCCTCGTCTTTCCTTAGCACGCCGGTTTCTATTTAAGAGCTCTGCACTGGATCTTTAATGACTTTGTGTGCCGACTTTCTTTCAACTCTGGTCTTATGGACATGCCGTTTTATGCAATGACTTCAGAACTCCCGCTGCAAAATAAATACGAAATCGACTTTCCTAATCATTTTTTAGGAATGGCTTCGGCCAGAATCTGAGTCTATGGAAGGGAATGTAGTTAGGGCCTTGTGGATGTATTCAAAACAAATTTAGGATGCGTCATTATTGCCTTCTTGAGGGAAGGCAACGTAATCTCAGTTATCTCAATTTGGATTTTCAGGTATCTCTTTCTTCTTTTTACAGTCAGATGTTTCTGGTAATACAAGTATACTCAACTCTTTAGCCTAATCCATAAGGTAAACACCATTAACAACAGAGGTAAAGGTCTAGAAACACGCAAACCATTAAAACCGCATAAATATTCTATCCGTTTTGGGAATGCATCGCCATAAAATTGCAGCTCAAGGGCAATGATTTAGACGACCATAAAAACTTCATTTTATAGTCACAGATGCTGTTTTGTTCTACAATACGAGCATATCGGAGAGCTGCATGAATTTTACAATAATAATTTCCTCACCCACTAATCTAGGACTGTCGGTACTGTCAATATTTTAAGGCCACTTAAAGCGTAAGACTGCTTATAATCAACTTCAACTCATCAAAAGCTTTTTAAGAATTCTCACGAAACCGTTGTGTATTGATGAACGTGCAAAACACCCTAAAGAGCAAGTAAAATCCATTCCTCTATCATACAATATAAGTGCAAAATGCATTTTCCCTCGTTACCTTCACAAGAAGCGGTTCAATTGGACTTATCCCATATATCCTTAATCCTCGTTCCAAAAACTCCCACGCATGCATTCAGGGATACATAAACCATTACTGCCCTTTCATCCTAAATATTGTCGCGTGGGTACGATTTGCAATTTATTCACATTCTCATTTTCCACCACCCTATTCTCATGTACAAGAACAAGTCATAACAAAAAAAAAAATTGAAGAACACACGAAACCATGGAATCATCCACCATATTCGTAAATGGTCAATTGGGAATATTGCCCATAAACGCTGTAAACCAATAGCAGAACCAGCACCAGAGTCAGGACAGATGCCCACAAGTGTTACGCTCCAGATCGGATTACATTCAAAGCTCAACGCATGGTTGTTGTTCTTTTACCCTTTGTAGTGGCATCCAACATCCCGCATCCGCCTGGATGGGTTTGGGCAACTGGTGGCAGTAGTCTATAGTTAATGGCAAACAATGGACAAATACCAAAGAAGCGCATTTGTACATTCGTGCGGTTATAAATTGAAAGTTATGGTCTAGAAACAATATCCGTTCGTTATCCTTTTGTACTAGCTGCAAATCCAGTAAATATTCTGTCAGCATTCTTTGAAAATGCTACTACTCGTACAGCAAAATTCCTTTGGAAAGGACAGGAACAACAGTGAAAAGAGCAGCAAATCTTGTAGCTTGCCGCTTGCAAAAAAGCAATTTGGACAATTGTATATTTATGGAGGGTCACAGGGCGGCATTCTATCGCCTAATAGCGCCTTCTATCGCCCACAAAGTTTCCTTTTCGCATACCTTATGCTTTTTGCACTCGTAAAAATTACCATTAGTAATTTTGTGATTTGCGTAGTGCAGCCACGTGCAATCATTACCATGTGTCCTGCTTCCGTTTCTATTTCTATATATTTTTTAGCAAATTTTGTCGCATGTCCTGTGTTTTAGGTAGTTTCTAACTACTTGAATCCGAAGTATTCTTCCGAATGAGAGAGGTGAATAAGAGGCGAATGAGATGCGAATAAGTATCCTGGTTACTTGGTGATGGTATCTAGGGAAATTCGCCACAGAGCATGAGAACTCAAGTGAATGCCTGCTTTGAATTCTAAGAGCAAATTGCATAAGTTGCCCTCCTCAATAATATTGGTTAATATTCCGGCAACCATGCCGACCGAAGCTTTTCAATTTATTACACAACTTCTGGGAGGCAGGTGCATTTCTGTATTCTGTGGTGGCAGTATGGGTGATTCTTTAAATCTTATCGGAATCTTATTAAAATTTATTGAAATCCTCAGACGGACGTCGTCTTTTATGGATTATTGTCCAATGAAATCAATATCGATCTTACTTGGCTCTAGATCCCTTAGAGTAACCAGGAGCCCTGCATGGCGATTAATAGGGAAATTGCTGACTTTTCTATAACCTCGATTGGTCAGACAGACTAAAATGGCAAGGGCCTACTCGGCTAGGAGTATAACACTGAGCTACACCGTCGTAGGGCTCACAAGCCCGTAAGAAGGAGAATAAAAAAACATAAACTAAATAATGGCCTGGGATAAAAACGGATTCACTGTTGTCTACCCTCGCAAACATTAAAAGGACAACGCCCTTCGGAACTGCACGTGGAATGTTCGGACACTTAACAAGCAACATGCAAACGAGTAATCAGCAAAGGTCCTTGACTGCTATCGTGCAGCTATCACCGCCATCCAGGATGTGCGATGCGATGGGAGAAAAATAAAAAACCATGATATACTCGAATACTATGTTGAGTGCTACGGGTGTTGCCTTGCCATATGCGACAGACTAACTGGTAGGCGAGAAATCTTGAGCTTTCGACACGTAAGCGATCATCTTCTGACGTAGGCAAGTAGTCATGAATTTCATCACGACATCATCTTCGATAACGGTTTCAGTCTAATCGACTTTGCGGCGGGGTGAGACCTTGTCATAGCTAACACGCGGTTCCCACATCTCGATATTTACCAGAGGACATGAGAACTTCTAAGTATTGATGTAATACACTCCTTCAGTATTATGGATATCCGGACCACTACCTTGTTCTGTTGTAGATATCTCCAAAAGCGCAGGCTATAATCGCAATCGGGTCTTCTTAATCTCTTTAGAGGTCTTATGCCACTAGGGTCAAGTATCGAAGACCAGTGGCAACATTGCCAAAAAGTCATCATAAATACCGCCTCTGATTTGATAGGCTACCACAATGAATACCCCTGGTTTGACGCCGAGTAATGGAGAGCACATGCAGCTAGACGAGATGCATAGAAAGCGGTGCTGCATAGAAGGACGAGAGGTGCTTACGATCTCTACGAGCAGTAGAAGTGAGATGAATATCGGATTTTCCGGAGGAAACAGAAGGAGAATGAGATTCGGACACAAACCCCGAACCGAATTCTATATAGATCAACATTTCCATCCACCCGACCTACGAGTAGATGAAGTGAAGATAGCCATATCTAAGCTTAAGTCCAACAAACCAGCTGAAGCTGACGGACTGACCGCCGGGATTTTCAAGGCGGCAGACGATGACTTGGTAAGAACCATACACCAACTCAACTGTAAAATATGAATCCTAATGAATGGAACCTCAATAATTTTGGTCCGATTCTCAAGAACGGAGACTATCTGAACTGCGCCAACTACTGAAGCATCAGTCTTCTTAACATCGCCTACAACATTATATTTGCCGTAATGTGTGAATGTCTGAAGCCGTTCGTCAGCAACTATAAAACCAAATCGATACACACCACCTATTCATCGACATCATATACAGAGTCGAACTATGGTATACCGAACAATGTCTAGTTTGGCATCTCTGCCAAACTCCTCCTCTAACTCATCCATCAAGAACTCACCGAGACCTTTGATGTCAAAAAATAATTTAGGCAAGGCGATGCGCTCTCAAGCTATTCATTCTTCATTCTTCATTCTTCAAAGCGGATGAAGATCAATGCTCCGATGCGAAAAGTCTTTGAATCCGTCCCCTTGGGACAGCGCAGTAGAGGAAGGCCGGACTGCAGCGCCACCTTGGGTAAGTAGGTAAGTAATGTACTTTAATAAGAAATAAACGTTTTTTTTTTATCTCCTTTCGAAAGTGTATAAATTGCGGTTTTTCATCCGAAAATACTGCTGTCTATGCTTGGACCTGAAATTGGTAGTCGTTCTTGTACTGCTACCGCTTCTAGTTCTTGCTTGTTGCTCGGGGTGTTTGTGATGGTGATGGTTATGGTAATGGTAATGGTGACGGTTTGTTGTCCTTTAAATAATGTATCATGTTACACGTTCTTGAAATCAGCCTTTTCCCCTCTTCACAGGAGGTGTACGGGTATTTAGCTGATGAAATTTGAATGAGTTGCCTAGCTCCTTCTCGCACCTATTCCACTATATACCACGAGCCAAACCGCCTTTTATTGGTATTTTGTTGGCTTGCTGTATATACTCGAAATACAAGTATACCATCTATCCATTGAAATACACTCCTTCTTTCCCTTAAACCCTTCAGATATTCGTACACCGGCGAGATGTACACCATAATGTTGTGGGTCCGACATATGAGAGCAAAATTTAGTGTCCTGATGGGACATTAACTTAGTTATTTATAATAATAAAATTGTTTCTCATGAGCGAAATGACGCAGCGGCGGGATGTTGGTTGAAGTGCCAGGAATGCCCTGAAAGGCCTTCAAATTCTTTGAAATGACTACGAAAGGATGTAACGATGCTTTTATGATTTTCAGCTGGGGTTAGGATCCGAAATGATGGCAAATTTGTGGTTTGGAAATTTTAATGGTATCGTCTTGGATTTCACTGAGATTGATTTAAGTGTGTAGGGGTTGGAAATGTACGAATTGTGTGTTAACACGTGGCAAGGACCTGATATTTTCCACTTTTTAAAAAAAGTTGGAAAAAAACATAATTCCAATTGGTAGGGGTTAGGGAGAAGGCGGAAACAAGTCGCCTAAATTATTGGAAAAGGAAAGGACAACATTGTTCAGTTGACGAAGGTAAAAGGGAAAGGTTTGTTATCGAGGAAATCATGTGCAGCAAAGTTTACTTAGGATGAGTTATGTTTTTGGATTGTTCAACATCAATGTTAAGTTAGGCCAAAAGTATACCATGGAGTGGAGGGTTGGGAACAAACTTATCTGTTCCTTGTTTTAAAACCCAAAGCGAATTAATTCGTAAAGGTTTACTTATGTAAATTGTGATTGGGTATTTTTAAAGGGGCAAAGCTAAAGGATTTAGTGTTAAATTTCGACGAATTGGGTAATTCATATCGAACAAAGGATATAAACGAGCTGCAAGGCGTAGGAAAACAAACAAAACACATCAATATCTTTATATTTGAAGATTCAAAGAAGAAGGAATGGTTTAAGCTGGAGACTTTGAACTTATTAGACATGCCGCACTGTTATAGTGATAGGGACAGATGGAATACTATAGAAGCCATACACATCTGTGAGCTAAAGCATACACTCGAAGTTCTTTGGGAATAAATCCATTTGATCAATCATTTGATCTTTCTTCTAAAGCGTTGTTGTCTATTCAGTTAACATCGTTGAGCCACAATTACTGGCTAACTTATACCTTTTCAGCCCTTACATCACAGAAGGCTTAATTTTCCGAAGTTAATCAAAGTCATCGTTTTTCTACTAAATAGGATGAATAAGAAAGAAGGAAAGTTGGGTATTGTACGATTATGTAAGAAACAGATTGGCGTCAACATTAAAGCCACCACCACTGGGCGAAAGAATATAAGGAAAAAGCTAATGTTTTCGCCGACCATCTTGCAGAAACGTTTAAACCATTCGACTGGGAAGTGCTTCCAGAGAATGTCAATACGCTAGACGTGACGACAAACTTTCCAGTAGAAAAGGCTACACTTAGGGAACTTAGACAAGTTATAGACACGCTTAAGCCCTTAAGGGATATGACTTAATAACGGGAGAGATACTTAAAGCGTTGCCGAAAAAAGTTTTGCTAAACCTGCTCTATCTTATAAATGCCAGCATTAGATTAGAGCACGTACCGCACCAGTGGAACGTACCCGAAGTTATTATGGTTCCGAAACCCGGTAAGCCGCTGACTGAAGTCAAGTCATATAGACCAATATCGCTTCTCCCGATTACATCGAAGGTCTTTGAGCGAATCCTTCTTAATCGTCTTAAACCAATTACCGACACAAATTCCCTCTTGCCTGATCATCAATTTGGCTTTAGAAGTCAACACTCTACAATTGACCAAGTGCATCGAATAACCGATGTAATTGAACGAGCAATCGAGTGTAAGTTAGTCTGTTCAAGCGCATTCCTTGACGTTTCGCAAGCCTTTAATAAGGTTTGGCGTGAGGGCCCAAAATATAAACTCCGACAAGCCCTACCCCAGCAATTGTCTTGTATTTTAGGTTCATACCTGGTTGAACGACTCTTCCGTGTGAGACACGTAAACGAATATTCCACTTTTAAGACAATAAAGGCGGGAGTGCCGCAAGGAAGTGTACTTGGCCCTCTGCTATATTTGCTTTTTACCTGCGATATACCGCAAACGGACGACACTGTCCTAGCCACATTTGCTGATGACACTGCCATTTTGGCAACGGCTAAAACATTCGAAGAAGCAACTGCCAAGTTGCAACGTGCTCTTACACGGATTAACAATTGGACAACGACTTGGCGAATCGCGCTTAATGAAAGCAATTCTGTCCACGTCAACTTCACTATCAAGAAAATTGAGAATCCACCGGTGTTTATCAACGCAGTACGAATTCCTTACGCGAACGAGGCCAAATATCTCGGTATGACACTCGACGCTAAACTTAAATGTAGAGCACACGTCAAGAAAAAACGTGAAGAGCTTGAAATCAAATATAGAGATATTTACTGGCTTATTGGAAAGTATTCCAAGCTTAGCTTAGAGAACAAACTGCTTTTATACAAGCAAGTGCTAAAACCGATCTGGACATATGGTGTACAACTTTGGGGTTGTACTAAAAATAGTAACATTAATGTATTACAGACATTCCAAAACAAAGTTCTTCGATGTATTGTTAATGGGCCGTGGTACATTAGAAACGATGATATCCACAGAGACTTAGGAGTCGAAAACGTTCAGAACGTAATTAAAATGTTTGCGCGAAAACATAATAATCGATTACAAGGTCATACGAATATTTCTGTTCAACAGATCCTTGACGAGACAAATTTATTGCGCCGTCTGAAAAGGACTAAGCCTCTCGATCTAGCGCAGTGATTAGCAGCGCGTAATTTTTCTAAAGTACATGAGTAAGAATCTCACACTACTATAGGCTCCGGGCCTATAGTGTCTATGAAGATTTCTCACCTTCCCATGAAAAAAAAAAAAATAAATAATAAAAAAATAAATAAATAAAAAATAAAGCCACCGGATCTCGTCCAACCTGACCTCATTTACCGGGCTTACAAGCGCGATGTAGAATCTGACAGGCTTCTAGATGAAAGAATGAAAGAGCCTTAGAAGCTGAATGCAGCAAAGTATTAAGTATATAAATCAACGGTGGCGTTAGGAGTAGATATGGACAGTTCCTTACATTCACGCGTAACATTCGATGTGTGTTCAAAAAGTAAGGTGACTTTTGATATTTCGCGGGCAACGTACATTTGATTATGATTTTTTTTTTTGGCTGTGATGGTACACTTATCCCGATTATCTATTTTTGACAGATAGAAAGGTTAGACGTGTTTTGGTGTGTTCAGATTTTTAATTTTTATAAAAAATGGAGCAAATTTTGTGTAAAAAATGGAATCAAGTGCTCTAAAATATTAGAAATGTTGACAGTCGAATACGGTATTCTGCTCCAAGTAAAAAAAAAAAATTGCTTACAATGGGTAAAAACCATTGCCAATGACGAACCTCGCTCTGGACACCCCAGAACATCAGCAAAATATGATTTCCTCACATACGAAGCTGTGAAGATAATTGATTTGGAAAATCTTCGAATTACCATAAAAGAGGTTGCTGAGGATGCTGAAATATCGGTCTGCTCGTGTCACGCAATTTTTTTTAAGTGTTTTGGACATGAGACGTGTGTTAATGAAGTTTGTTCCGAAATTTCTTAATTTTGATCAAAAGAACCGTCACATGAGCATCGCTCAGGAGCTCTTGAATGATGTCAATGATGATCCTGACTTGCTCAAAAGGGTCATAACTGAAGACGAATCATGGGTATGATGTCGAAACCAAAACCCAATCGTCTCAATGGAGGCACCCAAGAGTGGCAAGATCGAAAAAAAACACTGTTTTTTCATTTACTGTGGCGTAGTGCGTCAGGAGATTCTACCTTAAAGTCTTATCTTAATACTGAGTGTACGAAGTATTACCTTGAAGTTATGCGCCATTTGTGAGAATTCGGAACTGTGGAAAAACAATTCATGGCTTTTGCATCACAATAATGCACCTGCTCATTTATCGTTGCTTCTGAGAGATTTTTTGGCCAAAAGCAATACGACAATTATGCCTCAGCCACCATATTCACCGGATTTGGCCCCATGCGACTTTTTCCTGTCGTTAGTAACAAATAAATCCCCTAACTGTCTCTGAAATTTTCGGTGTAGTTTATATAGACGGGCTAAGAAGTAAGTACTTTTCTGACGTCCATGTCTGTAAATAGGTACCAGTGTTTTAGCACTTAGTGAAACACAGGTAGATGCCCACCCACAACTTTTAGATCACTCTGATCTCTGATCCGGGCTACGAACTAGTGCTACCATTCTTTTCTCACCACGGTCTCGCCATTTATGAACGTAGTGATGTAGCTTATCAAACTCCACCACAATGTGGTCCATGTTCAAATCCGGAATTCAACTTGGGTATCAAGTGGATTTCAAAGGACTTCTGATGGATCATCAAACGATCGTGTTAGTTGGTGAGACTGGTGTGTAGAATTAGCGATTTCGAAGGGAACAAAAGCAGTAGCTCGTACTCAGCCACGTCGAGTTGCCGCAATGTCAGTGGCACAGCGTGTATTAAAAGAAATGGATATAACTCTTGGTGAGGAATTTGGTTATAGTTTTCGTTTCGAGGAATTCTCATCGGCAAAGACCCTGCTTAATGGAAGACGGATGGTATACTGCTGCGAGAGGCAATGTCTGAAATGTTCGCAAAAGGACGCTGGCTACTGATATTCTGATGGGTTTCAAGTTTGTGGTTATGTCTGCCACATTGGTCACTAGCAAATTCCAACAGTATTTTAATAATACCCCCTTGATGGAACGACCTTGTTACACATATCCGGTTAAAATCTTTTACATATCCGAACCCGAGCAAAAGTACCTGAAATTCATCTCTTCGAAGACGTAGAAGATGATATTCTAATGTTTCTCACTGATCAAGAGGAAATCGAGGAATTTTGTAAACGAATCAAACGTGACACAGACAATTTTGACAAATATCGCTGAATTCTCAATAGCCATTGATAAATTAGTATATTGCATACTATTGGAGAGTTTATTGGTTTCACCGATAAGTAAAGCATCCGCCCAGCAGAGAACAAGAAATGGCAAATATTTCCGAAAGCTGTTCAACAATGAAATGTAGGACAACACTTATGCGGAAATTGTACGTTATAATTTGGAAACGGTTGTGCTTCAGCTGAAGAAACTCGGTATCGACGAGACACTGATGTGTACCTTGAGACTTCTCAATTAACCAGCGGCGTAAGATGACGATGGTAACTAGACCGAGTTGAGATTCTATCCATTGCAGAATCTGAACAGTCAAATCAACTATATTTGTGAGACGTAAGTGTTCCCCAAAAACTGAATTTAGTGCCTCAGTACTTTGTTTGACCAAATGAAACCAAAACGCCATAACACTACGGCACGAACAACTTTCCACAATATGAAGCAAGAAGACAACTAGTTCCGCTGCAAAGTCGATTGCATTCCAAGCAATACCAGAAGTTTTAGTTTCATTTAATCATAAATTGTTTTGTTCTTTTAAACCTTAGGCTTTCCAACTGGAATTATAGATTTTTTTAATCAAATAGTTCTACAAAATAAGGCTAATTTATTCATATCCGTAAAAAAATTGTTTTATTTACAGGTGCCCCAAACTGGGGAATCCATTCAAAGAATTCTATCCCCGTATCCTCAATATACATAATTCTGATAGACATGCCGGCAACATCTTGGGCTTGTTTTTAACTTCTCATCCTGATAAGTACAAGATCGATGTGCTATCGCCTCTAGGCTGTCAACTGGTCGTTATGTTTCGTCAATAACGACATGGATAACGCTGCTAATATGATCACAGACTCTATTCTCCTTGGAATGAGATCCCTTATCAGAATATCAGACTAAAAGAAAAGGCATGAAACGACTCGAGCTGTAAAAAGGCTCTAAAGTTAGAGACATTTTTTTTCGGTCCTGCAAGACCAACCCGACAGAGGAAAATTGAAAGAAATTCAAACGAGGCAGGAATGACTGCAACGTCTCATATAAGCGTGTGAAATTTCAAAACGACCAATAAGTGAGGCAAAAAAATACTGTAATGACCCAAAGGTAATAAAACTTCATCTTCGTTCATCAAAAAATAAAAAAAATAAAATAAATTCTGCTTCATCCCCCATTCCAAAGATCATTTACAATAAAATTCCAGCTGTCAGCTCTTTGGACAAGGCCAATCTGCTTGCTGCACACTTTGGGTCTAGCTCAACACTCCCAGATTGTGTTTTGTCTCCGACTACACTTGTGTGCGTCGAATCTTTAATGGGACAAATCCACTTTCGCACTTCGCTGGTCCAGATTGTATAACTTCTCTTCTTTTAAAGAAGTGTTCTTTCTCGCTGTCAACTACTGTTTAAAACTCTTTCCGGTGATCTTCTCCTTTCTATTCCAACGGACTCATTATACTTACGTCCCTTCTTTCCAAGGTCATGGAAACGCTGAAAAATCGTCAGCTCTTGAAATATCCCGAAACACGGAAAGGTTTCAATGATCGGCAGTACGGTTTTCATAGCAATAGGTCCAATAGTCATTTGATGGTATGTCTCACCGAAAGCAAGATACTTGGACTTGATACTTCTGAAGCATTAGACAGAGTTTGGCACCTTTGGCTCTTTTCTGAAAAATGCGTGCTCTTGGAATTGATAACACCCTTCTTCAGTGGACTAGAAATTACCTTTCGGAACGTTCAATTGTAGGTGTCCTCGTTGGTTTCAAGTTTGATATTCAGAAAATAATTTCTGGCTTACCAAAGGGCTCCGTTTTGTTTCCGACACTCTTTTTAATTTTCAATAACCATCTCTTGTCTGCTACTTCTAATCCAATACATTCCTTTACTGACGACAGTACTCTCTGTTTTTATATTCGTTCCCGGAATCACGTCCCTGTTTTTTTGGCTTTAGAACGAGAACGGCAGTGTATGTTAAGCTTACTAAACTTTAGTATAAACAAAATAGCCAGTCTGTCTTCTGTCATTAAAGCGAAATTATAATACACAGTTATTATCTATGAATGGCACTTGCACAGTCGAAACCGAAAAACTTTCCATTCTCGGTGTTGCGACCTCATATATAATGTCTCATTCCTCAATTCCTCAAGCGATGTAAGCAATATTTCACCTTCACTGATCGGGCCTCAATTTATAAAGCATTCATCCACCCAAAATTAGAGTACAATGCACAACGCACAAGCTCATAGGTAATGACAATATCACACAGTCCTTCCTAACCCTTTAATACCAACGTATGTCTCCTGCCTTACCATCTTCTATTGCTATTTTCACCACCAGTGCTCCATCGAAGTTGTGGGTAGCATTCCGCACCTTCAAGCCCATTTTCGCACTCTGAAATATCGCGATTCATTCCTAAGACTTACAACTCGCTAATGAAATGCTCTGCCAAGCTCTCTATTTCCTGCTCGTTATAACTTGTGAACATTTAAGAACAATGTACATCGGTACCTCTGTTCTTTTTTCGTCCCTAAGTTTCCTTCGCCCGCACTATATACAAACATTTTCAGGTTACATCCCTTGAACGCGCGCTAATTATAAAAAATATATATATATTGTATATATAACACAAAAAGAAGAGGCATAACGTGTTCCCGAACTCGTAAGTAGGTCTTTAAAACTTTAAAATGCCTTGTGCAACAGTGTAAAACAAAAACAAAACTCAAACTGGATGACTATCAAGTGAAAACGGGGTCATTCGACATACACTTCTTTCATAACTTGGCACTCACATTATCTCTTCAAATACTATAATCCCGGGAGCTTATGATCTTTTCGTCCAAGATATGGTGATCCTTGGAATCCTTTTTTGTCTTGAAATCCAATCGATTTGCAAATGCAGGTTTATCTAAATCCAACGTGAACATACGTACTACTCAACGTACTACTCAAATGGATTTATCAATGGTTCCCCTCCTTATTCCTTGTAACTGCATATCTAGAGCTCCATCGATTGCATCTACGTCGAATACCTGGAAATTCTCTACCATTCCCGTACCTCATTGAAATTCGATGTTATCGCTCAAGTGGCAGGAGTAAGCATAAGAAGAAGAAGATCTCTATTCTGATTCTTGTTTTGAATGTGTCAGAATCGTTAAAGGATAGGATAGCACACATTTCCGTAAGAGTGCATTGCTTGTGCTATATTAGAATAAAAACACGGATATCTTCTCCGAGTTATATACACTTCAGGAACAACATTAATGGAATTCCGATAGATGTAATGCATTTCGAATGACTGGAGGACAACAAGTAAATTATCTTTAAACAGCGTTCTCTCCATATGTCATACTCCACGGATACCGTCCTTATGATATGGGACTTCCCTGTTGAGGGATTATAGCGATGTAAAGAATAATGAGAAATCCTTTCTGTTTACACACCATTTCTAACATAATTACGTTTACGAATGTGTTCCACCGAATTGGTGGGCATTTCACCACATCGTGTTATCGTCATGATGGTAGCCATCAAGGCTAAAAAACACATTACCGAACCTACAATAGTTTCAATTCTTGGAAGACTGTGTAAACTAATCGCCCCCTGATGTTGTCGTGCAGTTTATGGTTCCACCATGGAGGCAGATTGGATGTCTGTCCCAAGGAAAAGAAATAAAATCAATGGAATACCTGTCGAGTAAGTTTTTTTTTAGCGTTAAAACATGCAATTCAATGGTTCACCTTAATGGAGAAAAATACGGGATATGAGGTCGCCACAGTTTGTCAACATACAACTTATAGTTCTCAACATGCACACGCATACTTACAATGGAGAGCAACAATAATGGTCGTAGTGGCCTCGACATAAGCGACAGAAAACATCCACAATGACGAGTATAAAGATCATTAAGCGGTCACCAATAAAAAGAGGTACACGGTGATGATAATGTGGGTGAGCAGGTGGATAGGTCGGTGTGTGAACAACAGTAGGTGTGTATCCTTTATTCCATTTTCTAATTCATTTTCTATTATTTTGTGAACACACTTGATGATTCTATTGTCAAGCTGTCTGATGTTGTTGAAAGAATGGAATGTCAAAGAGACAATTGCATGTGTCCTCTCTGCGCATGCATGTTATGATATTTGTGTGCGTTAGCAAGTTTTGTAGAGTTAAGGAAGGACATCGAAGGAAGGATTCAAATTAGTGATGAACTTTTCAATTGATTGATAAATGTTGATTAATATCCTGTGCAATGACAGGTAAAGATTAAAAGAGAGATGACCTATGCGAGTTTGTGTCACTGCTTAATGCGACGATTTCGTCCAGCAGAGTTGGTCTACCAAAAGCTTACACTACCATGCAGGAGAAGCATCATACGATACAGGTTTGACATTTTATTGATAATTGCTGCAAACCCATGATGCCGGCAGACCTATCATATACACGAAATAAGATAGAGCACACATTTAAATGTGTGCCCTCAAATCTACTCTGGCTACTATTGGCACCATTGAGATTCTTTCATAAATTTGCCAATGTTGGCGATCACTCAAATCTAGATAGTGGCAAAAACCTACAGTTTGCATTCTTATCAGCAATAAAGGGCAATAAACCTGCGACTTCAAGTAGCCCTAAAAAAGAAAGGTCTGAGATGGGTAAATCGGGCGATCTTGCTGCACCGTCTTCTTGAAATCGCATGTTCATCAAGCCCCGCTCATCTAATCCCGGCAGTAAGAAGTCGTTTATCATGGCTTTCGCCAGTAACTATGACCGTATTGCCGATGGCGTCCTCAAAAATATACGATCCAATCACTCTTCCCATGTGAACGCCGCACCACACAGTGGATTTGAGTTTACGTAATGGCTCTTCGTGCATCATTGACGTAACCGCTTAAGTGGAAATGCGCCTCGTCGCTCATGATGATTTTCGACACAAAATCGCTTTTTCCTTGTTGTTGAGATTGAGGATGGCTTTACAGTAATTAACACGCAACTGTCAGGAGGCATTAACGGATGCACTGTTTGCACTTTGTAGGAGAAAATGTGTAAGTCTATCACTAAAAAACGCTGTAGGGTAAGTCTGGTGATGCCCAATTGCGTGGCCCATCGTCTGGTTAATGTTTCTTCGTTCTCAGGGACATCGGCAGACACAGCCGCTATATTCTCGACCGAATGACCAGTGGCGGCTACTCTCTGCATGGTCTCCTGTGGTCCCACTCTGTTTGAATTGAGTAGCTAAGCGTCGGAATGTTTGCCCAGTTGGTGCGACATGATTATTAAATCGACGTCAAAACTCACGCTGCGCCAACACCACCGACCGATTATTGAGCAAAAACATCGACACAATTATTCACACGTTTGTATACTGCAGCTGTTTTTTCACAAATGTCAAATATGATTGATCTACGACGCCATTTGCAAAAATTAAACCATCTTCCGATAGGGTGATTCCACTTTGCGTAAGCGTGGAATCCAAATCTGAGCTTATTATAGGCGCAACCTAATTAACGGGAATAAATCTACTTAGCATCCTTCTTGGTGTCTCCGTTGCCACCACGTATCCTACCGATACGACGGCCAGCAATAAGACCAACTTTACGACCAGCAGATAATATTCTCTTGAAAGTAGAAACCTTACCAATATGCTGATGGTTACCACATCCTAGGGGAAGTTCAATGAGTTTCATAGCAACACCACGAACTTTTGGTCAGTTGCTAGTCTTCACCTTGTACTTTTGATAGGTACGTCCAGCGTTCAGGATTGGTTTGTCGATACGACCACAACCACCATAGCACGAATGGCCGATGGGACTACCTTCTTGGCGACGGATGGCAACCTAACACAACACTTCTTTGTGTCTCGGTTGCCAAATGACCACGATCACCGGTATTCTCTTGCAAGTTACAAATTATGGTACCTGTGACTTGGGCATTACATTGGTAATTTGAAGTGAGGCTTTGCCTCTGCAGTACACGAATTTACCAGTAAGCATATCCTCGGGAGCGATGAGTATTTCCTTGCGGACCTTGTAGCGGTAGTGAACGACCGACAATGAAGCACCATGACCTGGATCGGGTATAATTTATTTAACCACACACCTGATGTGACGACGTATGGCGAAATCGGCGACTTCCTTACGCCTTTTGACATGGACTTTGAAGACAGACCCAGCTCTCTCACCTTGAGCACGAACTACACGACCCATTTTAAGATTTTTAAAATCGAAAGCCTTTTGAAAAAGAATGAAGAAGCTTGGCCATATCGATAAAAGATACACGGTAGCTGTTAATGTTATGTTTTCGTATTGTAATATATGTCGTGGGTACTAGCTTCATGAGATCACATGAGACTTTGATAAAATGAAGAATTACCCGAAATACAGGGACGTGAGTCAGGGAACAAATATGAACAGCAGAGGGTACTGTCGTCTGCAAAGGAATATATTGGATCAGAAGTGGCACACAAAAGATCGTTAATGAAAATTGAAAAGAGTGTCGGAAACAAAACGGAACCCTGGGGTACACCAGCATTTATTTTGTGAATACCGAACTTGAAACCATCCAAGACAACTTTAATTGAATGTTTCGAAAGGTAATTTCTAATCCACAGAAGAAGACAGTCATCGATTCCAACAGCACGCATTTTCGACAAAAGAACCTGGTGCCAAACTCTGTCAAATGCTTTAGAAATAACGTACTGCCGGTCATTGGAGATCTTTCATGAGCTGACGGTTTATTAGCGTTTCCATGACTTTTGAAAGAAGGGAGGTAGGTGCAATGGATCTGTAGGAAGAGAGAGAAGAAGATTCGCCTTTCTTAGGGACGGGCTAGACAAATGATGTTTTCTATTTGCTCGGAAAGAATCCTAAGGAGTAGAATTGATGAAAAAGCTTACGAAGTGGTTTTGCTAGCAACGAAGAACACTTCTTCAGAGGAAGAGTAGATATACCATCTGGACCAGCAAATTTGTGAATGCTAAGATCTTTAACAAGTTTTCCTATTACACAAGTGCGAAAGTGGATCTGTCCCATTGAAGATTCGACCCGGACAAATGTAGTCGGAGACAAAGCACAATCTCTGAGTGTTGAACTGGCCGCAAAATGTGCAGCAAGCAGATTGACCTTGCCCAAAGAGCTCACAGCTGGAATGTCATTGTAAATGAGCACTGAGATGAGGCAGAAATCTAATGTTTTTGACGAACGACCTAAAAAGTAGAATTTGTTTCCTCAATTTTTGGTCGTATTGGAATTTTACACGCTTAAGAAAAGCGATGCAGTCATTCCGGACTATGACACAATAGTCCGACGAGTCTACCTGTGTTTCACAACAGTTCCAAAACAGCTGGTCTGTATTTACAGACGTGAACGTACGCAGAAAAGTGATTACTTTTAAACACGCATTCGTTAGCTTCGTCAACCTTGAATTCCCTACTCATAATCACAAACAAACACAGAAAACACAAACCCCGACGATGCTAAGCAAGGCTGCGAAGTAAAAATTCTGACGTTGGCTCACCTACAACCCGCTATCGATCGGTTGTTATATGCGCTCAGTCATTGCCCGTGCCGTGTGATATATACGGTTACGGCACTGCACTGGATATTTTTTGTACGCGCGCGTTTTTTTTTTTTAATCACACATGAGCAGTGAGTGTAAAAGCTTGCGAGTGCACTTTGTGGACGGGTGTGCACTCGTCAGCGGTCAGCACGGTAACACATGGTCTGAAAAGTCTGTGCCGTTTTATAGTAAAACCCAAAATTTTTACAAAATTCAACTTTATTTATCAATATAGTTGCCTTCGAGGGCGAACACTGATTGAAACTATTTTTCAATCTTTCGATACCAGTTTTGTAGTACGATTTCGATTTAGCCTCAAAATAGGCCTCTGTTTCGGCGATTACTTCTTCATCGGTCCTAAATCTCTTTTCGTCGAGCATTCTTTTGAGGTCTGCGAACAGAAAATAGTAGCTGGGGTCCTCATCTTTTGGACGTCCACTGCGTGCATCACCTTCGGTGCTTGTATGACTAGTTTTAAATTTTTCAATCCACTTGCGAATGGTTCGTTCGGCTGGTGCAAAGTCCGGGTAACACTTATCAAGCCATTTCTTTGCATCGGCTGCATTTTTTCCCATCAAAAAGCAATGATAAATCAACACACGAAATTGCTTTGAATCCATTTTTTTTTTTTCACAATAACAAAAGTTGCTTCACTCACAAAGCTATATCTTGAGAACTAATCGTCCGACAGCTGTCAAATTTATACACATATCTTTTGAAGGTTGGTACTAACTGAAAATGGTATGGATTTAATTCAAGTGGTGCCCTTTCTTAGAAACGGCATCAGCCCATGAATTATATAGGATTATTAGGTTTGAATCCATATGATATTCATGTAGAAAAACTAGAGCGCTATCTATTATCTATCTAACAGTTGTACCGATATGAATGAGCAAACAACATCATATTTTTTCATCGTGCTAAGAATGTCGAATTTTGTACCAGAAAATGATGACTTGCGGAAAGCATTCATTTTTTGTTTTCATTTGAAGAAAAGTGCTGCAGAGTCGCATCGAATGCTTGTCGAGGCACATGGTGATCATGGTCTATCAGAAGCAACGCCGAATTGCAAACAATATTGGATGAAGATGACACTTCGAGTCAGGAACAAATGACAGAAATGTTAAATGTTGCACAACAAACAATTTCTGACCGTTTAAAAGCTATGGGAAAGATCAAAAATTCTGGAAAGTGGGTGCCTCATGAATTGAATGAAAGACAAATGGAAAACCGAAAAACCACTTTTGAAATTGTGCTTCAAAGACAAGATAAAAAATCATTTTTGCATCGAATAAATCATGGGTTAATCTATGACAACAATCAACTTCGACTGCAAAACCAGGTCGATTCGGCGAGAAGACAATGCTGTGTGTCTGGTGGGACCAGAAAGTTGTGGTGTACCACGAGCTCCTAAAACTTGATGGAATCGTTAATACAGATCGCTTCCAATAACAAATGATCAATTTGATCGAAAAACGACCAGAATGGGCCAGAAGACACGGCAAGGTAATTTTGCTCCATGACAATGCACCTGCACACAAAGCACTTGGATGGGAGCTGCTACTCCACCTGCCATATTCATAAGACTTGCTCCTTCCGACTACCATTTGTTTTCATCGATGGGACACACATTAACTGAGCAGCTCTTCGAATCCTACGAGGAAGTCGAAAATTGGGTGACTTTTTGGTTTGTTTCAAAAGACGGACAGTTTTATTGACGTGGAATCCATAAAATGCCTCAAAGATGGGAAAAAATGTGAAGCTATGAAAAACACTTACTTCATACCGGTACACCTGGTATTAGGAGAAAAAAGTTAAACCACGCTAAAATTAATTGCCAACTTAATTAATAAACTTCAAAAGTGTTACGACCTAGCGATCATGAAACATTAGATATTGTGGATGAAATGTATCCACATGGGCTACATTTTATCATTTGAGTTCGAATGATAAGAATCCAAACCATGGAAACTGTCTAGAAGGTGCAGAGAGTTGGTGCGCTTATCGCCGCGTGGAAGCAGAAGGAATGAACTTCACAAAGTTCAAGTACGATTAGAAGCTCTGAAGCCAATATACGAGGACCTTTTCTTTTTTTCTTGTTTTTGCTAATTTTGTACATGTTTCTCTATACAAACAACTTCCAGCTTTTCAATTGTATGAAAAATGTAATTTTGGCAGTTTTTGGCCCTCAAAATTCGACTTTTTTCAAAACTTTGCCACTTCGTTAATTTTTTTTTTCACAATCGTGGGTCATTATACAGGCAATACCATATAGTTAAATTTTTTTTTTATTTTTTTTTTTTTTTTTGCAATCACTGCAGTAGTAGAGGACCTTTTTTTATGACTTGGGAGATAGCGAATAACTTGCTGAAAATTTAATTTTTTCTTTTGAAAATTTCAGTGTATATTCATTATTTATATATAAATATAGGAACTATAGTTTTTATTCACTTTTTCTAAGTACAATTGTTAAATTAGATATAGAGTACAAAAAACTAGTTACAATTTATTAACAAGTCCACGACCGGTGACCACCGTGCTGCAATCGTAAACAAGATCCATAGGCCGCCTATTCCAATCAAAACAATAATTGACCTCCGTGACAACATTGCTCCCATCACTCTGGCTTATATGCTTCCTGATATAGGTCAGCACAAAATCCATTCATGACGAATGCCCCAATGTTCTCTTCGTAGCTCAATGCAATGAAAACAAACTCTGATTGCTAACAAACTCCAATCTTCTTAATATAGGTCAACAGACGAACACACGACGACGACTACTACTCATGCTGACACATTATACGGCGCAATCGGTGGTCGTCGATCGTGGATTATTTATTGATTACAAAATACAGATATCAGAACTCCTACATAAATATATCCTTTAAATTTAAAAATTTTTGATGCAGTAGTTTTTTATTTAAAAATATTCCCAAAATTCACTTTTTTTTGGACATTACATTTTTGAACATCTTCACACTGTTCATAACCCCATCCTTGCGATTCGTCAAACATGACTGTTTTAGAAGTTGCCCCAAATAGTTTATACTTTGCACGAAGGCTGAATGCACTTGCATTAATGCAAGACTTCCATGTGCAATTATGTGGGGTTTTTCCTGATTTCACTGCCAGGTACTCCACCAGCTTTTCTGAATATCATGATTTTGGACTTTCCCAAATTCACAGTAAGGTTCCACTTTCAACAATAATCTCCAATATCAGAAATCATTCGGATTAATCCTTGTGGTAAATCCAATAACAGAATTATGTCATCCACACACTGAGCACTCTAACTCTCCTTTCAGCCCATGAGATTCCACCAAGTAGTGCTTCGTTCATTTAATCAAGAAACAGAATGAACAAGAGTGTACCCAGAACACAGCCTTGCGTAACTCCCATTTTTGTAGGAATCATTCTGACAAGACTTTGCCATTCCAATTTATTTAGTGTCGTCGTAGGGAAATTAATAATATTCAGCATCTTTCACATTCTAGTGACCTTATATTGATTGAATTGAAAGCTGCTTTGAAATCTATATAGAGATATAGAGATGTTGATCTTGAAACGTTTTCGCATTATTCAGCAGGGTGAAAAACTAGTCTTTTGTCTAAATCCTGTTTGAAAATCACAAGGTAGGTTTGCATTGTTACCCCATGATGAGAGCCTTGCATACAAAACAGATAAAAAGATATTCAAAGAGCAATTCAAGAGCGAAATATTGGGTCTCTAACTATTCGTGCGGTTTGCTAAGAGATGGCGTAACTTTTATTATTCCATTGGAACATGCGTTGGAAAGCTACTGTCATTGTACGTCATTTCAGTATATGTCATTCATTTGAAGCGTAAACCACAATAATTTTTTTCACTCAAATATGTCGAACTTTGTTTTTGAGGGGAGTTCTTCTTCATTACTAAAATATAAAGAAAACTGCTGCCGAAAATCATCGTATTTTGGTGGAAGTTTATGGTAAAGATGCGCTAGCTGAGCGAACGTGCCAAAAGTGGTTTGCACGATTTAAAAGTGGTGATTTTGGCTTGGAAGACGATGAACGTGCTGGGCAGCCAAAAAAGTTTGAAGATGAAGAACTGGAAGCATTACTTTATGAAGATGATTGCCAAACACAAGAAGAGCTCGCAGAATCTTTGGGTGTCACTCAAGCAGCCATTTCAAAACGTTTAAAATCATGGAAATTGGGTTCCACATGAACTCAAGCCGAAATGCTTCTGGAACGCCACAAAAGGAAGTCATTTTTGCATCGGATTGTTACTGGTGATGAACAATCACCACCACCAACCAGCCAAATCAACGGCAAAGTCAAATATCCACGGCGCGAAGGTAATGCTCTGTATTTTGTGGGATCAAATGGGTGTGCTGTATTATGAGCTGCTAAAACCGTGTGAAACCATCAATGGACAACGATTAATTCATTTGAAGAGAGCAATAGCCGAAAAACGCCCGGAATATGCGACTACACACGAGGCAATAATTTTCCATCATGACAACGCTCGGCCCCACGTTGCTATTCCGGTTAAGAACTAATTGGAAAACAGTGGATGGGATGTCTTACCCCACCCGCCTTGTAGCCCAGACCTTGCCACTTCTGACTACCATTTGTTCCGCTCGATGCAGAACGCCCTCACTGAAATACGGTTCACATCAGAGCAGAATATCAAAAATTGGCTTGATTCATTCTTGGCTGCTAAGCCGGCGCAGTTCTTTTGGGATGGGATCCACAAATTGCCAGAAAGTTGGGAAAAAGTCATAGCTTCAGATGGGCAATACTTTGAATAATACTATTGTACATGTTTTTCTTAAATAAACGTTCAAATTTTGAAGAAAAAAAACCGCACGAATTAAATTACATACCCAATACATCTTTAATTCTCTGCTAGATTTTTGTTACCTTTTCTGTGGATTCAAAATATAATCAGCAGCTTTGAGGTAAAATACTATATTGCAATCGAATATTTGGTTGAATGAAAAAGTTAGAATGACTAAAGCCATTTCCTTCAAACTCTTGTTGAACTCAAAAGGTATTCTGTTGACTCGATTTCCTTTCCCTATAATTCTCTGATGATAAAAAAAAAAATCTAATTTATCAAGGGATCGGAATCCTATACCAGCTATGGACAATTTGCTTGTATTTGTATCCCTGTTAGCATTTGAATAGATAAAGCATCAGATTATCCAAAGAAACAGGGTATGATGTTCAAAATCGAAGAATAAATCCTCATGTCGATTTGAAAGTGTGTAGGCATCCTTGACAAAATACATGAGCACTGAGTGGATCAAAAATCGTATTGTAACTAGTTCATTGAAAATAAGCCATCCATTTAATAAAAATTCATTGAAGAAATATAAACGTTCCTGACACGTCCACCTACAGACAAAATTTACGATTTGAAGGACCGATAAATTTAAAAAATAAAAGTCTAAACTCTAAACGACATAAGAGTACGTAAATGCGAATGCGAAGTAACCTTCTCGACTGAAGGTGGGTGTAAGTGTATGTAAATTATGGAATTCATCCTTTAAGGATCCTCATATCCACCAAGTTAAGAGAAAAAAAAAGCAAATATCAACCCTATTGAATGAAACCAACCTGCCAGGATACTTTTCATTTTCCAATGAAAGAAACCAATTTCATCTGCTTTTCGTCACTCCACTCTTTCACCAATAATTTGCATGAGATACCACCACTCTATACTCGTAACTACGTATAAATTGCCTATTTTCCCAATATTTTCCTAACTTTCCGTTCCCGCTCTTGTTTCCAGCGAACGGAACGCATCGAAAAGACGAGGAAAACGCAGAACATAAAAAAAAAAACACATCTTTCAAGGATCCTTACAACATACGGGGTGTTAAATTGGTTTCGGCAAAAGACGTGGCCGTGAGTACTTAGGGGATTTGTGGCGCAGAGCGGTTCAGTTCTTGACACATCAGGCGTCAAGGACCTGCGTCACTTCTGTTCAATTTTCTCGACAAGTGTTGTCAGTTTTTTTTTCGCCTTTTGCTTTTGCTCAAAAAAAAAAATACAAATACAAATAGGTACGAGTACGTCGTCGTACGACTAACTTCGAGTATCTGAGAAGCGACAGTCTGTAGTTTATTTGGCAGAATATGGCAGAATTACGAGGACTATATAATATGTTGAAGCGAAGTTACTTTTAACGTAGAGATAGGCTATGAGAGTGGAAAAATTGTGTAATGTAGATGCAAAGTATTCAAATTCTAATCCCCTATGAGGCAAAAATAAACTCCGTGTTTTTTGGAGAAAGGGGACTTTTTGTGGCCACCTGATGTTTTTTTCTTATATTTGATTGTGAAACTCGACTGGGAAACGTCTGGTTAAATTGAAGATTTAAGAAAATGAAAAAAAAAAAATTACGTTGAGTCGGAATTGAGAAGTTTGAACTACTGATATACCCGGATACCTCCTCTGTCGATGTCTAGGTAATATTTGAAGGAACATATGTATATTCAGTCAACGTTTGTTGACGAAAAAGTAAGAGCTGAGGGAATTCGTAAAAGTTCCCACGGGAACTGCGGTTCGTTTGAGGTGCAAATATTGTAGCTAAGAAAACGTTAAGAGAGTGTCGTTGTATGAAATATGCCCCACAAATTGTCTTTTAGATATAAGAGAGCTCGTAATATAATCTTCAAAAATGATATGCTGACTGAGAATGTTTACTCGAGCAGAGAGGTGATATTGATGACAATTTAAAGATTTGAATATGTTTAGGAATAGTTGCCTAGGGCAAGTGAACGTTCTGATCGCTTTATCAGTTGCCTCGGCTGGAGGAATTAAAGGAATAAGACGAATCGTAGAACCGATTTAGACGATGTGGAAAGATGTTTAGAATACAATGTCCACCCATATTCTGGGAGTCGAATACCACCTTTTTCAAAAAGATCCCGCAACAGAAAAAGTGTAAAGCTATCGTTCGACCATAGTGGTTTAGGATTAGCATGCACTCTTCAGAAGTGGTGTAGAAGCCGACGACGAAGGCAGACCATCGACATCAGCACAGATTCCGTAATGCGGTCGTAAACTGCTAATTGATCATAACAGAGTTAAAAAAGCTGACTCTGGGTCCATTTTTGGCATTTTTACCATTGAACTGGGCTTGAGACGTGTCCCAGCAAAGTTGGTGTCGAAGGACCATATTATTTTGGTAATGAAAGCAAACAAAAGACATGTTTTCCGATGGTAATTCATTAAATGTACCACAACTGATGACGAGACGTTGATTTATGAGTACTACAGGAACACCAGACTACAAGCGAGAAAAGGGCATTGTTAAATGAACCAAGACTCTTTTCAGTCAAAAAAGGAGACGATATTCGCCTTTTCATGGATTCCTCGTACAGTAGTGTTGCCTCATAAACTTTATTCTGTAGTCCAGACTACCAATAAGGAGTATTGTGTGCGAAAAGACAGATCGTGGATTTTGCATAGCGATAACACTCCTCCCTGCAATGCATTGATTATGCGTGCATTTCCTACCAAAACAACATAATTATCACCCAATAGCCACCAAATTCATCTGATCTGGCACTGATTCAAAACGTTATGTGAGAACTAAATATATAGGACATTAGCAATAGAGAGTTTGAAGTCCCCGAATAAGAATCAACCAATTACGCGTCTGCTAAGGTCCTCTTTTTTTAACCGATGGAACCTGAATTGTTTCTCATACAATTACGGTTATCAGACTCTAGAGAATGGAAGGACTATCTGTGGTAGAGACCATTATTAAGTCTACATAGTCAAGATAATTTCAATAACATATTCGTTCTCATCCCATTATATAATCCAACAGAGATGCCACAAAGGTCGGCTGAAACTATTATTCTATGGCCCAAACGGTTTGCCACTAGTTGACTTTTATATCTATCGCAACAGAGCTCTCAAATAAAAAAAAAAAAACAGTTAATACTGCTTCTTTTAAGTTCCTTTCAAAGAGACTTTGCTTCGATAACAAAGTGTCAAAAGTATTAGCATCCATCACACCAACGACTATTATATGGTCTAATACAAGCAAAAGACGGCTTACACATAGAAAAGACCTAATACCTCGCCAAGACCTAAAAAGCCACTGGGAACTTTCGCTAAATTTTTTAAGAAACGTCCGTAAGTTTTAGTCTTCCTGCAACCCGAAGATTTAAGCGAGTTCTTAACGAGAACACAGGCAGTCCCAACACGAGTTCAGATTCTGCGAAGTCCTCTTCTGAAACCTGCCCACTTCCTGTGAATTATTGGGTCTATAACTTAATTCGTGCGGCTTGCTAAAAGATGGCGTAACTTGTATTATTTCATTGTTATTATCCCATTGGAACATACGTTGGAAAGCTACTTTCATTGTACGTCATTTCAGTATATGTCATTCATTTGAAGCGTAAACAACAAAAATCTTTTTTCACTCAAATATGTCGAACTTTGTGCCTGAAAAAGTGTTTTTGCGGGGAGTTCTTCTTCATGAAGAAAAATGCTGCCGAAAATCATCGTATTTTGGTGGAAGTTTATGATGAACATGCGATGGCTGAGCGAACGTGCCAAAAGTGGTTTGCATGATTTAAAAGTGGTGATTTTGGCTTGGAAGACGATGAACGTACTGGACAGCCAAAAAAGTTTGAAGATGAAGAACTGGAAGCATTACTCTATTAAGATTGTTGCCAAACACAAGAAGAGCTCGCAGAATCTTTGGGTGTCACTCAAGCAGCTATTTCAAAACGTTTAAAAGCAGCTGGATGTATTCAAAAGCAAGGAAATTTGGTTCCACATGAACTCAAGCCGAGAGACGTCGAAAGGCGGTTTTGCATGTCCGAAATGCTACTGGAACGCCACAAAAAGAAGTCATTTTTGCATCGAATTGTTACTGGTGATGAAAAATGGATCCATTACGACAACCCCAAGCGCAAAAAATCATATGTGAAAGCCCACCAACCAGGCAAATCAACGGCATAGCCGAATATCCATGGCGCGAAGGTAATGCTCTGTATTTGGTGGGATCAGATGTGTGTGCTCTATTATGAGCTACTAAAACCGGGTGAAACCATCAATGAACAACACTACCGAACACAATTAATCCGTTTGAAGAGAGTAGTAGCCGAAAAATGCCCGGAATATGCGACCAGACACGAGGCAATAATTTTCCATAATGACAACGCTCGGCCTCACGTTGCTATTCCGGTTAAGAACTATTTGGAAAACAGTGGATGAGAAGTCTTACCCCACCCGCCTTATAGCCCAGACCTTATCCCTTCTGACTACCATTTGTTCTGATCGATGCAGAACGCCCTCACTGAAATACGGTTCATATCAGAGCAGAATATCAAAAATTGGCTGGATTCATTCTTGGCTGCCAAGCCAGCGCAGTTCTTTTAGGATGGGATCCACAAATTGCCAGAAAGATGGGAAAATGTCATAGCTTCAGATGGGCAATACTTTGAATAATACTATTGTACATGTTTTTCTTAAATAAACGTTCAAATTTTGAAGAAAAAAAACCGCACGAATTAAATTGCATACCCAATATATGAGATATTACTCTGATAAAAACCCAGCCTCCAACTAGCTTAGCGGTAGTGAGCATAAGGCTATAGACGCAGATGCTACAGCTCCAACTATTCCTCCAAATAATTGTAGTTTTTGCTCTCGGGACTGGGAATGTCTCTACGTGCAAGACGTGCAAGAAAGACTTCAACGTCTCATTCTGGAATGATTTGGGAGCCATCAGCAACTATCAGAACCCATTCCTTCCCTAGCTCAGATGCTAACTGAAGACGTTGATATTATATTTTTGCGAAATCGGTGTTACAGTGTCATTTAGTCAGACTGAAATGCATTAGATCGACATTCCTTATGTCAGGTCAAGGAAATTTCAGTACGAGTTGCACCGCAGACCATTACTTTTCAAACGGGGAAGGTGACAGCTAATGATATAAAATAATAAAAGAAAGAAGTTTCATCAGAGCGTCTAGAGCAGATCCAGGTCTGTTAGAGAAAGTTCCCATGCCCCCACGATAGTCCACTGGAGTCTATGGAAAGCATCAATGAAGTGTAGCTTGATAGCTTTTGATATGGAATTAGTCTTTTCATGAACCGATTAAAAAAATCGATGTCTTGTTAGAAGCCAAGAGATTACTCCACCTTGCAGTAAATCAACAACGGCTTAGAGATAATTGACGTAACATGTTTAGCCCAAGGAAATTTATTATCCAGGAAGACTCACCGATGTTAAGTCGGAGAGGTGTAACATATGCGTATGCCTTTTAACACAAGATGGATGCTAGCCTTTTAGAGCAACCAATTTCGACGCACTATCTGCATATGCCAGATTGAAGACCTTAGAAGTAATGAGAGGCAGAAAGCCAACTAATATGCATTATAGCAGTGGAGACGGGACACTGGCTTACACAAAGTCACATAATGGACGCAGAGAGCAACCCGAATCAGTTTTCTATTCACATGGACTGCTTTAATCTGCAAGTAGTGCTTCATCTACGTTGTATTAGCTAGCCTTTTTGCATGTCCCTTGCTTCCCGGTTTTACGGTTTTCATATTCACCAATAATTTCGGATTATTATGATATTTATAAACGCTTTTTTGTGGTACAAGTAATATTCATACAACTAAGGACCCACTTATAATCAATAAAGCTTACCTGGATCGAAGATTTGAATTCAACGCGTTGCTTCAGGATTATTTGTCAATTGGAATACAGGTCTGTTTTTTTTTTCTAATTTTGCTGCAACTCCGGCCAGATGTTTCGAGCGAAATTGAAGGCAGATTTCAACTCAAAGGAGAGGCCATCGATGATAAGATGTCTCACTGTGCCTTACTCAATAAGCATTTCGCCATTGTCAATTTAGGCTCTGATTATACGAGCGAATACTACGTTGTTTAGGAAACTTCTTCCTACTGACGGGTTCTAAGAATCCAGTGTTAATCACTAGATTGGCCAAACAACCCGATGAGCTTGACAAACGTGTCAGCTTACGTCGCTGTAAGCTGTAAAGAGGGACCCATAACCTTGTTGTAGACCGAATTGAGCTCTCATCCTTATCTTGGCTTCTTGACACTAGTCCATCACTTTTAAAATCAGCCGAGTACCAGCAAGTAATTTGCTTTGACAAGTGCTTAAAGAGTAGCTCCACTTATTTTTCCAACAGAGCTGCCATAAGTATTTGCCTGCCGTAAAACTCTAGGGTGCTTTCGGCATTCTAAGAGTAAAGTATCTTTCGACAAGATCTCGTACTTGCCAACAGAAGGGGTCTTTTGGCTTTATTTGGCTAAGATAAGATCAACCACAATATATTCGATGCATCAGCTATCTTGTGGAACTGCTGCTTTTATACCAGATGCCAAAGAAGGTGCTGTCATGGTCACAGAGGCTACCATGCTTAGATCTGCTCTGGCCTGACTAATAAATCTCTCTTTCCTTAATATTCATTTGATCTTTGGCCTTCCGACTGTCTTTTGACACCAAGACACCTATTTCAACGGAATTATGAAATGAGCATTCCTTTTGCCCTGGAATGGTTTCCGAGAATCTAAGCATGGAAAACAAAGTTGTAGGGTCTTCCCGGGTGGCTCCAACACTGATCTAGAATGCGTTAGATTTCAATTTTTGTGGGAAAAATCAGAATGTTACCGTCAATGGTAACCGTTATCGCGCCATGTTAAGGGACTTCCTGAAATTCAAACACATGGTCTCAGTGAGCTCTGATTTCAACAAGACGGCGCTACGAGCTGTTGAGTTCCTAATTTCACGTTTTGCTACGATAAATTGGCCACCTAGATCGTGCGATATCACACCTTTGGACTATTTTCTCTGAGGATATGTAAAGTTTCAGGTCTTCAAGAATAATCCAGCTACGATTGACGGTTTGGAAACCAACATTACTCGTGTTATCCGCGAGATACCAGTCGCTATGCTCGAACGAGACGCCCAAGATTGGACCTTCCTTATAGACCACCTCAGATGTAGTCGTGGCCAACATTTACATAATGTCATTTTTAAAAAGTAGATGTCATGAATTTTTCTTTTAACAGATAAAAACAATTTTAAGTTAAATTTCAAATTTATGTGTTTTATTTTACATTATAAATCAACCCTCACGATGAATCACCCTTTATATGCCAAAATAAAGAAGATTCTTCGCCACTCTATTTAAAGTTCTCTCTGGAAGATTAGAGGAATCATTTTCGAAATATCGTCTTTTCTCCAAAAGATTACTTCTTGTCCCTCCTGAGAAGGTAAACCAATTTCCTTGGAATTGGGAATCTTCCTCCATGGGCTGTCGATCCCATGTTGCCTGAAACCCGCTTTTTATTGCAGTCTCGTGGAGCATCCGTTTGACTCTTTAGCAGCCAACACAGATCGAAAATTGTCTACTCTTGTTGAGGTTATTATGTCCATCGACTTTACATGTGAGATAATAAGAGCTGGCCATGTTCTAACATACTCTGAAGGATGCGAATGTGCGTATTGAGTGTGGCTGAAAAGTCCTAAATGATAGGTTTGGATACAAGTTTTAATGTCGCTTCTTCTTAATACTTGTTGCATCATTCCTTCTTAAGATTCAGAAATCGTTGAGACCAAAGTCCTTATTTGCTTTTGTACAATTTGTCGAAGTCTAGAAATGAAAGTCAATTCCTTCTTCCATCTAATCCGATGACGAACCTTTTATTATTATTCCTTCATGGCTCCCTATTAAAATTTCATAAGCTGATAGTTCTACCATCACCTACAGAGGTATCCAAGATCGAATGTTTTCTCAATCAAGGGCATATCATATTTTATTTTGGACACATCTTTTACTAATCCAAAAATATGCTTCCTACAAATCCCTCATGAGCTTTAAAAACCCTAACCCCACAAACTATAGTAATTGACATCCTGCACGTACAAATTACTCTACTTCCTAGACCCACCTACAATCGTGTCTAGAGTTGATCTTTTTCAATTGAGCTAGTCCCATTTGACCTGATTTCATCTTATCCTTTTGGTAATCATTTTCAGTCGAAATATCCACAGCACGCTTCCTAACTTCTCCATAGCAGACAAATGTACACCTTAAAACTTGTGTCCGTCACACATTATGACATCTGCCCTGTGTAGTATGGGGGAAGATTGGAATTCCTTCAATCCGAACATGAATTGCAATTGAAACTCTCCTTGAAAATGCCGGAAGCTCCCTCAGACAAGCCCAACCAATTACAGAATGCAATCAAAAATGTTCGGTTCCTTTTTTCGTCTATCCAGCGGGTAGGTATCCGTACGTGTGCATGAAAACTGAGCACTAACGAGTATATGAGTGCAGAATTTTTGCCGCAACAAAACCGAACATGACCGTGGCGCACTTTCAGAAGCCCACTCACATTTGATTCAATTCCACTGGATACTGGCCCTCTTGGGTTGCTGCGGGGGTGAAAATGATTAATTTATAGCTTCGAGGTGTTAGTGCATGCGCATCCGTTGGCGATGACATGGTATTCCTTGAATTTGCCTGCTAGTGCCAAAGCCAAAACTCCTACCCTATCCTGAAGAGATGTATGAGTTCTAACCAAAAAATACGACTCGAAAAGACTTTCCGAGGTAGCGTACATACTATATGTTGTATGTATGTAGGTACTTGTAAGTGAGTGGTTGAGAATAATATAAGGCAAAGGGGTAGAGGTGTCAAAGATGACTGTTGGTAGAGATCGTTTACCATAATTTCGTGTTGGTTGTTTTGCTTAATCCTTGCTCATGCAACTTATAATTTTGTGGTTTAATTAGGGCGGAAACATGACGTTCGTACGATATTGTGAGTTTTCACCGTTTTGCTCTTCTTCCACCATCCTTTTCTCATAGAAGGTACAAGTATACCATGCATTAATGAGGAAAAAAAAATCGCAGAGGAAACAGGACACACAGGATAACACACGGAAATGTTGTGTAGATGAATGAAATTGTAACATCCAAGGATAATAGAAAATATTTACTCATTAGACTAGAGCCACTACTAGGCTGACAAGGAAAGGCGAAGCAAGACGGAACAAGGCACTGCCAACAAAACTCCTGCGCTGCAGATTTTTCCGGTTTGTCTACGATGAATGAAGTTAAACGTGCAGATTCAGTGTAAATTAAAATAATGGTAAGGAGAGAGAGTGAAGTAAAATAAACGGGACACGCCATAAATAGTACGATATCCATATCGTCTATGAGGAGACAAGTTACGTTAGAACAGTGATGCAAGTGAAGGGATTTTTACCAAAAGCGATTACGACGATAGTTAATTGGAGCTGCCAGGTGTAGCAGAAAACTTGAATACGGTTCCAGTGAATACACAAAGTATTGCGATATGGAAAAAATTTTCCACGGCATGGGAGAGAGATTTTGTGGATATGACTTTGAGACTTTTTCATTTATCTGATTGCTTAAGGTGAAGGCTTATCCAGATAAGTAGGAGCAGATGTGCTGAAAGCTTATAAGTGATGATGCGCGGATTTTTTACTTGATTGGAGGGAATTACTTGTATTGTATTTGGAATGACGTCAGAATCAGTATTGGAATTTTTCTTTATTTGAAAAGTGAAATTAGAGGTAGAGATAGAAACGAATGCTTGAACCGCTCACAGATCTAAATAAGATGTTCTTTGTCTGTTCGACAATTGGGCGTAAGAAGGATCCACACACCGCTGCACGATGGATAAAGTGGCTGTTTTGACCGGTATTTGTTCCAAAACCATCATTTTGCCGTCTTTCTTTAAAGTTGGAGAGACAGTATCGATAAAGCACTTACTTACTTACTTATCCGGCTAGCGACCTTTGGAGGGTCTGAGCCTAAGCTAATTCCGCTTTCTATTCTTCACAGTTGCGGGCACGTTGCTTCCAGTTCACTAGACTGAGGTTTTTGACGTCCACGACTACTTCATCTTTAAAACGGATGTTCGATCTTCCTTTTCTTCGTGAACATGGTGGCTGGCTGAAAATTCTCTTAGCTGGAGCATTCTCATCCAATCGCTGGAAGTGGCCGACGGATTTTTGGCTTCCGGTCTACTTCCACATCTTCTCCTCCTAGTCCAATGTTCAGCTCCCTAAAGCAAGACTAGCAAGATCAGGGTTGCAGGGAGCAGTTTGTTGAGCATGATTTTTCACCTTCGAGTTAGGAGTTTGACCCCTAGTTTTTTGAACAAATCAGAGTTATTCTTCGTTGAATCTCTACCAGGGTGTCACTTGTGGAGTTTTTTTTTGCCCCGAGGTGGATAGGCACCTTCATTACCTCAAAATCAGGTCCTAGACGGTGTTCGATGAATAAGTTTTTGGTCATTTGGATTTTTTTCTTTAGCAATAAAAACCTCAATAATGGCACACTGGGAACAGGTGATGATGTCGATATCGTCTGCATAGCCCAGCAGCTTGATGGATTGTGTGCCTTATGTGCTTAAGACGGCCTTTCGCACTATCTGTTCCAGCACAAGCTTAAAGAAATCAAACGACAGCGTGTCTCCTTACTGGAATCCGGTGTATATTTGAAATAATTCGAAGGTTTTGTTTCCAAGCTGCATGATGCATTATGAGCTCTCTACCGTGGCGCGACACAACTAGATAAATTTTCTCGGGATCTTAAATTCGGTCTTCGTGTTATATAATTAAGTGCGGTGAATGCTTTCGTAAGCGGCTTTGAAGTCGACGAAGAGATGGTGAGTGTCAACCAAACCAAAGTCTTAAGGTTTGGTATATCGTGGATTTGCCGGGCTGGAGGCCACACTAGTAGGTGCCGATGAGTTTGAGCAAAACGGTTTTAGTCGTTTACACAGTATGCTGGATAGTATCTTGTAGGCTATGTCTAGCAGGGATATTCCTAGAAAGTTTTTACAAAATATAGGATCGCCTTTCTTGAGGAGGGGGCAAATAGAGCTGAAAGTCCAGTCGTCGATATGCTTTCGTCCTCCCATACGTTGCAGATGATTTTGTGCATACTCCTTACCAAAATATCGCCACAAGCTTTGAAGAGCAATCGGTCAGAGACCGCGTCCTTATTGTTCTTCAGCTTTTTAATGATTGTGCCGACTTCGCTTTGGCTTCGTTAGAGAACTACTTCATCGACTGGAGTTGAGTTTTCTTCATACACTAACACTGTTTTCATTGGTCATTCCAATCAAGCACTTGTTGAAAATGCCGCTTGAATACATTCACAATTCTTTACGGGTAGTTGATAAGATTAACGGATATCAGTGTTTCAAAGAACCTGAGTTCCCGGTCTGTAACCTGCAGCCAGGCTTTTAGCTTTTTTTTATAAAAGTTTCGCATCTTACTTTTACACCTGCACTCTTCCTTGAGCTGGGAGACTGCGAAGGCTCTGTTCTTTTTCCGCAGTAACTTTTTCTCCTCCCTCCTTTCGGCTCTGTTCTCATCCCGCGTTGCTCGGGTTGTTCTTTGCAACGTCTTCTTAGCCTAGAGTTACTTCGCCTTTCATCTAGTTGCTCTCTGTAGTGTCTGACTATGTCAGGTGTGCTCAAGGATCCAATGTTGTATCTCCTTTTTGTTGTTGGCGCAATTGGATAGTCGAGCTCTGAATCGGACTGCAACTAAATAATGGCCAGAGTCGACATTTGCCCCTCTGAATATTTGCACATTTAGGATGTTTGCCAAGTGTCTTGCGTCAATCATCACGTGGTCAATTTGTTCGGTGGTTTAAATGTCCGGAGTTACCCAGGTTGTGTGTGGATTCTATTATGAGAGATTATTGTGCTATTTATCACCGTATTACTAACTACGGTAAGGTTAGTTAGTCGGAAGCCGCTATCTGTTACCGTTTCATGGAGTTTGTGTTTTCCGACCACTACGCCAAAGATGTCCTCCTTAAAAATTTTGACATTGAAGTCTCCGAGAGGCTCCATAGGCTTCGTCCAAGAGGCCATAGAAATCCTCTTTGTTAGGGTCCTTCTTCATTGATAAGGGCGTGTGCACTTTCGCGCTTTCCCACGACGAATCTCCATTTTAATATGTGCAATCTTTTGCGGCAGCTGCAATATATATCTCACTGATTTCCTTTCATCTTTCCCGAACTTATGCATTTCCATGTCATTGGAGAAGTTGAAGCAACCAGCCCAATTAGGTGGCCCATAAGACATTATAGAATCGACTGGTTTTTACTTTAATATATTAAACATTTTTATAACGAAGCTAAGGATGGCGCACTCTGTACTTAAGCGCCAAGTCCTAATTCGAAACCCCACTCCTGATATTATCGGAAGCCTTAAAAGAAGAAACAGCGGAATAGCATGCTTAGGTAGGAAGTTTCATAAGCACGGATTTCAGATTGGCTGAATCTGGGTAACCAACTTCAAAAACGAGCTCAGGCAAATCGTCTTTGCAGTGGTGAGAATGTGATCACATTTCCCAAACTTCAACATCCAGATATAGGAGCGACATGTTTCTTATCAGAAGTCTGTCAACCAGATTGATCACATACTTGACCACCAGTATTTTTGATGTCCGAAATGCCAAGAAACTGCCCTGGATTTTGACCATAACTTGCCGGACGAATGCGGATATTCTGAACGTAATTTCTGCAGTCTAAGTCTTCCAAAATCTCTAAAGAAGTTCAATGCAGACAGCATCAAAAGCACATCAAGTCAGGTGACATTACTATCAGAAAGCAAGCCTTTAAAGACACTGTTTCTGAGTGCTACCAAGCGAGACAACTTGCATGTAGTGTAGAGAAGTGTTTGCGAACTGTATAAGCAAAAGCGATTGCAGGAACATCGTCCTCATAAAGCCTAAGCAATCTTTTGATTAAGGTCATGAAGACGTGCTACTAGGGGTTGTGACTACTTATGGATAGCATCCAACATCGGAAACCCGAACCGTCCGACTGGGAAGCCAAAACACTACCACTTGAGCCACGACCAACTGCCATCTACTATCGAAACCATCTTCGACCTTCATTTCGTTACAAGGAGAAACAAAATGTGTTAAACTTACAAAGCATCGAAATAGTCACATGAAGCAATGGAATCTGTTGTAGAATGACCAGTTTTCCTATCCGTTTAGCAGCGGTGGTCAACATTCCCCTATATAGGACCGAGGTTCGGTAGTAGACGACTGAATGGCAATATACCACATAAGAAGTAAATAGGTTGCTAGAACAGACTGCCATTTCGCCAAACTATCGTGAATTGACTTAGCCAAAAGTATACAACAACCCGTTACTCGTAAAACTTTCTTAACTATGGCAGATACAGAGAAACCACTCTTCTGAACAGTGTGTATAAGATCTTATCTACCACCCATTTTGGCAAACGTTTAACTGTTCTACAACATAGATTGGGTAATAACCAAGTTCGTAAAATAATGCAATAGTATGAGTAAATCCTCACTCATGTAGTTCGCAGGGTAAATCCTGAGTCTAAATGGCAAGTTCGTCCTCTGCAGATAGCATAAAAATAGACAGAAGAGATAAAAAATCTGACGAACCAGCTAAAAGCATCGTAAAGTGTCTGATTCCCTGTAGACGACTCTGCCAAACGATAAGAGGATAATGATCTTCGGATCTGTACGCACCCCCACAAACTCCTACGCCTCGACAAATAAGAGGGCCGTCCTCACTAAAGACTGCTTCTACGACTTCCTCGACATAACCTACGAGCAATACTCTAAATATAGCTTGAATTATAGTTCCAGAGGCCATTGACCTCCCGTGGTACCGGAATATAACTTCCGTTTGACCTTTGCAACAGCCCAGTCTTTAGTGAAACAATATGTTAATCCTTTTGTCAACTTTAGTAATACGGTGGAAAAGTAAAACTTTCACGCCATCACCTCCGGAAAAGGACACAGGAATGATTGATTTTTCGTCTGGATGTATTCTAACTATAACAAGATTTCCACACCTTGATATTCATAAAGCGATCTAACATCGCGATCTAGATCCAAGGACCTAATATCGGGATGGACCATTATCTTGCTGTAGCTAAGACATGACAAACCATTGTAAGGCAGTTAAACATCGCCCGCCAGGGGTTTTTCCGATAGAATTTTCTTTTACCTCACGCGGAATACAGTGCCGCCAGCATCGAACGTAGAAAACCAAAAAGCAGTCAGATAGGCTGCCATTGATTTATTGGGTTCAACCCGACCCAACAAAGAAACATCTGGTTCGATGACGAATGCAGACAAGTAAATCTAGAAAAACAGTCTCTGTATAGAGCGGCCCTGAAAAAATGAACAGAAGATGCTCGCGAGCTCTACCAAAAGGCTCCCCAGAAGAAGAGTCTTTAGAAAGGTGCTACCAGAAGAACGAAGCTCAGAAGTCTTACCAAAAACTAAAACGAAAGCCTGAGCAAAAATCTGCAAGGATGCAGAAGGAAACCTCATAATAATCATTCAGCACTGAGAACCTAGCAAGATTGTTTTAAAAAAACTGTCAAACGGTAATAACAAACAGCATTCCACCGTCAGGCAAAATGGACCATTCAATTTGGAAAAAGACAGACAAAATTTTCATTCACTTGACCAAGATGAAGTCAAGACAACCGTTTCCAAGCTCCAGTCCAACAAAGCTGCTGAACCTTATGGCCTTACTACCGAGGTGTTCAAACCACCAGGTGATGATGGTATAAGTATGCGCGCCGAATGGAATCGTACATAGTCGCCTAAGGCTCTTAGTATATAATCAACCGGCCTCTATTAGTGTGGTTTTGGAAAAAAACGCAAGAGTTTCATATACCATCTCTTCATCGATTTCAAAGCTTCATATGCCAGCATCTATAGAAACAAACTATACAGAACCATGCCTTATTTTGGCAGTCCTGCCAATCTTATTTCGACTACGCAGGATGACGATATAGAAGGTACGCTGCTCCCTCAAAGTTGGCACTGACAGAACAGAGTTCTTCGATGTCAGTAAAGCGCTTAAACAAGGCGATACGTTGTCATGTGATTTGTTCAGAAGTCTGTTCAGTTACTTGCATACTCAGACGACAACATTAACATCATGAAAAGATCACAGAATGCTGTCAGAGGAGTATTCGCGACTATTAAACCAGTAGCGGCAGAGGTATGTTAAGTGGTCAAAACGTCAGGATAGGCAGCTAAAACTTTGAAGTAATATAGGAGTTTTTCTGCCTCGGCTTCACTCTCAAGTTCGAAAACGACACCAACACTGCTGCTGCTCATCGCTGCTTTTTTCCGCTTAGAAGGCAATGGAGTAGTAAAGCCCTGTTCAGAACAACCAAAAACACCTTATACAAGACACTGATTATGCTAGTTCTGCTTAACGGCGCTTAAGTTTGCTCATTGACACTTGAAAAACTCTTTATCCCTACGTTAACGTCTCAGTCTAACTTAAAATACTCAACGCCTCATCGTGTAATTACCACATTGTTTAATTTTTTCATCATCCTATTGTCTTATTGCCTCATCGCCTCATGGCCGATGAAGCGAAAGAATTAACACGTCATAGACTTATCTACTCATGGCCTTTGTAAGCAAATCAGAAAGTAGAGGCAAAAGACCGCTTAAGACTGTAGCACTTTATCACTCTTCTTCTTCTTTGTCCTCATCGTACCATCGCCTCATGGAATTGTTTTCTCATCCCATCCAATTTTCTCGTCGCTCCATCGGCTTGTCAACTCACCGGCTCGTCGGCTGATCGCCTTTTCAGCTCATCGACTGATCTGCTCATAAACTCATTGGCTTATCGCCTCAGCGGATAATCGGCTCATTGGCTCCTTGACTCATATTATTATCGCCTCATCCCTCATCGCATCTATTAAAGCAAATTGGTTGAGACACAAGTCCGCTCATTACTGAAGTCCATTCTGAAGCATCGACTTGTAGTCTTATCGTCTCACCATCTTCTTTTCTTATTGCCTCATTTACGATGGCCGCATTACCCCTTAACCTCTATTTGCTGGTGGGCTTATCTGTTCATCGGCTCATTAGCTCATTAGTTCATCGGCTTATCGCTCAATCGGAACGTCGGCTTATCGGCTTTACGGCTAATCGTCTCATTGACTCATCGCCTCGCAGCCTCATTGTTTCATCGCTTCAACACTTCATTTCCCCATCGCTTCATAGACTTAGTGTTCAAGGTTTCTGTTTATGAATGGTGTATCGCCAATGCAATCCACGATGGTCTCGGAATGTTAACAGATCGTTCATCGTCTTAAAAATATCCTCTCAGTCTCCAAAAAACGAGCTGTATGACAGTGCTCAATATCCAAGTACCCACTCCTCACCAATGACACTTTTACTAATGACTTAGGCTTGCAATCTACGTATACATATATCAACCCTGCACTAGCAAACCGTACATCCGCCTTCACCTCTGGTTGCTGAAATGACATCCTTTGGTTCAGTCCTTACAAGTAATACTTCTAATTAATTTCTCTTTTCCTTATTCAGGTTCATAAGACAGGATTTCGTTTTGACCATAACACCTAGTACAATGTACATCGACGCACATATATGCACGAGTATATCCTGTGTCCTTTGTCGTATATCCTGTCTGTTGCCTTGCGTTGACGGCGGTGCTTCCTTCTGTTTTGTGCGCTAAATTAATATTATTTTTGTTTTGGTTTTAGGATACGCAACAAATTAATTAGCATTCACGTGGATTTATGTCCTTTATGAGTTTACATTGTGAGCATGTGTTTGTCGGATGCTTTGTCAGTTTGTGCCGTAATGCCAAAAAGACAAAATGAGGGTCTAACGCCTACCGTAACCGGATGGCATATTTATTAGTACAAGCACAGCCACTCTCCCATCCAGGAAAAGAAAGAGTATGGTCAGGCTCGTTTGTCAGGAGTGATTTATGCTCAATGAATTAATTTCTCAGAATCACACGAAATTAAATTTACCTACGGCCGCTCTTGTCCTCCCATGTCCTCATCCTGAACACACACTGTTGACTGTTGGTGGCTACGGTCCTTTTGACCGCGTATTGTTGGCTAAAAATCTAATTTGGGTAATAGGTCAGTCAACAAACAGCAATTACCGCCAAAGGACTGGGTGAGAACGGGGCAAATTATCTTACAACAAAAAAGAGCAGTAAAAAGGAAGTACATAGTCTTCTTTTGGAAAGTAAGCGCCGCTGGTATTTTGGGAAATTAAAATTTACATTGTCCGGATTCTGACTCGGTGATTCGCAGGAGTGTAGTCAAAGTGAATGCATTTCGTAAAGGCAATGAGCACTCTTGAATATGCAATAAATGTCAAACAATTCTTGTGGATGTCCAGGTAGTTGTCCTGACAAATGTATAAGTGACATATAATTAAGTTTACTGGGAAAACACATCCCAAAGACTTTCTCCTCCTTCCTTTGAATGTGTAGTACTCGTATTCACATTCAGCTGACCTTTTTAAGTCTTAAAGTCAGTACAATGCACATCAATAAAACATAGCAGAGAGACACGAAAGCGTCATAAATTCCATGGCAAGAAAATCCTTGTTTGGTAAATACAAAAGTTTTGAATGCCACAACCTTGGAGACCAAAAGGAAGCAAGTTGAGATACACTAAAATAGTTATAAAGCTAATTCCTCTGAGAGATTCATTTCGCTTGCTTAGTGATTTGAGTTTTAATTCATCTAATCCAGGACACTGGGTTGGAACCAGAATTCAGTTGCGGATTTGTAGCAAAGCTGATGGCGATGGTATCCTAATTACGGTGTGTGTTGATCTTCAGACCGCAGTCAACTGGGTTTGTTTATCTCAGCCCCGAAAATGTCAAAAGACTATTCAGGCATACCAAATAGAGCAGTTTGGGCTAAAAAAAACAATTACTCGACTTCACTTATAGTACTTTGATGCCTGTTTTGAATTTAACTAGTTCTACCGTACGGGATGTCCATAAGCTGCGAAGCGAGGAGTTTGTATGTCATATTTGGTAGATTGCACAGTCCCAGATGTAAAACAACCATTTTTGTGGTAGAGTGTTGCTTTACCTCCTCGTCGTTATACTTTGGAATCTTGATTTACAATCACGAAGTTATACTGACCAGTGCCCTTAGGATAGCATACCTAAGTTAAGTCTGATGCAGTGGGATAGTAATCTGCGTTACAGAATCCCTACAGCTACCACACCTTGAATAAGGACTGATGAAATGGATTAGCGATACCTAGTATTGTAACTGTTTCTACACATCAACTGTGCTTATTTTACCTTTAGTGGTAACCATCGAGTACTGGTAGATGTCCATCCGGACACGACTTACCAAACTTGTAAGAGTGAGTGCTGACCAGCAGGCAAATATCATATAGCAGCACTATAAACGAGAAAGCGGGTGAGTTCCCCAGATGGAATCAACGATGAAATAAAATCCCGGAACAAAACAAATGAGACCTTATCCTAGCTACTCCAACATATTTGGAGCTCAGCCTGCTAACAATTTCGGAGAGATGGTGGCAGACGAACACTTAATGGACCAACGTCAACGCTCACATCTCTGAACGGGTTATTTACTTTGGTATTTTGGTATAACCGACCAATGGCCCTCCTGGTTGTGGATCTATTATTGACAACTCCTGCAAATGAAATAAGGACAACGAACTTCGGATATGCATGTATAATGTTAGGTCCCTTAATAGGCCACATGGAGCCGAACAACTAATGGAGTTTCTGAAGTGCCTTCCAAGAAATGCGATGAAGTGGACCGGACAAAAGAGAAAGAAAAACTGCGACATCTACCACGGCCATTGTTATCGACAACAAAAGTAGCGCTTATTTGGGTACGGATTCGTTGTTAGAGCCAGTCTTAGGCAAGAAGTCAAAAGTTTTTTGCATGTGAACGAGTGCCTCGCAACAATCCGTATTAAGGATATATTTTTCAACAGCGCATTTCCCCAGAAAAGAAAGAGAAAGCCAAGGAGTTTGCTTCTACAAGCTTTGGACAAGACCTACTAGCAACAACTTTAAATGCGCACAAAGAATGATGACGACACGAAACATAGCTTCTGTGAGCTCTTTGGCGATAACTACGAGCATTGTCCTAGCCATGACATTAAAATTGCTATCGGCGATTTCAATGGGAAGGTGGGAAGGGAGGGCATCTTTGGTAGAATTGAAGACATAGCCTACCTGACACAACCTCCGATAACGGATTTAGGCTAATCGACTCTGCAACGGGCCGAAACATTATCATAGCTAGCATGCGGTTCCTGCATCTCGGTATCTACAATGGGACTTGAAGAACTTTTGATCATTCAACCGTCAACCAAATTGACCACACTGTAATCGACGCAAGGCTGTCCTCCAGTATTATACATAGATGTCAGAGTTCCCTGAGAGCCAACATCGACTCGTACCATTACCGTGTCATACAAATTACGGTTGCGAATATTCTGAACACCGCAAAGGCAAGCTAGTATTGTAGAAGTTTAACAGCCACAATCGCAAAAGATCACCAAACCCTTTTCCGATCGATTCTCCCTTAATCTCTTAAAAGGTGCTATGCCACCAGCATCAAGTATTGAAGACTAGTGGTAACATTGTCAAAATGTCATCAAAAACACTGCCTGCAATGTGCGTTGTTGGAAACCTGAGTTTTACGACCGGCCATGCAATGCAGTTAAGCAAGAGGCACACAACGCTGCGCTGCATAGAAGAACGGGATGTGCTCACGAGCTCTACGAGCAGAAGAGGAGAGTTAAACACCGGCTTCTCAGAAGGAAACAGAAAGAACCTTTCAACGTAGATGATGGAGACTAACAATTCCATCTAACCGACCTGGATGCCCTTACTCGAACAACAAAGACCTTGACAATCCCAGTTCTGCTCTATGGCGCAGAGGCATGAACTTCATCAAAAATGTATGGGAGTGCTTTTAGTTGCTTTCAGAAGAAAACTCTTCAGGTGATTTCCGCTCCCGGTTGCATGGATGGTGAGTGTAAAAGGAGATGCAATGATTTAGCCAGAAGAGTGAAGGCCCAACGACTGAGGTGGCATATGAACACTAATGCTCCTTTCCGAAAAATCTTCAAATCCGTCCTGAGTTACAGCGCAATAGAGAAAAACAGAGTCTTAGGTGGTGCACGCAAGTGGAAATCAACATAGCGTGTTAAGTTCGACGCAGCTAGCTAAAGATCAAGCTCGCTGGAGACGCTTGTTGGTTGGCGCCCAGATCCATCCCGGACTAAAGCGCCACTTGAGTAAATAAGTAAGTAAGAAACCGTAGCGACTTTAGACTATGTTACCCGGACAGAGGTAAGTTTTCGCCTGTAGCCTGGTTATTATTGATGATGGTTGTATCTTCACTATCACTCACTTTACTTTAAGTAAATGGACTGGAACCGGCCTCGACCAATAGCTTTCTACATTTAGTGTGGTCTTACGGTAGTTACCTCCAAATATGCCACCAAGTTTAACCAAGTCCGTTTTCAATTGAACGCGCCACGTAAGACGAAGTCTTCTTTTAACGCGTTGTCCTTCCGAAATGGATTTGAACTATAAAATATTTAAAAATTTTACCAGCGACTCTGTTACTACTACTACTATTGCATTCTCATCTTTATGTTTGAATTGGTCAGTTTAATATTTGTGCCCATGCCAAGTTCTTCTCTTTACTGTTTGGTAGAACTTCAGCAATCGAACGCTTCTCTATTTTTTCTGTTTCTTTCTTTCCTTTTCTCCCTAAGGAGTGAGTAGTAAGTCTTATAGCTCTCCAGTCTTCTTATACTCAGCCCATCCCATACCATTTCTTAGATGAATGTGAAGGCCGCCTTGTATCAGCTTCGGGCCATCGCTAATTATTTGGATGCATGTGGATGTTATATCGCAATTTGAGCTTACAAGGCAATGTCCAGTGATGACACCTATAGTGGCGTTGATATGTTTCCTATTTAGGCAGATCAAATTCTTAGAGAGGTTCAAATCCAGCTTTGACCAGATCTGTTTGGTCACTAGACATAATGATCTAACAGTCCACCTAAGGTTTGTTCTCTAGTTAGCATCCATCTCTAATATTAGTTTGCACGTAGCGATTGGTATGCCGATGGTAACCTTTTCCGGTAGAATAGGTAAAGTGGTTCCAATTTTGGCGGCCCAATAATTCCCTGGAATATCTCTGTGCCCCGGTACCAAATATAGGTGAAGTTTAAACTGTTCTGCCATCACCCTAAGAGATGAACGGCAGTCAAGGGCGGTTCTAAAGATTAGTGAGACTTAGTCCAGCGACTAGATAACACCCCAATTACCCCTTGCAGATATCACGTTTTTCTGTACACCAGGACAGAACTTCTTTAATCACCAAAATTTCCGCCTGGAACAGTGATTTGGAAGGCGGAAGGGGAGACTTAGACTAAGCCTATCTGAGAAAACGCCACCACTTACTCCGCTATCGTTTTTAGATCCATCTGTGTAGAAATGGATTGACATGCCATCCATGAAAGCATCTTCCTCCCAGAAGGATCTTTACGATATATATGAGTATGTCCACGCACCACGCCTTCTGCGATCCATAGTTTCTGTTTAAGGGTGATGTCTTCTGCGCCTTTGTATAAGCCCAGAATTAGTGCGGCCGACGGCTTCTTAGAGTGATCGAGATTAATCCGGAGAAACCTTATCATCATTGCTACAATCTACCAAGCGAGCCTCCACCACAGTTCCTTCGATTCTGAACATGTGTCATCGGTTTCCATTTCCGAGAGAGTGTCAGAGAAGCAGACCAACGCCTTAGTTGTCGCCTCGAATAGATTGAAATCGAGGCTAAATTTGCTAATTCGGTTGAAGTGGAGGAGGATACTTATCAGCATTCAGCTCATCCTTATTCTAAACCCTGGTGTATTGGTGTATTGATTCGAAGCCGAAACAAATCATGCTTTTAGTCTACGCTAGGGGGTTGAGGGATTCCTTATTGATCACAATTGACGAGCATCTATAAGAGCCCTTTAGTTCTTCTAGATTTGCGACTTTTCAGTAATAAGTCCAAAGTCCACCTATGGCTTTGGTGTAAAGATCGAAAGACTTAGTGCCAGCCAGCGTCGATTGTGATGGTAGTTAGTCCGGGGTTTTCCCGCATGGTGGCCAAGAAGTTGCCCAAAAGCTTCTGCCACCGTTCAGGTGCTGTGTCGTTTTTGTCAATTACCGCGATCGTTATTGAATCTTTTAGGACTTTGCTAAAAGACCTCAGAGATGTACTGTAGGAAGGCCCAGAGGTTTTATTGTTATTGGTTTTGGGCCTGTGTCGGTACTCCGTTTTTTAGGATATTTTTAGCCCACTCAATTTTGCTTATTATGTCCGCACTTCTCTCAACCTCCGGACTGGATCTGAAGGTTTTGATAACACGTAAAGCATTTCGGCATTTTCAATAGGGTGCCTTAGATATAGCTGGGGGCTTAGGGGCTCAGTTACGTGTCAGTTAGTAGCAGCACTAAGGCCGTGTCATGCCACAAACTTGCTTCCGTTAAGAGTGGAGGAAGTGATAGGACAATAGCTTTCCACAATCTTACCCCTCCTTAAATTTCTGGTTTTAGACTCGTTGCATTTGCTTTTAGAGGATGATGTACTATGGTCGGTCACAGTTTTACCTCTGGTCAGCAATACATGAGCCTTCCGATATTAAAAGAGTACCGGTCTCGAGTTTTGTTTTGTTAAGAGCTTATTAATCAGTAAATTCTAAAAGTAGCGGAGAAAGGATGACCTATCTATACAGAAAAGCGCTGTATACAGATAAGACTCGCTAATCCGACGGTCGCCAGTTATCCGGACTCCGTACTCCCTTCGCTATTGAGCTATTTTTGGAGATGTTAGGACCTCAGGCTGATCCTTGGCACGGGTCCTATGACAACTTGGGCTAGCCCAGGGGAAAAAGGAGAGAATAAGAAGGGGAAAGTGAGAGGTAGCATCCTTTAATTTCGGAACTTATCTGGAGAACTTCTCAAATTCATTGACCTTACTCAGCCTCTACAACTCTACAAGTTCAATGCTCAGATAGAGGTACAAAAAACCTAACAAGAGATGGACACAGCGTTTCATATAAATCCTCTAGGCATAGATTGAATCGAACTGATGTTAGATTTGTTTAAGGAAGCATAATTCAGAGACTTTTGTGATACTGAAAAACTCTTTTTGCAAAACGCAGACCAGGTTTCTGTTCCTGTTACTGTTGCACAAAATCAATAGACTCAATCTAAAGAACGGTGGCCTTCTCACTTTCAAACATGCCCATCAGATGTAGTCGTAACGTGACAGTGCGCATATCCAGCGATTTCAGTCGTATAGAGTGTCAACAAGTGTATCGCTCGAATAATAAACTAAGCTTAGCTTTGCATTGAATCCCTTAAAGGATTCACTCCTTCAAACCACTGTCTTTATCATGTAAACTATCAGAAACGAAGTACCTACATAATAATACAAATCAGTTTAGCTACCTGACAGTTGATTCAGCTTGATGGTATTGTAATTAAGTTGACGACCGGATCTAACATAAGCGTCACAATCATGTCTTATTTTAATACACTCTGATCAAGCCAAAGGATTATCTATTCCCAATCCCAAACAGCGAAACGTCGTTCTAAATGGTTCAATCCAATGGAAAGAGTAAGGTAATGAGTTAAAACCCAAGTTAACTGGAGAAGCTTATTGATGTTGTTGTTTGCTTGATTTTATCAGCTTCTAACAGACATCAACTTTATCAATGTATCTATTAACCTTGAATAATCAGAGATTCTCAAAGTCACGTTCATAGCATATATGGTAACACTTTCAAAGGATGACTCTAATAAAAATGCACGAGTTCTAATGTGTGCTCATTATTTCAGGACCAACCTTCTAGTTAGTTGGTCTGCCCTGAATTCGAGTATGCCATGGCTTAAATATAAAAATAGAAAATCATTCTTGTGCTTCCAAGAAATCCATGACATTTCTGCATTCTCCCTCACTCAGAAGCATCCTTTTTCTTTTGATTCAGAGAAACCACCCAACACACACAGATCCATGCAAAAGTTAATTCAATTCACTTGAGATAAATCAACAGTCTGGTACTGGTACATCTTTGACTGGCTAACACAATAACGTGTCATGCAACTTACAATGTTTTAGCAATGCCAACAATATTAATCAACCACGAAACCCACATAAAAGAGAGTCAACACCGGACATGCTTGTATCCTTCAGTCCAGAATGACCGCAACTTTTAAACAATGATATCCGTATACCATATGTTATTCATTGGACTTAAGTTCCAGAACTGAGACCGATACCGGAGCTAGGACTTGCGACATGACCATATGTCACATGTTGTTTTTTTTTATATTTTCTTTGCATTTCCTGTTCCTGTTCGTTCAATAGATGTAGCAGAGGAACAAGGAATCCATCCAAAGACGATGACAATGATGGTATACTCCTGTAAGGACCCCAGTTTGTTGTTTACTGCAATAAAATTTAGTAGCGACCATGTTTGTGCGATCCAGTGACATGCATCAGCGCACCGCCACATAGAAGATACGAATAGAAGCTCAGTGGTTACGATGGACTTGAATGTTGTCGTACATACTATAGTTCCATTGAAGAAAGCACATCATCGTATGCCTGGGATGGTAACAAAGTTTTGCATAATTAAATTTTCCTTACTCAAGGAATTTGCTCTACGGGCCGAGGTGGCATTCGTAAGAATTTTCTGGATTTACAGGAATCTCTTGGAGTTGCTCTGTCAAAAGCGAGAACTTAAATAAGCGCATCTGCTTGCCTATGTTGACATGACACATAAATTATTATTAAGTGCAGGTGCAGTGCCCACATCTTTGCAGGAGTATACAAATATGTCTCTCTTTATGTCAGTGCATATTCCTTCCTCTGATCTACATTCTTTATGTGCTCGCTGTATATGCATACATGAGTATCTACGTCTACCTTCGGATCTCATCTCGGCTGGTATTCAGTGCATACCATAATTCGCATACATTCGCATACATCTGTATGTTATATTGCTGCATGGGTGAAGTGTGTTTGCACTTTTGTCGTTAAGAGAAGTACGTCAGATGAGGCTTGTGCCAGGATTTTTTGACTTATGTTCCATGACGCGTCGTACGAACAACTCTTACGTAACATACATGTGATGTCTTTCCTCTTAAATCTGTGCACGAAATGATTTCTAAAGATTTATGCCATCGCATTCAGGAGAAGGACGAAATTCATTCCTAGCCTATACAAGTCTTATGAGATTCAGAGAAAACTCTGAGAAGATATGAAAAAAAAGAAAATGAAATTACAACGAATGAAGGATATTGTTGATAAGATCGAGAATTTGAATTTTTTCAATTGGAAACCGTTGTAAAGTATGTAAATGCGGCTTCAGGACTTCAAGTTCAGATAAATTTAATGGAAAACTAGAAAAAAGGAAACAATTCGTAAACCGGCTGCAATTAGATTCGATCAGGAGTACTCTCTTTAGCTAAGGATAAGAAGAGATGTAAGTTGTACAATTTAGGTAGACACTAGGTGACGTTAAGCTGTCCGTTTCCAGTGCTTCAGCTATGAAATTATGAACTCCTTGTAAATAAATACAAATAAAGCCAAAAATAAAAATACGAGTATAATACAATTCAGAATAATAAGCGGAGAAACAAAAGGGGAAGAAGGATTATAAGACATTTATAGGAGATAGAGTAAAGACAAAGGAAAAAGAAAAGAAAACCAAAAAAGAAGAAACGTAAAGTAGTTTTTGATATTGCTTAAGGTGTTCCAGTGCTACGTTTTTGAATAATGTAGCTCCCGTTGCTTGCTAAGCCGTTAAAGGAAGGGTGTTGCAAAGCCTGATAACGTAGATAAAGAAGAGGCGTCAGGTATTAGATTCTGTGCACAAGGAAAGTTGATTTCGTTTTTTTTTTTACCGAAACAGGAGTTCTGGTGTCATTGCATCCGGGCGGCATGTTCATAAGACCAGAATCATAAGACAGCTGTCGCTCAAGTTTATCAAAGCTCCAGTGCGTGTTGTACCAAATACCTCTTCTTTTCAGACGGAAGATGGCTTTGAGAGTGCAGTCAATGATATGAATACCAAGGGGAGGGAGATTCATCAAGGCATTGTTTGTATTGCACCAGACGCATAGTATATAATTGGCCTTATCATAGCCATTTATATCCAAAGGACCCTTCTTTGTGATAAGCCCCATGTCTTAACGATAGCTTCTCTGCAGTGCCAAAAGACCGACAGCACCTTAGATGCTTTCAATGTAACATATTTAGTACAGAGACGTTTGTTATCCAGGATGACACCCAAATACAATACTTAGCTTCTTTGGAGAATTGAATGCTGAGAATTGATAAATGACTCAGACCAAAGAACAACCTCAGTTTTGAGAGGATTGACTGAAAGCCTAGTGCACCAGTCGTCGATAATATTTAAGGATGCCTGTGCCTTAGAGCAGACAGTCGCTAGTCACCGTCTAATAGACAATACAGCCACATCATTCGCGTATGCCTGTGCATAGACGTAAAAACTATTGAGCACGTTGAGCAGTAAGTCGATCAACATGCAATACAGTAGTGGAGACAGAACGCTACCTTGCGGACCAGCCCTATTTACACACGCCACCGCAATCAATGTTCTACTCATCAGCATTGCTCTAATCCACAAAACTAGTGATTCTTCAAATGTTGCGTTGTCGAAAGCAACCTTAACGTCGATGAAAACGCCCAAGGCGTATTCCTTTTTGTCAAGTGCGCCTTTAATTCTGCCTACTAGTTTCTGAAGCACACTCTTGCAGAATCTTTCGCATTATTAGGCGTATTGCATCGCCGACAAAGGATGCATTCGCAAGGGGGTTTTGCGCTCATAAATATCGACCATTCTCTCGATGCTTTTCAGCATGAATGAAGACAGACCTATGAGTCTGAAACTCTTGGCCAGCGAGTAGCCTTCTTCTTAGATTTTCGTTATAAAGGTCCCTCTCACTGTGAATCGGTATATATATGCCAGTGCCAGGCTAGCAGTAAAAATTCTCTTCAGAGTTGCCAGCAGCTGGTCTATACCTTTTTGTAACATAACTGGGTAAATACCATCGGTGCCAGGCGGCTAGAAGCCATCAAAGCAGGCAACAGCATGTTTAATGGCCTCATTCCTCACCACAACAGATGAGATATACCTGCTACGGTATGTTGTAATGTTCAGCTTATTATTAGCTTTCCACAAAACAAAAATCAGTACAGACAGTCTCTGCCCAGGAAGAGTAAGAGATGAGTGAAATCTCGACTGCATTCATCTCCCTCCTGGTAAGGGCAATGCAAGAAGCGGAGCTTCTTCATCACACCGGTGATGCGCAGGCCAAGACCTTGGCCGAAGGGGAAGCTTTAATCGTTTAAATTGATCTTATCACCAAAATAGGAAAAGAGAAAACCATAACCTACACAACACAATGTCTAGAAATAGAATAAGATTAGTTGGCATTGGTACGGACAGAAGCATGTCGGTCACCAGATCTTAAAGTAGTCAACACCTCCTCAGTGTTCTAGGTCTGAATCTTCCGAGCAGCTAATGTACCATAGATTTGGACCACTACCTTGTTTCAAACAGATGAACACCAGAACCATCGCCACCCATGTATTCCTTAATATCTGGTTGACAACCCTACAACTTGCATTAAGTACTGAAGATCTTTGCTATCGATGACAAGAAGCTACCACAAATGCTCCAACTGATGTGCTGTGTTTCAAAACCTCTAGTTTGATGAAGAGTACATGTAGCAAACCAACTCGCTTAGGAAGGAGTCCCTGCATGGAGGAACGAAAGCGATTAGTGTGATCCACGAGCAAAGGAAAAGACATATACTTATACGAGCAATAGCGAACTCTTCGATCAACCTAGTCAGAAATATGCGCACCAACCACTTGAGGTAAGTAGGACATGTAAAGCGAGTAAATATTAACTCTCCGGTCTTTGGACAGCATAGTTAAGAAAGACTTTGGCTTAGGTGGAGCACTAGAGTTTAAGTGGATCTCAATCATTTGAAACTACATAACTGGATTCAAATGGCCAAATAACGCGCTAACTGAAGAGGTTAATTCTGGACGGTAGCGCCATCTAAGTAAGTAAGAGAGATAAGACTCGTCCAAATGAGCTACTTTTGTATCATTTACATCCTTGGGATAGGAAATTTAAAAGACAATGTACGCTTGAGTGAAAAAGCGTTGCCGGCAAGTCGGCGTCCTGTCTTCACTTCCTTAATAGCCTTAACGCTATTAATAGTTCTGACGTCGTTGCTACTTTGTCCATTGGATCACTCATATAAATGGTATTTCTGTCAATCCTCTTAAAAATAAGGTTTTCGACAGAACAAAGATAAGGCTTGTCACCGAGAAGGGTTCTTTGGGTCAATACTGCTATAAAAGACCAAATACCCGGCACTGCTGCTTTAACTAGACTCCCAGACTTTCCTATGCCCCGGAATGATTTTAGCCAGAACCTAGGTCGGGAAAAGCATTTGGGTCATCAAAGAGGCCCCAATACCGGAGTTGATGACTTTCTGGAAAACTCTGTTCCAAGTGAAGATAGAATGAATGGCAATAAAAGCATTCCTGAACCCTCTTAGCCTTCCAAGCTTGTTTGAGGATGTTAAACTTTTTTGAATGCAGTCGGAAGACTTAATCCATTGAGTCTTGTTTGAGTGCCAAGTCGTAATGGAATCAATTGAATTGAGATCGCCGATTAACTTGCTACGTACTGACAAGAAATGAGCTTTTGATACATTCCGAACCTGTGTTAGAACTATACGAACTAGAGACCTATTCGTACTATACAAAGGTACGCTTACTCAAGTTTCAGTAAAAGGATCATACAACAGACAATGGGCTTTGAGGGGCACCCAAAAGAAACTGAGCTGATGTTGCAGTAAGCGGAGTTTTTGTAGTACTGTGTCATATGGAGTTACTATCCGCTAGACAGTCAGTAAGCCAAGCGTCGTTTGTAAAGAATGCATCGTTCGGATTTGTGTGAATTGTTTAGTGACAGTTATTTTGTGTGCTTGCCGTTTTTGTAATGTAATTGCCGTGAACAGCAAGCGGTCGTAGTTTTGCTTCTTGCTCGGAACAACCGGTACAGAAACCGGTTACAAGGATGATGCTTTTAGTGTGTTTTTCCCTTTAAAAAAAGGATAAATGTCCTGTCTTGTGCTTACACAGCCGTGTGGGTGCGAATAGTTTTTGACCAAAATTGGCATGACCCCTATGCCCCATTCCTGTTCACCTGACTTTGTCCGAATTTTTTATACCTCCCCAGATAAAAGGAGACATGAAAGGAAACCGATTTGCCAACATTGCTGACACGCTGATGATCACATTCAACCTACGGTCATGATTCCAGCCTCTCTTACCAACCTGGTCCCACATTGACTATTTGATGGTATCGTCTGTCACTTCAGTGAGGCGCGAGTGTATATCGGCTGATGAGGGCAAATTTAGCCTTTATGCGGACTAGATAGTTAATGGGACTTACGTGGAAAGTTTAGGATCCGAACGTTCCATGTGCCATTCTCCTCAACAGTGACTGAGTCTTTATACAAAGCTCTAAAAAGTTGGGTACTCAGATCTTTTCTGAGAAAAAGAGCCCGTGTATTCCTAAGTCAGTTACCTAAATCAGTTACCCGCTTTTAAGTTATGATAGCTTCAATAGACCCTTTATGCCTTATCCACCATAATTTCTATTTCAACCGTTCACTAGTCTTGAAAACCCATATTAACTTCAACTCTACATACGTTGAAGTAACTTATGTAAGGAATCTCTTATGTTAATCAAGACTCACCCGAATGCATCTGCGGTTCAGTTCATCCAATGTTCGGTTGTATACACCAATACCTTGTGACTTCTATGAGGAGGAAAGATTGATGAGAAATCGAAGTAATAGCACCGCTCGTCGGCAGATTAACCCCGATCACACCCAGCACACCAAAGAAAATCTATTTCCTGCGACACTGACACTGACATTGGCTGAATTTCGGGCCAAAAAAGAAGAATTGGAGAAGTGACAGATCAGAACATTATGTAGAGAATGACCTTTTACCTCACGCAAACTCCACACGTGCTGGAGCTCCATTTAATACCTCGCTCGGTCTTTCAATTTCTTTGCATACATCTCAAGGACATTGCTTTCATATTATAAAGGAAGAGATGGAGTTAAAAATTATTTTAATATTCCTCCTCAAAAGCCGCGAATAAAATCCCTCAAAGATGTCATTATTACCGTCGTCGGTTCAAACACACACATACACAGTCAGAAGGTATCCACATCCTGCGAAGACTCCATTACCATTTTATACCAATAAAAAATCAAAAATAACTGTATAACTGTAATTTAAAGAACTTTATGCATTCATCATCATCAGAAAAGTACCATACGAGTGCACAGAGTGCGAATACTAGTACCGAGTACGACTTTCAAATTTGATATGATAACGCATACACATACTCACACACACATACGCTAAATTTACTCGTAAATCCACGTCACGGTATTACGGTTTCATAAAATTAAACGATAAAACCATCTTCAGGATGAAAAGCATGAACAGGATGATAAAAAAGAGTTTCCATCACACCATCCCAAAAAGGAAAACAGGAGCAGAAATAGCTATGAAAGGACCAAAGAGAGATAGGGTGAGGGTGTTTAATAAAATATCAAGAGGTATGAACGACGGATAATGCAGGAAATATTTTCCCAAGGATTGACACGGACAGCTCTGAATGATCCCAAATATCTGACGTTCGCTCTCATAAAAGGGATCAAGAAAAGTTCATTTCTTTAAACATATTCGTACCATAGAGCCATACATAAATACATTTGAGTATTCCAAGCAAGATGAATCTGTACATATGCAGAGATATGAGTACACACATGTGAGAAGAATTTTTCCCGTTCCAACTCTGAGCACCAATTTGTTGGAGAAGTCATTTAAAGTGCACTTGATCATTAAATTTACAATGCACCACAACTACCCATGTCATAGGACATAAACACTGCATAAGGTGTACAAGTTAAGATCCTTCACAGCCATACACATAGACAAGGTCTCACTCTGAAATTCCGGAGTAAATTACAGATGAACCACTTCGTCGGATGGGTGGCTTTGCCCAGGCTGCCCTTGCTCTGGTTGCCATTTAGTAGAAAAACGAAACCCAACCAACCGAAAGCTAATGAAAGTTCAAGAATAAGTAAAATTACGTGCGCTATGACTTTGCACCCACTTTTGCCATTATAAGGACATATAGCACACCTGCGAGCTACGATAGCACCGTTGCAACAGTTTAAAGCTACTGTCTGTGGGCACAATCCACTAGTAGGGTGCAGTAAATGAGTACCAGCGCCTGTGGCGGCGAAGGTCAATAACAACGCACATCCAACTTGGCTAAATCAGAACGAATGGTGCATCTGTTGCAGGAATTCTAATGGTAAAGAGGTTTAGAACTTATTGGAGAAAAGAGCAAGTTAGAAATTTGCAATACAAGCAGACCGATGGAAATTTAGATTTAAGAAAAGGCACGTTGGAGTTGCTTATTTACTTAGTTCGGAGTGAACCTGGGCCTCAACTAACTTTTTGTTGCGAACTCCAAGGCAGTTATGGGTTCCTTCTACTTGTGCGCGCCAACGAAGGTGAGGTTTGAAGACCCTGTGGACCGGAGCATTGGTATTCATTCGGTCTGTATGTCCTAGCCGTCTCTGGGTTAATGTCGCCTTATAGTTCGCCCTTGAATCTTCTTCTCCAAAACCCGTAAACCCAAAAGTTACCGAATATTTTTCGAAGTTTTTTTCTCTCGAAACGACTTAGGATATCTTAGTCCGCTTTCGATAGAGTCAATGCCTCGACGCCATAAAGTAGGACTGGGATGATCAAGGTCTTATATAAAATTTCCTTAGTTTTTCGGGATAGGGCCTGGAAAGAGTGATTCTTCGTTTTATTTCTGCTGAGGTGTTGTTGGCAGAATTCGTTGTAGATCCAAGCTATACAGAGTCCTTTACTATCTCGAAATTACAGCTTTCGATTGTGAGGTTCTGTCCGATTCGTCGATGTTGTGTGTTCCTTCTTGTTCCGCTGAACTCATTTTGGCTGCTTCCGTCTTAATACTAGCGAACGCACCACCAATAGCCCACTGTTGTATAAAATTTTGAAAAATTGTGCCTCCAATGTCCGCACAATCCTTTCAAGTATGATGTTAAAGAAGACGCATGACAGCGCGTCACCTTGTCTAAAACTTTTTCTGACATCAAAGGCCTTGGTAAAGTTGTTACCGACCTCGACTTGAATGGGATACCAAAGCTAGGCATGACTCTATATATAGTTGTTCTACTACATAAATGCTGTCGTATTCGGCCTTGGGGTTGCTGGGTATCGATTTGGTCTTCTTGAGCTTTTCCCAAGATCTGCGGGGGTGTGAAGATTTGTTGTTGGCGAAGGTTATTAGACGTTTGCACAATACGGCAGATAAGATCTGGTATGCGATGTTGAGGAGACTTATGCCTCTATAGTTAACGCCATTGAAGGGGTCTGTTTCTCTGGATCAGGCAAACGTTACTTAGATTCCATTCTGACTAAATCTGAGAAATGAGTTAGTGTATGCTCTCTACAAAGTCACTTCTAGCAGCTTTGAATACCTCGTCCATTAAGTCTTCAGTTCCAGCTGCGTTCTTGGGTTTCAGCTCAGGCATTGCTATTCTTACTTCGTTTTGGTCACGTAAACTGAAGTTTTGGCTATAAACGTCTAAGTTGAATTGTATATTTTGCCTGACGGCAGTATGTTGAACTTCTTCGGTGATATACAATCACTTCCGTACGTTATTCTTGGATTACAGACTGTCAACATATTCAATCGTGGGCTTCTCGCGTTTTTTTTTCTCTACTACGCTTTTTATTTTTGTTTGCCGCCATTCTTCATCAAACCACGAATTCATTCGTGGTGCTCGGGTGAAACCCAGCATGTTAGTTGCGACGTCTTTGATGGCAAATTGACAGCATTGCCACCGATCTTCAGTACTGATGCTCGCTTACGTGTGTGAAGCTATAGACTTGATGCCTAAGTCTTCCGCATATAGTATTGCAAATTCGATGTTTCTTTTCTTTAACCATAGTAAATTTTATAGGTTAATAAGGTTAATAGGTCCGCACATGACCTATTAACGGTCCGAACTTTTCACATTCAGATCTGAAGGCCATAGACCTTCAAACGTTTATCGTTTATATTCAAAGCCATTAATTGGTGTCACATATTTTTAATCTCTTCCGTATATTGTTGTTAGTCCTATGATGGCGTTTGCCAGTATTATGCTACTGACCGAACAGGCCCTTGCCATTTAAGCCTGCATAAGTAAAGGTTTACTTTCATGCAGTTATCAGGACCGACACTGGGATGAAAGGTCAGCACTTCGCTATGAACTTGATCGTTTTGCTGCCGTTCCAGTCATCAGTTTCCCAATCAATCGCAGCGCAGACCACCAACTTCACATCATTTTAGCACGATTAACTGAAATTTTGGCTTCCATTGCTTTAATAGAATAGCAGCGAATTTTGGGTCTTCAACATTCCGTAAAATGGTTTTTCCATATCCTCAGCACAAACTGTGACTCTTGTTTGAAATATTCTGGGCCATCTTTACCGGTTCCTGTTTGGATTTCGTTGGCTTTGCACCTGCCTTAACCTTTCCTTAAAGCTTCCGAACATCTGTTCCTGGAACAGCAGTTTTCACTACCTCGATCGCTCACTTCTATCACCCCTGAATTTTTTCCGGAGCAGCCGAGGATCTTCCTAACTCTTCCTAACGATTGACAGTTGACGATTGATGGCTGACGATTGATGGCTGATGGTTGACCATTGACCGTTGACCGTTGACCGTTGACCGTTGACCGTTGACCGTTGACCGTTGACCGTTGACCGTTGACCGTTGACCGTTGACCGTTGACCGTTGACCGTTGACCGTTGACCGTTGACCGTTGACCGTTGACCGTTGACCGTTGACCGTTGACCGTTGACCGTTGACCGTTGATCGTTGACCGTTGACCGTTGACCGTTGACCGTTGACCGTTGACCGTTGACCGTTGACCGTTGACCGTTGACCGTTGACCGTTGACCGTTGACCGTTGACCGTTGACCGTTGACCGTTGACCGTTGACCGTTGACCGTTGACCGTTGACCGTTGACCGTTGACCGTTGACCGTTGACCGTTGACCGTTGACCGTTGACCGTTGACCGTTGACCGTTGACCGTTGACCGTTGACCGTTGACCGTTGACCGTTGACCGTTGACCGTTGACCGTTGACCGTTGACCGTTGACCGTTGACCGTTGACCGTTGACCGTTGACCGTTGACCGTTGACCGTTGACCGTTGACCGTTGACCGTTGACCGTTGACCGTTGACCGTTGACCGTTGACCGTTGACCGTTGACCGTTGACCGTTGACCGTTAACCGTTGACCGTTGACCGTTGACCGTTTCCCGTTGACCGTTTCCCGTTGACCGTTGACCGTTTCCCGTTGACCGTTGACCGTTTCCCGTTGACCGTTTCCCGTTGACCGTTGACCGTTGACCGTTGACCGTTTACGGTCAACCTTTTCGGGTCGAACTAAGAATAAAAACTTAATTTTGCCGTACGGAAAGCATGGATCCAATGGAGGCGAAAGTTGAAAAACATTAAGAAGCGATAACGGCTCGAAGTTTTTAAATATGGATTTCAAGTGCAGACATCGCATTTGCCATTAAACTTCGATGCCATACTGCCCGCAACAAAACGGAAGAGCAGAGGGTGAAATGAGAACTTTGTAGGAAACTGGCCGGACGATGCTGCATGCAAGAAACGTGCCCTTAACACTATGGGCTGAAGCAGTAAACATATGTATCTGCATTTGTAATAAATAGGACTTACGTAAATACCCGCAATAAGTCGCCGTATGAGCTGTGGACATATCGATTGGAAGGTTTTTGGATCGGACTTCATATATATATGTGCCCAACCAACGTAGACAGAAATGAGATGTGAAATCTGAAAAAGGAAAGTTCGTAGGATACGTGGAAGGGGTGAAGGGCTATAGAGTGTGGATCCAAGGAACAAACGGATTAAGGTAAGTCGTAATATTATCTTTAAAGCTTCAGATCCAGCTAGTGAAGTGAAGAGAAAGTTAATCATGTTGCCATATTTTAACTTCCCGATTAGAAGACTAATTTTACCGAAGCTCAAAGTGAAAATGAGGTCTTCAAATCGGCGGATGAATACCTTGAGGATAATGTTCCAGAAGTGCCTATCAAAGATCGCCTGCGAAGTGCATCAAAGGTAAGAGATAGTTCCACTTCAACTATAATAGCGGGTTGTGCTTTTGTAACTGAAGTTTCTGAGCCAACAAGTTTTGAGGAAGCTTTGACGTCGAAAGATTCGAAGAAGTGGGAGCAGGCCATGAAGGAAGAAATGAGAGCTTACCAAAGCAATGCAACCTGGGAACTTCTTCAACCGCCAGGTGGACCTAAGATCATCGATAACAAATGGGTCTACAAAATAAAAGGTACCAGCACAAACGAGCCATCTCGATTTAAGGCTAGGCTTGTTATAAGAGGTCTCTCGCAAGTAAAAGGTGTTGACTTCGAGAGGACATTCAGCCCAGTGGCCAGGTTAAGCTCCATTAGAACAATTTTTCGATTGGCAGCATCAAGAAAATATAAAATGAAGGAGTTTGATGTCACTACTGCGTTCCTGAATGATCGTCTTAGAGAAGACATTTTTATGATGCATCCAAAAAGATTCAACGACGGAACAGGGCGTGTTAGTTTTATTTTTCGCAACAGCTGGTGTTCTCGGAAAATCCAGCATAATTTCTTAGTCATTAGGGACAACATTCAATGGTTCCTATCGGAGCTCCCATCTATCATTCAAATTCTGCCACCATCCGCTTTCTATCTACAACGTTTTGTTTAACAATTCAAATTTAAATTTAATGTTAATCTTAAATTTGGTTTAAAATTGAAGTAAATAAGGAAATCCTCAAAAAAATTCAAAACGAATTATAAAATGTTATTTTAGTACACCCGAAACGCCTCACGAGTTCTCCCCACATTATGAGTGCTATCAAAATTCTCCACATGAGTGTGCCACATTTTGCTAATGTCAAACAAATATTCCATCTGCACAAGAGATGTCATGTGAAATTGTATCTGGCTGTAGGAATCATACTTCGATTTATTTGTTTTCTAAGAAATCCATACGAAATCCACCAGATAAAAGCTGGATTTACAAAAAAAAAAAAAAAAAAAACTCCCCAGTAAAGCAGTAGAGGAGCATATCCGTACGAATAAGGTGGCTTCCAAGTAATCATTTAAGGAAAAATGTGTTGTGTTCGTAACGTTGTGACGTCAGTGGCATGAAACAGTCACATTCCACAGGTGAACATGTAGAAGTTTTTTAATTGCATTTCAACTTCGACAACGCGTCCATACTGCTAAAGTATGGAAAAGTAGGGAAACCATCATACAACAGCAGAAATGTTCACCGCCATGGTAAGGAATTTTCTAAATGTCACGTGCCCTATGGTCATTTCGATTAAAAGTCAGAGAAAAACTGAGAAAAACTACAGCTCGTTGTAGGGCCGTTCTAAATGTTTTTAGGCAGTAGTAGCCCTGGCAATTTTTGGAGGGTGACCTACTGAACTTTTTTGTTTCACTTGTATCCCGCACTAGTAACATTTAAATTTAAGTTTCCGTGGATAGTTTTCGTGGAGCTATCACCGATTTTAACATCAATTTCCAGGATAAAATTTATTTGCATTGCGAAAAAGGGGAGACAGAAAAAAAATAGTTGGAAATTGTTGGAATCCAATTAAGTCAGTACACCGCATTAATTAAGCGCACTTCACATCGATAATTCACGGTGGGTTGGCACCAATAGGCCAGGCTTCTACGGATCCGGATACATATAAATGTCTTTTAATTGTGAATGCAATGGAAGTTTGCTATTTCCATCACAGTACAGATACAGCACACCAACTATGCACCCATACACTTATTCACCGATCCAGGCATCCGGGTATGCAATGGGATTTTTATTCGAAAACGAGTAGATACACCTTCTCTACCTCCGTCCATCTGTGTGAACCAACGAGAAAGGGCACAATAAAATGGTGGAAAGAATGAAAGGCGCAAGCTAGAAGGCGGACATGTAGACGTACGTTTAAGGATGTCGTCCTCGTGTTGTTAGTTTATCGATTGCGTGCTATGACCTTTGGAAACATTGCCATCCCTGCTGCATGCACGCTTACGAATATGCTGTTGTTTATTTCTTTCTGTTGCTTTTGCTGGTACACGATTATATCAAGCAATTGCCCAAAGGAATACGCAGAAATGAATTCAGCGCGGGTAGTTGCAGACAACAAAATACGGATATAGGGTTGCAAACTCCAGTTCTATAGTACCTGTCGAACCAATTTATTATCATTAATGTGCGTTTGTGTGCTGGTAAATAATTGAATCTATTGTCCAGGACAATGTCCAAGACATTGTGTGCGCACTTGAAGAGGCAACAACAAGTAATTTAGAAAATGCTCCAAGTATTGTAGTAGCCCTTGTCATGTGCAATAATTAACACAAACCCAGCGGGTTGGTTGGGGGCGGTACTCGGGAGTAATAAATCTTCAAAATGATTGCCGTGATAAAGTCGCACTGACACTCAAAAGATAAGCAGCAGCAAATGCTCCTTCTGACCTATTAGGAGTGACAGACGATGTGAGGGTGGAATATGTATATCGTATCCTCGGATATCCGTACTTTTTGCAGTGAATTTCCTCGAACGCCATGAGTCTTTAATTGATTTGGTTTGAGCTTGACGGGGAGGTGGGAGTAGTAACGTTAATGGTTTATTTGGTTTCCTTTCATCTTTCAGATAATTTATCCTGATTGCTTTAACATTTAGGGAAATGGAAGAATTAAATGAAGTGCTTTCAGCTCGTGTGGAATTATATTTCCACAGATGGATATTTGTAGGTTAACAAGTGCTGGTACTTGTGTAGTAAGTGGGGACGTCGTTTATGATTAGTTTGGGTAATCAATCTGTACGTATTGATTAGATACTCAATCTAATTCAAATGGAAAATTCGCATTCGCTTTGAATGCCGGCAATGAGTATCGATTTCTTTTTCCACTTCTCGTCACATCGGTAAGAATTATGAAACGCAATCGAGGTACGAACACCAACCCTGTCATTGAGAAAAAAAAATAAAAAATTAACATTAAGGATGACTCTAATAAAGGAAAACCTCCGGAGAGTGGTGTACACCACAGAAAGTGGGCAAAGCGCTAAATACGAAGAAAAGGAACAGTCTCCTCATCATCAGGCGTATTGGATCCTAGTGAAAACCGATACACCGTCATTTGAGCTGACACCTCTTCAGGCAGCTCTTAATAATTCGGCAAGGACGCTAGGAGATACCGGACTCTGAATCCGTCGTGATAAGAGAAAGTATCTGCACTGCACTGTTCGTGTGATAGAAAACTTACTCTCAAATCTAACCAGGTACGATAGCCGTACGTCCAGCTGATCTAATAAGGAGGAACTCAGCAACTTTTAGTCAATGATTCGCCTAAGCTCAGAACGAAACAGAAGGTAAAGGATTCAGAGAATATGAACGGCGCCCTGATCAAATAATTTGGAATGACTACTTCCTTCCATTTCATGATAAAATGAAGATTTGCAACGACTACGTAAGGAAACCGAAAACTTTTAAACAGGTAACTTAAGACTTATTTGAAGGAATTCGGATTCCGATGAGTGCCTCCTGTTAAGTTCCTGTCACCGAACCTGTGAGTTATAACTGGTATCTGTCATCGATTTTCCTGACGGATGGGACCATCACTTACGCTGTTGGCTCTTTTGATTGCTCAATATTGTCTGGCACCGAATCCATATATCCAATGTAGAGATCTGCTCCTAGCAACCCAGAAGAAAATGTTAACTACTAGTCTAGCACTGGCGTACAAAGTCCTGACAAAATTGACTATAAGCTTGCGAAGACCTTTAAACCTATCAATTTAACTTCCTGCATATTGAAAGCATGGACAAAATTGTTGGGCCCTCTTAGGTGGGCAGAACTAAAGACGCAATCCACAAAAAGGAGTAGGTGCTGGGCATTTTTATCTACATTGAGGGTGCTTAAGGCAGCGCAACTTTTGACATCAGGTGTAAGTCGGCCAGACAGCACGGCGTAAAAAATCATTAGCTTTGTGGATAAGAGAAATGCTAGTGAATAGGACTGTGATGATTCCACACAAATAACACACTAAGCAGACACAGCCACAACAACAGTGTTTTCAACACAATCCTTTTTAAGCGTGAGCATCTATGCATCTTGGCCTTCCCTTTTCAGTTGAAATTTCAATTCTAGCTGTCAAATCTACCACCACACTACAGCAACATCCAAATGTACTATATCTGGTGAACAGGACACCAATCAGTAAATATGGAACAGTTACGGTGGAAGTGGACCTAGCCGTCCACTGTCGCCGACGGATTTCTCCAACACTGGGTGCGTATTCCGTCTTGGACCGTGGGATACACATCTACAAATTGGCCTTGCCGAATAAGGATGTATATGTGTCTATTCAACGCTTAAAACAAGCTTACCAGCTTCTGGATCAAAGGGCATTCAACCGATTCGAGGGTTCTCGATACCACAATGATTACTAAGTGCTCTAGGCTGACTATCAAATCTCCCGTTCACTTTATAACCTTCTAAAGGGAAGCCTTGTGGCGATTTCACAATTCTTACGGGTAAAAGATTATTTTACACGATCCTGTCCTAGAAAGCTTATTGCGGAAACAGATGATGCCAGCGGGGCGACATCCTGTCTTCATTACTACGGAGCATATACCATATAGTAGGTCAAATAACAACTTAACGTTCTCAGTATCTCTAGGGTCTACGCTCAAGTATATGATGATAATGTAGTCGTACTGTGTGTTGGAACATGCCCAAGGACTATCACTATCGTCTACTGAAATGTCACTGAAAGACGATTGATACACTGTAAATGGGCTTTCAGTTGATTGCTTAAGGCTAACGGGTCTGAATCGTCAAGGATTTGAGTGTTCCCCTTGACAAAAATCTCTACAGACCTATATGTCATGGCGAAAACCTCCATGGGGTTTCTGATAGTGTAAACGAGTTTGCGGGAAGACATGGGACTTGTCATCGAATAGGGTCCTTTGGATATACACGTTTATGGAAAACTCTATAATGCATATACCTCACTGATGCTTCCAAGGCTGGATTGGGGATTGCCGCAGCATTCCTCGTTTTGTTCCAGACACACTGATGAATCTCTTTCCCCTTCGTATCAATAATGTCTGCTACACTTTCACGGGCACTGGGATTTTTATAATGTCGTCCGTTTACTCTGGGCTTATTAGACTGCATGTCTGATGCAATCACCACAAAACTCCTTTTTCTGCGAAAGTACGAAAGCCCCACAAAAAAAAAGTCAAGCGGCGTTAAATCGCACGAACGAGGCGGCCAGTCGACTGGCCCATGTCTTGAGATAACATGCTCACCATACTTTCTCTTCAATAATTAGATTGAAGCGTGTGCTGTGTGGCTTGTGGCACCATCCTGTTAAAACCATATGTCGTCCAAGTCCATATCTTCCAATTCGGGCCAAAAATAATCTTTGATCATGGCGCAATAACGCTGACCATTCACAGTAACGTGACGATCGTTATCGTCGACGAAAAAATATGGCCCAATTACGCCGCCGGCATGCAAACCGCACAAGACAGTTATTTTTTGTGGATGAAGTGGTGATTCATGAAGCACATATAGGTTTTCATCCGACCAATAGCGCATACTTTGCTTATTGACGAACCCATTGAGCCAAAAATGAGCTTCGTCACTGAGGATGATTTTGCGATGAAATTCATCATCTTGGCGCACCTTCTCCAGAACCTAATAGGAGAACGTAAGTCGCTTCAAATGGTCCAACGGCTTCAATTCTTGAGTCAGCTTGATCTTGTATGGGTGTAAACCAAGATCCTTACGCAAAATACGCCATAATGTGGTCTGAGAAATGCCCAATTCTTGAGAACGCCGTGGAATTGACGGATTTGGATCGTTTGCTACGGACGTCTGAACGGCAGCGATATTTTCGACACTTCGACCATCCCGTTGTCTCACTGACACGGCAACATCACACAACGAATATGACGACTCAAATTTTTGCACTAAACTTGTTATTGCCTGTCTACTAGGGCGAGAATTACGACCAAAAATTGGAGTTAACGCTCTTAGAGTTGTAGTCACCGACTCCGAATATCTGTAGAAAATTTTTAGAATTTGCAGACGTTGCTCGTTAGTGTACTTTACCATGATGAAAATGTTGAGTTTACTGAATAAATTGACAATGACAGTGACAGTTTGATGATTAGTGAAAGAGTGAGTACACAAATTAAATTCAAAGTTGTCAAGTCCCTATTGGAAAACCCTTTATAACAGTTCCGACAGTTACTACATCTACGCAAGAAAGAGAAAAAGTAAAGTTGCTCGCAAGAACTTAAGAGCTACGAATATCTAATGGCACTGACTCTCTGCTTGCCGATACGAAGGCCTTATTAAGTTCTTCCAGATTCATGCTATTGGAAGGTGATATTCTTTTGGAAGTAAGACCTATCAGGTGACTATTTTTCCAAAATTTAGAACTTGCAGAACCCGATTCAAGTCTGTTTTTATAAAAAGGAGATTTACTCTTTCTTAAGAGACGTGTTACAGCATTTCGAGTGGTTTTAAATTCTCTGTAAATTTACAAACATTTGTAACTTTTCCATCTGGCATAATGACAAATTTCGAGATTTTATGAATTCGACGACTTCCTGTGTGAGCCAAGGTAATTTACTTTTGGTCTTTTTGAAACTTCGCAAAGGCACATGTTTGGTAAAGAGATATATTTGATTTGATTATTGAAAAGTTTCAACTGCTGGAAATATATCTACTGTCAGGAATATCATATCATGGTAAGGGAAAGCAGGTGCAAATATCTGGTCATAATGCAAAATTAAATCTGGGTCAGATACTAAAGCAACATCAAGAAGCGATAGTTTGCGATCTGGTACAAAATGCGCCGGTTGGCTTAGGTTTACAAAGTTGAGATGCAATGAATTTACCATTTCGTTGAATCCTCTATTTTTGTTTCCTAAAACATTAAGGTTAAGATCGCCACAAATTATTATTTAAGTCTACTGCGAGGCGAAATCTTTCAGTAAACCACTTATAAGTTTATAATAATCTGCTATATCTGGAGCCATGTATATGCAGCCAAGCAGACATTTCTCTCTATTGTTTGGACGTTTAAATGATTAGACAATGAATGTTATCATATGCGGCTTTGAAGTCAATAAATATAAGATGAGCCTCGACTTGAAATACGTTGATTTTTTCCAAGATTTGCTTAAGTGTAAACATTTGTTCGATCCTCAATCTGTCGTACTGGAAACCACACTGATGTGGGCTGATTAGTGCGTTTCAGAAGGACTTCAGACGTCCACGCAATACGCAATGCGCTTCTAAGCAGGCATATTCCTCGATAATTCTCACAAAAGACATATGACATCGGACACGTATGTACATAGAGCTGATAGTCCTTTCATTGGGAATGCTTTCATTATTTCAGACTTGGCACGTTTCCAAATCTTCATTCAACCTTCATGATTGAAAAGCTCAGCTGATAGCCCATCAGAACCAACGACCTTCTTATTGTTCAGGTTCTTATGACTGAGCCAATCTCTTCTATACTAGGTGAGCTTCTTCCATGACCGGAATTCTAATCCTGCCTGTAAAATAACTGGTCGAAGTTCTGCCTTCTCTGTTCCAAAGAGCCTACGTTCCGAACTTAAGGCCAGCTGCCAGTTGCTTAGCTCTCCCGAAAGGTATCCACATATTATTCTTATCACGAGGCTCTTTAATTTGTTCCAGCTGGGAAGTCGATCCTTATTTCCTCCCTATTTTTGGTTCGTTCCTCTTCCCTCGCTGCTCTTGTTTTGCGTTTTTTGTGCATTTTATGGAACCTTATTTCGTAATACCCACTTATCGTCATTCCATAGGCTGCTTTTCATTACTTAAAACCTGCAGGAACAACCATCATATTCAAGAATAAAATTCTGACTAAAATCTGTTGAATAGTTTCTTAGATTAGGCTTAGCAAACACACAATCCATACGGACATTTATATTTAGAAGAACAAAGAAGATTTATTGATACATTCATAATAAGACGTGTACTTCATCAAGTCAAATATTTCCTTCACAATTCAATACTTTTATGTCAGACTATTGCAATATGTCCTGACGCAATACAATTATGCTTGACTTGCACAGATTTTCGTTAAGCATACGTTAAAGCAATTTTTCTTCGTTTCGTCATTTGGGCCCAAAACCAAACCAAAAACCAGGACGAAGATCATTGCAGAACGACAAAAATATAAAGAAACAGAGGGAAAATGTTGTTGTCCTGTGCGTACGAGCACATGCACAGTACGAGTAGTCGTTTGTATTATGGATTGTGGAGAACAAATGATGAATGAGTCTACTCCCTGTAGGGACAAATGGAAAGTGGAAATTCAAATTCTTATGCAAATGAGAAGATGTGCGTAATTCGAAAGGCTTTAGTTGCCTCCGTTACCTTCGTCGCTTCCTCGTCTGTCTTACCCACAACTTGGCACAATGTCATTTGTGTCGTTTGACAATCAAAGAAATTTTTAGTCATTTTGATTAAATTTTTCGTCAGCTAATTCGCACAGTTTACATTGTTTATTGGCGTGCTAATAAAGCTTAGCGGTCTTCACAAGCAAAGCCCTTCGCCGACATATCCGCTTTATAGAAAACAGCTACAAATACTTTGCGTCACCGAGGAGTTTCTGAATGGAGCTCAGCTTACCAGATTTCTTTGAAAGCGAATTCAGCAAGGACTTTTTTTCATTGGAATAAGATCATGCAAATTAGGTTGTAATATATAGGTACGCCATGTGTTGTAGGTCTTGTGTATTTATTGTGGGTGTGCACCTTTACATATTCAAAGACACAGAACAAAATACCTCATAAAGATACGTCATATACGTTTGCACCCCATTTAACCTGTTTAAGCTATTTTCCATCTTAGTAGTCACATTATGCCAGCACCAAGTGTAACCTCAATCAAAGAAAAGGTCTTTCACATAACAGCATACGAGTATGCAATTGCTTGTCTCTTGTATTTCTTTCTATCGTCACGTCGCATTGTACGAGTATGAAACGCATTCTGTTTTCAACTAATAAACTATCTTTCCATCGATGAAGACAATCACATTACCCGGCGCTCGACAAGTTCCCTGGCATAATCGATGCAACAGCAGAATGCCCATTTGGATGCGGTTCTCCTTTGTACACATCTGACATAGAGATGACATTTCAGCGGGGAATCCATTACATTCGAAGATATCTGCTTTCTGAAATTATTTTTATTTTCACATGACGAATCTCTTTAACTAGGTTGTTGCAATCCTTTCCATTCGCCCTATCTTTTCCCGGCAATATATGTACCTGTAAGCTCCTTATGCTCGGTATCCTGTACACCGTTGGTCTTATGGTTATGCAATTTATATTGCACAAACATTCGATTGGAGGATGCATTAGATTTTTTTTCGAATTTCTGTATCCAAACGTAATAATATATCTCATGCAATGCATATCCTTTACATCCTTGCACTATTGCATCTGTTTGCCTTTGGCTTGTTTTGAAAAGTTCACCTTCAAATATGTGTGGGAAAAATCATGGTTTACGCACATACATACCATATGTTGGTCTTTAACAATCGAAGAGATAAATTGAGGGTTCAAGATTGTGAGCAGATTCCGATGATTCAAGAACCTTTCATTAGTTCCTATGGAATAACAGCATATCGAGGTTGTTATCATGTGGTTAACGACGAGTAGTTGTAGTTGCGGGGATGACAGCTTCCGTTGTTGGCATGTCCTTGAAATCGTCTTGCAGAAAGTTATGAGGGAGACTTTTCGCCTAATGTGGTTCTTAAATTTCACGACCGTTGATATGATAGACCTATGGTGCTATGTGATTACACAACACCAGGTAGCAAGGATATTTGCCGCTATTTACGACTACCACACGTCAGCATACAAGGGTATAGGCAATATAGAATCGGAGAGTAGAGATAGAGATGGTGAAATTAGCGATAAATCGAAGTGAGATAGGAGACATTACGCCGGTGTATCAATTGACTGACTGATATAAGTATCACCTATGTGTTTTATCTCACGGTTTTGAAGCCTATCTAGCAGGTGCAGAGATATTTTAGGGACACCTTACATCGCTTGAGAAAAGCTAGACATTTTGTAACATATTTGAAGACATCGAATATGTGGTCACTTCAACAACTGGAAAATTTTTCGGTTTCGACGATGCAAGTGCAATTCATAGACAATGGCTCTGTATTTAGATTTCGCTTTAAGGTCAGCAGCCAGCATTGTGTTTTGAACGAATTAAATTCTACTCTATTAGTAGTTCCCGAATTAGTGATTCTCTTTACATCATTATGCTTAACATACGCTGTCGTCCCCGTTCTACAGCCGAAGAACAGGAACTTGAGTCCGGGAACGAATATGAAAAGCAGAGAGTACTGTCGTCAGCAAACGAATATATTGGATTAGAAGTAGCAGTCAAGAGATCATTAATGAAAAATTAAAAAGAGTGTCGCATATAGAACGGAGACCTGCGGCAGACCAGCACTTATTGAAACTATCCAAAACGACTGGGATTGAAACTACTGAAAGGTAGTTTCTAATCCATTGAAGAAGAGAGTCATTGATCTCAAAAGCACGCATTTTCGACAAAAAAGAGCCTAGTGCCAAACTCTGTTAAATGCTTAAGAAATATCAAGTGCAACTATCTTGCTTTCGCCAGATTGATGTATGCTTTGGTTCATCACTTTACCATATTACCAGTGACCCTGTTGTTGCAAAAACCGTACTGCCCGTCACTAAAAAGCTTTAGCGTTTTGAGATATTTCATAAGCTGATGGTTTATCAGTGTTCCATGATCTTGGAAAGCAGTGCAGTAGTCGCCTTTTTTAGGGACAGGATGGACAAATGCTCCTTTTCATCTGCTCGGAAAGAGTCCTAAAGAGAAGGATTGATAAAAAAGCTTTCGCAAAAGTCAGCGAGGAGCAAAACCTCTTCAGAAATAAGGGAAATATACTATCTGGACCAGCAGATTTGTGAAAGCTAAGATCTTTAAGAATGAGTGCGAAAGGGGATTTGTTCCATTTTAAATTCGACGCACTCAAGTGTAGACGGAGACAAAGCACAATCTGAGAGTGTTGAACTGGCCGCAAAATGTGCAGCAAGCAGATTGAACTTGTCCAAAGAGCTGACAGCTGGAATAGAGGATGAGGCAGAATTTCTAATGCTTTTGACGAACGATCAATAATTTTTACTACATTGTAGCATTTTTTGCCTCAGTTGTTGGTCGTATTAGTCAGAAAGCGATGCAGTCATTCGTGGCTAGTTTAAACTTTTTCCGGTTTTTCTCTGCCGGTGGGTCCGAAAAATATTTATCTAACCTTACAGCCTTTTTAGCTCTACAGTTCGAGTCGTACCCAGCCTTCGTTTTTATTTTGTACTCTTCATCTAATGAGGGATAAAGGATTTCAGTCAAAAGAGAATAATTCTTGTGATCATATCAGCAGGGACCTCCACGTCGTTATCGAGGAAACATAACGACAAGCTAAAGAAACTGTTAAGACCGCTTTAATTATCGTTCTCATATTGCCATACGGTTCTTTTAGGAATATTTTTTCTTATTGTATGGTAAGTGTACGAGAAATTAGCCTAGAGGGGGAGCGCACCAAAATGTGCTTATTAGGGTGAGAAGTTAAAAACAAGTCCAGGATGTTGGCGATATGACTATCAACGTTTGGTATACGCGTGGGCTCATTTAAAACCTGGGTCAAATAGAAGAATAGTGGCACTAGTTCGTAGTCAGGTAGATTCAGGACAGAATGATCTGAAACAATGATAGGAAGCAGTGGACCAACAATGTTCACACTCACAACTCGCTATTCGTCAGTTGTTACATACATTCAGTCACTGTCCTTGCCGTATAACAAGCACAACAACGTCAGTGACCAAGTGCTAGCTGCAGTACTTTTTTTTTTTTTTATTTCTCACGTGCGTGAGCGGTGTTACTTAATAAGTAATTTGGTTACTGATGTACTTATGGAACCAAGAGATACCAAAGCTACGTCGGGAATGTTATAGACCGAAAAGATTATTCCAGCAATCCAAAAGATTACCATCCAACTGGGACCTACGAAAAGATACCAGTCACCCTCCTATAGTTTAAAACTGTTTTCACCTCAGAAAGTACTGGGTATCCCACCAGTCAAGCGAATGGAACCTTAAGTTAGCCATCAAAACAAGCACAGAGCCATTCTTAGAACTCTTTAGTTGGATTTTCCTTGTCTTGAAAAATCTATATAGTCGACTGCGACATCCCACAAAACGCCTGTGCAAGAACTGTTTCCGATGATATCGAAAAGAGACTTAAGTTTTCTAACTGTTTGCTGGAGCGGAGCTTGGATGACAACGAGTTTATTAGCAAAATTCTTTGGAAGGACGAATTTCAATTCACAAGAGCTGAGATCACAAGTTTTCATAATTTCATCACATACAAGGAGACATAAATCGTTTTAACACAAATTCAGCGTCAATATGTGGGAAGGTGGAAACTTGGAAACAAGTTAATTGGAGTATCTGGAGTTTTTGCTAAATGATTTACCAGAACTATTGGAGGGCATTCCACTGATCCAATAGGGATCAGCGACACTATGTTCGTGAAGTTAAGAATCGGCTAGATGAAATGTACGGTAATCGTTGGATAGGAAGAAATAGAGGCCACTGACCTGCAAGATCTCCTATCCTTACAGTATTGAACGGGATGACTAAAAGAATTTGTTTATTCGACCGAAATAGCAACTCTAAATTAATTGGAAGAGCGCACTCTCAAAGCGTCATCAAAAATGAGGCAGCAGTTAGCATCAATCAACATTCGCAGTAAAATCCAAAAACGGGCATACATACAAAACCACAAAGGAATTTTTGAGCACCTTTTATAACTGTTTTAGTGCAAACATAAAATAAAAATTTATCTAAAACCACACAAAATCATTTCTTATTCATAGCCTTTGGAGCTTAAAGCAAAGAAACCCATTTTTTTAAATTTTACCTGCTGCAAGTTTGTTCGAAAATTGTTCCAGAGACCAATCGCATGTATGAAAAATTGAAGTCTGCTAACCAAGAATCTATGTTTCGGAGGAAATATATTTAGAGTTCTTAGCGACCGATCAAACTTTATTTTACTTGACAGCGGTCGGTTCGTGGGACCCAATTTTCAGCGACTCGGCCACACATTACGGCCGAAACGGCCGCTATTTCGCGTTCAATGTTGGCTCTGAGCTCTTCCAACGTCGTCGGCATGTTGGCATAAACCAAATACTAAACGTAGCCCCACAGAAAATAGTCAAGCGGCGTTAAATCGCACAAACGAAGCGGCCAATCGAGATAACACGCTCACCGTACTTGCTCTTCAATAAATCGATTGTAGCGTGTGCGGTGTGGCTTTTAGCACCATCCTGTTGAAACCACATGTCGTCCAAGTCCATATCTTCCAATTCGGGCCAAATATAATCGGTGATCGTGGCGCGATGACGCTGACCATTCACAGTAACGTGACGATCGTTATCGTCGACAATGTGTGTTTTCACCCGACCAATAACGCATATTTTGCTTATTGACGAACCCATTGAGCCAGAAATGAGCTTCGTCACTGAAGATTGTTCTGCGATGAAATTCATCATCTTGGCGCATCTTCTCCAGAACCCAATCGGAGAACGTTTGCAGACGTTGCGCGTTAGTGTACTTTACCATGATGAAAATGTTGAGTTTACTGAATAAATTGACAGTGACAATTTGATTATTAGTAAAAGAGTGCGTTAAATTCAAAGTTGTCAAGTCCCTATTTGAAAACCCTATATTTTTGAAACGACAGAGTTTATATGATCACTCCAGTCGAAGTTATGGTTCAAGTAGATACGCAGATTTTTAATTTTGTGTACAAACTGGATGATTTCATTATTTAGTAAGACTTGCATGAGATGAAATTCCACATTGTTTCTATAAATTCTAAGTGCTTTGATTTTACATGGATTAAAAGTCAAACAATTGTTTTGTGGCCATAGATAAATTGAATTCAGATCAGAATTAATAGCATTAACACTTACTGACACAGCAGACTTAGGAAACATTGGACATCTTCAGCATAGATATGGTAGTCACAATTTTGTATTTATAGATGTCATTGATGAAGAGGGTAAATAGGAGAGATCTAGTATAGATCCTTGAGAGATTCCTGACGTTACGGTTATAATAGACAGGTTGATTCGTACCTTGAAGATAAGATCTCACAAGGCGACATGCATAACAATCAAAAGCAATATGATTTTTAAATTTGTGTAGAAGGATAGGATGGCTTTTAAAGAAGTCTAAAAATATGATTAACGAGAACATGTCTTCATCAATGCCTGCGTATATGTCATCGGAGACCTTGAGCAGTGCTGTAAAGCAGTTATGCTTTGATCTAAAACCCGATTGGTTACTGTTAATCAGTTTGGTAGAATTGAGGAACAACTTAATTTGGTTGCAAATAACTTTCTCGAATACTTTACTAAGGAAAGGGAGAATAGCAATGGGTCTGAAATCGAATGGACTTAGTAGAAAGGATGGCCTCCCCAACTGTAATTACTTCAAAAAACTTCCCAAAAAAGGAAAAGTCGATAGATTTGTTAATTGCAAGTGCGCTGCAAAAGTGCATTCGTTTTCATTTAATGGATTTCCAGACTTATTAAAATTTAATTTCATAAACACCCTGCCTAAAATGAACTGCAACCAACTTCAGTGACAGTTCATGACAGTGAGCTCAAATTTTGACACATGACAGATAATTTTATTATTTACAAGCCTTTTAAACAATTTGCGTCTCAGTTGTGTTGAAAACTTTTTATCTGCGATGGAATTCAAACGTGATAGTGTGATTGCTTTATATTTGGCTGGAAAACCATAAGTAGCTATCGTTAGAGCCCTCCAGCACCTCAACGTGAATAAATCATTTGTGTCACGAACCGTAGCTTTTTACCGTAATACTGGCAGCGTTGCAAAACGCGATGAAGGTGGTCATAAAAAAAACAGCAACATCGGCTGAGCGAAATCCGCGTCGAAGTGGAAGAAAAATGACTCGTGAGCTCAACATATCGTTGGAACGGATGCAACACATACTGGAAAATGAGCTTGGGCTCAAGCCATTGAAGTTCCAAAAAGCACACGATCTTACACAGCAACGAAAAAAAGTTAGAGTCGAAAGAGCGAAGGAGTTACTACGCTTGCACGCAAGTGGTGAGTTGCCGAATTTGGTTTTTTCCAATGAGTCGCCATTTGTTATCGAGCAATATGTCAACAAACAAAATGACAAAATTTACACCTTCGGACGGCCACCAGAAAGCAGGCAGCACCGATGGTGATGGTTTGGGCCTCATAACCGCCGATGGGGTTATGGTACATGCGATCGTATGTATACCGTGAAACTGTTTGAAGCCTTAGCAAACAACCATTTCGATCGGAGACCGTGGACATTTCAACAAGACTCGGCACCGTTTCACAAAGCGCGCGTCAACCAAGATTGGTTAAAAAACAATGTTCCACACTTCATTTCTTCGACACAATGGATTGCAAATTCTCCGGATGCAAATCCGTTGGATTTCTCTGTCTGGGGTATTTTGAATGCGAAGGTTGGCACTAAAAAATACCAAAATTTGGACCACCTCAAACAAGCACTTCGCCGGGAATGGGCCAAAATACCGCAGAGCCACTTGCGTGCAGCGTGCGATGTTTTCTTCGGCCGTCTCAAGGCCATTATTCGCGCCAAAGGTAGATATATTGAAAACTACTGATACAATTTGAAAATTGATGCATTTACCAATATTTTTTGCTTTGGCACAATAAAATTTATCAATAAATAAATTATAAAAAAAAATTTTAAAAAGTTGCAGTTCGAGTCAGGCAGGGTGTATGGTAATATTGACTCTTCCTCCTACGAATCAAGCACGTAACATCATTTCTCATTCGTCGAAAAATGTCCTACATAAAAGGACATTTATACAATATATTCGCCATCTATAATACAGCAGGTTGCATCTTCGTATTTTGTCTTGTATCTCTTGAGGTAGCCACTGTATTCTAAGATTTCTTAATTTTTTCGTTATTACAGGGACATGTTTGTTGAATAAGTAGTCAATGTGGTTTTTGAACACCGAAAGTTGGACATTTGCATCTGACAAACACTATAGTGGCGACCACTTAAGACTCCAAAAACCTTCAAACAGGCTAGTGACATTAACAGACGAGAAGTGACGAAATTTAACAATCGTAACATTTGTACAGGGAGAAACATTATTCATAGTAAGAACTATTATATCGTGGAACGAAAAACCCGGAGATGCAATTTGATCATAGTGGGCAAGTATGTAAAATTCCGATAGAAGTATCAAGTAATGAGGGTTTTATTAGGTGCAAAATGAGTGGGATTGGCGTCATTCACAAAATGAAAACCCAATGAATTTACCGAACCAATGAATTGTTTATTGTTATCCCAGAAAAGATCTAAATTGAAATCCCTACAAAGAACAACTTTTTGATAGAAAGATCCTAACACTTCGAGTAGAGACTTAACTTTTGTATAACACGCAACATTAGGTGACATATATAGAGTGATTCATCGTAAACTTTGGTTTATAATGTAAAATAAAAAACAAAAATTTGAAAGCAAACTTAAAATTTTTATTATCGATTAAAAGAAAAATTCATGGCATTTATTTTTTTGGAAATGACATTATGTAAATATTGGCTACGACTACGTCTGATATGGTCCATTCGGAAGGTCTAATTTTGGGCGACTCGTTCGAGCATAGCGACTGGTGTCTCGCGGATGACAGGAGTAATGTTGGCTTCTAAAAGGTCAATCGTAACTGGCTTATTTCTGAAGACCTGAAACCTTACATATCCCCAGATGTGATATCGCATTTTCAAAACGTGAAATTAAGTGCTCACCAAAATGATTTCTCAACAAGTCCGTTGTTGTTGTTCCACGAGCTGTATAGCTCGTAGCGCCGTCTCGTTGAAACCAAAGCTCAGCGATATCATGTGCTTGAATTTCAGGACGCACATAGTCTGTTAACATGGCGCGATAACGATTACCATTGACGGTAACATTCTGATTTGCCTCATTTTTAAAGAAATATGGACCAATGATTCCATCAGCCCATAAACCACACCATACCGTTGTTTTCAATGAATGTAATGGTAGCTCTTGGTACTTTTCGGGTCGCTCATCAGCCCAAATACGGCAATTTTGTTTATTAACGTACCCATTAAGCCAGAAATGGGCTTGATCACTGAACAAATTTTCATGATAAAACACCGGATTTTATGACGCACATTCAAATCGCTTTTGTATGCTTTTAGGTCGAGATTCTCACATAAAATACGCCAAGTTGTCGAATACACCAAGCCAAGCTGCTGAGAACGACAAGGAATCGATTCGTCTGTGTCTTCGAGTACACTCTCAGCTACAGCTGTTATTGTCTCTTCACTACGTGCTGGATATTGTCTAACCGGTCGAGTATTATCCACTAATGTAAACTGGGACTCAAATTTGCGAATGGTATTGGCAATAGTGGTTTCAGTAGGTCGATTATGCGCACTGTAAGTTCCTCGAACCTCACGAAAACTTTCGTCACAGAACTCTGATTTTCGTAATACAGCTGAACAATTTGGAGACGACATTGTAGTGTAAGTCTTTTCACAATGACTTGCCAAATGATACTAAATGAAACTAATAAAGCAGTTTGATAGAAGTCATGCGCGATCTGTCAGAAAAAGTCTATTGAAATTCAAACCTCACGATGAATCACCCCTTACATAGTTCCTAAGAGCATTTACAATGGAGACGACATTGTAGTGTAAGTCTTTTCACAATGACTTGCCAAATGATACTAAATGAAACTAATAAAGCAGTTTGATAGAAGTCATGCGCGATCTGTCAGAAAAAGTCTATTGAAATTCAAACCTCACGATGAATCACCCCTTACATAGTTCCTAAGAGCATTTTAATACCTTGCACTGTTGCCTCTTTTTTTTTAGAGGAGGGAGGTGAAAATCTTGCATAGGCACCAATGGTCCGACGTCCATTGGTAGTGTCAGATTCTTACTGACTAAAACCACCTCCCGGAGAATATTTCCGTTTATTCCCACGCGGAACTACTGGTAAGTATTACTTTGCGAGGGACGGATTTGAGCTTTTTGCTTCGGGGTGCTTCGCGTACTTATTCGTACTGCTGCATGGTTCACAGTAGCCCAAAGATCTTCGGATTTCAACATATATTGAACTATATTTTCTGGTTTTGGCCGTTCTCCAAATTCTTCACACAATATAGCTCTTTCGTTTGCATACCGAACACATTTGAAGAAAACGTGCTCCACGTTCTCTACCGCGTCTACGCAGCGAGGACATGACGGACTCGATTCACAGTTTTGCTTGAATAGATATTCCCGGAAACAACCGTGACCCATCAAGAACTGTGTAAAATAGTAATTCAGTTCGCCGTGTTTTCGTTTTACCCAACTTTCGATCCTTGGAACTAGTCGGTACGTCCATTTTTGTTACCACGCTTCTATTCTGCGGCTTCTTTTGAATTTCTTCGCTTAATTTATGGATGGCCCGATTTGCACGCGATTTTCATAAAGTCGCCTAGCTTCTAAAGCTAGGATATCGATTGGTACCATAGAGGATAGTACCAACATCGCATCGTGGGATACCGTTCGAAATGCACTGCTAACGCGCAGTACACATAATCTGTACACAGATGTCTTTTTATTCTCGACTTCAGACCATATTTGTGCCACGTACAGCTGTATGGAGGCTACAACTCTCGCAAGCATTAGTCGTTTGCCTTGGTTCGGGCCGCCGATATTCGACGTGAGTCTCGAAAGAGCGCCTATCGCTTTCAACGATTTCTTTCAAGCGTATGTGAGGTGATGCTTGAATCCGTTTTGATCATAACGCTTTGTATTAGAAGGTGTCGGTATAAATTTATACTTTTTTGAGCCCACAGAGGACCCATTACTTGAGGGAGAGCTTGTGTTTAGAGAAATATATGGAAGTTTATGAAGCGTTTGTGACCGATGTGGTTCACTTTGTAGAGCTTCATAAGTATATCAGAGAGATCGACACCTCCCATGTTTTTATTGTAGGAAGTGACAACTATAGGTCTTGGAATATTCAGAAAGCAATTATATCGTGGTTGATCTGTTGCACATGAAGATAGAACTGAACTGATTTGTTGTCAAACCATCGTACACAAGACAAGTTATGGTTAATTCCACATTTAATATCATATCTGCCTCTACCTCGTTTTTTTAGCTCGGTATCTGAAAGTAGCTCACAGATACGAGTTTTTCGAACAGTACCTGTTGCGAATATCCCCATTTCCTTTAAGGCTAGAAAAAGCTTACTGATGTAAACCAGTTGTCAAAATATTACTTGGAATTCTTATGTTTAGAAAGAGACGATGCTAAATAAAGAACTACGTCCGAAGATATTCCTAGTCCATACGAGACACAGGTACCATCACCAACATACAGAGTGAAACCATATACATTCCGCGATGTCCCAGCGCGCGTAGACATTTTCATACCCCAATTGTTTAGCTAAGCTGGGTTGTGCTGTTTCAGTACTGTTTATTGATCGACCTGAGATGAATAAATATAACAGAAAAAAATTTTGCAAATGAAATCAAATTTAATTATAACTTTAAACACAATTATTTGTTCGTCAATACTTTGGTGTTCTTCCTCAGGTAGCATATTGAACTTTTCTTTCAAAATATTTAGCAAAGGACGTATCTTATATAGCTCGTCGTAGTTGGAATCTTCTTTTTTAGGCTGTGTGCTATCTCTTAATTTTTTCAAATCTGTTTCATGACAATGAATCTGTTACTGCAGTAAGTTTTAATCCTTGAGACCAAGCCATTTTGACTTGGGGCAATTTAACAACTCCTAAGTACAAAAGAACTCTGATATATCGCCTTATTTCCTCCTCAGTACATTTTAGTTTAATATCAAATTCTTGCAAATTACCATTAACAAATTGGATTGTTCCTGAATTAGAACGATAGCTTCTGACTCAAAGAAGTCTGCGAAGTATTCAATTGGAGTTTGCACGTAATCAAAACTTAAACCAGAATTCCATTTCCAAGCACTGAATGTTAACTTTTTTATGCACGTTTTCAACGACACTGCAAGACTCTTGCTCGCATTCCTCCGCAATAACATCTTCAAGTAGACCAATTTCAATGCTTTGGCCTCTTTTAACGATCCCCTGCAGATTGCTTTCTAAAATTACAGAAACGTCTTCATCATCATCTCCACTCTCTTCGTCTGTTGAAATATCCCAATCAAACTACACAATGCAAAAGATCTCTTCCTTATTTACCGCCTTGATCAAAAAAATTTCGGAATTTATTCAGAAAATTAAAAATACAAGTTTATTCATCTAAATCTACATTGTCCCCTTCAAAGTAATCCTAATTGACTGCAACACACTTATACCAGTGCTTGATCCAATCCTTGAAAATTTTTTTATATTCGGTTTTCAGTATGTCCCTCAGTGCATCCTGCGACTTCTTCATTCAAATCGTTCCCCGTAATGGTTTTTTAACTCGATTGAACAGAAAGAAGTCACAGGGAGCCAAATCAGATGAATTCGGTGGCTGTTGGATGGTATTTGTTGCATTTTTCGTCAAAAAATTATGAATTATGATGAACGGTGCGTTATCACCGTTATCCACGAGTTTTCTGCCCACAATTCTGGCCTTCCGGCAAAAATTCATGATGCACTACACTGTTGTAATCCATGAAAACCGTGAGCATTGCCTTCTTTTTTGACTGAAAACGACGTGATTTTTTTAGTCTCGGCTCATTTGGTGAACGCCATTCACTGGCCTGATGTTCACGTCTGGTCTCCAGTAATGATCCTTTTGATGAATGTGAGATCGGATTCACCTTCGCAAATCATCTCTTTTGCGATGTCAACATGTTCTCTTTTTTGCATGAAATTAAGGTCTTTTAGCACCATCTTCGTTGCTACACGACGGAAACCCAAATCATAAACCAAAATGTCTTGGACAGATCCATAGGCAAGTCCTCCGCTTTCTCTCTGATGGTTAATTTGCAATTATTGAGCAACATTTCTGTTAGTTCATCAATGTTTTTGTCGGTTTTCGATGTCGATGGTCTGCCACTGCTTTCATCGTCTTCGATTGACACACGACCGCTTTTGAACCGCTCGTGTTCAAATGGTTAACGACCGTTATCTTTAGAGAATCGTTTCCGAAACACTTTTCCAACATTTCCAACGTTCGCGCACCATTAAATCCGTTTTTTACGCAAAGTTCGTTGTTGCAAATTTAAATCCATTTCTAAAACTGTAAAAAATCGCACGGAGATAGATGTGCTCTTGCTATGATGCTAAGATTTAGAGGGAATGTCAACAACAGAGATACCAACTTAACAAAAAAAACAGAACTCAAATCGGAACAATGGGAGCGCCTCCATTTTGACAATTTTTATACAGACACAAACTTACTTTTTAAATTTTATTGGTAAAGGTTTATAGAAAACTATTTAATTATTTTTTATTTTTTTATTTATTTATTCATTATTCTCATTTACAAAATTCATAGAAGTTAAATACAATTTAAAATATTTTAGTGGCATTTTTATTACAATAAATATACAACAGAGACAACTTCTTGATCCCGTCCGAAAAGTAATTTTCCGAAAGGTCTGCAAAATACTCCTCCGTGATGTCGATGATTTGCTCGCGTGAGCTGAATTTTTTATTGATGAGCCAGTTTTTGAAGTTTGGGAAGAGATAATAGTCCGAGGGAGCCAAATCCGGCAAATATGGTGGATGCGACAGCAATTGGAGCCGTAAGTCATTGATTTTAGCCATGGTTGCGATGCTTTTGTGCGCCGGTGTTTTGTCTTGCAAAAACAAAAATTTTTTTGGATCCAATAATGCACAGTAATATTCGCTGTTGATGGTTTTTCCTTTTTCGAGGTAGTCCACGAAGAAGTATGCCATGATAAACCCAGAAAACCGACGCCATAACCTTTTCGGCCGCTTCAGAGCACTCGTGCTGGCTTCAGTCCATTGCCGGGCACTCATTCTGTTCTTTGGTGTTCAACAGTTACCAATCGACGCCAAAAGTCTGCCCGATTCCGCATCAGCAAGTCTAAACACTCTTTCGAAGTGCTCTCGCGTTCGTGTCTTTGGTCAGGAGTGAGTATGCGCGGCACCCAGCGGCAGGAAAACCTTTTCATATGCAGAATATTGCCCTAAAAATGTTATGGCGTGTGCGCTTAGTACTAATTTTTGTAGTATCTTCTAGCTCGCACACCTTCACTTTCCGGTCAGCCAACATCATTTCATGTATTTTTTTAAAATTGTGCTCTGTAACCGCATCGGAGGGCCTGCTGTTGCGGACTTGATCGGTAATGGAGTTGCGGCCACCACGAAATTCTCGAAACCAATATTTGACGGTGTAATCTGACGTAGCATAAGCCCCATAATATTTATCGAACTTTTCTTTTGCTTCCTTCGCCGTTTTGCCTTTCGAAAAATAATGCCTTATGAGAGAACGAAAATCGTTTTTGTCCATACTCAAAATGATGCCAAACATGTCAACAACAATCAGCTGTCAAAACAAAACTAAAGACAATATCGCACTGAAATTTGGCATTTCTGTCTAAATATTAACGGACTTTAAGGCACCGTAACCTTTTTTGCAGTAGCAGCGCATTCTGGCTGTCAAAACGGTTACTTTTCACTCTACCTATTAATATCAATATTAGACAATACTTTTGTGTCAAGTTTTATTGCTGACTATAAGTTTATGTTCCGCAAACCATGACCTTAGTATGTGGACATCATAATTGATGTCACAGATTAAATTTAGAGGAATTACTGCATCATACCCAGTCGCAAGATCATCCACGAAGGCTTTAACTTTCCCAACAAAAGGTTGTTCAAACAAAGAATTTAAATAAATTAAAAAGATAATCGGACCAAGGATAGATCCTTGAGGTACATCCAAATTAATATCTTTCGAGTCACTAAATAAGATTCGAATCATTTTTAAATACAACCACAAGAAGTGCACTTCAGTATTTTTCCTGCTATCCAAATATTTTTGAATGAAGGAGCAAAAGTCTAACAAAGTATCTACTATTGAGAATCCTGTTCTGAAACCATACTGTGAAGAACTAAAAAAATGTGTATTTGAAAGAAATCGCAAAACCCTATTTTTAATTATTTTTTCAAATATTTTTTTATATGGACGGCAATAATGAGATTGACCTGTAGTTCCTGACATATATTTTGTTACCTTTTTTAAAAAGAGGTATCACAAGAGAACATTTAAGTTCATTTGGAAAAACACATGAAGTAACACTTATATTAAATATGTGTGCTAAAATGTTAGCTATATTAAATGCAGTTTTCTTCAACACAAAGTTTGAAATATCATCTCTACCACATGAGTTGGAATTTTTGAGAGATCTTATTGTTTTTAAAATTTCAAGACCAGAAATGGATTCAAAATAAAAACTATTCCTACTACAGACAAAGGCAAAGAAAAATCACAAGTAAATGAATGTTGACTAACTGTTATAAAGTAGTCATTGAATAATTTAGCTACTTCTGCAGAATCTGTAACATACATATTTTCTTATCACCTATTCTTGGGACTTCCTGCCGCACCACTAATTTTATTGTGGTACTAATCGCGTCTTTATCTTATTTCTTTGTTAGCTTCCTTACACATTTTTTTGAAACGAACTTTTAAATTTGTATTGAGTAGATGCTTATGACAATATGCCACGCAGTTTGTTCTTGATATTAATTTTTCTAAAAAGATGGTGGCTTATCCAAGATTTTAATTTGATGTTCTTAGTGCTAGTATATGCTGAATTTTTAATACAATATAACTTATTAGTCTTTCAGAGAATAAGTTATATGCCCTGGAGGGATTTTCCTCACCATATACTTCGCCCCAATCAGCATAAAGAAGTTCCATATTAAGTTTGATATAATCAATTTTGGTCATTTGAAGTTCTAATATTGATTAGAACTTCGTTACCTTCGAGAGACGACCAAAAACGTGATCAAGACAAGTCCCTGCAACAGGTCTTGTGGATTCATTAACAAAAGATGTTAGACCATTTTTTGAACACAGAACGTTATATGAGTCGAGAGTACTATTCGAAGATAAGAGATCTAAATTCATGCCACCAAAAACACAGAAAGTTCATCAATGAACAATTGAATTGGTTTTGAGTGAAACCTATACACACAAATAAAAATAAATTTTTCTTCACATAAATAAACGGACAGCTTAATAACATCTGCACTTGTCAAATTACAAGATTTGATTCAACACCTCCTGTTGAATACGAATCATTAGGGCAAGCATAAAATGTGTAGTTAGGCAAGTTACTCATATAATCTTCAACTTCATAGGAAAAAATCCATATTTCTGATACAAAAATAAAATCGGGCATTAAGATTACAAGAAAAAAAAAATGAAAATTTATTTTGATGTACAACATAAATAGATTGGAGATTATCAGATTCAGTTTGAAAAATTATATCTGTATTACTGTAGTTGAGATCGTTATTTACAAATTCTTAGTTGAATTAAACATAAAAAAACTAATTTAAAATTTTATTTAAGTCTTCGAAGGATCTTATAAGGACTGCCATACCGTTTTCAACTTTTCGTCGTAATATTTTAGTATTTCTGTACCATAAGTATTTATATTTATGTTCGATTTTTATTTTTTTAGCAGCCATGTATAAGGCTCTATTATACTTAGTTAAAGAATCATTTATATAAATCCTATCTTTTTTGTTACCCGCGAATATCATATCGATGCGTTTAATTTCTCCTTCTCTATTTTTTCTCGACGTAAGCTTCTGCTGGACTGCATGCGTTGAGAGTTGAATGTATGTTAAGTGTCCCTTAAGAATTTTATTCACGCGTTTATATTTTTTACAATTTTTTTACGGGACTTATTAGTTGTCGCATGGCTAGTCGCTGTAACTTATTAAGTTACGGTAAAATTTACGTTGAATGTTTTTATTTCTCTTCTAAAAATATATGCTTGGAAGTACACACTTGAGTTTATTACAAAATCAATCATAGCTTTTGATATTGAGCGTCAAACAAGCAAAGTTGCTGTCAAGCAATAGGGGGTCGAAAGGGTTAAGAAAGAAACAGTAAAACGTTAAGTGTATTACGCATTTTCTGGAGAAAAGTAACCTCAAAGTCAAAAATGCAAGAAAAATGTAACAGGCTTAGAGCATGGATATCTACAGACCCAAACAAAATATTAACTTTATTTAAACGCAGCTACAAAAGCTAATATGGTATTTCTTCGAAAAATAAAGTCCTAAACGAAGTTTCTACCATTAGTATTAACAGAGAAATTTCCGTTAACACGTGCCAGGGATTTCTAACATTGGAAATATACTCTTACTACACAGAACGATTTTTTTCTTAGATTATACCCAAGAATCATTTCCTTAATCCTTGACAAATTAGGGAGCACCCTGTATATACACATGATTGAGTTTAGGGAGCCGAAAAGTAGACAATAAATATTGAAAAAATATTGAAATTCTTAAAAAGTGTTATAGGAAAGTAGAACCCGGGTGGAGATGATGTCCGCTTCTTAGGGTAAATCCCAACGTCGGTTACCAAATTTTCAGGTTGGGAAGGAAATGGCCAGTGGCCAGATTAAAACCACAGCAGACCTCAGTATCGTAAATTCGGTCCGCCTTACTACTTTTTTTTTTTTTTTGATTTTTTTGAATGAAGACAAGAACTAGCTTCATCCGGTGAGCATAGCTGTAGCTTGCAAGCATGCCACGCTTCTCGCTCTGAGAATTTCTTTTCCCAGTCCAAAAAACATCTTTGCTTCCTGTTATCCTGTCGTTCCCAACGCCCCCTAAAATCCCGAAAGGTATTCGATTATACTCCCACTGTCGATGGCCGGTTTATGTTCTTCTTTGTTGAGTAAGCTTTTTGAAGATTGATAACATGCTGTCTTACTTTCGAAACAAATGTTGGTTTGGTATATTCAACACGGAAGTCTAAAATGTTTGTAGATTGCAGCCACTGCTACTGCGGGAAAATTTTAATTTAATGTTGGAGAGTTAAATATTAACAAAAAAGTTTAATAACTAGTTATCAAGTGAATGCTGGAGGAGATATTTTTTAATTAAGGTTGAATTAAAAACGGAGAGGTTTGAGTTTACCTTTCGGTCAGTGGATCGATATATAGAAAAGACGACAACAACATAAATGACGTGGGTTGGTGTTGAAGAAAATAGAGTTGCAGAGGGATCCGCAGTCGATGGAATAAGAGAGAAATCGATGTATGAAAAGGATGTCCACTTTATTCCTACGCAAATTTTTCAATTCAAATTTTTAAGTTTAAGGCGGTCCTGAGAGGGAGGTAAGATTATCCTGGATAAAAAACTTCTCTGGACTTAACATGTTACATCAAAAGCCTCTAAGGCGCTGTCGGCCTTTTGGTAGTACAGAAGAGCTATCGGCAAGACATGGGACCTGTCAAGGAGAAGGGTCTTTTGGATATACACGACTATAATAACGTGGTTGTTGTTTTTACGAAGACAAACCGTTTATCTCTGAAGCATGTGGGCTTTCCCCAGCATTACAGGCTCCGCTCTAGATGCATTGATGAATCTCCCTCCCCTTGAAATTCATATCATGGGCTGTACTCTCAAAACCATATTCAGTTTAAAAATCTGCGGTTTTTGGCATAACACGCACTGGAACTTTGATGACCTTGTGTGTAATGACTCCGATCTTATGGACATGCCGTCCGATACAATGACATTGGGAATTCAGTTGCGAAAAAAACGACTTTCCTTGTGCCCAGGACTCTGAATTGGAGGCATTGCTCGATAAAGATCCGTGCCAAACGCAAGAAGAGCTGCATTAGCATTACGAGTTACCCGCGAAGTCATTTCTAAGCGATTATATGCGTTGGGAATGATTCAAAAACAACGAACTTGGGTTTCTTATGATTTAAAGGAACGTTGAGCGTCGTTTTTTCGTCTGTGGACAATTGTTTTAGCGGCAAAAAAGGAAGGATTTTCTTCATTGCATACTGACGGGTGATAAAAAATGGATTCATTACAGCAACTCAAAAAAAGAAAGTCATGATGACTGTCCAGTACCCGGTCGTGGTTCTACGTCGTCGGCTCCTCCAAATATTCACGCTTTAAATGTTATGTTGTGTATTTGGTGGGACCAGGTCGGTGATATTTATTATGAACTATTGAAACCCAACAAAACCATGACTGGGGAACGGTATCGACTTCAATTGATGCGATTGAGCCGAACACTGTACGAAAAACGTCCATAATACAAGCAGAGGCACGAAAAAGTGATTCTACAGCATGCCAACGTTAAAACCTACCTAAAAACGCTTAAATGGGGGTTCCTACCCCACCCATAATATTCCTCAGATATTGCGACGTCCGATTATTGCTTATTCCGCTTTATGGCACATGGTCTGGCTGAACAGCTGGTATAAAGACATGAAAAAATGGCTTGATTCGTGGATAGCCTCAAAAGATAAACACTTTTACCATTACGGTATTCGAGCTCTGCCAGAAAGATGGGAACAAGTTGTAGCTAGCGATAGGCAATCTTTGAATGTTTTATTTGTAACCATTTTTCCACAAAAAAGTTGTATTTTCATAAAAAAAAAAACTTAGTTGCGCACCTAATATATTGCGGAGAACCGGTGGTGGGCGCGAAACATTTGCATCTGTATTCACAGCCATGCTGCGCTTGAACCCTCTTGCAACTTCCAATCTAGTTTATGAATGTTCATGAGATCAATTAAAGAAATCGGAAGCTAAATTCATTCACCCTTTTCTGGGTCGCAGGTCACAATGGGATCGCGGGAAATGAAATTGCCGATGAACTTGCCAGGCAAGGTCCAGAGGAGAGTTTTCAGGACTCGAACCTACGTTACGTTTACTTTCGGTAGTTAAGGCTTCCATTGACAGTTGGGTCTTATATGAGCACAATTACAGATGCCATAATTCCCCATGGTAGGCAGTCCAAACAAATGCTTCCCGACATCTCTAGGTAGCAGGAAAGACTGCAGGTGAAAACCACTGTGAAAGTGGTGTGAACACTGCAGAGCACTATCTCTGTGAATGTTCGGCTTACGCTCGCATAAGGCTACAGATACTCGGCGCAGATATGTAGGCACCTTTTCACTGAAGCCCTTACTCATCTTTCTTCGTGACACAGAAGGTGAAAGTAGGACCAAGCTACACTGGCATACCTCAAGCAGGGGACGAACAAAGGCAACATAGAGAGATCTGGTTACGTAAGGTTGAAAAATTTGTTGAACCATCGTAAAATGAAGGCATGTGATGAGTTGGATTTAAGAATCATCGTATTGGAAACTAAGCTGACTGTTGAATAATATGCCAAAGTCTTGAAGGGAGGGGAATAGGTTGTCCATTGAGGAAATAAAGTCGGGGAGAAACGATGGTTATAGATTGGCATTTGGCGATATTAAGTTTTAATTATTTATTGAAGCACCAGGGTGGCATCATGGGAAATAGTTTTAAAAAGAAAGGGAAGAGTGTATGATGACCCCCTCAAGATCGGTAATAGAAAGAATGAAGAAAACTGGCCCAAGATGGCTGCCTTATGGAATCTCAGAAGACACCAAGTACTAAAATTTCGGATCTAAACGGAACACTATAATATGGGCTTACCAGGTTAGAGAATATCCAGATATCTGCCGAAAGCAGACAATTTGAAAAAGATCACACTTTAGTGAAATCGGTTGCGACAACATCGATTTTTTTTTCTAAGGCTGCGACACTAGGTCTTGTGGCAGTTGATTTGTCTTTTAGAAAATAATGTTGTCTGGGGGAAGAATTGTAAAAGATTTGCATTTGAAGCTTACGGCTTCGTTAAAATTCTTTTAAAAAGTTTGGGTATAGCAGAGAGCTTAGCAATGGGACAATAACTAGTAAATTCAATCTTTAATCCATTTTTGTGTCGGGATTATGAAACAGGTCTTTCAAATCTGGAGAAATCGTTCCTCTGTAGGGGATACACGAAATAAATGGGAAAGGAGGAAAGGAAAACCGTCTGGTTTTGTAATTTTTCTTTAATAACAACAGGATCAAAATTTTGACTGAGAAAGTCAAACACGAGGGAGTACAAAGGAGTTCTTGGCAAATGATCATTTGAAAAATGTAGCAAAAAGTTTGGTGATGATAGGATTCGAAAGAGTGGAATGAAGGATAACCACCGGGCTTGGGGTCATTTATTAAATCATTTTGCGCACTATTCAGGTAGCTTTGTTATAGATAGTTGTAGAGTTCGATTAAATGAAGATATGCACCTGGATAGTTTGAATAGTCGGAAGAAGGTGCAAAAGGGATACCGCTAATAAGTTGTTTCTTTTGTTTCGTAGCTAGCGGAGTCTACGATTATACTAAGGAGGAGATGTAGAAGATGTTTTATAGCGAAATCACCCTGGTTTCTCTTTTTTTCTATCAGACTACGACGTTTGCTTCATTCAGACATTGTGTGCGGGTAAAAGCGATACTGGCTTTAGTTTTATCAATAGATTTAACCAGTTCGTGATTCTTTAAGTATCATGGTCGGTAACATTGAAAAACTGAGGATATGCCAAAGATTTTATTCCTCTTGGCCCTATTCGAAATGTATGAAAAGCTTGATTGACTTCAGTCAATTCCTACTTCCGTCGATCTATTTTTCTTCTCTGCTATCGCTGTAGGTTTGAGAATTTTAGCGGCTTTTGGTTTTTCCCTTCGTCAACTAACTGGCTTTTAATAACAGTCTTTCAGAGTGTGTATCTTTTGGGTCCTGTTTGACCTTCTCGTTTTCCCGTGACAAGCCGATAAAAACAACAACTTGACTAACTACTTGGATGGTATATTCAGGTTGAATTTGACAATCTACCGAACGTGTTTTGGAAGGAGTCGCAGGTTGAGAAAACCTCTTTTTTGTTCTTATGCGTTCCTGCCACTATAAGGTAGCCAAATATGGGAGGGATTGGGTTGTTTTTACACCTACAATAATCTTCATTACGATTCTCTTGTGCTTGTGCTATAGAAAAATAAAACATTCGAAACTTAGGTGTGGTGCAGGACACACTTACGGTCACACAGTTTAGCGCAGGGTTGTCATGCTATTTGAGTGAATGTGGACCTTTTTAACAGATCTCAAAAACCATGAATTTATGTAAAAGTTTATTGCAGAAACTTTTAATTTGAAAACATTTCAACTGGTCCTGTGATACAGAAGGGTATGCTCGAATGTGTACGAGCCCCCTTTATGACCACTGCACTGAGTCGTAAGACTTAAAAAACTGCTCAACACTACACCTCCACCCAGGTCGGGGCGTCTCTGGATACAAATCCACGAATATGAGCACGAGTATCTACAAATAACAAAATTCGTTTTTTTTTCGAATCAAGATGACATTTTACTTATCCAACAATTTTGTGGATCTCGATTTTTTTATTCGGTCGGGGTTAACTTTTATATCTGGCACACGGGTCTATTTTTAGCCTCGAAAAGCTCATGCTTATTGAGCGCGACGGGTTAAATCAAATGAAGTCGACATTTCGTGATGATTTTTTATGGCTCCCTCATTTTGACACGGATACATACATAAGAATGTAAAGGTGTAGATACGAGTACACCCATTTTTGTATATTAAGAGTTGTCATACGCGTTGTTACGGAGTCCGATGCTGATTTGCTTTATTTTTGGAAGGAATATGGAAAACACTATTTTTTCGGATTTTTATTTTTTTTTTTGCATTTTTGTAGCAGAAGTTGTGAAATATTGTTTGGTTGGATAGGAGGGGGCTAAATATTTATTTGAGTGCCTATCCGGTTCTGAAAAATTAATTATATTCGATTCTAGTCGCTTTGGGGCAACGAAATGTATGTTAAATGTCGAAAATGAAATGTTATGTGGATGTGGGAGAACCAAATTGTTGAAGGAGCATGTTTTGCAGTGTTGATCATTAATAATTAAATAACTAATTATACTTAAAAGACTATCTGTGTACCAGACTTGGGGAATTGGTTGGGCGGTGTTGAAATTTGGCAGTTTTCTTGAATGTTTCGTTCTTGAACGGCCTGTCAATGGCTCGATGTTTTTGGAGGATACGTCCTTTGTTGGTTTTTTTTTATGAAAAATGAATAATTACTCAAATAGAGTGGTGTTCATGTTCGAGACAATTTCCTAAGACATGGCGGATCAACTCTTCATGAGTCAGTGGCAAGTCTCACACACATAAAGCGAATTATTGGATTTGGAACATGCGCCCCCGTTTACTCAAGAAGTCCCAAAGTGACCCTGACGTTGACCCTGAAAGACAATGCAAAATGAAAATGGAAGATCTTCGTTCGGATCTACAAATTAAATATTCGGAACAAGATAACCAGCGCAGGCCCCGGACTGCTGCAAAACACATGAAGAATTAAAAATTTTGTGATATACCGCGCCTTGTCCCCTATGACAGCATTGGACACCTTTCTGCACCTAATGCAGCTTGATTTATAAATTAAGAAACTTGCTGGCAACAGTGCGATACGACTCACTAAGTGTTACTTCCTAAAGTACCTATTGCCAGGCAATCCAATTCTAACGGATGAAATTCCTTTCTTAGCCGACTTCGACATCCCGTATGATATAATATATCCGGAGAGGGAGGACTGCGAAAAAATGCAATATTTAGGTCAAATGAAATTGCAATTTCCACAGACGGCTCGAAAACAGAAGAAGGAACAGGTTCTGGTATCTTCTCAGAAGACGCAGTGTCTTCCAATCAAAGGTTCTGGCTGTCATCAGGGCGGCTGAGCTAATGCAGATGAGATCGATATCCGAAAGAGATATCGCTATCTGCATCGATAGCCAGGCCGCACTCAAGGCAATTGATCAACCAACATTAACTCTAATACAGTCAGGGGCTTCGGCATAGTGCTCAAGGCAGTATGCAGTCAAAACCGGGTAAGACTGTGCTGGGTGCCAGGACACTGCGGAAATGAACTAGCGAATGAACTGCAATACTGAGGTTGCTAATATCAAACTACCTCTTTGTATTGTAAGAGGCATTATCGAAGAAAAAATCACAAAGACTGCCAAACTAAGGTGGTCAAGTCTTGAAGGACACTGGGTAGTATCCAAGGCCACTTTATCCGACCAGTATCCACTAGTATCCAACAGGATACTATCTCCTGCGGAAAAACGCAAAGACTCAAATAGTCAGATACGGATATTTGCAGATTTTGCGGTGATCTGCAAGCTTCTGAGCACATAACACACATACTGTGTGCATGCGAGGTAATATTGCATAGTCGAAGAAAATTTAAAATTTTTTCGAAAACCTAGAGGAAATAAACAGCATGAACTTCATAGGCCTTTTTGGCTTTTGCAAGTAAATTGGATATTTCACCAGGGAGATTGTTTAGGTTTCACAGGGATCACGATGGGCCCATTTTTGTGTTTGGTGGCTGTGTGATGGCTAATCCATCATGCCTCTGTTTAACCTAACCGATGGGGCCAACATCATAGCAATCAAGTTCATAGTGTAGTACCTTGCACCGAAACAATTCTCATAGTGCGCTTGCCCGCGGAGACGGACACTGAAATGAACGATAGAGCAAAGTCAATTTATGCTATATTATTCGGTGAATCCAATGCGGACGACATAGAATTTGCTTACAGTGTATCAAGTCGAGGCCCACGTGATAAGCCAGTGATAGTCAAAATGAGAAGCAGAAATTCCGTTTGGGCTATTCTCCATAATATTTTGCGACTTAAGGGGACGGAAATTATGAAAACACTGAGAGAAGGAAGTCCGAAGAAGAAAGAAGAGACGACAGACTTTTTGTTGAAGACGCAATATTCACTTGGGATGCTTCTGAAGGACCTATGTGTGGCAATGATAATGGCTTTCGCATTTTAAAAAGTATACCTGAAGTGTTTCCTACAGGTGTGGAAATAATTGTGAATGAGCTACTCAATCATAATAATCTTTACGAAACGTCCAACAGAATGCAATGTCATACGTCAACATCATTCAAAAGCCAATAAGGAAAACAGTCGCTTACAAGTAAATCTACTGAGCGAATTACCTCGCGTTCACGTGAGAGATTTAATTAAGATACACCTGTCTACAGGGATGAAATAACAAAAGATGAAGTACTAACGTACAATTTAAAAAAAATAGCGTTTGAGAGTAACTGATTTACTGTTGAAGACCCTGGCATACGATGAAAGGACAACGATCTAAACGTGGAATGATTGGAACCTTACAGGCTGTGCAAGCAAACAACTATCGAAGATCGTCGCAAAACAAATAAATGCGATGGGATTGACTGAACAAAAAGAGGACATAAAACAATGATATCTACCATGGGAAACGTTACAGATGTCTCGTGTAGTCGCCTTAATTCCACTGAATTCTCAAATATTCATGGAAGCAAGGAAAAGTCTTGCTATCGCACGCCGCTTCATTAACACCAAAGCAGAACTTGTATTAAAGCTACAAGGATTCGGAGACGACGATGCGCATAAATGTTGAATTCGTCACCGTAACCCTCATAAATGTTGCGACGTAGGAGAAGTACAGCTCTACCAAAAATTGTTTCTACAAGTTTTTCGCCAAAATCCAAAAGTAATGAACCAAATATGATGGGTACATCGCCATTGGCCATTTAAATCCTAAGCTAGATTTTGGTAATACAGTTGGAGAGTTCAATTTTCACGACATCACCTCCGGAATCGGACACAGGCTTATTGATTTTACTAATGATTGCAGAACGAGCTTTTCATCCCTTAATATCTATGAAGAGACCTGAACCACTCCTGATGAGCAAACCGTCAACCTAATTGATCAACAAAAAAAAAAAAAAAATGGAATAACCACCGCAACAAGGAACTTGTATTAAATTTTGCGTCAAAAACGGGCTTAATGGTGCGCGAATGTTGGAAAAGTGTTTTGGTAACGATTCTCTAAGGAAAACGGTCGTTTACCACTGGCACGAGCGGTTCAAAAGTGGTCGTGAGTCAGTCGAAGATGATGAACGCAATGGCAGCCCATCGACATCAAAAACAGACGAAAACATTGATGAACTAACAGAAATGTTGCTCAATAGCCGCAAATTTACCATCAGAGAGATAGTGGAGGACTTTAACATTGCCTATGGATCTGTCCAAGACATTTTGGTTAATGATTTGGGTTTCTGTCGTGTAGCCGCAAAGTTGGTGCCAAAAGACCTCAATTTCATGCAAAAAAGAGACCGTGTTGACGTCACAAAAGAGATGATTTGCGAGGCTGAATCCGATCTCACATTCATCAAAAGGATAATTACTGGAGGCGAGACATGGGTTTATGAGTACGACACTTAATCCAGACATCATGCAAGTGAATGACGTTCACTAAATGAGCAGAACTGTGAACCAGAGTTGTGGGCAGAAAACTCGTGGATTTTTGACCATGATAACGCACCGTCGCACAGTGCCATCATTATTCGTAATTTTTTGACGAAAAATGCAACAAATACCATCCAACAGCCACCGAATTCATCTGATTTGTCTCCCTGCGACTTCTTTCTGTTCAATCGAGTTAAAAAACCACTACGAGGAAAGTGTTTCAGCAGCCGAGAGGAAGTAATGGAAAAGTCGCAGGAAGCACTGATTAACATACCGAAAACCGAGTATAAAAAATGTTTCGAGCATTGATTCATGTGCTGGCATAAGTGTGTTGCAGTCGATGGGGATTACTTTGAAGGGGACAATATAGATTTTGATGAACACAAACTTTCTTCTTCTTTTTAATTTTCTCAATACATTCCGGGAACAAGGTAATATTTCGATCGAACGTACTGAGCAGGTAACATCGACTGGGAACATTAGGCCTCTGATATAAATGCGGATATCAGTAAGAGTAAGCCTGAAAAATATAGCAAAGAAACCCGATGCAGCCACTTACCAGTCAGGAAGATTCTTTTTTATGCTATGCATTCATTAGAGCAAATTATTGCTAAGCTTGCATGAAAATAAGTCACCCCTGCCTTGGCTTGATGACGGCTTTCACGGCTTTCCAGATCTGATCTAAATCTGATAAATATTCTTTCTCTAATTATTTATTTCATACAGCACAAAGTTCTCAAAGCCGTCCTTGGTTAAAATGAATTGGTACAACTTTCACTGGAGTAACCTTACATGGACATGCCTTCGGATGTAATTACACTAGAATTCCAAGCCGGTGATGGTTTCAAGAAAAAACTGAGCGAGGAAACAAATCTAACCAGGTCTTCATCGGTGCCTCCAAAACTGATCTACATTGTTCTGATGGCAATGAACTACTGAGGAGTATATGCGTCTGTAGAGACAGTCCAGCTTTAGTAGTTAGTAAACTGTGCCAGGTTTCAAATTAATCACAGGAAATTAGATTGATCAAATTTTCTTAGGACCTTAACCTGCGTTAGAACTGCCTTCGTGTTCGATTAGGACTTTCGTTAACGATTGGGTTCAGTGTAAGCATAAATGCAAATGCAAATGCAAATGAATGCTTCTCTATCTTCCCAAACAGCCTCTATTCTTATTGTCAATGGGAAGGACTACAGATTTCGTATTGGCATCAAATTATGCTTTTGCCAAGTACCTAAGAATGTAAGGCATAAGTGGCACAACATCCTGCGATTCTTGTTAACACCAAGATGAGCTATATCTGTGAGTATGCGCTCGTATAAGGTAGACCTCAGAGATACTCTGTCTCTCAGTGGGAATGCCTACAGAATGCTACAGAGTACCTAAGTATGTAAGCCATAAATGGCACAACATTCTGCCATGTTTGCTATGAAAAAAACATTGACACTGCGGGGCAATATTCTGTTAGTATTCGGCCTATGCTCACATCAGGTTGCAATGGACTTCATAAGCACTCTCAGGGAAATAATATTAGAGGTCCTTCTGCAGATGCACTTTCCTGGTTGTAAGACTAACGTACCGAACCAAGAAGAACAGGATGATATATTGCAAAATCAAAGAAGTTTGACTACATTTTAACCAAAGTTAAAACCTTTAAAATAATAGAATGGGCAGTAAGCTTATTCAAATTCTAAAAATCACGAAGCTGAAGACTTACCCCGATATTAAGCCAAATCATCTGGATCAGTCTCACATTGTAATATATTCCTTTGACTTTGAGAATAGTTAAGCTGATTTTCATACCTAAGGGAAGCAACAAACCCCCAGATTCTAAGAAGTCCTACAGGCCCGTTGTGCTTTTATCTTTCAACAATAATGAAATTAAGCTGGATTCAACGGCTTGCGTGTCAAACATTACATGAGCTATAAGAATGACCGCAATTCCGAGCATGGATGTATTATTAGACCTACATAGCTCCGCATTATGTAGCTATTCAAGTGCAGGCGCCCATACAAGCACTCAAGTTACATCGCACAAGTCACTTTTCGAACAAGGTAACTTTACCTTCGCGAAAGGAGTTAGAAAGCACCTTTCCCAAATCACAAATTCTAGACCAATTGGACCCCACCTTTTGCTTTTTAAAAAGATATAGAGTCTACTTCCCCTACAACTGCGGAATGGAACACAAATCCTAAAAGTTGTATACCGATAGTTCAAAAAAGTCTCTAGGCGTAAGAGGGGTTGTGGTTTACATTGTTGAGCAATGTTTTAAAAAATAATGAAAGTTTCCAAGCTACATCATCTTCAGCGTTGAGGACCGTTTTCATCTTCATGGCTTTGTTTATCATAAAAATCGTCAAATTTGGTGTTTAGAAAATCCACAAGTTATTGTTAAGAAATAAATGCATGTACAATGTGAAACTGTTTGATGCGGATCTATAGCTGGAGGCGTCATCAGACCATTCTTCTTTGAAAATGCGGCTGGTCAGGCAACAACAGTTAATGGTGGTGCCTGGTGAATATCGCGACATGATAATACAGTTTTTTGTGCTAAAATGCCAAGATATGGATGTGAACGACATGTGGTTTCAACAAGACGATGCCACATGCTGTACAGCCTGAGAAAGAATTCAATAACTGCATGAGTCATTTCCTGGTCTTGTAATTGCCTATTTTTATGAATAGAATTGGGCTCCCAGAACATGCGATTTAACGTTGTTGGACTTTTTACCAATAAGCCCACGATCACCCACGCCTTGATGAAACAAATTGAGCGTTGTATCATCGAAATTCAGCCACATTTCTGAAAAACTGTCATGCAAACTTTCATTCATTTACCCGTTATGGCATTCCATAAATACGAGGGCTATTTGATGAATACCCGGATTAAAAATGACAACACAACTTTTCTAGCTTTTGACAATTTATTTTCCAATATAATCACCTTTCAACTCTATACACTCTTCCCAGCGGTGCTGCAACTTTTTTAACCCCTCCGTATAGTACAACGTGAACTTCTTTTCGGCGAACAATCTTTTAAGGTTTTTGAATGTTTACCGGGTAAAACCTATTGTTTCGATTTTTCTTTGGTCTCTTGTGTGTACCAATGAATCTATGTGTCATTTGACGGTCATGAAATGATGCAGAAACTACTCCGCACGTGGTCTCACGATTGCGCTTGTTCTCCGGCTTGAGAAAACACGGTACCCATCGAGCGGACAACTTTGTCATGTCTATAATCTCGTGTGGGGTATGGCTAACGTTTTCCACTGTATTAACCGTTTTTGGGCCACCTGTGCGCGGGTCATCAAAGACCGACGACCGAAACTCTGTGAATCAATAGTAAGCGGTTGTACGGGAAGGTGAATTGATTCCATACACACCATCGAGAATGGGATTGATTACCTCGCAGTTTTTGCCACTCAAAAACAAAAATTGGATCATACTGCTCTTTTTTCATTGCCACAAAAAAACACTAATACGAAGTTTTTTGTGTCAAAACAAGACTAAGCGTCGGGTTGTCACCAAGTTTTGACAGGCGGGCTAAAAGGCTATTCTAAATGATGGTACACTCGTTTTGGCTTAGTAGCGCCTTCTGTCTTCCAATCCGAGGACTTATCAAACGATTCTCGTAACCCTATTTTAATTAAAAACCGGTCTATTAAAATTACTTCTTGAGTGAATTTTGGGACACCCTTTACAAGAATCGCAATGGACCGGTTATTTTTTAATTAATTCGAAAGGATACATTCGATGAATCCTCGTCACCAGACTGCCAATCACAATGCAAATATGAGTATACCAACGTATCCAATCTGATTCGATAAAATGTCTATCATCGAATAAATTCTCGCGAATTTTTGCCTATTTTCCGGAATTTTCCTTCCAATCCGTTACCACGTGATAGTCCTCGGCCGACGTCGTTCACACCAGAAATCAGAAGGACTTTTGGTGCTCCCGCACATCGGTAGAAAGGGTTGTGATTTTAATGCCAGTCGTCTCCTTACAATATTATTCACTTACGTATCCAATGTATATTATTCCAAAACAAAACCAGTTTCGGGATAAAATTTTAAAACCTACTCCTTTCGGAGAGTGCTTTTTAAAAGCACCTACCTACCCGACACTCAGTGCCCAGTATCAGTTCTTCTCTATCCCTATTCAATTACCTTTTTTTACTCTCTTTTACTTTAATGCAAATGGATTTTGATTCTCTGCCCTCGTGCAGGATAATGCGAAACTGTTCTCTACTACAATCACCATAGAGAAGGTTTCCAGACAATAATTACCATCTCCAGCTCTTCATTGTCTTATTGTCTTCCATTTTTTGTGTGTGCCTTAATTATGAGAATCACAGCAAAAAGTTACTGGGCAACTGGTAACATGGAGAGGGAGAAAAAGATATTTTAAGTTTTTATTTAAAGGAAAAATAAAATGGTAAAAATCTTTATGACCGACAATGGTAATTTGAGTTTTTTGCTTGTAATTTGTGGTAGTCGAGAAAATTTAAGGACCTTCATACCTATTTCCATAATGGTTAAGATACTTTAAACACAAATGAAAATTACGGGTACCGAGAACTGCAGCAATAAATTGTCCAAATCTGACTGTTTAGATTTACATGAATTTTGTGAATGCATAACGCGTAGGACTCGATGATGGTTGTGATTCCAAAAATGCACTGCGATTGGTCATATTATAACGGAGAAGTAAGTATATGGTAGGTGTTCTGTTGAGAAGTGATATTGAAATCTTTATCATGGGCTATTTCAGTATTCACAATTCTGTAACATCCGCTGAAACATGGTGTTTCAACACACCTTTGCTGCGAAAAAGAACTTAACTCAGATTACGCATGACCTCACCAAAACCGCTTAAAATTATGGTCGCTCCACCAATACCTTGGACATGTGATTAACTCCCCACACTGGGCTCGTTAGATCACTGTGCCATATCAAATAATTTCTTGTACACTGAATATAGAGTAAGAAAAAAAGACCTAGAGAATATGTCATGTACCCATCTATACATAAAGGCATCGACTCTTTCTCTTTCGCACTCGTTTTGTAACAAGAGTACTCAAATATCTCAATATACACAAGTCTACTGATCTAGATGGTATGTCTACTTTTCTTCTGATGAAATTTTCTCCCGTCCCGTACTAAAAAAAAAGAAATCTTCTTATCTCACTTCTTACAAATCTATTGCACTTACATCATTTCTTTCCAAGAAAATTGAAACTCTGATAAGCCGTCAGTTCATAAAATATCTTGAGACACGAAAACTTTCTAATGACCGAACCATAGTCCATACCAATCTGGCGAAAGTAAGATAGTTGCACTTAATATTTCAAAAATATTTGACAGAGTTTTGCATAAGACTCTTTTGGCGAAAATGCGTGTAAAAAGCACAATACCTTTCGGAACGTTCAATTCAAGTGATGATGGTGCGCCTCAGGGTTCCGTTCTGCCTTTGACACTCTTTTTAGTTCTCATCAATGATTTCTTATCTGCAATCTTAAATCAAATTAAATTAAATCAAATTTCGAATGGGAACTGCGGCTCATTAAATTCCGAGATTAACACCATAACTATGTAGCTATGATCTCGCTATGAATATTTATCAGTACAGCATCAATCCCACCACGTATCCTGAAACGTTTTGATTCTTTCCACCTATTAGAGCGCAATGTCCAAATCTACTCAGGTGTTCCTGAGTCAAATCTGGTAGATAATGACATGACTCCTACTACATCGTTCTCCTACTATTTTTAACGCTAGTGCTCCATTAAAATTACCAGGAGCATGCAACCCCTTCAAACCTTCAATCGTAGCACACCCGTCTTGATAACAGTCTCTTCGAAAGTATTCTAAAATAAATGAATTTCACTGCCGAGCTTCTTGTTTCCTAGCCATTATAACTTTCAAACATTCAAAACCAATGTGCATCGGTATCTCTTTTACTTTATTTTAATCTGTACCAAATCCTATTCATCCTTATTGTCCCAGATTCTTCTTCAGCTACTCTGCAACAATATGATAAATAATAATAAAAATCCGTTATTTTATGGAAAGTTTAAAGCCAAACATAGACCTGGAACAGGTCTGCATAAGACTAGTAGTCTAGTCTTCTGGGTAACAAGGTAAGCGAACTGCATAGCAAAGCATAACGAATCTACTGTCATACTCTGTGCCGTATGCTTACTCTTAATCCGGCACTTAATCTGTTCTCTGTGATTCGGGCTGGGCAAACAATTCTCAAAATAAATGATAGACCTACAGTACTTATTGATCGAAATGAATCAAAATAAGATATCATCCAGAATACAGCTCCTACCTTGGCGATTCTGCCACCAGAGTAAACTGCAGCCCTACCGTCAGTCGGTCCAATGGGTTTTAGATAAGAGAAACTGTCAAGATTGTCGACTTTCTGTCCGGTTAAGAGTTTTGGCTTTGAATAAGTTTGCTCCTGTTCCTCCTGCCATGACTTTTCAGATTTTTATTATTTGGTGAAAGTTCATAACCTTAGACTTCCTTAACCTATGCTAGTCTAGATAAGATCCGACTTTCGGTATCGTAAATCATCAGAATATTTTGAGATAACTAGAGAAAATAGTCGAACGCGGTCACACTTTAGCTTGGTTTGAAATCCATCTTAGAATCAGGAGCTTTAAGCGAAAAATAGCAGAATAAACTAGCAGCAATAAGAGCTTTAAGTATGGTGTTCGACAAGGATCAACATTGGGGCCCCTTAATTTTATAATATACATATGTCAACGATTTACTCTCGGTTCGAAAAAAGTACCGTTTGCGTTTACGCAAAGCCACATATGCTATCGTTCATTCAAAGAATCGCTACCCATCTGTATATCGGCAGTGCTATTTCGGATTGGCTGAATGTTATTTTAGATACGGGAGACTGGCAGAAAATATGGTTCATAGAGCAGCATAAGGACATAACTATGAAAGACAGATAGCTAGCGATATGCGAGCGGGAAATATTAAGACACGTCTACCATATAACAGCAATACTTGTCCGATCCCAACTCAACAGACAGGAGGAGGCAACAAAAACATAATACAATTCCGCGGTTCTGGAACGAGTATGGAAGGAGAAGGCAGGTCGGTATACCATCTACACTTAGATTAGATTAGATTAGATTGTTGTGATAATGAATCACAAATCAGTGTGGCCACAGATGAGCCTATTGTAATGTTCTCCATTTAGAGCTCATCAATGAAGGCGCAACTTGTGGGAAATGTGGAAATTCTTAAGGTAAGCTGGCAGCAATGTCCGCCGCTTCAAGGTAGTATTTACCTAGGTAACGTTGACGTTTTTGGATTAAACCATTGCCCTCACATAATATCTGTTCTGCTGTTTCCACTACCTCGTTGCACAATCTGCATGTATTATCTTGTGATATGCCCATGGTCATCAGGTGTTTTTTCACACGGCAGTGACTTCGAATCTGCCTTCTACTTAGTTATAATAGTTGTTTTGTTCTTTTGTGGCAACCGCTTGGCATAAAGTTGTTGGCTTGTCTGTTTTCCACGGTTTCTCTTCAGAAAGGAAGCTTCTTTTCCTCTAGCCAGGTTTAAATACTCTCTTTTATGGTGTTTATTGATAGCCCGCTGAATGGTCTTGGCATCATGAATTGAGATGCGAATCCTTTTCTGGCAAGTTCGTCTGCTTTTTCATTGCCTTTATATCCATTAAATCTCGGCACCCAAATGAGATGGGCTTTATTTGTGGTGGCCAGTAGTTGTAGTAGTTGAAGCACATCCTAGACCTGTTTTGATTTTATTTCAAAGGCGTTCATTGCCAGTAGGGCTGCTCTGCTGTTATATATAATATCTGTTTAGATTCTCTCGAATACAAAGCTCTATTGCATGGATTTCAGCCGGATTTCAGCTGCCATACTGGCATGTAGGCTCCAACTTCTTCATTTTATTTATTTTTTTTTTTTTTTTTTGGATCCATCTGTGTACTAGACATGTGAGTCCTTGGCGAATGTTGGTTTTTCTGTTCTTAGCTAAGACGGTCTGGAAACATAACCTGCTAACCTGAACAAGTAGTTCGTCTTTTTTGAATTCATGAAGAATTTCAGCATGAATTAGTCTAGAATTGGATTCATCTTCTGTGATGGGCATGTAGACATTTACGATTGCTTCTTTCATGAGTTCCAGATAAAGTGGTAGGATTTTAAGGACAACTTCAAGTCTAGCTGTTGTTGCGGTTTTCACTGCACCAGTTGCACAAGCTTGTCTCTATATTTTGTTGAGTTTAGCCTGTGTTGACCTCGGTGTTGCCTTATGCCATCAATTGCCGTCTGCATACGTGATGATAGGACTTATTATTGCCGTGTACATCCACAGTGTCATTTTGTGATTAAGTTCCCAATTTTTTCCAACTAAACTTTTGCTGGTCCATTGTGAGGTCCTGGCCTTGTCAATAGTCTTAGAAAGATAAGGGTTCCACGTAAGTTTTTCATTCAGAATGATTCCTAGGTATTTGACTTCCATCGAGAACTCTATTTTTTTACCGAAAAGTGTGACATTTCTGATTCTTCATCACGTTCTTCTCTTAGTGAATATAGTTATAGTGCTTTTTTTTTTAAGATTGATTTTGAGGCACCATTCAGCGACTAGGTTTAGTGCCTTCTGAAGGCGATCCGAGATTGTGTCTTCGAGTTTACCTCTGATTAGGGTAGCAATGTTGTCTGCATATCCTTGGACATATTGATGATTGCCATATTTGGTGAAAATAATTAGTAGTTCATTAACTACGATGGATCGTACATAGTAGGGGTGAGAATAGTCCTCCCTGGGGTCATCCTTTCGTAGCTAACACACTCCGCTTATTGCTGCCTAATGAGGCTTTTATGGTTATATCCTCTGGCACACATTTTTTTCATTTATATGTAGTATTCCCTCGCGTAACTAGCCCTGAATAAGTTAATGGTAACAATTGCGGGTTGCCTTTTTGTAGTAAATCAATTTAAAAGAGAGATACTGCATGCAATATCCGGGCCAGCTGTAACTGACGGAAAATTCAGGAGATGTTCCAACTGCGAACCTTACAACGACATGGATCTGGATAACAGGGTCAATTCGAACCTCGAGGGACGGTACACAGAGTACGACACTATCTAAAGTGGTACACGCAAGTGGAAGAAATTTGGAGTGCAGTACTGACTGGCGAGTAGCTGGCGATAGGTCGTGCAAGCAGGAGTGGCTTTTTGGTTGAGGCCAAGTTTCACCCCAGACTGTGCCAGCACCTAAGTAAGTAAGTAAGATAGCATGATTGGCTTTAATATACCTGCTCTTGGTCCTGTCGTAGCCTAGAAAAGCTCGACGGGCATGCAGTTACTGCTTATAACCTTATCGTTATCGAGGTTGTAATCACCGTGATAAAAATGGACACATTTATATTTGCCGTCGCTAAGATGCTGTTTAAATAACACAATATCACCTCCAGTTGCTTCATCTACCTTTTGACCTGATTCTTATCCAATTCGATCAGGAAATCCTGTGATATTTTCACTGAAGTATTGGTCTTGCTTCCGCACCAGTTTACGGTCGGCGCATTTAAAGTACTGACGTCGTGTCTTACATATATTTACAGGGTAATGGGTTTCAAAGAATTAAAATCTAAGTAAGGTATTTTTGGAGATTAATTTTCATTAAATTCACAAGACAACGTCACTTGAAATATTTGTATATGGATGTAGAGGTGATGGCGAAGAGTTAAGCTTGAGTAGGAAGTATTTATCATGAAGGATTTGAGCGAATAACTGAATACATCGAGATCAGGTATATGCAATTCTCGAAACATCGAGCGCTATAAATTGTGTCAGTTCTGAATGTTAACATGATTAATACGCGCTTGTCACACATCTCAATTATCTAGCTGGCAGTCTTTTAGTTAAGAAACCGTCAAACACCATAATCACGTTATGACTAAAGCCATGAACACCACTAATATCTGGACGTTCCGAAGAGCATGTCTTCTTGTACGTTAGACACCTCAGGCAGATATCTCAAATGCATAAGCATTGTAGAACTACTGAACAAAAAATCGTCATCCAATCACTGTTACCCCAAGAGATTTCTCATGGATTTGTCGAAAAATTCTATGCCATCAAAGAAGACCCATGTCAAATGTTGGATTGCAAAATACAACTATTACTGGTTCGATGACGAGTGCCTGAAAAGCAAAACCGTACAATTACAAGGCGGGGCAGCCGAGAAAGGCAATTTTTTGTCCAAAATATCACGAAAATGCACGAAATTTGTAAGATTGCTAGAGAATATAAAGGCCATAATAACAGCACAAGGAGGAAGGCCCCCATTATAGAGCATTCTCAGGATGACAATGGCGAACAATTGCTACTCCAACAAGGTCATAAATGACACCATAGAGAATATTGCTAGCAGGAACAAAGTTGACAATCCACAATTAGAATCCAATCCCCAATGCCATAGCTCGGAAAGTCTACATTCCGAATAGACGGTAGCAAGCTTGGTTTACAAATGGATAGCAGAGTTGTTAGTTAAGGGTTAGGTCCAATCATAAACTATAGTGAAACATAAAATGAAGTAAACAATGTTAAGGTATCGTTAGACTTCAAAGTTTGTTAAATTCAGCACCGGGTCGATTGCATACAGTAATGTCTTTAGCCTATAAACTTCAGCTGCACGTCCAGGATCTGGTAATCCAGGAATTACGAAGGGACACAGCTGCAATAACGTTTGTTTCCCTGAGAAGAAGAGCACAACCGTGCATTAAAAATCCAAAATTAAAGTTCAAAGCTTGAAATAATTTCGAACCTAGTCGAAACTCTTAGAATTTCTTAGAATTTTCTGGATTTCGAATAAGATTTAGAAACTTCAACATTCACTTGTTCCGCACATGCACAACCGCAAGTTGCATGTTGCCAGCCACATGAAAGTACGTCCGCAAATACTTATGCACAGAGTATACTTCCTAAGATTATGTGGGATTTTACTTCTTAAAACAGCGAAATTCAGAAGGAAAACCGCCCTCACAAAGTACATCACCGTAAAGTTGAAGTTGACTACTATCTTAAATTTGTGCCGCAAACATGATCATACATTTTAAGTTCAACAAAGTAGAAGAAGGCACAGCATGCAGACTAAAGATACGAGAAAATCCATTAGCCGTACCGAAATGGCAACGAAATAATTTACAGTCGTTGAACTTTAACCTTTCTCACCAACAGATACACAGATTCTTTCGCAGGAAACAGCAAAATACAAAAGCAAAACAACAAAAACTTTCCCGAACAAATTGCAATAAAGAAACATCCTACACATAGGAGTACGAGTATTCGCACCCACATTGGTTTTCTTTCGTATCGTTAAATTCACAACAAGAACACTAACTCTCGTTTTATGGGATAATTACAAATAGGACCTCAGAAAGTAAAAAAAACATCTACGTACATATGTACGAGTATCAGTAGCTATTGCCAGTTGCCTGTCGCCGTAACCACAATGATCTGAATGAGAGCTATGATTTATACGAGTATGACCGGGGCAAACCAAATGTTTCACCTACTTCATTATACTTGCTTGTATGTCAGTCAAAGCGCCGAAAGCGTTTCATGTTCCATCCAGACAATGCGTTAACTTCTATGAACAAGGACGTATACATCATTAGGTTGATTGGAGTTCCCATACGCACGTATGTTATACATATGCTTGAATATATATGAACGAGGTTTCATACCATATACTCGTATGTGGTTACAGCCTTGCGAAAAAGTATCATTCATGTCCTTACTTTCTTTTTTTTTCAGAAGTTAGGTTTTGTTGTTGATTTATGTAGGTACTTATGAAAATGAACGCAGTACTCTTTTACGTGTTTCAAAACTTGGTGACCAAATTACGAATATATAGACAATCGATAGAATACAATTCATTCTTAAAGAAGAAATAGAAACAAAAGGTTTGAAATGCAGAGGAATAACTTGACCATTCGAATAAGATGAACGGGCTTCGACTGAAGAATTTCTTCGACGAAATCAACGATGACGTCTAAATCCAAAAGAGAGCTTAGCTAAGGCTAATTCGGAGTGCAGAGCCTTAAGGTCTCCGAAAATTTTATCAGATTGTTTGAAAAGATGTCCTTACGGAGTTGTTGGCATTTGTCTTCCCAGTTCCTGTCCCATAAGAGTAAAAAACGACGCTGGTACTTCAGGCTGGGGTAGCATTTCAAACCTAGCTATTGTAAAAGCATCTAATTACGATCAAAATTCCTCGTTGGATATTGACATTCATCGAAGGTCATGCCTTATTTGCTGTAAATAAAGACACAAATCCCGTAAAAATGTCAAATTCGTCCAGCCTTAGCAAGGGCTTAGGCATATGCGATAGGAATTAGAAATTTTAATAATAGCGAGACAATATTATAAAAAGCAGGACGAATACCAAACCCAACGCGTATACTGTACTTTTCACCTGCAGAAGGCCATCCATAAATTTTGAGGAGTACACAGAGGGACCACTCGTATCGTATGTTAATAGAGAAAAATTTTGGCTTCCAGTGTTACGCCGCAGCGCAAACCTTGTCTGGAGTTTCCTATGAAAAATCAATATAGGCGCCACCGTAAATAGAGTACAACCACAGTTATTCAATCGCAGACGTTTATCCAGATTGACACAATTATTATCTACCTAAAAGCCATCAATCCAAAAACCTACCTGCTCATCATCCGCTAACAAAAAGGACACTTGAAGCAATCAGCACGACAGTATAAACTACCGGGTAACTGGGCACACCCCTTGCTGATGGGTCAAAAGGAGAAAGAAAAGTCTGTAGTACAGGCACTTTACGACAAGTATGTGGCTTTCTCCCGTAAGTAGGTAGACGTTTTTGTGTGAACTTCGCTGTTGAAATTTACTGAAAAACTATGTGGAATCTACGAATCGACCTACGTTCGGTGATCACTCAGCCGAAGAGCAGACGAACATGGAAGCAAAATTGCAGGATTATATCAGCACGTATCACGAAGAAGGGGAAGATGGACTTTCAGAAGACATAACTCCACCAACACCATTAACAGTAACAACAAATCCAGCGCCACCACCAGCATCAGTATCAACCCCTTCAAGGGCAACAATCCCCCAGCACCAACGCCAACCATTAATATCGAAGCCAGCATTTTCCTTGGACATGTAGCCAGTAACTGCGACATGCGTTACAGATATGTTGAATGCCAGGATGCATTTTCCAGAAAACTGTGCAAGGACAGCAGGAAACATTAAGGACGGATCCATTAACTACATTAGCTGCAAGGATTTTGACAACCAGCAAATTACAGAGAGAAGCTTGTGGAAAACATAAAAAAAGCAACAAAGAAGAAGGAACAACATCAATTTGCTGTGTCATCCGCGACAAGGAAAACATCAGTTGGACTCCGTTTTGCCGAAGCAGGTGCTATATCTATGAAGAAACCAGCAAAAAAGCCACAACCAGCCCTCCGGATGCTACAAACAAAAAAATCGGAAGTGAACACATTTAATATTGTTGAAGATGCGGAGAGTGTATTCGATACAGATTCTCTGAATTTTCTGGAGAAAGTAAAGAAGGTTGTACCACCTAACTGGGCCCTCGCCTTATTATCAAAGCTTGTTCCATTAATGAAATTATCGCAACGATTTTCAGAACGTAACTCCTCTAAAAGTTGTTACAATTTGACCGGTTACAAGCTGCCGGTCATAGAAACTGTTGAGTGTCAGGACCACTGGTAGTCCGTACCAGGACTTGAAGGTACCAGAGCTCCCCGTACTTCGCTCAGGGTCTGGCTTAATGAGGTAAGCTTCAAAGTGGGAACGTCACAGTGGCTGTGGCTTAAAGCCTAAGGCCCATGAAGGGTCTTTCAGTTTGTTTCAACCCGATGTACTGGATGCTGGGACCTTCAGAACAGAAAGAGGTTAATGGGTAGGCCTTAACTCATACACAGTTCCGAAGGCGTTTCCTTGCTCCCATGGGTGTATGGGCATCCCGTGAAATCAAATCTTCATGACAGGTGTTCACATAGAACCCTATAGCCATACATATGTATCATCTAACTACTGTACACTTGATGATAAGAATTAAACAGTTATCCTAGCTAAACTTATCTGTGAACTATGTTCTCAATTAATAGGCTGAGCCTGTTCATTAAAAAACCTAAACCAGATATTCTTTTCTTCCATGAACATAAAGGCCCAGAAAAAATAAAAACAGGAGTCACTCTATTGACTTACTTTAAATGTGAACTGAACTTCTGACAATGGTATCTGCCGTGGTATCATTGTATACCACCGATGTGTATATGTAGTGTATATGTAGTTTTTTACACATACTGCGTTATTGGTGGAGACTTTAATGCCAGACACAAACTTAGGCAGGAAGACATCACAACATCGGAAGGAGACTTTATCAATAGCTGGCTAAGCGAATACAACCATCAGCATTTAAAAGTGGTTATATCACAGTCATGGAATACGTTTTTTCGGACGCCATCAACGCTGGACTTCTTCCTGAAATCTTCCAATACATTAACGGATTTTCAGAATTTTACTCGCATTTACGCACATTTGGCCGTGGATGTTAGAATTCAATTGAACCAACATATATACATATTCATATACAAAGGACACCCAAAGGATCTTCGACCGGACTTGGAACCGGTACCGGAAAATTAACCAGCTGGTTGTGAAAAGCAACACCCATATAGACAGCAGACCCTTAACACACCAGAGGAGAATGCAGATTGCTTCGCCACCCACTTTAAAGGAAATTTCGTTGACCACGCTTTTTAGCACATTCCAGACTTTATCACTGAAGTCAACACGCAGGTATATTAAAGTTTAAGCTATTGCAACAACATCACTGTATTCAATGGAATCCATTCCTCGGATAACCCCTCTGATAGTGGTATGTTCACTTCAATTCAAGAAAATCGTCTGGATATGACTAGATTTCGAACCTTTTGCTAAAAACGTTACCAACCTAGCAGTTCTTCAAAAACTGTTTAAAAAACAGCTTCATAAGCAAGGTTTTGGAGTCAATTCATTTTGCGGTGAACAGAGACTTCTGCCGAATAATGAATATGGTTTCAAGACGAAAAATTGAACCGTACAGCTTCTCCTGCAGTTTCTTAATAATGTTACCCCATTTGATAGCGTTCAGATCCAGGGTTTGATCTTCAAATTTCTTTAATTTGGTTTTCCAGAATGTTTGGTAGGAATGATGAACAGTTTCTTAAATAACAGATTCTCTTCTGTACAGGTTTCAAATGGGAAGTCCGAGATCAAGAAAATCAATACGGGGGACACCACAGGAATCAAATTTGGTACCAATCCTCTTTAACCTCTATACCGCAGACCAGTCAACAAATGGAGATGGTTGAAAGACCTTGTTAAGATAGGTTTTCAGGACTACTATCTGAAATTAACACCAGCAAGACGGAGCTCATCTGTTTCTAGACTTCCGCGAAAGTTCTTAATGGCAGAAGGCAAGCGACACTTGTATGGAGAAGAACATCAAGATCTTCCTCCCTGACAGTATACCTAGGAGTGGGTAAGCATATGGAGACTAAAGGATTTGTCAAGAACCAATCAATGCCTACTACCATTCAATACCATTAAAACACTTTGAAAACTATGTCTGTTGCTAAAAGAACTGTCTGTTGGATTGCATCGTAAAACATGGGCCGCGGCTTTCTGATGATACTTAGAGGTGGATCAGATCGATAAAAGAAAATCGATGTAAGTTCGCATTACAGATACTACGGGGAGAAGTAATCTAAATATAAATTTAATCTAGATTGAATTTTATCGCATACAAGCTTTTAGAAGTACATCTTAAAGCACGACAGCCAAGCACAACCAAGAAGATGGTTAATTTCTAATTTCGAATGAAGAGCCGATCAATAAATCTTAGAGTCAGGTGTATTAACAGCCCGATATTCAGTGTTGTATCTGTTTCTGCACATCAAGTGTGCTTATTTTACCTCCAACCATCGAGTACTGGTCAATGTCCATCCGTACTCGACTTGGCAAACTTATGGTATAAGTCCGAGTGTTGACCAGCAGACGAAAACGAATTAAAATCCCAGAATTAAACAAATGAGACGTTATCAGGGCTATTCCGGCATATGTAGAGCTCAGGTCGCTAAGGATTTCCGAGAAAAGTCAGGGTTTTGGAATATAGATAGTGGCGGATGAGCCCTTAATAGACCGTCGGCAGCGCTCACATTCCCGAACAGAATGAATACCTCTCATCCCAGAGGCATCTTTAATGGAACTAGCGCTACAGGTTGGGGCTTGTGCCGGGGCAACCACATGGTCATGCAAAAAAAAATAATCCAAGTAACGAAGCAACAACAAGTTTCGCATACAGACGGATCTAATGTCGACAACACCTGCAAATGGAACAAGAACAACGAACTTCATATCTGCAAGTGGAATGGTAGGTCCCTTAATAGGCCACGTCCAGCTGAACACCTAATGGATGCCTTGAACTGCTCCAAAGTAGATATTACCGCCATCCAAGAAATGCTATGGAATGGGCCGGACAAAAAAAGGATGAAAAGCTGCAACAACTACTATGGCGATCATTATCGCGGCAAAAGCAGTGCACATTTGGATGTGAATTTATTGTTAGAAGGACACTTAGGCAAGAGGTATTGAGTTTCCGGAATGTGAACGAGCGACTCGTAATAATCCACATTAAGGCTAAATTTGCCAAAATTAGCACACGCTTCCACAGAGGAGATAGATGTAGACAACAAAGCTACCTACAAGTAGTGCCGTAGCTATACCATTAAAATTGTGTTCAATAATTTTAACGCAAAGCATAGATAAATATTGCATATTTGGTAGAACTGTCGGAAGATATAGCCCGCATGACAGCACCTCCTAAATCCTCCTAACGGATTTAGGCCAATCATGTTTGCGGCGGGACGAGACAGTTCGTAGATATCAAGCGGTTCCCACACCCCGATACTCACAAGGGGCCTTGTGGAAGTCTTGATTAATTGACGAAAGTCACTTCTTCAGTATTATGGATGTCAGAACGCTCAAAGGGGCCAACTTCGACTCAGACCATTACCTTGTTGTAGCTAAGGTACGGTTGCATGTATCCCAAACATCACAAAGACAAGGTAATGGGGTAAGGAAATTCGGACGACTACTATCGCAAGACATCGCCAAATAATTTTCCAACCTAGTCTTCATTAATCTCTTTAGATGCAGCAAGGATGGAAGACCAATTGCAAAATTTATTAAAACCATCAACGGAACCTCTGGTTTAACGACGAGTGCCGGCAAACGCATGCAGCTGAGTAAGAGACTAACAAAGCGGTGCTGCCGAAGAGGGAATACCCTAATCCCCAAATACGCCGCGCCAAATACCAGGGTACAGACTTTTTGGAGAACTTGAAAAGATAAGCAAAATAAAACTGATAGATTTTATTCGGTTTGTTGAAAGCTCTAACTGGTTTTCAGCTAACACAAGCTCGGAAGAACCGACGTAATAATAAAAAAAATAATCTAAAACTAGTGAGCATGTCTTGGAGAACCTCTGCGAATTCAATACGTAACACTTAACTCTCGATGCTTTATTGCAGATTATGAAGCCCCAATTGTACTCAAAGTACAACCATGAGGCTTACCAATTTATTCAGAAAATAAAAAATAAAAGTATATTCATCTAAATCCATATTGTCCTCTTCAAAGTTACCCCAATCGACTGCAACACACTTATGCCAGCACATGGTCCAATACTCGAAACATTTTTTATATTCGGTTTTCGGTATGTCTATCAGTGCTTTCTGCGATTTTCATTACTTCCTCTCGGCTGCTGAAACACGTTCCCCGTAGTGTTTTTTTTTAACTCGATTGAACAGAAAGACGTCACAGGGACCCAAATCAGGTGAATTCGGTGGCTGTTGGATGGTGTTTGTTGCATTTTTCGTCAAAAAATTATGAATTATGATGGCACTGTGCGTTAGTGCGTTATCATGATCCAAAATCCACGAGTTTTCTGCCCACAATTCTGGTTTCTTTTGGCAAATTGCTTCACGCAAAAGTCTCATAACGCCCAAATAATACTCTTTGTTTACTGTCTGGCCTTCTGGCAAAAATTCATGATGCACTACACCATTGTAATCTATGAAAACCGTCAGCATTGCCTTCCTTTTTGACTGAAAACGACGTGTTTTCACTTGCATGTCTGGATTGCGTGTCATACTCATAAACCCACGTCTCTTCTCCAGTAATTATTCTTTTGATGAATGTGGAATCGGATTTAGCCTCGCAAATCATCTCTTTTGTGACGTCAACACGGTCTCTTTTTTGCATGAAATTGAGGTCTTTTGGCACCAACTTTGCTGCTACACGACAGAAACCCAAATCATTAACCAAAATGTCTTGGACGGATCCATAGGAAATGTTATAGTCCTCCGCTATCTCTCTAATGGTTAACTTGCGGCTATTGAGCAACATTTCTCTTAGTTCATCAATGTTTTCGTCTGTTTTTGATGTCGATGGTCTGCCTCTGCGTTCATCATCTTCGACTGACTCACGACCACTTTTGAACCGCTCGTGTCACTGGTAAACACACCGTTTTCTTTAGAGAATCGTTGTCGAAACACTTTTCCAACATTTCCAACGTTCGTTCGCGCACTATTAAGTCCGTTTTTTACGCAAAATTTAATACAAGTTCGTTGTTGCAAATTTAAATCCATTTCTAAAATCGCCAACAAACACAGAGATAGATGTACACTTGGCTACGTAACTTTTGCAAATGTCAAGCTAACATATAACGCTACTAGTAACATTTAGAGGGAATGTCAACAAAAGATGTACCAACTTAACAAAAAAAAAAACAGAACTCAAATCAGAACAACGGGAGCGCCACACGGTGGTTACACTGAAGACTAGTCGCAGTTGAATAAATTGAATTGCCTTCTGACCTTAAAAAGAGGTAACCCCTGGCCAACGAATTCCATGAAATTAGAGCAAATGCAAAAATCTCCTTCCAATAGAATTCGGAAAGAACAATGGAACCGTAGCTAGATGGCGTAAAACCATCAACTCGTCCTGCGCACGTTGAGTTTCTGCTCAAACCATTCTACATAGTTGACTTTTTAGGGCAGTTATGTATGGGAACTTAGGTGACATCAACGGTCTGCTGGCAAATGCTCCCTTCTGTCGAAAATTCGTTTACCCGTTTCTATATATCTGCAACCCATGTAAGTAGAGTTTAATATTTCAGGATAATTCTCTGTGAATCTCATAGTTGGAAACAATCAGAGGATTAATACCCTAAGTTCGTAGTTACTATTATTCATCTCACCTAAAAGCTGTACGCAATTGCAAAAATACCAAAATATACCAAAGTATTTCATACCTCATCAAGGCCACATACATTATTCTATAAACTCCAATGATCCCTTCATTTCGAAGACAAAACAACTTGCGACTATGAGTTGCAATCGTTTAGCATATTCCAAATTTTCTCCATATAACGAGATTTTACAAAGGTTTTAGGGCAATGAAAAGGTTGCTAATACGCCACCGGAAATCTGTCACAGCAAATCGTACAGCATTGTTCCTCTTTTAAGAAAAATAAATAAATATATAAATAAATACGTTTAACCTTAAAAACGCAAACAAAAAGCAAACAAAAGCCCTCCAAAGCTGAGTACAATAATATACAACACATCTCACTCTTTTTTATCATGAGTAAATGAGTATCTCAGTATCTGAGTGCCTGAATTCCTTAGACAAAAGGCAACAAAAAGAACCCAGCAAACCATAAAGAGAAACCAGCATCATCAGCATAATGCAAATGTATAAGCGACGATATTATTTAAAAATAGCAAAACACATTCATATTCAAAAAAGCCGAGCAAAAAATACATGAAAACAAAATCCAAAACAAAAAACAAGTCCAAAGACCAAAACAAAATTCCTTTGTGTCGATTGGACAGCAACTAAATAAATTAGGCACATGCCACAGCACTAAATAAACCATAAAAAAAACGCAAATTTACTACACAAAATAGAAAAAAGAAAAACACTAACTAAATGTATACGCGCTTTTGATGTATTTTTTGGTCGATGCTGCGGTGCATGGTCTGAAATATTGTACATACATATAATGGCCTATTTTCACCTACATGGGCACAAAAGACCGCAAAACAAGCAAGCGCAAAAGTGTCAAATCTTAACATATAACCGGTGGCAGGAATCCTGCTGTTTAGACCTTCTAGAACAAGCGGTGAGAGATTTCAAAAGAGACATATCGATTCTCCTCTAGTAATACAGAAAATTAATTGAAAATAACCGCCGGATCACCGACGCGACAAATAAGTCAGCTTTTATTCACGAACTCCCGGAGCAACCTCACTCACATACAGGTGTTATGTATATATCGCCTATCACTTCCATTCGCACTCGTAATATCGTACCACACTGTTATCATCAGTACCCGTTCAGAAATCCGTACTTACTGGACATCAATACCCTGCATGAACATCTTCTAAATTTCGTCACTAAATAGGCGATAATTGAAGTCAGAGTCGCAGGAGATTTCATAATCTAAGTAACGGGATTAATAATTATTAGCAATGCATGTCATGCGTCACTGTCAAGACTGGTAATGTAAAACATTAACCTCCTATGTACTAGTTGCCCCCGAGCGTTCCCGTACTCAGGATATCGATGGCCAGCAATTGCAATGCACACGCAATGTATTCCGAGAAACAATACTTCACTCCGAAGAAGGAGAAGCTGAAAACTTTGCTACCGAGGGGGTTAGAACTGTCTACGGATCCAGAGAAGCTAGTTTCTCCGCTTAATTAGATGGAGTGCGATGAGCTCAAATTCATAAGAGCCAAGCCTTTCACCACGGTTAGAGCCAAAAGGGTGAAATGGAATGGTTCAGCCAAAAGTCCTAGACTACCAGATAGTATCATGGGAAAGAGTGAAGCGGAGCGACAATATTTTAGAATGTTTTCACTACCAAAGGCTCGGGCATGCTGCGTCGAACTACAAAAAGCAGCTCCGAATGCGCTCTAGGTAAGCACTTAGCATCGGAAAAAAAGCCAACACTCTTGTGCCTTATATTGGAGTTGTTCCAAATTCTAATAGATAAGAAGAGCAAATCTGGTTCAGCAGCAGAAAGTGGAAGTTAAACGTTCACCCGTCCATATACAAACACCAGTCATTACTTCTTACCTACGCCCAAATGGCGGCAGGTTGAGAAAATATAGTAGAACGGTAGAGGAAAAGAAATGTTTTTTTGGTCCTACAAGACCAACCTGAGAGCGGATAACCGAAAAAAGTTCAAACGAACCAGGCATGACTATAAAGCTTTTCTTACACGTCTAAAACTCCAATACGATCAAAAACTGTGTCAAAAAATACTACAAAGTCCCAAAGGTAGTGAAAATTATTGGTCCTCCGTCAAATTAGAAATTCTGCCTCATTCTCCATCCCAACGCTCATTAACAATGACATTCCAGCTGTCAGCTCTTTGGACAAATCCAATTCGATTGCTTCACAATTTGCGAATAGCTCAACACTTCTAGATTGTGCTTTGTCCATACCTACACTTCAGTGTGTCGAATCTTCAATTGGAGGAATCCACTTTCGCACTCGTGTAGTAACAAGAATTCCGCTGGTGCAGATGGTATATCTCCCCTTCTTCTGAAGAAGTGTTCTTCCTTGCTGGCAAAATCACTGCGTAAGCTTTTTCAATAAATCTACTCTTTAGGATTCTTTCCAAGCGGATGGAAAACAGCATTTCTCTAGCCGTCCTTTAAAAAGGCGAATCTTCTCTCTTCTCCTACAAACCCATTGCACTTAAGTATATTTCCAAGGTCATGGCAAACTGATAAGCCATCAGCTCCTGAAATATCTGGAAATACAAAAACTTCTCAATCGCCGGCAGAACGGTTTTTCTAGCAACAGGTCCACTGGTGATTTGATGGCATGTCTCACCGAAATGTGGAACCAAAGCGTACCTCGATATGGCGAAAGCAAGATAATTGCATTTAATATTTCTAAGGCATTCGACAGAGTCTGTCAACAGGCTCTTTTGTCGAAAATGCGTGCTTTCGGGATTGATGACTCCCTTCTTGAATGGATTAGAAATTGTTTGAATGGTTTCAAGTCTGATAAATACAAAATAAATGCTGGTGTGCCCCAAGGCTCCGTTCTGTCTCCGACATTTCTTATTTGCTATTTCTAATCCAGTGTTTTCCTTTGCTGATGACGGTATTCTCTGCTTTTCATATTCGTTCCCGGAATCATGTCCCTGCTCTTCGGCTGTAGAACGGGAACGCCAGAGTGTGTGAAGCTCATTAAATTCTAATATTAACAGCATAACCAATTGGGCAACAATCAAGAGAGTGGAATCAAATGCTTCTAAAACTCAATACTGTCTACTTTCATTAAAGCGAAATATAAATACCCAGCCATTCTCTATGTATGGTATGTCCGTCAGTGAAAAACTACGTTATATTGATCACACATTCGATGTCTTCAAAAATGCTGCGACATCAGGCCACAATATATAAGGCATCGCCGCCCCTTCAAACCTTCTAAGATATCGTGATTCGTTCCTAAGTCATACAACTTGATTATGGAGAGCTCTATAGAGCTTCCTCTCTAAATTTCGTTCGCCCGCGCTGTGTAAACATTTAAGGGGTACAGAAACCCTTGGAGCGCTTGCTCATTATAAAAAAAAAAACCAAGTTGCTTCTCAAGCCCCAGTGCCTAGAGCACTTGAAGTTGTACCTGACATGCTGGCTATCTTGTTCTCTATCCAGAGTCAGATGGTTCAGCTTTAGCGTCAAATACAGAAACAGGCTAAACGCTTTTGCCGGCAGTAACACACATCCAGTAGTAACGGGTACTGGCAGAGCAAACGCTGAAGATCCTTGCACTGAATGTCAATTAAAAATTATAGAAATTCGATAAATTCGTATAGGGACAATAAAATTCGACCCGTAAACACCAAAAATCCGAATATGTTCCCGCAAATAAATAAAATATTTCAGACGAAGGATCAAACGAACAACGAACAACGAACAACAAACAAATAATACTTATGGCAGTAGGCATAGATCTAGATAAGGGCGTTGATGATAAAAACATCTTTGTAGCATCATTGGCCCTAGTGAACTGGCTTAGTGATGATAATATGGCAAATAATGTCAACGCCGATGAGAAGGTACTACACCCCTTCAGATGCAACCTTTGAATCACTCAGGAGTAAGAAATCAGTGGGAACCGATGGAATACCGAATGTTGTGTTTCGACATCTCCCACTAGAAGCGGTAGACATTTACACCAACCTGTTTAATGATGCAATGAACAACGCCCATTATCCAGCGCGCATTGGTACATCCCATCCCCAAAACGGATAAAGACACTTCCAATCCGGCGAATCTCCTGTCGATCAGTCTTCTTCCAAACATCAGTAAGGTTTCCGAGAAAGTGATCAATAGAGTCCCTGACTAAGTTGGTTGAGGAGAAGCATATATAGTAGCTGCGGATAATTAATTCGGTTTCAAGGCGAGGCATGATGTCTAAGCTGATTTCTGATATCCAATGGAACAATGGCAAGAACCAGTGAAGTGTTGCTTGCCTGATTGACTTGGAAAAAGCCTTCGATACCGTATGGTCAGAGGGACTCTTCTTCAAGCTGAACAGGCTGAGCATTAGTAGACCACTTCTGTATATTCTCACAGATAGACAGTTCAACGTCTGCACAATAAAGTTTTGATGACTCTGCGTTCTCACTATCTGCTGATTCGGGTCCTATGTTCATTTAATGATACAATTACACAGAACTTAAGTTGCTGCAACGAATCGAATTCCAAATACCCAGAAATGATTTTGGGATGAATCTGAGCCATAAAACGATCTGTTATACGGGACTGGTGTCTCTTTTAAGGACGGCAGCGTTAGATTTCTATTCTCGTAAAAAAGTTTGGTCCTGACCTTTACGCAATCTCAGTTTTGATGGCAATATATTGAAGTGTGCCAACATGTGTTTAGTGCCAAGTAAGTTGGTGTATGCAAGGCTTGATTTACGAGAAACAAAATCGCCGATGAACTTGCTAGGAGAGGCTCCAAGGCAGTTTGCACGACCTGAACTGCCGTTAGAACTCTCTGCGTTCACTGCTTGTTTGTTTTCGTGTGAGCAATACTACTGATGGGATGGGTCTTTGGAATTACGGCTGACCAAACGAATGATGCTTTCCGACGTCTCTAAGAGTTTAGCTGGCATAAGTGACAAGGCATCCTTGGGCTCTCTTTGTTTAAGTTATGACTCTGAGAAAATATGAGCACTGAGAAATCTCAGAAAAGCATTATAGTAGGATTGCAATGGACTTCTTCTTTGTCTAAGTACTTCATTTGAACAGAAAAAACAGGTGTCAGTGTTGCAGCTTGTATAGAATTATGGAAAGTTGTACAACACATTCAGGTATCCACCAACCGCTGTAGCAACTCCCCTTTTCCTGGCATTGCATCAATATTTGATTAGTCATTAGGCCTGTACTTTTTTCTTTAAATTTCACAAAGACCGCATACATTTAAAGACGTAATCCAACTAGGTGATATTATTCTAAAGATACACAAACATATCCTCCATCACCACACATCACAACCTAACCTAACATAATGCTTTGACGTTTTAAAAAAAAAAAAAATCTCTTCATTTTGGTAACTTTTGAAGTAACCACAAATTATTACGTTCTCCTCGTCCCTTCACTTTAACAATTTAAGACAAATTTAGCAACCAATAACGACGCGTCAACCATCCAAATTAACACATGGAACGGAACACCCCATCGATTTTACCAATTCAAAGGGATTACATTATTTCTACATTACTAAGCGATTTCATTCACACTTGATTTCCAGACACGTGCAGTTAAAGACCAAACCCATTCCAAGGAGCATGCTCCTGAGTGGGAGTATATTCGACATCGCTCATAGCTTAAATATAAATGCCACCCTCTTCCAATTCTCCCTAAAAATATTAAACTGCTTGAAGTTGAAAAAAAAAAAATCCTGACGGCATTGATCTTTGCCGTAGATACTTTGCAATTTTCAGATATCTATTTATGGCAGACGTGTTAGCGTTCACGTGTCCGAACGGTCAAATCAGGTTAGGTCAGGTAAACTGCTTTAACCACGGATGAAGCAATCAACAACGCATTCCTATAAACTCCAGACATTTATCAAATTACACGAAGGACGTGACGTAGGAGTAAACTGTTTGGTTTGCTTTTGTCGACTCCTCTTACTATGACCACTTCTTGCAAAGGATTGCAATGGAATTAAATGGTTCTAAAGGGGTGACGATTCAAAGACAAAATGAATTATGTGCGTAACGAATTCTTATCGTTAGACGGACTGAATATGTTAGATACTTCAAAAATACTTTCTCCATCTGCTACCTAAACATACCTTAAGTTTAAACATAAACATCTCAATGTATAAAAGGGGAGCAATCAGTACCGCCAACAACATTTCAGCACAAGTCTCGAATCACAATCGTCCTATCAAAAGTCTTTCGGTTCATTCGAGGTTTGAAAGACCCAATTTCTTTGCAAAAGCCAAGAATGCCTTTGAAGTCCAAGCTGTCTTCGAGGTTTTCGAAACAATTTATATTTTTTTCGACTACGCGATATTGTCTCGCATTCTCACAGTATATGTGTTATGTGCTCAATAGCTTGTACATCACCGCAAAATCTGCAAACATCCGTATCTGACAATTTGAGTCTTTCTGCGTGTTTCTGCAGGAGACAGTGTCCTGTCAGGATTCCTATTGCTGTTGGATACCCTGTGTCCTGTCAGACTTGACCACCTTAGGTTGGCAGTCTTTTTGATTGTTTCCTCTAAAGTGTACCTCACTATGCAGAGGGCGTTGGCAACTACACTATTTTCGAGTAACCCTCCGCTTTTTTAACTCCTTCTGACTGCATAATGCCCTGAGCACTGTGCAACAGCCCCTGACTGTATCAGAGTTGCTGTTGGTTTATTCCATCGCCTTGAGTGCGGCCTGGCTACAAATGTAGATAGCGATATCTCTTCTGTATTAGCTCAAACTCCCTGAGGACAGCCAAAACACTGCTTGCGGTCGGTAGTCTTAAAGACACTCTTAGTTCTGGGTCTTCTGAGAAGATACCAGAACCTTTTCCTTCCTCTGTTTTCGAGCCGTCTGTAGAAATTGCAATTTTATTTGACCTGATTATTGCATTTTTTCGCAGTCCTCCCACTCCGGATATATTACATCAAACGGGATGTCGAAGTCGACTAAGGAAGGGATTTCATTAGTTAAAATCTTAGCTCTGCTAGGACCGTGAGATGTCCGAAACTACAGCTCTTCAAATAACCCAGATTAGTGAGTCGTATCGCACTGTTGTCAGCAAGTTTTTTGATTGTTGTAAATTAAGCGGTGTTAGGTGAAGAAAGGTATCCAATTCTGACGTAGGGGTGGTACGGAGCGCACCTGGAATGGCTATGCAAGTCGTTCTTCGACTCGCCGCTAATTTTTCGTAAACCGTTTTGGTTGCACCTTATGTAAGTGTGGGTCTTACCACCACCGCACAGCCAGTACAGCATAGCAGGTTTTAAGCCCCAAATTTTTTCCTGCTGTTCTTTTGCAGATAAAAGGCGCACCATATGCCTTTTAGATTCTATCTGCTACATTAGGATTCCAATTCAGTTTTTTATCCAGAAACACACCTAGATACTTCGCGCTGTCCGAAAGGGACTGTTCCTTTCCGTTGAGTTTTGGGGGTTTGAAGTGCGGCATCTAGTATTTTCTGGTAAAAAGAAACAGTTCCGCTTTGGAAGGGAATACCTGGCGCCATTGTTTTCTCGTTGAAAGTGAAGCTGTCATCTCGATCTTTGCGTCTTAATGCTTCAAGAAATTAAAAGCAACAAAATTCACACCTTCCGAACAGTGACGATTGCTTTGGATTTTGGTCTGGGATGAACCTTATGCTGAACTATCTTCCGCTCTACAATTATGCACGTAAATACTTTGTGTTTTCCGTTTAAAAGTGGACGTTATAGAACTTTAGCCATCCTCACACGCTTACGCAAATCTTGTCTTGTCGTCTACTTCCCAATAAGCCCCACTACGTGCCAGTCCATACCACCTAACTAAAACAAGTTGATAAAAGCTAAATTTTAGCTTGATGACATTCGGCGTCCAGTAGACCAGAAAAAAAAATTGATATACTCATCCATGCGGCGACTCCTGATACCGCAATGCAATCACTCTTTTCGATTTCGAGCCATTGCTAGGCATCACGGATGTCCAACTGATGTCGACCGGTAAATAAATTTTATTTGTCTTGACCTTGCTGTTGCCTACCATCAAATTCTAATGGTGTCGAAAAACGTGCTTGGAACTGCGATTATCACATCTTTCGAAAGCAACCCTGGATCGTAACAACGCTATTTCTGCATAGACGATAGCTGATAGCTTTGAGCAGCCCGCCAGAATACTGAAAGCATTTGGGGGAAGTTTTAAGTGCCTCGACTTTACGCATACAGTCTGCGATCTAGGTCGCTCTCGGAGCACTCAATCAAGGGTCGATCATTTGTTCTATAAGGACACAACTCGTTGACTTTCGCCTTTTACAATATACTATCAACGTCGGAGACATCTAGCAGGATGGACATTTTCAGTTCATTTTTTAATTATCTAGCGCCGTATCTGAGGATCTGGTAATGCGAAAGCAGACAGCACCTAAAGCTAACCCTATGATCATGGTTTATGACGTCATATCAAAAAAGATTGCTCTCGTACCCCTGAGCGCATTCAGAAGTCCGGAGTATGAAAATTCCAGCTGCATTTAAGCGACGACTTATATTCTGAAAGCCTCACAGCGGCTGGATATTAGGCACCATCTTAGGCACCATCTTAGGCACCATCTTAGGCACCATCTTAGGCACCATCTTAGGCACCATCTTAGGCACCATCTTAGGCACCATCTTAGGCACCATCTTAGGCACCATCTTAGGCACCATCTTAGGCACCATCTTAGGCACCATCTTAGGCACAATCTTAGGCACCATCTTAGGCACCATCTTAGGCACCATCTTAGGCACCATCTTAGGCACCATCTTAGGCACCATCTTAGGCACCATCTTAGGCACCATCTTAGGCACCATCTTAGGCACCATCTTAGGCACCATCTTAGGCACCATCTTAGGCACAATCTTAGGCACCATCTTAGGCACCATCTTAGGCACCATCTTAGGCACCATCTTAGGCACCATCTTAGGCACCATCTTAGGCACCATCTTAGGCCAAATGTGAAAATAGAAACCGACAAGAGTATCTAAGGAAAAGGAGTATGATCTTGCAACTGGCATACAGCAAACACTGAACCAGATCGACCATTTTTCCATCAGTCGAGGAGGCAAAATCCGAAAAGGATGCGACCATGATCTCATGTTAGTTTTTCAACGCATCCTTACTTCATCCATCTGCTCAGACCTGCCAATATTAGGAGGCTCAATATTAACCGGCTCAGAGGCAACCTAGTTTGCCAACAATTCAGGGATCAGCAGCACAATGCATGAAAAAGTGGCTAACTCCTAGAATGTTGTGAAAAGTGGGATATGAAAAATATATTTCGACGGTGGACTTCAGGATCTCCTTAACTAACTCTTATGGCCTACCAAAACGAGATTTAACTTTAAGGTGAAAATTGCTCTAAACTTTATACACTCTTCATACACATTTTGGATTTCTCTTTTTTCATTCTGGTTTTTTGGGATCCAGAGCCTAGTCATTATCCCTGAAAACAGTTGCTAAAACCGTAGAGCAAGTGGCACATATTCGAAAAGTGATCAGTTGTGTCTGAAATAAGTTGTAGCTCATCAGGCAAGGCAACCTATGAAACGAACGAAGATTACTTAAGTCTTGAAATGGTTGAAAGCCGGTTCTTCTCACAAAATCGGCACTTAACAAGAACTTTCCATTCACCATGATACATAAAGAAAGACCACTTACACCGAAACCTCACGAGAAAACACAAAATTAGACTTAACGAAAATATAAACAATACAATCCTTCAAATCTTGGACGAGAGAAATATATTGTGTCATCTTCAAAGTACGAAACCTTTGGACCTACCCCGATAAAATGAAACCGCGTTAAAAAGAAAACATGCAGCAACTTTTTTTGGAAAGTCAGCTGCCAAACGAGTCTATTTTATGATAAAAAAAGTATCGCACTTGATAAGTCGATACTTAGTTGCGCAACATAAACATTAATATCGCAGGGGGATGGTTCTCATACTACTATGAGCACGCGCTTACGATAGAAAACAACTCCATTGTTTTCAACTCGAAAAGTAAACCACATAGGTTTCGCGGGCGGTTTTCTTCGCAGAGGAGGATGAGGAGATTCGGTCGGTGAAGCCTTAGAGACAGTAGGGAGACTTACGACTAACCATGAGCCAAAGGTGCGACAGAAAGTCCACCATGAACACCGTTGTTATAGCCCTTAGGGTAGACGGGCAACATCTGACAGGACGTCTAAAGGTCTCCAACGAGTGGAAACCGACGGTCCTTTCAAGCAGACACCCCAACACGATGATGACGGGTTGAAAAGAATTTTTCCTGGAATTTACACTCCAATGAAAGCAAAGAAATACTGAGACCGTATGAACATCATATCTCACAACCTTTGAGGGCACGAATACCGGCACCACATCCCTACAATTGATGTGGATGCAGCTAGCCAGAGAACTAGCACCGAGCAAACCGATCGATGGGTAGAAAGACGACGATCTCTTATAGCAACACCCCAACGATGGAGCAACAGAGAAACAACAGTTGTATGCAGGCTAGCATAATCAAGCACACCCCAACAACATGCAAGCTCTGAAAACTAGATTCGATAGGTGAAGGGACGAGGACCCATTTATTAACTAGCACCGCAACGGTGGAGCCGCAAAGGAGCAGAAGAGACATGTAAGCAGACGGCCAATTAATAAGAAACCCTCCAACGAGGGAACAAAGAAACACACAAATAAAAGCAGGCAACAAACAACAACAATCAACAGGATCAAACAACAAGCAGCAACAACAATAAAGCGCAACGGAAAAATAATACAATAACTTCAAATACCAAAAGTACACCACCTGTCATGGCCAGAGGACAGCGAGTTCAAAGGGTAAAAAATCACAATAACAACAAACAAACAAATAAATTATTGTTGGCTTTACCCAAGTCTAGATGCCATTAAAACACTACCTGAAAGAACCCACAATTCCAGAGTAATCTTCGATTCCGAGCAACTCTTGACAGTTACCGGGGATTAACCATAACAAGACGTTTGAAGTCAAATCTTCTCACATTATTTCTCCACCTCTGTGCTGTCTTGATTCCCCATTCGTACTTTTCCTTCCACTGGATAATGGTACAGTCAATGCTGATATCTACAATGCAAGATACGAGTAAAACGCCTATTATGACCTATTTGGTTTTCTTAGCGCTGCCTGCTACAACCTTCTCTGTGAAATTTCAAAATGAATCAGTATTCCGATGTTTGTGGATGTGATATCCTAAAGACTATGCATACCACGAATCCGACTAAAGGTGTTCTCCTTTCTTATTATGCCATCGCCAAGTACAATTTTTTCTCTTTAGCACTACCAAATACGTAAAAGGTTATTTTCAAATTCTCTAGGACATAGTGGGAATATGTAGCATGTCATTTCAACCTCTCTGATCCTCCAATGTAATGAATCGCATAAAATCAAACCCACGATCACAGGTGTTTTATTGATCGTTTAATGAAACTTACGACATCAAAGATCCCTAACTGCACAATAAACGAGTATGACACACCTGCCACACATGTAGACTTTCATTAAATCCCAAATCTGTAATGGCATCTGCGGCGAATGCATCATACTCGTATTGCATCCACAAAAAATGCAAAAATCAAAAATTAATGTCAGTGGATCCGTCAGTAAACATTCAGGTCATTCTATTCATTGATCTCAGCAATAAGGACAACTCACCAATAACCCCGCACGGTGCAAGCCTGCACAATAGTTGCAACCAAAAATAAATGAGAAACCAATCAAATCAATTTCTGTTGACTTGCCGTTGAGATATATTTAGAACCGACAACTGCCAACATTTCCAAGTCTTGGCCAATATAATCCGTCAAACGATCTACAAATGATCTCCTTCACTTGATCGCAATGTAGCTCAGACAGCAGTTGTTGGCTCGGATCACAGTTCTGGAGATACCGACAAAAAAAAACATCCAAAAAACATTTTTTCATTAATCTACGCCCAGTCAATGCGATCGCAATAGTGCTGCTATAAACAAACGGAAACGAACGGATAGCGATCTACAGCCACAGCTGTCATCAGTGATCGGCCAGCAACTTTCTGCTTTCAACCCAACGAATGCATCTAAAAGTATCTGCGAATTTTAAATAAAATTCCTCTAAAATAAATCCGAGCAAGACAGCCAGGCCTGACTGAGACATACTCATACTCGTATGTGGGAGCAGAACGAATAGAGAATATTACCTAGCCGAAGTGATTTTTCCACCTCAATGGCAGACTGAAAGATCGAGCTCCACCGGACAGTTGGAATGACATTCGAATGGTGTGGTATTGAGTTTTCCAGTTGAAGTGTGACCGTCGTGCGGGAATTTTTGTCACGGATCGTTCTGTATTTGAGTGTTGAAGCGTCTGAGGTGCGCGTATCTATTCCATAGTGACCCCTTCGTTAACCCTGTATTACGTGAAAGCGAGTGTGCATTTTGTGTTTAGTTTTTTTCTTTCTTTTTTCGGAACAAACGATTAATTTAAATCTCTGCCATGCAGGCAGTAACGGTGAGTGTTACTGAATTACTTAAATCCTACTGAAATACATTTCATCCTTTTTGTGGTACGAAAAATTCCTTACAGTGCAAAGCAGAAGCAACATAATAAGAATCACTTTGCCTAATTACAAGAATTCAACGAGAGTGGCAAGTAGCCAAATGGGTCGTTGAACGACAAATTGGTTCGCCGTTGTAAAGTTACTTCAAAGATTTCAAATTCTGTTGATCATGTTTACACAGTACGAATGTCGAATATTTAGGCCTCAGAGGGTAGTAAAAGATACGAGTAGATAAACTGATTTCAGAAAAAAAAAATCCCATTCGACATTCAAAGAATTACATTAATACTCGTACAACTGGATACGGGACACGCGATGCCGCAATATCCATCAAAGTGTAATGCCAGTTGTCGCCTGTGTTAAGTGCCATTCAGCCAGTCATTCATTTCCTTTCGGTTTTTTGTTCAGCTATTTTTAATTCTCTCATACACACGTTTAAAACAAGCGCCAGATACGTGCTAGAGGTTATGCAATGTTTGTTGTTTTCGGCGATGCTCTGTTTTTATGCATATGCCTCCAAGCTACTGTTCCACGGTGTATGCGGGTTTGTTAGGAAATTTTCCCCCAGAACAGAAAAATCTATTCGAATCCATTACCCCATCATAGCGGAGATAAATATGTTTCCCAAGATGATTTTTATTGGATGATTTATAATTTTGAACAGAATCGAGCTATGATAGCATCTAAATATATTTTTCCGGCCGGGCTACTTAAGTAGATATTCCATTTGAGAGATTTTTATCCGAGGCGAAATGGTTGGAATTCATATTTCAGTAAAAACCCACATCGGGTGGGTGGATTGCGTTTTAAGGTTTTTACAGGGACTACACCGAATGGTCCAAGTATGGCATTTGGGGTTCTTGAAGTATCTGTACTCTGTAAGGTGTATTCTGCCGAAGTGTTCGTGATTACGGAGTGTAGGTGTTTTGGCGTATGAAATATTGGCTGATGAAAAATGTATTTAAATGGTTTTAAATTTGCAGTTTTCTTGTTATAAAAATCCATTGAATCCATGAATGGCTGGTAGATTTTCTTGCCGAAATGGCAATAAAACGTTCATATTAGGGGCAATTTACTTCAAGATTTCTTGTACATGTTAAACAGTCTGCCTAGTCTCTGGACTAATCTTCCTTTAAATTATTTTGACAGTCTGGATAGCATCACGTATCGATGTTGCAATGATAATATGGTTTTTAAACAGAACTAAAAGATGCTCAACAGCAATAGCTCTGGCCCATATAGTTGAGGAGAACGAATTTAAAGAAAATATTCGTCAATTACTTTAAACTATTGCAATAGATCCGTAATAGATCGTTTTTCATTTAAAAGCCGAAAAGAGACTGTCGATAGTCGAGGTAGGTCACTTTTGGTGCTGATATTGTAGTTGAAATGGCTTCGAAAAAGTGTTCATTCTTGCTGTATGGCAAAGATATTGAATGAAGATTGGTGTTGCCTTGCCCAAGTGGACTACATCCTGATGAATGCCATTCATTATTCTTTTCGACCTAAAATAATGAGTGCAATCTAAGATTTTTAGTGATCCAAAATGGGTTGTTAGGTATCCCAACTCAAACCTTGTGAATTATTTCTGTCATTTCAAACTCTGCTTCTTAGTGGATAGTAGCTTCATCTGTAATACTATGAGTCGAAGATATTACGACATATTCGGCGTATCAAAGACTTCAAATATTCAACACTTTTAGCAAACAGTAAACATATAATTACCCCAACTCTTATATCTGTAATACTAGTTCGTTATCTTTGAAGGCTTGTTCCATGTTCAAATAAAACTACACTTAATTCAGGCCTCTAGATATCTCAGATATGAGGAGAGTATGCCTTTCACGGTTTTTAACGATTGCCCATGTCTTTTAAGCAACGAATTTCCTGAAACTTGTCAGGTTCCCAGCGAAGCGAACGAACAATTTGCAAAAATACCTTGGCAAGACCTTTTGAAGACCTGAACTAGTCAGATTTCTACTTTGTAGGGTTCTTGCAACACGTTAACTTGTCAGATTTCCAGTAACGTGGATTACGAATTTGTTAGGAGATGGACTTGTCAGATGCTGTAATATACTTTGAAAGGATCTTTTCAAAATCTGAACGTATTTTAGAACAACCTTCGTTCTAAGTCGAGGCATCAATTTAGAGTTAGGTTTCCTATAAGATTCCAAAATGCCAACAAACCTGCTGCATCTGCTGGATCTAAACAGGGCTTCATAACCGAGAAATTGCGGTTAGAAGAAAACCTGTGAATGTCTTTTTACCCTGAGGTTATTCCTAATCTCATTGTTCGTATCATACAGATACTAGCATTACTTTTTTGCCAAGAACCATAATAGACAGATCAGAAATAACGACCACATGTTCTTCGATTGTTGTGAAAGTGACACAAAGCATCTACGTTGAATTTATTTCTGCTATCCAGGAGAATTTAGTGTATCGCATAACATAGCTCATGACTACGAATATCATTAAAATCGGTCATATGACACAAGTTTCACATCAGAAGCAATTTTCCCGAAAACTGTTGCAAAAACTGACAAATTACATACGTTCGTTGTAAGATCACTTATAAACCGATCATATCTCTGTACAGCAGAGTGACAGGAAATGTCAAATTACCGAAATTCCGTGTCGTCAAATACTTGTCACCCAAAATCATCATACTGACGATGATCGAAAAAATAAAAAATAAAAAAAAAATTAAAAAAAAAAACAATTTTTCAAAATTCTTAAGCAATAGAAAATTTGTAAATGACACCAGAATGACAAGTGTTCGGTGATGTAGTTTTAATGAAACCACTTAGTAAATTCGAAGAACAAATAATTTTTTCTGATTTCCACATATTTTCTCTCGATTTCTGTTTTTATTTTTGATATCCACCACTTGACACAGTAAATGGCTCATAAATTATTGTTTTGGACGTTAGGAAAAAAAAAACTTAAGCAAGTGATTAAAGTGATGAAAACAGTTTCTCAATAAAATCTGGCAGTTTCGCTTTTTGGGACGCTGTAACACCCACCTTTCGTTTGGAGAATTTGATTTGATTAGCCTTAAATTTAGGACTTAGTATAAAAAATGAAAAGTATTTTCAGTTATATTGATTTATGCGATATCTTTTACACAAGTCCTCAACCTCATTTAAAGCAAAAGGTATATAATAAAATTTAAGTTAATTGAGTCACACTCTTGTTAATGTAATTCGACATTTACAAACAAGAACAAACAAGGTCTTCTTTCACCGCAAGACAGTCAGAGAGAAATCAATTCTCCCGAAAGATTTTATCTAGTCTACATACTCGTAAAGAGATATGAATGAATCAATAATGACAAAGTTAACATCGCTAATATGCTTACTTACTTAGATGGCGCTAAATTTCGGGGTCAACCCCAACCAAAAAGCCTTTCCATCTAGCACAATATATCTGTAGCTGCCCTCTTTTGTATACTCGAAGGTAGTTGTGATCCCTATCCACTTGCATGCCATCTTAGATGAGGTCGTTTTCGATTGTGGCGTCTTTCGGGATTAGATTTGGTGGGCCGGAGTTGTGGCTCCATATAGCCTAGCCATCCCGGATGTTGCATCCGTTGACACTTGACTAGATCGATGACATCATTGCTGCTTGTAAACTATTACCTCGAAGTCAGAACTTCCATTGACGACATTCTGGCCCAGCCGTCAGTGATATGCATTCTGATATCTTTTCTGAGGACAACACGTACTTTTTTTTGCCCTTCGTTTACCATCAGACACATCTTAGCCACTTTTTTCTCAATACAAACAAAAGCTTCATTGACACATCAGTGGTAGTCGCATACGCAAGTAATTTTGCGGACTTAAAAAGAATTGTCCCTCTTTTCTTGGACAGTGAGTTTTGCATGTTAAAAATAATGTTCCATAATAATGTTCCATAATCATCCTGCACCTCCTGACGAGTTTCGCAGGGATATCAAAACAAAACATGGCGTCCCTATGCACACTGTCGTATGATCTGAAGGCGACAAATAGATGGTTTTAAATTCTTAAGTCTATTCCAAGACCTTTCTCAAAGAGTGTCCCTTCAAGCCACTTTTGATATCCCGCACGGCAGCCATCTAGGTCCCCTCTTTTTCACTTAAAATATAACCAATCTTGAGAGGATAATTAAACGCTGCCCCCCCCCCCCCCCCCCCCATCCATTTACGCTGACGACACTAGGTAGGTAGGTAGGTAAGAGTGGCGCTTGTAGAGAACAAACTCACTTAGGCCTATTGGCCCATTGTGATGCCACGTGGATCTGTGGTTCTCTTACGCATGGGACCAATTTGAGCTTATGATGAAGCGCCGAACACTGTTCACGTTTATATTCTTTAGATCGTTTAAGTCATTATAAAAGAAAACTCCATATCTGGGAGAGAGCTGGACAAGTACAGAGAAAGTGGAGGATTATCTCCTCTTCCTCCTCGTCCATGAAGCTTCTACAGAAATCGTTTTTAAAAGCGCCAAGCTTTCTTGCATGCTTGCCTGTAGTATAAGGCATTGTTCAGTATTGACACCTATGATTGCGTTGAGATGTTTCTTATTTAGAAAGATCAGACTCTTAGAGCAATTCAGATCCAGCTCTGTTTGGTCGCGAGACATGTTGATCCAACAGTCTACTTAAGGTCTGTTCTTTTATTAGAATCCAGCTTTAGTATTGATTTGCACGAAGCGATTGGTATACCTTTGCTACCCTTTTCCAGTAAAATAGGTAGAGTGGTTTCAATTTTGGGGAGTTGATCGGCCCTACAATTTCCTGGAATGACTCTGTGACCAGGCATCCATCAAAGGTGAAGGTTGAACTGCTCTGCGATCTCCGTAAGAGATGATCGGCATTCAAGGGCAGTTTTAGAATTTGATGAGACTGAGTCTAGGGATTTGGTAGCAGCCTGACTATCCGAAAAGGTGCGGATATCCTTTGCAGATATCACGTTTTTCTTCAGCCAGGACAAAGCTTCTTTAATCGTCAAAATTTCCGCCTGGAACACGCTACAGTGATGTGGAAGATGGAAGGAGAGGCTTATGTTAAGCTTATTTGAGAAAATATCGCCAACAACCCTCCTATCGTGTGAAAGTAAATTGTGGAAAAGTGAATTGACATGTCCTCCATGAAAGCTTCTTCCTCCCAGAAGGATCTAGAGGGAAATTTAGCATGAAAGTCTTTGTCAAACCGAAGTTTTGGTATTGTGTTATCGATGTTCTCAATGAGGATTTCTAATATATTACCAATATTAGTGTGGCCAAATAAATTATTTGTTCACTGTGTAGTCGATTTAAAGCGAATAGTTATTGTACATTCCCATCTACTTGCCTATTGAAGATGTCGGAGAGTGTCCGGTGAGAGGACACTACCCAGGAGGATCTACAGTGATCCGCCCAACGGGTTTATCTGTTAAGATTACCAGCTCTTTTATGTTATTAAAATGCTTATCTGAGACGGTTATAGCAACGTCATCCGCATAGGCAATTAACCATTAAGTTCAAGAGTATAGAAGAAAGGACACCACCTTGCGGCGTACCTCCACTGACACATCTTTTATCATAAGTCTCAACTAATTTGGAACCAATTATCCTGCTATTTAGCATAAGACTAATCAACTCCCCAAGTGAGTCGTCTACCTGCAGATGTGTTAAAGACATCAGCCAGGAAAGCAACCATTGTGTAATCTCTATATTGTAGGGATCGTTTAATGTGGCTAATCAGCGAATGCAGAACCGTTTCCAAAACTTTCCTTTACAGTCGGCATGTTGAGCTGTTGACAAAAGTCTTGGATCAATTTTAGCTCGAATGTGGATATCAATCATTCGTTCTAGAGTTTTCAGAAGGAAAGATGATAGACTTATAGGTCTGAGGTCCTTTGGAACAACAAGAGAGCATAATCCGGCTTTGGGAATGATAACTATATTGACTTCTCTCCATGACAGTGGGATATGGATTAGTTCTACACATCCTCTAGCATAGGAAGGATAATACTATATCTGAGGAACTAAGACCTATCTAGCTCGGCAGATATTATACCGTCCGGACCAGCAGAATTGTATTGCAGTTTGTCTTATGTAATCAGACCATGAATTTTGTTCACTGTTGCAGTAGTCCTGTTTTGGTTACTACTGGCTACCTGGAATGTGAATGTCCAGTAGCAAGTTGAGTGAATCATCACTTGAGGTAGTACAAGAGCCATTGGTTTTTTTCAAACAACTAGGCATCATTTGTTTTTTGTGCTTTTTGCTAGTTTGAAAAGTTTTTTGCAAGTGTTTCTAAGTTTTTCTTGCCTCTAGGTTTAATAAGAGGGCAGGAAGCAGCTATAAGCTGATTAAACTCGTTGGTGCCACTCGGGAGACTTGAGGGTTCAGAGGATAGTGTTTCTGACAGTATTCCTCTGTATTTTAGCCAACCAGTTTTCCGATAGTTCCGGAATTCTGGTTAGCTGGGAGGAGTATCGTTCCGGCTGAATTGCATGTATCTGTGGTCTGAAAATTAGTGTTTACATGATACCATCCAGTTCGTTAGCATTTCAGTAATATTGTCGGAGACAAGAGTGATATCTAGCACTGCCTGTCGGTTTCTTTTTATTAAAGTGGGCTCAATGCCAATGTTGCAAACAATGAGGTTAGTTCTTATAATATAAACAAAAAATGACTCACCTCTATTGTTAATGTCGGTACTGCCCCATACCGTGTGATGAGCATTAGCGTCGCAACCCATGATGAAGCCAGTTTTAAGTCTTCCAGCTTCCAGTACCACCCTTTCTAGGTTATCATCAAGGAGACGGCCTATTTGATCGCGGATAAGATATGCCGAGACCAGCCAGTAGGAGCCTTTGGCAGTCTCTAGTCTGGTGATGGTTAAGTCGGGGTCATTGAGGTTAGGAAGTAAAAATGCATTAAGGCTACGTTTAACTAATATACAAGTTCTAATCTTACCTTTGTCTTTTGTATAGAGTGGGGCATATACAGAAGTCATAAGTCCACGAACCATGATTTCTACGATCTATGGTTCCAGGATAAGGATGATGTCTCCTGCGTTTTTGGAAAGACGCAAAATAAGTGTGGCCGAAGTGTTTTTTGAGGGATGGATTAATCTGGAGAGACCGTGTAATTGCTACAATACGAAAAATTTACAATTTACCTCAACCTCGGTGTTGTTCGAGTCTTCCAATACTGAACAGGTTTTGGGCTTTTATAAACCTTTCGTTTCCTCCAACGATCTCTGACGCTTGGAAGAGTCTTTAAGCATATTGAGGACAGTGGGAGCAGTGGGTAAAACGTCCTTTAGGATGTTACTAGCCCGCACAATGTTGCTCTTAATATCCCCACTTCTCTCAACTTCTGGTATGGATTCAAAGGTTTTAAGTAAAGCGTATTAGATGGATCTTGCCGATGTGGTTGAGCCCCTGATTTCTTCTTAGATAGAGGAGTTTTAGTAGCATTGGCAAGTCCCTGGCCTGCCACAAACTTTCTACTGCTAGGGTGGGGGAAGTGATAGGACCATGGCTGGTCACAGTCTTGTCACTCCTTGAAAATTCAGTTTTCTTAGAGATGCTGGGCCCTCATCTAGGTTGATCATCAGCACGGGTCGTATGATCCAGCCCAGGGGGGAAATGATTAGTTAGAAGAATGGCGGGGAAAAGGGAGCGGGGAATCCTTTAGTTTCAGAACTCATCTGGAAACACCTACAACTCTACAAGTTCAATGTTGAAGTAGAGGCTGACGACACTAAGTTCTCCAAAACTATTTCTTCACACCAAGACTCTATTCTCTTTCAAAAAGACCCCGTTTAGAAGGTGAACACTTAGTGTCCAAGTTAAGATTAGAACTAGCGATTTCATGATTTTGAGATTTATTTATTTTGTTATTTTTAGAAACCTTGTTCTTCTTAGAATTAATTTTGGAATGAACATATTGTTGATTTGAATGCCATTACAATTAATAACAATTCGTAGATTTTGCAGAAGCTCAGCTTGAACGAAACCCAAGTTTTTCAAGTAAGGATGCCAGGTCTTTAAAAAAATTCCTCTACAAAGGATTCGACTAAATGGTCCAGTGCTTTAGCCTTGCTGAAGTTATGAGAGCAGCCGCCATCTCCACTGCAAGATTTCGACACTTCACTTGAGCTCCCTTCATACACAACCATTTTGCTTGGAATATGTCGCAGTAGCTCTGAAGGGAGGTGTGCACCTAGTGGCTTAAACTGACTAGTGCCATGGCCACCGCCGTTGTTCCGTATATGAGATTATTGCTCCACCGCCCTGATGAGGGAGAAGTACTCTTCTCCTAGTATAGCCCTTGAGTCATACTTCTAGTCTCCCAATCTTCACTACGTGGAGGTGAAAGTTGAGGGACAGCAGCTTATGTGATGATACCTGTGCCTTCATTAAATGCTTAACCAACGTTAACCACCCATAAGAGCAGTCAAATTTTTACAAAGGACAGGTGAATATTTCTAACAATTCTTAAGCTCAAAATATGCCTTCTTAATAGACGAACAAATTCATTGAAGAAGAATTTTTTAACAGACACAGGCTGGTTACGTAAGCAACATGCGCTTTTGCTCGCGAATGTTAATTTCTGTGAACATCGAATGGGAATAGTTTTCGCTCCATTCCATCGATTGAGTGCCTTCAAACTTTGGAATTTGTCATATCGAGGTATGATGAAGATAAGCAACACAAAACTTTTTTTTCTGGAATATCTATTGAAAAGTTTTGCCACACAATCTCGAAGAAGTACTTTGCCATTCGATCATTGGGCAAAAGTTGATAGGAAGTCTGTTTATGTCTTCCCCAATCCGCTGGGTTTTCAGCCGAGCAGACATAATGACAAGCTGACGACGGCAATTAGGCCAAACGGTAATCGACAGAACCAATTCACGGGCAATGGTTTCCTTGACTCCATTACAGAACAGGGCATCTGCAAGGGCATGGAAATCTACCAGATCTATCTTTTCTAGTTGGCTCCATCGCGGAATACTAATATACAATCTTTCTGAAGTAAGCAAACTCTTGCTACAGCTCTGGAGAAAAAAGTCAGATCTCTATAAGGACTAAGCTTTTGCCATTCTGAAATTTGAGAGAAATATTGTATTCGATCAACCCCAGTTCTCATCGCACATCTTCTGATTGTACGGGATGTTTTTTTTTTTTTGTTATATGGGTATGCCTGGAAATGGGTAGCAAATGGTAGTCATATGAGACTCTGCCGTGTCTACAGTTGTTGATGTATTCTTCTGAGGCAATATTCCTAATTGGAGTGGGGGACTTACCGGCATTTCACTCTCTTGTTTCACTCATTCTCGTTCTGATATTTTGACAGTTGACAAAGAGACTTTTACTCCGAAGAAATTCCTAGACAGCGCAGAAAGGAGCTACCTAACAAATCTACAAGCTGTTCGGCTGCAGAAGCTTCTCTTAATTATTTGTCAATTCAAAGTCCACAGAATATTGACACTTATAAGATGATTATCCAAGACAAACACACAGATTGCTTTGTCGGAGATTTGTCCATGCCATCTAAGTGGATGAAATTTAACTCTTCTAACTCGATCAATGTTGCTGTTAAGACCAGTGAGGTTTCAGCGCCATGTAGAAAGAAATTTTCCAATTGTTTGTGAGAAGAGCAATCACATTTCAAGGATAGTTTCACACTTTATTTCAAGGTTTCGAAATAAGGTAGACAAAAATTTCCACTAACGCTACTTGATAGATGAATTTGACAAGAATTCCGAAATTGAACTCGCTTCTGAGTACATGGGAAACGATTCTGGCATACCTTCAACTGACCATGACCACTATTGTTAAGTGCACTTACTAGAGTTTTCTTGAACTTGGCTGGATAGGGGGCATTCGACCAAGATATGCCACATTGAGAGCAGAACTATACAATTACGGCATTCTTCTGGAGGTTGGCGGTCGAAAAAATGTTAACTGGAAAAAAGCGTCTTACCTAAAAACGGAATAACCACCGTATGGAGCTCCTATTATTCTGATTTGAGTTCTGTTTTTTTTTGTTATGTTGGTACATCTGTTGTTGACATTCCGTTGAAATCTTAGCATCATAGCTTGACATTTGCAAAAGTTACGTAGCCAAGTGTACATCTACCTCTGTGTGTGTTGACGATTTTAGAAATGGATTTAAATTTGCAACAACGAACTCGTATTGAATTTTGCGTAAAAAACGGATTTAATAGTGCGCAAACGTTGGAAATGTTGGAAAAGTGTTTCGGCAACGATTCTTTAAAGAAAACAGTCATTTACCAGTGCCACCAGTTCACCAGATGATGAACACAGTGACAGACCATCGACATCGAAAGCCGACGAAAACATTGACGAACTAACAGAAATGTTGCTCAATAACCGCAAATTAACCATCAGAGAGATAGCGGAGGACTTGAATATTGCCTATGAATCCGTCCAAGACATTTTGGTTAATGATTTGGGTTTCTGTCGTGTAGCAGAAAAGTTTGTGCCAAAAGACCTTAATTTCATGCAAAAAAGAGACCGTGTTGACGTCGCAAAAGAGATTATTTGCGAGGCTGAATCCAATCCCACATACATCAAAAGGATAATTACTGGAGACGAGAAGTGGATTTATGAGTACGACACGCAATCCAGACATCAGGCAAGTGAATGGCCTTCACCATATGAGCCGAGACCAAGAAAACCACGTCGTTTTTAGTTAAAAAAGAAGGCAATGCTTACGGTTTTCATGGATTACAACGGTGTAGTGCATCATGAATTTTTGCAAGAAGGCCAGACAGTAAACAAAGAGTATTATTTGTGCGTTATGAGACGTTTGCGTGAAGCAATTCCCCAAAAAAACCAGAATTGTGAGCAGAAAACTCGTGGATTTTGGACCATGATAACGCACCGTCACACAGTGCCATAATTATTCGTAATTTTTTGACGAAAAATGCAACAAATACCATCCAACAGCCACCGAATTCATCTGATTTGGCTCCCTGTGACTTCTTTCTGTTCAATCGAATTAAAAAACCACTACGGGGAACGCGTTTCAGGTGAATGGAAAAATCGCAGGAAGCACTGATGGACATACCGAAAACCGAATATAAAAAATGTTTCGAGGATTGGATCAAGCGCTGGCATAAGTGTGTTGCAGTCGATGAGGATTACTTTGAAGGGAACAATGTAGATTTAGATGAATAAACTTGTATTTCAAATTTTCTGAATTAATTCCGAAATTGATGAAGGTGGTATACCGTAATGCATTCTCCCGTGAAAAAACCTGCTGTACGGGATGCGTGTATGTTGACGATGGTAAGTGCTAAGAAAAGTTTGCCTACTAACGGATACTTTATAGCTTTCTTTGCAGCTTCATTCCCCTTGATGCCAACGTGTCCAGGTACCCACGCCAAGGAGAAGTTATTGTATTATGGGAATTTCTAATAATCTCTAAGAAACAGTACTTATTGTTTCCATTTCTTAGGCCATTATGAATTCTCAGTAAGAATTAAAGTACGTTCACTCAAAGTTTAAGCAAAGGAGATGGCTTTATGGATTGCAGGTAACTCTGCAATATGTCCATCAGTTAGTTCTGTAAGAAGGCCTTGGTGGATGGTTGTTGTATGACGGAATAAGTAGAAATGTTGTCCTTATGAGAACCATCTGTGTAAAGATATTCATTCATCATTTCTTGATGAAGCGCATGATATTGTATCTCAAGAGCATCGTCTTTTCGGTGATTGTCAAGGGTGGTATTGATATGCAATCAGTTTCGTTTCCAAGGCGAGTAAGAGTTAAAGACAAAGTGTGGATCAACTTCTAGCAGGGAGAAAGGTGTGTTAGAAAGGCGTAGAACCGTATTATTAAGGGCGGAGATACAAGTTTTACGTTTAATTTTTATTTCCCCAAAATTTACGCGTATTTCTTTGTGAAATGGGTTGGTGCAATCTATTAGCGCCTTACTGATTAAATTAATTCCTCTCTTTGTTACAAGAGGTTCAACCATTGTGTATGCCGCTTCCTCTCTAAGTGCTTCAATTGGCGTAGTTTTAAGAGCATCAATAGTAGTTCTGAACCAAATAGTCCACATCTACGTGGTTAAACCATGTTGTAGGGTTCCGTATACCAGGACGTATGCTATTCGGTGGGCAGTTTCTAAGCGGGCTCCTTTTTTTTGGAACATATCATTTTGAGAACATTCTGTGGTAATTTTAGTTGATTAACTATATGCTTGGTGTGAAGGCACCATTTTAAATTTTTACAAAACATGATCTCTAGTATTTTGATTTCTTTTTGTAATGGGATTGTACATGAGGGGAAACGGAGAGAAATTGCTTTTCCGACAAAAATAGAGGGCTTGAACTTTCGACGCTGGTATAATGGACCAATCTAGTTGGCCCAGTTGTGAATTGTTCCATCAGCTGCTTCTAAAATTTCATTGGCCCGTGTGGGATCACCAGATGCTACAGTATATAAGAGGGCTATTTCAAAATCAACCTCCGAAGTGAAGAACTTTTTTTTTAAAAAAACCAAAAACATTAATTTTTTTGCACAAAATAGTTTTATTAAAATCGAAATTATTTTTCTACATAAACTCCGTTTAAATCTCTACATTCTCGGTAACGTGGGACGAGCTTTTGTATTACCTTCTTAAAAAGTGGCACCGCCAGTGCGTTGAGGCATTGATTCACACCGTTCATAAGTTCTTCATTACTTCCAAAATGTTGAGATGCAATGGACTGTAGGAAGGGTGATTAAAAATATCCCAATTGAACTCCTACACTAAAATTTTTGTGCGTGCAGCAATGTGTGGTCGTGCGTTGTCATGCAAAAGCACCACACCATGGTAAGCATTCCTCGTTTTTTTTTTTCTGGATTGCTCTTTTCTACTTACGTAGAGTTTCACAGTAAACCGCTGCATTTATTGCGTTTCCAAGTTCCATAAACTTGGTTAACAACATGCCTTTACTGTCCCAAAAAAACTGTGGCCATCATTTTTCGACAGGGAAAAGTTTGTTTGAATTTTTTTTTGGCTTGTTTGGGGAATGAGTGTGCATCCATTACTTTGACTGTTCTTTGCTCTCTAAGTATACATATTGGACCCAAGTCTCATCTCCAGTCACAATTTGCTGTAAAAATTCTTTACATTCCATTTCTAAACGTTGCCGTATTGCCGTAAACAGCAAATAACCGACGGTGAATTTGAGCTGCGCCAATTCCGTAGGCTTGCTAAAAATGAATTACACTTCGTACCTCACAGACGGCGAGAGATACAACAATTTCCATGTTAAAACGGCAACTATTGGAAAAATACTGAACGAAAAGGGTCGAAGTACATGTATGTAATGAATTGTAACAAATCGGAGGTTGATTTTGGAATAGCTCTCGTATATTCTCGGCGTAGATTTCTACAAAGTCGAGGTTGCATTCCTGTGAATTAATCTTAACAATTAGCAAGTCTATGTAAGCATTATAGATGACGACGAATAGAGGTGATCCTTGCGGAATTCCATTTTCCAATTTGACTAAGGATGAAGAATTGAAGAAGGACTAAATAAGGATAGCCTTTGAAGCATTCCAGAGATGCAGTTGGATAAAAGCAAGATATGCTAAAACTCTATCGAAAGCCTTTTCTAAATCAGATAACATGACCACACTATGTATGTTGCGATGTTGATAGTTTGGATGTGATCTTGTGTTCAAGTTGGTGTATGAGAGTATGTGCTCCTCTATTTGGCCTAAATGCATGTTGTTCGGGACTTGGTTTTTTCTCCATTTCCCACGCAATTCGTTTCGAAATGATTTTCTCAAAAATCTTAGAGAGAACTGGCAACAGCGGAATAGGGCGGTATCCATAGGGTGTGATATCAAATTCAATTTTTGTAATTTTTTCCAACAGGTATTCTGATTCAGATATTAGGGTTGGCAGGCTTTCTAATCTAAAAGTAGTTTTTTTTTAAGAATATCCGCAAAGGTATTGGCTATTAATTCAGGATCGCTGTGTAGTAAGTCATTGAAATACAAATAAGGAAACGCTTGGGGAGTATTCGAGGATCGTTTTACGAGAATCGATTCCCTCGGAAATATTGCACAATATTTCCTGTAAGCTATGCAGTTTTCTACGGAGGGCCACCTGCGCTCCCATTCTTTTTTTTAACGAAGTTTGCAATAGTAGGGGAGAACCAAATGGGATTCTGTTTGGAATTCTTTTGTTTCGAATAAGGAATGGATTTTGCTGCTGCTATTCTTATGATTTTCTTGAGTTTTGAAGCTTCTTGGTTGGTGTTGTCCGAAACGGGGATGAAGGATGAAAAGACCTCCTTAGTGGATTCGAAGAGATTCTAGTTTGCTTGACTTTCTTTGAAACGTGCTAGTGATTGTTTCTTGTATTTTCTTTCGGATGTCCGTATTAGAATGGGGAAATGGTCTCTTCTCCCAGCTAAAACTTCACAATGAAGTAGGGGTGCAAAAATTCCGGATACAAAAGAGACATCAATAGCTGTGAAGGTGTTTTCGATGCTAAGATAAGTTGGAGAACCATCATTTAGACTGATAAGATTACGGTCAATTTTACCATAGACCCAGTTGAGTTGATGGTGGAATTTGGATTGAGAAATATCCTCCAAAATACCTTGAGTTAAGCGGACTTCGTGCTCTCTATATATGTATATTTGTGAACCTTAAAGGTGTCCTTGTGGGAATTACAATGGTTTGGTGTAGTAATTCCGTAGACGAAGTAATGTGGGAGCTTACGGGAATATGATTTTTAGCCAGGAAACCTATGCCTGATTTGGAATAATCAAAATTTTTGTCATGGGGGAAAGGTGTGTAGTTCTTAACAAAAAAAAACATTGTAATTGTTTTTTTGTAACTATATCTAGCTGGTGTTTTGCTGTTAAACGTTCGAGAAATGGTTTTTTGTTAAGAAAGCCTTGGATATTCCATTGGAGGATTAAATTATCAAAATCTAATGGGGCCATTATTGGTGTGGGGTATTGCTTGGGTATGTATGTCTTCTATATGAAGTGGTGATGATACCTCGGAGGTGATTTCTGTTAATTTTTTGTTGTTTATTCAGTTTGTGGTATTTGTTGAATATTTAGTATGTATTGGGTACACTGGTAATTAGTTTAGAGAGAGCAAAATATTGTTAGAATTTTAATTTTTTTGTAGTGGATGGTTTATTTGTTGATTTTGAACTTGTTAGACATTATTTTTATTAGATTTGTTCTCTGTGGCAGTGGCTATGGTTGTTGTGGTAGTTGGTGATGGTTTTATGTTTGAACAAGTGTTCTGTGTTGGAGGGATCTGAGTTTCGGTAGTAAGCCGGGAGATGGAGGAAGAGATTTGGTTTGTGTTAATTTGTTTTGTGGTTTCGTTTTCATTTTGTTTTCTTATAATTTCTGAAAAAGTTGGATTTCTACTATTGCGTTTCTTGGGAGCTGGCAGTTGGTGGAGACGGGGGTTATCGTTATATATTCCACGCCTCGCGAACTGTACAATGACGATCTATAGGGTGATTTATCGCAAGGTTTCAATAGGATTTTTTTTTTTGACAAATCTCTCTAAGATCTACCAAGATCTACTTCATCATTCCCTTGGTTCCCAGCTCTTAAGTCTTTCTGTTAGTTTTTAAGTTGAAATGAACCAAGTAAATGGGAGCCTCAGCGAAGGCGAGTACGGTGCGTTATCTGAAATTCTAGGTTCTGAAAAAGGAGTCCGAACATAATGGTCCTTCGAGCCGGATAGTTATACATGAAGATGACTGACGTTTTCAATGTACAATATATTATGGAGATAAAGACTTTTCAACTTAACACCTAACACCGGCATCTTCATTTCGAAGAATTTCCACAGGGATCTGCCATGATAACAGGCCGTTGCAATATGAATGTCTTTATCGCAGCTGTAGTAGTGCGGATTCCACCAAAACCATCGTCAGCGGGCATTGGGAATGCGTCACAGATGAGGGTTCAATTTTCGAAAATTCGAATCAAATTAAAAAAAAAAGTACTTGAAGATCTACCAGCCGATAAAAACATTGGGTTTACGTTGGCACACTGTGTACGACTGCTTTACGTTCAAGGTCCACTACACTAAACTAAATCTTCGTGCTGAGTTTGCTGATGTCTTTGAGTCTATAGGATTCCTAGCACCATACCTCATAAAATACACGATTCCACTACAGTATTTCTGGGAAAAACAGGTCGATTGGGACGACCAGATTTCTCTGCTATATATAGGGTGATTCATCGTGAGGTTTGATTTTCAATAGGACAGATCACACGTGACTCCTATTAAACTGTTTTGTCGTTTTTGTTCAGTATTGTTTGGCAAGTCATCATGGAAAGACTCACACCACAACAGCGTTCCCAAATTGTTCAGCTGTATTACGAAAATCAGCGTTCTGTGAGAAATGTTTGTCGTGCGATTTGAGGAACTTACGGTGCGCATAATCGACCTACTGAAACAACTATTGCCAATACAATTCGAAAATTAAAGTCCCAATTTACATTAATGGATGATACCCGACCAGTTAGCCGACATCCAGCATGTAGTGAAGAGACTATAGCAGCTGTAGCTGAGAGTGTACGTGAAGACCGTGACGAATCGATTCGTCGTTGTTCGCAGCAGCTTAGCTTGGCGTATTCGACAACTTGGTGTAGTTTACGTGAGGATTTCAACCTAAAAGCGTTTTGTGCAAGAATTGAAGCCAGGCGACTTGAATTCGACAACTTGGCGTATTTTACGTGAGGATCTCGGCCTAAAATCATACAAAATTCAACTTGTGCAAGAATTGAAGCAAGGCAACTTGAATTTTCGTCATAATTTCAGTGAATGGGCTCTGGAAAAACTCAATGAAAATCCGGTGTTATATTGTGAAGTTTTGTTCAGTGATGAAGCTCATTTCTGGCTCAATGTATATGTTAATAAACAAAACACCTTTTCTATGGGTATATGTAAAGTCTCAGGTCTTCAGGAATAAGCCAACTGCGTTTGACGCTTTAGAAGCCAACATTACTCGTGTTATACGCGAGATACCAGTCGCTATGCTCGAACGAGTCGCCCCACCACCTCAGACGTAGTCATGCCCAAAATTAACAAAATATCGTTTTCAAAAAGTAAATGCTATGAATTGCTTTTTTAGCGGACAATATAAGTTTTAAGTTCACTTCCAAATTTCTGTGTTTTATTTTACATTGTAACTCAAACCTTACGATGAATCACCCTATACTTTGATTTTGTTTACGGATTTGTAACGGAGGAAAGATGGACAAGCTGAATCGTATGATGTATGCGTTTCCTCTTTACAATTTATGCAATACATGCGAGTACAAATGTCATGAGGTGGGGGTAGGCAACATTGTTTGTAGATAATTGCATTAGTACACCTGTTTTTGGTGCGTGTACTTCCTTTGACACAAGGTGCAGCGCATGAGATTGGGAATAAACTCCTCCACCTTGCAGTTGACCCAACCAATCCTAATTTCACTGGGACGGCGAATTTGATCAAAGGTCAGTATTGCTGCGCCGGTAGGAACTCTCATCGTCTTTCGCACTTCTGTTACTTTAAATTTCTTCAGTTCTCCTAAGATTTCTTCTTCGGTTCTGTTTATTATATGTATGTTTGGAGAAAATTCTTCCCTGAACTGAGTTAAGATTTAGGTGATTGGTTATTTTTACCGTTACGGAATCAACGAGCTTGGCTGTCAAAAATTTTTTTGCTGTGGTTAAATTAAGTACCTTAAGAAGGTGATCACCTGATGGCTTTCACTTCCAAAATATTTTTTGATAGATGCTCGAAGCCTCGATTTATTCGGATTGGATTTGGTGGAGAGGGAGCGAGGGCATTCGCTTACCTTCTCCATTCCGGTGACAACGATAAAACGCTGAGTGTTGTTGTCATTATTTACTGTTGGCAGTTGAGGAAAAAAGTCATCGGGGTGTTTGCGCTTTGTTTTTTTCTTATACTTCAACCTCCGGTTCGAGGTCTTTAAAACAGTTCTGCGGAGGGGACGGGGTCTCGACCCGGCCATCTTGTGCGATACGATTCATGTATTGAGGAATTATTTATTTAAATGATTGCAATTAATAAGAGCGAAGGAATTTGTAATGAAAAATAAAAAGAAAAGGAAAAGCTACCACTTGTTTCAATTAAAGATAAATCAAGATCAAACTACGGAAAAAAAAAATTCTCGCTGTAGAAAAACATGACCGTACTCGGCGTTTGCCAGGAGAGAACTGAATTCTAAATCTTTTCTGTCCGACAGTAAAATTTTGGAGATCATCATGATCAAGTAAACATCCAACGACCGATAGTCTATTACTATCCGTCTAACTCTCTTCCTGCATGGATGATAAATTTCGAATATCATTTCAACAAACTGAGAGATGTGGGATTAATGAGGCAATTCTTTGGTTCTTACTCGTGATATCGGAGAAGCAACAATAATTTATAGCGGTCGAACTGCAGCGATTGCGAGCAGTTTTTTGAAGACATTAAAATCTGTCGAAGTATTTTGAATAATGACCACAACATAGTTAAGATAAGCTAGATAGTGTAGACCAGAGGCATGTTTTGACGAAATTGGTAGAGAGGTTGAGATGGACGAATATAGCTAGAGACCGCAAACTTAGTTCAACTCTAATAGGTCAAGACCTGTGGCTAATAGGAGAAACAGGCAGCCTACGTATCTACGTATCAGAAGACCTTACACTTAAAAGCTAAAATAACACAAAAAATCACAAAATCATAAGGCGATAGCGGACAAATCAAGTACGCAAGAGAAGAAGGATATTCGCAGTCTTCGATAGGCATCCCTTTTTGTCAAAACGTATCAATCTCTAATACCAGCGCCGCTTTTCATCAGACGTATTCAGTTTTGTACTATATGGTATAAATACATACTATCAGTCGCAAGGCTATGGACTACCACTCGTCGTCGTACTATCACCAACCAATTGATTGATAATCCTGGCTTAGTACCACCCCAACCCACCATAACTACACACGAATTTTCATTATAATTTACACTTGACCTGCTCCGGTGATCTAGATTTTCTTCAAAAGGGTAACTTTCAGTATCAGCCAACCCCTCTAACCTTGCAATTCACTCACTCGTTTCTCCATGCACGTCACTATAACATGCCACTTCATCATGCATATAACATGTGCAATCATTTGACTTCCCACAAAACCAAGAATTTAAACATGGAGCGAACCAACAAAAATTCTATGAAAAACTACCCCTGCGTCACGATTGCATGTTTCAAAAATAAAAAAAAATAAATAAAGAAGGAAACAACATAACCTCATCTAACAAAACTTAGCAACAAGTAGTTCGTTCAATTAGCCAAGCAGCAACTATTACACTACTCCTCCAGGGTAGAACAAACTCTTAAACCTCTTTCGAAAATTTTAGTTTACAACCCTTCAAAAGAGTATAACATGCCACTCATTCTCATGTCTCTTATGTATCTTCTGTGGAATCCGCCTCTAACCCTCAGTTCTACATTCATTCATTGCAGAACACAGAAAATGCAGAAAACACAAAAGACAGCTGATGGTGCGCGTTCCCCTAGAAACTTTTTGCACATGTTTTGATGAAAGTTTGATTGACTTATTTATACCCTCGAGTAGGGGTTGCTTTCAACTTTGAATAGGTCATAGGTAAACCAAGTGGTGCAAAGCACTTTTCACTTTCATACCAATCGACTACCAACGAATTCGATGAGTTGAGGGTTGTAGAATTTATTAAGAGTTTAATCAGAAACGAACCCTAAATCAGACCAGAGGCAAACCACCTCGTAACCAATTAGGGTTTTATCGAGAGGGTATTAGCTTTGTCTATAAACAGAGGGCGAACGGCCAGATCAGATCTATTTCCGGATTGAACTTTGCCTTTTTTACTTCTTAACTAGAGCATTTGGGGAATTGGATTCCGGATAGTAAATTAGAGCAGCCCAATTGGCAACCCTCGCCCTCCTCCTCCACCATCTCTCCCAATCCACTACCATTTGCGATTAATTGCATAATTAGACGATTGATCATGATCTCAGGGTAATTTAGCGTTGGCGTAGTGCCTTATTGGCGCTTGCTTTTGTTGTTGTGCTTTGTTGTTGTTGCTCTGAATTTTTATTATGATATTACTTTTCCTTTTTTTGTTGGAAATTACGCATTCAAATTCAAATAGGCCGACAATAAAATTAATGGCGTTGGTTGGACGTTTTCAGTATTTTTCGCTGGTGCTATGGGTTTTATTTTATTGCCAGCAATTACAAGGATATCATGATTGGCAATAGTTGCGGATTGCGTACCATTTAATTAACATTACGTTTTTCAACAGTTAATTTCGTTATTCGTAGACCGCATGAGGTCGTATTCTCATTCGCATCTACGTGAATAATTTCGAAAATATATGCAGAGGTACGAGATGGATTTATGAGCACTGTTCTAGATGTATTGTTTCTGCGGAGAGATACTAAAAATGAGCTAAAAAAATTTATTCAGTTGTTGGAATGTGCAAAAGTCATCGGAGTTTTTTGTTCACTTCTTTTCTGTAATTTTTTTGATTTTTTTTTCGGGTTTCCTCTGAAAGGTGCTCGCAGTTAGTTGTCTTAGAATAATTGAATAAACGATTTGCTTGGAATTTTTCTGGTCAATTTGCGGACTTTACGTCCTTGCTACGTGTTGTTGTGGTGGGTGTGACAGTGTTTTTGGATAATAGGTCAAACACTTGATTAGGTCAAACAGCAGTTCAGTTGAGTGTTTCCTAAGGAGGAAATTAAACAGCAAGTAAATGCGATAACTATTTGCAATACTTTGTATGACATCTGAGCAACATAATTAGCTTCCAGCATCCCAAAGTCTCTATCACATGCTTTGTCTAGCTTATGACGTATCTACATGCACATAGCTCCTAAAACCAAAGGTAAGACTTTGCTGATGGGCAATATTGGAGGCAACACCTTCATTAGCATCTTAGCATTACATCTTTTGGAAACCCAAGAGCCAACTCATCTGAACTGTCCTTGAAATTATTATGATCACTGTGAACGATAGAACTTATTAAACTGACGAAAAGGTTAATAATCTCTGCAAACATCCTGATTTCCATTCAGGCAACCTCTTGCTCCCTTTAAGTCAATCTACCATTGGATACTCAATATGTTGATGCCAACCATCATGATTGTCTTACGTTTAGGATTACTAGAAAACTCAACTTAGTTTTTTCTCATAGAAAACTTCATTTGATAATTAAAATAACAATATTGCCTGCTCTATGCTAATCACTCTGATATAGAGGAAGCATTGAACGTCTCTTTTTATATAAACTTGGCATTCCAACAATAACCTCTCCATTGAATGTGGTCATCGGCCAGCTGCCAACAGTTGCGCAGTTATCTACAATAACACCCCGACGCGTTTTTTTGATCAGCTTAATGTAGTGTACACATTGTAAAATTCTTCCTCCAAAGCATTTGAAGAATCGTGGGTTCAAAACAAACAGGAATACACTCATCCTTCGCTAAAGTCCATGCTTCTGAGTTATAGACCAGGATTGAGATGTTGAGTATCTAATATGAAGTATCCTTACTGTTTCTTGCGTTATTAGTAAAGTGACTTCTTACACAGTGTCTGGCGAGTGTGACTCTACGTTTGAGTTCTGGTGGTGTAGGTAAACACCCTAATTCTCCTCTCTTCTTGTTGGTCTAGCCTTAGTCCTATTCAAAGTCGGGTCCTCTTGTACTCCTCCTGCTCCTCCTCCTCCTCCTCTTGTATTGCCAGATTTCTCAGCCCTGGGATATCTAGTTATCCACATTCCTCTCTCTTATATCTTTTTTTATAGTGTTACTCCAGGGTTTGGGTGATCTAACCGGTCCTCATCTTATCTCTGACAACTCCATCGTTTGTCTAACTGCGTGGCCTTCCGATCTTCCCAGGACATGCCCATATCATCGGACGCGGTTTTTTTAGTGTTTTTTACAGATCGGTGTACTGGCCCACCTAAGCAAGTAGTTTTTGTTCACGTTTCTTGCACTCATAGGCATACATCATTCCAGGTCTAGTAACAGTTTTTACATATATTTTCCATATATTTTGCTCTTTAACTGTTGTAGAATCTTTTTATTACATAGTACACCAGATGCGGCCCTCCAGCTTTGCTAAGCACACTGGATTCTGTAAGTAACTTTCTTAAATAACCTATCCCCACTGACATATGATCCAATGTATTTTAAGTGATCTAATTCTTTGATGAGTTGGTCTTCTACAATATTTTGAGATATACCAAGCTGCCATCGACTTCAATAAAACAGAATTCAACCAAGAGCGTGCATTCACCCATACGGATAGCATTTCTTGCAGGTTCGTTTCGACATCTACTAGAGCAGATGACAAAGCACCAGCTTTGATATTATTTTTTTTAACTTAACACAACAACTTCTTCTGATGACAAATTCTCATCCTGATAGGTCCTGCTGGTGCTCTCTATATCAATTACCATAGTAAATATCTCAGTTGTAAATCCGTCTTGTTCCCGGTCCATCTCATCGCCTCCGATTATTGTTCTGCTGCAGGTTATCAACCATATTTCTAACACCAAGTTCATGGACTATGCATTGTAAACGAATAATAAATCCGAGAAGGAAATCGGGCATCATACTAAATAAGTACGAAACCCAACCATCACCGCTTGGCATCTCCAGGGCTTCAGCTAGATAAATTTCCGAATTTTCTGCAAACAGACATTGCCCTGTTATTTAGAGGACAACATTAGAAAGATTACGGAAGCTGCTAGTTGTAGCTGCAAACTTGGATCATTCCCCTCCTACATAACTAGACACAAGGTCCAACAAGTCCTGTAATTGAGCGATCCTCTTCATTAATCCTGTGCATCTTCGAAATCCATCAGTAAACAACTCGTACAAAACTAAGCTGGATGATCTTAAGAATGATCCAATAAAAATAAGTAAACTCATGCGTTTGAAGGGGTATGCTGCACTTTTGCTTCTGCAAGCCGAAGCACTTGGCGCAACAAGGTTGGAGATTTTAAGCTTTGACGCCAATTTTTCTTACTTATTTGTGCTTATAGTAGTGGCACTTCCAAAAAAACAGCAATGCAAGCAGGCTTTTAAACTTATTGGATATGATTCCTATACGCAGAAAGCTAAGACAAGTAACCATTTGTATGCATTTCGACAACAACTGATGGCTGGCTTTTCAACTGCAATCGCAACAACAACAAGCTTACCAGGTTCAGCAACAATCACCTTATCCTGTTTTAGACATATGTACATGAAATTGTTTGATGCCAGCATCCAGTATGGTTCAGGTAAAAAACCAATACTAGTCGTGAACTGGTGGTATAGGCAATGTAGTTGTTGTCTCTAGCAGAAAAACGAAACAAAAACCTCAAAAGCCGAATTATATGCTTAATCAACTTCTTCAGACCTCAATGCCATACTATATCATCAAAGTAAGACAGCTGCTGATCCAAATCCTCTTTCCTCGAGTAGCATTTCATCTGCACCAAAGAATGCTGCTAAAGATTTAGCATCTTATTGCTACTGCGATCTTCCAACAGCACCGCAGAAAATGTGAAATTTCATATCCCCTTCGAAATCTGCATACATCCACGTCTGTAATACAGTTTTGGCACTTAATGAAACACAGGTAGATCCCCGTCAACACCTCTTAGATCACTCTGATGTGAAGCTACCTGACTACGAACTGGTGCCACTATTCTTCTCTCATCGCGGTCTCGTCATTTACGTGCGTGAGCTTACCGTACTCCATCAAACTTTGATCCATGTTCCAATCAGGAATTCAATTTCGTGTTTAAAATTCCCTCTTCGTAAGCAAATTGTCCAATATTGCTGTATTAACAGAAGCCCCAACGAGTTTGTTGGGCTGTCTGACTCCATTAAAAGAATTGTATCCCTGTATCCTCATTCTGAGATCGTTATTACGGGCGATTTCAATATACACAATTCTGGTTGGCTTCGACAATCTGAACAGACAACACCCAAAGGACGGCCAACCCAACACTTCCAGATAGTAGTTTGCTCCCGCCTACACTTAAGTGTCGAATCTTCAATAAACCGAAACCACTTTCGCACTCGTGTAGTAGCAAGAGCACTTAAAGATTTTAGCATTCACAAATCTGATGCCCAGATGGCATATCTCCCCTTCTTTAGCTTTAGCATACATCATTCTGGTGAAAGCAAGATAGTTATACTTGATATTTCTAAGGCATTTCACAGAGTTTGGCATGAGGGTCTTTCGTCGTAAGTGGGTGCGTTTTAGAACGATAAATCTCTTCTTCAATGGATTAGACAACTACCTTTCAGTGCGTTCAATTTAAATGCTGTGCTCCTGCTGGTCTCTTGTCTGCCACTTCTAATCCAATATATTCCTTTGCTAACGACAGTACTTCCTGCTTCATTCACGGACTTACGTTCATATTCTACGGCTGTAGAACGGCAACGCCAGCGTATCCTTACCTCATTCAATTCCTATGTAAACAGCAATTTAAAATTTTCCATTCTCAGACAACTTAAGTTGAAATGACCACATATTCGATGTAGCCCAAAATGCAAGGAATCGTCTAGGTTTCCTAAAGCGATGTTAGAAATATTTCAACCTCTCTGATCTGGGCTCAATATATCACATTTGGCATTCATCCACCCAGAATTGGAGTACACATCTGGTCAGGTGGTCCTAAAACATCTCTGATTTTTTAGTGCGTTAAAATTTATAGATGACGCCAATACTGCACAGTCAGTTGACATGTTTAAACGCCAACACATCGTCTCTTGTCTCACTTTGTTCTATAGCTACCTCAAACCCACTTTCGGACGTACATTAAAATATCGTGATTCTAAACATTTCGTCGAAACTTTTATCAGTTGCGCTTTTCTTTTAATTTGACACCTACACATTCTATCTTTAACTCTTCTTCTAATTATTCAAGGATCACTTTCTGTATTTTCTGATTTTTGCTATACACGCACATACACATACTCAGATAGCCTGCATCTAGATACATTTTGTTCATCTCTTCTTTGTATTTATGTCATCGTGTTAAACATGGAAAATAAATCGGACGCGATCTATATTTTTGTGGAAGACTTACGAATATGTTTCAAGAGACTCCACATGGATAATGCTCGGAACATCTTTTACTAAAACAATTTGTATCTTTCCTATATTTTGTACATATACATGGAGTATTGCATCACTAATTTTCTTATAATTATAAAGTACTTACAAGAAAATTACTTTTTCGGCTCTTTTATGCTTCGAATATCATTGGTTGCGAAGCGAATCTCCTGTGACAAATTCGTTACAAAAAATAAATTCTTTCCTTGCACCGAAGCATCACCATCAATAACCGCCGACCCTGAGTGATTTCATTCATTTCGATGTAGTTGGCTAAATCGAAAGTGTTGAGCAATTTTTTTGCAAAGTAAACACTTTAGTCAGTCGCACTGCAACAGCCAGTGAAAGTGAATTTCTATTCATCTCTTAGTGAATCAGTTCAAAAGAATTTTTTTTTTTTTTAAATTACTTATCAAATGTTATCAGAAAAATATTGAACAATTCAAAACCAAAAGGACCTACGGACCTCACAACAAACCAATATACCCAGCCGACTTCTGTAAGCATTAAGTAGAATTCAAATATTTTCCTAAACTCTGTGTATTCGAAAATTTGGTTGCGTTTTCATAATTTCTATCATTTGACGTCATGCCGGGAGGCAAAGAATTCAAATATCAAAAATAGAACTGAATTTTTATTTCGATTTCGGCATTTGATATTCCAGAGACAACTGTGTGCCAAATTTAAAAAAAAAAAAAGGGAGAAACAAGAACAAAATGTTGCAAAAAATAATTCTCTGAATAATGGCTTTTTATACACTCAGATCTAAATTTAATAATTTATTAGATAAGCTATATGGAATGTTGGGTTGTTAATAACAATTGTATTTTTAATTTTGAAATAATTAAGAAAAATAATATTTCTCTTTGGGAACAAAGCGTTTCAGAGTGTTTATTGCGTTTAAAGCTTCTTCTTCTTTTCTCATATACATATACTCGTATGTATCTAATGCTACATATTTCTTAATTTACGGACCTATGAACCACTCTACAGGCAGCTTTGGTTGGTTCAAATATTATTCTTCGGACTTCGGCTAAAACTTGGGCTTATACTGGTTTTTTAACCAACTTTTCAGATAACTTTCTTTGTAAAGACTGAAGTACTTTCATTATCATTTTTTTTTTTCTGCCGACTAACGAGACATTCGTAACATTTTCATGTCCATCGCTGTAATATTTGCTTCTCATACAGAGGCATTTTTCTCTCACAAAATACTGCAGAGTTTTCGAACCGTTTAAGTCACTGCACGATACGAGTAGGCTGTGTGCGACATCGTCTTTGCAATTTAACGACGTAACCTATGTATCTATCTTAAATTTGTTGCACTTTGTTGCATAATGACTCCTTCTAAATTATTTCAAATGCAGCAATCTTAATACAAATTTCCGTAATTACAGTCAAACACTGAGCACACTTTTGCTTGATTGTATGGTCTCAACAGTCCTCCTCGGGTTCTGTGACAGTTGAAGATCAAAACCTTACAGAAATTCATCCGTGTTTGGATGGAGTTTGTGGTGAGGGAACAATAGGTCGTAGTTTTGGGTCCCGTCGGGCTAATCACCTTCGTGAAGACCGTGAAAGCATAAGGGAAGCCGCAAAACCAAAAAGGTCGGAAACATCAGATAAGTTGATAGGTAGAAGTGTTTGTCTCGTAAGATCCGTCCGTTTTGATAACACAACTCACGTTAAAGAGTTTGTGTATAATTTTCAGATAAATATGTGGAGTTCAGAAAATGAATAATGTTGCAGGATTGTATGTCAGGAATCTCTGATAATTCGTTGTAAAAGGGTTTGCAAAGTGTGTCATGACTGGTTGTAGCTAGTGCTGCGCAATCACAAGGAAAGTTGATTATGGCTTTATTTTTGTGTAAGTTGTTACAGCTACGGTGACCCGTGCTAATTACTGTGATTCTTGCTGTCTCGGTGCGAGTTCTGTTGATTAGTTCATTCGTCCTGGTTTTGTTGAAAGCGGACCATAGCTATCTGGATATGGTACAGGTTTACAAACTTAGAGAATTCTATCCTTGATGAGTCACACATCTGCTTAGAGCATCGATTCTCTCATTCAACTCTTTGTTACCGTGGCTGGGAACCCAAAAGAGAGTGATACTAAGCCGAGCGCTAATCTGCGTGATAACGTCCTTGCACTGTTCTATTAGGTTAGAGAAACGAAGTGAGTGGAACGATTTGATGGCAGCCTGGCTGCTAATAAAGATTTCTATGTTCTTTATGGTAATAGAGCTAATTGAGTTTCTCTATTTCACTAATCGCTAGTACCTCTGCCTAACAGGTGCTCGAAGAGTCTGGAAGACGGTACGATTTTGATACTTTCAGTTCCTCTAAGAAGACATTTGCTCTAACGTCGAATTACATCTTGGAACCGTCATCGGTGAAGATTGATGCTTGGTATTTCGATAGAGGTAGACTATTGTTCCATTTTGTAGTTTCCGCGATGTGAACTTGGATGTTACTTAAATTGAATTTTGATATCGAGTAGTCAGTTGTAATCCCTAGGAAACAGATCAACACCTTTACAATGACCGTATAGTTTCGGGGACCAGAATCCAAATTCTCTGAGTTTGATAGTACTACGTGTATGATGATGTATTTTATGATAAGTAGCACATTGAGAGCTTCTCTTTCCAAATACCAGCCATTTTTGGACTCTGTTACGTTTTGTGATGTTATATGCTTTGCACTTTCGACGATTTGCCTTTCTGAAAGCCAGGACTCTAGGTGCAGAAGCAAGCTATTTTCTAAGCTTTCTCTGATATCGACGTCAATACGTAATTCTTTCCATTGCTTGATTTAGGTATTTCCTTTGGCTTTTCCCCAAGACCTAAATAAGGTTATTAGGGTAGGTACAAAGAAGTCCAGACTTTTTGTAGCAGAGCTGGAAAAAATTCATCTATGCCTGGTACCTTCTATAGTTTAAATTAGTTGATAACCCACTTAACCTTTTCCAAACTAAAAATTTTTCCGGATAAACTATTGACTCTGATGAGGTTTCTTAGAAGTGAAACCTCCATTGACTGTCCATAAGGCATGTCAATAATAAATGACCCTGGGAAGTGAACCTGAAGCAAGGTTTTCAGGATTTTCTCACGATCGCGTATGATTGTGCTATCCGATATTGATCTTATACATATTCTTCTACATTTATAAATTGCGTTTCATTCCACGCATAACTAATTATTTACTTCAGAAAAGATATTTTTAAATTCTTTAATAAAACCTTTTGGCTCCGTCCAGATGGTCGAAGATACAAAAACAATAGGCAAAACCAGGACTACAAACGAGAATATAAACAATTCCGAAGCCATCTAACCAAACAAATAAACAAACAAAATGTTGTTATTATAAACATTAATTCATTAAGGCAAACAATAATTCTAAACAAACATGGAAAATTATTAACCCAATACTTGAAAGAAAATCAATGAATTTGGACCTTTGATCTAAATGATTTTAAAAATTAACAAATCGGTTGGTACAAACATTTCGACTGGAGGTCTGAAGCCGGCACACAACGCTCAATGTTTTTTTAATAATTCAGCATAAATGAAATGTATAAATGAAAGAAAATGGCCTTGGCCATTATTATTATTATCAATAATATCAATATGAGTTTGGAGCAAGCATATATTATGTACCATACAAGACAAATTTGAAATATCCATAGTCCAGCCACTCTACCAGGATGTCGATGGTATTCCAATTCCACCCTTTTTCGGCAGAACAGGTAGAGTGGTTCCCATTTTAGGGAGTTCCGTCAGCCTATAATTTTCTTCAATATGTCTGTCTGTGGTGAAATCTGTTGTCCACTTTAAGGCGAATAGCTGCCTTCGAAAGACATAGACATGCTGATACGTTATGTCATCAAAATATTTTAAAGGTGCGTGTCATCGTTTAATGGCTGCTTAAAAAAAATAGAAAATATAAAGTAAACATAAAAGATTACTTAAGCAGCAAAGAATTTCCAAAATATGGAGTTCCACAAGGTTCAAAGTTGGGCTATTTGATTTTTATCATTAACATTTCAGTCCTTAAAGAGAGCACTGCTTTTGCTTACGCAGATAGTGCTCATTTACAAAAATGTAGACACGGCTGAAAGAGTAACACAGAAGACTCCACCAACAAACGTCTTCAACCAACTTGATATTAAGCTACCTGCGTCCAATTTCGCAAGCTTAGTTCGCTGAAGTCTCCTACCACCTGCATGATGCGCCACCTGAGTTGCGGTCTTAATTACCACTGCGCTGTCCCTCGGGGGCGGATTCGAAGAATTTTCGGAGCGGAGCATTAATGCCCATTTGCTCTACATGACCCAGCCATCTCAATTTAGCTAAGTCTATGACACTGTGCGGCCCCTACAGTTCATCAATGTATCTTCTCCTCCATTCACTGTCTATGCAGATGGGACCGAAACTTACCCGAAGAATTTTCTTCTTAAGCCAGTGGGGTGGCCGTGGTGTAGTGGTAAATGCATACACTCCTCAAGCAGAGGGTCGCGGGTTCGAATCGTAGAATTTGCATGTAGTTATACGAGAATCCCGTCGTCGTCAACTCTGACATAAAGGCACAACACTGATGTTGGAGTGGTTGCTTTCTGGGCTAAATGTAACGAACCAACAACTAGCACTAGCTCGTCCCGTCCAGTTTGATAACCACCTCTGGGAAAAATATCGAAACCTAATACACCTGAGTTTCAAACTACTACACCACCCGCCCGCGCCCTGGAGAAAAGCCAGTTAAAGGGTATTCATATCCCCTTAGTGCGCGCGCGGGATTATAAAAAAAAAAAAGCCAGCACCCTCATCCAATTTCGATAAAGTCCATGCCTCTGTGCCATACAGCAAGACTGGGATTATCAAGATCGTATATAAGGTCACTTTTATTATTTGAGAGAGGTTTTTGCTAGTCAACTGCCTTCTTAACCCTAAGAGGCGGCGAATGGCTAGAGTTATTCTTCGTTTGATCTCAGCGCTTCACTGGTATCTTTGCCTGAATCAATAGCGGAGCCGAGATAGACAAATTACTTAACTACCATCTATCGATGGACGTTCTTTCCGAGACGTCGGTGTTTGATGTCCTTTCTGGCTGACAGGGTATACTTGGTCTTTCCTCCATTGATCGTTAAACACATATTCGCCGCTTCCGCCTGAATACTCGCTAACATCACACTGCTTTCTTCAGATTATGTCAATATCATCGGCGTATGCGAGTTAGTGGACGCACTTTTAAAAAATTGTGAGTTTTGCACTATTCTTTTAATATCTAAAGTCTCGGTGAGTTCTTTACCGACCTTGATGAGGCGTTTATTCTCCATCGTCATTCTGCACAAACGGACAAGTTTCAGAGGGATGCCAGGGATGCAAGGGATGATGTCCTACGTGGCCTTAAAATCGATGGGTAGATGGTGTGTATCGATTTAGAGCTCTAAAATTTATTCCAAGATCTGCTGCAATGTGAATATTTGGTCAATGATACACTTTCCTGGCCTGAAGCCACATTGATGTAAACCAATCAGGTGTTCACACAATATGGCAGATCTTGTAGGCTATGAAGACTGATGCCTCTGTAGTTGGCGCAGTTAAGGGGGTCTCCTTACTTTCGTCCGACTATATTTTACAGATGAGTTAGTGTATGTTCCTTACTAAGCTATCGTCTGCCGTTTGAAGAGCTCGATAGTCAGGCCTCCGCCCTAGCAGATTTGTTAGACTTAAGCATAGATATGGCTATCTTCAAGTCAGATGGGAGGAATTATTGATCTACACTCAAATGGGTAGGCGTCATGATATACTTTTTGTTTGCGGGAAGTGTTGATTTTCTTCTTTCATTCGGAGAAAATGGCGGCTGAAGCTTATCGAGAGCTCCAGAAATATTATGGAGATGCTGCTCTAAGTGAAACAACTTGAAGTAATTGGTTCCGTCATTTTTAAGACGGTGATTTCGGTGTTGACGACGTCCGCGAGAGGGAAGTCCAAAAGACTTCAGTCGAAGACGCTGAATTGGAGGCACTGCTCGATGTGGGTCCGTACCAAATGCAAGAAGAGCTTGCCTTAGCATTAGGAGTTACCCGCAAAGTCATTTCCAAGTGATTGCATGCGTTGGGAATGATTCAAACACAAGGAACTTGGGTTCCTATTGATATACGTAAAACGTCGTTTTTTCGCCTGTGAACAACTTCTCCAGCGACAAAAAAAGGGTTTTCTTCACCGCATCGTGATAGGTAATGAAAAATGGATTCATTACAGCAACTCAAAAAAAAAAGTTATGGAGACTGCCCGGTCATGCTTCTACATACGTCGTCGGCTCTGCCGAATATTAACGCTGCGAAGGGTATGCTGTGTATTTGGTGAGACCAGGTCGGTGTTGCGAACTGATTAAACCCAACGAAACCATCACTAGAAACCGATATCGATACAATTGATGTGGCTGAGCAGAGCACTGTGCGAAAAACGGGCACAATACGAGCTGAAACAAAAAAAAGTGATTTTACAGCATGACTCACGTTTCCAAACCCATTAAAACCTACCTGGAAATCCTCCAATGGGAGGTCCTTCCCTACCCGCCATATTCCTTAGATATTACGACGTCCGATTATTACTTTTCCCGTTCGATGACACATGGTCTGACTAATCAGCAGTTCCGCTCATATAAAGACATCAAAAAATGGCTTGATTCGTGGATAGCCTCAAAAGACAAACTTTTACCTTAAAAATATCCGAGCTGTGCCAGGAAGATGAAAGAAAGTTGTATCTAGCGATGGACAATACTTTGAATGATTCATTTCTAACCACTTTTTCACAATAAAGTTGCGTTTTCATTAAAAAAAAAAAACTAGTAAAACTTCTAAATCTCATTTCCCGGACCGTGCGCTTCTTATGCTGAGAAGTTGGCGATTGTCTCACCTTTTCGTAATCAGCTCTAGTCCTTCTTTGCAGCGCCGCTTAGCTTAGCTTAGCTGCATGTGCTTGCAGTCACCCGTTGTCAAACCAAGGGTTTAGTTGTAGTGGCCGAGTGAAACGCAGCATGGCTTTTTGGCAATCTTCCATATTTGGCATAGGGGCTCTTTAGCGATTGATGGAGACTCATTTGGAAAAGAATTAAGCGATCATTTGCGATTGTAGCCGTCCGACATCGATGATATCTGCAACTGTACCTTGGCCATGTTGGAAGGAGGGTTCCTTGCGTCGATTGCAATGTACCATAGAGGAGTTTTCCAAGTCCACTTATAAATATCGAGATGCGGAAACCGCGTACAGGCTACGATATTATTTTGCCCCGCTTGATTGACTTGAATCAGTTATCGGAGATGATGACGCAGTCTATATCTTCCGACAGTACTACCAAGGACGTCTTCTCTTTCTAGCTTTGCATAAAAATCGCTAAAGACAATTTTATTGTCATAGCTGCAATACAGCTCGTAAGTCCCGTTCAAGTGCAAATACGAAGTTCGTTGGTTTAAGTTTATTTATCCATAAATAAACTGGCTCAACAAACCTTGCAAATGTACTACGAAATCCATTATTGCGTATAGTTTGCTCGATAATCTAAGCTGTGTCGTTGCCTTAGCAGTTCTCTCATCGAGTAGTTAGAAAAGGATCTGTTCCGTGAGAGCGTATTAACCAATTATATCATCTCTCCTTGTGGCTGCATCTGCAGCTTTTTCACACTGCTATTCGTAGTCCATCGGCGACGTCTGGCACCACTGGAAAATAAGATATTGTACGTAGATCAACTTGGAAAGACGGACTGTTTCCGCATTCGTAGAGAATTAATTCGATGACTGTTTTACCCTTTGTTGCTCGTGGCCTTCTTCCTGAAATTGACGATGAATGCTGGCCTTCTACTGACGCGAAAACGTTGTTATTTTTACCGCTTATTTTTCTCCCATCGCTTCCTACTTCTATTCTACAAATTTCGTTTTTGATCAAGAGGAATTGACACCACCAAGTTAAACTACTTCTTCATCCCTTCAATGTTCACAGGAAGAACATAACAAAGTTCATGAAACCCTACGTCTGACACCAGAACTATTACCTACTGAATGAATGGTGATGCCAGGAATTATTTTTTCCTGTTTTTTTAGTATACCACCTGGATTTGAACCCAAATCTCTTAAGTAGTAGCCGGACATATCACTACATTTCTTATCAAACCTGGTCTAAGCTGTCTCGATTAATGAAGCGTTTAAGGCGGCCTCATTCCTTAAGTGTGAGAACTTTTAGAGTAGGAAAGATTCTGACTGAAGAATAAGGGCGAAAAAAAACGTATTCCTGATCCGGTTCCTAGGTGCCTATAGCTACACTTAAACAGGCTAAGAAGTGGGGTCCTCTAGCCATCTGCAACCTCGAGGGTGACTGTTTCATGGCAAGCGGAACAGGCCCTCTGTTTTAAAAACTGTGAAATACGAGAACAGTTCATCTGATTTCGATGAGATCGTCTTTTACTATATAAAACCAAGACCAAGTATCGACTTTTATTCCTGAAAATAATGAGTGTCGAGTTGTCTTCCGCAGAAGAATCGTCTGTGAACTCCTGAATCTGTTCTCCCCTTAGTTGTTTGGAAGCTGAAACTTTCCTATTCAAACAGAACTTCTTATTCAAACATTTTAGATTCAAAAAGTATTTACACATTCAAACATATGAACCGCTGTTGCAAAGTGAATAAATGAATTAATTTCAAAAAGGCATACGAGTTTCTAATACCGCCGGCCCTAAATATTTCAAATGTGAATACTTTTCCAGACATTTATCCAGGTGACTGACTCCGAAAACTCGAATAAGATCAAAAATTCTCCCTCAAAATCACAATCAAGTATCAGGAGTATCCCAAAAGTTTAGCGTACACAAATGTGAATCTCAGAGCCACCATTGGATTTCTTGCAGAACTCCCACAATCAATCAAAAATCAATGGCAACGAGTGGAATAAAGGATTCGTTCTTTGTATATTCCTTGAAAATACAGCCATTAAATCAATAATACTTATCCCATTCGATTGGTTGTTTTTCTTTCGATTCTTTGGCTTGTTGTTTACGTTTTTAGTTTTTAGATGAATCATTGCCACAAAGTGAAGGCGATTTATGATGTTTCGTGGAAACATTTTTATTTTTTGCTTAAAAAACAAAGAACATCCAGTCAACATGGCAGAGTTCGCCTCCTCTTAACAAAGAAGGACACACTTGACAATTCGAAAAATAGATCGTTTCACATCTGACGTCAAGACATTCAACATTAAAAATGAATTGTTTGCGTTTTGAAAATCACTTAAGCAACAACAGCTGACAACAGAAAAATTTACTTGTTTTTGAAAAGTGAAATATGTTTAGAAAATGCAATAGACAAATAGACACATGAGAAAAATAATTAAAAGAATTCAAACATACATATCCGCACAGATGTGGAAATAAATAATCCAAAAATTGACTTCAGATTTGATGTAGTTGCCCAAAGTATCTGTTCAGCTGTTTTGCAATAAATAGCATTCGCAGGATATTGATTGAAAATTTTCAAAATATTTTCCATTTAAATTTAGAAATTCGAAATTCATTGATGAACATTAAATGATACTGAAACCCTAAAAAAGATACTTTTAAGTGTGAGTACTGTTTGTCCCCTTGTTGGTTAAGCGATTAAATGGAAAAAAGTTTCATTCAAGCCCTCTAACACACAAGTTAGGCCAGTTACTACCAGAAGATTGTATGTGAGATGGGGCTTCCAAGTATAAAGACTGCAGGTGAGCCACAGCGCATACCAGCGCCACACGAATTAAAGGAGAATTGTATGAAGGTAGGTCGTCATTCAAGTGAAGTGAAGTCTTTGCAATGCACGCCCCACCGGGCACGTCTTCTCAGCGGATGTCTGACGCGCAAGCGAATAGAAAATTCATGTCAGAACTTGTCGATTTCCGGTAGCGAGCAATATGATGCTTTCATGTAATAGGTTGGATATCTAATCTTTTGTATTGTAGCTGGAAGGTCAGCACAATGACGGGCAAACATTTCGAACTTAAAAACGTATTACGGCATGGTAAAGTGAATATCGTACGAGTTTATGAAACCATGTGGGTTAAAAACAGCATGTGGCGATTCAGATGCCACGGGAGCCAGTAGTAGAGTGTAAGATGCAGGTGCCATATGTGATGGTAAACAAGATTCTGTTGAGTCAGCGTATTAATTGGGTCCTTTTTGAATAAATTCAAAGCACTACCCGATAGCGTAAATGGCATCTTTTGGCCCAGATGGGCGAAAAAGAAACCGGTGAAACGCAGCAAAAGCATAATTATCATTGATCACCAAAGGCTGTAAAACAGTCCACCAAGAAATCAAAATAAGTCGGTGGTCCACCACAATGAACATAATAACCAAACAGCATATAAGTGAGATAATCCATCTCCATTGAGGCTATATTTTGACGGCCGTGAGTATGCGGTTGTTACATCTAGATACGCAGTATGCGCCAGGAAGCTAAAGGTGGCTATCATGAATTAGTATAATCCTAAAAAACGCGGAACAATTCGTCGGTGGTGTTTGTGGTTTATCCGAAACCAACTGGGTAATTACTGCAACTTTTAGCACCTCACCTAGAAGAGTATGGTATAACACGCGATGCTGCCAGATCTGACCGGCCCCAGAGCAGCTGTTTTGCTAAGAATATCGCAGCTTGACTCCGGAGTTTCGACTAGATGACTGTCTTTATAGAGAATTTTTGTAAAAGTCTGTAAGATGTTCCCTTACAAAGCGCAGCTGTTGACTGCCAAGTCTATGTAACTTGCGCTCAAGCCATCCTGAATCTCTACCACAAGGGAGACAACTTTTCATCGAAAATCATCATGAGCGACAAGTCCCATTTCTATTTCTGTGGATATGTGAATAAGCGAAATTAAAGCTTCTGGTACACTAAAAATCTGCATATAACCAAAGAAGAGCCATTACACCCGCTCAAAGTTACTGCTTACGCTGGAGGTGTATTTTTTCGGGCCTTATTTTTTTGCTGGCCTGAAAGCACACCGATAGGTGCCATGTAGATTGTTGACGAGGCGTTTTAGACGTCAACACAATATGGCACATAAGATATTGTACGCAATGTTAAGTATATTTGATTCAGTTAAAGGAGTTCTCCTTTCTTGTGGATTGAGCAAATGATGCTGAGATTCTATTCATCAGTCATACACTCTTCTGGCCTGATCTTAGAAAAAAGTATGTATACTCTTCACAAAGTCACTTTTAGTAGCTTTGAATACCTCGGCCGAGATAGTGGTCACTATCTTCATTTCATTTTTGTCAGATGGACCAAAAGTCTATTCTGTCTAATGGTGGGATTTTGGGCTGTGCGCCATTATGCTGTCTTTGGAAGAAGTTGGCCCAAATCCAATCAAATTAAAATCAATATCTTTAATCATGCGCTTCTCATGCTCTTCTTTCTTCTCAAGAAGAAGTCGATGTTCCTCCTATCTCTTTTGGTCGTAGAGCTAACGAGCGGCTCCCGTCTTTTATTGCAGCGCCTCATTGCAGGCTTCTTGTTTAGCTGGCAGTCAGTATTTATTGCAACTCTACAACAGGTCTTTCCTACGACTTAAGGTTTAAACTAGACGCACCGTGATGCTCCCACTAGGGGACTACTTTAACAAGTCAGACCCAGACCGAAGTAATACCTTCCAGGTCCTACCACTCAAAAGGAACTATGACCGGTAGCTTGTAACTGTTTAAATTGCAGCAATCTGAACGCCTTTACGGTAAGGCCAGTATTGCTCTACCTCGTCATTGACGGCCGTATTTTTGATAATTGGTCGAGAGATCAGGCAGACTGGAAGATCCGGACCTTCACAATACTAGATTTCAAAACAATCAATTTGGATAGCCGTTTCATGATCGGGAGATCGTTTCTCCTCGAGAGAGGAGAGCGCCTTACTAGACGTGCTATCGTGTAGAGTATGCATACCATCCGCCGTATCAAAAATGTCTTCTTTTTCTATCCTGACTAAGGACATGTGGGCTTACTAAGGGTTTAGGCTATTTCTCATGTCTTCTCGACATGAATGTAGAAACATTTTTTGATCGCATCGCCATTTTCACCATAAGCGCTCCAAAAAAAATTCCCCAGTAGCATTTCGCCCCTTCAAATTTTCAATCGCAACACCCGTCTCGCTATGAATGCTCATTATAAAATTCAAGCCCACTCGGGAGTGCTCTAAAATATCGTAATTCGGTCTTAAGCCGTACAACTCACTTATGGAATGCCCTGCCTAGCTCCCTATTTCCTAGTCATTATAACGTTCAAACATTTAAAACCAACGTTCTTCAATACCTCTCTTTATTTTCTCCCTGATTTTCCGTCACCCACGCTATGTGCAAGCATTTTAAGGGTACTCAAATCCCTTGAGCGCGCGCAAATTATTAAAAAAAAAGTTGTCCTTGTCTTTTGTTATTGCATGAGCACTTATTATACTTACGTCAGTCAATTGGCTACACAGCAGCAAGTATAGGTTTGCGGAAATTTGTCAAATATGTCAGCACCGTATGATAATTTAAGTAAGTGAAGCAAAAACCAAATTGGGAGCAACCATTGGTAACAAAAATCATCAAAAGAAACTGAGGAGGATGTGGTATGGCCAGCAGTGTAGATCAATATTCAATCAAGGCTCAAAACTATCTCTTATTTCCAAAGATTCTGTACAAAAATGGTACTTGCAGAAATTCGAGGGTATACTTCCATCACAGGACTAGGAAAAACTGCGAGGTTAGAATTTCAGAGCCATTCCAACCAGAAGTTGGCTGCTTTCAACAGCTGTCAAACACAAACTAAATGCAATACGTCAGTTGGTGCTGGCACTGTCACCTGGCCATATTGTGTGCTATTTTTGCACTCCGCACATGTTTCCCTTTTCCTTGTTTTAGCAATTTATACATTGAAAGCCTGGAAACTTCCAAACTGTCAAACGTCATCTCCTTATTATGGCCATTGTTCCATTTTATTTCACCGTAAAACTTATAATTTATGCTCGTACCACAGAGAGTGTTGCTATTATTATCCCCATAACTTCCATCACAAAATACCGAGATACACATATTTTCAAATTGGTTTTTGACGAATATATTATTTTTTTGTTTTCATTTCAGCGCCGTGCTTCACGTGTCGGATCCTTACGCCGCGGATCAATCTCACAATTGCCACAAAAATCGCACGAGATTCCATGGGATATACTTGAGCGTTTGTTGATGCCATTCCTGTTCTGTCATGCGGCTGCCATCATAATTTCGTCATTCTTACACGCTTTTGACATTTCACATGTGTCAACATTCGCCATTTTTGTATGGTTTGCATTGTCAACAGTTGGTGCAGTGTTGTTCTATCATTTTGTCAAGGTGAGTAAGTTTTTTGATATTTTTTGTTACCCAGATTTTTTGAAGGCTTGCAATATTTGATGAAATTCAGCTAATTAATGAAAGACCATGGCATACAAGATACTCGTACAATAGAAGTGCGTAAATGTCAATCAATTTTATTTGATTCTTAAAACAGTTTTTGTTGAAAGTTAGTTGCACATTAAAGTGAAGTCAATAAAGAAAGTGCAACACTTGACAGTAGTTGGCATAAAAGATATGAATATTTCAACTTATTAAATGAAGGTGAGAGCAAATATCGATAAGCTCTTCAGAGCTTTTTGTTCAATAAGTGCCATCCCTGTTCACTCAAAAATGACAGAATTGTATTCGTTGAGATCAAGTGACATATATGAGCGACACAACTGCCAATATGATAGAGACTCTCTATAATTTTGTATATTTCGGCAACATTTCGAAAAATCAGAATTCACGGACCGTTTTCTTCCTGACGATGGCGACAACGACAACTTCATCGAAAATAATCAACTGAACTCCATCAAAACTATCCACAAGTGTTTCCAAACTATCACTATAGTACTTCTTTTCTTATTCTTCCTTGTTCAACGGGAATGGGTCTGGATGTGAAAAAGAAACATCTTTACAAAACGTGCCGCCTCTTACGTCACGCTGTAACAACCTTCAGAACGAAGTAACATCCTGACTTCATCATATCCTTGTATTTCCATCATCATTATCGTCGTTGACGTTGTCTGCTCGCACTTCATCAACCAGCCATCCATCGACATAGTCACTCCTCATCCCAATTTAGTTCTCATTGCCTCGGTAAGCAAGTCCTTGGTAAGTGAATGAGTGCAGGAGACTGAGTTAAGAATATTGAGTGTGTACGAGTAAAGTCTGAATTAAGTTGACTGACTGAACTAAAGTAAGGAATCTCACTTGAAAGTTAAATCCCAACGATATCAAGTTTCATAACAATGATCCCACTTTTGTATTCACATCGTATCCTTTCTACATTCACTACTACCATCACTACAACAACTCTCTCCCTGGCAGAACGAAGATGACAAGAAAAAGGAAAAAGCTAGTTTAGCAGTTTTTCATGTCCTTTCTGGGTTGGCTCTGCTTGCCTCTTCCACTCCTGTCATGCTTATTTATACCGGCCATGTTTTTAGCAAACCGTTAAGGGCATAGTGAATTTTTTTCTCATCCCATCCTACGGGGGTATATGTTCCCTGAAAAAAAAAAAAAAAAAAAAACACAACACGAGTTACGGAAACTATCTCTTGAACTGTTTTTTCTTTTTTTTTGCTCCCATTTGGAATGCAAACTCTTTTGCATGTGTGGGGGTAACCCTTGAAATGTTAAACATAGATGCATTTTCGTGACGTTCACTTTGGAGTCTCTAGGATAAATGGGCTGTATCTCACTTCAACCTGGGAGGATGTAATATGTAAAATTACGATCATCACGCATTCCGGACGTACATCAGCGTTAACCGTCAGGTGGAGGTACATGATGCATACGAAGGTGGTACACAATGACATTTAGATCAATCCCTGTCGAAAACAAGCTAAGAGAAACGGTCTTTTCGGATGATTGTACCCCGGCTGCAGGCTCTTCCACATGCAAAATGTCAGTTTGACATTAATTTTGTTTATTATTCTGGATGCTTGTAATGCTAAAGTGCATCCTCGTGATGTGTTTTTACTGATTCAACACCATAAGCATGTGATAATGGTTGGGAGTGCTGTAGAGTGTATGGTTGAATTTTTGGTTGTCCACTTACATTTTGCGCAGAACGGTTTGAGGATGCATGGACGACTTAGGTTGGTCCGTGCATGAAATCCACTTGAGAAATTTTGGTTTATTCATTAAAACGACGAATGTCTTTGTGATTAGTGAACTTTTTATGAGCGGAAACCAACTGAGTATCGAGTTCAAAACCGGAAGCGGATCTTGTCCCTGTTGAAGAGGAGAAATCCTAGAGAAAAACCAACTTAATACGCTTTGGGAAGGAGCTTGTAAAATCAATAACACTCCGTCTAAACTCACAACTGGACAGAAGGTGGAAGAAGCCGTTTTCAAATAAAGTGTCTTGCTAGGAGAAAGTTTTATAGATCGCATGTCCCTTAGTGAAACGTAGACTTGCAGGCACTACGTAAGGAACAGCCTAAGTTTCTATACAAAACACTTAAGATTAATTTGGAGAAGTAACGAGAGCCCCACTAATTGAAACAAAAATCTAATTCGAGTTTCGACTTCTCAGTTCTTTTAAGAAAAGGTTGAAACACTCAGTGAAATCAGCAGGCTGATAGCACCTATACTAGGTCGAAAGCAAGGACTCTCTCGAGGCCCAAGTCCAGGACAACCTGATCAGAATTAGCTTTTACTGAAGCTGTAAGTGAGCAGAATAATCAATTAACCCTCCATGGCTATTATCCGTCATTTGGTGTCAGATAGGGTCATCAAATACTCTGTTGATTCTTTTCTAGGCTTCAGGTCGACTTTGACATGTTGGTATACTATAAAACTGCCTGCTAATAATTCTTAAAACAGTCTTCACTGCTGATATTTATATATACCGAACTTTATGTGCACAGGAATGCTTTTCAAATGCATCAGTTGTTCAATATGCAACATACCTACCAACCTATTACATCCTACTCCTCGGTTGTCTAGCTGAATGCACCGTACTGTAACAATATCACCGCTGCTATTACCGATCTGTTGTGGACGTGCTAGGGACATATGGCTCTAATGAATCTGGCTCCCCTGGATATTTATATCATAGGCTGCCTTGCGAGCCGAATACTTTTTAAACTCTGGTCTTATGCCTTCCGAAGCAATGACACCAGAGCCCCTCTGGCTGCAAAAGTATGAAGTCGACTTTCCCAATGTTCAGAAAGAATGTTGGCCTGGGATGAACGTTGTCAGTTCTGCGCAGTCTTGTTAAGAAAACTTGATTATGTCTGAGATAAATGAGTCCGATTTAGTTTCTGCGGCTGTAGCGACAGCAAAGCTACATGACTACTGCTGAAACTTCTAACGATTTACAAGTGAGTTCGAGAATGTAAGACTGAACGTAATCTGAAGTTGTATGGTTCTCACAACTCAGAAAGAAGAGAAATCGGCCAGTGTTTTCAGTACCCAGACTTGTTTAAGACTGCTTGTGTTCTGGGTTAGGGCTTCTGTTGATATTTGAACACCATGCGATATATCAAAGCCCAAAAAATACATCAATTAGCAAGATGGTCTCACCGTATTACTGCTAGAATTAAGGACTTTCCGGGCCAAATGCTTACAGGCTCGGCGCAAGAAGGTGACCAGATTTCCAACAACGGCAGGACACTTTTAGACTTGCAAAACACAACCTTACTAAAGCCATCAACGAAGGCAAAACCATATATTTAAAAGTCTCTGTCAAGAAGGCGACATAAATCATGAAATGGTGATGGCGAAACTAAAAGGCAAATATCAGCCACTGTGTGGAACATCATAAAATAAATCCTACTAACGCCATGGAAGAGTAGTTAAAACAGGGAGAGCAAAGCATCTCTATCTGACAACATCCCGAATAAAACACTAATGTCAGCTGTTAAAAAGAGACTGTACCTCTTCATAACAACAATACAAAAATATTTAGCAGAAGAAACCTTTCCCGAAAGATGAAAAACAGAGCATTTGATTCTTCTACCAAAACAAAAAAAGCCCCCAGGTGAGGCATCTTCTTTTCGCCCAATATGCCTCTTGGACACCATGGGAAAGATCACCAATTTGACTTCAGAAAAGACCGTTCAACTGTTGATGTCATACGAGTGGTAGTCAATATCGCGGTGGGTGCCATTGAGGGTGAAGGGTGGTTCTATGGCACTAAAGAGTACTGCGCAGTAGTTACACTGGACTTTTAGAAGGGCACTGAATTGCACGGGACTATTTGCTGAGGATAGTGACAAACACTATTTTAACAACAGGAAGCCGAGGTATAATTCGTATAAAGGCGTAAAATAATACAAAGTCACTGCGGGGGTCCAACAGGGATCGGTCCTGAAACATAATGCTGCCCGAGATAGTATTGTAACAATAATTGGGTTCGTCGACGACAGTGCGATCATGACAGTAGCCAAACTAATTCATGAAGTGGAATCAGCCACAAATGAAGCAAGCATTCGGATAAAAAATTTACTCATCTGCGACGGATAGGAGCTGGCCGATCAAAAAACCTAAGTTGTGCTCATAACAGTTCGGAAAGCCATCTTTAGATCGGTAACCAAAGAAACATAGAGGTTTATATATGTGGATTATATATGTGATTTTCAAACAGCTTTGTCAAGAATATTAAAGGCATTAAGATGATTGAAACTGAAGATAAAGATAGAGTCAATAAGTATTTGACGGGTGTGTTGAACTAATACAACAAAAGGCAGATGGAAGTTTACTATAAATTAGTATGGACAATCCAAGACTGAACTGTAGCTAATACCTAAAGCAGTTCCTATCTGGTTACGCTGTCAATCGGAAATATCTACACCGCTTCGGGCAATATATTTGACCTTTTTACCAAGATTGCTCAAATCAGAATGAAGACACAGAGCATGCAATATATTCGTTACATATGTACGCAGAGTCTTTAGCAAAAGCTGTTGAGACATCAGAACAATTTCAAGTCAAGTGACCCGCAAAAATATTCCTAATTTTCAAGCCAACTGAATTTTTGGATAGTCGCATTCCGTCCTTTTTGAGGCATCCGCAATCGCTTTGCCATTTCATTGTAGTTTTGGTCTTCTTTTACACCTCAAATCAGAGCCGATATAGCCGGGTACATTATGGCTCTATATCCTAGCTTTGTGGTTTTCATCCGTACCTTGATACAGCTCATAGAGTTCTCACTTATTCCTTCTAGGTGTGTCCTTCTAGTACAAAGAACTTAATTCAATGTAGTTTCTCAGAAGAAGCCCAAATCAACTTCACCTTTCTTTCCGCTCACCACCTAACATTCAGGGTCTTGTAATGCATACACTTCGAATCAGTTGCGCGAAACCCTAAAAGCAACGGTGTACCTGTATCCTTTCCTTAAATACATCAAAGGTAAAACTATAGACAGTGACATCTTTCCCCAAATGATTAGCAGCTCATATTTTGTTTATCGAACGGACGAAGTACGTCTCATTTATTATTCTTTCCTTTAGTTTCCAGTGAAAGTCGCTTCTATGAGGACACATTTGTTTAATAATTATTTCAACCAGAAGGACAACCACTTATTTAGCGGGACCAACGATTTTGTCATCCAGCTGCACTAACAACACTGAAATTGCATATACAAATTGGAGGAACTCCTTTTCGACCGCGGCTACCACCAGAAAGCTCATAAACGAATTGAAAATTCCTTCTCGTCCTAAGTGCTCTCAACTACAAGGGATAAAAGGTTCCAAGAACATAAACCGCACCCATAAATAACATATAATGTATAGCAATCAAAGAGAATTCCACTAGTTCAACGAGAAATCCTTTTTCCTAGATACCATAAGAAGAGTAAGAGAGTATTGCGACTCAGTACTTCAGAAAATTCCTTACGACAGACCCAGTGTCGTATCTACCTTACGTACTCTCAACTAATCACCAATTCAGCGAAAGTCTTGCGATTTATCTAGAAGTACAACATTTCTAAGGGATTCATCTGCAACAACGTCTGCACACCCCATTAACAAATCTGCTTACTACGAATCGTACACAAACCAAGGAGATATCGTTCCATCACCATAGCTATACCCAACCCTTATTTGAAGAACGAAACCATTTGAAATTATTTCACGAAATCGTCACTTCGTTAGCACTTGTAATGGACACAGGCTTTGGCTGTCTTCTCTTTTTCTCAGAAACCCAACGAAAAAAAAAAAAAACAAAAACAAAAAAAAGATACAAAAACAACTCAACTCAATCAGAGATGAACAAAGAGATAAAGCAGCCAAAAAGAACCTCGAAAGCCTTCTGTCCTGTATCATTATGGTTGTCCTTTTTAGTGTTAGCCAAAACCATCGTCCTACAAAAACCGAAGAACAGTCACGAAGCTGTCACGAAACCCTTAACTGCCTAGCTTTGGGAATTAAAGCAAACAGCACATCCTTCTCCACCCTGTGGTTGATATTGTTCGAGATGCCTTATTCCATGATTCTTAAACCCCATTCACCCCTTCGCACGACTGTTTATACAACGAAGACTAACAACAATAACAAAGGCCACAAAAAAGCAAAAACAAAAGAACAAAACCAACGAAAAGAAGGAAAATTTAAGAGGAGGGCCAAGGCAGACCTTAAAGAAGGTAAAGCCAGTAACATCTTTCCCTTAGGAATCCAAAGCAGCTTCCACCCGCTGATCGGGTGGATGCTGACGAACCAAACAACCTCCATTTGTATCCCAACCACATGGATATAAGTTTCTAAAAATAAACACAAAGACCTGATTCAGGAAGACAGTTCCAAGAATAAGCCTCTTCTCGCTACTCGTTGCTCGCTTTGCGTATCCTTGATAGAAGGTTAGGCACACACCAGAGTCGTAGATCTACATTACACCTATGGAAATTTTCGTTTCCCCTGTTGGCTCTGGCTTTTGCAATCGGGTGGTCACCATCCCTTTTCCCGTACGACAATTTCACCCATATCGCCTGGATTATAGGGTGGAATTTTGATTATTCCGCACACGTCCCGGTATTGCCAAGCGGAACGTGATATTCTTGCAAATATATGCGAGGCGTAATGTATTTAGCTGGATTGCTGATATCATGTGCTTTTCGTTTGGGTGGTGGTGTTATGTGCCACTACAACTAACCACAAACCACTTCAGTGTGTTAGTGAGATAGTGTGAATTTTACAACTCCTATCCCTTGAGAATTTAAATGAAATTTGCCGCCGGGCTTCCTTTGGATAGGCACCAGGAACAATGGTAATTTCCTGGGATATTCCTGATGCTGGTGGGTACTGATGCCGTTTGAAACATAAGACAAGGATGACAGAGAATCTATTTTTAGAAATGCATTTACGCGCCCCCACAAGGTTGACTCGTCGACCGACCATAGAAGGCTAATCGAAAGTGTCAAGAGCCAGTTAAATGCATAACTTAGTGTCAAAGTTGGAGAAAGGCATACCAACCACACCAGAGGAAAGCACGAATAGAGCGCGATAGACAATAGGTTCTAATTAAGGGAAACTCTGGAGAGAATTTGTCCTTAAAATTAGTGAAGGGTTTGAGGATAATTTTTTACAAGGTTACTGGTGATTAAGTTTTGGTCTTCAACGGAGAAAAGAAAAGAGCATTTCTAAACTTTAGGGCTTTTCAAAACGACGTTTGGAAGTGGTAGGTATAAGGTTGTTTCGAGGTCAAATGAAAAAGTTTGCTATAAAGGAAAAAGGTTAAGGGTTGCGCCTTGAAATTTAATAAAAGGAGCTTTTATTCAGATTTAAGGTACTCATATCTAACGCTTCCTATCCTTAGGCGAAAGCCTGTTAAATGGGCATTGTACACTTCTATGAGTATCCTTTCGAGCTGACGCACGTTTGAGTCGGTTGAGGTGCGACTTGGACTTGTCATGTTTATCCCCAACTCTTTCACTTCAATTGCCAAGAGTTTCAATGACAAGACAATTAGAAGGACCGAGTTAAATTCCATCTGCCTATTTAACCGCCAACATCCATACGCTACATCCACTCTATTGTGAGATTAAGCGGTGGCTCAAATAGAGTGGTAAGGGAGACTTTGAACCTCATTTGAAGAAAACAACATTGAATGGTCCTAATTTTAGCCTCGTACACTCGCTGAAAGAGAGACCACAATTGACTGGTGTACTCAAGCAGAGGACGAATAGAGGTAATGAAGAAGAATCTGGCCATGTAAGGGCTGAAAAAATTCATTGGACCGCAGTTCGAGAGACCCAAGAGATGAGTTGGATTTAAGGATTATCTTACCAAGAATGGGCTGTTTGATGATTACCAGAATTGGAAGATCGTCATTTAGTTAAACCTCTTTTAGCCCGCCTGTCAAAATTTGGTGACAATCTGACGCTTAGTTTCGTTTTGACACCACCATTTCAAAACATCGTGTTATTGTTTTTTGCGACCATGGAAAAATGGCAGTATCGTTCCGTGATCCGATTCTTGTTTTTGAGTGGTAAAAGTCTGCGAGGGAATCAAGCCCATTCTCGGTGATGTATATGGGACCCATTCACCTTCCCGCACAACAGTTTACCATTGATTCGTAGTGTTTCGCCGTCGCCGTACATCAATTTTTGATGGCCTAAAAACGGTTACCACAGAGGAAACTATGGACAAAATCGACGATCTCGTATTGGCGGGCCGCCACGCCGTGTGAAAATTCGCGAGGTATCTGAGATATAAGGCATCTTAACTAAACGCGTTAGCCATATCCTGAACAAGATTTTAAAAGAACAATCGTGAGACCATTTCAAAGACGTGCTTGACCTTGTTTAATCGAAATCCGGAGGAGTTTATGCGTCGTTTCGTGACCGTCGATGAGACATGGATTCATTGGTACACACCAGAGACCAAAGGACAATCGAAACATTGGGTTTTACCCGGTGAACGTGCTCCAAAGAAGAAGAAGTGCGTGCCTTCGGCCGGAAAGGTAATGGAAACCGTTTTTTGGGAGGCCCGAGGTGTGATCCACATTAACTATTTGTAGAAGAGAAAAACAATCAGAGGGATATACTTCATTGATTTATTAGGCCGATTCAACGCCAATTTGAAGAAAAAATGACCACATTTGGCGAAGCAAAAAGTGCTCCTCATCCACGATAACGCACCGGCTCACATCTCTACAGTCGCCATTGCCAAATTGGTCGAATTGCACCCCCATCCACCGTATTCTCCGGATTTGGCTCCCTGTCATTTCTAATTTGGGTATTCATCAAACAGTCCTCGTATATCTTATGTAAGAGATTCTCATTTGGCGCCATCAAGCCCTATGGAATTTTTGAGCGAGAGGAAAGAGTGTTTATTAACCCTTTCAAGACCGTTTACAGTTTAGTTGAAAAGAAGTGTGCCTAGTCGGCTGCCTTGTGGCGCACCAGAGGTAGCCAACTAAGGAATTGAGTGTGCTCTGTAATTTTTTAATAATTGAGTTCAAAGCCGAGTGCAGGCAGGTTAAAAATTATGAATTTTCTAAGGTTAGGACGGCGAAGGACATAAATTCAATGAGATTTATAGTAGTTGATCTACATTTGAGGAGGCAATGCTGCCATGCATCTTAGGTTCCAGTTACCATCTCATTTAAAGTAGGATCTGAGAACTCGTCTTTGTAGTTAATTGACAGCTACATTGGCTAACTTACCACTGTCTCTTACTGGGTTGATTCGTCTATTGTGTAGATACCCATCTTACCAAGTTGAAAATTGACACTGACAGTTTTACAGAATAACCATTCATATCCTTCTATCTTCTATCAAGCTTCTATCCTGAGATGAGAGAAACATATAGTATAACATTGATTGATGGTGATACTATATCCCTTCGGAAAAAGTTCGGAATCCAAGCAATATAAGCATTATGGAGGATGGTTTTTTGGACCAGCTCGTTATTTGAGAATTAGAATGAGGTTGCGAATAGAGTTCTCATCGTTTTTATAGCGCATATATTTGTTTATCGATTTTTTAATCAAGTTAGTTGAGGTTTTAAGCAAACAAAACTTTAGAACTTGACCTTGATCTTCTTGGTAAGAGAATTTGATAAGAGTTATTCGAATTCTCATGTGCGAAAGTGAGAATTGAAGTTGTGTAGCAGAAAGAAAATGCAACTTGATTGACACCGTAACCATCGCAGTGATGATGGAAACTAGCCTAAAATAAACTCACTGCAAGGTCACTATCTCTAGCACAATCTAGTTCCTCTTCCCATTTTTAGTTGTCTGAGATATCACTGTTATCTAGACCCTAGCAAAAGGACACTTTACATCTGATAGCAAATTCGCGGAATTACATGACTTACTTGGGTTTAAGTTTGATAAGCTCTATAAAGAACAATCAGAGCACGACTACTGGGTTCCAGAAAGCTACAATATAATTGCAGTTTGGAAAGTACTGTACAGGTTGGAGACCTGAAGAAGAAGTCTTTACCCTAAAGGACAGTATGATCCAGTATAGTATGCCATCATGATTTACGATTCCATAAGCATAAATTCTGCCTCCCTTGCCAGGTCTCTTAAGGAGACCAAATAGAATAATTTATCTGAAGCATTTGGGAATGTAGTTCTCGTTAGCTTTGTACTACTCGCTAAATTTTTTCTGGACAAACTATTTCTTCCTGTTGTACTTTCCACTCAACAAAGACCGCATACATCATTATGGTGACACCACACTTTATTTCAGTCAACTGTTCAAGCGCAGTGTCTTTCTGCAAGAATAGAAGACAAATGATGCCTTTAGTGTTCGTGATCAGATATCGCCCTTTCAATCCTGTTTCCTACCTAGGGATATACCTATGAAATACTTGGATCGATCAGCGAATTGCACCTTCACACTCTCCTTGTACTTTCAGTGGGGGCCTTGAATTGATTAGTACCTAAGCCGGCCTTCTTTGTCCAATAAGTTCACATGCGTATGACGGCCTCCGTAATGTAGCGAGAAGTCCCACTTTCGTCGGACTACCCAAAAGTGTAGCAAATACTACAGGGCGCCATAACCTTAAGATTGGAGGAGGTTTTGCGTAGGTCTCACCTACGACCAAAAGGGAAGACAATCCTGCACGATCATCCCCAGGATAATACAATGATCCAGAATGGAGATTATTCCTGTAGATCCAGTGACCGTAGGTGTTCCGTGGAATAAGGTAAAATGGTAGGTGTCCACGTAAAATCCTAGAGACGTTCTGTACATGCTTTCCATTTTTTCATGCCTTATAGCAATACTGGTCTTATGGGGGTCTTATAAAGAGTTTTCTTACCTACTTCGGTGACAGTCCACTGATTTGTTTTCAGGATGGCAATTTCATCAACGCAAACGAGAACTTCTGTGAGTTTGGAGTCTGAGTTTCATAATGTTGCAAATACGACATGAGCGGATCACTTTGTAAAAATACGAACATTACATTCCCGATTTAATGGAACAGCGATGATTCGCCATATCACTTGCACAGATCGACAAATTCCATTCCATTTCTCACTCCTGTAACCTTCCATTTCATTTTTGTGTTTTTGACATATTTCTCGTATATTCCGGCAGAACTTACGACTATCATTTCTAGAGTGGAGGATTCTCACTGGCTTTCTTCGAGCTTCGATCTTCATTGCTTGTAAAATTTACAAGCAAGTTTAGTTCATGACTCTTTTTGTGACTCCCATGTTTCGACGTAAGAGCTTCATGGTATTCTGCATCGAACCAAGAGCTGAGGGTAGAGTCAGCCCATCAGACACGAATTTCTTGTGATTTGCTGCCAATTGTGCTGGATATGTCCTTCCGAAAAAGACTCAGACATTTTCATAAAATTTTTCTGCATCACCTCTTCTTGCGATAACTGCAACAGAATATAATTTTGAACGAATTTTTACTCTTCAAATACGTCCAGAAATCGCCCTACTGGCTGCCAGCTCAGTTGGCTTAAGACAGTTTCTGTTAGTTTCCTACAATATCCATGATGAAATCGTCCTTCTCCAGTACATTTTTGCAAATCACTGCTACTGGCATTGACGTCATCAGCACCACCACGGAAATTCCGCAGTGTCATCATCATTCTCGGAGCTAACTTCACAGAATGTCCTTTATTCCCACAAAAATCCCAAGGGTCAATGGCTAACCTAACCGAGGACGGGTGAAAATTCATCTTCTGAGAAACCCTTCTCTAAGCCTTATCTAGGAAGCTTATTTGTGATCTTGTATCCCGTCATCCCATTAAGGACCGCGGTATGAGAAGCCTTGCATTCTCGAACTACCTTTGCAGTCATGAAAGTTTCAATAAGGCTATAAGCCCTATAAACCTTGGCTTAAGTATCAGAAATTTTGCCCTTTCTACCGATCCTACATAATTTATGTCATTGCCATCAGAATTTCGTGTATCTCCGCTTAGAAAATAGATGCAAGGACATAATTAGTCTTATCGGACGCAATTCATGCCTAGATTTAATGGTTTTGACAGAAACAAGTTTTTTTCCTGTTTGTATTTCCTCTGTGGAACTATTTGTCCCTATCTACAGGACACTTATTTATCTAAATATTGGGAGAAAATGAAATAAATCGCTCATCTGGCTGCCTCCAAACCAATATTCGTAGATCTATCTAGGATATCGTTAAAACCGTCTTCGATAAATGGTTTACAAACTAGCTTCCTCACTTGTGTACCCTCCCACTTCATCAATTTTTCCCAAACAGGCCACAAACAGAAACACAGCACCAGACCCCAAGAAGTAAACTCGTTAAGAAACATCTAATCATCATGCTCCTCACTTGTACATCTCAGGCTTATCCAATTTGTATGGATGATCTCTTAAAAAGTCCTCTGTCAGCTGAATGCTTAACACCAACTAAAATCTTAAATCCTTTTCCCAAACAATCGCAAAAAGGTGGAGAAATTCTATAAAACAACGAATTAGCTATGGCCGAAAAGAAAAGGCATTCTAGCCCCCAGGGCCAAAGTGCCAATTCGCCAACACAGAATCATCAAGACCTAAACCAACATCCAGGCAAAGGCTCACATTGGTATACCTTTGGAAACTAAAAATCGATTTATGTCCTTAAATGGAACGACAATCCAATTTATTTCATTATCTTCCTTCTACCTTCTACCTGGTCGTTCATCTCTCGTTATTCGCTCCCACTTTCTATAGCTTTCTGCCTCGTTTCTTTGAAGTAACCACCCCATCTTCAGCTTGACTATGTACATAAATCTGCAAAAGACAAAGACTGTTTCATAAGATACTCGCTCGCACTCATCCTCCACTGTCCTGGTGGCGGTGGAAATCCTTGTAAATGAGAGAACAGAATCCCACTTAATCTGGTCGTGAAACGATTAGGTAAAAGAATTAAATTAAATGCAATTTATACAGTCACTTGCAGATGGTGGGAGTAGATGACTTCACGAATTCAAAATTCAGAGCCAAATGGAATATGTAGGTTTCTAGGATGCCCCATGAGCCGGCTAGACGACATACCATCTGGTGCATAGGATCTTATTCTCATTCTAATACTCACACTCCACTTACCGACGACATAGTCGCTGTCGAATGAGTTTATTCTTCTTCGTTGCATGCTTCAAGGTGACTCGTGTGAAGTGGAAGATGTCTGTCTGTCTATTCGTGCCTGTACAATACAATCAATTAGAAAATTGTGTGTTATCCTTTTGAACTAATTTTATTTCTGTCACGGACCTGTTGCAGTTGCAGAAATCGACAATCCTCTTGAAGCACCCCATCAAACTCGAAGCAATGTGGTGGGGCCCCCAGGACATCTGGGTTCTGCGTGGACTTTGTGTTTTATGAGTGTGTGGCCAGGATTTTGCGTGCTTGGTAAAATTAATTTACTGACTATTTGCCTGAGAGACGAGGGGTCTACGTGGGAAATGTGTTCAATTGAGTTTCTCAGCGTTGTGCTGTGCTGTTCCTCGTCAGGATACTAAACGGAAACCGTTGCCGGTGTATGGAGGAAGTGATTACATCAACTATTTGAGGTGAACATTTCGTGATATGGCACTGTCTTTTATTGGGCTGGAGAAATGGCCACTTGCGTGTTTACGAAATGTTGACCTTGTTAAATGGCGACAGATAAACAGGACATTAATCTCAAAGTTCATTATGTTGTCAGTTGGAGTCTATTGAACTTTTCTTCACCGGAAACTAGGTGACAGTGACAGTTCTGAGTTGAGGAAGCAATTCGTAACATACAATGTCACTTTTCGCCAGTGATGTGGAATTAATTAACGAAATGTGACCTCATGGCGGTCGAACTTTTGTTAAGTCCAGCATTTCCTAGAATTATTTATCGGAATTGCGATTCCTTGTTGGGACAATATACTTAAGTATCTAAAAGTAATCGTTTTTCTGCTTACGTGCACGTCTGTAAGTACAGATCAGCAGTTTTGGCTCACAGGTAGATTCCTGCCCACACGTCTCAAATCACTCTGATCTGAAGCTACCTGGCTACAAACTAGTGCCATTATTCTTTTCTCAACGTGGCCTCGCTAGTAACGTGCGTAGTGATGTAGCTTACCAAACTTCACCACAATGTGATATTTGTTCCAATCTTGAATTTAACTTCATTTGGTTAAAATTCCATCTCCGTAAGCAAATTATCCACAGAAGCTATATCTACAGAAACCCCCAACAGTACAGCAGTTAGAACTTTAACAAATTTGTGCGCTCCATACAAAGTATTGTATCCCTACATCCTCATACTGAAATTGTGAATGCAGGCGATTTCAATATACACAATTCTGGTTGTCTTCGACATTCTGGATAACATCCGCATATACCAGACTTTTATAGTCATACCGCCAACACTCTAAACTTGTTTTTAACTTCTCACCCTGATAAAGTCAAGGTCAATGTACTTTCCCTTCTAGGCCCGTCAGACCATTGTGTCGTAGCAGCTAATTTCTCGTACATCGACCACATAGTTAGAGAAAAGATTCCTAAAAGGACCGTATGGAAATACTAAAGCCAATTGAAGCGGACTCTCAGATGAAGATGAAGAGTATCAAACCAAAAAAAAAAAAAAGAGGCATGGTACGACTCGAGCTGTAGGGCTTAAAAGGCTGTTAGGTTAGAGAAATGTTTTTCGGACCAACCCGACAGAGGAAAACCGAAAATACTTCAAACGAGTCTGGAATGACTGCAACTTCTTTCATAAATGTGTAAAATTTCAAGACGACCAAAAACTGAGGCAAAAAATACTCCAATGTCCCAAAGGTAGTAACAATTTTTGGTCGTTCGTTAAAAACATTAGAAATTCTACCTCATCCTCCATCCCAATGCTCATTTACAATGGCACTCCAGCTGTCAGCTCTTTGAACGAGGCCAATCTGTTTGCTGCACACTTTGCGGTCTGCTCAAGACTTTCAGATCGTGGTTTGTGTAGTAGCAAGAGTACTTAAAAATCTTAACACTCACAAATTCACTGGTCAAGATGGTATATCTGTCCCATCTTCTTCTTACTGCGTAAGCTTTTTCATCGATCCTATTCTTTAGGAATCTTTCTAAGCAGATAGAAAACATCATTTTTCCAGCACGCCTCTAAAAAAGGCGGGTCTTCTTCTCTCTCCTCCTACAGACCCATTGCACTTACGTCACTTCTTTCCAAGGTCACGAAAACGCTGATAAATCTTCAGCCCATGAAATATCTCGAAACACGAGAACATCTCAATAACCGCCAGTATACGTAGTTTTCGTAGCAACAGAACCACTGGTAATTTGATGGGATGTCTCACCGAAAAGTGGAACCCCAGCGTACATCAATCTGGCGAGGCAAAATAGTTGCATTTGATATTTCTAAGACATTTAACAGAATTTGACATCAGGCTCTTTTGCCGAAAATGCATGCTATGGGATCGATGACTCTCTACTTTCGAAACGTTGTGATGGATGGTTCCAAGTCTGATTTTCACAAAATAAATGCTGGTGTGCCACAGGGCACACCAATTATTCCTTTGCTCATGACCGTACTCTCTACTTTCCATATTCGTTCCCGTACTCAAGTTAATGTTCTTCAGTTGTAGAACGGGAACGGCAGCCATTATCTATTAATGGCACCTGCATCATTGAAACCGAAAAAACTTTCCATACTGGGTGTGTGTGTCAAAGACAAGCTACGTTAGAATGACCACATATTTGAAGTTGCTAAAAATGCTGTAAAATGTCTAGGTTCCCTCAAAATGTAAGAAATGCTTCTTCCCATTTGATCTGACCTCAATTTATAATGCATTTATTTGCCTACATACAATACAATGCTCACATCTGGTCGGGTGCTCCTAAAACATATTTGCACCTGCTGGATAGGATTCAAAACTGTGCAATAAGACTCATAAGTGATGCTTATATCACCCAGTCAACTGATACCCTCATATAATAATACCCTATGATATAATGTCTTCTGTCTCATTTTGTTTTAACGCTATATTCACCAACAGTGCTCCATTGAAATTACAAGTAGCATTCCGCCCCATCAAACCTTTAACCGTAATACCTGTCTCAATACGAATGCTCATCAGTTTACCCTCAAGCCCACTTTCGGACGTACTCTAAAAGTTCGTATTGCTTTTCAACCTGTAAAACTCGCTTATTAAATACCCTGCAAAGCTCTCTATTTCCTGATCGTTATAACTTGCAAACATTTAAGACCAATGTACGTCGGTTTCTCAAATACAATAGCCTTTTGCAGATTTGTCCTTAAAATCCAGCACCACCATTTGATTGAAGACAAGATGGCAAGAATCTTTGAAATTTCCGACAGACCATTGATCTTTTTCGACGCCTATTCGCGCGGAAAAAACAACCTTTTTTGATTTCTACATGGACTTCAGTGTACTGCGTTAGATCCATGTTTCGCTCACGGTAGTGAAACGTTGCAAAATCTCGTCCGGAGTGCGGTTGAAGAACGCCTTCGAAGTTGATCACCATTATTTCATTTGTGTTTCCATTTTCACAAAACTTTAGGCACGCACTTGCCTGCTTTCAATTCTTGCTATCACATACTCATAAAAACTATGTAACGCAGCTTGCTCAAGTTTTGACAGTAATCCTTTGGCAAGTAGTAGCAGTTGGTAGTTGAGAGAAAAAGGTGTTGCCTTCTAAGTTACAGCACGGTAAATTGAAATATTCTGGGTTTATTGATTCACATGTTTTAATGTTGTTTTGAATGTTTAAGAAGCAGCAATGCCTGTCAATCACAAGGTTTCTCTGTCACTGAACGTGATTCGTTCCTAAGCCGTACAACTTGCTTAGCAAATGACCTGCCGAGCTCTCTATTTCCTATTCATTATAACTTGCAAACATTTAAGACCAATGTACATCGGTATCTCTCTTTTTTGTGTACTGTGCGGTACTGAGCGAGCGATAATTATAAAAAAAAAAAACTGACGGGCATTCCTCCTGCATTGTATGTTATGATTATTGTTTTTTCGTGGAGTCAATTCTATCTCCTGTAAACCTGAGGATATGTGAAATATATGAGCCACAGCTTTATGTACATCACAGCTCCATTGAAGGTATACACTTCATATTCGGAAACTTGGGAATCGCCCTGAGTTAGCCAAAGTCTATAACTCTGCTAGTGGTTGAATTTCGATACATCATCATTGTCTTAAACTTATTTCTTTCTCATAACGTATGACTGTAAAGCTAGAACCGTTTCTCTACTAAAAGAAGTTGTAAGATTTGATAGTCGATTTCTATTCGTTGATAGGTCTAGGATCAGCTATCCTTTGACCTGTTCTTCTGACTGCACGTGACACTGAGAAGAGTGACTGTGATGCCTTAAATCTGTATCTTTCCGTAGTAATCTACTACGTTTCACCTTGCGCGGTGAAATAAAACGTTCTGAAGTCAATAATATTTTTTTTTAATTCATCTTCAGAATGTGGCAATATACTCATGGAATGTTGTTGACTATAAAACAAGAAAAACAAAATCGACGTTAGGTACAAAATAGTGCAAGTTCAAACTAAAATCCATTATTGAGTTCGACTAATTAGATAGATTGTTTGACCTCTATAGCAGGCCACAGTAAAAACCACGAAGTTTCGATTATTCTGACATCATAAAACCGTTGATCGAAACCCTTTTTGTTCTAATTAATTGGTTTCACCTTAAATTAAAAGCGAAAGCATGTCGATAGTGCAACTCACCAACACTGAAGATAGATACGGGTACCTCCTACACCAGCAACGACTGGACACCATGACCTTTCAAAACACTCACCTACTTTGAATAAGTAACTTTTATACGTTATTTCGAGCTACCAAATGTTATTAATGGCTTTGGTAAGAAGTTCTTGAACCAGACTATGTAATTAGAGCTGTCACCGTGAGTGTATTTTTCCCCCCGAAAGACGTCACCTGACTACGCACCACTTTTTCGTCATCAATAACAATAGACGGCTGAAACTTACGACTTAAATGAACCGATAAACCTGTGTAGATACAGATATGCGTACTTGTATCCTGTGGGGCATCCGGCTTTTTGACTCGTTGGTAGCAAATGTTTTCATAACGTCCATGCATGACTATGCTACAAGTCTTCAATTGGTAAATTGTTGCTTGATTGACTGGGGTGGTTAAACTGGGGTGGTTAATTGATGTTTGGTCCTTTCCAATTTAAATTCTGCTGTGGTGAATTGTTTAGTCATTTTTGTGTCCCTTTAAATGGTAACAACTCTATAATTCCATAACCTATTCGATTTTTTTCTAGGTTTCAGCATCGGGTAAAGGTGTCCTTATTACCGGATGTGAAACCCCAGTTGGTTGGTACTTGGCGAAGAAATTAGATGATTTGGGCTTCACTGTCTACGCAGGCTTCAATGTTCCAATTCCGGACTGCGAGGAGGCGAAAATTCTGAAGGAAGAAACTTCCGGGCGAATGAAAACCATTCAATTGGACGTATCATCTGAGAAATCAGTAAGTGGTTTGAGTATGTACTATACAATAATTTATCGAATATTCAAACCAATTTGTTTGTAGCTTTTGGAAGCTTGTTTATTTATAACGGAACATTTGCCTTATGGAGCAAATGGATTGTGGGCAGTTATTCACTGCGCTCATTGGGTTGCTTTTGGTGAGCTTGAGTGGATTCCGTTTGCAGTGCTTCGTAAATCTTTGGATCTTAACCTACTCGGTAAGAGATGGCTGTAAAATCTGTTTTCCTAACTTAATTACAATATTTGCTTAATTTTGTAGGAGCTGCACGCCTCTCACAAATCATGTTGCCCCTTATCCGACGCGCTAATGGACGCATTGTATTTTTAACATCAGGTAAGTTACCGACTTCTTTACCCCAAACCATTAAACTAAGTTCGGTTGGGCGGGGAGTAGCCAGCAACCAAGCCTCTGAGACAACAGAGCAGAATTCTAATTAAATGCAACGGTTTTGTTATGCTAAAAGTTCTGCTCTTCGTCCTGTGTTACGAAGGACAATAAAATGAAAAACAAAACACGTTAACTTTTCATTTTCTTTTTTCATAGGTTTGAACAAGATTCCATCGCCGGTCCGTGGCATCCAATGTGCAACTCAGGCTGCTGTGGAAACTTTTGCTACTTGCATGCGTCAGGAAATGCGTTCTCGTGGTGTTGATGTAACCGTTGTTGCAGCTGGGGAGTTCTCGCCTGGCAATAGTTGGCTTAGTGACTCTGAATTACGAGATCAGGTAAGTTTCTCTTATTTTTGTTCCTTTTCTTTGTTAAGGGGGACAGTAATATGACTGCGGTGGTAGAGATTTCTAATGATTTGTTATTTCAAAAATGTTCTACGTTATTAGCTTGTTACCGCCATAACGGTGGGTGCATAAAAACAATAGCAGAGGAAGGACATGAAGGTTTACTGGACAAGTAGTATACAAGAAGAGAGACTGCCTTGGGGTTTGCTCATGGACGGTGTTTAAGTTGTTATGCTTACCGTAGAGGAAAAGCACGTAATTTAAAGGTAGCGCAGTTTCCGCTGAATGAGGTCACGTGCTATGGGGAATAATGAGAAATTTTCTTTTCTTAAATATTTCTCGTAGTGAGAGAAGGCCTTTTAAGTAATCAAGCGATAGTGTTTATGTTGATCTGAACATATTCCAATGCGATGAAGAGACCACCTTCACAAACTCATGTAGTTGAGATGGGCTTCATTAAAAATTTCATCAAACAGACCTGCTGATAAGTGTGACTGCATTTATGAAAAAAGTATATCTACACGCTAGTTAGGTTGGTAAAACTAGTATATGCTGGTTTACCACAAGGTTGGGACTTATGCCCAACAGTCTTTAGTTTTTTTTTTTTTGGTAATTGTAACTGTTGTTAATTAGTTAACATTTTGAACTTTGAAATATTATACATCGTAAAACTTGTAGCCACTCACTATTATGGGCTCGCATTAGCCCGTACCATCTGACAACAACTACTTCTACGAAGACGTAATGATAGCTTTATTGGCATTTATGAATTATTTCATTCGATTCCCCTAAGTTCTTTTTTTTTTAACTATCCTGGCAATATCATGTGCTATAACTATAACCACATACCAATTCTGTTAACTACCGAGTACTAGTCTTGTCCAACCAAGTTTGACTTACCAGTCCTATAAGCACACGTATTGAAGAGGAGAAAATAGGAACACTAAATGCTTTTTACAAATGGGTGAACCTCAAAAGGAGGATAAAGACCTAATGAATTCGCCTGATTGACTCAGCGGCATTACCTGAGTTACTTCACTATATAACCCTAAGGTCAATTAAGATTTTTCAGGACTACCCAGTTCTTAGGACTACTATATTCCTAAATCTGATTTCTTGAATCTAGAAAGAAACTGGCCCAATAGCCTCAGATATTAACGTATGTACTGTTTACCTTCTACATAAGGAAAATAGGACAATGACTTTCGGATCTACAGATGGAATGTTCGTAACTGCTTTAAAAGAGGGTCCTAAACTATTAGGAAGATATCATCGTTACCTATCAATTACGGTGGGACACGACAGACAAAAGGATGAAAAACGTGATATTCATCAGACTCTTTTTCTCTTCGCCTGATCTACGAGAAAAAAGAATCACTAAAGAGATTCTGTATAGGGCCTTCATCATACCAATCCTGCTCTATGACGCTAAAGTATTTACGCTAACAAAGCGATTTTTGATCCCGTTTGGAGACTGAGATATAACAGCCAACTCTTTGGGATATACAATGACATTTACCTGGTTAGAAAAAAAAACGAATTAGTTTCCTCAGACGGCAAGGATATGTAGAACGAATTACTGTTAACACCCGGTCTGAAAAGCCTTCTGTTGAGACTTAAAGAGACAACTCCGTTAAGGAAAAACTGTTCTAAGACACAAATCTTTCACTTGTATACGCTCGCGTGACTCACCAAATTCTAAAACACATCTGGGCTATTCTTCTATACAACGGTCCAGATGCTCACAGTTGCCTCTGGGTCAATATTACCGCCTTTGATTTTCTGGCTGTAGGCTCTTTTGCAAGCTTAAAGCTAAGTCGGTAAATCGTCATTTAAATGTTTTCTGTAGACCTTCAGAATCGGCATATTTGTTGTTGTTGAATTTTCGCACAATATTCAATAAGGGGCACATCCGAAGAATAAATCTTTTCATGGTGGGGCATCGCACAATTGTTAAGTTCGTCGGGTACAACCCAGGTATATCTGGGTTCAAATCTCGGCCAGCGATAAAAAAGCAGGGAAAAAGTCATTTTCTGTGAATAGCTCCGTCGTACGTCTTTTCAAGACTAAGGACTTCTCTTATCAGGTCTGTGGGACTCCTATACAGCGTATATAACAACGCGAAACTTTTTCCTTGACTGGCTGGATATGAAACCAACAATTGTTCTTGGTAGCCTCTTAAATGTTTGTACTCTTTTAAATCTTAGAAACCTCTTTCAACGAGTACGATGACATACTTTTCTGCAAGTTACACCAGGAAAGCTTAATAATATCTTTATTGAGCTTTGTTTTCAATGTTAATACGTCGTAGCTCGTTGTCACATCTTGTGAAGACATCGTCCACAACAACAGAACGGTGATTGCTTTTCCAGACTTTCAACAATCACATTGAGTTCGGTGATAACCTAGGCCAGATGGTGCTTTTAGTCTTTTAATGGTTTGTACATCTTCTTTAACAGCGGATCAGTTTTATACCATCTGTTGAAGGTCCAAAACTGTCAGTAGTCGGTAGTCTTTCTGTTCCGAGATTTTAACTTACTTACTTACTTAGATGGCACTACAGTCTTCGGTGACTGGATTCGCAACAAATAGCCTCTACAGTGGTCTCCAGTTGAGAACTCTAGAAAAATAAATTTCACTTGATCCGTCAATTAAGAAATGATCTTGTCTCTTCGGACCATACCACATGTCCTTACCATCTCAAGCAACCGATGCCCATTTTTCTAACTCGGTTCATGTTTCTAAATATTCTATCTCGTTGTTCAAAGCCCGCAACGCAGCCAAACAAAACTCGGTCGATGAATGCATGAAGCAGGACTGGGATGATAAGGGTCTTATAATGAGTTTCCTTACTTACTTAACGGGCTCCCGACCCGCGAAGTGTCTCTGCCTGAAATACTGCAGTCTTCCGTCCACTGGGAACCCCAGCACGCTGCTTAAAGTTATCCAGACCACGCGCTCTGACCTCCGCGATGGCTTGCGCCTTAAAACGGAGGTTTGGCTTTTCTTGTCATCTCGAATCTAGGGGCTTGAGATCCTCTTAGCTGGGGCATAAATGTCCATTCGCTCGATGTGGCCGAGCCAATGAAGTCGACGTATTTTATTCTCCATTCGCCCCTTCGCACACAGAACCAAAAATCCGTCGAATAATTTTTCTTTCGAAGGAGCCCAGTATCAGTTTTCCCTTCCTGCCTCTCGTTTAATAATCCGCAGAACTTGCAGAATAAGGATAATGTGAAGCATACTTTTCGTCCTTCGAGTAAGGAGTTTTGAACCCAATTGTTTTGCCAGACCAAAGTAGCAACGGTTTCCTAGGCTAATTGTCCGTCGTATCTCCACTTTTACGCCGAGGTAAGTGAACTCCTTAACTACCTCGAAACTATTGCTATCAATAGTGACGTTTTGTTCTAGGCGGTGAGCAGATGCTGCTTTGTTTTTTGATAGCATGTACTTAGTCCTTTCCTCATTTACTTCGCCTGTTCTTTAATCGCCATGAAGGCCTTAATCACAGCATACTGGGAACGACCGATAATGTCAATATCGTCCGCATATCCCAGTAGCTGAAAGGACCTGTTGAAGATAGTGCCTTCCGTGTTGACACCTGTCCTACACACTATCTGTTCCAGAACGAGATGGAAGAAGTCACATGAAAGCGCATCTGCTTGCCGAAATCCAGTGAACGTATGAAATAATTCGAAGGAGCGATACTGGCACCACTGATTATTGGTATTGGTGGTGGGTGACTGCACAATGGAGAGTTTCTGACTTCGGGGCCCTCTGTAGACTCTGGTTACTCTAGGCGTCCAACATCGAATTTCTTATTCTGGGCAGTTTGCAAATTCTTCTTGTTGTACAGTCGAGGTCTGAAAGAAACAGAGACTGCTAAGTATTTTTCTGCGTTTTGAATGAGCTGTCATTATCAGAGTCAATAGGAGGCAGGTCTTAAAGTTTCTGGATTTGCTTCCTATAACAATCAAACGTCATGTCAGGTCAGGTGCTCAAATTACGTGCCTCAAATAACTAGGCATTTGGCATTTAAAAAATCGATAAACCACTAGTTGTAGTCCTTTCGTGTGTACCCATAAGAATACTTCACGATATTTTTGACTCCGATGTTCCGAAACCTGATCGTTGTCCCTGTGCGATAACCACAGTATCCCAAGCCGTTATTTCCATTTTAAAATAAATTGGGACTTATGGGACGACCATCTGACCCCAGCAAACCGAAATCTATTCTGATTTTAGTGCAGAGTATATGGCACTCATTCTTTTCTCTAATTTCCGGAGAAATTCCCAATTGGCGCCGTGTGAAAACATAGACCTAACATAAGCCTAATATGTGTCCATGCTCCTACAGAAGACAAGACCGGCTCCAACAAAGAATGTTTCTATGAGTTCCTCGACAAGACATATGAGCACTGTCCAAAGAATGATGTTAAAGTCGTTTTATGTAATTTTAACGCGAGGATAGAAAAGGTGGACATCTTTGGTAGGACTTTTAGTAAGCATACCCTACACGACATCATATCTAGCAACGGAATTAGGCTTATTGATTTTGCGGCGGGACGAAATATCACTTTCTCATCTCAATATACCCAAAGAAACATGGAGGTGTCCGGACTATGAAACGCTAAAACAAAATGTTCACATTGCGATATATGTAGGGCATGCCTCCAGTATTCTAGTCGTCCGAACCTTCCGCGTAGCCAACATTGACTCAAATTACCACGTAGATATAACGCAGAAAACACCAACAGAATCTTCTCCGAATAGATATCCCGAAATCTCGAAAACGCATATGCTATCAGCACCAAGTACCGAAGACCAGTGGCAACACTGCCACTCCTGAATAATAGGTAAAAAAAAATGTCATGGCAAAAAGACCCGCACAGCACCCTTTATAGATGTAGAAGGTATCAGTGTAGTAGAGTCACAAGTATTTCTAATGTTTTACTTGGACGCCTGTTGTGTAAACTTAAGACCGGCCGTTTGTAACTTGTCAAATCGTAGCAACCTTCAGAGTCGTTAAATTCAGAAAACCGTTACGATAAGATCAGTACATTGCTCTGCCCCACCTTTTTATTAGAGAACGTTATTGATGGACGAAGCCGTGATTATTGGGTGGGGGCCCTGTAGTAGAGTCGCTGTCGGTACTTAAATTTTCTCTGCAGCCCAGCATCCCACAGTCAGGCAGGATAGACCATTCAACTTAGATGATGATAGCGAAAATTAAAGTCAGAATAGCATTATCTAAGCTGAAATCCAACAATGCTGTTGGACCTGACGGCTTACAGGTCGTATACACCAATTCATTTCTAAAATCCGGTCAGAAATACACTCACCTGATGTGTCAAACTTTAGCATCGTTTGCCTAATCCATAAGAAAGGAGACCCCTCAAGTGCGCCAACTGTAGAGAAATAAGTCTACTCAGCATTGCGTACAAGATCTTATCTGTCATATCATGTGAACGCCTGAAACGCTTCGTCAACAATCTTTCAGTGTGGTTTTAGGGCAAAAAAGTCCACATTCGACCAAATTTCCACACTCCGGCAGATACTGGAAAAAACTCTAAGTCGATACACACCATCGACTTCCATTGATTTTAATACCGTATAAGACAGCATTTATAAAGACAAACTATATGAAGCCATGTTTAGTTTTGGCATCCCTACCAAGCTCGACCCTCTGTGCAGAATGACGATTGAGAATCGTTTCTGCTCCGTAAGGACTTAACTATGATTTTTGATGTCAAAAAAGGTTTCAAACAAACTGGAGGCACAATCTTTCAAAATTCTGTGCAACTACTAGCATACGCCGTTGATATCGACATTGCTGTCAGCAGGAAGGGACACACACCATTGATGAATTAAACAGAATGTTTGAGTCGAGAGCCATAATTTTGAATAAGTGAGGGACATTGTCTACCTCGGCTTAGCAATAAATTTTGCCAACAACACCTCAACAGAAATAAAACGAAGAATCACTCCTGGCAATCCGGGTTTCTTTAGACTAAAACAGCAATTAATCAACAAGGCCCTATCCCGAAAATCTAAGGAAAAACTACTTTATGATGCTTAAGCTTGAACTCTGACAAAGATATTCTCAGTCGTTTCGAGAGGAAATATTCGGTACAGTTTAGGTTGATGAGCCTTGGAGGAGACGATTCAACGACGAACTAATTGAGCTGTACAGCAAAATCGACTCTGTCAGGAAACTGCACATCAATCTCCTGAGTTGGTTAAGATATATAGAGCGAATCGACCCCAATGCTCCAGGCCGGAGAGTCTCCGCATCTAACCCAGATGGTCAACGCAGTAAAAGACGAACTCAACCTTCAAGTAGAAGGGATTCTCAACCGACTTTGTTGAGGCCCAGGTTCACCATAAGTAAGTATTGAATAAAATCAGCTGAATTTTAAAGAATCACCTTGTCGGAACCTTTTTTCGATTTTGTCATCGCCTAAATTTGAGTGATCTCCACAATAATACCAAATCTAGGACGACTTTGGTGGGTAAGGTGTTCTCCGGTGTTTACCACAACGTAGATTGCTTATCCCTTAGAAGGTTGTATGACTGCCTTTCTTTTGAAATTGCCGAAGTCTAGTGTTTGTTTTTTTATCTCTCTGAGAATATGACTTCTTCGCTTCAAAAATGCTTTCTTTGTAAGAAAAGAACTTGCGGTTAACGTTCCCTTGTTCCTTTGTATCAGTTTCTTAAAGAACTTATACTTCAACAAGCCAATCTTTGTTCCAATTAAAATCACAAAATTCCTTCTAAACAACCGCCAAACAATAAAAAGAAAAGCATCAACATCAATGCCAGTTGCATCTGTATCTACTATGTAGACCGAGACTTCCATAAAGTCGCCGCTAAAAGCAACATTCAAAAAAGAACCTCATGCAGCTAAAAACCCATTCAGTAACAGGACATTTTCATGATTCTTTAACTTTTTCCCATTTATCAGAAGGCAAAGGCTTCCTTTATACCAGCAAAGCCACGTGATGACAGTAGATGGTCGGACGATTTTCAACGTTAGATGCTGGATGCTGAATGGTTGTGGTTAATGGTGATCTCCATTTCAAATTTCAATGTATCCCCTTCAAAAAGCCAGAAAAACAACTTTTGCACATAAGGAAAAAATCTAAAACAAATAAAAAAGTACAAAACAAAGCATTTTGAAGCAACAAGCTATAAACTTTGATCCTTCCTTCCTCTCTATCCAGAAATTCATGTGGAACCCTCATCAAATAGTTGACTTGACTCCAGCAATGTCAGGATAATATAAAACCTGACAAAACCGATTCCATTCATTCACTTCATTTGTATCCACCTTCTTGCTACCTGATGACACCGAGTATCTGTAAGAGTATGTGTGACTCATGGCATGTTGAGCTGAGTTGTATCTTTTTTATTATTCCGTGTCAAGGTGGTGCAAAATTGTGGTAGTTGTCGTTGGTATTTTTCTTCTTAACGCAAACACTAATAACGTTTCCATTTTTATGCTCAATGTCGTTGGCCCCTCACTTTCCACACCGCCACGATTACACACAGCACACAATCTACTTCTATTTCTGTTGAAAAGCGGGTAAAACATTTTTAAATATTTTATGCGACAATAGAATACGAAAATGGTAAACACAAACTTCCCACCAACACACTTGGACGGTAATACCATATGCATCCAAAATGGAGATCCATTCGATATCCTGGCAAAAAGGAGGAAGGATCCTAAATTGAACCACACAACCCGCAGCATTAAACATTCAAAACATTTTCACTTACCCTGTACTCACCTTGGGTGAACTTCTCTCTCCCTGTGACACCTGATGCGCTCATCCCTATGTGATGCAAAGTGGTTGCCTTGAATCCGGATCATGACTGTGTTTCAGGGTTACTGCAAACTGATGCAGCACATCTCATTGCATTCGTTCGCACAAATTAAACCGACTTAGGGCCATACGAGTACTCGATGAGAAAATGTATCTAATATGTCTTGCAGTTGAAATACTGTCGTGCCTATGGCACTTCTTGCAGTTTCCGAAAGTTTCAATTGTGCCTTCGAAAGCAGAATTAGTTTTATGACTTTTTAACAATTCCTGTTATGCTCCTGTTAGACTCGAATTCACACAGCAAGCACACGAGTAGAGTAAGCTTCTTGCAATATTCTAGTTGTAAAGTGGTAGTACCACTAACACGACTGCAGGGAATGTAATAAAAACTTTTATGGAGTTACAATGTAATGTAGGTTATAACGTGGCTTCAACCCTCTCTATCGGCATAACAATGTGAGAGTCCTTATCAGACGTTGGACAGGGTTTTCTTTCACTTTTCGGTGGTAAAGCAGAATCTAACTAGGTTCCGTTTAAGTATTTACAAAGCAATAAACCAAGAAAGCAGCAACATACGAGTAATTGTACGAGTGCAGTACTATGACCACAGAGTAAAATAATAGAATTTTGCTAAGCAGGATGTAACCAGAGGTTAAGGGAGGTAACAGAAAGCAATTGAGTTGGATTTGCATTATAATAGGTCTAGGACTATGCCCAAGTGTAATGTTATTCATGTTAAGACCTATTGAGATGCAGAACTGGTTCTGTGAGTGTATTGACTTGCGAAATGCAATTCAATGGTGCAGATCTAATAAGGGTGCTAATTTGAAATTGAATGTGCTGAAGTCGTGTATGGAGTTACCTTGTACTCGGAATTACTAAGGAGCCCTTTATGTGAACACATTGTTTACACATCCGTTCACTTGAATTTTAGTTTATTTTTGCGTGGCGGTCGACATCTACCAAGCTTATAAGCGATGCTGGTCTTTCTTGGACAATTTATTGATCGAATTCGAAGCCGGATCGACGGCATCCCGTCTCCTCTCACTGGTCTTCGTAATTTTCCTGGTGCATCAGCTGCGTCTGGTCAGCCATATATGTATATCTGGTGTGTTTGGTGAATCTATTCCCCATCGGTCTACTTGGGCTACCTAGTATGTCTAATCTGTCTAGCTTGCATGGTCTTGCTAGTGTGTCTGACTTGCCTGTTCTGTCTGGTCTATTGTTATAATAAATTAAATACCGTTACAATAAAAGCGTTTTTCTTTTGAGGCTATCGCCGAATCAAAATATTTTTTGATGCTTTCATATGAGCGGAACTGCTGATAAGCCAGACCATGTGCCATCGAACGGACTAAGTATTAATCAGACGGCACAATGTCTGAATAATATGGCGGGTGAAGTAGGACTTCCCATCTCAAGTTTCCAGGTTAGCTTTAACAGGTTTGGCAACGTGAGGCTGAGCGTTATCATGCTATGGAATCACTTTTTCGTGCCTTTGCTCGTATTGTAGCCGTTTTACCGAATGTTCGGCTCAATTGCATCAATTGAAGTCGATACCTTTTTAACAGTTCATAATAAATAACACCGACCTGGTCCTACCAAGCATGACCAGGCAGTCCCCATGACTTTCTTTTCTTTATCTGCTGTAATAAATACATTTTTCATCACCCGTCACGATGCTATGAAGAAAACCCTTCCTTTTTTGCCGCTGAAGCAATTTTTCACAGGCGAACAAAACGACGCTCAACGTCCCTTCAAATCATAAGGAACCCAAGTTCCTTGTTTTTGAATCATACCCAACGCATGCAATCCCTTGGATATAGCTGGGTGTAAGCTCTTCTTGCGTTTGGCACGGGTCCTCATCGAGCAATTCCTTAAATTCAGCGTCTTCGAAGGATTTTGGCCTTCCTTCACGCAGACTGTCGTCAACATCGAAATCTCCGTCCTTAAAGTGACGAGACCAATCAATTCACGTTATTTCACTTAGAGTAGCATCTCTATTAATCTTTTGGAGCTCTCAATGCGCTTCAAGCGCCGTTTTCCTCGAATGAGGGAAGATAATCAACACTTTTCGCAAATAACGATTATTTGCTAAAAAATCAGACATTTTCACACAACCAAAAGTATATGACGCCAAAACAAAATCACTCATGTGTCAAAACAGTTTGTTTACCATATGTTTAAGCTTGTTTCATGACGTTTTGGATATGTCAAAATCGACCAGCTTTTACTGCTGGAGCATTTTTGACAACACCAAATATATGGTCATTCCAACGTAAGTTGTCATTGACACACATACCGAGAATGAAAAGTTTTTCGGTTTTGACGATGCAAGTGCCATTCATGGACAATGGCTGGGTGTTTTGGAAGCATTAAATTCTACTCTGTCGATGGTAGATGAGCTTAACATACGCTGCCGTTCCCGTTCTACAGCCGAAGACCAGGGACGTTAGTGAGGGAACGAATATGAAAAGCAGAGAGTACTGTCGTCAGCAAAGGAATACTTGTATATTGGATTAGAAGAGGCAGATAAGAGATCGTTGATGGAGATTTAAGAGAGTGTCGAAGACAAAACGGAGCCCTGGGGCACACCAGCATTTATTTTGTAAATATCAGACTTGAAACCCTCCAAAACAACTTGAACTGAACGTTCCGAAAGGTAGTTCGAATCTATTAACGAAGAGATTCATCGATTCTAAATTCTACAAAAGAGCCTGGTACCAGCCTGTCCAATGCCTTGGAAATATCAAGTGCAGCTATCTTGCTGCCGCCAGATTGATGTACGCTTTGATTCCACTTTTTGGTGAGATATTCCATCAAATCGCCAGTGGACCTGTTGCTACGAAAACCGTTGAGAAGTTCTCGTGTTTTCAGATATTTCAGAAGCTGACGGAAGGGAAGTGCAATGGGTCTGTTGGAGAAGAGAGAAGAAGATTCGCCTTTTTAAAGGACGGACTCGACAAATGCTGTTTTCATCAGCTCGGAAAGTGTCTTAAAGACTAGGATTATTGTGGTGGTTTTGCCTGTATGGAAGATCACCTCTTCAGAACAAGGCGAGATATACCATCTGGACCAGCTTATTTGTGTATATTGAGATCTTTAAGAACTCTTGCTACTACACGAGTGCGAAATTGGATTTTTTCCATTGAAGATTCGACGCAATCAAATGTAGGTTGAGACAAAGCACAATCTGGGAGTGTTGAACTGGCCACAAAGTAACGAGATTAACCTTGTTCAAAGTTCTGACAGCTGGAATGTCATTGTAAATGAGCGCTCGGAAGGAGGATGAAACAGAAGTTCTAATATTTTTGACGAACGGCCAAAAAATTTTACTATCTTTGGACACTTGTGCCAAACTTGCTGTGCTACGGAATGCCATTTTGTTTATATATAAGTGTAGGAGTGTCAGTCTTATTATCGCTTTCATCCGAAAGACTCTGGAAATATCCAGACATTTAAGACGCTGTACTCAATTGAGCTTTAAATTGGCGGTTTTTTGCCAGATTTTAGTCCACTAGATTATAGAACCGTATGTTATTATGGGCCTGACCATCAATCAAAATCAAAATGCAGTGATTGATCTTTGGAGAGATCCTCATGAGCTTCCATACTCGCAATGGCAGGCCCACAAAATGCTGGTTACTTTCGTTATTTTCTTGTTTAAGTGAGAGTTCCAATTGAACCTAGGGTTACTCTTAGATACTTGACTCCGTCAGAGTACTCAACGATGGTATCATTAATGCTTTTATTGAAATGAACTAGGAAAGTCTCGAATGCACCAGTCTAGGACTGTCTGCGGGCAGCCCTTTACGATTAATCCTGATACCGAAGTCGGCCATGATAAAGAAGTAATCACCCAGCTTTTAAGCATTGCTTTGACCGAGTTGATGGTAGGTTGATCGATTTTTCTATGGGGTTATATGTATATGGAATGCGTAAAGTGCGTCTATTTGCTTTTCTAATAGGCGTTCTGACACGGGTGCAAGCTATAAGCTATAAGGCAAGCTATTTTTTAAACTTAAATATAGGACGGTATGATTTAGATAGTTCCTGTAGGCCTGTTGCCTAATTTGGGGATAAACATACCGTTGACCTCCCTCCAAGTGCCTGGTTTGTAGCCCAAATTAAAACTGGAACTTCCGGCAAAGCATGGGGCATTTGTTACATTCTTAATGTTAGTGTCACACCTGGTTCGTCATCTAACTGAAAAAATCCCCCATGTTTGGCATAGGAGTTTGCTTGATCCGTTTGCTTCATTCCTTCAAATCGAGTCCAGACTATGGCTGTCGGTTTGTTATTGATTCAAATAAGGTACACTTGTGAGGGACTTCGTACTATAGATCATGTTTCCGTTCATCGTATTCCCAAATTACCCCACCCACGAACCACCATTCGAATCTTCAATCTACGATCTATTTTCCAATTGCCACCTACAATCATCGCCAGTATAACAAATCACTGCTCTTCAACTTCCGGTGTTCAACATCTAGCTCGCAGCACACCACTCGTTAATGTCAGTGAAAAATAACTCGAAACAATTTTTTTAACGCTTGCAATGTGTGTGTGCAAAAGTGACGTAGCAGCGGTCATAAATTACCCCCAGCGAAAGTGCTTAAATTGTGACGTGCTAAAATGTAGTCATCTCCTCCCCTTGACACCAGCGGCATATCAACGGTCCTATTTTTGATTACATTCGATTTATCATTTTGGTTAATATCATCCCTCATCCCTCATCCCTTATCCCAAGCCGCTGGCCCTTTTGTCATTTGGCCACATAACACACGACACGCGTATGAGTCTGAATTGTACAAATATGTGAAAGGGGAAAAAGTATGGACCTAACAGATTTTTTCTTTTTGGTTAGTCGTAGATACTTTTTCGTATTCTGCAAATGCTATGACCGGAATCTCCAATTTATTGTTCCGATGGCATTTTAAATTAAGCCTATAATGGGCTCCATTCTCTTTTTTTCCATTTTTTTGGTGAACCCGATTTGCAATTTTGAATTCATCAATTATTCAATGTTGGTTTTATTCAATTTCATTAGTGACAGATACATTTGATTGCCATTTCGTGATCTCATAATGTGTAATCAATGAAAATATGCGTATTTGCGAGTTAACCAAAACAGGAGACAGCTTTCAAAAATTCAATCAAGAGTAATGATCTGAAATAAACGTTGAATGGCAGAGCAACTGTCCATAAATGGATATGTACTAATTGGTTTAAATATCTGCAGACTCATATTTATTATTTATTTCATTCTCCATTCATTTCTCTGTCAATATTTGCTCATTCTGATAGTTTGGCAAGTCCAACCATTGTCTGTACACTACTTCCCCTTTGACGTGTGTGGTCGGTCCTTCGAGCCGGATATATTAAAATTGTTAATCTTCAAGGACGATGTAATTGTGCGTTCTCTAAAAATGTGAGTGAAAACCCTAAATCTGCGCATAGAACATTTCGTAGAAGTAAGCCATATTCTACAAAAACTCATTCCAAAGCCTCTCTTGAGTAAGAAAATTATCTCTTAAGCATCTTTATTGGTTTAAAGGAGGATTTAACCTTACATTAGGAGTGTAAGCAGGGCGGTCTCGCAGAAATCACCAAGTAGCCAATTTGAAGTGAAAAGACTCAATGCTCGGTTTAGAACCAATTGGTGTCTAGATAAACATTCTAGTTCACAAAGTATAATGAAGTTCATCGTGAAAGTTGATTTTTACTCACGGCATCGCTCTTTTAGCAAACAACCCATAAAAAAGGCCATCCTTGTGGGTGAATGCTCTCGAGTCCTACGACTTAAAGATAAGCTACAGTAGAAGAAAAATAGGTAATCCATAGAAGTCACTTTGGGTGGCAAATCTCGATTGATAGTCGCACTCCTACCAACTTCTACAGAGACTTCAACTCACAGAAACGCTACCGCAGTGGATTATGCTGCTTGATAAAATCAGTAAGACGTGTATAAAAGACAGCAGCAAATTAACCCTTATGACCCTACGAAAAAGCAAAAAGCTCTTAAAGAATCGCCTTAGTTAACATGGGCATATTATCCATCGACAAGCAAGTGCAAGCAAGAAAAAAACTGACAAAACTAACGACATCCTGTGGCAACAATATAAAACGATCTATGCTAGACGGGGATATACCTGTATGTAGATGACAAAATAACCCAGGACTGAACAGCCTGACAACATCCGAAAAAAACAGGATGTAGAGGATAAAGAGACCGGAGGTCTTAGAAGTCTCCTACTTGCAATTGAGTGGTAAATCTTTAGATGATTGCAGCCACTTATTCTCTCTGTTCATCCCCTTTAAGGCACGAGCTCAGTTTTAAGCCGCAATTACTTACTTCTGAAGGCAGCTTACAAATCAGATCGCCATTACTATAAATACGTATCGTTGTACAGACGCTATAATTCCCTATTTAACCTTTTCTGGCCTGAAGATCACCTAGAGAATCTTCACTCAAATCAACCAAGTTTTGAGATTCAAATCAGTGATGAGAGAGTCACTCCCCAGGGATACTAAGGCTCTTGCATAGTATTATCTTTTCTCTATCTAGGTCTTCCCTACTCAATTGACCTGCTTACTGCTCCTCATTTTCGCGCTGATGTCTTCCTTCGAATTCATTGCAAAGACTAGACAAAAAAAGATGTAGCTCCATGGATTGCCTCCTTGTCGATAGATAAGTGGTGGGTATCTATTCTTGGGTCTTCTCTTAGATCAGCCATAAAATCAATGATCGGCTTACCAAGCTTAATCAGTAATATGGGTCTGTCAGATTATTGATGATGGATTTAATGTCCACATAATACGCAGTTTAGATCTCCTTCTCTTAGGCTACAATAAATGTGATTCGTTCCAAAGTCCTCATGGAATACCCTGCCAAGCTCTTTATTTCTTGTACATTATAACCTTCAAACATTTTAAACCCACGTTCATCGCTACCTCTCTTTCATCCCTCCATAGCTTTCCTTCACCCGCTCTATGTGGAAGCATTTTAAGTTTACTCAAATGCCAAAATCCTAATTGATTCATCCGTGAAAATGGATATCAAATCTGGTACCATATGCTTCCTGTCGCATTTCTCTCTGCTTCCTTCTGATGAGGAATCATGTGGAATCGGATCTGGTTTCCACCCATTGTTTGGCTGGAACATGATGGTTGCATTTATAGATCTAGGGGCAGAAGGCCAAGTATACATTCCAGTCCCGCCGTTTGCGTTGTTCTATACATGCAAACTTCTGTAATTTTATCACTAACCTAAGGTTGCTACTTTTATTTGTGGATTGCCACCATACTAAGCTGCCGTAGGTTAAAAGGGGTCTGACGATAATCGTGTACATTTATATGATAGTCTTGGGTTAGGTCTCCATTTTCTCCCAAATACACGGCTGCCAGCGTAAAACGCGATCGTTGCTTTCTTTACTCATTCTTAAACATTGAGCTTTCAACTAGGTATTTAGCACTGTTTGATAGTCGGAGGGCTGTCCCATCTATGGAAGTAAAAACAAATTGTGGTATTTTATGTGTGAATAGAATAAGCTCCTTTTTGGCGGATTGGTTCCCAGCCCACAAGGTTTGTCCCAGAATCCAAGGATCCTAAGAGGAACTTGCCGGTGGCAATGAGAACCACATTTTTATTTCCTAAGTTTCTACTTATAGCAGGAATGTTGAAATTGTTGAAGGCTCGTTCGATGTCAAGGAAGACCGCTTTGTCGTGAAGATTTTTTTCAATCGTGGTGACAACACCGTGTCTATGCCTTTGAGGCTAAGTCTTCTGGGTGCTGATTGCTTTGACAATGAGTATCAACAAGGTTTTCTAAAGTTTTTGAAATTTATGATTTTAGGCTTATGGGCCTGAGGCTTTTTTGGATGGGTATCCCTGGGATTGAATACTTCGTTTATTTCCCTCCACCATTTTGGCACATATCTAAACTTGATGCTTTTCCTGAGTAGTCTTTTTAGGAACGAGAGCACAGACTGCCTTGTTTTTTGTAGCATGATTGGTATGATTCCGTCCAGTCCAGGAAATCTGTATGCGGAGCTTACACTTGTATCCCCTCTGATATTTTATATTGGCTAGGGAAGAATGAGTCTGTATTGTTGCCACTGGTGTTGGAGTAAGAGAACTCTCAGGAAAGTGGGTTTCAAACAGGAGTCTGAAAGCTTCAATATTAGATTTCGTATAACTGTCTATCAATGTTAGGTTATAGCAAAGCTTTGTCCATGATTTTCTTTTAGCGCTACAGTTTGCGCTTTGGTATTTCCTCAGACTGTCCTTTGAGCTTTTCACAGCATTGAAAAGTTTTCTTGCCTCTTTTCTAATGCATTGTATTTCTTAAGTCCACCAATGTAGAAGTTCTTTTTTGGTACGGCATGAGTGAAGATCATCTCGAGTTTTTCCGCCGCATAGCCTATTTCCGCAGAGGCTTCCATTTTGAGTCCGTTTAGGACATAAATGTGATGATCTATCTCTGCTATAAAGTTTTCCCAATTGCTATTTTTAGAGTGTTTGTAAACGATCAGAGAACGATATGTTCGAAGATATATTACCTTCATGATAACAGCGCATTAGCAATTACTTCATCTGACATCGGTGCAACTTTGTTGGACAGTGGAAGAACAGATCATTAAGCTCTTGAGCTACCACTAAACATGGAAGCCAATGAAAATGCTGTGTGTAGCATCACAAAATACTCCGGTATGGATAAAGTACTGCAAAAATGTCACATTATTATCTCGGATGACTGTATAATGGCACAAAAGCATTCACTGGAAGCATTAAAAAAGCCTAAAATCAACAATATTGTTGATTCGAAATACAATACAATACTACAAAATAAATGCACAAAGTCTGAAGTGTAAAATAAATAAATTTCGAGACCTTTTTGTAGACTCTGGGGTTGACGTTGTTTGTGTATCCGAAACGTGATTCCCTATAGATCTTAAAAACACCAGCTTTCGTGTTGCGGGCTATAGGCTTTTTCGGGCTGACAGAACGAGTTGGCAGAAGTAATACTTGTTCGGTTAAATGTAAGTCTTCATATGATCGCCTCATGGACTACTTGTTTTTAGAAATTATTGGCGAAGATGACAAATCGCTGTTACCTCGTCCAAAGTTGTTGTGTGTGGAGATTTGAATTCTGATTTAAATCTTTTCTCCGTAAACGCTTCTAATCTAACACATTTTAGCAATGAATCATGTTCACTACTCGATGAGTTTTCTTTTTTTTTTTTTTTTTTTGAGTGACTCTAGAAAAATTATTTTATATGACCAATTGTCTGCCCCAGGTTTCTCGAAACATGACCTCATCTATTCAACTTTCGACTTTAACTTACCTAGTTCTCCATCTTCCTTCCGACAGTTAAATCATGTTGCACTAGAAACCGACTCTAGAAGCATGCAATGGGAACAAATATACCAGGTTTACCGGTATGAAGTGAGCGTAAAGATACAATTGACTCAATTGGGAACATTTATTGTGAACGGGCCTTTTTTTTTTTTTTTTTTTTTGTTGCTGTAACACCTATCGAACATATTCAGTATACATCAAGTCAGAGAGCAAATAACATTGATCATCATCTTGCTAAAAATGTCGAATTTTGTACCAGAAAATGTTGTCTTGCGGAAAGCATTAATTTTTTGTTTTCATTTGAAGAAAAGTGTTCCAGAGTCGCATCGAATGCTTGTGGATGCACATGGTGATCATGGTCTATAAGAGGCAACATGCCAAAGATGGTTTTAACGGTTCAAAGATAACCATATTGGATGAAGGGGACACTTTAAGTCAGAAACAAATGGCAGAAATGTTAAATGTTGCACAACAAACAATTTCTGACCGTTTAAAAGTTATGGGAAAGATCCAAAAGTCTGGAAAATGGGTTCCACATGAATTGAATGAAAGACAGATGGAAAACCGAAAAACTACTTGTGAAATTGTGCTTCAAGGACACGATAAAAAATCAGTTTTGCATCAAATTGTCACTGGCGATGAAAAATGGATTTGTTTTCAGAATCCTTAACGGAAAAAAGCATGGGTTAATCTGGGACAACCATCAACTTCGACTGCAAAACCAGATCGATTCGGCAAAAAGACAATGCTGTGTGTCTGGTGGGACCAGAAATGTGTGGTGTATCACTAGCTCCTAAAACCTGCTGAAACCCTTAAATCGCTACCGACAACAAATGATCAATTTGAACCATGTATTGATCGTAAAACGACCAGAATGGGCCAGAAGACACGGCAAGGTAATTTTGCTCCATGACAATGTTCAGGATACAACTAAAGCATTTGTTTGGGAGCTGCTAAAAAAATTCCTTCTTCCGATGAGCAAAAAAAATTTTTTTTTCATTCGAATATTATTTCCTTATTTGAAAAGCGCGTCCCTCAGAAATTCAAAACTAAAGGGTTTTCAAATAGGGACTTGACAACTTTGAATTTAATTTTTGAACGCACTCTTTGACTAATCATCTAACAGTCACTGTCAATTTATTCAGTAAACTCAACATTTTCATTATGATAAAGTACACTAACGAGCAACGTCTGCAAATTATAAAAATTTTCTACAGATATTCGGAGTCGGTGACTGCAACTTTAAGAGCGTTAACTCCAGTTTTCGGTCGTAATTCTCGCCCTAGTAGACAGGCAATAACAAGTTTAGTGCAAAAATTTGAGTCTACATATTCGTTGTGTGATGTTGCCGTGTCAGTGAGAAGTGTCAAAGGTCGAAGTGTCGAAAATATCGCTGCCGTTCAGACGTCCGTATCAAACGATCCAAATCAGGCCACATTATGTCGTATTTTGCGTAAGGATCTTGGTTTACACCCATACAAGATCAAGCTGACTCAAGAATTGAAGCCGATGGACCATTTGAAGCGACATATGTTCTCCGATTGGGTTCTGGAGAAGATGCGCTAAGATGATGAATTTCATAGCAAAATCATCTTCAGATACGAAGCTCATTTTTGGCTCAATAGGTTCGACAATAAGCAAAATATGCGTTATTAGTCGGGTGAAAACCCACATGTGCTTCATGAATCACCATTTCATCCAAAAAAAAAAAAAACTGTTTGGTGCGGTTTGTATGCCGGCGGCGTTATTAGGCCATATTTTTTCGTCGACGATAACGATCGTCACGTTACTGTGAATGGTCAGCGTTATCGCGCCATGATCACCGATTATTTTTGGCCCGAATTGGAAGATATGGACTTGGACGACATGTGGTTTCAACAGAATGGTGCCACAAGCCACACAGCACACGGTACAATCGATTTATTAAAGAGTAAGTATGGTGAGCGTGTTATCTCAAGACATGGGCGATTGGCCGCCTCTTACGTGCGATTTAACGCCGCTTGACTATCTTCTGTGGGGCTACGTTAAGTCATAGGCTTATGCCAACACGCCGACGACGTTCGGAGAGCTCAGAGCCAACATTGAACGCGAAATAGCGGCCGTTTCGAACGAAGTCGAGTTCCATACATAAATGTTTTGATTGTACTTAAAGCCAATAATAAAGTTTTTGAAATATCTCAAATGGTTTGCCTTTTATTTAAAAAAAAGTTGTTAAGTCGTTATTGGAAAACCCGATACAATAATGAAGTTCGTTTTCATATGAATAAGCGGGACCATGCCTATGAACGATGGAAGCGATATAGACTTGATGCTTATCGAAGAGTCTAGCAATCTTCAGAATGGGATCGTTGACGAAGCGCAGTCAAGGCTTAGCAAAACAGCAAGGTTTATCATTCCATAGTATCGATTGTAATACTCTCAACCAAACATTTTGTCTGACTTCATTCATGTTCGTTCTCGAGTACCACAAGGTTCCATTGTTGGGCCCCTTCTGTTTTCCCTTTATATTAATGAGTTGCCGTCTGTCCTTACTAGCTCCAAAATTGAGTTATATACTGATGATGCTCAACTCTATATATTGAATTAATCATCAATGGCTTAGTGAACATGTTATTTTTGCGGCTGCTAAAAATGTCCATGTTGACGAAATCAACTTCAAAATACGGGAAACATAGCCTGGCCTGGAATTGATTTCTGAAAATCAAATCCTTTGAATTTACGTTTAAAAATTGGGTCACTCATGCAATAAATGCACCCAGAATTTGAATGGAACGAGATAAGTTTTTTAAAAAATTAGGGATATACTGATACCATTGAAGAGACCATATTAAATGGCAAGAGGAAACAATGTTTACTTGCCACAATGATGAACATAAATAAATCGCAAACAATGACCATATGCGGATTGGGTCTAGAACATCCATGTTTTTCTCACGGGGCAATTGTATGTTGCGTGTTTACGTGTTGTGAAATCATAAAACCTTTTTATTTATGCACCTGATGGACTAACAAAACATTGTGTTCATGATTTAGCGTTCAGATAAACACATAATAAATAATGTGTATGTAAAGGGTGACTGTTTTACTGTTTGGTTTTTCAGGGTCTATTTTTGTGTCAAAGTCAAACATGCTCAGCTAGATTGTCATTTTATCATAGAAAGACTTAAAAACGAACAAAGCTAACACAATATTTTTCGCGCACTTCGAGCATTTTCCGGTCATAATAATCGATCTATTAAGCAAGCAATTCAAGCCATAGTAACCAAATTTGGACATCAACCCACCTATGCGTATGCGTAAAATGCGCACAGAGAAAAATATTGCTGTTGTATCCGCCAGATAGTTAATGAAGACCGTGATTTTTTCATTCGTCGCGGTTCGCAACAAATGAGATTATGTTATTCGACTATGTAAAAGATTTTATGAATGGATCTTGGTCTAAAATCTTACAAAATACAGCTCGTGCAAGAATTGAAGCAGAACGGCCTGGTTGTTGGGTATGTTAATAAACAAAACTGTCATGTTTGGTTCGATGAAGAATTTCAGGCAATACAAAAGCTACCAATGTAATGTTTGGTGCAGTTTATGGTCTGGCAGAATCATTGGCTCGTATTTTTTCGAAAATAACTGTGACAACAACGTTATCGTCAATAGCACCCGCTATCGTTCAATGATTTAGAGTTTTTGCCCAAAATGCACGACCTGAACCTTGTCGACATGTGGTTCCAGCAACTGATAAATGAATTCGGTGAGCAATTTATCTCTTGTTTTGGGCCGCTGAATTGGCCAGAAAGACCATGCGATTTGACGACTTTAGATTATTTTGTATGTCAAATCACCCGTCTATGCCGGTAAACCAGCGTCAATTGCAGCTTTGGAAGACAGCATTACACGTGTTGTTAGCAAGATACCAGCTCGAAAAAATTATTCACAATAGGACTCCCCGTATGGACTACTTAAAACGTAGTCGTGGTCAACATTTACATGAAATAATCTTTAAAAAAAATTTTTTGAGCTCCCATTTTCAATATTTAATTACGAAAATATTAATTTAAGATTTTCATTTAAAATGAATAGAGAGTTTACTATCTAACCTTTAAGATGTACTCGAATAGGCTAATTTTTGAGCAAGTTTTTGACTAGCGCCTTGATAATAATAAACTGAATGTACGATAACGTATAGAGACTTTTAAATTATCATGCACTTCAACAAGATATCTTCACGATAAGCTGAGGTTGCATTGACCAAGTGCCTTTAGTTGAAGACCAAAAGAATTTTCTGCAAGAAAAAATTGCGTCCCTTTTTAACAAATATCTTCATGCAAAAATAAGGACCATCAGACCCCTTTCACCACAGTGGTTAACACAAGGTATTCTGCAGATAGATATCGCTCACATATCATAGTATGCAAAACCAAAGCTACTAAGCGGACCGTAAGTGACGGTTTCAATCAGACACTGGATGACACCGAACAGTCATACTTTAATCTAAATGGAATACGACAGGAAAATGTTGTGGAAGAACTTCTATCGATCAAGTCTACTTCCATAACGCACATATTAAATACAATTGTAACAACTTCCTGTTTCCCAAAAATGTGGAAGGAAGCAAAATAGATCCCGATTCCAAAGACCAGTTTCGATCCTCTCATTCCTTTCTAAAGTATTCGAAAAGACCATTTTAGTGCGAATGCAAAACTATCTTTCAGTTAACATTAAGCCAATCTGGCTGTAACAATTCGAAACTGTAGACCATTATATTCGGAAGAAATTCAATTTCTCACTTAGAAAGGTGAAAGCAAAAAGTTGTAATTGGCGAGCAATCTTCGTCTTACCTACCAATCAAGTACGGAGTATCACGAAGCTCCAATACTTTTTTTTATCTATGTAAACGAGTTGCCTAAGATTGTTAAGCATTGCTCTATTCATATTTTTTTTTTTATAATTCTTCGCGCGCATCAAGGGGATATGAATACCCTTTTACTGGCTTTTTATCAGGGCCGGTAATGTAGTAGCTTTGAATCTCAGGTGTAAGGTTTCGATATTTTTCCAGAGGTGGTTGTCAAACTGGAGCCAGTGCATCCTCAACCAGTGGGTCTTATATTATATTATATTGTATTACCAGTGTTATACCTTAATGTCAGAGTTGACGCCGACGGAATTTACATATAACTACATACAAATTCCATGAAAAGACTCTTTCAGAGAAGTGCCTCTCACGGGATTCGAACCCGCGACCTTCTGCTTTAGGAGTCTATGCATATACCACTACACTACGGCCATCCCCTCTATTCTCTATTCATATGTTCACAGATGACACCCAGGCATATATTGGGTGACCAGATAGATCAAAGATAGTTTCTCTAATTGTTATGTCAAAATATTCTGCAAGATTTGCCATTTCATCATGTATCGTTTTGCGTTTGAAAGTTGTTAAGTTGTAAATACGCACCGTGAATTTAGTTATGAGGTCGGTCGTAATCATGGCTTCAGTGTGAAGGCAATTCGTCGCACCGTGGAAAAGTTTGAACGTGAGTACACTTTTTGGATCTAAGGCGGAATGAAGAAAACATAGCCCTTATAGCAGCCAGAATCGAAAAAGACCCAGAAATGTCGATTGAATGTCGGTTGAATTTGGGCATTCATCTATATAAGATTGTACTGACATAATATTTAAAGCCAGACGACCATAGACAACGCCGTGAGTTCGCTAATTAGGTGCTGAAAGTGTTAACCGGACATTGGCAAAAAAATCATCTTCTCGGACGAGGCCCTTTTTTAGCTCAGAGGCAAGGAAAATTGCCATTATTGAAGTGAACACAATCCACAAGTGTTCGGCCAAGCATCAACGGACCCACCCGATTATTTTCTCTGAGGCAATGTCAAGTTCTTAGTCTACGCTAACAAGCCAACCACTTTGGACGAACTCGAGGCCAACACTATTGCCCGAATAACGCCGCACACATTAGACTAAGTCATCAAACATTGGACCGACCGCTTGAAGCACTGCCAGCAAAGCCGAATAGGCCATTTGAATGATGTGCTATTCCGCACATAATGGCATGAACGTAATTTCAAAAAAAGCCAGAATCAATTTTATATCTCACACCGTTGTTGTTTTATTTAAATTTTTTTCCTATCGTCCTTATCTGGTCAACCTTTATAAGCCGTCCGCTTGAGTCTAAGAACAAAGCTATCATCTTGATAAATGAAGATCTTCCATGAATCTTAGATTGGTCGTATAGCAATAACTTATGTCTAAATATCCTGAAGCCTACGGCTATTGTAATATGCAGAAATTAGTTGGACATATCTCAACTACCGGAGATAAGTGACCTTCAAGTCAAAAATTACCATGGGCAAGAGGTACGGTACAGGCTTGAAAATTGGATATCTGAAGGCTCTAACCAGATATCTACTATTACTATTAACAGTATAACTTTATTAAATCCTCGATGGAGATAGACTTTTACTGTAGAACGATTCTTTTCCTACATTGTACCCAAAAATCATTTTCCAAATTATCCTTAACGAGTTAGGCATGGTGTTCCCGATATTAATAAAAATACATATAAATTGAATATTATGATATTGTAAAAAAAAACTGGTGTCACACGTGACTTTGAATACAACAGAGATACATGGATATACTGCCGCGATGTAGGCCTTTTCAAATACGTCAGGCTTCTTCTAAATCCTAGCGATACTTCACCACCTTGTGTTCATTTCCAGTGTCATGGTGGCATCTCAATTATATTTCAATGTCCACAGGAATATTTAAGGAACGACTACTAGTAACGGTACAATCAGGTTAGGGTCATATATTGTAGTTTCGCCTTTCAGCTTTAAGCCTCCCTTTTAAAGGATTGCTGTAAGTTGACCTATCTGCCCAGTCATGATGTTGTCTATGTATATAGTAGATTTGGCAGTACATAATTATGTAAAATTATGCATTATGTACTTATCCTTCATAAAAAATCAAGAGTTGATGTCCTTGAGGGACAAGAAACAAAAATATTCTTCCTTTCCATATACAGACGACACGAGAAAGAGAAATCCCAAATCAGCCAACTAGGCGCCCAGAAATTACAGTGGTCATCGTTGACTGTGTTTGACTTTTCTGAGCAAATTCTTGAAGCTGATTCCTAAATAGTGAACAGTGGCGGCATCTATTGGGAGTAATGGAGCTCATTGCCGCACGCCGCCAAGACGTCTATCAAACTCGTTATTCAATATGATTCTACCAGTCTCTCAGGAAAAATAGCAGATCCCTAGTCACAACACGAGAACTCGTACTTATTGATTCTTTCGCATGCTTTCTCTTCCCATCGCCGTTTAAATATTATTCGAGAAAGACAGCGATGAAGAGATAAAAAATGTCCACTAAACCTCTGAATCTTTAAATGTATCCTAGTAAGCCAACTGGTTTTATCTGAAAATGTGTAGAGAAAATGTTACGCTTCTTTATTCAAACAACGGTTATTGTGTCTAGTACTTAACATATTGTATAGCAGTGCAATATAGCAATGGCAAAAATATTCATATTCATATTCATATTCAGACAGGGTGGCACAGAGGTTTTAAATATTTTTTTTTTAGTTTAAAGATTTTTTATTTTTAAAACTAGTGATCTTCTTGCTCTTGGAACCAATAGAAGACTATTAACGCCGCTTAAGTGATTGTAGAACAAAGCTCCTTAGTGGAGTTGTCTCACTTGAAAGCCAGGAAAACGCTACAGTGATTTAGAAAGCAAAAGGAGAGGCTTCGATTAAGCTTATCTAAGAAAACATCGCCACCAACTTTGTTTGGTTTTCTCGGATACATCTGTATGGAAATGAACTAACTTATCCATGAAAGCATTTTCTCCCAGAAAGATCCCTGTGCTGTATAAAAGTGTTTGTCAAACCACTGTTATGGCCTAATGTAATCAATGTCCCCTGGAAGTATTCCTATGTATTAAGAATATAAGCGTGGCTCACCTTAAAGCCAATAGCCCACTGTAAGTGTGATGTCCTTTCAAGACGCCTGTTAGCAACCTGCAGTCTTTTCTACTGAGGGACTCAGGCAAGTTCACTGAATTTAGTCTTCCGACTACGACACTGTTGAAAGTATCGACCGGTGTCAACTGAAACAGAATACTCAGTGCCGCGGATCTTATCTTGTCTTATAACCGAGATGTATAGCCAGTTGGAAATGCGGAATTTAAGTCCCTATTTAGTCTCAATGGCCTTCCTGCAACAGAATAGAGCTACTATAGCTTACTTGACTCTTTCTTGAGTATTAGATTTCTACTATAGTTTCCTGTCAAAAATTATACCCAGATATTTTGCTGTTTTAAAGAAGACTATAACGGTGCAGTTGATTGAGGGAGAGTCTACAATCTCTACGATCTCTATGATATGACACAGGTTAATCCGTTAAGACTTTGCTGAAAAAGTTCTTTAATGGTATTGAGATGCTTTCATGATATGGCTACATCAACGTCATCCACATAAGCAACCACCTTGCTACCACTTCGTTGAGTACTAAGAATCCCTCAGAAGGCGTGAAAAGACACCGCTTTTTGTCGTACCTCTGCTGACACACCTTTTTACCAAATACCCTACCCAGTTTGGAGTTGATAATCCTGCTATTTAACGTAAGACTGATTAAATCTCCAAGTGGATCAACTACCTTCAGAACTAATACCGCAGTTGCGATTGGTGCTGTTGGACGTAGTTAAAGGCACCCTCTAGGTCCAGGAATGCGACTATTGTATGGGATATATATTTTAATTCGTGCGGTTTTTTTTTTCAAAATTTGAACGTTTATTTAAGAAAAACATGTGCAATAGTATTATTCAAAGTATTGCCCATCTGAAGCTATGACTTTTTCCCATCTTTCTGGTAATTTGTGGATCCCATCCCAAAAGAACTGCGCCGGCTTGGCAGCCAAGAATGAATCAATCCAATTTTTGATATTCTGCTCTGATGTGAACCGTATTTCAGTGAGGGCGTTCTGCATAGACCGGAACAAATGGTAGTCAGAAGGGGCAAGTTCTGGGCTATAAGGCGGGTGGGGTAAGACTTCCCATCCACTGTTTTCCAAATAGTTCTTAACGGGAATAGCAACATGGGGCCGAGCGTTGTCATGATGGAAAATTATTGCGTCGTGTCTGGTCGCATATTCCGGGCGACCTTCGCGCTTCAAACTTTTTTGGCTGCCCAGGACGTTCATCGTCTTCCAAGCCAAAATCACCACTTTTAAATCGTGCAAACCACTTTTAGCACGTTCGCTCAGCAAGCGCATGTTCACCATAAACTTCCACCAAAATACTTCATATTAACGTAATGAAGAAGAACTCAAAACAAAAACACTTTTTCAGGCACAAAGTTGGACATATAGAGTGAAAAAAATTATTGTTGTTTACGCTTCAAATGAATGACATATACAGAAATGACGTACAATGATGGTAGCTTTCCAACGCATGTTCCAATGGAATAATACAAGTTACGCCATCTCTTACCATCTCTTAGACCCAATATTACAAATATTAAATATAGGGATAGTTTAATATGGCTAGTCAATGTGTTGCAGTAGGCATGTTGAGTAGACAATAGTCGTGGATCAATTCTGGATCGTATATTGATATCAATCAGTCGTTCTAAAGGGTGACCAGATAAGAATGTTAGGAAAAAAATTTTGAAAATACGTTCATGCCATTATGTGCGGAATAGCACATTATTCGAATGTGTGCTTCAAACGGTCTGTCCAATTTTTAATGACTCGATCCAATAAGTGTGGTGTTATTCCGGCAAAAGCATGTCGAATGTTGGCCTCGAGCTCATCCAAAATTGTTGGCTTGTTAGCGTACACTAAAGACGCATCACTTCAATGGCATGTAGAGTCATCTCGGACATATCGATGTTGTCGATCTCTATACCTGAGACCATTGAAGTAACGGTGATACTGCCATGCCATAAACCGCAACAAAGAGTCAAGGTTTGTGGTTGCATCGATGCTTGACCAAGCACTTGAGGATTATGCTCGAACCAAATATGGATGTAAGTCCAAATCCAGCCGCAAAATAAGTCGGGAGCCAATAAGTCAGAGAGTCAGGCGATGACCAATTTAGCTGATCGGTGCCGAATCGACATTTCTGGGTTATTTTTTATGTTTTCTTCATTTCGCACAAATCTCTGTGCTTGCGCTCAGAGCAATTTGTCTCTTGTAATCAGACTAGAGACGATTTTTATTAGCCGCGATGCCTGAAAGTTTTCCGTTATTTTGCCACTCAGTTCTTTTTTTATATATTTTGAGGGATTTCTTATATGAATGAGAGTTTGTTACCTTTCTTGTGTTTTTTGCTTGGTTGAAATGTATCCTGCAAAGGTTTCTATGCGATCTCAGTGCTGATATCCACCAGTGCTGCTTTTTCTTGCCTCTAGGTTGAATTAGAGGGCAGGAAGCAGCCAAAACGTGAGTCAGGGTAAAATCTTTGACATTCATGTCATTGATGTAACATGAGGGACTTGGACTTAATAGTTTAGAAGAAGTGGAATTTTTACTATCTTTCGTTTAAAGAGAACTTAAACCAAGCATTAGGTACTCAGGCGAATAGCCAAGTTTGAAATGTGCAAATTGATGCGAAATTTTATCGAAATCTTTCTTAATATAGGTGGTGACACCATCAACCTCATCTTCTAGAGTGCACGGAGTTCTTCTGTAAGTGGCTTTCAATCTATTCTTAAATACTCCATGTTGGTTTTCGAAAGTATGGACTTGCAATGTAAAAATATCAGTGATGGCGCAGCTACATTCTTCCTTTGGCTCAGACTTCATCCATTTCATTGTTTTTAAAACAATGATAGCCTTAAAAGTGCAGGTTGTAACAGAAACTTTACCTTAACCAAAGAAGAGACCTGCCCCTCAGCAGGTAATTTTTCATTTAATCGTATCAAGACAAGACTTCTGACTCGCAATGGAACAAATCAGCCATTTTTTAAATATTTCATATCACCAAGAATGTTATTGTAATGAAACTCAGCCATGTAACATACATCATCCCCTTCCAAGGTACAACGAATGATAAGCACTACTTCGTATTGAGGCAAAGATCGATGGACCAAAGTCTCTCCCTTGAGGTAACCCACAATATTAAAAAAAAAAAATTAGTTGTGTTTGTGTGCTCATTTTGTGATAGAAAAATTTTCTCTATTCACCTCATAGGCTCTGGAATTTATTGTGCGAAATTCATCCCTGAAGTATTGTATCTGTCTCAAAAATTCTGGATCTGAATATTCTGTTCGTAAGACAGCTCATCTGCCCACAAGCTCTTTTGTCTAACCTCCAGTTTGCGCAAATTCGATAGGAAAATACGAGTATCAAATTTCGACACTGATTGACAGTAAATTTAAAACGAATTCAAAATCTACCAAATTGTTAATTTCCCCTGGGAATGTTTCGGAAAATATAGGAAAAGATTTCAAAAATTAAAAAACCCGTAAGCAGATAAGGAAGAAATTGAATTTGCTGTCAGTTTTTGCTCTTACCTCATTTGCAATAAGGTAAAGCATCATTTTACCTGTTAACAAATTATGTATACTTGTCAGCTCAACATGTCCTGGTCATTCATTCAATTAGAATCATTTAATCCCTGTTCACCCCGCATGTCCTTGTCTGAGTTGTTTTTGAGCGGAAAATAAAGAGACTAAAAGTCCATGAACCTCTGTGTTGATGTTGTAGACTTTCAGCCACAACTAGCTGAGCCGTTAAGTCCTTTTGTCTTGAATTTTTCACCAACTTTTTTTTTTGGCCTTTTAATCCTTAACCTACCCTTTTTTACAATTTCGGTTTGAAAAAACAAATTACCGAACTTGAAGTGGCTAAGACCCAAAACGGGCAAATTGAATCCATTTGACAGCACATTGGGCTCGTTTAAAGGAATTTTTAATGCAATGAAATGTGTCGGGAAATTTAAATAAGTAAAAAGGGTGGATATGATAATTAGGAACGTCAGGGATAGTAGATATTTATATGTTAGCAGCTTCCTTTAATTTTAATTAAATCTTCATCCCTCCAGCTATCATTGTACCATAGGCTGTGGTAATGGTTGTTTCGAACTCGTGTTCCCAAATTATTTAACCAGAGAAGAGCATCAGGTGTAACGTTGTGAATGTCGTCTATGTTATCACTGAAAATATATTTAAGGGAAGTGGTTAATTGTTTGGCGGGGTTCGGCAAAGTCACCAGCGCTGGATGTTATCGCCCCCACTTGGACAGGAAGTCTGCGAAGCGGCCGTTTTGAGTCCCGATGCTGTTGAGCTGTGTATATAGAGGCCTTGGTAGATTGAAACCTGATATGCGCACAGTTGGACTGGCGATGAAGTTGTTATATGTTGTTTCCACTTCTCATTGATATCAAAATTTGTGGCGTACAGCCTCATGGTTGGATAGCGTGACTTTAAGCGATACCGATGATTTAGATTTATATCCTCGTGTATTGGGAGGTTTTGGTTGTTCTGAATCTTGATGCATTCCCTAACAAGCATACTTTGTCGTCGTAATAGAGGTGGATGAAAGTTGTTCAAAACTGGGAGCCTTTAGATTGGCGTGCTTCTGATCGTACCGGTAATAAGGCGCATTGTACCATTCAGCTGGCTATCTAAAGGTTTGTTATGTGTACTGTCCAGCCAAATGGGACCACCGTATTCAGCTGTTGGATACACCAGGCCGAAGGTAGATGTGCGCATAGAGTCAGGAGAGGCACTTCAGGAGCATGATGAGAGTTCCTGGAGCAAGTTGTTTCTCGTTTTAAGCTTGAGACAATGAAGTTGGAAGGCCAAGATCCTGGTTAAACTAGTCTCCAGTTCATAAAGTACCTTCCCAGCTCTTCGAGATCATTTGTAAGTGCGTCTTCAATCGGCTTAAAGTTCCGGCTTTGAACTGACCCTGTGCTCAGTTGTCTAGGCCTACCCACACGGTCGTTAACATGAACTTAAAGCAAGCGGTTGCTAAAATTGATATCTTCAAGTCGGGTACGACCTTCGGAAGTTTAAAAGTCATACCTGTATGCCAGACTGCAGCGTAAGTGGCTGTGAGAGATACCAATACAACTCCTATTGTAAGCTTATTTTCGAGGTTATTTTCGATATGTGTTAGAGCCTAATCTAAAGCCGACTTGCAGACCTACTTCATTTATCGTAGTCTGGACTTCGGTTGTGGAAAGCACCCTCGATATTAGTGGTGAAAATACCCAGTGCGCACTCCTTTTTGTCTAGTGCGCTATCAACTCTGAAGACCAGATTTGGCGCGTAGTCTCATAGGACCAACATTAAACGATCTGCATTTCGAACAGAGAATGCATACTCGAAGCAGTTTTGCGTACATTACGTCCAACTTAGACAAATTTTTCTGCATATTTTGACAAACACGTAGTTATCCAATTATCTTTTCAAAGCATAATTGGATATATGCCATCGGTGGAAGGCGACTTGAAGCCATCAAAAGTAATAATAGGGTATCTGATGGCCTCATCCGTCAATACAAGCAATCAAGTCAGTTGCAGCTTCGTTGATAGGAACTGAGTCGGCAACATGCACGTGTTTGCAGTCTGCCTGATGCAGTTGTTTAAATATCGCCCCTTAGACGGTAGTCCTTCAGAGAGTTCTTTTCCTAGCACCCGTTCGACCTCCTCGGTTTCCCTTGACAAATCGTAAAAAGCAGCACTTTGGCGGACGATTTATTTATGGATGGATAGATAAGCTGACCTTTTTCGATAGTTTCTCCAACATTCCATCACCTGCATTCTATTCAAAAAATTTTTAGTCAGCCTTAAAGCTCTAAAAGTGTGCACGTTGGAGCTTTTCTGAACTCCTCTTCATTTAATTCCTCATGAGGTGTCATTATCAAAGGAAAATGTTGAGCCGAGCTGACAAATTCGTGGCATTCTATCCAATTCGTTCTTTCTACCTGTTCGCGGTTTACACTTTGTGTTGCTAATCCTATTTTCCGCTTATTTTTCAATATTTGCATACGCGGCGGCGATAGCTCGCAGCTTTTTGCCAATTATGTCAATTTCGTGTTAAGCCTCAGGGCTTGCAGTCCAAAACCGCATAAATGGGGGCAATCAGATCGTTGACAACTGGTCTCAACCATTCGCATATAATATAGTGCCAGACAAGATCTTCTACGCGACGTCGCAGCTAAGAGAATGTCCTGTACATCAGGCAAACGATGCCTAGGTTTCATTAATCTGGCGTTTAGATGTTGCTATCTTTAGTTCGTTTTCGTCAGATAGGCGAAAGCCTTAAATTTAATCGTCAATATCTAATGGTTCTGCCTGATAGATAATCACGTGGGTACCTGCTTTGTTGACATAAGCCTAAAGTATGCCACCAGACATGGGATTAAAGTACATTAATTAGCGCACTGGTGGTTAAATAGAAAACAAATCTCATTTGTCGTTCTTCACATCTTCGTGAAGTAACACACCCATTAATCATGACGTCCCATAGCCATAAGTCGGAAGATGGGGTTCAACCTCTATCAAGTAAGGCTACACACTTCCACGGAATGCTCTAGTGAAGCTTCCAGCAAGACTCCAATAGGTCTCAATACTGGCCGACCAGGGACGCCTTCAAAAATTTTACTGGTCATATGTAAACTGATTCTGGTTCTGCCTGACAGCGCATTCGCTTACCTTCCGAAAGCTCTATACTCCCTGGTTATAGCAGGAACCACCATAGTTTTTGTCATGTTCTTTTGTCTGGTTAATATTCGCACATTATTGAGCAGATCTTGACTAGATTCTTCTATGAATATTGTTTGACGTGTAAAGGTATCCATAACCTCATGTGGAACTGTCTCTGTATGCTATACTTTACGACAAGCATGTTAAGAGTTAGTTGGAAAAATAGTTTTTTTTTAGTATAAAGGATGGGAAACTTGTATGTCTGAAGTCCCCACCGTCTCTTTTTGATATTTGTTAGTCGCTCCATTATCATAATAATGCTTCAAGAGCAATCCTTAGTCAGACTCTCTGAATGATTTAACCCTCACTGAAGCAAATATTTATTTTCTTTTATGCAAACTCTGTCTACTGCAGAAGCGATTTGGTTGATGACTATTAGCCTTAACAATTCCAAGTCCAGTCGTCTTCTGAGTTGTGTCCAAGTAACTCTGCTTTTGAGTACCACTCATTATTGTGGTGAGCAGAAACGACGAGTCATCAGGTCTACAGCTTACAGTAAAACTTGGTAGACGGTCAAGTAACTGAATAATAGAAGGACATTCATTCACACACACATCCTAAATACTTGGAGAAGAACTTTTCTAGTACCTGTGTCCTTAAAGTCGATGAAAAGGAAATCCTCAGAACGTGCAACGCACATATACCTAGAATTTTCTTTTCATCTGAATTCTTTGAACAACTTAACCTGCCCTTAAGCCCCGACATTCGAATGTACACGTTTATCCGCCTCCTGTGGGGATTCTTATGATACATAGCCTAAAATCTTTATTTTCCCAAAATATTTTTTTAACTGTAATATCCTTCCTTTCCCTTCATTTTCTGAGAAAAAACGACCTAGCTTCGATAGTCCCATAAACTCCACATCTCTCTCTAAATCATACGATACGACCCGAAAAATGAAATGAAATTTCAAAATTAAACTATGCATTAGGAACATCACACACATTGAATCGCTCTCAAACTCTTAGATATCCGTATCCGAAATAAACTTGCGACAGATACGAATACACACAACTTCGAAGTAAGGGTATTTTAAAGATTTGAGCTTTAAGGAACCTCTCATTCTCACAACATTGTCCCATAAAAAAAAAAAAAAAAAAATGACGACAAACCAGATGGGAAAGATGACAGACAGCAGTCAATTTTACCATCAGCATCAACATCACGGTTAGCATTATCATCGAACACCCAAATGTCCTTGGAAGGTCTTTTGACTTGGTAAAGCTATACCGTGTTCAGCACGTGGTACGTGCTCAGACATTCTTTCATTCCCAACAGACTGGAAATAGCTTTGCTCCTCCATTTTTCGAGTAATGATTTAGTCCTTGAACCTTACCCTTCGTTGCCGTGGGGAGTATGTATCACGGCACTTGTGTTCGTTTGTTTGTTCTGATAAATTACACAGTTCAATGCCATTTTGCTTTGTACTCTTACTCTGATTCAATGAGTATGAGACCGCATACAAGTAAATGCATGAAAATGACAAAGGACGACAAAAGGACCACACAACAGACATTATAAAGTCGCTGACATTTTTAGCGGTGTCGTTGTAAGTGCCTCAGCAGCAGTAGGCTGACATTCATGATTTCTTAGGATTTTGATTGATTAAATTCTCCCCGTGCTGTCGATCTGGTTTTAGTGCGATGTGACACTTTAATTAGAGAAATATGTTGCGTCGATTGAATGTCAAGTGAAAGGTTAGAGAAAAGCCTTATATCTGCTGGAAACCTAAAATCACTTTAACTACAGTTTGTTAGAAAATATATTGATTAGACGAACTAGAAAAGTTGAAAGGACACTAATATGCATAGGTCAAATTTTAATATAGAGTTTGTACGTAAATCATTCATGTTTCATAGTTCATCATTTCAAAAGAGTATCTACTGCAGAATCTTGAAATGAACACACGGATACCTTCTCCAACCGAAGGATGAAGAAGAGAAGCAACCATTGCCTTTTAATAATCGATCTGATTTCTCAGGGTTCAGTTATTGAGCCGGTTCTGGTCTCTCCTTAAAATTGAATTACTTACTTACTTAGGGCCATAGTGAACCTGGGCCTCAACCCACGAGCCTTTCCAGCGGTCTTTCGTCAGCTGCCCTCAGTGGCCTTTCACAAATGTAGGCCATGCGGTCGTCAAGCAAAAGCTAGAAGCTCGGGCGACCAGCTTTGCCCTAAATGAAGAAAAAATGGAGCGCATAGAAGACATGCTTTTCCCAACTCTCTCCGAAACGACTCTGGCAAAACTACATTAAATTTCAACTTTCAGCGAAACCGAAAAGCCACCAGACTGGGAGGAATAGCGACTAAAATGATTGCTCCAGCATGTGTATAGCAACTGCTTTCTCAGGAGTTGGAGGGCGCAACGCTAGATGCTGATCAACAAACGCAAAGAAAATCCTGATTTCCTATCTGGGTGCAGACTACTTTGCGTGTTGGATATCGCATGGAAAAGATGCTGAAGCCACGACTTATAGATGCAGTACAAGGGTCAGGTGGCCTGTCCACAAGACAGTATGGCTTCAGAGAAAGCCACAATACAATCTACGAAATAATAAAGGCTGCACAATATTCAATATCCACAGAAGATCGTACTGGTGGAGTGATTTACTGAATGTGATGAGGAATTAGGTTCCTCATAGACCGTTAGCTAATCTACTACGGGCCTCCAAGGAAGGTCCTCGAATAAAAAAAAAACAGGGATTGATTCTGGAACCTGATCTCTGGAACATCCCATACGATGGCATACTTCGCATGGAGATACCTGATAATGTCTGATTATGCCTTCCTGGTAAGGCATGCAGATGATATCGCAGCAAACTAAGCTAAACCAGATTATGAGACGGATGAACTCATGGATGGATGAATGCGGTCTTAGCCGGAATATCAAAAACAACCGAGATATTTCTTCTGACCAAGAAGAGGATCGTTAACTTTCAAATCGGACCTGAAGTTATAACAGGCAAGGAAGCAGTGAAATACTTGGGACTGACGATCAATACCAAACTCACTTTCTGGCAACAGATAAAGTCCGTATTGGAATGGCCACTAAAAATACTCTCTTCTCCTTGCTTATAATCATAGAATATGCTAAAATGATTGATGCTCAAGACTTCTTGCGCTTTTGTAGACAGCGATCACAGTAATAGAAATCAAAGGTTTTCAACATTTTTTGTCCAGGCCACCTGACTACCAGACAGCACTTAACTGCATAGGTCGCCGTTCTATCGACGTTTGATGGAGTGGTCAACACTGAAACCAAACATGTCCAATAGATGCTTTTTCGCCGTTTATGTGGAGTAATTTTACGTAATCGGGCAGTTAACGTTGGCTACGTTTAAGAACAAAGTTGATATTTTCATTAAATACGCCCTATCCACAGTAGGGATATGCCAGATTATATTCTCTGATGAATCCCATCCGATACATCAACTAAGAGCACCAGCACCACGCATCTATTCATATAAGTAATTTCGCTACTCAACTATATTTTATAGAAAATTTTATTCTGTGGAATATTTCTTTAAATTGTTTAATACAATTTAAGCATTCCAATTAAAAGCTAGTTAACCGCCACCACAAACCTTTTATCCCCAGCCGGTCCTTGAAAGATTTCCTCTTGGTTTGCTATGAAGGTAACCAAAAACTCCATTTGACATTCATTTGCCTCAATCCCAAAAATGATTCTCAGAGACAAAGGACAAATTTTATAGCCACAGCACAGTGGAGAGAAATTTCCCTTCCATCTTCCGTTTCCCATCCACCTAATATAAAAACAAAATCCTTCCTTTTTGGAATGCATCCTAAACAGTTGAAGAATTTTCGCCTTTAGCTGGGCTACATGGATTTCCTTCCTTCAAATACCTTTATTCCCAAACATGCTTTGTATTGCTACAAGTACACCACAACAATTTTAAACACTTTAGAAGCCACTGCCGAATTGCATACGACATTCACTGCACACGGTGCTATCCCCCTCCTCCTCCCTCTCACAAGAAAGTATCCTAATTCATTGCTCTGAGCCACAAACTCTATTGTATATCCGTAGAGCTCATCAAACAAAGATCGTCACACTGCAGAAAATCTTTTCTCAATTCATTCCTCGTCCTCCACATCTGTGCACGCGTTGATAAGTAGAACCTGCTCTCGTCATAATCATCTTTTATGATGCCTCGTCATAATTAGATGGCAACCTGGTGTAGGTATGAAAATCCTTCGTATTTTCAAAATTGTAGACACTTTTATTACTCATACTCATACTCGTATCTACGGATGTTCTTAATAACTTTTACTTACACATGTATGTGCCTAGTTATGTCCTCGAATTGGAATTTTCTATTTTTCTATTTATTTTCCCTTTTTTGTCTTAACCTTTCTCTCTAAAAAGCTTAAAAGGAAAGCCGGAGGAAGTCTTACACAGAGAAATCCAAAGTCCAACAGGAGGTTTGAATTCAGTGTGACCAGGAAAGTCATTTTTGACACCAATTGCTGTGTTTGTACACCAATAAAGCGAATGCCTTCAACAGGATTTTTTTGAAATTCACTTTCAACTGAAGGTATATAAACTGGGAATGTTATACATATTATTTGACCTGAGTCACTACAATAGTTCCCCAGTAATTACGGAATCAAAACCTGTCACTCAAATTCAAAATAAAAACGTTCCCAGTATTCTGCCCATACTACTCACTCTAAGCTCTGACATGTCACTGATGTGTCCGATGCGTAAAGCGGCTTGTATCTGTGATATCTTCAATCAATCCGGTCAGCAGTTTGGTGAATTGCTTCCTTAAACGTTTGCCGAATATGTCCGATTGAACGACTCTTCTGTGTTTTTGAGTTAGAAAATGTAAAGGGTCTGTCGTAAAGTGGGAGTACATGGAGCAGTAATCGAGGAAAATTGTAGTTGCACATCTTCAAACCTCCAAAAGTTAAGTTGTGAAATACTGACCAGTAAGTGTAATGCTTGTAGTTCTTGAAAAGTATTTTCAATAACCGCAAGAGATTTGATATGCATGCCAGGTTCTAGCAAGCAAAAAAGATCTTTTTCAAAGCCGTAAAAGCTAGTCAGTAGCTTTTCGTAGCATGGTCAAATAAACGTCAGAGATTTAAAACCAAAACATGCTACAAAAATCGTAGCAAATGCCTCAGACTAACGTACTGCCTGTAGTGCAGAGACTGCTCCTGGCACTGTTAGGTAAGAGATCGCCTATATTTCACCTGTATGCTGGCAGATCGCTTGGATTTCGTGGCCAAACTGAGAAGTATTTTCCGTGGTACACATTAAATGGTCCATTATATGTTAATCCTTGGACCATATGTTCCTTTTACCCCAATTGCTCAGTCCTTCGTGGTAAGAGGAGTAAACGCATTTGTGATAAACTGCCAACAGTACCAGCACTCAACACATCACTGCCCGGAAACTGCAGTCTGCCACTCTGAAATAGTGCTCCGCATTGTCATCGGTCGCAGGAAGCGTGGCGTGATACTGTGTTACTTATAAATAGGACACTGAGGTTCCAAGCACCGATTCCTCACAGTATTGTCATCAGGAATAGGTAGGTTAAGTAAGACTGAAGTGGATATTATGCCAGAGCAATTGCTAAGTTTTTTTGGAAAATGGTACAGAAAGAGAAGAAAGATGTTTGGGCTCAGTGGTGACTGGGTGGAATCCAACATTTAATGGGGAGATTAAATTATTAGTGTAATTGAACTTGTTATATTCTAGGTATCTACTCATCTTACGTAATATTAGTTTCCTGAAAAAAGAGTGCCTTTCGCGCGGCTAGTTTTGAATCCTGAACCGTCCGATTTGGAAGCAAGTTCATTGCCATCTAAACACGGCCACCGAAGGGTATGGAAATTTGATTACTGTTCTTAGTTCTGGTTTCCACTAAACGTCTCACGTTGGTTGTCGTTTTGTCCCTGAGCGGATCTAAGCCATCTTCTTGCATCTGCGAATCTGAAAACAGACGTAAGTTAAACAGCAGATAGTTCTGAGATTCGGGTGAGCCATCCAACAAGTGAAGACACTTCAGCTCTGTTTTTCAAGAGAATCTCGCTTGTTTTGGATTTGTTGAGTTCCGGCCAGGGTGGAGTTTGGGTACTTCGATCTGCCAGTTCCCTTTGTAGGGAGGATTCTTTTCAGGCTATCTCGCCTAAGTTCTAATACTGAAACCCAATATAACATAACCTTATCCTCAACGCAAAGAGCCTTAAGTTTCACAAAATTCGATTTGGAGCAGGTATACCTCTGCTTAGAAGACAGACGCAAGTTTTGCCAATGAAAAATGAGATTGTACATTGTCATTTTTAAAAATCCAGCAGCGCTGCATCCTATATCGAATTTGGAGCCATCCGTGAAGATACAATTATTAGGTCATATAAAAAGACTCCACGGTTTTTAGTCAATAAATGGTGTTGGTGTCCATTTCTCTGGAAACACTATTCTGGTGAAGACAGCTGTGTAATTCGTTGATAGTGTTAAAATATATACTGATTTGAATATGTGTGAAAATACGCTTTGTGATGCTTTTTTACTATAAAAAGGAGAAAAACACGCCAAAAAAAACGGTGAGAATGGTTTGAGTGAACGCTGGGCTCAGGAGTGGTTTGTTCGTTTCCGTTCCGGAAATTTCGATGTAAAAGATGCACCTCACACTGTTACTGAAAAGTCGATGAAATTTTGCAACTGATGGAGCAAGACCGACAGGGAAGCTATCTAGAGATAGCAAAGGTATTAAACATCAACCGCATGATAGTTTGGAATCATCTAAAACGAGAAGGGTACTCAAAGAAGCTCTATGTTTGGATGCCACATGAATTAACGCAAATAAATTTAATGGACCGAATAACCATCAGTAAAACGCTGCTGAAACGTAACGAAATGAAACCATTTAAACAAAAATGGATTAAATAAGATAATATCCAACGCAAGCGATTATTGTCAAAGGTCGGTGACCGACCACATATGACTTCAAAGCCTGGATTGATAGTAAACAAGGTTATTTTGAGTGTTTGGTGAGATTATAAGTGAATTGTCTACTTGTCTAATATAAGCTGCCATAGCGAGACGGTCAATTCGATCCTCTACTGTGCACAACTCGACCGTTTGAATGAAGCTTTCAAGAAAGAGCGACCAAAATTGTCCAACATAAGGGGAGTTGTCTTCCATCATGACAATAAAAGGCCACACACATCTTTGATGACCCGGAACTAATTGACAAAGTTTGGTTGGGAAGTTTTGTTACATTTACCGTACAGCCCGGACCTTGCACCCTTTGATTACCATTTGTTATGTTTCGGTCTTTGCAAAACTCTCTTGGTGGTAAAAAAATTGGCCGACCAAATAGCCGCTGAAAATCACTTGGCCAAGTTTTTCGCTGAAAAACCACAGAAATTCTACCCGGAAAATAGCAAAAGGTCATAGATAATAATGGCCAATATGTGCTTGACTAAAATTGATTTTGAATAAAGAAAATTTTTTTTTTCAAAAATGGCTCGTGTTTTGGCCGAAATTATTTCCTGGAATATGAAAAGTAGACTACGTTTTTCCACAGCAATAGGACTTCTGATGTCATTGCATCCGAAGACATGTCCATATGTCAAAAGAATGTCGGCGAGCAAGGTTATCAAAATTCCGATGTGTTGTTGTAGTGCCTGAAGTGCTATATAAAGCCCCTATGCTTTCGCAAGCACTTCTGCCTCATAGATGCCTCAGTGGCCGACTGACTCCTTAAAAAAAGCCCTCAATCCTGTCCACCAGACTTTAAAGCACACTCTCACAAGATCTTCCACGTTGGTAGGTTTTTTGCATCGTAAACACAGGATGCATTCAGACAGCAGTTTTGCAGACAGAGCTCTTCTACTATTCGCCACTAGTTCGGTATGTATGCCAGTGGCAGGCTGTCAAAGAATTTTTTTAGAGTTGCCAGTTTTTGGTCTCTTTTTTGTAACATAACTGACACCGATATGCCATCGACTATTGTAGAAAATGAAGCAACAGCATTTCTCATGAAGCTACGGATACGCTATGGCGTCGTAAGACAGGGAATCTGTTCTTTCAACTAGGTATAGGTGCCACTAGCATGGCTTATAAAGTGCTCCGCGGTGTCTACATCATATTCACAGCAAGCATCGCATCGCAGGATGTTGTGTCACTTATCCCCAGTACATTTTAGTATTTTGCAAAAGTATAATGCCCTGTCACGACGCCAGTGAGCAACCTGTAGTCCTTCCTGCTGTGAAACAGCAGAAAGGCCGCTAAGTTCCTAGAGACTCGGGAAGTATTCGTTTGGGCTTTCTGTAATCTAGGGAGCTATGCCATCTGCGGTTGTGCTCTTATGAAGACCAGTGGTCAATGGGACCCTTAACCGAGGAAGCAGGCCGGCAAGGTAGATTCGGATCCTGAAAAACTCTTCTCTGAACCTTGCCTGACAAATTCATCAGCGAGGTCATCAAAGCTGCGTGTTGTACCAAAGACCACTTCTTTTTAAACAGAAGATGACTTTGAGAATACAGCCCATGATATGATAGATTCGATTTGTAGAGATCCTATTCTTCAACCGAATTAATCTTAAGTGACGGGTATACAAGTTTTCTGATTTTCTTCTGTAGACCTGCGAATCGGCCATCTTCGCGATTGTTTCATTAGAATCTAAAACGCTTCCTTTACCGTTTGCTTCATTTTGTGCATTTTCAAACTTGCCAAGCTCTTAAAGTTGGTTCTTTTTAGATTTCTTCTCTTCAACAGGACCGGGATTCAAAATTCAATTCCAACCAGGACAGGCGACAGGAGATGAATGCTTAAATTTGCTTCCGTCCCAAAAAATACTCTGAAAACAGAGACTTTTCAAATCGCACAGATATATTGTTCCTGGCTTACAGCTCGTCTCCGATTCTGCTGGCAGCAACTTGTAATTTTTTTCTATCTTAGAACACATTCTGATCTTCAATTTTTCAATGATGAAATGTTAAAAAGGATCCCTTTAATTACTGACCAGTTATGTGGTAACAAACTTCTCCACATTGGGTTTTGTATGAAATAGTAGAATATTTTCTATTCCATATCCTGGTCACACTGGCTGGTTCTAGGTTCAAACGTAATGCAGTTGTCCTTTGTTGCTTTTGTTTTTGAGGCATCAGCAATCATGGGTTAAGTGCAGGGTGGTAAATAATGACACACACAGTGTACGAGTATGGTGGGAGGATAATTTAGTTTTAAGCAAGAAATTTCAGAATGTATGCTTCCACTTCCGCTTACTCTTGCTCTTCCTCTACAGTTTCTTCTGCCTCGTGGCCTAGATTTTGATTTATCCTTGAGGCAAACATTTTGTTTTGTTTCTTTTTTTTTCGTTTCCTTTAAGCTAAATCACTTGTTGGGTCAACAGCTTGATGAAAAAATAAAATAAAATAGAAATTGTCGCCCCTTTTCTCTCTTTCAAAATTAGGTTGGAAGGGGCTACCTTAGATTTAAGTAATTCAAAATTTTGTTTAAACTTAATTCCCTTATTCTTCTTTTTCTAGGCCAAAGAAATGTGGGAACAACTAACCGAAGAACAGAAAAAACTCTATGGCGTGGATTACTATGAGGCAGCTATGTCATCCATCGACAAGTACTGCAAGGATGTAAGTATCTCTTTAAAGGTGTCTTTCTTCTTTTTAAAAATTAAAAATCCTTTTAGACATCTGACATTCAACCGGCTCTACGTGTCCTTATCGATGCTGTTACTCGCACCTTCCCAATGGCTCGTTACACTCCGGTAACTTCGTCTGAGAAAATACAAATTTTCATGGCTGAACACTTGCCCGCCGGACTGTATGAGGCTTTGTACGCAAGGAAATAATAACAAAAATCACACTTCCACCCAAAGTACCCTGTAATGACAAATACCAATGGTTATCCAGATACACAACAAAGCAACAGCACCAAATATTGTAGTAAGGGGGAAGGGGTGAATAAAAATAAAAATAAAAAGAAAAGATGCTCTTTATGATGATGATGATGTGGCTACTTTTATTTGCACTTAGACAACGCATTTGTACTTAATTTTAATGAAAACACAACACAAAATATACCTTTTGTTTACTTATATATCTTTTTTAATTTTAACACATGGATTTACCCACATAGATACATACTAAGTTAACTCGACAAATGTGCAGATTTTTTTTTTCTCGCCTTTTATTTTGTTTTAAACTAGAGACGAAGGAGATCATTTGTAAATTTCGAATTCAATGTTAATTTTACTTGTAAACAACAATGAGTTGATGTAATTTATGGATTTCAAATAATATTTTGAAAAATAAACGATAACTGTTAAAGTTTCACTGGATTGAATGGATTTGAAATTTGAAATTTAAAATTTGTTTGTTCTTGGTATTATTATTTTTTTTTTTTTTTTTTTCAGCACAAAATTCGGGTATCTGGCAACACTTTTACTCTCTCTCAAAGTAGGGATTTGACAACGCTAGTGGTGGATTAATATCTGAGTTATTTTTTTATCATAATTTCGACTCATTTGGCGAAAGGGCTTACAAACTATGAGCGCCTGGTGAGTGTCACTGCATGGGTGGAGCATGTTTGAAATGTGATTGTGATTTCAGCGAGAACATTGTCTTTAAGTGAGTCGAGACAGAAGAGCCTTGTCTTCGCTTTGAAATAGAGAATGACAGAGAATTTGAGATTTGTTGTCATGTCTGGGTAGTTTGTCTGGTAGTCTTAAGTTGGTCTCTAAGATTCTTTACTATTGCCGCAAAAAACTCTACTTGGCTTGCAGATCAACTTAGAGCCTACGTACAACTGGGAACCCTGTTCATCCAACAAATTTTCCGGGACTGGTCATGGTAAACCTGGTTTAGATTTTGGGTATAAGGCTTCCAGAATATGTGGGTTTTTTATTTAAATGCCTCCAGTAAAGCACTGTTGTAGTGCTAGTTCTGTAGTGTGGGCCTTCTTAAGGGATGTCTTCCTATACTATCATCGACCTCCGGGTTGAAATTGAAAACTCTTCGCACCAGAGGGTTTATGTCTACTCAATCTTCTAGTTCTACACATTTAAGAAGTTTAATGTTCCCTTTTCCAACCAGATCGGTATTGCCGTACCTGTCTGTCTGCCTGATTTGTCGATAGCATATTCTTAAATTTGTCCTCATTCGCAACTCAACCCATTTTTCCCGCTTCTGTTTCAATACTTCCAAGGGCATCATTGACAGGGCATCGCTCATCATCAGCGAATACAAGTGGCTGCACAGACTTTTGGAAAATTATCGCTTTTTTTACATCAAAGCTTTCCATGGGATTTCTTCCCATCTCTACGGGAGGAAAGCATTCTCCATCGTCATTCTGCACAACCTGATAAGCTTTCCAGGAATGTCAAAAATAGACGTGGCATGACTCGTCTCTACCGATGATGTTATATTCTGCTTTCAAATCGTTTCAAATATTTAGTCAATTGCAGATCGCACTGATATATCCTGAACAAATGATTTATGACATTCACATAATTCAAGATCTTGTACGCGAAGTTAAGAGCTGATTAAAGCAGTTGAGAGAGTTAAAGGGTTTTACTTCACTCTTGCCAAGTTTGTTTCACTTTTACATCTGTTTTCGTATACGATGGAGTATACGTTGGGAGGGCATACTTCGTCAAAACAGAGACTTCATAATAGTAGTCGGGTGAAATCTGTCACATCAAGTGCTGAGTCTATAATGATTCACTGACAATGATGTCATTGGTCTTCTGCATCTCTTATTAGATTTTTAGAGACCCCATCAAAAAAAGGTCTAGCAGTCTCTGACGTAATATTTTTTTATAGTGCTCCTTCGGTGTCCAGGATAGTCGCATTCTCACCTTGTCTTCAACAGCGATGTGGTCTGTGTCAAACTTGACGAATCGTTTGAACAACCAGAATAATGTAGTCTTGCCTCGATTTCGGGTTTCTTAATCATTTGACGGGCAACTTCCTTGGTGGACGTTTGAGTGCGCGAAAGGTGTGCTTGCTTGTGTCATTTTTTAGACCTTGTATCAGTCTGATATAGGCAAATTTAGCCGTGATGCGGATTGTTACTATGCGTTTACAACAAATCTGGATACAAATGGCTGCACTCGTCCTGTTCAAGATACAATGGGTCCCCGCCCAATTATCAAGGCTTCTTCCACCAATGACGCTGTCTAATAAAAACCACGAGCACAGCAAATGCTGGTCTTATCATAACACCACTGAAGATTTCTACGATTTGATCAGTTACAAGCTGCTGTTCATAGATACTGTTGGCAGCAGTACCACCAAGACTTAAAGCACGTTACCGTAGAAGTCAAGAGCCCAGCGGAGTTCGGTAGGAGCCTGACTCTAAGTGTTAGGCCTCTTAGTGGGAGCGTCATGATGGCTGTTTTTCCAACCTAAAATCGCAGGAAGTTTTTCGATTCGATGTAAAGCTGCAGTAAGTACTGGATGCTGTGATCCTAACATCAACAAGAGGTTTTAGACTGGCCTCGATTCATAGTAAGGGTGAAACTTGTGTAAGAGGCTTTGGTATCAATGATTTGACGGAGAGCGAAGGCAAGGCGTATCCTTCTTCCCATGAGCCTTTGGGCATTCAATGGAATTAAGGCAGTATGTCAATAGTTCACTTAAAACACACGAGACGTTCGGTTTAGGGTACGAATATTCAGATATGCAGATCCGAACGACGATGTCAATAAAGTCGAGGGTAAACTAAAGACCATTCAAAGCGGAACGAGTGTTACGATTGAAGATTTGAAGGGGCAGAATGCTACTGGCGATTTTAATGGAGCACTGGTGGTGAAAATAGCGATAGAGTAAGGTCAGACAGGAAACATTTCGTCGGTGTTCACGGTTGTCAATTGACTGGGTGATATAAGCATCACCTATGAGTCTTATCGCACGATTTTGAATCCTATCTAGCAGATGCTAGGAGAGGGAAAAGCATTTCTTACCTGTTTTGAGGAAACTAGATATTTCGCAGCATTTTTGGCGACATCAAACACGAGGTTATTCCAACGTTGGTTGTCATTGACACATACTATATCAAGTATGGAAAGTTTTTCGGTTTCAATGATGTAAGTGACATTCATGGATAATGGCTTTGTGTTTGGATTTAGGTTTAACGACATCAGACAACATTGTGTTCTGGAAGCTTTAAATTTTACTCTGTTGATGGCAGATGAGCTAAACATACGCCGCTGCTTCCGTTTTACAGCCGTGGAGCAGAGACATGAGGTCAGAAACGAATATGAAAGCCGAGAGTACTGTCTTTAGCAAAAGAATACTCGTATATTGGAGTAGATGTAGCAGACAAGAGATCATTACTGAAAATTAAAAAGAGTTTCGGAGGCAGAGCGGAGTCTTGGCTCACATCACCATTGATTTTGTGGATATCAGACTTGAAACCACCCAAGACAACTTGAATTGAACGGAGAGATTCATCGATGCTAAAAGAGCCAAGTGCCAAACTCTGTCAAATGCCTTCGAAATATCAAATGCAACTATATTGGTGCACATACACCAATAATGATGGTGAAACATGCCATCAAATCTCAAGTGGACCTGTTGATACGAAAACTGTACTGCCAATCATTGAAAAGTTTTTGTGTTTTAAGATATTTCAAGATCTGACGGTTTCTCAACGTTTCCATGACCTTTGAGGGACATAAGTGCAATGGGCCTATACGAAGAGAGAGAAGATTCGGCTTTTTAAGGGATGGGATCTACAAATGCTGTTGTCCATCTTCTCGGAAAGAGTCCTAAAGAGTAGAATTGATGGAAAAACTTGCGCAGTGGTTTCGTCAGCGTGGAAGAACACCGCTTCAGAAGAAGGAGGATATACCACCTGGACCAGCGGATTTGTGTATATTAAGACCTTTAAATACCCTTGCCACTACACGAGTGCCAAAGTGGGATTGTAGGCGAAGACAAAGCTCAATCTGAGAGTGCTGAGCTGGTCGCAAAGTGTACAGCATGCAGATTAGCCTTGTCCAAAGAGCTGACAGCTGGCATGTCATTGCGAATGAGTGTTAGGATGAAGGATGAGGCAGAATTTTCGATGCTTTTGACGAATGACCAAAAGCTCTTACTACCTTTGGGACATTTTAGTATTTCTTGCCTCAGTTGTTGGTTATATTGAAATTTCGCACGCTTTAGAAAGACGTTGCAATCATTTCTGGCTCATTTGAACTATGAACTAAATGACAGCTGTTCTTGACTTATTTAAAATTCATCCGCTACGGTATATTTTTCAGCACCCTGACGAGTTCTGAAAGATCTTTATTGATCCCAGCGCCAAATAGCTCATATTAAGACTCTGCCATGTGAACTGTCGTTGCTTTAATACCGTGACTATATCCACTGTAAGTCGTTCTTCTGAGATTTCGTGTTGCTATTTCTCTGGCCCAAAATTCGCGTTTCACAAGTTAAGTCTGGTCGAACGGTACCAGTACCAGGTAGCAATAACGAGCAGCCAAAATATGTCCTTCTCTTAAAGTACAAAACAACACAAAATCGTAGCTCATTATCGACAACTCTTGTGAATTGTTTCAAAGTAAAACATTCCCATTTATCAGACAAAGATATCGACAGTGTCCTGTTATCTCGAAAACATTACGCCACCGGCATCCCCGTAGTTACATACAAAAGTGGGTTAGATTTGAAGTACATTTTCGTTCCCTCTCTTCATTAAAAGGCCAAACAGAAACCTAAATGCACTTCAGTTTGCACTCGTAATATCAAGAAAAAACGTCAAATCCTTGAGTTTCTCTTACCAGTACTAGTCACTTCAAGTCTGTCTCAATATTGCATCCTTAACTGTCCTCATTTATATGTAGTTTCGAGCCCCAACCGACTTTTGGCTTAAAAATAATTAAAAAGAACGAAAACTCTAAGGAATAAAAATTTTTCCTCCAATTAATTTCGGGCAGATTTTGTTTTAGTGTCACCACCACCCATTACCCTACATTTTTGCTACCCTTAAACATCCTTTCATCACTTAGAGGGGGGTAAGCCACCACCACAATTAACAACAAAAACCCATTAAATTGACAAAATTCTCTGCCCGATTAAGTTAGCTGGCCCTGTATACTCCGTATTGCCATATTACGAGTGCGAGTATTTGCAGAGTACTTCATACAATCTTCACCCTTAACATTGCATGGTATCTCGCATTAGGATGAGAGGATATTCATTGAAGGATTTCTGTAAACAGTAAACAAGTTACTGCTGCTGTTACTACTCCTGTTCATGCTTCTGGTCCTGTTGACCCAAAAATAAAGGAGCAGGCACCTATTCCATTTCCATAAGACTTCTTCGTCGGAGATGGGAAATAGCGGTATGATAGGCAGAATCTTCTTGTTTGACGTTTACTTTAGAACGATTTCCATTTTGTGCTTGAAAAAAGAAAAACTCCATCAAGGATCTAGTATCCTCAAAGTTCCTTGTCATCATTACTGCCACCCTCAACTCAGTGTGATTGGTAGACAACTGCCTGGCATTATGACGAATACAAGTTGATACTCGTACTTGTGGAACAGTAGAGGGACAAAAAAGGCAGAGCACTGAAGATACACTCTTTGTGCTGCGTAAAGCTCTGGTTTAATGGATGATTTGCAGGATGAACAGGAAAAAGTGTGTCTATCTTTTTGAATAATGGATTCTGGACGCCTGGCAAATAGAACACTTTGCAACCTACAATAATCTGCTAATGACTACTCAAAACTTTTGAACTGTGCTGTCATTGTAAGGGTATCTGCTTTTGGATTTTGGATTTGAATTGAAATGGAATCGTATGCGGGAATCGATATAGCATAATACAGGGGCAAGGAAGAGTAAAGTGCAGTAATTAGAGCGGAACCCTCCTAGTTGGGAGTTGGGAGTAGAGAAACACTGCAAATTTCTGCATTTCTAAGGGTGGGTGGTAGGACGAATACTTTGCATCAAAGTAATTTGCAGTGCGGTTAATTACACCTCCACTGGAAATTGCAACGGTCTAGTGCAGAACGGTAATTATAGGTAGAAATGACAAATGGCGACGTGATTTTGATGAGTGCTGCCAGGTGGGATGCGACAGCTAGTTCGGCAGTCATGGAATATTTATGACATTTACATGTCGATGAATAATTTTCTTAGAAAACAGAGAACGCGGTAGAAACGCACTTTAAAAATAAAAACGCGCTCAAAAGATAATGAATACCATTCAAAAGATTCGCAGATGATAATGGCTAGGGAAAGCGCGACAAGTCATTCCTTCCATAAGCGAGTTGTGAGACTTAGAAGAATCGCGATTATCAGAATACGTAAAGCTTCAATGTTAAACTGAAGAACATTCATAGCAAGAAAGGTGTTACAGTTTAAAAGCGATGTATGCTACTGGCAATTTCGTCAAAGCACTGGTGCGGAAAATAGCGATAAAACAAGGTAAAGCAAGAAACACGAGACGTCACCTATTGCGCTGGACCTAATTTTCCATGACTTTTCCGCATAACTCTTTTGGCATAGACTATACTCGTAGACCCAAAGAAAAGAATCTAAAGGTGGAACAGCGAATTCAAGGGGCCATTTCTATTGATAAAACGATCACCGAACTTCGTCTTCTTACCGAATATTAGGACATACCTTCCAAGCCAAGCACTTCCAATTTATCACCAAATAATTGGTCAACATGGAGTAATAGCGTCCTATAATGTCTACAACGGACACGCCGGCATCACTTAAAAAATATGGTGCAAACCACACGCAGTATCAGTAGGTAGGTAGATAGAAGTGTTTGTCTGGTTAGCTCCTACCAGAAACAAAAACAGCGTATACGCCGTTTTGATATCCCAGCTCACGTGATCTGGATGTTGAAGGGTGTTGTTAAGAGCGTAGTTTTCAGATCCATCCTGTTGGTTCGGCAAATTAATAATATTGCCAGAAATCTCTGATAATTCCTTGGAAAAGGGTTTGAAAAGTGTGCGATGCCAGGTTGTAGCTACATAGTACCGGGCAGTCACAAATACTATAAAGTGGAGTAGGGTTTCCTTTTCATGTGAGTTGTTATATAGGGTTTTCTAATAACTACTTGACAATTTTTTTTTTTTTTAATGAAAGGCAAACCATTTGAGATATTTCAAAAACTTTATTATTGGCTTGAAGTACAATCAAAACATTTATGAATGGAACTCGACTTCGTTCATCCAGCGGTGGATTCGTTGGACCCAATTTTGAACGACTCAACCACACATTTTGGCCGAAACGGCCGATATTTCGAGTTCAATGTTGGCTCTGAGCTCTTCCAACGTCATCGGCGTGTTGGCATAATCGGTGATCATGGCGCGATAACGCTGACCATTCACAGTAAAGTAACGATCGTTATCGTCGACGAAAAAATATGGCCCAATAACGCCGCCGGCATGCAAACCGCACCAAACAGTTATTTTTTGTGGATGAAGTGGTGATTCATGAAGCGCATGTGGGTTTTCACCCGACTAATAACGCATATTTTGCTTATTGACGAACCCATTGAGCCAAAAATGATTTTGCGACTCCGAATATCTGTAGAAAATTTTTATAATTTGCACACGTTGCTCGTTAGTGTACTTTACCATGATGAAAATGTTTAGTTTACTGAATAAAGTGACAGTGACAGTTTCATGAATTGTGAAAGAGTGCGTTCACAAATTAAATTCAAAGTTGTCAAGTCGCTATTGGAAAACCATATAGCTACCGCAGTGAAGGTTAAAAGGAATGCCTTACTTGGCAGCGTGTGAGTTAATTGACCTGTGACCTGTGCTAAACACTGTAGCTCTTGCTGTCTCGGTACGAGTTCTGTTGATTGTGTCATTCGTCCTGTTTTTATTGTAGGCGGTTCATATCGGTTCGAGAAGTTTACCCTTGAGGAGTCCCGTCGGGGAATAGACTGATTCTGTAACAGAGTCAGCGAAGGTAGAGATACATCTGGCTTGCGCATTGGTTCTCTCACTAAAGTATACATATGTTACTGTGGCTAAGATCCGAGCGCTTACCTGCGAGATAATTTCCTTGGGTTGTTCTACTAGCTTAGAGGACGTATTAAGTGAGTGGAGCAACCTGGCTGTCAATAAAGACTCTTATGTTATTTATGGCAATGGAGCTAAGCCTAAGTATCTTATAAGCACCTGGAAGATACTCGAAGAGTCAGGATGGCGGTACGATTTGGTAACGTTCAGTTCCGCTGAGAAGACACCTGCTCCAACGTAGCATTGCGTTTGAGAGCCGCCGGTTAAGATTGCTATTTGGAAGACCATTGTTCCTCTCGTTCTTTCCGCGATGTGAACTTAGATGTCATTATTAAAGTTGAATTTTGCTATTGTTTAGTCAGTTATGATCGAAGTCAGAACTCGACTCAATAGCTTTACCTTGACCATAGGGTTTCGGAAACCAAAATCCAGATTTTTTGAATAGGATAGTACTATACGAAAAGAAGTATGCAACGTGCACGATATAGCACGTTTAGAGCTTCTATAGGGCTACATTGTAGCGGCACTATAATCCTAATACCAGCTGTTCGTTAGACTCTGCTAGGTTTTGTTAAACGAACGATCCATAAATCAGAATGGGACGAATCTCGGCAGTATACATCCAGAGAACCATCTAAAGCTGAAGTCTTCACCTTTTGCCAAAGGTCTTGCTGCAGACGTAGAAAGCGACGCTTGACTTTTTTGTCCTGTGTTCTAAGTTTATTATGGTTTCCAGTTGAGCTTGGGATAAAGGATGACCAAGCGTTTGGATGTTAAGACGTGAAAGCTTGAAAGTCGGTATTTTGTGGTGGTGAATAGCATTACTCAGATTGACTCAGTCAGAGCCCTCTCTGTGAGTTCACTAATCACTGAGGGGAACATCCAAGATACTTATATAACCAAGCGACTACCTTTATTTCAGTGTTATCAAACTTCGTCAAGATATTGTTGACGACCAGGAGGCATAGAAGAAACAAGATAGCTCCCGCCTGCGGGGAACCTCTATCTGCGGATTTGTTTATTAATCTGTTCCCCAATTGTGACTGACTTATTCCGGTTGTAAGCATGGACATGATCCTGTTACTGACAAAATCTTCTGTGGCAAGCTCGGTGAGAGATTTTATAATAAATTCAGTGCGCACATAATTGAAGCGCCTTCTATGTCTGGGAAGGTGGCTAACGTATACTGTTTACAGTGGCTGATGCAGGGCTATCTCCTTACTTATCTTTATGATAAGCATGTGATGACTTCGATAGAGGAGATCTTTGCAGAGAGAATATAAGACTAATGGGTCCTTCGCCTCTTTTGCCGAACTCGTCTCCAGATCGAGGGGATGTAGTTGAGTTGAAGAGAACATTCTCCAAGTTCTTTCGGACCATAATCGGTAAAATCTCATGGTGTATCAGTATCTTTCTCAGACTGCAGTGTCTCAGGAAGAGACTTTTCACGGGTCGGGAGCCCGTTAAGTAAGTAAGAAGTAAGTAAGAAGTAAGTAAGAAGTAAGTAAGTAAGTAAGTAAGTAAGTACTTACACCCTCGTTTGATGTCAAATGAAATCAATACTCACGAAAGCTTTAATGATGATTCGCTATGCTCATCCAATCACAACAATGTCATCTGTACGCAAATAATTCTGTGAACTTAAAAAAGATTATTGTTGTCCAATGAGTTTTACACGATTCTTTCTACAGCGGAGTTAAAAAGTCACATGACAGCGCGTGGCCTGATCTAAAACTTTTCTGGACATCGAAGGTCTCGGTTTATTCATTACCAACCTGACGAATTTGACAAGGATATCTATTCTGGACATGGCCTTGTATAGCTCGTATCAATGCATGCTGTCATATGTACCTCTGAAGTAGACAAATATGGTGACTGTCGATCTGAAATTCCCGGATCATTCCCAAGATCTACCCGAGTGTGAACATTTGGTCGATGGTGTGCTATCCTGTTTGTTTTAGACGCTCACATATGGCAAAAGTTCTTATAGGCGATGTAAATATAGAAGACTTATTCCTCTATGGCTGAGGCGGTCAGAGTAGTCTCCCAAACGATGCTGAGATTCCATGATTAGGGCATGCTTTCCTCCGATCATATCTTACAGACGAGCTGGTGTATGTGCTCAGAAGATGATACTGCTACATATATACATCTATGTTAGGGAGACGGAATTCCGTGTCTTTGAAGACAAGGTCAATGGTTCATTTTACCTGATTTTGACCATCATCGCCGTCATTAAGTCTGCAGAAATTGTTTTCCACCTTCTCAGCACCTACTATAACTCTACTAATCCCTGCCCAAGTTCATATTTAAAGGCTTGCATTCCGACATTGTGGTCTTGGCAAGTTCATTTTATTGTCTGATAAGACTTTCGACATATCTCCATTTCCTCCACCTTGCGCTTCTCGTGATCGTTGCCGTTTCTTCTGTTTTTTGTTTTTTTTTTATAATTAAGGTCTTTAAGTACCCTTAAAATGCTTGCTCACAGCGCGGGCGAAGGAAAATCAGGGAGGAAAAAAAGAAAAGTACTGATGAACATTGGTTTTAAATGTTTGAAGGTTATAATGACTGAGAAAAAAAGAGCTGGGCAAGGCATTCCATAAGCGAGTTGTACGGCCTAGGAACGAATCACGATATTTTAGAGTATGTCCGAAAGTTGGTTTGAGGGTATACTGATGACCATTCATAGCGAGAGGGCTGTTGCGGTTGAAGGTCTGAAGGGGCGGAATAATACTGGCAATTTTTGTGGAGCACTGATAGTGTGAATAGCGATAAAATAGAGTAAGACAGGAGACATTACGTCGGTGTTAAAAGGTGTCCATTGTCTGAGTGATATTAGCATCATCTATTTTATCGCACGATTTTGAATCCTATCTAGCAACTGGAGAGGGCTTTTAAAAGACCAGATGTGGGCGTTGTACTCCAGTTTGAGTTGAATTATTGCCTTATATATTCAGGTTTGATTAGAGGAGGTGAAACAATTCTTACATCGTTTGAGGTAACCTAGACAATCCGCAGCATTGTTGATGATACCGAATATGTAGTTATTCCAACTGAGAATGGAAAATTTTGTCGGTTAAGACGATGCAAGTACAATTCAATGACAATGGCTGAGTGTTTGAATTTCTCTTTAACGTCAGCAGTCAGTATTGTGTCTGCTCCTAGAGTCAACTAGCAGATCTTGCCCTTCAACGCAAAGCCATTTCGCATGAAACCAATCACAGTTTCAATCAGAAGCAGCTTTTGTGATGAGTCGTTGACAATATTGTCATTGGTGCTCTTGGTTTGGTTTGTGTGTGAGACATAGAATTTTAGGGGGGCTTGAGGGAAACATTGTGCTTGTGACTGCAGCAAGGTAGAGATCGGAGTCGATGTTTACTCCTCAGAAAGTTCGCGCTTCCAGAACTGGTGTGTGTCTGGCGTTGATGTTATCAATTTAGCTGATAGTTGATTGATCAGGGGATATATGGGAACCGCGTCCTGGCAAAGAATTCTAAAAACTTTAATCCACTGTCGGACGTTGTTTAAGTAAAATATCTTAATAACTCCCACATATTGTCGCACCGTGACAGCCAAAGAATGACCCGGACACAGAAGACACATTCCGTGTGTCATTCTAATTGTATCTGAAAATGAATTGAAACAAATACGAGCATTGCCGATAAAATTGTTAATGAAATCTTTATTTATTTAATTTTATATTTTTAATTTAATCATTTTATCTGTTGTTTACATTTTGCATTTTTGTTTCATTTTTATTCTTAATTTTGTTTTAACACCTTATAAATTGTTTTAAATTTAAATGTATCGGTATACCTACATTTTATAATGTGTTGTTACATTTTATTGTTTTTATTTTTTACTTTAAATTTATCTTCATACATTTCGTGTGATTTGTGTGCGGTTATATTTTAGTACAAGTTTTATTTTTATTTGATTTGTTGAATTAAGTTTTCTTTGGCAAATCGGGTAATGTGTCAGTTTAATATTTAATAATGTTTTAGCAGTTAAAATCTTTTTTTTTAAAGACTACTCTATTGTTTTTTGCGTTCTTATTTAAAATTATACCATAACTATGTAATTTTGGTTTTTAAAAATGCGTTTTACTTGGTCTCTATGTAGGCGAATCACCTAAATTGTGACATCAAACATTTAAATCTAAGACAGGTTTTTTTTTCTTTTTAATATTATTACTTGATTTATTTACGCTTACTATTTTGCATAAAATATATTTTGTTTTCTTTGAAATGTGCTGTAACATCCAATTTCGTTATTTGTTTTTAAGTTATATTTTAGAATTGAATTTTAATTCCTATTTTAATGTATTGCTGTTCGGAAAAGATTGTGAGGTGATGTAAGAAGGTATTAAACTTAGCAGTTTTTAAAGTTTTCCCACTTATAATTATCCATGAAGAAGACCAAAAAGGTTTTAAATAAAAAGCTACCGATGTGGCTAGACGTATTGTTGAAGTCTTTTCAAATATTTAACATTTTGAATTAGACAAGGAGTACTGAAATAAATTTATTTTAAGCTTGATTGCTGGCTTTTCTTCAAACTCTGCCTATGTAAGAGTATGTACATAAGACACAGAGTTATTGGAATACAATCTGCCAGATTTTATAATCGCGGTAGTTTGGAAGGAATAATGATTTTTGACTAAGTCGACTTCGAGGGATGCAAATACTCCGTCAGCATTGTAAGTAACAGGTGGTCCTGTTTGGATCATTTGTTATTTTGATACTGACAGCTCCTTCCCGCTCAAATCTTGACTGTCAGTCAGTAACATACCTCCGCCTAATGAAAGGAGTCGCCTTATGCTTGAACAACATTGGGAAGTATTGCAAACTTATTTCAAATGTGAGTACTGTGTTGCCCAAAGACTTAAACCACGCACTAATCGAAAGACGATCGGAATGAACCAGAAGACAAGACAAAGTGATTTTGTTACGCGACAACGCGCCGTTTCACACAGCAAGACTAGTGAAAGACATCTTAAAATCATTTGGATGAGACATCCTTCTGCACCCGCAAACCAGCAGTTTTTCTGGCATGCTATTCATAAATTACCTAAAAGATGGGCGAAATATATAGAATCCGATGGATAATATTTTGAATTAAAAAAATATTTTTTTCCCTAGAAAATTACGGATTTTTTTACCAAAAAAAACCGGAAAAAACATGCGTACACCTGATTAATAGATACATTACAACAGAAACACTTCTCTGACCAAAATTGGAAGGCTGAATTCAATGAGATCGATTGATCTATGATCATGCTAGGCAAGTTCAAAAGGAGTTTCTTAGGAACCAAACTTGTATTAGGACTGCCTACGTCCTCGGTTAGGACTTCCATTGACAGCTGGGTTTAGTGTGACCTAAGTGTATAGGTATGTCATGATTCTGTAGATGCTGGTGGCAAATGAAATGAATACTTCTTGAGGTCAATACAATTCTTGCTATCTCTCAGTATAAAAGACGGTAGGATGCTTCCTGGCGTCGAAACGTTTATTAATTAAGTGATACAATGTCCTGTGACCCTTGCTGTGGGAATGATAACGAGACAGGACCGGTTTATGTTCGTATCAGGCTGTTTTTTTTTTTTTTTTTTTTTTTTTAAATTAGAGAGCGCTCAAGGGATTTCAGTTCCCTTAAAAAGTTTGTAAGGGTGAAATACCGATGTACATTGGTTTTAAATGTTTGTAAGTTACAATGAATAGGAAATACCACAGATAGCTCAGCAGGGCATTCCATTAGCGAGTTATACGGCTTAGGAACGAATCACGATATTTCAGAATATGTCCGAAAGTGGGCTTGAGGGTATACTGATGAGCATTCAAAGCGAGACGAGTGTTACGGTTGAAGGTTTGAAGGGGCGAAATGGCGATTTCTATGGAGCACTGGTAGTGAGAATAGCGATAAGATAGAGTAAGACAGGAGACATTACGTCGGTGTTCGGATGTGTCAATTAACTGACTGATATTAGTATCATCTATGAGTTTCATCGCACTTTTGAATCCTATCTGGCAGGTGCAGAGATTTTTTAGGAGCACCTGACCATCATCTGACCTGGGTATTGTAAACCAATTTTGGTCAGATGAATGCCCTATATATTGAGGCTAGATTAGAGGGAGTGAAATATTTCTTACATCGTTTGAGGAAACCTAGACATTTCGCAGCATTTTTGGCGACATCGAATAAGTGGTCAACGTAGGTTGTCACTGACGCACATACGGAGAATGAAAAGTTTTTCGGTTTCAATGATGCAGATGGATAGTGACTGGATATTTAGATTTCGCTTTAAGGACATCACTGAGTTTTGGAAGCATTCAATTCCAGTCTATTGATGGTTCCCCAATTGGTTATGTTGTTAATATCGGATTTTAATGAACTTAACATACATACATAACATACTGCCGACAAGCAGGGACATGAGTCCGGGAACGAATATGAAAAGCAGTGAGTACTGTTATTAGCAAAGGAATATATTGGATCAGAAGTAGCAGATAAGTGATCACTGATGAAAATTAAAAAGAGTATCGGAGACAGAACGAATCCCTGGGGCACACCAACATTTATTTTGTAAATATCAGACTTTAAACCACTCAAAACAACTTGAAATGAACGTTCCGAAAGGTAATTTCTAATCTAATCCATTGAAGGAGAGAGTCATCGATCCCAAAAGCACGCATTTTCTATAAAAGAGCCTCATGCCAAACTCTTTATCAAATGCTTAAGACATATCAAGTGCAACAACTTTGCTAACACCAGATTGATGTACGCTTTGGTTCCACTTTACGGTGAGACATGCCATCAAATCACCAGTGGACCTGTTGCTACGAAAACCATACTGCCGGTCATTAAAAAGTTTTCGCGTTTTGAAATATTTCATGAGCTGATGGTTTATCACCGTTTTCATGACCTTAGAAAGAAGGGACGTTAGTGCAATAGGTCTGTAGGAAAAGAGAGAAGAAGATTCGTTTTTTTATGAATGGGCTGGACAAATGCTGTTTCCCAACAGCTCAGAAAGAGACCTTTAGAGTAAGATTAGTGAAAAAGTTTACGCAGAGGTTTTGCCAGCGAGGAAGAACACATTTTCAGAAGAAGAGCAAATATGCTATCTGGATTAGCGGTTTGTGAATAATGAGATCTTTAAGTACTATAGCTACTACACGACTGTAAATGTGTATTTCTCCCATTGAATATTCGACGCACTCAAGTTTAGGCGGAGGCAAAGCACAGTCTGAAAGTGTTAAACTGGCCGCAAAATGTGCAGTAAGCAGATTGGCCTCCAAGGAGCTGACAACTGGAATGTCATTGGAAATGAGCGTTGGGATCAGGCAGAATTCTAATGTTTTTGACGAACCACCAAAATGTTTACTACAATTGTAGTATTTTGTAGATACTCGGCGGTGCTGTGGTAATACTGTAGGCGCCTTACCACTAAAAAGTTTTTTTTTTTTCATTTTTCTACGAATTACTTCGAAATTTTAGTAAAAGAATAGTTGTTTGTCTGACGCCCTAAACAGATGTGGAACCATAGCACGTGCAACAAATTGAGATCTGAAATAAAAAATCCCAGAAATTTAAGAACATCGTCGTGACGGTTTTGGTTTATTCATGGGTAACCTTGTCAATTACCTAAAGGACGTCTCGTGGCAAATGTTCTGGAAGAAGATACCACTTCAATACCTAGATACACCTTTTCAACTGAATTTGCTCTTATGGTTCGAAGGAGTATGAGCAAAGCACTCAGTCGAAAAACATTCTTACAATCATCTCACGGTAAGTTTTCTTTGATTATGTGTGTGAGAATTTTTCTATTTAGTTGAGTAGAGTAGGACTGTGCGTTTATAGATGAGGATTGGTCTTTCTTTGTCAGAATTTTCGTTGCGAGGGTTTAGATATTTTGTTCCCACTCTAAATATATGTTTATATATTTTTGGTTTTTTTTTTTTTTTTGTATTTCAACACTGAACCCCACTTTACTATAAGTATGTATAATACTATTACAACATTCAAGTCCATCGAATAGTTTATAATTTTTGAAATTCGATTCACTCTGCGGTGTTTTACTATTTTTCTGTATTTTTAACTAAATTTTGTTAAAACTTAAATATTGGCAGTTTATGTATTTTCTATTTGTTGTTTTTTTTTTTCATTTTAATTTTTGGTTTTAAAACTTTTTATCTGGCGGTTTTAAAATTTCTTTTTAACCACTTAAACATTAACTTATTCAAAAAAATAAGAGAAAAAAATTCGTTCCAAAAGTGTTTATTTTTTTCGTATATTTTTGCCATTTTTTTTTTTTTGTGGTTTTTTGAAAAAAAGAAAAAAACAAAACTCAAGACCCCGATGATGTTTTCTTTTCTTTATTTTTAACTAAAAAAATTTACTTCATCGTATTTCTTCAATTCACAATATTTTTTGTTTGGTTTCTTATTTTCAGTCTTAAAATGTTTTTTTGTTTATATTTTCTGTTTTTTTTTTTTTTAATTTTAAAAATGTTTCTTTAAAAATCGCTTTTTGTTTTTTTTTTTTTTTTAAATCTAACATTTAGTATCATAAGTTTTACACATGCAATCTTCTTTATGTTTAACTTTGAGATTTTCTTAAGAAAAGAGAATGAGAATTAATAATAAAAGAAAATGTGTAAGGTGGGTTAACTGGTTAACTGAAGATAGAAATTTCACTGCCAATTTGGTGGTTGAAAAATAAGAAAAAGTGTTTTTTTTAAAGCGTCTTGTGGTGTAATTAATTTCTCTGGAAATCATCACGAAAAGTTATTATTATTTTATTTTTGTATTCTTTTTATACACTTCGTCAGCCATTACTGACGTCTCATCATCATTTAACTTTTGCCGAGTCAAAGTGAATGAGAGGAAAAAGTTGGTCCTTCTTCTCGAGCATTTTTGCTGCGCATATTACATCAAGTTTTGTTCATTTTTGAAGGATTTAACACATGAGAGATATGAGGAGAGTGGAAAGGTTTGGATGGTTTCGTGCTTGGATTTGATATACAAAACGGGGAAAAAGATATGCATGATACGTTTTTGACAGCCTAAGTCCCTGGAGAAAAAGTTCTTTCTTTCTTTCTTTCTTAAGAGATTACCTATGTTCTCATCCTTTTTATAAAACTTTGTGTATATAGGAAAATTTATTTCGCTCCTATACCCTCTGTTTAAATTATTTATTAATTTATTATTCTTATTTATGCAACGAAGATGCGACAGAAACATTGCTTATAAGGCCATTACAGACACGACACGTGGTTAGAATCACCGTCACTTTCGAAAATTTGACTAGAACTTTGTTCAGCGTGTGATGGAAGGTGGCATAGGCAAAAATTAGTAGGAGGCGCTAATGGTGGCGAGCAAGCAACATTTTTTTGAATATTTTAATTTAATTTTGCGAACGGAATTGAAACAAAACCCCTAGAAAAGGCTTAGGGTGAATCAATTCGTTTAAACACCCGGGCTTGCGAATAGTACAAGGTCTTCAAGAAAACTACGACTGGTTCTTGATGTTATTCGATCTGCTCAACCGATAAAAACATTAAAAAACTGTAGGAAATCGTTCTTGCCATCTCATCTTAAAAAAGACTGCCCTTTCTTATTCTGACAAGTCAGGTTTTACTCGTACGGCGGCATATTTATGTTTTAAAATTTAGACATCTCAAAAAGTTATAAACTGTGCTGGATTTGACGTCATTTGAACCATCGAGAGTCCGACAATGAGTCTTGGGCCTAACATGAACATCTGTCTCATGCTCGTCTCATGCCCGTCTCATGCCTGTTTCATGCCACGAGATGTCCATACATTCATGGGAGCAAGGATACGCCTTGCCATCACTTACCTACCTTAATAGAACAATACCAAAGCAGAACTTGTGTTGGAGGCACAAGTTCTAACCTTGGTATGAGTCGAGGCAAATCTAAAACCCCTTGCTGATCTTAGGGCACTTATTTGCTACCCTACATTGGGTCTAAGACCCTTCCAGCAATACGGGTTTTAACCACAGCCACCATGACACTCCCAAATGGGCGCCTACTGCCTACCTCAACTGATATCCGGAGGGCTCCTTACTCCCATGGTATAATCATTTAAATCCTGGACCGCCCGTTTGTAACTGGTAGCAGCCTTCGGTTGTATACATATGTACCAATATTTTTAGAGGCTATCGTACGTCATTTGAGCGATGAGCACCGTGAGTGCAAAGATACCGCAAAACTTATTCAGCTCTAAGTACCCATCAGTCAAAGCCCTGCAGAACATCAAGGACCATTGAAAATATGTGTAAATCCAAGAATGTCAGTGTGGAAAAAATCACCTGCTTTGGATCTCTCTTTGCATTGCATTTTCTCGAGCGTCGAAGCCGACTTCCATATGAATTTGCACGTAAATTATTGTGGCATAAACTATTCACAAAAAAACAATACGTGACTAAAACACTAACGACTTGTACATTGTCCGCCTTATAGCAATGGGATAGCCCGGATGAAAAGAAGATGAAAAACTATTAAGGCGGTTGTTATCGGCGAGACAAGCAGCGCCTATATGGATACGGATTTGTTGTTAGAGATAGACTTAGGCAAGAAATCTTGAGATTTCGGCATGTTAACGAGCGCCTCATATTAATCCGTATAAAGGCTAAATTTGCCAACATTAGCGCACGCCCCCATAGAAAAGAAAAATGGCGGCATAAAAGATAAATATACAGTCGGTCAATTGACAGCCTTAAACACCGACCTAATGTCTCCTGATACTCTTTGTTTTATCGCTATTTCCACCACCAGTGCTACATTGAAATCGCCAGTAGCATTTTGCCCCTTCAAACCTTCAGCCTTAACACCCGTCTCGCTATGAATGCTCATCAGTATACCCTCAAGCCCACTTTCAGACATACTCCAAAATATCATGATTTGTTACTAAGCCGTACAACTCGTTTATGAAATGCTCTCTATTCCGTAGTCGTTATAATTCGTAAACATTTAAGAACAATGTACATCGGTACCTCTCTTTTCCTTCGCCCGTGCTATGTGCAAACATTTTAAGAGTATACAAAATGCTTAAAGGAGTTCTTGGACAAGAACTACGAGCAATGCCGAAGGGGGCATCTTTGGTAGTACTATCGGAAGCTATAGCTTACGTAACCCCACCTCAGATAACGAATTCAGGCTAATTGTGTCGTTGTTAGTTCTCTCATCTCGATATTCACAAGGGGACTTGCAGAACTCCTAATCAATCAACAAGGCACTCTTCCAGTATTGTGGATGTCCAAACGTTCGAATATCAACTCGGACCACTTCCTTGTTGTATCCAAGTCACGATTGCGGATCCCCCAAATATCTAAGGGGCGAGCTATGTTAATACTGTAAAGAAGTCAAATCCTTTTCCGATAGATTTTCCCATAATCTGTTTAAAATTCCTATGCCACCAGAATCAAGTATCGAACACCAGTGGTAGCATTACCAATAGCTTTTCGAAGATGCCGGCTCTGATGTGCTGGGTTTCATTCGGTTCAACATGGTTTAACAACGAGTGCCGGCAAGCACATACAGCTAAGCAAGATCCATACGAAGCGGCGCTGACTAGAACTGCTCACGACCTCTACGAGCAGAAAAGGAGAGACGAACACCGGCCTCCCAGGAGGCAAAAAAAAGGAGCATGAGAAACGCGCGGTCGAAGAAATTAAACCAACCCGAAGCCTGTAGAGAGGAACAGAGGTACGTAGTAATAGAGTCGCAGTCGATGCTGAAGATTTGAAAAGAGCGTTTCTGATAACCGTATAACGACGATGAGGAACCAAATACCGCTGTCAGGCAGATCAACGATTCCGTCCACCGAAACTGAGTAAAGTGAAGATAACCATATATCTAAGCTTAAATCCAACAAAACTTTAGAGCAGATGGCCGGATTGGCAAGCTCTTCAAAGTAAAAAGGATACACTAACTCATCTTTAAAATAGAAGCTCACCATTGGACTATCAATCTCAAGAAATGAGACTCTCTGAACTGCGCCAACTACAGTGGCATCAATCTTCTTAACATCACCTACAAGATTCTATCTGCCGTTTTGTGTGAACGCCTGTTTGATATGGATCAGTGTGGCTCTAGCCCAGGAAAGTCAAGCTATACAAAGCAATATATAGTAGTTTCGTCAGTTTGTGCAGGATGATCCATGAAGGTCGGTAAAGAATTCACCGAAACCCTTGATGTCAAAAAAAGATTTAGACAAGGCGATGCGCTGTCATGAGACATCATTCTTGAAAGAATAATGCGGAATTTACGAGCCAACATAAAAAATACAATCCGTCCAATTTCTCACATACGTTGATGATATTGACATAATCGGAAGAAAGCAGCGTGATATCAGTGGCGCTATCGCAAGTATTGAGACGGAAGTGGTGAAAATGAATTTGACGGTCAACGAGGGCAAGACCACGCTTACACTGTCATCGGACGTCTCGGATAGAACGTCACCTTTGACAAATATAACCTTGTGGAAGTTAAGAACTTTTTCTACCTAGGCTACCGCTATCAATTCAGACAACAACATCAGCGCTGAGATGAAGAATACGACGAAGGATAACTCTTGCCAATCGCTGGCAATTGGCTAGCAAAGTCCTCTCTCGAACAACAAAAGTGACGAACTGTACGAGTGAAGATCCAACGACTGAGGTGACTGAACTTTATTGAGCGGATGAACACCAATCCCCGGTCCGAAAAATTTTGGAATCCGCCCCTGAGGAACAGCGCAGTAGAGGAAGACCGTGACTCTGGTGGCGCACGTAAGTGAAACGGGACCTCAATCAACTTAGCGTGCGAAACTAGAGGCAATTATCTGAAGATCGAGCTGACGGGAGACGCTTTGGTTGAGGCCCACACTTTGCTTGACTTAAAAATGTTCGAAACTGGTCACTTATCCCATCGAACGAATCATATTATTTTGAACTGAGTTTCCTGACTAATTTGTTTTATTTTGTAGGATAAATGCGCTGTGTCTATTAAGATAAAGAATGTCTCACAACAGTCATACGGCACAACAACTGCCCGACAAGCTAAGTCTCACTTTATCCGAGTTCAAATTAATTTGTATGTCATGTCGTAAGGACTGTGTATAGAAGTCATGATATCATTAGTAGGATTCAATGGGAAACTATTTACTATTCAATAGTCGCAGCTAGTAGAACTATACATAATCTGACACAATTAATAAGGCCTTCAACCTCCGCCGATTCGATCGCCGACTCGTCCGCCAGCTCGGCAATTTCGTGACTTGCTTTGGAGATATAATTTGTTGCCACATTCTCACTAAATCGACGGCTTATCACACATTACGTATTCATGAAATTTGCAACCAACCAATCTGAACAAAACCCGGAATACAATGTGAATATTGCCACTGCAAAACACCACACGATACGTCAACGAATAGAGCAAAATTGTTGCAAATCAACGGAGTAATATGAATCAGTATTTATGCCTGGAGTTTCTCCTATCCCGGTAGAACGTCGCTTCCAATTTCAAAAGTCTGCTTTCTGTTGCTGATTTCAATCAAACACCACTTAAGCATGACTATGGCCAAATTTCAGCAGCAGTATTGGCAAACAAATTGCATGGATCTATGGAACGAGTAAACGTAAATCAAAACTTCATATCCCAGTTCTTGGCACAAAGAACTACGCAGACATTGTTACGTTTAAAATTAACAACACGTATCTCATTTGAAATCAATTAACGCGCTTTTCGTTCTCGTCCAAAACAAAAAGTACCGTCAATCAATGTTTTTTTTTTTTTAGATGAGGAAATTCACATGTAGAGAAGGGAATATACCATATACCTCATGTATCTCACATCTCAAAGATGATATGGAGCCCATGAAGACGCATCATATCCGTTCAATTGGCATTCAATCGGAAGTCCCTAAAAACAAGGAATCTCAGCCATTTGATATGGAGTTGAGCGGCATTGGAATACGAGCAGATTGAGTGAAAATGGAGGAAGTACGCCTATAAGGAAACAAATCTGGTTTCTAAGCAATCATTCGTTGCTTCAGTTTTGTGTATCTACACACAAGTATGTGAATACCTGTGTTTCACGTTTCACCCGCATGAGTATATCTTTTAGTTTTAACACAGAAAATAGATTAAAATAATCCCTTGCTCTTACACAGATTACAAACAAAGGGACATGCAGTCTTGTAGTCTTATATGTTGTGACTGTCAGTTGCAGGAATATAACATAAATTCACCTAATCGGATCGGATACTACAGAAAAATGTTTTCCGAAGGATTTAAAATTCCTGTGTGCCAAGAATCAGAATGGATAGGTGTTTATTGAAAGGATATTGTCATGTTTGATGATGTAAGTTACTCATATTTGCTGTAATACGAAATCAGATATAAGCCCGGACCATTTTAAGGATTTCGTTGTAGGTCAGAGATTGAAACCTTTTCGTAATATCCCCCTGTCTTTTTTATGATAAACTTTCAATTAGAAAAGTTTCGAACTACGTTTTGCTATTAAGCCGCATAGGTCACAACAATAAATTCATGTGCTAAGAACAGCTTCGTCGAATAAATCACTCAGGAACTAGGGAACCCAACGAAGCATGGAAACTTGCCAAAAGACTAACTACGTAACAAACACGAACTTTGAACTTTGAAAAGAACTTTGTGTTTGTGACTACTGCAACGTAGTAAAAATTTAAATTTTAAATCGTATCAAGTTCAATAACTATTCGGTGATGGATACCTCATCAGACTTGTTAGTCTTTCCTGGAAAATATTAAAAAAGTTATGTGGTCTGAGTATAATTGATTTATTCGATTAATTGAATGCTTTATAAAGTTCAAAGAAACTGTTAACGTGTATTGGCGAACCTTATCAAAGACTCTACGAAATGGTGAAACTGGTATGGATAATTTGTTAAACTTTTGTCGAAATTTGAATGGCAAACGGTTCGATGTATTTTTGTCAAAAATATGTTAAACTTTTAGTCTGATTCGTAGTCTAAATATTGACATATGTTACATAAACTGCAGTGCGAAATATACAAACTTCATCTCAAACTGAGTGATGACAATTTGTGAACGTGCATATGAACCAGCCGTTAAGTATTGAATCGAATCTCTGATCAGATTTTTAATTGCCTGGAATTCGTTTCGTTGTTAACTTTCGAATCCAGGTTATGGCAAAGAAACCCTCTTTCAAATTTGAATATGACACACACATTTTAAATGTCTTTGAAACAGGCATTGAAGCAGTCTTCGTACAATTATAAGGAGTAATAAACCGCCAAGACCAAGTCACCTCAGCACAACATCGCATTGTAACATCGGCATGACCAACTGCTGCTACATAGACTTCGGAAAGCATGCGCACTAAAAATGGGTGATTTCTTTGCTTTGTTTTAACCAGGCCTCGAACTGGACAAACTGAAGCACATTGGCAATCAATATCCGATCAAGCTCACTCAAATTGGTGTTCAAACATCGAATTCAAGTGATCTTAAACGGCGCATCACCGAATTGAATCTCTCTCGACTAAGTTGCACAAAATTAACTAGAAGACCTCTAATCTAACGTTCTTCAAACGTATTACTGTCCTGGTATCTGTTCACGAATAGTCGAACTAGCGCTACTGACCCTTAAAAAAATCAATCGAGCAGTTTCCAGTAGCTTACTGAGTAAAACCAGAATATTCTATTCTACATGAGCTCAACTAAAAATCTCCCTGTTTAGACGCTTTAGAAGCGTACGCTCAAAGGGTTTTGAGTACCCTTAAAATGTTTCCTCACTGCATGTCTGAAGGAAACACAAGAAGGAAAAAAACGATAGGTACCTATATACGTTGGTCTTAAATGTATACAAGTTATAAAGGCTAGGAAATAGAGAGCTCGGCTCTCTATTGTTGCATTCCATAAGCGAGCTGTACGGCTTAGGAAAGAATCAAGATATTTCAAAGTGCGTACGAAAGAGGGGTTGATGGTATACTGATGAACATTCATAGAGAGATGGGCGTTACGGTTGAAGGTTTGAAGAGGTGGAATGCTACTGAAAATTTTGAGGTAGCTCTGGTAGTTTCTAGTAGTTTCTAGCATATGCTTAGATTCCTGAGGAGCATTTGACCAGATGTGGGGATTATACTCCATTTTTTGGCGGATAAAGGCCTCATACATTGAAGTCAGATAAGAAGGGAAAAATTATTTCTTACATCGTTTGAGAAAAACTACACATTTCGCAGCATTTTTGGCGACATCGAATATATGATCGTTTCAACGTAGGTTGAAACGCATGCCGAGTAGAAAGCTTTTCGGTGTCGACGATTCAAATACCATTCATGGAAAATAGCTGGCTGTTCAAACTTCGCTTTAACGACAGCAGACAGCATTGTTTTTTGGAAGTATTAAATTATATTCTGTTGATGATTCACTGAAACTGTCTCGCCAGCCTCATCTTCAAAAAAGTACGATAGCCCCAACCCATAATCCACACCATACAGTGATTTTTTTGGGTAGTTAGGTACCCATCAATTCATAAATGGGCTTCATCGAAAAAGATTAAACTCGATGAAAAATTGCCTTGGCAATCCAACAAATCGACGATGTTGTAGATGATCCAAAGGCTTCAATTGTTGTGCAATTTGGATTTTATAGGCGTGCGAGTGAAAATCAATTTTTAAAATTCCGCGACGAATTAAGGTTCCTGGCTGGTTTTGAGCACTTTCGCTCACAGTGGTGATGTGTTGGCGTGTACCTGCTAGCCGAGCATATGCTGATATGAAGTTTGACCCGATATCGAAGCAGTTTCTTCAAAACGCTGCACCATTATACGAAAACCGGACTCACTAGGGCGATTAAGTTGGGGATTTTACGAAATGTTACTTTTACAAATCGTCCATTTTCATAATAAGATTGACGACTCCATGATTAAAATTGTCAAAGATTGTATGACATATGTCATGACATGACGGTAATTGACAGCCAACATCTACATCATCTGTTGGCTTACCCTTTACCTGTGCCAACTGCAACATTTTCCTCACAACCTCAAAAATGTAAGGGAAGGTCAGGTACGAAAGTCGCGGACTATACGCAACGTCCACCATGAAATCAGTGCCGACACCTTGACTTTGTGTGTGACATATGGTATGCAAGAAGGTAGTTCACAACAAAAGTGTTTGTATGCCTGTGTCCCGAGTGGGAGGTGGATCCTTGTGGATCAGGAAGTAGAATCAACAACCAGCAAAAGGGAGGCGGGAGTAGAGAGACGGCGTAATCTATCAATCGGTTGGAATACAGGGTATTGTTTTCAGAGGTTAAAAATTCAGCAAATCTGAAGGTAGTTTCAGCCAGAGACAAAAGGCCGCAAGTTGATGGTGACGTTGAAGATAAACACACATCCAATGATTTTTCAAGTTCGCAGGCGAGACAACCTCCTTACTTCCCACTTCACAGGCTCTAAAAAAATATGGTGATGTACCCATTTTAGTTTTACAGCCAATACCCCTAAGAAGGAGAAGGTTTTGCTGATTTTGGGTGAAAGCCGAGAGCTTTTTGCAGTAGAACTTTTTTCGAAAATTACCGATTCGTATTTGGTTCCGAAGCCTCACAATTGTCCGAAATATTTTAAGTATTGCCCAATTCCCTTTACATAGTAAGTCGCAGCAAATCTGCGGATTATATGAGTCGTGGAGCGGCTCCGGAAGTAGTAGTATTCAAGTACGAGGTATTATGGCACTACTTATTTGATCATGTGGAGATTTCAGATCGATCGGCACTCAGTCCTTACATAAAAGAGTTATTTTATCAACTCCATGGTGGTTGGTTAATCACGAAGGTGGACCTCTCGGACACAAATTCCACTATACGAAGAATCAAAGCGTCTGTGCGTCATTAACATGGAAATAGGCTTGTTTCAGTATCAGCGATTTCCTTTTGGGACAGAAATTTCGGCAGGGGTATAACAGCGTTACATAGAACCACTAACTGCCGATTTTGTCAGGTGGAACAAATAGTGATTACCTACGTAATTTGAGGATGTTAATTCAACGCTTGGAAAACCGTAGACTAAAATGCCAATACGCAGAAACCGAAAAAGAGTATTTGAGTCATATAATTGATCAGAAGGAAAAAAGTGAAACGAGATTGAAAGCCAATCTTGAGCTGCCCAGACCAAGGAATCTAAAAGAATTAGAAACTTTTCTAGATAAGTTAAGCTACTACCAACAATTTACAGATAACTTTACGCAGTTAGCTGCTTCCCTGAAAAAATTGAGATGCAGTTTGATTGTGTGGGGTCAACAGCAGCAGAAAGCCCTCGTTTGGTCCATCTTCAAAATGAATTACCACTTTCTTTGGCGACGGACGTATCCTCACATAAAATCGATACTGTAATCTCTCACACATATCCCGACAGAGTTCAAGGGCCAATCGCATTCGCATCTACGATGCTAAGTGAAGCACAAAAGCGATATAGCCAAATTGAGAAGGAAGTCATCACATCGTCATCAGTTTGAATCGATCACAGATCACCAGCCTTTGGTCACCATTTTCAGCACAAATAAGGAGTTATGACCATTCAACGATTGCAAAGGTGGGCGACGAAGATGTACTTTTATCAGGATTGCCTATAGGACCAGACGAAGAGATTGATAAAGCCGAAGAAAAAAACATCAAGCTAATTGAAGATGAGTTGGACGGTTATCCAGTACCATAAATACTGAAGTCATTGTAACCGACACGAAACGTGATGAGACAGTACGAAAAGTGATGTCATACATCCAATCCAATCCGGTTGGAATTAGCCTCCACAGTGGAAAATGACGATTTTGCCGAAAATTGCTTCTACGAGCACCTCATTCAGATCATGATGTTTAGTTCGACCTACCTTGATGATTAGTAAGAAACTACTAAAGCCTTTTCTAGTCAATCGAATCTCTAAAAGTGTTTCGAGAAATTATAGGCTGAAACATTCAGAGACCAGACTACATTGCCACCGAGCCACGGTCTGATATGCTAGGTTTTATGTAACGCGTATTGGTAACGTTACATTTATTGGTACATATTTGTTTGTGGTTGTCTAAAACTGCCGACTTTAAAACCGTTCTAGATTTCATCCAACCACCAAACCATACCACTGCATACAAGTCGGCATTGCAAAGAAGGACAAGAACTATTCATAAACTCTATGAGCAAAGAAAAACATTCGATTCTCAGAAGGAAAAAGGACAAATCAGAGAAACGCTCGATGTATAGGTGATTCTTCAGAAATGCTATTCAGAAAGTGTGCCAAAAAAAAAAAGTTGCCAAGGGCACAAATACGAACAGAAATATGCAGAGGAACGGAGAAAGCATCGGATTCAGGAATATTCCAAGAGTCTTTACAACTGCTAGGATAAGCTAATTACACTGCCATTATGGAAGTCAGCAAGCGGCCACTGATTGGAAACTTTAACCTTGAGGTGATAAATCAAAGAACCACTATTGTCAATCGCTTTTTCTCTGGGCTAAGAAGGCAACTTCGAACTAAGTCCCCCTCAGGAACAACGAAGCAATTCCTGCAACCTTATCATCAGAGTCCCACTGTATGCGGTGAAGACATGTATTCCCACCGGTTTAGAATTCGGTCCTGTCTGCGTGGGCGGAATTTGGAGAAGATGTAACAATGAACTGTATGGGCGGGGGTATAACATACAGCGACATATCAACCTTCTCAGAATGATAGATTTTATTGACTTCGATGTCTAGGATATGCTCAGCAACTAAGAATCAGCCCTGCGGACCAAAGTGTCATCAGATCCATACTAGAGGGACAATGCGGTAAGGGTTGCTATCACCTTAGTTGGCCCGCTCAACTTGGTATGTGTATGCTCATAAGAGAGAGCTTTTTGTTGAAGCTCACTCTAAAATGTAGCACCATTTCAATAAGATCGAAAAATACAGAAGAGATTAGCTTTGTTTTGAATATGTTTAAAGATAAGCCGACCAGAAAGATAACGGTCTTAAACATACCACACGTAAAGACGCCTCTCTTAAAAAAGAAAGGAAATAAAGGTCACGAGATTCTCCTATAAAATATCTGTTTCTAAATAATGAAAAAGGGATCCTCATCTAGATTAAACAAAAAACGATTATTTGCACTGCTTTATACATACAAACGATATACAGAACTGTTGCATGTGAACCACACTCAAAACTCTTATCCTTGAAAACAGAAAAATCAGATACTTGACTCGATTAATCGATTATGGATTTTGTTATTTAAAGTTCCAGGACTTGCTTCTTTTCCACTCATTCACACTAATAACACAACGGGCTGTCTCCCTGCAATCGTATACATGTGCGGATGTACTTAGTCTTTTTTACACAATCACCCAAATAAATCATTTAAAATCAGTGGCCTGGCACAATACTCATAAACCGCTATTTCCACAATCAATTTTCAACTTTGCAAAAGAAAATCAATAACAACTTTCGAATGATTATCCAGAGAATTCAAGCGAAACTCAATATTGTTTCGTTTGTGTTTTTCTTCTTTTTTTTGTTTTTTGTTTTTTTTTTTTTTTTTGATTTTACAAAACTTTACAAAACAAGTAGAAAAATTTGAACCTAACTACAAGTTGCAAGTACAACAATTCACTTAAATATTAATTTTAATCTTAAATTTAAATTTAAAATAGAAAAACAAATTGTAAAATTAATTGTAAACTTAATTCTTACCTAGTCAAGACCGTTGTTGTGGTTTAACCCTTCTCCTTGTACACGTTTTCGAGATCTCATGTTATTGTGGATATGATTGGTAGTCAAATGTCGGTCTTGGAGGTTTTGTTTGAAATTTTTTGTTGATTTTGTTGTTGCTGCTGTTGTTTTTGTTGATGAGTTTCGATTGTCATGGGGGGTGCTGTCGGTGATGATTGACGATTATTGATTTCCAAGTCAATATCTTCGGCATCTTCTGGATAACGTTCTGAACAGAAGATTGCTCCATCTTTGAGTAGCTTTAGCAGGTTAATTCGGTCCTCAGCGGTTCGTTTTGCACACAATGGTCTGGAATTGAGGGAGAAATGATTTTTTTTTTTTTTTTAATAAAAGGAGAAGTGGTGTTTTACATAGATATTTGAAAGCTAAGACGTTAGTGCAAGGCGAAAACGGGTGAGTGACTAAACTTTTACAGGGTTTCATGCAATTTCATCAACAATACAAGCAAAACCAAATCAGACAACAACAGCGTTGATATTCAGACTCAAATCTAAGGCTGTTTAATCCTTCCCTACAGTATAATACTCTGTAACATACGATGTGTGTTCAAAAGTTAAGGTTTTTTAATTTTTTAATCCTCGAAGCACTTCTCATAAGCACTCTTAACGTTTTTATTTCCTCAATCGTGGCAAATTTCCGTCCTTTCATAGGTCTCTTCAGTTTTAGGAATAGGAAAAAGTCATATGGGGCCAAATCTGGTGAACATGGTGGCTCAGGCATGATTGTTGTGTTGTTTTTGGCCAAAAATTCGATGTTCATGCGATGATTTTTCTGATCAAAATTAAGAAGTTTCGAAACTTACTTTGTTGACACACGTCTCATGCCCAAAACACCCGAAAAACATGACACGAGCGAACCGATATGCCAACATCCTTAGCAACTTCTCCTATGGTAATTCGAAGATTTTCCAAATCAATTTTCTTCACAGTTACTACGTTATCATCTTTCGAGGTTCGTCATTGGCATCTTCTCGGCCATCTGGGAAGAAATTGTACCACTTGTAAAGATTTTTTTTTACTTAGAGCAGACTTACCGCATTATGCCACTGTCAACATTTAACGTGTTTTAGAGCACTTGATTCCATTTTTTACACAAAATTTGATGCAAATTCTTTGCTCAATTTTTTATAATAATTAAAAATTGCCGAACACACCAAAACATGACTAACCTTTCTATCTGTCAAAAACAAACTAAGTATGCTATACGAGGGCTGTTTGATGAGTACCCGGATTGAAAGAATGGTGGAGCTATTTAGCCCGCCTGTCAAAATTTGGTGACAATCCGACGCTTAGTTTAGTTTTGACATCCATTTCAAGACATCGTATTAGTGTTTTTTGCGACCATGAAACAAGAACAGTATCGGTCCGTAATCCGATTCTTGTTTTTGAGTGCCAAAAACAGCGAGGAAATCAATCCCACTCTCGATCTATTCACCTTCCTATAGAACTACTTACCATAAGTTTGCGAAGTTTCTCCGTGTTCGCTGATGAACAGCGCCCAGGTAACCCAAAAACTGTTACCATGGCAAAAACCGTGAAAATTCCGTGTGAAAATTCGCGAGTTGGCTGAGGTAGCATGCATCTCAACTGAAAACATTAGCCATATCCTGCACGAGATTTTGGGCATGAGAAAGCTGTCCGCGCAATAGGTGACGCGTTTGCTCACACCACGTGAAACCACTTCAAAGATGTGCTTGACCCTGTTTAATCGAAATCCGGAAGAATGAAGAAATAGATGAGACATAGATTCATTGGTTCTCACCAGAGAATAAAATGACAATCGAAACAATGAGTTTTTCCCGGTGAACGTGCTCCAAAGTGTGCGAAGACCGTGCCTTCGGTCGGAAAGGTGAAAGCCACCGTTTTTTGGGACGCGCGAGGTGTGATCCCCCTTGATTATTTGGAAAAAGGAAAAACAATCACAGGAGCATACTACGTAGATTTATTATGCCGATTTGAAGAAAAAACGACCACATTTGGAGAAAAAAAAATTGCCCTTCCACCACTATAACGCACCGGCTCACAGCTCCGCAGTCGCCACAGCCAAATTGGACGAATTGCACGAATTTGGCTCCCTGCGACTTCTTTTTGTTTCCAAACCTTAAAATATCACTCGCCGGAAAGAACTACGGATCGAACGAGAAAGTCATCGCCGCTGCGAAGGAATATTTTGCAGGCCAACAAAGGTCGTACTATACGGAGGGGTTAAAAAAGTTACAGCACCACTGGGAAAAGCCCATCGAGTTGAAAGAGGATTATATTAAAAAGTAAATGACCAAAGGATAAAAAAGGTGCGTTGTCATTTCTTATCCGGGTGTTCATTAAACAGCGGTACTTGAAACTGTACCATAAACATATGTTCGGGACATGTGTACGAACATATCAAAAAAAAAAAAACGATAGTCGAATGTACGATGCCCATTAAATTTCAGAAGTCACCTTACTTTTTAAACCATATTTTAGCAATTTTAGTGTTAAAGGGGGCTGGGACTGTGTTGTAGGATAAGGACATTCAATAAGTAGATCTGGATGGGTTTTTGCCATTTAATAGAAGGCTTAGCAAAATTCGGTCGAAATAATATTCCACCGCATCCTTTTTGAGGTCAGATGGAGCCTGTATACAATCCTCTGTGTGGACGCCGGAACTCCTAATGAAAACACACTTTTCTAGATGCAGTGATATGAGTACATAACCAGAGAGGTCTCAGCAAGTACAACCTATATCCCACTGCAATATCAATTCTATCATTTTCGAAGAAAAGAGAGCGCAAAATTTAACAACACCTTGAATCGAGTCAATTTTCAGAAGCTGTTAATACTGAACTTGGTGACGAGCTCGGGAGATATTTATACTACCGCAGGTGGGTAAAGGCGGGCACGAGTTCTCGAAGAAGTTCAGCCCAATTAGTTTAACCTCCTTTGTATTAAAGACCCTAGAGCGTGTCTTATCATCGCTATCCAAATCATAAGACGCCTACTTCAAGAGAAGATGTACGGAAACTGTTCTCCACTTGGTAGTGTACACACTACCCTAGTCTCCTTCCTAGACGCAGAGGGAGTCTTTAGTACCGTATACACTGAACCTCTTCACAAATCTGTGATCGTACTAAGTGTAGATGAATTTGTTAGGCAATGAATAGACTCTGCTACGGCATCTTCAGCCTCTCGACCTACACACAAAAAATAACACACTATGCAGCGCAGTCAGATTCAAACGATCTAGATGCTAGACTACACGGCTTTACGGCCACAACAACATCCTTGGCTCGTTATCAAACAGCATTGTCACCTTTTTGCCTACATCTGGTAGGATTTCCCATCAGCGCTTAGTGGAAGAAAGATGGATTAAAGATGAACCGTGGTGTGAAGTGGGTATCTAATCCGAATCACTGCGTCTTCCAGGCAGAGCTACTGGCAATCCGAGAAACTAGCACGCAAAATTGCGCATAGCTCATTCGCAGCAAGGTTCCACTTCCTGCTAAGAGAGGTTAATGGAAAAATCCACTCTAATGAAAGGGTTAACTTACGTCACCACGTCAAATTTAATATGGCCAGAATCACAACAATAATCACGGTAACCCTTACAACCCGCACTGCCGCACTTGTGAGAATGAAAATGAGAAGGAAACTATACCTTATTTCCACTGAAAATGTCCAGCCCTAGCCAAAGCCAGACTACTTGTACTAAACCAATTATTCATCGACGACCTTAAAGACATCTCGGGTAAAGGGATACAAGATCTAAGCTATGTACAGGCTGGATCTAGGCACCGACTGTCATACATATCATCACACGAGTCGTGGTAACAAAAAAGCACATTCTAGTGCTTCTTGTGTTCATGGAGAACGACCACCTCTACCTACATACCATGTTTTTAAGATGTCAGTGAATACCCAGCTGTTCCACATAAGGAAAGACTATGAAGTGCTAACTGGCATCAGAACGGAGCACTGAGCTTTGCGAAGTGACATCACAGCATACGTCGCTTACTGTGACAGAGTGATGACGACCTATGTTCGAATGTGGTTACATATTTCAGTTCTTTCATTTATGTGCTCTATTTCGACAGAAAAACGGACCGTGCGCTTATACTATCCAGTATTTGGAAGTTAAGGTGAATGCTAGTTCTGAAATGCGACTCCATTTTTGACTAAACCCTTCAGGCGCTCCAATTTATGCACATATGGCTATGTAATCAACCGACGATGGCGGTACCTTCTGCAGCTCCTACCATAGATTAAAGATTTAACGAAATTTCAGGTATATTTTCTCAATTTCCTTGCTCTTTAAACGCCTCTCTAAGGAAAAGTAGAGCAGTTAGTTCTACGTCACATGTAATTCTTATGCAAATTCTGACACTCGTACTTACTGCAGTTGGAAGGATATAACCTTATCGCAACCAAATCATTGATACGATAGTGCATCTCTGTATCTACAGACCAGAGAGTTCTTGATTGCTACCAGATTTCATTTTCACAACGATGCAGTCCTCATTTTATTCATGTGCAGACTCCATTAAATGAAATAAAATATTAACCAGTGCGTTTGTGTACTGCCGATCTGTGAAAATTAAATGATTTCCAAGGACATCTCGGTGCGTATCACCATCATTCCGAGCTAATTCCGATTGAGCATTAATTGTTTTTCTTTCACAGAACGCTTGCTCCTATCGTGCATCGTATTTTAAAAGAGTGCACGAAAGCCTTTTAATTGGCCGCACTCAACCCAGGATCCAGCGAAAAAGAAACCAAAAACCAAATAAAATCCTTTTATCCGAGTTGGGTGTTTCCTCTTCTTTGGGGGGAGGGGGGGGGGGGGACTGTGAATGGTGGCGGATATGGAAAATTGGGGCTTTTAGACCGACCTATGTCGAAGCCATCAACACAGCCGCCTTTTGCATAATTTACGAGTATCACGTCGAGTACAACTACTATATGCCAGCAGGGAAAATGAATTTTTGAAAAATTCCGTATTAGAGGTGGCACAATTTGTTCAATGTTCATACTTGATGACCGAAAAAAAAGGGGATAGCCTGAATTGAAAAACGCGATACGAGGACTCGACTCGTTCACCGCCCAAGCAAATTAACAAAAAAAAAAAAAAACAATACACTACATATATATGTAAATAATTTTTACGAAATAGAACCTTGTTAGGATAGCAGAGGGGGGGGGGGTGAATAAGAAGTTTGTAGATTCTTTTTTCGTTCAACCTTTTAAGTTTGGCAATATTAGCTCGATGTACTTGTACCTTTATCTCGGGGTTGGTTGGACCTAGGGGAACCTACCTTCCAGCTGTTAGCAAAGCTACTAAGGTGCATAGAAAAGTTTGTTTTGTTTTGTTTTGTTTATCCTTTGCATACATAAAAGCCGATATTACCCTACCTACAAAGAGATTGGGCATTGCTTGTTTGGCAGAATGGATAAATTATACAAAAACAGAGGGAACTAGGCCGATGAGATGAGGATGAAGACGAGGAATAGGAGGAGGTTTAAGGTTGCTCGGATTAAATAGCAATCGATAGGAGAATGTCCTTCTCCGAAGCTTTAGGATAATGGAAATTGAAATTGGGGCATTAATATTCGAGAGTTGAGTTGATGGATTTTAAGTTGTTTGAAGACAGAAAGAACTTAAAAACAGAGAACCCCCTCCATCGCTGATTTGGCAATACAATTTTGCGAGCGAATGTGTAGCATTTGTTGAAACATCGACTGATGCCATAGGAATGGTTGCAGAATACTCGTAATTAAAGATTTGCACGAGAATGAGATGACTTACCGTAGCGGATGCTGTGAAATTGGGTGATTGGATTCTTTCATTTATATTTTTCATCGGCACCTTCCTTAGCCCTCGGATGTACCTTAAGCCTCTATTGGTTTTCCGATCAGATTTTTTGATGAACTTCGAAAACAAAAATGGCAAAATCGGCTGATTTAATCGGTCTGAAATATTTCCACTATCGACACTCGATTCCGCCGACCTCAAAGACATTTTTACATCTGTTGCTATCATTTTTACTACTGATGAGGTTGGCGTAATCCTACATAGGCATAGAATCCCGGCGTAATTAAGAAAGCTCTTAAAGAAAGAAAGATTTGCTTTAGTATATTTCTCGCAAGACTTGAGTTCAGTTGCGGCACGAGGGCTTGAAACTCAAATTACAACAAGTCTTGCCTTTAAGCCTATATTGACAACGAATCCGAAAATCGATTTTTACCTGTCAGACACGGAAGGTTTCTCATGCTACAGTTTGAGGCAAAACTGAACCTCAAGCCTCTCCAGTTTGCTCAGTCTTTAGCCAATTGCCTTAAGTTGCACACTCTAAGTCGGTTGAGGTCCTCTTCTACTTTTGCACATCACTTAAGACGAGGTCTTCCTCTACTGCGTTGCCTCTCGAGGTTAATATCGTAAACTGTGCGGGCTGGAGTATTGTAGTAGTGTTTTACGTAGGTATCTGCCATGAAGGCTCAATCCTACGGTACATCTTCGTACGAGATATCAAAACAAGTACCACAACCAGTACCAGATTTGAAGTTCCTTTTGGTGAAGGGTCGAGGACTATCTTATACCTCATGCTCATGGCACTCGGTTGCAGTGCAACTCCACATCGAGAAGGACGATCAGTTCCATAACCAACAAATGGTTGACCACTAGCCGTAGCACGCAACAACATATGGTGAACCAAGAGATGTCCAAGCTCCAAAGAGTCTACTCTCCCCGCGATTTTAGGTATAAACTACAGCCAATACGATTATCTCACAAATAAAAATGTTCTATGGGCCCCTAACCTCCCGTAGTACAAAAACATAACTTCTGATTGAGTTTCGCCGCCAGCCCAGTAATGGCGGCCTTTAGTCCAACCTTTAACAAATCTATGAATGCCACCAGCTATGAAGCTACAAATTCTTTCTAATTTCGCTCTATCGACGAGAACACCGCTGACATTACAGACCGCACCATCATCGATGACGCCCACAGCTTGCAAATCCCTAGCATCAGAATAGATTGGAGACGTGCATAGAACATGCATCAGTCTTTGCTCCGCATGAGCTAAGGCTCTTATGCAAAAACATGCCCAGTTAGCAAAAACCGCAGACTAATGTTGAAACGTAGCTCTGGTAGCCCGCTCATAGTCAACACATCCTGGAGGAAATCATAAGTAATCCTGTCTTTATTGCTCATATCTTATATAGATTGCCATCGGATAGCCACTCTCTACGCAACTAATTTTCCACATCAGTTGAGGGAGAAAGCATCCCCAACAACAAATGTAATGCATCCACAAACAAACCGGTAAGCAAGATCCGCTGACGACCAAACTTTAACATAACCCTCTTATAGCCTATGCACCGAATCTTGCACAGGCAACAAAAAGGCCACCGTACACAGTATGAATGGTACGCCTGTCGAGACCACAGTCTGAATGCGCCTTGCCTGGCCCACTACACTCAACAGCCATTCTCTTAGCTGGATGATGTGAGGTAGGAAATTTATCCGCTCACCTGTCGCTACTTGACCTTAGTCACATATCTAAATTTTGCGAACTCAAGGGTTTTAGGGAGCCCGACGGACTCTATCCAATTTGCCATGAAGCTACTTTATCATAGTCTTCTCCTGAAATACACTGACATCAACGCTTTCGCCCCATCCAGGTTCAATTGGCAACACTCTTCTTCATATTTTTTCAAGTTCAGCACGAGACTAGTCTTCCAGGAGAAGCAGATCACCCGCGTAAGCCCAACATATGCCGTGGTCTGACAACTGCCTCAGTATTGGATCCATCATTCATAAGGAGATTCAAAAAAGGCCCACTTGCTAAAGAAATAACTTTCTCATAAGCCACAAACCCGGCAGTCCAGTTCGCGCAAGCTGGTCAGAATATTCTGCTATAAATACAAGATCGGCACAGCTATTCTGGATTTAGTTTTTAACAAAAGATCACGCATCTTCGACACTTTTGCTCTTCTAGAAGCCAAATTGGATTGACATTGGTTCAGTCATGCTCTCCGAAAGCCTTTCCACCTTAACCGTTTCTAGTACTATTGATGCCCCGGTTTAGTCTAGGATCAGATGCAGCCTTATTGGGAGACTTCGGTACCACTTACCTTCTTCCAACTTGAAGGAAAATAGCTCCTGGCAACTCGACTTCGGCAGCATTAGCTCAGGAGACACTGGAGGCTCCTTAAAAGAGGGCTCAACACGTTTCTCTCTGAGAAAGAACTCACCAAAAAAGGACATCCCTATATGTAGACAAAGAAAAATGTCATTCACAAGGATGCCTTGAATATCAGCAGTCTTTTTAGTGTTCCTAAAAATTTCGTACAATTTGCCCTAAAGATCGTCCTATTATCTAAAAAAAAATTCCGCCATTCGGATTCTTTTGCACTGACTATCATTGCCTTATAATCAGCAAGGCACCGCCGATAATCAGAGCCCAGCTGAGCCAAGTTCTCAGCATTGGCAGCCTGGGCACTTTGGAATTTCTTCCTCAGTTTCCGCACCGCTCCCTGCACAGATTGCAATTCCACCATTTCACTCCTCGTCGATAAGTCGTTCGGTGTTTCGTAAGGAGATCACCGTTGGTTCGGCGCACGCATTCACTAATATGTGCAATCGATGTCATAACTCTCGTACGCCTGAAAAGATTACAAAGTTACTTCCGCAAGTATACGGGCGCCATACATATTCCAGACGACGTTTTGCGCACACCACCTCCTTTCGGAATTTGCTCCCCTATCCTCTGATTCGTGAATGATCTCAACTTGAATCTAGTTGTGATTACTCACGCCTATTCCACCGCACCACTCAGCTAAACGTCTTAACTGCAGCCTCATTAGCAAAAGTAATATCAATACCACTTCTGCCAACACTTGCCACCTCAAAGATATACAGCTCACTTGATTCGTTGATGATGAGCACCCTATTGGCTAAAACCCACTTAGTAAGCACTTCTTCCGGCCGTTGGTTTCTTCTACCAGACGTTTTCCTAGTAGTCTTGCTAAACCACAACGGAAAGGGCACACTTACGTCAACATCAATGATTATAGAACGTCATATCTGGCTAAGAAGGGAACCTCCTCCATATATTCCATATACGGAACTATGTCTTCACAGAATTCTTCAGTAGACGGTGGCAAGAAAGATCCTGCCGAATGTTCCTTCTATGACTTATACCTGCATCCCATTGAGTGGAGTTTATGCTTAAGAAAACGAAGTTAATGTCCCTGACTGTAATTGCAGCATTACATTTGGTATCAGGGAAGGCTCACATTTCTGCGGGCAAACCCCTTTGTACACATAGGGCCCCTGAACCAGGTTAACACTGCAGCCCTGACTATCTATTTCAACTCCTCCTGAATTAGAGCAACTCCTACTGACAATTTAGTTGAACTACGCGGTTCATGGTTAGTTTCTGGCATTCACCCTAGCAAGCGCTTCGACGTAGAAAGGACAATTGGCTGACCCTGTAAGAAGGCCTGCCGGTCGCCCTCTAGTAGTACAGTTCCGGCATTTTAACGCCTATTTACAGGTCCTAGCTATGTACCCCTACTGTCCGCAAGGACGGCAGATATCTCAAATTCGAATGCCCCAGTAGCTTAGACGAAAGCAACAGTAATACCCCACTCTGGTCTTGTACTCTTCTATCAAGAACGAGTACAATTTTATACAGCACCTTGAGGTACTGCGTAAAGCCTTGACGGCTTTCTTAGAGTCTTCAAGCACACGTTTGTAATACGAATATCTCCTTCCACGACTTTCCATGGACGAAAAATCATTCTAAGCTCACTTGATTTAGATTTATTAATTTTTAGACGGTGCAACTCCGTCGTAAATTTATCAGTACAACTACCCTGTCGCCGGGTTTCTGGGGTACTGACACGAGAATTTGGTACAGTATGACTTTTTCCTGTTTAGCCGACTCAATACATCTATCAGGGAACGCGTTTCAACCGTCAAGAGGCGATAATCCAAAGATCGCTGAACGCTCTGAAGGCCACACGGAACATCGAGTACCGGAAATGTTTCAAGGGATGGATCAAACGCTAGCAGAAGTAAGTCGCTTTGAAGCTACAACATCGATTATTTTAAAAATAAATTCCACTAAATGCACCAAGGCAACCAAATTTGAGCAATTTGCAAGCACTGTTCTGGGATAAGTCTATTCACGATATAATGGTAAACTGAGTAGAAATCAGGTGTGAGCTATCACTGGAAAAATGCTGGCGAAAAAGATAAAGTATCTGTCTATCTCAACTAAGGGGTGATTCATTGTGAGGTTTGATTTTCAATAGGATTTTTTCGACAGATCACGCGCGACACCTATCGAACTGCTTTGTCATTTTTGTTCAGTATCGTTTGGCAAGTCATCATGGAAAGACTCACACCACAACAGTGTCTCCGAATTGTTCAGCTTTATTACGAAAATTAGCGTTCTGTGAGAAATGTTTTTCGTGCGATTCGAAGAACTTACGGTGCGCATAATCAACCTACTGAAACCACTATTGCCAAAACCATTCGCAAATTTGAGCCTCAGTTTACATATGTGGATGAAACTCGACCGGTCAGACCACATCAAGCACATAGGGAAGAGACTATAGCAGCTGTAGCTGAGAGTGTACGCAAAGACCGTGACGAAACGATTCGTCGTCGTTTTCAGCAGCTTGGCTTGGAGTATTCGACAACTTGGCGTATTTTACGTGAGGATTTCAGCCCAAAAGCGTACAAGGTTCAACTTGTGCAAGAATTGAAGCCAGGCGACTTGAATCTGCGTCATATTTTCAGTGAATGGGCTCTTGAAACACTCAATGAAAATCCGGTGTTTTATCGTGAAATTTTGTTCAGTGCTGAAGCCCATTTCTGGCTCAATGGATACGTTAATAAACAAAATTGCCATAGATGGGCTGATGAGCAACCCGAAGAGTACCAAGAGCTACCATTACATCCATTAAAAACAACGGTATGTTGTAGTTTATCGGTTGGTGGAATCATTGGTCCATATTTCTTCAAAATTGAGGCAAATCAGAATGTTCTCGTCAATGGTAACCGTTATCGCGCCATGTTAACGGACTATGTGCTTCCTGAAATTCAACCACATGGTCTCGGTGAGCTCTGGTTTCAACAAGATGGCGCTACAAGCCATATAGCGCGTGAAACAATGGACTTGTTGAGAAATCATTTTGGTAACCACTTAATTTCACGTTTTGCTACAGTAAATTGGCCGCCTAGATCGTGCGATATCACACCTTTGAACTATTTTCTCTGGGGATATGTAAAGTCTCAGGTCTTCAGGAATAAGCCAGCTACGATTGTCGCTTTGTAAGCCAACATTACTCGTGTTATCTGCGAGATACCAGTCGCTATGCTCGAATGAGTCGCCCAAAATTCGACCTTCCGAATGGACCACCTCAGAAGTAGTCATGGCCACTATTTACAGGATATCATTTTCAAGGATTAAATGCCATGAATTGTTCTTTTAACCGATAATAAAAATTTTAAGTTCACTTTCAAATTTATGTGTTTTATTTTACTTTATAAATCAAACTTCACGCTGAATCACCCTTTACATAACATTTGCCACGATATATATGATCCTAATAAGACAATCTCCATGCCAAAAACCAAATAAATCTCCCAAATTGCACTTTACCCAATTTTTTTTTTATAAAAAAAGAAACCAAATATGAAAAAAATTTACACAAATAATAGTTTTCTCATTTTCAAAACAAAAAAAAACATCACACTAAAGGCAAAATTCACAAAACTACAAAGCAAAAGTGTAACGAAAGGCACTAGAAAGGAACTAAAACGAGAAAAAACAAAAAAAAAAAAAAAGACAACAAAAAAACAGATAAACTTAAATAAAAGGGGCTTTTACGAGTAAAAAGAATAAAAGGGAAAAGAGAAAAAGTAAAATAAAAAATAAAAGGGAGAAAAACATCGAGACAAAGATGGGGGGAAAACCACCATCCGGCCTCCCCCTAACCTGCCTGAATCCTTTAGCTGCTCCATGAAGTCCTTTCCCGTAATATCGACCAACGAATTTGGGTCCATGTTTGACAGCGAATCCAAGTCCGGATCACTCATCACCGATACATTGCACAGATTACTCTGAAGTTGGCCAACTAATTTCTTTATGCGATTCGTCTCGGCCATGGCATCTGTTGTGTCAGCATATTCTCGATGGCTAGAGATGGTAACATAATGTGTTGGCTGAAACGATAAAACAAAATAAAACTGGTAAAGTACGTTTATCTTTTTTGTTTTTGTTTTCTTCTTTATTGAAACCGTAAATAGCGACTGATTAAATTAAATAACCGAAAAAGGAAATAGGAAAAACACATCAGCCGAAGGCTAACCCTGCACCACGCAATTTTAGAGTGAGTTCTTTTGAGTACCCGTTTTTTTTTTTAATTTAATTAATTAATTAATTATTTTAATTGCATTTAAGTGGTTATCGAAACAGCCCTACAAAAAATGGAAAACATTTAAATGAATTTCTATTTTTGAGAAAAACAAGTAAACACAAATATTTATCAATCGAAAATGGCTATATTGCTTTTTAAAATAATCTCAATGAATATCAACATACTTATGCATGCATTCGAACCAATTTTTAAAGCATTTTATTCCGTTCCAAACGAGGTTACTCGAAAACATGCGTATTAAATGCATCAACCATTTTTTCAGGCATTGAAAAACGTCGCAATTTATTGAGGAAAGAAGAAGAAGACACCGGGTGCAGAATTAGGCCTGTACGGAGTGTCATCAAGCCATTTTAAAACATTCTACATATAAACATGCGCCCTCTGACATATCTTCCGGTAGATCCCGCAGACCCGAAACCACTTACTCCAAATTCAATGTTGTTCGGTGAAGATGTCCGATATACCAATGCTACTGGCGTGTTTTGCGAAAAGGACTCATGCAGATGGGCGCAGCACTTTATGTCTAAATTCACTAAACGTTGGTACAGAGAATACCTCCCGGAAATAATAATAAGAAGCAAATGGCATAAAAAATGGAAGACTGTTCAAAATGGTTGCCTGGTCCTTATAATTGAACCCAACGAGATACGTTCCTCATGGCAATCAGGACGAGTGACCCAAGTTTACACTGGAGTAATAAGAATAATAAGAACAGCAGACATGCAAGTTGCAAATTGATCCATCAAGACAAGAAGATCGGTAGGATCTGTCTTCATCCTAGTTTCAGACGGGCCCAGGGATGTCATCGAGCTTTCGCCGTGATGTAACCTAGCCTTAAGAAAGAGGTTAAGAAAGTAAGGCCAATTAATTATGTATATTTTCACGGAAAATAAAATCACATTCAAAACAATTCGGATTTTTATTGTCGTGGTGGAGAACGATCTGTGTCAGCGGTTGCTTTTCCATATTTCTCCAAAGACTTCTGGCAAACAAATATTGGTGTACCATACCATATTGACCATTCTACGTTAATCTAATGGCAAGGCGATGACAAGTCTAGTTTTTCTGAAGAAACAAGCGACCATTTGCCTCCAAATTCTTTGTTTTCGAACAAATTTTGTTGGATTTGGCTCATCCTAAAAGACCCATACAGTCGACTGCTGTTTAGTTACGATCGAATTTTTTCAACATTTCTTTGTACGAATCGACACGAGCCTTTTTTTGAGAGATTATAAGATTATGTGCTATCCAACGCGAAGAAATCTTTTTGTCACCAAATTTTTATGCAATATTCAATGTTTGCAAGTATAACTGATCTAATTCTCAAGATAAGTCACCTGACGATCTTGCAACATCGGTTCCCCCACAGCATCGATGATTTCTGACACAACAACCGATTTTAAACGAACTACACAAAAAATTGTGGCCCGCGATGGTGCTTCATCACTAAAAGTCGAAGCAAACTGATCGGCACACAGTTGTTGAGTTAATCTACAAAATCATGTTCACGGTTTAATTGCATTTTTTGGCTGAGATAAATGTCTCAAGTCTCTTTAATAATAGTAACAATGGGCCTTTGCCGTTAGTCGGACAAAAGAGAATTTAAAATTATGTTAGATACACATTTATGGTAAGCGATTTCCACTTGCGTGTATCATCTAAGACCGAACATTGGTGTCCATCCGCTCTAGATGACCCAGCCATCTCATTCGTTGCACGTTCACAATTTTGACTAAATCGATGCCGCTGTACAACCCGTACAGTTTGTCATTGTATCTCCTTTTCTACTCACCGTCTATACAGATGGGATCGAAAATCACCTGAAAAATCACGGCAATATGGTTTACGTACCAACAGGTCCACTGGTGATTTGACGGCATGTCTCACCGAAAAGTGTGAACCAAAGCATACATCAATCTGGCGAAAGCAATATAGTTGCACTTGACAGAGTTTGGCATCAGGTTCTTTTGTCGAAAATGCGTGCATTTGGAACATTCAACTCAAGTTGTCTTAGATGATTTCAAGTCTGATATTCACAAAATAAATGCTGGTGTGCCCCAGGGCTCCGTTCTGTCTCCGACACTCTTTTAAAATTTTTATCAATGATCTCTTGTCTGCCACTTCTAATATATAGAAGTACGACAGTACTCTCTGCTTTTCATATACGTTCCCAGACTCACGCCTCTACTCTTCGGCTGTAGAACGGGAACGGGAGCGTATATTAAGCTCATTAAATTCCGATATTAAAAACATAACCAACAGACTGGAATTTAATGCTTCCAAAACTCAGTGATGTCTACTGTTATTAAAGTGAAATCTAAATATCAAGTCATTATCCATGAATGGTACTTGCATCGTCGAAACCGAAAAACTTTTTGACAACCTACTTTGACCACTTATTCGATGTCACCAAAAATGCTGCGAAATGTCTAGGTTTCCCCAAGCGATTTAAGAAATATTTCACCCCCTCTTATCTAGCCTCAATATATAGGGCATTCATCTGGCCAAAATTGGATTACAATGCTCACACCTGGCCAGGTGCTCCTAAAACATCTCTGCACCTCCTAGATAGGACTCAAAACCGTGCGATAAAACTCATGGTGATACTAATATCAGTCAGTCAATTGACACCCCCGAACACCGACGTGATGCCTCCTGTCTCACTTTGTTTTATTGCTATTTCCACCACCAGTGCTACAACGAAATTACCAGTAGCGTTCCGCCGCTTCATAACTTCAATCGTAACACCTTTCTCGCTATTAATGCTCATCAGTATACCCTCAAGCCCACTTTCGGACATATTCGGAAATATCGTGATTCGTTCCTAAGCCGTACAACTCTCTTATGGAATGCTCTGCCGAGCTCTCTATTTCTTATTCATTGTAACTTGCGGACGTTTAAAACCAATGTATATCGGCATTTCTCTTTTCCCCCTCCCTGATTCTCCTTCGCCCGCACTTTGTACAAACATTTTAGGAATAATCAAATCCCTTGAGCGTGCTCTAATTAAAAAAAAAAAAACAGCAATTGTCAAGAGTTGTTCTTCGTTTGATTTCAGCGCTGATGTCATTATTTGAATTGGTAGACAAAGCCCTTAACTACCTCAAAGGTATATCTATCGACATATCGACGGCAGAACATCACTGCCCGAGACATCGGTGTTGGGTGTTCTCAAGGGTTAACAGCGTATACCTGTCTACACCCTTTTTTTGACATCAAAGGTTTCGTTGAGATCTTTACCAACCTCGATGGAGCAGCGTATATTCTCCATCGTCATCCTGCGCAAACGGATAATTTTGGCATAGGTGCCAAAACTAGAAACTGCTCAGCTCCTTTCTATAGATGTCATACGCGGCCTTAAAATCGATGAATAGGTTGACTGCATGGAATTGGAGCTCATGAGTTTTTGCCAAGATCTGCCGTAGTTTGAATATTTGATCGATGGTGGATGTTCCCGGGCTGGAGAAACACTAATATGGACCAGTCAGGCGTTCACACAATACGGCAGATAGAATTGTGTAGGCGATGTTAAGAAGGTTAATGCATCTGTAGTTGGCGCAGTTATATAAGATGTTATTCATCGGGCATTCTTTTGTCCGATCATGTTTTACAGATGAGTTGCTGTATGCTCCTTAACAAGTCATCGCCTGCCGCTTTGAAGAGCTCGGTAGTCAGGCCGCCTGCTCCTGCAGCTTTGTTAGATGTAAGCTTAGATACGGCTATCTTCACTTCATCCAGCTCGGGTGTTGGTCTACATTGCCCAGGTTGAAAAATTCATTCTGCCCGACTGCAGTATTTGGTTCGTTATCGCAGTTATGCAGTCTGCAGAAATGCGACTGCGACTCTATTACTATGTTCCCTTGTTCGTCTCTACAGACTTCGGGTGGGTGTTTGTGTCCGTGTATTTTACTTTTGATAAAACTCCCGAATCTCATTCCTCTAAGCACTCTCTGCACAAGCCGAGCTTCAACTTATTTCATGCCCAAAACATCATGCTTAACGTTCTGCACTTATCCGAACGGAACACATAGATCGGCTGCTATTTCTCTGATGCTCACACGACGATCTACGAGGACAATTTTCTTAACTTTTTCGATGTTTACGTCAGTCACACTGGTGAAAGGACGACCGGAATGAGGCAAATCATCAATCACAGTACGGCCCGCTTCAAGTTCTTTTTACCACTAGAAACACACAAAACTACAGGCTAGGTCTTTGCTCAATTAAATGTAATATTGTGAAATTCGCAGTTCGCAACAAACATTGACTTGTTTACAAAGCTATAAGGCAAAAACTCCCGGCTAATGGCGCTCAAACAGATATTTGAGGGCCAAATGACAAATGTACCCAGAAAAAAAAAAACTTTTAACAATATGAGTGTCTCAAGCGAGGTTTCTTTGAATGGGAAGTTTCGGTTACTTTTTGATCAGAAGGTATGTTACAACTTGTCGCCATGAGTCACGCTTAAAACTACTACTCCATCTTGAATCATATTTTTAGCAGATTCTGATTCATATGCAACTCGATACTCCATGTGAATAATCTTACGCAAGCCCACTAGGTAGAGAGTATCTGACAGATCCACTGCTTTGATTGCACTTTAATCCTGAATCTTGACCAACGCTCTTGACTTCTTGATACAAGCTATCAGCGATTACTTAGTCTCGTGAACTATATTTTTGACACAGCCGCACACGATACTTTCGTGTATCGACCCATCAAGCTCAAATCTGGCTTAATCAATCCTATCCTAATTAAATGTGCCGATCCTTGCAATGCCCTTAGTACGCATTTTCAAACGTTATTTTATAACAGGTGCCTCGATATTAAACGCTGCCCGACAATTTGACCTATGACATGTAAGGACTACTTGCTAAAAAACACAACAATGACTTATTATTGCAATGTTCGGTTCAAATCATCTGAGGAATTCCAAAAAAAAATGTTCAATTTTTAGATGTAATTAAGGCAACTGATGAAACCACAAAACATCCATACCACACCACATTCATCCTTTTGGACACTCTAATTGGACGTTTCACTCAATTATTTTTAAATTTCTTTTTATTTCAGTTCACTCATACAATGACCATAAGAACCACGTGACACATCACCACCGACCTCTGTCAGACTATCCTTTGAACTCACAGACATTTAAAATCTAATCGCACACCCACACTTAAACTTCAGGTGACACGAGGCACTTCCTCCCCTCACAGTTGTACATATTTCCTAATACCTTTTCTTACGGTCTGGTCTTAAAAGCCCAGTCCTGTCTTTTTCCTGGAAAGCATAAGTCTGAAAGGTTTTACCCCAACCAAGAATTTATTTCCTTTGTCGCAGAAAACAACTTCAAGGGAAAACTCCAACGCATTCCCTTGATTAGTGGCAGTCTAAATTGACTTTTTTTTTTTCTTCCTTTCTCTTTCACAGCAACAACAAAACGAAACATTGCTCATTTTTCCACTTCAAAAGGACCTCATTTATTGCAGTGAAAAAGTTGTCGATCTATCTGGGTATTGATGGTAGTTTCTAAAACTTTTTATATGCCAACTTAGACATTGTCTACGTTTCGTTCGATATTTCTGTGCATCCTACGAATTATGGAAGAAATTTTCATTCTGTTTCTACTGACTATTTCTTAGGATGAGAATTTTTCCATTTCCCTCTCTGCTAAACTAAATAAGAGAGCAAAAATAAAATAATAATTGAAATCAATCAAAGATGAAAGGAAATAAATTCGTAATTCCCTTTAAGGACACTGGAGAACTTTTTCACGAAGCCCCATTTAGAGAAAGCCTAACACGAGTTTCGTATCTCAAAGTAAATTGACATTTCAAAGGACAATAAGGATATGAAATCTTCATTATTGTTTTTATGTTGTTTTTTTTACGAAGGCAGCAATTTGTTGTTTTCTCGGGGATTGTCCTTTTTCCCCGTAGAATTACGGGTTTCAAGTAGAATTAAAGATGATAATAGCTGGTACTTAGGCAGGGTGGTTAAAATAATAGCTGATAGGAAATATGTACTATGCTACCGTTATTCCATTTGAGATTGTTGTACCTATGTACATATTAATGAAAATAACAACCTTGGGCTAGGTATCCTTTTGAAGTCTCTTTTGGAATATTGTTTTGAGAATTTTGATTCATCTGATGATGAACTGATGCCGGCTGGAAAGGGCAGCAGCTGAGAATACAAATGCCAAAGGCATGTCACGATTGTAGTTGTTGATGAAATGTGAAAGGTATTTAGTAGATTTCTAGGTGTGTCGATGAAATTGTTTCACCAAAGTCGAGGATTTTCAGTTTAATTGCATGAAAAATGAGACAAGACTTTCAAGAGATTCTTATTCGGGTGGCTCATTCCAGCAGATGATAACTATTTCGGAAATAAAGCGTCCTTATTGAAGTAAAAGAGTTCAAATAAGGTTTCCATAGATATACATATACTGACATATAAAACACATTGTTGCGACTTAGTTGTCAAATATATGAAATACCACAGGGAAGGCATTTTGGAACTTAAGCTTTAACTTTGTTCTAGAATAAATCTGTGTGCGAATTTAAATTTTCTAAAATTCTAGATTTTTTATATGACCAGAGGATGTTTAAATAGAATACGCCATTACGTTGCCACTAAAGTTCTTTCGTATCCATATCCAACCCGGTGTTGGGTGACATTTCAGGACGATTCTTCCTATTTAGATGTGGATTTGTTATAAGAGAAAGTTTTAGCCTTTAAAGTATTGTAGCGAGAGACTGATTGCAATTCACATCAAGGCGTAATCATACAGGAAATTCTTGTGCTGCTGGCATCAAACGAAGAAGACGAGTGGGGTCAAGAGCGTATAAGGCGATGCAAAGAATTTTCCGATCGGGGCCATGGAAAATCGCCCTCGGAGAAATTATATTTACAGGTTCTACTGAAACGTGAAAAAGCACGGCCGAACAGAAGCCTCTAGAGATTAGAATGAAAATATCATAATAGCATAATATGTAGAAGGTGGCGCAAAAGTTTTCACCCAATGTTCTTTGGCTGTAATTTTTTTTTATAAATAAAAAACTTTGTTTCTGCTTTTGGATCATGTTTGCTTGATGTCTTAAATTTTTTTCCATTATGTCGAAGAAATGATATCGGCTAAGAATGATGACCATTCGACCCCGATTTGCGGCATTTTCCATCAATCTTGCCAGAACTTCCGGCGATATGTCCTCGCATTCTTGACGGATATTGTCTTTGAGGGCTTCAAGAGTCTGATGGAACAGAACGGAACGATTAAATCAGGCGATCTTGACGGCCAGTACAAATCGACAAAACAAGAGATTAGGTGATCCTGTTGGAACCACATGTTCTCCAGTCCCAATTCATTCAATTGAGAAAGGAGAAAGTCGTTGAGCATGGCTCTGTAGCGCTCGCCGTCCATAATAGTTGTTTGTCCTGCGGGGTTTTCAAGAAACTAAGGCCCAAATACGCCCCCAGCGTAAGTAGTAACTTAGATTTAATTTAATTTTAAACTAACAAAAATGAAGGGCCTATCGCTAGAGTTTAAAGTTAGGGATGGTGAAGGAGATCGAATTTGAGGAAGAGAGTGCTGCGATTAAAATCGAAAACCGAAAGGTTGGGGTTTACATTACGCAGCATACGGGAGATTGATTCGTTAGATCCATATGTGGTGCTGTGGAATGGTAGATAATACAGACGGGGACAACGTAGATTTCGAGCCTAAAAGAAATCGAGGAGTTGGTGAAGGAAAATAATGTCTGCTGCAACCTTTCGTTCCTCAAATTTATTCATGTTAATGACTTTGTGACGGTCTCGATAGGGAGGTAAGATTAGAGGATTGTCCCAAAGTATACCCCAAAGAGCAAATCGAAGAAAACTATGCTGGATGCACTCAATCCGGGATACAAAAAAAAACTCGTTTAAAGGGACATCACGCTTGGCTAGCATACTCGAGAAGGGGGTGAACAAAAGTGATATATCGTGATCTGATCACGTATGTGTTGCGGAATTCTTCAGAACAACTTTTAACGAAGCCAAGTGATAAGTTTTTCTTAGTAGTTTTCTCATCGATATGCGAGCGGAAATTAAGCTCTCTGTCGTATAATATCCCAAGGTCGCGGATATACTGAACAAGGGATATAACTTGGCCGTGGAGAAGGTATATTCGGGGAGAAGACTTATTGCAACGGGAGAAGGTAATCAATTGACGTTTGGTGAGATTGAGTTCTAAGCAGTTCTTGATGCACCAGGTGGAAAAACTGTTTAGATCTATTTGAAGGAGGCTGGAGTCGTTTGTGAGGAAATGGGTTTACAAATTTTGGTATCGTCAGCATAGAGAGAAGGCGCTGAGTATTAAATGACCCTTTTAAGATCGTTAATAGTTAGGATGAAGAGAAGGGGACCTAGGTGACTACCTTGAGGAACACCTGACATGGCTAAGAATGGGGCCGATAGCATTTATTTTAGCAAAATAGGTGCAAAGCCCAAGACGGACAATTTGAACAGGATTAGTTAATGAGATATCTTATCAAAAGCTTTACTAAAATCAGCTGTTATAACGTCAACTTTTTTACCACTTTCTAAGGTTGAGAGAACTGAGGACACAAATTCGACGAGGTTAATGGCAGTTGATCTACCTCTCATTAGGGGAAATTAGAAATTTGCACTGGAATATAAGGCTTCGTACAAAATGCTTTCGAGGAGTTTGGGTATATCTCAAAATTTAGCTATGGAGCGTTTATTAGTGACTTCGCTCTTTGATCCCTTTTTGTGTATCGGTGTCATGAAAGAAGACTTCCATATCTGTGGAAATTCACCTTGAGAAAGCAATAACCGGAAGAGATTTGAAAGTGGAAAAGTGTTAAGGAACACAAAGAATTTGGATCGTTTATAAGTTTAGATTCCGCACTATCAAGGTATCGCTCGTAGAGAACGTTATAAAGCTGGGTGAATTGGAGTTATGACCCAAGATAGTTGGAATAATTTGTATCTCTTGTTACATAAGGAGCGAAGTCTACGATTTTACCACGAGGGACTCGTAGAAGGGGTTTTATTGTGAGAAAAGGGGACATAGAGAAAAATAGAATTAAATAATTCTCTATATAAAATGAAGAGAGCAACGTTAAGGGACATATTAGTGAAATCAAAAGAACACTTACTAAGATATGCGTTAATTTTGGGGAAATTCGCTTTATGATAGTCGTAAGAAGAGGCAGCTGCAGATGGGATGGACTGAATAGGAGAGTGGTGGAAAAGAGAAAGAAGAAGTGGTGGTTGATATTGAGAGGGGACCGAGCGACACAGAGGAGTTAATGGGGCTAGTGCTGAAGATGAGATCTAATTGCCTACCCATATAATGTAGTTGGGGACCCCACTACCTGTAAGTTCATCCAAGAAGAATCATTTTTTACTCGAATAAGGGTTTGCGATAAAAAAAGGTTCATCATCTGATTGAGTATAGAGCAGTTGAGATAAATTTAAATCGCCAAATACGATGATTTCATCGAGAGGATCAGAGAAGTTAATTATTTGATCAATTGCATCGATAACGAGTTGGTAGCATTTGATAGGTTGTACCGGTAGGATGTTAAGACACATAACGTACAGGGACCTACACGGGAGTGTTATCTTTATTGAAATGTAATCAAGCTTAGAAGAAATAGAAACAGGTATTGGAGAAATGTTTAGGACATTGTGAACGGCCAGTACGACAGCTCGACAAGGAGAATCATTTTTTGGATGGGTAAGATCGTCATCTCGTAAAACATTGAAAATGGGGGGGAATAATTCCTGATTTTTTATATCGGGAATTAGATTAGCTTCAGTCAGAGCGTAAACCTGAAATAGGAGAGCGTGAAGTTAACGCAAGACAGCACGGTTTTAGATCGCGGTCCTCTTGCCTTTTGATAGTAGAAGGTAAGAGGAATATTATTTGGAAAGGGTGTAGGAGTGGATGGTTGAAACACTGTCAATGGTAGCACATTATCAACGAAAAAATTTATCGTTGTCGGCTCTACTCCGTTGAAGGTGTGGTCAGAAAGGTCGTCTGAGACTTTTCGGGGAGTCCTACTTAAAATCTCGTGGAACTTGATATATTAGTTCCTTAGACTTGTAAGGTCAGTAGGAAGAACTTCCTTCTGTATGGTCAGTTCGTAGTAAACTGATTTGTCATGCAGATATGCTAGAAGGAAACGTATGCTCTCGTACGTCTTATTTTTTTCTGAGCTTAGAAAGTGCATAACGACATTCTGTTGTGTCAAAAGTTTGTTAAGTTATTTTAACTGTGGCAGACAGAAGCGTGTCAAAAATGAAGTTAGTGGACGAAGGTGTCGAAGACAAAGCAACGGTAATTAAAGGGGCATAAGACACATTTTTAGATGAGGGATTTATAATATGGGATCTAATGAAATCGGAGTATTTAGCTTCGAGAAAGAATTGTTAGTGGGTACATGTGCCGAGGGGTAAGGTATTTCAGAGGAGACAGTGTAAGAGGTTGGGGATAATTTGAAAGTGACGCGTTGGCGCGCTGTGGTTGGGTGGAACGGAGGCTGCTGGTGCTATATAATTGGAGGACAAATAAGGTTGGTTCGGAAAGTGGGTGGAAGTGGTGAAATTGGGGAATATGTGAGTTTTGAACCTCCAATTGGAGTAAGGTTTGGATCGGAAGTTAGAAACGAGTTTCGGTATCTTATTACTAGTTTTTGAGTCAGGTTTGCGGTGGTTTTGGATGAGTTTCGGTATCTTAACTTTATCCTGCTTCTTGCAGACACGCATCTTTCCAAGATTGAAATTGTTACTGGCTAGATTATGCAATAACCATTCATATTTAGCCGGAACTTCTGTTGTGATATGTTGAAAGCAAATCGGAATGGTTAATGGTGATGCCGTATTTCTTTTCGAAGAAATTCGAGATCCAATCGACATTATGTTGTTAAATCTACGCTACCATTCGGAAGCTGTTCAAGTTGAATCAAAATTTTTGATGAGGTTTATAATAAAAACCGAACACTTCCTTATAGGCAAGTGTGCAAGAAGCCTTGGCGCCTTTACAAACGATTTTTTGTAGAAGCTGCATGGAGGAGGACGAAGAGACAATCCTCCACATACTCTGTACACGCTAAACGCTCTCACAAAGAAGAAAACTTCACTTAGGAGCGATCTTAAGAATATATAGACTCCTACGCTTCATCATAAGCTCAAAACGGTTCCAAGAGTAGGAGGATCACAGATCCACGTGGCATCACAATGAGTCAATACGCCTAAGTGGGTTTGTCTTTCCAACAGCCATCTAACCTAACCTAACCTTTATCCATTTGCAGATAGATTGCAGCTTTCACAATAATTTAAAAAAAGAAAAATACATTTTTGAGACGCAAAATATCATTTAGGCCCATAATGCGCCGGTATGTAGCAAGACTGCAGTGAGTGAAGCATAGTGGCACTGGTTCGTATCAGGCGGTTTCGGATCTGAGTGCTCCAAGATGTGTAAGCTGGGGTCCATCTGTGGTGCATTAAGTGCCAAAACTGCTAGCCTATGTTTACAAACATGGAGAAGCGATTACTTTTTAGCAGATGCATTAAGGCTTCGTCCACTCTGAATTCTCGAGCCATAACATTACAACAAACATTAACAAATTAATTAGCAAAAAAAGCCCACACTATTGTTGTTTATACTGGCAGTTGCCTCACCCTAACTTCACTATTGCTCACTCAGGCTATTGATCCATCCTTAGGTAATTGCAAAAGTTTAAGCAAAATTAAATTATGAAAACCACATGCCTTTGGCTAATTGCCCAAATATGAACCATCTCAGTCCGATACGGATATTTTAGCCCTCCATCAAGCAATTTGTCCATTATTAACCTGGTTGTTTACAAACAAACACAAAAACGAAAAGTTAAAATTCATTATACTTCAATAACAGAATATTTTACTAACACCTTTGAGCCTCGATTCTAGGAACACGTCCTATAAGTTAAAACCCAAACCAACATAAAAATAAAAAATAAAAAAAAACCTACACAACCGCAGTATATCACCGCCTCCATCGCACTCGAAAAGGTCGTAATGAAGAGGAAAATATTCAAAAAGCTTCGTGCTCGTTGTATTTACATAAATTTACATTACACAACTTGCAGTGCAGGCACGACACAGACACATGTGCTTGCATCGCCAAAGGATAACGACCAAGTTTTACAATTTATGAGAATACCAATACCCGCGATACACCGATACAGGGATACAGTAATACAGTATTACAGCGATACATGCTCGAATACGAGCACTCGTTTCTCCATATATCATCCATATATCACTCCATATATCCTGTTGAGCATGTCCAATTTGTCTAGAGTTAATTAAAATTTGTTACCAACTTTGTTAGACCCAACTGAGATACCTACAATTAAATTAAAATCACCCACATACAAACAATTTAAAACAAAATACCCAACAAACTCCTAGAAATACAAGTATAAGATACTTACATCAATCCAATGTTCTCCAGGAAATACGGCTATTAATTCAGTGTTGGGCTCAAGTGTTCGGAAGTATTCCTCATCGTCGATTTCTGTGCCATCCGAGTCCAGATGTATCGTTGGCAGGAGATCGATTTTCTCAAATTTTTCCGCCACCTTGGTGCGAATCTCCTCTAACGAACATGCAACCACCGCCTTCTTAATGTTTCGTGTTACGTCCTTGACCTGCAAGCACAACAAACCAAACAAACATTACAGACAACAACTAGAGTAAACAAATTTCATTATAGAATCAACCACCACACACACATTTATTCATCGTTCTACGAGTATTATTCAAATATTGCCTCATTCATATTCGCAAAACAACAAATCGAACAGAATGACGAATATGAATGTAAACCCAACAGAACTTAACTTAACTGATCCGAACCGAACTGAATGGGTTTAGAGGGCTTTCATGGAACATTTTTATTGAAATCCGATTCGATTCACACAACCAAGGATTCTACTCCGTAACTTGGTACTCCGGCAAAGCTGAAAGGAGCAACAACAGCTCACTTGACATATTAAGGAGTTGATTGAAACCACTCTTCTCTCCGGTTGAGCCAGCACCAACATAACAGAATACGAGTACACCCTGGAACAGCTCTAAAGCTGGGCTACATGAACCAAACACTGGATGGCACTATGGCAGCAATGCAGCATCCTCCTTCATGTATATTCACACGATGTACGAGCATAAGTATGATAGAGACGTGTGCCTCACATGGGGCTATTTTTCAACTTACCAGGGGGTATTTTCAATTTCCTATTTTATGTTTTGCCGGTAGTATAGGGGTTAGGCGGGCCAGAAATCGCAGCATAGGTTGCAGCGTTGCATTTTAATCGATGAAATTTAGACAGATGGAAACTAGTTATTGGATGGTTGAATAGGAAAAGGCGATTTTGCCATAATAGATCCATTTTTGCTGATTTCTGTAAATTTTCAGGTTTCAATTTCAATTTTGAACACGAGTTTAGTTTCGATCTCAGTAACTATTGGCTGAATGAAATAGTCAAGAACTTTTGGTTTTACAATTCAGAAATAGTAAAACCTTAACAACAAGAAGCCAACAAGCAGTGCAAGAATATATACAGAACCCTGTCCTCACGCAACAAAAGTGGAAGTCATCTCATCAACTGAACGAATGATGACAGTAGAAGTAAAGTAAAGAAATTAGTTAGTCAAGATATACAAACATTTAATGTAAATAGGATGACCTTTCAACTGAAGCGATGCCGTGAGGACTTCTGTGCTCTGCCACTAGTTTTTAGAGATTTTCCCCACTATCAACAAGCCCTTTACCAAAGTTAAAATAAGCTTCCTGTCGAAACTTAGGACCATAGACTAAGAGAATTGTAGCCACCGTACTAACCTTACTTACTTACATTTCAGCGTGAACATGTGCCTCAATTAACAGGCCTCACCAGTTGCGCACTTTAGTTCTGTTGAGATCCTCTCAAGACCTTGCGCTTCGGAGCATTGGTATCCATTCGCGTTACATTTCCTAGCTATCTCAGGCGACTAATGCACAGTTTTCTAACTAAAGGGTGATTCATCGTGAGGTTTGATTTATAATGTAAAATAAAACACATAAATTTGAAGGTGAACTTAAAATTTTTGTTATCGATTAAAAGAATGGCATTTCCTATTTGAAAATGATATCATGTAAATATTGGCCACGACTACGTCTAAGGTGGTCCATTCGGAAGGTCCAATTTTGGGCGACACGTTCGAGAATAGCGACTGGTATCCCGTGGAAAACACGAGTAATTTTCGCTTCCAAAGCTTCAATCGTAGCTGGCTTATTCCTGAAGACCTGAGACTCTACATATCCCCAGAGAAAATAGTTTAAAGGTGTGATATCGCACGATTTAGGCGGCCAATTTACCGTAGCAAAATGTAAAATTACGTGCTCACCAAAGTTTTTCAACAAGTCCATTGTTTCACGAGCTATATGGCTCGTAGCGCCGTCTTGTTGAAACCAGAGCTCACCGAGACCATGTGCTTGAATTTTATTAAGCACATAGTCCGTTAATATGGCGCGATAACGATTAACATTGACGGTAACATTCTCATTTGGCTCATTTTTGAAGAAATATGGACGTCTGATTCCACCAGCCCATAAACCACACCATACCGTTGTTTTTAATGGATGTAATGGTAGCTCTTGATACTCTTCGGGTTGCTCATCAGCCCAAACACGGTAATTTTGTTTATTAACGTATCCATTGAGCCAGAAATTAGCTTCATCACTGACCAAAATTTCACGATAAAACACCGGATTTTCATTTAGTTTTTCAGTGAATTGAAAATATAACGCTAACTCAGGTCGCCTGGCTTCAAATCTTGCACAAGTTGAACTCTGTACGCTTTGAGGCCGGAATTCTCACGTAAAATACGCCAAGTTGTCGAATACGCCAAGCCAAGCTACTGAGAACGACGACGAATCGATTCTTCAGGGTCTTCGGGTACACTCTTAGCTACAGCTGCTATAGTCTCTTCACTACGTGCTGGATATGGTCTAACCGGTCAAGTATCATCCACTTATGTAAACTCAAATTTGCGAATAGTATTGGGAATAGTAGTTTTAGTAGGTCGATTATGCGCACCGTAAGTTCCTCGATTCGAACGAAAAACATTTCTCATAAGAACGCTGATTTTCGTAATACAGCTGTACAATTTGGAGAAGCTGTTGTGGTGTGAGTCTTTTCGTGATGACTTGCCAAACGATACTGAACAAAAAAAGCCTATTGAAAATCAAACCTCACGATGAATCACCCCGTAGTACGTCTCCACCCGCTTTCTATAGAGTACATGTCTCGACGTTATAAAGTAGAACTGGGATCATCAAGGCCTTATTTAGAGTCTACCAGTTGTTCGTAATATGGCCTTACTACTTGATTGCCTTATAAGCAAAAAGAAACACCGATTGACAAGAGTTATTTTATTTCTACGAAGGTGTTGTTGGCAGAATTTTTAGCAGAGTGAAGGCAGACGTAGTCCCTTACTACCTCGAAATTAAGACTGGCGACTGTGACGTTCTGTCCAATTCGTCGATACTATGTACCCCTTCTTGTTGACAGCATATAAATAGTTTACATATCATCGGCGCTGTACTCTCACAGTACAAAGATTGTGCCTCCGGAGTTCGCTCGTACTTCTTGAATTTTTTTCCGAAATCTGCTGGAGTAAGCAGATTTGGTCGATTGTGGATTTTCCTGACCTGAAACCTCACAGATACGGGCTTATACGGACTTTCTTTACGGAGAAAGTTAGCGCAATTGAAGGGTCTCCTTACTTGTGGATCAGACAAACGATGTTAAAGTTCGATTCATCAGACACACATTCTTCTGACCAGATATTGCAAATGAGTTGGTGTAGTCTCTCCATAAAATCACTTCTACCAGTTTTGAATATTTTGACCGGTAAGTCGTTAGGTTTAGCAGATTTTTTGAATTTATGCTTAGAATTGCTATCCTTACTTCGTGTTGGTCGGGTAGGCGTAAGTTTTGGTTATCGTGGTCCAAGTTGAAATATCTATTCTGCCTGATATGACTATGATCATGCTATAATCACGCCAGAATAAAGTAATAATAAACCTTTGAGTAGAAACAAACTGACAAACGACGACATTCATTAAATGAATCTTGGGACTCCCCCTCGGGTAGAACTCTCCGACCAAGACACACTAAGACTGCTCTCTAGGCTTAAGCAACTATACACACAGCTTACTGACGGGAACGACCCGAAAGAACGCTCAAGTCATTGATCAAAAGCCCTAAGCAGTCTGCACTGGTTCAACAAGATTCGGGCTTTAAAATCCAGTAAACCGAGTATGTTCTCGCAGATTAACAAATTATTCATGCAGAAATATCACACTGACATTCAATTTATTCGAATTCCACAGACGACAAAAAACAGTCAGACACTATTGACAGTTTCCAGAAAATTCCGATTTAAGCGAGAGTCCACAGGAGAAAGAAAGATATTACCACGATATCTTAAAATTCTGCTCCAATAAAACCATTTCTGGCCAAATGGGGACTAGATCGGGGTGCCTTTTGGAATGCGGCCATTACCTCTCTGGCGATTCCAATTGGGAATGTTGGCAACAACTGCAGTCTGAATGACATTGGATACAAACACTGTATTGATTAGGTGTGATAGCCAAAGCATAGGATGTTTGCATGTGTTGATGCGTCTTTATATCAAGAACTCTGAGAAATGGAGAATCTATTCTTTTCATTTGCTGCGTTAGCGTCTTTGATAACACAATGAAAGGCAGTAGCTGAACTCATCGAAAACTATGCTTAGATCTGAGAGACTTATTATGCCGGATTCAATCTCACTTGTTTCTAAAAGTTGAAAGTAGAGATTCTGAGCCTCGTGCCTTATACTTACTTTCCAGATCAAATCGAAATTTTCTCAGATTCTTTCTCTCTCTCTTTCTCTCTGTGTGTGTGTGTGCTTCTACCACAGGAAATACAAGTGTACTTAGTAGTAGAAGTCGCTGTAGGTGATATCTGGCGATGGGTGACGCCAATAAATACGCTTTTGTGTCGTTTTTTTGACATTTAATCCTTTGACACTGTCAGCTAGTGTCAATTCTGAAGAGAATTTTTGTCCGCTCGCGCTGTGTACAAACATTTTAAGCTCGCGCTAAGTATAAAAAAAACACAGTAGCTCTAGGCATAAATAACAAATTTCGAACCAGAAATGGGTTTTCGGTTAGCCCTCTCAAAACTTGGCTCATTTAGTGCTGAGCCAAGCAAGCTATGTATCTAGGTATCATCCTTGGTAGCAAGCCTTTGTGAACTACGAGTACATTGTCGCATCAAGCACGTCAAAGTGCTCTCGGAATTCTGGTGGGTTTATCAAATTTGCTGCAAGACAATGAGCTTGATAGTGGCAGAAGTTCCATCATCCCTCCATCCACCCGATATGTAAGCTTCACAGGTGGACCATTAAAAGCCTAAACTCGCGGGATCTGGGTTCAGAAGGCTTTTTGGGACAGTAAAAAATGCAATGTGAGAAAGAATCTTCTTCTTCTCCTGGGTTTCATACTATTGTCTGACCTGGTTATCAACAATGTTGGCTTTTTGCTAACATTCGTTACGAAAGTAAGACAGCAGGTGATAAGCTTCACACAATCCAATAGGTATGTTTTGAAGATTACAGGTTGGAAAGTACTATAGGAGAGACCAAGGGGACATAGAATTCAGAATCAGATGCAAAATCTCTGCCTTAGTGAAGAGAATGAAAGTGCAAAAAACTCAGAACACAGAGAGCAGGAACGCAGATTTGTATTACATAAGGAAATCCGAAAATTTCTAAACAAGTCACTTACATACAATTATTATGAAGTCTTTTCTAGATGAAACCAACGAACTGATCACAGTGTTTAAAACGGGAAAATCAGTCTAGACACACTCATAAGATCTAATGACACCTAGACTGAGCTGAAAGCAAGTACGAGGCTTATTTCCCATGTAACTTGACCAGAACCAGTTCACAACTAATTTCTATCACAAAAGCTGCAAGTGAGTAGTAGTAGTACACTTACCAGACTGACTGACTTACTTCGGGTTGAAGTAAATTTATAGAATGATCGAGGCTCCTGTACGCAGAATTGCTTTGTAAATGAGTTCTCTGATTCTACGACACTGTGCTATGACGCATTTTAACCGACTTACTGCAACGTCCACGATTAAGCATATGCAGATGATGAAGCTGTATTGTCTGTTCCATATTGTATAGCGAATGTTTCTATCGCATAAAGCTTCAATCAGTCAGTCAATCTTCTGAAATTGATGTCGTTCTGTTTACGAGAAGGTGGAAATTGAGTGGTGTGCCTCAACCAGTGATAGAAAACATCACCATCTTTTTTGGACCAAAGTCACGGTCCAATTTCGAATACCTCAAAAGGAAAGCTAATACTGTGAAGATATCGTCAAAACCTTTTCCCTTAATTTCTTAAGAAGTCCTATGCACCCAACACCAAATATAGAAGACAAGTGGCAGCATTGCCGTCTTTAATGTGCTGAGTTTCACTCGACCACCACAACGAAACCCTTGGCTTAACAACGAGTGCCGCCAAGTACATGCAGTTAAGCAAGACTTATATAGGGTTTTCTAATAACGACTTGACAACTTTTTTTTTAAATAAAAGGCAAACCATTTGAGATATTTTAAAAACTTTATTATTGGCTTGAACAACAATCAAAACATTTATGAATAGAACTCGACTTCGTTCATATGGCCACCGCGGGCACGTTTGCAGCGGTGGATTCGTTGGACCCAATTTTCAACGACTAGACAACACATTTCGGCCGAAACGGCCGATATTTCGAGTTCAATGTTGGCTCTGAGCTCTCCCAACGTCGTCGGCGTGTCGGCATAATCGGTGATCATGGCGCGATAACGCTGACCATTCACAGTAAAGTAACGATCGTTATCGTCGACGAAAAAATATGGTCCAATCACTGAAGATGATTTTGCGATGAAATTCATCATCTTGACGCATCTTCTCCAAAACCCAATCGGAGAACGTACGTCACTTCAAATGGTCCATCGGCTTCAATTCTTGAGTCAGATTTACGACCGAAAATTGGAGTTAACGCTCTTAAAGTTGCAGTCACGTTAGTGTACTTTACCATGATGAAAATGTTAAGCTTACTGAATAAATTAGCAGTGACAGTTTGATGATTAGTGAAAGAGTGCGTTCAAACATTAAATTCAAAATTGTCAAGTCCCTATTGGAAAACTAGACTAGAGCTGCTCACGAGCTTTACAAGCAAAAGAGGAGAGACGAACACCGATTTTTCAGAAGAAATAAGAAGGAGCATGAGAAGCCCATGATCGAGGTAATTAAGAGATGCTACTCCAGGAATGAGATACGGAAGTCTTACCAAATGATAAAAAATCATCCCACGGACACAAACACTAACCCGAAGCCTGTAGAGAAAAACAAGGGAGCGTAATTGTAGCGTCGCAGTCGATGCTGAGGATTTAGAAAGAGCATTTCTTTTCCGTCGATTTCGAACCAAATACCGCTGCGAGAGGGAATGAAGTTTTTAACCTGGACGATATAGACCAACCTTTCCGTATACCCGAGCTAGATGAATTGAAGATAGGCATATTTAATCTTAAGTCCAACAAAGCTGCTGGAGCAATTGGCCTGACTACCGAGCTCTTTCAAAGCAGCAGGCGATGACTTGGTAAAAAGCATACACCAACTTATCTATAAAATAAGGAGACCCTCTGAATTGTGCCAACTATAGAGGAATCAGCCTTCTTCATATCGCCTACAAGATCCTATCTGCTGTATTGTATGAGCACCTGAAGCCATTCATCAACAATCTGATTGGTCCATATCAGTGTGGCTTTAGGCCAGCAAAGTCTACCATCGACCAAGTATTCACACTACTCAGATCTTGGAAAAAAAAACCCAATTCGATACACTCCACCTATTCACCTAGACAACAGTGTCTAGTTTTGACATCCCTGCCGATAATTTTCGCAGGATGACGATAACGAATGCACGCTTCTCCATAGAGGTTCGTAATGAACTCATCGAAAGCTTTTATCATAAAAAACGATGCGCTATCATGCAATTTCTTTGACATCATTCTTGAAAGAATAGAGCAAAACTCACGCACCAACACAAAAGTTACCGCATACGCCGATGATATTGACATAATCGGAAGAAAGAACCGTGATGTCAGTGACATTTTCGCGAGTATTGATATGAAAGCAACAAAAATGGGTTTAACAGTCAACGAAGACAAGACCAAGTATATGCTGTCAACAAGAAAGAACACCAAACGCCGACGTCTCGGGCAGGACATTACCCTCGACAGATATAACTTTGAGGTAGTTAAGGACGTTGTTTGCGTAGGCTTCGCTACTAATTCAAGCAACGACACCAGCACTGACCTGCTTCTTTGGGTTAAGAAGGTGATTGACCAGCAAAGACCTCTCTTAAACAATAAAAGTGACACTATAAGACCATAAGACTTTAATAATGCCTGTCCTGCTCGATGGCGAAGAGGCATGGACTTTATCAAAAATGGATCAGGATGCTCTTGGATGTTTGGGGGATGGTGAGGAGATACAATGACGAACTGTACGGACTGTACAGCGACATCGACTTAGCCAAACGAGTGAAGGTCCAATGCTCGGGTCCGAAAATCTTTGAATTCGCCCCCGACGGACAACAAGGAAAGAGGATGATCACGACTCAGATAGCGCAAGTGGAAGGCGAACTTAACCAACTTAACTGGGTAAAGATCAAGCTAGCTGGAGATGCTTATTTGTTGAGGCCTAGGTCCACCCTGAACTGTAGAGCCAACTTAAGTACGTAAGTTAGATGGGATTTCCTGGAAACGCTGAACTTGACCACATAAAGGGGTGTCAGCAAGGGGCATCAGTCAAGCCTTGACGGCGTCATGTACACAAACATCGATCGCAAGCACCAATGACATAAGTTAAATTAGTAATGCAAGGTAGCTTTAGGTATTACATAAAAAAGATTAAAAAATAAAATATTTCTTGAAACGGAAAGGAAGAACAAAAAACTGAAAGGAGTTGCTCCTACCAACCTACAAATTTAATTGATTGCATGACTTTAGAACGACCTTACCTACTTCAATGATTTATGTCATATTGCATGTCATGCCTTTCAAATTTATCATCACAACTCTGAAAACATTCAATTCAATTGAAATTCCCCCGACATGGCCATAAATTTATTAGAATTCCTCACCTGAGTTAAGTCATAAATAATTCCAGACATTAAAAAAAGATAACGATGACACAGCCATACATACCTTCATTTCAATTTCAATCTCTATCTTCATCCCCATTCCATTCACTGTCGCATGCTTTTAACCTGATTAAAGTCCTCTATCTCAATTCTTGCAATTTTGTCACGTAGTAGTCTTTCTAAAACTTATAGAAAATCAACTTTGCAACAGTGTTTCATTCTCCGGTGTCAGAACTTTTAAAAAAAAAAAAATTTAAACTACAATTGACACTACATAATGGAGCTCAGCGTTGAACTAAAACTTTAAGAAAATAATCGTCAAACTGATAAGTTCATTTGAAATAAATAAATCAGTTCACTTACCACACCAGATACAGATGCAGAAACCGATAAAGATGTAGAAAAGGAGCTAGATAGGATACTCAAACTCGTACTAACTAGGAGTAACTTTTGTTTTCGAAACTTTCCCTTCTCAGAGGGGTAAAAGATACTTCTTTTGTTCCGTTTGATTTGTTTTGTTTCGGTAAAAATAGGTCCTTAAAGGACGTTGTCAAATCCATTTATTCGAACAATTTATTCAGCAAATAAGTTTTGTTAAAAAAATTCCCAATCAACTCCTGACATGAGCAAATTTTCCAAGATATCAGTTCACTATGGATGAGAATGTTTCCGATATGAAAGAGAAAAAAAAATAATGAAAAAGCTTTCCTGCATAAGGAAGCATACCAAATGTGCAACAATGAAAAGGAACAACAACAAAACACCATCCCGACCACCATCATCGTCATCGTCATCATTATCCACATCTATGCACGAGTATACCCCTTTCATTATCGTTTTATACAAAGAAAAGGACTCCATCTTGCATCGAGTGTTGGGGGTAAGTGGCTGTTTCCGCTACTGCAATACTATTCTCTAGTGACTAGCCACCTCACTCTCTTCATACAAAGGATAATATAAAAATATTACCGCTCCTTCAATCCGTTTTTTTTTTTTTTTTTCTGTGCTGGCAATATTCACAGGATCTTGGTATTCTTAAACACACAAATCCACATACGCTCTCACAATCTGCTGCCAGATACGAGTACCAAGAACACTGCTCCTTGCATCCTTTGGGGTATCTTGTTGCACTGTTATTGGAAGATTTGAAGATATTCAACGCGACAACGAAAACCATGATAGACCGCATTTTTTTAATGGATACCAAGTGTATACCAGAGACTCCTCTATGCAAAGTCGAAGAACGAGTACGAGTGTACGAGTACAAGCACAACTGCAAAGCGAATGTCCTTGGGCTTGGAATATAAATATGCAAAAATGTAGATTCCATGAAAGGCTTTCTATATTAATCTCATTTGGAATATACTCCTCGGTGTACTCATGGATGCATGACACATCTATAAACACTAATGCCAGTTGGAGCTGCTCCAATAAAATTGTGCAGTTCTAAAGTAGTTCATATGCTGGTGGTTTAATTAGTGCATCGTCATACGAATAGTTCATCTCGTTAACATACGTATGTAACTGTTTGGATAAAGGCATCGAACTTATATCGTGAGATTCTGTAATAGAAACATATCCACATAGGAAACAAATTACACACTTCCCTGGGGACATTATTAGAACAAATAATTTACGAGTACACAGGACTCCTGTCGAAAAGATTTTTCGACGTTGATTGACTAGATGTCAACCTATAAGTTTGACTGAGCATTGAAGCCATGTTAAGGAAAAGGTTTTAATAATTCATCAGTGTTTGGACAACTGAAGTATTTGATATTCGGAAACTTCTTGTCTTATTTACTTACAGGACCTCAATTTAGCTAAATCCATTTAACCCTGTGTGGCATTAGTCGCTTCTAATCGCGCACAACAGGTTGGCGAAGGTCCGTTTCTGCTTGAAAATGTCACCTTAGACGAGGTCTTTCTTTACAGCGTTGCCTTTCTGGTATTAATTCAAAGAAACACCGGACCGAAGTGATGATGGTCACTGCCAAACCAATGCAATCTTTTTTCTCACGTTGCTGTTGGGTGTCCTTTCTTGTTGACAGCGTACAATTTGTTTTACATTCTAACTTAACCACTTAACCCATCTTTAATGGCCGCAAACGCCGCAGTTAAAGCTCACTGATTCCTTTTTATAATGTCAATGTCGTCAGAGTATACTAACAGTTGTAATACGATCCACACGGCAATAGATCGGGAAAGTGTCTGCTTTTCTATAACTTGAATTGGGCCCTGGGCAATGTTTGCCCTTCCTCCCAATGGTGGTTCTCGGTAAGAATCTGAGCGCATCTTTACTTAATCAAACTGCAATGGTAACTGCGTGCTTGATTAGTAGCAGGTGCGGACCCTTTTAATTTCCTCACCGTCAAGTTCGGACGTGTTATCACCATATCTTCCTGTGGGTCTGCTGATTGTACTGTACCTACTAACACAGTGGGGGTGATTTCATGCAATGGGATATCTAGAAAGATTTTCCATTCCATTTGCACTGGTTTGAGCGGAAATGCTAAAACCCATCTTGACGGGTTCAAACGCATATTCTGCTTTTTCTGTGTTGAGTGTCGGACCATGTCCCTGACACATGGACTTGCAAGCTCTATTGCAGAGCTGGAAAAATACCATATATATCCAAACTAACTTCCGAGAACTGTGATAATTAACATAGCTCAATCGATCACCGCGCGGACTCTATAAACTCATCTGTTCAATCCCTGCACGCAAAAGTCACCAAATTACCAAATTACCAATTTTAATAAGTATGACTGATCAAATACCTTACCAGCGATTCAGTCAACATCATGACAATTTAGTTATTACAACCCTGGCTGACCAATCCACTTTTCGGCACTTCAAGCTTGCTGAACATACCGAAAACATCGAATCCATTCGACATGGCCTTAATTTTTGTAGTAAGGAAGCGGCATCCTAGGAAGCCGGATGTGATTGACCCCTGCATCAAATCTTAACGCTCCACACTCTGAGAAAGATGCAATCTCGCTGCAATCTCGGTTACATTACCGACAATCATGGCTTTTAAAATAGAAATTCATCATATCTCGCCATCTGGAGCGCCTCGTTTTTGACGGAAACTATTGAAACTATTTTAAACTCAAGACCAATCTGCCAGATATCGAGTGATCCCAGTGATGAGCATGTTCTAACCCACGGGCATTTCTTGATCTGAATGGCATTTCAGAACCTTCACTGAAACATAAAAGGATTGGAGACGGCTGTCTCAAATTAAATAGCATTTCGGATCCGAGAAACGAAAGACTATCTCTTAGAGTTGCAGCGAAGAGCAAAATGGAAGTCGTCATGAAAGAACGTGAAAATTGGCACTATCGGCAGCAATGGCTGCTGGGCAAAATTATTAGGACTTTGACATTAGCATATGGCAAAATTCGTGTCATTACCAATGATTAAAGCATCTGTCACATGTTTCTTTACAAGGGGACACGCTTCAGCGATTAAGGTACTCTTAAAATGTTTGCACACAGCGCGGACGAAGGAAAGCTAGGGAGGAAAGAAAAAGAAGTTCCGATGTATGTACGTTGGTTTTAAATGTTTGAAGGTTATAATGGCCAGGAAATAAAGAAATGGGGAGGGCATTCTATTACCAGATGTAGAGCTTAGAAATTACGATATTTCAATGTATTTTACGTCCAAAAGTGGGCTTGAGGGTGTTACGGGTAAAAGGTTGATGAGGCGGAATGCTGCTGGCAATTTCAATAAAGCACTAGTGGTGAAAATAGCAGTAGAGCAAGATGAGACAGAAAACATTTCGTCGGTGTTCCAGGTTGCCAATTGACTGGGTGATATTAGCATCACCTGTGAATCTTATCGCACGGTTTTGAATCCTAACTAGTAGGTGTAGATATGTATTGGGCGCACCCGACCAGATGTGAGCATTGTACTCCAATTTTGGGTGGATGAATGCCTTACATTTTGAGGCTAGATTAGATGGGGTGAAATATTTCTTACACCGCTTGAGGAAACCTAGACATTTCGCAACATTTTTGGTGACATCAAATGTGTGGTCATTCCAACGTACATAAGTTGTCATTGACACACATATGGAGAATGGAAAGTTTTTCGGTTTCAACGATGTAAGTGCCATTCATGGATAATGGGTTTGTGTTTGGATTTCGCTTTAACGACAGCAGACAGTATTGTGTTTTGGAAGCATTAAACTCTACTTTGTGGATTACAAAATGGAGACAAAATGGAGCCCTGGGGCACACCAGCATTTATTTTTTGGATATCAGACTTGAAACCGTCCAACCATCAACTACAATTGAACGTTCCGAAAGGTAATTTCTAATCCATTGTAGAAGAGATTCATCGATCCTAAATGCACGCATTTTCAACAAAAACACCAGGTGCAACTATCCACTTTTTGGTTCCACTTTTCGTTGAGACATGCGACATCAAATCACCTGTGAACCTGTTGCTACAAAAACCGTACTGCCTTTAATTGAGAAGTTTTCCTGTTTTGAAATACTTCATGAGCTGATGGTTTCATAGGATTTCGATGGCCTTAGAAAGAAGGGACATAAATAAATGGGAGATTTCGCGGATACGTTAAGCCTGCCGGGATGACTTGTCATCCATGCCAGCATCTTCCTCTCAGAAGGATCTAGAGGGGAAGCTTAGATGAAAGTCTTTGTCAATCCAAAGTTCGGGTATAGTGTTCTCTGTGAGGATACCTAGCATATTAAGAATATTAGCATGGCCAAATAAATTATTTGTCCACTGTGTAGTCGTTTTAAGACGAATAGGTGTGGTCGCAGATACTTTCCTACTGAAAGCATAAAGCGTCAAGTGGAACAGAATATCCAGTGCCTTGGAAGAAGTAGAGCATAGAGCTGCACTTATACATAAACATGCTGTTCTTTGGACTCTGCTTATTTTGATATAGTTGACTGCATTGTGTAAGGCCGTCCATCGGACAACAACCGCGTAGGTGGGTACCGGTTTTATAACTGAGATGCACAGCCAGTGGGTTATGCGAGATTGAAGGCCTAATTTGTTCCCGGTGGCTTTTTTTGCAAGAGAAATGATCCACTCTAGCTTTCTTAACTCTTTCTTGAATGTTAGGTTTCCAGTTTAATTTCCTGTTAAAAATGACACCCAGATATTTCGTTGCATCGGAGAATGCTGAACTGGTACCGTTAATTGAGGGAGGGTCTATAATTGGAATTTTATATTTCCTGGAAAAGGGGACAAGATCAGTTTTATGGGGGTTTACTCCCAATCTACAGCAATCCGCCCAACGGGTTAATATGTCAAGATTAAGCTAAAGGAGTTCTTTGATTGTATTAAGATTATAACCTGAGATGGCTATACCCACATTATCCGCATAGGCAATCGCCCTGCTACCTCCCGCTTCTAGGTATATCAGCAGTTTATTAACCACTAAGTTCCAGAGAAGGTGAGAAAGAACACCCATCTTTTAGCAGAAATCCTACCCAGTTTGGAGCTGATTATCCCGCTATTTAAAATAAGACTGATCAACTCCACAAGTGAGTTGCCTAACTGCAGAGGTGACAGCGCAGTCGTGATTGCGGATGTGTTGACGTTGTTAAAGGCGCTCTCTATGTCCAGGAAAACTGCCATTGTGTACTCTTTATATTGTAGGGATCGTTCGATGTGGTCTGCCACAAATTTGTTGCTGCTGGGGTTGAAAACGCGATAGGACCATGGCTTTCCACCATCTTTCCTTGACAATTTAGTTTTAAGATCGTTGCGTTTGCCTTTTGAGGATGGTGCACCATGGTTTACAACAGTTTTACCTCCGCTCCTCAATACAGGATCTTTGCCGGTAGTCTGTGCAGTCACCGTTCTACCGTATTAAAAAAGTACCGTGGGGTTTTGCTTTTTTTTGAGATTTTATCCATTAGAGATCCCACGAGTAGCGGATAAAACATGGTCCATCTGTACAGAAATTCGCTGTATACAGATAAGGCCGATAAATCCGAAAGTCGCCAGGTATTCGGACACTCTATTTACGACTGAGATATTTTTAGAGCTTATGGGCCCTCAGCCAGCTTGATCATCGGCACGGGTCGTATGACACCTTGATACAGCCGAAGACATTGACAATATGAGATGGGATCTGAGAGCAGTAACTGGATCGCTCGCAAGCATCGAGGTAGAAGCGGCAAAGATGAGTTAAGCCTAATGAATTTAGACACCGACTTAGCCCACAAGTTTACTAGAAGCACCTGAGATGTCCAGCATAGACAAACTGTTTAAATTCTTACGTAGCATACATAGTTGGAAAGGATCTATATAAGAAGATATGGTGAGCAGAAATACAAATTCGTACGAGTATAAGACATGTTACCATACAAACAACTACATACATCTTAACGACCTCCTTGCTTTCATAGGCATTCCAGAAATGTGTTCACTAAGAACCTATTTATATTAAGAACGATAAATAACAATTAAAGCTGTGTCTTACATTAAGTCCTAAGCACCTTTCAGAATTTCATTTTGCACAAGACATGCAGAGGAAAGATTTATCTGTGCATACGAACTCAAACTCACATGAAGGATTCTACCCCCGGATCTAAATGAAATTTCAAACTAATATCCACATAATTTACCTTTAAATGCAATATACGAGTACGGATGCCGCTTGACAAACCAGACACGTTCTGATGCAATGCATAAGGGATTCTGAAAGATTTAAGGCTTCGAGATATGTTACCATGCCTAACGCAGGATATACCTATACGAATGTCTTAATTCACACAGCCACATCACATTATTGCGGCACTTTTTAAGATTCGGATGGGAGAGCTTGAGTATTATAAAACGGATTTCACTTCACTCATCCTTGAGATTTGAAATTTTTTTTTTTAATCAAACGTTCCTGAGAAACTTCCCACCTGAACCATGGTTAGATAAAAGATGAATCAGTTCCTATACCACTGGCTTCGATCGAATTTGTTATAAGAAAAAAAAAAAAACGCTGGCATGTATTGTGTATCTGCAATACTAAATAAGGAGTTCAACGTTACGTGTCAGATTGGGACGTATTTTCTTTTCTCAAAATAGTCTTACCCTCAACCTTGAAAAGAACAGGCTTCCTGGGAAGTATCACTTGTTTCTGGATTACTCATTCGGTTATAATTGCAAGTGTTGGGCCAGTGTATTGGGGTATTCATGTTCCTAATATTTATAGAAACAAGCATTTGGGAAAAGGCTTGTAAATACTTGGGGGTTAATTGATGTTGACATGAAAATAGAAAATACCTTCTAATGGTGGTTTAGGAAATTTGAATGGCACGTTAGGTGGGGTTGGAGGATTAAAAGTATCTTGCCGTTTCTAAACAGTTGACAGTGTCATGACAGGAATCTGATTTAACTGAGGGATAGAGGGACCAAAATAATTTGTCCTACAACTTGTTGCTGCTGGAACTGAGATTATAATATATTTAATGATGATGACAAATTGACTTATTCTATCTCCAGTTCATTTCTAAACTTCTCCTCGACTGCCCTAGCCAACGTTTCCTTAGAATGGACGACTCAGTTTTCTATCTAACCACCTTGACCAATGTTATCGGTACAAACAATTCGGTGTCTCTTAAACTATTATTTTCTGAGTGTTATCATGCATTAATGCTCATTTGAATGCGAGAGTTAGAATTGCCCAATCCTTTTGGGCCATTAGGCAATGATTCCAATATCAGCGTAGTTCAGGTTTCTTATGTTGAGAACTACTATTTGAATAATTGTCAAAGCCCTTTAGAATTCCAAATTAGTATTTTCAGCATTCGTTTCATATTCACGTTCTCGACTTAGCACGCATATTATGGCAATTATTTCCGACTTTGACTAGCGAAAATAAGTTTTTCAAGTACAGTCAAACCGTGTTACGGCTTGAGTATGTGCTGGCGTGCCAGATGTCCATCTCAGTCAGTTTTCCCTTAGAGTTTTCGTGGCTAGTTGATAATTCTTTACTGGGTTTAGGCTTTTCCCCAATTTTAGTAAGCATTTTGTGGCTAACGATATTAATTCCATCTCTGGTGTAGCTCCTTGGCTACTTCAGTGCAATAAAGTGAATTCAAAAGAAAAAAAAAAACAAGACGACAGTACTCTCGACTTATGATGTCCATGTTCGGACTCACGTCCCTGCTTTTGGCTTTTAAAATCGAAACGGTTAATTCCGATATTAACAACGTAACTAGCTCTAAATTATTTTCACTTGCATTGTTGAAACTGAAGAACTTTTCACTCTCGGCATGTATACCAATGATAAAATTGCTGCGAATTTTCTAAAATTTCTCCAAACGATGGAAGAAATACTTATCCTCAATATACAAGGAATTTATCAGCCCAAAATTGGATTACAATAACAACATCTGCTACCACCTAACCTAAGACGTCTCTCCATTTACTAGATAGGATTTAAAGCCGTCCAGTCAATTAACATCCTAAAACACCGATGGAATGCCTCCTGTCTTGCCTTGTTCTTTCGCTATTTTTAACACCAGTGCACCAACGATTGTCAGTAGAATTCACCTGTAGCCATCACCTGTCTTGCTGAGCATGCTCATCATTCTACGCTCAGCCTATCTTCGGTCGTACCAGGAAACGCTTATGAACTGTCCTATCGAACTCTTTATATTTCCTACTCATAACGGATTCCTTACATTCAAAACCAACGAAGATCGGTATTAGTTTTTTTTTTTTCTCCTTCGTTCACGCTACGTCAATTATCCAATCTGTCCAGTCAATTGATATTCTAAAACACCGATGGAATGCCTACTGATTTGCCTTGTTCTATCGCCATTTTCAACACCAGTGCACCGACTAATTTTGGTAGCATTTCGATCTTTTAAGCCATCACTTATTTCGCTACGCATGCTCATCAGTTTACACTCAAGCTCATCTTCGTTCATACCAGGAAACGCTTATGAAGTGCTCTATCGGACTCTTTAATTCCTAATCATTACAATTTGCTTACATTCAAAACCAACGAAATTTTTTGTTTCTCCTACGTCCACGCTGTGCACAAACTTTTAAAAGGTACACACAATCCGTTGAGGGCATTCCATTTAGGCAATAAAAAAAATGTGTTTGGACAGTCGGGTTTCTTGTTGTCTGGTACAAAAACAAAACCAAGAGAATAATTTTCTCTCAACAGTCCTTAGCAATTTTTACATATTCTTAACAGGAGACAGGTTACCAGATATGACATAGACTGCTTTATATCCTTTCTTCAATACAACATTGTGGAGCATTGCCAAACAAAAGCCAAAATTATAATCTGGCCACTTGTCTTCACAGCCACCTTTTCTATTTTGCTCATTTCTTTTTCGTGAAATGATTTGCCCTTGGAATCTCAGCAAAAAGAAAAAAAAAAAACCGGCACTTTCTCGTATTCGTATTTGTCTTGTTAATCTAAAAGCATCACGTACACTTAGACAAGATACTTAAACATTTTTGCGATTTTTACGATTTGTTCTCCTTAACATTCAGGCAGGACAAAATTTTATTACACCCGCAAAATAAATACAACCAAATGATGGCAAACAAACATCATATACAGAGCAAGCTTCAGCACGTAGGACGATCAAAAGGGATTAGTCTGAAACTGAAAGCTACTCACATAATTTCGTGTGAAATTTTATGGGGTGTTCAACCAAACCAAGCACACCATACTTGTAACCGTAGACCCGTAGTAATATTTCATCAAAAAGGCCAAGGTCATCGTGTGTTTCCATTTTAAACAACATCTCGCGAGGTTACGAACACACATAAGAACAACTATGAGGTTATTGATGTATGTACATATATCCTACGTACATCAACACCGAAGGATATACGAGTATTTGAAAGATGCCAGACGGACGATAGGCCTCCTTACCCATCTAGAAAGACACCTCGAGCTGTTAGGAAGCAAAAAAAAACACAACACCTCATAGACTCGTATCTCGTATCCATATCTACATTGAATGTTGAACCCTCTGTTTGCCCGCTCACGCCCGCACACCCATCATGAAGTTAAAGGTCGAACAAACCAACGCAAAGCGAGGAACAAACTGCTTTTCAGTTTTTTTTATTTTTCTTTCTGCAGATTTTATTTATTTTTTCACTTCTCTTTGGGTGGCTCAGATAGCATTTTGCATCTGTATCTTTTCATTTCGCACGTTGGGATACAGTAAAAGCTAATTGAACTTGCAAATGAAATCAAGTGAATACAACCCGAGCAAAAAATACCTCGTTCAATGAATAAATGAAATAATTGACTTACCAGTAATAGTACAACTGAATCGTATGAATTCGAACAAAGTGGCATCACTGTTTTGCGCGTCAACACACTGCTGTCAGTCAGGGATGGTGAATTAAACGAAATGTCTTCATTTTTTTTTTTTTTTTGTTTTTCGAATGATGATATAAATCAATCTGTCACATGCTATGCAACTGGATAGGTGTCCATGAGTCACTAGTTAACAAACGGATACCTTTTGGCATACAATCTCATTTTGCCCGTACAACAGACATGTTCGCGTATTTCACTTTGGATATATGCAGAGATTGATAAACCGCCCGAAAATTTAGACTGACAATATTGATTGTCCCTGCATACATATGGATATGTGAGCCGGCGAACAAAAACAAAATAAAACAACAGAACGTGAACAGTGGGGTCATATTCAAAAGAAATTCTGTGACAACAGAGGTTGGTGCAGCACTCGTGCTCGTATAAATTATCAAAAACGACATTGGAATGAGATTCTCATTTAAATTTCACAATGTAAATGTCATGCCACTGGTTTTAAGGTTCCGTTCACATTGTAGTCAAGTAGATTGCTTGTGTTTACATAGTAAATGTTGTACTTTCTGCGAACTTACTTTATATTTTGTTTGCTGTTGAATGATATTTGTCTACGTTCATTTGTTTTCTTTCGTTTTTCTCTATTCTTGCTTCTCACTCTCTCTAGCTCTCACTCTATATATATTTGTGTGTGTCTATTTTTGAATCATTGTAGGCAATTGCGAATAACAACCCTTGGGGTAGGGTGGTAGTTATTTTTGAATTTATTCACTCACTTAGACTAGGATTTGGGATGTGCTTCCATAAGGATTTGTTGTCAAGAATGGGAGCACCTTTATTGTCGATTTAAGCTGCTGCTTGGAACATTTCAAAGGCTTACAAGAAAGAAGGCAGATTAAATCCCTGACCGGCTAAAATGTGCAAAAGGACAGCTTTAAGTCAGTTCAGTGGTTTAATGTTGAGCACTAAAGCACTCTTATGCGTGATTTTGGCAGTATTATGCTCTAACGATGGGAGCGCTCGAACATGAAACGCTTAAACAAGGATTGGCATAGTGAAATGAGAGTGGAAGATGATGTGTGTACTTCGAAAATGGATTTTGCCACCAAACTTAAGCTACATGGATGAGAAGACAACAGAGTTCCCCAATTTTAACAGAAGCTAAAAAAAGGGCACTTCTTCTTCGTCGTCAGCAACGCCTATGTGTCATCTTACCCAGTTCTCAGTAGCTCCGTCTAACTGAACCCAAGTATACTTGATTCATTTCAATTGTTCTACATTACATCTACTTAGGATGGCTCGGTAAGCATATCCCAGATATTGTCAGCGTGGTTTAGAGGTTTTAGATAAAACGTCAGACATCTGCTAACTTCCAACAGTTGAGTGCGGTTAACATAACTAATATCTTTAGAAAAACTAGTGGCGATAAGATCCAGCCCTGTGGTACACCACTTTAAATCCCAAAAGTCTCTCACAGTCTATCGATGCATAGGACGAGATATTTTACAATATATCGAGCAGATGGACGATATTTCTTCATCTAAGAAGGTCTTCGCATCCAAGTCACCAAGTTCGAGAAGAAAAAGAAGACCGAACCCAAGGCAGCTCGGTCTTTCCAATTGAAAGCAACACGCCCGGGACCGTAATGGATGAAGAATTGTAGGTTCAGGCTTTGACCCTCTAAAAGTTTCCAGCCGGATAAGGAAGTAAGTATAATAAATGTTGCCTGAATGAGAGCGATAATTTTGTCGGGAACGCTTTTGCTCCACAAAACTACCAGTATGAATTCTTGATGAATTGCTCTTCACTCACAAAGGTTTGATATGGCCGTTGCAAAAAGATCCATGTTCTTTGAGCATGTACAGGATTACCTTAGCTACTAATTCTTCAATAGCCTGGATACCGAGGGGTTCCAATTTTTTACTTTGAGGGATTATCGTGCTGTTGATAGTGAGAGCTGGCCAGTCCTCTTGACTGAAGGTAAGATTCATAGAAATGTGTGCTTTTCGTCTCGTTCACTTTAATTCTCCAAATGTTTAACCAGAGGTCGAATCGATTTATATATTTGTTGAGGTTATTAGAAGCTGATTTGGCGTTGCTGTGGGTGCTTAGTATCGCGTCTGCAAAGATATAGATAGTTAAGCTGTTGTTCGTCGGGAGATCTGATGTAAATAATATGTATAGGAGTAATGGGAACAATAATCTTTAGACTTGAAAGACCATTTAGCAGGTATGGCATGGAGGATATAATAGTGCCAAACTTTGTCGAACTTTTGTGCAACGTCAAGAAATACAGCCGAGCAGTATTGTTTTTTTTTAATGGAAGGTTCTTCTAGCCTCTGCTACTACCCTGTAGACCTGTTCAGTCCTGCCATGCTTAGCTCTGAATCCGAATTCAGAGAACGGAGTTATTTTCCCGAGTAATAGTTTCTTGAAGACTTTGGATAATAGGAGCAAGAGACTTATTGGTCATTAAGACGATACACGAGTAGGGTCCTTACCGATCTTCAGGATCATCGTTATCTTCGACATTTTCCAAAGTTAGGGGTAGTGGCCTAGTTTCAGAACATTGTTGATCTTTTGAGTAAGGTGTTTAATTCAATTGCACAAAGGCGTTCATTGAGCATGATACTTCTCAAAGGATACATGTTTGAGAGGCTTATTGTAAGCTTTTGAAGGAATGCTGTAGATTTGGCGTAAAAACTTTGCTTAGATGGGCTGCAAAAGTGTTTCCTTTTTAATCATCGATTCTTGCCTAGTTTCCATATGGTGGGTCTTGATGTTTTGGTGGATTTGTTTTCTTCGCCGCTTTCCAGAGTGAGCGATGGTTAGTCGCACGTGGTGATAGGTCTTCAAGATTGGATGTCTTTCGTCACCTTTGACACTCGTGTTAGTTTGCGTTTCTTACGGATCAGTTCTTCTATCCCAGCTGATGTGAGTGGAGCATTTCAGGTTTGAAGAAATTTGCAGAACGAGTTAGTGTTGCATAATTGGAGTTAGTGGGTTAAAATGAGAGCTTAGTGTATTCTATATTTAAGCACGTTTGTCCATTTGCTTGTGAAGTTTCTGGGACCTTGTTTCACGCTTTTCAAATTTGTCAGTTTGATAATCACAAGTCAGTGGTCAGATGAAAGGTCATATTTTGTCTCCGCTTTTTTTTTGTAATCGCATAAGGTCCGAAATTTTTCGTCGATCGGTAAGCCAGAAGATGGATTAACCCGCAGACACGATTACTCTCCATAAATGTGTACCAAAGTTTTCTGCCTTTTAAAACTGTGAGCCTAGAACCCCAATAGATGTGCCTAGCCTTGTAGTCGTCAGCTGCTAAGAACTTGTCCCAAGTCTGCTGAAAGACTTGAGGAATTGTTGGGTTGTAATGTTGAATTTAGGGGGCCAGTATATGGCTGTTATTGTTTTGTATTCGATCCACTTAGTAAGTTAAATAGATGCTCCTTGGATATGTTCTTCCTGGTACTTCTGTAGTCGGTTGTGGTTAAAGTGGGATTTGAAGACAATTCCAAAGCCACTGTCCATTGATATTGAAGTTGTGATTTTTAGTCTGATGGGTTTCTGATATTAATGCGATATCGATTTCGTTCCAAAGTAGGAAGTAATAAAACTCAAGTAGGTGATTTAAAGTTCGTTTATTCGTTAGATAGTAGGAGTTGCACGATTTTGAATTGATTTCGGATCACTTCTTGCATTATATTTTGAATGGAAGTTATAAAATGGGAGAGGTTTTAGGTGAGAGCTCCTTAAAGATTATTTAAATCCTTCAAGTTTGAGGGTTCTTTGACGTTTATTGGTTGCTCAGGTTTGGATGTTAGAACATCTTTGTGGTTTGCTAGGAATGTTGAGATGCGACTTGTTGTTTTGGCTAAGAACGCATTCTCTGCTTTATTTCGATATACACCTGACGGTCTCTGTAGTTGTATAGTATAAGAGCCACCGCAGTTGATGCATTTCTTTTGACGTTCTTGTGATTTTAACTTACAGTGCGACGTTGCGTGTAAGTCGCCACAGAAAACGCAGACGCTTGGGAGGAGGCAGTAGGATTTGGTTTGACCAGTTTTGGCATTGGGCTGGGCCATTTCTTTTCTGTGACTCCTCGACAGTGATCTTGGTATGCAACAGGAATTTTAGTTTCAATGAACTTCACCCTTTGGAGGCTTGCATATCGAGAGGTTTAGATCTACACGATAAAACGACTGTGGAATTTTGTTCTCATTGGCAAGGTTGTTCGTTGGCGTTATAGCCTCCGTCCTGTACGGCTTCTTTGATTAGCTCGGAGTTTTCTCAGGTCCCGAAACTAATTTTCTCATCGTATATTTACAGCTGAGCTTCAGTACGAGTATTAGTACCTTTCCTTAAGGGTGTTACATTAAAGGTATTACTTCCAGTTAATCTAGTGAAACAGTTAATTCTCGTACATATGCAGGTGAAAACTTAGGGTGCGTTTTACAGGTTCCTCGGAGTCTGAACCTAAAATTGTGAAGCGATTCTGAGTATATACAATGCTGGTATTGGTGGCTGATTTAGCTAGTTGATATTGGGCAAGGTTGCATTACAGGTCTACTGAGTGCTGATTGGCCCCCTTTGAGAACTGACAAGTCTTCTCATTTTACCAAACGTTCCGATCTGTTAGCAAAAGTCTCTATAAGAGGCACTCTTTGTGATACAAATTCGCTTCTAACATTCTTTTTGCTTCTCGCTAAGCACAATTTAAACAAAATAGGTAGAATAATGTGATCGCTTTCGAAATCATAATCAACAACGTATGCCTACACTTGTGTTATTGATAATCAGTGCCCAAATCATTGGCTAAACTAAGTTTAACTTAGAAAAGCAATAGTCAATAATTCGATCAAGGAGAAATGCTTTGTTTAGAATATGTCTAACGAATAAAAGATCTCTGCAAGGATCTCCAACTCCTTGCGACTATAGAAAGCTACATTCATGTCTTCAGTTAAGCTTGTTGTGAAAGAAGTATCATTGACCAAGAAAAGAAATATGCAAGGCTTGTACTTCATAGTCAGGGAAGGCCTGATAAAAAAATCACTCTTGAAAGAATTATAAGGTTCTAAAAAGCTCACTTTGATTGTGTCGTTTTCTTTTCAGAACTGCACCTTGTGGAGTGGAACTAAACAACATAGAACCATTCCTCTATCAGGTAGTTGCTCAATTCGGCTCAAATATTCAGAAGCTTGTTGACTTAAAATTTGGTGTTTGAATGCTCAGCTTAACCGAAAAGTGACCATTGCACACAAGAACTGTGAGACACGTTCAAGATGTCAAGAAATGAGCTAAGGTTAGTTGAAGCGTCTGGCTAAAATATAAGTCTGCGGCACAAGTGCTGTAAAGTTTGCTTACGCTAAGTACAATTATAAGGACTCCCAATTTTGTGTTTCCCAGATGACTCGTTAACATACTTATAAAAGGTAAATGCCGGTAGTGAGATGACCCAGCACTTTGATTCCAAATTCACTGTCAACTATCTTTGAGTCGTTTGTAACTTGGTATTTTTATGCCCCACTAAGCTTGCAATTTTTACGAGTTTCTTCTCTTTGATGAAACTTTACGAGGCAAGATACTCTTGGTTGTTTCTTTTTTTCCTTTAAATTGCTCCAGCAAAGGTGTCCTTGAAACCGACCATAAACTGTTTTTTTTAACTGCGAAAACCAAACACCAAAAAAGTAGCGGACGTAAAAAATTAAAAGTATCTTTTTAAATATTAATTCAGCTGCCGGTCATCCCCATCAAATGGGACTTTAATACAAGTTCTCGTGAATGTGAGTATATTCTCATGAGAACATTTTGTCCTTGACCATAACGAAATAAAAAATTGAATTTAGGATAGGAAAAGTTGGGAGATGCAAAAGAGACAGAGAACCAGAAGAAGTGAACAACGATGACGACGACAACAACGACGACGATGGTGATGAAGGACCTTGGAATAATGAAAAGTCAACATTGGATATATTATTCTAAGAACTGATATTTCAAGAAATGTTAATGCACGAGTATATCCAATAAAATGTGGTGTTGTCGTTTTGTTTGTCAGCTATACCTCCATGGAAATCTACCGATTCAATTCTAATTATTTTTTCCATCTTTCCACTGCCACCACTACCACCCACTCATCTTTTCACAATCAGAATAACTAGCAATACCACCGATTCCACCAGCTGGTACCTAATTATATTAATGTGACCTTGTCGTCTAGCCTTACCCGTATTTTTCTTACGATGGTTCATAAATTTCTCATCAACATTGTCCTCCGGTTGTCTATGTAGGCAACCAGGAGTAGGAGAAAGAAAATGTGTCCACTAGCAAGCCATAAATTAACCCATCACCTTTTACGTTCGTTTCCAACCCCCAAGATTGTGTTTTCTAAGCATCGCGCGTGTGTATTTGCGAAACATGTCAAGCTAAAGTCTCTAATTGAAATGTACGGAAGGAAACGTAATTTATGTCTGTGAGTTAGTATCACCCTCGTTGTAGTTGTCATCGCCGTCCTCGGTATATTGAATTTAAGTGCGCTACCAAAGCCATCACTTGTCGTCATTTATTTGCACAACGTGTGTATCAAGAAAAATCGATTTTGCCCAAAACCGTACTCAAACCCATATTCAGAGCCAGCCCCAAAACCGGCACAGTCATAATCATAGCCGAGTGCGATCTATTAAAATATTTATTTAATCGACCCATTTCCGCATTGATGGAATTTTAGATGAGCCTACATTTTTAATTGACGAAACGAAGGCTTCAATTAATAAAAAAGTGCAATTCATTTTCGCAATTTCGTAGCTCATGTTGGCAGCTATGGATTCGTCGAAACCCATTGCATATGCTTCCGTGAGCATACGAATATGTTGCAGCCCGATATGACATACGACGTACTAATAGATACACATATTTGCATATGTAAATGAGGAGTGGTATTTGCAAACGGCATAATAGATATTGTTAGTTTGATATGAAATTATTTCACGAAAATACCTTTAATGAATTTTATTTGCAATGTGCATTAGCATCTGAGGGATGAGGGGCGCGCAAAGTCCAAAATTTGTGTGCATAGATACGAGTATTTGGTGTCATTTAGCCGAAATAACAGACTGTGGATTTACACTAATGGACGGGTTTGTGGATTACCATAAATACGGCAACAGGTTTCACTGGAAAGAATAAATTGGATAAGCGAATAAGGAATCTGTGTGTTACAAATACTTTTTGGACGAAACGATTAACGTGTTTCCGTTTACCATGAGGTTAGCAATCAGGTTTATGGTTTCTCCTGTCTTTTCGTCCCTTAACATCAAATCGACGGTAGTGTATTTTTTCTTTGTTTAACAGGGGATAAAAATGAATAGTTGATTGGATTCAGCTTAAAATATGCACTATTTGATTTATTAAGCTGTACTAGCCACCAACTTAGACAATAAAATATCTAAGAGATTCTAACGATTCCTACTAAGACACGCTCGCCAAAAAGAATACGGACAAAATCTCGGTTATTGAAAACAATTTTAAAAGTGTTAAAAAGTTACGTTACTCAGTACAGAACTCAGCCGACCTTATAAATTGCAAAGAAGTGTACATGGATAAACAAATTGCAGGTCTAATCGAGTTAATCGAGTATCTAGGAATCAAGAAATTCCCTAACTTCACCTGGATAAAGTATTGAGTGACATCAAAACTATCTGTTCTTGCATAGGTTATATATAACAAAAAAACCTACGAGTGATGACACTGACATTCATTTCCTTTTCTGGTCCTTAACACACAGAAAAATCTCTCCTAAACAATCTGATCCTATGCTCAAAGTTATCTTCGATAAAGTAAACGATATCGGTGATATTTAACATCACATCGAAACGATATCGATGTGCTACGAGGGTAAACCAAAAACAAACTTCATGGTTTCCATCCAGTAGAAAGACCTCCCTACCGATGTTACCAATTTCAACAAACTTTACATAAAGTATTCAATACGCCTACCTAAAAAGTTGCAGACAACCTCTAAAAGAGTCTCATACCTCCAATGAAGTCAACTTGACTACGATAAATTTTATCAAACCTAAAAAGTCATGCAAAAACCTTCTTCTCACCTTCTATTACCAGAACGTAAGAGGACTGCTACCTATAACCCACGCCGCTTTGCGTCAATCTCATGCTTTTCCATTTAATACTTATCTACGCTCTGACTGAAACCTATCTTATCTCGAACATAAAAAACCAGGAGTTATTCCTTCTTTCTTTCAATGTTTTTCGGGATGATGTTTTCTAAAACGGCAGATCAACTACGACAAGACCTAGTTGAATTCCTGTCTTTTGCTCCACGAGCCTTAGAAAATGGCAAAGAAATCGATGTTATCCTCTTCAAATTGTTTGCTCTCGGCTTTAAGCCTCTTTTTTAAATTGGATTTCTTCTTAGCCGATAAACCAATATTATAGTTTTCAGTCCAAATCCGCCCTGTCTGTTCCATTCCGAGTCTCATCTGGAGTTCCACAGGGCAGCCATCTTGGTCCTCTTCTTTTCATTCTTATTATATTAGCAATCTTGAGAGGGTCATTAAACACTATTCCTTCTCCCTTTACGCTGACGACACAAAATTTTTTAAAACTATTTCTTCTCCTTATGACATTGCCCTTCTTCAAGCAGACCGTCATCGGTCTGCCTCAAAAACTGCCTATAACATTCTCACATAAATGCAAACCGTCTCCTTACCAACTTTATTTTCTCTATAGTCAACCAAGACCTTGGCATATAATTCGACTGTTAGCTTTTCTTTTTCGTTCCCATATCGATAAGATGATTCTTGAAGCAAACTTATCACTTGGCTTTATTAAACGGCGGCGGTCCTAGGAATTTTCCTACCCTTGTATGTAATCAGATGTCTCTATGTTACCTTTGTTCGCCCCCGGTCAAGCTTGGTCCCCCTTACACCAAGATCATGGTTCCCGAATGGAGGATATTCAACCTCGATTTCTCCGATGCGCTCTCCGTGGTCTGCCGTGGAACGACCCTTTAATTTTACCTCCCTATCAGTACCGGCTCAAACTTCTCAATATGGATTCGTCAGAAGAACATATTAATATTTTTGGCATTCTTTTCATTCCTCGACTGCTCTTAGGTTCCATCGACTGCAAATCTCTTTTCAACTTTTTTTCCAACATCAACCTACGTAATCTACGTCGTCACCGTAGCATTCGTATGCTCCGAAAGGTCAAATCAAATCTCTTCGTTTTTTATTACAACTTGAGCACTCTTCCAACTAACCAAGATCTCCTTTATCATTCCCTTGGTTCCCAGGTCTTATTAGATTGAACCAAATAAATGAGGGCCTCAGCGAAGTACGGTGCGATATCTGAAATTCTAGGTTCTGAACAAGGAGTTCCGACCATAATGGTACTTCGATCCGGATAATTATACATGAATTTAACTGACGTTTTCAATATATATTATGAAGATAAAGACTTTTCAAATTAACACCGTTACATACCGCACCATCTTTTTTAGTGTTTAATACAATTGGCTAATGATAAACCCGAAGAATTTACACAGGGATCTGCCATGATAACAGGCCATTGCAATATGAATGTCTTTATCGCAGCTGCAGTAGTGCGGATTCCGCCAAAACCATCGCTTTGAATCGAATCAAATTAAAAAAAAAAGTACTTGAAGATCTACCAGCCGATAAAAACATTGGGTTTACGTTGGCACACTGTGTACGACCACTTTACGTTCAAGGTTCACTACACTAAACTAAATCTTCCTGCTGAGTCTGCTGATGTCTTTGAGTCTATAGGATTCCTAGCACCATACCTCATAAAATAAACGATTCTACTACAGTATTTCTGGGAAAAACAGGTAGATTGGGACGCAAAGATTTCCTTGCTATATATAGGGTGATTCATCGTGAGGTTTGATTTTCGATAGAACAGATCACGCGTGACTCCTATTAAACTGCTTTGTCATTTTTGTTCAGTATTGTTTGGCAAGTCATCATGGACTCACAACACAACAGCGTCTACACGTTGTTCAGCTGTATTACGAAAATCAGCATTCTGTGAGAAATTTTTTTGTGCGATTCGAAGAACTTACGGTGTGCATACTCGACCTAGTGAAACCACTATTGCCAATACTATTTGCAAATTTGAGTCCCAGTTCACATTAGTGGATGATACTCGACCGGTTAGACCACATCCAATACCTAGTGAAGAAACTATAGCAGCTGTAGCTGAGTGTACGCGAAGACCGTGACGAATCGATTCGTCATCATTCTCAGCAGATTAGCTTGGCGTATTCGACAACTTGACGTTTTTTACGTGAGGATCTCAGCCCAAAAGCGTACAAAATTCAACTTGTGCAAGAATTAAAGCCAGGCGACTTGAATCTGCATCATATTTTCAGTGAATGAGCTCTGAAAAAAACTCAATGAAAATCCAGTGTTTTATCGTGAAATTTTGTTCAGTGATGAAGCCCATTTCTGGCTCAATGTATACGTTAATGGGCTGATGAGCAACCCGCAGAGTACCAAGAACTACTATTACATCCACTAAAAACAACGGTATGGTGTGGTTTATGGGCTGGTAGAATCATTGGTCCATATTTCTTTAAAAATGGATGTTACCGTCAATGGTAACCGCTATCGCGACATGTTAACGGAATATGTGCTTCTTGAAATTCAAACACATGGTCTCGGTGAGCTCTGGTTTCAACAAGACGGCGCCATACATACAGCCATACAGCGCGTGAAACAAAGAACTTATTGAGAAATCATTTTGGGAGCACTTAATTTCACGTTTTGCTACGGTAAATGGGCCGCCTAGATCGTGCGATATCACACATTTGGACTATTTTCTCTGGCTATATGTAAAGTCTCAGGTCTTCAGGAATAAGCCAGCTACAATTGACGCTTTGGAAGCCAACATTATTCGTGTTATCCGCTCAAACGAATCGCCCAAAATTGGACCTTCCGAATGGACCACCTCATACGTAGTCGTGGCCAACATTTACATGATATCATTTTCAAAAAGTAAATGCCATGAATTTTTTTTTTAACCGATAATAAAAATTTTAAGTTCACTTTCAAATTTATGTGTTTTATTTTACATTATAAATCAAAACTCACGATGAATCACCCTATACTATATAAAAAAATGGGAGGTGATTTGAACTGGATTTATCGAACTACGTATTGCTCGTAGAGAATCGCCATGTCAATTTTCAATTCACGGACCGCTTGTTCTTGGAAATTTTTAGCCGCTTCCCAATGATTAGATTTAGCTGCAGGATATTCATATTTTTTTGCATTTGGTTTCGAGGCTACCGGTTATACGTTCAGATTCGACGCTGTTGGCCTTTCTGAGCAAACAATTTTGTCTGACTTTGCAGTCTTTTAATTTAATGACGTTTTCCCATCTAATCTACAAACCCTTTCGGCCGTTAAGGCTTTCGCAATTTTGTGCAAAGCATCGTTTCAACACAATAAACCCAACTGATCCGCACTTTAATAACGCGGGAAGGCTTATGGTAGCTGTTTGCGTTCCACCGTAAACTTTTCTCACGTTGTTAATGAATGAATGGCGGTTTTGAATTTAAAGAGCATTTGGTCCTTTAAGGGGACGCAGATTTCGCAGCTTTATGAATGAATTGATGCTTGACCGAACACTTGTAGATTGTATTCGCTCCAATAATTGTAATTTTGCTTGTTAACATAGCCACTGAGCCAAAAATGGGCCTCGTCCGAGAAGATATTTTTTAGCCAAAATTTGGATCTACGGCCAATATTTTCAGCGCATAATTAGCGAACTACGGCGACTATGTTTTCTTCATTTCGCAATAAAATCTGTCTGGTTGGTGGCTTAAGATTCAACAGAGTTTACTCACGCTCAAACTGTTCCACGGTTCGACGAATTCATGTTTTGTATTTATTTTTTAATAATTTCCGCACCAAAAGGCATCAACATCCGTTACACCAGCAAAACTTAGTAACATATAAGTGTGTCCCTGGATAACAAATATTTTTGAACTAAACATACCGAGTAGAACACATCCAATGCGCTGCCGGCTTTCTGGCAGCTTTCAACAAGACAGGGGGTTGGTCACCAGAAGGGTCTACACGGATATGACGAGGCCAGCTTTATCCAAATAAACGATTCCCTAGTGGAACAATTTTTCACGTAAATATGTACGTCACTTCTGCTTTCAAAAGACTTAAAATAACTGTTTACACATCTCGGCTATATGGGGATTTTATTGAATTCCTAGCTCTGCTCTAAACGCATATCAGCCATCATCTTGGTACAACGTGGGAATGTCTTCTAACCGAATTTGTAGCGACAATCAAGCTGCGGCGAAAGGCTGTTCTGAATTTTATCGGAAAGTTGAATCCGCGGAGCTTTCTCTGAGCCCTAAATCACCTCGTATGAGGGCTGTTTGATGAATACCCAGATTAGAAATGACAACGCAACTTTTTTAGGTTTTGACAATATCGATGCACTTTCCCCAGGGATGGTGCAACGTTTTTAAGCCCTCCGTATATTACGACTTTTGATGGCCTGCAAAATACTACTCCACAGCGGCGATGATTTCGTCGTTCGACCCGTACTTTCCTTCCGGCGAGCGATGGAACAAAAATAAGTCGCAGGGAGCCAAATTCGGAGAATACGAATTCGTAGTGCAATTCGACCAATTTAGCTGTGCCGACTGTGGATGTGTGTGCCGGTGCGTTATTGTGGTGGAAGAGCACTTTTTTCTTTGCCAAACGTGATCGTTTTTTTCTTAAAATCGGCATTGAATCGATAAAATAGATCGACGTAGTATGCCTCTTTCCATTTCTTCAAATAGTCAACAAGGATCACAACTCGCGCGTCCCAAATAACGGTGGTCATCACCTTTCAGATCGAAGGCACAGTTTTCGCCTTCTTTGGAGCACGTTCACTGGGTAAAACCCATTGTTTCGATTGTTCTTTGGTCTCTGGTTTGTACCAATGAATCCATGTCTCATCGACGGTGACGAAACGACGCAAAAACTCCTCCGGATTTCAATTAAATAGGGCTAAGCACGTCTTTGAAGTGGTCTCACGATTTAGCTTGTTTTTCAATGTAAGCAATCGCGGCACCCATTGCGCAGACACCTTTCTCATCCCCAAAACCTCGTACAGGATATTGCTAACGCCGGTCAGTTGAGATGCCTGCTATCTCAGTTGACTCGCGAATTTTCACTTGGCGGACCCCCAATACATACGAGATCATGGATTTTGTCCTCGGTTTCTTCTGTGGTAACCGTTTTTGAGCCACCTGGGCACGGTTCATCAAAAACCGACGTGCGATCACGACGAAACTCTGCGAACCAATGCTATACAGTTGTACGGGATGATGAATGGGTCCCATACACACCTTCCCTGCATCGGATTGTCACCAAATTTTGTCAGGCGGGCTAAAAGAGGTTTTACTAAATGATGATACACTCATTTTGGCTCAGTAGCGCCACCTATCTTTCAATCCGGGCACTCATCAAACAGCCCCCGTAAAATGAGATCGACAATGAACTTGCTAGGAAATGAGAGTTTCTTGGGATCTACCATAAGGTTGCGTAGAGGCTCCACGTGTCTTTATTAAGCTACGAGTAATTGACAGTTAGATTTCTTGTGAACATAACCCCAGGTGGCATGACTTATCAAGATATCGCTCAACCAAATGAATGGTTTTTAACATCTCTTAAAGGTCAGCCACTTTAATGCCGTCTTTAAGTAGGAAAAAGCACAGACTGTTTAGAATGTAATGGACAAGTTTCTTGTTTGAGTGATCTGTTGCGACAAAGATTTCTATTCAAATGGTAGACCGGGTGCCTCAAATCGTGTTAATGAGATAACGTAATGGCTTCTAAGTCACTGATGAACAAGATACCATAACTAAATGAAGACCAAGAACTGAACAAAGTGTCGAACTATGATTAAGTTGTCTTATTTTACTACACAGAATGACATATAATAGAAGGACTCTTTAACCACAATATCATAGGCAGCTTTCTCGTTTACTTTGTAAGTACAATTTTTCAGATATCAGGATTCATCTGATTTTAGCCCTTGTGTATACAATAACTTATAAGAAGTTTCTACAGTCGAACTATGTTCACTCCTGCATTGTCATTTTTGTTGTTATTAAGTAGGCACTCCTAACAGCTTTTTAAAAGCATTCCTTTCAATTATATATTTGTGGAAATCCCTTAAAATTATCTGTAAGACAGTAGATGTAACTTTTTTTTTATAAGCTCAGAGAGGTTCGTCCTTTTATGTTAAAAAAAAAAAAATCATAAAAACTTTTCAAAACATGAACTGGATTAAGGTTCCCATAAGTCGAAACTAAAACCAGGATTTTCCACTGAATTCCCTCAAAACTACCATAGATACGAACTGTAAATGTGTATTTAAACTTCATGACCTCGTGAATCCTCAAACCTATGGAAACTATAAGTCCTTCAAAACAGCTCTAACAACCCTGCAAAATGTGAGGAAACCACATGAAATGTTTTCCATTTTGTAAACGCAAACACAAGCAAACACGTTATCCCCAATCTCCCAGTCAGTCACGGTTAAATATGTATGTGTACCTGTCACGGTACAAAAACATTTGTGAAAATCTTCATCGGAAATACGAAAAAAGAAGGAAAAACAACTCTCATTTCCGGTTCAAAACAGGTAAACGTAATTTGGATGCTTCCAGGAAATCCCTCTCCATGCGTACTTGGTGGTGGTGGAGGATCTCTGGGTAAGCTAAACGGGTTTTTTTTTTATTATGAGGTCATTGCACTAGAGTGGTTTTCTTTTTGCACGACATACGAATATGGTATTGTAGAATAATTAAGGAATGAATAGATTAGGACCGTAATGCATTCTTATCCTTCCAAAGACACGTGGGTAATAATAGTGGAATTCGTTAATGAAAATTTAATTTATAAAACAAAACGTTTAAACAAATGTCTGTGTGGATCTGCCCGCTTAATTATGTGTTGCACCCTCCTTGTGTGCCTTTTAAGGAAACACTTTCATTTGGTATTAGTACACATCCATCATCTTAAAGGTTGTCTCACGGGTAGGGCAGCTCAACGAGTTATGAAACTTAATGCAGCTTTCAAAATTGCTTGGGATGATCTAGAGGAACTGATTGATTCATCGTTAAAACTATTTTCGCATCAAAGTCATTCGAGAATCAACAAATAATCAGTGAAACATCATCGTCTTGTAGGGCTCGGAGTTCAAGTTGAACAGTGGAATTATTTTTTATGTTATATTTGGTTTTCGGTATGTCCATCAGTGCTTCCTGCCATTTTTCCATTATTTCCTTTCGACTGTTGAAACGCGTTCCCCGTAGTGGTTTTATAACTCGATTGAACAGAAAGAAGTCACAGGGAGCCAAATCAGGTGAATTCGGTGGCTGTTGGATGGCTTTTGTTGCATTTTTCATCAACAAATTACGAATAATGATGGCACTGCGCGACGGTTGGTTATCATGGTGCAAAATCAACGAGTTTTCTGCCCACAATTCTGGTCTCTTTCGGCGAATTGCTTCACGCAAACTTCTCATAACGACCAAATAATACTCTTTGTTTACTGTCTGGCTTTCTGGCAAAGATTCATGATGCACTACACCGTTGTAATCCATAAAAACCGTTAGCATTGCTTTCTTTTTTGACTGAAAACGACGTGGTTTTTTTGGTCTCGGCTCATTTGGTGGACGCCATTCACTTGCCTGATGTCCGGATTACATGTCGTACTCATAAGTCCACTTCTCGTCTCCAGTATATATCCTTTTGATGAATATGAGATTGGATTCAGCCTCGCAAATCATCCCTTTTGCGACGTTAACACGGTTTTTTTGCATGAAATTGAGGTCTTATGGCATCAACTTTGCTGCTACACGACGGAAACCCAAATCATTAACCAAAATGTCTTTGTCGTATCCATAGGCAATGTTCAAGTCCTCCACTATCTCTCTGATGATTAATCTCCAGTTATTGACCAACATTTCTTTTACTTCATCAATGTTTTCGATGTCGATGGTCTGCCACTGCGTTCATCATCTTCGATTGACTCACGACCACTTTTGAACCGCTCGTGCCACTGGTAAACGACCGTTTTCTTTAGAGAATCGTTGCCGAAACACTTTTCCAACAAATCCGCTTTTTAGTTACGCAAAATTGAATACAAGTTCGCTGTTGCAAATTTATATCCATTTCTAAAATTGTCAAAAATCGCCAACACACACAGAGATAGATGTACTCTTGGCTACGTAACTTTTGCAAATGTCAAGCTATGATGCTAAGATTTAGACAAATGTACCAACTAAACAAAAAAACATAACTCAAATCGGAACAATGGGAGCGCCACACGGTGGTGGTATATAAGATGAAAGGAGGAAAAGCTTGGACCTGGTGCGTGAAAAGAATCTTTGATGGATGGGCACCCCAATCTCTATCAACAACTCCCGTGCCGCCAGCATCAACCAATGGCAATGCTGCAACTAATGTGCTGGGTTTCACCAGACCGCCATCAACAAATCCCTGGTTTGTTGAAAAACTCCGACAAGAACATGCAGCGAAATAAGAACCTACAAAGCGGCGCTGCAACGAAAGACGAGTGCCATTCATGAGCTGTACGAGCTAAAACAGAGCTCGAAAAGCGCCCGATAGAAGATATTGGGAGTTCGCACTCTAGGAATATAGTAATGTACCGGACTTCTTACAAAAGTAAACAGAGCGTGCTATGGCAACAAGACCTAGACAGGAGCCTGTAGAGATGTACAAGGTGGGGCAAAATTAATTGCAAATGGTGTCAAGTGGCATTGTGCTTTGACATTTATGTTGCAGACAGGTAGAGAATTGGAACGATACATACCTGAAGAACAGGGAATTATTGTTGCTGCTTATTTGACTAATTTCCGGTCTGTTGTTTTGACACAACGTGAATTTCGTCGGCACCATGTGCTCACACAATTAAGCGTTTGGCTGACCGTCTTGTGCAAACTGGGTTCACTAGGGATGTCGCCTGAAATGGTTCGGCCCGTATTGCTCGTTCGAACGCGAATATCACTACTGTGGCCGATAGAGTCCACAAACATCGACGAGATAATGATGCACACAATTTAGCTTCAGCAAAGGTTCATTGCGTTGAATTTTGGTGAAAGACCTGAATGTATTCCCTCATAAAGTGCAAACCGTTAAGCAATTTTTGCCTGCTAACCGTCAAGTGAGGTTAACTTACTCCCAAGCTCTGTTAGACCTGGTGCAAGAAGAGGATGGTTTCGTATCCAATATCAGAATGAGCAATCGAAGCCCATTTCCACTTAAGTGGATATGTGAATAAACAAAATTTACGTTTCTGTGGCACGGAGAACCCACATGAAATGCACCAAGAGACATTGCACCCTCTCAAAGTGACTGTTTAGTGTGGCATTTGCAGTTAAAAAGTGATTAGCCCTTATTTTTTTGAGGACGTTGAGGCATCACCATAACCATAGCTGTTGAGCGCTAGAGACAGATGTTAAACGAGTTTTTTTGGCGCAAATTGATTGAATTTGAATCACCAATTTCCAGTGGCTGGTTAGAATGCGAGATCTGACGACGCGAGATTTCTTTCTTTGAGGCTTTTACTGCAACAAACCACAAACCTTGCAGGTTTTGAAAGTTAACATTGAAGAAGAAATCACCAATTTGGAGCCAAATGGTTTGCGAGCAACAATTCAAAATTCCGTAAAACGAGCACAAATATGCATTAACTCAAAAGGTGGCCATTTGTTCGATATCATCTTTTTAATTCTACACTTTAAAAATGAATGGCAGCCAATTCCCATTATGACACTACTTTTGCACCACCTTGTAGAAGGAGAACTTGTTGCAGTCACAGTTGATGCTGAAAATATGGAAAAACCTTTTTTGCAGACTGTATCACGGTGACGAAGACCAACATCCTCCTTCCAAGCAAAATAGACATTTCAACTTAGATGACGATGGCCAAAACTTCCCTCCAACTGACCAAAGCAAAAAGCTAAGTTTAGGTGCAACAGAGCTCCTGGAACTGGAAGTGGCTGTGGAGAGTATACACCAACTCATTTTTTAGATCTGGTTAGAAGCGTGTAAGTTTGATGTATCGAACACAAGAACGCAGGCCCCCACAATTGCGCCAGTTGTTGCGAAGTCTACTCAACATAGCATACAAGATCTTATTTACCATATTATGAGAACGTTTGAAACCCTTCGTCAACAACCTGTCAGTGTGGTTTAAGGTCAGGAAAGTCCACAATCACACAAATTTTTACACTTCGGCAGATCTTCGGAAAAACTCAAGAAGCCCAAATCGATACCCACCATCGTTTCGTTGATTTAAAGGCCTTATATGATAGCATTTATAGAGACGAGCTATATAGAGCCATATCTCTTCCATTTGTGCAAAATGATGATTAAAAACGCTCGCTGCCCCGTCAAGGTCGGTTACGACATAACCGAGAGCATTGATGTCAAAAAAAGGTTTTATACAATGTGACGCCCTGCCATTTGACTTTTTTGATGCCATACTTGAAGGAATTGTGCGGAACTCACAGCTGTATAACTGTGAGTCTGTATAACTACTAGCGTACGCTGAAAATATTGACATAATTGGGAGAACACAACGGACTGTCACTGGCGCGTTTGCTAGTGCTGCCAAAGTGAGTTTATCGGTTAATGAAGGCAAAACCAAGTATAGGCTGCCAACAATAAGGAACCCACAACACACAACATCTACGAATTGAACAGAATGTCACAGTCGACAGCTATAATTTCTAGGTAGTATCTTGGCACTGCTATCAATTCTGCCAACAATCCCTTCGTAGAAATAAAACGATCAATCAGTCTTGTCAATCGCGGTTTCTTTGGGCCAAAAAGACAATTGAGTAGTAAGGCCCTATCCGGAAAAACTGAGGAGATTGTAATTAGGACATTGATCATCCCAGTCCCACTTTTTGATTCCGATGCATGGACTCTACAGAAAGCGGGTGAAGACATTCTCGATCGATTCGAAAAAAAAATTCTTCGTAAGATATTCGAGGAAAGTTCAACAATGAACTACTAGTATACGCGCTATACGGCCACACTGACTTAGTCAGAAAACTGCGCGTTTATGGAATGAGATGACTAGGTCATATAGATCAAATGAACATCAATGCTTCGGCCCGCAGAGTCTTCGAATCTTCGAAACAGTTGGCATCCTGAAGAGGCTTCATAGTTGAGGCAAAATTCTACCCCGAACTCTAGAGCCAACAAAGTAATTAAGTAACCCGATGTCGAATTCCCTAACACAATTACCACTGCTCAATTTAAGAGACAATTGTTTTGTACGAACCGATGACTAAGTTTCCAACATTAACAATCCTACAATCCGTTTCCGACTATGCGCCAGATGCCGATGATTCCGATGAACTTCGAAATACTACCATAGATATGGAGAACTGAAGAAAGCGGAGCTCCACAAAATAATTAGAGATATGGAAAGGGGAGCAGTTTCATCCAGTGAGCAAAACCAAGTTTCATGACGTAGAACACGCTACTCCGCACTTCAATCGCGATTGCTTAATAAGCTCAATCCGACATTATATTATCTTCGGCACTTTGCTGAAATTCCAGACAATAAAGCCGATGTCGATATCAAATTGTGGCATTCCTTAATTGGAACTGTATGAGCCTTTTTATCATCATTCGCCGCTCTCAACTACAATGATTTAAAGTCAGCACTCGTTGAAGAATTAAATTTTGCCGGTTCTCGCCAGGATCTTTATAGAATGCTAACCCGGAGAAGAAGGAGGAATCAGGGAGAGTTGCTGCATTGTCCTATTTTTGACATTGAGACGATTCCAAACGCTCTGATACTAGCGAGACAGAGACCATCGGCTTCATCATACCATTGAGTTAAGACTTCTTATTATTATTATTAACAGATGTACCTTTATTAATATGTTGTGCGCGTATTTAGACGTAATACCGTCTCAAAAAAATCTGCTCCCACAACGGAACAAATTAAGCCGTATTGTCCAAACGTATTGCGCCGAAATGGATAATATTTTGTTGATGGGTGGGAAATGGAAATAGTGGGACATCAGCGCAGTAAATTTGATGATTGTCGTTTGTAAAGTTGGTTTGTCAAAATATGCGGAATTCAATATTTCGTAAGAAAGTGTGATATGCGATGTTAACCGTATGTTGGTATTGAACCTGGTTTTTTTGAACAAGTTTGAGCGGTTGCTGTTGACGGATGCAGTACGAAGACGTATATAACATAAGAGGATGATCGCGTTTTTGTCCAATGTCCGCCCTGAAAAGCGACGGCTGATCGCAGTGTGATCTATCTGGTTGGAAGTTCACTGCCTATCAGTTAAGACCCAGCTGATCTTGTACCACTGTACCCAGCAAACATCAAATGACATCATCACAAGCCGCTCACCGTTGCCATTCCGTTCTACCATGCCGTGAACTCCCATCACATGTTTAAGCACAGTGTTGTATCGCTACCTACCTTGGCATTGAAATCTCCCATCACCACCACGATACCCAAATTAGGCGTTTAATTGTGACGGTGCCTAATTGGCTGTAAAAATCGTCCTTTTTATCCTCAGCCGTGTCTTCAGTTGAAGCATAAAACTGTATAATGGTGACGTTCGTGTAGACGAAGCGAAAAGAAATGAAAGGTACCACCGTACAAGAACCTGAAAACAACAATCCAACTTACACGTAGTCACATTAACCTGTCCTAAAAATGAAACAGAAATAGAATAAGTCATTCAAATAACCATAAATGCATTACAGTTCTGATGGTCCTGGGTAGCGAGATCATCAAATCAAGCCTAAATTGTGACTACTCGGGGGGATGGAACTATTAAATTCGCAATATGATAATGCTGTCAATGAGGTAATGCAAATCCAATTCTAAAGCATTCACTTTTCCATGATAATCTCAATCGAATTTCAGACGCCAAATTCACCAATCCAGCTATCCTTCTATTCGAATATAATTAAAATTCGCTTGCTCCGAATCGAATAGGCATTGTTTCTCTCACATATAAAAGCGTAGATACGAGTACGTTCGTACGTGATTTCAATTTTATACCTTAAATCCCCACAGGTGCTATCACTTGTTTACCTGTCAACCTTCAATTAAGCCCGAGATCTCATCCTTTCCACTCAATCCTCATTTGCAGTGACCTCCATTTTAGCAAGGCAATTTTTAATTACCAACACAGCAGTTGCAGAGCACGGAGACCAACGTAACATAGAGCCCACATCATTGGTACGCTCGTATAGGAAAGGACACTAGCACCCGCCATCACTATGCATAGTGCGCAATACGAAAGGATTGCCTTATGCCTGACTATTAACATTTTCATCATCCCCAGTAGGCTACATGACGTGTACATTCATCATTGCATAGGTACATCGCCCCAATGTACAAGAAAGTATTTGTACACTTCAATGAACGTAAAGCTTTTTGGCCTGGTTAGCATTGGCATTAGTTGTTAATTGCCTACCAACTTGACAGGAAGATAAATTCTTGCAGTGACCTCCAAAGGACAAAAACCACAGTACTAAGCTGAAGGGCCAGAATCTAAAACCCGAATCCACAACCAGAACCTGCAAACTATTTGCAAGGTAAAAATTCCTCCAAATAACGCTCCGATTAATTTCCCCTGCCGTCGGATTGCTGTTTTTTTTTTTTTTGGCTGTTTCATTGAGAATTCGAAACGTAATGCCGCCGTTTGCGCCCCAAAAAACATGAAATCCCAATGGAAGTCTAAATATTTCATAAGATCATTGTGTTCACAGCATTGTAGTGGAAGTAGATACGGCAGCCTTGACCTCTAGAACTAAATGTGAAACAACGTCGCTTGACTGTTATAACAGGTGTAACAGTTATTAGTACTTGTATAATAACAATTATTCCATCTCCCAAAAGATAATAACGTTTGCTATTGCATACTCGTATTTCGTTAATTGAAATCCAATTAAAGCAATGTTTGCACTTAATGGCACATCCTTCACAGGGTTAATTAAGTGTCAAAGGGTAACAATACGAGTACAACCAAGCAGTCTTCCTTGCAATCATACGCATACACTCAATGTACTGACTCCATCAAATATTTGTTGAAAATTGAGATGCAAGTATTGTAGTTGGATAGAATTCTACGATATTGCGTATGAGTTCATGTGTTTGTGTTTTAAGAGTGACTTGGGGCTTTCCAAGTACAAGGGTTCCATCTTCGAGATATTGCAATTGATGATGCTAGTATTCACTAAGTCGTGCAATCTTAAAAGACATTCAACTGTTCACCTCTATCCTAATATTTGTATCAGCAGCTGAGATAAAGACTATCCTGTAACTGCGTTTGCTTTGGATGTGATTTAATTTTCGCTTACAAATCGCTGTGATCGTCTGGTAAGGAGCAATTAGTTAAGAACTAACCAGGAATGTAGTAGAAGCGTAGACTCCCACAGATATAATGTTCCACGGATGTTGGATCATGTATGCCTGCCACATTTAGATACTTAGGAAAAGCGACGTACCCCGACTATGGATCAGTCGTTTGCTTTACGTGGTTACCTTTGATGTAAGCTTAAGCTTACAGTGTACACAGGGGATTAATTAGTGCGTCAATCATCGCCCTGACCTCGAATAGAGAGTAATCCGTATTTCCGAACTTTAGATCATCCTAAAGAAACCCTATTCGAAGTCATGTGTAGGCTTGAACTTCCCCTTTGATGAAGGGTCATAGCGACCTATATCATTTGCTACATTTTTTGTGTTATCAGACGTCTGAATCCGAAACTCTGATAACCGTCCCTAAAATTTAGGTTTTTACCGAAGCCACTGAAAAAGTGGCCAGTTTTTGTAGCTGGTCAAATGAAATGTAAATCAATTACTGGTTTGATGTTCTTTTACATAAGACCACCTATTATTCCACCCCAGTTTATTATCAGAGTACGCTGTAGAATAGACACTATCTTTGCAAATAAGCGGGTGCCCCCCTTTAGATCGAAAATAAGCAATTTACAGTCTTTCCTACTGAGATACAAGAGGAAAGTCGCTAAACTCTAAAAGACGAGAGAAGACATAGGATTCTAGAGAGTCATGCCACCTTCAGTTATGCCCACATGATCGCGACTGCCAATAGAACCCCTAACCGAGGACGCAGACAGTCGTTAGGCAAGTTCCAATCAAGAAAAACTGTCTTCTGACTCTTGCCCAGCATTTCCTGTTTCTCATTGCGATCTAGGATACAAACAAGACTCGATGAATTTAACTTTCCAAGTGCATTTAGAGAAGCCTCGGATTCTCGAACCAGCTTAAAAGTGGTAAGAGGTACAACAAGGCCGTAAGCAGAGCTTGACTCTGTCTCAGGTTCCACTCGAAACCATTCATGGGAACCAAGAAAGTCAATATCTCAGCAATAGATATTATGTTCTCATAACATCAGACGGCATGCCCATAAGAATAAGAAAAAAAAGACAGAACGTCTCTTGCGTTTCACATGGACACCTGCCGCTTAGCCCTTATCACACGGAGCGCCTACACTCATATCAGGACTAACACAACGCCTTCGGATGGCAATTATACCAACTCCAGTACCTACTTAAAGTTGTGCATAAGGCAGGACCTTCTCCCTTGGTAAAGGGTTCAAGACTATCTTAGGCCTCTGGCATTCTGTGGGTCATGACACACGGTTGCAGTGTAACTCCACAACGAGCAGACTAGCTGATACCATTGTCATCCCACGGTTTGCTACAAGTCATAATAAATTACAATTATTTTATTTTACGATTTTTGGAATAAGCCTACAGCGACCACGATACTCCTAGGTCATCACGGAACCGAAGTTGCAGGGGTTCCTGACCTTCTGCGGTACCAGAATATAGCCTCGAAAAAGAAATGACGATAAAATACATCCTTATGGGATACCGCTTGAAATTTCAGTAGACCTTTACTCTAAAATAATATCGTCGATAAAAGTCCTAAAAAAGAACAAGTCAATTGTCATAGACAGCCTTTCGGCGGAAGTCCTCTAAGCGGCGCTCAACACTTCGATGAAAATTCCAAAGCCACTTTAAAGAAAAACTTGCAAACTGAAAACAGTCTCCGAAGATTAAAAGAGGAGAATGTTTGTTAAGCTGCCAAGAGATTATGGGGGTTAACATCTTGACATCGAAATGGGAGGTCAACCACTACGTCAACGTACAATAGAACATCATTTGATAGAATTTTCCGTAAAACTTAAAGCGTGCTCTGGCACTTTATGTGTAGTCATAGCCACTTGCGTGATACGTTGTTAAAAAGCTGCATAACAGACGCCTAGCAAAAACTATGTTCGCAGTCCTGTATACTTGCTGTTTGCGTGTTGTCAGCTAGAACGCCACCAACGTCACGTCCAGAACTTACGCTCATAGCTTGAAGATCCCTAACATATCATCATCATACATAGGACATTCCCACAAAACATGCAGCCTTTCACCTGGTTAAGCCTTCTTTTATACAAGAATGCATTAAAAGAACGATGTCCACTAAGAAGAAAGCCCACATTGAGATTAAAACTCAGAGAAACAAAAGGCAGGCGCCACGCTATGTCACCAAAACAGCTTTAAGAGCGCACCCAATGTTATGAATATCAAGACGCGCAGAATCATAATTTCATCCAGGCAAAACGTCGCCTTGTAGATAACGTCTTTTCGCCCCCGAAATCACATATTGGAAGTAGCCAGCATCCAAAGAAAAATCCTATTCAGCCGCTAGTGTGCCTTAAATTCTGTCCACCAAATTTTGAAACACTGCCTCAACGGATCTATGCTCTGGTATACATGCTGAGTGAAGCTGAAGCAGTGTTGCAGACATAAAGCTCCCCATGCTCTTCATCACTGAAGATCGTGTAGATCCAATTTTGAGGTAAGTGCTACTCTTACTGTCAGTGACAGGCTAATAATAAATATCTCATAACTGGATATATGCCCCAGATTTTTGGTTTCAGATGACTTGAAGCCACTAAACAAAACAACAGTGTTTTCGATGTCTGAATTTTGGTTCTTACTTCAAGTCTCTCGTCATTACCCTCAAGTATCCTTTCAACCTCCTAATATTATTGTTTTATTGTTCTTCCCTCAAACACCAGTATCTTGGCTTGTTTACCATATCTAATTTCAACAAGTCTAAATCGATACGGCTTTATAAGTTTTAACTAAAACAACAATAGCTTCCGTTTCCGACTGCTTTCAACATTCCAGCACGCTCTCTATCATCTTATGTCTTCCATTGTCTATCGTTTATCGTGTCTGGTTTTCAAGCACATTTAAAAGCCCCCAAAAGGAATGAAATTAATTTTTATTGTACATCCTTCCTAGTCAATGATTCCCGTTTCATCTAGCCTCTGGCGACTCATAAACAATAAGAAATCGTTATGCTTTTAATCATCTAATGAAAGAACATGTCATTTCCAATCCATTTAATCAATAAACGACGTTTTAAGGGACTTCTTGTGTTTCTGCCATGTAAAGGAGGAGAACTTGTCATCCATCCTTGTCCCGGTAAAGAAATATTTGCTTAGACTTGGGCAACATGTTTAAACTGTCTTTTTATTTTCCCCTCTTCTTTAGTTCTGTTGTTTTTCCTTATAGTTGTGTACATGTTGTTGTTCTTTATCGGAATGATGGTTGGTGTAAATTAAATGGACAAAGAATTCTTTTCTACTGATTTCCAAAGACCATCAATGGGAAATTCAAACAGACTTTTTAGAATTTTCTTCCTTTCCCTGTCCTAATCGCAAATAAAGTGAAAACTTTAAAAAGGACCTTTTTAGTAGTTCTTTTTCTACTTTGTTAAATAAGAAATCAGACAGAAGAAATTGAGAAATTTAAAAATGAGAAAAATTTGGGTGCCAATGTTCTTTGGTTTTGAATGTTTGCAATTTACAATTGACTCCCTCAAGTTGTCACAAAAAACCCAATTAAAATGAATAGAACCACTTTAGAAAATGACGATGTGAATGAAGTAGTTGAACAGGTTTAAGCATTTGACAAGACCAGAGATCATTCCTACTTCCGTAACAATTACAGATGCCACCAACATGAGCTTAAATAAATTGTCTGTGCGAAAGCCCAAAATTCCTAGTCCCTCCCACTTTCTACGTTGTTCATTCGTCTTACTATTCGTCGGCATAAGTTTGTCAAAGAGAAAAATAAATTCCTCAGTGAGAGAGCAAGAGATATAAATTCCTTTTTTAATTTCGTGATGTTGGCCAAGATTCGAACCTAGACAATCTGGCGTAGTTGTCGACGAACTTAAACATTAACCCACGCCACCACCAGAACGATACGTGAGTGCACTTGTTAAAAATTTGACTCTTTTTGTATGACTAAGATGAAATATAGGGTAATTCATCGTGAGGTTTGATTTTCAGTTTACATTAGTGGATGATACTCGATCAGATGGACCACATCCAGCACGTAATGAAGAGACTATAGCAACTGTAGCTGAGAGTATAAGCGGAGACCGTGACGAATCGATTCGTCGTCGTTCTCAGCAGCTTGGCTTGGCGTATTTTACGTGAGGATTCCTGCCCTTAAAGCGTTCAAAATTCAACTTGTACAAGAATTGAAGCCAGGCGACCTGAATTTGCGTTATATTTTCAGTGAATGGGCTCTGGAAAAACTCAATAAAAATCCGGTGTTTTATCGTGAAATTTTGTTCAGTAATGAACCCCATTTCTGGCTCAATGGCTACGTTAATAAACAAAATGAGGCAAATGAGAATGTTACCGTCAATGGTTACCATTATCGCGCCATATTGACGGACTACGTGCTTCCTGAAATTCAAGCACATGGTCTCTAAAAGCCATACAACGCGTGAAACTATTGACTTGTTGAGAAATCATTTTGGTGAGCACTTAATTCCACGTTTTGTTACGGTAAATTGGCCGCCTAGATCGTGCGATATCACATCCTTGGACTATTTTCTCCGGGGATATGTAAAGTCTCAAGATTTCGGGAATAAGCCACCTACGATTGACGCTTTGGAAGCCAACATTACTCGTGTTATCTGTGAGATACTAGTCGCTATGCTCGAACGAGTCGCCCAAAATTGGACCTTCCGAATGGAAGTAAGCAGAGGCTCAATTGTTGACCAATACCTTAGAGTTTTGTACTCTTGGATCTTAGGAAGCATTTCACGATTAGAATACCATATAAGAGCGATTGTTGAGTAGAAAAAATAGCAACACTATAATGTCCTTGTGAGAAATGACTTAGAATCATAAAGAGCACGTACGGGGATGGATTTTTCAATGTGGGAATGGGCTCAATAAGTATTTTTCGGGACCTGTCAGAGTCTTGAAATAGAGATGATGATGGGGTGTCTTCTGCAGAGAACAAAATCAAGGGCTTTTGCCGGTGCGTCAGAGTAATGTAAGAAGTCTTAAGCTTTCGACACGAGAGCGATAGCGTTATAACAGCCCACATCAAGGCTTAATTCGTCAATATTACCCTGGTATGCGCTCACGCTTCCACTATAGAAATCAACAATGCTACTAACAAATATTTCTAACTCGTAAATCTGCACGACAATACTTAGCCTGAGTATCGCGCCAAAATAGAAAGACATGTTACTCTAGGAAAAACGTGCAGAATTTTTCCCAATTTTTTTCGTCCCAGCCCTGTTCTGTAAAGCAGAAACATGCACGTATTCTTAGTTATTTTGATTCCTAGAGTAGTCTTCGAGTGGTATCGTTTATATTTGTTCCAGTTCGAAGTCTTTAATTCAGTAGACCACGTCTAAACGTGGAAGGAGACCTCCAGTTTATTGGTATGAGCAACTGGAGGTAGTTGACCAAAGATCACACTTACCGGACAGTTAGTCCGGACTTGACTTGAAGGACATCTAAATAAGTAAGTCAGTATATTTGAGTACATATCCTGCCAAGTGATATTTAAAGAAGGAACCGATTGAACAGACGCAGTATAACCCTGACCAAAATTAAATTGACCAAAAGTCAATTTGGAAGGAGTACACCAGTCAATCAGAAGAAGACGAAGCACGTTGCTTTCGAAAGAATGCCAGAAATTGTAAAAGATGCGTCTTGCTTTAATAGCTTATATCGCAACAAATTATCAGAGTTAATAGGTTATTCCACTTGCCTTTGACGGCCTAGTTGTACGTTTTACGACCGCAGCTACAATGACTAATTGAATTGAAAGATAGCCAAATCTTTAGAAAACATTCAGTCACCTACTACATTTTTTTATAATTAATACACCCTCAAGGGATTTGTGTACCCTTTAAATGTTTGCACACACACCGCGTACGAAGAAAACTTAGGGAGGAAGAAAAGAGAGGTACCGATGTACATTGGTCTTAAATGTTTGCAAGTTATAACGAGTACGAAATAGAGAGCCCGGCGGGATATTTTATAGGCGGCTTGTACGTATTAAGAACGACTCACGATATCTTAGAATACGGAGGAATACTACTCATGATTTCTTTGGAACACTGGTGGTTGAACCGAGGTATCCATCTCTGCAGACTTAGAGAGATGAAACGAAGATTTCTGCCCATAATATCGAGTTCGAGTAAGTGCAGAAGGGTTTGAAATGCCACCAAAGAGAAACTCCTGCTAGTAACACGAAGTTTTGTACCTGCTGAACTAAGGAATTGTATGCTTTCGTATAATTTGGTGGGGGTTGATGCCCCCAATTATTACGCTGCGTAGAAGTTTAAACTAATTAAAAACTAGAATTTAAAAACTAAGAGAAATTAATGGTTAGAAATAAGTGAATGGTGGGGGAGATCAAGTTTGGACGAAAAGTGCACAGGTTAAAATCAAAAAGGAAAAGGTTTTAGTTGACCTTACGGAGCATGTGGCAGATTGTTTCGTTGGAACCATAAGAAATAAGGTTTACTGTTGAAGGAAATAGAATTGTAAAATGAGGCGCATTCCACAGAACCAAAAATCAGCAGATGAATAAAGAGAATGTAAACTACAAGTCTGCGTTTTCCAAGGGTATTCAGGTTAAGAAGTTTGAGGCGGTCAGGATAAGGAGGTAGTCCTCAAAAGACAGATCGAAGAAAAAGATGTTGAATGTTCTCGATTCGGAATATACTCGTATAAACTCGCTGAAAGGGAGACCACACTTGGCTGGCATATTCGAGAAGGGACAAACGCAATATAAAGTGATCTTGTTACATGAGGGTTGCAATATTATTTAGACCATCGTTTGATAAAACCAAGTGCTTAGTAGGTTTTAAGGATTATCTATCTCATCAATATGCAAATGGAAGTTTAACTCTCTATTGTACAATATTTCGCGAAGGTCGCGAAGAGATTGAACCTGGGGTACAGGTTGGCCATGCACAAAATAAAGTCGAGGAGGAGATTGATTGGACTTACGTGACAAAGTCATAAATTGACATTTGGAGACATTCAGTTCAAAGCAATAACTGTCGTCGGCATAAATAGGTAGATTACAGTGTTTAATAATCCTCTCAAGATTGTTTACAGTTAAAATGAAAAAGAGGGGACATAGATGGTTGCCTTGTGGGACACCAGAAGTGGCTAAAATAAATTTATCATGTTCAGCTCGGCTCCGCTGAAGGTGAGAGTCTCTTTTAGTATACATAGCTCCGGGAAATAGCAGGGTTCAACGCAACCTTTGGGGGGTGAGTTGAAAATTTCGTGGTACCTTTTGTAAAGATTTCTGAGACTAGTAATATCAGTAGGAGGGTAGTTTTTTCTGTTAAATTGACACCATGACGAAGCAAACAGAATCAGATTTATCATGAAGATATACGAGAAAAAAAACGTACATTTTTGTTCTTAAGCCTAGGGAGCGCATAACGGCATTCCATGATACCTATATTATTTTGGGTCAATGTAACGTTCGGTGGCGAAATGGGATCGAAAATAGGGACAGAGGCCCGTGAAATTGAGGAAGAACGCTGATATTTGGATTTAATTATGAGGAACGCGTTGATGTTGAGGCTTGGATGGAAGAGAGGTAATTGGTGTTTTTGTGGATAGACGTGAAGGGGATTGCTTATGTATTTAGACAGGAGGGAAAAAATTGGGAAATATTTTGGTTTTAAGTCTTCAATTGGGGTCAGGTTTAGGATGTGAATGGAGAATGGATCTGGGCGATTTCTTCGTTTTTTTATGTCAATTTGGAGACCCGCATCTTTCCAAGGTTAAGGTTGGTGTTTGATGAGTTATCAAATAATCGTTTATGTTCAGCCGGTAAATTTAGCATGAAATTAAGTTTATTTTTGTGGTGAGATACCTCTTTTTGAAAACTTTCGAAGATTCAAGCAACATCAGCGTAATTTAGAGCAGAGGATCAGTTCCCTTTTTATTAAGCTTACCTTAAATAAAAAGTCATAGTAGGCCCAGCAGGTAGACTTGTAAAGACCAAATTTAAATGAACCCAAGAGTGTCTGTAAATATTTCCCAAACACAATTAGTGCGAGAGCCTAATGGGAAATCCTAGGGGAGTGAAAATGGCAATCGCTCCTTCTTATGACGGCCTCGTTTGAAATAGCATCTGTTACAAATAACATTGTTCCTATTTTCACACCAACAATCTTTTCAGATCCAATGTTTTTTAGTTCTTAGGGAAAGAATTTCACGATTAAGTGAATACCATAATGGTAACCTATAATTTTCTCCGACAATTTTCAGAAGAAAATATGCCTTTTTCAGAAGATATAAACAAAGACGAACATTAAACTCTCTCCAGTCAAAGGGGGTCGCACGCAGCAGCAAACAACCCTTGAAAATGGGTTTCGTTATGACTACTTGTAATTCAAGGCCTTACAAAGAGTAAATTAAGTTCCACCATATCCCACATATGAAATGTATTGCGGATTGAGTACGAAATAAAATGGCAAAGAAGTTAGAGGGATACTAACAAACATGAAAACATTCTTATAGATGAAAGTTCAATGCCTTCAAGAGGGGAAGCCACCATATAAGAGTTCCTGTGTTGAACTAGTCTATTGAAGTCCTTTTATGTTCCTTTTAATGAAAATTCTTAGTTTTTCGAAGAAAGGTGAGTAATTACTTTATTGATTAAGTGGCTATAGTATCAGTTACCAGAAACAACACCAAGTACTGGCAGACCCAATAAAAACATGTGTAACTCCGACATTTAGAACAAGAATCCTCCCGGCGTCATTATGACAAACAGCAACCGTCGCAGGATGTGATATCATAGTGCCGAAAACAGTTTTTCCCGCCATTTTCCGTTTTTAAGCAGCTTGCTTGGTAAGCCTGAAACATGGATCACATGTATCACGCACGGTTGTGAACGTAAAAAATTCAACTGTCTGTGAAAGCCTTAACCGAGGATGCCTAAGGGTTGCTTACCCAGTTCATCGTCGGTCTTATTTCCGCGATTCCACGAACCAGGCAAGACTAAGTGAATTCTTCAAACTGCCTTCAAAAAATCCTTACATTCTTAATCTAGCTCAAATTTGGTGATGGAGTGCAATAGAAAACGCAGTTTGGCTGCCGTTACAGATGCAAATACTTCGGTATCTTCTGCACAAAGACACAAGTGCCGCATACTCGATCAGTTTTGCCTTTCATAGCTTAGATGGTGGAGAAAACCAAAAAGAGTTGGGGTGCTCTTGCGCCAGACGGCACGCCCATAAAATCAATGCCAAATTAAAGTCGGCGCAAGGAAACTATAGTGCGTCTTATACCACTGACCCAAGATGTCCTTGAGAATGAAGGTCATTACATCAGGCAGGGAGATTCAACAGCGCATTTAGAGTCGAAACAAAGCAATGTCTGAACTCCGATGAAAGCAACAGTAACGTATTTGTGTGATAGCTTATTTTATCAAACAATTGTCAGATAGTATATAATTGGTGTTATCAAAGCCGTGTACATTAAAACTGCCATTCCCTGTGGCAAGATTCACGTTTTGCCAACAGTTCCCTTACACTACCAGAAATCCAACATATTTAGTCCAGAGGAGTTTGCTATTTAAGTGACACCAAGATACCTACCTTGGTTGGGTGAAAAGTAACTTCCTTGGGAATGAAAAAAAAATTTTTTTAAATGTTTTTTTTTTTATTTTATTCAATATAGTCCCTTTTTAGTTTGATACACTTATTCCAGCGATTTTCCAACTTCTTGATCCCGTCCGAAAAGTAATTTTCCGGCAGGTCTACAAAATACTCCTCCGTGGCGTCGATGATTTCCTCGCGTGAGCTGAATTTTTTATTGATGAGCCATCTTTTGAGGTTTGGGAAGAGATAATAGTTCGAAGGAGTCAAATCGGGCGAATACGGTGGATGCGACAGCAATTGGAGCCGTAATTCATTGATTTTAGCCGTGGTTTCGATGCTCTTGTGCGCCGGTGCATTGTCTTGCAAAAACAAAATGGCTTCAGTCCATTGCCGGGCACTCATTCTGTTTTCTGGTGTGTAATAGTGGATCCAAGTTTCATCAACAGTTACCAATTGACGCCAAAAGTCCGCCCGATTCCGCATCAGCAAGTCCAAACACTCTTTCGAAGTGCTCTCGAGTTCGTGTTTTTGGTCAGGAGTGAGTATGCGCGGCACCCAGCGGCAGGATAACTTTTTCATATGCAGAATATTGTCCAATATATGGCGTGTGCGATCAGTACTAATCTTTTTAGTATCACTTTCCGGTGAGCCAACACCATTTCATGTATTTTTTTGACATTGCCCTCTGTAAACGCATCGGAGGGCCTGCCGCTCTCTCGAGAAACTCTCGAAACCAATATTTGACGGTGTAATCTGACGGAGCATTAGCCCCATAATATTTATACAACTTTTCTTTTGTTTCCTTCGCCGTTTTGCTTCTCAAAAAATAATGTTTTATGAGAGAACGGAAATCGTTTTTATCCATACTCAACATGATGCCAAACACGTCAACAACAATCAGCTAAACTAAAGACAGTATCGCACTGAAATTTGGCATATCTGCCTAAATATGAACGGACTTCAAGGCATCATAAACTTTTTTGCAGTAGCAGCGCATTCTGGTGGTCAAAGAGGTTACTTTTCATAACTTAGTTTGAGAAATGGATGTATAAGTGAAGCCAGTCCGATTCCTGCCTCTCGTGGAGAGAATAAGCCAAGTTCTGATAGTGATTACTGAAAACCCATTTCCGGTTCATGAATTGTCGATCACGCATTACACGGAATGGGCTTCGAAGCATGCAGTCCTTACACATGATCGCTGTGTGCAAACATTGCAAGGGTACCTTAGCCCCTTAAGCGCGCTAAAAATCAAACACCACCATGGCAGTGAAGACAGGATACCATCCTGCGCAGTCAGCATCAATAAACAAGATTCTTTTCACTAGCATACCTTGTAGCTTTGGCAAGCAAATGTAGCCTGTCAATGGGGTACAAAGTGCCTTTCTTTAAGACAAAAAAAAGCTGAATCCAAGCTGGACAGACATTTATCCAATCCATACGAGACAAGCTGGCATCGCTTGCCTCCCCATTTGAATGAACGGATCACACCCACTGCGACACTCAGTAGGGAATGCCATCCTTAAATAAACAAAGCCAATCAACATAATCCCAGAATACTCGTACTCTGGCAATGTCTCATTTAAATAACCTCAAAAATGAAACATAAAGTACGAATACACACACGTAAATGGCCATTCACTGGTGCTCCCTCCATAAAAACAGATAAAAAATAGCAGAGCTGAAAAGAATCCAGCGGATTAATTAAAAGCAAAAAACTCAACAGCATTGCATGTTCGTGGCAACGGTACCGCTGAATGGCTGACAACAGTGCAATGACATTTAAATTATGTCCTCTGAATGCTCCTAATGCGCTCAAGTGTCGTTAATGCGATGCACTCGCCCGGCAAGAGAAATCTTGTTTTGTGTATTTTCCCTTTTTTATGAAAAGTCGTTTGCGGTCGTTTCTGGTAATGAAAAAACCGTTGTTTACAGCCACTTTAATTGTCCCTGTGTGTGTTCTCTCTTTTGCCGGTGCTAAACTGAAGCTGGAGTTGGAGGTGGTCTAGTGGTTAAAGGCAGTTGAATTGTTGGTACTAAAGAGCACTACTACTCGTTCTCCTACTGATGAAGGACATTCACCATAATGTGGATTATCTGTCTCTTATTATATGATAACTCTGGTTTAAAGGTCTAAAGTCTGAAAGGACTCCTCTCAGAGACGCTTGTGCTTGTACAAGGATATGTTAACATTAACGGCAGCGCTTTACTTTGTAATGGATGACATTACCCAGTCTCATCAAGACTAGATGAAATAAGAATGAGAGAAGAGCAGAAGAGGATGTGTATAACAAAGCCCTTAATGGTGATGAGTGCTTCCCGTTTATATAGGGCGGATAAAACAAACATAATGCGCATTATCGGTGGCCACAGAGTTGCTCAGCAACTGTGGCTATTTAGTTGTTGTAATCGTATGTATAGAATCATTTAATTACCGCTAGGCATTGAGGCAAATGTTTACGTTGACACCCTAATTGATTATTTAATTTTTTCTATTTTCTGATTTTGCGTTTCTGTTGTTTCTGTTGTTTTTGGATACAGTGTCATGGAAACACAGGTCACTATGGCTGCTTCCTTAGCCGTTGTCCTTAAGAACGGGAATACAAAAGTTTTCGACGAAGCAAGGAAAATTTTCCGCAATATGGTGGTGTTTATTTGGTTTGAGAATAATGACTCCTTTCAGAGACGGAAAAGTGATTAAATGGACTTCTAGCATCAAAGGTTAGAATTTATAAACCGAATAAATGAAATGGAGTGAAAAGCTTATAAAACGCTTGGCTCTCACTCATAATCATGTTAGTTCCCAAAATGGGATATTGAATAATTGATGACTGGCATCTAGAACACGGCTTGGTATGTCTTCAGCACTAAACTTTCTGTCAAAGTTTGCTCATGTGAATTACAAATTTTTTATTAAATTTCCCTACAGCGTTAGTTCTCTGATATTGCCAATGAAAGCCGACATACAGGTGGGGTTGGGGTTGCAAATTGGCGAAAATACTCCAGAATGTGGCCATAAAACACACTTATCCCCATTAACTATGAATGAGCGTCTTTTGAGTATGTTTGAGTAGGTTCTTGTGCGAATCGTCTATACCTACATACATATGAGTAAATACTCCTAAATCTGGGGTTGAAATTATTCAAATTGTGCAATTGAATTAGTGAAAAGTCTTGGTCATGAAATAAAATAATTTGAAAATCAATTGAAGATGGAATTTCATTTGGTCATGATTGAGTAGGGCTATAGAATCGGCAGGAAAAGAAAGAAGAGAAGCGTGAACTCCCCCTTAACATTTACGTTTCATGTATTTGTTGGTCGGCCGGCTAATAGTCCACCCTGAATAAGAGGAGTAGACTTTCTGAATGTTGTGTCTAACCCACTGGAACTTCCGTCACAAAATTTGAGTCATGGCCTCCTTTCTCATTTTGTACTGAAAATTGCTCAATAGATATCGATTGAATCGATTTCGTTGGAGAGATAAATATTTTTCAAAGTAGAGGGTGGAAAATGTTCAGTTCAGTGTGGGGTTTAATATGATAGACGAACAGAGAATTTTGTACATCCTAATCATTTGTTGTTTCCAAAAAAAAAAATATCCTAGATTGAACTTAAGTTTAATCCTCCTTACACCCCTCTATGTAGTTATAGGTCGCGTTGAAATTATGAGTGGGTCTGGGCGGTGTTTCGAACTAGGTGATCAGTGTTAATTCACACTTGTCGACCCAACTGAGAAGATAACGACTGGCTAGTGAGCTAGATAGAGAGTGTGACTTTTTTCTACTGGGTCATTCCTCTGGTTCAGATTCAAAGTTATGAGAACGTGGCTATTTCTACAAAAACACCACATAGCTTTATCTGAAGCCTATTTTTGATATATGTTTACGTTCCGACCTTTACGAAACGGATGCTCTTTTTCGGAAAATATTAAAACCAGATACAGCTTTAAACAGATATTTTTTAAGACCCAACAACGGCAATACGATTTTCGTAGCATTAAGTCTGCCGTTCATTTCAAAGATATTTTGTGCCGTGTTCAAATCTCTTTCATCCATCCATCCATCTAGACATCATATCAGGAATGTGACGACAATCGCTAGATTGGCAAATGGACACAAAAAAATGGACTACAAAAAACTGACACGAAACAGACAAGGTACATGCGTTTTTCTGACTGTGTCCAAAATAGTAATTACACATGGGCTAAAAAGTCAGTGCCGTTTTATAGTAAAACACAAAATTTTTGCAAAATTCAACTTTATTTATCAATATAGTTGCCTGCGAGGGCGATGCACTGATTGAAACGATTTTTTAATCTTTCGATACCAGTTTTGTAGTACGATTTCGGTTTAGCCTCAAAATAGGCCTCTGTTTCGGCGATTACTTCTTTATCGGTCTTAAATCTCGTTCCGGCGAACATTGTTTTGAGGTCTGCGAACAGGAAATAGTCGCTGGGGGCCAAATCCGGAGAATACGGTGGGTGGAGAAGCAATTCGTAGCCGAATTCATTCAATTTTGCCATCGTTTTCATCGACTTGTGACACGGTGCATTGTCTTGATGAAACAGCTATTTCTTTTTTTTTCGTTTTTCTGCGATTTCGTCCTTCAAACGCACCAACAACGCAATGTAATAGTCGCTGTTGATAGTCTGCCCCTTTTGGATATAGTCGATGAAAATTATTCCATGTAAATCTCAAAATACGGATGCCATAACCTCGCCAGCCGACTGTTGAGTTTTTGGTCATTTTGGACAAGCTGACTGGCGACTTGACTCTGGTGTGAAGTGATGGAGCCAAGTTTCATCCATTGTCACATACCGACGCAAAAATTCGGCTTTATCGCGGTTGAACAACTTTAAACACTCCTGAATCATCAACACGTTGTTGTTTTTGGTCGACTGTGAGCAAACGCGGCATCCTTTTTGAACAGATCTTTCGCATGTCCAAATATTCGTGTATGATATATCAAACACGCTCTTTTGATATTATCAGAGTCACTTTACGGTCATTCGTAATCATTTTGTGGACTCTTTTGATGTTTTTATCTGAAACAGCCTCTTTTGGACGTCCATTGCGTGCATCATCTTCGGTGCTTGTATGACCACTTTTAAATTTTTAAATCCACTTGCGAATGGTTCGTTCGGCTGGTGCAGAGCCTGGGTAACACTTATCAAGCCATTTCATTGCATCGGCTGCATTCTTTCCCATCAAAAAGCAATGATAAATCAACACACGAAATTGCTTTAAATCCATTTTTTTTTTTTTCACAATAACAAAAGTTACTTCACTCACAACGCTATATCTCGAGAACAAATCGTCCGACAGCTGTCAAATTTATACACGTATCTTTTGAAGGGTGGTACTAACTGAAAATGATATGGATGTAATTCAAGTAGTACCCTCTCTTAGAAACGGACTTTTCAGCCCATGTATTATATAAAATAGATTTTTTTCCGTGACAGGATCAAAAAACATTTAAATTACTCTTTCGATGTGAAACAGTAATGATTTTCTGGATCTCCTTCCATTCTATCGAATCATTTCAGAGCGGTTAGAATCATTACAAGCGGTTGGAAAAGTCCCAAGATTAACGCATAAAAACACAATTTTTTGTCGAAATTCGATTTTATTCAGCAAAAAAGTCTGCTTTTAGAATGACACAATCATCTCAGAGCCACTTTAACATTTCTATGTCTTTCTTGTAGGGATCACATATTCATTGGAGCCATATCTCTTTCCGACGAGCATTTTTTTTTAAGATTCGGAAACAGATAATAGGATCCATGTCTCATCCATTGTCACATACCGCAACTCCAAACAGCGCCCTGAATCATAAACAGCTTTCGCATACCCAAATATTCGTGCTAAATATGATGTATACGGCCTATTAATATCTTTACAATGACAGTTATCTCATGCACTTTCGCTTGTTCAAAACGATTTTGTGGATTTGGGCGCCCAAACATTATTTGTGCCTGTACGACCGCTTTTGAATTCAGCAAAGCAATGACAAATGGTTGCTTTCAATGGTTTTAACGGTATTCTTTTCTAAAATAACAGCGTTTTATCATCGTACGAAACCCGTTTTTTTACATGGTTTCGTAAATATCTGAAGGTGCATCATCACTAAAACTTCAATATCTCCAACGAATGGTCGAAATGCCATCAAATGTTGACAAGTATCGGTTGAAAGTTGGTAAGTTATTAGAGTCATCATCTATGTGTCAGACTTCTCGCAATACCTTACTTATGCAGTTTTCCATTTAACCTAATGATTAACGATTTCAAAAAGGTTTTAATTGGGTTTTCCATACTCGTAAGGAAAGCCTTGTTCAAGAGAAATATTCTTATTACATTTCTCGCATACTTATTCTGCCCAACGCATGTCCCCGCTGTTCGATTAACAGACAAACTAGATATGATCGAAGGCGGTATCAAAAATCACCGATCAATGGCTATGAAACTGGTTTTTCAACATGAAAATTACATTGTCGGCGCAATCAGATATATTGGAACGATTTAGATGAAATATGGAATGGCTTTCATTGGTGTAGATTTAAACAGACGCATCGAAGAATCAAACTTCAAAAAAACTGCAAAAATAGTAATAACACTCAGCCCTGTGTATTAAAAGGCCGGTTCCGCATAATTGAATAATCATGGTGGTGGAACGATGCGACAAAAATGAAACAAAAGACAGCCTTTCAAGCTGGGTTGTATTAGGTGCGCCAACTAAGTTGTCTCAATAGGTGGCTCCAACAGTAAGTGCTGGTCGATTTTGACTTATCCAAGGAGTTAAGCGACAAGCCATTTCCAAGCGATTGCATGCGTTGGAAATGATTCAAAAACAGGAAAATTGGGTTCCTTATGATTTGAAGCCAAAGGACGTTGAACGTCGTTTTTTCGCCTGTGAACAACTGTTCCAGCGGCAAAAAAGGAAAGATTTTCTTTATCGCATCTTTACGGGTGATGAAAAATGGATTCATTACAGCAACTCAAAGAGAAGAAAATCATGGGGACTGCCCGGTCATGGTTCTACGTCGTAGGCTCGGCCGAATTATTCACGTATTACATATAAAAAGTCTCCGCGGTTTTTTGGTACAATTTCGAAAAAAAAAATTTTTTCTTTATTCAAAATCAATTTCAATCAAGTACATATTGGCCATTATTATCTATGGCCTTTTGCCATTTTCCGGGTAGCTTCATAATTCCATCGATATAGAACTTCTGTGGTTTACCAGCGAAAAACTTGGCCAAGTGATTTTCAGAGGCTCAAACACCATCAAGAGAGTTTTGCAAAGACCGAAACAAATTGTAATCAGAGGGTGCAAGGTCCGCGCTATACGGTAGATGCATCAAAACTTCCCAACCAACCTCCCTCAATTTGTTCCGGGTCATCAAAGATGTGTGTGGCCTAGCATCGTCATGATGGAAGACAACTCCCTTCCTGTTGGTGAATTATGTTCGCTCTTTCTTAAAAGCTTCGTTCAAACGGTAGAGTTGTGCACAGTAGAAGATCGAATTGACCGCTTCGCCACGTTCTAGCAGCTCATAATAGACAATTCTCTTCCAATCCAACCAAACACTCAACATAACCTCATTTGTCATCAATCTAGGCTTTGAAGTCGTTTGTGGTCGGTCACAGTTGGATATTCTCGTATTTAATCCATTTTTCATCGCCCGCAACAAATCGCTTCAAATCGCTTTTCACTGATGGTGTTTTCGGTCAATTAAATTTCTTTGCGTTAATTCATGAAGCACCCAAACATCGCGCTCCTTTGAGTAGCCTGCTCATTTTAGATGATTCTAAGCTGTCATACGATTGATGTTTAGTGCCTCCGCTATCTCCAAACAGCTTCCGTGCCGGTCTTGCTCTATCAGTTGCAAAATTTCATCGACTTTTTCAGTGACAGGCCGACAAATGCGAGGTGCATCTTTGACAAAATAAAATTAGTGTTTCCAGATAAATAGACATCAACACCATCTAGTGACAAAAAACTGCGGAGACTTTTTATATGACCCGATATATTCACGCTGGGAAGGCTATGCTGTGTATTTGGTGGGACCTAGTCGATGTTATTTATTATGAGCTGTTGAAACCCAACGAAACCATCACTGGGGAACGCTATCGACTTCAATTGATGCGATTGAGGGGAACACTATGCGAAACAAGACCACAATACGAACAAAGGCACGTAAGAGTAATTCTACAGCATGACAACGCTCAGCCTCACGTTGCCAAGCCTGTTAAAACCTACTCTAAATGGGCCCTGTTTAATCGAAACCCGGAGAAGTTCCTGCGTCGTTTCGTGACCGTCGATGGGACATGTATTCATTGGTACACATCAGAGACCATAGAACAATCAAAACAATGGGTTTTACCCGGTGAACGTGCTCCAAAAAAGGCGAATGACCACAATTGTTTAGGACGCGCGAGATGTGATCCACGCTAACCATTTGGAGAAGGGAGAAACAATCACAGAAGCTCCTCTTCCACCACGATAACGCACCGGCTCACACCTCCGCAATCCCTTAACATTTACGTTTCATGTATTTGTTGGTCGGCCGGCTAATAGTCCACCCTGAATAAGAGGAGTAGACTTTCTGAATGTTGTGTCTAACCCACTGGAACTTCCGTCACAAAATTTGAGTCATGGCCTCCTTTCTCATTTTGTACTGAAAATTGCTCAATAGATATCGATTGAATCGATTTCGTTGGAGAGATAAATATTTTTCAAAGTAGAGGGTGGAAAATGTTCAGTTCAGTGTGGGGTTTAATATGATAGACGAACAGAGAATTTTGTACATCCTAATCATTTGTTGTTTCCAAAAAAAAAAAATATCCTAGATTGAACTTAAGTTTAATCCTCCTTACACCCCTCTATGTAGTTATAGGTCGCGTTGAAATTATGAGTGGGTCTGGGCGGTGTTTCGAACTAGGTGATCAGTGTTAATTCACACTTGTCGACCCAACTGAGAAGATAACGACTGGCTAGTGAGCTAGATAGAGAGTGTGACTTTTTTCTACTGGGTCATTCCTCTGGTTCAGATTCAAAGTTATGAGAACGTGGCTATTTCTACAAAAACACCACATAGCTTTATCTGAAGCCTATTTTTGATATATGTTTACGTTCCGACCTTTACGAAACGGATGCTCTTTTTCGGAAAATATTAAAACCAGATACAGCTTTAAACAGATATTTTTTAAGACCCAACAACGGCAATACGATTTTCGTAGCATTAAGTCTGCCGTTCATTTCAAAGATATTTTGTGCCGTGTTCAAATCTCTTTCATCCATCCATCCATCTAGACATCATATCAGGAATGTGACGACAATCGCTAGATTGGCAAATGGACACAAAAAAATGGACTACAAAAAACTGACACGAAACAGACAAGGTACATGCGTTTTTCTGACTGTGTCCAAAATAGTAATTACACATGGGCTAAAAAGTCAGTGCCGTTTTATAGTAAAACACAAAATTTTTGCAAAATTCAACTTTATTTATCAATATAGTTGCCTGCGAGGGCGATGCACTGATTGAAACGATTTTTTAATCTTTCGATACCAGTTTTGTAGTACGATTTCGGTTTAGCCTCAAAATAGGCCTCTGTTTCGGCGATTACTTCTTTATCGGTCTTAAATCTCGTTCCGGCGAACATTGTTTTGAGGTCTGCGAACAGGAAATAGTCGCTGGGGGCCAAATCCGGAGAATACGGTGGGTGGAGAAGCAATTCGTAGCCGAATTCATTCAATTTTGCCATCGTTTTCATCGACTTGTGACACGGTGCATTGTCTTGATGAAACAGCTATTTCTTTTTTTTTCGTTTTTCTGCGATTTCGTCCTTCAAACGCACCAACAACGCAATGTAATAGTCGCTGTTGATAGTCTGCCCCTTTTGGATATAGTCGATGAAAATTATTCCATGTAAATCTCAAAATACGGATGCCATAACCTCGCCAGCCGACTGTTGAGTTTTTGGTCATTTTGGACAAGCTGACTGGCGACTTGACTCTGGTGTGAAGTGATGGAGCCAAGTTTCATCCATTGTCACATACCGACGCAAAAATTCGGCTTTATCGCGGTTGAACAACTTTAAACACTCCTGAATCATCAACACGTTGTTGTTTTTGGTCGACTGTGAGCAAACGCGGCATCCTTTTTGAACAGATCTTTCGCATGTCCAAATATTCGTGTATGATATATCAAACACGCTCTTTTGATATTATCAGAGTCACTTTACGGTCATTCGTAATCATTTTGTGGACTCTTTTGATGTTTTTATCTGAAACAGCCTCTTTTGGACGTCCATTGCGTGCATCATCTTCGGTGCTTGTATGACCACTTTTAAATTTTTAAATCCACTTGCGAATGGTTCGTTCGGCTGGTGCAGAGCCTGGGTAACACTTATCAAGCCATTTCATTGCATCGGCTGCATTCTTTCCCATCAAAAAGCAATGATAAATCAACACACGAAATTGCTTTAAATCCATTTTTTTTTTTTTCACAATAACAAAAGTTACTTCACTCACAACGCTATATCTCGAGAACAAATCGTCCGACAGCTGTCAAATTTATACACGTATCTTTTGAAGAGTGGTACTAACTGAAAATGATATGGATGTAATTCAAGTAGTACCCTCTCTTAGAAACGGACTTTTCAGCCCATGTATTATATAAAATAGATTTTTTTCCGTGACAGGATCAAAAAACATTTAAATTACTCTTTCGATGTGAAACAGTAATGATTTTCTGGATCTCCTTCCATTCTATCGAATCATTTCAGAGCGGTTAGAATCATTACAAGCGGTTGGAAAAGTCCCAAGATTAACGCATAAAAACACAATTTTTTGTCGAAATTCGATTTTATTCAGCAAAAAAGTCTGCTTTTAGAATGACACAATCATCTCAGAGCCACTTTAACATTTCTATGTCTTTCTTGTAGGGATCACATATTCATTGGAGCCATATCTCTTTCCGACGAGCATTTTTTTTTAAGATTCGGAAACAGATAATAGGATCCATGTCTCATCCATTGTCACATACCGCAACTCCAAACAGCGCCCTGAATCATAAACAGCTTTCGCATACCCAAATATTCGTGCTAAATATGATGTATACGGCCTATTAATATCTTTACAATGACAGTTATCTCATGCACTTTCGCTTGTTCAAAACGATTTTGTGGATTTGGGCGCCCAAACATTATTTGTGCCTGTACGACCGCTTTTGAATTCAGCAAAGCAATGACAAATGGTTGCTTTCAATGGTTTTAACGGTATTCTTTTCTAAAATAACAGCGTTTTATCATCGTACGAAACCCGTTTTTTTACATGGTTTCGTAAATATCTGAAGGTGCATCATCACTAAAACTTCAATATCTCCAACGAATGGTCGAAATGCCATCAAATGTTGACAAGTATCGGTTGAAAGTTGGTAAGTTATTAGAGTCATCATCTATGTGTCAGACTTCTCGCAATACCTTACTTATGCAGTTTTCCATTTAACCTAATGATTAACGATTTCAAAAAGGTTTTAATTGGGTTTTCCATACTCGTAAGGAAAGCCTTGTTCAAGAGAAATATTCTTATTACATTTCTCGCATACTTATTCTGCCCAACGCATGTCCCCGCTGTTCGATTAACAGACAAACTAGATATGATCGAAGGCGGTATCAAAAATCACCGATCAATGGCTATGAAACTGGTTTTTCAACATGAAAATTACAACATTGTCGGCGCAATCAGATATATTGGAACGATTTAGATGAAATATGGAATGGCTTTCATTGGTGTAGATTTAAACAGACGCATCGAAGAATCAAACTTCAAAAAAACTGCAAAAATAGTAATAACACTCAGCCCTGTGTATTAAAAGGCCGGTTCCGCATAATTGAATAATCATGGTGGTGGAACGATGCGACAAAAATGAAACAAAAGACAGCCTTTCAAGCTGGGTTGTATTAGGTGCGCCAACTAAGTTGTCTCAATAGGTGGCTCCAACAGTAAGTGCTGGTCGATTTTGACTTATCCAAGGAGTTAAGCGACAAGCCATTTCCAAGCGATTGCATGCGTTGGAAATGATTCAAAAACAGGAAAATTGGGTTCCTTATGATTTGAAGCCAAAGGACGTTGAACGTCGTTTTTTCGCCTGTGAACAACTGTTCCAGCGGCAAAAAAGGAAAGATTTTCTTTATCGCATCTTTACGGGTGATGAAAAATGGATTCATTACAGCAACTCAAAGAGAAGAAAATCATGGGGACTGCCCGGTCATGGTTCTACGTCGTAGGCTCGGCCGAATTATTCACGTATTACATATAAAAAGTCTCCGCGGTTTTTTGGTACAATTTCGAAAAAAAAAATTTTTTCTTTATTCAAAATCAATTTCAATCAAGTACATATTGGCCATTATTATCTATGGCCTTTTGCCATTTTCCGGGTAGCTTCATAATTCCATCGATATAGAACTTCTGTGGTTTACCAGCGAAAAACTTGGCCAAGTGATTTTCAGAGGCTCAAACACCATCAAGAGAGTTTTGCAAAGACCGAAACAAATTGTAATCAGAGGGTGCAAGGTCCGCGCTATACGGTAGATGCATCAAAACTTCCCAACCAACCTCCCTCAATTTGTTCCGGGTCATCAAAGATGTGTGTGGCCTAGCATCGTCATGATGGAAGACAACTCCCTTCCTGTTGGTGAATTATGTTCGCTCTTTCTTAAAAGCTTCGTTCAAACGGTAGAGTTGTGCACAGTAGAAGATCGAATTGACCGCTTCGCCACGTTCTAGCAGCTCATAATAGACAATTCTCTTCCAATCCAACCAAACACTCAACATAACCTCATTTGTCATCAATCTAGGCTTTGAAGTCGTTTGTGGTCGGTCACAGTTGGATATTCTCGTATTTAATCCATTTTTCATCGCCCGCAACAAATCGCTTCAAATCGCTTTTCACTGATGGTGTTTTCGGTCAATTAAATTTCTTTGCGTTAATTCATGAAGCACCCAAACATCGCGCTCCTTTGAGTAGCCTGCTCATTTTAGATGATTCTAAGCTGTCATACGATTGATGTTTAGTGCCTCCGCTATCTCCAAACAGCTTCCGTGCCGGTCTTGCTCTATCAGTTGCAAAATTTCATCGACTTTTTCAGTGACAGGCCGACAAATGCGAGGTGCATCTTTGACAAAATAAAATTAGTGTTTCCAGATAAATAGACATCAACACCATCTAGTGACAAAAAACTGCGGAGACTTTTTATATGACCCGATATATTCACGCTGGGAAGGCTATGCTGTGTATTTGGTGGGACCTAGTCGATGTTATTTATTATGAGCTGTTGAAACCCAACGAAACCATCACTGGGGAACGCTATCGACTTCAATTGATGCGATTGAGGGGAACACTATGCGAAACAAGACCACAATACGAACAAAGGCACGTAAGAGTAATTCTACAGCATGACAACGCTCAGCCTCACGTTGCCAAGCCTGTTAAAACCTACTCTAAATGGGCCCTGTTTAATCGAAACCCGGAGAAGTTCCTGCGTCGTTTCGTGACCGTCGATGGGACATGTATTCATTGGTACACATCAGAGACCATAGAACAATCAAAACAATGGGTTTTACCCGGTGAACGTGCTCCAAAAAAGGCGAATGACCACAATTGTTTAGGACGCGCGAGATGTGATCCACGCTAACCATTTGGAGAAGGGAGAAACAATCACAGAAGCTCCTCTTCCACCACGATAACGCACCGGCTCACACCTCCGTAATCCCCACAGCCAAATTGGTCGAACTGCGACTTCTCTTTGTTACCAAACCTAAAAGGATCGCTCGCCGGGAAGAAGTACGAGTCGAACGAGGAAGTTATCGCCGCCACGCAGGTATTTTTCAGACCAACCAAAGTCGTACTACACTGAGGGGTTAAAAAAGTTGCAGCACCGCTGCAAAAACTGTATCGAATTGAAAAGTGATTATATTGAAAAAATTGCCAAAACCTAAAATAGTTGCGTTGACATTTCTGATGCGGGTATTCATCAAACAGCCCTCGTAAGTGCGTCTTGAGCAAGACCATGAACGTTGCAAAACAGTGAAGATTTCTCCTATAGTGTCATTCCATCAGTTCACGCTGATTTTACAGAAGCCAAAGTTAGCAAAGCAGTAAGACGACTGAACAGAGGAATATCCGACCCTTCGTAAAATCTGCGTATTGTCTTCGCCGATTTTTAAAAAGCATTCTATTTACATTAGTTCCCCAAACTCTTATATTCGTTTCGATCACAAAACGTACCCGAAATATGTACGATGACGGTAAAAAGACTGAAATAACCAGAGAATTCGAAGCTTAAGTTAAGAAGCACATCCAACTTCTGTTGAAACACCGAACTTCTGACATGTGCTTAGAAGGAGTCATCGTGTACTGATGGCGATGTTGCACATACCCTTAGCATGGGGTGGTTTAAATGCTGCACACACCGAAGTATTTTGTGAAAGAAAGATGCCACTTAAACTTAAAGGACACGATAGTAGTTCCAACAACTTTAATAAACCATTCGCAATGTTGGACGATGTACAAAATGTAAATGGTTTTTCATTAAAGGCTCCAAATTTTTCCAGTAGGTATTCTCTGAATTCATCCATAGCATCCTTTAACTGATGATATATTTGTGTTCTTGCTTACCTACCATAAATCCATGGAAAGGTATACGCTTCAACGTTTACAAACCATCCAACTTTTTTATCAAGATCCACCTTTACGATTAGTTGGTTCAGGTATTTGATATACTGAAATAGATTCGAAAGATTCACGTAGGCAACTTCACTTATATAATAGTGAATTCCCAGAACTTGAGGAATAGACTTAATATTCTTCGCCTTCACCTGACACAAGTTAGTGCTAGAATGTACCGAAATCGTGTCCGTCGCGCAAGAACAACTGAAAATATTGCTTCTCAGGGCCTGTCGATTTTACGCCAATCTCAAAATTCGGCATATAACAAACAATACTCCACAAACTTGGATCATAAACCTTATAATGTTCAATTCCGTTTACCAATAACTTGCTTAATGGGTTTTGGAAACGCATTATATTGATCAAGAACTTAACCTAAAACTGATTATGTGTGATGGGGTACATTTCTATATCAAAAGCTTTGTTAATAAACAGAATTGTCATATTTAATTATAATTACATTATAATTACCAATTTATCCGAAAATTAAGCGAATGTGGCTATTACATGAATGGAATGTACTACCAAATCATGATCAATGAATTTTTTATTACCAGAACTTAAAAGTGTGGATGTAGACTGTGTTTATTTTTAAGTGACCATGTCCTTGTTTTTTTATGAGAAAAGTTGGCTTCGATTGCTTCGATAGATGTGCAACAAAGGTCATTAAGGTCATTCTGAGGATTTAATGAAACGTTTTATTAAACAAACATTTATGTTACAAAATTAAATGAGATAATTTAGATCTAAGGAAACAGATTTTAAATGTCAACCAAAAATGTCATTTTGAAACTTATTCAAGTCAATGTAACTATCAGAAGTACCATTGAAATACTTAGAAATCCTTAAACAATTAAAACAAACTCTAAAATTGAAATAATCACTGAACTAGTTCGCCTGACGTTTTAATTAAACTTTCGACTTTCATATATGATACAACACTTTAACTCAGGTGGTGCCTAACCAAAACAAAAACAAACATTACCGAAACTATAACTGCCGAATCCTACAAATTTTCCTGGAAATATCGTATGATACAATACTCCGAGTTCTTGTGCAAGTACAAATACAACACCCCTTAACTAAACTAATGCAATAAAACTACGACTATACTTGTAAATATTGTATACTCGTGTAAGCAAGTTACCCTCTAATAACCTTTACCACCCCGCCTTAAACATGTTCCACTTTCTAATCGGATTACACTTGTTGTACAAATTTTTGAAGGTAAGACATCCCCGTTATGGTGGAATACTTGAACGACTGTTTCGAAAAAAAAAAAAAAAACATAAATAAATCTCAGACAACGAACCCATGACCGACCAGTCACGAACACATTTCCAAAACTCCACAAAGAAAATGTTGTTTTCCTTTTGTTTGCGTGCCTTTCGTCTCGAGAAAAATCAAACTTAAAAACAACAATACAACATTAAACAATTTCTTCTCTCCATTTCCCACTCTCTTTCGATGTCAAAACAAACACAACCAAACCGCTATTGTCAAATAGGTAAATGGTTTCCCGCTCTTAAGTTTCATACAACGATGCACACTGGCAAAAACACGCTGATAAATAAGAGCAAGCGTCTGGCAAAACCAATAAAAAGAAATAGAACAGAAAAGTAAAAAAGAACTCCGAAAAAGGGAGTGCTAAACATAACAGGAGTAAAGAAGAAAATCCTGAGGGAAAGACGCCCTAAATAGAAGGTAACTTCAAAGGCGAATTCGAATTTAAATTAATTGTCAAAAACTCACCTTGAATGGTTTTTTATTATCTGCATCCATGACGTTTGCTTTTTGCTGAATTTTTTGGCTGGAAACACACAAATCTCACTGTCACAGTGCAACAATGCAATATACCGTCACTTTATTGGCGTTATTTTCTTTCTTTTCGTTTTGATCTTTGTTTTTTTTTTTTTTTCTTGCCAAATAAACACACACTTTGAAACTGAACACACCACGAGTTAGAGAACTGCCACGAATGCTTGTAACAAGCCCGAACAAACCGCCGGCTGAATTTCGAATAACTCTGGAACAGCTCACGCAGCAGCTATATAAACTGATGAAGTGGAGAAAGATTTGAGCGAAAGCTCAAAACGGGCAGTGATGCCGTTGTTATACTTTCGTACCAAAAGTGTTGCTGCTACAGAGTGTATCTAAATGTTCGTACTATATAAAGGTGGAACAAAAGTTTTGTCATAATGTGGGTGTGCCATAATTTTAGCAAATGGCGTCAAGTGTCTGTGTGCTTTGACATTTATGTTGTAGACAGATAGAAAATTAGTTAACAACAAGCAATGGAGCGATACACGCCTGAGGAACGCGGAATTATTATTACTGTTTATTTGGCCAATTTCCGATCTGTCACCGTCATCGTTTTTCTCGTCATCCTGCACCATATGCACGAATAATTAAGCGTGTGGTTGAGCGTCGCGTGTAGAATGGGTCCACTAGAATTACCAACTCCGCATTGCTCGTTCTGTGGGCGAGGATGTCAAGAGACGTTCGTTGTGTCGAATTTGTGATTTTCCGGTAAGAAACCAGCGCAAAGTAGTCGGACTTTGATCCTTGCGTGGTTCCGACTCCCCTTATCGGTAACCTCCAGCGTTAAGTGGAGCTAGGACGTTCGGCTATATCCCTCTAGTTTTTCGGGCTTGTTTTGTCTTGTCTAAGCGTTGGTTGGCGTGCTCTTTGAGAAAGGGAGTATTGACTTGACCAATTTCGCCGTGAATAAATGAGACTGAGATGGGTAAGAAATGGGATCCTCATCTTTTCCTGAACAGGCTTATCACTTCACCTTTAATACGAAAGATAATGGTGGAATTCGGTGTTCAGAGCAAAGGAACAGATGAGTGTGTCAAAAAAAGGGCAATAGATCGATTCAAGGATACTTCCAGTCTGCCGGTTGTCTGGCCGTAGTAGTGGTTTGTTGAGCAGAGGCCCATTTGTTGGCTGGGACCTTAGAATTTTGATACTCCAGGATCTTAAGAAGCATTTCACGATTACAATAGTCGGACGGGGAGATGAATTTGTCTTAGACTTATGAGGAGTCATATTCCTATCACAAATCCGCAGCCAAATCTTACTAAGTCCGTATGATATTTATCATATATGAAGTACAGATTTTGGAGAAAATATTTACAGCACTTCCATTTTTTTGTGAAGCGTTGGACAACTCGTCGCTGAAACTACGCCTTTCTGTTCCTCTATATCCTGGTGTTGAGAGATTTGGTCCTCACATTAATAGGTTTTACACGATGTGATTTGAAGGAAACTCATGTCTGATTTCTTGAAGCTGACTTCAATGTTGCAGCGCTGAAAGAAGGTTTCTTTTGTGCGGGTCTGACAGACACTGATAGTGTCGCCAAGGCTGATGTTGAGGCCATCCTCTTTAATCTCTCAAGTTTCAGTGCTCGATTATTTAGCTGAGGCCCGGCTTAAGGGATATTGTTTGTTTGGATTAGAATTTCTGCCCACTAAGGAAAGGCAAGTCGATCAAACTTATATACTCGTTTTTTTGTGATGTTGGATGATAGAATGTTGCCATTGTCAATAGATGCGTCAAAAGTAAGCCTTAGCAGGAGTACGCGTATAAGTGAAATTCTACATACTGAGATACCAATAGTGAAAAGAACCTAGTATGAGTGCATTCGTTACTATTGACGTATGTACTCCTATACAAAGGAGGTAATCGGAAGGTAGTAGATTTTAACCGAGGTTAGAAGAACTGGCAACGGTGCATACCAAACAAAGCTTTTGTATACTCGTACTCTTTGATCTAAGAGCAATGTGTATGCCTCATACTCATACACGAATTTATCCACATCAGTGCATGGAATCAAGAAGGTGGACCCCAAAGAACAAAAAAAAAACAGTATTGTCACCTATGGTAGCCCTGTTTCTCGATTGTCACCTCGCTCCACTTCGTCTTGTTGCCATTGTCCTCTTGTCCTCCTCGTCGAAACTAAAATCAATGAAAATCCTTTAAAGTTGCATTTTCGTCAAGTTTCTCGCTTTAAGGACTCACGCATTGTTTGTCCTCTACCACTGGTTGTTGGTTGGCAAAAACCAGGATCCTGATGGCGCGTAAAACGAAGAACGGATGTATTGTGTGTATATCTGTCTAAAAGCACTTAGCAAACTTGGGACAAGACAGAACCAGCCGATTTTTTCCTCCTTCTTGAATGAAATTGTATCCTTTCTTGTTTGGTGTCTTCTTCTGCTCTAATTCTTATTCTTTTTTTTTTCAGTGGGTTAATCTTTTTTATTGTCCTTTTGAATGGGAAATTAAGTAAAAGTGAATGACCTGACTATTATTCTCAGGATTCAGGCAAAGCTGTTTAAAAAAAAAAAAATACAATCCACTTTTACAGGATTCTAAGGGGGTCTTCGAATTAAAAGAGAAAACATCCTTTCTCAATGGAGATGAGCTTAAAAGTATCCTTGAATGGTTCAAGTTCTCCTTTCAACTATGCAGAAAGTGGTTAAACTGAATCCGATTCGGTATCCTTTATGTATGATGAGCCATTTGGTTTTACTTGAGGATTAAAAACTTTTTCAATTTATCGTTAAACAAAGGAGTGTCTACTAGTACTTGTCTTGTTTTTTTTTTTTTTGTACTTTTTTCTATTGATTAGTCAACTTTGAAGTGTTTACAAGTAGCTTTCGATGAGGGGCTTGCCTGGGTTAGCGCACTAAATTGCATTTTGAATGGCTTTTCAGCCGCTCTGCTTACCCAATGTCCTCTTTTAGGGGTGAAATTCGTTACAAGCAAAATGGAATCAGGCAAAATCTCTTCAATTCCTTGACATGCAATTTTTTTTTTTTTTAATAACGTTTTGTTTTGATTTATAGACCGGGAAGTCATAAAATACGAAAGACCTGGATGAGAAGAAACGAAAATAATCTCCTTTGCTGCTGATGTTCTTTCTTTTTACTTTTGGGAAGCACATTGCATTTTTAAAATTACGACCTTCCGAGACTTGGAGGAATTTTTCACAGGTGAGGAGGTAGTTATAAATCAAATAAAATTACCTTCAGTGAATTATAAAAATTAATATGTCTATGGGTTAAACGTGGACTGAGGAAAAAAATGCGTCTCAAAAAGGGTGTGTGGCTAAATTTTACTTCACGCTTAGCCAGATAAATGGGCGGCCAAGTCAGAATGAACGGAGCACCAATTTATTTAAAGTACTTTTCTAATCTTTGAGAAATCATTTGCAATTCAAGTTCAGAGCAACTCCAAAAAAACTTACACTTGATTTAAATGTGCTTTTAAATATGGTATATGTCCTAATGTGGGACTTAAGCGGCGGTCAATGCCGAATATACAAACAGACCCTAAAAAGACCTCAAGTAGTCTTTTTTCTTTAATGGCTTTCAAAACCTGAGCGATTATATGAATATACGCATATGCACAGGTCCTTAAAGCGTTCGCTTATCTATAGTGGCGGTGCTACTCACTTAAGCCCTAACCTTCTGTTGCACATCATTTTTCCGGAGGACTCCAACCTACATATACTCAGATCATTACTCTGTAATGGGATGGAATCAACCTGCTGCCGGCACCTGGACAAAATCACAATAAAAGCACCTTTGACCTTGATCTAAACCTTCACACAAAAGTGGATATGGGAAGAACATGTATTATTTGGCAGCGAAGAACATATAAAGCAGCACTATTGCTGAAAAGAAATCTGAAGACATCTATGGCACGATTAAAAAAGATCTTTAGGTAAGGACAACTCACCGAAGAGTGGTTCAACCAATAGTGGGAGAATCAAACAAATTAATTTCAGTGGAATAAAATAGCAGTTGCTGCTTAGATTAATTTCTTCTCACCTTATCCTGTCATACAAAAATATCACTGACATAGTCAGTGGAACAAAATGGAAAGAATCCAACTATTTCTGCCCCTCTAATCAAACATTGGGTGTCTGGTGTCGATTAGAAAGAACTAAGGATAAAAATAACATCTTTTATCTAGAGCTGTACTCCAGGATGGACCTGAGCCTTAGTCAACATGAATCTGGAGCCAAGTCATTTGAGATCCCTCTCCACTTCGACGGCCCACCTGTGGTGTTGTCTTTACCTGCTGCGTTTTTTCTCGATAATGGAGTTGAAGACTTTCCTAGCTACAGAGCTGTGTCTATCCGCTTCACATATCCCAACCGTCAGAACTGATGACTTTTTTAGCTAAGTTGCTGTACAGCGTAAACACTTCTTTGTTAAATCTTTGTTAAACAGACAGGGTCGTAGACCACTTGAACCACTTTTCTATAAAAACGACCAAGCGCCTCCTTATAATTTTTTGATAAAGTCCATGCCTTTGCGCCATAGAGGAAAGATAACTGGAATAATCGGTATCTAACAGAAGGCTATTTTGCTCAATTGCCAGCAGACCCCAAAAAAGGTATATTTGTTCATGCCGTGGTCTTCATCCCTTCAGTACTTGCAAATGCCTCACAAGAAGTTCACTGTATTTTGCTGGTAATGTCTATGTCATCCTTATATACAAATTGTTGTACAGACTTTTGAGATATTGTGCGTTTGGTGTTGGCTTGCTTATTCCGCAAAATACTCCCAAGTACGGTGTTGAATAAATCGACATCAAAGATCTCGATGGAGAAGCAAGCTTTCTCCATGGTCACACTACCATCACATAAGCCGAACAAGTTTAGCAGGGATACCAAAGCCAGACATACCCTGTCATCGCCGACATCAATATCGGCAATCGATGATGTCGATCGATTGTCGGCTTATTCCAAGATATGCCGTAATGTAAAAATCTGTTCGATGGAGGACTTTCCAGACCTAAACAGGACCAATCAGTTGGTTGGCGATTGGTGCATCTATAGTTTTACAGACAGATTGGGTAAAAAATTCTGAGGTTCCATTTGCCTGGCATACTTTCGTCCGACCATATTTTAAAAATGATTTGGTAGCATCCTCTTCACAGAGTCTTCTTCCACCGCTTTGAACAACTTGCCAGCCAGGCCTTTAGTATCGGCAATCGTGTTCGGGTTGATTTTTTCGTTTTGCCTGACAGCGGAGTTTTAATCGTTTATCGCCGTTTAGGAATCTGCAGAAATTATTCTTTCATGTCCTGAGCTCTGAATGGGAATCCATCACTATGTTCTCGGGTTCATCCTTGCAGGCTGCCATTCGTACTATGCTTTTCCTTCTGGTTTTTAAAGAACGTCTTTCCTTGTATACGGGTAGGGTCTCTCATTTTTCTTTATATTGCACTCGACGTGCGCTTTTTTCCTGCTGTAAGCCGCTAATCGTCTGTTTTCTTTTTTTTTCTCTCTCATTAAGTTCACAAACCGTTCTAGTAATCCTTTGCAGAAACAATCAGTCTGTATCTATGCATGCGCCAGCATCTATTCATCTTCAAACCACGAAATGGTGGTCGGGTGAAACTTATCACACCAAAGGCGACATCTCTGATGTCTTATTTAGAACTTTTCAACTGCCGCCGATTAAGGGACACTCTGTACTTGTACTCTGTTAAAAGACCTAACATTCTACGTGCAGTAACGAATACTTTTTCGCATTTTCAAATAGCATCGGTCGTAAATAGTGGTAATGCAAAACCTGGAGGGCCAGAAACTTGGTGACACCTCCAGGAAACTAGTGGCCGACTACACTGGTGTCATTTGAGGTTCCAAAGCCCCTTTCAGACTTGTGTTTTGAGCAGCATCCACTTCCCTTGATCAATCTTAGCCCTGTTCTAGGTACTCAGTAGTAAAATTCTCGATCGTAATCCAAGCCGTATGTTTTGATGTTTGATGCTTCCTGATGCTCAAACTTTGGTCTTACCAAGGAATGACAACTCGGGAGGAACAAACCATGACAACCAACTTGTCATTCAATTCAACGAAGAGGAGTTGCTCCTGATAATAGTGACAGAATCAATAATCATGGTTTGGAAATATTTTCTAGGAAGTCGAGAATCAGGGACTAAATAAAATCCAGTAATTTTTGACTGATGCATCGATAAAAGCAAACACTATATCCACTCCAAGGACCAAATTATTTTCATAAGACGTTTATTGCCCTTTAACTGCAGAATTCTCCGAACCCTCAAGTGGATTTTTCCTTATGCGCTGTCTGTCTGGGATTCGAAGACAAAGGATTGCTGTAAAACGCGAACTCTTTTCTTTTACCCATCCCTAAACTACATTACATTGTCCTTTGACTAAAAGTCCTTCGGGCACTTATCGCAGTCGGAATACAATTAAAATTAGGCACATTGAAACGAGTATCATTTGCTTTGTTATGATTCATTTGACTTTCATAATCTGGGCAATAAAAGCTAAACTGAAACCTATTCACCCAAGAACTCTTTCATCGTCTATTCTCTCTTCTTAATTATCCTTCTGCTGGGCGTGAGTACATTCATATATGGCTAAACCACCCAAAGACAATAAAGAACATTGCTCCCGTTTATGTGCTGGCACTCGTGTACGGATAGTTGGAACATTCAAACGTACCATCCTTTAAGTTTCCTTGTAGGGTTGATGGCCCTTCCATCAATAGAATAAAACGTAAAAAAAAATATGCGCCTCAGCTTTATCCTTCTTCCTTCGTTCTTTGACAACTTGTCAGAGGACAACTTCAATTCACATTGCACAAATGACTCCAGGGACTCTCTATATTACACATGACATGGGAATGGGATAATGAGCCAGGTAAAACGTCCTTTGCACCTGCACTAAGTGATGGATGTGGGTGCGGTTTTCCCTTATGAAAAGAGGAGCTTAAACTCTCTATAATTTATGTCTTTATCATATCTCCTCTGTAAGACTATAAATTCAAAAAAAAAAAAAAAAAAAAAATCAAAAAAAAAATCTTTACAACTTGGTTTTGTTTTACCGAAAAAAAACTCTCCAAGGATAAAGCAAAGCAAAGGATCTTCGAACGCAAAAAAAAAAAAATAAGAAAATGTGTGCATTTCAAAAGTAAACACAGATTACGGTTATGCTGACTAAACACACACGCATACATCAAAAACTCTAAAGCTAAGGGCGAAGGCAATACACAGCACACAAAACACAGCACACACAAGCCCAAAAGAGGAAAGTAGGTCAAATTGCAAACCCTTCTTTACACTGGGTGGGGGTTGATGGGTGTGAATGTGTCAGTGCAACAACCAACCCTCCGTCAAATTCATAGGGGCCGGAAGCAAATACGTAACTAGCTTCCCTCTAATGACGTAGTAGTTCGATTCGGGTGCAACACACTATTCGTAAGTTCTCGTCATCCTTCTTCGTAGCTCGGTCCGTCGGTGTAAATCTTTTATGTAAACGATTATAGAATCGAGTATGCATATGTGTAGTAATGCGAATACCACCATGTTTTTCGGTCATTCACCTACTAAACTAAAGCTCTGACTCTCTCTCTTCAGCTCAAACTATGATTTTAAGGGCATGTCAGCCTCTGACAACAAGGGCTGGACATGGACATGGACAAGACGTTGGGCTGAACTGCAATTTTGCATCCAAAGGACGTTGAACATGTTTGAACATCCTTAGAAATAAGAATAAAATTTCATATGTAACTAGGTCTGGATGACTTATTTTTTGGGTGGGGGCAAGTCGGGTTAACCTGGGTGGTATCTATAAGTTTTCAAGCTCGGATCTCGTGTACTCCTATAGATACGAATACATAACAAAACGGGAGCTATAAATAGAAGCGCCGGAGTCTATTTTGGGAACACAGTCTCATGCACACCATGTGTTTGGATGTTCTATCTACTGTGTGTCCTGACTTATGAGAGATATAGTTGAAGAGAATGAGAAGCAGAATTCCAAGAGTCCAAGGAGAGCTTATTTGCTAGTGAAGAGTGGTTATTAAGAGCTTTGAATTACAAATTCTTCTTCAGCGTCGAATCAAAAGCTTTTCAAGAAGTTTTTTTTGTTTTTCTTAAACAGAGATGCCCTTTCAGCTCAATTGGACTAAGGTTGCTTGAACTAGGATGCAAAAGCTGACATTTCAAATCGGTTACAGTAGAAATTCTTTTCAAAACAACAGCTACCAGTACCACTGCCAATCAGACAAAGAGCTAATCCGTTGTGTTCCTTGTATATTCTCTTTACTGGGATTTGAGTAAAGGCTTCAGTGACAACTACCTACGGTACTGACACCCAATACACCAACGTTGGGTATCTGCAGTCTAATGCGAGCGTGGGCCGGGTATACATTCCGATGTTGTCATCATTCTCACAGCGAGCTTCGTAGAATGTTTTGTCTTTTACGTTATGCTTAGCACACTAAGGTGTTAAGTAAGTATCCCGTTACGATTCAAAACACGACTAAGCACAGACGATATATGCATCAGACCAGAAACAGTCGCGTGGCCAGTTCTTTTTAAAGGAAAAACGACTTTGAGAACGCAACCCATGGTTGATTATCAAGAAGAACGAGATTCATCAGTGCGTCAAGAACAGAGCCAGACGCAGAAGAGAAAGACCCCATGTAGTAAGGACATAATCTTATTCAAGCCGTGTAGATCCAAATAATTCATCTTGGTAACAAGGACCATGTCTTACCTTAAAATGCTTTACTCTGTCGGAAAGCCGAAAGAGCGGAGCGCTTTGTAGGTTTTCGGTACGACATGTTTTATTCAAGGAAGTTTCTTATCCAGGATGACACTATTATGAATCAAATCACAGCCGGCTTACTACTTCTCGTAAAGAGAACAACATTAATTTTGAGAGGATTGACTTAAATCCCGTTTCTAGTCCATTAATCGTCCATCACATCTATGGCCGCGTGCACTTTATAACAGACATTTCCTAGCCATGATCGTACAGACGTACAGTTACATCATCAGCGTTAAGCAATAGTCAACCAGCATGCAGTGCGTTGTCGATAGCACAGTCAAGGTTACTGAAAATTCCTAGAGCGTAGTCACAGATTTTGAAATGCAGTGTCACAGCATCTTCCGCGTTGGTAGCATGTAACATTTTTGGCAAGTTAAACCTAACATTTTTCTTCCTGCTCTACAACATAAAGTAGGTTAGGCAATTTGATTTCAAGCTCTTAGGAAGCGTGTAGCTATCTTTTCCGATTTCCCGTAAAAGGAAAAGGTCTTATTGTACGCTAGAAATGTAGCATGAAAGTATCTCAGTGCTTTTTAAACCGTGTCGAGTTAGTTTTTCTGGGAACTCTTTTCTTCAAGGACTAGACCTCACATTCGATTCTGAATTCAATTCATCCAGTAATCTACTAAACGTACCTGCTGGATAGCATTAAGTCAATTACTTTCTGTCTTACTGTGGTTACAAATGTTGACTGAGAGCAAAAATTGTTGACAGCCAAGTCAGATGATGCAATGCAATGCATTTACTAGCATAAGCATCGCCGCATTCTCGTAAGATAGATCTCATCTTCTTGGAATCACATTATTGAATGAATTCGGCCAGGTAGCGGTAGTAATGTACCATTGAGCTGTCTGCAGTGACTCAAAGTTAGTTGTTGAGATTTCTATGTTAAGATGGTGAGATTAAATTATGCATCAAAATTCTGGCTCTCAGTCTTTCTTAAATTTACGTAGACTTAATGGTTAGACAAGCTTTGTCTAACGAGGAAAGAGTAATCCTTACTCTCCCACACTGTTAGCAAAAAGATGATATCATCCAAATTATATCACAAGCACAAATTTCTTAACTTTTTAGCCTTCCTGCCAAGACTAGGTAATAATCTCCCTTATTCTAAACTAAAAAATTTCGGTTGAACCGTCTCACCAGTTTACAATATCAAACGCAAAACAAATTGGGTAAAACACAACAAAATAGCTCATGCGCAACCAACTGGATATGCCATTCATTCCCGTAGGTTTTATACCCAAAACAGGAAAAAATTTCCATATGTTCGCACCTAATCTCAGACTAATCAGTCTGTCATCCTTCCTGCTAAAGACAATCCTTGATCTTTGTACTAATTATAGTCTCAATCACTGAAGGTTGTCGAACTTCAGACGTCGCTATAAGATAAATCAGTTGAGACCCCACTACACACAACGTTGAAACCTCTTTGATCACCATCTCATTTCAAGAAGTGGACATAAATGCTTTTGTCCGCACCTTCATTTACTTCATTCTCGGTATGCCTTAGACATACTCTTTTTTTGGAAACATATCTGTGGCCTTCACCGAAATCCGGTAAAAATTCTGAAAATAAAATCAAAATACCCTTCATCATACTATTCACGGTAATGTGCACACCTCTGAGTCTATTGAAGAAAGCCATTGATTTAGACTTTGTCTTGGATATCGAAGTAAGTTGCAAAGAAAATGTTGCAAGCTTTAAAGACGCTTTGCTCATATTTGAGAGGCTGTATGCTTAAGGTGTGTTCTGTAAGGTGTGTTCTGTAACCAACACAATCATACACTGAGTCCATGCTACGGTCGTGAAACCAATTCTGATGAACTGATATCAACTTTACGGCAAAAACGCAACGAGCTGCCAGTATAATCATCACTGACGCATATAGTTCTACCCTCAAGCTGAGAGTGTGAGCATGCCAGCTTACTCACTCTGCATCGAGTATGCATCGACCTTCAATTTACTGAAATTCAATTCAATCACTTGATTCCAAGTGATGATACTTGAGCCTCCTTACGTTTTGTCATTTCCAGTTCGATTTCTGTGTTCCAAAGATCTTTTCACCTGCGGAAGGAAGCTTTGAAAATATTAACGACGGTACAATAACACAGTCATCCAAGCACATATTCTTTGTCAACCGATTAACCTTAAGCCAACTGAGCCAAAAGGGTATGATTTTATTCCTAAGGATATCTCTGTATGTTGTATTCTCATTTCTCTTTTTTGCAAAGAAGCATGCTTACTTATTTCGACGGCGTTGCAGACTGTGGTGGGTTTAGGTTTCAATCAATAAACCATTTCTGATAGGAGTAATTGGCTAACCATCTGCAGTTACGCACTCCAAGATGGTTGGCGTACTCATCTATTTGCGCGCGTTGGCACTCGGGAAAGGAATAGAATATTTTTCAGGACAGAGTTGCCCTAAATACTCGGCCAGCTCAGGTGACCGATGTGCATTTTCATAAGCGGGTCGATGAAACTATTTAGCTCGTAGAGTTACATTATGTAAACCTCCAAAACCCGTCAACTCTCTGAAAAGCTCGACTATATATTTTTTATTTATTTATTTTTTTTTTTTTTTTTATAATCCCGCGCGAGCACCAAGGGATATGAATACTCTCTTACTGGCTTTTCTCCAGGGCCCGGGCGGATGGTGTAGTAGTTTGAAACTCAGGTATATTAGGTTTCGATATTTTTCTCAAAAGTGGTTGTCAAACTGGAGCCAGTGCATCCTCAACCAGTGGGTCTTAGTACGTGCTAGGTGTTAGTTCGTTACGTTTAGCCCAGCCAGAAACTACTCCAACATCAGTGTTATGCCTTCATGTCAGAGTTGACGAAGACGGGATTTTCATATAACTACATACAAATTCTATGAAAAGACTTTTTCAGAGTGTTGCCTCGCACGGGATTCGAACCTGAGGAGTCTATGCATATACCACTACACCACGGCCAACTAATCCGGACTAAAACCACTGATAAGAGCCAATCGGATCGTTGATCAATGCTTTCTAGCATTCACACAGTCCAGGATACAATATCTTCTATGTGAAATTAAGGAGACCAATGCCTTTGCACAGTTAAGAGGACCTCCTCTCTTTTGAGCCAGACATATGATGGTGAGGTTCCATTCATCAGGCATACTATGGTATATTCCGACCAAATCTTCGGTGTACACTTACTACAAATGTGGAGGGGGCTTTTTGGTAAGAAGCAGGTACCAATTATCAATCAAAGAAGTGTGTTTGGACGAAAAAATGGGCCAAAGCCACAATCTATATCTTATAACAATTACCAAGCCATATCCCTGCTTAATATTGCTTATAAGAGAAGTGTGTGTAAGCCATAAATTGTTGCATATTATAGTGGCTTCCGGCCCAGCAATACAACGATGGACCAAATCTTCACCGTAAGGCAAATTCTAGAGAAAACCAACGAATTCCAACTCGAAGCACAGCACTTTTTTATCGACATTAAGTTCACGTATGACAGCATTCATCACCTGGAGCTGTACGTACATATTGAATTTTGCTACGTCACACTTGAAAACTGCCGATTTGCTGTGAAATTTAGCAGCTTCATCAGGACTATTCAAGACTTGTGCCGAATCTCATCACGATTATGCACTTTGATGAGGTTCATTCAACTTTGCGCTTGAACAGATAGTGTGCAGGGCTGGCGTTAACAATAAAGACACAATCGCAGATGACATTGTTGACATCATCGCTCGATCCCATCGATCCATCGTTCATGTATTTGCAGCAATCCAAGTAAAGACTAGAGAAGTTGTTCTAACTGGAAACAAGGACAAAACTTCGCAGTCGTCGGTAGTGTACCTTACTACCTCGAAATTAGTTAAGGAATTCATCTCAAATAACACATTAGTAGAGATACGAAGAAGAAAGATTGACCGTAGGGTCAGTACTACTGACCAGAAAGACAAGATTTTCTCTGTACGACCTTGATCCTCCATACCAGTTCCGATATACGGTGCCGAATGCTGGACGATAGGCAAGAAAGTGGAACAAATTCTGGATATAATTGTAAGAAAAATCGCAGTGAAATCAAAATACTGCAAGGCGTGTGAGAAACTGGAAAAATAAAGATGATACCTGAAGAATATATGGAATGGGCACAAAATCATAAAGATAAGTGCCGTGTGAATCACGATGGATCAGCAGGAAAAATGGAGGTCGATCTAGTTGTTGACATGCAGTTATTCATGCAGAGATTACATGTAGCCAATCGACACAATCAGGATGCGGTAGTTAAATCAATTCCAGGTCCTGGCCAAAATAAAAACACCCATCGTCCTTACATAAATTTGTGTATATATTATTCTACTACATATCTTTTATTTTATTTTTTTAGTTTGTTCAATCACATGGCATATAATACTTTCAGAGTGTCGCACATGCTTGTGGCCTGTGTGCTTTGTGTCTTCATTTAAATTTACTGTTACCTGATGTATAATTACGAGAAAAAAATCAAACAAGATCAGTAAATAGCTCCAAATTGTACGAATACGGTAATTGTTACACTTTAGATTGTTTTCTTTGGTTTCCCTTATTTCTTTGAAAGTTTTGCTTTGTTTTTTTTTTTTTTAGTTTCTTACTTAGACTACGGCTACAAATCTAGATATAAAGACGGTTTTCAGTTACAAAGTTGTTCATATAAGAGTACCATATATCTAATATAATGCGGAAGGAAATACGTTTAGAAGTACGATAGACGGCTCCACATACACACAACATTGACAATAGTTTCATTTTGGTTTTTCATTTCTGTTTTTCTAGTTGAGAACACAAGGTGTCTGCTTTTTGTTTTTTGTTTTTTTTTTCACATAAATTAAGTAGTAATACCCACGTTTACAAAACGCTACAAGAACTTTTCTCCCGAAATGGATTCACCTTTTGGCTGGAGAATCCACTGAGCAGGCAATCTTCGTTCTCATGCTCCGACATGTATTTAATCATTAGGGAACATGCTTCGGACACGGACATTCTTGGAATATCGGCCTCACGTCGTAGTTGCTCATTAATGGCACGCTGCTGTTGTAGATTTGCAGCCATAATGTCCAGGACAGCGGTCTCGGAGAGTCCTATGTTGGCTGATTTTCTTTGCGACAGATTGTAGCTGGGAAATTCAAACGACCGACAAATGGAAACAATCAAATCTGTAGAAATAGAGGAAACAGATAAATTACGTGATGGAGTTAGGGTAAAAAATCAATTTATACTTTTGTTGGACAATGATTTCGATTTTATGATTGGTTAGATCCTTTCCCGGGAGCCAGTAAATATGGAAAAGTGGGTTATTGGAGTAAACTTCAAAAATAGGAATTTTTATTGATTTTTGTTTAGTTTGACCTCTGCCAGGGGGCAGTGGCGTAGATGAAGAGAAATGTCAGAGAGATTAATTGTGTCGGTTACAGGGTGAACCAGGGAGAAGTCGTGGCTTTAATGCATTTATTTTATTATATTTTTTTGGAACTATAACAATATCGTTACTGTTAGTCGTTTGAAAAAAAAAAATATACAATCATCGTTCATGACATGGTGTTTTAAATAACACTTCAGCCATGTGATTGCCTTGGCGAATCTCGAAGTTAGAGACTATTTATGGAAAAATAAGACTCGATGATCGCAGCAGAATGAAGACCACATTAAAGAGTGCACTTTTGTAAATCTAATTAAGTTCCATGAGTCATTTCATCTCGACTTCAAGCTGACCAAGAGCCAAATTCGCGAATGCCCGTCGCAAGTCATGGTATCGTTGTTTTAGTTTCTGCACCAGCTAGATTTTATACGGTTGTAGGCCAGATTTTTTCGCAAAATGTTCCACACAGTTAATCAATTCCAGATCCGAATCTTTTGTCACAGAAAAAACGTATCATTCTTGTTTGTGTCCTGTGGCTTAATACTTTTTTCCGAAGATGGATTTCCAAAGGAAAAAGTGCCTACGATCATATTAGTAGTAGCATCCACAATATTAAAATCAGTTAGGATTCCTAAAGGAGTTGTTAAAAGACCGCCCCAATTGGCTTTCTCGTATTCCAATACTTTCAACGTCAGGTATTCTCTTGAGCCCATTTGCAAGTTGTTTTCGGCAGCAAAGATGCCAATGCACCGTCCGTCGAGTGTTCTCTGTGTATGTAATATATTCAAATCAGCCGCAATAAAGATTTCAGTATTAGGATACCAGGATACAATTCTTTGTATGCAGTCAGACAAGACATCGAACTCGTTGAAGGTTCAGCTTCTATTATGGAAAGAGTAGTAGATGATTTGCTGCGTAGATGACATTTTAGTCACTCCGTATTGGAACAGAGTTTACATTGTGGTGGAGTTTGGAGTTTGCAACATCAGTACGCACATTACGCTTGTTCCTATCAAGGTAGTTTCAGATCAGAATGATTTATTTTGGATTGAAATACGTATAATTGAAATCGTTAGCAGGAGTGAACGCGCTGGATTCAATTTTTCATAACTTTTCACATAGGTCAACCAATATTTCAGCAATTTCACATCGAATGTTCGCCTCTAACTCATCTAAATTTTCTGCCTATTTTGCATAGATTAAAGGCTTAATGTAGCCACGAAGAAAAAATGTAAAGGTGTTAAAACGCACACCAATTGAAATATTCCCCTCACTTTTTTCGCTATCTCACTGGCATGGCAAGATTGTGGATTGAATAATCTGATTCGAATTCGTTCACTAAGCGCTAAAATGGGACGATTAACACGGCCGAAACTTGAAGTTAATGCACAATTAGACAATCTCGAATGCAAATAAGTTTGAAAAATCCTCTAAATGAAATAATGTAGAAGAATACTTGCATTCCTGGTCAGCTGCTTCCAAAAACTCTTACAAACAATGTCTTTGAAAAAGAAATCGTCCCCATTTGCATTATCAAAATTGCGGCAAATATCTTACCACCCTCCTGACAAAGAAAACCCAACGATGGTATAACAAACTTTCATCCTTCTCTTCCCATTTCTTTAGAAAAAGACAAAAAAACATACTCAATTGCAAATTGAATCTGTCAAATACAGCAGAAAAAAGAATCTTTTTTCCTTGGGTGTGTATGGTTTGAGAATAATTCTTTTTTTGTTTTTTTTTTTTTTTCAAAAATAGAAATTTCATTTCTGTGCTTCCAAATTCCAATTAGAAATTTTAAGTATTTCCTAAGAAACAATTTTCAAAATTCAATTTTTTACTTGCAATTCGCACATAAATTCATTTTCAGCACTCATTAAGTTGTTACCCCGAACACAAGTTTGTTAATAAACTTTCCATCATAGGCCTCTCAGAGACAGCCGTTATGGACGTCATGTCATCCACACTGCAGCAACAACGAATGATTGTCGAGCAATTGAGACGTGAGGCAGCCATCGAGCGACAGACCGTCTCGGAATCCTGTGCAAAAATGATGAAGTACATCACCGAACACGACCAGGAGGATTACCTACTAACTGGTTTCACTAGCCAAAAGGTGAATCCATTCCGTGAGAAAAGCTCTTGCATAGTTCTCTAAGTGGCAGGTGGAGCCAAGTGGTTGGTTCATCATCGCACATCGCCATTTTTATACTAAGAATTTATTTGTATCTGCATATACATAACTATTGTGTATGTCGTAATAACTATGACGTATTCTACACTAATTAATTTTTCCTTCTCAAAAGTAACTATGATTCATCGAGTCTATTTAATTTGTATCGATTGCTACTAGAAAATATATGTTTCGTTTAAATGTGAGCAGTTAGACGGTGTGTTTTTTTGGTTTCCCAATTAACGTGATCTGTGTATGTTCTCCTGCAAATTCATGGGGCGATTGGGGTTTTGCATCAAATTTAAGTACCTACTGGCGAACGTTTTTTGAATAGAAGAAAAATGGCCGAGAAGGCATGAAACACCGTGTTTTCCTTTGACGCATGTGCAGTACGGTTCCTACAGTTACGAGTAATAGGCTGGCATGTGTACCAAGAAGATGTAACTTCTTATACTGCGGCAAACAAATATATTCAGCTTCGTTTAAATTCAACCAACGAACCAGAAAGTAGAAGCCAAGGTAGAAGCCAAATCGCTTACGCTTACGACTTGCGAACCCAGGGCGACTGCAAATGATTTCATAACAACAGTGATGTAGCAATTGCGTAAAAAATCAAACGGCCAGAAACGAGGAATTAGTAACCCACTCACAAGTCGCACGCATGACTAACCATCCAATCAAGGTAACAATGCCAATTGGAGGAAGTGTTCGAAATTTGTGGTAGTGCGGTTAGCACATAGGTATGTTATGTACTTACCGGACTACGGGTCAGTTCTTTGCTGCGTGGCGATTGGTCGCAAAATTGCTAACTGTCCTATAACTTGGATTTGGCCAACAATGAAGCTCGCAGCGAAGTACTTACCTTACCTACCAGTGGAGGTCGTCGGTAACTATAAAAAAACCCTTACTCATGCGAACTAAAATGGCGAGGGTATACCAGGGCAGAAGCATAATACTGGCCTACTCCATTATAGGGCTCACAATCTTATATGGAAGTGACGAACCAAATAATGGTCGCTGATAAACATTGGTTCACTGTTGACCACCCTTGCGAATCATTAAAGAACAAAGACCTTCAGATCTGCTTAGGCCACGTGCAGCCAAGCAATTAGTAGAGGCACCTACCTACCGCTATCCAGGAAGTGCGATGGGATGTGCCGGACGGATGCAGATTCGTCATATGGGGCAGAATAGGGCAATAATTCTTGAGGTTCCCACACATGAGCGAATATATTATGACCAGCATTAAAGTTAAATTCGCTAACATAAGCCTTATACGTGACCATATCCCTACGGAAGACAAGCTCCTCGATAAGACTTATGAGCAATGTTCCAAGGAAAGCAAGACATTTGGTAAGCATAACTTAACGACATTTGCTTGGCAACGGATTTAGGCTTGGACGAACTCCAAGTGAGCTCACTATAATAAGCACACAGTTTCATCTCAAAATACATAAGGAGACATGACGGTCTACGAATCATGAAATTCTAAATCAGATTGATCACATTGCGTAAGATATGTCTCCAATGTTCTGGACGTCCGAACATTCCGCGCAGCCAACATTGACTTGTATCACCACATGGTTACAGCAAACTGCGAATGCGGATTTCCCAAGCGTCACAAGAAAGAAGAGGTACTATGAGAAGATACAACGCAGAAAAACTGTAATTACAAGAGACGCCAGTATATTCCCCATACGTATCCCGAAACCTCCCAATAACTTCTATGCCATCCGTTTCAAGTACCGAAGACCAGTATTGGGTTTCACCACCACCACCACCAAGAAATCTCTGGTTTGATGAAGAATGCAGGAAAGCATATGTAGTTAAACAAAAAGCTTTGAATTCGTCAAAGTGGACGCTGATAATGAGTGCTCTTACTAGAATGGACGTACCAAACTACACCCGCAGAATTATATCTAACTACTTCAGGAACAGAAAGCTAAGCTATGACGCCGACGAAGGTACCAAACACTGCAACATTGCAGCAAGTGTGCCACAAGGATCCATTTTAGGTCCCTTGCTATGGACTATTTTGTATGACGGTGTCCTCAGGCTCCCAAAGCTCCCAAACGTGAAGATAATAAGCTTTGCGGACGTTGCCAATCACAAGGAAAAATTGAGTGAAGTTGTGCAGTTAGTATCAGCCGTCCTAATAGAACTGAGAAGAATTGAGCGTGAAAGACGAAAAAAGGTCCAAAATAGAAAAAACGCGGCGCTGCAATGAAGGACGTGAGCCGCTTGTGAACTCTATAAGCAGAAGAGATGGGAAGTTGAGTGTTTGTACAACGGACGGAAATTTAAACAATAAAAAAGAACGTATCAATCCAGGAAGACCCACACAGAAACATGAGATATAGAAGAAGACTTCTTAGTAGAGTCACAGTCGAGGCTGAGAATATGGAAAACTTTCTCTCCAGACTTTATAAACCATTCAAAGTTGACGATGATACCCAAAACTTCCATCCAGCTGCCCAAAACAAAGTAAAGATATTAATGTCTAAGCCTAAACCCTATAAACCTTATTTAGACTTACCAGCCGAGGTATTCAAAGCTGCTGGAACGTGAATACGAGAGCTGAGAAACGAGAGCTGCCAAAGTGATAGATGAGGGCAAAACCAAATGTACGCTGTCAACAAGAAGGAACACGCAACATCAACGAATTGAACAGAACGTCACGGTGGACGGCTATAATTTTAACGTAGTAAGGAACCTTCGTATAATACACGGTCTCGTTTGCGTTGACAGGCTTTGGAAGAGAAAATTCAACGACGAACTAAACAACACGAGCTGCGACATCGTCCTAGTCAAAAACTCTGCGTATCAGTCACACAGTTTAACCGGCCTTATATAGATAGAACATGTAGAACGAATGACCCGCAGAGTCGTCAAATCTAACCAGGAGGGGCAACTCTGCAGAACAAGACTCACCTTAGGTAGCGCGCACAAATAAAAGGGAACCTCAAATAGTTTGGAGTGCCCAACTGGAGTTAGCTAAATATTGGGCTAACTGGAGAGCCATTTTATTTGAGGCCCATGTTCACCCCTAAGTAAGTAAGTTAGCGCCTTTAAGCACTTTTTTGTTCTCCTCTGTCTCCAAGATGTGGGTCATCTGGTGAAGGTACAATTTCTACGATGTTTATGATATCATAGCCCATCCCAGTTCCCATTATCCTCCAGATAGTGCTGCTGATTATTTCTATATTTGTGGCAACGTATCCTTTACAAGTTGCATCGGTTGCCACCATTAGATGGTCGTCAACCTATATTTCAATATCAACTCCATGTTTGCAACGGTCGTCTTGTATGCAATTTTTAAAGCTTCGGTTGACGGTAATGTGATTGAGGATGGAGGCACGTTGTTGATCAGTCGACGCACAGCTGTTCTTCTGAAACTCCTTGTGGTCAAATAACATAGCGTGACTCCAACAACCTGGTGGTTAGCGTTGCAATTCAACTACCCATGCGCCGTTATCATTCCTTGTGTCCTCCTACACCCTGTGGTAAAATCTCATGTTTAGAAGTGCTATTGACTTAAGACATCTCGATCATATTTCACACGACACGACACTTATCTCTAGCTTAAGAGATAAGTACGAGTCCTACCTCATATCCTCGAGTGGATTCATTAGTTTCCTAGTGTAGACCAGGAAGCTTTTGCCAGTTTTAGAGGACACAAACTGGACAATAGTTCTTGTCAGAACCTACACGGATTTGGAAACGTTAGCTTACCTTTTGTCTACCCCAGAAGGAAAATAAATTGCCCTTACCTTTCAATTCATAAAAATAAACACAAAAGCTTCACGTACTTGGTTGAGTTTTATTGTTCTTCGTTCATCAAAGGACTACGCCTTCGATTTGTTGTTAAAAATAAGTATAAAGAAAATTAAATGTGAATGTAAGATATTAAGCGAATAGACAAAAAGAGGAAGAAATGTGTCAACACGGATACATTGAGGAGTATGATCCGAACTAAAGACAATGACATCGAATTTAGCTTTCGTCATCACTACCACCGCCTTGCCTTGGTGGTTTAGGTCCTCCAGCCCTCTTCGCCATGATGATTTGATCGACTTTTAGGATGGTTGTGGCAGCTCCAACAGCGTACTTTAAACCCCAATACTTGCCTTGATACAGGTCAAATACTTTGGTAGTTGTCACGTCAATTGTGTCCGATTGTTCAGCATCAATGTTGAAACCTTGATTTGGTCCCTTTTCCTTGTGGGCTAGGTAGAGTTTGGCAATAGTTTCGGTGCCATTGATGCCACTGTTTTCAGCTAAGGCTTTAGGGAACACTTCAAGTGCAGTAGCGAATTTACGAACAGCATATTGCTCCAGGCCGGGGAGAGTGTCGGCGTATTCAGCGATCTGAGCAGCCAATTCAATTTCAACTGCTCCGCCACCGGGAAGGTAACGTCCATCACGGGTAAGTCCCTTAAAGTTGTTAACACCGTCATCAATGGCGCGTTCAATGTCATCCATGAAGTTGTTAGTGGCTCCACGAATTACAATTGTGGAGATACGAGAATCAGCTCCTTCGTTGCGGAAAGCTACCACAACAGTATCGCCCAATTCTTCAATGCAAACTTTGTCGCAATAGCCGAGCTCTTCTTGCGTTGGTGTTGTGAGTCTAGGCAGGACAATTGCATTCACAGCTTTGCTCAAACGACGCAAATCGAATTTGGAGTTTAACCGAACGCCCATCAATCCGTACTTGTTGAGAAAATGAAGAGCCATGTCTCCTATCTTTCCACCAGCTACAACTACTTTTACACCGGCATCAGACAACGCTTTGATCTGCTTTTCGAGAAGGTTCTCCTCTCCACTGCTAAAGTTCATCAGCTCATCGGCGGATTTAATTAGGACTGTACCTTTGGTTTCTGTTTGAATGATATCGACTGGGCACGAGAATATAGCAACCTTTGCTTTCTCTGCGCTTCCAACCTCACCTTCAACTTGCCGTTTGAAGACCATACCATGGAGAACTTCTGACTTGTACAATCCACTGCCAAGAATCTTACACACGCGAATATTATCCACGTTGAATGTGCTCTTATCTGGTAGAATCGAAACACACGCTTTTGCAATGAGTTCTGTAATGAATTCTTCTTGTCCATACTGTTTGGACATAACCGCAGCATTCAAGCAGTCTTTAACCTTTTGTATATCACGATAATCCTCGATTTTGTGACACTCTAACTTTGGAAGGATCTCCAATGCCTTGTCCAGTGCCTTCTCAAACCCATCAGCGATTTCACTTGTAGTAATTCCTAAACGCAAAAGTTCCTCTGCACATTCGAGCAGAGCACCGGCAAAAATTACTACAAAATTGGTGCCATCTCCTACTTCAGCGTCTTGCATTTGACTAGCCATTACCATCAATTTAGCTGCTGGATGTTCAACATCCAATTCCCGCATGATAGTGCCGGCATCTGATGTCACAAATTGTTTCTCGATGTGATTGATGACCATCTTGTTCATGCCATTTGGTCCGTAGGCCGAACGCATTGTCTGTGCGAATTCTTTACATGCTGTGATGTTTCTATAAACTGCTTCCTCTAGGCCGCTATACATCTAAAAAATAAAATAACACACATTTTAGACATTTTTTCGTGTAGAAAACACCAGATGGTTGATTGAAATTTGAGGTGTGACTCAGATAAATGCGAGGTTTTCTCACGAGGCATTGAGATCGATTCGTATTTCTGAGTCTTGTGTGTGAGATTTTAAAAGTTTTCCAGTGAATTTTCATTTATTCCACTTACCCGAGCGCCTTCTTTTAACATTTGGGAAAAACCCGGTGCTTTTGGAACAGATAAAGCCATTTTTCCTTGCAGATTTCTTCTTCAGCCAACAAACTTTCCACACAAAAAAAACTCAAGAACAAGAGTTTTGATTTTTCTAACCTAACACTCGTGTGAGTCTTTTGAAGTATGACCAATTCACGATGGTGCTGTCAAATGGAATGTTCTCGATGGGAAATTTTCAAATAAGGGAAATTAATCAAGCTTCTACGGTAAATAAAACTTAAAACTGAAATTATTTAAGAACCAAAATTGTTATGCCTTTTGCCAAGATTCATTCGTTAAATATAGGTTTCGAGCTATTCTATTCCGAGCCGATGAAAAATCCGATTTTGGCCTGATATAGCAAAAAGATATTTGGTAGACAGTTTCATTTCCAGTATCTCTTGAATGGCCTCTGTAACTTAGGTTCACTATTACTTGGGATAGGCTGCAAGTAAATTGAATGATGTCGTGGTGTTTTCGAAGCGCAAACAATTTGGTATGCCTTTTTCTCTTTAAGAGCTCTCGAATGAAAATATTCCTTATGAATAGAGCCTAATATTCTTAAACGTAACTTGCTTCAAACCTTTTCTGGCGTTGTATAATCCCCTAAAAACATTTGTAAACGTGCCTACCAATTGACCAAATATTCGCACGACGAGTGTTCCCAGAACGACCGATACAAAGTCAAGTTTGGACTTTCTTTTCAGATTGAGCAGAATGACAAGGGAGAGCGTTCGATGCACCGTTAACGTATAATACAATTTGAATGAAGTCTTTAATATTTAAAAGGATTAACTCAAACAAGGTTCTCTGCCATTGGTACATTGTGCGAAATTCGCAAGCCAGCTTCAGAGGCACAATCTTCCAAAAGTCTGTGTAATTGCTTGCATACGCTTATGACATTCATATCATATAGCAGATGATCCAAATAGAACTTCTTTTTGAAGCATATGTTATTTTGTTATTTCGACAGCTTTTCCCTGCTTAAAATCTTGACCGTCAAATAGTATCATACCTTCGCAGAACAACAATAGAAAATATTGCAGACTTATTTAAAAGTATTGCCCAAACAGTGAGTTTATTGAAAAGAAGTTTTGGTGAAGGTGAGGCACCCAACGCGCCTATTGTACGCAAGTTTGTGCAAAAAGGTTGTCAGACTACCTTGCTTGCAAATACCCTTAACGATGCCCGTCTTCTTACGTTACGTACCGAGGAGAATGTGGCTGCTGCTGCAACTCATATTTCACGCACCACCCTGATGATAATTTTGCACCAAGATCCACGATTGTTGCCTTACAAAGTCCAATCGAATCAGCAATTGAAGACAAAAGATCATACACTTCGTTATCGCTTCTCAGTTTTGGCCTTACAGTAGTTCGAATTTTACGTCGAATTTGGCTCTCTTTTAGAGAGAGGAACTAGTGTATGGTACGAGTCTACTCTGACTGCTCAGTAAGCATGAATGTCTATAATATTGGAGGGATGTCTTGCATTATTTGTTATATTATAAATTTAAAAGACTGTTTTGTGATGACCGTTATGTTCTTTGTGCAGTGATATTGCATCACCAATGTCAACTGATTAGTTCCTACGCTAGTTTTTCAGTTGCAGGTGGCTTGGTAAGGGTCTGAGCATTGCAAATTCGAACGTCTGTGTTCTTTTTGCATTTCGTGAGGCTGACACCACAGTAGAACAGATACCCAGAGCGCCAGACCCATTCTCGGACTCCTTGGACAAAAAGGGCCGCATTGATCCCTTAAAAGATTTTCCACCACAATCTATTTCAGCACTCTGAATAGTCCAGAAAAATCGTTATTGTCTTCCGCTCGAAACACGTTGAAGTAGCTCAAATAAGAAACCAGCCATACTAACTGTGGTCGCCACCGTTGATTCAGTCAAACGTAATAATCTGTTGCAGGTCCACCTTTTTAAGTTCTGTTATTCTGGGAGACACATAAGTTTACCAAGTCAAGCCCAGTTCGACGAGAACAGTACTACGAAGAGGTAAACTAGGCATTTTTGATATGAAGCTGTAATTACACGTTATTCGACACCTCTAGGTTGAAGCCAACCTCCAGGCCCCCGACAACTGTTTTATTCTACTCTAGTTGAATAACTGTTGAGGGTTTATTCATTGCCTGAAGTTGTCTGCTGGTTTACACATTCAATCGAATCAGAAACGTGTAGAGTGATGGAACGACTTTTTGGGCAAATAATGATACCGCTTGGAACGTGTGCTGAGAACAAAAATACAGGGATTAACGCAGCGAAATCATTTTTATATGTTAACCTCAGCGACCTAATGACAGATTACTGGGTATTTCTTGTTTTTCATTTTGACAGATCGCAATGTTAGTTCTCGATTTTCTCTTGACTGGTCGCTTCTGATACTTGTGACATTTGAATGGACTTGGTTTTGCGTCGCTTTCAGGTTTTATATTCAATGCTTAATAAGATTCAACTCAAGCCCTGGCATCGTAAGCATTTCAAACAAATCAGCAACTTCAATTCAAGAGCACTCTACTTTACATCGTCTACTACTAGTGCGAAAAAAGGAAATCAAAGCATGTCACAGAATACAGATGTTGAACAGCTCATTAGAAACTTTAATTCTGTGTGTAATGTCTCATTAAAGTGCCGCCACTGGCAAGCTTTACCAACACAGCCCTCATCGAAAAGCACTCAATCAAAGAGTATGATCTTTAAACTAGTCTCCTACAACATCCTCGCACAGAATCTACTAGTAGAACACTTGCCACTTTACAGATACTGCAATCAAATGTTTCTTAAGTGGAGTTATCGTTTAAAAATGTTAACAAAGGAAATACTGTCCCAAAAACCAGACATACTGTGTCTTCAGGAAGTTCAGTCAGATCATCTCAGTGACTTGGTTTCGATTATCAGAAGTAAACTACCCATGACTTGTGTTTTTAAGAAAAAAACCGGATTCAAAAGTGACGGTTGTGCTATATTCTACAACAACTTTCTCTTTGATCTTGTGTCCGTCGAAGTCGTGGAATACTATCAACCCGGATTCGAGGTAGGTCTTGGACATTGGTTTGACCTTTCTACAAAACTATTTTCGTTGTAGGAATTTCTCAATCGACCTCAAATCGCAGTGATGGCAAAGTTACGCTGCAAATCACCGCTGAATATAACATTTCTCGTGTGCACAACTCATTTGCTTTTCAATCCGCGAAGGGAAGATGTCCGACTAGCTCAGTTAATTCTTTTGTTGGCGGAGCTCGATCGGCACTCTACTGTAACAACGGCAGATGGCAAACTGCAAAGACTACCAATTATTCTCACTGGGGATTTCAATTTTACCCCGGACACGGCTCCATTCGAACTAATTACCAGCGGCAAACTTTGCTACGAGGAGCTCTCTCGAAATACTTTGTCAAAATTAAGTGTCAGTGGCAGCCCGCCAATGGGAAAGCGATTTCTATCACATCAATTGGGTATTACAGACTCCTGCCAGCATATTGACTGCGTTCAGAGTAACTATAAAGAATCAAAGTCGAGGGTGAGTCTTGGAGTACATAAATGAAATCTAAAAACGAAAACTGATCCTTTTGATGTGCAGCTCTATGCATCGGACAAAAGCCGGGAAGAGATCGAAAACCGATTTGCTTTTCCAGTGAAGGATGATACGTTCTCAACAGGAACCCTTACCCATAGCTTGAATCTTAAGTCAGTATACGACCATAGCACACAGCCGGTGGGATCAACTTACCAAAACCGATGGGTCACTGTGGACCACATATTCTCAAGTGACACTGAACATGGACTCCTCAGACCATTAGCAGTGTATCAGTTACCAACAATAGAAGATTGCCAACGTATATCCCACTTACCAAACGCTCATATCGGCTCGGATCATCTAATGCTGTCATCTCTGTTTAGTCTAGGATAAGAAACAGTTCTTGTCAGGACTAATGTAACAGAACAACAGAAGAAAAAACAAACAAAAAATTTATTTGAGGACTGATTTCATTGAAAAACTTTCACAATTGGTTTACAATCGATGGCAATCACTTGACGCTGACGTTCTTCAATGTCTGTGCAACAATATTGCCCTTTCCTGGTACATGCAGCGGCGATCCTTTGAAGCATGCAACTAGTTTGTCATTGGTGTTCAAGTCTGGGGCACAGGTTTCGAAGACTTTCTTCTTTGGATTCAACTGGGCATCGGGGTTGCGTTCGAATCCTTCGCAATGAACCAGATCTCCAGGGACACTGCCCTCCGGTGGGCTGAGCACTTCAACTTTGTCTGGGGTGGAGGCGCACATGACCATGGCTTCGGATGTCACACCTCGCATCTTTGCAGGCTTAAGATTACATAGAACGACAACCAGACGGTTCTGCATCTCTTCTAGGGGTATAAACTTAACAAGACCTGATACAACAGTTCGAGGTTGAGCTTCTCCGCAATCGATTTTCTCCAGGTACAAGCTATCTGCGTCGGGATGACGACCAACCTCGACAATCTTACCAACACGGAAGTCAAGACGGCCGACATCGATCGGCAGCTCGGGCACAGAATTGGCTGTTGAGACATTTGCAGGTTTCACAGGTTTTTCCTTTTTCGGTTTCTTCTCTTTAGGCGTTTTAGTTGGTTCGGCATTTGGTTCATTTGTGCTGACAACTTCTGTTCGAGGAGCTGCTGTTTGTGTACATAATGTCCTTGCGCCAGGTATCGGAATTTGTTTTTTACCATTTTGAGTCTCTAGCCTAATTAATTCGGATAAGGTTTGTTCAATCCGCCTCTTTAGGTCGGTATTTTCCTGAAGCAGTTGCTTTTTCTTCCTTGTGAGTATTTCGTTCCGAACTGCGCCAAACTAGAAGTGAAAGAGAAATGAGCACACCACTGGAGGGTCGGGGAAACTGTACCTCATGTTGGATCGAATTGATTATTTCTTCGTTTCGTTGATTGTTTAGGGCGATCTTCTCGATAGAGCTCATATTTCTCAGCAATTTAAATCTACAAAAAATCGAACTTGCAATGCGGCCAACTGACATTTGGTTGGTTTAATTTGTGGGGCTGGCACTGTCAGATCGGGCTGTTGACAGATGAAATGATGGAGAATACTGGGATATTTTTCATTTCGATTTATTTTCATTGATTTATTTTATAAGGTGTGACCAAATTAGGGTACATAGTTGTTAGCAATTGGACTACTACTAAAATTAATTGGTGTAATATCCGATACAGTTCGCAGGCCCTCTCTTTTTTGGAGTCTTGTCATGGAGAGAGACAACGTCGGATTCGAAGATCCTTAAATTATAAAAGCATAGAAGACCTGAATCGACTTTTGTCCAGGTGGTATACGGAGTTGGGGCAAGTGTCCAGTATTAAATTCTGGAAACCCCAATAAACAGGCTACCTACTACCCTGGGGAACAATAAGGAAACTTCTTATACGTAAAGTCTATAATTACTAACTCGCAAAGAGCTTCAGACTTAGCAGTCTGAATTAGTTCCTGCTGAAAAGCATTGCGTCGATCTTCACGCCCGTAAAACTTCATTGAGAGTGGCTCGCACTATCTTCAAGTGCTCTAATGCATGAAAGGAATGAAAAGGATTGATTATCGGAGTTCAGTCTCTTCATGATCGTAAAAGCCATTTTTTATTTCTGATTGTGTAAACTAAGAATTCTTGTATCGAAATAGATTCCAATTTGCTGCAGCACCTGTATCTCTCGTTTGTTAAACTTGTCTTGTTTAGGACCAGAAAACCAACTTCGAATACTGTATACTTAGAATTGACCCCAACACCTAATTTCATCTTCTGGTACGGATCGGTACGGGCCCAGTTCAAAAACAGTACGGTTGGTCTAGTTACCGGATGCGTTTGTGAACTAACCAGCTATGTTTGCACAATGTGTTGCCACTCACAATGACCACACTTCCTTGGCTACACGTGAGAGCAAAACCTTAAACCAACATTGAAAAATTTATGCAAACGGGCCTCAGCCTGTATCGATCAGGAGAGCCAGGGAAAATAAGGCTCTCTATCCACCCAACATCACGTACGTCAGCTGCAATAATCCGAAACAGGGCGAATTTTTGAAAACCGAGTAATTCCAGCTTTAGCATAATGTACCGTCTTATTAGGAATACGGAATGGAATGGATTTTGACAGAGAAGTATTGAAGTGCAAATGAAAATGTTACAGAGCGAAATAAGAAAAGCTTTGGTTTCCTTTTACTCTTGTAAGAGGGCTGTAGGCGCAATGTGGAATCTAAAATCAAATATGTGCATTGGGTTTGCACCACGGCCCAAAGACAAATTATCTCCCATTAACCCAACGGGCTGTTCCAACTCAGTCTATGAAAAACTTTGTAATGGAGAGAGCTAAATACTGAACTACGTCAGACTGCTCACGCTCCTTCTATAATCAGTCGACTGTCACTTGATTGAAATTGACATTAAACTTGATTCAATCATCTGTTTCCACACAGAAACGAATGGAGACAATGCGATCTCAGTAAATCCATCTCCATCTTTATTTACGAATCTAAAACAGCTGAAAGACTTGAAACAAGTGTTTTTTATCTGCATACACTAATCTCAGCCATTAATCAAGTTGCTACTTGGCTTAGCCTGAAGCCAATACTCTCATTGTATACGGAAATGGCAAAGCAGCACAATATCATACTCTGTTGGATTCTAGGACACTTGGACGTCGCAGGAAAGTAGCATATGTTGAAACAATTAACATATCTTGAAGTGCTCTCTAAAGCTTGTTATACAAAAACTGTATAACACGCACTACAGTTTTGGTGGGATGACCTAGGGACTGATACAATGACACTAAGACTCCTCTTACTGTTAAAATACGAAACGACTTTCTCTGTGCTTAGGAATGGTTTCAGCTAGAAGGAGGACGACAATATTAGATTTCTCTTCAGGTTGATAAAACTTAGTTCTGTCTTCCATTCTTAGATATACGAAATTCTGATATCAATGAACTGGATTTGAAGAATTTGTAGATGTTCCAAAGGATTTGGATGAGTCACGACAGCCAAGTAGTTCTAAAGCTCTACTGAACCCTATCATACACTTCCAAATTAGTTCAAAAATACAAGAATTCCCTGAATGGATTCGAAAAGCTGAATTGAATGAGTATTGTTTAAGTTCCATGCTCAGAAGAGGGTTATTCAGGGCACGGCCGAAATAATCCCTAGTCAGGGCTTCCCCTTGACATTTGGTTTTCATGTGAGCATAATTGCAGATTCGCTCTCTGTGATCCAGGCACACAAAACAAGTACTTTCCGATGTCTCAAAAGGGGATTGTCCTACTGTGCACCAGTAGGAAAGCCTTAAAACTGCCTACCGTTGTCATTAAGGAACACTAAGCTAAACACCTAAGTAGGTATAAGAAAATCAAAGTCCCGCGTTATTGTAAGAATGATTTCGACACCTCAGAGCACTATGTGAAAAAAGTAGACACGATCCCAAATGACCAATAGGTCTTAAATGCAGGAGATATCTCCAAATTCAATGCGCCTTTGGAAGACGAACACATGCATTGGCTATTCCTTATAACGATTTTTGAAGTAGCTGCATAAACTGTGGCGCAATTCTTTCACAGCTACATTGCACTGGCGCGCATCAAAATACAATCATTCAAATTTATAAATTTGCAGAAGCTAGATCGTTATACGATCTCTTAGCGCTGTCACAATGGACCTATAGCTATTCTATCCGTTGCAAATAACGAGATTGTTATAAGGCGTAGTTTGAAATTTATATAGTAAGGTCAGCCAGCCTAAGGGAACGGCATAAACTCCAATGAAAATTTCCCAAAATCTAAATATTTTTTCCCTCTATTTGCAAACGACAAATCTTCTAACTGTCATGTCACACCACCAGCACAATACAATACAATGACATCTTAGCAGTAAAGTTGGGAAATTTTATATTTTTCACTTTTTCACCCACCACTAACCAAAAAAAAAAAAAAAAAGAACCAAAAATTGACAATGGCCGTCAACTTGTGTAAATGAAATGGTGATTCGGGATTATTTAGAATTTTTTCCATTCGCTCTTAATTAAAACAAATTCAATTTTCAAGTGCGAGCAGATTCTAATTTAATTCCTCTTTAAAATTGGAGACATCATCGCACTAAACTTTAATAAATAAGTGTTGCAAGTCGTTGAAAAGTAGCAGGAAGGAACCACGGTAAAAAGCTCCACAAAAGAAGACACGAAAAAAAGCCGAGAACAAGACAATGAGTTCCAACAACAGCAGCAGCAGCAGAAAAGAAAACGAACGAACTAAGCTGATTCAGGAAAAATGTCAAACATTGTTGACTCAGATGCTTCGCGATGAGGACAACAAATATTGCGTGGACTGTGATGCAAAAGGTAATAATTTGATTCATAATATAGAAGAGTATTGTTGACTGCTTTGGGATTAGGGGCGTATCACCCAGTCACATATTGAATAAAATTTTTCATGCGTTTTGTGGCGTTGTATGATTTGTACTTCCACGTAGTGGTTAGCAGTGGAGCTTTGCATAATAAAAAAAACTCTGAGTCCGATAAATCACTGTTCAAATTGTGTTATCTTACTTACGATAGTGAGACGAGATTGTAGTTGCTTTCAGAAACATAAGAGTAGTGCCAGTCTTCACTTGTTCGGTGCAGATAATAGTTGTGGCAATTGAATCTTGGTCTTGTTGGAGAAGAGTCTGGCAGAGTCAGAGAAGCCCTTTGAAGTGTAAACTCTCTAAACATATGTTCAACTTATAGGGATTCAGTCATTTCACGTTCGTATTTGAAGAACAATTCGTTGAAAAAGCAGTGCCTGAGACAGGCAAGAACCAGCCTGAATTCGGAACTTAACACAATTTTTCAATCACAAAAGTTTTGTTTGCTTACAATCCGAACATTGATCTTGCAATGATATCGATTGAAGTAAAAAACTGCCACTTCCTCTGACTTCCGCCACTTCTTATGACGCTTTTTCAAGTTGATTGCTTTTTTGGCTTTTCGCCATGGTTTTGGGATTCATTACATTGAACTTTAATGTCAGTGATCGTCAAGACAAATTGACTGCGCTTACTTCTTCACCGTGTTCCGCGCGTTCTTAATCCTATTAACAGCACACAACAATAATAAACCAAACTTTTTATTTTTTTAGAAAATTTTGAAGATAAATCCCTCTTTTGCAGGTCCCCGCTGGGCGTCGTGGAATCTCGGCGTTTTCCTTTGTATTCGTTGTGCTGGAATTCATCGTAATCTCGGTGTGCATATATCTCGAGTAAAATCTGTAAATCTTGACACATGGACACCGGAACAAGTGATCTCACTTCAACAAATGGGTAATTCACGTGCACGTGCTGTATACGAAGCCCAATTGCCAGATGGTTTTCGTCGTCCACAAACCGACAATGCTCTGGAGAGTTTTATTCGTGCCAAATATGAGCACAAAAAGTACTTAGCACGCGAATGGGTACCCCCATCGCCACCCAAGGTTGATTGGGCCAAAGAAATCGACGAAGAACTGGAGAGGCAAAAACGTAAGAAGAAAGCAGCTCAAGCGGGTTCAGCTTTAGGCATTGGAATTGTCGGTGGTAGTAGCAGTAGTAGCATCAGTGATAGGAAGTCAAATTCTTCGACAGTTAAAACACCATTACCTGCCCCATTGCCAAAGCCGAAACCTTCGAATAGCCCTAAATCGCATCGAATAAGTGAATCGTCTGCAATCAACTCGAATCATAATAATTCCCTTGGTGCGGGGAGTTCTGATCTCTTGGGATTGGCATCGCCCACTAAACCAGCGGGGTTAATGAGCTTAAACAATGATACGCATAGCGACACGTTCAGTGGTTTCCTCAGTGCTGCACCAGTTGCAGCTGGTAGTACACATAATTCCTCGTTGGGCAATAATGAAACGTCTGCGACTGGTGCTAATGCTGGTGCTTGTGGTGGTAATGGTGGAGTAACAAATTCCTTAGCCAAGGAAGAAGAGGACTTTTTCAATCAAACCACCTCACTAGGAATTGGCGGTGAAAAGGACAAAGCCGGCAAATTGACCAAGGACAGCATACTTGCACTATACGGGGCGGCTCCATCAAATAATCCACAATCAAATCTCGGACAATTCAACAGCAATCCACTGGGCGGTGCCTTTAACAATAAACCATTCCCAGCGTTACTTGTCAATCCAAATTCGAATACTGGTGGCATGGGAATGCCCCCCGGTCTGATGGGTCCGCCACAGCCACAAACTCAATTCATGACACCACCGAACTCGGCAAGTATGTACAATGCCCCTGTTATGACTGCGCCAGCAGCGTTCACCTCACCTGCCGGCGGCGGAATGTCTTATCATCCGCAAATGATGGGTGTTCAATCGACTGGTTTTGCTCAGTTCCCGCCAATGCAGTCGAATTATCCTGCAGCAATGGGCAGTGGCGGTGCTCCTGGAATGATCACAGCTTTTGGTGCAGCACCAAGTACCGGTGGTAGTGGTGGCGGTATCATGGCAACCGGACAGGGTCTAATGCAAATTAATCCCGCTCTTAATCAAGGACTTATGGGCATGCAAATGAATGGACCAATGCCAATGGTGCAGTCAACAGCAACGGCAGCTACCTCCAACCTGAGTCAACAATTCGGAAATCTTAACATTGGTAATGTTTGGCAATAAAAATCAAATGCTACCATCAGCCCATCCTCATCTATACCTCTTACATTTCTTCCCTATCTCATAAAATGTTAAATGTAGTCCTAACTTCAATTCCACCAATATCACAAAGAGCCCCACCCGTACCACCTCCACCACTATCACCAAAACCTTCGCCACCTCAACCAACTGCAACTGAAACCCATGTCTCTTTAGGGTATCTTCGTTGAAAATTGTGATTTTTATCTTCCCACAAGTCAGTCGTATGTTTATTTTCCATGTGCAATTTGATTTTGGTTCTCTTCTGTGTCTCGGCATTTATCTTACCAACAATTTTTTCTTCTCGTCTATCTTTCCACCGTGTATGTGTGCGCTTGTAGACTCTTTTTCGCAAGTCCCTGCTCATTTTTCGTTACACAAATGATTGATGTATAGTTAGGTGTGCTTAAGAATCTAATTTAAAAACGGCAAACCGTCACATATCCCTCCACTGGCTAAGCAAATGCTAAATTAATCGTATTCGTATTATTCGTATTCGTATTCGTATTCGTATTCCGGATCCCCCCAGTTATGACACAACACGGCACGGTTAATCTGATTGAATTGTATAAGAGAAACATTTAAAGTTAGGGTCTCGCGTTGTTGAACTTATTTTCTAAATAAAATAAAATAAAAAGGAAACGATAAACTTAAATACTTAACGAAGAAGTGGACGTAAATGATAAACATTAGATGGACAGAGGAAAGTAATAAACAATAAAACAAAATAACAAAAAAGTAAAAAAAAAGTATGAACGTATGTATTAGTTATAAAGCAAATATATTTGATTATTATTATAATAAATGAAAATTGAGAAATGTATTATGAATAATTTGAACATGAAATAAAACGTATGTAAAGTAGGAGGCGGACTTTGTCTTTTTCGAAACTTTTACATCAGGAAAAGAAGCAGTCCTACCACACAGGGAAGGAGAAGTAATATGCGATCCTTATTAAATTAATAACCCACAATTGGGACGCAGGTACTTGGATATTTGTTTTATGCTCTTCCTTTTGTTGGTATTCGATATCACTTGATGGTTAAAACAAGTGAGTGGACATCGGACTGAATTGGATTCGGGAGACATATAGGACCCTTCGGTTTGTATAGGTTCTTAAAACCTTCCCTGTGGAGGAATGTATTTATGGAAGATGATAATTTGATTGATTTACCACCTTGCTTACAGGTGTAGCGGTGAATTAGGGCATCAAACACACTCCTTCATTCATTTATTTTTACACGCCTTCATTTTTATTCTGTCAGAACAGAGCACTCGAACAAAGAACTAGTTGATTGGACAGTTTGAATGTTCCTTTTACTGAAATTGCTGACGCTGGTCCAAACCTGATTTTAAGGAGCGTCATGGTGACTGTTAAAGCCTTAAGTCGCAGGAAAGGCCTTCCATGTTTAGTTGAACCTTTGTGGAATTGAAAATTAGTGCTGGGTGCCGTGACCCTAAGATCGGCAAGAGGTTTTAGGTAGGTCAATTCAAACGAAGAGTGGAATTTGTGCCCTCAACACAGGTCCGACTTGGTATTTCCCGAGAGATGAGTGCTAGTCAGGCGTCAAGCACACATACATCCCCAAGGATGTATGGGCAACCCGTAAACTTAAATGCTCACGTAAAACACAAGAGCCACACAAGTGGCCTGGTACTCAAACAAGACTCAAAAAATTCAACTTTCTTCTTACATTCTAAAACTAGCTTGGAAGTTTTTTCAAAAGGTTAAGCAAGACTTAAAGTGCAGCTTGGCTATGGCTAAAAATGGAGTTGCTTTGCCCCCGCCTCCGATTATTCTCAATATACGATTGCGTATATCTGCGCATATAGATCTATGCGTACATCAATCTGGCGAAAGCAAGATAGTTGCACTTGATATTTCTAAAGCATTTGACAGAGTTTGTCTTTAGACTCTTTTGTCAAAAATGCGTGTTTTTGGGATCGATGACTCTCTTCTTCGATGGATAAGAAATCACCTTTCGGATGGATTGAAGTCTGCCATTCACAAAATAAATGCTAGTATGCCCCAGGACTCCGTTCTGTGTCCGACACTCTTTTTAATCTTTATCAATAGTCCCTTATCTGCTACTTCTAATCCAATTAATTCCTTTGCTGACGACAGTACTCTCTGTTTTTCATATTCGTTCCCTGACTCACGTCCCTGCTTTTTGGCTGTAAAACGGGAACGGCAGCGTATGTTAAACTCATTAAATTTCGATATTAACAGCATAACCAATTAAGGAACTATCAACAGAGTGAAATTTAATGCTTCCAAAACACAATTCTGTCTGCTATCGTAGAGTGAAACTTAGACACCCAGCCATTATCCGTGAATGGCACCTGCATCGTCGAAACCGAAGAACTTTCCATTCTCGACATGTATGTCAGTGACAATCTACCACATATACCTAGGTTTCCTCACGCGATGTAAGAAATATTTTATCCTCTCTGATCTTGCCTCAATATATAAGACGTTTATCCACCCGAAATTGGAGTACAATGCCCACATCTGGTCGGGTGCGTCAAAAACATCTCTACACCTGCTAGATAGAATTCAAAACCATGCGATAAAACTCATACTAATATCAGTCAGTCAGTCAGCAGCTATAGGCTGCTGGAAAAGAACAGCGTTAGCGTATGAGTGCGCGTTGACATATGGGTTCAGGTATCTGATGCAGATAAGATATTATACGCTATATTTAAAAAAAAAAAATAATGGCTTTATAGTTTAGAGATCATGTTTTCGATCATTCTGGTAATCGATGCTGGCGTTCCATTCATCAGGTATAGTTTTCACTGTCCAAATCGCGAAAATATGTGGGTTTCAATTCATATCCTACTCTCTTACCATAAATAGTTCGATAATAAATTAGTCTTGTCCGCCTTTCGCGTGAACAGAAACACCCAATTGGCTTGTATTCGTCGCTGGTTGTCCTCCGAATTTGACTCTATGTGAACAGTCATTTACTACGTATGAAGTCTATGCACCCACCCATTTAAACTCTTATTGGTTTTTCTTTTAACAAAAAGAAAATTTAAATCGGTAGCTACTCCAAAAACACTGATTTTATATAAGACACACATCTATCTGTTATTTTATATAGTGTGGTGATAACAGCTCCTTTTAATCCATCCATCAGTTTTGAACACACCCCATCATATCAATAACACAGCCAACTTCACTCGCAACGGAGAAAATCCCACAGCACAGTGCTGAACGAGAACGATTGCCATCGGAAACCCGATAACAAAAAATCAGTCTGGCTTGTGAACACAGTTCGTTTTCAGATGTCAACTGAATTGGGAGTTGTGTTCGATTAGCTCTCCATTGTGATATTTATGGGCGTTTCAATTAATTTATCTGTGGTTTGTCTTTCAATTATAACGGTTCAAATAGATCCATGTGCTTAATTTAAATGTGTAAAAATTTAAATTACAAATTTTCATAATTTTTTCCATTGGACAATTGTGTTCTTTTGCCCGTGGGAGTGAGTGAGAGGGTAAGTGAAGATTTATTAAAATATTAATTCTGCATGCAACTATACTATTCACACATACGGTAGTTGAGTTGTATTTTGTCTTCTTTTCAACTGTGAGAAGAGGACGCCAACATAGATGGATTGTTGAAGTGAAAAAGAAATGAGTTGATAACTCGTTCAAGTGTTGCCACTGTTACACTGTGTTGAGATGTGCAAATTGTTTTTTAGCACTAATATTTGAAAGCTTTTATTAAAAAAAAAAAAATATATATATATATATATATATATAAATATAAAAATAATTAGAAAAGTGCTTCAGTGTAAAGGGGGTCAATAAGAGCGGTTATCGCTGAATTAAAGGGCAATCGGTTATTTATTTACAAAAAAAAGAGAAAAAAACTCCACTTCGGTTACAGTAAGTGTTTTTAAGATGAACGTGTAGATTGCAGAATGTTTCAAAGTTGTACTTCTGCTAGTAAAGTTGGTGAAGACAGTTGGACGTTTGGCGTTGTCGGTGGTTCTCAGAGAACGTGTGCGAGTGTTGGAGGTTTTCCGTGGATAAATGTAACTGAAGCTGGACGTATGTGTGAATGTGGGAAATTGCTTTGGAGGAAAAGCTGTTGTAGCACGTGAATAGCATGTTTGCCTATCGCTTATCCCCTGGCGATTAAGTTGACGTTGGTGGTGGTTTGCGTTTGTGCAGTTTGTCTGGCTGCTGTTTTGGCTATCTGATAAAGGTGAGCCAACACTTTGACATAATTTTCTTCTTATGCTTTCTCTCTTGAATAAATATAGAAAAAAAAAAAAAAAAAAAAAGTTGAAATATCGTAAACACCATGATAGTTATACTCATATCGTGCAGCGGAAGTTGAGATCTTCCGGTTGGAAGCGCAAATCTAGAGATGAATGTACCGAAGTACGATCGAACGTGAGGCTGTGGGTGTACGAATATTTGCTAGTGTATGTGAGGGTTGCATTAGTTCGGTCTTCATTGGGGGTGGTGTTGCTGCTGCTCTGCACCCTGAACTTATTTTGATATAAATCACTCGATTTGCTTATCGACGCGAGTGTAGAGAATGTCTACTTTTGATTTCGTAATGAGAAGGTTGTGGAAACTGTTCTATACGGTGAGACGCTTTGCCATTTCGCGACTTGCTACTATGACCTTGTCGCCCAATATACTCATGCATACGAATACCTACCCTCTGGGGGATAATCTCTATTAACGTCTTTCCCTCGATTTCTCTGTCTCTCATTCGATTTGTCTGAGTTTACATTTTACATAGGAAAAACGTTGCATGTGATGCGAAGCGATGGTGAGAACATTTTAAATGAAAAGAGGCATTCAAGCAAACGAATGTCTCTTAATTAATTTGTTTTTGCGGGGAGCGAGCGAACGAGTATTTATTTTTATTTTTTTGTTCGTATTTTAATTTTGATTTTGTCTGATAAAAGGTTAATGAGTGAATTGAAGAGCTGGTGCTGGGCGCCTCTGCTTGAATCATTTGCCAAAGTTATGCTTCACAAAATATTTGGAGTAATTTCTAATCCAATTAGTGGAAAAGTAGACTTCTAAAGTGGAATTTGGAATTTGAAAGGGTTGTTTGAGTGGCTATTGCTATGATTATGGCTGTGGCTATGGCTTTGATAAGCCACAGCAGTATCTGCTCTTGTACTTTGTAGTAAGTATACTTCAGTAGAAACTTAACTAGCAAATGAAATTTACTAGTTTCAATGAGTCGTTGTCTTCCTGTATACAAGTTTTATGCATTTTATTGATTTTAATGGCAAATTTTGAGAGAGTGAACGTTCTATTGCAGTGGGTTGAGTTTCTTTTTTTGACGGAACAGAGCACTCAGTTAAAGAATTAGTGTTGTAAGGCAGTTTGTGGTATCGTCATCTATTGCTATTGTGCAACTCAGGTGCTTAGGAAAGCGTAGTACACTGTCACGACGCCAATCGTCCTACTGAGGGCGACAGGAAGAAGCCCTCTTAGAGACGTTGGGAAACATTTTTTGGGTGTGCTGGCGCATACTAAGGGCTGATGTCATCCGCATTTATGCAAAAATGAAACGCAACCATCAATGAGTCCCCAATCGAGGACGCAGGAATTGCTGACGTAGAGTCGAGTGCTGAAAAACTGTTTTAGACCTTATTTAGAAGAAAAATCGCCTTTATTTTAAGAGGAACTCAATTCTAAAGCAGTTATCGTCGATGACGTCTATGGCTGGCTGAGTTTCAGAGCAGACAATTGGTAGGCAAGGTCAGTCTTTAATGTGTAAAAAATGAACACTTTACATCGCTCTCCGCCAATTCCTTTGATACCAAAGCGGAACTGTATTAAGGGCATGCCTCCACCCTAGGTATGAGTCGCCCTAGGTACTAGTGATTCTTCTAGAGAGTGTTGTCTGGCGGAGTTACACATGCTATCAAAAGCACCCTTAAAGCCTTTTCAAGTGTGCCCTCTATTCTGCGTCCTAGATTTTGAAGCTAAGCCTTGCAAGAACTTCCCCCATGGAAGGAATGTTGCATATTAGACAGAATGCTTTCGCAAAACAGTTGTACGAAAATTTCGAATATTCTCTCCATGCTCTTTAACACTAAGAAAGTCAGATTTATGTAAATGTTAGGAGCTCTTGTCGCGTAGTAATTTGTTCCGATTTTCGGTGTAAAGGTTTTTTTTTTTTTTACTTTTTTCGGGGGCTTGGTATGTATGGCAATTCCAGGCTAGCGTGGAGATTTCTCTTTAGTGTGCCTTGTATCCATCTAAGCAAGAAACAGCGTATTTGATGATCCCTTGCAACTTTGGTGATAGGAGGTGGTCTGTTCAGTGTCCTCAGATTCCAAGCACATACCCTAACGACGTTGCCAATGTTACGTACATATTTCGACAACATTTTAATAAAGCTTATCCGAAATTGTTGCTTTCTTCTTCAGCCTTCTCATAAGCTCATAGCAGCATAAAACGACGAATGCTATGTGGAAAAACAGCGGATTTTATTCCTCACGGTACGCCATATTCTTTATCAGCATCATAAACATCACCTATGAGTCTTATAGCACGGTTTCGAACTCTATCTAGCAGGTGCAGAATGATTTTAGGAGCATTGTACTTTAATATTGGGTAGATAAACGCCTTATAGATTGAGGCCAGATCAGAGGGAAAGAAATATTTTTTACATCTTTTGAGGACACTTAAACATTTCGCAGTATTTTTGGCGACATGGACGATGTGAGCATTCCAACGTATGTTGTCATTGACACACATACAGAGAACAGCAGACAGCATTGTGTTTTGGAAGCATTAAATTTCACTCTGTTGGAGGTTCCCCATTTAGTGATGTTGTTTATATTGGAATTTAATGAGCTTATAATACGCTGCCGTTCTCGTTCTACAGTCGAAGAGCAGGGGCGTGAGTCCGGTAATAAATATGAAAAATAGAGAGTACTGTCGTCAGCAAACAAATATATTGGATTAGAAATAGCAGACAAGGGATTATTGATGAAAATTAAAAAGAATCACCTAGACAGAACGAAGCCCTGGGGCACACCAACATTTATTTTTTTGATATCAACCTTAAAACCATCCACGACAACTTTAATTGTCATTTTCGAAAGATAATTTCAAGTTCATTGAATAAGAGATTCGTCGATCTTAAACGCACACATTTTCGACAGAAAAGCTCGATGCCAAGCTCTGTCAAATGCCTTAGAAATGTCAAGTGCAACTATATTGCTTTCGCCAGATTCATGTTCGCTTTGGTTTCACTTTTCGGTGAGGCATGCCATCAAATCATTACTGGACCTGTTGCTACGAAAAAAGAGAAGTTTTCGCTTATCGTGATATTTCATGAGCTGACTGGACCAGCGGATTTGTGTATATTAAGATCTTTAAGTACTTTTGCTACCATTGAAAATTCGACTCACTCAAGTGTAGGCGGAGTGCAGCAAGCAGATTGGCCTTGTCCAAAGAGCTGACAGCTAGAATGTCATTTTAATTGGGCGTTAAGTAGGAGGAAGAAGCAGAATTTAACATTTTTACTACCTTTGGGTCATTAGTATTTTTTGCCTTTTAGTCGTATTTTCGCTTTTCGTTTGGTTTGATACTCTTCATCCGATGAGAGATAAAGGATCTCATTCCAAAGAGAATAGTTTCAGTGATCATATCAGTATCGAGGAAACATAACGACAAGTTGAAATTCCTAAAGAGGAAGTTAAGTTCACTCCAATTGGCTTTCTCGTATTGTCATACATACAGTTCTTCTGGTAATTTTTGTTCTAATTGTGTCGTCTGTATACGAGCTGATATGATACAATGGCCGGATGAGCCTAGAAGAAGAGTACATAAAGGCTGTACTTATCAGGGTTTACAATCTGCGTCAGAATGTCGAAGCCACCCAGAATATTATATATTGAAATCGCCCGTAATAACGAGGGTACAGGGATACAATTTTAAGAATGGAGTCAGACAGCGTATCAAACTCGTTAAAGGTCGAATTGCTGTCCAGTTTGGGGTCTGGTAATAAGGCAGTATTGGATAATTTGTTTAGGAATTGTTATCACAGAAAATTGAATTCCGGATTGGGATAAGGGCTACATTGTGGTGGAGTTGGGTAAGCTACATCACTACGCACGTAAATGGCGAGAATGAAAAAAAGAACTATAGCGATATTTTTTAGCCAGGCAGCTTTAGATCAGAGTGATCTGACACATAAATTTGAAAGTGAACTTAAAATTTTTACTATCGGTTAAAAGAACAATTCATGGCATTTACTTTTTGAAAATGATATCATGTCAATTTTGGCCACGACTACGTCTTAGGTGGTCCATTCGGAAAGTCTAATTTTGGGTGACTCGTTCGAGCATGACGACTGGTATCTCGCGGATAACACGAGTAATGTTGGCTTCCAAAGCGTCAATCATAGCTGGTTTATTCCTGAAGACCTGAGAATTTACATATCCCCAGAGAAAATAGTCCAAAGGTGTGATATCGCACGATTTCTCAACAAGTAAATTGTTTCACGCGCTGTATGGCTCGTAGCACCATACAGAGGTCACCGAGACCATGTGCTTGAATTTCAGAAAGCATATAGTCCGTTAACATAGCACAATAACGGTTACCATTGGCGGTAACATTCTGAATTGCCTCATTTTTGAAGAAATATTTATAAGAAATAAAATACCAGCCCATAAACCACACCATACCGTTGTTTTTAACGGATGTAATGGTAGCTCTTGGTAATCTTCTGCCCAAATACGGCAATTCTGTTTATTAACGTATCCATTGAGCTAGAAATGGGCTTCATCACTGAACAAAATTTCACGATAAAACACCGAATTTTCATTGAGTTTTTTCAGTTGCCTGGCTTCAATTCTTGCACAAGTTGAATTTTGTACGCTTTTAGGCTGAGATCCTCAGGTAAAATACGCCGAATTGTCGAATACGCCAAGCTAAGCTGCTGAAAATGACGACGAATCGATTCGTCACGGTCTTCGCAAACACTTTCAAACATAGCAAACACAGTTGCTATAGTCTCTTCCCTACCTGCTGGATGTAGTCTAACCGGTCGAGTATCATCCACTAATGTAAACTGGAATTCAAATTTGTGAATGATATTGGCAATAGTGGTTTCAGTAGGTCAATTATGCGCACCGTAAATTCCTCGAATCGCACGAAAAACATTTCTCACAGAACGCTGATTTTCGTAATACAGCTGAACTCACGATGAATCACCTCTTAGAATCCTTAAGCTTTTTTGAAGATTATTAAATGGACTGTACTCGTATTTCAAAAAGAACGAGGATTGCTAAATATGCAATTGTTGGATATAAGCGGAATGATAACACATTATGAACCACACCTAACCACTTAATAATAATTTGAACTGAAACGTGTAGTAACCCGTAAAAGGCAAAACAAAATAATTTAAATTCACATTGTGAAATTGTGCGAATTGCGAAATTGGGTGCGAATTACGACGAGATACTTTTTGGACCACTGCTAATGATGAACTCTCTTCTTGATGATGACTTCCTTCCTTATCTTATGAATTTGTTGGGAATTTTCCATTTTGTTAACAAGATGCGAAAACGGTGAAATGGTTGGATGATTTTACCTACTGCAGTAACAGCCAAAAAACATTATCAAAGACGTATAAGTCTTACCATTTGTTAAGATATTGTAAAATTGTCTCCTTAGCTCTGTCAAAGATTTTCTTCTCTTCTACAGCTCACCGACATCTTTTTGCAATCCTGGTCTATTTTAAAAGTGATTAGAATGTGTTTTGAGCTGTTGTGGCCTTCCAATAAGCAACTACCACCATATTACATGCTTTTCTTGGCCCAAAGTATGGTCATAGTCGTACAGTTTCGTACAAAGGAAATGATAACTTCGTATTTAGGTAATATTTGCATTATACAAAATTGATTACACTAGTTTCAACGTAAACACGTTCGTCCGATTCAAATAGTTTTCTTCTGTTAGTAATGCAGAGCTTTACTGCTGCTTTGTGATTAGCTTGAGAAAATAAAGTGATTTGTCACGCAATATTCAACTATTCTTCCAAAAGTCGATCTTTCCCCAAACTATAAAAAATGTTCTCTTCACGCTCTGTTTTTGCGGTACCAATGGTTGTTCAACATCTGCTTTAACTTGACTGACTTTAGCATATTTATTCGGCTGCTCAGCTCTTAATGACGATTTCGTCTTAGTTTTAACGTCAAAGTCATAAACTCGATGACATGGTTCTCATGTAGAGTCTGAGCAGATTTATACTTCTGATGTTGACATCCTCAGCAACTTTTCGGACACTTCAAATACGATTTTTATCGGTCAGCATTTCGGTCAGGTGTACGACGGGCATATGTATTCGATCCCAATATAATGCAACCATTTTATCCTTCATGAGCATTATTTTGACACTTTTCGATCGGCATTCGCCTGTCACCTAGCTATTTACTTAATTCGTTCAGGGCTTCAAACATACTTCTTGAAAATTGGAAGGAGAGTTCTTCAAAGAAACGTATATTAGGTTATATAAAAAGTCTCCGCGGTTTTTTGGTATATTTTTGAAAAAAAAAGTTTTTTTATTCAAAATCAATTTCAATCAAGTATATATTGGCCATTATTATCAATGACCTTTTGCCATTTTAAGTGTAGCTACATAATTCCACCGGTGTAGAACTTCTGTGGTTTATCAGCGAAAAAATTGGCCAAGTGATTTTCACCGGCTCTTCGATCGGCCAATTTTTTACCATCAAGAGAGTTTTGCAAAAACCGAAACAAATGGTAATCAGAGTGTGCAAGGTCCGAGCTATACGGTGGATGTATCAAAACTTCCCAACCAAGCTCCGTCAATTTTTTCCGGTTCATCAAAAATGTATTTGGCCTAGCATTGTCATGATAGAAGACAACTCCATATCTGTTGTCCAATTCTGGTCGCTTTTTCTTGAAAACTTCATTCAAACGGTCGAGTTGTGCACAGTATAGGATCCAATTGACCGTTTCGACACGTTCTAGCAGGTCATAATAGACAATTCCCTTCCAATCCCACCAAACACTCAACATAACCTTGCTTTGAAGTCGTTTGTGGTCGGTCACCGGCCTTTATCCATGATCACTTGCGTTGGATACTCTTATTTAATACATTTTTCATCGCCCGTAATGAATCGCTTCAAAAATGGTTCCAATTCGTTACGTTCCAGCAGCGTTTCACCGATGATTATTCGGTCGTCAAAATTTCTTTGCGATAATTCATGTGGCACCCACACATCGAGGTTCTTTAAGTATCCGCTCGTTTTAGATGATTCCAAAATGTTATACGGTTGATGTTTAGTGCCTCCGTTATCTCTAGACAGCTTCCAGCAAGACCGGCCACTTGCTCCATCAGTTGCAAAATTTCATCGACTTTTTCAGTGACAGGCCGACCATTTTCATTTCCGGAACGGAATCGAACAAACCACTCATGAGTCTGGCGTTAACCATCAGCATTCTAACCGTAAACTGTACAAATTTTTCAGCTTATTTTTGCAGCGTTTTTCAGTTTTTTTTTTATAGTAAAAAAGCAACACGCTTATTTCTTTACACAATTGTCGTTTGACACAATCAGATTAGAGTTTCCAGATAAATGGACACCAACACCATCTAGTGACAAAAAACCGCGGAGACGTTTTATATGACCCAATATTTCGGTTTTATTTTTGTTTTACCACACAAGTGACACATCTTGAAGCTTAGACTACTCTATTCTATTGAGGTAAGGTCTGCAATTTAAATTAAGAATAAATAAAGCCAAGCTGGAGGGTTTAATTGGCGAACGTGGTCTTTGTGTGACCTTAATTAAATCTTTTTCAAATTTTACTAGATAATCGAATGCAAAAAAAAAAAAAAAAAAAATAATAATAAATAAAAACTCTTCGAAGCCAGTCTGTAGACCCTCTTTTAAAACAGAAGCAACTTTCACCTGTCTGCGACAAAACATACAGAAAACACTGCCAATAGCATTTGGCATTCTTTTCAGAGCACTTGTTGTAGGCATTTTGCCATAACTTCCTACCTCCGGCTTTCATCTCTTTAAACGCCATGTAGCAATGGACGCCGCTTCTCCTATACATGTTTTACATCGGGAATATCATACTACAATGGATTCTGACGGCATGGTAATTTATTCTTTTCCCTCTAGCGGTATATTGGTATGCAAAAGGACTTTTAAAAAAGCGTCTCTATGCTTTCGCATTACTACAAGTACATCGTCCCTGATAAAGACCTTCACAGGATACCTCGGGTTTGGCTAATTTCTTCCGCAAATGTATACATCACAATTAAAATTTTATTACTCCCCTGAGCATCTTATTTATTATATTAGACTTTCCATTTTGCAGTGCTTTTGCTTTCTTCTGACCGGGATCAAAGTACAAAAAAAAAAAAAAAAAACGACAATAAAGGACATTTTGTTCAGTTTGGACGAGGACAAGGGTGGGAGTGTCAGTTCAAATACTCGTAATTGCAATAATTTACATTCCCAATTTTATTTATGGATATCTTCCAAAACAGATTGTTTATGTATGCATCGCCAGAAGTGCCAGATAAAGGGAAGCTGTTGGCCTGACCTAGGCTGGGTTTGGTTTGCTTTGGTCTCCCCCTCCTTCTTGTCATCGTTTAATTGGGAATTAAAGTTGTTTTGGAGCGGCAGCCCAGGATCAACAGCAACAGCAGCCAACAGTGGCATTATCTGAGAAACAAAAAACAATTTCGAGGTAATTTGAACTTTTAATTATGCGAAAATGACAACGCGACTAGGAAAAAACAAAGCAACAACACCAACCAGAAGACACAGTTACTGGTTGTGTGTGTCACATGGATTGCCCATTAAAATTCGAATTGAGATACAGTCTACGAGTGCTCCCGCTGCTCGGTCCTCTTTCTCGGCATATAACACAGATTCCTGGCCAAATGCCAATTTAAAGTTGTTGTTATTATTTTTTCTTATAGAATAAAGCACAAAAAAAAAAAAAAAAAAAAAAAAAAAAAAAAAAAAAAAAAAAAAAAAAAAACTCAACAACAGAGGACAAAAGACATGGAAGTTGAAAAGGTGATGGTGATGAAGAAGGCAAGAAAGAAAAAGAAATAATCGGACTACGGAGACATCGCTAGCAAAAGAAAATAAAAACTTATTGCCAAACAGATTTTCCCTCTTTTACTCGTAATCCTAGGAAAGAAGCGCAATTCGCTTGGCAAAAGCAATGAGCTTAAGAAGTAGAAAAGGGCGCATACTACGAGTAGATTTGTTTTTTCTCTGTAAACAAAACAGAGGTCAAGACGAACAACAAAAACTAAAAAGCCACACAAGAAATGAATTCTGTAAGAATTGGCAAAGTCTTGTATCAACTACTTCACCTGTAAAACAAGAGAAATACAACCTCCTGACGGTATGTACTTGCAAACAAAATAAGATTAGTCGACTCCACCAGTTCACACCATCCCATTACCAAACCATAAGATTGGAGAGACATTTTGGTATATCGTGCATAAGAAGAATTTAACGCCTCAACGGAGTGAAATAGAATTTAATTATTTCCTGTTGAGTAGAAATGAAACGATTTCATTCTGTATAGCCACAGCCAACGCCACACACCTTTTTGGGGGTCATAAAGAACCATTAAGATTAACCAAAGCCATGTTACAGTCCCATTCAAGCGTGCTAAACCCGCCGCGGTACTAGATACGGGTATGTGAGTACTTCCTACTTTCTTGTATAAAGATACTCTCACACTTCGTATTCGAGTAGTGTATAAACACACCGTGATTGCGTCATAAAAGCTCGAGCGCCAAACAAGTTGTATTAGCTCAAAATAAGATATACGACATTGAGGGGAATATCTCGACAGATACTGGTACATGTTTAGAATAGTGAGATGTATGAACGAACGATGCTAAAGAGTTAGACCAGAAAAAGACTTGCTTAATAGCTTCTCTAACTCAAATCAAAAGGAAGGCAAACAAACGTACCTATACCCATACTGCAGGCTATACCATATTCTGTAGAAAGGGCTTTTTACGAGTACTACGCGCTTCACTTCACATCACAATTTGCGTACTTACATACAAGTATATCGTTCGTTAAACAAAATATGATACAAACAAAAAAAGAAAAACTTCATTCTTTGCCCACAGCGATTACAGTCGGGGTTGTCACTTTGTTTATTTCTGTGGGAAATTGTTGAAATTAGCCAACAGGTTTTTTTTTGTTTTTTTTTTTTTTTTTTTTTTTTTTTTTTTTTGCAAAAATAAATTGCAATTTAGACAAACTGGAACGAAATATTGCATGAATAATTAGAGGTAGATTAGCAAAGCAAGACTAAAATCCGCATAAAGTGGATACAAACTAGCTTTCGATGATGGTTTCATTTTATTGATCATTTGGACTGGTCAAGCTAAGAGCAACCTTTGAAAGTTGGCTTTCGAATCTGAAAGGCTTAATTGTGACCACATTCAGTTTCTGTAAATGTGTTTATTGATTTCATAATTTGGCCAAATTATGCCCAGATCAATGCATACTCGAAAATGTACATACTCCTTGGCGAACTGCCCAGCTGGTAGAGTGCTCCTTATTTTAAATACAAAGAGAGGGGTTTAGATCATTAATAATGTGAGTCCTATTTTTGCACTGGTGCTACTCCTTAAGCTTGTGAAGTAAGCACTACGTTAAATCTTCTTTTGTCATGTGGTTACACATTATCTACTCCTGAAGAACTGAATTGTGACCTTCTTAATATTTAATCTTTCGATCAGTATGTTGATTAGAAAACCATTTCTCACTTCTATATAAGTTTGTTAAGTTTTGAAAGTTTGCTTCAGTCCATTTGGATGTTTTGAGCTGCTACGTAAAAATTACTTGTGTGGGAGATATCAAAAGGTTTAAGAGGCTTCTAATATGGTTTTCAAGTTTGTTTCAGTAATGGCTGGTATTACATTTAAAATTGTGGACCGGTCACAATCCGATTTTTGCTGCAAAAAAAAAACATTTTCAGTTTCCTGAGTTGTATCATGAAAACAATGCTATTCCCGCGATTAACTATTTGTGAATATACTACTGAGCAAGCTGTGTCATTTAGTTTGTGTGTGCAGTCATTGAAAGCAGACAACCGTGTGAATTTTGATGTAACAACTTAGAAAGAGTATTTGGCGTTGTTCAATCGACGATCTATGGATCCACCACAATACACCAGAGACCCAAGTCGAAACAGTATGTTTATCCAGGCGAAAAGTCGCCGAAGAAGACCAAGGTGTTCCTGACGACCAACCAGTGATGCACACAGCTTAATCGGCAGGAATTACGAGGGGTGTTTGAAGAACACTTTTTCAAGCAGTGCTGCAACTTTTTTAACCCCTCCGTATAGTACGACTTTTGTTGGCCTGCAAAATACTTCTTTCCGGCGAGCAATCTTTTAAGGTTTGGGAACAAAAAGATGTCACAGGGGGCCAAATTCGGAGGATACGGAGTATGGGGGAGCAATTCGAAGTGCAATTCGACCAATTTTACCGTGACAACTGCGGAGTTGTAAGCCGGTGCATTATCGTGGTGGAAGAGCACTTTTTTCTTCACCAAATGTGGTCGTTTTTTCTTCAAATCGGCGTTTAATTGTCCCAATAAATGAACGTATTATGCTCCTGTAATTGTTTTTCCCTTCTCCAAATAGTAAATGTGGATCACACCTCGCGCGTCCTAAAAAACAGTGACCATCACTTTTCCGGCCGAAGGCACGTCTTCGTCTTCTTTGGAACACGTTCACCGGGCAAAACCCATTGTTTTGATTGTTCTTTGGTCTCTGGGATATACCAATGAATCCATGTATCATCGACGGTCACCCGATGAATCTTGTGCAGATTCACCCAACTCGCGGTCCGCTTATACGAGATTATGAATTTTGTCCACGGTTTCCTCTGTGGTAACAGTTTTTGGACGACCTGGGCTTGGTTCATCAAAAATGACGTGCAGCCACGGCGAAAATCTGCGAACCAATGGTAAACGGTTGTACGGGAATGTGAAGGGGTCCCATATACACCATCGAGAATGAGCTTGATTTCTTTGCAGGTTTGAAATGGGTGTCAAAATAAAACTAAGCGTCGGTTTGTCACCAAATTTTGACAGGCGGGCTAAATGATGGTACACTCATGGCTCAGTATCGCCACCTATCTTAAAATACGTGTACTAATCAAACAGCCCTCGTACATTTCGGCCCAGTTCAACGACGATTTGAAGGAAAAACAACAACATTTGGCCAAGAAGAAAGTGCTCTTCCGTCAAGATAATGCACACATTTAGCTTAATTACTTAAGGTGTTGCTACAGTCCGGGGTGGACCTGCGCGGAAACTTTTGGTTACAACGAAGAAAACAATCGCTTAAACAAACGAATATTTTGAGGACCTTGCCAAATCTTATTATTTAAAAGGGATCAACAAATTGAAGAAATGTTGAACTATGTTGAGCAATAAGAAGCTTTTTTCATTCAAAAAGCCAGGGATCTATTGATCATAGTTTAAAGTTGTTGGTCTTTTGTAATTCGTATTGACCGTGGGGATTTTTTTTATTTCTTCACTACGTTCCTTAATTAGGAACGAACATACGACATACTCGTAAAGTTACTTGATTTACCTAAGGTTACGTTTTTGCTGGTCAGTGTTACCAGTAGCGTAAAACAGGTTTCACCCTTCAAATTCTCTTCTTATTCTTTCAATCCCCAGGTCTAGATTTTTGGGGTTCTCCGGTGTCAAAGTTTGTTTGTTTGAACTCTTTGTATCTCAAGTTGGTTTTTACTAGGCTTATCTAAGAGTATATCTATGCTCCGTATACGTTTGTGATCTGCATTCATTAGCATTAGTTATTTCTCTAGGATGAATTATTATTATCTGAGCTAGGTTTTTGAAAAGCATAATGGAGTGATAGTGAGGCCTTTGCTAACTCGCAAGCATATAGTATCTAATGAACGCTGACCCTAGGCAGAATTTGTTAGTTGGCTGGCTAATGTACTTTGCTCCAAAGTTTCTTTTTTCTCACCTCATTCGAAGGTGGTACTGATGTAAGGTTCGCACTCCGTGAATAACAAAAATTTGAAATTGTAACATTCTGACTTGCGTTGTAGATTACTATCCACTATAGATAGGGAAGGCAGCCGAATGACAGGGTAAAAAAGAGTCAGATGCAACAAACTTGCTCTTGATAGATTGATGTAGACTTTTGGTTTCACATTTCGGTGGGTCAAGTCATCAAATCACTAGTGGACTGGTTGGTACGAAAATCTTACTGCTGTCATTAAGAAGTTTATGTGTTTTAAGATACAATATCATGAGCTGCATTTCCATGAACTTGAAGAAAAAGGACGTAAGTTCAATAAGTCTGCAGGAGGACAAAGAAGTGGTCGCCCTTTTTAGGGATGATATGGGAAAGGATTTTTCCTTCTACTAGGTGTTGGATTCATAAAAAAGTTTCGCAATTGGTTTGCCGGGATATATGTATCATTTGAACCAGGGCACTTGTGTATATTAAGATCATTACTTTGTAACGGCCTACAAACAAACACAATGCTTTTCGGAAGTGTGCAGCAAATATTTTAATTCTTTAAAGGGAGTCAGATAGAGTGTGAAACTCGTCAAAAATCTCTTTGTTGTCCAGGTTCCAACTTCTATAAATGAAACAATTTCAATCGGGATTATTTTTGAAAAGCTTGGCGTGCGTAATCTACATCTTGTGAACAGAATGACTCTCATTTTGATTTGATATGTGTGTATGCATTTCCGCTTGTTCACCCCTGCCGTAATTGCAAACTAAAAGTGAAAGTAAAGAATATTTGATTTGAGTCAGTCATACAGATAGACAAAAAATGTTGCGCCAAAAGCATGTCAACGCTACTATTTCTATCGAACTAAGTTTTATTCAAGGTCGTTGCAATTACCAACAGTTTTGGTTTGGCTAGGGACATCGCGCTGAGATAAAACAAATTTGTCTATTTCTCGTGTTTTTGGATTTCAATATCTAGAAAGTGAATACGTCTGCATATTTTATGAACTTGTAATATGAACCAAAAACAAACAAAAAAGAAAGCAAATCATGCGCTCTAAGAGCAAAAAAAGGGCCAAAAAACATCGAGAAGCAATTAAATGGAGAGTTACTCTCCGGAAATTTTACCAAAAGGTAAAAATAATTTGTCAAGCCAACTAGAAACGAATATAAACCTGAAGAGATGAGAAAGGAATTTTATTAGTATATCCACAGTTAGTGCTAAGATTATTGAAAAATTAGTTGTTTTACGGTGAGAACGACCCAAATTCGACATTCAGGCAAAACGAACCACAAACAAACGATCAAAGTGAAATAAATAATAAATAAGTAATATCTGAACTTAGGTAGAATAAGCCTGTAGTCCGGATTGCTAACCTGTCGAGCTTTTTAATATAGCCCGAGATGTTAGAAAGCATACAACAACTCATTTCGATGGTTCGGTCGGACGGAATTTTGTCTCCCATAATGAAACTTCAATATCGTTCGTCCGATACACAAAAAAGAAATTGTCGCAATATCTTGTCTGCCGCATTATGTGAACCTCTAAAACCATTTGTCACCGATCCTACTGAACTCTATCAGTTTAAGCCGGCTAAGACTAAAATTGACCAAACGTTAACTCTTCAGCAAATTCTAGGGAAAAGTCAAGAAGTCCAGATCGGGAAACAGCATATTAAAGAATTTTACAGACCAGGTTTAGAAAGCCATCCCTGCACAACTTGACAGGTAGTGCAAATTGATGTTGAAGAACGCTCGATGTTCCGTAAAGGTTTAAAACAATATCACCGATCCAACAAAATAAGGCTGAATCCTTAAGCATCATATATAATTGGAAAAATTATGCGAAACTTCAAAAACACAACCACCCAAGGGATTGTATGACGGGTGCGTTTGCAAGTTTTGAAACAGAAGCTGGAAAAGTGGGTTAAATTGTGAATAAGTGCAAAACCAAGTATCGTACGTATATGTTTTCATCACAAAGGGAAGCGCACAAAATTGATGAACCAGATAGAACGTCACCATAGGCAGCTTCTTACGATATTGTGGCTTCACCAGAAATTAAACGAGGAGCTGAATTTGTCAATCGCCATTTCTTTGAGATAAAAAAGGAAAGTAAATAACGAAGAATTTTCAAGACTTCAGGGAAGATCCTTATTATATCAGTACTGCCCGGTGCGGATGTAGGTCAATGACAACCTACATTGCAATGACCACATATTCGATGTTAACGATGTAAGAAATACTTTCCACATAAAATTGGAATACAATGTCCACATCTGGTCAGGTACTCCCAAGATCTCTATGCACTTACTACGTAGATAAATAAGGTTCAAGACCGTACAATAAAAACTGCAAGTGATGTTAATATTACATAGTCAATTGGTACCCTAGAGCACAGACAAAATGTCTCCTGTCTTACCTTGTTCTATCGCGTTTTTTCACTACCAGTGGTCCATCAGAATTGCCACTAGCATTCCGCCCCTTTAAACTTTCAACCGTAACATCCATCTCGCTATAAATCATCAGCTCTCCGATTAGTACCCCTAAGGCCACTTTCGGAATCGGCCACTTAAATCGTACAACTCCTTTATGGAATACCATGCTGAACTCTTTATTTCCTAGTCATTACAACCTGCAAACATTTAAAACCAACGTACATTGGTACCACTTTTTCTTTCCTCCTTAATTTCCTTTGAGAGCGCTTTAAAAACATTGTATCGTGGGTGGCTTTGGAGTGGTTTTGGAGTGGTTTTTGGCCTCTTGCGTTGAAGGAGACCTCAATAATCTTGGAATTGGTCAAAGACCGCGCTGGCTGAATAAGTTTATTTGTTTGAGTTCAGCTCATTGTTCTTTTCTCAGAGGTGTTCATTTTGAGCCTCTTTTCCTCAGACTAACTAATATATTCATGAAGTCCTCAACTGCCAGGCGTCCCTTTATTTCTGCTCGAGCTTGTTAAAATAATTCATTTTCTACTTTTATTTTAGAATCTCTGGAATTCAAAGGTCTTTCTTGAAAATTAATTTTTAATAGAAATCTTCGCGGTGAAAATGTGTTGAACTAAGGTGGCTTGGAAATATTGAGTTGTTCAAGAAATCCTAGGGTTTTTTTTCATATGATTTACATGTTCGTTTACTTAATATACGTAATAAACATTAATCAATGATGTATTGGCCGTGTTATTCGATTACTTTCTGCCACCTCTCGGGCAAGTTAATAATACCGCGTTCATAAAACTTTCTATCTTTCTCTGCAAGAAATTTTGTCAAGGTGTGGTTTGATGGTCCAAGATCTGGTGCAACAATTTTTGCCGAGTTACTAAACTTGATTGTGGTCTCAAATTGTCGTGGTGAAACACCATACCTTGCTAGGTGGAAGCAGCTCATAGAAGACTCTTTCCTTCCAATCCCACTCGTTTAACAGCGTCACACACTTTTGCTGGATGTCCGCCTTTGCTTGCCTTTTTGGTGCTTCTTCTTCCGTCTATAACATGTTTCCGGCTGAATTTGTTGTATACAATCTATTTTTCGTCGCCCGTGATCATACGCTTCAAGAATGGATCATTTTCTTCGCGTCATTTAGTTCTGGAAAAGACCATATCAATATCGTCCGCTTATCCCAGTAGCTGAAAGGACCTGTTGGAGATAGTGCCTTCAGTGTTGACACCTGTCCTGTGCACTATCTATTCAGAAAGCCAATTCCAAATTGCACACTGAAGCGCGTGTTTTCCAGATGGATCAGTTTTGCCGGCATCCCGTATTCGGCCATCGCTGTATAGAGCTCCTGGCGATGAATACTATTATCTGCGGTTTTGAAGTCAATAAGTAGGTGGTGAGTCTCTACCTGAAATTCGTTGGTCTTTTCCAAGTCTTAGTGCGTAAATTTGGTCCATAGTCGATCTGCCGGGCCGGAAGCCACACTGGTACGTGTCCATTAATGTGTTGCAGAACGGTCTAAGATGTTCACACAGTACGTTGGATATGATTTAATATGACATTAAGCAGGGATATGCCTCGATAGTTCTTGCAAAATATAGGATCGCCTCTTTTGTAGATGGCGCACATGGAATTAATGCGCCAGTCATCGGGCATGCTTTCTTCCACTCATACTTGGCTGATCACAGGCTCTTTGTTTGGGATTGTTGGCACTGGTGGTGGGTGACTGCACAATGGGAGTTTTTCACTTAAGCGCTCTCTGTATACTCTGATTACTCCAATTGTTCTTAGGTGTTCAACGTCGAATTTCTTCTTCTAGCCAGTTCGCAGATGTTCGATGCGTGCCTCGCATCGATTAGCACATAGTCGATTTGGTTGACGGTTTGACCGTCGGAGAGCGCCAATTTGCTATATGGATCCTTATCTTTGGAAACCCAGTGCTACCTATCATTGTATTACATTACAAGCTGCTGCAAAAACGATTAGGCGGTAGCTGTTGTCTGTTCTTGTTTAGTGGATTCTGTGCTTACTAACTAACCCACCAACGATGTTTTCCTTTTTTACTTTAGTATTGAAACCCTCGAGCACAATTTTGACATGCTTCGGACATGCCTCGTAGGTCACAAAACTCCTCTTTGAAAGGGTGCTCAGCCTCGCCGGTAGGTGCGTGTTCACATATTAGGCTTATGTTTTGGAAAGTGCTTTTGTTGCGGATCGCAGGCGATCACTTATCGGCTTGAAGTCCATAACTTTTTCCTAGTAGTGGTATTCGTACATGGAAGAATTTTTTATGGCAATTTTTACTTTTCATCTTATCAGACACTATCCATCGTATCTCCCGGATCGCTTTAATATCTGAGTAGCACCTGGCATGTATAGTGTTCGTACATTTCAGCTTCATTATCCGAAGCTGGCTATGTCTCTTTCATAAGGGCCAGGCCTTTGTTTTAACCTTAGGACAGCAAGGTGGATATTAAGGTGCCCTTTATGGGTTCATCCGCCACCAACTCTTTTCCAACACCCTGGCTGCTCAGTATTGGAAATCCCTATAGACCTGGTATCCGAATATGTCGAAGCAGCTCATATAGGGATTACACTTAGTAGTTAGAACAAGAAGTGCCTAAATGAGCAGACACTCCCTCTCTCGTCCGTTGCCACCAACGACCTTCCAAAGGGATTGGTTACCCAATCTGCAGTCGAGGTACTTGACACCCACCAGTCACCAACGTGAAGGTGATAGTAGGAATTGGTAGTGAAAGGCTTAGTGAGAACGTTTGTGTACTCATGGTTTCTTACCACTACACTTTCGAACAATCCAATAGAATTCGGTAATGCCAAAGTGGTACATAGTACTGCCCGACTTGCTTTGCTTTCAATACAATTTGAGTCCAATTCCTCTTTCAATAACTATGCCCTGATTTGTATGATTGTTGGTAAACTTACGTTCGTTTTTGTACAGCCAAATGTGAGATGGTACCGGTCGAAAAAAATTCGAATGAGAGTCTATGAATCTACGAATCATCTGTTTTCCATCAGATGTATCAACATGTATAAGCAAGACCAGATGATGTCATCATAGATACATTAAGAGAATCTCATTTCATCACATCTTTTTGCAATGCCTGATTAAATCACAATTAACTTATTTCTCCAAACAACCAATCTCAACAAAATGGGAACACTTGCTATACTCGTACGTTTCAATGATGCTTCTCTTGCCTTGTTTGAAGTATATGGTAAGTAATAGAAGTCGTCGAAACAAAACCCAATGGTGATTGAAAAGAGGGCGGAGAGGAGAAAGAAATGGACGAAATGTGAGTCAGATAATTAAGTAGGCAAATCTTTCAAGCGTCAATCATAATCATTCTTATAGTTGTCGTTGTCGACATCGTTAGACGTTAAGCGTTATTCCGTCATCGCATCGTCTTCAATTCGCACTGTGGCAGGGGGCTTGTGAAGCGCACAAATTCGAAATTTGAAATTTCAATTACTTATACGAGCACGATTAGTAGTGGAGCGTAGGTGATTGTGTTCATGTTCTTTCGTTCGTTCGCCTTATGTTCCCTTCCTCAGATTTCATTAGTCACTTTAATTGTTTACGATACGAGTATACGAGTTATCTTGAATTTGTATCTGGTATCTGGTTTGGATGTCGATCTTTGCAACCGATTAAACAACCGGGAGGCTATTTTAGGAAGCCTTTGACGTATCTGACGGAATACTTTAAATTTAACAATAGCGCACAACCTAAGCAGTATACTCACATTCACACAGATACAGATTCAGATACTCATAAGTGCGATAGCATAAATAGCTTTAAATAGCTGCGAAAGCTTAAGGAAGAGCCATTAATTGATAAAAAAGATCCATCGATCCAATGGCAGTGGGATAGGTGGACGAAACAGCTTAGAGTGAAGTGAACAAACAACAGTGTGACGGTTAGACGGAGAAATCGGGGGAACAAAACAGACAAGACAAACAAAAATACGACTGAAATTTTTAGATACGAACAGTAAAGTCAGCGCGGAATTATGTAGATAAGCCGAGTGTGGTGGGTCAAGGAGGAAAACCTGGTATAATCATAAATTTGTCCGAGTACGTGTGCATATGTGCTGTGCTGTGTATGAGTACGATTCTGCGGTCACCGGTCAGTGTAACAGAACAGAAAAAACAATTGAGTTAAATATTCGTAAAAAATGAAAACAAAATATAAACAGAGTATAAGAATACGAGTATGAGTACGAGTACTCTGTTTGTTATGTCGTTGTCGGAAGGGGGGCAAACGGAGCACATAAATGAAGTAACAAGCTCAGTAAAAATAAATAAATAAATATACCATATAGTATAAATAAAAATGAACATAAATGAAAACACACGTCGACAGGAGGAGAGTAAATTTAAGTATCTCTGATGTTTGCTTTATTTCTGTTTTAGTTTGTGTGTCGTGTTGTGTAATGTAAGCAGAGACAAGTCGACACTAGTGAATTTTTCCTTTCTTATAAAGAATGACAAAACTGCATTAATTGAGAGTAAACTGACAATAGAAAATAATGATGGCAATGCTGGATATTGTTACCAGAGAAGAAAATCAAGGTTAATTGGGAGAAAAATATGTTTGTCACGCATAATCTTAGAAACTATTGCATTTAACAGATTCTAAATGGATAAAATGCTTCAAAAAAGTATATACAAGTGATGAATACAAGTTTATTCATTTACATCGTTATTATCGCCTTCAAAGTAATCCGTATTTATTGCACCGCACTTGTGTCAGCGTTTGATTTAGCCTTCCAAACATCTCGGTATGGTAGGGATCTCAGTGCGCTTAATCATGTTTTCTTTATCTCCTCTTGGTAGTTAAAAACGCGCTTGCAGAAGCGGTGTTTTGAGTCGGTCGGCAATTGGATGGTAGTTGTTTTGGTTTTCACAAGAAATGCACGCATAATCAATGTAATATAATATGGTGTTATTATGATGCATTTTATAGGAATTGCTTCACGCAAACGTTTCATTACGGCCAAATATTGATGTTGGAGGTTCGTGAAAAGATTCATAGTGTACAGCACCATGGTAATCTTTGAAAAAATCCTTGAACATGGCCTTCATTTTTAATCGAAAACGACATGGTTTCTTTGGTCTTTAGTTTATTTGGAGCACGCCATTCACTCGCTTGAAGTCCGGTTTGCGTGTTGTGCTCATAAACTTACGTTTCGGCACCAATAATAATACATTTGATGAAAGTTTGGTCGGTAAGCATGTTTTTTTACAATGTCCAAACAGCTTTTTTCAGGAAATTTGAGTCCTTCGACATTAGCTTTGCTGCGACACATTTGTCGTGAACGGACACCCAATCGAAAAGTTTCTTTCTTTCTCTCTCTGTTCCATTTTCCTTAAAACTTAACACGTGCTCAGGCATTTTAAGTTTAGTAATAAACACTAGAGTGTTAATGTTGGTAATCTTTCATTTCATCGACATGTTCCTCAGTTGTTGATGTCGATCATCGGCGGCTTCACGACTACTTCTGAAGTGTGCATGCCAATCGTCAATCATTGATTTCTTTACATCGTTGCCAAACAACTTTTTCAACATTTCCAAGGCTTTTGTGTCGTTTAATATTTAACACAAAATTTAATGCAAATTTGTTGCTCAGCTTTTGTATCCATTTCAAAAGTACCTTTCACAAATGCTTTGTCCCACGTGGTGGGAATGTCAAGAAAAAAAAAATGCAAATCCGGCAAACAAGACCGACCTACAAGTATTGTAATATTATTCTACAAGCTTCCCAAGAAAATAGAATAGCATAAATAATAAGTTAATGCCGCAAGAGTCTGGTGTGGACTATGCGCTTATCTCTCCACTTCCTGTGTTGTTGGGCCTTACTGTGTTTCACCCATGAATGGCAAACGAATGAGATAGTTTTTCGTACTCAGACATTTTGGGTTTCAGGGATTTGATTTTGTCCGCCTGAAGGGTGTAGAAGTCGCCCAACAAGCTGAACCACTATGCCACGCCGAATACCGCTGGAGATAGGAACAAGGTACTATTTTACACTGCAATTACCACAACTTAATAAAAGAACTGCGCCTCAATTAGTGAATGCTTCTTAGCATTACCACCATATTCAAGGGAAGGTTTTTATGCACGTTATTAAGTGGAGGTAGCTGTAGGAAAGTTTGACGTACCGCTAAAGGGAAATCCTAATTACACACAAATTAAAAAGCGGTCCACCATACCATTACACCATGCCTGAGAATAGTTTCGTACAAGCTTTGGAGCCCCTTGCAACAATATAGAGTTGGTAAAAATTTCTTGGACCCTTGAAGGGTGTTTACAAGGACTGTTTGATGAATTCCCTGATTAGAAATGACAACTCAGCTTTTTAGGTTTTGACAATTTATATTTCAATATAAATACTCAACTCGATACACTTTTCCCAGCGGTGCTGCAACTTTTTTAACACCACCGTATAGTATGACTTTTTTTGGCCTGCAAAATAGCGATCTTTTAAGGTTTGCGAACAAAAAGAAGTCGCATGGAGCCAAATCCGGAGAATACGGAGGATGGGGGATCAATTCGTAATGAAATTCGGCCGTGGCAACTGCGAAGGTGTGAGCCTGTGCGTTATTGTGGAAGACGACGAATAAACTGACGTATGTGATTGTTTTTTCCTTCTCCAACTAGTAAACGTGGATCACACTTCGCGCGTCCCAAAAAAACTGTGGCTATCACCTTTCCGGGCTTCGCCTTCATTTGAGTACGTTCACCGGGTAAAGCCCTTTGTTTCGATTGTTCTTTGGTCCCTGGTGTGTAGTAATAAATCAATATCTCATCGACGGTCACGAAACGACGCAAGAACTCCTCCGGATTTCGATTGTCCACGGTTTCGACTGTGGCAACCGTTTTTGGGCCACGTGGACGCGGTTCATCAAAAACCGGCGTGAGGCCACGGCGAAACTCCGCGCACCAATGGTGAACGGTTGTACGGGAAGGTGAATGGGTCCCATACACACCATTGAGAATAGACTTGATTTCCTCGCAGGTTTTCCCACTCAAAAACACTAATACAATGTTTTAAAATTACTGTCAATACAAAACTAGGCGTCGGATTGTCATCAAATTTTGACAGGCGGGCTAAAAAAAAGGTTATACTTAATGATGGTACACCCATTTTGGCTCAGTAGCCAAATTTACCTATTTTCCAATCCGGGTACTCATCAAACAGCCCTCGTATGCTCGGTGAGTTTGCTGTTGTTTGTATTCCAGGCATATAGCCCTGCTGGCGAGGTCAAGAGTGGTACCTTCGAGCTTAGATAAAACTAACATTCCGTTTTCACTGGTATACCATTAAAACCACAATAATTACATCAAAATCAGTGTAAATCAAAAAAAGTCAGCAAGGTCCTCTGAATGACAACATGCTTGGATGTAGAATTCTCTATTTTATGAATAAGGAAAAGTAGTGGAAATAGCGCTCTTACTTGAGGCGTGCATTGATTTTCCCGTCGTTTGTTAGGAAGCCTTAAACAACTCCGTTCCTCAATATGTATGATTGGGTGTCGAGAAATGGGAGGACTCGTTGATTGGACTAACAACTGAGTGTTAAGCTGTTTCCGTTTACTTTTACTTTCATCCTTAATTGGTACTGGTATCTTGTCTGGAGATGTATACTCTCTCTCTCTTCTTTTCATATGAAACAATGTCAGAATTATTTTTTGAGGTCCATGACTGTGTCAAGTGCTCTCTGCAACTGCATCTGGAAGAACACTTTCCGATTCGAAAGATTTATACATACCATATTTTCTGAAAAGGGTGGGGACGGTGAAATCATTTATGATTAATAAATTTAAGAAAGTGCATGTGCATTAGCATGATTAAGGATTTCTTGCCTGAATCGACCTTGCAAAACACTGAGCAACAGTGAGATTTTAGAAGACTGCGCAGTCTGGAAGACTTAAGAGTAATGCGAATTTTCCAACAGAAATTACAACAACCATGACTGCACTTTTTATGTTCTTGGTAACGTTTAAATGCTGCTAGAGCTACTTTTTGGTTTCGTTGAAGCTTTTCGTTTATAACGGAGAGTTAAAAGTTTTTTGTTACACTAAAGTATGTACTTCTTGCCCTTTCTTTAAGCAATCGAACAGCCCTCGTAAAAGCATTAATCAACTCATCAAAATTCGTTTACTAGGAAGTAGTCTTGTCGCGTTTTGTGACCGTTGGATGAATAGGTCAGAAACATGATTGAGCCTGTCGGTGAATAAGCGATTAGAAGAAGAACGGAAGTCCACATCATCTAATCCTAAATTGCCGCGGATTATGATACTTTTCACCTATTGATCGGATTTTAGTAATTGATTGAAGGATTAATATCGATGGCATCCTCTCCATTTTCCCTCTTCGAAAATGCCTTTTTCCGACTCATTGCGGTGAAGTATGATCAGTGTCGTCATAGCGAAGGACAAGACTCCAAACTTGTTATAAACTCTGTTCTACTGCAAAATTGTTGCTACTGATGAAAAAGAAAAAAAAAGAAATTTGGTGATTTAGTGGCCCTGTCTTGAACCAGCTATACTTCCTCAATTTGGTAGTCTTCTAGTCCGCGTAACAAGAGCATAGCGTTTGCCAGCTTTTAGTGTCATCGCTGGCTAATACAAATTTACGTTCACACGATGGTAGTCGTGATACCAGGGAACAAAGAAAAAAAACGCGCTTTTTGAAAAATCCAATTTCATTACGAAATACGTTGAAAATTTGAAATTTATTTTATTTGCAAGTAGAGTACAAGTTCAAGACGACAAAACCATTCGCAGGGCAACAATACGAAAGAGGAATAATTGAATAGGTTCCTTATCAGGTTTTTATTTTATTTGGTTTAGCTAGAACAAGTTTTTTAACTTTCAATGTCAACGAAAAATAAAAGGAATTTTTTGCTTCCTCTTTCTTGTGTGCGTTTGGATTTTTTTTTTTTAAGTTTTTTCCCTCGCCGAATTGGATTCAATTGAATCGGTTGGATTGTCCTGTGAGAATGGAATTTCATTTCTGTTGAGGGAATTTAGGTAGAACTTATATAGAAAGTTAAAACCTTTTGTTTTGAATTTAGACGTTTGTTTTCCTTGTTTTTTTCTACATTTTATCCGCAAGGGATGGCTGAAAAATCGTCAACAAGACTAGGTATCGTACGAGTATTTAGAGGATTTCCATGTGTTGATATATATATTTAAAATATACAATGTTTTATATTAGTTAAAGGAAAGAATTTTTGTATCTCTTGAAATGTTGCTCCACTCTCATAGTGGGCGGTGAGTAGTGATTTCTGTTTTAATGTCTCGACCCGTGGATAGGAATCTATTTCACGCTAGCTGGTGTGTCATAATTATTTAATTTTTTTCTTTTCTTCAAAAGTTTGCACAATAAGTTGTTTGTTGTTTTGCTGTGATAACAGATTTCACTATTTGCCGATTCAAATCTTTGACAGTTATTGTCTGTACTCTGTAGTTTTATTTTGTAGGCTTTAAAGAAAAGGGCAGGTGGCTCATGTAACTTTTGGTCTATAGACATTAATTCTTTAACAAGAATGGAAAAGTTTAACAACTATCCAACTATCCGATACAGAAAAAAAAAAAAATCGTAACAATGTTAAGGATAACCCCCTCTGTACTAGAATATAGCCCCCGGTCAAGCAACCTTGCAATTCTTCCAGTGGGGCATCTTATTTCCCAGGACTGGCCGCCTTTTCACCCTGCTCACTGCGCCTCAGTGTAACAAAAACTATGTTCGCATAGTCCATAGCCTGAAGGTCACTGACTTCATACAGAGAATATTCACAAAAAAACATGTAACCATTCTTCAAAAGAAGCTCCACATGAGCAGCCTTACATCTTGCTAAAACCCCTTTAATACAAAAATGCATTAAAGACACCATGTCCATTAAGAAGAAAGCCCAAGTTGAGGTTAAAGCTCAGCTCAGGCCGCTGCCGCATAAATATGACATCCTTAAGCCCTGCCGTGATTGCTGGTCCCATCTATCATAGATCACGCTCTCTTAAGGAGATATCCCTCTTTATCTTAAAGGCTAATCCGCTTCGCATACACTCCAGGCCAACAAAAACAAAGCCTACAGCCAAGTAGGCCAAGTATAAGGCCACCAGTCAGTTTTTCTTTGACTCTTGCAAAGTGTGGCCTTCTCATACAGTGGAGGGACCTACAATTTTTTGGTGATTCCAGCCAGCAGGAGAACTTTTTATGCGCAGAAGATGTCGGCTAAATTTTAAATGTAGACCCTCTTGCGTGGTATTCGGTAAACTTACCCACACACTAGCTTTATATTGTAGTTTAAGCTCTAGAAGCCTGGAACGCCTTGGGAATCATAATCGGTTTTCAAACTGAAATCCATCCGGCACCTTCCATCTTTTTCTAACCGTAGCAAAACCAGCTATTTGAGTATACCCGTATAGCATTTTCAACTCCCTTAATCATTTTTCCTTTATATTTTACCTACCTAGCCCTCTACTGCCACATCTAAGTATGTTAGAACCGAAGGCACGATTTTCGCAATCCATATTTTTATGGAAGCGAATATTCCGTAAAAATGATCCTTACCGTGTTGATCCATTTATATATCCATACACAGTAAGGGTTTATATAATTATTTTTTCTTGCGCTTTCGTCGGTGAAAATAGGTAAAGCCACTACCATTGGAAAGCAAATGACTCCGAACAACGTTTGGTGTATTCCAGGTAAGCTTCCCAATTTTTCGGATGTTTCCGCATCTTACTCTCATAAAGCACTTATAAACTTTCTGGACCTCTGAACTCTGTAAAACCCTTTCTCCTTTTCGATGAAAATGCTGGATGTGCAAATTTTTGTGGATTCTTGGTGTTTCTCCATCACATCTAACATGCTATAATCTAAACTCTACAATAACAAACGAGTATAATTTTTCATTACCTGTATGCGACTTGGATTTAGTCGATCGGAACTTGTTACAGTTTCGCGTGTCGCGTTTATTTTTATATAGTGGAAAAAGAAAGCCTTCCGTTCAGTAGTTAGACATCTTGTCGCCTCTCATTATCTTATTATTCACTGATGGGCAGCTGTTATACTTTCTCGTGTCGATTTTGCCTTTATACAGTAGAACGACAAGGCCGCTTGTCCACTGGTAAGGTTTCAATCATTCCTGATGTTTTTTTGAAAACTAAAGGGTGATTCGTGACATGTGTCAGAGTCAAACATGCTCAGTTAGTATTGCCATTTCATCACGGAAAGACTTACATTCGTGCTCTGTAAGAAGTTGCCCGATGAGCAACCCCGAGCAATACAAGAGCTGAGAATGGACCCGGAAAAATTTACTGTTTGGTGCGGTTTATGGTCCGACGGAATTATTGGCCGGTGAGACACCGTCAATGGTGTCTGTTATCGTTCAATGCTTTCGAACTTTTTTTTTATCCAAAATGCACCAATTGAACCTGGTCAACATGTAGTTCCAGCAAGACGGCGTTACATGCCACATAGCACGCGAATCGAGAGACCAATTGAGAAATAAGTTCGGTGAGCAATTTATCTCTCGTTTTTGACCGCGATACTTCAAATCACTCGTTTGCTTGAAAAGTGATTTAAAATTGTATTCTCCGTATGGATCACCTAAAACGTAGTCATGGTCAATATTACTTTAAAAGGAAATGGCAACTCAAATAAAAATTGAACACTTCTGCATTTTTCTTGTTTATTATTATTTTTTTTTCTTCTTTAAATGCTTAAAAAACCACCCATTAGCTTTAAATAATTCAAAACTGAGATTTCGGATTTTCATCCATCGCTTGTAAGGGGTGTGAGTCGGTCTGACTACATGAGACTTGTTTATCGATGGCGAGGAAATATCTAAATATTGGATCATAAAAAAAGTCTCCGCGGTTTTTTGGCACTAGATGGTGTTGGTGTCCATTTATCTGGAAACACTAATCTGATTGTGTCAAACCAACACGTGTTTGAAAGGTGACATGTCAGGCTTTGTGAAGACAGCTGTGTAATTTGTTGCTCGTGTTAAAAGTTATACTGATTTGAATATGAGTGAAATATCTGAAGAAATATGCTATGTGATGCTTTTTTACTATAAAAAAGAGAAAAACACTGCAAAAAAAAAAAAAAAAAAAAAAAATGCCGAAAAATTTGTGCAGTTTACGGTAAGAATGCTGTAAGTGAACGCCGGACCCATGAGTGGTTTGTTCGATTCCCTTCCGGAAACTTCGATGTAAGAGATGTACCTCGCAAAACCTGTCAGTAAAAAAGTCGATGAAATCTTGCAACTGATGGACCAAGACCGGAAGGACCGGAAGGAAGCTGTCTGGAGAAAACGGAGGTACTAAACATCAACCGTATGATATTTTGGAATCATCTAAAACGAGCGGGCTACTCATAGAACCTGGATATGTGGGTGTCACATGAATTAACGCAAAGAAATTTTATCGACCGAATAATCATCAGTGAAACGCTGCTGGAACGTAACGAAATGGAACCAGTTAAACAAAAATGGATTAAATACGAGATTATTCAAGGCAAGCGATCATGGCTAAAGGCCGGTGACCGACCACAATTTAGACTTCAAAGTCTAAATTTACGGCAAACAAGGTTATGTTGAGTGTTTGGTGGGATTGGAAGGGAATTGTCTAATATGAGCTGGTAGAACGTAGCGAAACGGTCAATTCGGTCCTCTACTGTGCACAACCCTTTGAATGAAGCTTTCAAGAAAGCGACCAGAATTGGCCAACAGAAAGGGAGTAGTCTTCCATAATGCATCTATCTTTGATGACCCGGAACAAATTGACGGAGTTTGGTTGGGAAGTATAACTTGGACCTTTCGCCTTTTATTACCATTTGTTTCGGTCTTTTCAAAACTGTCTTGATGGTTAAAAATTTGCCGACCGAAAAGCCGCTGAAAATCACTTGGCCAAGTTTTTCGCTGATGAATCACAGAAGTTCTACACCGATGGAATTATGTAGCTACACTAAAAATGACAAAAGGTCATAGATAATAATGGCCAATATATACTTGATTGAAATTGATAAAATTGAATAAAGATTTTTTTTTTTTTTCAAAAATATACCAAAAAACCGCGTAGACTTTTTATATGACCCAATATCTTCTGAGTTCGTATCGACCGTAATGTTGACGGTGCCCTGCCAATTGAAAGGTTGAAAAGGATACTTCAAATGCAAGGTGTTATTCAGTTCTATACCAAAATCGTGATTAACTTTATCTTGCAAAATTATTCAACCTATGTACAGATACAAAATCACAATAGGCCCAACCTGACCGCAGTTATAAGGGTAGATATAGTCCCACCCCCGTCTTAATCTAATGCACAGATACAAACAACACAGAGTGTTCCAAGTAGATGATCGGTTTTTATTTTTCCATCAACCGAAAACCACAAGCCAAAAAAGATACGTGTTACTTTTTTTTTCAACATAACGTAAACACAAAACCAACATTTCATTTGTTCTCCCACGAAAAATGTTAACATTTATCTTTAATCAAAAATTCAAATTAGCATTGAACTATATGACCGTAAAAAATATTGTAGGCCATAAAAGATTGTATGAGAAGTATTCACTCATATACTCGTACTCGTATATAAAAGGAAGCTGGCTATACTCGTATATGAGTATCTTACACAATCCAAGTATCTGTATGTGTGATTGACATGGATACGGGTTGAAGATGCGATCAGGCTGCTTCCCCTGCTCTCTGAGAGTTAACTGGGAAGTGTTGCCTTGGCGTACGTCTCATAAAAAAATTGATAGATAGATGAGAATCGATATTTGTGTAATTGAATTGTGTGGCTCATGTCTCATGCCGCCCCTAATCATATGTATTCGGTTTTAGCAGAGAAATTGTCTCAAAGCTAAAATACGCGTACTCATCCTCGTACTCGTATCAGTAGTATGTTAATATGTACTCTGAATGCGATAGGTTTGTTTATCTCGTTATCTAATTCTTGCTTTGGGATATTTATAAATTACCTCAGGAGAGTAATTACTCTTAACGGAGATACAGATAAGGAAAAAGATAGGGGTTGTGTTGCCTTTAATTTTTTCGTCAGGCAATTAAATATGAAGAGTTGTCTGTTTTTACAATACTCAAGGGCAAACGTCGATTAGCACCATTAGAGTTTCGTTTCTAACCAAGTTAATTGATTCAATTAAATAGAACCACAAATTCATCAAAATGATGAAATGTGATTTCTGATGGAAAAAAAGTGCAAACACCGGGATATTTGATTGGAAATTGCCGTTGTGTCTTTGTAGGTCAGTTTGCTCACTGAAATTGGCACAATAATCATTTGCATTTGATCTGTATCAAATTGTTTTTAACGAGGTTTTTTAATTTTCCTGAATATTGCTAGTATCCCACAGAGATCTGTCGTAAGCCCACTGCTTTTTACTGATAATTTAGTTAGTTTTTGTTATTTGATTAGATCAGATTAAAAGGGTAGGTATGTATGTACCATTATCACTGCTATCAGGTTAAGCCTTTTGTGATTTCCTCAAGTAAAAACTCACCCATGATGTTTAATTTTTTAATAAATTCGAGTGAGCTGCCTAAGGTATGGGTTACCTAGAAGACGCAGACTTGATCTGCTTAGGAAATTACAGTAGCTCTGCTGTTTCTTTGTTCTACGCCTAGAAAGTTGTAAGAGTCATGTCAACATGAATGTTGAACTTTTTCTGGCCAGTGACCTGGCATCCAGATTAAATGGACTGTTTTAGTGCTGGATATGCAGTCCTAGAGGAGGCAAGTAAGGCTGCTTTACTATCAGAAAGAATATACGAGTAAATGTTCTTATTGGTGACAAATCTGTTCAAGTTCTTTCTAAGGCAGAGCTCTTAGTTTTAGTCATAATATTGTAGATACATTTGTGACGGGAATTACGAATAAATATATGTAAGCAGCATATGAGACTTCAAGAGTATTAGATTTGTGATCTTAATCGTTAAAGAAGACTTAGGTCTTTTGTGTTTTTTGTACGAACATGTCTAAGCTTTTACCTTACTTTCTTTAGATGCCATCTACGGTGAACCTACGTATCAGTAAATAAGCTATATCCAATTACAGGATTTTATTATTATTTATTAATCTTACATAACTATTAGGAATAATATCTGAAGGACTACAGCGGGAGTATCGTAGGCTTTCTGCTGAGGGTCCATTTAGAGAAATCTTGTGGTGTTTTATAGAGTTGTGAATTCGGCTATTTAACATACGTGGTGAGTTCGAGAATTTACAGGGTAAGGGCGATAGTGCTTATGTGAACTATGTCTTAGTCACATAGGTCAATAAATTTAAACCCTTTTGGGAAGGATCTCCTCTAAATGACCTTTATGCAAACGGAACCGAAGGCCTTTCAATCCGCATTTGAATATGCCGATGCTTCTGTGCCATACAGAGGGGCTGGGAGCTTAAGTTTTTAAAGAATTTTTTGCGGTAGGTGGTTAGTTTATTGCTGCGTTCTTGGGGTTAAAATAAAAATAAATAAACAAGTAAATAAATAAATAAATAAAAAATCGGCGATAAGTAAGACAAATTATTTGCTCTAAGTGTTATTTGACGATAACGAAATCTAGATAGAGAAAGTCATCCCAAAGTTGTAGCGTTCTAATGTAGGTAAAGATGTTCAAACCGTTGACATTGAGTTCCTTCCTTCCTTAAGTGGAAGCCATATACTTTTTTTTATATTTTGTAGTATCCGAAGTCACTAGCCACAAGCCTTTGACATCCAAAGCCTCGATAAAATAATCTCCGACCCTAACGGAGCAGCCAACTTTCTGCATTTTTTGTTCTGCAGAGCCAGACAAATCTAACACCAAAACCGGAGATGGCTTCGTATAATTTTTGCTTATATTCTCTGTCAGATGGCGTCCTTAAATACGGGAAATATATACTCGTAGAAAGTGAGTGTCGATTTGGAATTCGTCTTTTTCAAGATCTGTCGTAATGTAAAAATTGAGTCGGTGGTGGACTTTCTAGGTCTAGAACGCCCTAATAAGCGCCAATCAGCTGGTTGACAAAGTGTCTGGCGATTACATAGAACGACACAGGAGTTCTTATAAGCGACTGGCATGCTTTCGTCTGATAATATTTTAGAGATTATTTGTTGAATACTCTTCACAAAGCTGCATTCCACCGTTTTAACAAAAAAAAAAAAAAAAACGGCAGATAGAACTTCAATATCGGCGGTCTTGTTGCGCATGAGTTGGCCATCAACATTCAAGTGGAAGGGTTCGTTTTGCTGGATATAAAAGGTTCTTCCATATCCTCGGCTTCCGTACGAATTTTGCTGACCTGGTATGTTCTTTGTACTTTTTTTGTAAAATTTCCGAATGTCTTTGCTTATATAACATTTCTTAATATTCTCGGTCTCGCGCTTCTCATGCATTTTTTTTTTCTGAGAAGGCGATGTTCATATTTCGTTTTTTAATCTTAGATCTCTGCATGCGCCGGCCTGCAGACATCTTCGATGTGGGGGTCGGGGGAAGCCTTACACAATAGAGGCGGCGTCTATGATGGCTTGTTGGTATCTTTGCCACTGCGTTTTAGGACAAGGGTTCCTGTGATTTGAGTCTTCCTTTATCAGGTTTTAGGAGTGGCACCTAATTTGTTGTAGTTTTATTCACCGACTGTGGTCACAAAGATGATTTTCACATCACGCTTAGGATAATGAACCTTCCATTCCATTGCATTTCTTGAATGGCTGTTAGATCTTGTTCAAAGCTAGGGTATTCACATGGCCTGGTAGTATGAGTCGTCAACAGTGGTATCACTCGTATCCGAGGACATCGGATGTTTCGAAACAATTTTTTTCCTTCACTGTTGAATATGTTAAAATAGCCTTGAAAGGGGGTTACTAGATCAAGAGACTTGATGCACGCACCATCAATGACTTCAACTTGTGTGTTCCGCTGTTGCTTTATTCAACGTTGAGTCCACACGTAGTATTTATTGTAGTTAGCCGTTCAATCGACGTCCAGGACCCCTATTGTTATACGGGTCCTTAAGCAATGAACAGATAGTGAGTATTTAATTTTAGATTCCCATTCTTTTTCCAAGAACTGTTCCAAGTCAAAAATGGTGTCATAGTCGACGGTAGCCTTCACGCACTAATAAGGTGATAAGGAACTTTCAGATTTTTGCTATAGTGTAAATACCTAAGGCAATTGAGTAGTAGGGCGCTATCCTGAACAACTAAGGAGATTCTGTAAAAGAAATTGATCATTCCGTCCTGCTTTATTTCGCTGAAGCTTGAACTCATTCTAAAGCATATGAAGATATCCTCGGTTGCTACGAGAGAAAGATTCTTCGTAAAATTGTTGGTCCGGTCTGCGTTGACGGGCTTTGGAGAAGGAGATTCAACAACGAACTATACGAGCTGTACAGTGACATCGACCTGGTGAAAAAACTGCGAGTCAGTCATTTAAGATGGCTAGGACATGTAGAGCGGATGGGAACAAATGTTCCGGCCCGTAGAGTCTTCGAGTCTAATCCGGAGGGACAACGCAGAGGAAGACCTCGCCTTAAGTGGCGTGCGCAACTGGAGGCTTGTTAGCTGAAGCCTCAGTTCACCCCGAACTGTAGAGCCGCCTAAGAAGAGGAAGAAGTAGAGACCTTACCCTCTTTAGTTGCTGAAGTTCAGAGTCTCCGTCCTTTAAAACGACGAAAGTCGGTGCAGTAGCTGTCTGCTGTTTTAGCGAATGTATTGACCTTTAGTTTGAATGTCATTATACAACCCACATTTTCGTCAGTTGAACGCAATTCCTGTCGATTGTCGTCCACTTTGAATAGTTCATTTTGCCTGACTACAAAAGTAATTCTAGATTTTGAGCATTTGTATCCAATTTTATTTTATTTTTTTTTTTTTTTTTTTCCTATAGACGTCTACTACGTATTCGTCGCCTTTTCGCTCACTGACAACACCGCCGATTAATAAATCGGACACTTACGAGTGCAGTCGTTCAACGATAAATTTTCTCACAGAGTGTCCGAGAAATTGTTAGAGGCTACTGGTTCGAGTCAGTTTTGGCTAATCGGAATAGTGGAGATGTGGCTGTGATCTAGCTAGCTGACAGTTTGATGACCACTGGATGCCTTTATGGGTGTTTTGATGTGGAAAACTCTTACTATCTGTGATATTATGCTTAGCCGCATGGTAGCGTAAAGGTTTTGTTTCCTATTTTTGTCGCCAAAAAGGGCGTCCCTACCTAACTTGGTATTGAAAACACTTCGGGCTATTTTAACGTTGTGCTGAGGACCCATTATAGGGTCATATCAAAGTCTTTATACTCGTATGTGGCAGCGTGATCACATATCAGGCTTATGTTGAAGAAATAAGACTCATGCACATGCCTTAAACCCAAAATAGATTTCTTGTTTCTTGCTTTGTTTCTCCTCTAAGTACAAATTCTTTTCCAGATGGTTCTTCCCTATAGAAATTATCACAGTTTTCCATACCTTTTTTGCCCTGCGCATTCCGTCGTACTTCTTGAATGCCATGGATATCCGATTTTAAGCAGTCTTATGGACTGAATTAATCATGCTGTGCTTGCGTATGCTGGTGTGTTCAATACAATACACAGGATGCCAGATGTCAGATCAATTTCATTTTCGATTAAGCTTTTTGGGTTAGGTTCACAGAGTTTGGTTGGGTTGTAAGCCCAATGGAACAAGAAGGAAACGTTAGCACGTGTTCAGATGACAAAGATGCTCACAAGCCCCTCATTGCTTCATGTTTAAAAACAGAAGAGGCTATGTGAACCCAGGAAAAGTAAAGTCCACTTTCTTTGATATATAAGAAAATATTGTATGGCTTTTCAGAACGCTCTTTTACAGCCTTTCATAGCTTACGCCTTTTAAAATCATAAGCTTGGGGGATTTTTCCTCCGCTTCACAAATTTAGATTTGATTAGAGAAAAGAAAAATAAAAAAATTAAAAATAAAAACAAACAACATCTGTTCCCATTTACATTGTTTGAGGATGAGTATCTACAGTATGTATCTTTTCCTACATTTTCCTTGAGCTTGTGGGTTATGTAATAAAAAAAAATCCCTGCCCCAATAAAAATGTAAACAAAAAGGTACTGAAACTACAAAAAAAAAATAAATAAATAAATAAAAAAAAAGCCAAGAAGACAGCAAAAAAGATGAAAGATGAAAGGAAATTAAGCATCTTTCTCTTGTATTTCTCATACTTCGACACCAGACGGAATCAGTTTATCTTTAATTTATTATTTTCTTTTTGCCTTTTGCTGTGTTTTTGCTTTTTATTTATTTACCATATTTTTTTTTTTTTTTCTTCTATTTATGCAAACTTAAACGCAATCATAAAGAAATACTTAAATCCAAACCCAAGAGAATTGGCCGATTTCATTATTATTCCTAGTTTCGATCGATATCAACGGTTTATGTGCTGATTTACGAAGATGCTATTTACAGCATACACAGCACAGCATAAACAAAATAAATGGCTTTCAAATTTTTGAAGTAGACATCCATATTTGACTCGGGTTAGTAGTTGAATAGATTTCTAAGTTCAAATAGAGGTTTTTTAATTTACGAGTTTTTCTGGCTACCAATTGTTCTTGTGAGGTGGTTTTGAAACTATTTGAAGCGATTTGAAGAAGATGGCGAAATATATTTTTTGAAACTGGTTAATTAATAACAAATAAAGGTGGGTTTAATTGAAGAAAATTAATTGCATTCATAGATGGTTGGGGAGCAATTAATGAAGAAGGTAATCATTGCGAGAAAGTGTTTATTGATTTTTTAAAACGAACGAATTCTTATCCAAAGTGGAAGAAAATATTTGTTGACAAGACATTACAAGATAAACAATTGGGATTTTCTCTTGGCTTATGATGATTTTGAACTATTTTTTTCAGTTATGTCGTGTATTGGAGGTTCCATGTGGTGACAATATGTAGGGTTTTCTTATAACGACTTGACAACTTTTTTTTAAATAAAAGGCAAACCATTTGAGATATTTCAAAAACTTTATTATTGGCTTGAAGTACAATCAAAACATTTATGAATGGAACTCGACTTCGTTCATATAGCCACCGCGGGCACGTTTGCAGCGGTCGATTCGTTGGACCCAATTTTCAACGACTTGGCCACACATTTCGGCCGAAACGGCCGCTATTTCGCGTTCAATGTTGTCTCTGAGCTCTTCCAACTTCGTCGGCGTGTTGGCATAAACCAATGACTTAACGTAGAATCACAGAAAATAGTCAAGCGGCGTTAAATCGCACGAAAGAGGCGGCCAATCAACTGGCCCATGTCTTGAGATAACACGCTCACCATACTTACTCTTCAATAAATCGATTGTAGCGTGTGCTGTGTGGCTTGTGGCACCATCCTGTTGAAAACATATGTCGTCCAAGTCAATATCTTCCAACGGCGATTATGACGCGATAACGCTGACCATTCACAGTAACGTGACAATCGTTATCGTCGACGAAAAAATATGGCCTAATAACGCCGCCAGCATGCAAACCGCACCAAACAGTTATTTTTTGTGGATGAAGTGGTGATTCATGAAGCACATGTGGGTATTCACCCGACCAATAACGCATATTTTGCTTAGTGACGAACCCATTGAGCCAAAAAAGAGCTTCGTCACTGAAGATGATTTTGCGATGAAATTCATCATCTTGGCGCATCTTCTCCAGAACCCAATCGGAAAACGTACGTGGCTTCAAATGGTCCATCGGCTTCATTTTTTGAGTCAACTTGATCTTTTATGGGTGTAAACCAAGATCCTTACGCAAAATACGTCATAATGTGGTCTGAGCGATGCCCAATTATTGAGAACGCTGGGAATTGACTGACGTTTGCTACGGACGTCTGAACGGCAGCGATATTTTGGAAATTTCGACCAACCCGTTGTCTCACTGATACGGCGACATCACCCAACGAATATGTAGACTCAAATTTTTGCACTAAACTTGTTATTGCCTGTCTACTAGGGCGAGAATTACGACCGAAAATTGGAGTTAACGCTCTTAAAGTTGCAGTCACCGACTTCGAATATCTGTAGAAAATTTTTATAATTTGCAGACCTTACTCGTTAGTGTACTTTACCATAATGAAAACGTTGAGTTTACTGAATAAATTGACAGTGACAGTTTGATGATTAGTGAAAGAGTGCGTTCACAAATTAAATTTAAAATTGTCATGTCCCTATTGGAAAACCCTATACTTCAACTTCAACTATACTTGCCACTTTTTTCCAACTGTCGCAGCTACTCTTTGACGGAACATCATCTGTCCTGCATTATATTGCCTCACTAGCAATAAAAGTTCGTATTTTTGAAGCGTATATCTGAGCGGTATTCAATTTAAAATAGTATGCCCATATGATCCTGACCTGCTCTCTTTTAAATTTCTTCCTTGGATATGGTATTATTCCGAAAAACGTACTATGGACATCGATTTACAATAAAAATGTTTAAAAGCAGAGGGCTTAAACAAACGTAACATGAACCTTAAGCTTGACAAAACTTTCAACAATCTACTTTTTCTACAAGTTGTCCTAAAATCATGGTGAGCATGGGATAAAAATGTTTGCGTCAGACTGTCAGTATCAGCTGGACGTCCAATGCACTATTTTTTTTTCTGTATGGGTCTTCTGACCATAGTGTTCGGAGTTCTGCATTGTTATGACATCTATATTTAAAATTTTGCAGCTTCCTTGTGACAGTGTTGTAAGTCACGTTCCAGTTACGACAACCATAAAGTAATAATGCCTTAGATTGATTTTTCTGTCTTCAACCTTGTTCGGAACCACCATCTTCTGACAGCATACTTCCTTGATATAGAAAGCTGCTTACTTCAACGATTTGTAACATTGAGATGAGTGTCGCTGGTGTTATGCTAGTAAATTTGTTTGTCTCTGACTACAAGTTTTAGACCTCCCGGTGCACGTCCAATATCGTGTGTAACTAACGTCATCAGCATAGTCAAAATGTTTTAGATATGATGTCCAAGGACACCTCCCATATTTCTTCCTGAAGAAACCAAAGACAGCCAAAGACGGAATAGCAGTGGCAAAAGAATACAACCTTGCGGCCATCTGATGCGATAAATCTCTGATACCTTGTCGGTGTCTAAGACATGACACCGCATATGTATCCTTCTTTATAATAGGAATAACGATATTTATGTTCGATGTCGAGCATTGAATCAAGATGTTCTTTCACTCAAATCAAAATTATTCTAGTTATTAGTTTAGACCCAGCTAAAAGAACGCATATAGTAAAGCTCTCCAGTTGACACATTAGTCAAGTTTTCCTTTTTGGGCAGCTTAACAATTATTGCATTCTTCCTTCAGGAAAGGCTATAATTTCCTTCTTAGGAACTGAATTTTCACCGAAATGTTTGACGCGGCTTAAAAGAGTTCCACTAGAATAAAATTGCCAATTGTCTTGTTTCTTTTTTTATGGCCATGATCGCCGATGTTTTTTCAGCGTTATTGAACGGGACGTCCTTGTTGCTGTAAGAATCGCTGTTGTCTAAATGACTAATTTCTGCAAAATTTTGCCACTATGTGGAAAGATGGATGTTGCTCATCCAAACTCAGCGGATTAGCGTCTAGTTGAATCTGTGACCAAGCTCTTATACTATAGACAGCCCTGCTGCTGCTGCACCTATTTGCCTTGATATGTAGTACTTAGATGTATTCATGCTTGCCCCGTATTACATTACGATGTACTTCTTTTCTTCCCATGCAGTACTAGGCTTCTTGTTCGGGGTGCTCTGCTGCTGAGGTCGCTGCGGTCGGTGTTTTGAGTTCAAGACGTCCGTGTGCAAATGTCTGCTGTCAGCCGTGTGTTTTTTCGCCTTAAACCCACCCTTAAAGTTTTGCTTACCTCAGAATAAGCGAGTGATAATAATTAAAAAAATGTGAGGAGACAGAAAAGAGCCCTGTGGTACACCGGTATTTGTTTTATGGATATCAGTCTTCAAACCGTCGAAGACAACTTAAATTGAACATTCCGAAAGTTAATTCCTATCCATTAAGGAAAAGGTTTTTCGATCCCTAACAACTTAAAAACTAACAATTATGTTAAATGGTTTGTGGTGGGATTAGTGGAAGAGACGCGTGTGAAGAGTAGAGGAAAGTCTTGAAGGAGTGTCTGTTTAGGTATTAATCAAAGATAAAATGGATAAAGTAGATTTTGTGTAGCATTCTGGCCATCAGTAGGGAAACAATAATTTGTTTTGTTAGGATTTATACAGATGAGAGGAACATATCTAAGATTTCGTGGGTTAAAACGCCCGGGTCCATCTTAGGATGTAGCGCCACTTAAGGTAGAGTGTAGTACGTAAAGTGAGCTAAATTACAATAGAGAGAAGAAGCAATGTTATTAGTTGAAAGCTGATGAACAAAGGGTATGTTACCAACTTCTTGACACGTTGTTAAGGCTTGAAGGTTTATATGTTCTGAACTGTAGAAATAGGATGGTATATTGTTTGTCTGTCAAGGCCAACCCCCTAAGACGAAGTGGATAAACTTTCGCTGAAAATCTTCTACGCCCAATATATGGATGGTATAATGAGGTGACCAAACTTGACTTCCGTTTTCAAAAGGGCCGAACAAAGATTATTTAAGTAATATATGGGTAGGCAAACTCCTCTTACATCATTGTCTGATGTAACCGAAAGCGGAGCTTGTTTTTCTTTTAATGTTTACAGCATTTCAGCTCGCTGCCGTATGGGAACAGATTCTCTTACTCGTAAATGAAATAAATGCTAGGTAAAGTTGTATAACCGTTCAAAAGTATGTCATAGTTTGGCATTTTTTGACGATAAGTCAAGCTTATTTGCATAAGAAAAGTGTCAGAAGAAAACGAAACGTCCAGAAAGATTTTGAGATCATCTGCTTATACAATTATAAACGAATTAACAGTGATATATCGTATGTAGATAAAATCGGTATTTGTCAGAATAAATAATAAAGGACCAATATGCCTTTCCTGAGGTACGTCATAGTGGGTGTTTATTGGTTCAGATACTGTAGACCTAAAGAAGACTCTGCAGTGGCCTTCCTTTACGTATGAACTAATTCTCATAATAAAATCAGATAGAAAGACAGAATACTTTAACTTGATGAGGACAACTTTGTCGAAAACTTAGCTGAACTTTGCCATCTTCTAAAGCGCACAGGGGACTTCATATGAATTCTGTTAAGTTGTGATTTCGATAAGTGCCTGGTGCTTTTAAAATGTGAGGTGCTTTCGCTAGATTTGGGTAGACTTTGGATCCACTTTTTGACAAGAGTTGCCATCAAATCACTGGTGAAGCTGTTGCTATGAAAACCACACCGAATTGTACTACTTATACAGACTTTTCGCCTATTAAGGCCACTAAAACTTCAAATTTAAATAGAACAAGTTGTATAGGAGTATTCGGTTACATTATGTATTATGTCGAAGGCTTCGCTGAGCAGCGCGTATCTAGCAAGTGCAATTTTCGATGACTCGGGCTCGATATCACTGATGGCATTGGTTATGTTGGCTTTTTACGCCTACTTGCACCGACCCGTGATTTAACGTAGCCCCACCAGAAAAAATCTAATAGCATTAAATCACATAATCTTGGCGGTCAGTCTACGTCGCCGAAACGCGAGATAACCATGCCGTCGTGCAGAAGATCTATTGTTCCATGCGCTGTATGGCACGTAGGGCCGTCTTGTTAGAACCACATGTCACTAAGATTAATATTTTCCAATTTATATCAGAAAAAATGGATTATCTTCGACCTTTTGCCAGTGAGAGTTATGTTGGTGCCAGCTTTATTTTGAAAGAAGTACAGACAAATTCACATCAAACAGTGACTTTCTCTAGATGCATTTGCAACTGATGGGTGTCATGTGAATGGTTATCCCTCTAAATACGACAATTTTGTTTATTGACATAGGTATTCCTAAAAAAATGGGCTGTATATAATTTTCCGTTTAAAGTCGGAGTCCACTCCCAACTTCTCCAGAACCCAGTCAGCAAATTATCAACGCTGCCCTTGGTCTTCAGACCTAAATCTTGAACCAAAATTCGCCAAGTTGAAGTCTGCAAGTGTCCCGATTGGAAAACCCCTTACGAACCCTTAAGTAAACTTAAGTTACTTACGAACATAAGTAAATATTTTTCTAAGACAGAATTTGATACTAATCAATGCTAACTGCATGTTACTCGTCTTGTTTCTTGTGATGTTCAGACAACGTGTGTTTGCCAGAACATGTTTTGATAACTCTTTTGTTATCCTTTCGCTTGTTCTGTTCCATTTAAAGTTTAAACGTCAGTTGTCACATTTAAACGTAACACGGTGACACTTCCCACAGCTATAATCGTTTGTGTAGTGGGAAAAAGGGTATGTAATACCATTTGCGTGCCTTTTCACCTTAATGCTCTGCGAAGCCGAAGTCCTTCTTTCCTCTAACATTGCGTGCTGTTGCTTTTCAATTCAGCTACTGTCACGCATTATTCAATGTTTTCTCATCCAAATACCACTTAATTATTCAATAATTTAAAATATTCATATATACCTCTTACTCTCCTATACAGGCAGCAGGAGGAAGCGCATAGCTAGCATCGACCTTGATGATGATTATGTCACTCCACACTGTTCAAATGTTCACCTAGAACCCACATTCAACGTTGCCATTCCCAACGACCGACGACGACGATGACTACGACAACGATTCAAAAATCCTTGACCGAAAAAGTCTCATAAATGACTCATCCTTCTTCGTGCTTTACCTCAATTTGTAGAAGAAATGAAGAGAAAAGTAAAAAAAATAAAACTACGAAGGCATTTCATTGAAGGAAAATGTTATATGTGGATGGAGTTAAGGTGGAAAATTAGGGAGGTCTGATTGCTGTATGTGTGGGTATCTGATAAGTTATCGTCACGTGATTGATTGTAGTTTGCCTTTTCACCTATTTACCTACGTACTCGCAACATATTTCAGTGTATTGCCATTAATCGAAACATCGAAAACACTTGCCATCTACGACTTTGCTTTGTACAATTAAATCTGTACAGTGGACTACGAGACCATTGCCAGTACACCTATTTAAGCTGGGAAAGCTAATATTTCCCATTTGCCATCAAAATTGACATTTCAAGTGAAAAAGTACTTAACAGAGTCCATGCAGCAGACGACTTCGGGGTATCAATATCATCGGGGAGAATTGAATATGGTATGTCCCAATCATCCACCAAACAGCACCAATAAACAGGTTCCACTTCACCTCACAGCCCACCGCTCTGTTGGCTGCGTCAAGTTGCATTGAATTTTTATTTGATGTTCGTTTGATATCATCAGTGCAAGCTACAGCAAGCAGTACAACTTCATATACATATTTGTACGTATGTACGTACGAATGTGTTCCTCTACAGAGTTTTTCTGACGCAGCTCTAGCTGTACGCTCTACCCGTGTCCCAGGTCTTCATTATTCACCGGCATTCCTACATTTGTAGCCCGTGTTGTGGTTGTGGAGCTTGTTCAACTCTGAAGTGGGTGTTGAGTGGCACGACCATCATTTGCGATAAGGAAAAGTGAAATCACTAAAAATGAAAAACGACACACACACTTACACAGAAAAAACAGTAGAAAAAGAAATAGGAGAAGAAAAAAAAAAAAACGTGTCAACTATTTAGATTGCAAAGTGAAAAACGAAAAGAATAACAACCTGAAGACGACATGGTGATATTGTGCAAGTTTAGCCTCGATAATCCAAGATCCCGTAGGTCAAAACCGCCGCCACCGTATTTCGTTTTATCTTTATCAGTGTTTAGTTTTGAAGCTTACCGCTGCTCGCTGTATGAACTATGTGTGCGCTGATTGATTGCAGGCGATTTTTTTTTTGTATCATAAAAACGGATACTTGCGGCGAAACATCGGATTCGTGCTTCATAACTAAGTAATGAGTTGGAACATTTTTAAGACATCTCCGTCGTTTAAAAGAAAATCCCAGAACACAGGCAAAGAACTACTCCACTCCTCCGTGTATGTTTATTTTACTGGAAATTCTCAGTCTTTCGTGGAAACGCTTCAGTGGTCAAGTGCCTACAGTACTAGCACCAACTACATCAGGGCCGTCAGCCAGCAGTCTAATTCGAGCGTAGACCGAATACTCATAAAGATAGTGTTCCGCGGTGTCGACATCACTCTTAAAGCAAACATCGCAGAATGTTGTGTTACTTATGAGTAGCACAAAGCATCACGACACCAGTAAGCAGTTTACAGTCTTTTCTACTGAGAGGCCTCAGATCATGTAGAGTCGTTGCATTTGCAGTTATACTCATGTAAAACTGTCAATGGAAACCCTAACCGAGGACTCAGGGGTCGGGTAGTAAGGAGTTCCGCACTGAGCCTTGCCTATCAAGTTCATTTCTCATTTCCTGACCTGGGACCCAAACAAAACTTAGTGATTTCAGTGTGTTCCGACTTCAGAGAAGCCTCTTATTATAAGTCATGAGATGGATGAACAAGAACTTAGGCGCAGCTTAGCTCTTGATAAAGTCGCAAATATATGATTGCGATATGCGATTGCGATTCTTGACAGTATATGATAGTTCATTGCAAGTAGAATTCGGTATAACTTAACTTGGAAGACTGTGTCTTCTTAACGTGGAGTGAAATCTAACTTTACATCTTCAGGATTCAAGAAATACACCAGCTTCTTAGCTTTGTTTGAAAAACGAAGCTCTAGACGAGCCAAACCATTTAGAACAGACAGTCGCTACATCATATGGTTGAGCGTAGATATTAGAACTGTTGTAACTGTGGCCCACACGCATTACAGCAATGAAGACAAGATGCCGCCATGTGGACAGACCCTGTTTATCTCTATGTCAGTCCGTCTTTCCAGTGCATGTTATCAGACACCTAAGCCATAAATAAAAATTAATCTGACGACCAAATGTATGGAGTATACGAGTCACTAGTACATATTAGCAAATGTACTGGTACATGGTTTTTTCAAAACTTTTTTTTCAATAAATGGCTACAAATTGTAGGACAACTTATTTGAAATGGCTCCTACTTACTTTCCAGCAACGGTGAAGTGGTTCTGGCCACTCATCCACAACGTTACACTTTCGCCGAGGTTTTGTCACCTTTTTCGCAGAAATGGAGCTCGGTGACTCCATCGCCATCACAAAAGCTGGGTTATGGCCATGATGAACTCTCGGAACGAGTTCAGATGGATGTCGTGATCACAGACATGACATGCCTGTTTGTTGAAAGATTCTTCAACGATAAAAAATTTTCTCGTCAGTAAAAAGAATTCGTTCTCTGCGTACTGACGAAGCAAGGTTTTCGTTTCAATGCTTCTGTGATTAAGTGGCCGATGTGTCTTTTGTTTGCGCTGAGTCCCAAATCACGTTTAAAGACGCGCGACGCTGTCCTTGCTATTATCTCGCTAGACTTGTGCGCGGACTGCTGGATTTTGAACGGACGACCATTCCATCAGTAACCTCAAATAACTTCACAGTATTATCCACACAGTCCCATGTGATTTTCAGTGGCCGCAACATCGGAAAGTTTCCGTTTTTTTTTTGTAGCCGCGTTTTTGGATGCCAATTACGACAGGACGTCTCTTTTGTTTAACGTGAACTCCTGCCTTGAAGGCCTAATTTCACGGGATGCCGATACATCCATGGGAGCAAGGATACGCTTTGCCATCGCTCACCGTAAATTCTTTGATACCAAAAGGGAACTCGTGTTGGAGGCAAAAATTTCCACACTTGGTGAGGCCTACTTAAAACCTCTTACTGCTCTTAGGGTCATAGCACCCAGTATCTTGCAACTCTACATTGGGTCAAGACCCTTCCCGCGACTTTGGGTTTAAACCACACCCACCATGACGCTCCCACAAGGGGGCCTACCTCAACAAGTCAGGTCCGAACCGAAATCCGGAGGGCTCCCGACTCCCATGATACCGTGTTTTAAGTTCTGGTATGGACTACTGGTGGTCCTGCCACCCAATCGGACCTCTGACCGGCCGCTTGTAACTGGTCTAGCATTCGTAGGCGTTAAGTGCCGAAAACCTTAAAAATAAGACCAGTACATTTGCTCTGCCCCCGTTTTTTATTAGACAACGTCATTGATGGGCAAAGCTTTGATAATTGGGCGGGGGCCCGCCAATTACGACAAACCGATATTCGAGCGAGCCCAATTCCACGAATGCAAATAACTCACGTCAAAAACTTTTAACGCGTAAATGTCACTTGTCAAATAGCCGTTAAATTGGAGTGGATGGGTTCATTGACACTTGGAATGAGTGTATTCCTTTCGTGTACCAAAATATTTGCTAGTACTAGATAGATCCCAACGTGGCCCTATACTCCTCTTGCACGATTAAAGCTTCTTTTTTTATTTCGCTCTGCAACACTTCGCTTCCACCTCAGTTTGCTATCCAGGATAAAGCCTTGAAACCTAGAACCCCTTCAGAAATTTAGAGGGATGCTATTTGACTTGGATCGGATTTTTCTTGTGAAAAGGGCCAGCCCCGTTTTAGCCGGACTTGTTAAGGCCAAAAGTACGTGGTCCAAAAGGAGAATATGTGTAAGACATATTGGAGGATGTTAGAAGGTGTCTGTAGGTGTTTTTCCAACAACTAATGAGCTATGTCTTGTGCGTAAGTTCCCACAACACTTTCCGCGCCCTGTATTTTAGTAGGAATAGGATTCATAACTTAGGAGAGAGTACACTCCTTTGAGGTGTTCCTCTTTGTAAAAGACTTTCTTTCTTACAAAGTTATATTTATAACCCAATTGTTGAGAATGAAGTGGACTTGACCAAGGTGCAAAAATATGTCCAGCTCTTAAACATAGTTGATGATCGAGGAAGTTATATTATATATATTACCCAGCCAAAGGATTCAGAGTCCATAACAACAGTCTTGTCGTACAAGATGTCTTCTGTACGTATGATGAATTTGATCTGTCTGTCATTAGATTATTTACGTACGTTCTATCAAGATGAAATCCCCTTTAATGTCAAAGCAGATAAGTTATTCAATGTCAGGGTCGTAGGTTTTTGCAACTTGTCTATTAGTATCTTAGACACCCTGTTTTTCTTCACAGAGGCAAGTAGTGCACCCGAATCATTTATTCTCCTTAATGTGACGTAACGACTTATGTATCAAAATTACTAAAAAAAAAGAAAGCTGCTCAAAGCCTGTCCCCGGTTTCGAAAAATCTTCTGCCGAATTGAAGTTTTCTATGGAGTTACTCTCTCTAAACTCAGAAAGACTACAAACAATTGCAATATCACTCGCTATCTTAACAAAAAATAAAGATAGATGACATACATACATGCATTTGTACATTTTCGTATGTATGTATATGGATAAGAAGGGAACTGGGCGAAAGTTATGATGAGTTGCAATAGCGGCAACCACAACGACAACACTGTCAGGTTGCGACTATTAATAATTACTCAATCAGAAACGTCAGGTCGTCGACACCGACTACGACGACGACGACGACTTCGATAACTACGACGACCATTCCTCATTTCGAGAGCACTGGACTACTACGGGTAGGTATGTATCTCGTGCTTCGGAACTACAGCGAACCGCACAACCAAAGCCACTGGCCCACTGGCAAACTGGCAAACTTGCAAACCAATATCGTGTGCAAGTTGCTCATTTAACTTTTTTTTTTCTTTTTTTTTTTTCGTTAGTTGGCTGTTTTTATTTTTATTTATATTTTTTTGCCTCTGAATTGGATTTTCTTTTTTTTTCTCGTTCGTCGTTTGCCGCTTGCCGCTTGCCGTTCGCCCCGCGTTTAGGTCGTGCGCAAAATTAATGATATAACCGAACGACATTTTATAGTGAAACAGGCCGTCAGTCGACGAGGGGGCCAGGGCTTAGAATTGGGTGTTTCTTGGGTGATTCTCGGTGCGCTCTGTTCGTTTCGTTCGTCTTGTTCGTTCTGTGATTTTGGTGCGGAACGAGTTTTTTTTTTAGCGATAGTGCCCAAATTCGGATTAAGTGTGGATATGAGGTTTTTCTTCTTTTTTTCTTTTTTTGGAAAATAAAATCGAGGTGAACAAATGCTTTTTGGGCATAAATGGTGGCGGCGTGTTTCCAAATAAGAGGCGATCAATCGTTTTGTGTGTTCAGTTCTTTTATTTATTATTTTTTTTATTTTTTTTTGTTGCTGCATCTCTCGCTTGTTGCGCGCTTATCGGAAGGTAGTAATTTTGAATTGTTGGTACTTAGAGATAAATGCAATGATAGTGTGACAAACCGTAATTAGAACTGAAGTGATTCGAGTCTAAATGGGTTATTCAATCGTATGCAATACATAAAATGAGTTACATAAATGGAAATGGTGATTTAGCTTAGACATTGAGACTCGGCACACTATATCTATCACTGGGTCATTAAAATACAAAAGTATTGGTTAATTTTCACTCATCCATTGTTGATTAGTTATAGTTTGTAAACTATGCACAGTTATTTGTATAATGGTTGCATAAGTAGATTGTTTTTTACGAATACTATTTTATTGGAAGCGGGCAACCTATATCATTAGTAATTATACCCATTCCATCGTCTATTATTCATAACTTGTGAGTAAAAGATAAAAACTCGGAGCATGCAATTAGACTCATCGATCATCATCCTTTTCTATTCATCCGAGTTGTATATGTCTCATATTGCCACATCTGCCGGCTAGATTCAGATCTTTAAGTTGGACTCACTGATATGTAGAGCCCTTTTAACATTACCAATCGATCTAAGAATTTCCCAATGAGATTCTGCAATATGGGGAAAGAACATCAGGCTACTGCGGTGATAGTTTAGGATCAACGTTCAGAAGTTTCACCAAAAGGTAATGGGTGCTTTATGGGTGCCTGTAAATATGTAATTGCAAAAGTATAGACGAATTTTTATTTGAGCTGATGAATCAATTAGGGGGTCCATACGGGGAGTCCAATTTTAAATCCAGCATATTGGCTGGTAACTGTTGTCTTTCAAGGCTGCAATTGACGCTAGTTTATGGGAACAGACGAGTGATTTGACGTATCCCCATAAAAAAAAAAAAATAGTCTAAGGCGTCCAATCGCTCTATCTAGCCATTGACGGTGACGTTGTTCTCACGGGCCAATGATTCCACCGGACCATAAACCGCACCAAACAGTGCATTTTTCCGGGTGCATCGGCAGCTCTTGTGTTGCCTAATACGGCAGTTTTTATTAATATATCCATTCGACCAGAAATGAGCTTCGTCGCTGAAGACAATTTTTCGACATTTTTCACTCACTGAAAATTCGATGCTGTGGCAAATCGTTCGGCTTCAATTCTTGCACGAGCTGTATTTTGTAAAGTTTAAGACCAGTATCATTGCGTAAAATTTCCCACGTAGTAGAGTCCAAGTTGCTACGAATATCGACGAATGGACAAATCGCAATATTTTCCTTTGTACGTACTCTACGCAAACAGGTAAATGTCCAATAGCGTGAAATTTATGCGAAATTTGGTCACTATGGCTTGAACTGCTTGCTCAGTAAGTCGATTATGACGACCGTAAATGGTCGAAGTGAACGAAAAACATTACCCTCAGAGAGTTGTAAAGATGTAAAACTTTCCATGATGAAATGTCGATGGCATGTTTGACACATGTCACGAATCACCCGTAAGCTGTCAAAAATAGCACACTAAAAAACCAAACGGCAAAAAAATTATCCTTTAGAGAGAATGTGTCAAGCTAACAAGTCTCGAAAAAAAACCCCATAGAGATAGACATAACCGCTTCTGCCAATTATTTAACGGCGGAAACGATTCAAACACAACAATCAAGGAGAACTAAACATTTAACTTTGGCGATGGAAGACAAGATTTCCGCTCACCGACAAAATAAAGGATAGAATGTATCATAATAAACCGTACTGGAAAAATAAAAGTTACGACCTCCTAATTTGTAAGTTTTTTAAAAAAAAGTCTATAACTTTTGCGGTTTGCTAAGAGATGGCGTAACTTGTATTATTCCATTGTTATTATTCTATTCGAACATGCGTTGGAAAGCTACTGTCATTGTACGTCATTTCAGTATATGTCATTCATTTGAAGCGTAAACAACATTAATTTTTTTTGTTTTCACTCAAATATGTCGAACTTTGTGCCTGAAAAAGTGTTTTTGCGGGGAGTTCTTCTTCATTACTTTAATATGAAGAAAACTGCTGCCGAAAGTCATCGTATTTTGGTGGAAGTTTGCACGATTTAAAAGTGGTGATTTTGGAAGACGATGAACGTCCTGGGCAGCCAAAAAAAATTTGAAGATGAGGAACTGGAGGCATTACTCTATGAAGATTGTTGCCAAACACAAGATGAGCTCGCAGAATCTTTGGGTGCCACTCAAGCAGCCATTTCAAAACGTTTGAAAGCGGCTGGATATATTCAAAAGCAATGAAATTAGTTTAGACATGAACTCAAGCCAAGAGACGTCGAAATGCGGTTTTGCATGTCCGAAATCCTGCTGGAACGCCACAAAAGTAAGTCATTTTTGCATCGGATTGTTACTGGTGATGTAAAATGGATCCATTACGACAACACCATATGTGAAACCCGGCCAGCCAGCCAAATCAACGGCAAAGCCGAATATCCATGGCACGAAGGTAATGCTCTGTATTTGGTGGGATCAGATGGGTGTGCTGTATTATAAGCTGAAAAAGGTGAAAGAAAAAGGGTGAACCAACAGATGGTGTGGATCTTTTGATAGCTATGTCATACAATCTTTGGCAAACTCTATATCAGCATGCTCGGCTGTGCACGTACACGCCAAAATATCACCACTGTGAGCAAAAGTGTTCAAACAATTGAGCCTCACTTATGTAATTTAACGGCGAAGTTGATCTTCATTTGATCGCCAATAAAACCAAAATTACACAAAAATTTAACTTTTTAGACCATCTACGACGTCGCCGAATGGATGTTGGATCGCCAGGACAATGTTACATCGATTTTGTCTTTTCATATGAAGCCCATTTTTGGATGGATGAGTAAGAAAATAAACAAAATTTTCGGTTCTAGGGGCTGGAAAACCCGTACGGGATTCACGAAAAGCCAATCCATCCCAAAAAAGTTCCTTTATGACTATGAGTTGTCTGCGTACATTTGAGGTTGGAGAGACAGTAACAGTGAATGGAGACCGTTACCGCAACATGTTGACCGACTATTTATATATATATTATATTTTTTTAAATGAATGAGTGAATTGGGTTTGGATGATCTCTGGTTTCAGCAGGGTGGTGCTACCGCCGACACAAGCCATCAGTCAATCTATTTATTGCGTACGAAATTTGAAGATCGCATTATTTCGGTTAGAGGGAAAGTTGGTTGGCCTCCAAGGTCATGCGATTTGACACCTTAAGACTTCTACCTGTGGAGTTATTTGAAGAGTAAGGTCAATGCCAATAATTCAGCGACAATTCAGGATCTCAAACATAGCATCCAAACTGAAATTGCGGCCCACTTATTCTTCAAAAATTCATCGATAATTTTGACCTTCGGATGTTCGCATAAATCAAATATTTATTAGTCAACAAAATTCTACATATATTTGATTTAATGAAAACTTCCACACTAGCTGCTAGCTTACCCCTTAGAATACGATTTTCTTGTAGTGAATAAATATTTTATTGAATTATGAGTTGTCCATTATTGTTAAGCACCTTTTGCCAGTTTTTTTTCAGTAGCATGACTCCACGCTCATAAAATATTTGTTTTTTGTTGGCAAAAAAGTGATCCTGCTCATTTGAAGTAAAGGTTTTACCATCTAAAAAATTTTGTAAAGACCAGAACAAATAATCAGAAAGTTCCAGATCTAGAGAATATGGTGGATATGGCAGTATATCCCATCTAAGCTGTAAAAGCTTTTGGCGACTTACCAAACTTGTATGAGGCCTCGCATTATCTTGATGGAACACTATACCTTTTCTATTGATCAACTCTAGCTTTTTTTGCTTGTATTTTTAAACTGTCTTTGTCTGAAGCGCTCATTCTTTATCTCTGCAAAAGCGCTTTTACTACCCCTATTCACAAAGAAGAGCCAAAGCACGAAATCACCAATTATCGCCCCATTGCAAAACTATCCTGCATCCCCAAGATTTTTGAAAGTATTGTTTATGATGCATTATACTTTCAATATAAAGCTATATTTGCAACCAACCAACATGGTTTTCTTAAAGGCAAATCAACGATCACAAACCCCATTGTGTTTGTTTCTAAGACACTATGCGACCTAGAGCAAGAAAAAGAAATTTATATAATCTCGCACAAGTTAAATCTATTCAAATTTAAAGCTCTTGGTTTCGAACCTATACTGACCTCTTGGATTACTATCTTGTCAATTTACGTTCCCTTTTTTCTGACCCAATTCTTGCCACCTCGGGTGTTCCACAAGGCAGTCATCTTAGTCCATTAATTTTTATATTGACTATTAACGATATTGTTAACGTCATAAAGCACTTTCATATATCTATCTATGCCGATGACATGAAAACTTATAGACAGCTTTCAAGCCTCTCTGACTCTCAACCTTTACAAGATGATCTTAACAGGTTCTCGATATGGTGTCATAAAAACTTTCTCGAGCTCAACATAGAAAAATACTTCCAACCCGCACCTATTGTTTATCTAATAAAAGAGTAGCTGCAGTTACTTCAATCCGGTACTTGGGTGTCATTTGTGACACACAGCTCAATTTTCGCAATTGTCCAACGGTCTCCTGTCTTTGGAAAAACGTCGGGAGCCCACCAACATTCTCTTTATTCACAAATTCTTAACCGGCATCATCGACTGTCCCACAATACTCTCCCAAATCCCTTTCAACACTAACCCCTCTCATTTAAGATCTGTCCACCTTTTTCGTCCGAATAATCACAGGAAAACTTATGGTCTTAACGAACCACTGCGTCGAATGCTACATGGAACAAATCGGATACTTCAAGTGTTCGATTTCCACTGCAGTATTTTAACCCTCCGAAACTCCCTGAACAATAATTTTGAAGTAAAAATAGTTTTTTCAGATCTTTTGATAAACCTAATTACAAAAAATAGTGACTGCCACATTTGGCAAAGGAATCAAAATGTTTCAAGTGCATCGACAGCGAATGGAATAATTCGAGGAGATTGGGTCGCCACTCGTCGTCGGCAATTTGTCAGAAGATCCATTCGGATCTTGTCATGTTAATAAAATCACACCGGTTCATCAACTCAACAGCAAAGAGAGTTCGTCAATTTGTTAAAAAAAAAGAAAAAAAAAAAAAAAAAGATCACGTTCAGCGATGAGGCCCTGTTGATAACTACGTTAGCAAAATTTCCCCTTGCTTACTTATTTATCAGGCTGAAAATCCTTAACGGGTCAAAACCTGAACAACTGTAGCCTCCCATCCATTACGGTCCCGGGCGTTCTACTTCCAGTTAGAAAGATCAAGCAGCCTTTTACCATATCTGCGATTGCCTGATCTTTAAACCTGAAGTTCTGTCTTTCTTTTCTACTCGAACTTGGTATCTTGGATCCGAAATCCCTCTCAGCCGTTGCATTATCGTCCATCCGCTTGATGTGACCGAGCCAATGAAGTCGACAAATTTTTGTACAGTTCATAGAGTTCACGGTTGTGTCATCTTCTCCATATGTCCCCCTCACCGACAGGACTAAATATTCGATGAAGAATTTTTATTTAAAAAGAGCCTAAAACTTGTTCCACTGTCTAACTTATCGTCCAACTTTCGGCTCCGTTAAGCAGGACTGCCAAGATTAACGCTTTGTAGAGCATAACTTTGACGCAAGTTGATTCGACAGACCGAAGTAGCAGCTGTTAACATTTGCCCCGAAGTAGGTGAACTCCTTGTCTACCTCAAAGTCGTATATGTCGATAGTGACATTGTGTCCTAGGTGATGTGATATATTTGGTTTTTTCCTCATCTACTTTAAGATGAACTCGCTTAGCCTTCAATTACCGTAAAGGTGTGCATGCACCTTTTTTTTTTTTTTTTTTTTTTTTTTGTTTGTCGAAAGCGCTGTCGAAAATGTACATATATTATTCGATAGAACGAAATCGGAAATTAGAAATTGGAATGTGGTTTAGACATGACCACTTATCACACTTCACGGGAAACAATGGCATTATTGCACGAGACATTCTCTGGTCTTGTAATCTCCCGTTTGGGCGTCCAGAATTGGCCGCTTAGATCGTGTCGAATGCCTTTGGGGTTTATTCTCTGGAGTTTTTTTAAAGAACAAAGTTTATGTCATCATGTCTAAGAGGAGGTGGGGTAACTAAATTAATGTCAAACGTTAGTGAAAATTTGAACAAAGGGACGCAATTATGCCAGCAAAGTAGGGGGTGACATTTATCAAATGTTTTGGTCTTCTATTTTAAATTTAAATTATGTCATCTTGTTGGAAAACCTTTGTCTTTTAATACGATAATAGATTGTTATCATAAATTTTTGTCCATCATTTTCTTCTCCTGTCATTTATTCATTTGTTTCTGTTTTTCTTTTCAGGCAAAGTAATCAGCACATCCGAGGTAAGTGACAATCAATTTTTGTTTTAGTTAGCGCGTGCACTCAAGTAAATCAGAAATTTTTGACTTTGACCAGGTCTGTTGACTGTTAAAAGTGTGCAGATATCTCGTTCAATTCGTAGCAGATAGTTTAATCTTGGTTTAACAACGAGACAAGGGTCGTGTTATCTAATATTATAACATAATTATGACCCTTTGTAAATGAGTTTCTATTTGATATAATGTTTTAGAAATTTACTTTTTTATGAGGGTACTTTAATTGTTAAAGTTATAACAAAAAGAAAAAGATGTTTTCCCTTTTAAATATGCCGTGTGGCAACCTTTGGCTTTTATATATAAACGATTCGATGTTGTTTGACATTGAATGGTAAAGGCTAGTGATATATGAGGGCTGTTTGATGAGTACCTGAATTGGAACATAGGTGGTGCCACTGTGTCAAAAAGAGTGCAACCATCATTTAGTATAACCTCTTTCAGCTCGTTTGTGAAAATTTGGTGACAATCCGACGCTAAGCTTTGTTTTGACGTCGTATTCGTGTTTTTTGCGACCATGGAAAAAGAGCAGAATTGCTCCGTGAACCGATTTTTGTTCTTGAGTGGCAAAATCTGCGATGAAATCAAGCCCATTCTCGATGATTTATATGGGACCCATTCATGTTGTATGGGAAAACCGTTTACTATTGGTTCGCAGAGTTTCGCCGTGACCGCATGTCGATTTTTGATGAACCGCGCCCAGGTGGCCCAAAAACGTCTACCACAGAGGGAACCCGTGGACAAAATTCATGATATCACATTGGGGGACCGCCAACTGAAAATTCACGAGTTGGCTAAGATAGCAGGCATCTCAACTGAACGCGTTAGCCATATGCTGCACGAGATTTTGGGCATGAAAACCTGTCCGCGCGATGGGTGCCGCGTTTGCTCACACCGGAGAACAAACGCAATTGTGAGACCACTTCAAGGTACGTGCTTGGCCCTGTTTAATTGAAATCTGGAGTCGTTTCGTGACCGCCAATGAGCAACGGATTCATTGGTATACACCAGAGATCAAAGAACAATCGAAACAGTGGGTTTTACTCTGTGAACGTGCTCCAAAGAATGCGAAGACTGTGCCTTTACCTGAAAAGGTGATGGACACCATTGACTATTTGGAGAAAGGAAAAACAGTCATAGAAGCATACTACGTCGATTTGACGCCGGTTTAAAGAAAGAACGTCGCAAAAAAAGTGCTCTTCCACCACGATAACGCACCGGCTCACACCTCCGCAGTCGCCACAGGCAAATTGGTCAAATTGTACTACGACTTGAACCCCCATTCTCCGGATTTGTGGAGACGGGTGTTAAATATTTGAAGGGGCGGAATGGTCATACCGATTTCTATGGAGCTCTATTAGCGGAAATCCCGGCGGACGAACTAAAACACTCATTCGACATGCTTTTAAATCCTGCAAATCACTGTATTGAGTCGGATAATAAATCGGGTTTGGCACAAAAAAAAAAACCTTTTGTTCTCATTTTTAGGAAGTCCTGTTTACTTTGGAACGCGCCTTGTATGTTTTCAACAGGACAGTGCCACTTGAAACACTGCGAGTGCCGCAATCGATTTGTTGAAGGACTTTAGTGATTGTCTAATGTAATTGCCCTGTCAATTCAACACTCTAAGATTCTTTTCCTTGGGGCTATACTAAGTCATCTGTATTAAGTTTAGAGAAGCTCAGAAGCCCTTAACTCATTTTCCTCCTATATGAAGTACTTATTTCATCTTCATGACTCTTATTACTTAGTCAAGATTTAGTTTAAGGATATCAAGAATTAGGGGACCTTTCTCTAGTCTCCAGGTGAAACACGTTGTTAGGAACACTACTTGGGGATGTAAAATTCGTGTAAGGAAGTCTCGAAGGAATTTTTCTATGATTTTAAATGCACAGTATCCCTTTAGATGCTTGAGCAGCGTGAAATAGAATGGACATTGCAGTTGGGCAGAATATATTTTGTCTCGACCGATGGGTGATGGTTTTGTTCTCCACCAATCGTGTAGATCTTTTAACTAGTATACCTGCAAACAACGTAACAAATATGTTTAAAAAGATCTGGCAAGGAAAAATTATCGATTTTTTAAAACGTGTGTTGATATTCTTGTTCCAAATATTCAGTTTGAAATCCTGATTAAGTGCCAAAAGGAAATCTGGTGTACAATTCCTATAAAATCTGAATAGAATTCGATCGCTTCATGGGGGAGGAGGAACAAACTCTTGGAGTTCCCGATGACAACATCAAACTGCCGCTACCATAATTGAGGTACCCTGAAAATTGTCTACGTACATAGAGGCTACATAATGTAAAGATGTTTGTGCTGTATTGAGAAGGATTTCGAAGTGGTCTTTTAGTTGCTCTGCTTGTAGGCCTGATACAATTGCATTTGACTTCTCGTTTACAACTTTAACAGATCTGCCAACAGTCCAGCAACTTTAAACGACTTGGAGGCGAACACTTTACAACGTATATGTTATATATATTTTTAGTTTTTAACATAGCAATTTATTTTGTTATGAAGAGCTCTATATTGCTTTTTTACATATGCAGGTTTAGTAGGCATGCACCCGGTTAGAAAAAAGAACATTCCGTTCAACAACAAAAGCATAACACAAAACAAAAAAAACTGCAAACTCATAGTACATAAAAATGGATACGAGTGTAGTCAATTGAAAGCAACAAACAACGTAGCGAAATGCAATATCCAGAGTATTTATTTCTCCGAAATCAATCGACGAACAACTAATTATGCAAATTCCTGGTGATTGTTGTGAAATTATATTTTTTTGTCTGCTTTCAACTATCGGTGTACAAAGTACGAATATTTCTGTGCAACTGCCTGCGAACTATTTCACATTCAAATTGCAGACAACTGGTTTTTTTTTTTTTTTTTTTTATCTTAAATTTCCCCATACCATAAATATATCTGAAGAAATTTCTACCGAAATGATTCTAGACATTGTCAGACTTACAATAGAATCATCAAACACAATAGCAACATCTGCCAAAAAGGCACTTAGGGATGAAGAATCCATAGGTATTCTCCTTACCCAATTTGATTTCTAATTGAAATTTTTTGTAGTGAATGAAGACTTGATTATCTTAAAGATGTCATAGGGCTTAGTGTAAGACCCGATTTTATTAAAAATTTATATACGACGAAGTCATACTTTCTTACGGAGGCTTTGGTGAAGTATTAAAACGACGATTTGTTGCCAAATTACAAAGATGTAAGATATACAAGCCAGACAGTCTCGTATCGTATTAACCTTCATTAAGATACCCAGTCATATTTGTCAGTATTTAAGAAAATTGCGAAAAAATATTTCAAGGTTGCGCATTTAGTTCTTGTAACTAAGAAACTATTCCCGAATCCTGTCTTTAGAAAATCAGAAACTTAGCCAGACAGGAACCCAAAATATATATGAAAGTGGCGGAAATATGACCAGCACGATTTAGGCGTATTAAATGTATTATTATACAGCCAACCATTGTTACAATTTTCTTTTTAAACTCTCCCTTTTCTTTAACTTTATTCAAAATAACATTAACAAAAAAGATTCCAATAAACTATCATATTATCATATTTTTAACCTTTTATACACTCCTCTCTTTGAAAGTATAGTTTACGAGCTAATCAATCTACACTCCCAACCATAATGGATTTCCTCAAAGTATTACCTACTAAAGAACAGTCGAGCGCCCCCTTACCTTTGTTGAATTCGTGTCTGAAACTCAATGTTCATTAGAAAGTAAAAATTAAGTTTTTTTTAGATCTGTCATCTGCTATTCTAACATTCCCACCTTAGGAGTCCCTCAAGGTAGCCACCTAGGTCCACTGATCTTTATTTTGATTACGAACAATATAAACTGCGTTATTAAACCCTCTTCTCTGTCGATTTACGGGTAGGACACAATAATTTTCGCCTACAGCTGACTCAGGTCCAATACAAGGTTTAGTCACGAATTTTCAACATGGTGCCAAAGAAAGTGTCCTCGACTTAAAACCAGCAAATATAAATCTACTACTTATCCACATGGACATGATGATGAGACAGTTCTTCAAGGATTTTCACTGCGTGCATTAGGGTTATAGCGATAATGTACCTAGGGAACGAACTCAAATTTCGCTTTCCTCAAACGAGACGTTCATAAATTGACAACCATACTAAACTAACTAAAGCAGTTGAACGAAGATTCATTGGCATCATTTTACGTAGTCTATCCGTCGCCAAGCTATCGTGTAGTTGCCGACGTTTTTTTTGTTCAGCATTTTTTGGCAGGCAATATCGATTGTGCCAGTTTCACTCATTTACTTTGATAAGACTACAATCCGGGATGGATCACGGGAAGAGATAACCCTATCTAGTTAGCGCGACCTTGTATGTATGTACATTATATTTTGTATTGTTTTCTCTGACCGACAGACATATTTTTACTGTTTCTGCTTCATTGTTGCCAAATGATCTAGGTTATGTGAAAGACGTCTGCTTTTGTGAGAAGATGAACAAGTTTTTCGAATATTAGCCTCTGAGTTGCGGTCGCACTAGCGCAGCGCCCTTTCTAAGACCCTCTATATCATTAAAAGTTTCAGTAATGCTTTGGTATAGCAGCGGGAGTTCTTTATTGACATATATATATACGGTATCATAAGCAAACTTAAAACCATTGAAGAAGTATGCCGCAGAGTGAACATTTTGTCGATGATGAACTTGTCAGGTGAAGAATCGCACTGACCTATCAGGTTTCTTATGTGTTAAATGCTCACGTAATACAATAGCGATGATCTTGTTGTTGCTATTTAGTCAATGTATGCCCCTTTAATTTTCGCAGTTCAGGGTTTTGTTTTTTCAGAACAGACGATAGTGAAAATCTAATTCATCGGGCATGCATTGCTTGGATCAAATTTTACAGATTTACTTCTGCGTGCTCCTCTCCAAATCATTTCATTTAACTTTAAAACCTCGACCGGTATGCCATTGACGACTACGTTGGATGTTGGATATTGCTTACACCATTGGACGGAAGTTATGGTCTTAATCCGGATCAAATAGTGTGTGCTGAGAAAATAGTATTTTCGTCTTCCTCGTTGTAACAGTGTTTAATTTTTATTTTTGGTTCAAGTTTTGTTCCCTGATCAGTCTTCAATTCTTCCAGTTCCATTGTTTTAAAAAGACTGTGCATGCCCACCAAGATAGCAATGACGTGTTTATTTTCTATTCTGGTATTACGGTCGTAGAGTACGATTTTTACGACATGCTTGGGACACTGCACATAGGCTCGCTGCAAGTGTTCGTACAAGGCATGCTTGGTAGCATCATCTTTTTCTTCAGTTGTAGCATCACGCATATTAAGCTGATGTTAGCGAATTTCGATCTAATATTAAGCGCATGACCTTATCTTTTAGGCTGTTTCTACTGACAAATATTTGCATCCAAACATGCGCTACTCCCGAATATAAGCTCCGTAATCGATCACACAGTTTCTGATTATGTTCGGGAGCACCAGGTCTGTTAAGAGTCCTCACATTCCAGGTGTCACGCTTGTACAGAAACCGAAATCATCTGAGGTTTCTGTTGTTTTCATCGCAATCTTGTCATTTTTTTGTTAGGTAGTACGCTACCTACAAACAAATGGTGGTGTACCATTCTGAATGGTTCAGAATGAATTCAGAAAAATTCAAGTTTATTCATCTAAATCTATATTGTCCCCTTCAAAGTAATCTCCATCGACTGCAATACACTTATGTCAGCGCTTGATCCAACCCTCTAAACATTTCTTATATTCGGTTTTCGGTATGTCCATCAGTGCTTCCTGCGATTTTTCCATTACTTCCTCTCGGCTGCTGAAACGCGTTCCCCGTAGTGTTTTTTTAACTCGACAGAAAGAAGTCACAGGGAGCCAAATCAGGTGAATTGGGTAGCTGTTGGATGGTATTTGTTGCATTTTTCGTCAACGTTACGAATAATGATGGCACTGTGCGACGGTGCGTTATCATGGTGCAAATTCCACGAGTTTTCTCTCTACAGTTCTGGTTTCTTTCCGCGAATTGCTTCACGCAAACGCCCAAATAATACTCTTTGTTTACTGTCTGGCCTTTTGGCAAAAATTCATGATGCACTACACTGTTGTAATCCATGAAAACCGTGAGCATTGCCTTCTTTTTTGACTGAAAATGACGTGGTTTTTTTTGGTCTCGACTCATTTGGTGAACGCCATTCACTTGCCAGATGTCTGAATTGCGTGTCGTACTCATAAACCCACGTCTCGTCTCCAGTAATGATCCTTTTAATGAATGTGGGATCGGATTCAGCCTCGCAAATCATCTCTGCGACATCAACACGGTCTCTCTTTTGCATGAAATGGAGGTATTTTGGCGCCAACTTTGCTGCTACACGATTGAAACCCAAATCATTAATCAAAATGTCTTGGATGGATCCATAGGCAATGTTCAAGTCCTCCGCTATCTCTCCGATGATTAATTTGCGGTTATTGGCCAACATTTCTTTTACTTAATCATTACGGGGTGGCTGTTGTGTAATGGTATATGCATAGACTTTAAGCAGAGGGTCGCGGGTTCGAATCCCATGCGAGGCAATTCTCTGAAAAAGTCTTTTCATAGAATTTGAATGTAGGCATGAAGGCATAACACTGATGTTGGAGTGGTTGCTTGCTGGGATAAATGTAACGAACTAACAACTACCACGTTCTAAGACCCACTGGTTGAGGATGCACTGGCTCCAGTTTGACAACCACCTCTGGAAAAATATCGAAACCTAACACCTGAGTTTCAAAACTACTACACCACCCGCACGCGCCCTGGTGAAAAGCCAGTAAAAGGGTATTCATATCCCCTTGGTGCGCGCGCGGAATTATAAAAAAAAAAATGTTTTCGTCGATTTTCGATGTCGATGGTTTTTTTTTTTAACATTTCCAACGTTCATGCACCATTAAATCTGTTTTTTACCCAAAATCTAATACAAGTTCGTTGTTGCAAATTTAAATCCATTTTTAAAATTGTAAAAAATCGCCAACAGACACAGAGGTAGATGTACTCCTGGCCACGTAAATTTCAAGCTATGACGCTAAGATTTAGAGGGAATGTCAACAACAGATGTGCTAACTTAACAAAAAATAAAAAAAAAACAGTACTCAAATCGGAACAATGGGAGCGTCACACTGGTTATTTTTTATTTTTTGATCAAGGTGGTACATCAAATCTCAAGTAGCAATAGCGCTCGTACACGTAGTAGTAGGCTTGTGAGAAGCAAGGCAACGTGATGCATACGTTGAAGCATATAAAAGCCAATCAGGTCAAAAGAATACGCACCCACACTTTGTCGTAACTGCTCATTAGGAATTTATCCCTGGGAGTTATTATTTGTAAGGGTCTTTGAGAGCAAAATTTTGGCGAATAAGTTTTAGAATGAACAATCTCGTCTAATAAGAGAAGAGTTTTATATTTCAAGAGTGCATCTAATGAACATCCAGCAACATGGTGGTTATACCATGTCGTAGATCAAATATATATCTTGCGTAGTTGTTAAATGCAAAATTTAATTTTCTTAAGGACTAACAACCTAATTTTCTAAAAACTCAACAGCGCCTTGGTTTTGAATGAATTAACTCTTGAACGAAGGTCTGTGCTATATTCGGTTACACAGGAGGACACGAAAGACTTGAATATGGATCCGCTTAAATATGATAATCGCAGTATATTATTCTTTTATAAATAACATTTATAAGCCACATAAACAATAGAGGACCAAGGACAGATCTTTGGGGCACACCGGAAGTTACTAGCAGACTCAACGATTCCGGTTGTTAAGATATGATGCCACAATTTAACACACATGACATCAAAAGCAAATTGATTTCTTAATTTATACAGGAGAATGTCATGGTTTACTGAATCAAATGCTTTTGAGAAGTCAAGAAAAATCAAAAGTGACATATATCATCAGTAATTTTCAACAAGGCCGTGCTGCAGTTGTGCTTAGATCTAAACCAGATTTGTGCTTCGATATTAAATTATTTTCTGTGAACAAACACTTTGCTGAGGAAAGGAAGAATAGCAAGAATAGATTTGGGATAGATTAGATTTATAGTTGTATTATTAGGTGGGCAAATAAATTATCGCTGATATTTTTTTGATGAAAATGCAACTTTATTAATAAGAAATGGTTACAAATAAGCGGAACTGCTGATCAGCCAGACCATGTGTCATCGAACGAAACAAGTAACAAACGGACGGCACAACATCTGAAATCTGATATGGCGGGTGGGGTAGACATCCCATTTGAGCATTGTCATGCTGTAGAATCACTTTTTCGTGCCTCTGCTCGAATTCTTTTCATTTTTCGCGCAATGCTCGGCTTACTCGCATCAATTGAAATCGATACTGTTCCCCAGTGATGATTTAGTTGGGTTTCAATAGTTCTTTATAAATAACACCGACCTGGTCCCACCAAAGATACAGCATAACCTTTGCAACATGAATATTCGGCCGAGTCGGCCGAGCCGACGACGTAAATGCATGACAGGAAAGACCCCATGACTTTCTTCTCTTTGAATTGCTGTAATGAATCCATTTTTTATCACCCGTTACGATGTGACTAAGAAAATCTTTCCTTTTTTACTGCTAGAGTAGCTGTTAACAGGCGTAAAAACGATGCTCAACGTCCCTTGGCGTCCGTGCGTTTGGCACGGAACCACATCGAGCAATATCTCCAATTTAGCGTTTTCGAAGGAATTTGGTCTTCCTTCACGTCAACATCGAAATCACCGTCTTCGAAGCGACGGAACCAATCAGGACACGTTGTTTCATTTAGTGCAGCATCTCCGTAAAGATTTTCACAGCCAAATGTATATGACGCCAAAACAAAAATCTCTAATGTGTCAAAACGGTTTGTTTACCATATGTCTAAGCTTAGTTCATGACGTCTTGGATATGTCAAAATCGACCAGCACTTACTGCTGGAGCCACCTATTGAGAACTTAGGTGTCCATAATATAAAAAGGAGAGGACCAAGATGGCTGCCTTGTGGAACTCCAGAGGTGGCCAAAAATAAAGCCAATAGAATTTTTACGAATTTCGGATGGATATTATCCAAACCTAGAGCCTTTAAGTTTACAGAGAGGTTGTCTCATTGACACATTGAAGAGAGAAAGGACAGAAAGTGTCCTTGTGAAGGCGTCAAAAAAGGGGAAGTCAATTTGATTGCTACCGTTGGCAAATTTTCGATTAAGCTCATTAGGGTCAATATTACTGCTGCCAGTATCTGATGAATCAAAAGGGTAGCAGCATGCAGATTTGTCAGAATTGGTCATACATAAGTGGACATTTATATCTACGCCACTTAAAGTACTGTTGACTGAAGTGTAAGTGAACCGAGGGATATTTCTATTTTCTTTGAGAGACACGTGTTTATTAAAACGGTATTCGATGAGTTTTTTAGTCCAGAAGATTGCACATTTACATCTGAAGAGCAATATATGGTAAGAGAATCCTGGGGAGGCAATTTGGTAATAATGCTATACTAAATTCATTTGGAAAACAAGAAAAACATCGATCAAAGGGGGTATTTTGTCAGGTTGAAAATGAGTGGGGTTGACGTTATTAACAAAATGCAAGCCTATTCCAACATAAAAGCTCACCCAGCCGACCAAGAGTAGTTCCGAATGTTTATTTAAGCCAAGCTTGATACACGGTAATCAATAGATCACTTGATTTTTGACTTCAACCATTCTGAAAGCAACGCAAAAAAGTGATGATGGATGATGTGATTTTAGGAGGACCCCCCTAACATCGAAGGTCAAGCTCCTTTTAATCCCCTATAGAGACTGAATGGCATTTCATTCCCCGACATCTCTATGAAAAGACACTCACAACATTTTGCAAATCCTTATTAATCTGATCTCCAAATATGTCGAAGTAGCTCTGCAATGTGAAGGCTACCTTAACCATGGGCATCATATTCTTCTTATGAAGAACTCTTGAGGACATTTCTCAGACAATCACGTCAACAAGAAATGCCTCATCTTAAGTGTCCTTAGCGGTCAAATATTATGATATTAAAAATATTGAGAACAAGGATAATTAGAGAGAAGAAGGTATCTTTTTTTATGAGCTATTACGTTTCAGTTAATAATTTAACATCCAACTCCGTCTTCATTCTTTAAGGAGACGGTCCAAATACTAACATCACTTCGTTGGTATCTTACAAATTTCTATTTTTTGTAAATGATTTTCGATGGAACCCCTAAACACTTCATTTACCAAGTAATCAAGCAAAAGCCAAGGCGAAAGTAGGACATTAATCATTAAGAGGAAAACATTAAGTGCACACTGACCCGGCCATTTCAATTTTATTTAAGTCGTTTCCTTCTCTCCTGTTTCCTTTTTCTCTAACAATATATGTATGTACGTTAGAGTATGTGTGTGTATAGGTAGCATCACAATTCCATCTAGTAGATTACAAAATTCCACGGATTAACACAACAGACATCTGAAATCTCGAGTATACCAGGCATTCCAAGTATGACTATCACCTCTTGCACCATCATTGGTTTTTGGTTTGCCAACATTACGTGTACCATAATATTCAGATGTGCGGATACATTTTTCGATTTCCTTACATCACGCCGCAAACTATAGGAACAAATACGAGTATGTACTCGTATATATAGTATGTAGGTACTCGTTTGTATAGTTAACGCTATAAATAAATATTGGCTCCTTAGCTTGCAAGTGTGGGTAACAAAAACTAGAATCTTGGCGCATGTTTAATACCGTTTAATGTTGGGTATATCATAAACGAAATATTGTAAGCAACTACGAAGTAATGTGGGCGTAGATCTGGGTAAGGATATGCACACACACCAAATGAAGGACTTCTCATAAAGTAGGGAAATTCACCGCTTAATTAAGCTTTGCCAAAGCAAAGTATGTACTTAAGGAATATTTTTGTTTTCCTTTTGGCAAAAACTTTGTACGAAGCATTAGAAGTTTGATGATGTACAATACTATACACACTTGGTGAGATGGGTAGGGGAATTATCAGGATGATAAAAGTCTTTAGTTCGGTTGGGTCGTTAGTAAGAAATTTCAATTTCGATTGCCTTATGGAAGACAGTCGAATTTGAGGATGTACGATAACATTAATGTGTTCAATGGAAGATGTTCTTTTAAAAATTCGTAATAAATGCGCAGGATTACCTTGAAGGAAGTTCAAGTGCAAGTGCAAGAGTTTTGCAATCCAGTTTTGATAGTACGTAAATTTTAAATTTAAAAATTGTTTAGTTAATCATTATATTTGATTCAAATATTTTCTGAATTTGTCTTCTCGATGTTAATAGTCACTGTGAGCCTGCTTTCTTACCTCTCAACACAGTGTTTGATAAGACCAGGTCCTCGTGGATAGTCGACTGCAAACGACATCAATATAACAGAATGCCTAAACAGAAGTGCCAATAGTTCTTCTGATTTTATGAGTGTTTGAGTGTTGTGCGCTAGGGTTACTTACATACAAGTAACTTGAATATTGATGATTCATACAAAAAAAAATTTCATATCCCCAACGGAATAGATCGATGAATTAGTGGACAATTTAGACCTACAAAACGAATTTAAGAAGTGTAAAAACAATGTATAGTATAAATTGAGACGTCTTTTGCTGGCATTGCTTCATAAATATTTTGCTTCATAGGAAGAGAAAGGCGCACGAACGATATTCTAAGTATAACACAACGACATGTTCCTTTACATCTGGCATAACTGACAACTGATGACGTTTATATCCAAATTAATGATAAATGCAGCTGAAACAACGTGTTCAAAATTTTTTCTACCGTTCTCCATGAAAACCTGAAATCCATTGCTTACGGTGGCGTTACGTTGGTCGACTCACTGCTCAGCGCACTCAATAGTCCTAACGTCTACGCACAAGGATACGCGGATGATGTAGCTGTACTGTCTGTTGGTTCGTGTCTAGCGACTGTCTGCTCCAAAGCGCAGTCAGCCCTAGACGTGATCGACGACTGGTGCACTAGTAATTGGCTTTCAGTCAATCCTCTCAAAACTAAGAGTGTTCTCTTTACGAGAGGGAGGAAGCTGCCTGGTCTGACCCAACTAGTGATTAAAGGCATGATCATCCAATTCTCCAAAGAAGCTAAGAAGGGTGTTATCTTGGATAGCAAATTTCTCTGGACTAAACATGTTACGACAAAAGCTTTTAAGGTACTATCGGCAAGACATTGGGTCTGTTACCGAAAAGGGTCTTTTGAATCTATACGGCTTCGATAAGGCCAATTTAATCCTATGCGTCGGTTGTCTGGTGAAATAAGCTCTCGCAAAAATACGTAATTGCTGCTTTCACCAGACTCCGACTAAAAAGAAGTGGTCTTTGGTACAACACGCATTGGGGCTTCGATGACCTTGCGCGCCGGCTGTCTTATGACTCCGGTCTTATGGACATGCCCCCGATGCAATGACACCAGAACTCAAGTTGTGGAAAAAATACGAAATCGACTTGCCAGGACTGGCTTCGCCCAGAATCTGAGCCAGGAAAGGAATGCAGTCGGGTCTTCACGGACGGTTCCAAAACCCATATAACATAGGATGTGGCGCTGATGTCTCTCTGGAGGACGAAAACGTTAGATTTCACCTTACGTTAGGAAAGCTGGCATCTGTTTTCCAAGCTGAAGCTTACGCAATCCTGATGGCAGCGAACTATATTGAGGAAAAATGGTGAAGTGGGCGAAGCTTTTGAACATCTGCAGTGACAGTTAAGCTGCTTAGATCCTTGCTAAACCCTCTTACGACTTTCAAGCTAGTTCGAGAATGCAAGAGATCACTAAACGCAAAGTGTGTGTGTGTGTGAAAAGTAAAGTGACTATATATTTATAAAAAAAATATTTATATATTCGTCAATATTTACGCTGTCCACTTCAAAATAATCACCCTTAATTATAATATAGTTATGCCAACGCTTTTTCCAATCCTCGAAGCACTTTTCGGTTTAGCCATGAGCTCTTCTAGCGATTCGGTTTTTATTGGTTTTGGCCAAAAAATCCCTCACAAGCAACGATGAATGAACAGGTGCATTATCGTAATACAAAAGCCATGAATTGTTTTTTTTTTTTTCACAATTCCGAACGTTTTTTTCGTATTCCTTCTTACAAAAGGCCCATAATTTCAAGGTAATGCTCCTTATTAAGCGTACGACCTTGAGATAAAAACCCCTGAAAAGCACTAGGCCACGGTAATCGAAAAAAAAAAAAAAACAGTAATGAAAAATTTTGACATTTGATCGAACTTGGCGTGTTTCTTTTTCGGTCTTGGCTCTCCTGGGTGCTTCCATTGGGACGATTGGGCTTTGGCTTCGACGTCATAATCATACACCCATAATTCGTCACCGGTTATGACCCTTTTGAGCAAGCCAGGATCATCATTAACGTCAATCAAGAGCTCCAGAGCGATGCTCATGCAACGTTTCTCCTGATCAAAGTTAGAAAGTTTCGGAACAAACTTCGCTGAGAAGCGTCTGATGCCCAAAACATCCGAAAACATGACATGAACCGTCCGATATGCCAACATCTTCAGCAATTACTCTTATTTTAGTTCGACGATTTTCCAAAACAATTTTCTTCACAGCTTTGACGTTATCATCTTTTGTAGACGTGCTGGAGCGTCCAGAGCGAGGTTCGTCATTGGCATCTTCTCGGCCATCTTGGAAGAGCTTGTATCACTTGTAAACATTTTTTTTACTTACAGTAGACTCACTGTATGCCACTGTGAACATTTCAAGTGTTTTAGAGCACTTGATTCTATATTTCAATTATTTTGCTTCATTTTTTATAGTAATTGAATACCGCCGAGCACACCGAAGCACTTTTGAGCTTTCTGTCTGTCAAAAACCAACTAAGTATGCTATGTACGAGTACTTGAAACTGTGAACATATGTTCGGGACACGTGTCACACAGCAAAAACAAAAAAAAATCGATAATCGAATGTACTTTGTCTTCGCAATTTCAGAAATCACCTTACTTTTTGAACACACATACAGATGTACAATTCTTTGAATGGAATCAGACAGCGCCTTAAATTCACTAAAAGTTGAATTTATGACCAGTTTGAGTCTTTCGTATATAAAGCTTCTGTGGATAATTTACCTTCGGAGATGGATTGTTAACGACATAAAATTGAATTCTGGATTGGAACAGGGACTACATTGTGGTGGAGTTTGTTAAGCAACATCACTACGCACGTAAATGGCGAGACCGCGGTAAAAAAAAAAACAATGGCACTAGTTCGTAGCAAGGTAGTTTCAGATCAGCGTGATCCGAGAGGTGTGGGCGGGAATCTGTGTTAACTAAGTTCTTAAATAATTAATCTGTATTTACAGACGTGGACGTACGCAGAAAAATAATTAATTTTTTACTAAATTCCATTAAATTCTCGAGTCGTTATATTGAAAAAAAAAACACCGACGATGCTAAAGATTAAAATTAAGACATCATCTGCGGCAGCTTATTCATAAAGTTGTAAACACTGCTATTATCTCAACTCAAAAGAGTTTTAATTGGTGGGGAAAACTGACAAAATTTCAACTTGATCACTTGATCCTAATCCGATATGTTGCGTTAATCTTTTCTATATTTTTTTTCTAATCAATCTTTGCAATTTCCAGAACCTACATTTAAAAATCAGAATAATCAGGTAAAAAAAAAAATGCAATTCAAATTGAAATTCAATGTATGAAGTTAATCCTGGTGGATGACAGTGGGACGGAGGTTTGTCGCATTTTTATGTTTTCGACATTCATTTACTGAGCTTTTTCTGTTTGGACGAACACGAGTACAGACATGGAAAGACGCATTTTCAGAGGTTGATCACAGCAGGCCCCCCTTTATACAAACGCGACGGCAAAAGGTTTTTTTTTTTTTATTTGCTGGTGTGTTCTGAACACATAAAAATTAAGGGATTGTCAAAAACAAAAAAAAGGCTAGTTCCACTTCCAGGATACAGTTGTTAAGCATTCGTTATTAATGTTAAACATGGACGTAGCTGGAGCCCCATTTACGAGGCTGTCAGTAACTCCTGTTGATAATAAGAAGCACTTTGAATATTTTCCACTTTCTCGTTTTTTTTTTTTTAACCCCACACCAGAAATAAGAACACACTCTTGTATACGGAGTCGGGAAATCAATAAATGTTCGCAGTTTTAATATTTATTAAATACCCATCCTTTGGGCACCTGAATTATAAATAAATAAAATCATAAAATCTTTAGAGATTATTAATTACCAATGAGCGTTGTATAGGTCCCAGACTACTACGAGAACCATGAGTACCAGGACCGATTCGAAGTGTGTATTCAGGTCTTGCACTGGGGAAAAAAATGAAAAGCACTCATTAATTATGGAAAATATAAAATTGTGAAATAAAGAAGCAGAAAAACAAAAATAAAAAAATTGTAGCTGCTACCGGTATCAAAAGTGAGGATTGGCAATTTTATGAAAACTAATAAGCGACCTTGTTTCCATCCAATCGATAAAAGGGGCCTCCCAGTGGAATGGATAACTCAGAGTAGCGTCCTCATTTTTAGGGGGATGCCTTACAATAGATTTTAGTAGTATAGTAGAAATCCATACATAAAAGCAGGCGACGTTTGTGTTAGCTTGGGGTTGCTTTTGGGATGGTATGCTGATGTCCCATGTCTCACCACATTCACCATATGGGTGTAATTATCATTGAAAACAAAATTTACTTTTAATTAATTGCATGTCAGGGGACGTATTTTGCGGCTTGTCTCTGCTGTGTTTATGTCCATTGTATGCGTATGCGGTTTCAAATTGGATGATAGGATTTCATAATTCACCCAACCTCAGCAGCAATTTGTTGTTTTAAAGCTTTAAATGTCTGTCTGCTTTGTTTGTCCCTATGCTGTAGAGGCTGTTTGCAATTTAATTGCGTAACTTTGTTTTAATGATTCAAAGATCGACTTAATTTGATGTTAAAATGCGACAGGTTGGTAGTTCTTTGTTATATCTTTCTAAGTCGTTAAACAATTTGTATACGTGACATGCAAATGTTTTGCGAGTACATTTGGAAGAATGTCTTATGAAAAATTGGTGGAATACCACCTTGATCAAAATTTTAACTACAAGTTTATTCATCTAAATCTATATTGTCCCCTTCAAAGTAATGTCCATCAACTGCAACACATTTCTGCCAGCGCTTGATCCAATTCTCGAAACATTTTTTGTATTCGGTTTTCGGTATGTCCATCAGTGCTTCCTGCGATTTTTCCATTATTTCCTCTAGGCTGCAGAAACGCGTTCCTTGTAGTGGTTTTTTAACTCGATTGAACAGAAAGAAGTCACAAGGAGCCAATTCAGGTAAATTCGGTGGCTGTTGGATGGTATTCGTTGCATTTTTCATCAACAAATTACGAATAATGATGGCACTGTCCGACGGTTCGTTATCATGATGCAAGATCCACGAGTTTTCTGCCTAAAATTCTGGTCTCTTTCGGACAATTGCTTCACACAAATGTCTCATAACGCCCAAATAATACTCCTCGTTTACTGTCTGGCCTTCTGGCAAACATTCATGATGCACTACACCGTTGTAATCCATGAAAACCGTGAGGATTGCCTTCTTTTTTGACTGAAAACGACGTGGTTTTTTGGTCTCAGCTCATTTGGTGAACGCCATTCACTTGTCTGATGTCTGGATTGCGTGTCGTACTCACAAACCCACGTCTCGTCTCCAGTAATAATCCTTTTGATAAATGTGGGATCGGATTCAGCCTCGCAAATCATCTCTTTTGTGACGTCAACATGGTCTCTTTTTTGCATGAAATTGAGGAGGAAACCCAAATCATTAACCAAAATGTCTTATACGGATCCATAGGCAATGTTCAAGTCCTCCGCTATCTCTCTGATGGTTAATTTGCGGTTATTGGCCAACATTTCTTTTACTTCATCATTACGGGGTGGCCGTGGTGTAATGGTATATATTGTACATAGACTTCTCAAGCAGAGGGTCGCGGGTTCGAATCCCGTGCGAGGCAATTCTCTGAAAACGTCTTTTCATAGAATTTGTATGTAGTTATATGTAAATCCCGTCGGCGTCAACTCTGACATGAAGGCATAACACTGATGTTGGAGTGGTTGCTGGCTGGGCTAAATGTAACGAACTAACAACTAGCACGTTCTAAGACCTACTGGTTGGGGATGCACTGGCTTCAGTTTGACAACCACTTCTGGAAAAATATCGAAACCCAACACCTGAGTTTCAAAACTACTACACAACCCGTACGCGCCTTGGTGAAAAGCCAGTTAAAGGGTATTCATATCCCCTTGGTGCGCGCGCGGAATTATATAAAAAAAAAAGATGTTTTCGTCGTTTTTGGATGTCGATGGTTTGCCACTGCGTTCATCTTCGATTGACTCACGACCATCGTTGCCGAAACACTCTTCCAACATTTCCAACATTCGCGCAAAATTAAATCCGTTTTTTTATGCAAAATTTAATACAAGTTCGTTGTTGCAAATTTAAATCCATTTCTAAAATTGTAAAAAATCGCCCATATAGAGGTAGATGTACTCTTGGCTACGTTACTTTCAAGCTATGACGCTAAGGTTTAGAGTGAATGTCAACAACAGATGTACCAACTTAACAAAAAAACAGAACTCAAATTGGAAAAATGAGAGCGCCACACGGTGTTTTTTTTTTAGTGAAGATGGTATTCACTCTTCCTGTGTCTCTCGATATTCAAAACATAATTACATTATCTAGAGGGCGATTACAGTTACAAACTCCCCACTGTCATATAGGGCACTGACTAGCCACTAAGAGCTTACTGAAGCTCTTCATAGCAAACATGAAAAAGAACTCATAAGCAATAGCAGTTATGTTTACAAAAAAGTGATTTTTTTACAATATAGTGGCGAATCATAAGGTATTCTGCTAAAAAGGAAGGTCTTACAAAAGTTGCAGGGAAGCTATGATTTCTTTGTCAAAAATGTGCCAGCTTGCAACATAGAGCTCAAACTAGATTTTTGAGATGGCGATAGCGAACAAATAAAAATCTTAAGGTTAGTCTAGCACCCGATGAATAATTATTTCACAATCAAGATCAACTCTTTCAAATGGAAGCACGTTGTATCATACTATTCGAGCTTGCACATTTGTATGAGCTTACTTAACATACCTACAGTCCGGGGTGAACTTAGCCCTAAACAAATAACCTTTTCCAGTTAGCGATCTAGTTGTGTCGTTATTTAAATTAACATCAAAGCCAAGACAGACAAAGCCTTTTACCACTTCAAAAGTGTAGTTTTCTGTTGCGTCTTGTTGACAACGTGTACTTTGTTTTACCCATTAAACCCATCTTACCGCCACTACTGATTCAATAGCTGCAAATGCTTCAGTGATATCTCCATAATGTTGTCAGCGTATGCTAACAGTTATAGAAATTTACCTTTTGGTATTGGTCTTGTGAGTTTCTTACATTTTTTTTTTGTTTTTTGAAGTATGATAAGTTATCGGATTTGGCAAGGAGATGCACTATCATGTGACTTCTTCAACCTCGTTCTGGAACAGATAGTGCGCAGGGCAGGTATCAACAAGGATATGCGGGCAATATTGACATTATCAGTCGTTCCCAACATGCCGTGACAAAGGTTTTCACGGCGATTGAAAAACAGTCAACATTTGTTGACCTTGAAGAAAACGAGGACAAATCGTAATACATGCTATCCAAACAAACCAGGATCTGTCCCCTGCCTAGAAGAAATCGTTACTATTGATAGCAACAATTTCGAGGTAGTTAAGGAGTTGATCTATCTCGGAGTAAACGTGTACCACACGAATGACTCCTTAGTCGAGATCCGACAAAGAATTACTCTAGGAAACCGTTGCTTCTTCAGTCTGGCAAATCAATTGGGTTCAAAAGTACGAAAAGTATGCTTTACAAAACCCTTATCCTTCCAGTTCTGCTGTATGGCTGATGAAGAGAGAACTGGTACTGGGCTCCTTCGACAAAAAAATTCTTCGAAGGATTTTAAGTCCATTGTGAGAGGAGGGCGCATGAAGAAGAAGATACAACCGCGAGCTCCAAGAAGACCAAAAAGCCAAAATACGTCGACTACAGGTTGACTGACTCGAACTGCAACTTTTTAAAATGTCATAATTTTTTTAAATTTTGATAAATTTTATTGTGCCAAAGCAAAAAATGTTGGAAAATACACCAATTTTCAAATTGTATCAGTAGTTTTCAATATCTTCACCTTTAGCGCGAATAATAGCCTTGAGACGGCCGAAGAAAGCATCGCACACTGCACGCATTTTGGCTCTGCGGTATTTTGGCCCATTCTCGGCGAAGTGCTTGTTTGAGGTGGTCCAAACTTTGATATTTTTTAGTATCAATATTCGCTTCCAAAATACCCCAGACAGAGAAATCAAACCGATTTGTCGAAGAAAGGAAGTGTAGAACATTGCTTTTTAACCAATCCTGGTTGAAGGTCCAAAAATACGGGCGAAGAGTGACCATCGGCGGTTATGGCGGCCCAAACCATCACCATCGGTGCTGCCTGCTTTCTGGTGGCTGTCCGAAGGTGTAAATTTTCGAAGGACCTCTCTGGCAAGTAAACTAGGTCATTTTGTTTGTTGACATATTACTCGATAACAAATGGCGACTCATCGGAAAAAAACCAAATTCGGCAACTCACCACTTCTCCTCCTTCGCTCTTTCGACTCTAACTTTTTTCTGTTGCGGTGTAAGATCGTGTGCTTTTTGGAACTTCAATGGTTTGAGCCCAAGCTCATTTTTCAGTATGTTTGCATCCGTTCCTACGATATGTTGAGCTCACGAGCCATTTTTCTTCCACTTCGACGTGGATTTCGCTCAATTCGAACCTTCACTTTCCGAACCATTGCTGCCGATGCTGCTGTTTTTTTATGACCACCTCCATGGCGTTTTGTAACGCTGCCAGTTTCACGGTAACGAGTTTTGGTTCGAGACAAATGATTTATTCACGTTGAGGTGCTGGAGGGCTCTAACGATAGCTACTTGTGGTTTTCCAGCCAAATATAAAGCAATCACACTATCAAGTTTGAATTCCATTGCGAATAAAAAATTTTCAACACAACTGAGACGCAAATCCTTTAAAAGGCTTGTAAATAATAAAATTATCTGTCATGTGTCAAAATTTGAGCTCACAGTAATGAACGGTTTGGAAATTATAGCAGTCTGAAGTTGGTTGCAATTCGAGTCAGTTAGGGTGTACATTGGTTCGGGCAGCTCCCAGGTTCAAGACGAAGACCGAACCTCTGTTTTAAAGACCAAGCCATGGCGGGTGCCAAAGTGCTTGGTCTGGCTAACTGAAAGCGGCTTGAAAAGGATCGTAGAGAATGAAAGACTGCAGTGTTTCAGGCAGAGACTCTTCACGGGTCGGAGCCCGTTAAGTAAGTAAATATGATAAATTGTCAGTAATGACTGACTACTATTACGTTTTCATCCCGTGCATGCATTTGTTCGGTATTTGTGGCCTTTCGCAAGTTGTTTTCATTTTTTTTGTGGAAATTCTGAGCATTACTACTATCGAAGCATCCCTCCATAGCCATGATCGAGCAGTTCTTCACTTCCTTCATTTCTTTCTGAGATGTTGCTGCCTAGCAGTTTTTGTCCTACTTTGCAGCGCCGCCATATCGCCAATTGCCCTGCTGCATGTTCCTTCTGGCAGTTTCGTTGTCTAGAAAAATCTACCACATCAGATGCGAAGTCTCTAATCGTTTGCTAACAATGTAGCCACTCGTCTTATGTGCTAGATGCTGGCAACGAAGTACTTCTCTAAAGGTTTTCGACGTTTGTTTCGAAAAAAAAAAACGGATTTGTAGCTGTTTGACGTGAAAGTTTTGCTGAAATTTGTTGCCAGGTATGAGGTTGAGGTATGAAAAACTTCAAAAAACCGGTCAAAAATAGGAAATAAATTCCTCAACGAACTCATTTCTTAATTGGTCCGTGGATTCACGTGCTGTGTGGCATGTATCGCCATCTTGCTGGAACCACATAGTCTCTAAAGTTTACCGTGGACGCCTGTTTGGAAAACTAAAGACCACGGGATGCCTAAACATTAATGTGAGCAAGGATACACCTTGCCATCGCTAACCGTCAATTCACTGATACCAAAGTAGAACTCGTGTTGGAGGCAAAAAGTTTAACCCTTGGTAAGGGTCGAGGCCGACCTAAAACCTATTACTGATCTTAGGGTCACAGCATCCAGTTTCTTGCAACTCTACCTTGAACCTTCCCGTGACTTTGGGTTGAAACCATAGCCACTATGACGCTACCACAAGGGGGGGCCTACCTCTACAAGTCAGGCTCGGACCAAAATCCGAGTGCTCCTGACTCGCATGGTACCGTGTTTTAAGTCATGGAAGTGACTACCGGTGGTCCTGCCACCCAACAGGACCTTTTACCGGCTGCTTATAACTAGTCAAATCGTAGCAACCTTCGGTGGCGGCATCTGAAAACCGTTACGATAAGACCAGTACATTCCTCTGCCCCCAACAACAAACGTTGTTCGTTTGTAAGTCTTTCCATGATAAAAGCTGAGCATGTTTGACTTTGACACAAAAATAGACACTGAAAAACTAAACAGCAAAACAGTCACCCTTTACATACATATTATTTATTATGTGTTTATCTGAACGCTTGTTTTGTTAGTCCATCAGGTGCATAAATAAGAAGGTTTTATGATTTCCCAACACGTAAACATCCAATCTGCATATGGTCATTGTTTACCTTTGCGATTTATTTATGTTCATAATTGTGGCAGTTAAACATTGTTTCCTCTTAACTTGCCATTTAATATGGTCGCTTCAATGGTATCAGTATATCCCTAATTTTTTAAAAAACTTATTTCGTTCCATTCAAATTCTGGGTGCATTTAATGCATGGGTGACCCAATTTTTAAACGCAAATTCAAAGCATTTGATTTTCAGAAATCAATTCCAGGCCAGGCTATGTTTCCTGTATTTTGAAGTTGATTTCGTCAACATGGACATTTTTAGCAGCCGCCAAAATCACATGTTCACTGAGTCATTGATGATTAATTTAATATGTAGAGTTGTGCATCATCAGTAACATATATAACTCAATTTTGGAGCTAGTAGGGACAGACGGCAACTCATTAATATAAAGGGAAAACAGAAGGAGCCCGACAATGGAACCTTGTGGTACTCGAGAAAGAACAGGAATGAAGTCAGACAAAATGTTTGGTTGAGAGTATTACCATCGATACCATGGAAGGACAGAGCTTGCTGTTTTCCTAAGCCTTGACTGCGCAGTCGTTTTGAGAAAAATGTTATTTTTGCGGAACGAATAAGGGCAACGATCTCATTCTGAAGATTGCAATAGACTCTTCGAGAAGCATCAAGTCTATATCGCTTCTATCGTTCATAGGCATGGTCCCGCTTATTCATATGAAAACGAATTTCATTACTGAACCATGGGCGCTGTCCAGGCCTTGTATCGGGTTTTCCAATAACGACTTGACAACTTTTTTTTTTAATAAAAGGCAAACCATTTGAGATATTTCAAAAACTTTATTATTTGCTTGAAGTACAATCAAAACATTTATGAATTAGAATTCGACTTCATAGAAGATAGTCAAGCGGCGTTAAATCGCACGAACGAGGCGGCCAATCGACTGGCAAATGTCTTGAGATAACACGCTCACCATACTTACTCTTCAATAAATCGATTGTAGCGTGTGTTGTGTGGCTTGTGGCACCATCCTGTTGAAACCACATGTCGTCCAAGTTCATATCTTCCAATTCGGGCCAAAAATAATCGGTGATCATGGCACGATAACGCTGACCATTTACAGTAACGTGACGATTGTTATCGTCGACGAAAAAATATGGCCAAATAAAGCCGCCGGCATGCAAACCGCACCAAACAGTTATTTTTTGTGGATGAAATGGTGATTCATGAAGCACATGTGGGTTTTCACCCAAACAATAACGCATATTTTGCTTATTGTCGAACCCATTGAGCCAAAAATGAGTTTCGTCACTGAAGATGATTTTGCGATGAAATTCATAATCTTGGCGCATCTTCTCCAGAACCCAATCGGAGAAGTTAGTTCGTTAGTGTACTTTACCATGATGAAAATGTTGAGTTTACTGAATAAATTGTCAGTGACAGTTTGATGATTAGTGAAAGGGTGCCTTCACAAATTAAAGTTGTCAAGTCCCTATTGGAAAACCCCATACTTCGGATCTGAACTTTGAGATCAGACGAATATTTTGCCGTTTGAGGCATTTGTAATTTTATTGAACTTTAGCCTTTGATGCCAGTACTTCTTTTATCTAAATAACTGCAAAAAGTCAATCCTCTTTCAGGTTCCAACATAATATTATGGCACCTCTTCTCTGCTTCTAATGCCTCATTAACTTGTCACGTTGCACGTTACACAGGAATTCTCTTACCCTCAACCGATGCAGGTCGTTCCTCCCTACGATCCTTCTCTAAGTTTCCTTAGAACGTGCCTACGTGATATATCTTTCGTCCGATGGACTTACAATGATTTTTGTCCTGCACTCCAATAATTTTGAATGTGGCCTTTTAAAAGCCGTCCAGAGAGTGAGAGAATATCATGAACAGAAATTTTTGACATAACGAGGTTTCCCTTCATTGAATTCAGCACTACGAGTGGAAGGCCGTATTGTTTCATTTAAAAAAATTCATGCACACCCTCAAAGATGCAGACTTCATTAATCCGAAAATCTGAGTTAGCTAGTCCAACAGTGTTGCAAAGTTTTTCAATAATTCATGTTGAAAATTTTACTACACAGACTATGACAGTGTAGAAGTGTTCCATCATTTTTCCTAAATCATATAGTCAACCTGCTTAAATATTAATGCCTCTGGCAGCAGAAAGCGTTCATGTCTTCATGCACAGACAGCACAAAAGATGATGAATTGATTTTAAGTTCCCGCAATCAAGTTAAAGTGGCACACCAAAACAAAGAGATAACTGATGCGACTTTTACTACAAACATTCCTTCATTTCTACACTCATCCTTGCGTCAACATGCATATATTAGTAGCAAGTGGCCGCTGTCGGAATTCTGCTCTTCTGGATTCACATTTACTCCCAGCTCTTACTCTGTATGCTAATACCATCCTGAAGTCAGTTCCAAGTAAAATAGAACCAATTTCAATAGTTCAAATTTAATTTTACCATTTTTATTTCCTTTATTAGATTTTTTTTTTTTTTTTTTTTTTTCAATTCAATTCTGTCGACGTCGAGATGAATAGAGCCATATGAAACGAGCGAGTTGTAATCCCTTTCAAAGAGTTTCACATTCGAATGAATCGATGAAAAATGGATACCGACATTGAAGAGCACAATAAAAGCGCCTCCATTCAAGAACAGCCCTCCATCCACCATTTGGAATCTACCACGTCCCCCGTCTTTGACGGCCTAGAAAAATAAAAGCAGTTCTCCTTTCTCCGTGATGTGCTCCATAAAAAAAATAAAATACAAATACAAAAAATATAAAAGGGGAGCGACTATTACACTTTGAATTTTTTTAATGATGGTTTTACATGCTTCTGCACATGAAGGTCATTTGAAAATAAATGCACAAACCCGGGTGGGAGGTGGTGAAAGAAAGGAACTGAAAATGATTTTCTATTTTCCTCATTTCTTTCCCATCTAACAGATGTTTTTTTTTTTTTTTTTTTTTTTTTTTTTTTTTTTTTTTTTTTTTTTTTTTTTGTTTAAACATTTTCGATTCGCTTTGTCTTCACATTTTCGGTTTTTTGTTTTCCTTTTTTGTTTTTTTTTTTTTTTTTACTTTTTTGTTTTTCAATTTGCGTTTCTTGTTTATTTGAATAACCGACATTAATTTTGAACACACTCTTACTTAACCGATTTGATTCAGTATGAGTGTGTTGTGTACCACCTTGTGCGCACGAAAATGTTTTCATTTGAGTGTTGGTTCAGTGGACTCCGCTCATGGTTTTCGTATTCGTACTTCAACTGCCACACTGCTACTTTTATGCTCGTTCGTCCTTCTTTCAATGTTGTACAATGTTGTGGTAATTTGAAGGTCGTTAGAAAACGATGTAAACCGCTGGCACAAACGAAAACCAGGAACAGGAACACCAAGTGAAAGTCTAGTTTCTGCTATTGCCTACCTCCTAGGTACCATTCCTGGTTTTTTCTGACTTTTGTATGGCTGTATGAAAGGAGTTGAAAGAATGTTTCTCCCCTACCCTACTACTAAGATGGGTGGTGTCCTTTTGTGGTTCACTCTGGGTGCTTGTCCTTGGGGCGATAAATTATTATTCCTTCTCTAAGGGACAAGGCGCACTTTCACTTCACTTTAGCCCATAAAATCCACATGTGCACTTGCCAATTTTTCACCCATTCCAATCCACACTCTTTCATTCAATTTGTTGCAGAAACAGCCATCGCCTGGTTTTTTCATATTAATTCCTTCACTTCGAAATGGTAGTAAACTACAACTTAGAGAATTTGCATTTAAATTGAACAATTGTCTGCCATCAATATGGCCAGGCTTCACGGTAATTCCTATCCGGCATTTTCAAGGTTTGGAGAGTTTATTTTTATTTACGGGTGCTCGAACATTGGGCCCATTTTTTTCTGCGATTTGTTATGCCTTACTCGTAGCTTGTCGTTTATCGTTTGTCGTTTTTCGTTCTCTTTCATTTTGGTTACGATAAACTGGATTTGTCTGCAAACGCAGAGGTGATAGCCGCATATGATAAGAAAAAGGAAAATTAAATATCGTCGTTATGTGCTGAAGGGGATTATTGGATAATTTATGGGAACCGACGGAAACCGATACATCGATGCGAACTTTCAAAGAGGAAAATCACGGCCAAAGAAGAAAAAAAAAAAAGAGATTCTTGTGGGTTTAAGGGGGGATAATGTCCACATGAAAAATATTGATACCGCCAAATGTACCCGTATCTGATAAAGCTGGGCATGGCAATATATTACTTTAATCGAGACAGAGGGACCTCCTCTTATTTTTGCATCGGTCCAACCACATCTTTTATTTTCTACCCATATTTTGATAAGTTGTGATCAGGGGAAGTGACAAATCGTTGATTTCTGTGATTTTAATGGAACACTGCGAACTAAACTATCACAACTAAAATCCACATATTTTTGTTGTTCTAAATTTTTGTCTATTTTTTTTTTTTTTTTTTTTTTTTTTTTTTTTTTTTTTTTTTTTTTTTGTCGGAACAGAGTACTCATTGTATGTTCTTTAACTAAAGTTTCTAAGTCTTTAGTAGAACGATTAATAAACGCTTTAGTGATAGCCGAACGGCCACCCAAACCATCAGCGCCGATCGCCTGCAGGGTGTCGTCATCACTTTCACAGTAAGCATAATACAATGTTGCGTCTCTCGTGGCCAGCACATTTAGGTACTTAAGGTAATGCTCCATCACGACGACTGTAAGCAGCCTGCAGTCTTTCCAAATGAAGAAGACCACAAAAGACTTTTTGGAGACGTCATGCAGCATTCGTTTTGTGTGCCATAAAACTGGAGAGGCATGTCATCTGCAATTATACTCATATGAAGCCTAACTGGCAATGGAAGCCCTAATCGAGGGACGCAGACAGTCCTATCTAAGGTTCAAGTGCTGAAGAACTAACTTCTTTAGGCCTTCCATAACAAGTTCATCGCGAATCTCATTTCTCTTTATCCTAACATATTGTTACTTAGGACCCAAACAAGAATCAGTGAATTCAGCCTTCCGATTGCGTTCAGAAAAGTCTTGGTTCTCGAATTAGCTTTGATGTGGTGAAAGGATTTAAGTCTATTCACACAGCGAACTGTGAACGGCATTCTTAGTACGTTTATAGACAGGCAAATAACAATTTTAATATTCCAAAACGATAGAGCTTAAGTTATCTGTGGATTAATAAAGAAATCAACGATTCTCTTACTTCTCCGAATAAACGAATGCTCAGCGAATTGTCAAATTTTGCTCGTATTCCACAAATGTGGAACCCAATCTACATTTGCACGACCAAAATATTCGCGCGAATTAAACCTTTTTTTTGAAAAGATAAAACGGATGACAATTTGTATTCACAATTGGCTGGGTGTCGTTACAGGCTCAGAGACTTTTCCAACGATACTACAAAATATTCAGACTCTAGCCGAAATCAATTTTGAGTACAGAGAAATTCAATTTCGAACTTTCACAAGAGTTCTGGTTTTATTCCATTAGACTGCACAATGCATACCTATAAAGCCAAGGTCAAAAGTCAGCTAGCAAATTTATGTAAACTCCAGGGCATGTAGTGCGAATGACACCTTTGATTTTACAGACTATAATATGAATATCAAGAGGAAGGATATTCATCACTACATCTTGACCAAAGCAAGGAGGACTAGAGAAAGCAACCCTGCAGCCGAGGCATACCGCTTTTTGAAGTCTCGTATGATAGAAATAAAACAAACGCATTTTCGCAAGCTTGAACGCAAGCTTGTTCACCTCCTAGGTGAAAAATCCCTTGTCTTGCCGACACCGCCTTGGAGGTCTTTAACGTGACATGTTTAATTTAAAGAAGTTTTATATCCAGGATGATGCCCAATATCAAGATTATTGGCGGTGGAAGTAGTGCCGAATCATAGCGAAAATAAGCCCAGGGAATTAGGATTTCTTATTGTAGTTCATCAAAACGTTTTTTCTACACCATGGTTCCTGTATGGATAATATGTGAGATTCTGTACTTAACATGATAGCCTCTTACTATACATAGTGTTGCAGTAGTAATATAATATGTAGATAAGTACTGAGAATGTCGTCCCTTCTCTGATAAAGTAGAAATTAACCCTTTATAGATGCAAATCGGGACGCAAATAATATCTAAATTTAACGGTGTGTTTCGACGGAAGCTGTGTCTAATCTTACAACGAGTGAAATGCGGTCCCTGTTTTTCTTAAAATGTCCCTCCCTATGAGAATAAATTTTCCACTTTTCATCGTCGAATCCAGGGTTGTGGATAAGAAGACTTTCTTAACCATTCAAAAGTTTACTGCGTGGAAAACTTCACCAGTTTCATATCGTTTTTCATACCGCAGCTCCCACAATTGATTTACCAGCCTATCCTTAACTGATGTTGTCTCCATAATATACAGTGAAATATTTAATTCCATTTTTCTTTACGTCCCCTTTTCTCGGCATAAAACATCATCTACCTCATCTAGAGAGGGGAGCTCTGGTATAACAGAAGACTTCGCTTTTTACAAAATAAAAGAAGCTTTATAATTGCTTCTATCAGCCCTTTTTCGATACAGCGCAGACCAACTTTATCAACAACTCTAAGACTTTTTATCAATTTGTCAACTCCAAACGAAAATCAGACGGTTATCCCCCATGTGCTATTGCGAACTAGATACTCGTATTTTGCAAAAATTGTTTTAAACAATCATTTGTAGACAACTTCTTCGTACCTGACCCCACATATTTCAAGTATCTTCTCAATTTCTCTATTGTCCCCTCTCTTTTTGCCTTTCAATTTTATCGAAGAAAAGTTAAATAATCTTAATGATGAAATTTTACCTCAAGTGTACCTCAAATCTTTCGCACCCATTGTCCTCTCTATTTCATCTATCCCTCACACAAGGGGAATTCCATTCATAAAATAGGATCAAAGAATGAAGTAACTAACTACCATCCCATTGCTAAACTTTCTCACATACTTAAAATGTTCGAAAGTTTTTCATCTGAATTTGTAAGCTTTCAATGCAAGGCTCTTATATCACCCAGTCAATATGGATTTCTGAAAGGTAGATCAACTACTGCAAACTTAGTTAAATTTGTATCCTTAATACTTTCAGCCCTATAACATGGTAACGAAATCGGTGTTATGGTTACAGCATTCTCACCTACATTTTTAGCCATTTCTGGTGTACCACAAGGCAACCATCTAGGTCCCCTCTTTTTCATTTTAACTATAAACAATCTTGAGAGGATTATTAAACACTGCCGCCTACCCATTTCCGTTGACAACACTAAATTCTTCAAAATTATTCCTTCACCCCAAGACTTTTTTCTGCTTCAAGAAAACCTCTATACGTTTTCCTTTTGGTGTTTAGAAAAATTTTTAGAGCTTAATGTCTCCAAGTATCAATTTATGACTTTGTCATGTAAGTCCAATCAATCTCCTTCTCGACCGGGTTCAATCCCTTATTATACGATGGATAGTTACATTTCCGTTCGCATATTGATGAGATTATCCTTAAAGTCAACTCATCACTTGATTTTGTCAAATGATGGCCGAAAAAATTTTGCAAAAATTTTATGACAAGGTCACTTTACATTACCCATGTCCGGCTCCTTCTCAAATATGCCAGCCAAGTTTGGTCCTCCTTTCAGCGAGTTCCTATGTTCCGAATCGAGAACATTCGATTTACCTATCCTGGGATAAACCCTCAAAAAATGCAGAAACTTAGCAGACTGATCTCTGGTTCGGTTTATTCCTTCACATTTCTATTTTCTTCAACACTAACGCTCGTAATTTTCGCTGTCTTCATCTCTTATGGTTCCAACGAACCAATCTCCCACTTAATCTCCTCCACCATTCCCTTGGTTCCTAACTCTTAATTTTTAACTTAGTTTAAGCTTGTATTAAGCCTAATAGATGGGGCCGTCAGCCCTCACTAAATTTTAACACAGTGTTTGCGTTCAGCGTTGTTCAAACTGTTGTTATTGAATAGCCTCCCTAATTCTAAAAATAAGTTGGTCTCGTGTCCTTTGGTTTTTCGGGGTTTTCTAAAAAGTTGGCTTCCTCGCAACTTTGGTTAATACCCGACGATTGAGCCGGCAACAGCATAGCTGAAACACAAGTGTCTTGGACCTATCTCTTTGCTTTCCTTGACAATTTGCTTTGGATCATTGTCTTGTTGCAATATCTAAATAAGCGGCATTTCATACTTGGCGTAGGGCAGCATAGTATTTTGAAGAATACCAACGTAAGTGACTGCTGTCATTGTTCCATCTATGCGGTACAAATGCCCTACTCCATGACATGAGAAACATCCCCACATCATTAGAATTCCCCTGCCATGTTTGGATGCCTTTCTTGGGTGACGAGGGTGTAATTCTGTCATGGGTGGCTGTCTAACAAATATCTTACCATCAGTACCTTTTAAATTGATTAAAAGTTATTAATAGTAAAAGTTATAGTCGATCTTCGAAAAATACATATGTTAGTCAGTCATTCATCTTAGTCAGCAATTTAAAGGTTAGTGAAAAAATTTGAATAAACTGGTTCTGTCGAGGATCGAAAAATGTTTGGTAGACCAAAAAGTAGACGCTCTACTGAGAACATTAATGATATAGCACAATGTGTCACTAAAGAAACTTCAACATCGATATCACGACGTTCTCAGGCAATAAGCATTCAATTAACAGAATTGAATTGAGCCAACAGTTCATAATCAACGTATAACTTTTGTCGATTGATTGTTAGAATATGATGTTGATTTTTTACGCAAAATCATCTGTCATAATAAAGCTCATTTCACATTCGACAGCAAACAAAATTTTCACAGATGGGAAGAAGAAAATCCTCGAATAATTTCTGGAAAATCATTACTTCCACAAAAATGTACTGTTTGATGTGGTTTTTGGCCTGGAACTGTTACTGTCAATGGAGAGCGGTATAGACAAATGACTGAAGGTTTTTTGTGACCTCAAATTGAAGAAATATTTATTTTCAACAGGATACAGCTACGAGCCATACAATACGAGCTATTGGGGCTTAAGTTTCCAGGTCGATTAATTTCACATAATGGTGACATAAACTGGCAACCTAGATCATGCGATTTACTCGTAACACGATTAGAAGGTAATGGTGACACCATTCTTTAGGGTTTTTTGAAATGTAAAGTCTGTGTGGATAAATGAACAACAATTGCACAGCTGAAAAACAACATTCGAACCGAAATTGATGAACTTAATGCGGTAATGTTTGATGTTCATATGAGAGCCTGTATACATAATTGTTGAGAGCCATATTTTTATAAAAATAAAAACATCAACAAAATTCTAAGTACGGGCATTCACATGTTTTATTTAAAAAAAAAAAAAAAAAACATCGACTTTTAAAAGACCCTTTACAGCTCCTTTGGTAGACGAAAGAATGTAGTTAACAGTTTGACAGACATTGGGAGATAACAGCAGATGTGATGTGTATGGGGAAAAATATAGAAATGCGTGAGACGCACCTATTTCATTGACCATAGCTGTGTGTACTCGTATTTTTATCCTTCCGTTGATGTTTGAGTGTTCTTGTGAACGTTTGCAGCCACTAAAAAATTACTCTCAACCGAACGACTGCTCTTAGACCGATTGCGTATTCTACTGTCCCACGTCGAGCCAACTTGGTCGATGCTAATGTTTGAACAGTTGATGCAACGCGACCAGTAAGAGTAATTCGACGACGTAACTGACATTGAGTATTGAAAGAATTATTCCTCGTTGTTAAGAAGTATAGCGATCTACTCAACCAACAATGTTTGTCAACGCTTCACTTTGCTAAAAAATGTCAGCGTCGCGAGGACAAAGGGAGCCATTTCCAAAATTCAGCACAAGCTTACGATAGGGTGACAATTTTTAAGATACCTTTTATTTAGTTTCTCCTACATTAAAAAAACGGCCGCCTTATTATGTTCATCACTTCTTCTGGAGTTAATTTTTCAATGTGACCCGATCTTGCCGAACTGTCAACATAAACATGGACATTCTCCTTGAATACCGATTGTATAAAGCTTAGGTATTTTCAAAGCACACTTATCAAAATCCAGTACGAGAAATTCTGTGCTTACAGGTTATGAGGTATTTTACAATCGGTCAGTGCCTCACATTGCTATCTTGGGAACAGTCCAAATTAGTGAGCACGGCTTGTTTTCTCACTACACTACACTCAGATTGTAGCATTGCTCTTTCCAGCATTACTGCAAGTCCTGCAATCTGTGTTTTTTCGACCAATTACCCCAAATCTTGAATTCAATTCGTAAACTCATAAGTTCCAAACGCATACTACACCTTCAGAGAATACAGTCTGATTTCAAAAAGTACTATCGCTCCTAACCCGCTGTTTAATTCTTTTCCGAAGCCTCCCAAATGTCTGTCCTTTTATTATCAAAACGTAAGAGGATTACAAAGAAATATTAATTTTCATAGGACAAACTACGCCAAATTTTCAAATGTCACTCATAACATGTACCCAAACAGAATCCCTCATCTTCACCACCCTGGTATAATAAAAAGTTACGATCTCTTCATAAAAAAAATAAAATTAAATAAGCTGTGGTATACTTACTCAAAATCGCGTTCCGCCGCCGATTTCTTCTACTACCAGTCTGCCCAAATAAATTTCTCTATACTTTGCCAAACTTTTTATGAAAACTTTTTAAACCAAATGGACCACACACTCATTTCCGACCCCAAACGATTCTTTCAGTTCATCAAAACCAAAAGTAAATCAGATCCATCATTTCTGAATTTTCTTGATAAGTCCTCAGGGGATCTCCAAATTATTGGAAATATCTTCGCCAGACCACTTTTACTTTTCCTACTTAAATTTCTGCCAACAAACGACTTTGTAAACAATGTCTATATACATATTTAGAGCAAATTAAAGATAAAATAATAAATCGTATTGATAGTTCTCCTATTTTTTAAAGAAATGTGAAATGCACCTAACCCATCCTCTCTTTCATCATCCAGGGCCTAAGCTTTTCTATTGTAAATCCATTGTTTCCCAAAACCAGCACGGATTTCTCAAAGGTAGACCTACAATCAACAACCCAACGGAATTCGTATCAAGCATTTTATATGCACTAGAATCTGAAAATGAGGTTGACGTGATTGCCACCGATTTCAGCAAAGCCTTTGATAAAATTTCCTATGATATAATCTTACTAAAATTGAAGGCTCTTGGATTCCAAATAAGCTTTATTACGTGGGTTCAATCCTATTTAAATGAACGACATTACTATGTACTATGGTTTCTGACCCAATAAAAGAATTTTGGTGTTCCTCAAGGCAGCCACCTTACCTTGGCTTCTTATTTTTTATTCTGTCCATTAATGATGTTGATTGTATCATTAAAAATTCATACATATCTATTTACGCAGATAATATGAAAATCTTTAGATATATGTATATCGTCTTCCTCAGACAGCCTACAACTGCAGGAAGAACTATTTCATCTCGCTACTATCTGATCTTTAAGTTGTTTGTTCCCTTAGTGAATGAGTTGCATCATTTCGGTGTTATCTGTGATAACATGATAAGAAGTTTTCCAGTCCTTATGTTACCAATTCCATTTTCATAACCTTTATTAGGCCTCTTCTCGAACATGCAAGCCAAGTTTGGTCGCCCTACTACAGAACGCACATCCTCCTGATGGAAGCAATTTAACGCATGTTTTAATGTTTTGCTATACGTGGCCTTTTCTGGGGTGACAGCCAAAACTTACCATACATACACTGATCGGCTGAAACTTATAAACTTTTAACCCCTTTCTATACGCCTAAAAGTTGCGTTTATTCATCAGATCTTAATTGGTAATATTGATTGTCCTTCTTTACTTTAACTTATTTCTTTTAACACCAACCCAGGGTAACTTAGGTCTGTATCACTTTTTCGGCTCAATCTTCATAGAACGAATTACAGACATATGGAGCCTATGTTAACTACAATATATTCTGCCTCTCTTCGACTACCATCTCAGCAAACTGTCCCTCAAGAACCTTTTTATTTCCACCTATGCCTCACGTCCTAACTTTCTTTAACCGCTCCAGCCTTCAGTTTTAAGCGAAATTGTTAGGTTTTTGAGAATATGACTTGCAATAAGCTTTAATAAATCTGTCCGGGGTTGATCCGGGCCTCAAATAAAATAAAAAATAAAAAAAAATCTTTTTCGACTAGTAGTTTCTCTGTTTAATGTGAATTGAGATCAGTTGATTTGAGTTAACCGCAAATCGAACAATTCTTGATGGATGAAGAAGTGCAAATCGATTGATTGTAAAGAGAAGAGACTAAACCGAACCTTGAGGAACCCCATCTTCTCTCGTGTCTTAACAATTCAATTCTGTATTTTGCTTTAACACAACAAAAGTGCTACCATCCAGCGCAATTATCAGGATCTTTGTTTTTTTTTTTTTTTTTTTTTTTTTTTTTTTTTTTTTTTTTTTTTTTTTTTTTTTTTTTAAAGTTTACTCGCATATCTGCAAAGTCATTTCGGGACTAAACCTGCTGATATCTTAAATACCCGTATCTATGCATTTACAGCCCAAACTCGTTTCTCTAAAACGCTAGTTAAAAGTTGTTCCAATCTAAACAACATTCACGTGTGACCGAACGCCTGCAACGCACATTCTGGACTTCATTCCAAATAGTAGACAGTAGCAAACGTATGCATGCGTTTTTGTACAAACATTAATAAACAAGCTCCAACGATTTTGTAACGATAGAGATAAAGAAAAAAAAAAAAAAAAAAAAAAAAAAAAAAAAAAATCCTGCTCCCAACTGGATACAAAATTGTTTACCAAATTGCTAACGTCCGATGGAACTTGTTGTCCCAAGCATTGGAACAAACTATCTTCGTATGAACTCCAAATCGAATACACTTGTGACATTTTATACTCGAACTGGATCTACACTTGTTCCACAATCAAGTAAACTTAAGTTTGCGTGTGGACATTTAAGCGTACTTCCCTAGATACAAGTACCTACTCGTACTCTACGGATAACACAGCTTAAAAGTCAATAAAATTGCTGCAACTTTGTTGGAAATTTTTTTTCTTTCTTCTTCATTGATACTACGAATATGCTTTCGGGTTGGTATTTTACCGGAGATTGACACTTTCGTATATTTTAGCCGTAAGGCATCTGTACTCGAATCTTGCAACCTTTGCCGTACTCGCTACTACATAGTTCTTCTACACGTTTTCGCACTTAATCTCTAGTTTAATGTTGCAGGCGTTAAGTGGCTTATAAGAAAAACAACACAACACACACACGGGCAAGAGGTTTACTTGTATAACTATAGTAAATCCCTTAGAGACGATGACGATACGAGTTTCTTTTTTGTTTTGTTTGTTTTGTTTGTTTCGATCTGCCTTTCGATGAGGAAATACACAGGTAAGCAAGAACGATATTAGTGGTAAACAGAAATAGAGAAATAGAACGAAGCGAAAGGGAATTACAAGTTATACTGAATTAAATACAAAAAAAAAAAAAAAGAGGCAAAGCCTCAAGGAACCTAATTTACTGCCAACGACAAGGCACGTGTGGTGTAGTCATGCCATTTGTCACAAACAAAATTTCATAATTGATGCTATGCCAGCATTGGTTTTATCGCCTTACAAGAAATTAAGGAAAGTTTTTTAAAGTGATATCAGAGAATAAATATGCCTACACATCTTGAGATTTCCAGAGAATACCAGAGATTACAGATTTCAGCTATGTAGGAGTAAGTACTTGATGAAAATTTATTTCTAATTAGATCAGACACGGCTTAGTTTCATTAGGCCAAAAGCATCTGTCTAATGTGTCTACTCTGTCGGCTCCTCTGTCAGATTAACGTTCTCAAAGATTTCAAAATGTTACCGGTAGCCAAATGCAAGTGATACACAAAATACGAATAAATGAAATCTGGAATCGTTGTCGTATTACCCATGCTACTTGTAGTATCTTATCCTGACTATTACCCTTCCTGTAAGCTCGTGTAGTGTGGTGTGTGTTTAACAAACAAACATTTACTTCAGTAACATCAAGATGATTTCCTTAATGAGAAAACTTTGTGGTTACTATCCTTTGGTATCCGTACGTACACAGATATGTACTTATGTTTCCATTTGTACCATCATCCATACTCGTACCTAGAACGCTGCTCTTTGACTTTGCAAAATATCAAAGTTTTCAAAAGTGAGTCGGGATACCATGGAATGGGTGATTCAAGCTGGCTAGGCTGATGGAAAATAGTTTCCTTTTGCTTGGAGAAGAAATATAAATCTATTAGATTGAGTTGCAAGAAGCCATCCAACAAACAGAGAAGAGGAAATTGTAATTTTGTTAAACTCTTTCTCCCCTCTTCTCTGTACAAAAATAAGTCAGAGAAGTTGTCGTTGTCGAGTATAGTCGTAGTGATGGTAATGCTATTTTCTGGTTGTTGTTGCAAAGGTATAGTCACATTCATTCATATGCAGGTTTTGTAGAAGGAAATCTTTAGACTTTGGTGGTGTTCTTTGTACGTGAAGGAGCAATTTGAAATCAATTTTGCTTGAATCAACATTGACCCTTCGAGACGATAGATTATAATCTTTCTTCTTCCCTCATGAGATTGCCAGTGGTTATTGAAGACTCTTTTAAAAGTTATTTACATAAATACGTGAAAGTCAGATTTTTTTTTTTTTATTTTTTTTTTTTTTAATTTGACTCCTGTAAAACTAACAAAAATATCATCTTTGGTGAAGAGTTACAAATAAAAATAAAAATAAGAAATAAAGACCAATTAAGTATGAACAGGATAACATAAAGAAAAAAAAGAATAAGCAAGACATTTCAGTTCAATTTCTTTGATTGTATGCACAGATATGATCTAATTTTCTTAAGTTAAAAATGATCGCAAGAATTTGTTGTGGCAAAGAGCTCGCAGATATAAGTTATTATAGAAACGATAGGTGCCTTTGTCTAGTTTCAGCTTTACGTGTAATTGTAGGTAATTTCTAGTTGTCCATAAAGTACGAAGGCTTCCATAAATTTTAGATGTAAGGTACGTTATATGTTCAATTCAAATCAACGGGATGTTAAATAAAGTTTTTAGATTTTGAAGTGAAACTCGAAATCCGATGAAACGAAAAAGCGACAAGAAGTGATTCCAAACTAATATGAAAAGAATTCTTAGCCCATCTGGCACACACTATAAGACATTTAAAACCGTGCGATAATGCTTGTAAATGACTTTTATATTATCCAACAAGTGGTCTTTGCTGTAAACAATAAAGTTATTCCACTTTAAACTATCCTTAACACCCATCTGGTTGTGAATGCTAAAAATACGAAAAAGCGACAGGAAACCCCCACGGTTGTTCGGTCAGAATCAGACATGGAAGAGAAACGAAAAGGCGACAGTCTCGAAATAGGAAAAAAAAAAGAGAGTGGGTAAAGCGCGTGGTGGGCTACTAACTCAGACTAAATGAGCCATGAGTGGCAAAGGAGATCATGGGTAAGTGTACAATGCACGAATTACAACGTCAGCATTATCATCATCATTGTTACCATCGTCAAAGTACACATTACTTGGTAACAAATCGGAAAACTTCAGCTTAGCAACAAAATTTAACTTGGCTTCGTTAAATTTCGTTTGTCAACCACAAGAAAATAAGCAGCATAGAAAAGCCCAGCAACAGAATTGCTTCTGCTACATCAGCTGATCTAGATTGGGAATAGCGACATTAGCAATTCAAGCAAAACAACATGCTTGTTAACTGTTAACTATCAACTTTTCATTGCAATTATGTTTTGTATTATTCTTGGTCTTATGCTAAGTTAGTTAAAGATAACAAGTCAATCGTGTGTCCTCCATCCCAGCGCTCATTTATAATGAGCTCTTTGGACAAGACAAATCTTCTTTCTGCACATTTTGCGCCCAGCTCAACACTACTAGATTTCACATTTCACACATATTTTCGAACTTGTGTAGTAGCAAGAGTACTTAAAGATCTTAATATATACAAATTGGCTGGTCCAGATGGTATACTTCTTCTTCGCTAGCAAAATAATTACGTAAACTTTTTTATTAATCCTGCTTTTGAGGACTCTATCTGAGCAGATTGAGAATAGCAGCGCGTCTTTAAAAATGGTGAGTCTTCGTCTCTCTTCTACAAATCCATTGCACTTATGTCCCTTTTTTTCGAAGTCATGGAAACGCTGATAAATCGTCAGCTCATGAAATATCTCGAAAGATGAAAACTTCGCCAGTACGGTTTTCGTAGCAATAAGTCCCCTGGTGATTTGAGGCCACGTCTCACCGAAAATTGAAATCAAAATGCACACCAAACTATCGAAAACAAGATTGTTGCACTTGATATTTCTAAGGCATTTGACAGAGTTTAGCATCGAGCTCTTTTGTCGAAAATGGGCCCATTTGGGATCGACGAACTTCTTCTTCAATGGATTAGAAATTACCTTTCGGAACTTTCATATTATCTTGGATGGATTCAAGTCTGAGATTCACAAAATAAACGCTAGTATGCTCCAGAACTCCGTTCTGTCTCTGACACTATTTTTAATCTTTATCAATGATCTCTTGTCTGCTATTTCCAATCCAATATATTTCATTGCCGACGACAGTACACTCTGCTTTTCATATTCGTTCCCGGGTTAACGTCTCTACTCGATATATTTTGATATTTCGATATTAACAGCATAATAAATTGGGGAACTATCAACAAAACATAATGCTGTCATTAAAAGGATCTAAACAACCAGCCATTTTCCATGAATGGCACTTGCATTGTGTCGAAAACAACTTACGTTGGTATGACCACATACTCGATTTCGCCAAAAATGGCCTCTAATCTGGCCTCAATATATATGGCATTTTCTGCACAAAATTGGAGTGTAATGCCCACATTTGGTCAGATGCGCCTTAAACATCTCTGCACCTGATAGATAGGTTTCAAAATCGTGCGATAAAACTCTTAATGTGATGCTTATATCACTCAGACAATGGACAACTTCGAACACTGACCTATCGTTTCGTGTCTCAAGTTAAGCTCAAGCTTACTTTCGGATGTTCTCTGAAATATATTGAGTCGGTCCTAAGCTTTACAACTCGCTTATGGAATAACCTTCCGAGCTACTTTTTTTCTAGTCATTGTAACATTCAGACATTTAAAACCAACGTACATCGGTACCTCTTTTTTCCTCCCTAAGTTTCCTTCGCTTGTGCAAACATTTTAAGAGTGCTTTAACCCCTTGAACGAGCGCTTGACAAAATACGTAACTCGCACGCGTAAAGTATTGGTCGTAAAGCCATATAATGTACGAGTAGCTGACTCATCACTATACCTGGTTGTGTTTACTTTATTCACTTAGTCCATCCGTAAATTATTATCGTCATCACTTTTATGTGGACCCATAAAAGTGACGACGACTGAGTACCATAAATTCTCACGAAGTTTCACTTCTATCGCCTAGTTTTCTAGGCTGAACGTCGTCAGCATACTCTAATACATATATGGAATTTATAATTAGACAAACACATTGGTAGATTATTTATAAACATAAGGGTCCAAGTAATAAACCTTGAGGAACACCTGAACGAACATAACATGAAGAGAATTTGCTATTTAATGACACAGCTTGCAGGCGATCATTCGTGTACGACAAGATATGTTTAACAGTTTTGACAGGCAGATTAAAGAGGTAAGAGAGTTTGTTGCCCGGGATTATGGAGTCAACTGAGTCAAAGGCTTTTTAAAAGCCAAGTAATGTCATTGTGATGTGTAATTAGGATCATTTGCTTTTAAGTAACCCTGTAATACAGCTCTAAGGAAGCCTAATTGGATGAGGAATAAAAGTTTTTTGTGTTCGACATATCATAGTTTTTGATGTGCCTTGATAGGATGAGTTGAAAGGAAGGGAACGGTAGTATAGCTATTGTCCTGAAGTCTGTGATTCTGTTTTATTCTGGCTTGATTCCAGGGATCGGGATATACTGAAATTGTTATTATTGTATTAAAAATATGTGTTACGTACCGGGTCAAAAAAAAGGGAATAATTTTAATAATTTTCATTATCTTATCACGCATTTTGTCTAGACTGCAAAGATAGTCTTAAAAGGATCTCAAAAGGATCTTCAAAATTACTAAATGTTAATAATTGAGAAGAGCATTTTGCTGTAAGGGTACAGATTTGTCATAAAGATTTTGTATGATTTTGTTAAGAATGTCGACCTGTTTTCTTACGTTAAGGGTATGGGAGATCGAGTGAATGTCTAATTGATACAGTTCGTTGCCAACAAATGTAGGTCAAATTCTAGTTCGCAAAAAACAAAGTCACAGGTCTCAGATATTTAAATACAAATGGTCTATCGGATTCCTAACCACTTTTATTGGTACTACGAGTTGTTCCGCTGCACCAATGTAGGCTGGTCTTTCAATGCACCTTTTTATTTCCAAATATTTACCAGAAGTTTTCATTTCATTTATTTTCATTTATAAATGGTTTGTACATTAAGATGATCTCTTTTATAGTATTTAGCTTAGTGGGCTTAGTTGTGACAATTCATTAAATCCTTAAATAGTACTGACATATCCGTTTCGATTCAACCTATCTTTGTATCCAATATTGATGAAGGATAAGGATTGCATTCTAGCTGCTTGTATCATGACGTTCATATGTATTTCTCTCTATTCATTTAAATATAATATTACATATAACATATTATATTGAAATAGATATGATTCATAAGAAAAATATTTACCTACACCGCAATATACTCAGTAACAAGTACAAAATTGTTGGTAGACCTTGAGCAAATTGCATTTCTTAGGAACACGCAATGCACTTGAACATCTCTCATCTCTCTTATAAAATTCTAAAATAAATATGAAACTACGAATCTCAAAATCCACATATGTACATATATGATAGATATGTATATGAAATAAATAAGGAGCTATACTCGTACTCGTATAAGAATATTCAAATTGTACTCGTCCACCGGATGTAGAGATATTGTACACAGTTTCCTCTAATTTATGTCCTTTTGTGTTTATCCTACGTTCAGCAAATAGATAACAATGCTTGTATTTTATCCTATCTCCCACAACAAGATACCCCTATTTTCTAAATATATTTGTTGAAATTTGTTTCACATTTTACGAGTATCTATACAGATAAGTATGTATCGTATGACAGTAATATAAAAGATAAAAGAGAATGTAGTTGATTAATTTAAAGAGCTGCGTTGTTACTTGTATTTCGTTGAAATGAAAATCCTGGAATATGATCTTTTTAAAGGGCTTATAAATAATTTTACCTAATTTCAATATTTTCTGTCTATTTTATTTGTTCAAGTTTTATTTTCAATCATGCCAAGTGACGTTAACTCAAATTACGTCAAATTTCGTTATTTCAATATCTCATTACATACAGTCAGATAAATGAAGGTCATGTTCTGAAGGGTGTCATGGTAAAAATAAAAAAGAAAACTAAATAAATCTATTGTATATATCAGGTTGGCAATTAAGTACATAATTGCCAATTTTTTCATATAAATAAAACCGATTTTGTTCGAAGACCTTTTCTATCTCTCTGGCAACTTCATAATTCCATGTTCGTAGAACTTCTGATCTTTATCAGCAAAAAAACTAAACCAGGTGAGATTTCATAGCATCATCATCGAAGAGTTTTGCAAAGATCGAAATAAATAGTAATCTGATGGAGCATCAGTTCCCAACCAAGCTCCAATAATTTTTAGCAAATGACCAAAAATGTATGTGGCCTAGAGTTGTCCTGGTGAAAAATGACACTTTTTCGATGGACCGTTTTTCATTGATATATTTAATCTGTCTAGTTGTTTCCAGTACACATCAAAAATGATCGTTTGTTTCCTTGAAAGCAACTCAAAATACACCACATCTTTCCAATCCCACCAAATAGAAAGCAAAATCTTTCGAAGTCGATTGTGCTGGCTCATTAAGTCTGGACCATGATCGTTTTAAATTGATGTTGCTGTAAACAATCCATTTTTCATCACCAGTGATGATTCGTTTCAAAAAAAAGGGTCGGATTCATTGCGTCTAAGATGCAAATCGCAAATGTTGAATGCGCTTCGGTTAATGAATTTCTTTCAAATCAAGTGGAACGAGTTTTAAATGTTTCTCAATCGCTGTATGTGGCACATTTAACGTTTTTGCTATCTCTCTTACAGTAACATGATGATCCGACTCTATTAGGGCTTTAATTTGATCATCATTAAGCTCATCTGGTCGACCTGGTCGTTGTTCAACTTTCAGTGAAAAATCTCCGGAACGAAATTTATCAAACAAATTTAAGGCTTTTAAGGCTTCTTCACTATACACATTATGGTATGTAACTTTTTAGCAGCTTGCGCTGCATTCGTTTGCTTATAGTACAGAAATAAAGAAGTAAAATATGACGAAAATACGAAAATGGTTTCGTTTTTGCACTTCATATTACAAATGACGCTAAATAATACCTTTATACAAAAATACGCGCAATTTGCCTCTAAAGCAAAGTAAGACTGACAATTAACAAATGTCATAAGGAAAAAAATATTTCATTGATAGAAAAATTTAAAAAAATATGAAAAAATATGACCAAAGACATCTATGTGTGAAATTTGGCAATAACTTAGTTGTATTGTTGTATTGTATTGGGTACAATATAAAAATAATAATTAATAATTAGATATTTTTCACCAACTAAACTAACTTAATCCTAAACGCAACAACTCGTGATGCAGATTTAATTTCGCTTGAAAGACTGTTGATAAAGTTTAATCTCCTGTACGTAAGGGAGCACAGAGCTCTGTTCCTGTTCATCTATTGTATGGTTGAATATCACGTACATTTAAAATATTCTTTTCTAAGTACTTTGATTATATTTTCGTTGCTGTCATAAACCTTAGATAGAGGGAGTGCGATTAACCCAAATTCGTAAGAGTCAAGCCTTTCACCACAGCCAGAGCCAGAAAGGTGAAATTGAAACTACCCTTCTTCCTGGTTCAGCTAACTTCCAATAGTAAATTGAATGGTCTTCAGAGCATCAAAGTCTTAGACTACCAAATTGTGTCTTGGGATACCCTTTTTGATAACATTTGACAATGTATTCGCTGTTAAAGATTTGGTCATGCTGGGTGGAACTACGAAATGCACCCTCAATGCGCGAAGTGTGGAAAGAACCACAAGTTCGAGGAATGCGCTCTAGGTAAGGACGGAACGTCAAAAAAAAAAAAGCCAACTCTCTTGTGCCTTATATAAAAACACATCAGGGTTGTCCCAAATTCCAATACATAAAAAACGGCAGCAGAAAGTGGAAGTCAAACTTCCACCCGTTTATATACAAACACTAGCCGTTACTCTCCAAGTTACCTACGCCTAAATAGCGGCTCGTAGAGAAAATACGGTAGGACAGTAAAAGGTTGCTACTCAGGGCCGCAACGCCTAAAGTACCAGAAGCTGTACCTGACACTGGCTATCTTGCTCTCAAATACAGGATCAAACTACGCGGGTAAATCAAATATACGCGCTGCTACTGGGCCTAACATACCTTCAGTGTTACGTGCGAGGAGTGTTCAAAAAGTAAGGTAAATTTATATTTTTATAAAAAAAAATATTTATTTATTCATTGTTCCAACGCTTTTTCCAAATCTCGAAGCACTTCTCATAAGCATTTTTTGTTATAGCCTTGACCTTGTTGGAAATCTCCGTCCTTTCATATGCTTTTGGCCAAAAAATCTCACAAGCAACGATGAATGTGCATTATCGTGATACAAAAGCCAAGATTTTTTTTTCCACAATTCCTAATTGTTTCTCGCAAACGGCGCATAACTTGAAGGTTATACTCCTTATTGACCGTATGACCTTGAGGTAAACACTCCTGAAAACGGAGTTTTGGTAATCGAAAAGAACAGTGATCAAAACTTTGATTTTGGATCGAATTTCGTGTGCTTTTTTCGGTCTAGGAGCTTCTATTGGGACGATTGGGCTTTGATTTCCATGCCATAATCATATACCCATTATTCGTCACCTGTTATGACCCTTATGCTCGACGGTTTTTCTGATCAAAATTAAGAAGTTTCGAAACAAACTTCACTGACACACATCTCATGCCCAAAACATTCGAAAAAAATTTATAGCACGACCCGACCCATATACCAACAACCTCAGCAACTTCTCTTATGGTAATTCGACGATTTTCTAAAACAATTTTCTTTACAGCTTCGACGTTATCATCTTTTTTTGATGTGCTAGGGTGTCCAGAGCGAGGTTCGTCATTGGGATGAGCTTGTACCACTAGTAAACATTTTTTTTTTTTTTTTTTACTTAGAGCAGACGCACGCCACTGTCAAAATTTCAAGTGTTTTAGAGCACTTGATTCCATTTCTCCATTTTTTACACAAAATTTTATGCAAATTCTTTGCTCCATTTTTTATAATAATTGAAAATCACCGAACATTCGATAATCCAATGTAAGTTTCCTGCGAAACTTCAAAAGTCACCTTATTTTTTGAACAGACTTCGTAAGACTTTGATTATCTCAGTCCTACTAAAGCATGACCTTTATCGAAAGAGAGAGAAGCTATCCTCACGCGTTTCGACACAAAAATTCTAAGTCAAATTGTCGTTCCCGTTTGCGTTGACGGGTTTTGGAGAAGAAGATTTAACGACGCAGTATAAGATCAGTCGCCTAAGATGGATAGCACATGTAGAGCGAATGGAAACCAATGCACCGCAGAGATTCCGAATCTAACCCGAAGTGCATAGTTGGAGGTAGGTAGCTAAAAATCCGTTTAACGGTAGAGGCCCAGGTTCACCCCGAACTGTAGCGCCAATTTATGAGCACGGTCTTGCGATCCTCATACTGTCTGTAGAAGATTTTTACCTTGCCAGAAAAAAAAGGTAACTTAATACCCATATGAATAGGTAGTCGGAAAAGTAACTATGCTTTTTCTTCTTTTCTAGCTTTATGTCCACTTGTTCATGAAACTACCCAGTGGTGTACGCAAATCAGAATTTTTTCCCTTTTTCAAGATAACTCTCAACACGAACAATAAGTCCAAAGTCAATGTTTTTCTTCTGTGAGTGTTACAAGTAACGTTAATGGAGTCTAAAAGTCATGGACTATAAACATAAATCCACTCGCGTAAAAAAAAAAAAGTGAAAAAGATAAATGTTTAATCTTCAAAATGCAGTGTCAGAAATAGAATAAAAATAAAAATAAAAATAAAAATAAAATAAAAATAAAAAACGAGGACTCCCCAGTGCATACCCGATAACAAAGCCACGTTTTGTTTTGTTTGTTTTTCTGCCTTGACCCACCTCGTTGAAAAGCACACTTGGCAAATGAAAAAAAAAGTTGAATGCACTAAAAAAGCCAAACTAAACTGTATAGATACAAATTTCCTCACACACAATGCACGCACACTTTCAAAAATCACATACTCGTACTCGTACCTCAACTCAAAATAAAAGCGCCACCTGCTCCACCCAAATTTGATTACGACAAAAACGCTGTTCTATTTTGAATTTTGTCTTTTTATTCCGCTCCCCGTTCCGTATCGACTGATATTTACACTTCCATTTCGTGAAAACGAAAAGCGCGTATTTTTTTTATTTTATTTATTTGTTTTGCTTTCGAATTATTGTTTTTTGTTTTTAAGGTTTAAGTTGTTCGGTTGTGACTACATTTCGACAGTTTGTTTGTAGAGGAGCGCTGTACGGGCGGCAAAATTCGGGGCCTATCACATACAAATTAATTTGCGAAACCAAACTTCAATTCAATTTAAATTAGAGATATTTGAATTTTTTTCATTTACTTTTATTCATTGAGAGCATCGCGCCGTAATGGTTTTGGCTGCAAATTTTCTAATCACACCGTACGCAGCAATAATTAATATGAGATGCCACAAGGCACTCTATACAGACACACACTCTATACAACACAATGCGGTGCATTTAACAGTCGAGTCGCCAATTAGCTTTGATTAATTGGTCAAATGGGTAGATAAAATGAAATAAATTGCAAAGATATTTTTTCAGATTGTTCGAGTGTGAGTTGGATTTTTTTTTTTTTTTTTTTTTTTTTTGATAGTCCTCACAAAAGAGAATAAATAAATCATTTAACTATCCAAGAGTTAAGAACAAGAGAAGAGAAACGAAAGCACAAAGGCATAGAAAAATTATCAACATAACGATGACGACGATGAAGAAGAGCCCCACAGCCAAAGCTACTTCAGAATGGAGCAATGCCTTCCCCCTCTTCGGTATTCGGTGGATTGCGCTGATGGTACCCTTTAATCGCCGGTCGTCCGCCCCTTTTGGAGCAACTTTGAATGGTTGCCACTTGGAACGATGTGTGGTGTGAGTTTATGAAGTACCCCATAGCACCACAACCCGAATTTGAATCAGTTCCAGCACCGGAAAAACGATGTTAACTTGGTTTACTCTTTATTGAAAAATAGTGTTGCTTTTTTTTTTTTGTGTAGTGCTTGTGGTATGAGCATTTAGGTGCTTTTGCATTTCAGAACGTAAAGAACTGATTGGGGGCGATAGGTTCTTTCTTTTAATCGATATGGGGTAGTTTACCGATTGTTTCACTTAATTGAATGGTTTCGATAAACTGTTATATGTTGTTAGCCTGCCATGTTATCGATCTGGAGTATTTACAGATGATTGTTTCTTATATTTTCATTAATTCTTATGTTAGGCGACAAAAAGCAATTTTGATTTTCGAAACATGTTGAGTGTGATTTTCTTCCAGCCAGAGGGCTTTCTCAGATTCCTTAGAAATCAAAGCAACTTTTATCCTGAAGAGGCACACCCATATGCATATGAATGTAAGTATGTGGATGTTGAATCCATTGAGACAGATGTCCATGAGATGATAGTGATGCTTTTATAAATCAACGTCCATAATGAAGTTATTCATGAAGTTCTGTCATCAAGTTATAAATAGAAGGTCACATTTGCAAGTGGAATACCATATGTCCTTACTTCAATCGAAGAAACTAGAAAAAAGGGATACACAAATGTAACATATACATATGTACACTATATACACCAGAGAGTAGAATAACGTATCTTATTACTTAGGCATATGGTTATGAATGAAAATATAGAAAGATGAAAAGGGTGAGCCAACAACTAATGTGTAAGTTTTCATTTAATTAAACAAACTTTTATTGTGAAATCAATTTAGAGTTTTATTGTGTAATTAAGTTTGGTCTTTGGCAATTATAAATGGAACACAACGTTCCACCACAGCTTCTGTTGCAGGCGACCATCCGAAGGTCAAAATTATCGATTACTTTTTGAAGTGGATCAATGGCCGGAAAATATCAGTTTGGATGTTATGTTCGAGATACTGGATCGTCGCTGTGTTATTGGCAAGTACCCTACTCTTCAAGTAATCCCACAGGAAAAAGTCTAAAGGTGTCAAATTGCATGACATTTGAGGAAAATCAACTTTTCTAACTGAAATAATGATATCTTCAAATTTTGTACGCAATTAATTGATTGATTGATGACTTGTGTGGGCGGTAGCACCATCCTGTTGAAACCAGAGATCGTCCAGACCCAATTCATTTAATTTTGGAAAAAAAAAAAAAATAGTCGGTCAAAATGTTGCGGTAACGTTCTTCATTCACTGTAAGGGTTTCTCCAGTCTCATCTTCGAAAAAGTACGGGCGAATGATGCCGCCAATCCATAATCCGTGGCTACATCGGAAAAGATCAAATTCGATGACACATTGTCCTGGCGATCCAAAATCCATTTGACGATGTCGTAAATGGCCCAAAGGCTTCAATTGCTGCGTAATGTGGATTTTATAGGCGTGTAAATGAAGATCAACTTTTAAAATTCGCCGTAAGGCCCAATTGTTTATTTCGTCGACGAATTGAGGTGCCTAGCTGCTTTTGAATACTTTCGGTTACAGTGGTGATGTTTTGGCGTGTACGTGCTGACCAATCATGCTGACCCGATAGCGAACCAATTTCTTCAAAACGCTTCACCATTGCACGGGTTTCGGACACACTGGATCGATTATGTTGACCGAAAAATTCACGAGTTTTACGAAATGTTAATTTATAAGATTGAATAACAAAAATGCGTTTTTACGTGGTAAACAGCGCCATGACTAAAATTGCCAAAGATTGTATGACATTTGTCAAAAAGATAAAACACATGGAATTCAGTAAATGTCAGTAATTGACAGCCTACATACACACCATCTGTTGGCTCACCTTATATTTTACAGCATGGTCTTTAAGAAACTCCGATTAGATTGATATCTTAAAATTTTTCTCTGATTGAATAGCTTCCTACTCCCCTAGTGAATTTTATGTCTGGCTAACAATCCCACCAAGAAAGCGTACTATTTACCTTAAGTCTGCGGTATAGCAAATAGCTGAATTATAGCTAAAACGAGTATTAATGGGAGTTTTTTCTTTGTGGCAGACATTTGAAAAGGGATTAAATATTAAATCAGCTCTCACATGGAGCTGCCAAGCTTCATTTATTTTTAGCACAGTTTACCATTTCATCGTGAAAAGATTCACGCCATAACAACGATTTCTTATTGTTGCAATTTATTTCGCGAAATGGATAGACCTCATCCGCCATCTGAACGTAGAATTTATGGGATTATTGAAATTTTTTCGCATCCAACTTACGCTATTGTCATACTCGAACAAGAACAAAAATATCGCAACTGTCGAGGCCTGTATTGAAGAGGACCTCGATTCATCGGAACGTCGTCGTTCGGAGCAACTTGACCGTTGTTCATCCATTATCTGGAAAATACTGCATAAAGAACTTGGTCTCAAGGCTTATAAGATGTATTGTTGCAAGAGTTTAAGCCGCGTGACCATATGAGTCAGATGTTCAGTGATTGGGCTTTTTAATCAACTGGAACTTGGCTCGGTTTTTTATCATAAGATTTTGTTCAATGATGAGGCTTAATTCTGGCTAAGCGGCTACCTTAATGAGCAATAACGCCATATTTGGATCAAAAACAATCTTCAAGAAATTCTCGAGATGATATTGCATTCAGAAAAATTCTAATTTTTCTAATTCTCAAAAATGACTCCGGAAGACAAGTGAATGTTAGTAGACAGCGGTACAATCCGATGATCAACGATTATTTGTTCCAAAATTTGTGTTACATCAATGTGAAGAACTGTGTCTCTAATAAAATGGTGTTCCAACCCATACTGCCAAAGGAAACACCACTTTATTGAAAACACGATTTGGCAATAGGGTCATTTCAAGAAATTGACTCATCAATTGACAACAAAGACCGTGCAATTGGATTATTTTCTGTGAGGTAACGTAAAGTTATTAGTTTATGCCAATAAACAACCTCTAGAATTCGCTTTGTACGAGGCAACTGTGATATATATGGCCAAAACTATTTTCAAATATTAAATGGCATGAAATAAGTCTGTGCATGAATTTAATAAAAAAAAAAAAGAAACCCTTATATGCTAAATCATTTGGTCTGCATTTGACGGAGTTTAAAATTGCCAAAGCATCACTGAGACTTGTAACTAATCAATTGCGCTTCTTATGTAAACAAGTAACCACTACATTGTTATGAAGCACAACCACTCACATTCGGCATTGTAGCATCGTCCGTCGCTTCTTTCCAGAAGTGAAAGGGACTAAAAAGGCTTAATGCCCCGGAGAGATCTTTCAAAAATATGCTGAAGAGTTATGCCACTGCAATTTTGTTCGAAAGAATACCTACTTCGATGAAAGCTGATCCCAACCCATTCGCTATTGTGGTTTGTCTTACTAAAGAACGTCCTTGGGCAAGACATACACAAGGTCCGCATTTATCTTAACCTGTTAACAAAGTAATTCTAAAAGAAAAACTAAAAGAGATATGGCATGAAGGAACAACTCTATCTGCAAATCTCATTTGATGCTCATAACTCAAAGTAGAAAAGTAGGAAAAAAAAATTCTTCCATCAATTGTGAGGTCAGGTTTTGAGGAAATTTGATAAAAACTTTTCATTTTAAAGCAGCACATTCGTACAAACTCGTAATGTATACGAACATACTATACTCGAATCCAGAAAAGAGAGAAAAATTAAGTTTTGTGTTCCACAATGCCAATGGATTCAACAACTTCTTGGCGTTTTTCCACACTCTGTTGCCTTCACAAAGCAAGAGATGACTTCATCGTTTTCACTCCACAAAAAAAAAGAAGGAAATACGAAACGAAATCATTTTTATGCTTCAAACTTTCATATTTCATTTCATTTCTTTATTTTTTTTATTTTTTTTTTTTAGCTGCCTCATTCTGGTACGGAATTAGAGACAAAATATATAAATTTAACTCTTCCGCTTTGCGCGGCAAAAGTTTTTCTAAAGTCTAGACACATACTCCGTGCTGTGCCATAGTCGATGTGTGTAGGAAAATAAGAAAAATTCCTCTCATTCTCAATAATGTCCTCTGAAAGATGAAAGCCAGCCAGCAAAAAGGAGAGAGAGAAGAACTTTCAGAGATGAAATTGTTTTTGAAAAAAGAAAAAGCAACAGCAGCCTTGGGGGGACTCAAATCGTAAATGTCGTCAATGTTGGGCAGAGTATGGGTTTTGTGTTTTCTAATTTCCTCTCAATCTCTGCCGTATAGCCTCTAAAGACTAAAATTCTTGACTTAAAAAATATACATAAATATGTATAGCAAAAGAGGACAAATAAGCAAAAAAGGAAGATACCATTAAATTTGACATACAGGACGCAGAAACGACACATTTGCATTCATATCCATGGACTTGTCATCAGCAGCGCGCACAGAAGGCACTTAAAATGTTGCCCTCATGCTGAGAATCGTTTTCATTTTCCATATTCATAGACAGCCCTTGTGTCTCTGCTGTGCTTGCTTATTTTTGACGTGGTGTACACATGAATATATGTATGTATACGAGTACACGAGGACGAGGACGACACCAAGCCAAAACCGAAACCAAACAAAACCAAACCAAACCAAACCAGACCAGACCACACATCACAATCACAAGCTATTAGGAAGGGAAGCAACGATAAATCGCTGCGTGCGTCGTCTTTGCCATGACAAGCATCAGCGGACATGTTTTGCATGCGATTATGAAATACTTAAAATAATTGCTTCTGTTTGTCTTAAATCCGTTTAAAATGTGTGACCTGCTTGGGTACGAGTAGGAGTAGATCTCTAAGTAGTAAGAGTATCCGTATCTAATATAGTATCTAGTGGCTTCCACTATCCATTCCGCGCAATGAATTAAAAATCACATGCAACTGACATGGGAGGCGGATTAATTTTCTGCTTTCTCGATGTGTAACAGCAGTGTCTAGAGTCACCTTTTTCCACCCACACGCCAACACAAAGCACGCACTCTTTAAGTTGAAAGAGAGGAAAGCGAGTGACAGAGAGAACTCGCATAGAGTGAGCTTTTGTTAATCATTGTGTTTTTTGTGGCAAAGAACTCGATCAAGAGTCATTAACATTCGTTCAGCGTTGCCGAAACAGTTTCTAAAATAATGGCACTTTTTTTGTTTTTTATAAAAGTACCAATTTTTTTTTTTGTTGTTGTTTGTTTGTCTTTTTATAACTCAAGTATGAGGAACCGGATTGATATGAAGTTTTCCTTTACGGTTAGGTACATTTTTTGAGCCAGGTTTGAGATGATTTTGGCTTCGTATTATCCAACAGGGCTAAGTATTTAGAAGCAATTACAAGATTCTTCACTCATCCCCAAGACATTTAATTGTTTTTTTGTGCTCAGAGAGTGTAATCCCCTTTGTTGCCGCTTATTAGAAAGTGGTCTTGGGATTCCGAAAACTTGTATTTTCTCGTATTTTCTCGTGTGGGTGTGACATCTATTCTTTGCTCACGGTAGAATAGAAACAATGTATCTTCCAAGTCGCTCAGGGCAATTTGGAAATGGTCACTAATGATAAAAATGCGCTCAATAAGTTTATTACCGCTTGCAAATTGTGGGTTTATACCTATGATTCGGCTCAGACGCCACAGCCGAAAAAAGCGCACCAAAGTTGGAGCAAAGTCAAGTCCAGTATAATTTTTTTTTTTTTTTTTTGATTATGAAGGTTTTGTTGAGTATGAACATGCTCAACAGATTGCGTGACGAACTGAGAATAAAATGGTCGCAATTTTTTAAGAGCAGCCTCTGACTTCTTCATCAAGTTAATGTGATAGCGAAGCGTTTGTTACAAACACAAATTCGCCAGCCTCCGTAAAGTCCTGACATAGCCTCAAACGGCTTTTACCTTTTCCCAAGTTTGAAAATTTCGCTAAAACGCCACCGATTCGACGACATAGATGATGCAAAGGAATGCGACGAGTGCACTCAAAGCCATTCTAAAAACTGGCTTGCTGTGGAATCTCTGATGAGAATATTTTGTTCAATTGAACGGGGATTACTTCGAAGGATGCCACCAATCAGATGACGAAAATTAGAAATTATGGGCACAGATCGGAGAGTTTTGAGACATACTTTGTACGAGGGTGGGTCAATAAGTCCCTAAAGATTGAAATCAGAAACAATCTTTTGGGCAAAAAAAAAAGGTTTTATTTCCAACGTTTCTCCAATTAATACAATTTCTCGAGGTCCTCAAAATACGAGTAGACGTTTGTTTTATCGATAACCTTCGTTCCGGCTATTGACCGTCGAGTCATTTGTTCAGGTTTGGAAACAGGATATAGTCACAGGGGGCTAAATCTGGAGAATACGCTATATGAGAGAGTGTTCATAACCTAATTCATGCAACGTTGGCATTGATACTACTGGTCTGTGCGCCGCGCCGGTGCATTGATCTAGTAAAAGAGAACTTTTTTAAAATTGGTGTCGAATCGATTCAACAACTGCATAATAGGCCCTGGTAATCGTTCTACCCTTTTCAAAGTAGTTGATGTGAATGACACAGCGCACATCCTAAAAAAAAGCTGTCGAAATGACCTTGTTGGCCGACAGACACATCTTGGCCTGTTGCTTGATCTCTAGTGTGTTGTGATTAATCCATGTTTCGTACACGGTTACGAAACGAAGCGAAAAATCATTCGAATTGTGAGTGAACATTGCCAAGCATTCATTTGAAATTGTCAATCGATTGCGTTTGTTGTCAATTGTGGGCAAACGTTACCTCAATTGGGCAACCAGAACGTTCGGTGTAACTTGCGCTGGTACGACCGTACGGAAATTCAGTTAACCAGCAGTGGATGGTTTCAAGCTTTTATTTGGTTTACGTGATGGTTTTTTTGCACAAAAAATGATGTTTAACGAGCACACGAAATTCACTTTTTACCATTTTTATGAAAATTCTCATAGGCGTGTGTTTTAAATGGCTGTCACAACAAAACTATTTGACAGATCTGTTTGAAAATTTGGGTATGTTCTTTTTAAAGATTCTTTTAGACGAGTAAGTTGTTGGATTTTGAGGTAGTAATGCCAGCTGTTTTAATTTTCAGGGACTTATTGCCCCACCCTCGTATGTTTGGTATGAAACAACACATACCATATATCTGATAAATGTCCTCCTCGGTTTTGCTGCCACGTTTGCGTATTTTTGACAACATTTTCAAACACCGGTTGGCATAAATATGACTAAACTTTAGTGATAGAGGGTCTAACCTTTTACTTCAAGGTAGCCGTGTTCTTGTTGACATAAACTTTGGACATGGAAAAAAAAAAACTTCACAGAAAGAATCTCGAAATCGATGTAAGCGGGCATTTGTCGTCGCCGGAATAATGAGATTGTTTCACATTATCTCTGGCAAGTGAGTCCACCCTGTTAAAACAACGTGTCTTTAAGGTACTCGTATAAACCACCTATTCGAGGCCCAAAAAACTCGATACCGCTTGCCGTTGACTATTTGCGACGGTGCAGAGTCCAAAAAAGCGTTTTCGAAGAAAAGTATCACAGTTCAAGTAACCAGTGACATATTTGGAATGCATTTCCTTTCAAGTAAAACACATAAATTTGCGTTACTCAACATGTTTCAATTTTGCTTGTTTACATACGTAAACATCAACATGAAACTGTGCTTCGTCGCTAAAGAAGATTTTGTTCGAAAACCCTGCGTTCACTTCAATGAATATATTGACGAACTCTCTTCACTGTGCATTGTATGCTGTAGGCCTGAACCGATAAATCAGTTGGATTTTTGTTTTCGGGAAATCTTTTGTGAAATATCGGTCCCATCATTTTTTACTGAGCGACCTAGATGAACAGATGTCGTTGTTCTGACATCAGTAATCGACCAAATTCCCCGCAATGTTCGATTATTCTTTTCAAAGTTGATGCACTTGGAACATGATTACCAAAAATAAGGCACAATCGTGGCAGTTTGATTAGAAGAAATCGTTGTTGTGCGGAATAGCGATACATTTTTAATATGACAAAATATCTACCATCGAAATGTAATCATTTGATTGTTAAAGCACAATGTGGAAAATGACAACATTCTTGTTGGGACACCCTTTGTAATCTGTAGCACACTTTTACTCTTTACGCCTCAGTCCAGATTGACCTGGTTGAGTTGCTTTTTCACTTAAAGCCAACTAGAGCCGTCTTTTTTTTCAAATTGACCCTCCGGGATGCATTCGAGTTGTGTCTGGGTATCATTTCTTATTAGCATTCTAGGACTTAACCTGGTCTTTGCGGTTGTCGACACTAAACAAATGGTTTCGGTGGAGTGATCGGGTAAATCCCAAACTTCAAGGTAACTCAAAGGTCCTCGGCTATCTGACTGCTTTGACATCTAATATCCTGGAACTATTCCTTATGTCGATCTCAATGTAGTCATTTTGATTCCAGGTCCTTTTTGTAGAACTTCAGGTATGCGAAACTTGTAATAGTTATTTTATACTGTCGCGAAATCAATCATCCAGTTTCTGCTTTTGAGCGTTCCGATTGGCTATGTTCTCGAGCTGTTTGACCAAAGAAGCCATACTTTGCTAATTTGATAATCATTCATCAGGTACTATCGCAAAGACTATGCCTAAGACATTGTTTGGCTTAGAGATTCATAGATCTTTGACTAAGTTGTCATCTTTCTCTGTAAGGTCTTAAAAGTTAAAGTCGGTAACTTTGATGCGGATGTACCTGTAGTGCAAAATTTAGGTTTTTCTTTAAACACACATCGACCTCCAAATAGACACTGATTTTCATTTATAAAAAATCTCTTTTTATATTTCTTTTATCCAACCCATTCCATCATACTTGTTGAATCTGCATTGTAGATGTATAAGGCTTCCACTAGCAAAACAAAGCCTGAGATCATCATTTTTCGTTTGCTGGGATCGTTAACAGTAAGGTCAGCCAGAGTTAACCCAACGACACAACACATACCCTGTAGAACCAGATCCTTCAATTGTCCCACATCCCCACAACGGGGTAATAAGCAGCCGCTTAGCTCGGCACTTCTCTGTCGGCATCTTTATTTCCTGACTGCATGCCAAACAATCTCCAAATAAAAAGGCTGCTGCGCTTTCGCAGATCCGAGTGTTCATTAGAATCAACTTACTATGAAGCGGCCAGTATTGTTCTTTGCTTTTACATTCGGACTTAGAACTGGCTTTGGTTGAGTTATTACTATCTGGAGTATCTTCTGATTAATGTTAAAGCTTATATTACTTACTTAGGTAGCGCTACAGTTCGGGGTAAACCTGAAGCGAATATCTTACGAGGAATTCTTCTCTCGAAACGAAGGAGGATATCTTTATCCGCTTTCGATAAAGTCCATACTTCAGCGCCGCTTTTTTTTTTTTTTTTTGTAAGTAGCGCGCGTTCAAGGAATTTGAGTACCCTTAAAATGTTTGTACAAGCGCTCTGCTAGTCAGGGTCTTATATAGGTTCCTCAGTTCTTTGGGATAGGGCTTTACTATTCGATTGTCTTCTTAGCTCAAAGAAAAAGCACTTAAAAAGAGTTAGACTTCATTTGACAGAATTCATAACAAAGCCAAGGTAGACAAAGCCCCTAAGTACGATTACCTCAAAATTTTAGCTGTCATCACAGTCGAGTCATCACATTCCTGTCCAATTCGTCAGTGTAACTAGTAGATCTAATAAACTTAATTAGTTGCAGCTGCTCTTTTAAGAAAGGGTTGTACACAAGGGCACCCTCAACACTGCAACAATTCTGTCTACAAAATTTGGAAAACTATTACATACTAGATGGGGTGAAAAGTAACCACCTTGGGAATGAAAAAAAAAATTTTTTTAAATGTTTTATTTTATTCAATATAGTCCCCTTAAAGTTTAATACACTTATTCTAGAGATTTTCCAACTTCTTGATCACGTCCGAAAAGTAATTTTCCGGAAGGTGTGCAAAATACTCCTCCGTGGTGTCGATGATTTCATCGCGTGAGCTGAATTTTTTATTGATGAGCCATCTTTTGAGGTTTGGGAAGAGATAATAGTCCGAGGGAGCCAAATCGGGCGAATACGGTGGATGCGACAGCAATTGGAGCCGTAAGTCATTGATTTTAGCCAAAAAACAAAAATTTTTTTTCGGCCTTCATTCCCTTAAATTATGCACAGTAATACTCGCGTTGATGGTTTTTCCTTTTTCGAGGTATTCCACGAAGAGTATGTCATGACAATCCCAGTAAACCGACGCCATAATCTTTCCGACACATCGAGCCTCCCTCGGCCGCTTCGGAGCACTCGTGCCGGCTTCAGTCCATTGCCGGGCACTCATTCTGTTCTCTGGTGCTCAACAGTTACCAATCGACGCCAAAAGTCCGCCCGATTCCGCATCAGCAAATCCAAACACTCTTTCGAAGTGCTCTCGCGTTCGTGTTTTTGGTCATTAGTGAGTATGCGCGGCACACCCAGCGGTAGGATAACTTTTTCATATGCACAATATTGCCCAAAATATGGCGTGTGCGCTCAGTACTAATCTTTGTAGTATCTGCTAGCTCGCGCACCTTCACTTCCCGGTTAGCCATCACCATTTCATGTATTTTTTTGACATTGTCCTCTGTAACCGGAGGGCCTGCTGCTGCGAACTTGATCGGTAGTCGAGTTGCGGCCACCACGAAACTCTCGAAACCAATATTTGACGGTGTAATCTGACAGAGCATTAGCCCCATAATATTTATCCACCTTTTCTTTTGTTTCCTTCGCCGTTTTGCCTCTCAAAAAATAATTTTTTATGAGAGAACGAAAATCGTTTTTGTCTATACTCTATACATGATGCACAACACGTCAACAACAATCAGCTGTCAAAACGAATTAAAGACAGTATCGCACTGAAATTTGGCATGTCTGCCTAAATATGAACGGACTTCAAGGCACCATTACCTTTTTTGCAGTAGCCGCGCATTCTGGCGGTCAAAGAGGTTACTTTTCACTCCACCTAGTACTCATATGAGGGGCATTCGATGTGTCCATACAATACCATTGCCTTTCTGCAAAAACGAATCAAACTCCTTTCAACTCGATATACTCGGAGCATCCTTCATCTCTTTCAAGCCATCCGAACTATGTCGATGTCTTTGTCAAACTCTGCAAAATAGGTCTCTGTTGCGCCATTAGCCTGATCATTTAATGTGAGAATCTTAACTCCAAGCCATTTGTTCGTTTTTGGGAACAGAAAACAGTAACAAGGGACTAGTCTAGAAATGTTAGGAATCGGGAGCAATTCGTAGCGGAAATCAAAAAAGTCGATGTTGTCATAATTAATTCTCTGTGAATTTTTTTTTAACATTCGTCAGCAGAAATCCATTGTTTTGACTGTTCTCTCATATCTGTTGTGGAGTTATACATAGATCCAAGTTTTATCAGTATTTGCGAAATGACGTAGAATTTCATTCAAATTGCGCTTGAACACTTGCAAACACTTCTTTAAAGTGGCCATCTGGGTCCATTTTTGGTCCAGAGCGAGTATTCGCAACACCAATTGGACGTCCAGGAAGCTCGGTGTCATTGGAAATCATTTCAGACTACGGTGCAAAGTCCAAAAATAGGTTGCATCATTAATTAAAAAAAAGAAACTTTCAAAAATTTTCTCCAGGAAAAATGATACTCACATATTGTAGTAGCATTCCGTCAAATCCGAAATTGAAGCATTTTTTCTTACGAAAGTAGGATTTGTGGCAACTCCAAACTATGTAACATACGTTATGAATGTATCGGATCAGGTATCTGCTCTTGTATGTCAATAATTCGATAAATTGGAGAGACGAATGACGACATTGATTTGTCGGTTGTTGTTTGTTGTTAATTGTTCTTGGGTGACTTGTTTGCTACAACGTAGAAAATCGATAGTTCCCTGAGCGAACGAAGAAGGTGGGTACATGACATGAAATAAACCAGATGAAGGGGTAGAAACCAGTGGATGTGAGCGAAAGTGAGACACTAGACGAGGACGAGAACAAGATAAATGAAAAGTTTATTTCTCTAGACGGTGAGTCGTCGTTTTTATGGAGATTTAAAGGCGGCAAGAAGGAGAAGATATCAATTAATTACGATTGTTAAGTAGATATCTGAGTTGGATGAAAACGATGTTGAAATTTAAGAAGAACTTACAGAGATACCATATGTTGGGGTATGCAATATAACTAATGGAAACTAGAATGCCATGTAGAGAACGTATACTTAGGCAAATTTGAAAAGTATTTTTGAGCCTAGATGATGATCTCACGAGCATTTCCTTAAATTGACTCGTTTCTTGTTGAATGACGAAGTTTATTCGGATCTTTATATTGTGTTCGATTGAATTTGATTGGGCCCACAGAATTGAGAGGGCGCCTTTTTATTAATTTCTAAAGAAAGTATCCCTTGTTCTTTTATTATCCTTTTTTCATTGTTTTTTATTTACTGATGTGAGTTTTCCCCTTTTTTTACGCTACGAGGTTGACAAAAAGTAAAGCTTTATGACCTGGACAGCCCCGGACAGATTTGTTAAGGTTCATTACAAGTACACTTAAATTCTTAAGTTAGAAAGTGACAAAGGCACTCAAGAGGAGTGGAGTCATTGCGACAAGAGTCACAAATTAAGTTAATGACATTCTTGAGAGACAGTTTATTGATGCATAAGTCGAAGAGAGATTTAATTTTCTTCTTCTCTTACTAACCACTGAAATATCATACATCATACTTCTCTCACTTATCTGCATTGCTTTTGTGGCGCTTGTGGAGCTGGCTAAATTTGCGGGCCTTGGAATTATTCTAAAGGAAGTTCTATGTTACATCCACTCGCTGCTGCGGCCAAAGTATTTGCTGACCCTTTTCATTTATTTTTATATTGGGTCTATAACTTCGTGCGGTTTGCTAAGAGATGGCGTAACTTGTATTATTCCATTGTTATTATTCCATTGGAACATGCGTTGGAAAGCTACTAATATTGTACGTCATTTCAGTATATGTCATTCATTTGAAGCGTAAACAACAATAATTTTTTTTTTCACTCAAATATGTCGAACTTTGGGCCTGAAAAAGCGTTTTTGCGGTGGAAGTTTATAGTGAACATGCGCTAGCTGAGCGAACGTGCCAAAAGTGGTTTGCACGATTTGAAAGTGGTGATTTTGGCTTGGAAGACGATGAACGTCCTGGGCAGCCAAAAAAGTTTGAAAATGAAGAACTGGAACCATTACTCTATGAAGATTGTTGCCAACCACAAGAAGGGCTCGCAGAATATTTGGGTGTCACTCAAGTAGACATTTCAAAACGTTTAAAAGCAGCTGGATATATTCAAAAGCAAGGAAATTGGGTTCCACATGAACTCAAGCCGAGAGACGTCGAAAGGCGGTTTTGCATGACCGAAATGTTGCTAGAACGCCACAAAACGAAGTCATTTTTGCATCGGATTGTTACTGGTGATGAAAAATGGATTCATTACGACAACCCCAAGCGCAAAAAATCAGATGTGAAACCCGGCCAACCAGCCAAATCAACGGCAAAGCCGAATATCCATGGCGCGAAGGTAATGCTCTGTATTTGGTGGGATCAGATAGGTGTGCTGTATAATGAGCTGCTAAAACCGGGTGAAACCATCAATGGACAACGCAACCGAACACAATTAATCCGTTTGAAGCGAGTAGTATTCGAACAACGCCCGGAATATGCGACCAGACACGAGGCAATAATTTTCCATCATGACAACGCTGGGCTCCACGTTGCTATTCCGGTTAAGAACTATTTGGAAAACAGTGGATGGGAAGTCTTACCCCACCCGCCTTATAGCCCAGGCCTTGCCCCTTCTGACAACCATTTGTTCCGGTCGATGCAGAACGCCCTCACTGAAATACGGTTCACATCAGAGCAGAATATCAAAAATTGGCTTGATTCATTCTTGGCTGCTAAGCCTGCGCAGTTCTTTTGGGATAGGATCCACAAATTGCCAGAAAGATGGGAAAAAGTCATAGCTTCAGATGGGCAATACTTTGAATAATACTATTGTACATGTTTTTCTTAAATAAACGTTCAAATTTTGAAAAAAAAAAAAAAAAACCAGCACGAATTAAAATGTATACTCAATATGTATTTATATTTTGCGGCCGAAACTTGAGCTTCTATAGTCCGATGTCCTTGGTTGAACATGGCAAAAGCAGTTGATTTACCCAGCCTTTTTTATTTTCGGGTTCTTAATGTGGAGGTATTTTATTATAAATTTACGTTTTGTTACCTTTCGTTTATACTTCTTGTATATTTTCCAACGTTGCGATGCGTATGTTAAAGCTGGTCAAATGAATAACGTATACGACAACCTTGAAATTTAAGTCTAAGCGACGTTTTTATCCCACAAGAGAATTGAGAACCTTCGTGCCATTTAAAAATAGCCGTATTGCCTAAGTGCGACTATTTGGTTACCCGTTACCTTCTAAAGCTATTCCCATTATTAAACGTTTTCTGAATGGCTTTTAAGTAAAGAAGAAAAGCCATATCCATATCCATCATATCCACAAACTTTGAATCGCATCGTATGTCGAGCTGGATCCCACAAAGCTGTATTCACTGGCATGAAGCTTAGGATAATTGCTCTGTTGACTGCCTTGACCTCCCTCGCATATTTTTATTATATGCGACACTAATTTCACAGATCGGTTTTTGTTGCAATCTCTCGTGTCGTCTTTGCCTTTATACAGTGGAACAAGAATGCTCTTCCGCCTCTTCTCAACATTTTATTGAACAAAATCGCTATCAATTTGAGATAAATTCAAGATTTTGGATTGATTGATGCAGATACTTTGCAGACTATTTGATCTGTTCCGAAAAGAATTTTTTACTGCTTCACTGACTTCTATTTTTATTAATTCTTCATGCGCGACGATCAAGGGGAATTGTACTCGTAATGCCCATGTATTCCAAGTGTTTCGCGTCTCCAATATATTTAGACGGCTTTTTCCTCGTGCCGCAATCTTAAAAATGTTAACTCGTTTGCCGACGTTGCATTTCTACTATTGCTTATTGCCTAACGCACTTTATTGGTTTCACTGTTTCCACATGACTTACGCGACTTAGTTCTTGCTCTGATATTCTTGGTTTTCGTTTAAGACCTAAGATAACGTATAAGCTGAATTAGACTATCAAAGTCAAAGGATAAAATCTAATAGACAAAGACTATATCGAGAGCTTTTCGACGTATACAGAGTGGCTGTAAGTTCTTAAGCCTCAGTCGATCTTTGTATGATTGAGGTATTCTGTAGACGTAGACGTGAGGCATACGTTGGACAAAACCAAGTAGTACTAGTAGTAGTAGTAGTACTACCGACCTAATGTTTCTAGCTTATCTCTGTTCTGTCGCTAATTTCTCCACCAATGTTCCAATGAAATTGAAGCATTCCCTTCAACCTTCAACTGTAACACCCGTCTCACTATAAATACTCATCAGTTTACACTCCTGCTCACTTTAGACCGTACTCTGAAATATTGTAATTCTTTCCTAATTCCTACACCTCTCCTATAAAATGTCATTAAAACCCGCAAACATTCAAAACCAATGTTCAATAATACGATAAATTTTAGTAAGAATTAATAATAAGGAACCGAGATGGATTCCTTGTGGATTCTACAGTGCAAAGCTGTGAAAGATTAAGATAAAGCTTTATTCTGTCGCTTACAGCAAATCCTTCTTTTACCCTCTGTAGGAATCACCATAGTATTTGTCGTCCATCCTTCCATCATCCGCTTAAAAGCCCAATTGTTTTGTAGTCATAGTAACAGCACTTATTATCGACAGGTTGACTCCGCTCAGTACCTATCCTAATCCTAATGGGGGTGTCGCCGTGGTCTAGTGGTATATGCATAGTCAAGAGGGTCGCGGTCTGAAATCCCGTGCGAGGCAATTCTCTGAAAAAGTCTTTTCATGGAGTTCGTATGTAGTTATATGAAGGCATAACACTGATGTTGGAGTGGTTGCTGGCTGGGCTAAATGTAACGAACTAGCAACTAGCACATACTAAGACCTACTGGTTGAGGATGCATTGGCTCCAGTTTGACAACCACCTCTGGACAAATATTGAAACCTAACACCTGAGTTTCAAAACTACTGGTGAAAAACCAGTAAAAGGGTATTCATATCCCCTTGGTGCACGCGCGGAACTATAAAAAAGGGCTACTCAAAACTATACACGATTGGAAAACATCCACACTATTCACAGTATCAAATGTAGCTTTAAAATATGCCGTAAGGTGCTTCACATATTAGACTAATTCGACTTTCGTATTCCATATTTGATGTACATATGCATTGGTCAATTAATTCGGTGACGTTTGGTTTTGTCATCATTTTGATAATCTTCCTTGTGAGCCGTTCTAACCACGTTTTCTGCTTATATTCTATAGATGAGGTGAACGCATTGACCCATTACACAAGTCGCGTATGTTGCCTTGAAATTTTATTATTATTGCGACTCTCGCATAATTTCGGTGTCAAAGTTTGTCGTCTTCAAGATTTTATTATTTTTTATAGAATTTCTATCCTTGCTGCTTTACTTTTCACTTCTTTCTGTTTGTAGGAAAATTTAATTGATTCTTTTGAAGCATCAGAATGGTTTCGCGAACTTCATAAAAATACTGTAAGATCGTGTGTTTATAGTGGAGAATAAGAGACTTGCGTGAAAGCGTAAGTTTCCAAAATAACTATACGAGAACTACAGTATTATACCTTGTTGATATCGTGTTTGTCTCTGATGGTTTGATCATAAATTAGACCGATGTTATTGAATTATAAAAATGTTATTACAGAAACCGCTGAACCTCCACTTGGCCGAATTGCTCCGCTAACTCCATCTCCTTCACTTGGGTGGCTCAGGTTAGAACTGTTGTGCATATATTCGTAAACAGTTTTATGTATCCCTTATACGTTTGCTGTAATCGCTCGTTCATCTTCGGCTTTCTCAGGTTTCGTATTATTTATTGTAGTTTTAGGAAGAAGGTGACGCCAACTCATCCAATGATATTCATGACATCAATTGAATTTCTAGCTCTCGTGCGTATAATATATCATACATTCTTCCTTCGTAAATAAAAGCTCATCCACCTTAGCTAGGGGTTCACGTGGATTCAACGCCCGCCCTTATATCATCCGCTTTTCAGATTAACTAAAATGCGCTTACTCCTTAAAAATATACGCCTTCTCGTTTGCAAAATATTGTAGATTAATTATGTTAAAATTCTCTCTTGTCATAGCTACTCCCAGAACAACTTTAAATTCTTCATGTGACATTTATTTAACGAATTCTTCCATATTTCCTCAAGGTAACACATGAAATATGAGATACCCAACAGTTCGTATTCATTAGAGAGAAAATAGATAGCTCTGTCTCGTCCCAGTTATGCGTGCATATAAACGGATACATACCAGTATATCCTTAAAGTATTTCCCACAATTGCTCTGCTACAAGGTGTTCATAAATATGTGTCAAGATTAATTTCGTTGCCTCACTTATATTGTCATTTCAATAACAATACGGCGCATATCTATATTCGTACATACGAGTACACCTACTCCACCTTAATACAATAAAGAAGACAGGACAAATGGGAATTTATTTTCCGCATATAAACAGTAAACGCACATGACACGAACAGAAATACTCATTTAAAGAGCGAAAACTGAGAATCCCCATATAAATAAATATTTCAACAGCGCTCTCACGCATAAAGACGTCGCAACGTCACAGCCATAAAAATACCTACAATAACGAACAAGCAGCAAAATGTTGAAAAGCGTTATTATAATCAACTCAATGTATTGTTTACTCATCTCCTTCAACTACAACTTGCTTCATAAAACCACCCGCTCATATTTTGCCCTCCCCCAGGTTTGACTCTGACGCACTTTTGCTCTCTTTTACATATTAAATCGTAAACCGTAAACCATCCAACTTTAGTCGTAAGTCTCACATTGAGGACAATCTTCTTTGCAGTATTTTATCTTAGAAGCGATTTACTCGTACTTCTTTGTGAAGAATGAAACGCAATCCAAAATGACTGAGTTTACTTTACTCTCTTTCATTCTCTCTTATTTGGTGTCTTTACTTGTTTGGCTTTTATTATATTCTTTGTATGTCTCTATACGTTTCCAAATATCTCGTTTCATTACATATTTTGTTGGCAAACAGTGTATACAAGTGATGTTAAAAGAAGCATGTGCTGAGTATTCTATGTACGTACCTTTCCCACCCACTTTTGTAGATAAGTATAGGCCAAAATAATTTATTATAATACGTGTAATCTGATCCATGGAAATCCAAAACTGACATGTAAATTTTATTTATACTTGCAGATATCAAACGGTACAGATAAGAAGATAAGTAAGAAAAGGATAATCCTTCGGAAGGACAAAACAAGGGAACAAATTCTCACTCACACGTAATCCATTATAAATCCAAGAATTTAGTATCACTGTCTTTAGTTAAAAGCGTACGTGGTGTTGGCTATAAATGGCCGACACCGGACAATCTGTGATTGGTGCCGGCGATTGTGAAGTACCATTAGTAATGGAGGTTGCTGACTCAACAACATCAGAGCCCGTTGTCAGCACATTGGTTGTTGAGACCAATGATCAATATGAAGTCTCATCTACCACTGATGATGGGCTTAATATCACTCTTGCTGGACAAGCCAGTACAGGTAATGGCAACAAAACAAAACAGCCAACAACAACAACAACAACAGCGGCAGCAGCAGCAGCAGCAGGAGCAGCTCCAACAACACGTGCCGGAGGTGTTAGTAAATTCCATCAATTCCGAGCACCCCAACAATGTGTGCAACAAAAGAAAAAAATGTGGAACAAGCGTCAGAAGTGTCATCATCATCTAAAGTATCTTCACCACGCTCAACAATTGCAACAACAGCAACTGCAACATCATCAGCAACAACAGCAGACTGCAGCAAGTAAAGCAGATTTAGAAAACATACAAAACATCAAGAACCAGATAGGTCATCATAGACTAGCAGTAGGTGTGTGTGCAGCCTGTGGAATAGAAGCCGGCAATAATAATAGTCAGCAGATAAAGAATCCAAAACAGCAGGTGTACAAGAAGATGATATCCCATCGGCCCTGCAACGGTGGCGGAGGAGGTTGTACTGCTTGCAATGGTGTAGGAGGTAATGGTGTAAATGGTGCACCACCATTAGCCCATCATCCGGTATTTTGTCCTCGATCGAAATTTTTCCTTCCCGACAAACGACCCCGCAAGGAAGTTATCATACCACCGACGAAATTCCTTCTTGGCGGTAATATTTCTGACCCACTTAATTTAAATAGTCTACAAAATGAGGCAAATTCATCAAATAATAATACACCGGCAACAACTCCACGTCAGTCACCGATAACAACACCACCTAAGGTCGAGGTAATCATACCGCCAAACATTCATGATCCCCTCCATTTGCTCGACCCAGTCGATACGATGGAATATGAAAAGCAGTTAACCTCGCCAATGAAACGGAAATCGAAATCATCAAAATCAAAGAACCGCCATCGAAAAAAGAAAACAAAACGTCGTCGTTTCGTGTCGGTTAATTCAACGCTGGATGATTATGAGTCAGAGCGATGCATTGTCAGCAACAACACATTGTCGACTGAATCCAAAAGCAATTCAATTGCTTCCGATAGCTGCCTAGCAGCTAGTGTTCAACATAATTCCTCTGCTGAATTTACTGATACAACGGGAGAGAGCTCTGAAATTCATGGCTCTTGTGAGAGTATTGGTAGTGGTGAGAAAGCTTTTGATTGCGATGGTGTTTGTGTTGTTGCTCAACATTCGTCGGTGGGTGGTATTGAAAAACTTGGTGCCGCTACTGTGAGCGATTATAAAGTATTGCCAACATTGCTACCACCTGCTGCTGGTACAAGCAACGACGAACTACAAAAGCAGCAACAACAGCCACAACAGCAGCAGCATCCCACAAATAAAAGTCACAGCAACATCACCGTGGTTGCAACTAGTGACCGCGATACTGTAAAAAAAGACTTACGGTTGGATTTGAGTGGTGTGGCAGAGCTGCAACAGCAGCATTTTTTCAACCACCATCATCAGCATCACAATAACTCGTCAATGTGCCCCAGCGGCGGGAGTGGAAGCGCCAGCAGCGGTTGTGGAGGTCGCAAACGAAAGGCCAGCGAGGGAGCTTGCTCTGGCAAGAATAAGGTGAGTGGAATTAACATGCAATGGGAGAAAATTAATTTAATCTTTATTTTGATATGGGGAATAATACTAAATGACTTTGGCCAACTGGAAAAGGGTGGTAAGCAGAAAAGAGAATTGATAAGAGGTTTTAATTTGGTTTAATGCAAAATCCTAAGTAAAATCAAATTTTCATCCCGCAAGTCAAGAGAGTTGTTCTATTCCTTTCGCTGATATTTAATTTAATATTGTGACCTTTCAGGGTTTTAAGAAAGTTTACAAACTAATTAATTAGGGCGTAAATGGGAAACTTTTGATGTTCGTTCACTTTGGTTGAGATTTTTGTTTGACGTTTATTCAATTTAGGCAACATTTTAGTCCGATATGTTGGCTATAAGTAGTGAATTAGAAAAGACATTTGGTTTTCTCCTCAATTTGTATAATTTTTAAATATCCCCTTCCATCTACATAAAAACTGTTCTGTCTGCTCTCTTGCGTATGTATAATGTTTACTTCAGTTTTTTTTTTTTTTTTTTTTTTTTTGTGTCTATGAAAACTATAGGTGACCCTCCGACGATGTCAATATACATATATCAATTGCATATCCCAGAATCTGTCCCGCGCATTTTTGTCGTTTTTTCTATTTTAACCGTCTATTCACAGAGAAAAGCTAAAGAAAAGTTCGTGACTTACAATACTTTTATAAAATTACGTCTGTGTTCTATTGTTACTTTGTTACAATTGCGCTCCATGCCTTTTTCTCCCTCAAAGACTGGATCATTGGTTTTCCTTTGATTATCACACAATTTACTCTGTGACCTATGAATCATGTTATTGCCCGACTAGATGATGTTCCGTTTGCTGAACTAGATTAGATAAGGTAGACTTTTTTTTATTATTACTTGGACAACTGTATAAAAATTTAAAATTACAAAAATCTGTTTGCATGACATTGCTATCTGTCTGATTGACATATTATCAATAGCTACTTTACCAAATCTCATTAAGTATGCAGTGACAAGTAAATTAAGATAGATTATCATTTATTAACTTTTTCCGTTTAAAATTCTCCCGCGATATTGTAATGTAATGTTGCAATACCGAATTAAAGTAGGAGCGTTCATGTCTTTAAATAGTGTTTGACTTGTTGCTTCGATAAGACGTCGCTCCTCAAGATATGACTTCTTGTTTCTCACAGAACTCGATATTTCCAATCAAACAAACTGCATAGCAGAAGTTAATTGATATTCCATCTAGTTCTTCTGCAACAAATTATGGTTAAAATGTCGGTAAATCGTTTTCCCTAGTTTCCTCTAAATAACTTGCCCTTTCCTGTGCCTCGACTTCTTCGATGAGCTGATAAAGCTGTTTCTTCAAACACCTTAAATCCTCGTGATAAATTTCAAAAACACAGTCGCGCGCTAATTCCAGCTACACTTTGAACTGTCCTGTTTCTTTTATTGCGTATACAGCTGCTATTTTTGGGAGTCAGTAATCCATCATCTTAATGATATAATTCACTTGGAGTGAAAGGTGGTGGTTAGCCCGTTTCGAGCAGAAACAAATAGTTTGGGGAGAGATAAAATATTATTTTCAGGTAATACTTTAGTAGATTCATATCTTTTACATCCCACACTTGTGCTGCATGGAACAGAATGAACCCCGCTAACCCCCCCCCCCCCCTCGAGCTATGTTTGTAAATCAATTTGCTGTTGAAATATCTCCTCCAAACTAAAATAATGGCTTCTTGCGCTTTAACTGGTTTTTTGTCATGTGTAGATGTGTAACCATACTAAGATTCTTCGTAAGAAAAAATCCAAAGTACTATCTGACTCCAACTTTGATAAACCTTAGACTTATCCAAATTAACGATTAAGTCCCATAACCTACAGGTCGGGTAGTAATAAACTAAATCACTTCCGGAGAGTACGCTTATAAGACTACGTCATCTGGGAATAGACGGGACTGTTGCTTATGTTGTAACGCGAAGTTTGCGACGGGCCCAAAATGGCTATTATTTGAGATTCAATTCCCGATTAAGGTTCGGTTCTATACATTTGGAACAGCATATTGAACTGCTACTCGTAGAGGATGTTTATTCGAGTGTCAGATTACCATTCGGTAGACGTTGGACACAAAAATAAACAAAGGGAAACAAAGTGATATTTAGGTCATACTATATGTGATCATCAGTTTGTAATTAATAAACGGAAATCATAGGCTCATCCACATGCATAGCATATACTCTGTTCCCTTGACAGGAACTCTATTAAGTCTTCGACGAAGAGTGCAAAAAGGCTTGGACTTAGAGAACAACCCTGTCGTACTCCTGAAAACGAATTAAACCAATTCGATAAACCGTCGCCGTTCCATACAGCTGGTCTAGTATTAATATATAGGTTCTGGATAATGCTTTTCGGTCCGCTGTGTAAAATGCTCCTTGGAAGTCTGCGTGTAGTTTTTATTGCGTTAGAGAAAAAAATTTACATCCTGACCTAAAATTCGCTGGAATTCTTTTAACTGCTTATTGGTCATTATCCGTTGCTATGCATTATTGCTATGAAGAGTTTTTATGACTTACTTTTACTAAATTTATGTTGATGATTTTAAATTGTTTTTAAATGTTTAATGACCATATTTCAAGAATCAAAATTAATTATTTCATATGGACCACATGATATGGGCTTGTGGTATCATGTGGCACTCCCGACACAGCTTCTTTTAGCACATTCACATTTTATATTTTTTTTTTTGTGCTAACCCTAGCCACCAACACACTTCAAACATAGAAGCTTATCGAATTTACGTTTGGTTAATTCTCGAAACATTGTTCGGCCGAAATTGATTCCGGAACCGACACAGTGACCAGCACCATTACGGCGGTGCAATCTGGTGGCGTTTGTTATCTGATCGCCATTGTAAACAATTTCTCACCCGACAATACTAAGCTTGTGAATGTACTACTCACGGTAGGGTGCTTCCTTCGCTCTTTCGAAAAGTTGCTTATTCTGCTTATTGTTGTTTAACTTTTGTAACGAATCCTCGGGTTCGATGCCTGCAGCTCTTTTGCTTTCTACCTTGCGATTTGGCACGGATTTTGTTCAATTATCAATTTCGCCTTTGCCGTCCCAGTTGCCTTTCTTTTCCGACAACCACCAACATAACGTTTTGCAATGCTGCCGATACCATTGAAACGTGTTATAGTGCGAAACGTAAACATTTTACTCAAATGTTGCACTTCACGAACGGAAGTCGGTTGCGACTTTTCCAAACCAACCAAACACGGCAGAATAAAATGCTTTTCGTACGAAAAAAATTTCATTGTCAGCAATGAAATGAAGAACCCATCGTCATCTGTAATTTGACAGTAAAAGCGACTCTGAAGTAAATATGTAGTCGTTTACATCTGTGTAAAAGTACAAGAAATAAAATTGCAACATTCGTCTTGAACCACAATTTTCAATCTCCGCTGAGTCCTTAAAAACAAGTTGTAATTGCACTCTGTTCCTTTGCGGTTTACACTTAAAGGCAATTCTTCCGTTTTTCTTCTTTTAGACATAAAGCAAAATTACGGCATTGCCAATCACCAATTACCAAGCACTAAGTCACTTATAATTACACTACTGTTGCTGCGCTTTTCGAACTCACATCTGAATATAATAATAGTTTACATTTCAGTTCCGTCGCTTAGATTCCATGGATAAAATTGTTAGTCCCGTTGTGCCACAACCTGGCGCATGGAAGCGACCACCACGGCTGGTGCCAACTGGAGCTCGTAAAACCTCCAGACATCGATCTACATCCTTCAGTGAGACAGAACTCCTAAGTCCTGTCGATGAATCCAAAACAATCAATGATAGTAAGTACCCTCTAGCATTTCATTTGTAAACTAGTCGCTTATTTATCTTTTGTTTGTTTGATTTAAGGTGAAAGCATAAGACCAGATACGCCTGACACTGATTCATTATTGTCGAAGCACGTTGATACTGCCTCCATTGGTAGTCCCTTGAGCACAGCATCTGCCAAAGCGATTGATAACACCTCAATCACTGGGAAAATTTCAGCTCCTCAACAAGAAGTTACTGCTACTGCTGCTGCCACATCCATTACTACCAGCACTACAACTACTACCACCACCATCACCGTCACCTCCACTTCCAACCCATCCACCTCCAACATCAACAACACCAATAATAACAATGAAAAAATGCCAAAATTCCGGCCTGATGGTGCAAAATACCAATACGGCAATTATGATCGTTATTCTGGGTACCGTCATCTTAATGAATTCATGGATGTTCGCCTGCAAGTTTTCCAGCGTAATGCGGAATTCTTTCGGGGGAAGGACATCCTTGATATTGGTTGTAATGTGGGTCACATGACTATTACTGTTGCACGCAATTTAGCACCTAAATCAATTTTAGGAATTGATATCGATAAGAATCTAATTGCGAGAGCAAGAAAGAACCTATCGATGTATGTGCGAATACCAAAAGCTAAAGTGGAACCATCAGCACCATTAACTCGGGGGCCAGAAGAAGAACCACAAAAAGGCCAAAAGGGCACAAAGCAGCATCTAAATAACGATAAGAAGAAACGACGTAATACAAATAATAATAATAATACTAATAATCATCATCAATTGAGAAATCATCATCACCACCACCATCATCATCATCATTTTCATCATGGGTACTTTATGCATCAGCATCCACATCAAAATGTTGAACCGCAGAATTTATTTCCTGCTTCGTTTCCTTTAACCTATGGTGGCATTCCAGAAGTCAATAGACAACTTCAACCAGAGATGGAACCATCATCTAACTCGAATTGTGGTGAATTTCCAAAGAACGTGTTCTTCCGTCAAACCAATTACGTGCTAAAAGATGAGGCACTATTAAACAATGACACACAGCAGTATGATTTAATTGTGTGCCTTTCGGTGACCAAATGGATTCATTTGAATTTCGGTGATAATGGCCTGAAGATGGCTTTCAAAAGAATGTTTAATCAACTGCGGCCAGGTGGAAAGTTGATACTGGAAGCACAAAATTGGGCCAGCTACAAGAAGAAGAAGAATTTAACAGTAAGTATTACATACATGTATCCTTTTATTCATGATTGGTACGATAATTAAATAAATTTTATTTATTTAGGAAACCATTTACAACAACTACAGAAATATAGAGTTCTTCCCGAATAAATTCCACGAATATCTACTTAGCAACGAGGTGGGATTTAGTCATAGTTACACACTAGGCGTCCCCCGACACATGAGCAAAGGTTTCTGTCGACCAATTCAAGTAAGTTAAACAAATAATAAAGCATTCTTAATACTTTTCATACTAATTCCATCTCTATTTCATATTTTGTTTACAGCTCTATGCCAAAGGAGACTTTACTCCAAATCACGTACGCTGGAGTGACGCTTACAACCCTCAAACTCCATATGAAGCTTATCGTGGCATTTATGCCACTATGCCTAGGCAACCACATCCCATACCAAGCGCCTATAACACTCCTTGTGGTGGCAACTCTGGCTCATACAGCTGTCGTCAAACACCAATGCATCAGCCCACTTCACAATACTACAATCCTTTGGAAACAGATAGCTATCTTCCCAGTTACGATATTGAAGTACTCAATCAACTGTATGTTTTTGCATCACCTCTCTACCAAACCGTATGGTCTCCCCCGGCTAGCATGCGCAACTCATCATCCCACACACCTTTGTTCGGCAGCGTTCGTGACATTGAAAACGAAGAAAGTTGTGGTGGTGGTGCTAGTTTCCATCGGCATGTCTACCCACCCAACGATGAGATTTCTTCACCCAATGCCAATGGCGCATTCAATAGTATCCGTGACGCTGATACAGATGATTCTCAAACGCACTCTGTAGTGCGTCATGTCTATGCAAATTGCGAGAGCTCCTCATCACCTCATATAAATGATTCCGAGACTCAAGATGGCCTAGAAGAACCAACAATCCCCCATCCCCCGCATAGAAATCCGTACGAACAAAACGGTTGCACCGACTCCAACGAGTCCTAAACTCATCAAAAATAATTGTATAACTCTAATTATACACACAAATTATAATATATATTTTTTGAGTCGTGTATATACCTTAAGGCATAGTCTCGTCGTCGTCGTCGTCTCTCGAAAAAAAAAACAAAAACAAAATCTGTTTATATATACACAAAACACAAACAAACGTACACATTTATAAATATGCATATAAAAAAAAACAAGTCTAGTAACTTAAAAAAGCTAAATTTATATATATAACAAAAAAAAAAAAATAAGAAAACAATTTTTAAATTAAATCTGTGATTTGAATTTATGAAAATAATAAAAAAAATGAGAAACAATTTAATAAAAAAAAATGTAAAAATTAATAGAATTGAAGTATATATGCAAGAACAGTTGAATAAAAATGCAAAAATAAAACAATTTTTATTTAAACATAAAATTTAGCAAAGTTGTTTTATTATTTATTATTGTCACATGCCTCACACCGACCATATCGAAATTATGATATTTTTATTTGATTTGAGCTCTAAAACTAATAGCCTAACGATTTTTCTGATTAGTCATTTGAGCTATATAAAAGCGGCGGAAAAAAATAGAAAGCCTAGTACTACATTTTTGGAGTTTTCATCGAACTACAAAAATAGTCTCGCTTTATTACGAACAGAACTGAACAGGATCTCAGGCCTTAAGCGTTTCTTATTTCACATGTAAAATTACAGCTGCCACTGCTTGCAATCTTCGGAGATAGGAGAATTTGTTTCAAAATTAAACACATGTTCCCGATACTGACAGTTTTGTTTAAAAAGTATTTTTCCCTTGGCCACTTTCTATTTTCTGTCGAAACAGAGCTTTTAAACAAAGAATTAATCCATGGTTCTCCTTATATGTTATTTTCCCAGAAATTGCTGTCTTTCGTGGAAAGATGAGTAAGCGCTTTAGTGATAAAATGCCCACAGTACCAGTATATAGTACTTCAGCCTCGAGTATCTGCAACCTGATGCGATAATAGGTTGGACGGTAACAGTGGTGTCATCATACCTTCCACAGCAAGCGTCATTGTGTCTCTTATGTTCAACGCACTTAAGTGCTTTCCAAAAGCGTAGAGCCCCGTTAAGTCGAAAGTAAGAAGCCCGCAGCCTTTCCTACTGACGGAAAAAAAGTCCAGGAAAGTCCCTGATTTTTAAGAGACGACGGGAAGCATGTTTACCTGCCTACCTGGAAATTCATGCCATCTGGAGTTATGCTCATATGAAACCCAATTGTCAATGGAAGCCCTAACTGAGGACGCAAATTTGAGTCCTGAAAAATTCTCTTCTGAGTTTTACCTGCCAATCTCATCGGCGATTTAATTTTTCGTGATCCCATTGCGACCTGGGAACCAAGCAAGACTCAAAAAATACCAACTGTGTTCTGTGCAGTCTTGAATTTCCCCCCCACCCACTGTTTTTTTTTTTTTTTTTTAACCTTGTTATCGTCAGGATTGCGTATATCCCTGCTTGGAAGACAGACGCAAGTTTCTCTAACAAGGAACGAAATCTAACATTTTTGTTCTTCAGACACCAGCGCCGCATCCTAAATCGATTGTGGAACCCACCTTGAAACCTCGACTACATTCCTTTCCTTTTTCAGATTCCAGACGAAAACATTCCAGAGAAAATTCTATTTTTTCCTATTTTTTCAGCAACAGTAGTTCTAAGATAGCGCGGAAATTCGTCAAAGATTCAGTGCATGTGATACCAAAAACCATTTCTCCTTAAACGGATGATGGATTTGAGAGTGCAGTTCATGATATCAATATAAAGTGGAGGGAGATTCACCATTGTTCCACCTTATCCGTACTTTCTGTTTTTCATATTCGTTCCCTGACTCACGTCCATGCTCTTCGGCTGTAGAACGGAAACACGTTAGTTAAACTCATTAACTCATCATCACTAGATCACCGAAATCAAGCAGTGTTGGGCGCGGTAAGTTCGTAGGTGGAGGACCACATGGGAACTCATTACTCCGCGTGCTGTTGACAAAACGCGCCACATGGGCATAGTACCCCGGCGATAAATCCCGGACCCTAAAAATTAATTTGTATCGTTCCCTTGATATTAATAATAATAATAATATTAACAATATAACCAATTGTGGAACTATCAACAGAGTGGAATTTGTTGTTTTCAAAACACATTGGTGTCTATTGTCGTTAAAGCGAAGTGTAAACACCCATCCATTGTCCATGAATGGCACTTGCTTCGTCGAAACCGAAAAACTTTCCATTCTCTGTATGTGTGTCAATGAAAACTTACGTTGGAATGACCACATATTCGGTGTCGTCAAAAATGCTGCGAAATGTCTAGATTTCCTCAAGCGATGTAAGAGATACTTCACCCCATCTGATCGGGCCTCAATATATAAGGCATTTATCCGATAAAAATTCGAGTATAATGCCCACATCTTGTCGGGTGAGCTCAAAACATTTCTGCACCTACTAGACAAGATTCAAAATCGTGCTGCAAAAGGCATAGGTGTTATATCATTCAATCAATGGACACCCTCGAACACCGACGTAATGTCTCGTGTCTCCGTTTTATCGCTATTTCCACTACCAGTGCTCCATACAAATCGCCAGTAGCACTCCACTTCTTCAAACCTTCAACCGTAACACCCGTCTCGCTATAAATGTTCATCAGTGTACACATGAAGCCCACCTCCGGACTTTCTCTAAAATATTGTGATTCGTTCCTAAGCCGCACAACTTATGGAGTGCTCTGCCTAGCTCTTTATTTCCTAGTCATTATGCCTTTCAAACATTTAAAACTTACGTTGATCGGTACCTCTTTTTCTTTCCACCCTGATTTTCCTTCGCCGGCGTTGTGTGCAAGCATTTTAATAAACTTACATAAAGCTTCTTTAGACACGTTTAGTCCAAAGAAGTTTGTTAACTGGGATGATGATGGTGCCTTTAAGCACTACATGAGGCAGACTAACGTCTCTTGTGTTTAAAGTCAACTCCTGTCAACTCCAACCATAAGACCGGTATTTGCTCTACCCTCGCTTTTATCGGACAAATTCAATAATAGAAGAAGCCTTGACAATTGTAAATAAATGAATATGAGTTAGACCAGTCGGCTTCCTTGACTGAAAACCATTTCTAGTGCACCAATAGTCGGCCACAACTAAAGCTGCCTGAGGCTTAGAGTAGACAGCTATATCATTTGCGTATGCCTGAACGTAGACATTAGAGCTACTATTGAGAGCGTTATGCAGTGAATTGACCAACACACACCATAGAAGTGGGACAGAACACCGCCTAAACCCTCTTTACCCACGCATTCAGCATGTCAGCATCCCCAATCAGTGTCGTAGCCACCAACATTGCTTTTATTCGCAAAACTAGTAATTCGTCTACTCTGTGTTGTTTGGCGGAGTTACACATGTCATCAAAGTCGTGTTGTCGATTCAATTCTGGCCCTTTGGAAGCGCACTCTCGCAGAATCTTCCGCGTTGGTAGGCATGTTGCATCTTAGACAACGGAGGCATTCGTCGAGCAGTTTTTCGCACATGGAACTTGAGCATTCCCTTTATGCTCTTTAACATGAAAGCACTGAGATTGATAAGTCTTAAGCTCTTGGCAGGCGTGTAGTCATCTTTTACCATTTTTGGTATAAAGGTTAGGTTACTCTTGCTGTTCGCCAGAGTTTCAGTATGTATACCAGTGCCTGACTAGTAGCGCAGATTCTCTTTAAAGTTATCAGCATCTAGTCCTATTTATTGCATAATTAATTGTATGCCATAGGCGATTTGAAGCCACTAAAGGAAAACCAAGCGTGTTTGATGCCCTCATTCGTCACCACAGTTAGTTGAAGATACCAGCTACGGTGTGTTGCGTTATTCAACTCACTTGCAGTTTCGTTAATAAAAGCTAGTTGTGAGTTAGCTCTGTCTAGGTTACCTGGGAAGTGAAAGAAGAGAGATAGGTGCCATCAGATTTACACAGTTATTCGGGCTTGACTGATTATCCCATTTTGAGGTCCTTGACAAAGTCTTTAAAATAGCACTCTCGGAAAATCCGTTTTCGCTCCTTTTATTCTCTTTGCTGTGATCTGTAAAGATTCCAACTTTCTCCAAATTAGGCTTAAGTGGGTTGTTAAGGAGTTTTCTGGTTTCTTTAACATACGGCGGTTTGCGTTCCGCCATGGAATGGAAAAAATGCACAATTGTTTTTCTAGCTTGGCATGTCAGTTCAAAGTACTTGTTGAGGCCACCGTTTAGGTTCTGAACAGCTTTTTCTACTTTTTTTTTAGGTCTTGAGGGATATTAACAGACTTGCTCATGTCCTCCTCTAAACGTACCCAGTTGGTTTTTTGAGGATTCCTCCTCTGCAAGTAGATTGAGACCTCGCATCTGATTCTGAACTCGATGTAGCTATGGTTTGACATGGACAACACTTTTTACAGTCAGGTCAGACGATAGTATGCATTTGTGATCGTTACCATTATAAGGCTCATCTTCCTGTAATCACAGTACTCAATGAGCTCGGCTATTGGCTTTGTTGGAGGGAGTAATACCGAATTATAGGTGAACAAAGAAAAGCAGAAAAAAAAAATAATAACTTGGAACACAATTTTTCGGTTGGTGTATTCATTAGTTATGCCATGAGGTATGCACCGATCTCCTTAAGTTCAACATCTTGTAGATCAGAAAGATCATAAGTGTACACAGTAGCCAAAAAGTAGGCAATTACACATTTGAAATTGCAAAATGTTGCTGTCGTTGATAGATTTGGGCTGTGAACTATGTGGTTGCTTTGAGTTCTGAGCGCCTGGTGCCTTACGACAATTTAACTGACGAAATTCGATTTTTCGAAAATATTTTTTTTTCTTGATTAGGCGGTTAAAAATGCTATGGGATTGATTCGAAAATAAAGGTCTTCCAGCAATTTCCGCTTACGTCTGCAGAAACAAAATTTGAAGAAGAGGCTATGCAATGACATTGACATTGAGGCCTTGAATTCATCGGTTCCGATGTCTATTCAGCGGGTCGGAATGTCTTCGAATCCATACAACGCGGTAAGGAAGACCAATTTTGACTGGCTCAAGTGAAAAGGAACCTCAACCATCTATTTATAACCTTTCAAATAAAATCTGCAGAAGAGCGAAGTTAGAATGTTTGCCTCCCACTCTGGTTACCATGAAATGCATTAGCACTTCCCTCTCGAAAGCACTCATAGGGCTTCCATAATGTACATATTTACTTGAAAGAGTTAGCGCAACATTATGAAACAAAAATTGTATTAAATAAAATTGTAAAATAGAACATCATTAGGGCAAACTAATCCGAAGAAATGTCACTGCTTTTGTCGTTCTTTGAACCTAAAATAAAATGTCGATATTCCTTGGTATATACTTGGTATTCCTTGCAAAAACCTTTTCCACAGGTAGTAACCTCGTTATTGCCCTCGTCCTTAAATGGTTATTCTACAATCCTCGTTTCGGCGATATTTTGGTGACACTTGGTTTTTCCGCAACAGATTGTCTTTCACTTTATTTGCTACTACCCGATATCAAGAACACATTAACTGCCCGTTGTGTAAAATATTGTTCCTAGAAAAAAAGGAAAGTACGGTGATTTATATCTTGCAAGCTGACTAAGATTCTACGCTCATAAAAAAAGTATTGAGGGGAAGGCGAAGAAGAAGACACGAAGGATCGACTTAGCAGCCTCAACAGACTCAGGTCATGGTTTAGATATTCTCTTTAATACAAATGAAATGTTTCTATAGCAACACCCCAAATACTACGTTTTTTGTTTGTGTAGAATCGGTTTTCAAATGGCGCCTCATCGTACCAAAATGCAACATTATTGTGAAAAAATGGTTACAAATGAATCAATCAAAGTATTGTCCATCGCTAGCCACAACTTTTTCCTATCCTTCTGGCAGAGCTCGAATACCATCACGGTAAAAGTGTTTATCTTTTAAGGTTATCCACGAATCAATCCATTTTTTATGGTTAGTTGGGTAGGACTTTCCATTTGAGCGTTTCCAAGTAGGTTTTAAGGGTTCGGCAACGTGAGGCCGAGCGTTGTCATGCTATAGAATCACTTTTCGTGCCTCTTCTCATATTGTGGCCGTTTTTCACGAGGTGCATCAATCAATCAATCGCATCAATTGAAGTCGATGCCGTTCCCCAGTGATGATTTCGTTGTGATTCAACAGTTCATAATAGATAACCGACCTGAGCCCACCAAATACACAGCAGAGCCTCCATGTCTCGTAGTCTCCATAACTTTCTTCTTTTTATGTTACTGTAATGAATCCATTTTTAATCACCCGTCACGATGCGATGACGAAAACCCTTCCTTTTTTGTCCCTAGAGCAGTTGTTCACAGGCGAAAAAACGACGCTCAGCATCCCTTGGCTTGAAATCATAGGGAAACCAAGTTTTTGTTATTGAATCATTCCCAACGTAAGCAATCGCTTGGAAATGGCTTGGCGGGTAACTCCTTATGCTAAAGCAAGCTCTTCTTGTCTTTGGCACGGATCTTCGTTGACAAATGCCTCCAATTCAGTGTCTTCGAAGGATTTTGGACTTCCTTCAGGCGGACCCTAGTCAACATAGAAATCAACATGGAAGCAATTCAACCAATCATGGCACGTTGTTTCACTTAGAGCCACATCTCCGTAAACTTTTTGGAGCTCTCTATGCGCTAAAGCCGTCGTTTTTTTCGAATGAGAGAATAAAATCGACACTTCCCGCAAATGACGATTATTTGGTACAGAATCAGACATTTTCACACAACCATATCCCTATACCCATGTTTCGTCACCAGTTATGGCCCTTTTAAAAAAATCAGGATCATCATGCTCATGTGACTGTTCTTCTGTCAAAATCAAGAAGTTTCGGAACAAACTTCACTGACACACGTCTCATGCCGAAAACATCTGAAAAAATTCCATGACACGAACCGACCGATATGCCAACATCCTTATCAACTTCTCTTATGGTATTTTATTCAAAACTTCGACGTTTTCATCTTTGTTGATGTGCTGAGGCATCCAGAGCTAGGTTCGTAATTGGCATCTCCTCGGCCTTCTTAGAAGAGTTTGTACTACTTGTTAAATTTTTTTTTACTTAGAGCAGATTCACCTTATGCCACTGTCATCAAGTGTTTTAGAGCACTTGATTCCATTTTTTACACAAAATTTGATGCAAATTCTTTGCTCCATTTTTTATAATAATTGAACATGACCGAGCACACTAAAACAAGTCTATCTGTCAAAAACAAACTAAGTATGCTGTAAACTTGAAGATGTTACCATGTGTTCGGGACATGTGTACCAATACAAAATAAAAAAATCGATAATCGAATGTAAGTTGCCCGCGAAATTTGAAGTCATACATGCGGTTCAAAAATACTGAAGCTATCATACAATCGGTAGTCGAACAGAATGTCCCTGTTTATGTTGATAGTTAGACAAGATCGGAAAGATTAATTAAATTAAAATTAACTCTAGAGGAAGTGATGAACATCATAAGGCAGCCGTCTTATAAAAATTTATGAAAATTGGATAGGTCAATGTAGGAGAACACACCTTGCATATTTTGGTCCAATACCTTTTGCCACCTTTCTGGCAGTAGCATTCCACGCTAACATTTTTATTTTTTGCTGGCAAAAAAATTGCTGTTAAAGCTTCTAGCGAGTTACCATACTTACAAGGTGGCACAAAAGTAATTTTTTTGATGAATAAAAAAGTTTGGTTCTTTTGGATTATGTTTATTTGATGTCTAAAATTGTTTTCCATTAAGCCGAAAAAATTAAATCGACCAAGTGACCACCGCCAGAATTGATGACCATTCAATCACTCTTGGATAGGATAACCATGTGGAACGTTTAAATCAAGCGATCTTGCCGGCCAGTGCATATCGCCAAAACGAAAAAGTTAAGCGAAAATGAACACCTTGATTTTCCATATTTGGTTTGTTGTAAAATCAGCATAACGCGATCAATCCCGCCTCAATTGTCACCTGTCGAATGGCCAAGCAATAGCATACCAGGGGTACCGAGCGTTTTTTTTTTTTTTTTTTTTGTGAGAATAAAACACTAATTTTTAATGGGAAAGTAAAAAAAAAACATTTTATTCAAAGTATTGGCCATTGCCAGCTACACATTTTTCCCATCTTACAGGCAATTTATGGATTCCACGCCATAAGTGTTCGTCTTTCAAAGCAAACCAAAAAGTGATCCAATTTTGGACTTCCTCGTAGGATTCGAAGTGCTGCTCAGCTAATGCGTGTTCCATCGATGAAAACAAATCGAAGTCGGAAGGAGCCAAGTCTGGTGAATACGGCGAGTGGGGTAGCAGCCCCAGCCAAGTGCTTTAGTTGTATCCTGAACCAAACAAAAAATTAATGCTTTCCGCAAGTCATCATTTTCTGGTACAAAATACGACATTTTTAACACGATGAAAAAATATGATGTTGTTTGCTCAATGACTTGATGTACGTATTGTATATTAAATATAATACATACATCAATAAAAAAAAAAAAATTAAGGCCCGTTCACAATAAATGTTCCCTATCGAGACATTTGTATCTTGGCGCTCACTTTATACCGGTACATACCATAGATGCGCTTAATCTACTACTTTTAACAGACCAACTCCATCTCTTCGTGAATTGCGTCATGACTTGACAGCCTTCAGAATTTTGTGTATGGCTCCTCGCGAAGTATATGCCGTTGCTCCATCCTGTTGGAACCAAATGTTCTCCAGACACAATTCATCAAATAAAGGGGAAAGTTGTTAAGCATGGCTTTGTAGAGCTAGCTGTCCACAGTAGTCGTTTGACCCCCGGCGTTTTCGAAAAAATAAGGATGACGCCTCCAGCGTAAACAGCACACCATACAGTAACTTTGAGCGGGTGTAATGGGTTATACGCGGATTTTCGGTGCCCCAGAAGCGATAATTTTGCTTATTCACATATCCACAGAGATGTAAATGAGCCTCGTCGCTCAAGATGATTTTCTATGAAAAGTTGTCAGGATGGCTTGAGCGTATGTACACGCGTTTGGCGATTAACAGCTAACCGCTGATGCACTGTCTGCCCTTTGTAAGGGAACATCTTACATTCTTTCGCCAAAATTCTCCCCGGAGCCGGCTAGACTTCGTTGAGTTTGCTCAATTGGTGTCGGCCAACCGGGAACGCTGCGCCAACACCACCGACGAATTATTCCGCAAAAAAATCATAACAATTATTCCGCGTGCTCTAGGAGTATAGCGGTCAAAGTAACACATCGGCTGAAAACTCAGTGCCGTTTTGTAGTAAAACACAAAATTTTTGCAAAATTCAACTTTATTTATCAATATAGTTGCCTTCGAGGGCGATACACTGATTGAAACGATTTTTCAATCTTTTGATACAAGTTTTGTAGTACGATTTCGGTTTAGACTCAAAATAGGCCTCTGTTTCGGCGATTACTTCTTCATCGGTCTTAAATCTCTTTCCGGCGAGCATTCTTTTGAGGTGTGCGAACAGGAAAAAGTCGTTGGGGGCCAAATCTGGAGAATACGGTGGGTTGGGAAGCAATTCGGAGCCGAATTCATTCAATTCATCGTTTTCATCGACTCGTGACACGGTGCATTGTCTTGATGAAACAGCACTTTCATTTTCTTCAAATGCGGGCGTTTTTCTGCGATTTCATCCTTCAAACGATCCAACAACGCAATGTAATAGTCGCTGTTGATAATCTGCCCCTTTTGGAGATAGTCGATGAAAATTATTCCATGTGTATCCCAAAATACGGATGCCATAACCTTGCCAGCCGACTGTTGAGTTTTTGGTCGTTTTGGGCGAGGCTCGTCGCCTGCTCGCCACTCAGCTGACTGCCGACTTGACTCTGGTGTGAAGTGATGGAGCCAAGTTGCATCCATCGTCACATACCGACGCAAAAATTCGGGTTTATTGCAGTTGAACAGCTTTAAACACTCCTCTGAATCATCAACACGTTGTTGTTTTTGGTCGACTGTGAACAAACGCGGCACCCACTTTGAACAGAGCATTCGCATGTCCAAATATTCATGTATGATATATCCAACACGCTGTTTTGATATCTTCAGAGCCTTAGCTATCTCGATCAACTTCACTTTATGGTCATTCGTAATCATTTTGTGGACTTTTTTGGTGTTTTCATCTGAAACAGTCTCTTTTGGACGTCCACTGCGTGCATCATCTTCGGTTCTTGTATTTTTCAATCCACTTGCGAATGGTTCGTTCGGCTTGTGCAGAGTCCGGGTAACACTTATCAAGCCATTTCTTTGCATCGGCTGCATTTTTTTCCATCAAGAAGCAATGATAATGCAACACACGAAATTGCTTTGAATCCATTTTTTTTCTTAATAACAAAAGTTGCTTCACTCACAACGCTATATCTCAAGAACTAATCGTCCGACAGCTGTCAAATTTATACACGTATCATTTGAAGGTTGGTACTAACTGAGAATAGTATAGATTTAATTCAAGTGGTGCCCTCTTATAAACGGCATTTTCAGCCCATGTATTAGAATTGACATTTGCCGCCATTTGCAAAAATTATAGAATCTTCCAATTTTGCGCCACCTAGTACTTATACATATGACTTTTATTTACCACCGTCTTTTGTAAGCCGAACATCTTTCGGTAGTCTTGGACCCACAAATTTCTTGTTTTCTCTCTCCTGAAATTAATGCGAAAAGAAAGAACATTAGATTTTATATACTTTTATTATTATTATTATTTTAAATAAATTATATATTTCAAGTCAGTAGGACCTATTGGATAGTTGTTGCGGTATGTATCATGCTACATTGTCAACATCCTCCTTTTCATCATGAAAACACTTCAGTTAATGTATCATACAAACAAATTATACATTTTGAAGAGAATGTGTAACTTTTAAAAGGTATGGTTTACGATATGGATTCTCTGGAAACCAAAGTGAGAATAGCAAAATCAAAATTGTTCTAAAGCTACACTAGATAAAACGGTAGACTTTTGGACGACGCGGTGATATGATGACATCACCTCTTCAGATTATGGTGCGCACATAACGAAATATGCAGACCACATAAGGTTTTACTTCAAAATTGATAAAATTGGAGGAAATAAAGCAGAAGTTACGGGGAAAATAGTTTAGTTTGCTTAATTGTGTAAATTTTGCAAGTTACAGTCTGAAAGACCAGGCAACGATGGTGAGTCTCTCAACTGAATGTACTTAATAAAGAAATCTTCACTAAACACGGAAACATATCCAAATTAGCCCCACAACTTATATACCAGCTCTATTTAAACTTCCAAAATAAAAAGACATTCTATGACTTGTAAGAATTGTCAAAACACATCCGTGTTGATACGAGTACAAAATCTTATCTAAAGCACTACGTGAATGTCAGATTGTTCGGGAACACACTGGTTATTACCATACATAACCCGCACAACAAATCAACGTCAAATCAAATCTTTAAAATTAGCCGTATAGCCCACCACCTGTGTCGCGTTACGCTTGAAAAAACCTAATACATGTGACAATTTGCAAACCTTTTTTGGACTTTTTAAACAAGCGCCGGATTTCATCAAAGAGATGTACAAAATAATATGTGATTTCCTTAATTTGACAGAAAGTGATATCTTCAACAAATTCGTCCAACTGATAAGATGCGAAAAGGGCTGATTTTGCAATGAACAGGGAAATACCAAGTACATTACATCTTCGGACCACCGCACACAAAACATTAAGGTGTTTATCAAACTGGGAGTTCCGATTATTGGATAAAGGAAATTGATTCAAAGTGCATGTTCTGCAAACTACTGACCCATACGGTTGCACGCGTTGATTGCCAATGTTATTTGAGAAAAAAATTATACGCGACTTATTGTGGCCCCGCGAACAAAAAGAATGCATCCGCAAAAACAAACTTTCAGATTGAAAATAAAGGTGGTACACTTTATAAGGAGTAAACGAATCAAATCAGTTGAAAGAGTAGAAATCATTGCACAACAGACCTTTTGGTTTGAATAACGTACTGGTTTACCAAGGAGAAAACTATAGGGGGTAACTGACAATGAACAGCTTTTAGCCATCAAAAAGGTACAAAAAAAGAAGAGAAAAAAAAATTAAAGGCTATGATGTTTAGAAGCCGTAATCTTTGCCCAACAGACACAAAGTCAGGAAATTTTTTACCTACCCAGTGGGCAAAATATAATCAGGTAATAATGATAGTATAGTGGACGATTGACGAAACTATCCATTATTCGTTTCTCAAACGCGCAGGAATAATCACAGCGGACCCATACTCTAGGAAATCGACATAATGCATAGCAAATTGTGCCAAAAACTACTGGTAAGCCCAAAGTACTGCAGAAGTCGCTTCGCTTTAACGAAAGAATACAGCAATTTTTACAAAAGGGATCTGCTTAATCATAATCTCTACAACAGTGTCCTTAAGGAGAAACAGCATAATGTTACAGATAACCTGAAGATTCGATTGATACAATACCACATCGCAAAGAATGTCGTAAATCAGGACCAAAAATGGAGAAGAAATCTGAATCTATAGAAGGATCCATAACAGAGCCCTAGCCGAGCATAATTGCAAAATTTTTTGGACAGACAGTTGCTTGAGGCATAACACATTTCATCAAGTCGATAAGCTGATCTTGATATACATGTACTGGATTAGTTGAGTGACATTCGTATAGTCCATTGAATTTGTGTACCAAGTCAAGTCAATCACAGTGGACAGACTGCATTTTAAGCATTTTCGAAACAACAAACGATTAATCATCAACAAAGAGTCTATCTCTGCAAAAATGGCAATAGCCTCGCAAAAAAAAAAAAAAAAAAAAAAAAAAAAAAAAAAAAAAAAAAAAAAAAATAGTGTGTGTAGACTAATTGTGAAACTGAAAGTATTGCACCCAATGTCTGTGATGATACTTGAAGTCTGAAGAAATCTTAAGAATGTTTATATGTGCGAGTAAGTTATAAAAAAAACTCTTACCTCTAATTGATGTTTATCATCTTTGAAAATTCTATAAGCCATTTCCAACGTCTGTCACGCCAAATCTGGAAACAAAAGAAAACCCAATTAACATACAATCAAAATGCAAAATTGTATGACATTTTCTAAATTAAAAATAAATTAGTAGGACCTATTGAATAGTTGTAGCGGTATGTATCATGCTACATTTAAAACACCAAAAATACATGATAAGATGCTCACCTATAATGGCCTTTATCAATATTTCATGTTGAGTTGATAGTCATTTTGATTCTGCAAACAAAAAAAAAAAAAAAAAAAAAAAAAAAACGAAATGATAATTTAACAGGTCAATAGTTGGGAAGTTTTTTCTTAAAAGAAAAAAAGTCAGTAGGACCTATTGGACAGTTGTTGCGGTTGTGTATCATATTACACTAATCAAATTCCAAGTTCTCATCATATAAAAAAATGTCTAAGTGTTTTTAAGAATTGCATTAAACAAATTTTGCCAACTAGACACCCTACCAATTATATAGGGTAGTTCATCGTAAGGTTTGATTTTCAATAGGCTTTTTTTGACAGATCACGCGTAACTCCTTATAAAATGCTTTGTTATTTTTGTTCATTATCGTTTGGCAAGTTATCAGCGTTTCCAAATTGTTCAGCTGTACTACGAAAATCAGCGTTTTGTGAGGAATGTTTTTTGTGCGATTCAAGGAATTTACGGTGCGCATAATCGACCTACTGAAAACACTATTGCCAATACCATCCGCAAAATTAAGTCCCAGTTTACATTACTGCATGATACTCGACCGGTTAGACCACATCCAGTGAAGAGACTATAGCAGCTGTAGTTGAGAGTGTAGGCGGAGACCGTAACGAATCGATTCGTCGTCGTTCTCAGCAGCTTGTCTTGGCGTATTCGGCTCTAGAAAAACTAAATGAAAATCCTGTGTTTTATCGTGAAATTTTGTTCAGTGATGAAGCCCATTTCTGGCTCAATGGATACGTTAATAAACAAAATTGCCGCATTTGGGCTGATGAGCAACCCGAAGAGTACCATTACATCCATTAAAAACAACGTTATGGTGTGGTTTATAGGCTGGTGGGATCATTGGTCCATATTTCTTCAAAAATTAAATATAGGCAAATCAGAATGTTACTGTCAATGGAAACCGTTATCGCGGCATGTTAACGGACTATGTGCTGCCTGAAATTCAAGCACATGGTCTCGGTGAGTTCTGGTTTCAACAAGACGGCGCTACGAGCCATATAGCGCGTGAAACAATGGACTTGTCATCATTTTGGTGAGCACTTAATTTCACGTTTTGCTACGGTAAATTGACCACCTAAACCGTGCGATATCACACCTTTGGACTATTTTCTCTAAGGTTATGTAAAGTCTCAGGTCTTCAGGAATAAGCCAGCTACTTTGGAAGCCAACAATAATCGTTTTACCCGCGAGATACTAGTCCCTATGCTCGAACGAGTCGCCCAAAATTGGACCTTCCGAATGGACCACCTCAGACCACCTCAAAAAGTAAATGCCATGAATTGTTCATTTTCAAATTTATGTGTTTTATTTTACATTATAAATCAAACCTCACGATGAATCTATATAATACTTAAACTTAAATCATTATAAGAATTTAAGTTAATTACAACCTTGTCGCAAGGAGAAACAACGGAAACATTACACGCGATGAAGTTATCAAGATAACCTAGTCGTTTCCGTAATGATGGACTTAATTGTGTAACGAAATTAATTCTTAAAAACACTTATCTATAGTTTTACGCAGTTTAAATTTGCTTAAGGTATTACATTCTATATTTAATAAATAGGTCTTACCTGACAACAATCGTAAGGTTTAGCCAGTTATTTGCTTGACACATTTTAGGTTCAAATAGATCTTGCATCGATGTTTCTGAAATTGAAGACAAAGTCAGCTCTCCGACGTTTTCACAACAAAATTTTTTTTAGACAAATTTTCAGTAAGACCAATCAATTCGCATTCAATCATTGTGTGATCAGATAGGGGCGAAAGTAGTTCTTCATCATAGAAATTTCTAATCCTTAAAGACTTAAATTTAATAAATTCTTCTTACCTTCTCATAGTTTCAGTTCACGGGTTTTGAATAAGTTTCAATTGAATCTGCAAAAGTAAAAGTAAGAAAGGAAAGCATTAGTTTAAGGTCTGAGAAAAGACATTCTATTACATTTAGTATAGTGACTTTTCAGTAAGACCAATCAATTCGCATTCTATCATGTTTTTAATCAGATAGGGGCGAAAGTAAGTCGTCATCATCTGTAAGTCTAACATTCGAATTCTCAAAGCTGTGACAAATAAATTCTATACCAAGAGTTGTGAATGTTTTCCGATAATTTGCAGAGTATTACTTTGAACTCTATCGAGAAATGTTATTCTTTTTATTTTTTAGCGAAAAACAAATGGATAAGACCCCTATGTGGTCTGATGAAAGGCAACAATTGTCGATTACATACCGACAGACACATCAAAAATAATCGTTACCACTACAAATTATAAGAGGCTTTAAACGAAACAAACCGGATGCCACTAGAAGAGAACCTACAAGAGTGAATTACATGAATACTCACACCAGACTGAACCGCTCCAACTACACTATTATAAACAATACTACCTCGGTTAATCGCATTCACATCCTCAGTGACTTAAAAAAGATGTGGTACCTAATTTTTAACAACTTCGAACAAAAGGCGTTCGAAACTTACGAGCGTGAGCGTATATGTCTGCAGTTAGTTGTTTAAATAAAACATCTCGATTAAAGGAAAGAGTGGAAAGGAACACTTTCACATCCAAAACGAAGCTGCTTTTATGCAGCGATATATCTTAGCTCTTTTGTTGTTTTACCTCTTTCCATTATAAAAAGAGAAAAATAGAATGAATGTTATTTTTACAGTAACTCACATATTTGATCGAATGTGAGCTACTTTTCACAAAACGTTACTGCAAAGCATTGCAGAAATGTTGTAAGCATGATTTGCTTTAACTATTCAAGCTAAGTACTTGTACTAAGTACAGTTTATCCGAAATGCCGTTACAAAAAAATTACAATAGTTTAGTGAGGCCTGGGTGCATTCGATCAGTTTTATGAGTTCTTTGTTGCAATAAAATAGTGATGTGCAAACTTCTGTTTTATTTAAATTTTTCGCGAAACAAATAAAAATCAGTAAAGGTAAACTAAGGATGATATTTTCGTTCTGTAACTCATGATTTTTCGACCTATTCTGAACTTTTTCTGTGATTTAATAAATACGATCCATAAAAAAGGTCAAAAATGAAAGAAATCAATCCGATGTTGAGAAACAAAAGGAACACAGCACACATCAAAGCCGTAGCCGTAAAGTTAAACTGTTCCTTACTATCAGCAAGTACATAAAAATGTTTGATATTAAAGTCAAAAGTCAAAAAAAGTCAAAACCCTCTGGAGGAAAACGCAAGCTGGATCCGAGTATGAAACGGAATATCGTCAAGATTCGTTATCACGCATTTAGCAAAGTTGTACTTAAAAAAAGAAAAAACATAGTAGCTTCTCATGAAATTGTAGTCAGTCTGGAAACCGTAAGAAGAGTTCTAAGACAAACTGGTATGAAACGAAGAGTAAAAGTGAGAAATCCTTTACTGACGAATTGTCATGATAAACTGCTGTTGCAGTTTGCAAAAAAATGCAGAAACTACACCATAAGTGACTGGAAAAAAGTAGTTTGGTCAGATGAGAGAAAAATCAATCGCCTGGGTTCCGACGCCAGAGAATGGGTTTGAAACAAACCTACGTAGCCTCTATCAAAACGTTTGGTAAAAGAAATAATAAAGTTCAGGGGCGGTAATACATTGATATGGAGGCATGCACTCTTCTGGGGTTTTGGTGTGCAAGGGTCGAATGACAGCACAATCCTACGTTCAAATATTGAATGATAGCCTGAGAAAATGGGAAAAAAGATCCGAAACACACAGCAAGACTTACTTGCGATTATTTTCAAAACAAAGGGAAAAATATTTATATATTATATTTTACGTAGGAGTTCATCTTGGGATCATGGATATTGACAAAGATTCGAGACTGAGTGACAAAATATTAGTATTGAAGATTCCAAAAAGCAGAATACAAGTTGTTTTAGTTGCGAAAGAAGGCCATACAAATATTAATACATGTCAATTTCAAGATAAAGTCTAACTCACGAAACTGATTGAATTCGGATTTCTCTATTTTGATTAATTTTTTCTCATTAATTTGTTTATTCATTATTGCTTTATTTATTAATTAATAAAAAATAAATTTTATGAAGTATGTGGGGAATGGCCTTCATTTTAATGTGACAAACATTGAAACTCATTCGGTCGAATATGTAAGTTACTGTATCTATGTTATCGGGCACACAAGTAAGAAAGACACACATCCTCCGCTGGACAACGAAAGGAAAGTGCAAGGCTCTTGTTCACAATATTATTACTGTCCTTCGGCACTTGGAGTGAAATTTCTTTTTAGAAATGGAACCATGGAACCATGAAAAATAATGTCGTGATGAAGAGATAGCTTTTTTTAGATTGTTCGATAACCATCACACATTGTGTGACGGTTCTTCTTTTCCTATCAAATATATGAAAAAAGAAAAATTGCATACACAAACCTTGATCTTTTTAAAAAATAATCAATCAGGTTTTACACAGTACCACAGCAGTAGCCCGTCTATTCTTAGCAGATTATATGAGAAACTCAATAGACGAAGATTGTTATTCCTTGTGGTGCTTCCATGTCATTCTTTAATTTTAAGTTTTCCTACCTCGATGAATGAAAAAAAAAAAATAAATAAAAAATGTATCGCACTTTCTAAAGCGGAGTACCACAAGGATCCATATTTTTGGATCAGTTTTGTATAGATTGTTCATTGATGACTTCCCTTAAATAGCTAAAAATAAAAAGAAACTCATCAATTCAAGCAGCAAGCTAGGAATAATAGAGTGATCGAAACGGCCATTAATTTGTATAGAACCAAAGTTCACGACCATAATTACAAGCAGTATAAGCGAATAATAACCCAGTTCTTCAAGCGAATGGTTTGGACCTCAAAGATGTGTTTCAAACGGTGGGAATATAACGTGAAACAATATCGTTGCATGAGAAATTCCTTGGTCGTGTAATCTCCCGTTTAGTCGACCAAAATTACCCGCTTAACGATTACGGACATCTTTCTTTGAATTTTTTTTCTTTATGTACAGAAGAAAAGAAACTCAAAAAGAACTCAACTGACCAGTAATGCGAAGTGGGGGGTTTATCAGTTCACGACTACTTTGAGCCTTAAATCAATTTTTTTTTTTTTTTCTCAAAAATATATCTTTTATTTGAATTTTGCGCTCTTATTGGGACGTCCTTAAAAAGAATAAAAATAAGGTAAGGTTACGGTTAGGTAAGAGTGGCTGTTGAAAAAGAAACCAACCCGCTGAGGTTTATTGGCTTATTTTAATGCCACGTGGATCAGCGCTATTCTTGGAACCAACTTGAACTTCTGATGAAGCGTAGGAGAGTGTGAACGTCTATAACATAATATTAAGATCGCTTAAGTCATTTTATACTCCTAAATGGAGTTTTCTTCTTTGAAAGAGATCTGAAAGGATTGTCCCCTCCTATTCCTCATCCATATAGCTGTATAGAAGTCATTTATGAAAACGCAAAGCCCTCTTGCCTATGAGGCAGTATCTAGTGACGACACCTATGAAAGCGCTGACATGCTTCTTATTTTAAAAGATCAAATTTCAGCTTTGTTTGGTCGCCAGACATGTTGATTCAACAGTCCTCTTAAGGTTTATTCTTTTATTAGCACCGAGCTTTAGTATACTGATGCTACCTTTTTCGGGTAGGTTCCAATTTTGGCGAGTTAGTCGGCCCTGTAATTCTCTGAAATAACTGTGCCTCGGCATCTAACATCGGTGAAAGTTGAACTGTTCTGCCATTTCCCTAAAAGATAATCGACAGTCAAAAACGGTTTAAGAATTTTGTGAGTCTAAATCCAGAGACTTGGTAACGGCCTGACTATCCGAAAAAAATCGTATATCTCTTGCGGATACCACGTTTGTCTTCAACCAGGAAAGGACTTCTTTAATCGCCAGAATTTCCGCCTGGAACACGCCTGAATGGCGGAAAGAGATGCTTAAATTAAACTTTCCTGAGAAAATAAAGCAAACAAACCCCCTAATCAGTCTTGGATCCATCTGCATAGAAATGGATTGACTTGTCATCCATTTCATCTTAAACAATTCTTAGTGCGTTAAGAATATTAGCATGACCAAATAAATTATTTGTCCACTGCATATTCGCTTTAAGGCGAATAGGGTGTGTCAGTCTCGCGGAGTGATATGTCTAAGAATTAGGAATGAATAAATGCAAACATAATACACACGACAACATATATCTTCTTTCTATGCTCGTACTTCAGGTGAGCAGGTTTTGATGCTAACGTGTTTTGAGTTCTGAATTTGGATTAATCAAAAATTCTAGATTTGGGAAGAGCAATAAGTATTATTGAGTCGATGTGACTCAGTACAATTTACAAACAATCAGAGAAAACCTGGGAATCTGCAATAAGTTTAACCTTTACAACAGAAGACGCGATTAACGTGTCTTTAGAGCTCTGCCTCAGTTGATAAATAACTACCATAACCGCTAAATCATGAAGGCATTGCAAAATATCAGTCTTGTGAAAATTGAGAGTTCAATCTCCTCTTTTGAATTGGATTTCCTGTTTACTTTTACCTAACAAATTCTCTTAATATGCTGTTACCTATTCCATAAGTTGGTTATCCAAAATGCTTCTCATTACAATATCTTTGGGAAAGTCATATAATTAAGACACAACTGGAAAATATCTACAAAACTCGGAAAACGCTAAGTCATAGACCAACAAAGACATGATAAACAAATTAAAAGACAGTGGTTTGTTGAAAAATTGGCACTTGATTTCAAACAACAGAAAGGAGAGCTGAGAATACGGAAAAGCAACATCTGCGGAGTTTTAAATAGCGGGGACGACCTAAATTCTGCTAATACGCAGCATGACCCATTCAACTGAGGCGGTAAAAGTCAAGATGTATATCCACCCGAAACAAAACTTAAGAAAACAATACTGTCGGGCAGGATTGCTTAGCTGTCTTTTTAAAGCAGCAGGAGGCATACACTAACGAATTAATGCGTTGTGAATAGTAGGCCAGCATTGTGGTCTAAAGAAGAACATTTGAAAGAAAGGAGAACATTTAAACTGCGCCAACTGCAAAGGCATCATCTGAAATTATTTGTCAACGATCTGATCAGCTTCTATCACTGTGGTTTTAGATAGGGAAAAGTCCACAATCAGCCAAATACGTACTTATTTTGCAGAAAATCCCAGAGGAAGCGCATAGAGTGCAGATTGATATTCACCAGCTCTGTATAGATTTCAAAGCAGCATATATCAGAATCTATAGAAACGGTTTTGGAATACCTGCGAAAATCGCCAAATTTTGCCGAAAGATGGCAGTAACCTTGTCGAGAAACACTAAAGAAATTCTGTTACATCTTATTAATAGAAGTGTTAGTCCCGCTCTATGGAACAAAAGCAGAAGCATGAACTTTAGCAAAGCCGAATGAATATATTCTTAGTTGTTTTGAATGCAATGATTGAATGCAAGCGATTATCGACCTTGGTTGCATTGACGGCCTTTGGAAGAAAAGACAACAGTGAGCTTCAGAGCGCTATCCACCTATACCTATCTATGAAGATACAACGCAGTAGAAAAGGACCTAGAGCCATAAGTGGCGAGAACAAAAACAAAGATACTTAGACCATTTTAGACAGCGTAACTGGAGGCAGATGGCCAAGGTTTACACTTACTAGGGACATCTATTGTTTGAGCTCGAGGTGAGTAAATAAAAAAAAAAAAAAAACCATAAACATTTTCATAAAACATGATACTACATAGATCAATTGATTTTTAAATATAAAAACGCAGCATTTACCTTTCAAAACGACTGTCGTTGACGGAAATATTTATTATTGACAAAAAACCTCCAATCAATTAAACCTGGAAAAAGAAAAGAAAAATACATATTAAACTCACGTGACCATAAAAATGAGAAAATTTAAAGAATCATTATAACTTCTCAGTAAGACCAATCAATTCGCATTCTATCATTATTGAATCAGATAGGGGCGAAAGTTACTTCTCATCACATAAAGACTAACGTCGAAATTTTCATACTAAATTTTCATTTACTCACCCTTTAAGTTGCCAAAATCCAACGAATGTAAAAACCTGAAAGAAAAAGAAGAAACTAAAGCCAACGTAACGAAAGGACGCAATGAAAAACTTACCTGTCATATAGGGGTAGCAACATTTCCTATCAATCAAATCCGTTTCAGTACGCGTTCTTCGATTCTCTACTTTCTAAGAACAATCATATAATTGTAAGGCGAACAAAATTAAACCTTTTCCAGCACAATTTAGAAAAGAAAAATCTAATTTCTTACGATTCGTACAAGTTTTTGTTTTTTTATTTACAAATTTATGAAAATAAAACTTATGCATTCAATAGTCACCTTACAATTAACAGTTTTACTAAAACTGCAACATTACTCTTTACATTCTTAAGTAGGATTTAATAGGCAAATTATTATTATTTATTTATTTATTTTTTTTTTTTTTAATCTTTAAAAGCTAAACTTACTCATCTACTTCCCTATATATCTGTCAAAGTTTTGATACGGGAAATTTAGATATGAAACGCGAAATTATAAGGAAAAACTTAAACGTTTCTCTTCTTAAGGTATTCCAGAGACTTACGTTCCCTTTTTTCTTATAACAAAGTGTACTACTACTACTAACTGCTTTGTAAGGAAAATCGTTAATGTAGTAAAACTATTCGACACCAGTCGACACTAACAGTTTATATAGTTTCTAAATTTTTTTTAAAAAAAGTTGAAAATGCATTTGTATGCAGTTTCTGGGCCCTGAGGTTTTTTTTTTTTTTTATATATAAAACAAAACCCTTTCAACTATTCATCTGCTTCCCTTTCTCTATCTTTATCTTTCTTCTTCTTCTTTTTCTTTTCCTTAGTTTCTCCAGGCACACCCTCTTCCGTTGGTTGGACTTCACTTGTATCAGCCTCGGTTCCTTCTGGGGCTTCTTTATCAGATTTATGCTTCTTTTTCTTCTTTTTCTCTGATTTGATTATCGATTCGGAAGGATCAAAGGCAGATGTGTCGCCTTGACTGCCAATGGACAATTTGCGCTACAAAATGAGAAGATCGGTGTTACTGCTGTGACACAATCAGGGTTTTTAGAAAATCGTTTTTATTCTTATCAGTAAGACCAATCAAAAATCGCAATCAATCATCGCAATCAGATAGGGGCGAAAGTAAATTGCTCATCAGGAAAGCAGAACGTCTACTAACAAGAAATGTTGACAAAAAAAAAACCTCACCTTTTTGCTGGAATCATCAACTCCATTATTAGTTTGAACTTCGTTCGCCGTTTTCTTTGCACTGTAGTCCACAAATCCAGTGAGCCATTCTTTGGGAGTGTTCTCGTTTGGTCTTCCGTATTTGTCAAGTTTGCCAGAGGCGATTAGGGCCTTTTTGGCAGATGCCTTTGGTCCCAAGCCCCACTTTCTGGGATAGGTATCGCGTTCCATAATTACTCGCTTGATTTTAGCCACCACACCGTGATCGCACGATGCCATAGTAGCTGTTGTCATAAGCGCTATTGCTAAGCAAACAGCTTCACCCTTGGTGGTTACAATGACAATTTCCTGGTCAACCTCAATGCCGTCTTCATAACGAAGAACACCTGGCAACATGATCTTTGCGCCATAGCATACTGCATTCACCTGAAAGTAGTTATTGCAATTTTAGTCTCTCAGTTGACAAGTTTGGCTGAGTCATTCTACTAACCGAGCTATCCTTCATAATAATTCGCTTATGGTTCACCAATAGGCCCTCCAGTGGCTTGACAACCCTTCTTAACATGCTTTCATCTTTGTGATTCTCATACAAATACTGAGCATCAAGTACATCGTGCATTGTAACCATACCATCACGTTCAGACTGTATTCCAGATCTAACACGACGTAGTTCAACCATTTGGCCGCCAACGCCAAGTACTAGACCTAAATGCACACACATTGTACGGATGTACGAACCAGCCTCGCAACTAACCCAAAAAACACCTTTTTATGTGAATTAAAATCACCCCACATGGATTGTGAATTTAAGGAGACGAAAAAGAAACAAAAGAAAAAAGAACGACGACTCAGTTTCTGAAGTGATGCTATAGCATTTCTGTTGTGATCCAGACGAGCTATTTAATAAAGTCAAATAGTCGTCTGACGCAAATGCGTGTGGACATATGTAGACATAAGGCAGATATTGTACTCACCCATATTGCGGGTTTCATCGTAATCTAAAAGTTTGCTATCATATACGGTACGCACACGTAATTGACGCTTTACGGCTGAAATAAGTGGCGGTCGTTGAAAAAGCGCTCCGCGTAGTTTCTCCAATCCTTGCCGCACTTTAGCAACTGATTCCACTGGAGCGTGGAGTTTGAAAATTGCAACATATTCCTTACCGGCGCTCTGTTGAGATTTCACCAATCGTGTTGCTCGATCTATGCAAACGATAAGACAGCCTGAAATCAAAAAAAAAAAAAATAAAACAATCATGTAGAAACCGAAATAGAAGGACATGGTTGCCCAGAAAAGTGTCATTAGACACTAGTCATGTTCTTAGGCAATCACCAGAAAAAAATTATCAAAACAACAAGAAAAAAAAACATTTAAAAGTGGATAAATATAGAAGCTACAATAATTTGCCTTCCTACACCCACGCTACACCAATTTCTAGACTATATGGCGAGATTAAGACAGCAAAAAAAAACATTAAAACAGCGTCGTCATACTCATACTCTATATAGTCTGTTTCTGAAATTTTCTTTGCAAAGCAGCCAAATGGCATACGCTTTACATACACACATCAGAAAATGCTGTTCCCAATCAAAGTCACATCCTTGGCAAGGTAAAATTAAACCAAGTTGCCGGCTTATAGGTTGGGGTGGATAGTTACAAAATTGTATCAGAAATTTCTATTTACACACATCAGAGTTCGCTGTTCCCAATCTGCCGGTTTATATAATGGGATGTTGCACTACTTTTAAATTCACCACAAACTCACCTGTAACCTTCGGATCCAGGGTCCCAGAATGGCCAGTTTTATCAACCTTCAAAATCTTCTTAATCCACGCGACAACCTCGTGTGAACTTGGATTCGATGGTTTATCCAAATTAATAAATCCCGACTTAACATACTCCTTGATGTCACGATTCAGTGGACTTGCTCCATATGGCAGTGGAGTGTAATGATTTGTCCGGACATTAAGTTTGTCGAAATTCTTCAGCAGCAATGGCCATTGGGATGTTTCCAGCTTGGCGATCTTTTCCGAAGATTTGATTTGGAATTCACCAGACTTTTGAATGCTACCCAAATCATCAATATCGATTGGTTCATCTTTGATTTTCTTCTTTTTCTTTTCCTTTTTGATTTCTGTTAAATTAGAAGAAAAATTCAATCACAAGGTGTAAAAAAAAAACGTGGTTTTAGATTTGATGGAATTCAATCAATTTTAAACTGTACATAGTGATTGTGATTTGAGAGACTAGTGGAATTTGTTATTAACTGAATTATTAATTATTTACCAATATCTTCCATTTCTTTTCAGATGAATTTAGTAAAGTACATGCGGACGCATCGGCAGACAGACGACGAAAAGAATGAGGTTAGGCAAATGAAAGACCGCCATACCCACACATTATTCGTACACACGTGCGGTTCTCTCTGACTGACACCTACATGTGAAAAGGAGAAATACGTAAGGTGTGCAACTCATTGGGTAAAAGTGTAACGCAAACAGACGTTTTTAATCAAATGTAAATTTATATATATATTTTGCTAGAATATACCATAAGAAGTTATGTATGACGTACATGGAAAATTAACCATTATCGCACTTTGCTTAGATAGATTTCAAAAGTCTCAAACATTTCAAGTTAGATAGAAATTCAAGCAATGCAGACAAGAGAACAAAATCAAGTTGGGTACCGAGATGCGTGCATATGTTCATACATATGTATATATTTTGACAGAGTGCATATGAGGTCATGGTAAGTGCATTAAAGCAGCTTGTTATCACCGTTATTTATTTTTTATCGGCCAGCGCTAAGTCGTGTAACCTAAGAGTTCTGTGATATGTGAAACACACGAAAGTAGTTTTGAGCATTTGTACTGAAAAATGGCCTTAGTACTTCAAGATGATTGAAGGTTCTATTTTTTTTTTTCTCTCTCTTTCTTCGATAGATTAGACACCTAACAGCAGAGGTGGGAAGGTTGAAACTCTCTTCAAATGATTTAAAAATGATATCATAAGGATGAAAACTTGGCAAAGACTATTTCATTCTAACATAAAAGCGTTGCTATACAATGCACACAATGCATAGAAAGTGTAAGCCTCGAACTTTTCAGAAATATTTATATTACGCCTTTATCTGAACAAATGGAGATTTAAGTGGCGGTAGATCATCCACACTTACAGTAGAAATCAGTCTGACAAGGTTTTGTTTCCCGCGATACCATTGTAACTTGCGACTTAAACAAGACTCAGTAAATTCGGTCTTTGTAACCTCGAGCTAGCTTGGAAGTTGTGAGAGGGCTAAGCAAGGACCCACAGCTTGGTTTTTACTGCAGATACTTCTTCTATTCCACCTGTCCTTCATAATAAAGTCTCAACGAGGAGTGAAATCAAATATTGTCAAAAAGAGACCAACACCGGTATCGGAGCTATCCGTTAAAATTCAACTACATTTCTTTTCAGGTTTAGTTTCACGCTTAAACAATTCCTGCTCACAGGAAAAGTAGAGTAAATAGTTTCGCATCAACAAAAGTCATGGCATTTGATGCCATTTCCATAAGACCAAGAAAATCAACGCGCAATGTCATCATAACTCTAGTACATGTCATCTCAAGAATCACTCGCTTTAAAAAAACAAGATGGCTTTGAGAGTGCAGAGCGTGACATAAATGTCAAGATGAGGGAGGTTCATCAGCGTGTGTGCTTGCTAGGCAGACTGTTCTTTAGAATCTGATAAATGCAGCAGTGACGTACGTATTAATGGAAAAGCCTACACTAGCAGAATGACGACAGCGCATTGCAAATTTTCGACACGATATATTTAGTTCTGTCACCTGCCTCCTTGTGAAGAGAATAACAGGGGTTTTGACAGGATTGACTAAAAGCCCACGTCTGATGCAGCAATCGTCGACTACGTCTAAGGTTAAAATTACACCATCTGCATACACCAGTCATACTGGTTAGTTTCACCAAAGATTTTTATGACCGCGTCTGTTAACAAAACTGTTGACGGATACCACGTACAGCTGATTTTATTGCTCAGATCACTTGGAGCTTATGAATAGACTTCTACCTTTAGTTGTTTTGAGCGGATTCCTCGTCTTCAAAAAGGTCAAGACTTCGAGTCGAAATCTTATTTCGAACTAATAGATATAAACTGAAATGGAAGCCTCCAATTATTTGTTATCTTAGTTTCGTAACAAATTTTTGCTGAGGGGTAAAGAGGTCAAATAATAGTATGAAGTTCAGAGGATGATAGCCTCTCGCATGCATTTCTTATTGGCTCAAGTTTTGTTGTTAGCTTAAGCAGCGTAGTATAATAAAAGTTCCATCTCCCTCTAAACATAGTATTCAACAGTTCGGCTATAACCTTTGGGTAATAATAGCGGTATGACAAAATCTTAGGCACAATAAATTATTGCTTGCTCCATAGCTTATACCTGTAATTGAATTTTTGCTGCAGAATTGCTCCGGGTTAGCTTGTGAGAGTGAATTTAGCACAATAAGAGAAATTCTCGCTTTTTGCGATCGCTCGTCATATAGTGGTATAACAACAATATTTTCAACGACACACTGTCTATGTGTTAATTTTTCATGAGTTTTCACTTAAATGTCAGGAACAGCACGATAGTTAACACAGACTCTCAATTTTTTTTTTGCGACCCGGCAATTTCTACAGTTGCCGATACCTTCTATATTAATACCGGCAACATTGAAAGTAAGTTAGATCTATTTTCTTGACTTAGATGGGTGTACCTAGTCTAGTTATAAATACTGATACAAAGAAAAACTTGTGCCAAATGAAAACGCGCTGATATTTTTAAAAGCAAATTTATACTTTTTATTTTTCAAACCAAGTTATGGAAGACTTCATTCGAAATGGCCGCCATTTACCTTGAAGCACGGCTTGAGATGTACTGGACATTCATCAATCGCATTATGGACCTCAGTCAACAGCGCGGACAAGGGCTCGCTTTAAAGACTCAATGTTTCGCTGAGGAGTTGAGAAAGCCATTCCCTCTAAAATGGATCACATTGATCAGCTGAGCGGCTTAACGACGTCTTTCAACACAATGGTTTGGTAAACTTTCGCCGAAGTTTTGACCCCATTTTCACAAAAAATGGAGGTTTGTTATGCTATCATAGCTCACTCCCCACAATACCATTACATTTGAGGGGCGGTGGCCTCTTTCAACCATTGAAATATGATCTGAAGCTTCTTTTGATGCTTTCTAGACGGTGAATAGAATTTGTCTGTAAGCATTTTTAGCGTACCGACTTAGGAGAGCTTACTTACGTTTTTGCTTCAATGCGACTGTTAGCAGGTGTCCAGGGTGTCTTTTGTAGATAATAAGTCCCAAGTCTTCTTTCATGATGCGAGAAATGGATGTTTGTGGAATGTTCATTTTCCGCTACAAGATCTTCTACTTTCTCGGAGTTTGCTCCCTGAGTTCCCACAGTGCGTGAATTGCCGGATCTTTGAGGGTCACGTACTCCACCTGTTTCTTCTAATAATTTATTAGTACGATAGCAAAAACAGCGAGATATTCAAGAATAATTTCACTTTTTGCCATATTAAACTTGTATAAAACGATCACAACGACACGATTTTCGATATCACCTTATTCCGCGATTGTGAAAGACTAAAAAGATAAATATTTTCTGTGAAAAAGAAGCATAAATGCTTTAGATTAAATTACGGTTAACATAAAAAGAGTGCAAATAATACTTTGTTTAAAATGGTTGCAGTAAAAATCGTATCAATATTTATAACTAGACTAGGTATAACGTCGTCTTACAACATAGCATTTGGGGAAGGGCCGAACTCGAAAATTATACGGTGTTACATAACTTTAAAAAACGCAACAAGAATATGGTCTAAAGTAACACCATACACCGAAACGCGCTTCATTCTTGTCTTTTACGCATTTTTGATGTTACGTTTCTCAAAAAAAAAGTTTTAAATGTAAGTCTTTGTCAAAACGGTCACAAAAATATTAAACCAGACAGAGGGTTCACCTCAATACTTTCGAGAATGTCAAAGTCAAGATTCGGGATAAGAATTGATTCTCAGCCTACAAATAGCACTTATTCTTCGCTGATTTATACAATAGATTAAGAATATTAGTACCCTGTCAGACTGCAACTTATAAATTCAATAATAAACTCCCACTCGGCTTTCATTATTCCTGATTGTATTAATGATTCGTCTCTATGGTTCTTACTACAAAGATACTACTGAGAGAGCATGATTGTAAGCAATTACTACGCCAGATTGCATCATCAAAAGTCATAGATCAAAAAGAAAGTATTTCTATGGCGTGCAAAAGATTGCGAACGCTGAAAAACCAAATCATTTTTGCGTTGAGTTCCCAAATTCTTATTGTACATATAAGCTTATAAACAGCAACGAATTTTTATGTATATAATTTTCCATCAACACCAATGTTATATCACCATAACTAAAATTACATTTTCCAAACACACCCATTGCTTAAAATCCCTCCAGAAATACCAATCAAAGAAAACAGTGTAGCCACAATTACGAATAAAAAAAAGAACATCTTTGATTTGTATCCGATTCAAAAAAAGTGTAACTACCTACTGTGCTCGTTGCTGTTTTATCTTTATTTTACAGTATTTCTATATATTCAAGAGTATTTCGAAAGAATTGTAATTTATTTATTTCAAAAGCTAAACTATTTTGACATTATTTCCATAATGCCCCGCACAAAGGTATCAAAGAATACGAAGCGCAATCGAGATGCTGCCATTCGTGAGGAAAAAATCCGTGAATTTGATTCTGCTGTTGATCAAACAATCAATGCTGTTGATATAAAGATCAAACAAAATATCTTAGAAATAGAAAGCGAAATAAATCTAATGAAAGTTCGTATTCCGCAGAAGGTTCTTCTGATGAAAATTGGAGACTTGATGAATTTGGTAAGAAAGAAATCGTTATCTACTAGAGATGCAAGTATGAATTTGTTAAATTTGTTTGTTATCCTATAGGCTGTTTCCAAATTCTCTGAAATCATTCATCCATCAACTGATTCCCAAACCTTACAAAACCAGTCTTCTTTGCTGAAATCCATTAAGAAATCAACCAACGACGAAGGTGACTATTTCTTGTTGTTTGTTTCTATTGTTTTATATTCGCAATCATCACTCACTTATTAACTCATTCTAACGCACTGCTTGTATTTTCATAACATCCTTCTATCGGGTGATGGTTTTGGTTAAATTTTCTCTCATTCCTGACTTCAATGGCCGTTCGACTGTAAATTTTTTTTGTGAAAATGAAAAATTCAAAAGGCTACCTTACAGAGGATAGCACTAACAGCGCAGTTGGATCGAATACGGCAAATCTTTCTCAAATGCGAACTTTTGGTCGAACTCCGGGTCCATTAAGTTCGGCCAAGGCACGAAGACCACGTAGAAGTCGATCGGCATGTGGTTATACTGGAAGTGCACTCAAATCAAAACCATCCGCTAATACTTCGTCTTTAAGCAGCGATCGGGTTTCAAGGAATAAGTTACGCACACCGATGACGGTTAGACAAAAAGCTTTAAGTGCTGACCGCACTCCGATTATGATGAAGGATTTACCTGGCAGTCCAACTGCACTTCTAAGATGGCCAAAACCAGGCGAGATGGTCATATCTATGACAGGCACCCCAGTCGTTTCTCATGTGTAAGTTAGAACTAAATCTAAACTCAACTAAGGCCTTTTCATTTATAAATGACTTTGTAGTATGCCAGAGAATTATGCCAATGTTAATATTCCCATTCGTGATGGAGTATTATCACTGAGACCAAAGAAGCTACAGAATTTGGATCCAGAGCTTGTGAATAAAATCGATTCGGAGACTTTGGGACAGATAAAGTTATTGCAATCGAATTTGGAGCTGCTAATGAGCTATGTAGATAAAGCAGAGCAGTAATAATATATTTTAATTTTATTTTATTATTATTATTATTATTATTATTTTTTTTTTTGTGTTGTATAATGACGAGATTTTATTTAATTTTTTGTATTTTCATTTTAATTTGTAATAAGTGTTTGGGAAAACAGCTCATTTTGGGAATCAAAATCTTTGCCTAAGATATTTCTAAATAGAGCAATTTGTATTTGTAACAGAACGAACGGTTTATTGCCAATTGGAAAAAAATAAATAAATAAGTTGGTTTAATAAAATTATAAAAATTGACAAATTATTGTTTACAGTGGAACATAATCTTTAATCGATTACAAAAGCCGTAGTTTGAATATCGTCAAACCATAGTTTGCTTTTAGAGTTCACAAAATTCATGGATCTTAGTATTATTCTCCACTCTATTTTTGATCACCATTAGGGGGCATGTTTGCTGATTTTTTCTCGTTTGAATGGTCGAAAGATTTTACTTTCGAGGCCTTATATGAAACCTTGGCTGGAACGTGAGTCTCTCTTGATTTATCGACTGGATTTTATGGTGACCTTCGTTGAACATGGTAAAAGCAGCTAATCTGCTCTGCACTACTGTCCAATTCCTTGCCTAGAAACTCCCACGAATAATATCTCGCATGCAGTGACATTCGTAACATTTTCGTTTCCTTCACTGTAAGCAGTTATACGCAGTTGCTAGGACAAAAAAAAAAACTTTTTTTGTGAAAAGTTATTTTATTTTACAAAATCACAAAGTTTAGGTACAACTAGTGACATCTAAACTTATAAGGGCACCAAAGGTTTGTGAAAATATCGATCTGGTGTGCTCCTGCAGACGATCTCCTGAAGGTCCGGCGGCGATCACGATATCTCCGGTTTAGTTCATTTTTGACAATTTAACGGCTTCGAAGAAAAAAAAAATCGAATTTTGGACCAAAATTGCCGCGTAAAATTGTTAAAAAAAAAAACGGAAATAATTATCCAAATATTATTCCTTCATCTAAACCTGAAGATATATCTGAGAAAATTGGGTTACAATTTCAGACCGATTGGTTGAGCCGTTTTTAAGAAATATTGATCACTGACTTCGAAAACATAGTTTTGAGAAAAAGTTTAAAGTTTCGGAAGAAGTTAACACATAAATAGGTGTTTTTTTTTTTACTTACATGGAGTCATCTATTCCAGGGCAATAAGATGGAATCTCCGTAGTATCGGTAGCTTTTAGTACCTCGAGTTTACTCCCGCGTACTCCCATGCGCTCGCAAGGCAGAATTCATGACGCGCTCTGCATCGTCTTTCTGGATGTAGGCATGGGCATTGCGCCCAATTTTTGAGCCACACGTAACGAGTTTTGGAGTTATTCTCCATATCAATTGATTGTAGCTCTCATTGTCTTTTGCGTACAACAATGTTCACTTGTTTCGGACAAGAAATATCTCAAGTTAACTAGTCATCAGGAATAAAATGGACTATTCATAAGATCACAAAGAAAAAAGCAGCTGCTACTTCGTTTTGTGCTCCGTCTACTTTTTTAACAATCCGAGACGTCCTAACAAATATGGGTATATCTTGAAAAGTACTTACCGCATCGATTTGAAATTTTCAAGGAATATAGTCAGATATATATATATATATGTACATTAAGAAAATACAAAAAAAATTTTTGGATTTTTTTTCTAAATTCTAACTGCGTATAACCTCTTACATCGCACATGTTAACTCTGCGACATCGACAAAGCCTGTGCACTAGGGTATAATGGTTCTTTTTAAATAAATGCCAGGAGTTGAGTTCCAGATGCATATATTTGATCTTAGTATAAGCGGTTCCTAACGCGTTATAGCCTAGTGCCGTAATCTAACACATGGGCTGAAAAGTCAGTGCCGTTTTATAGTAAAACAAAATTTTTGCAAAATTCAACTTTATTTATCAATTTAGTTGCCTTCGAGGGCGATACGCTGATTGAAACGATTTTTCATCTTTCGATACCAGTTTTGTAGTACGATTTCGGTTTAGCCTCAAAAAAGGCCTCTGTTTCGGCGATTACTTCTTCATCGGTCTTAAATCTCTTTCCGGCGAGCATTCTTTTGAGGTCTGCGAACAGGAAATCGTCGCTGGGGCCCAAATCTGGAGAATACGGTGGGTGGGGAAGCAATTCGTAGCCGAATTCATTCAATTTTGCAATTGTTTTCATCGACTTGTGACACGGTGCATTTTCTTGATGAAATAGCACTTTCTCTTTCTTCAAATGCTCCAACAACGTAATGTAATAGTCGCTGTTGATAGTCTGCCCCTTTTGGAGATAGTCGATGAAAATTATTCCATGTGTATCTCAAAATTCAGATGCCATAACTTTGCCGGCCGACTGTTGCGTTTTTGGTCGTTTTGGACGAGGTTCGTCGCCTGCTCTCCACTTAGCTGACTGCCGACTTGACTCTGGTGTGAAGTGATGGAACCAAGTTTCATCCATTGTCACATACCGACGCAAAAATTCGGCTTTATTGTGTTTGAACAGCTTTAAGCACTCCTCTGAATCATCAACACGTTGTTGTTTATGGTCGACTGTGAGCAAACGCGGCACCCACTTTGAGCAGAGCATTCGCATGTCCAAATATTCGTATAAGATATATCCAACACGCTCTTTTGATATCTTCAGAGCTTCAGCTGTGGACTTTTTTGATGTTTTCATCTGAAACAGCCTCTTTTGGACGTCCACTACGTGAATCATCTTCGGTGCTCGTATAACCACTTTTAAATTTTTCAATCCACTTGCGAATGATTCGTTTGGCTGGTGCAGAGTCCGGATAACACTTATCAAGCTATTTCTTTGCATCGGCTGCATTTTTTCCCATCAAAAAACAATGATAAATCAACACACAAAATTGCTTTGAATCCATTTTTTTCACAATAACTAAAGTTGCTTCACTCGCAACGCTATATCTCAAGAACTAATCGTCCGACAGCTGTCAAATATATACACGTATCTTTTGAAAGTTGGTACTTACTGAAACTGGTATGGATTTAATTCAAGTAGTGCCCTCTCTTAGAAACAGCAAACTTTTCAGCCTATGTATTAATTATCAAGAGTTCCCTGAATGTCTGTCACGTTGTTGCCTATAATATTCTTTTCATAGGCGAAAAAAAGCACAGTTCTTCCGGACTCGTCAATGTGCTACTTCAATACAAAATCAAAAAGCAATGAACTTTGTACGCTGCTTCGGTGTACTCCAATTTCAACTTCGTGTAGTTAACTTTTGTTTTAACGTAATCTTATGTATTGCGTACCATTCTTATATATTCGTATGTATGATACGGATACATGTTTAGATCTTAGCGACTTCCATACATATTTGTAAAATCTGTGCGAGCTCTATCGAACCATTTTCTTTGATCAAGACAAAATGCAGATCTTTTGAAGGGTCTTGATGTCTCTCTTTAATTATCCGTTCTGCATCCTATAAAGCCGGATTCACTGCTATAGAATTACACCCCGTCATACATATAATTACTTTATATTGCGTTATATAGGCAGTCACGTATGTTTTCGAAATCCGAGTCATCAATGGACAGTTCTTGTAATTCCTCGTGTTGTCTTTGGGTTAATACAGTGGAACAAGATAGCTCTCCATCAAATTATTAGGCCTTCGATCGCCCTTTACGTATAAGTTTATTAAACATAATTAAATGTGCGAGCCATTTAAACCTAACATTTTTGATTGGCACCCATTCTTCAAAAGATACATACTCTACTCCGACTGCACGTCTCGGATGATTTTTTACCCCTTTGTTTCTTCTTCGCGCATGACAGTGGAAATTTTTCATTAAGTGACACGTTTAGTACTCCTTTCATTTACATAAACCGTTTGTCGGTGCTTCTGATTTTTTTCAATATATTTCGGCGATAAATACCATGAGAGTCTAACTTCTTGAATGTTTAAGCCCGCTTGCCCGTGCTTCGACATTGAACTTGTCTTTATTTTGCGAGGGTTCCTCTTCTAATTTCCGGTACAAGGCCTCTGTTGCTACCGCACGTCATTTATGTAGTTACCGAAACAGAAGGCGCACTGTCGGTGTCGCTATTTTTGTTATACACATTCTGGCCTTAAGATGCTTGTGCTTTGTGCCTTACTGTCATTTCGCCCTATTATTCCACCAATATCTATATTCTTGTGAAGCCTGAGCTGAGCTGAGTTTTTGCACTACCCTTGTAGTGCGGAATATTGAAGTTCCTGGCCATATGTTATGTATATATGAACCTTGTGGTCCTAGATCCTCATATAGGTTAATTGCATTTTGAAAGAATTCTCACGAATTCAGCGCACAGAGCTGGTAATTTTCTTTGTTTTAATTGCGGCAGTTTATTTTCTCGACTGACGCTGGTTTTGCTCTGGTTTCTTTACGAAATATTCTGTAACTAAAATTTGTTTCCAATGATTTCTAAGGTTACTTAAGTATATTTGTTGGTCGTTTCGCGCTATTCCAGCCTGAATGCTAATCTATAATAATAAGTGTCCCTATTACTTAGAACTCGTGTTTGGTATAGATAGACCATTGAGTACGATTAGTATATTATATATAGAGATTTTTCCTTTACGCCTGTCTCTATATTCGTATTTTGATTCGCTGACATGTCCGCCTTTATCTGTATCGAGGAAAAGCAGTGTCTTCTTTGATATTCTTTTCCCGTAACCTCACTGCCTACTTGCCGTGCGTGGGCATCAACAATATGTTATTCCAAACTTCGTAATCTATTATAAGTTTTATTGCCAATAGTCGCTTGCTAATTTTCAATACGCTTCCGATCTTATTAAGGAGGTAGTCTCTAAGATGAAGATGCCATTGGCATCGTTTTGCTCGCCGCGGTCGGACTATGTCACGAATATTTCTATTCACATAGCAGTGCAGAAAATGTGCCCGGGGTATTGTATTCATATACATATGTTCACTTCCACAATGCCGTACTTTTGCAACTACTTGTGGATATACTTACTTATATTCCACTTTTACCCAATAAGAAGTCTACAGACGTGAGAACCCGACCTTCGGGTAGGCTCATTAGATATTAATGCGCCTCTGGCATATCATTTTTCGTCATTTAGTACCAAGAGGCAACATTCTATAAGCCGCTGTCGCACGGTATAGAGGCACCCAAAATTCACAGAAAATAACTTTAAAAAATTGAATTTGGTTCAACGGACTCGTTATTGACAAAAAGCATCTTAAAGTATATACGAGTATTTTAGGTTGCCTGACATCAACAAGACTTTGGTAAACAACTAGATTGGGTTAAGTGCCAACATTGCACTTATTTCTGGTTTTGTCTACACTTTTGCATCTATGGTTGCTTCAACGGACTGATTAATTTGCTTTAAAGAGTTCAAAATGTATTTTGCGAGAATATACCATATAAAGGTTGGCGTTAAAAATATTTAAAAATAATTAAAAAGAAAGTTCATTCAGGTTCTACCGAGATTTGAACTCGGATCGCTGGATTCAAAGTCCAGAGTGCTAACCATTACACCATAGAACCGCGATGTCACCTGCTGGCAATTTTCCGATTTTGTTTAATCATAAGAAAAAAATAGAAAAAAAAAGGGAGCTGTTTGCTGTTTGGAGACGATACACTATTGTACAACCAGTATTTATGAGTGGTATATACGCATGTGTACCAACAGTACTAAAATCGCTTACATTACGGGAAAAATATTCCGAAACTGTAATGAACTTTTTTATTTGAATTAAAAAGAAAACAATTACTTAGTGTGATATGCAAAGTAAAATTTGCACAACGGAATATCACATTCTTGGCAAATCGTTATTGTGCGCGTTTGTCCTTTTACTGGGCGCAATTCGAGCACCGTCTTCGGGTCATAGCTTGAACTGGCAAATGCATCCAAACATTGCCCTTTTGTACTTGTCTTTCAGATAATCTTCCTCTACTTTTTGATCTTCGAATATTTGTTGTTTCAACAACTTCAGCAATAAGACTCTTTGGTATAGTTATAAAGTACTCGATGAAAGGAGTCTTATTTCTGTTCAGCTCGGAATGTATGATCCAATCATTGACAGCAGCCATCATTATAAGACGGTAGAAAATCTTTTCCCACCATTTGGCTGATTTCCAGTTATGATCATAAACTGCAGCCATTAAATCAGCAAGTTTGACTTCTCCCATTATTTCCCTGAAGTTTTTTTTTTTATTATTTGTGGACAAGAAATCGAATCCTTTAGTCCATTTTTCATAGTTTTCGTAACGCATGTCATTATTAGCTTATGGCAATTGCTCAAAACCATTACCTATTCTGTGTCTTGCCATTTGACACATGTTAACCCCGAGGAACTAGTTTTAAAAATTGCCTCTCTTCGCTTGAGTTTCATGTTTCAACAGCTGGGTAATTAAGGGGTGATACACAGTTAGAATTAAAAAAATAGATTTTTTTTGTATTTTCGTAATGTACTTATTGTATGTCTGACTATATCGATATCGATATCGATCGAGATACACTGTCGGACAAAATAAAGTGCAAAACTAAACCTAGAAGCATTTCTTTTTTTAAAAGCGTTATTACGTTTATTTTTTAACTCATTTTAATTCATTATCCTGCTATTTACAATTGTTGTACTATATATTTGACAAGTAAAATAATTGTATTAGCTTTTTTACAAAACTCAAATGAAAATCAGAAAAATAACCCAACATTTAAAAAGAAAAGAAAATGCATGCAAGAAGACAAAATAAAATGCAAATTCAAAAAGGTAACAAAAACAAATCAAATATTCAAAATTTAGCTTTACAAATGGAAAAAAACTTAATAGCTAGTGGCTTCTTAGGCATAGAGACCAGCGTGTCTTCTGGAATTAGCTCCCATTCATTTTGGCGGCTTTCCCAAAAAGAGGACAAGTTGCGATGCTTATCTAATGGACTTCTCTCATCCAAAATGGACCAAAGGTGCTCAATTGGGTTAAGGTCTGGGGATGGAGGTGGTCTCTCCAATATTTCAACGTTATTTTGAGTAAAATACTGCTTAGCTACTTTGCTAGTATGCTTTGGATCGTTATCTTGGTTAAAGATGTAAATTCCCAAGGACATTCTAGAAGCAGAATAAACTTAATTTTTCCTGATAATGTTGACGTAAATTGGACCTGTCATTTTAGTATCGATTTTGATCAGTATTTCAACGCCGCTAAAGAAGAAACATGCCCATACCACTACTGACCCTCCTTTGTGTTTTGCAGTTTTCCGTATGCACCTTTGGCTCAATCTTTCGAGTTTCTGCACCAAACTCGCTTTCTTTTTTTGGGATTCCGTAGCTCAAAATTGCGGCTTTAATATATGTATACTTTTTCGCAAAGGATAAACGTTTTCGGATGTTGACTGTACGAAGCATAGGCTTTTTCTTCGCAAAAAAATTTTTGTAATCCACTTTCTTGCAGTCGTCTTTGCACTGTTATTATGCTTAATTCAAAATCTTCTTTAATACTCCTTGCACAAGAAAAGGGATTTTTCCTGGCCATAATTTTCATTCGTCGGCCTTCGTTTGCTGTGGTCTTTCGCTTTCTTCCGCAAGAAGTCTTGAAACTGGCCACTGTCCCTCGTTGTTCAGAATTAACGCAGATCATTTTTACACCAGACAATTGACAATCCATATTTTTGTGATAGTTTTTGGAATGTCAAACAACTTTGACGGTCCAAAATTAGCAGTTTCTTCACCTCGGGTGCTAGCCGTTTCATACCAGAATAAGACAGAACTTAGAATGGAAAATAAGATTTCCAATTTCGATTTAATGCTTCTGTACCTCTTATTTTTTATCAGTAGTAAAAATCTCTTCTAAAATACTATAAAATTTTTAACAATATTCCAGTCCGTGGTACACAAAATATAAAATGCACTTTATTTTGTCGTGTCTAAAAAACAACTGCTGCAGAATTACCACAACTGATAGGAAATATACAAAAGTAATTGACGGTTAATTTTTACCATATGGTAAGCACATGATTAGGTGACGTCAGCACAAAAGAATTGAGCCATAAAAGCTTTTTGCTTTTAACTAACATGACTTTAAAAGTGAATAAACTGCTCTTGTACTTTATTTTGTCCGACAGTGTATACGCATATTAGTAAGCACGTCTCGGACTGTTAAAAAAGAAGGCGGGGCACAAATCGGAGCTCTTTTCGTTCTTTGTGTTCCCAGGTTATAAATGACCTTATGAATAGTCAATTTCCTGATGACTAACTCTAGTTATTTTATGTACGAAAAAAGTGAACATCATTTCAAACAGTTCCATCAGTTTTAACTTTCTATCCTCAGTTTTCCATTTTTAATTGAATTAAATTGACTTTAAATCTGAATTAAAATGCCACGCAAGTTTAGTAGAAAATAAAGAGCAACTGAAAAAGTGTACTTATCACGATCTTAAAGAAGAATTTTGAACTTTATATCGGTGTTTACAGAAATAAGTGATTTTGTAAAGTGTAAAACTTGTTATAGAGAAATAAAATTTGAAATAGCTTCACAACAAAGTCTTGGTTTTAAAATCGTTCTGCTGTATGATGAGTATGAGGCTCATGCCATAAACTCCAGTCCTTTTGTCAAGCAATCTTATGAGATAAACAGACGATTTATATATGTGATGAGAATTCTTGGAATAGGATTGAAAAGTGCAGCTAAATATTAACTGGGCCCAATGACCATGCCTATATCGAGAAAGAGGATACAGAGCGCGTCATGATCTTTGACTTGAGAGCGCATGAAAGTACGTAAAAGGGAAAAATGGCTCGTAGACAACATAACTCGAGGTACCAGAAGCTACTTCTACTCAATTTTATCTATCCGCTAAAAAAACATCTGATTGGAAATGAACTAAACCGGAGATATTGTGATCACCGCCGAACACATTTTTGAAGGACCTGCAGGAACACACCAAATCAATATTTTTACAAATCATTAGTGCCATTATAAAGTTAGATGTTGCCACTAAATGTACCTACGGCTTTTAATTTTTTAAAATAAAATAATTACCTTTTTAGAAAAAATTCATAAAAAAAAACATCTATTTTCGTCCTTGCAACTTCGTATGGCCCCTTAATGGAAGTAAAAAAGTTTGTCGAAACAAAGCATAACATCAGGTTCTGTTATTATCCGGACCAAAGCATTTACGACTCTTTCAGCTAAAGTTCCTCTACAGATTCTTGTTCCCAGTTACACACCTCAAACACATTTTTATACCACGTTTTACAGGTTTTAGGGGCATACTTGTATATTATTTGAGGGAAGTTCGACCTTTGAACTTTGTCTTAGATTCATCAATGCTTTGACTGTAACTATCTTGTCGCGATATCATCATCTACACAGTACGTCTTTGAACAATCATTCGGTTTTGCAGGAGGTGTAATAGACATTTTTGATTTGCTGATTTGACAGTAATCTTAATCAATCAATCTTTCGAAGCTGGCACTCTGTTATAGCTCATGATGGACATACAAGATACAACAACCTTGATTTCACCTCCATCTATTGCCTTAAAGTAGTAAGCGGATGAAATACAAGACATCATTTTAATTCTTTTGTTGGTGCATTGAGCTATGTACATGTACAAGATTTTTGGAAACAGTTTGTTAAAACGTCGATGGGTGTCGACGTACCACCTTGATCAAAAAAATTTCGGAATTTATTCAGAGAATTAAAAATACAATTTTATTCATCTAAATCTATATTGTCCCCTTCAAAGTAATCCTCATCGACTGCGACACACTTATACCAGCGCTTGATCCAATTCTCGAAACATTTTTTATATTCGGTTTTTGGTATGTCCATTAGTGCTTCCTGCGATTTTTCCATTACTTCTTCTCGGCTGCTGAAACGCGTTCCACGTAGTGGTTTTTTAACTCGATTGAATAGAAAGAAATCACAGGGAACCAAATCAGGTGAATTCGGTGGCTGTTGGATAGTATTTGTTGCATTTTTCTTACATTTTGGTCTCTTTCGGCGAATTGCTTCACGCAAACGTCTCATAACGTCTGGCCTTCTGGTAAAAATTCATGATGATGATGATTCATGTTGTAATCCATGAAAACCGTGAGCATTACCTTCTTTTTTGACTGAAAACGACGTGGTTTTTTTGGTCTCGGCTCATTTGGTGAACGCCATTCACTTGCCTGATGTCTGGATTGCGTGTCGTACTCATAAACCCACGTCTCGTCTCCAGTAATGATCCTTTTGATGAATGTGGGATCGGATTCAGCCTCGCAAATCATCTCTTTTGCGACGTCAACACGGTCTCTTTTTTGCATAAAATTAAGGTCTTTTGACACCAACTTTGCTGCTACACGACGGAAACTCAAATCATTAACCAAAATGTTTCAGATGGATCCATAGGCAATGTTCTAGTCCTCTGCTATCTCTCTGATGGTTAATTTGCTGTTATTGACTATCATTTCTTTTACTTCCTCAATGCTTTCGTCGGTTTTCGATGTCGATGGTCTGCCACTGCGTTCATCATCTTCGATTGACCCACGACCAATTTTGAACCGCTCGTGCCACTGATAAATGACCGTTTTATTTAGAGAATCGTTGCCGAAACACTTTTCCAACAAATCCCATTCTTACGCAAAATTTAATACAAGTTCGTTGTTGCAAATTTAAATCCATTTCTAAAATTGTAAAAAAATCGCCAACACACACAGAGATAGATGTACCCTTGGCTACGTAACTTTTGCAAATATCAGGCTATGACGCTTAGATTTAGAGGGAATGTCAACAACAGATGTATCAACTTAACAAAAAGAACAGAACTCAAATCGGAACAATGGCAGCGCCACACAGTGGTATGGTTATGACGTCGAAACTAAAGCCCAATCGTCCCAATGGAAACCGAAAAAAGTAAGCCAAGTTCGATCAAATTTCAAAGTTTTGATCACTGTGTTATTTTTTTCGATTACGTGGCGTACTGCATCAGGAGTTTTTACTGCAAGGTCGTACGGTCAATTAGGAGTATAAACTTGAAGTTATGCACCATTTGCTTATAAGAGATTTTTTGGCCAAAAACAACTCGACAATCATGCCTCAGCCATTATCACCGGATTTGCTCCATGCGACTTTTTGAACACACCTCGTACTCCTGAAGAACGCAGAATAAATATAACGACGTTTTTGATGATACAATTCGTTAATGATTTTGGCGTATTGAACAGGCCAATTTCCATGAGGCACAGAAAATATAAAATAGTACGAAGAAACCGACCCAACTCCATACAAGGAGGAGGCGTTGCAATCTTTGTAAGAAAAGGAATACGCTTTAAAAGAGTATACAGTCGTGTAGTACGCAGGTTCCAGGTGCTGGAAGCATGCATCGTGTATATCCCTCTCCGTAGTGGAAAGCGGTTGTACATGGTGTCTGTCTATGCGCCTAAGGCTACTCAATCCACCCTATTCATCTCAGAGCTCGAGACACTTTTTAGATTCCTGAGGTTAGAATTGAAGGATAATTATTTTATTATCGGCGGAGACTTCAACGCCAAACATAGTGATTGGGGAAATAATATACCAAATACTAGAGGGAACCTACTATTCAATTGGTGGGGTCAGCACAGTATAATGTATCGACTCGGCCTTAAGGCGACGGATAGTCCGTCGTTTCCCAGACACGGGTCCTATTTGGATCTCCTGTTGTTTGACTCACGAATACAACTGACTTGCACTAATCAACAAACTACAAACTGTCTACGCACTTTCGTGTATGATAGTGACCATTGCGGTATCAGCACCGAAATAACTGTTCCCAACGAAACTGCGGAATTGGAAGAGTTTGTTCAAAGGCATTCCTACAATTATAGTAGGGTGCGTTGGATACACTTCTCAAGAATACTGACAAGAGCACTCTCCTCAAATTCGCTCTACCCACCGTCCAACAGAAATCTGTCAAACGAGGAGATTGATAGGTATCTAAGACTAATGGACGAGACAATCAAACAAACAATGGACAAAACGATACCACGGTATCAACACACTGACAACGAAGACTTATTCCGCAACGCAACTATTGACGCACTGCACCGACATAAAAGTAGACTACTGTCAAGACTAAAAACCTTGTACAGACAGTTTACGGACAGACATAACCCGGAGATTATGATACTGAAGTCGTCGATTAAAAACCTCCAAACATTAATAAAGGAAAATTACAGAAATTCTATAAATTTGTATTGGAACAATAGAATTCGGGCTGTAAACACCAGCAACCCGAATATGTTCCCGCAAATAAATAAAATATTTCGGAGAAAAAATCAAAACGACCTTCTATGTCTTAAAATCGCCCGAACGACGAACAACGAACAAATACTTTTAGCAGCAGGCATAGATCCAGGTGAGGCCGTTGATGATGACGACTTCTTTGTGATCGAGGATCCACAGGAGAAGGTAGAGACTATAGGAGCGACTTTCCAGGAAGTGTACAAGGCGAATGAAACCATTGGCCCGAACCACGATCTGGAGAATCGAGTCCTTGTGCACAACTTCTACCTTCGAAATGAAATAGTGAATTGGCGATTCGAGAGCTCGGGTTTCACCCAGTTCAATAGCGAAAATATGGAAAATAATGTCACCAATGAAAGGGTATTTCCACCGTTCATTTCGAAGGAAGAGCTCCAAATGGTCTTCGAATCGCTTAGAAGTAAGAAATCAGTGGGAATCGATGAAATACCTAACATTGTACTTCGACATCTCCCACTAGAAGCGGTGAACATTTATACCACCCTGTTTAATAATGCAATGAATAATGCCCATTATCCAGCACATTGGAAAACTGCGGTGGTACATCCCATCCCCAAAAGGGATAAAGATACTTCTAATCCGGCGAATCTCCGCTCGATCAGTCTTCTACCAAATATCAGTAAGGTTTTCGAAAAGGTGATCAATAGAGTCCTGACTAAGTGGGTTGAGGACAATAATATAGTTTCGGATAATCAATTCGGTTTCAAGGCGGGGCATGATGTCATTCATGCCGCGTCTAAACTGGTTTCTGATATCCAATGGAATAAAGGCAAGAACCAGTGCACCTTCGATACCGTATGGTTAGAGGGACTCTTCTTCAAGCTGAACAGGCTGGGCATTAGTAAACCACTTCTGTATATTCTTTACAACATGTTAACAGATAGACAGTTTATCGTGAAAAATGGCGATGTGACTTCTACTAGAACATTTTACATTAAAAACGGTCTGCAACAGGGTGCGGTAAATTCGCCGATCCTATTCAACATTTACACAAGTGATCTGATGGGTTCACTTAACCATGCCATAGCGTACGCAGACGACTTAATAGCGTACAGATCAGGTCCAAAGATTGAGGCCATTAATATACTTTTGCAACGTGACTTCGACAAAATTAGGCGATATTGCGATGACTGGAAGTTGAAAATCAACTTTCAGAAGTCGGATACCATTCTGTTTAGGACGCCTTTGTCTGGGGCCTCTAGGGATACCAGAAAGAATTGGCGAAAGTTTTCGATCGTGGGACAGCACGGGCAGCCACTTGCTTGTCGAAATGTAGTCAGATACCTTGGGATCTGGCTAGATCAACATCTATATTTTAACAAACATATAGATGTTGCTCTGGCCAGAGCCAGAGGTGCTTTTGCTCTTACAAAGAGACTGTTCTATAACAGCCAACTCGATGCGAGGGTGAAGGTGATCTGCTACATGGCCCTTATCAGGCCCATGCTTGTATTTGGATGTCCAGTGTGGTTCAACGTGAGAGCAAGTTTATTGGAAAAGATTCGGGTGTTTGAGAGGGCTTGTCTTAGGACTTGTCTTCGCTTATACAGAACACCAGAGTCTGAGTACATAAAATTCTATCCTAATGAGGTCTTGTACAATAGGGCGAACCTAACAAGAGTGGACAATTTCGTTATTAAGTTGACTCGAAGGCACATTGCGAGAGCAATGACCTCATCGAACAACCTGATCTCCGGGGCTTTCTACCCTAATTATATGTATCATGAGAGAGTTCGCTTAGACGGTTTTGTTCCTCCAGAAGCATTCCTCTACCTCGATATGAAAGGTTTCATCCAGGACAGATTGGCGGTGCCGCTAATCTACCACGTCGCTCGAACAGCTGCGGACAGGCGACTCAACTACGACAGAGACGTCGCACGTGGCAGTGCGGAGCGTCTCCCTTTCAGTAGGTCGGTAGGGAGTCGCGACATTAGGGATGTTGCTCAGCAGCACCAGCAATTTTGGTGGCTGGTTGACGGAGAGGAAGCTTTGTTGGCGAATTCCTCAAATACTGCGTAGCTTCTTTATGTCAAGCAAAGTGGGTCAGCCTAATTTTTTAGTCATGGCCGACTTACACAGTTTTAAGGTAGGATTAAGTTAGATTTAAGAAAAAAAAATATATAAAAAAAAAATATATATATATATGTGTGCACATATATATATTATGTATATATATATTATGTATATATATATATTATGTGTGTATATATTAGGTATTAGATGTAAGTAGGTTAAGTATATTAAGATATATTTTTAGATAGTTTGTAAGTTTTATATTTTAACAAAAAAGTCCAGTAACTAAGTTTTTTCTTAAATTTATTTTCTTAGTTTTAGTTGTAAATATGTAATAAATAGATATACTGTAAGATACGTCGAAAGACATAGTTTAAGTGTTAGGTTTAACATAGAGTGCCCGCATGGGGCCAGTAAGTTAGATTAAGATATTTTTAAGTTATTTAAGCTAATTTTTAAGCATTTTTTGTCTAGCATATAAGAATTAATGAATTAAGTAAATAAAAATGCGTTTAAACTGTAAAAAAAAACTAGGCCAATTTCCATTTATGTGGATACGTGATCAAACAAAATTTGGGCTGCTGAAAATGCGCGAGTAATGCATTTCATCCACGCAAAGTCACTGCATACTGTGCTGTTTACGCAGGTGAAGTTTTTTTTTTTCTTTTGGCACGGTGGGGGCGAAACGGTGATTGTGAATGGTGAGCCATGATAAATAAATTTTTATTTTCTCAATTGGATGAATTGGGACTGGAGGACAGACAATAGCGCATACTGCACGAGTCGCAACCGATATTCTTAAGTAAAGGGTCATAAATTATGGGTCAACCGTAATTTGGGTGTCTATGACAAGCTTACATACTCTAAGTGGGAATAAGGTACATTTATAATTTATACGAAATTAATGTTATATACATAAATAGATAAGCATATTGTTATATATGTTATAGTCATGCGTCCGCATAGCGCACCTACATTAGAATAACATTAATTGGTTTAGCTAAGCTAATTTGTAAGTGCTTTGCTTCGTATTCATTTAAGTATTACTGCATTAAAAAGAAAATGCATTTTAAATGTATTACGCAAAAGTATAATAAACAAATATGTGTCGACGCATGAACAAAAACGAAAGGAATGGCAGAGAATGAAATTCAAAGGTTCTACCGAGATTTGAACTCGGATCGCTGGATTCAGAGTCCAGAGTGCTAACCATTACACCATAGAACCACGGCGGGAGGGGAATACTAATAAGACTATATCTAATAAGACATTTGTTTCCGACAAAGTGCTCAAATAGTAAAAGCAGAGGTTGATAGTATCATTTGGACTAATAATTATTTTAAGAATTTATATATAGACAATTAAAATCTTATTTTATTCTTTGTACATAAACTTTTCCGATAAGAATTCTTGTGATGTTTTTGGCAAGATCTAATTAACCGGTTCTATGGTGTAATGGTTAGCACTCTGGACTTTGAATCCAGCGATCCGAGTTCAAATCTCGGTAGAACCTTTGGACACCCTTTTTGCTGCTTCAGTTCAGTTGAAGTGATCAACGGAAATCTGTGTATAGCAGAGTTGCGCAAGCACCCGTCTTTGTCAAAGGTTGTATCGAAAAGGATCAAAACGGCGAAGGATTTGTTAAGAACGCATCTTTTGGCATATTAGGTTGTTCGTTCCGATAACTGCTCTCAATGTGCTTTTGGGCCAAATTAATAATCACATAGTTTTTTTTGCGTTCGCCTTATTGTTCAGAATCTTATTGTGAAAGAATATTCTCGAACGCTGCTACTCTACGAAGACAAACCCTCTCCAATACTCGAATCTTTTCCAATAAGCTTGCTCTCACCTTGAACCACAGGTGATACCCAAATGCAAGCATGGCGTTTTACGATGTAGGAGTAGACCGATGAATTAGCTGCCGAGATCGTGCGCTCTGGCGTCATTTCTTGTAGGCATACATAAGGCCTTGTTAATTAACTATATTATTAAGGCCTTGGGAGACAGTATTTAGCGCAATTTTGTTGTTCCAAGTGGTATATCTTATCTTTTTTTTGTGGAGAGGGGTTCTTCCACGGTGCCAAAACCACTAAGTACGCTTTCTCGTCATCTTTAGAACTCTTCGGGCATAACGTCAATTCATTACATATGTATCTTGAGACAGTTCGGTTCTTAGCAATACTGATTTCCTTACCATAGTTGCGCTTGATATTTCAGAAACATTCGACGAACTTTGGCTTCAGGATCTTATGTCATGATGGATTAGAAATTACATACTTTTTAAAATTTCAATTAGAATTGTTTTGGACGATTTTAATTCTGATATTCAAAAAAAAGGGGTGATGTGCCCCAGGGCCCCGTTCTGTCTGTGACATTTTTTTTTTCTTATTTTTTATTCCAGTACAATCTTTTAATGCCTTGCTGGTGGCAGTTATTTCTGCTTTTCATATTGTATTCGTTTCTGCTATGATGCTATGAAACGGGGTTAGCAGCGTAAATCAGGCTCATTTAATTCCGATGTTTACAAGATTACTAATTGCGGAACCACCAGCTAAAACCGATCCAAAACCGTCCGATAAAACTAATTGTTGGCGCCAAATTTTGCGAAGTCAATTAACACTCTCTAACAGGCGTATTGTCTCTTTCCTTACCTTTTTTATCGCTACGTCTATCACCAGTAGTTTAATCAAATTGCAAGCATTCCGTTCCTTTAAACCTTCGTTACAGTTGATGATGATGATGCCCTTGAAACAGCAGAGAGCTTTGAGATGGTGACTTTCTAAATTCTCTTGTTTTAAATTACTGTGGCTGCGATATTTGCCTCCTCCTGTGAGTCTTGGTCTCTACAGCTTCTGCAGAGATTGTCGTCGGTAAGGCGTAGTTTTATTGCCTGCGTCCCGAGAAGATAATGGCCTGTACGAAACCCAACAAGCGTAAATACTACTCGTATTCAGTTCTGCCTCTTATTGTAATCTTACTTGTTCTGAATTTGTTGAGTTCCGACCATAATCGTCTAATTTTTTGTATTTTTTGCTTTACTTGCATTCTTAGAGTCCAGATTGGAGGTTCGATTCTTTTATTCGCCAATTCACTGTCAAAAAGTGGATAAATTTCAAACTAACTCATCTGGAGTTATAGCCAGGGATCCAGCAGAGCTCAACCTTATGCTGAATGCAAGGAGCCTTAAGCTCTTCATGACAGCGCTTCATAAGTTTTGATTCAATCAAGGACACCAGGAATATTTTCCAGTCCTGCCATTGGCCATTCGATCATACATAGCCATGCACATCCATAGGATAGTCTTGCCCTCAAACTGTGCTATTTTTCTTTTACTACTACCAGTCCAAAGAGCTTGGCCCATTCACTCAGGATTCTTGCGGCATAAGACTAAGAGACTTACCGGTGGAAATAAGAACCAGCTCATCCACATACGCAGTGGCTTTTATTGGCCTCCCTTTTTAAGTTCAGAAGTATTTCGTTGACAGCAAAGGTCAACAGAAAAGGTGATATCTCTCCTCCTTAAGGTAGTGACCCTCAATACGCTGCTTCCTAACGTTGCATTGAAATTCTTGTTTCGGAACATACAGAATATCAGGCTCCTTAAAATTATTAAAACCTCTTCAATGTCAAGGATGTGCACTCTTTATCGTAGACTTTTTTCAATCATGCTAACAACTTAATGCAGATCTTCCCTTAGTCTGGGACATTCAGCAGTGATATCAATATTAGAGCAAAAATTTCTCCAGGATTGTCTTTTAGCGCTGCGGGTTTTTTTTCAGTTTTAAATTATCTAACTCTCCAATTGCGAAGTAAGGCACTTTGACATAAAAGTTCTTTTGAACCATAAGCGCTGCAGATAGCGCTCTTGTATTTTCACTGACTAGCTTTCCATGAGTATTTGTCCCAGTCAGAGCAGAGATTGGATGTTTCGGTTGCAGGCAGGTTTAGTTGGAGACATGGGTGAAGATCGTCCCTAGTTTTTTCGCTTCTATGCCTATTTCTACAAGGGTTTTCATTTTGAATACGTTGAGAATCCAATGCACAATTGGTATTTTTGGTATTCTTACACGATTGAGGGGGTATGGGTGTGTCTTGGATATTGAATTGGATCATTCTGTGATAAAAGAACGATACTTCCCAGTTAATAGCAGATAGCGTACGAGTTACTCAACAGGGTCTATTTTTCACTGTAAGTGTTGGTTCAAATATATAGGGTGTCTGTATATTTCTTAAAGGATAATTTGGGAAATGATTTTTGATTCTAAGAAAAAAATCCTTTTACAGTTAGGGTCTATCTCCAATATTAACATCATTTATTGAGAATTTAAAAAAAAAACTTAATTTAGTGTACCCTGACCCATGTTAACGGAAATTGCTTGGTTAATACTAATGGTAGAAACTTTGTTTATGACTTTATTTTTAGAAGAAATTCTAGCCTTTATAGTGTTTCAATTTCTAAGCCTGTTTCATTTTTCTTCCCCATGCTAGTTTTTGACTTTGAGGTCACTTTCATCAAGTTTTCGGGAAAACCCATAGATTTATGAAAAAAAAAAAGTTTTTTGTTTTTGCTTTAAGTTCCAAAAGGCTATGAATAAAATATGATTTTGTGTGATACTAACTGCTACCTCACATAAAGTTGCTATTTCAGTGGAATAAACAAGTTAGTTTAATTCTACCCAATACAAAAAAAAAAAAAAAAAAAATAAATAAATAAATAAATAAATCATCATCATCATCAGGAGATCTTACAGGCCAGTAAACTTATCAATTTCTTCCTATCCAACGATTACCGTACTCTTCATAAAGCCAATTCTTAACCTCACGACCATAGTAGGCTAAAAATATGATGAGGCTAGTTGAATCGGTGGGATGTCCTCCAATAGTTCTGGTAAATCATTTCGCACTTCAGATAGTTTGAAGAATTCAGCCTATTGAAGCTGAATTTGCGTTGAAATGATTTATGTCTCTTTATATGTGATTCGCCTGCAGCCCATGTATGAAGATTATGAAAATTTGTGATTCCATCTCTTGTAAATTGAGTTCGTCCGTCCAAGGCTTTCAGTATTCTTTCATCAGCCGAAATTCTTTTTACGTGTAGAGCTCCCGCTTTAGGTCTTGTATTTGAAACTTAACGTGCTTCTGGAATACTTCGATACATATTTCCAAATACTCCTTTACTAGGAAATCGTCGGTCGGTGAGAATAAAGTTCAGGGTAACTTTGTCGCGCTCTGCTCTAACTTCCATTGCACAGGCCATAAAAGTAAATAATGTCTGCGCATTCTTGATTTGTAAATGTCGACATTTCAAATAGTTTCTAACAACTGTAATCTTGACGTAAAAAATTAAACTGATGAATTAATTTTGTTTCTAATCTTTTATACCATTTTTGTTTGGTGAATTTTCCAAATAGGCTTTCATACTCCAAACCTAACTCTTCTGAGAACTTTTAAGAAACAGGATAAGAAATAGGTAGTCAAATAAATAAATAAATGAGTCCACTTTTAAACTTTTTAATAGCTTTGCAAATTAAAAAAAAAAAAATATTGAAAAATTGGAAAACCATACTTATTGTCAACTGTTAGAAACGTAGATAAAAAACCATAGATTCCTTTTTTTACCTGACGCAGGTTTTTCCAATTATCATAAAATCAATGGATTTTCCTGCAAACTTGTTGATGATTTTTTTTTTTTAGTATTATTATGTTCATAAAAAAAAAAATAGTAAAACGTTATGTTTATTAGACATTTTCTGGAGAAAGGCGACCTCAAGGTCAAAAATCATTTCCCAATCTATCTTTGACGAATTAGGGGACCCCCTGTATATTAGAGATTTAATGTAAGTGTTACCCTAGAGTGTCTGATGGGAGTTAGTGTCATATCACATTTGGCATTTATTGCTATACGTTAGTAAAATAAAAGAGCTTAGTATAGTTGGTGGAGTCCCATCGGCCGATTCATAAGGCATGTACTCGTGTGTTGGGGCTAGCCTGATTAACGGTTTTCTCGACAACTCTGCTTGGTCATCATTTCTTCTAAAAGAGTAAGATCATTTCAAAGGTTTTAAGAAAATAAGGTGCAATTGGCTTGGTTCATGACAACAATAGAAATCCAAGCTAACAAATTTTCTGATTGTAGTGAATTGATTAATTTCTATTCTTTGTGAAACTGAGCCTATGAAATTTAAAGAAAACAAAAAAAAAAAAAAAAAACTTAAACTCTGTAGTTTTAGTAAACTTAACTTCTATAGATCAACGAGGTGTAGCACCGTGAAAATGATATCATTTCCAAGTAGAAAAATAAGCCAATATTATTTCCATGTTCCAAAAAATGTTCCACGTTTATTTTGACTTTGTGTTCACTCTTGTTACAATTATTATTTCTATTTTAAAATCATTAATCTAGTTTGTCAATTTCAGAAGTATTTTTAATTGTAAATTAAAATTTCTGTTTCTGATTTTATTAATTTGTGATTGCGTACATTTGATGTAAATTTGTTATTATTTTATTCGACTGATGCTTGCTTAAAAGTAAATTACTATATAATTAGACATTAGTGTTTGGATTTGTTATAGTATATTGTTTTGCAGCCGTTTGAAAATACGATCTTAGACACATAATGTGAGGATTCAATTGCATGTAATGAATATAAGCGAATTTGTCAAAATTTACGTCATTTAACATTGTTTTTTTTTTTTTTCTTATTTTATTTAATGTTAAATTGTATCTATTAACTATAATTTTAATTATCGTATTGTTTTGTATTTTTTTTTGGGTTTTTATTTTTATTTTTTTTATATCCTTAATTGTGGTTTTATGCCCCTTTTCTGGTTTAAAATAATGAAATCACTTGCCATCTAAGTTAAATATAAATATATATAAATACACATCATTATTATAATATAAATTCCCGGCTTTTATATGTCTTAATCCCCGCTTTCGAGAGAAATATCCGAATTTTTTTTTTGTTGCATTGTTATTCTTCAAATCTTTGATATTTTTGTTTTAGTTTTTTTTTGTTTATAATTTACAGCCTACATATATAATAAGATTAAAATAAATCAAATAAAGAATAAAAAAAAAAATAAAACAATTTGTTGCTATAGGATAAAAGTTTGCAAATTTAGTTTTAAATTAAAAGTTAACAAAGAGAATAAAGAAATGGAAGAAGACATTGGAATCACTACTTGTTTAATTATAAAACAAAATAAGAAAACATACATACGGCGCAGGTGTGTATGCATGCTGGTACAATGCGAGAAATATTGAGAAATAGCGCAAGTATTATATTTAAATGTTTAATTATTTGTAAGTGGACGCCATAACTGCTAGATGAGTGCTCTTTACACGATTTTAGGCAGAAGACTATTATTCTGCAGGCAAGAAGCTTGACGGTCTTATTGGACATAAAGATGTCGTTTTAACCATTGCATTCTTTTGAAATTTAAGAAATAAAAATTTCTTTCAATGCCAATACAGGTCTTAGAAAATGAACCAACCAACTTGCCTGAGAAGTTTGGCTAAGTTGCAACATTTGTACAGGTTATGGAGTCCCAAAGTAATTCAAATAAACACTAGATTAGAATAACATTATTTATAAGAAGCCCAACATTGCCAATGAACAGAAGAAACAAACATAACCAATTAAGAGCACTCATGAAGCATTAGGGATTTACTTTTTTCGGCTGAGATTAACTCACACATTTTATTTTATATGCACTACACAATAGATGATATTTTTTATTTATGTATCATATTTCTATTTTTACAAGACATCTAAAATAAGTTTTTTTTTTTTTTTTTTTTTTTTTTTTTTAAACTATACACCGCACAGGCTCTTAAATATATAGAAAATTGTGTTACAATAATTCATAATTAATTGAAAAAAATTCTCGAAAATATCGCTTATAATTAATTAAAATTATTTTTGATCTAGTTCTACTTATTTTACATGTACAATAAATTGAAAATATGTTCTTTGCGGTTGTCGAAAATATCCCTTATAATTAATTAAAATTACTTTTGATCTAGTTTTACTTATTTTACATGTACAATAAATTGAAAATATGTTCTTTGAAGTTGTCGAAAATATCGCTTAGAATTCATTTAAATGGTTGCTGATTTAGTTCTACTTATTTTACATATATAATAAATTGAAAATATGTTTTTTGCAGTTGGTTTGAACTTTTTTTTTTCTTCTTCGAAAGTGTTAGACCAATTCTACTGTTTTGTATCATATTTTTTTTTATCCAGAAAGAAATGGTGTAGCAAATTTTTAAATTAAAGCTTTTCACTGAAAACCTGTAAAAGGTAGAAAATTCTATAAGACAACGGTACTATGTATATCGTGTTTCCAATTGTTCCATGTTATGTTGGTTATGCAAACGACATAGACTTTGGCCGTGTATCATCCCCGCGGAGACATTGTATTTATCCGAATGAAAAAGGAATAAGAAAAAGGATGTATGCATAATAATCACCATAAATGATTATGTACATAGGTACATGTGATGTGAAAAGACTAATCATCGTAAATAATCAGGTGGACATTGACTAAATATCTGCAGCCAAATATAACCTAGTGAAATCTCCATGGCAAAGTCTTTTTATGGGTCAAAAAAATTTACTTATTTTTGCAAAATTAAGACAATTTCTTTGCTTGCTTTTGAAAAACGGTAACAAATCGTAACAACCTATTCGTATTTCGACCACATAATCGATCAAGTGTCAGCACAACCGAAATAGCTTAGTCTCTTTAATCTTGATTAAATATCGGCAATGAAATCTTAAGAATTAAAATTTGCCACCCCAATGAAATGGATGACACTTTTTTTTTTTTTTTTTTTTTTTTTGGAGCAGTTACGACTAAGAGGAGTTAAAAATGTCTCTTAATGCTCTTGGTGTGCATGCAGGTGTAAGAGAACCTCAGCCAAGTTAGCGTGCGAAACTGAATGCAACTAGCTAAAGATAGAGCTGGATTGAGATGCTTGCTGTTCTATCGATTATTCCAATAGAAACATACAGTTTCGGATGTACTCTGAAATTAAATATCGTGAGCTCTCTATTTGCTAGTCATTGTAACATTCAGACACTTAAAACCAAAGTACATCGATACCTATGTTTCTTTCTAATTTTCTAATCTAGAAAAGAATCTATCCTCTTGGACATAGGGATTTCCAGATTATCTGACTGTCAATAAAATTGACTATTGTGTCATTGGTGCAAAGCACACCACTAGTAATTTAGATATCCGAATCGTCCTAGTTGCAAACAACGAATTGGATCAACCCTAGCTGTATTGTATGCGGTTAAAAATCAGGAAATTCAACTGGGTTGCTTTTATGACTTTAGCCGTAGTTTCAGCTACGGTGTTTTGTCCCATTGGCGCCTACTTGTCTTTAGTAGCCACCACCCCTAAAAAGGTTTCAAGTTGAGGCCAGCTAAAAAATTGGTGGAATGTGCTTGGATCTTATTTCAATTGGTTAGGCAAGCACACCCAAAACACACGAATATACTTGAAATAATACATGATAACATGATGAAACGCTAATTGTCTTATAAATAAATAGAATTCATATTTATATTGCATTTGGTAGCCCAAGGATATTCGATTTATTTCTTAGTTGGATCTTTAGAAAACACCTATTCTTATGATTCATCATTACTGCTGGAACTTAAAAATAATTCCATCGAGGCAAACATTTTGTTGGTCTCTGGACCCAAAAAATAATTCAATTGTATGTAAATGACACCTCTTCAGCGATCACAAGAAAATTTTCACTTAAATGTGATCATCACAACAACTATCACCGTACATAGAACAAAAACGAAGAATTTGGTTATCACTTATCACAAATCACCTTAGCCGATTCCAACCTAACACATGAACAAAAATATTCTGCAATCTCTGATGTTGCCCTATGCACAAAGTGATATGTTATTGCAATGGGTCTTCCAACAAGATGATGACCCAAAACAACTTTAAATCCAGATTTAGTTAATACATCTAACGGCTATGAATTGGCCATCACAATCATCCGGTTTAAATCCAATTTAAAAATAAAAAATAAATAAATAAGAAAAACAGCCAAAGAACAGGGATTTGAGTTCGGAGTAAAGTGGCAGACAAGAAATTATTAATGAAAATTAACTAAGGTGTCGGAGACAAAACTGCACCTTGCGGCATACCAGCATTATAGCCGGAGACATAGGAAAATTGGAAAATTTAGAAGTTCACAGATTCTAAACTTCAACCAGCAATTGAAGAATTTTTGGTTTTGATAAAATTTAAGAAATTATTACGTATTCCATACAGAGAGTAGTTTTTTCGACGCTGTAGATCAAACACCGTATTCACTTGATGTGCCGGGTACCGGTTTTGACTCGATTGAAGAAATAAAACAAAATTCGTACCAGGAGCTGAACGTGTTTCGAAGATTGGAAAAATCGTTGGCATACTCCAGCCATAGGGCCAACTATGAAGGCGAAAATTGACATTCATGAATAAATTAAAATTTTGTGTTTTGTTAAACAAATTAATGGTAACTTTTTAAAACATAATATACGAGTATTTTAAACGGCTAATAAAATGAGCACAGAAGTTTATAATCTAAAATTTGTTTCACGCTGTTGCAAAAATGTATGCCGTCCGCAACCAACATCACAAAAGCTCACCACGCTATTCATTTCAGGATATTTAATTTTGTTGCAGTTGAATTATTTCAAAATGTTTCTTTTTTTTTTATAATTTGATGACTCTTAGTTTAATAATATATAAATTGTAATCCTTTCAGCACATGAATTTGTAATTAATTGCTCTTAAGTAAGTTTACATTAAATTTTGTTTTTATTATGTTTTTTTTTTTTGTTTTTACAGATAAAAAGGAAAAATAAAGCTCAAATGAAACATTTTTTCTTGTTTTTTTTTTTTATATTTTTAACGATAAATTTATAAGAAACCCTTTGGAAATCACAATTTTTTTTTTACTTGTTACATTGTTTTTTTTTTTGTTTTTTTTTTAGGTCTATATGTGGTTTTGTTGTCTGCTTAAGTGAGCTAAATAGCAAAGTAAACATGTATTTTTGTAAATACATATGTCTGGATATATTGCTTATTATAAAAGTCATTTGTTTTGTCAAGGAGACAGTGCATTTTGTATAGGTGTAGCTAAGCTAATCGGGTTCGTTGAGTCTGGTTGCAGTTATGTACGAGTACTTACTTACGAATTATAATAAATATCGTTCGAATGTACACATGCATTGTTTTTATACAAATTTTTTATTATTTTCTTTTTCGTTTTATATACAATATAATTGAATAGTTATACAAGTACATACAAAAAAGAAAAAAAAAAATGCTTAGAACCTATTATTTGCTCTCTTTTTATATTTTTATCATTTGACAACATGTTTTCGTTATATAAGTCATCATAATATAACATATTCTTCTTTATTATTTCTTTTTTTGAAAACTAAAAAATTATACTACAACGATTCGCGCTCTCTAAGTTCCACAAATATTACTGCCTTTAATTGTTAAGATTCTATTATCATTGATTGATTTAATTGTTTGTAGAGGATGTGTTTAAAAAATCGTTTTTTTTTTGTTTTTTTGTTTTTTGTTTTTTTGTTCTTAAGATTAATATATTAGCCTATTTTTGTCCTCGATATTTTATAAGTGGTGTCTTTTTATAAGTGCTCTCACTTCTTTTCTTTTTTTTGTGTGTTTATTCGCTTCCTTTAGTTGGCAGTTACATTATTTATAAATGATTTCGGTGTTTATTTTTTATTTGTTTTATATATCACTTAATCTAATTGTCCCTTGTGAGATGCATTGTAAGTGTTAATAGGTTTTTGTTTTTGTATTTTATTTGTTTTATTAAAATTATTACATTTATTTCGATTATTAAATTATTCGTATTGTTTGCGATATGCACAACAATTGGTGGTAGGATTTTAGATGTTTTTTGTTTGTTTGTTTTGTTGGTATTTATTTGTTTCTTTTTTTTTATTTTTTTTTTATTCTAATGACATGTGACATGAAATTAAAAGTATTTTCATACGCTACGTTTCCAATTCTTTTGTTTGTATATTTATCTCTTAAAATTATGGCGACTTTTAGGTTTTTTTTTTTTTTTTTTTTTTTTTTTTTGTAAAAATTTAAGTTTATTAGTGTTCGTTAGTACAATTGCTTAGTCTGTCAATAAATTTTAGATTTTTTTTATGGCATTTTTTGATTCTCATTGTAATGTCATTTTACTGAGAATGTGTTAATAAATCTGAATTTGGAACGAAACATTGTTTTTTCTTAAAAAAAAAAAAAATAAAAATAAAAATAAAATAAATAAAAAAAAATGAGAGGATTTTAGTACTCGTACAGTCCGTGGAAGCTGTGTTTTGGATTTTGATTGAATTTGTATCTTTGGCTTTTTGCACATGGTTTTCTTTTTCTTTCGGAGTGCGGTTATTTCTTTTTTTGTGCATGATATACACGCAGTGGATTTTCCACGGAAAATGCAAATAATTTTATTTAAAATGATGGGTTATTGGTAGTTAAGAAGTAATTAAGCCTACAAAACGTTGACCTACTATTGTGATGTCTTCTGAAAATGATGATAATGATTACAGTGTAACAGATTTTGAACGAAAAAAAAAAAAAAAAAAAAAATTATCAACCGAAATTTCAACGTTTACGTATTATTTTTAATGAAAACTAAGTAAAAACGATCCGAGGTTCACAGAAATTCCTGTAGAGGAATTGAAAGTTTTATTTGCATTGATGGATGATATTGATATCTTTGGTCTAAAAACCTACATTACAAAGTTATTCTGAATACGAAAAACAGTATGGAAACATCGTACTTCAGAACAGTGATAGATTTATGTCAATTTTAAAAATCTACACTTTGCAAATAATGAATTGTTACGACAGAATGAGGATAATTGGTTGCTTGTTCGAATCTGTATACTTTTTTTGAAAACTAAATATGTTTGCTTTCTATGTAATTCAGTTTGCATTTAGCTTTATGTTGCGTTAGTGTTAGTGTCGTGGAAAAAAATGAGTCAATGTACGAATAGAGAATGAAGGTGGAGTTTCTAACAAATTGAGATTCTTTCATCTACTTTCCAATATTTTGAAGAGGAAATACCAGATCGTCGGATGCAAGTAAAGGTGCCGGGAAAGCCAGTATCCCCGTCTAGAGGAATGTCTAGTTAAATGGCTTGGTAAGACTAGAGGACAAGATATACCACTTGGAGGTTTAATGCTGACGGTGAAAGCTGAATCGTTTGCAAACTTGATAAGCATTCAAGGATTTACTGCTAGCGAAGGGTGGCTGACCAATTTAAAGAAACATTAAGGCATTGTTTTTTTTTTGTTTTTTTTTTTTTTGAAAAAAAAAAAAATGGAATTTTCTTATTTTGATCAGTACGGAAGTGATAGTGATATTCCGAATGAGAGTGAAGCTAACACTGAAGATAATTATGAAAGTGATAGTTGCGATATTGAGTATATCGAACCTGAGATAAGAGAAGTCGACGTTTAAGAGCCAAATATATTGCTACTTTCTAAAGATAAACACATTCAGTATTCTAAGGATGCAAAGCCGCTTTCTCGTTCAAATAGATCTTCCAATATATCATTTTCTAGCAGACAAAGTAGGGCTTGTTTTTGGTTAACGACTTTGAAATTTTTTGCAATTGGTATCTCTTTGTTTACTAGGACCTACTGTTTTTGCTGCTACTCAATGTACGGATGTTCTAACTTCATTCTTACTCTTCATTCAACCATTCGAGGAGACTGTTCTTCAAATGACGAATTTATATGGCGTTCGTCAATATAAGTCAAATTGGAAAGTTATTGATCAACATGAGATGCATGCTTTCTATGGTCTTCTTATTTTGGCGGGAGTCTACCGATCAAAGAGAGATTGTGTCACAGAGCTATGGGAAGATAAGCATGGCAGACCGATTTTTTCGTCAACGATATCCCTAAAACGATTTAAAATAATCAACAGTTGCCTACGTTTTGATGACAAAGAGACTCGACTGAACGATACAGACAAACTTGCTCCAATACGAGCTATTTTTGATAAATGGGTGCAACGTTTGAAACTCTCATATTGCGTTGGTGATTTTGTAACTGTTGATGAGTAGCTATTGCCGTTTCGAGGTCGATCACCGTTCACGCAGTATATACCATTCAAACCAGCCAAATATGGTCTCAACTTGTGGATCGCTACAGATGCTGAGACATTCTATGCATATTATGTTCAGGTATATACCGGTCGCGACCGTAATTATGCACCAGAGGTAAACCAAGGAGAACGAGTCGTATTAGAAATGACTGAAGGTAATTTATTTTGATTTTTTTTTTTTTTTTGTGTTTGCATATCTTTTACAATGTCTCATATTTGTACTTTTAGGTTTGAAGAAGGAATGTGACATGTAACAACTTTTTCACAACTCACCAACTTTCTGCTAAATTGAAAAAACGTCAAATGACTTTAGTGGGTACCATTCGAAAGAACCGGAAGAAGATACCACCTCTACTAGTTGATATGAAGAAAAAACCTTTGCATCATACAGAGTATGTTTTTGACCATAATCTTCGTGCTTGTATGTTATCTTATGTTCCCAAAAAACGCCGATTTGTCACGCTTCTATCAACTTATCATTCTTCTGTCGCAATCGACGATAATGACCCTGAAAAAAAAAAAAAAAACGGAAATAATTAAGTTTTACAACCGAACAAAAGTTGGAGTCGATGTTTTGGACAAGTTGGTTGGGACATATCGATGCAAGAGAAAGGTCAATAGATGGCTTGTTGCTCTTTTTTGCAACATGATAGATATATCAGCTTGCAACGCGTTAATTATATACTTGAAACTTGAACTTTTCCCAGAGTGGGAAATTGCTAAAAAAAAAACATTAGAAGAAGATTGTTTTTGATTGAACTTGGCCAATAGCTGTGTTTTCCATATATAAAACAATGGAAGTCGATGCCAAGAGTAGCAAACGCTATAGCTGTCGATAACAGATTCCGAAATCCAGATATACCATCAACATCAAGCTCGGACCAGATTGAACAAGCGCAAAGAGCAACAGATCCACCGCTTATTGAATTACTACCACTGAGTCATCAAACTGTAACCAAAAAAAGGGCTCGATGTCATATGTGCCCATCGCTAAAAAATTCTAACAATCATGCCACACGATGTGATAAATGTATTAAATGTGTGTAAAAAACACTATTTTAAAGTTTGTGAAAAATGTGCTCTTTGACTCACCTTCTTCAAACATATCTAACATTTTAATGTAAATATAACGAAATAATGTTGAAATAAACAAAAAGTACTCCTGTTTGGTTTTTATGCATAAAAAAAAAAAAAAATATTCAAGGAGTGTGTTCCTTACACACAAGGAACTCATACGTTGCTCTAAATGAGGTACCAATGAGGGTTAAATCACTTCCTACAACTTACCGCTACAAAAAATCGTGGATGACAACTGAATTATTTAATGAGCGGCTTCGAAATCTGAATGAAAACGAACGGAACCAGTTTTTCATTCCTGTTGGAATTGAATGACCTTCTTACTGACCAAAGAGGTTTGACTTTCAAGGATTACGTACATTTTGATGATAACGTAGGCGTTCATAATCCTCTGTCTTATGCTGAAATTCTGGCCGATTCGATTGACGACAAGGATGAAGACGATTCTTAGATCGGAGATGGGTGATAAGAAATCTCGCTTCACCAAAAAAAAAAAAAAAAAAAAAATATGAATAAAGTTTTTTGATTACAAAAATATTTGCATGAATTGAAAAAAATGCTCTCACTAATTTGAATTTTTTGGCATGTCCCCCCACATAATCAATTTATCGAGATTCGATACTTCAGCTCTACCGATCACAATACGGACTATGCTGTTCCAAAATTTGGTCGGATGATATCAAAATGTTTATCAGTGACACGAGATGGCTAGGATATGTAAAACTAATAAATATTAACGTTCCGGCTTAAAGAGTCGACGATTTTAACCCAGAAAGACGAGACAAAAGAGGAAAATTTTGGCTTAGGTGAATCGCACAAATAAATAGGGATCTCAACCAACTAGCAGCGCATTACAGAAGGTAGTTAGTGAATGAACGCGCTTATTAAAGAGATTTATTGTTTGTGGCCCAGGTCCTTTTGCAAACCCTTAACCATCGTACATACACACTGTAAGTGAATTACCAACACTTTGTACATCTTTATTACCTGCCAGATTTTGCTAGAAGGAGAGCGTATGTGTAATGTGGACGACTTTTTTTTTTCAACCAAACTAAAAACCAAATATAAACCTTTAATCAGTCAGATAGTCTATGCACCAAGGCAAAATGAATACTAAATATAAGGAAAAAGCAACTCAACTACCTCAAAAGAGATTGTATTGATTGCCACGTATAGAAATGGCATCGATTACTTTAAAACAAAATAAAGCTTCCACCTAATTGAACTACCAGACGCGACTCAGAAGAAAAGATATTTGCATATCTTCAGTGTTATACTAAATCTTCGCCGCTTTTGGAGTACTATTTCGATTTGATTCCTTATTTTATAAAACTTAAGTAATTTTTTTTTTTTTTTTTTTATACAATAAAATTTTAAATTTTGAATTTTTCTTCTTTTTTTGGAAAATTATTGCCAAATACAGTAACACACTAAAAGAAATTATTCAATTGTACAACATAAAATAATTATATTGTAATAAAACAACTTAACCTTAATGATTTGTAGCTATAAACTGTAAGATAAAGATCATATTCATTGAAATAAAAGTAAAGATATATATAATTTATTACAATATATAAATAATAGGTTTTTAAATCTGTTTGATTGGTAATTGTAAATCCCTTGCATTGAAATAAAGACGTTATAACATGTAAATATGATATTTTTTCCCATATTTTTTTTTTTTGTTTTTCACACACAAGACTTTGTTTTTAAATTGTTCTTTTCAAAGTAATGTTATGAATTATTTTCCTTAACTTTTATTGAATTATAAATATATATTAAGGCTTAAACGTTTTAAGTTTCGTTTTTTTTTTTTTATTTTTGTAAACACATTTCGACCCATTGTTTCATAGCTCGATTGTGAAGAGAATGTGGCATTTTATATATATACATACACATATACATATATATATGTATGTAGGTATATATATATATATATATACATAAAAAGAAAATTAAATATCTTTACTAAGAGATTTTAGAGATAATTTTTGTGTTTCTTTTCTTTTAGCTGAATCATAAAAATAGTTGTGAAAGGAAAAAAAAAAAAAAAAAAAAAAAAAAAAAAAAAAAAACAGTTGCCAGGTACAAATCTTTACTCTTTAACCCCACTCAAACTCATCTTGGATCCTGTTTTTTCTTTCCTTTAAAATATTATTTAAAAGTATAAAATAAAAAGGAATTGAAATAAAGAAAAAAACACAGAGAAAAAAAAAATGGTGGTGCCGCGTAAACAATATTTTTCAAGCGACTTAAAGCTATCGATTCGGTTTAATAATCAATCACTACAACAATATGTTTTAAAATGGGGAATTAGCTTCTAATTATTCATAATTCACTCTATATTGCGCTTTATCAACATACGTTCTGATTGTGCCAGAGTACTCGTTGATTTCTCTTGGTAAAAACCTATAGACTTACTTAAAAACTAATAATTTGTTGATACACACAAATAATGTGTTTCTTGCTGTTGTTGTTGTTGTTTTTTTATTTTTTTTATTTTAATGCTTTGCTTTGTTTTTTCCTTAAAGGAATCGTTAGGCTTGTTTGCACTTTGTATACTCGCTTATGAGCATTTTGCCACTTTACAATCCTAGCTCTCATTGCTCTTTGTTTACTTTGTGTTTGGGGGTATATATGTGTGTGTTTTTTTTTTTTCTTGTATGTACTTAAGCAAAGTACATAACTTTTTTGGTGTCAGCATGTACGGTGATCGCTCTAGCCATTGCGCCAGGTGTGCGATCTTCAGAGCAGCCGCTTTGATGTGATCCTTCTCCTGAGTCGTGCTCTTTTTCAACTAAATGATACCTACAAAGGAAATAAAAGTTTTTTTTTTTTTTTTTAGAACATTTTAAAAATAATTTTGACTAAAGTGTGACTCACCTTGCCCTAAACGCGACCAAATGTGCATAATACGCCGGCGCTGGAATTGATACGGAACGTGTGCATCTTACGTATGTGTGACATAATTGATATGTCAGACACTGTAGCTCGTCTGAATCAAAGTGATTGTCATCCCAAAGGACGTGATAGTGCGAGGGTCGACTTGTTCCCTAGAAAATAAATAAATATTCACATGTATTACACGTCCGTATAAGAATTTGTTAGAATGGGGGGTTCTTACACTGTCGAACATATCTGACAGACAAGTAAGCTTTCACATAGTCAGCACCACATTTCAAAAGAATTTCAAACATAGTGATAGATACAACTTTAGAATGAGTGAAAAAATGGATGTTAATTTGCTATCAGAATTCGAACTAAATTCCTCAGGTAGTTACTGGAATTTGCTGAGGATGGATGCGGAAGTGTATTAAAAATTGCAAAATAAAAACTTGGGCGATTCTATCTCACCTAGTAAAGTACCTTAATCTTACTGGCCTATCACAGTTTAACATCGTTTTTTTCTTGCAACATTTGAAAGACTAATAAATGCTTATATCTTAGAGTGCTCATATAAAAGTAAACTCTGCACCCATATCAATACGTCTGCAGAAAAGAGTGATCTACAGAAACCCTTTCAAGGGGCACACCTAGTGTGAAATTAAAAAAAAATCTATATTTCGATAGTCTACATCTTTGAAAATAACATATATTTCAAATGAATATCTCAAATGTTTTTGAGTTATAGCCTTCTAAAGAGTAGCCGTTCAGCGGTCAGATAATTACGTGTGCTACGTGTGTTTGTTCAAGCACGATTATCTCTCACTTGATCCAAAGCTCTGAAACCAATATGCGAGGACTTGTCTCGGCGTGAATTGCTTGATAGATGTAAGGGGAATAATACGCAAAATAATAACGAAAGCTTAAGCAGTTTAATTTGGCACTTTGCTCCGAAACACATTCACAGTGGTCTCCAGACTATTGAATTGTCAAATTACTTTGCTACTTCAATATTCAATGGCGGTTATACATATAGTTGGACCTACAGCCAGAGATGTCGCAAGCAAAGATGAAACAAGAACATCGCCAACAAGCTGTCTCGAAAGATGGCCGATTATCTCCAAGAAGAGGTTCAACAGTCCAGCAGGCGTTTTTTGAACAAGAGAGAAGTGAATTATATGAGCCTGGAATAGCTTATTAGCTCTAAGTATTGGTTCATATAAAAAGTTTCCGCGGTTCTTTTATGCATTTTTGAAAAAAAAATTTTCTTTTTTCAAAATCAATTTCAATCAAGTACACATTGACCATTATTTTCTATGACCTTTTGCCATTTTCCGTGTAGCTTCATAATTCCATCGGTGTAGAATTTCTGTGGTTTATCAGCGAAAAACTTGGCCAAGTGATTTTCAGCGACTCTTCGTTCGGCCAATTTTTTACCATCAAAAGAGTTTTGCAAAGAACGATACAAATGGTAGTCAGAGGGTGCAAGGTCTAGGTTATACGATGGATGCATCAAAACTTCCCAACCAAAGATGTGTGTGGCCTAGCATTGTCATGATGGAAGACAACTGCCTTTCTGTTGGCCAATTCTGGTCGCTCTTTCTTGAAAGATTCATTTAAACGTTCGAGCTGTTTACAATAGAGAATCGATTTGACCGTTTTGCCACGTTCTAGCGGCTCATAACAGACAATTTTCATTTCATTCCCTTCCAATCCCACCAAACACACAACATAACCTTGTTTGCCGTCAATCCAGGCTTTGAAGTGGGTCACCGGACTTTGACCTTGATCGCTTGCATTGGATATTCTCGTATTTAATCCATTTTTCATCGCCCGTAATGAATCGCTTTAAAAAGGGTTCCATTTCGTTACGTTTCAGCAGTGTTTCACTGATTGTTATTTGGTCAATTAAATTTCTTTGAGTTAATTCAAGTGGCATCCAAACATCGAGCTTCTTTGAGTAGCCTGCTCGTTTTAGATGATCCCAAACTGTCATACGGTTGATGTTTAGTACCTCCGCTATCTGTAGATAGGTTCCGTGCCAGTCTTGCTGCATCAGTTGTAAAATTTTATCGACTTTTTTTAGTAATAAGCCGACCAGTGCGAAGTGCATCTTTTACATCGAAATTTCCGGAAAGAAATCGTACCACTACTGGGTTCAGCGTTCACTCACAGCATTCTCACCGTAAATTTCACAAATATTTCAGCATGTTTTTGCACCGTTTTTCCCTTTTTTATAGTAAAAAAGCATCACATAGCGTATTTCTTAAGATATTTCATTCATATTCAAATCAGTTTAACTTTTAACACGAGCAACGAATTCCACAGCTGTCTTCACAAAAAATGAAACCTGACATGTCACTTTTTAAACACGTGTTTGCTTGACACAATCAGATTAGTCAAAAAAAAAAAAAAAAAAAAAAAACGCGGAGACTTTTTATATGACCCAATATGATTTTTATCTTTTATAACAATGAAATCAAACATTTTTTATCTTTAAAAGCATTTTTTTGAAACTGCATTGTTCAAATTTGCGGCAGTTGTAACTCAAAGACAAATCATCCGATCGCCTTGATCTTTTTTTTTTTTTGCTTATTTTGTATATGTTTCTCTTATACAATGATTTTCCAGACCTCTTTTGCGACATGGGAGATAATGAATAACTGGCTGAAAATTTAATTTTGTCCTTTCAGTGTATATTCATCTTTTTTATGTATAAATATATCCTCCAAATTTTAAAACATTTGATGCAGTAGTTTTCTTTAAAAAAATTCACAAAAATCACCTCTTTTTTGGCGGTCACACTATATGTGCCCCTTAAATTTAATATCACAGATATTTGAACACCTGTTGGGGTTCGAGTATCCCCGGGTTGTTGTTCGTTATTAGAGAGACGTTGAACAAGGAAAGAAAAAGATGTGTCGTCTTGACATCTTACAAAGATTCTTCATTGGCCATAAAGAGATCTTGTTGGGTTATCGTTGGGTTTGTAATCAAGAATTAACGGAAATAGAAAAATAGCATGAATGAGTGGTGTCCAAATAAGTCGGAGATATGCTATTCAAGCGACATCTACATATTGCAACTAGAAATACTAAAATAATTTTCTAAATGTCTTTTCGACTAGATCAAAATAGATCGCTTTATGCGCTTTCTTAGAAATTGAAGTTGTTATTGACAATATCGGATACGATTCCATCTCAAAAGCCATGGAACTCAGCGGTATTGATCGTCCTACCTGCAGATGGGTGAGAGCTAGGCTCGAAAGCTGTAGAATATCTACTACTTTCGGTGACACATCAATTACTGTCTGTCAACAAGATGTTCTTTAACTAGTATCGACGAGATACTAGTGAACCAAGAAATTTGAAAAAGAGCGATTGGCTGTGCCGATCTCTCATTCAATTCCGGAAAAGCTATACTAGGCTCCTTAAGTCATAAAAGTAAGATGAGCTTTATGTCCGTGAACTATACAATCATAGAGTTGAAGTTTTACATACAAACAAAAAATACATACATACATACATATACAAAAAAAAAAAAAAAAAAAAAAAAAAAAAACTCAAGTAGGTATGACTACACTCACAATGCCAAAGCATGTGTTTAGTTTCGCTCAATCAGTGGCGCTTCCAACATTATTAGCGTAATTGGACTTGTTATACCATATTCCAGGCAACCACTAAACCTTACGTGGTTTTAGTTGCCTGAAAAAAAGGCTTTCAGACGCCACGGCCACCCACAACTGGAACTCACATGTAAATAACAAAATTACGAATGCTACTAAAGTTATATGGCATGACCTGGGGAATATCCCCAAAAACCACTCATTGGATGACGGTGGGAGTAAGAACTGACGCACTTTCAAGAAAAGGTTCAGCTGACTCGTTCAATGGCCCAGAGCCTTTCTGCAACATCCCCGATTCAGAAATATCAGGTCTTCAACAGACTAAAAGGTAAGCTTTGTAACGAGACATTTTCCAGCTTCTATATCACTTAGGAAACTGACTGTAGCTTTTGTACGGAAGCCGAGGAAACCCCAGAACTCATAATATGTAAATGCGTTTATACGACAACCATGAACGAAACAATTTAAAACAAGAAACTCAGCGGTGAAATACTAAACCCATCCGAATCGCTGATCTTGCTACACGAAACGCGATATTTATTAAGCAAGAGCGACACTTGATTATATATTGCAGTGGTGGTCACCAAAAGATTCCAAAGTGATCTGGAGCGTACCACTAGCAAATCAGCATCAAATGAGAAAATAGTTTGTGAAAGCTAAAACAAGAAAAGAGGCTAGCTAATTAAGCGAGCGCTTAATTTACGAGAATGACGCTAAATTGTCATTAGCCAACAAGAACTAAACGCACGACACGAATTACGGAAGCCGAAATCAGCGAAGCAGTAAAAAGAATGAGTCCGGAGTCGTCCAATCATGGCTCTCGATATTGTTCAATTAAATTATTAGGGACGATACGAGAATACAAAGCATATGTAACTTCATCGATTTGGAAAAAGCGATCGATTTAATCTCCAACGTGTTTTGTGGACAACGATAAGATTTCGAAATATATCCGAAGACCTGTCTAAGAATGAGAGGCGACATGTACGGTGATGTTGAAACGAAAATTATATGCGCAGCTTAAATACTCGTAGCCGGGCAATTAGAATTTAATGTTAGAGTACATATAGGCAATGTCCAAAAGACCGTTATTATTCAATGTCATGCATATTTCTCTATTAGAGCAAGTCCGAAATGACTTCTCTTCTATCGACGTGACAGTCTTTCGAATAACTTCTAATAGTTGGATAAATTTGATAGAGATAACGAGATAAAATTCAGCCACTCTAAGACCGAATATATGTATTGCATTTCGAACCCGCAAACACAACTGTTTATATCTACTTAGAAGTAGTCAATTGGAAAAATTTTAATACTTAGGTTTTGGGGTTAGCCACGAAGAAAATTGCGATGGCAATGACGCATACATATAGAGTAAGTGCAGGCTAATTTAAATGGGGCAACAACTCAGCTGGTTTGTGTTATAAAACTGCCACTTAAAATTTAAGGAGATTTAATAGTAAATCTCTACAGCAATCTACGGTAACATCAATAAGGCAAGATAGATAAGAGAATGAATGTCACGAATATAACGGCCCGAAGAGTCTTCGATTTCTACTCGGAATAGGGAATAAAGAAAACATTGCTTTAAGTGGAAGGAGCTCATATCTTTTTTAGATGGTGTCAGAACATGAAATGTAAATATAATGTGTACCGGTTCTTTCTTAGCCCAAAAGGCGGTACTATGGGCATACTGTTATATAGTATAATGAAATATAAATAAATAATAACATTCTTGACTTACCTGAATACCTTGATGACTGCATAAATAAAAATCAAACTCTGTGGGGTGTGTAATGCCTACATCCACCGTTGTACCAGCCGGAATATTTCCTGATTTACCACTTTGTTCTTTCTTTTCAGCACAAAACAGTCTCGTGTGATGTCTTTTTTGAACGACAATATACGTAATTCCAGGTCGATATTCAGCTTCCAGTTTTATACAAGCTTCACGAATCGCTGTCAATTCATGCTGTAGCACATGCGGGAATTGCCCTTCGGACACTCCATCACGATACAAAATGATGCGATGTGGTTTATAGCCGCCGGTAGATTTATAAAACATTATTAACAATTCACGAACCATACTACTAAGTTCTTGAATAATTTCCAGACGATGCTGTTGCACTCGAACTGTAGCAGCATATCGTGATGGATGTGCATCCATTGAACCGACAACAGCAGCAATTGATGGTTTTTTATTGTCGCCAGCTGGTGGGTGTGTTACATCGGCGCCCAAAAATATAACGGGCTCATTGAAAACTTTCGGTCTTATTGATGGGACTAGAATGGAATTAATGCCACCAAGTTTAACATTGATCTTAAGACATAAATTGGAAAGTGTCTGTGGTGATGTTTTGTTGACATTCTTAGCTTGAACGCATTGAGTTGCCATTCCAAGGACTGTGTCACCGACTCGTTTTACTTCAGCTATTTAAAGAAAATATATAGAATCCACTATTATGGAGCAAGCACATTAAGTGAAGAAGAAACGTACCGTAAACAGGCGTCTTTCCTGGTAAGACAACTACCACTAGTTGCAGAGCATTAAAGGAATTTTTCAAATACTTAAACATCGGTTCAACTTGATCTGGTCCTGTGGCGTATTTACAAAAGCATGGCTGCCCAATTATTGGCATTCCAGCATCATTCGAGATCTTTTGTAGCTGCTGAGTAAAATTACGCAAAGCATCCTCCCGTACCGTTCTCTGTGGAGCAAAACATGCAATAGCCCAAACTCGAATCTCCACTCCAGTGAAGAATTGTTTTCCTCGCATATCCCAGACACCCTGATTTGGTGATGCTAAGCTAACTTTGTTTTGTGGTGGGAAAAGTTGCTACAAAAGAGCGAAAGAAATTATTAATTGTTGTTGTTTTGAGTAAGATAATTTATATGTAACTTACTTGCCCGCTCATACTTGATACTCGACCGCCGTATTGCAGTTTTGGTGGTGGAAGCACACGACCACGCACTTCCATCATAGAATTCGATATAGTTAAACCAAATTCTTGTACATAAGAGTCGTTATTGAAGTCAGCACGTTTAACTAAATTATTGATTTCTCTTTCACGATCTGGCGCTGATCGAGCTGTGGCTTTGATCATGGTTGATGTTTGCATGTCAGTGAGTTTCTTAATGCATCGCTGTCCGGCAACTATATTGCACACCTCTAGAGGAAGATATGTGTGTTTGTGTTCTTGCCCAACTTGCAAACAAGGTAAATGTGGGTAGCGCAGCTTCATTCTGTATTTATCAAGGAAGTACTTAGCTACAGTACATTCGACAGTTTGGCCGTTTTCCAGTTGTAGAGGGAAACTAAAAGAAAAAGGCATTCATTTAAGAATTTAATGAAACTGCGCATAAATGTTGGTGTAACCTACGATTGCATTTGAGCTGGTCGCCGAGTAACATTGCAAACACGATATTTGCGTCTCATTTGGCCACAATGAGTAATCTCTATCTTGAGCCCTTTTATTTCTTTAGTGAACTTAACTCTCTGCGAGTCTGTAAGTGGTTTCCGCTGATCATTTATATCTCTTATATCGAGAACTTCACACATGAAATCAATCACTGGTTGAGCCTTATAGAACGCCGTTGCAGATACTAGAATTAGACAAATGATATTAATACCACAAAAATAAGGAGATGGTTCTTAAGTAAACATACCATCAATGTTGAGCATCATCTTCCATTGTGATGGACGTACACTTTGATGGAAACCAAACCATACTTCACGACCACCACCTAGAGGATGATAGTATCCATCTGGTGAACTAAAGAAACTCCTTCCCACTGGTGTATAAGTCATGCTCGGTAAATGACGCATAACAACATCCAATGCCAAGATAGCATCATATGGAATCTGACGTGTCCTACCCTCTAAAGCCTCCTCCAAGTTAAATAACGAAACTTGCGCCATCCACTTGATTGTCACCCGAAATATTCGATCTTTTCCTTCACCCGGTAAAGTCACTTCTAATTCCAACCGATCATTACCAATAGGCAATGGATCACGTGTATATAAATTATTTCGACCATCGAATACCGGTTTTAATACACCAAATATTTTACTATACGCATGAACCATAGTCTCTATAATCTCTCGGTTAACTTTACGTGGACACTTATCCGGTTGTATATTGATATCATAGTGGTGGACGTATCCACGAGGCATTGTCACCTGAAAATGATTCGCCCGCAACACAATGGGCCGTCCTTCACGGCCCAAATTCGGACGACGTGGACTTGTAAATACTGGCAGTTCTGGCTGTGTTGGCGTTGTGGCGGTAACACTGGCACCAAGGGCTGATGCCACTGCTCCAGCTGCAGCTCCTGGTACATTTTGGGCACTGGGGCTGGTCACAGATGTTGGATTCACTGATGAACCTGGTGCTGGTGGTGCTATACAAAATAAAATAAATACCAAAAATTTAATATATTGTTGCATAGATTAAACAAATTGTGTTTAAAGAGATCAAGAAAACTCACAAAAATTACCAAAGAAAATAATTCAAATCAATAAGTTACAGGATTTAAAATTTCAAAATTTTCTTTTTTTGTTTAAGCTTTTGTTTATAACTGACAAACTTTATAAAGCGATGATTTTAAACTGTTTACACAAGACGCACAAAGTTAGCTTTTGGAACTATCTATTGCTTTTTTTTTTTTTTTTTTTCAAGATAGCGCGCCGATTCTGGGTAAAATTTTGAAATTTTTTGCCAATTAAATGCTTGTTCAATGAAATGTTACTTTTTTTTTGTTTTGTTTAAATAAAAATTTGGGAAAACATGCAATATAAATTTTGTTTCTCTTATTTTTCATTCGCTTTAAACTCATACTATAGATTACAGCACTTTTTCAAACTCAGAGGAACAGGAGATAGACAAGAAGTTGTCACAAGGCAGGAATTCTAGAAACTAACTTACAGAGGATTCAAAAACACAATTAGCGACAATTAATACTTCCACAACTCAAAACTATACAAAAACCGGAAAATAGCATATTATCAAAATCGAACTATACAAGTGTTGCTTAAACAGATTCTGTTTATGCTTCTCACGATAGTGCACTACGTTCCATATCCTTTGTTGGATTCAAAACTACTACGTCAAGATGATGCGCCTTCGTTAAAATTATGAAATGATTGATTTTTTTTAGCTGAAAAAAAAAAAAAATCACTAACAAAACGCACCCAACTTAGACCAATATAAAGTCGCTTTTGGAACCATTAAAAAAAAAAAAAAAACTGTCTATTCGAACTTACTGAAGGTTCTAAGAAGCAAACGATGTATTGAACAAATCATTGCGATTGCTTATGGAGCAAACAGTGATACCCATTTTAGCGGTAATATGCTTTATGTTAAGGAAGATCAAACTCTCAGCGTTTTATATTCAGTTTTGGTAAAATTTGTGATATCGCTAGACAATGGACTAATCTGATTTTAACATGATTTTTTTAAGAAGAAAGCGGTACAAAGGGACTGACGGCACTTTTCTGTGGTAAACTATAAAGTGCTGTTTCATACTTATGGACCAGAGCACCAACAACTGCTCCAATATCGGTGAATTTTATAATTTATCCTTAGCGAATATCGTATTTTTCTTTAGCCATGGTAAGATCTCTTTTTTCGCCATTATACAAAGTCTGTTCCCAAGTAAAGAAGACATTTTAAAAATAAGTATTTCTAGTTAGGCCATCTATTGGCAACTACATGTGTTAGTAAATCCTTCATTGATGCACTGTCAAATTTCATTTCATGATATTTGGACGAATAATAGTTCAGTTATTTCGTCTGAAGTGACAGTATGTTTGTGTTATCGGTACAAAAATGAGCATCGAGCAAAAATAGGACAGGATTTAACATTCGAAGGGCATTATTAAGGAGGCCAAAAAGAACAAATACTTCCTTTACAGCATTGTGACTGGTGATAGACGAACCAAAACCCAAAAAATATCGTTTCGGAAAAATGTATTTGTCGATGAAAGGAAAGCAGCAGTTTGTGGAAGTAAATGCCATTCAAAAGGCTTGTACCAACATCCTAAGGGACATCCTGGCTGACGATATTTAAAACACTCATTCGACTTACTTTTAGACCGTGCAAATCTCTGTATTGAGTCGAAGGGAGAATGTACTTTGTATATTCCTAAAAGACAATGTGCGGCCATATTTTCCTACAATTCAGTTCCAGTCTTAACTGTCCCATCAAACGTTAAACTAGAAAGTATCTAGTATCTAGCAAGGCTGTTTTTTACAGAGAATTTCGTGAAGAAAACAGAAAAAAAACTAACCGAAATCGGCTTAAGTAAAAGAGATAAACTGGGACGAGTTAAATAACGAAGGAAATCCGCTCAAAATGGATAAACAAACAAACCACATAAACAAACAATGGAACGCTATTCTCTCCTTCTTTTGAGGAACGCGGAAGAATTGTGGAAATGTTTTTCTCAATTAATTGGTCGTTGTTTTTGGCTTTATGTGAAACTCGTTGTCGATTCCCTGATCGTGTGGGACCAACTGGCCAAACACTTCAGAAAGATTGACCTAACACGAAACATTACCAGAAATTTCTGATTCTAGGAGCCCTTTGGTCGGTATCGTTGCAGATATCTTTATCTTGACAGCGAATTTCAATGAAACACTTGACGTTTTCTTCTAAGGGCAAACAGTGCATCAGTTATTTCCAGGAGAACCCCAATCGGGTTTAAATCACAGCGATGAGGATATTTCTAATTGAAATTCATCATGAGATACATTATCAAACATTAGCACTGAAAACATGCATATGACGCATGAAGTGCCATTACATCTTCTTAAAATCGAGTTATCTTGTGGTGGTTACGGAGAAAAGCGGTAGGACTTCTTCTTTAACTGCGATACAGAACCGTGCTCAACGAATTATTGGTGTTAACGAATCGGGCTTGCCGAATATGTAGTGTGTGATGAAACAAAATGAATGATGGCTTAAACACCACTTTAAATATGGTACATTGGAAACGGCCAAATCGACAAGTCTCGAAATATATTAGAAAATCGAATATGAACAAGTACGTGACTGGCAAATAACATATACCCTTGCAAGACATAAACAAGCGACAAGCTTTCTGCAATTTGCACGTGGAAGAATAAGCTTACGAACTTATGTTTTTTATGGTTACTGTTCCCAGAAGATTCAACCACCGCAATGTGAGAAGACTTGGGTCGGTTACCAATAGAAAGCAACATATTTTGCTTTGGGCGGAAGAAGTATTTAAATAGTGTTACGTACAGACGAACATTGTCTCGTTTGACCAGGAAACAGATTATTTAACGAAAGATGAACTAAGCGAAGCAGTAAGGAGAATGACTAGGCCATATACCTCCCGATAAAATTAAAAGATGCGTTCGGGTGCCTATCCACTATAAGACCTTTTTTTTTCAAGAAAGACGACACAAGGAAGTGTATCAATTACCAATTGTCGAAGTTAACATTGCATACAATAAGCGATAAACCTTTTCCCAACGGCAAGCAGGGCTATTATGTAATAACTTAACGCAACATTTAATAATTGAATAATGAGTTGCAATTCGAATTACTGTGGGTCCCTTTTGTCTTTACTAGCCAACAAATTCCACACAAGACAACAATTGTTTTACACAACAGATTAGTTTTTTTCAATAGGGACAACTTATAAAACTGTGCTGTTATTTTTGACATTTATATAGATTACCATCAGAAGAACGCTTCTGTTTCATTTCAACTTATTTCAAAAATCGATCTTCAAGAAACGTATAGAATCAACTGTCTGAGCACGTTATTCGTCATGCTGAAGATAAATTTCGTAATACATACATTCTGCATGGCGCAAAGCCAATGGCGCGTGAATTTAATATGTATACAGGAGAAACTCTAGCCGATGTGAGTGAAGTTGTCATTATCAATCTGACGTCGATTGCATTAGTTTGGCTGTCTGTCTACCACTTTGTGAGAAATTTTTGTGAAAAATTTCAGCCTACGCCAGTATAAGATCGAGCTGGAGCATTAACTAAAGTCACGAGACAATGGCTTGTGATGGGAATTCGAAAATTAGGCTCTCGAGCAGCTTGAAGCCACCCATTTTTTTTTTGTCGAAAAAACGATTATCAAAACGCTCATTTTTGATTTAGTTGCTGCTTCGGGAGTGAGGCAAGTCCACAAGGGACTCTTAAGACAATGGCCCAATCATACCCACAAACAAATGCACTGTTTAGTTTTGTCTTCACGCTGGGGACATCATCGGTCCATTTTTTTTTTTTTTTTTTCAAAAATGAAGGCCAAGCTTGCGTTAACTAGCAATGATCAGTAATTAGGTGTCCGAAATGGTACGTACCATTGTCATACATACTCGTACTTAGGGCACGATATAAAAGGACCAGTAAATTGCCCACCGGAGGAAGCCATATGCCTGAAGTTGTGTTTAAAGCATGACATAAACCATTCTTCCTAAGAAAAACAGAAATTTGATTCAAATATTCGATATTGTTTCAAAAGAAAAGAAAACGTTGTTTAGCTCTTAAAAATATTTCTTATTAAGTTTGCCTTAGCAACCTTCAGAAAATATTTTCTGAAGAAGAACACATCGACGATGGACTTATCATGGTGATGAGTTAAAAACTAGTATAAGATGTTAGCGGCATTACTATCAATTCTCTCCAAATCCTGGTGCGACAGGATTCAACAGAATTAAGATTCTTGATTCTTCAAACTCAACTGATTCTTGATCTAATTAGAAGTCGGACACACTGACTGATCACTTGATGTAACCCAAAAGGGGCCTCTAATATTGGGAACAATAAACTCAACCGATTTCATTAGTGAAATTGCAGATTCGTGAATATGTTTACATTGTAAAAGAAAAGTTAATCGAAAAATTTCATTTTTGAGAATTTATAATGTCTCTTTATGCGGGGTTTAGCAACACCTCTATTACACTGGAATTCTAGAAGTCATTCAACAATTTAAAAAATACATTTGACTACCCAACTTACATTATTTTAATTCTAGATGATTCTCAAAAGTAAACTACAAATACAAAACACGTCTAAAAATATAAAACAAAATCCAAACACCAGTACTCATTCATTCAATCCAAACAAATACTTCCAGATTTGTTCTCCCTTACAAAGAACACTACAAATACCAATTGCCACAAACGAAAAAAATATATATCAATTTATAAAATAAAGTAAAAGCCACCAAATTTCATTCAAATTCAAGCCAAGCCAATTAATAAATAACCAAAATTGTATGTATTAATTACAAAGAAAATTTAGTACTTCAACGTCATGAAAATAAGTTAAAAACAAATAAAAAAAAAAAAAAATAAAGATTTTTTTATATGAATTTTGAATTTTAAAATTTTTTGTTTTATATTTTACATGTCAGTGTATCGAAGCTAGTCTGCGGCTGAGTGGATGGGCTCTGTGGCCGCGGGGGCGAAGAGGTCCATTGTGATTCTATAAAAATTAAAAAAAAAAATAAAGAAAAATCATATTTACAACAACAAGTCCATAGCCAATTGGTTATTGTTGTCAAAGAAAATTATATAAAACAATAACAGTTAATAACACAATTTTTTTTTTGTCTTTTCGATTGCACCCAGGTTTTGTTAAAGCAATTTTTTAAGGTGCAACTTTTATTTACAAAATAAAAATATAAAAAAGTTAAGTAGCATATACCCACAATATAAGTTTGAAGCATAGTAGGTAATGTTGATGTCCTTCTTGCTAACTACTAATGAATATTAAAAAAAATTCTAATAAAGTTTAGTACATAATATGAGTTCCTGTTCTAAGGCAATTTTAGTCATGGAGCCGGTTACCTTACAACAACGTAATTTTGTTATTCAAAGTTATTATGGGCGTTCTGTGAAAGTTCGTAAGTTGTGTGAACATCTGAGTCCGGAGAAAAAAAAAAAAAAAATCTGTCGAGGGTCTATCAAAATATCAACATACAAATTCTTCTATACGAATCAAGCACCTTGATTCGCCTACGATCCAAAGGATTAGAGCTATTGAATCACACACATCGCCATTTCACTCAATGAATTGTGGAACGAATTTCATCAAAAGTGGGATTTTCTGATGAAACGTATTTATGAATGGACAGGTATGTACGTTAGCAAATAAAATTAGGTGGAATACCCTCATATGTTTATTATGTGGTGTGGTTTGCGAGCTAGCGGTATTACTAAACCATATCCTTTCGAAGATGACGATGAATAGACAATTGAAATGATGAGATGTTGACCAGATCTTTCTTCCCAAAATTGGATGAATTGAATGTGGATGAGCTCTGGTTTCAACAAGACCGCACTACGGCACACAGTGATTTCCTTTTATGGGATTATTTTAAAAGTAAGGTCTATGTCACCTAGGGATTCAACTCCTCCAATACAGGTTAAAATTCGAACGCGCTCAGTGCCAGATATGATTCCCATCACTGTACAGTTCACGTTGACATATAGTCTCCTCTACTGAATAGTGACTTATGTACTAGTATGCAGCCGTGTTCTATGCAAGAGGACACGTTTTTCCCGTTTACCCCGACCGGTTTTGAAGGGTTTGCGTGGGATTAACGGCCCAATCACGTAGAAAACACATCGTTACGAAAGAACTAACTGCCTCGAAAGAAAACGGACTCGATTTTAAACGACGATACGGTACGAAAAAGGACAATAATTTAAGAGTATGCTCCTAAAATATTAGAACATTATACGCTCTAGGAGCTATCTAAAGACTGGAAAATATCCTCACGCAGTATAATGCGGACATTACTGCGATCCAAGAAATGCACTGAATAGGATCAGGAATGATAATAAAAAAGAAGTGAGATATATATTACAGGTGTCACAATAGGTTGCACATATTGTATTAATATGCGGATTCGTAGTGGGAAAGCGGCTAAAATTGACGGTCGTCGACCGTCATTTTCTACAACATATGTGCACATGCCCCCACCAATAAAGTTGAGGACCCTATCAAAGAGGATTTCTACGACCTCTTGGACAGAGTCTGTCTGGAGTACGATGTTAAAATCGTGCTCGGAGACTTCAATGCCAAAATTGGTAAAGAGGGCCCCTTTGGCGGAGTGGTCTGACTTTGTAGCAGCTAGCAATATGGTAATAAGTAACACAATATTCCCTCATAAGAGAATCATCACAGCAACTTGACAAGCTCGGCACCAACCGAATTGACTACGTGATGTTTGACGCAAGACACTCGTCAAACATACTATAATTATGCAAGCATTTATAGGGGCAAATCTCGACTCTGACCACTATTTAACTGAAGACCGATTCAGAGCTCGACTATCTAACGAAAGAAAGCTGCGCAAAACAAAAAAAAAAAAAAAAAAAGAAAGTACAACATTGGATCCCTGAGCACACCGAATATGGCCAGAGATTACAGAGAGCAACTGGAAGAAAGACTCTGCAATATGCCATTGCATACTACAAACTCCAACATGTGATAGCAATGCTGCACTACCATTCAGAACTCTTAGCTAAGCTTCTGAAGAAAAAGCAACAGATGAAGCATATGAAGAAGAAGTTGCAAAAAACAACCCAAACAGAGTACAGAGTTAGAAGGCAGGAGAAAAAGTTACTGCGAAAAAAGAAAAGAGGCTTTGCAGTCTTCCAGCTCAAGGATATCGAAGAGTGCAGCTAAAATCCTGACTGCAGGCTACAGCCCGTTCGGACCCACATTGAATTGTGGATGTATTTAAGCAGCATGTCCAACAGCTACTTGATGGGCATTAGAGAGTGATAGGGTATGAAGGAAACTCAATTCCAGTCAATGAAAGATAATTGGTAAGGAGCATGCACCAGATCATCTGCAAAGTGAGGGTAGACGAAAGCATGTCCGCTGACTGAACTATCAGCTCTATATGCCCCATCTTCAAGAAAGGCGATCCTATGCTTTGTAAAAACTACCGAGGCATAGCCATGCTTAACGACTCAACATGCACATGCACAGAGGGCACTAAATTTAACAAATTCATCCAGCTGCTTAGTTACTACCTAAAAAAATCATGCTCTGCAAAACTTTCATCTTACCAGTCTTGCTTTATGGAGCTCCACTCCCAAGAGTGGAGCAGATCTTGGGATTCTATGTCGAATATTTGGTCCAGTCTGCGAGGAGGACTTCAAGATTAAAAAAGCTTAACCAAACACAATTACGATACACTCTGGCAATAAGCTTCCAACTAAAATTTTCTGGACGGAATTCCGAGACATGGATCAGGTCATTCCAGATAAGTTGAAGAAAGGATGTGCTTCGATCCAAGCTAAGTAAAGATCACGTCCGCAATCCATTCAAACACCAAAAGCTGGCTCATTTGAGTGATGTTGTTAAAAAAACGAGAAGTTTATCAAATTAAGATCTACTTTTACGTGTGATCGTAAGTATATTTATCCGAAATAGAATTCGGAAGGCAGTATATCAACGGAATATAGACCTACGGCCTGACTTTCATATTTGTCAAATAAAAAATATGTCAGATTCTATTCATCGCAAGCAAATGGTTACCGTTATACATCATATCTTCTTAAGGTACCTGTTACAATAGATAAGCAACTATCTACATTCGTTGCCCTTTTAGATTTGTTCAAGGCTTTTGATACTGTTGATCACAACATACTTGTTTCTTAGCTTAACAAGCAGTCTTTGCCAACAATACGAGTACAATGCCATATTACGGCAGGTATGCCACAAGGATCAATATTTGGTCTCTTGCTCTTTTCAATTTTCATTAACGGTTTCCTTTATACCATTAAAAATTGCAACTTCCACATATTTACAGACGATGTTCATCAATATTTAAGCTTTAAGAATGACCTTATGGAGCATGCCCCGTTAAAATTCAATGACAAAGCTTAACTCTACAAAAACGAAATGTTCATTCATTTGGTATAACTCCAATCAATCTTATACCAATCTCTACTTTGGAATGCCCACATTGAATTCGTTAAAAAAAAGTTTAAAATTGGTCTTGGCTTAGCGTCTGGTTCGCAACAACTTTAATCTAATATGACGAGGAAAATACCGCAGATCCCTGCCTTAAAAATCTCTCTCAATCTCAAGGTTTCACACCAGTTCATACGAAATTGATGTTTGTCAAAGCTCAGCTCAGTCCAGTGAATGTACAGCTGAGATTTTCTGCTGGAGCGGATCAAACGCAAATATAGTGCTGCCATCAATAGTTTTATTCGTTAAATGCTCACCAGACATAGCATATGGTCGCATGAACAAGAAAAACTAAAAAAGGATATTTATGGCCTTTGCATCTTTGTAACGTTTGTTACGTTTTGTTTTTTCGCTGACGAGAAATGGTCTTTCGCAGATCTACACTTATGTTTCCATTTGTATGAGGTTCACGCAAACGACTATTTCGTTAGAATGTTTGAACACACTGCGGGCAAAGTAAGTGAAGATATCGACGTACGTTGGTTTTGAATGTTGGCAAGTTATATTAACAATGTGGGTGGCCGTGGTTCAAGTTGTAGTGGACTTGCTTCCAAATCGGAAAGTTCGGTATTTGTATACCAACTGCGCCCGAAAGACATTCATTTTTTCCAGTTAACAATACTAGTGATAATTTTAGATCGGGCGACATTATGTTGGTGTTCGAAAGTAACAATCCTTGCAATTCTATGGTTCATTCAAACGTAAGTTATCATAAACACACCTCCTGAGAATGGAGAGTTTATCAGTTTCGATGCAAGTGCCCATCATGGATAATGGTTGGATGTTTAAATAAATATACGCTACCGCTCTCATTTTAAAGCCGAAGATCAGGGTGCTTTGAAAAATAATATTTAAAACTATTGTCATAAGCAAAGGTATACAGGAGATAAAAAAAAAAAAAAAAGTAACCCTTGAAGCACACAAAGCAAACATTCACCGATCCCAAATCTACACACTTTTGTCAAATATGCATGAACCTGTCAAATTTTCCGTGGGACATCCCATCACGGACATCTGTGGACCTACCATATTTCTACAAAAACCATATCACCGGCCATTAAAAAGTGTTCCTGTTTTTAAATATTCCATGAGCTGACGTTTAACAGCAGCTTACAAGACTTTGAAAAGGGAATCGTTCTGTATGAGAGAGAAGATTTCCTCTCATTGAAGGATGTGCTGGAGAAATGTAATTTTATATCTTCTCAGAATGGAGTCCTAAAGAGTCGGGTCGATGAAAAAACTTAGGCAGTGGTTTCTCCACCGTGGAGGAAGAATGGGAGATATAACATACCATCGGGACCAGTGGATTTGTGTATGTTGAAGTGTAAAAATAGATTGATTCCATTGAATATTGAATAAAGTGTAGGCGTTGAAATGGCTATGAAGTGCGCAACAGCCAGATTGGCTTTTCGCAAGGAGCTTGCAAATGGAATGTTTTTGTAAATGAATGGATAAGGGTAAGAAGGAATTCCTTGTTTTTGACAATAACAGTCATTTCTGTGATAAGCAGAGTTATTACCAACATTCGTTACGCAAAGAATTACCTACGACAAATTTTATTTATTTTTAAAAAGAGCTTAACACTCAAGAGGGGAAGAAAGAGAAAGATGTTTGGGCTCAGTGACTATTTCGCTCCATGGGAGGCATCTAACATTTAATGGAGAGACTTATTTATAAGTGTTATTGGACTTGTTGTTAATTCTGAACCGTCCAATTTGGAAGTCAAAACACTACCACTTGGACCACCCACTCCGCCAATGTAACAGTTAAATTCTGCGAACTGCTCTTTCATCCACCACGTTCTTTTGATTTAAGCTCTAAGAACTTAGCATGTAATGAAGAGGTAATCGTTGCAACAGACGCCTATTTTTCAGAGTTGGTCAAATTGTATTACTCGGGTGGCTTAACGAAATCCAAAGCTAAACGTATCAAGTAAAACGTAGATCAGGTTAAAAGATGAAATGTAAGAACCGCGTTTTCTATATTATTGTACAGAAATATTAAAACGTTCTCATAAGCAGTGCTTTAACATACGGACCTTACACATTTTGTCAATTCAATTCATTAACCCATATGAAATTGTTGAAATTGTTTGTTATGCAACCTTACACACCTGAGTTTACGATTATTTTAAATAAGGAAAGCCCCTCACCAAAGTCACCCATTGATTATTGAAACTATTTGCTCACCTATTCGCTGGTATATCACGGTTTATTTGCAAATGAAAGTAGGCAGTGAACTCATTCTATTTCGTATATGGTAGATATCTATACAAACCATTAACGAGTCTCGATTATTCTCTGCTTAAATCCAAACAATCAAATAAAACTTAAGCAAACACAATCTGTGGATACTACAATATATAGCAAAACTTTGAGACAATCAGAAAAAAAAAAAAAAAAAAAATTTACCCACAATCACAATGTTTGCAGAGTCGTTTATTTAAAAACCACTAACACTTTTTCTAGTTTGCTGTCTCATCTATATGACATTTTATCATCATTGGATGAGTTTATTATATGTATGTAGTGGCCATGGGCAAGCAAGTGTGAACACGTGTTTTTCTTTGCCTCCTACATAATTTAATAATTTTTTTTCTCTGGTAAAAAAATGTTGTATAGATAAAAAACTTATAGCAGTTAAGTGTCAGCTGGGTGGAGATACTGCAAGGTGTAAAGGTTGAAAATAATATGGGAATTCATGATTGAGGGATTAGTCTTTCAGGGAAGAACTTGTAGTATAATGCAAACACCGATACGAATCTTATCTTGTAAAATTGGAAAATTCGTTGCTGGTTGACGATATGCAATTTCGTGCTGGCTAAAACCAGCTTGGTTGCACAGGAAAAAGTGTTGTTCATGATTCTTATGACATAAATAGCTCATAAGATGACTAATGCGTTGGAAAATGATTTCGCCTAATCGTCTTGTGATAATTGCTTATAATTCTAATTTTATTTCAAGTCCGGGTACAGCCGGCATGTCTACGTTAAACACACAACACGTTTACTTTGGACAGCTGTATAAAAAAAATTATTTGTGTGATCAAATTCGTCTACGGGCTGAGGCGAGAACTTTCAGCACAGTCACGTTAAAGGGTGTACGCCAAAAATACAACAACCGCTTACACTATCCCAAAAATAGTTTCTGACCGCGATTATATGTAAGATCAAAATGTTGAAACGAGAAGAGGAGGCAAACAACGGGAGCTGATTGATGAGTACCCGGATTAGAAGATAGGTGGCGCTACTGAGCCAAAATGTATCATCATTTTTTTTAGTCAACCTGTCAAAATTTGGTGACAATCCGACAATTATTTTTGTTCTTACACCCATTTCAAAACATCGTTTAGCATTGGTTCGCAGAGTTTCGCTGCGACCGTATGTCGGTTTTTGGTGAACCGTGGGAAAAATCCATGATCTCGAAGTGGCGGATCACCGAGTGAAAATTCGCGAGTTTGCTGAGTCAGCAGGCGTTAGTCATATCCTGCACGAGACTTTGGACATGAGAAAGCTGTCCGCGCGATGGGTGCCGCGTTAGCTCACACAGGAGAACAAGCGCAATCGTGAGACTACTTCAAAGATGTTCTTGGCTCTGTTTAATCGAAATCCGGATGAGTTTTTGAGTCGGTTCGTCGATAGGATTCATTGGTACACACCAAAGCCCAAAAAACAGTCGAAACAATCGGTTTTACCCGGTGAACGTGTTCCAAAGAAGGCGAAGTCCATGCCTTCGCCCGGAAAGTTGATGGCCACCGTTTTTTGGGACGTGCGAGGTGTGATCCACACATTTACTATTTGAAGAACGGAAAAACAATCACAGGAGCATACTACGTCAATTTATTGGGCCGACTCAAAGCCGATTTGAAGAAAAAACGACCACATTTGGCTTTTCCACCACGATAACGCACCGGCTCACACCTCCGCAGTCGCCACAGCCAAATAGGTCGAATTGCACTACGAATTGCTCTCATCCTCCGTATTCATCAGATTTTTACTCCCTGCGACTTATTTTTGTTCCCAAACCTTAAAAGATCACACGCCGGAAAGAAGTACAAGTCGAACGAGAAAGTCATCCCCGCCGCGGAGGAGTATTTTGCAGGCCAACAAAAGTCGCAGTATACGAAGGGGTTAAAAAAGTTGCAGCACCGCTAAGTGTATCGAGTTGAAAGGTGATTATATTGAAAAATAAAGTGGCAAAACCTAAAAAAGTTGCGTTGTTATTTCTAATCCGGGTATTCATTAAACAGCTGTTGTACACTGTCGTGTTAATGTAAAAGCGTTTTACATTGATGGCTCGGAATTGGGTAACGCTGCAGAGTACACATCACTCGGAGACACCATATACTACAATGTCCCTGAGAATGACAACCTACTGCAGCTTTTTCTAAGCAATGTTTTTTTTTCATATATGACGCCGCCAAGTAGGTGCGCGTATTGTCACTATTACTAAGCATCCATCTAAGTAGGTATTATATTAAGACATTGGAATACATGCGACAAGTATCGCGCAGAGCTCAAAGAAAAACGTTAGAATTATTTGGATTTCTACGTTCAACGATGACTATGACAATGAAAAAGCAGGTAAGCTTATCAGAACTAGAGTTGCAATTGTTTCGGCAATTGTCTTTCCACTATCAACTTCTACCACACAGCGGTACCAAGATGATACAACGTTTATAATTGCGAGCACCCTAAAACATTATGGACTAAGATTAATAGAAACAGATCAAACAAACTTGTGGCAATAAAACAAAGCAATATAATTTTAACCACGAGAACTACAATAGGTCATAGCCTTACAACATATTTGCAGATATTGTGACGATTCAGACGTTTGGGAAGATACGATACAATTACTCTATCACCGTATAAGAATAAGCAGACAGCGGATGATTCGTTCAGAACAATATTTCCCTTAGATCTGACGGAAATAAAAGCTCTGACATTGAAGCAAATAGTTAGGTTTTGAGACCTCACTGGATGGGCAATGAATAAGTATAGCAAACGGGGTATAAGTATAAGCTTTCTCTGTTTTCCATTCTCTTCTATTCTTTGCATCGGGTCCATATCAACTACATTCCATGGAGTGTTGAGAACTGTAGAAAATATTTTAAGCCATCTTGCTTATAACATCACATGTATATTTGATCAAAGCCGATATTGGTTTCATACGTGATTTCTCAAGTCTAACTGTTGCCTCATTTCAGTTGAATTTTTAATTCTTTAGTACAATTCATGAATAAATTTTCTTGAAGACAACTTGATTAATTTTTATTTCGAAATTTCGTAGGCCTTTTGCATTTAATTATGACAAAGCCTTTGTCTCATAGTCACTTAGTAGAGCTGAGGCTATTACGCAGTGTTCTTTTTATTTTCCGAGAGAGGACAGAGAAGGGACTGTAGTTTATGGACATAACGGTTACCTTTCTAGCCATAAACACCTTTTGCTTTATTAAAATTTAAATTTCAATTAAAAAAAAAAAAAAAAAAAAAAAAAAAAAAAATATATATATATATATAACATCGCATAATGGACTGCAGCCTAAGCAGACACAGATGGCCAGATACTACAAAGTCTACTCGAATCAATTGTTCTGGTTTGACTACATAATTAAATCGCCGATCACGTCCAGACACAAGCTACAGCTATATTTTTTTGCGTCTTGTAAGTAAACGATACAGCAGACCTAGAAACATACCATTTAAAAGGGACGGTGTTTGATGAATGATAAATAAGTAATCAACAACAAAGTTATCACTCAAGATTATACTTTTGCCTCAATTTTGTTTTTGGATAGATAATTCATAACAAAGGGTTAGCAATTCTATTGAATCAACAGGCGATACATTATTGTAATGGCTATTAGACAGAAAAAGCATGAAACCATGAAAGCCATGACCCATTTAAGTCTCCTAGTGAAATAGGGGATGAAACCTCAGAACAAAATATTTATCTTGTTTTGTTTATATTGAAATATTTAATAGAGGAGAGGCAAAGAATTAAGGCGTCTTGACAGTCAACCATGATAAGAAACCATCACAGAAATTCTTTCTCTCCTTTGTTGATGGTACAATATATAAGGGGGCTACTCGCGACTGATGTTAATGCTTACGCTCTGTCTACTTTATGTATCAACCAGATTAGCCATATTGCGATCGGCGCAATATACAGCTCCAGTACTTGGGGCACCGCACGTTCTGAGTAGCTAATATCATTCCCACCGGCAATTGTTGTAGCATGCTGAATGCAAATGTTCAAACGCCCAAGAGACTGCTTTTCTATCTGTGATCGAGTCTCCAAATTACTCGAGAAACACTATGATGCCAATTAGAAGTTCAGAAACCTGATGGCATTGTCTAAAGCAATTAGCAATCAGAGACATTGTCTAAAGCAAGAAATCAGTGACAACATCTACAACGAAACACTATTTCGCTGCATAGAAGCAGAGGCATACAAGGTGGTACTAAAAAGGATAACGAAGGATGCTCAGGAATTATATGAGCATGACAAACAGGGGAAGCATTGTCTTCTCAGAAAAAAAGAAGAAATATAATGCAGTGAACTATTCAACAAAAAGTGACGAGTGTTGCGAAGCATTCTGGAAGGAGATTTCTCGACAGCCTTCCAGAACCTATACGCCGTGTAGACAGGCTTAGGTACTACGGCCGAAATTAAAGTAAAACAAATTCCCTAACAGCAGCCCTCTAAATCAGTCCCGGAACTTTTTAAAAAACGCTTTATATGGATGGTATGAAAATTAAATCCTGCAAACGAAATAACCGGAGAAATGGAAGTTAAAGTTAGAATTTATCAAATGAATGTACTAAGTCCATTTCTTTTTAATGTAAGATCTTATATTGACGCATCGCATTGTAGAGCCTCTCGAATTTTTTTCTATTCGCCGAAGTAAGCTGTATTACAAGCAACGATAGACGTAGACATTGAACAGAATTCCTTATGACAATAAGTCGACACCTCTTTCTCATAGGAAAGGTAAATAAACTCGACAAGTGAGCATTCCATGAACTTAACCAATTTCAAAAACGACAGCGCCTAAAAGCTGGGCATCGCTTAGCTTAAGACCCTAAAGTGTAACCACCTGCGATGAAATGTGGCTAGATGATAACGAATAACCGAATTACAGCTCAAAAACCAGGAAACAAAGTGTTATGGTCACACGCTGATAGACATCGAAAGGACCAAACAGCTTTTCATTGTTTCAACCACGAGAAATAATAAATGCCGTCAGTTATTGTGAGGAAATTGACACAGTGCTTGTATCGGTCAATAGGCATTGCATATTCCTATTGGATAACAATGCCAAGCTCCGTCAAGCTCACGCTTATCGTAAAAAAAAAAACCTTTTGAGTGTTGTTTTTAAATGAGTTTAGAAGCAGTAGACAGTAAGTCCTTAACTCGTCAAATTTCGTTCAGGAGGGACGCTCGAAGTGAAGCATACCCCATTTGATGATGACGAATGAAAGGGTAATAGAATCATCATGTGATGACACTAAAGACAGCTTCTACGAGTTCTTGGACAAGAACTACGAGCATTGTTCTAGCTATGACATTAAAATTGTCCTCGGCGATTTTAATACAAAGCTAGGAAGGCATCTTTTTCTATAATTAGAGTGCGTTCAAGGGATTTGAGCACCTAATGTTTGTACACACTGGGGACGAAACAAAATTAGAAAAGGAAGAAAAGAGAGATACCGGTGTAGAATGGCCTTAAATGTTTGCAAGTTATATTGAATAGGAAAAAGAGAGCTCAGCAGAGCATTCCATAACCGATTGTACGGCTTAGAAACAGTTTACGATATTTCAGAGTACGTCCGAAAGTGGGCTTGAGGGTATACTGATGGACGTTCATAACGGGACGGGTGTTACGTTTGAATGTTTTAAGAGGCGTAATGCTACTGGCGATTTCAATGGATCACTAGTTTTAGAAATAGCGATAGCCTGGACGACAACACATCCAATAACGGATTCAGGCTAATCGACTTTGCGGCGGGGCGAAACATTGTCGTATGTAGCATCTTGATATTCATAAGGGAACTTGAAGAACTTCTGATCAGTTAACCGTCATCCAGGTTGACAACACTACGATCGACGCAAGGCACTCCTCTATTATTATGGATGTTAGAACGTTCTGACTGGCCAACATCGACTCGGACGATTATCTTTTTGTAGCCAAGGTATAGTTTCAAATATCCTGAACATCGCAAGGACAAGCTAATGGTGTGAGGAAGTTCGACCTCGGACGGCTATAATCGCAATAGAACCCCAAATACTTTTTCGATCGAATCGCCTTTAATCTCTTAAAAGATTCAGAGCCGCCAGCATAATTGCCAAAAACCTATTAGACATGACGCCTCTGACGTGCTAGGTTTCTCATTCGGCCACCACAACGACGGTTTGACAATCAGTGCTGGCAAGCACATTCAGCTAAGCAAGATACATACAAAGCGGTGCTGTTCACGGGGTTTTCGAGCAGAAGAGAAGCGCACGGTCGAGGAAATTGAAAGATGCTACTCCAGGAATGAAGTTCGGAAGTTTTACTAAAAGGAAAAAAAAAAACATACCACGGATACAAAGCCAAAAACGAACAAGGATACATAGTTGTAAAGTCGCTGGGGATTATAACGGCGATGACCAACCAAATACCGCCCTCAGGCAGATTGAACATTTAAACCTTTTTTAAGTTGGTACATCAGTTGTTGATATCACATTTAAATCTTAGCGTTATAGCTTGACTATTGCAAAAGTTACGTATCTAAGAGTACATCTATCTCTGTGTGTGTTACAATTTTAGAAAGAAATTTGCAACAACGACTTTGTATTAAATTTTGCGTAAAAAACGGATTTAATGGTGCGCGAACGTTGGAAATGTTGGAAGTGTTTCGGCAACTATTCTCTAAAGAAAACGGTCGTTTACCAGTGGCATGAGCGGTTCAAAGGTGATCGTGAGTCAATCGAATATGATGAACGCAGTGGCAGACCATCGACGTCGAAAAATCGAAAAAAATGAAAACATTGATGAAGTAAAAGAAAGGTTGGTCAGTAACCGCAAATTAACCATCAGAGAGATAGCGGAGGACTTAAACATTGCCTATGGATCCGTCCAAGACATTTTGGTTAATGATTTGGGTTTCCGTCGTATAGCAGCAAAGTTGGTGCCAAAAGACCTCAATTTCATGCAAAAAAGAGACCGTATTGACGTCGCTAAAGAGATGATTTGCGAGGCTGAGTCCGGTCCCACATTCATCAAAAGGATCATTACTGGAGACGAGACGCAATCCAGACATCAGGCAAGTGAATAGCGTTCACCAAATGAGTCGAGACCAAAAAAATACAAATCGTTTTCAGTCAAAAAAGAAGGCAATGCTCATGGTTTTCATGGATTACAATGGTGTAGTGCATCATGAATTTTTGCCAGAAGGCCAGACAGTAAACAAGGAGTATTATTTGGGCGTTATGAGACATTTGTGTGAAGCAATTGGCAGAAAAAGAGACCATGATTGTGGGCAGAAAACTCGTGGATTTTGCACCATGATAACGCGCCGTCGCACAGTGCCATCATCATTCGTTATTTTTTGACGAAAAATGCAACAAATATCATCCAACATCCAACGAATTCACCTGATTTGGCTCCCCTGTTCAATCGAGTTAAAAAACCACTACGGGGAACGCGTTTCAGCAGCCGAGAGGAAGTAATGTAAAAAACGCACGGTAATGGACATAACGAAAACCGAATATAAAAAATGTTTCGAGGATTGGAGCGCCGGCATAAGTGTGTTGCAGTCGATGGGGATTACTTTGAAGGAGACAATAAAGATTTAGATGAATAAACTTGCATTTTTAATTTTCTGAATAAATTCCGGGATCAAGGTAGTATACTTGTACAACGTTGGCAAAAGTGTATAGATTCCAAAGTGAGTGTAACAAAACGCGTTGTTTTTAGAATTACGCCCTTATGTCGAAGTCTATGCATTAAGAAACCGACAAACTTCAGGCTGAACAAATTCCTTTTACCATATTCAACGACGTTATTCTGAATATTCGGCCAAAAAATTAAGTCAAATTCCACCTAAGGTTCGAAGAAAAGTCCGTCAGAAAAACATCTGGATCACTCAAATGCAAAAAAGAGGAAACTTCTGGCCTCACTTGCGGATATTCCAAATTATAGCAGCCTGTAGAACAGTTATAAATTCGGCTTATTTAGCCAAACTAACTAGCTGTAAGGTAGCAATGCCAATATATAGATCGGATGTAGAAGAGAAGGAGCATAAGCGTTCACAACAACACAAGTTTGCCCAGCTATTGACATACGCAGTCGATACCGAAGTCTTTCTTTCCCCGACATTTGCTTTGATTGACTTACTAAAACCAACCGGAGAGCTTTAAATAACGCCTAGTTTTCTACATCGAGTATCATGGTTAACAATAAATAATACAAAATAGAATCTCTAAGCCAAATACCAAATACACAAAAATGCGTATAAAATGGGAAATCTAAAAGTTCATCAACTTACTTTCTACTGACTGTGTTTTCGAAATCTCGAACCCGGTCGAATAATGAAAGGGAAATCGAAACTTTAGTGAAGAGGTGAAGTTCTTCGCTAAACTGTGCAGGACAAAAGACAACCGACTGAATGGCCATTAAAAACTGGGACAAACTATACCTCATTGCAGTTTGAAACTCCTGTGAAATGTCGCAGACTCAATTCATAATCTGCAGTGTTGAAAAAAAAAATAAAAAAAAAAAAAAAAAAAAAAACAAAAACGAACTGCCTTCCACATTTCTTTCCGTAGAAATCCGCCGAAATAGCGATTTCTCTGTTCGGGTAACAAAATTAGGTCACTCATAAACAAATACCATAATAAAAAATTTGCTTAGCACAACCAGTTGGTATTGGGAGCATGAGGTTTTCCTAGCATTGCCTTCCATATGTTGCCCCAAATATAGCCCAAATGTGTACCCGAACCTATACAAAGATATATTCTCTTGTTGATTAGCAGCATACAAGATACATATATCTCTCTCATGCCCGAATAAAATTAAAATCGGAAAATCAACTCGCGCCCTGATAATCAACAGACAAACGTGATGTTTTTTTTTTTTTTTTGCGCAATAACGCGTTAAATGCGACTTTTAAAATATAGTTACGGTCATTGACCTAGATTTTGTATTCCGCCGCTGACTCCATCATCTATGAGGTTGCCTCCACCCCAACAACATAGAACAACGAAAAATGTGGTTAGACAACAGAGACGCGAAAACACATTCCAAACGTGTCGCTGCCACCATTCTGCAAAACGACCACTTTACCGCGCATAAGATTAGAACTAAATTTTGAGCAAAAAGTGCACCTAGCTGTGTACATAATGGGCAACAGCTACAGCGCCATAGCTAACCCTACCAACTAATGCACCCTCGGAACTTTACGATGAAAACCTGTCTGGCTACCTGCACTAGATGCACTTAAATGCTAGATACGTGTACTGTATTGAGTTAAGGTGCACTCCACCTCCGGCAGAAGCGCCACTAAAAAAAATAAAAAAAAAATAAAAATAAAAAAATCTGTACTCCACACTCTTCCCATTAAAAACCCAACGACAGTCGACGACAACGACAACCATGTCGATGTGAATTGGATCATTCCACCGCGACACTAGAGTGAATGAAACAACAACTATTCCTATCGAGTGGGCCTGGTGCTTGCTACTGCTCAGCGGAGTCTCAAGGTTCACTGCGTTCCGACAGATTTTCCGCGTACCTATCACTGCAAGCTCCTAAACGAATTAATAAACCCCCCCCTCGACCTTGTTCATTTAAATGCATTTTTAATTACAACTTCCACAAGCGCAGTTAAATTGTGAAAATTTACCATACAAAAAGCGAATCCAAAAAAGTAAAGAAAAATTTATCAATCACTTACGTTGTCCGACTGGATACATTTTTTTTTTGTGTCACAAGTCGCGTTTTTCCCTATATTTTTATGTCAGCCTTTTTTTCAATTTGTTGGGATCACTTTTTGTAGCTTTGGGTAAAAAAATTCCACTAAAGAACACTTAATTTAGGCACAGAATTATTTGGTTAAACTAATTGAATCACAAATGAGTAAAAATTATCGTGTTTTACTAGTTTTTTATTCGAAAATTGTTTCGTGTTTTTCTCTCTTCGCTAACTCTGAATTCCGTACATTATGAGAAAAAAGAATTTTTCTGTTCAGCACTTTTTCAGCTTTTAAATGGCAATGTTGAAGCGAGAGAGAGTTATGGATAAGAGTGATTGATTTGGTGTTGTCTTGCTCTGATGAGAAGTTTTTGGATGGGTGTGTGCGTTTTGTTATTGTAGTTTGGCGTGTGCGGACAAGTGTTTGTGGGGATGTGTGCGCCGATTAGGGTAGACAACATCCAGAAACAAATTTAGTGCTGGAAAATTTATTTAAAATGGCGGGTCGGGTTCATCGAAGTGATGCCAAGTCGAGGAAGGCAAATTGGATTAAATAAATACAGACATTCTTTTTTCTATTTTGTAGTGTTGAGTTAGGGGTAAAAAGTATCTGATATTTTTCTGTTTACTTGACTTTTTAAGTATCATAACTTTAAAAAAGTAGATTGCATTTTTTTTTCTGTTCAACAGTTGACAAATCAAATGATTTCTGAAAAGATTAGGTATATTTCATCGATTTAATTGTCTATGCCGAAATATGCATCGCTTGCTTTCGATGTGGAAATATTTACGAGGAATCTTAAGCACAACAACCTTTTTTTTCGAGCCGAAAAAAACTATGGCGCTTTCGAAGTGTAAATGAGCAGTAAGAAATGGGATTCGCTACTAAAGAGGTTTTTTTGGAACTAAACGGCCATCCCAACAAGCAAAAACCATTGGTTATTTGGTGGAACAACTTTTTAACCCTGCTACTACATTCTTTACTACAAAGAATGCACTGATGAATCTTCCCGACACTTAGTCAATTAAAAAAAAAAAAAAAAAAATAATAATAATAATAAATAAGTTAAAAAAAAAAAAAATAGATAAATATGCACACGTTAAACAGAGCCAAACTACAAAAGTTTCACCGACTCAATTAACATTTTCTAAATTCACTCGAAATAATTTATGAGAACTTTTAAGTAGATTTAAAATCTCTTTGATGTAAATAATAGTCATTTACATATGTGTATAGCCACCCAAAAACGTGTGGGCAAAAATAAGTCGTATGCCAAATACGAGTCGCAATTGCGGGAACGAAAATTACAAACAAACTTTCACATTTCCTCTGCTAATGTCCAGCACTAGCGCGAACCAGACTCCGTACACTAACTCAAATATTCCTCGACAACCTTAATGACATCTCGAGTAAGGGAATACGAGATCTAATCCGTTTTCTCAACTCCATAGGCTGGATCTACACACCGACTGTTTCACATTCTCAAAAACACACGGTATCCACCAAGTCACACGAGTCGTGGTAACAAACAGCCACATTCGAGTGTTACCTGGTTTCATGTTAAACCGCCACCTTTATCTACCTACCTAGACCGGATATGAATCTAAAATGTTCGAGCATGAACAAATAAAAACCAACAGCCAGAATTGAATGTCCTCATATGAATACGTAAAAAGAGAGTAAATTTGAAGAAGCACAGTAAAACTACTACGAACTGCAATACTTTGCACGCAAAGTTCGTTTTTTTTTCTTACACAGGGTGTATAATGTGTCGAAAAAGAAAAGGGAGATACCTTGACACATTTCGCAGTAGTCACGTGAATTCTTTTGTTCAAGTCATCCAATGTTGTTATTTCTGATGAGTAAACAATGTTATTCATCAGTCTTCATAAATAAAAACCCATTGGGGTCAAGTCCGGAGACATTAGGGCTCACGGAATGGGTCCATCACGAAGTCTTATCCACGAATTTGCATATACGCTATCTAACCACTCTCTTATTGAATGGCCATAGTGTGCGGCGGCGACAGCCTATTGGTACACATTCGCTGTTCTTTGTTGCAGTATTGTTAGTTCTAATGCTTTGATAACATTTCAGGTTTTCGAATTACGCCTTAGAGAAAGCCGTTCTATAAGCTTAAAACCCAACATGCCTGATCACACATTAACGTGGAACTTCTGCCGAAAAGCAGAAGGTATGTAAATGGTGGAAATTTGTGATTCCATTACTGGTGACTTGAAGCTCATTCGCAAAATAAAGTTGCCTTCCGGAAAATGTCTTCTCACAATGGAATTGCTTAATTCCAAACGCTTCTCTGAGTCCCCGGGTTGTAGATCCTGTACTCGTATATTATGAAATGCATGCATGCCTTTTGAATGTAGGATTCTCCGGATACAAGATTAAAATATTTGCTTAGTTGTCTAAGACCGGTATTTGTTTGGTTTCTGACGTAATGCAAAACGTCTACGTAGCTGCGAGCACTTTCTAATAAAGCAGGATGTGAGTTTCTGGACAATATCGCCTTATTCCTGTTTCTCTCAACCAGGAAAATGTGCCGCCAGATATTCCAATCTCGTTCATTGATCACTACCGTCGCAGACCATAGCCTGCATGTTCTTGTATTGAAAAGTCCGTCATCGAAAATAATATGAATTAAATGGCAACACATAGGTTAAAAACTACAAACTGGTTGTGCAATTAATTTGAATTCTTTATATGTTATTTCATAAGATATCTGCTTATTTCTTTTTTTCAAAAAAAATGGACCTGCATTTTTTCCTTTTGACTTGAAAAAAAAATGGACGTTATCTACCCGAGGTGGTGATAGGTGATGGGAAGCTTTTTAAAAAAAAAATGTTTTCGGATTTACATCCTGCAACAATAAACTTAATTTATGGGAAAAAAATAAAGAGCAACTGTTAACTAGTTAATTTTATAGTGCTGTTACAAAAAAAAAAAAAAAAAAAAAATATCCCATTTTTGAGTTTTATAGTTTGAAGAAGTTGGATAGTATCTTGAAAACAACTGACTTGAGATAAAAAGATCTGACTCTAGTATTTTTTTTTTTGTTGTAAATATAAAAATAAAAAAATGGGGCCTAATTTTTGATGAGTCAAAATTGTGCTTTTTTTTTAAACCACTTTTGATCTTCAATGTGTTACCACACATGAATAAATTTAAAAGATGTTATTTTAAATAGGATTCAAAACAGGCCAGAATAAGGCTTTGTTTAAAAACTTTGCATTTCGGAGGTGATGCAATTCTGACTTCCCCTCTTCCAATAAGGATTTTTTTTCTCAAAATATATCAAGGCATCTATCGTTGCAACCCTCAACACATTTTCCGAAACACACTGTATAATAATTTCTACACAGCAATATAAAGGAAAAGGCGCATAATTTCGAAGTTTTCTTTGAAAATAAAACAATACAGAAAATAAAATATAAAAGAAATAAATGAGGAAGAATTACTTAAAACAATATTAACTGACTATGAACCGTAATTTTCTTTATTTTTTTCTCATGGCACGACTTTTTCGCTTTTCTCATCTCCTCTTTCTCACGTTCCTCTGCTGCAGCTAACTTCACTTGGACGAAATCGACAGGCACAAGAAAATGTCAATTTTTTTTTCTTTACGCATGTCAGAATTGCGCGAGTTTAGAAAGGAACAAAAAAAAAAATTTTTTAAATCTTTAATAAATTGCATACACATAAAAATGTCCATTTACTACAGCGGAGCATTACGTCGTTCCGGGGGAGTTGTATCTGCTGTTGCCAAACAACTTAAAAGTGTTAACCTCAAGGCAGTGAAGCGTGTTACAGTGTTATTCAATCCTTTCAATGAGAATGTCAAATCCACCAGGTAAGAGCCTCCTTAGCATTCAATCATTTCCCAGTTTATTCATGCTTTCTACTCATGCAAGCGGGACAAAATTATTCTATGGGGAGAATGATCTATTTTTAGGGTAGGATGAGGGAATATCTTGCGCAAGCGCCTACACAAAATTACATCGCAATTGAACATAAAATAGATACGAGAAAAAAGAAAAGAAAAATGCAAACCATACTCCAAGTGAAAGGAACTAAGGGAAGTTTTCGAATAAGTTAGAACAAGTGATTTTTGTCTACTCACCATACACCTTGCTGATAATACTAACTGCACTGTTGATCTGAATAGTTGCGCCAATATCTGGATACGAAGGTAGAGAGTGGAGCTGAGCTGGCCCCCCAGGAGCCAGCTCACGCTCCGTTGACATTTTCGTCGGTGTGGGCGTCAGTTTGACGGCTGTTTTGCTTTCCTCTCAATTACAACTAATTGATAATTGAAAATCTGCAATGAAACATTGAATAATAGCAACTTTAATACATTTTTTTTTCTCCAGAGAATTCCTTGTGCATTTGACGTCGCCGAAAATCACAAAGACCAACCCCAATTGCATACTGAAGGCAGAAGTTCTTTGCGATTTACAGCCATCAGAGGTTAGATTCTCTCTAATTGATTCAGCAAAGGGTTAGTATTCATATTCTGTGTTCCACTAAAGTGCCTTTAATCTATTAAATATCTTTCAGAGCAATCGAAACTGAAAGAAATTCGATTCTTAAGTGACAACCTCACTACTCTAGAACTACTTCAGCTGCTGAACAAACACATTTCGACACTTGCTCCCGTAGACGAAATCATATCATCGCCATTGCAAACAAAATCTGCGAAACAACAAGCAGGTGGTAGTAGAAAAGTCACAAAGAAAAAATAGGGCTTACGGTGCAACAACAAAAATGACAAAGCCACGGGGAACTCTTGCGGTTATTGAGCAGATCTATCATGATATTCCAGCCTTTACGGATGTTTTCACCGAGGAGTCGTTCTATTTTTTTGCTTTTTGTTTTGTTTGCGCAACTATCATTGTTGCATTTGTTCTATCTAGATTTATAACCATAAAACCTGTAGATTTTTAAGTTAGGAATGCTTTTGAAGCGAACTAAGATGGGCGAACTTCGTAATAAATAGAACACAAATGTTAAAATGAAGAGATGGTTTAATTTTTGATTTTTTTCATTTCATTCATTTCATATTGGTGATACTTAGATTTAACACAATTATAAGAAATATTCATGAAAGTGTTAAATGTTTAGAGAGGTAGTGTTCAAAGAAAGGTAGTATAATAGGAAAAAGAATTAAATGTGAGGGGAAGAAGAAAAATCCGATGCATTGAGTTTCTGAAATGTGAAATTAGAGACAACACATTTAGATATCTATTACATGTAAGGGACAATGTGCAGCGAGATAACTTCCTTATTTGAAAAGAGTCCACTGAGGCTGATGGGAGTCCTAGGCGACTGTGCGTGGTAACAAGACCAGATAGAGAAAGTCCTAACATTTTGTAAACTTGTGTTTAAGTCGTAATCATACGTTGGAGTAACGAGCAGCGTGCGTTTGGCTTTAAGGCCTATTTTTCCAACGGCCTTTCGATTGTTTCAACTCAGTGCGTCTTCCGAAATCGCTTCAATATTTCGCCATTGGGTCCTGTCCCGGACTGGAAATCAATTCTTTATTATCGGCCCATGGCTGTTCGAGGAAAATAAGTAGACTGTCACAGTCAAATTCGGCCGTTATATGCACATTTTTTGCCACGACTTTATATAATGGACTTAGGGGATATATGGTTTCAGCATGACGGAACAACGGACCATATTTTAAAGGCATCGATGGCTGTGCTGCGAGTGCAATTCCCAAGGCACCTCTTGACTTCTATTTGTGGGGGTATTTGAATTTTCGTTTCTATACCAATCATCCACAGACTCTCGTCGACCTGAAAAGAAATATTCAGAAAGGAATGGCTAACATATCCTTCAATATGATGGGAAAAACAGATACAATTCGATACAACTAGTGTATCGACAATGGAGTGCTTTACCTATCGGATATGATTTTTAAAACGATGTAAACTTTTATTTTTAACTTTTTAATAAAAAATATTTAAAAATACATCTTTAATACTTTATTTTATTGATATGAGTGAAAGCGGTTAATTGGCTATTAATAGCGTATTCAAGACTTGTTGCAACCTCGCCAAAGCATATTTTCCTAGGTTCAAGCCACAAATCTGACATGATTAAGTTTTCTTATTTTTAGTTGAATATCAGAACTACTTGCTATTTAAAAGGTTAAGTAATAAGCCGTTTGTAACTGACCACGTATAAATTTGTTTTAGGTCCTCTTTTAGAATAATTACTAGGAATTGTTTTAATTCATGAATCTGTACATCATATGCGTAAAGATCTACAGAGCTATGTTTGCATATTTATCGCAAGTCATTTATAAATAGGCAGAACAAAATTGGATGTGGTAAGCCTTGACTAAGGGGCTTGAGCGCTGACTGATAGTTACCACATACTATCTTTTGAAACCATTCAAGATATAGTTTGTTATCTGATTTGATTAGAGGGATAACATTATTAATTTTTCACAATTTGGAAAAAGTAAGGCTAGTGATAAAATGATTTATGATATATGTTAAATGATAAGTGGTAAAATTAATTCAATCGGTATTCCATTATAGAGTTAGGTTTGAGTTCAGTTGTTTTAACAGTTATGCCTCGAACGGTGTCCTTTTGAACATTCGTTATGGACATAATTTCAATTTAATTGCAATTTTATTCATTACTTTCCTTAACGAGATATGTTAAATAACTTAGTTACTATTCTACGGATATATATTAAGAAATTCGCATATAAGAAAAACAATGCTTATAATGAACGCATGTGTAAACATCGTGTCTTTTAAATAATCACTCTATATAAAAAAGACCTCATACAAGAAAAACGCTTATAAGAAAAACTCGCTTTTTTTTTTAAGAAAATCAGACTCATAAAAGAAAGTTATATTTTTAAAAGATTAAATTAAACGACATTAGAACCCAACAATTGTGACTCACAGTAGACGATGCGAACATACCTTTTACGAAAATGACAATGACAACTATACGTAGAATAACAATGACAATGGCTTTAACAAAAATCTACAGGCATCAATTCGTGTTGGGTTTGTGTTTCATCCTGTTTTATTGTTTTAAAATGAATAATAGGAACACATTGTTGCTTAAAACCAAAATTAATAGTCTAGAAAATTTAAAAGCAGGAAAATCGAGAAAATATGTTGCAAGAGACTATGAATTTTCTGTGAGTACTTGATAGTGAGTGCAAAATAGTAAAACAATCAGGAAAAATTGAATCTAAGAAGTTCAGCTGGTAAAATTTAAATAAGAACAAGGGAAACAAAACCACAACACGAGTTTTGAAATTTAAGTAATGAGTAAATGGTTTGGAAAAATGTCGGAAAATAATGCGAAACTCCCTGCCCCTATTTTGCTTGAGAAAGTCCAACCATTTGCAATTGGGACTCACTGACTATCAATAAAGGCTGGCTTCATCGCGGGAAGAAAAGTAAAAATATTGTTAAAGCAGCATAGAATTTCAAAGATTTTGTTCTCCCAGATTTGCTGAACAAATATAATCTTGAAGATGTATACAACGGAGATAAAACTCGATTGTTACACAAATCGTTACCCGATAGCACATGTGTTTCCGGAAACCAAAATATGAGTGGTCAAAAACACTATAGTGCAACTGAGACAGATAAATATGTATTTTCAATTGGAAAATATAAACCTTACACATCAAATCCGAAGTCTTGGAAACATTTGACTGAAATCATCAGCGAGTTGGATAATAAAATTGCAAAAGAAAATATTGCTGTTAGTTTACAATGCTTCGTGCGTTATAATGATAAAAAACAATGCCCTTCCTGTGAGTCAACACTTGCCGTTTTTCTTCCACTGCCTGCTTTAAAGTATCAAGCTGTAAGCAATATTTAACGCTCAACATGACCTTTTCGGAATAGAAATCTTGTTTATCAACCAATTGTGGTATTTCGCAGCGCGAAATGTTGTTATAAACCACTTATTTTTCGTCTCCTGTAACCAATCTTTTTAGGAAAGCCTCAAGCGAATTCCATCTCAACAAAAACTCATAGACGATTAGGCGATCCATGATTCTTTCATTGAGTCCGTGACATTCCAAGCCTTTTCAGACTCTGCGAAACGGTTGTATGAGCAATGTTAAACTGCTGTGAGATCTCTCGTGTCGTGAATGTCCAGAGCGAATAGCATCAGCAAGGTCTGTATTTTCTGAACGAAAGCGTGTAAACCAACGCCGACAAATGTTAGCGCTCATAGCAGAATCTGCACACATGCTGCAAAACTTCCGTTGCGACTCTGTCGCTTTGACATCTTTTTTAAAGAAAGTATACAACGGTATACACAGAGATTTTCTGAAACGATAAACACTACTTCCAAGAAAAACATCGCAGAACCATAGTTAGGAAACAAGTCGTTGCTATTGAAGGTAATTGCGTTCGTAATTTTTTAAAAAAGACAACTGTGTTGAAGGCATGCCACATAGGCAAGAAATCCTGGTGGCTTGTAACACCTCAAACAATAAAAAGTTGCTTTAAAAAAAAAAAACAGATATCTTCAAAGATGATGTCATAAATGCGATGATCTCATTTAAGAATGACAACAAAAAAAAAACGGTGATTATTTTAGATACTTAGAAAATGAATGTTTCGGGGAGATTGATGAAAGGCTGTTAGTAAGCGTAGAAATACAATAAAAGAAGAAAATGAGGAGGAGGATGAGGTGGAGTTCGAGCCGGCTTTAACATCCTTACCAGTGTCAACGTGGTCAGAAGTTGTGCACGTTATTTGGACAACGATGATAGCATACTAAGGAGTGCAATCGAAAAAATTTACCAACTCTCATTTCGAATTTACCTCCAAAAATTACAGAAAAATCAATCAAATGCTTCTTTTTTGTAATAATAGGAATGCTTCCATTATTTATAAATTTTATGTCATTTCTGTTTTGTAGTTAAGATAATCAACATGGAGTCTGAATTGGATGTAAGAGAAAATATTGTTAAGTGTCACCTAGCACACCCAGAGTGGACAGATATAAAAATCGCAAAGGCACGTAAAGTTAATAGGAAAACAGTTGCTACTGCTATTAAGAATTATAAAGATAACCTGTCAGCAGTTGACAGAGAAGAGGGGTCTGGTCGGAAAACCGGTTTTATGAGCCACACTAATATTTTGAGCCTTCTTGAAAAAAAAAAAATCCAAAAATTTCTGAACGTAATTTAGCAAAAAAAAGCTGAATGTTCAAATTTTTTAGTTCATAAAGTGAAGAGAACTGCGGGCTTGAAAACATATAAAGTCCAAAAAGTTCCAGATCGGAACGCAAAAAAAAAAATGTGGATGCGAAAAAACAGGCAAAACTTTTGCAATCAAATTTTTTGACCAGATTTTCATGCATTATAATGGACGATGAATATTATGTTTTTGCTGATTTCAACCATCTTCCGGGGCAGGCATTCTATATCGCCAAAGGTAGATGAAATGTTGAAGCAAAGTTTCGAACCCAACCTAAAGCGGAATTTCCAAAAAAGTTCCTTGTTTGGAAAGCAATTTGTTCTTGCGGGCTCAGAAGCCAAACTTTCATCACGACTGGCTCAATAAATGTCGAAATTTATGTAAATGAGTACTGCAGAAGCGCTTAAGGCCTTTTTACAACAATCATCGAGAACTCCCCTTATTTTGGCCTGATCTTGCGTCATGTCACTATGGAAAGAGAGCGATGAATTGGTATGAGATAAACAGCGTTACATTGGTGCCCAGAGAGGTCAATCCCCCGAATTCGCCAGAACTTAGGAGAATTGAAAGATATTAGGCCCTGGTTAAAAAAGAGTGAAGGGCCACCAAAAAAGTTGTTAACATCCGGGAAGAATTCAAAAAATGTTGGAAAAATAGCTCTTAAAGGTGATGAGACCATTAAAACAATGATCGAAGGTGTTCCTGAAAAAATTAAAAAATTTGTTAAAAATAAAGATTAATTTTTTTTTGTTATTTTTCACAGATTTGGAGATATTTCATGTCTCACACTTTCAATTTTTAAAATTTTTTTAGTTCTATTTTTACCGTATTTTTTGTTAATTTTCGGTGGGTAAATTTTTTCGATGGCACCCTTATGTAAAATATTGAAAAAATTATTTTTAGAAATTGCAACAAGAAATTGTTTCAGAAAACAATTCGGGATTACTTCAAGAAGTTGGATTTTTTACTTACATACATATGATCTAACAATGCCATTTCATTTTGTTTTCTTTTTCACTTTTTTATTAATGTGACGTGAACTGAATTAATGTGATATCAACTTTAATATAAATTTTTAGAACGAAAGAATGCTTTGATTTGTTTATTTATTTATTTTTTCAAATATCGGTAAACTTTTTTCTAGACTTCGCTCTATATGTATGTTGTTTTATTGTACCAGTATGACCATATCTGTACTCGTGGTCTTTACGAGTATATGCTACGAGTATATGCTCCTACTCAGAACTAAAGGAAATGAAAGCAAAAATACCTCAGGGTAATGTGCTTGGTCCAATTCTGATTTAGAACATAGGAGAATATTAATGCCCGAAAGTCTAGACAGTATAAAAATGAGTTTTTAAGGTCTCGATGTGGAAATCGTGTACTCGTGAAGTACAAGAACGTGAAGTACATCAGTGGCTAGCGGAAGCCACAGTTAATTAAAATTAGGCAAACTAAATCAATCGCGGTGGATCGGCTTATTAAAAGGGTTTTTTTAACAGCTGTAGACCTTTAATTCTTGAACAAAAATGACTAGAATTAAGTCGTCGATTTAAAACCTTATCCTTCGAGTCAGAAAAATCTTGGAAGAGTATCCGGATACACAGTCCGTAGCTCTAAGGCTATAACTTGGAATACTTTTAGAAACACTCTTTTAAATAAATTGAATATTCCGTCTAGGCAAAAAGTTTCGACCTTCAGGCATTCGAGCGAACGCTTGATTCCAACCCGGATCAAAGCTTAAATCGACATCATGCGCCTGATATGGGCTTTTAACTTCATAGAGAAAGGTGTTGTTTTTCCAAAGAGCGTTTCTGTAAGCTGTTCGATCAAGGGTATGACCCAAATAGGAAAGCGGGTAATCTCTGGGAGCAAAACTTAAAAAAATTGCTTACACGAATCGCTCTAAAGATAATCTATCTCGCGGCTGAATGAATTTTCATGATGGCTGGCACACGTTTCTTACACCTTAACACACACAAACGGATCTGGAAATCACTTAATCCAAAAATCGTCAACCGGATTAATTACATCGATCTATGCAGAATGTTCTAGTATTCTGGACCCATAAAAGTTTCCAGGTGCCAACATGACTTCAGATCAATACCTTATTGTAGACAAGGTGGGAATACTAGCATTTGGCTATAATTGCTAGAGACTGTATTTTTGAATGGAGTTTCCTTTAACCCTTCGAGAAGTCCTATGCTACCACAATATTACGAGCGCAAAACCATTGGTGATATTGTCAGGAAGCCATTAGATGTGCTATGTTTCACCTGACAAACACAACAAAACAGCTGGTTTAACAAAGAATGCCCAAAAGCGTAAGAAGCGAATAAAGAGCCATAAAAGGCGGTACTACGAATGTTAAAAGAATTTACCAAGGACAAAAACATGGAACAGAACAATGCAGAGATAAGTATGGGAACGATATAGTGGAGACATAGTTCTGAAAACTTAAAAGGATTACTTTTGCAGACTATTTCGTGTCAGGCAAAATGAACCATTTATGAAATGTGTTCTAACTAAGGATCAATAAGGCTGCAGAAGCAAAAAGATTACTAGCCGAATAAATTAAAGAAGGGGACATTGAGTTAATAATGAGCATAACGAATGCATATGAGTGCATACGGCGCATTCAGAATGCTGGAATATTAGCATTTCACCACAGAGTAGCTTTGAACCCATACCTGAAAGAAAGACCTCGCTTAAGTGGAAATGACCTCAGCTAACTTGGTATGCGCAACCACCTCAAATGGAGAGAGTTGTTGGTTGAGGTTCAGATCCACTCCAAACCGAAGCGTCATCTAAATTAAAGTAAATTAAGTCTATAAAACATGATCAGGGAGCAATTGAAAGCCCAATCCATTAAACTTCGGCATGGCAACTACACACGTGTGCATCCAAGCATTGTCGTGATAGAAAAGCACTTTTTTCTTGGGCCGTTTTCAAATCGTCGTTGAACCAGTCTAATAAGTTGGGATAATATACGCGGTTGCTTATTGGCAATATGGTTATGCTGTGTGCATCCCAACAAATTATACCCATTACAGACTCGGCCTGGAGTTCTTAGGCGGCGATTCGTCCGAACTAATCCACCGTTTCGACTACGGTTTTGTCGCCGTGTGATGAGTTCATGTTACGTCTACGTCTACAGTTATGGAACGCGGCAGATTTATCTGGATTTTGGTTTAACAACAACAACAGAATAGTTTCAACAGAATACAGAATATAGTACAATGGTTGTCACACACAAACTTAGAGTAAAGGGCACAGCTTGTTCAAAATTGGGCAGTGGTCTATTGGCAGATGGCAGGAACAGTGTTACTTTTGAAGGTTACATGTTACGGCAGGTAATTCAATAATTGATCCACACTCGTATCACACAAAGGTAATGATATTTTTAGTCGACAAGTGCAACATTTACTGGGTTCCTAGAACAACATGTCCCATACCAGCAGTATTAGTCTCAACTCTGATCATCACTGGAATTACTAATTCAGTTAGATTTGTCATTTAGCTATGCAAATCTGATTTTGTTAATTCTGCTAAGTTATTGTTAATTTGACTTTCGAAACAAAATAAAATTAAAATACTCTAGAACTGGAATATTCCTATTTCGATGCTGACAGTTCTCGTAGATAAAATTTACATATGGATGTTTAGCAATTCCGATCAGGCCGATTATATAATTCACCACGAGATTGAGGCAACAGATAATCGCATTTTACATAATCCCTTTCGTTTCGCCTGAATGATTTTTTTTTCCCAAATTAGCAACACAAAATTCGAGTTTATCCAGGATACATTTCCTTTTCTCTCATTTTCGCCTTGGTTATTTTTTTTTTTATTTATTTATTTTTTTTTTTCCGAGAATAATGGCATCGTATTCAGATGCAGATACATATGTACGTATACTTCTCTTCCTATGTAAATACTCTGTAAGTTTTAACGACCTTTAAGTGGGTCGCAGTGATCGTGCAGTTTTGCATTTAAACATGTGTACTGGGAAAATATTTAAGTTCCGCAGCAACGTTGTGGTGTTGTGAGTCAATCATTGTGGCAATTCAGTTTGAATCGGTTAACGATAAATTTCACATTATTCCCGTTATACACATGTCCAGTATTCAGCGTGTACTCGCAAAAAATTAATTTTTTTTTTTTTTTTTTGGCTTTTGAACGTAGCTCTGCCCTCGCTTCAGGGTGAACGATGACGACGACGAGGATCCGGGTATAAGAGAGATCATCACAACCAGTTGTGAAATTAAGCATCCGAAGGCAAAGAATGGAAATACTTATAATATGCAAAAGAAGAGAATGAGAACAAGTAAATATTTTCTTAACTTTTCCCTTGGCAAGATGAAAGCAACATGAGAGGCACATACATATGTATGTACGTTTGCGGTTGCTTAAATATTATTCAAAAGAAATAATATATTTTTACGTGTGTGAATATGTATAATTAGTGGATTTTAAGTTACTTTGGAGAGAGTAGCAGCTGACCGGGATCCTGTGTCCTACATGTTGTGTTTCATATCGATAGTCCTCAAAGTAAATTAAAATTTTATAAATTAATGCTGGAGAACTACCTACAAGGTTTCCTTTTATTTCATTGTTGGATATAAGAGATACATAGAGGTACGTATATCTAGGGCGACCCACTTTCAGATCAGCTTTAGTAATTGGATTATATTTAAGAGCATGTTTTCTAATAAAAGCATCTTGGCGCCTTCTATTTAACATGGCAATATCCACGAATTCTTCTTCCAATTAGCTAAAAAGAACCTAATTATACATAGATTCGATAATAAAATCTTTAAGTTGATACAAAGATGTCTATCAATAAAGGATTGTAGGTTGCACATGATGCTTGGGGTAGCTTTCCATGTTCTGATGCTGTACACATTGGTTCTCCAGATTTGTGATACTATTTCAACCGCAGCTTTTGCTTTACCGGCTTTGCTGCCTATATCTAGCTTGTTGACACTAGGTTGTATCGTCAGCAAAGACGGTATTTTCTAGGCAGATATCACATACGATTATGCACTTACACCACCTGCTACCAATCGTTGTTATGGGTGGATGACGCAGAGGCTAAGAGCTCCTGTTTTTGCTCGGTTTTAATCAAGTTCTCCTATTTTTTGTTCGATTCGCCTTCCAAATCAAATATCTTAGATCTAGGATCCAGGTTAACTGTTTTAGGAGAGTTGTCATTGTTCATTAGATACGATACCCCGGTTTTCGTCTATAACTTAAAATAGCTGTCTGTTCATACCCAGATCTACTTTGATTTGGTTTTAAGTCAACATTTTGTAAGACAAGTGAGCAGTGGGAGGTATCTTCTGTTCAAGATAGACAATTTTCAGTCTCTTAATTCGCAGGATGTTTCTATGCTCGATACGGGATAGTCCAGATCGAAAGTCTTGTTATTCCTGGCCGAACGAAAAGTCTTGCTTTTCCTCAATTGTTGACTGTTGATTTTTTATTTTGGTAAAATATAAAAACTCTTCAAAAAAAAAAAAAAGCCGGGCAAACAAGAAGCAGAACACCAGTATTTGAACGAAAATTGATAAGGGCATGCAAAACAATTTGCTTCATCAAATGAATTAAAAGCTAAACATAGAAAAGCATTTGTGAAATGAAATAAGCATTGGAAAGATGTCTTGTGATCCTAGAAAACTACATTAAAAAAACCTGAGTCAAAGAGTCCGGCCTATTCCGAGCTCTTGCGCAGCCATCTGTACACTTGGGGCATTCCTTCCAAAGGTGCGCCGCCGCCAACATCCAGTTGAAGTAGAAGTATCCTAGTGCGAACACTCTCCCTTTCTCGTCTGTAACCACCAATAACATCACGCAGGAGTTGAGTAGCCTCCCTTCAGTAAAAGGTACTTGGTTACCAGGCTTCACCTCGTGTGGGTGAATGGGCAGACGCTTAAGTGGCAACGCATATGTCTTCACAATGATATCTTAACTGAAATCTAATCCGGACAAGTATCATTATCAGACATTGATTTGCTCAGATAAAGTGAATTTTTTAAAGATTGTGGGTTTGAGTAGGCCATTTTGCAAAGACCAGTCTTCGAAGAAAAAAAAACTGATTTGGATTTTTCCTCTTTTTAAGACCCCAAAGATGCTTAACAGGGTCGAGGATTGGTGGCTGCGTCTGCCAGTTCATAACGTTTACGTTATTTTCTTCGCATCGGAATTTCACAAATTTTGGACAGTGCTTAGGGTCGTTATCTTCCTGATGCCAACATGACGTTCTGCATTATTTCTCGGTATAATACCGCATTCATGGTTTTCTTTTAATCGACAACAAAATCATGAAAAACAACCCCAGGTGATTTTTAAAGGATTTAGTTCCTCGCTCTTTGGACATCTCACATACATTTTGTCCAAAAAACAAACAGTTCAGAGACAACCAACACCTCGGATACGGACGGATACAATGTTGAATACCCTAGAAACGAATTTGGGTTTGTATATGGAATGTGAGAACCAGTCTATGGACTGGTATAAAGCAAATACTACTGAAATTCAAATTGTGACTACTAAAGTGTGATTCATCGTGAAGCTTGATTTATAATGTAAAATAAAACACATAAATTTGAAAGTGAACTTAAAATTTTTGTTATCGGTTGAAAGAACAATTCATGGCAATTACTTTTTAAAAATAATATGTAAATGTTGGCCACGACTACGTCTGAGGTGGTCCATTCGGAATGTCCAATTTTGGGCGACTCGTTCGGGTATAGCGACTGGTATCTCGCGGATAACACGAGTAATGTTTGCTTCCAAAGCGTCAATCGTCAATGGCTTGTTTCTGAAGACCTGAGACTTTACATATCCCCAGAAAAAATAGTCCAAAGGTGTAATATCACACGATCTAGACGGCCAATTTACCGTAGCAAAACGTGAAATTAAGTGCTCATCGAAATGATTTCTCAACAAGTCCATTGTTTCACGCGCTGTATGGCTTGTAGCGCCGTCTTGTTGAAACCAGAGCTCACTGAGACCATGTGCTTGAATTCCAGGAAGCACATACATAGTCCGTTAACATGGCACAATAACGGTTACCATTGACGGTAGCATTCTTATTTGCCTATATTTGATTTTTGAAGAAATATGGACCAATGATTCCACCAGCCCATAAACCACACCATACCGTTGTTTTTAATGAATGTAATGGTAGCTCTTGGTACTCTTCGGGTTTCATTGAGTTTTTCCAGAGCCCATTCACTGAAAATATAACGCAAATTCAGGTTGCTTGGCTTCTATTCTTGCACAAGTTGGATTTTGTACGCTTTACGGCCGGAATCCTCACGTAAAATACGCCAAGTTGTCGAAAACGCCAAACCAAGCTGCTGAGAACGACGACGAATCAATTCGTCACGGTCTTCGCGTACACTCTCAGCTACAGCTACACTACGTGCTGGATGTGGTCTAATCGGTCAAGTATCATCCACTAATGTAAGCTCAAATTTGCGAATGGTATTGGCAATAGTGGTTTCAGTAGGTCGATTATCCGCACCGTATGTTCCTCGATTCGTACGAAAAACATTTCTCACAGAACGCTGATTTTCGTAATACAGCTGAACAATTTGGAGGGCTTAAGGCTTAATTCAGTAATATATGTACATAACTTTGACTCGCATTCATGTCTCTACAGAGGATAAGGACGACATCATCAAAGACGAATTCTATGACCTCTTAGACTGACTATTTTGACGAAAGCGGATAAAAAAGCATAAAATAGAGGACAAGGTTGAACCACGAATGGTACAGGCCGTACAGCGGTATCGGTTTAGTTAAGGATCCACAGATAAAATGGTTGAAATGGCTGGGCCAATTTGAGGCAATGGACGCCGCAGTTCCGGCACAAAGAGTCTTTGCGTCTAACCGTAATGGATGGGGGTATTTAAGGTGGCGCATGCAAGTGAAAGATGACCGAAACTAACTTGAAGTGCGGCACTAAGAGAAGCTTGTTGTTTAAAAATCACACTCACTCCAGGCAGTAGTACTACCTAAATAGGTAGCATCAACCCATTAACTTTGCTAAGATATATGATCACGGTCCTTAGCTCGGGATTTTGTTCCAACACTCACCAGATTCTGGCCACTGAATCTGGCGAGGTTGCATTTTTAGAAATCCCCGAAGTATAAAGCACAACTCTTTCTTTTTCTCCGTAACAAATTGATCCATATTCTGTTGACAGGTGACTAATTGGTAAAACTCATATGAGATTGTTGAATAACGTCAGTTTGGTGTTATACAAGAGAAGAATGATAGCCTTGGCTATAAAACAAGCATTTCTGTTGGACAAAATTCAGTAAGTGCTGATCGATTTTGACATATCCAAAACGCCATGAGCCAAGCTTAAACATATGGTAAACAAACCCTTTTGACACATTAGTGATTTTGTTTTGCGGTCATATACTTTTGGTTGTGTGAAAATATCTGATTTTATGCCAAATAATCGACATTTGCGGGAAGTGTTGATTTTCTTCTTTCATTCGATGAAAACAGGGGCTGAAGGGCATAGTGAGCTCAAAAAAGTTTACGGAGATGTGGCTCTAAGTGAAACAATTGCAAGCGATTGCATGCGTTGGGAATGATTCAAAAACAAAGAACTTGGATTCCTTACGATTTGAAGCCAAGGGACGTTGAATGTTGCCGACTCGGCCGAATATTCACGCTGCGAAGGTTAAGCTATGTATTTAGTGGGACTAGGCCGGTGTTATTTGTTATAAACTGTTAAGACCCAACGAAACCATTACTGGGGAACGGTATCGTTTTCAATTGGTGCGATTGAGTCGAGCTCTGCGCTAAAAACGGCCACAATATGAGCAGCGCGAAACCTACCTGTAAACGAAACAATTAAGTCCTACACCACCCGCCATAGTCCCCAAATATTGCACCGTCCGATTATTTCTTGTTCTTTTCGATGGTCTGGCGGATCAGCAGTTCCGCTCATATAAAGACATCAAAAAATGTGTATAACCTCAAAAGATAAACCCTTTTACAGTAAGGGTATTCGAGCTCTGTCAGAAAGATTGGAAAAAGTTGTAGCTAGCGATGGGCAATACTTTGAATGATTCACTTGTAGTCATTTTTTCACAATAAAGGTGAATTTTCATTAAAAAAAAAACCTAGCACTTTGACGAATGCGGGAGTTGTTTCTTAAAATTTTCATCGAAAGTTAGAACAATATTCGCCAGTTATTGGTATTCCCTTTTATAGCAATCCAGAAAACTGTAGCCATAGACTTTTCAGGTCTTGCCCATCTTCGGCACCGGTTTGACAGGATTGAAAAAAAAAAAACTTACGAATTGAAAGGGAAACTCTTATGATAATCATAGTCAAACATTGCTTCGAAATTTGGTTCACGAGTGCCAGATATTTTTGTTATACTATATGGTCTGTCCGTCCAATAAAACTGTCAATATAGTTTAGCTGTAAGCCTAAAAATAAACAATGGCTCAGTAGCGCCACCTATCTTCCAATCCGAGTACTCATCAGACAACTCTTGTATACATATGCATGTTAGCATCTTGGAGAGATCTTTACTGGACATTAAACTTTCCTTAAAATTACCAAAGCCATGTGCCTTGGCCAAACCAGCTAACACTGTTTATGACATAGGTATCTTATACTTGTAATTTTTTGCCTGAAAACATCAACAACTTAGGTAGGTATTTGGATTTTCCTTTCACAAAAATAATAGAAATAAAAAATGGAGAAAAGAAGAACCTAATGCCCTCGCACGTTTCTAGGCTATTATGCCGTTGCAACACTATGCAATTCAACCCATAACTGCACGCATTCTCTAAACTAACACACTAACGCACTCAACAATCCAACAGTAAATCTTCTCTCCTAACCTCTATTCAGGTTCTTCTTTGTGTTTTCTTATCTTTAATAAAACAGAATTCAAAGAAAACAATATTCCACCCGGTTCAAAAACCGCCTTCCGCAAAGAAATGCATCCGAGAAACGAAACATAACAAGAAGATGGAGAAGCGGTAATAGAGAAAGTCGCCATTTTTTTTTTTATTTCAAAAAATGCATACACTAACTAGACAAAACGGCGATAGTTTTTCACCTACTTAAGAAGTTCATTCTTCTTCCTATGTTCATACCTTGGCGTATCTTTCCCTTTCTTGGTGGTTCCCCTTCATTTTCAATTTCCCTTTCTACAATCATGTTGCGCGTTGCGCGCTCTCCTCAAATTTCCCATTTTGCTCACCTATCAACATATTTTATACCTACTTACTCTATCTGACCTTTCTAGACCCCTACTTGCAAAGCACTTCTACATATCTTCTACACAAAGCAGAGAAGAAAAAAAAAAAAAAAGTGAAAACTTAATAGAAAATGGGCGCCAACCTGCAAATGAAAACAAATATGGCGCCTCGGTGCAACAACTTTTCCGTCCATTGCATACACCAACACATTCAAAGGGATGTTTACATCTCTGAGCAATGCATTACGCCACATATACTGTCGCAACGTGCAGTTTAGATACATGCGCAATAGCGGTAATGACACTCAAATAATTACTAGCGCGAGCAAGTGTGGTGAGAAACTTGTCTTTCTCGCAGGGTTAACGGTTCTTCTATGTTTTTCCTTGTTTACCTCGGGTTTACTGCTTTTTTTTTTCTTCATCTTCGTCTGCTTCCCATTTTGTTACGTTGAAAAAGCTTTTGCGTGGGAGCAAGAGTTCCAGACAATGTGGGAGTAAAGGATATAGAAAAGGGGGTATTAATGGAGGCTTGTGATCACAGGAAGTTGACTTGGAAGAAAAAGAATAAACATATTCCTAAGTTTGTGTGTGATTTTAGTTTAACTATTTATGGTTTTGTTGTTTGCACTTGTAACAGTACAGTTGTTATCTTTTGATAACAATTCGATAGCGACGGAAATATCAATCTTGACTCGATTAGCGATTATTTCTGATCGAGCACGAAATTCAAAAGTACTTGAGGAAATTCTACTTAGCTGGGTTACGCCTCAATGAAGAGTTTAAATCAGGGTGTTGCCAGGTGTGCTCTTTCCAAATAGGATGTCTAAATGTCAATATTTTCCTGTTGCCTTTTTCTAAATACAAATACCTATGTACATATGTATGCGAATGTCGGAAGTAACTGTACCGATTATTGATGATCGTTTGTCAGTTTTTCCCCATATACTATATTGATTGAGGCCCGAGTCAACCGCCGTCAGCTTATTTAAATGTTTAATACAAACATATAACTTAACAAACTAAACTTAAAACTATGACTTATAACTCAAAACTACCATTTTTTTACTTAAGCTAAGGTCTAATGACCTAAGATACAGCCTGCGTAATGCGAAACGTAGAATTCTCCGTTGGGCAGCTTCAATTGCGCAGAAGAGGACCATATCTCGCTTTCATACTCGAGAAGTGGACGAACATAGGTTATGTACAGGGATTTGGTGACATAGGTGTCGGAGAATTCTTTAGACCATGGTTTGACAAATCCAAGAGCGGAGTTAGCTTTGCGAATTACGGAGTCAATATGGGTGCGGAAATTGATCTGTGTATCACCAATGACACACAGAAGTAACTGCAGCTGCTGGTTGGAAGTGTCTTACACACCTCCGGGTGTAAGAAATGGCTTGGCATTTTTCTATGTTAAGCTCGAAGAAGATTTTATGGCCATACGAGAACCTGTTAAGATCATCTTGCAAAAGGTTGAGAGTCTGAGAGGCTTGAAAGCTGTCTATAGATTTTCATATCATCGGTTATGTGGAAGTGCTTTATGACATTAACACAATCGTTAATAGTCAAGATAAAAACTAATGGACTAAGATGACTGCCTTGTGGAACACCGGAGGTGGCAAGAATTGGGTCAGAAAAAGGGAAAGAAAACGGACAATATAATAGCGTTTTTTTAACGTAGGAATTAATCCAAGCCTAGGTTCAAAACCGAGAGCTTTGAGTTTGAATAGAATTAACTTGTGCGATATTTTATCAAAGGCCTTACTAAAGTCCTTGGCGATTACATCAATTTCTTTCCTCGCTCTAGGGTGCACAGTGTACTAGAAACAAATTCAATGAGATTGGTAATCGTTGATCTGCCCTTGAGAAAACCATGTTGGTGGCTCCAAATATAGCTTTATGTTGAAAATATAGTGCGTAATAGACAATTCTTTCAAATACGTTGGGAATGCAGGATAGTTAAGCAATGGAGCGATAATTAGTGATATTATGCTTTGGCCCTTTTTTGTGGTGTATAGGGGTAATAAAAGCGCTTTTGCAGAGATGAGGGAAGACAAAGATAGTTTGAAAATACTATGAGTGGATGAATTAGATTATCAGCAAGTTTTTAAAGACAATTAAAAAGACAAGGCCTGAGTTTGTGAGACAATCTGTTGAAGAAGATTTATTTGTCAAAAGCGTTTGTGGCAACAAGATAGGATTTTTCCTCCGAGTGAGTCCATTGGAGATGGAGGAGATTAAAATCGCCGAGAACAATAATTTAAAATACCGATATATATATATATGTAAGTATGCCCAGAAATAGTATTCTGAGACAATTTTATTAAAATCAGATAAATCCACCTAGTAAGCGTGTTCCAACATTTAAGATTACGATAATAATAAAAGCAAATTTAATTTTATTGCCAATTTCAGTTTTCAAAGAACTTTCAACCCATGTTCTTTTAAGTTTTAAAAAGGGTTACATTCCAGGTTATAGTACCATTAATCATTAGTACGCATGCTCAATTTTTTTCAAGATCACAGCATCACTCAAACACCTCCACGGCATTGAAAAATAAGCACATGTAACAGAAGTAACAACCTTCGGATTCTATGATTTTTTTTTGAGAGAGAATGCCAGAAAAAGTTTAACAACACTGGAGCATAGAATTTTGTTTAAAGTTTAGGTATTCTCAAGTAAGCACAAGTCTCACAGACACAGAAACCAAGTTCCAACATCGCCGAGGTCCAAAAAACAGTCATCTAGACAGGTGTTAACGCTAAACCCAAGAGACGTTCTCACCACACTGCAAAACGAGAAAAAAACACCAACGTTTGGATTTGTACATGAAATGTAGGAGCATTGAAGTGGCCACACTATGAAAGATTATAGAGAAACTCAAATAACCTCAAACTCAGTGTGAAATGCCGGTTGATAGCATAAAACTCAGTGAAACTTGAAGTAAAGGTTTGATTCCTAATCAATATATCATTTCTTTTCTCAAGATTCAAACAGACAGATTTCAGCAAACTTCAAGAAACACAGATTTTCCGTATTATCCCACCCAAGATGAATGCCACTCCACGGAGTTTCTCGAGGGATAACACACGCAGCGCACACAGCGCGTAAGAATAAAATCAAAATCAAAGAACTCTAGTTGCCTTACTCTTACAACGTGGAGTGTACAACAAAAGGTCATGCATCTGTCTACAACACGATCGTGAAAACGTCTCAAACATCGACTCTTCAAACTTTGCTTCATGTGCTATCTGTATACCTTCCCGGCATGCAAATTGCAATTAAGTCTGCCCTTAGGAGAAAAGACACACACACAAAAAAAAAAACCTGAAAGTAGAGCATTCCAGTCTAATCACGCTGCATCGCGATCTTTCTCAATCAACCCGCTTTTATTTCACTAAAATTGACTTCATCGATGACTTCAATCACCTGATTTTAGAAGAGACAATGCGATGCAAAGTCAAATCACTTATATTTTGGTGACAAAGGACTGACATAGGTGTAGCAAAAAAATTGTGAACAATAATATGGCTCATACTCGATCCAACCTTATCACGCGACACATTGCCATTGGAAGAAATGCGCATCGAGTAAGTATTCCTCACAATTTATGCAGCAGTTCCATGAACGAAGAACGTGAATCATTTGCCATTTTACTGCCTTGGCACGTATAACGATGCTTTTCTGATCCAGTGATAAACGCAAAATGTATCTCAGATCACTGTCTATGTTTTCAGTGTACAACATTAACAATTCGTTCAAAATCCCTGCAATGATCTTTAAATAATACGGCAACAACTAAGATAACAAAGACCAGAACGTCTACATAAAATATTGTAGATGTGGTGTGGTAAATAAACTATAAAAGCCCTTTTCATAGAAGACATTTTTAGCAACTATGTACGAGTAAATATATACATACAATCGTGGAATTCGTTTACCTTTTAGCTTCTTACTCTAACAATAGTCAGCTATTCTAAACATGTACATAGATAATCTGAAAAACAATTATTCGGCCACTGACGCAAAGCTGTAGAATCTGTACGTGACTTAATCTCAGCTTAAGTAATAGCTTGCTATTTGTGACATAAGCTGTATTAGGACATAGTACAACCAGATACACCGAAAGAAAAGTCTACAAATTTTATTCATCAATTCCTGCACTTCAATCGGTCAAAAAGGTTTTATTTAAGTGAAAATAGACTGAAGTATAGTGCCCTTGAATGGCAATCCATTTCTAACTAACGATGACGAAGTCATCGATAAGGGCACATTCTTTAAACAGACCTAATTTGAGTTTGATAAGCATACAATAAACGAACAACAATAAAGCTGCACTTGTAGCGAAACTTGTTTGCATGATAACGAAAATGAAACTCAAATTTTTTTAAAGCGTAAAATAATAAACGTGCGATAAGATACATGAAAAGCAGTGTTGCCACATGGATACTCAGAAGTATGTATATTTTGGCGACTTTTTCATCAATCCTACTCTTTACGACTTTTTCCGATCAGATTTCCTCTCTTCTCTTATAGGCCCATTGTACTTACGTCCCTTCTTTCCAAGGGCATGGAAATGCTGATAAAACTTCAGCTCATGAAAAATCTCGAAAAACGAAAACTTCTCAATGACCGGCACGTACGGTTTGCGTAGCAACAGGTCCACTGATGATCTGATGGCATGTCTCACCGAAAAGTGGAACCAAAGCGTACATCAATCTGATGAAATCAAGACAGTTGCCCTTGATATTTCTAAGGCATTTGATAGAGTTTGAGATCGATGAATCTCTTCTTCAATGGATTAGAAATTACCTTTTGGAACGTTCAATTCAAGCTGAATGGTTTCAAGTCCGATATTCACAAAATAAATGATGGTGTGCCCCCAGGGCTCCGTTCTGTTTCCGACACTGTTTTTAATTTTTATTTCTTATCTGCTACTTATAATCGAACCTTTGCTGATGGCATATTTCATATTCGTTCCCAAAGTTAAGTTTCTGTTCTGCGACAGCGTATGGTAAGCTTATTAAATTCTGATATTAACGGCATACTCGTAACTAATTAGAGAATCACTAACAGAGTAGAATTTAATGCTTCCAAAACACAATGTTGTCTGATGTCATTAAAGCGATATTTAAACACCCAATCATTGTCCATGAATGGCATTTGCATCGTCGAAACCAAAAAACTTTCCAACGCTTGATATGTGCGTCAATGACAACGTACGTTGTAATGACCACATATTCAGTGTCGTCAAACGCTACGAAATGTCTAGGTTTCCGCCCCTCCAAACATTTAACCATAACAACCGTCTTGCTGTGAATGCTCGTCAGTACACTTCGCTTATAGAATGCCCTGCCTAGGAATTTATTTCCTTGTCAATACAACCTTCAAATATTTAAAAAAAAAAAAAAAAAAACCAACGTTCATTATTCCTTGATTTTCATTCGCCCGCGCTGTGTGTGGCGATTTATAAAAAATTATAAAAAAAAGATGGCTTTGAGAGTGCGGCCCATGATATGAATATCAAGGCGGTCTGTTGTCTCACACTGTAAATGGTGGCCTCGTCCCAATAATCGTGGAATTTTTGAAAGGTTTCTCGCTTCTTTTGATAAATTATAAAAACACCAACACTCGTCAGTAAAATCTGATTACGACTGCAAAATAATAAGCACTTTCAGACCACAGCTAAGCGTGCTATGGAAGGCAGCCGAGACGGGTCTTTTTTAGGGGACTAGTAGAACCAGCACTGAGACTTTTTCTTAAGATATCATTATAGTATATATTGACATAAGACTTTCCTCAGTGACAACATCCATGTCTAATCAAAAGTTCTGCTCCGATGGGAGAAAGCCATTCAAAGAAGAAGATGATATACGAGTACATGTACTAAGCTTCGTTGAAGAAACAGCCTGCTTCCTTATCTTTATAAAGAAAATATTCCCAGTATTGAGTTAAATGACAGAAAGCCCCTTTTGAGTGCACTCTGTACTCAGTCCTCTACAGGGATATACAATATGTAAAATGTGCTCTTGACCAATTAAAGATTCACCCGTCACCAACTCTATTTCTCTTAAATCTGAATAGTCCTAACAACCCTTACTGAACTCAACTTCAAATACGTGAAAGTATAAGGTAGCTGCCAAGCTGAATCACCATTGAATCAATCAATGAGCTCCTTCTGAGGCCTAGTCACTCCCTACGTGGTGTTACTATTGACAGCATTTTCTTCTTCTTCAAAACTCACGCTTATAAGTTCGACATGTCAAGTTCAATTGCACGAGATCACAGCACAGGCTACAAAGGAGCTTAATTGAGTATAGTTGAGGTGAAGTCATAATTGACGCCGGTCAGTGTCAACCCTAATGGTCCAACATTAAACTGTGCAGTGCATACAGCTACATACATATTTAACAATTAATAAATAAACCATCTCCAAAGACCACACTGGAAAGGCAGGCTGGCAGGACCTGCCTTATCAGTATTCACGGTCAAAGTGTTGAAGTCTGTAGATTGGAAACTTTTCAAAGAACACAACTTAATCTTTCCTACGTGCGACGATGAAAAGTACAATTTCGACGTACGGTGAACCACACAGCTCTGGAGTAAAGCGCCAAAACGCGAGAGAAATTAAAGTAGAGCTAGGGGACGAAGTGGCAACTATTTAAAGACATTCCACCGTAACAAAAGGGGAATCCAACTGCCGAAATCCAATTAAATCCAACTTATGTGTAAGATACTGTAGAGGAGAGGCAAACTTACTCCACTCGCCTCGTACGAGATTCTTCGTATCGGTATAAGTATCCGTCTCTCTAATCGTTTTCGTATTCATATCTACAATATAATGAAATTTATATATATATATATATAAAAAAAAAAGAAAACACCAAAACGACTAAAGTATTCTGATAGATATTGTAAACTGGAGTTCCTATGCTCATAGTCATATCATAGTCCTCTTGTATGCTCGCTCTCTCGCTTAACTATCTAACGGTTTACTACTGTTCACTCGTTGGCTCATTCCCTATCGTTGTCTCTTTTGGTTAATTTTTTTGTTTTGCTGGCATTGCCTCACCCTCGTGACCGCTTCCGAAACGAAAACCCATCTCCACGTCCTCGTGCACTAGGAAACTTTTCCTGGATTTGTTTTGGCCGATTGTATGTATCCGTCGAGTGAATTATTATAGTGACACACAAAAATGGCGTCTCAAGTTCAATGTCAAGCTTGTTGGTGTTTTTCTTCTTCTTCTTCTTCTTTTCGTTTGTTTTTTTTATTCCTTCCTTTGCTTGACGTTTTCATTATTTTCGTTTCTTTTTTGTTTCTTTTTCATTTTTTGTATGCTACTTATGCTTTTCTATGCTCCGTCGTATGAGTTTCGGGTTGAGTTTCTTGGAAGATTCTGCTGTTGTGTGAGCGAGGAGAGCGGGTTATCTTGTTGAACTATTGGGTCGTTTACGGACTACGATCGACCGACCGATACGAGGGGTAAGATGAACTGATTTCTCTTTCAATTGAATTATTTTTGATTCTGTTTTAGCAATGATCTTCGTAATCAAAATAGAAAAACTCTGGCAGAGACAGTGTATTAGATTGTTTTGTTTATTATGCTTCGTTTCAACTAGGTTTTTTATTTTTATTTTTTGTAGGCATATGGTTGGGAGATGTGTATAGCGGTATAGCGAGTATAAGTTGGAGTATGAGTTCGAGTAGGAGTGCGAGAAGGTACCTTAACCGATACCGAGGAAATTCAATTTAGAAATGAGAGCTTTGTATGATGTACGAGGATGTATGTATGTACGTATCTAGATGCATTCCGTAACTTAGTTGCTTAGCATATGGTTATTGATGTTACTATTCGTCGTTAGAGTGTGCGTGCAAAGGGTATTTATTTTGAATGGATTCTACCCCTTTTTTGGGAGTGGAAAATCGATAATTTTGCGATTCAACCTTTGTAATTATTCAATTATAACAAACAAATTAAAAGGAATATGAACTTGTAGTAGGTACGTACATATGTATATGTTCGTGTCTGTCCTTTATCTAAATGTCAAATTATTAAAAATTAGAAGCGCGCGTAAAGGTCTAGTTTAATTGAAGAAACTACGACTTTCCATCATAGATGTATTTCAAGGCAAGAATCACCACTGGATGGTAAAAGTTTTCGCGCTAAAGAATTACATATGATTTACAGACGAGAGCCTTCCCAAAAAAAGATTTTTTAAAAGGCAGAAATATTGTCACTTCACCCAATCTGGACACTTATTTGAATTCGACGGAAATTTTCGAAGCATGTCCTCTGTTAGTATGGATCAGAGGTAACTGCAGTATAAACAACAGAATTTTAATATACTATGAAGGGTTCTGATCTTGTCCCTCTACTTTACGCTCTGGGAAGATTCGAAGAAACTTTTCGAAGCACGTACCTTGTAAATATGGATTGGAAAAAATTGGCGTAGAAATAACAGAAATGTAAGATATTCCACAGGGTTCTGATGTGTCCCTCTACTTTATCCTCTGTAGTATTTCGTATTTTGAGACGACTGCAGTATAAACAACAGAATTGTAGAAGATTCCACCGGGTTTTAAGTTTGTCACTCTATTTCACGTTCTGGATAAATCCGAAGGAGTATTTCGAAACAAGTTCTAGACGATTGGGAGCGATTTTAATCAAATAGGCAATTAGACTTTATGGAAAGCAGGTTAACATGGCAATTAAGAAACAAAGCGACATCACATCGCGTTCTGATCGATGTTATATAGGGTTTTCTAATAACGACTTGACAACTTTTTTTTTTTTTTTTAATAAAAGGCAAACCATTTGAGATATTTCAAAAACTTTATTATTGGCTTGAAGTACAATCAAAACATTTATGAATGGAACTCGACTTCGTTCATATGGCCACCGCGGGCACATTTGCAGCGTTCTATTTGTTGGACCCTATTTTCAACGACTCGGCCACACATTTCGTCCGAAACGGTCGGTATTTCGCGTTCAATGTTGGCTCTGAGCTCTTCCAAAGTCGTCGGCGTGTTGGCATACATCAATAACTTAACGTAGCTCCACAGAAAATAGTCAAGCGGCGTTAAGTCGCACAAACGAGGCGGCCAATCGACTGGCCCATGTCTTGAGATAACACGCTCACCATACTTACTCTTCAATAAATCGATTGTAGCGTATGCTGTGCGGCTTGTGGCACCATCCTGTTGAAACCACATGCCGTCCAAATCCATATCTTCCAATTCGGGCCAAAAATAATCGGTGATTATAGCGCGATAACGCTGACCATTCACAGTAACGTGACGATCGTTATTGTCGATGAAAAAATATGGCCCAATACCGCCGCCGGCATGCAAACCGCACCAAACAGTTATTTTTTGTGGATGAAGTGGTGATTCATGAAGCACATGTGGGTTTTCACCCGCATATTTTGCTTATTGACGAACCCATTGAGCCAAAAATGAGCTTCGTCACTGAAGATAATTTTGCGATGAAATTCATCATCTTGGCGCATCTTCTCCAGAACCCAATCGGAGAAGGTACGTTGCTTCAAATGGTCCATCGGCTTCAATTTTTGAGTCAGCTTGATCTTGTATGGGTGTACACCAAGATCATTACGCAAAATACGCCATAATGTGGTCTGAGCGATGCAAAATTCTTGAGAACGCCGTGGAAAAGCGATATTTTCGACTTTTCGACCATTGACACGGCAACATCATACAACGAATATGTAGACTTAAATTTTTGCACTAAACTTGTTATTGCCTGTCTACTAGGGCGAGAATTACGACCGAAAATTATAGTTAACGCTCTTAAAGTTGCAGTCACCGACTCCGAATATCTGTAGAAAATTTTTATAATTTACAGACGTTGCTCGTTAGTGTACTTATGATGAAAATATTGAGTTTACTGAATAAATTGACAGTGACAGTTTGATGATTAGTGTAAGAGTGCGTTCACAAATTAAATTCAAAGTTGTCAAGTCCTTATTGGAAAACCCTATATAAGCATGTTACGCGTTATCGTTCACTAACGTCGAAACAAAAATAAAGTCCACAGTCGAAAAAACTGAGAAATTCGAGCTTAAAATTGTAGTACAGCAAGATAGCGTTCAAACTTTGTCTGCTTTTTATTGTCGTGCAAATTTTTCTAATTTGGAAAGACTTTGCTTTTATTCGCCGACAACAGACAGCGCTATCATAATTGACGGTGTGGCAGTACTCAGTAGTTTGAAACAACGATACATTGGCGCTTAACATCTATTAAAGAGTTATTTTGCCAAATGTCGAAGAATTTGAATCCTTACGCTATGTTTGAAACTATCAGGGAAACTGCGTTGAAGATGTCGAACATGTAGTTAGCGTAGAGTACTTTGCGGTAGAAAAATGCCGGGTATTACCCTGTACAAAGACGTTTATCGGAAAATTTGCTCCAAAAACCAATAGAAATCCAATTTCTAACCGAGGTTCGAAAAGAGAACAAAGAAAAAATAAAAGGGCTACTCAACTACTACTTTGGCAGACTCGCGGCCTCACTTATAAGGTGATGCAAAATACAGTGTCCATAAACCTAACCAACACAAGCAGTAGAAGCATGTAGCATTGAAAAGGTTGAGAGAAACATGGAACATTAAAATTAATTCGGGCTACATAAGATTAAACTAAATATTTGCAAGTTTTAGTACGACAAGTACGACAGTACTCGTATACCTATATGTAAATATATTAAAAACGATGAAAAGGGACGACTGCAAATTAACGTAACAACGACGTGCTTTGCTCTGAATATAATTTGAAAATAAATTCGGTGTGAGAATAGAAGAGAAATACACAAGAAGAATTTCTAAAAAATAGATCAACAAGTTTGGGAAAATGGAACCATTCTTTCTCCCGATCTTTTTATAGATCTCTTTCGCAATAAAAGTTTTATCGCTGGCGGAACCAGGAAAATCTTACACAGAAAAAAAAAGAAAAGAAATTAATGTATTACCTCGCTAATCGAAATCAACTTTAGTCCGAATATCGCGCTAATCCGAATCGCATTTTTTTTTCATTGACTATCCTACAATCCGAACCCACCCCAATTTTTGTACTCTGTGAACCGAATTCGAAAAAAATTCATACAATACAAATGCATATGGCTTTAACAATAAACCAATTTCAAAGACCTAAACGGTGCTGAACGTTTTTTTCAGTGCAAGCTAAGGGTGAATTGTGATCTTCAGAAAACGATGAGGCATTCGAAAACCAAATAGGCCAAATAGATGATGCTGATAAAAATGTCTTATATTGGAAGCTTCTGTTAGAATGGTTTTCCTTTTTTAATGGTAAATCCAAGAATATACGTTCTTTTGGTGCAGCAAAATTGACATAACAAAATGGCCGATGAACTTTATTAATGGTTAAGATTCTATGCGGATTCTATTAATTATTACCGTTGTAGGGGCCGAAACATTCAAGTTTCTTTCATTCAGAGTTAAGAAAGTGCTAAAAAGTTTTACACTTGATGATTCACATTTACATAAGAACCACCAACGTCCTCTGCAAAAGGGGAACTTCGCTATGTTTTTTTGTTACTATGATCGGCAAATTAGAGGAGTGATTACGTACATATATAATATATGTATGTCATATTTTGCTAAGGGCGGAAAGTCTTCTTTAGTTCTAGTGCTTCCGCTTGAGAGGCATTAGACATATGTGAAAGGAGATACGATTTTGAGGCACTCAGTTCAGTCAGATTTACTTCCGAGCCCACTTCGCATTTTAGCTTGGAAGAAGGCTCAGGGGTGTAATATGATCGATCGATTTCGTTTGAAGATGTAGGAGAATGTTTAGCATTTCGGTCGCGTGCGGAGGCACAACTTTTAGTGAGCTACCAAAAAAGTGATCCATTGGTTAGGATTTAGCGATGCGAGACGGTGTACATTAAAGAACAACTTTGGAGAGAAATCTTCAGCTTTTGGCCAACATTTTTTACTTTTTTTTTCCAGTTTTCTATACTAAGATTACAGTTGAATTTTTAAGGATATATGGTAGATAAGCACGCGTTCAGTTTTCGTATTGGAAGCGTCTCCCCTTCACTCTTTAACCCAAACACTAATCCATATACATAATTTACAACATTTAAAAGGTTTCCATGACTATTTTATAACTCTTTGATTTCAGCACTTGCACTTTAGACCGCGCTTCAAATTTTTAAACCCGCACACTTACCTCAATCCTTCTTTTTTAAAAAAAATTCAAGTTAGCACAGAAATAAGGTAATTGCTTCCAATTACGAACTATAAGCCAAATGAAGTCCCCCTTCACTGCCAGCCGAGGAAAGCAAAATCTCTAATTGCTTTTAAGTTAGAGCTGGCTATTTTAACGGTCTGTACGAATTCGACATATTAATACTCGGTTTTGCCTTTGTTCGCAGCCAAGCTTATGTTTGCCACTTGGATTTCAATACTCAACAATGATATCAATGTCGTCGTCAGCGTATGCAAACAGTCTTAGGCTTTTGCAAAATTGTATCTCGATTAACTAGATCAACGTCTAATCGGCACGAATTAATATTCAAATTCGATCTTTCGCGATAGGCACGATTTCAGTTCTTGACATTAATAACTTGGCCTAACGGCCCACATTTCTCAATCAATTTCACGGCAGCTTTGAGGGATTGTACTTCACGTCGGCCGAGAAAACTTTCAACTTTTCGGACTGTACCTGCACGAATAGTGTTGACAGTTCACTCATGTTCACATAGATAATTACAAGATTTGAGGCAATCATTGGAAAATCGTTATTGAAAGGGCCGTAACCTAGAATGTTTTTAAGAGGGATTTCAGCAGCTTTTAACTAATACAAGTTGCATTCCAAACTAAACAGGACTTTTTAAAAATAAGAACAACCAAAGGGGTTTTTTTTTGGCAAAACCGATTTATTTTATTCAAAGTAGTAACTCTCTCACTCAATACAACGATTTGCACAGTCTAAAAGCATGTCAAATGGGTATTGTAGATCGTCGGTACAAGCCTTTTGGATGGCTTCAATGTCAACAAAGCACTTTCCTTTGATCGGCAAATGCATTTTTTGTATAGAATGGGGTCAGAGCACAAGAAATGTAAGTGCATTTTTTTTTATAAAAATGGATATTAGTGCGTAAATGACATTATTTCTTTGGTGCACAAAGCCAACAAGTTGATTGGTAGAGAGATCTATCGGGAAAAAGGTACTCATCATTTAGTTTTTTTTTTTTTTTTTTTTTTTTTTTTTTAATTAAACGAGATATACTCAAAACTGTGCTATTGTTAGTTAGACCCATTGCGTTGTGACCCCCTCATAATATAATTGTAACTGATGCACATCATTCAAATGTTCTTGCATAAGTGGATGCGTTGGACAGAATTTCCCATAATTTTTCACCGATATTACAGCATTTCGACGACGATACTTTGTCGCCAATTCTTCTAATTTTTTTGGCTTGTTGGTATAGACTAGAGACTTAATAAAAAAGAAAGTCTAATGTGTTATATCGCACTAGCGGAGCGTCCAATAATAGGACCAAACTTCATCTTCAATAAGTAGATTGTGGCACCGAAGAAACTAAATATTCTATAAGAATACTGAAAGAAAAACAAGCATCAGTCAGCTTTTCGTATAAAATCGCTGCTGTTGGAACACCTCCGGCTGTTAGCTTAACCAAATGCGGCAAAGCCATTCAACCAAAAATGTGCCTCGTCATTGAGGATGATTTTTTTTTTGTGAAAATCCTCTTCCATCTTCAACAAAACAGAACACGATTTTCATACGATCTTATATAAATGTGCTTTCGCAAAATATGTTCGAGAGATCCGCAAATCTTGAAAACGGCGTGTCACCGATTGATTGCGGTATTGATTTACCGACTCTGGCGTTTTGCTGTGTCACTGTCACGGCAACGTTATGGATTCGATTCGAATTCGCTAATTTGGACGGTTATAACGGTCAAAAATTAACTAAACATAACGTAGTCGCACTCACTGTAAATTTTGATAAAAAAAAATTAGAAGATTTGTTAACGTTTTTGAAGCGAATAACTTTCCATGCAAATGGTAGGCAGCCAATCTGTAACATATGATAAATGTGACATATGTCAACAGATTGGTGAGTCCAGATAATCCCTACCAGAAAAATGGGGCGCATCTGATGAAGAACCCAACAGCCCCTAAAACTGTTTTTCAAAGTTTTGAAAATTGTTTTCCAAACTTTCATTATTATTATTATTATTTTTTTTTTTTGAAATAAAATAAACAAAAACTTAATTGCCACCATTAGCTCCATTAACACCTTGTATTACCCTTAGAACATTTCTTAAGTCCTTCACAACCTCCACACACAACCACATCAACCAAATCGACCATGGAAATACAAAGTGCGATGTAGAAATAAACTGTCGTGTCGTTCATTCTCGCACAAGTGTACAGGCACGAGACGAATACATCGTACACCAACACAATTTCTGTTGTCCTTTCACCTATTCTGTTGCGAGTACCGTATCGAACCGACCGGTCTGACTTCAAAATTACGAGCACGTACACCGTTATCTATGTGGCATCGTGTTGTGTTGTGTTATGTGTAATGCATTGGTATATAGGCAGTCAATTCCAGTCCAGTGGCAGTCATCTCCTTTCTCGCGCGCTCTCACATTTCTCGTTTTATAATCTCACAATTGAAAAGCGAAAGCTATCACCAGGGGAGATTGACACACACATGCACGACAGACAGCCCTACAGACGAGAAGACAAACCGGCACAGGGAGGAAACCAAAATCTGTGCTTTTTCTCTGTCTTTATCTCTCTTGAGCATGCGGCGGCATTCAAGCTTGGCATTCACCTCGATTCTCTCTATCAATCCAACAACCAAGTTTACTAATAATTTAAAAAGGGGTGAACAGCAGTACCGAATCGAACCGAACCGAACCGAACCGAACCGAACCGAATGGAACCGACAACCGATTCAATTCGAGGGTGCGAGAATTTCAACTGTGAACTATGGACAAGGACGAGGCGGAGGCGAAGGCTGAGAATGAGGCAAATGAAGTTAAATTCATGCCTGCCTCTCACCGATAGACCTCCTCTCTCATTTTTAGCATGACATGCTTCAGCTTCAGCTGTTTCAAGAAAACACCGGTGAAAAGGGAGAGTTCTGATCTTGAGGGGTGGCTATGTTGTGATGTGCTTGTTATGGGCGACACCATCCTCCCGGCCGGCTATAGCCATCGAAAATAAAACGCATAAATGTCCATCTTATGGTGTGAAAGACCGGGAGGTCGGCGCAATGTATTAATTTTTAAATGGAAAATCAAATTTAATGACACATTGTCCAAAATTGATAAAATGGAGGCCGCCACTCACTCCAACATTCAGGTACCTTTGGTGTAAAATCAAAATGCAACCAAATCAACGAAATCCGCACAGAGTAGGCAGTATTTCCAAAAAAAAAAAAAATTTAAAAAAAGCAAAAAGGGCCAAAAAGCCACTTAAAACACGTAGCCAACTCGACTTACCTGTTTTAGAGAAGGCGAAGCTCGCCCGTGTACTCTTGCTTCGGCTGCTGTTCCGCTGGCCCTTTTCTCAATTCACGACGGCCAACAATGTCTTAAGTGAGTTTTTGTTTTTGTTGCTGTTGTTTTTGCTTTTTTTTTTCTTGCGTTGCGTTGGGTTTCCGTTTATGTTTTTGTAAGTTTGTCCTCGAAAAAATCCACCGAGACACTCATCCAATTATTGGGGCCCAACTTGAGCGCGATTTAACATAATTTCACTTAATCTGCGGAGTCTTGGAAGCGACTCCAATTTTAATAACACTGAGAGATAGATTTAGAATTTAGACGAGAACACTCTGATGACGTCGTTGACATTGCTCAAACCGTGGTACGTTTCTTTTATTTATTTTGTATTGTTTTGTATTAAACGACTTTTGATAGTGAATTTAACGACGATAACGATTTCGATAATTACTCGCGCAATTGGCATCTATGTACATATATGTTTGCGTGTTTCACTTGGAAAAGATTTAACTTTCGATGCCGTGGGGGTTAACAACAAAACACTGAGGTGGGGAGGAAGCGCGGCGCGCACTTTTTATACACTTTTTATACACTTTTTACAATATTTTTGTTTTATTATTATTCTTTTGTTTGGTTTTGGAAATTTTTTTTTTTTTTTTTTTGGAAATTTTACTCTGTTCACACTGGTGTCAGCATAACTGCTGGATCAATTGTTGAATTTTTTCTCATCAAATTGTCGAATCTTTTGGATTTTCCTTCATGGGATGATGAATTTTTCGGTTTTTCGGTAACTACGCAGAAGAGAAGGTCTTCCATTCCACATTTCGGATTTTCTGCTTTTGCTGCTGCTGCTGCTGTGTGGTTTGTGTGAGAGCAAAAGCGAAAACATTGCCTTGCCTGCTGTGTGCTGTTTTTCGTTTTTTTTGCTGTTTTTTTCCGTTTTTGTTTTTTTCCTGTTAGCCTATGTACGAGCATACGTTTATACAAACTTCTCAATATAAATTGTGTTGTGTGTATGGATGGGCTTTTTTTATTCTTTGCTGTGTTTTTCTGTTCGTTGGGGTGTTTTTTTTTTTTGCTGGTTTGGAGTGTATTTGTATGGGTAGGTTGCGTACGCTGTTCGGCTGGTGGGGTGTAAGGTTTATGTGTGAAGAATCTCCGAAAAAGCGCAGAGATAGGAGAAAAGCACAAAGAGGAGAAGATTCTCACTAACCCAAATGCAGTGGGATGCAAATTTTCCCCTCTCCAGAGAGAGAGAGTTCAGTTATATGTGTGCGTGAGTGTGGTGGATTTACTGTTCATTCTACGGCACAAACTAAAAGCCGGTGTAATATTTTTTGCTACAAGATTAGCGGAAGCTTTTGCCGGTGTTTATTTTGACAAAACGCTCTTTGAAGAGAGGAAGTTTGCGAATAAGAACAGGGTGGTTCTTATCAAAAAGTCGTCAACTACTTATAGTAAAAAAAAGTCGAAACAGAAAATGCGCCCTAAACTTCAGGCCTATGGGTCCAACATTAACATTCACTGTGAGGAATGAAATTTGCTATCAGAAAAGGGACCTCTTTTTTTATAATTAGCGCGCACTCTAGGGATTTGTGTAGATTTAAAATGTTTGTACAAAGCGCGTGCGACAACTTAGCATTACCAAGAGTAAAAAGCAACATTGTAGGCGTCAGCATGTAGTTTCCCCACCTAGCGATACGGAAGAAATCTACTACTAAATATGTACATAAATTATGGGTGCAAGGTGCTCTTCCCATGATTGTTCCAAATTTATAAGGAGCAACATAAATGTGAATCATTACACTTGTCGCTAAGTAACAAGACGCAGATACTCCACTGTTCATAACCTTATTCCTGTTAGGAAACTGAGGTGGCGACTGTTGGATGGTAAACAAAAAAGCGAAGCTGATGCTGGGATCTTGAGCTACCGGCGTTTTATGACAATCCGCATCAAGACTAAACTGAAAACAAAGACCAAAGAATATTTCCGCGAGCTCCTCGACAAGACATATGAGCAATGTTCGAAATATGACGCCAGAACAGGAAAGGAGGACATCTTTTGTAGGGCAGTTAGTAAGCATAGCCTACACGTCACGTTATTGTCTTTGCGGCGGAACGAAATATCACTAAAGCAGGCACAAGGTTTCCTTATCTCATCGCGGTTTCCAGACTATGAAAGGCTAAATTAAATTTATCACATCGAGATCCATGTAAGACATTCGTCCAGTATTCTGGATGTTCGAACGTTCCGGGCAGCCAACATTGACTTGGATCACCACTTCATTGCAGCCAAGGTGCGAATGCGGATTCCCAAAGCGCCACAACAAAGAAAGAGACCGCCAGAATTTTCGCCGAACGCGAATCCCGAAATCTCTCAACAATTCCTATGCCACCAGCTTCAAGTACCGAAGACCACTGGCAACACTGCCAACATGCCATCCGGACGGCACAATTGATGAGCTGGGTTTCACCTGACCACCACCAAGAAATCATCAAAATGGTTTGATGAAGAATGCCGGCGTTGTAACAAAGGACGAGAGCCGCTCGTGAGCTCTCCGAACAGAAGAGCATCGGTTTTTTCTAGAGGAAGAAAACATAGCACGTGAACCGCGAGATCGAAGATATTAAAAGTGTGTACTCCAGGTATAACATGCGGAAGTTTTACCAATAGGTTAAAAGAAAGTCTCAAGGCAAGAAGACCAGCAAGAAGACTGTAGAGATGAAAAAGGAAACTTTGTTTTTTTTTTTTAATAATTAGGTAGCGCTTCAGGGATTTGAGTAGCGGTAAAATGTTTGTACACAGCGCGGACGAAGGAAAATCAAGGAGGAAGAAAAGAGAAATACCGATGCTCATTGGTCTTAAATGTTTGCAAGTTATAATGAATAGGAAATAGAGAGCTCTGCAGGGCATTTCATAAGTGAAAGAATTAAGATATTTCATAGTACGTCCGAAAATGGGCTCGAAGGTATACTGATGAGCATTCAGCAAGAAGGAAACCTTGTAGTAGAGTCATAGTCTGTGCTGAGAATATGGATAAACTTATTCTGCAGACTATATAGAATAAGCCCAACAATCCGCTATCAGGCAGAATAGTCCATTTAACTTAGACGATGATAGGTAAGACTTACGTCCTTCCTTACGGACCTGACCGCTTACCGGCCGAGGTATTCAAAGCTGCTGGAAATGACTTTGCGCAAAGCATGCACCAACTTATTTCAAAGATCTGGCCAGAAGATTGTATGCCTGATGAATGGAATCTCAGCACCGTATGCCAAATTCACAAAAACAAGCTCAACTGCGCCATCTATAAAGATTTAAGTTTGCTCAACATCAGATACAAGATCTTATCTGCCACATCTGAAACCTTTCGCCAACACACTAATTGGTCCCTATCAGTACGGTTGCAGACTAGGAAAGGCCACAATCGGCCAAACCTTCACACTCCGGCAGATCCTGGTTCATCGATTTTAAGGCCGGATATGACAACATTTATAGAGACGAGCTATATAGAACTATGTCTAGATTTGGCATTTCACTGCTCCGCCAAGGTCTGTAACGACTTAACTGATGTGAAAAAAGATTTTAGACAAGGTGGCGCTCTGTCATGTGACGTCTTGAAATTATACTTGAAAGAATTGTATGGAACACACAACGGAACACTTGAGGCACAATCTTCCAAAAGTCTGTCTAAATCCTAGAGTACGCTGATGGTATTGATATAATTGTGAGAAAAGGAAGCTGCCAAAATGGGTTTAGCGATAAATGATGGCAAAACCATGGACACTCAATATCGACGAATTGGACAGACGTCACAATCGATCGCTATGATTTCGTGGTTGTAAAGAACTATGAATTCTACCAACAACACCTCAGCAGAAGATATCCTCAGTCTTTTGAAAGAAAAAAAACGCAGTAGAGGAAGAACTCACGTTGGTTGACGCGGAGAAGAAGAATGCGAACGCAACCCATTGGGAGTAAGCATACAGGTTCACCCCGAACTGTAGCGCCACCTAAGTAAGTGAGTAAGATATTGGGATCCTTTAAAAGAAATACGCTTCTTTGTATATTCTAAAGAGGACGAATGGAGGTGAGAGTATAACCATCAACTCTTTTAGCTATGCCAAGATGTGGATATAGTGAAACTACAGAGGCGCGCCACATCAGGTGAATGGATGAAAATCTTAAGATAAGAGGGTATTCAAATCCCATCCTACTTGTTCGAAACGGAGGGGAACACCGAAATTTAACTTTACGGATCAATCAATCGTGGCGTCTTATAACAAGTTGAAAGTTGCTAGGAAGTAAGTAAGTAACAGTGCATCAAAGGCCTTTACAGGTCAAGAGTATGTTGAGTAATTAAGTAAAGGTTTTAACGAGGGCTCTATCAGCAAGAAAGAAGGGTAGAAAATTGCCTTCCTAGATAAAAGAAATACATAAGGAGTCTAGGAACAACGTTCGGGAGTTTAAGTGTAAAATAAACACGCCAAGCCAATAAGACCCCAACAAAAACCTGTAGAAATAACAATTTAAATCTAAGAGTAGAATTACAGTTGATGTTGAGAATATGGGCTTTTGCAGACTGCTGAAAGTCGGAGTCGACACAAAAATCTAAGTGAGCATAGCAGAAAGAAATGTCTTTATCTTACACAAGTATACCTTATCCAACCTGATCTTTTCCGCTGCATTGTCTGAACTTCTGAAATCGTTTATCAACGTTCTGATTGATCCATATCAGTGTGGTTTTAGGCCGGGGAAATCCACAACTCATATACATTACTTCTCAAGCGATTTTAATGGCGAATATAGGAGCATATTTAAGGATAAACTAGACAGGGTCATACCCTGTTCTGGTATCCTTATCAAAAGAGAATTTATATGATCTGATGGCCCGTTATGTGGCCACTTTAACATCATACTTGATAAGCTTGTACCAAATTCGCAAGCCAACACAAGAGGCACATTTTTTTAAAAGTCTGTGAGACGACCTGACACGACAAAACGAGGTCAAAACCAAGTATTATACATTGCATCAATAATAAGGAACACACAACATCGACTAGTCGGACATAACGACAAAAACAGTTATAAATTTGAAGTAGTTACAACCAACACAGAACATGTTGCCGGCTGTTTCGATCTTCTGTGTTTCAGTGTTCGGTTCTGAGCAATTTCCGTACGCAATTTCGTACGTAGTCGAGACTTATTCAAGACCTTCTGCTCTCTAAAGATCTTTTCAGCCATGTCATGATTCTTAAAGAAAAAGTGTAGGTCAGACTTAAATTTCTAAGTGGCCTATTTACTTCAAATGATAAGTGCAGTCTACTACTTAGGTGATGTTACGGTAAAAAGAAGACAGCTTTCGGTTTGCTACCAACGATAACGAGGGGTTTTGCAGAATACAAAGACTGCTATAGAGAAAAAAGTTTCAAAACTAGGAATTCGGCGGAAGATTTCATAGGAATACTTACCTTATGCAAGTTGCATGGTTTAACCATGATTTCCATAAAGCACAAGCGACAATTTATAATATGCTGCGTGGGCGTAAACAAGATTCAGATTAATGATCGTATATGCTGGAATAACGTAGGTGAACCCAATGGAGTCTCCACCGACTCTTGCTGACATAGTTTTCCAAATCAGAGAAGAAGCAACATAAACCGGAGCGGCGTCAGTGCGATAAATCTACCGTCACAGTTAAAATAAGGAAAGAGCAAACACAAAGAAAAATTGAAGAAAGGCGACTTTAACACACACAGTGGACGTATATGTTAGGTCTATTATATTTTAAGACTACCGCTAAACGTTTTGTAAACGAATACTTCAGTCACCTACCTTAACCTAAAAAGAAATATGCAATTGCTGGAATGAGGACTAAACATCAGATACCATTGAAATCATAATAAGTGATGCAATACAAAAAGAAAAGAAACGTGCAAAAATGTTTAATCAAATATCTCACGGTTTTGATGCTAGGCGCTCGCATAACTTATCAGTGTATGGAAGGCTTTTTTGTTTTGCAGAATAAAGGCAACACAAAAAACTGTAACAAATACCGATCGATGAAGAGAATGCTGCATCCAATGAAAGTATGTTATGTGAACTAGTTGCTTCCAATAATGCAGATTTTCTGCAGAAATTACTCAGACTGACTGTGTTACCCTTGCGTTAATAAACGTCAAAATATCGTCATGGAAATGCATGAAAATTAGCAAGGAATTTCAATTGCGGCTGCAGAAAAAGTTTAAATATTTTAGTGCGGAATAGTTTTATGTTGTTTTGAAGAGGAAAGGTATATAGTAAGAATTATTGAAGTAGTATGTAATAAAAATAAAAAAGCCTTTTTGTTTGAGGAAAAGCAAATCTCAGATTTGGTTGAATATCACTTTTTTTGCACCAAGTCATTACTAACATATGTCTGCGCAGTGAATGCTTAAAAGGACACAGTGAAAGACCTGCGATTGTACTAAATTAGAAATGCTGATGTTTATAAACTCATCCTATATATGTGATCAATTTTTATACAGTTCACGGGTCAATATAATTGAACTTCATGGCGACAAGTCGTCCTACGACGCTATTTAAAGGTGGAGCCGTTGTGAAGAATCAGTACATCATTCTTATTGGTTTAGGAGAAGTGTTCGATGGAGAAACAAAGAACTAATTTGAACGGCGTTAAGCCACCGAAAACGTATATAAGAATATGACCCGATAAGTATGATGACCTCAAAAGGAGCAATGACAGCAACCTTAGAATGTTGACGTGGGAATACACTAAGGCGGTGCTCAAAGGATTGATTGATTTTCAATGTAGTGGAGAATATCCTGCTTGAGGAGAGTATCATCAATGATGATACAGCCCGATTTAAACTCATTTGATTATGAACTGTTTTAAAACCAGGCCATATGGACATACATAACACATGGGCTGAAAAGTCAGTGCCGTTTTATAGTAAAACACAAATTTTTTGCAAAATTCAACCTTATCAATATAGTTGCCTTCGAGGGCGATACACTGATTGAAACGATTTTTCAATCTTTCGATATCAGTTTTGTAGTACAATTTCGGTTTAGCCTCAAAATAGGCCTCTGTTTCGGCGATTACTTCTTCATCGGCCTTAAATCTTATTTCGGCGAGCATTCTTTTGAGCTCTACGGTGGGTGGGGAGCTCCCACCATCGTTTTCATCGACTTGTGACACGGTGCATTGTCTTGATGAAACAGCACTTTCTCTTTCTTCAAATGCGGCGGTTTTTCTGCGATTTCGCCCTTCAAACGCTCCAACAACGCAATGTAATAGTCGCTGTTGATAGTCTGCCTCTTTTGGAGATAGTCGATGAAAATTATTCTATGTGTATCCCAAAATACGGATGCCATAACCTTGCCAGCCGACTGTTGAGTTTTTGGTCGTTTTGGACGAGGTTCGTCGCCTGCTCGCCACTCAGCTGACTGCCGACTTGACTCTGGTGTGAAGTGATGGAGCCAAGTTTCATCCATTGTCACATACCGACGCAAAAATTCGGCTTTATTGCGGTTGAACTGCTTTAAACACTCCTCTGAATCATCAACACGTTGTTGTTTTTGGTCGACTGTGAGCAAACGCGGCACCCACTTTGAACAGAGCTTTCGCATGTCCAAATATTCGTGTATGATATATCCAACACGCTCTTTTGATATCTTCAGAGCCTCAGCTATCTCAATCAACTTCACTTTACGCTCATTCGTAATCATTTTGTGGACTTTTTTGATGTTTTCATCTGAAACAGCTTCTTTTGGACGTCTACTGCGTCATTATCTTCGGTGCTTGTATGACCACTTTTAAATTTTTCAATCCACTTGCGAATAGTTCGTTCGGCTGGTGCAGAGTCCGGGTAACACTTATCAAGCCATTTCTTTGCATCGGCTGCATTTTTTCCCATCAAAAAGCAATGATAAATCAACACACGAAATTGTTTTGAATCCATTTTCTTTCACAATAACAAAAGTTGCTTCAATCACAACGCTATATCTCGAGAATTAATCGTCCAATAGCTGTTAAATTTATACCCGTATCTTTTGAAGGTTGGTACTAACTGAATGTGGTATGGATTTAATTCAAGTGGTGCCCCCCTCTTAGAAACGGCACGCACTTTTCAGCCCATGTATTACATAGGACTTAAAGGGCAAAGAAGTATTGGGTCTATAACTTAATTCGTGCGGTTTGCTAAGAGATAGCGTAACTTGTATTATTCCACTGTTATTATTCCATTGGAACATGCGTTAGAGAGCTACTGTCATTCTACGTCATTTCAGTATATATAATTCATTTAAGGCGTAAACAACAATAATTTTTTTTCACTCAAATATGTCGAACTTTGTGCCTGAAAAAGTGTTTTTGCGGGGAGTTCTTCTTCATTACTTTAATATAAAGAAAACTGTTGCCGAAAGTCATCGTATTTTGGTGGAAGTTTCTGGTGAACATGCGCTAGCTGAGCGAACGTGCCAAAAGTGGTTTGCACGGTTTAAAAGTGGTGATTTTGGCTTGGAAGACGATGAACGTCCTGGGCAGCCAAAAAAGTTTGAAGATGAAAAACTGGAAGCATTACTCTATGAAGATTGTTGCCAAACACAAGAAGAGCACGCAGGATCTTTGGGTGTCACTCAAGCAGCCATTTCAAAACGTTTAAAAGCAGCTGGATATATTCAAAAGCAAGGAAATTGGGTTCCACATGAACTCAAGCCGAGAGACATCGAAAGGCGATTTTGCATGTCCGAAATGCTTCTGGAACGCCACAAAAGGAAGTCATTTTTGCATCGGATTGTTACTGGTGATGAAAAATGGATCCATTACGACAACCCCAAGCGCAAAAAATCATATGTAAAACCCGGCCAACCAGCCAAATCAACGGCAAAGCCGAATATCCTTGGCGCGAACGTAATGCTCTGTATTTGGTGGGATCAGATGGGTGTGCTGTATTATGAGCTGTTAAAACTGGGTGAAACCATCAATGGACAACGCTACAGTTAATCCGTTTGAAGAGAGCTGTAGCCGAAAAACGCCCGGAATATGCGACCAGACACGAGGCAATAATTTTCTATCATGACAACGCTCGGCCCCACGTTGTTATTCCGGTTAAGAACTAAAGAAAACAGTGGATGGGAAGTCTTACCCCACCCGCCTTATAGCCCAGACCTTGCTCCTTCTAACTACCATTTGTTTCGGTTGATGCAGAACGCCCTCACTGAAATACGGTTCACATCAGAGCAGAATATCAAAAATTGGCTTGATTCATTCAAGCCAAGCCGGCGCAGTTCTTTTGGGAAGGAATCCACAAATTGCCAGAAAGATGGGAAAAAGTCATTTCTTCAGATGGGCAATACCTTGAATAATACTATTGTACATGTTTTTCCTAAATAAACGTTCAAATTTTGAAAAAAAAAAACCCCACGAATTAAATTACATACCCAATAGTTAAATGGTAGTTAGTCACGGAGGTAGGTACTCTGACATGTGTACACATATTTTATACAAGTGGACTTAGTAGAAGAGAAATCAGTCAGCGAAAAACAATTTTGTTGCCAAAGAAGGCAGCATGCCTAGGTGTAGGAGGAGGTTGCTTTTGGTTTTCTTCCCAAATATTCACACAGAATTCCTATCCGAATTGTCAGTTACGTGTGAATTTATTGAAAAATTACGCACTACTTACACTTGTATATGTGAACCGCATCTATACGCATAGGTATGTACGCAATCGTATTAAAAATTTTGCCGTGAAACAATAAAGCACTGTGATTTAGCACAATATGTTTACTCTCTGCTCTGTAAACACAAACAGCTTTGCATGGGTTTCACAGATTTTTCTTATTTTTTCCGCATTCGTGTCACTTTTGTTTTATAAACAAAAACCGGCGTTCATTCACCCGAAGTGCATGCCATTCACGTACAATCTACGAATACAAGTGTATCGAGCAAATAAGTAAAATCGCGTCCAAGTTCGTCTGCAAAGGCAGACGGTCGTCCACAACTGATCTCGGAATGGGAATTAAATTAAGCCATGGCCATGATCAGTTCAGTTGTAAATGCATTCCATGATGTTGGATGGCTGTCCACTATGGTGAACAGTAAAAAGATCGAACGCATTGAGGGCATCGAAGGCAGAAACTTCAATCGACATTCGTATGTAACCTGGTGGCTACCTTCCACGAAAGTGCCGACTCGAATATTGTTGCAACAAAGAAGACGAACGACTGCTATTTTGTACTGACAAGCTTTCGTGTGTAAATTGGCACTAAAAGCTAAATAGAGTTCGTTGTAAAATTTGCAATTTTGCAGTGCAGTAGAATTTCGAAAGCTTTAGTTGCGTGTAGGCGAAAGGAATGTTTGTAAACAAATGAGCTTCTGGTTGATAGAGCTTTCGGTATGAGAAAGGCTTTTACAGCCCCACACCTGTTGAGTTTTATTATTTTAAGAGAAAGGGAACAGAATTTTGAATAAAACATCGCAAAAGCTAAAGCTGGAGAGCATGGTGAAATTATCGGGAGGGGAAGTTTTGTAGGAAACGACATTTCATAGGGTAAATGCGCGAAGTAGGTTCTGTAGAATGCAAGGTGTGCTTTTCTTCATGATTAGCATTCCTAGCATTCCTTCAAATTCACGTCATTATTGAACTTTCTATATTTCAACTATCATTGCGATGGCTTGTGAGTAGAAACTACGATTTTATTAAATCTGGATCAATACACACTCATGTTGAAATATTGAAAATATGCTAGGAAAAGGGTGAAAATATCGCGGAAACGTTTCGTAAAGTTCGTACTGCACTTTCTAGCACAGGTAAACCTAGTGAATTTTAACAACAAATTTCAACGTTTCGGACAGTTCATTAATGTAAAGACTCAAACTCGTGTTCGTCCTATAAGATCAGCTGAAAATATAGCGGAGTTAGCTGAGAGTGTAACTAAAAACTCAGGTATCTCCGAAACGATCACAGCAATTGGGCATATCCGCATAGTGCCATTATTATTCTCTCACCATCAAACTACATTACAGTGTGATCCGCGTTCCAGTCCGGAATTCAAGTTCATGTGGTAAAAATTTAATCTCCGTAAGTAAGTAATCCGCAGAATATTTATTTTCAAAACCCCCGAACTGGACAACAATTCAACCTTTAACGATATGCTGTCTGACTTCATTCAAAGAATTGTATCCCTGTATTTTTATACTGAAATCGTTACTACGAGCTATTTCAAAGACATTCTGGAAAGTCAACACCCGCAGGACGGTATGTTAAGATCTTTAACTTGACCTAGAGGCCTTGCAATGAGGCCAACAGAATACCAGACGTTGATAGTCATACCGTCAACACCCTGGACTTGTTTTGATCTTCTCATCCTGATAGTACACTGTTGATGTGCTTTCCCCTCTAAGCTCACTAAGACCACTGTGTCATATCCGTTAATTTTTCGTATACCGACCACTATATTCCTCAGAAAAATTCCTAAACGAATCGTATGGCAATACGAGATTGCCAATTGAATCAGACTTAAAAGCTTCTTAAGGAATTTTAACTAGTCGTAATGTTTGCTTGATAACGATGTGGGTACCGCTGCTGATATAATCACATACACTATTCTTTTTGGAAGGAGATCCTTCATTAGAGAAAAGTTTAAACGAGTCAGGAGTGACTACAACGTCTTTCTTAAGCCTATTAAAGCCATCGACGTATCTTTGTCTATGATATTACGTTAGTCATTTAGCTGAAGTATCGACTGTACAAGAACAGGCATGTTAAGCAATTAGTAATTGCAGTGATTTTGGCAATGGTGGACGAGTGTGATTTTGAAATTATTTTCGCTCAATGTCTACTCAATTGTTCCTGTAACACATTGACTATTAAGGCTATTTTTTGATCCTTCATTTTGTCGTATACAATCCCAAATCGTTCTTATCATCCCTGTTAAATTATACTAAGGCCATATTTATACCTGAACATTCATAAGAGGCCAGAAAATTTAGACGGTACTAACTGGTCTAACTGGCCCTAAACTGGTTCGCAGACAACAAGCATCTTCACCTAGCACTAGCTCTTCCCAGCTGCACGTGCGCCATCATAGATGCGTTGGTTTTAGACTCAGAGATTCTTTGTGCCATCTTAAGCGATTGATCCGTAGACTCCCGACTAGACCGAAATCGCTGTACAGCCCGCACTGTTGGTTGTTGAATCTTCTTCTCTATTTACAGTTCAACATAAGAGGTACCGAAGATCACTTGCAGTATCATTCTCTTCAAACGGTTAAGTGATTCTTCATTCGATTGCGACAAGGACCAAGCCTCTTCGACACAAAGCGCTTACTCGTATAAGGCCAGTTTGGACTTACGAGAGAGGGCTCTGCTACTCAGCAATTGGCAAGAGTAAATCTGCTTCTACAGTAATTGATGCGTTTCGTTTTATGTAGACGAAGTCCTACACTTGACAGAGCGTTGCTTTTTTCAAAGTAGACTTTGATGAGCGGCGAGAATTCTTCATTGTCATTCTGGACATCTTGATGAGTTTGATGTGTATGTCAAACATATACAAAGTCCTCATGCATGATGCCGTATGCGGCTTTAAAGTCGACAAATACATATGTAGATGGGTCTTTTTAAAGATCTGCCAAAGTGTGAATGTTTGATCGATAGCGGATTTTGCTGCCCGAAAACCTCACTAATTATTAATGAAAGGTTTCAGAATGATTCATTCTGTCTGAGAGGGATATTTTAACCATCATCGCCATCGTCATCAGCAGAAATAGTCATTCCATATTCTCAGCATCGACTGCGACTCTACTTTTAGTTGTCTATGTTCATCTTTGCAGGTTTCTATGCTGGCTTCGGAGTCCTGGTATTTTCGTTTTAGTCTCTGATAAAACTTTCAAACGTCAGTAAGCAGTAGCATATCACCATGAATGAATCCTTTGCCGGGCTTGGTGTTTTCCATTGACCCGGTCAAAAATTGCTCCCTAACACAGCAAATCATGCAATAAGAACTTTGGTGTGACATTGAGCATATGTTCGGTTATAGATGTAAAGATTAAAGAGCAAAGGAGCGAAGATGAAGCCCTGGGGCAAACCATTGTTAAGCGTCTTTACTTTAATTTTGTTATCATTTGTAAATGCTTAGAACAGGCAGTTTGACAATAAGTTGTTGATAAGACGCGATGTCCTCAGGCACGAGATTGCTTACAGTAGTTTAAAGATTACCCCATTCTTCCAGACGGTGTCGTGCGCTGAGCTTAAGTCGACAAAAAATGGATGTTTTGAGCCAGTAGTCAAAGTATGACACCAGTGATAGTACCTGGTTCGTAGAATTTCTACCCGGACGAAATCCGCTTTTTTTTATAGGTACTAGCTTGTTGATGGTAGTTTATTCGATTATAGATAAGGCTTTCGAGTAGTTTGTAGCAAGTACTTAAGTGTGCTACACGATGGTAACTTTCGGTTGGTAAGGTTTACCGCGCCAAGTCCTTAATAAAAGGGTTCGGCTATACAATCCAGTGACAATAGACTCTGTAAAGTTATCACAGCCCCGTTGTTCCATTTAGATTTCTCGCGCCGGTATCTCTACTTTAGAGTCCGAGACAACTATGGTGCTGCATATAGAACTGGACACCTATATACTGTTGCATAAAAAGGTATGACACGACGAAGTTAAGCTTATGAAGAAAACCATGCGATGCAGCTTTGGCAGAGTAACAAACATACATATGTATTTGATTTTGCATAATCTTCTTTCTTCAGATGAGGATTCAAGTTACGCGTATACTTGTCTTCAAACGCCCTCTTTAGCCCGATTTTCCACATCTTTATGACTATATGCGGCTTACCTAAGACACCACCTGAATAACAGTAAATGTTTGTAACAACCTGATATTCAAGTGTTCGAGCACAGATTACAGAAAATCTTAAAGCCTACCTTCATGATTGCTTTAGTGCCTTATAGTTGCTCTCAGCGGGAACTGACAACATTCTAATTTACTGTATTCATTGTATTTCGGTCGTCAAGGTATGATAACGCATTTTGTTTCACGTAGAGCAATTTTTTTACTAGACAATAGATGCTGAGAAAATTGGTAGACAATATAGTACGTACATTTTTCAAAACCATCGTCAAATAGCGATATAGCCTTTACCTTAAATGTCGGATGCTGTAGAAGCTAAATTCCTTGGTCTTGGACTCTTCTACGACTTAACTGTGGTGAAATACCGGTAATTGATGGAGTTATGACTTATGCAGCAGACTAATCATCTTTACAAATGCATCAAGGAATAGTTGCACCCCTTTTACCCATATACTCATATCAAATCAACGACAAACGACTCTATAACCTCTCTGATTAAGTATGCGATTAATTTATTTATTTAAGTTGAATGCATCATTGGTAACCACTTTTCTAATTTTTTAGTAATTTAATTTGTTTAAAACGCTGTAAAGTGCGTGAGGTTTTAGTAGTTCAGAATAGAAACGCATAGAAGCCCTGTTACGCTATACGAAGTTACACATTTGCCAAAACACAGGAAAAAAATGCAAAAAAAAAAAAAAAAAACGAAAAAGTGAAAGAAAAGAAACAAACTCTTAACGGAAATAGCACATAAAGTGTTACTCTTTCTTTTCGGCGGCAGGTTCCTCCTTCACCTCCGGTTTCGGCTTCGATTTCTCCAATGCTTTGATAAATTGCTCCAAGTCGCCTGAATATGCAGCAGCAACAGCTTCTGGAGATAACTCGAATTGGGACGCAACTGGTCCTAGCTGGGCCGATTGTAGAGCATCTGAAAATAATGACAATGCCTGTTGGAACTGTGGTGAAGACAAAGTATCCTTGATTTGTTTTCGTTTGCTTTCATCTGAGTCATCTGTTTCGGGTAAGTGAACAGAGAGAGTATTTGCACGATCTGGATCGGCGATGATTTGATTAACAGCATCCGATGAGGCAATAGCTGTTGAGAGGTCAATATTGATAGTCCGGCCAGTGGTTGCAGTTGTTGAGCCAGCATTATCCGGTGAAAGCCCTGAGAGATAAGATTGGAACTCTGGAAGACTGATTTCAGGAAGGTTACCTGATGATTCGGTTGATTTTTTCGAGCCACCCTTGGAACCCTTGGCGCCTTTTGGAGCGGACGGAGTACGAGGAATCGCCGATGCAGAATTCTCTGGTGTTTGATAATTTCCACCGCTTAGTCGGTTTGATGTTGGTGTGGTTGATGAACGCGATGAAGAACTGTTTTCCGATGCCCGACTAAGAAAAATTAAATCAAATCATTTCCAAGACATAGATTGTGATGTGGGAAACTTACTTCATTGAGCCTAAAAGTGAAGTTAATCCTCCCATTTGTCCTACACCACCAAACAATTGCATCAACTGCTGTTGCGACATATTGTTTAGCATGTATTGCAAGTCTCCGCTATCACTGCCGCTACGATTTGCCGATGGTGGATTATTCATCAACTCATTCACCCTGCGACAATGTTCATCATCCTTGTCAGTCTTTGGTTCCTGCATCCAAAAGAACATCCTTCGTGAAGATGTTTTGAACTTCAAAACATAAACCCGTCCGGTTTTGCACTGTTCAACGCGCTTGAACTCGAAGTCATCGGGAAACACAATCAAATCGTCCTCCACCTGGAAATAAACAATTAAACTTGTTAGTAACATTGCAACATCAATCGCTCCTTCAAGCAAGCGCAATGCCCTATTTTATTTGTGGTCGAATAAAGACCCAATGCTATTGCGTATTTGCATTTGCTTTCGGAAGCCCTTTTAAGTTAACCCTCGCCTAACCTTTCCGGTGACGCGATCCTTCCAGCAAAAATGCATCAAACCATCCTCACTCTGGTTTAGATAGACCAAACCTTTCCTCACATCGGGGTGAACCATTTTCCCAATCATAGTCATGCGTCCAGCCCGAAATTCCACCAAAGACGAACCTGTACCAGTGGATGACCCACTTAAACCGCTTTGACGACCGAACATTTTGCTGCTGATTCTTCTATTCGCTTACGATGTAAATTCTTTTGAAAATTGCGTTCAATTGAATTTGGAAAACAAAGAAAATTTAGTCGATTACTCAACTTTCAATTGATTGATGGAAGAAAAATTTTACTTTTTGTCGAAGATGAATTTCTTTTCGCCCGACGACGAATGACAAGCAATTTCCCTACAATGGCGAAAAGGCAACCACATATCGAAAGGTGATGGAAAAAATGGTTTTCTTGTTTGCCATGTGCACGAAGTGTTGGTCAATTATAACGGTACTTTTAAAACTGTTTTTCCATTTCGTTGGTATTTAAGTCTACGATAATTTTGAAAGTAATTTTGACCTCCTTGGTTGATTCGGCAATTTATAGTACTGGTTGTGACCAACCTGACCGTAAATTGTGGGCATTAGACCGTTTTCGGGGCTCCGGGCCAAAACTGCTGAATGTCCACCAGGGCAACAAACAAGTTCGTAACGTAGTGCTTCGCTTATGCACTTACCAAAGGCGTTCTCGGGCAACGAAATTAGTAAATCTTTATTCAGTAAGTCTTTACTCATGCAGGCTGAAACGGCAAATGCATGTCCGACCAGTATTATAATACTACATCATAGGATTCACACCCCAACGCGTAAGAGATAAAAAAAAATTAGATGAACCAGCTCGGATGGTAAAGAATTCATTGTTGACGACAATAACAAACGATTAAATGGCAACGGTCTTCGGACTTGCACTTGGAATGTTCGAATCCTTAACAGACTGCATGCAGCCGAACAACCATCGGATATCCTCGAAATGTTACAAAGCAGACGTAACCAAGCGCAATGCGATGACGGGACAAAAAGAAAAGAAACAATATGCCATCTGCTACGGCGGGACAAAGACACAAGTTACAGCGCTTATTCAGATGCGCATTTGCATTCAGAACAAGACTTATCTTGAATTTAGGGCACATAAGCGAACGCCTGAAGACGATTGGACAGAGGACAAGCATGATCTAATCTTCTACTAATCCCTCGACAAAATCTATGAGCAATGCCCTAAATAAGGGGTGATTCATCGTGAGGTTTGATTTTCAATAGGCTTTTCTTGACAGATAACGCGTGACCCCTGTCAAACTGCTTTGTCATTTTTGTTCAGTATCGTTTAGCAAGTCATCATTGAAGACAAATTGTTCAGCTGTATTACGAAAATCAGCGTTCTGTGAGTAATGTTTTTAGTGCGATTCGAGGAAATTACGGAACTTACTTAATCGACCTACTGAAACCACTATTGCCAATGCTATTCGCAAATTTGAGTCCCAGTTTACATTAGTGGATGATACTCGACCGGTTAGACTACATCCAACACGTAGTGAAGAGACTATAGCATCTGTAGCACAGAGTGTACGCGAAGACCGTGCGAATCGATTCGTCGTCGTTCTCAGCAGCTTGGCTTGGCGTATTCGACAACTTGGCGTATTTTACGTGAGGGCCTCGACCTAAAAGCGTACAGAATTCAACTTGTGCAAGAATTGAAGCCAGGCGACTTGAATTTGCGTTATATTTTCAGTGAATGGGCTCTGGAAAAACTCAATGAAAATCCGGTGTTTTATCGTGAAATTTTGTTTGGTGAAGAAGCCCATTTCTGGATCAATGAATACGTTAATAAACAAAATTTCTGTATTTAGGCTGATGAGCAACCCAAAGAGTACTAAGAGCTACCATTACATCCATTAAAAACAACGATATGGTGTAGTTTATGGACTGGTGGAATCATTGGTACATATTTTTTCAAAAATGAGGCAAATCAGAGTACTACCGTCAATGGTAATCGTTATCGGATTACAAGGATTCAACAAGACGACGCTACGAACCATACAGCGCGTGCAACAATGGACTTGTTGAGAAATCATTTGGTGAGCACTTAATTTCACGTTTTTCTACGGTAAATTGGCCGCCTAGTTCGTGCGATATCACACTTAAATGTAAAGTCTCAGGTCTTCAGGAATAAGCCAGCTACGATTGTTGCTTTGGAAGCCAACATTACTCGTGTTATCAGTGAAATAACAGTCGCTATGCTCGAACTAGTCATACAATTTATGTTTTATTTTACATTATATATCAATCCTTACGATGTATCACCTTTTATGTCCTCGGATATGATCCTAAGAGATCTCCAAAGTCTTTTTTCGATCGAATTTCTCTTAATCTATGAGGATAATGTATAAGATAAGTGACATCATTGCCAAGAGCAATCAGCTTCAACTGTAACTTCGACAACGATATCTGCGCGAAAATCTTGCGAATAAAAAATCTTGATAATCGCTGTTTCTTTGGGCTTAGAAATCAATTGAGTAATAAAACCCACTCTTGGGCAAGCAAAAAGACTTTATACAAAACACTGATCACCCCATCCTGATCTACAGCGCAGAGACTTGAACATTGACGAAAGCGGATGAATATGCTCTTGGGCGCTTCGAAAGAAAAGTTCTTCGGGTGATTATATGTCTCATTTGCATCAATGTAGAATCGGGAAGATGTTTCAACAGTAAACACCAAGGGCTGTACAGTAATGCGGACAACGGAGTAGCTCGGTTGAACCGGCTTAGATGGCTAAGGCATCTTAAATATATGAACACCAGCGTTTTGACCCGGAAAGATTTCGACTCCAATCCAGAGTGACAACACAGTTGTCTTCCTCTGCGACCAACTGGGAAGCTGCATTTCAGAATTCCTCTTGCTCGTCTCGTTAAACTTCAACGAGGGGGTGTCAAACCGGGTGAGTTCACTGGATTTAACCGAAAACGAAAACTTACTGCAAGGTGTGGGTACATATATTGTTGACCTGATCTGCTAGAATAAGTATCCCAGATCTCATAACAAGAAGTCCTTTGGAGATTGCTTTATTATTCAACAAATAACATGTAATCTAATTGCGAGTCCCAGTCAATAAACTTCCGTTCTGTATTATTGTATACCGTTGGTATTTTCTTTTCAAGTTTTATAAAATTCCTGAACATTATTTTATTTTCGCGGTATCACATTGATATCTCTTTTCCTTTGATAGTACAGCGCTTAAGTGCCGAGTAAGGAGATTATAATATAGCACACGTTTGTTGATGTTAAAAAAGGAACTGGTACTGATCTGATGACATTGCGATTAGCGGAGGACACATCTTCAGTACCTTGCTTGTTGACACATTTAAAGAATCCAACATTGGCTTAGACAACTGCCTTGTTGTAGCCAAGGTGCGAACGCGAATGTCAGAATACCGAAGACGTACTTTGAAATCGAACAGCTGTCAAACATGGTCGGAAGAAGTAGGCCCGATAACTGAAGTCGCAGTATAGTTTGCTCGACCCTCAAGTAAGGTCTAGATCAATTAGTTAAATTTGTGCAAACATGTCAAAAGGGTCTGTCTGTATAGATTGACATGGAACTCGATATGAAAATATATGGTATCAAGAGCAGGTACCTGTAGTCCGCTTAGTTATTAAATAGCGACTTTATCAACTGAGTTATGCAGTAAACTCGACGAACGACATTTGAAGAGAAACCAAGAGAAGAATTGCTCTAGTCAAAGTCTAATTCTTTCTTTTAACAAAGCTGGTTGTAGTTGCATTACCGGCGAATAATGAAACAGATTCCAGCTCTGGGCTATACAAGTTTTTTGCTGTCTGTCAGTAGGAAAGTCCATAGGTTGCTAGTTAGCATCGTGACGGAGCCCTACACTTTTGCTAAGCAATTAAGTGTGGTAAGCATAACTGCGACGCTTATTTTGAAAAAAGTGACGACACTGAGGAATACCTCTGTTGATGTCTGGCTTTCACTCGCTGCAAATAATCGGCGCTGATCTTTTGGGTGCTCTCATTATGGGCAACTTTTCACTGAAGCCCATATTCATCTTTCTATGTAAGACTGAAAAATTCCAGTAAAAAGAAACGTACAAGGAATACAATATTCTGAGTTCTTGTGTGAGTTCTAAGTATGATTTCTAAAAACAGGGTCTGTAAATCTAGACAACCCCAAAATCGGTGCTGTACCAATGCAGCCACGTGGGAGAAATATGTAATTAAACATATTTCAACGATTAATAAAAGAAGAAAACGATTCATAAATTTTTATTTTAAAAAAATATATAAACTTACAGCTTGAGAGCCATTCTTATAAGCTGACAACTGCAGAAAAATTCCTTTCTCCATGTCATCGATTTAACATCTGTCATCAACTTCGTTTTGACATTTTCAATAGAAGAGAAAAAAAAAAACTTTTAAGTCATCCTCTACCTTCGTGTTCATTCTCATTGTCATTGTCATTGAATTTCACCGAAAGTAAAACGATGTTTTTGCGAATTTCGCTCAAACGCGATACAAAAAATTCCAATTAACTAATTTCCAAAATTACAACAACAATCCGCTAAGTGAGAAAATCAAAATTCAATCAGAAAACAAAACTCCATCATGTATAGTTTCGATGGTGACTATCGTCGCAGGCCTATGCAAAATTTAGGTGGTGCATCACAAAGTTGCGATCGTGAAACACTAATAAAGAAGGCGCAAATTGAACGACAAAAACGCAATGAATTGCGCAAGCAAAACAATGGAGCAATTGTCCTACAATCGTACACGAGAAGTTTTATAATGCGACAACGGCAAAAGAAGTTAGAACGTGATAACTTTGATGAGTTTTTCAAGGCAAATCGCGATAAATTGACAGAGGACGAGAATTTGGCCTACCTGCTGAGGCGTATACTTTTCTTTTATTCCAACAAAGTGTCGAAAGATTGTGAGAGATTGGTGGGCTTTTTTTTTTTTATTTCTTTTAAATTTGATTTGGGAGTAAAACTTATTGGTTTCGTTTTAGATTGAAATTTCACAGCATTTGCTACGTAATCCCGCTAAACTTCTGGAGAATTCGGTGACAGGTTTTATTTGGTTACATCGTCTGCGTAAGTTGATGATTATTTGCATTGAACAGTTGACGGTGCCGAATTTATCACAGGCCATACTAATGCGAATGATTGAAACTTTCACTTCGGAGAGTACTGTGGAACGTTATATTGAAGATCATGAGAGAGTTCGAATGTATTTGGAGTTGATATTCCGTTATTTAGTGGAGAGAAACTATTTTAAACGAATTCGAAGAATTTTGGAAGAGAAATGTCCACCATTGGATGGAGAGATATTGCATGCCCCGAACCAAGTGTCGGATGCTCTGTTTCAGATGATTATGCGACCATTGGTGCTGGTGAATCGTGGCTTTCGTTATGGGAAGGTCATATGTCATTCGTTCAACGAGCATATTCTCAGTACACCTTATTCAGAGCCGATTAGGAATTTCATTTTGCCTTGTTTGGCTGAACAGCCAGAGTTTCCGTTTCGAGATATTCTACGTTCGTTGGAGGGACTTGTATTGATTGACACAGTATCAGATGGCGCCGATAAAATGCAGGTAGACGGAGAAGATGTGAAGCCGGAAAGAAATCCAATATTCACTAGTTTTTTACTGAACTCGATATTGATATTGGACCGAAGTCAGTTCGGTAGGTTGGCGATGTCTATTTGGGACATAAGGATGTTCCTTATTTGAAATCTTAATCTATTGCAGATGTTCTTAAGGAGAAAAATGTTCTTAGTGGCTATATTAAGGTGATCTCAGAGGTTTCGCCCAAGGTTTTGGCTTTGCCGAAATCGTCTATCAAACCCACACATATGTCAATCCACAATGCATACGATGAGGACGATGAAGACGACGTCGACGACGAAGACAACGACGACGATGATGATGATGATGATGGTGGCGATGCTAAGCTGGGAGTTGTACGCATGAAAACGGATCAAGACAAGGAACCGCACGTTGGTTTAACTGTGATAGAACGAGACTGTCTTTTAGAAACGATCGAATTGCTGAATGACTCCAAGAGGGTGAATGTTATTGTCAATAACGTGGAACAATACATAACGGATGCAGAGGTGTTATACGCACTCTGTAAAACCTGCCACAATCTGATGATCTACAACAAGAATGCGATCTTTGACTACAAGTGAGATTTATTTGTTTTCAATTTCTAACTCAATTATCTTGTGTCTGACATATTATTTATAGACTGCTGTACACATTGGCGTTTATGCCAGCATTTATCCGCGCTGTGTGGTTCACACTGGCTTCCCAGTCAAGCCAATTGGGCTTTTCATCGCCTCTCAGTCTCATATCAAAAGGCGTTGTTCGTATGTTGAAAATATTTTCACTTTCTTTAGTTTCTTCTTTGCTAAATTTAATTTTTTTTTTCGACTTTTAAAGCAAAACAAAACGGAGTGGAACAAACAATTCCCTTGCTCGCCACCTTCTGTTCTCTCTTCGGCCGTCTAGTTCCAACCTTGCACGACACAGAGTTCTGTGAAGAATCAATGATTGAGAAACCTCAAACCGTCAGCAAGCTAATGCCCTTTTCCATTGAAGAAATCATTCAATTGAGCAAAACTTTAAAGGAAATTTCTCTCGGTCTAGTCGAATTGGCTTTTCCTGAGACTAGATCAAACCTCAACGAACACTACCGTTGGATTCTGGGCCGCAGTGAGTCGGAAGACAAGAAAATCAAACAACAAAAGCAAATCTGGGCAAATCTTCTCAAAGTCACTGTCTCGGTGCTTAATCAAATACACACACGAGATCTACGTCTTGGTTTTTGTCCAGAAGCCCACTGGACAGTGTGTAAATTGAATTTACCCCTTGATCGACCAAGTGATTTGCCACTGACCAGAGGTAGTCGCACCAGGGGCATACGCCCATTTCAACCGATTCGTGATTTTACTCGAGAAGACTTTGAAAATGGTCCACCAATGTCGACGAAACAAATTCGATCGATTACGATTTTGAGGGAAATTCCATTTGTGGTGCCATTTAGCAAGAGAGTTGGAATACTACAGGGCTTAGTGGCAGCAGATAAAATGAGAGTTCAGGGTAATTTACAAGCATTTCTTCAAGGACCAGCGATAATGTTAACTGTACGCAGATCGCATTTGTATGAGGATGCCTTTGATAAGCTGAGACCTGAGAATGGCAAGTATCATATTACGACAGTGAACTCGATGGAATGGATGGTTTAATTTGTTTGTTTTTCTCTAGAACCAGATCTAAGGCTTAAATTTCGTGTACAGTTCGTAAGTGCGCTTGGTTTAGACGAAGCTGGCATCGATGGCGGAGGAGTTTTCCGCGAGTTCTTGTCGGAACTGATCAAGACGGCTTTCGATCCGAATAGAGGCTTTTTCATGTAAGTGTTTGCACCTAAGTCAAGCTTCCTGGAACTGTGTTGTATATTGTTTTTTTTTTTTTTTTTTTTTTTTTTTTTTTTTTTTTTTTTAAGGGTCACCACCGACAACAAGCTCTATCCCAATCCAAATGTCGGCGATTTAGTGCCTGACTTTGAGAAGCATTACTACTTTATTGGGCGTATACTTGGCAAAGCAATATATGAAAATCTTCTCGTGGAACTCCCATTAGCTGAATTCTTTCTCACCAAGTTGGCTGGTAAATACTCTGACGTTGATGTCCATCAGCTTGCCTCTCTCGATCCAGAGATGTACAAAAATCTGCTCTGCCTCAAAGATTACGAAGGAGATGTATCCGAACTTAATTTAGATTTTACAGTTGTCACAAGTTCACTGGGACAAACACAAGTTCAGGAACTCAAACCGAATGGTCAGAGTATTCCGGTAACATCTTCAAACCGCATCGAGTATATTCAATTAATAGCCGACTACAAGTTGAACAAACAAATCCGCCAACATTGTGTTGCGTTTAGAAAAGGCCTGTCGAATGTTTTACCCGTGGAATGGTTGTACATGTTCAGTAATAAAGAACTACAGATTCTAATATCTGGCGTGGAAATTCCAATCGATTTAGAAGATTTGAAAAAACACTGCTACTACGGCGGAGGCTACAGCTCAGATCACCCGAGCATTATCTGCTTCTGGTCGGTGGTGGAGGGCTTTTCAGATCATCAAAAGAGACAACTACTTAAATTCGTTACAAGCTGTTCGAGTCCACCATTGCTGGGATTTAAAGTAAGTGAAAATCAGTTTTGTTCTTCACAGAATTTGAAATTGAGTTTTTGTTTGCTTTTTTTTTTGTTTTTGTTTTTTGTAGGATCTTGATCCGCCGTTTTTAATACAAAGCGCCGGTGATATGGAACGTCTTCCAACGGCCAGCACCTGCACTAATCTGCTAAAGTTGCCACCGTTTAAAACTGAGGAACAAATGCGTGAAAAGCTACTCTACGCAATCCAATCAAACGCTGGCTTTGAGCTTAGTTAATTTAATTTTATCTATAGGATATGGATTTGGATGTCGTGTGAAGCTTTTATAGTTGAAAGAAGAATAAAAACACAAAAAAAAAAAAAAAAAACACCTCTCCCACCCCAACGTAAACTGATCAAAACATCCCAACGTCGTTAAACAGTTAAAACCCAATTCACACCAATTCAACTCTCCCAACAACTCACACAACATTCATTAAACACTAACAATTTGAATTAAGTTCCTTTTCTTCTAATATCATACAAAGTAAAACAGATTTCATCTTTCAAAATCGTTTCTTTTGGTTTGTCTTCTTAAACTAAATTGTAATTTCTTTTTAATATTTATATATTGTATGTTTCCAAAAAGGAAATACGTTTACTACGGAACAATGATGCTTTTTAAATAGTTGTATACATGAATTATTATTCTTTATTAATTGTATGTCTATACGTATATAAATCTATTCTAAAAAATTATGATTAAAAGAAAAACAAAACAAAACAAAACAAAAAAAAAAACTACACGATCAAAGCGAACAATAAAAATTATATTTATTAAAAGGGAAAGAACAAAAAACAGAATATACTCGTACATAGAGAAGAAAGATATGGTATTCGTACATCGAAGAACAAAATGTACAACTCTGGTTGACTTAGATTTTACAATTTCGTTTTTGATTTGTGTTTCGTTTGTTTGATCCATATTTACAGCCATCTAACTTAGATAACACACATCTAGATGCATTCAGGTAGCGTTTATAAAAATATCAGTCGGTCGGAGGTATCTCTTGATTTAATTTTGTTTTATTGGATTCTGAAATTGTAGCAATTTGTGCACATTATCAGCTGTAATAACGTTTGGTGTCATTAATGATCTTTCGATAGATGTAACGTGGAGCTTCTGTAGAATAGAGCAGGTCAATGTGATTGAATCCACGCAGTTCAGTCAGTGTGTAGGGCGAGTTCTTTAAGCGAAGGGTTAGTCGGATGACATCCTGAAAAAAAGGAAGGAAAATAAATTGATAGAAAAATATTTTTTGGATTTTGAAATCTTAAAACTAAACCCCGAGTTTAGGGTCGATATAAATCACTATTGATTCTAAAGAAGTCAAAGTCGCAAGAGTCAAAAGGTTGCGAAAGGAGGAAAGGAGTCACTGAGTCTGACTATACGAGATGTAAAAAAAATGGTATAAGCTCTTCCAAGAGAAAAATGATAATGACGAATGTCGTTCTCTAGCACATCAACAAAAGATGATAGCGTTGAAGCTGCGAAGAAAATTGTTTTGGAAAATCGTTGAATTACCATAAGAGAAGTTGCTGAGGATGTTGGCATATCGGTTGGCTCGTGCCATGCAATCTTTTTCGGATGTTTTGTGCCTGAGAACTATGTCAGTGAAGTTTTTTCCGAAACTTGTTAACTTTGTCGTCGCATGAGCATCGCTCAGGAGCTGACTTGCTCATAAACTCTGAGGAATCATGACCAATTGTCCCAATGGAAGTACCTAGGAGGCCCAAAACCAAGTTCGATCAAACAATACGACAATCATGCCACATGAGACTTTTCTGTTCCCAAAACTGAAGAGACCTATGAAAGTACGGAGATTTGCGACGATTGACGAAATAAAAATGGCATCGCTGGAAGAGCTCAAGGCTATACCAAAAAGTGCTTATAAGAAGTGTTTCGGGAGTTGGAAAAGGCGTTGGCACAAGTGTATTATATCTGAGGGGGATTACTTTGAAGGAGACAACATTAATATTGAATAAATAAATATTTTTTTATACAAATATAAAGTAACCTTTGTCACTTCGTACAAATAAAACTGAATACTCGGTTATTCACAAGCACAAGAGGGTGAACTTATATTTTAGCCACAGCATTTTACAAGTATTTTGGCAAAAAAACTAATAAGATGGAATCAAAAGCGACGTCGAAGGCAGATCCAGTGATGACCATGTAGTGGACGAGTTCGATGAACACTTCCCTACAACAGCACTAAGCTCGGCAGATGCAAAAATACACCGCCACCGTAGAATGCGACAGAGCTGTCATTCGTCCGACGAAATCTCCTGGATGACATACTTCGGTACGAAATCTCAGCTTTGTGTGCGCAGTCCCAGAGTTTTTAACCATTGACTGCAGTGCAAGGAGAACTGCGGGTAGTGTAGTAAGAGTATACGTGCGGTTAGCGCTATTTTCGGATGAATTGTTGGTCCTGATTTGTGGTTAGGAGTAGAAGAAAACCGAAGCGTGCTACTCAGATTAAAAGGGCTGCGTAGGCGACGGTCGTGGCGGTTATGTCAGCAACCGGGATAGCTTCCGACAATTTGTGGTTAGGCGTAAAGGATAACTGAAGCGCGCTACGCAGTTAAAAAGGAATGTTCAAACATCTCCGCTACTGCGAAAGTTCCCAATGGTGGGCTTATCTGTCTGTTACTTTTCTCTTCTGACAGTCATGATAGTTGGATGTCCACTTGTAAATGTCCACGTTTATTGATGTGGCCATCGAAGCGAGGAGCTATGGTTCTTCATGAGGCTATAAACCATGGATGGTTGAGGTTGTGTACGGTTTCAAATGTGGTTCGAATGAAGGGCGAAGCTCGCCCGGAAGACATTCCATACGTCGCTGCTGACTCGGTTCCAGGGAGAGCAAGATTAGTGAAATTTAGTTTGATCTAACGCTTTCAATTTCGCCAGCTCTGCGATACGCGAGAGAGAATAAACTCCAAGTTCCGCTGTCGCCGTTGTGTTATGATGAGGGTGGATAGCGAAAAACGAGCGTCAACTGCTTGTTGATGGCTCAAACCGGCTTATAGAATATCGGACGCTGCTTGGCAGAACAAGCCAAGGTCACCACTTAGACCAATTTCATCACCCATGCCATAGCCCGCTAAAGGCGCGACGAGTAGAGTAAGGTCTGGCAGGATAATCAAATCGCTACTGCGTTTTGCTTTCGCAAAGGGGGGAGTCTTGTAGTGGACGAGTTCGATGAACACTTTTCTATACCATAACCACACAAAGCATGGATTGCAGCGGCCTCAGTAATAAAGCGCCATGAGTAAGAAGGCTAGTACTGCATCAACGCAATAACCAACGCAAGAAAAGCAGAAAATTGGTGGGATATTGGTGGTCTATTGTATTACTAAAGAATTCGCTGTGGGTCAAAGATTCGATCTTTAGTATATCTAGTAAAAGCACTTGACTGAAATCTCCTGACTTTGGACGAGGAGCAGTTTGCTAAGCCGAGGGAACATTTTCTTGCATTGCTTAACCACTTAGGCATCAGCAATTTAAACCAAAACTCCGATTAAACTCCCGCAATGAAATAGGGTATATATTCGAGCCTCTCTTTCGCACTGTAACACTGAAATAACGTCAACGAACAGGGCACTAAAGACAAACAAGGCAGTTTTCATAAATGGCATTGTGGTGGAACTCGCCGAAGATTTGGCGGTAATCCTACAATTACTACTTGGGAAAGCATAGCTAGATTAATTCTGGATCGAGTAAAAGAATATCTTGACATCGAATAGACAGGGTTCTGCGCTGAATCCTCCTATAACGATCACATCAACACTTTGCAGATCATTATTGAAGAATTCATCGAGAGTACATATGTAGATCACCCTTGCGATTGATTCGATTCCAGAAGGCCTTTAAAAACTAGGTGCTTTTAAAAAAGCTACATATGATGGTGATGTGCCAGAGGAATCTGAAGTTTGCAGCACGACAAGGCTGTATTCATTCGCCACAGCTATTTCTTGTAGTGATCAGCGATGTGATTTGGGCAACTTGTCTGGAGAAACCATGAAGCTGAGATGGATTATGATAATATTAAAAATTTTGAAGAAGTTTAACTGCTCTCGAAAAGGTTATAGGACCTGGACCAGATGGCCTACAACTTGGAGTCAAAGGTATAAAAAGTAGGTACCAAATAACCTAAGCACCTCAATTTCATTTTTAACATGAGAGCTGATCAAATCAATATTGGTGGACAGCTAGTCGAGAAAGCTAGCAGGTTTGTATATTAGGAAAATATGGTTTGAGAAGGTGGTGGTACCAAACTGGATGTGGACCGAAGAATTCTCAAAGGAAAAATTGGAGAAACTATGTTTTCAACAAAAGAGCAGCTGAAACTATTAAGATGGAAAGTGGAACTAGTCCCCCTTTTTGGGCAGAGCACCTGAAAACTTGATAAAACGTCACAATGAAGCTGAAAGTCTTCTAAAAGATATTAAGGTTAAACCGTATATCGAAAAGAGGAATATTCAAAGGGACGAGGTTTTTGGTAGCGGCATTCTTTGGGCTAAGATATTTACTGAGAGTTTCTCAGAAGAAATTGCCAGCAATAAATCGAGTCCAACATCCAACATCCAGTTCCAACACTTACCATCCAAGTACCTCAAGTCCAAAAGACAAAGCCTTTTGTGTGTCTAGTTAAACTATGTTAGAGCGTTAACCTATTTCCTCATTAGGTATTCAATATTATCTTTATGGAAGTCCAAAGTCAAAAGCAATCATCACATAAAAATCTCCTTTTTCTTTGTTCCGAAGCACATCATCACAAAGTGTTTAATTTAAAGTCAACATCAGTGTTTCAGACGCCTGCCTTAACTGACGGAAACCGACTCCAAATTTGGACATTCAAACCAATGAACCATTTCGCAGCAAGAATTTTAAGTGTCTCCATCACTTATCGCATGATTCACTTGCCACAATAGCACAAACAATAAACACTATACCGAAAGCTTGAACATACAAAATATCCCACCCGTAAACAACGTGACGTACGAAATAGTGCTTCGGAAAAGTGTCACATTTCCAACATCTGCATCATAAATTTTGCCTTCTCCCAACAACCAGATGTACGAGTAATTAGATGAAATTTAATGAGCATACATAGATACAAGTACGTGTGGGCGAGGAAAAATAAAAACTCAAATACCAATTTGGTTAACAAAACAGTGTTAGAAGTGAACGGACATTATCTAGAGCTGAAATGCCGGCACTGACCAGGCCAGACGCCTCATAGAAATCAAGGTTGCCGCTGGGAACTTGTTGCCGATTAGTGTCACGTACGTTATGGGTATTATTTTCAATTTGCTACGTACGATCGTTATTAATATTTTTTTGTATTTTCCTTCGGCTTTGTCCACATGCCGGGAGTTTGTTTTGTTGACAGGCCAGGCGACTGTTACAGTGACACCCGAGTCATGTTGCCTGGAGTTGAGCATACATTTCAATTAAAGTGATTTGAATGAGGAAGAACTATTCGTGCAATGCCTGAGATGTGATTAAAATGAAGATTTAGACTATCGACGGGGATAAGTCGTCTTTGTGTTCCCAAAAATGGGATGGCTGTTGTATCAGATTTAAATGACAAAAAACCATTTATGGCTCGCGATTGAGGAGTGATCTAATGTCGTACATTCTGGGCTGGGCCTGACTACACTTCCAAAGGCATGTTTAAGAACACAAACAAGTGTTAGGAGATGGAACATGAATCAATATATTCACCAGTTCACAGTGACAGTTAGGGGAGTTATGGTAGAATGCATTTTACTTTGGTGTTTTGTTTGATAGACCAACATCTGGGAATCAATTGAGAATGTATCAAGTCAAGGTTTATATACACCCTGCCTGACTCGAACTGCAACTTTTTAAAATGCTATAATTTTTTTATTTTTTGATAAATTTTAATGTGTCAAAGCAAAAAATGTTGGAAAATACATCAATTTTCAAATTGTATCAGTAGTTTTCAATATGTCCACCTTTGGCACGAATAATGGCCTTGAGACGGCCGAAGAAAGCATCGCACGCTGCACGCAAGTGGCTCTGTGGTATTTTGGCCCATTCCCGGCGAAGTGCTTGTTTAAGGTGGTCCAAACTTTGGTATTTTTTAGTGCCAATCTTCGCCTTCAGACAGAGAAATCCAACGGATTTGCATCCGGAGAATTTGCAATCCATTGTGTCGAAGAAATAAACTGTGAAACATTATTTTTTAACCGAGTCTTGTTGAAATATCCACGGTCTCCGACCGAAAAGATTGTTTGCCAAAGGCTTCAATACTGCGTCTAAAACAGTTCCACGGTTTACGATCGCATTAATTTTGACGCCAAGGTCTAAAAATACGAGCGGAGAGCGACCATCGGCGGTTATGGCGGCCCAAACCATCACCATCGGTGCTGCCTGCTTTCTGGTGGCCGTCCGAAGGTGTAAATTTTCGAAGGATCTCTTTGGCAAGTAAACTCGGTCATTTTGTTTGTTGACAAATTGCTTGATAACAAATGGTAACTTATCGGGAAAAACCAAATTCGGCAACTCACCACTTTCGTGCAAGCGTAGCAATTCCTTCGCTCTTCCGGTTCTTACTTTTTTCTGTTGCGGTGTAAGATCGTGTGTTTTTTGGAACTTCAATGGCTTGAGTCCAAGCTTATTTTTCAGTATGTGTTGCATCCGTTCCAACGATATGTTGAGCTCACGAGCTATTTTTCTTCCACTTCGACGCGTGGTGGTTTTCCAGCCAAATATAAAGCAATCACACTATTACGTTTGAATTCCATCTCGAATTCAACACAACTGAGACGCAAATCGTTTATAAGACTTGTAAATAATAAAATTATCTGTCATGTGTCAAAATTTGAGCTCACTGTTTCTAAATTTTAGCAGTCTGAAGTTCGTTGCAGTTCGATTCAAGCAGGGTGTATAATCCTAGTTATCATACTCATTGCGATGTTCTTCGAAGATTTAAACTCTTGGTTTGAGGCTCATTCCACGGAACATCAGATGTCATTTGGAAACAATATAATGAACCTCAACTACGGACCAGTTGTTCTGATTGAAGATTTTACTATCTAGCGATTCTTGACTCTATAAGCTACAGGCAACGTACCGACAGTCTTGTTTAGCAGTCAAGGAAAAAAACAAGATTTACGGACTCCCCCATACAGGTCTAAAGTCGGAGTCAGACCAATAAAAGATCTTAAATTGCTCAAAACCATGAAGACATAATCATTGACAGGTATGTATACCAGAAATAGGAAGGTCTCAAATATGTAGAGCAAAAGCCACTGCAACTTGACTTCATTGATACACGAATCGATAAAGGCCAACGAGATAGCAGCTTGCTGCTTCCTTGATGTCTATTGTGCATTAGAACTTAGATATAGTATACCTAAAACATACAATAGAGTAGATAATACCTAAAGAACCTAAGGACAATTGGCAATCGAGGAGAAAACAAGGAGATAGTTATGGGGCGTGCTCACTGGAAGACCTCACCACACCACTGCCTTCAGTTGCGCATTCTAAGTCGGTTGAGGTTCACTTCTACTTATGCGCGCCACCGAAAGTGAGGTCTTCTTCTACTGCGTTGCCCCTTCGGGTTAGATTCGAAGACTCTGAAGACAGTGGTGTGTATTCGCTCTACATATCGTTGCCATCTCAGGTGACTGATGCGCAGTTTTCGACGCGTTCGTATAAACGGAGCCGAATATTTTTCGAAGGATTTTTATCTTGAAACAATTGAGGATATCTTCATCCGATTTCTATAGAGTGCATGCTTCAGCGCCATAAAGTAGGACAGGGATGATAAAGATCTTATATAGAGCCTCATTTATTTTTGGGGATAGGGTCTTACTACTCAATTGTTTTCTTAGCTCGAAGAAACACCTACTGGGAAGTCCTTAACTACCTCGAAACTATAACTATCGATTGTGATGTTCTGTCCAATTCATTAATGTTGTGTATCCCTTCTTTATCCCTCATTTATCGCTAAACCTATTTAGAAAGCTTCTGTTTCAATGCATGAACGCACCGGTGACGCCCTGCTGAGTTGTCCCAATTATGTGGATATTATCGGCGTACGCCAGTAGTTGCACAGACTTTTGAAAGATTTTGCCTCCAGTGGTAGCTTGTGAGTTCCGCACAATCCTTTCTAGTATGACGTTGAAGAAGTCATGTCACAGCGCGTCTCCTTATCTAAAACCTTTTGACGACCTTGTCGGAGCAGCTAGGGTTCTCAATAGTTTTTCCATATTCCATATTCTCAGCATCGACTGTGACTTCACTTCAAATTTCCTTCTTCATCTCTAGAGGTGTCTGTACGGGTCCAACCAAATATTCTTGGTGGTGACCTGTGAAACCCATCACATCAGTTGAGGCGTCTCTGATGGGACGTTGGTAAGGTAGCCATTGGTCTTCTGTACTTTAAGCTGGCTGTACAAATCTGTGCAGTTGCTGGGATAAGTAGACGGCATTAACATCCCCTACTATTCCCACCGTGCCATAGAGCCTTTACGTCAATTGAAAACATGCAAAACGAGTCTAAAACAAAGAAGTATCTGTCCACCGTCTATGACACTGGTAATAGCAACTTCAAAGCGGTTAAGGAGCAGACATTCTCGGAGTAAACGACTGCTCCATGAATGACGGTCTTCCGTAGATTCTGTTAAGATTTACTCTTAAACTTCAAAACTTCAAACTCGAAAGAGAAAGTGGGTAATCTTCAAAACATTGACCCTGCCGGTTCTCCTGAACGATAAGCAGGGAAGCACAACAGATATTGAACATTTTCGAGAAAAAAATTCTTCCTCGAATATTGAATCCCTTGTGTAAGTAAGGTAAGATCAATGTGTCCAAAAGTCCAGGGAGTCAAAACAAACCACATCAAGAGAATGGACAATAAAACAGTAATACTCCAACAAAGAGAGTCTTCGATTCTCAGCCTCCATATTCGACATGACAATGAAGAAAGCACTTCCGTTTTAATGAATAGGCTATCGCGGATTAAGGAAAAAAGAGACCACCTCGAAGACCACTTCGAAGACCACTTCGAAGACCAACTCGAAGATCACCTCGAAGACCAACTCGAAGACCAGCTCGAAGATCACCTCAAAGACCACCTCAAAGACCAACTCGAAGACCACCTCGAAGACCTCCTCGAAGACTGTATCTCTAATAATAAGCTTCATGCGAAAACAGGTCAGGAACCCATTGACTCTATCATACGAATACGTAAGTGGCAATGGATTGGGCATACGCTTCGTAAAGATCATGAGTGCATTGCGAGTCAAGTGATACAATGGAACCCTCTCACGCAGAGAGAGTGGCAGACGAGTGGCAGAACCTAGAAGAACGGCCTTGGCGAAGAACGATCGGAGAGGAATCAGCACAACTGTGGACGAATTGGGGAGAGCTCAGTTTTGCGGATTCGAGAGCTCTTGGCCCCGTTAACTGGAAATAGAGTGCCCGGGATCGATGACAGCGAAAGGCTGCCGTGTCTCAAGCAGAAACTGCACAAGTTATCAGGCCTTTAGCCATGCAACCTATAGATTTAGCTTCGGTTTTATGAACTTCTTATCGATTTTGATTACAGGTGAAGTATTCGTGGCAAGGGCTCAATGTTATCACCAATTCTTTCTCTGATAACAATCAGTGATGTTGTGCTAAGGACATTTTAAAGATGATTTTCAAAAGCAGACGCAAGGACAGTAAGGGTAAAGATAAATGCGTCGTAAACCAAACACCAACTCTATCAAATGTTTCCAAGGATCTATGTAAATATTGCCTTACAGGAGGTTGGAAAAGTTGTCTAATTTCCAAAGTTGGAAGAAGCATAATCGAAGTACGTCCATTAATCTATTGCTGTAGAGTTTCGCTAACAGATGTATTAGTTTCATTCTCAAAATTATCTGGCCAAACTATTGCAGATCTCAAATGAACAACTCGACATGACGGTGAAGAAAGTGGGAAAGTCCGTCATTTAATGGAATCCGTTTCTTTAGTCAGGCGGAACAGCAGGTCGTCATAAGCAGACGCGGTGAAAAACATTTAAGAAATCGATGCCTTGAGATGAGCTTGAAAGAGGTGAAATGTGTTTAGGAATACCGAAACACTTGTCCTAGTTAGGTTACATTGCAGAATGATTTTTTGAAACGACAATATGGCAAATGGATACAAGAAAACTAAATGCAAATTCTCTCACCTGCTTGACGTTGAGAAAGTCCTTGTTACCATAAAATAGATTCAATGGCACCCGAACATTTCTTAAATTGTATTCCGGTGGGGTCTTCCTCTTGTACCTCCTGTAGTTCTCCTGCTTTGACTTGTAGTCGAATTGTTGGAATTTTCCTGTAACAAAACCAAAATGCCTCGAAAACCATAAGTTTTCATGAGTTAACTTAAAACACTCACCCGAATTGATAACCTGTCCAAAGTGTTGAAATTGCTTCCGCGAAATTCCCGCTGGTGTTGTTTCGAAAATTTTCGGAAATAGCACCTAGACATAAAGGCCATGTAAAATTTAAATTATATTTATGTTCATTTAAAGTTGTCACTCTGTTCGTAGTCGTATTCGTAAGATAGATAGAAGAAAAAAAAATTCCTATTACTTAAGGAAGACGAATTTTATTTATTAAAACAAAAGAAAAGGACCTCACACCACTCTAGAACTAAGAGCACTACTCGAAACAGACCATCTGAAGGAGTTTGGGGGGGGGGGGAAGTCCTCAAAGACAGCATTGCACTCTGTTGGATAAAATGTTTCCCATATCTTGTTACGGTCTTCTACTAGCACAACATTATTTGTTGGTTCCTTGTTGTTCTCTTGCAGTCCTGTCGTACCCAGTTATGAAAACATCGGACAGAATTTCACTGAGGAATTCCTCTCAGTTCCTCACTCCTTTTGTCGTCTATTTATGTGTACGAGTACATCCCGGTAATGTCTATGTCCCTAGCTGAAGATTTTCCGAACAAGAAAATTTTATGAAGTCCTAAGCGGGCAGGGCAAGAGAGACGATTCTGGAACAGACCCTACCCGATCCCTGGGCTGCTTCAACATTCTTTTGTTTATTTGAGTCTTTTGGACTTTTATATTTTTATTTTTAATTTTTTTTTATGCTGTTCCTTTGTTGCTTTACCCCATTTGCGGCTTAATACCCATACAACTTCTGCTACATTTGATTTGAGTGAAGTGGCGCGGAGTAGGTTCCACGGAAGGACATTCCAACCTCCTCCTTGGAGATTTTTCTTGGGTGGTACTGCTGCTGCTGGTGGTAGTAGGATTCCTAGTGGATCTTGTTGAAGGCATATTAAATTTTAATGCTACGAAATGTACTTTCGGATTAAAATACACTTTTGTGTGATTATAATCAGAAGATATTGTTTGCTAATGGAGTTAGGACAGATGACTGTACGTAACGAGCGGAATGTAGTGAAGTTTCGACTGATAAATGGGATTCCTTTTGACTCTGGAAGTTCGGATTTGGTGAGAGTTCAAGGAGAATAGTAAAAGAGAATTAATTATAAATTGTTTGGATTTTGGTTTTTTTTTTCCAGGTGGTAATGGAAAGAAGGTAATTAGGCGAAATTTGTAGTAGATTTATCGGAATTGGAAAGATCGCTTTATCACCTTCATACAGAGTCTGTTCTTTACTTATTTTGTAGTGAACGAAAGACGGGCCTACGTAGGCATGTCTAAGTGAACTTCAGCCCACATTCATTACACATATGTCGAAGTTGACAAGTAATCTCATACTGCCTCGATTGGCAAAGATGCATCTCAGATAAATCTAACAAGAAGTGTTGCAAGACAGGTGTTCAGCAAAAGAGTGTGCAATGTGGAGTCAAGCAGACCTTCTTCAATTTACGTTGATATTATCGAAGCTCAGGCCAATACAATTTTTTAATATTGAGTCGGGATGATCCAATCGCAGTTCTTATATCATGTGTTACTGACATGGGAATACCCGATCTTTTGTCGTAAGGACTATCATTAAGGATTTGACCCTTTAGTTTAAAGATTGTATCACCAAAAGCACTACTAGATTATGGAAAAATACATCCTGCCAAAGCAACAACAATGTCTCGAAAACGGACGGATTTTTCTGTTGATGATTTCTGCAAGGACAACGAACCTCGGATTTCATGCGTGGAATGTAAGGCACCTTAATAGACCCCGTAGAAAGGGTCAAGAAAGCTACAGTAGCTTTATTCTCTTGCAAAAAACCCATTGGGAATAAATGTGGCTTTCAACCTCGCATAACCCACTGGCTATACATCTCGGTCATAAGATCGATATTCACCTACGGTGTTGTTGTCTGATGGACGGCCTAAGATATTGCAGTCAACTGCAACAAACTAAGCAGAGCCCAAAGAACACCATGTCTATGCATAAGCGGACCTTTAGTTTCTACTCCCTCCGCGACTATAGACGTTCTATTTCACTTGAATTCCCTCGACATCTTTAGAAGGCGAATAGCTACAGTCGCAGATCTAAAACCGATAGCGGGATTGGTGGCGGTGTTTTCTCAGATAAGCTAAATCTAAGCCCCTCTTTACGTATTCCAAATCACTATAACGTGTTTCAGGCGAGAATTTTAGCGATTAAAGAAGCTCTGTCCTGGCTGAGGAAAAACGTGATATCTGCAAAGGGTATCCGCATTTTTTCGAATAGTCAGGCCGTCTCTGTCACTCACTGTCTCTGGACTCACGAGCACGATACCGAGCGCCCGACACCGAGGTAAACTATATTCCCTTTTCGTAGAGGTGTAAGCAATATGGTATGTACATTCGCACTTTGGCCACACCAACATTATAGTCCGAGTCAATGTTGCCACTCCGAATAACTGAAAATCCAGAATATTGGAGGCTATCGAAATATAATCCTGACTGGTACGGATACGGATTATCACGAAAGGCAAGCCTTCTTGCGGTAGTCTGCCTCTAAAAACAAATCCAGATTCAAATAGCTGGTGCTGAATCTTTGGTGCTATATACTCCTATCAGAAGTAAAAACCGTAGAATATGTTGCAGCAACTGATCCTTTCTCTCGTACTTCTGAATGGTAGTTAGATCTGGTAGTTACTGGTAATGGTAGTTAGATCTGCTTCATATCAGTTTAGGGTCTCAATAAGTTGTTCGGTTACACATGGAATGTAAGGTATCTAAAATTTTTCGTATTTTCGAAAAGAATTTATCGTCAACAGTGATATAACTCGTATCCGAGACTTTCGGTTGTTTTGTAACCATAAATATTTTTCTTGGCTGGCGAGTTGACTTGAGAAGTGACCTCTTACCTGGAGAGCCAGGGTCTTTGTGGCACTATTGGACATAAGGGCCAGATACACTCTTGTCAGTAGCTTTGTCCGAGACTATAAGTTTGTGTTCTTCCCAGATCATCTTTACTTCAAAAACTCTGGTAGCTAGTTCTGAAGACCATTTTAGATCAGGGCTTTAAATATTTTAGAATAGTCCTAAAAGGGAGGCATCAACCAAAGGCTGTACTATATGCCACAACACCATTGATTTCATCCGAGGAATTTTTTCGTCGTTCTTTTATCTAATATTGAGTCCTCGTTCGTTGAATATATGTATGTAGAAGGAATTACACAAGCAGTTTCGAGAGGCCATCAAGCAGGCACTTGAAAAAAAATTGAAACGCTGTGCAATTGGTCTAAGTCATATCTTAGGCAGTCAGTTGGTATCCACTTAGTAACCGGAACTTATTGAAGCTTTAAGGAATTACCATACTGAACAACCTTCTGTTCATCAGGTAGTAAAACCTTGATTCATCTTCATAGTAAATTCTCAATGACACTCTCGATTGAATAATAAGAATTAATTTGGCCAAAGCCACACTTTTACCAACATTCTGCTAAAAAAAACGTGTGTAGGTAAACGTTTTTCAAAAAAAAAAAAAAAAAATAAAAATAAAATAAAATAAAAAATAAAAACGTAATCTCTGCGCTTTCACTCAATATTGTTTATCTAATGTTGAGTCCTCGTTCGTTCAATATATAGTATGTAGAAGGAATTACACAAGCAGTTTCGAGAGGCCATCAAACAAGCACTTGAAGAGGAATTGAAACGTTGCGCAATTGGTCTAAGTTATATCTTAGGCAGTCAGTTAGTATCCATTTAGTAACCGGAACTTATGAAGCTTTAAGGAATTACCATACTGAACAACCTTCTGTTCATCAGGTAGTAAAACCTTGATTCATCTTCATAGCAAATTCTCAATGACACTCTCGATTGAATAATTAGAATTAATTTGGCCAAAGCCACACTTTTACCAACATTCTGCTAAAAAAAATATGTGTAAACGTTTTTCAATAAAACCTGCCTGTCTCAGGTTTAAAGTCTCGGCTCACAACAAATTACAGCCCAATGTCGAGCAAGATTTGCAAAAATAAAGGAAAACCACTTTAGTGATAACCGACACCGAAATCCGTGATTTAAATTTAATTAATCGCAGTTAAGTCGTATGTCCGCAGCTGTTTTTATCCAGATAGAGGTACGCTTCTGGGAGAAAGAACGCATTAAAGCGCACACTCTCATGGTACATACCATATGATTAGGGTAAGATCAGATTGTTCGTTGAATTCATTGTTCTAGCAATGTGCCCTCGGATCAGCTTAATGAAGAAATTGTCCACACTTATTAGGTTCGCCCTATTGTACAAGACCTTATTAGGATAAAATTTTATGTACTACGATTCTGGTGTTCTGTACAAGCGAAGACAAGCCCTAAGGCAAGCGCTCTCAAACACCCGTATCTTTACTATTAAAATTGTTCTCACATTGAACCACACGGGACATCCAAATACAAGCATAGGCCGGATAAGGGCCATGAAGCAGATTACTGTAAACAGTCTCTTTGTAAAGGCAAAAGCACTTTTCAGCTCTGGCCAGAGCAGATATTGATCTAGTCAAATCAACAAGCACTTGGCTGCCCGTGTTGTATTACAATTTTTTTTACAAAATTTTTGCCAGTTCTCTCTGGTATCCGTAGACAAAGGCGTCCTAAAAGAATTGGTTTCCGATTTCTGGAAGTTGCTCTTCAACTTCAAGTCATCGCAATATCGTTTTATCTGATCGAAATCACTTTGTATGAGCATATTAATGATCTTGATTTTTGAACTTGATCTGTACGCGATTAAGTCGTTTGTGTACGTTATGGCATAGCGAAGAGACCTCACAAGATCGCTTGTGTAGATTTTGAATAGGATCGGCGAATTAACCGCAACTTTTTCCAGACCTTTTTAAAGTCAAGTACTCCAGCAGAAGTCTTAACGAAATTCTTTACGATGAACTGTATGAAATGATATTTTATGAAGTTTAAAATACATTTCACCTTATTGTTAGGTAATAAAACTTTTTTTTATTGAAAAAAAAAAAAACGTTTATTTGACAATTGTAAGATTTTTTAAAATAAATTGCTATTCTGAGAGAGACTCTGAACGAGACCTGGTCTCTTCGCCGGAATTATTATTATCTTCTCCTTAAGAGTCATCTAATAGAGGTGGAATCGGATGCTCAGATATCAGCATTTCAATAGCTTCTTTCGAAAAAGATTTTATTTGTTTAACAGGATGAGGCCTAAGACTTGTTATTAGGGGGTCAGATGTTAATAATAATCGATTAAGAGCGATTTTATAGTATATCCACTGGATAGAACTTCTAATATAATCTTCAGGCTATAAATTAACTGAGTGTCCACACCTGTTATTTCGGCAGAGAGTTGTGGATCATTAAAAAATCTACGGCTTGTATTGGCATCATTCGAACTACCGAAACCTGGCTTTGGTACATCCACTATTAAACCGAGTTGGTTTTTAAATTTTTCTTGTAGTTCTCTTTGACAATATCTTTATCTTCCTGTGTTCGTAGTTGCCATTTCTTTAATGGTGATAATGGTTTTGAATTTTGCCAAACGATTTTCCCATTTAAAGCGCATAACAACCGCAAAGGCACAGAAGAACTATGAAATATGTTTGCGTCGGAATCTGAATAGTTTTCGAAATTTTGCTTATATTGGGCTTGTTGAGATCCTTTGCAACCCCATTTTGAAATAAGCTCTAAAGATTTCAGTTAAGGTTTGTCGTATATCCAAATACATCAGTAAGCGCTTAATAATGTGATTTAGCAAGCTTTGCAAGTTAACCTCAGCTAGAGTTTCAGTAACTGTGAAAGACTGTGGTCCAGGATAGCAATCGTTTTTGGCTTTTTTAAGTGTACTGTAACTCGGAAACAGTTTTTTTGTCACTTCTTGTTACAATTTCGTATTGCTTTCGGGATAAACCGGCTTCGACAAAAATTAAAAGCACTTTAAAAGTTGACATTTTTTCACCTTTCGGAGTAGGATTATTCTGCAATTCTTCCTTACAAACTGGAGACGAGACGTGGATTAATGAGTACAACAAGCAATCCAGGCATCAGGCAAGTGAATGGCGTTCACAAAATGAGCCGAAACCAAAAAGACCACGTCGTTTTCAGTCAAAAAAGAAGGCAATGCTCACGGTTTTCATGGACTACAACGGTGTAGTGCATCATGAATTTTTGCAAGAAGGCCAGACAGTAAACAAAGAGTATTATTTGGGCATTATGAGACGTTTGCCTGAAGCAATTCGCCGAAAGAGACAAGACTTGTGGGCAGAAAACTCGTGGATTTTTCACCATGATAACGCACCGTCGCACAGTGCCATCATTATTCGTAATTTTTTGACGAAAAATGCAACAAATACCATCCAACAGCCACCGAATTCATCTGATTTGACTCTCTTCTCGATTCTGTTCAATCGAGTTAAAAAACCAGCAGCCGAGAGGAAGTAATGGAAAAATAGCAGAAAGCACTGATAGACATACCGAAAACCGAATATAAAAAATGTTTCGAGGATTGGATCAAGCGCTGGCACAAGTGTGTTGCAGTCGATGGGGATTATTTTGAGGGGGCAATATAGATTTAGATAAATATACTTGTATTTTTAATTTTCTGAATAAATTTTTGATCAAGGTGGTATTTTAGTTTTAAATTCTTCGAGTTGATCCTCTTCACAACAAGCTTTATCTAACAAATATTTTTCTAAGTAGTCCAATTTTGCTTTAAGCCCAACTCTAGAACATGTTTTCATTACCTCATATAAAAGTTTTTTAGTAAAAACTATTAAACCGGATGATGTTTCTAATACTAGGTGGAGTGAAAAGTAACCTCCTTGATCGCCAGAATGAGCTGCTACTGCAAAAAAAGTTTATGGTACCTTGAATGTTCATATTTAGGTAGACATGCCAAATTTCAGTGCCATTCTGTCTTTAGTTTTGTTTTGACACCTGATTGTTTTTAACGTGTTTGGCATCATGTTGAGTATGTACAAAAACGATTTTCGTTCCTTCATAAAACATTATTTTTTGAGAGGCAAAACGGCGAAAGAAACGGGGCTAATGCTCCGTCAGATTACACCGTCAAATATTGGTTTCGAGAGTTTCGTGGCGGCCGCAACTTCACTACCGATCAAGTCCGCAGCAGCAGGTCCTCCGATGCGGTTACAGAGGACAATGTTAAAAAAATACATGAAATGGTTTTTTGCTGACCGGAAAGTGAAGGTGTGCGAGCTAGCAGATACCACAAAGATTAGTACTGAGCGCACATGCCATATTTTGGGCAATATTCTGCATATGAAAAAGTTATCCTGACGCTGGGTGCCGCGCATAGTCACTCCTCACCAAAACACGAATGCGAGAGCACTTCGAAAGAGCGTTTGGACTTGCTGACGCGGAATCGGGCGTAATTTTTTCGTCGATTGGTAACTGTTGAACACCAGAGAACAAAATGAGTGCCCGGCAATGGACTGAAGACGGCACGAGTGCTCCGAAGCGGCCGAGGGAGGCTCAATGTGTCGGAAAGGTTATGGCGTCAGTTTTCTGGGATTGTCATGGCATACCGAAATCACCTCAAATGAAGTGAAAAAAAAAATTTTTTTTTGCAAGACAATGCACCGGCGCTAAAGAGCATCGCAACCATGGCTAAAGTCAATGACTTACGGCTCCAATTGGTGTCGCATCCACCGTATTCGCCCGATTTGGCTCCCTCGGACTATTATCTATTCCCAAACCTCAAAAGATGGCTCATCAATAAAAAATTTAGTTCACGCGAGAAAATCATCGACGCCACGGAGGAGTATTTTGCAGACCTTCCGGAAAATTACTTTTCGGACGGGATCAAGAAGTTGGAAAATCGCTAGAATAAGTGTATCAAACTAAAAGGGGACTCTATTAAATAAAATAAAAAAACATTTAAAAAATTTAAAATTGTGTAAAACATCACATTTTCAAACGTAAATAACAAGCAAACCTGCACCCTTTTTTTTTCAACTACAGCTTTATGATTCACTTTATCGTTCTACATAAACAACTCAACGGAATTGGACGGAAAACAACAAGAAAATGATTAAGAAAGAAATCACAAAAAACAAAAATATACATTTTTATAGGTAATTTTTTAATTAAATCACAAAAAATATTTAAACACCAGTATTTAACATAAAATTTTACGAATATATGAAAACACACCTGCATCTGAATTATACATATTAAAAACACAATTAAATGATGCGAAATCTTAAATAAATAATTAATCTAAAAAAATACTTTTTTTTCTTCGATGATGCAAAAAAATTATGATCTCGTTTTCACTGACTTTGGACTAGTGCAGTGGCAAAATTGGTTGGAGTAAAAAAACAAAAAACAGTTTCTTAATCTGTGGGAATTTGTGTACCGTTTGGTGATGGCTTTACTTCTTAACTTTGCAATTTTAAAAATCGACTTTTGTCTTGTTTTTGTATGCATTTACTCCACTGTGCGACGGTTCCTAAACAGGAGATTGCACGGCTTTCGCAGACGTAGATGAAAATGGCACTGTTCTTACTAAGGGTATTCTACCCCAATTCGCAACCGTGTTTTCGGCCGAAGTAACCGCAATACTCCAAGCAACGAAAATCACAAAATACAAAAGAAAAAAACATTAACCATGACTCTACTATCATTCAAACCATCAGACATAAGCTCATCAAATAAACAAACAGACTTAAAATCGCATGAGTACCTGGTCACATGGGTATCAAAGGAAATGAGGAAGCCATATTAAAACATTCTGGAAAAACAACAGATAAATCGAATGGAGCCAGTACAGACTCAACTATCAACCAGACTGCAGAAATGGCAGTATACCCAACAAGCTGCCCAAAACACATGTTAAAATGTTTTCTGCGGCTCAGAATGGCTCATACACGTATCACTCACGAATACCTGCTAACAAAAACCGAACCCCTAGCTGCGATCTATGCTCCAAAAATGTAACCCTCTCCATACAACACCTAATGGACTGCGAAAAGGTCAGGAACACAATAAAAAAAACATTTCTCACTCACAGAACTACTGAGAACACCTACAGAAAACAATATTAAACTAATTTTCACACTATTAACAACTTTAAACATTCAAAATGACCTTTAATATTAGTTATACAATATTATTTACGTTAATTTTAAATATATAGCCGTAAGACCTGGCAGCTAGCGCTATAACTTTGTTTATTATTAATTGTAATTTGTTTTACTTGATATATAATAAAATGATTATTATAATTATAATGCCCCTAATTTCATAGAAGCATTTGAGAAATAAAAAAGTTTAATAAGTAGTTATCCTATATTGAAATATCCAAACTTTGAAAAACAATTTTCTCTCACAACAGATGCATCGAACTATGTGCTATAGGAGCAGTGTTATCCGAAAAAGGGTATCCAATATGTTTTGCTTCAAGAACTGTTTATAACGATGAAAGGAATTATTCAACAACCTATAAGGAATTTCTAGCAATAATGTGGTCAGTAAACTATTTTCGACCCAACCTTTAAGTTTAAATTTTTTACAGACCACCAGCTAATCAATTACATGCAAAATATAAGGGAAAGGATTTATCATCCAGACACTAAAGATGGTTGTTTAAGTTAGGTGAGTAACGATTTGAAACTGAATATTTAAAGGGAAAGGATAATAAAGTATTTCTGAGTCGAATAGAAAACAACGAGGACGTTAATTTAAAGGAGGAACAGGAATCAAATACAACAAAAGCTATGCAGAGTCAGACTTTTTGTTTAATTTAGAAGATGAAATGAATGAAACCATTCACTTAGCTGACGAAGAATTATTGGATCATATTCCAATTAAAGAAAATATTGTAAGCAAATATAAAACACAGCTAATACTTACCAATGACAAAGTCAAAGAAATCGAGATAATACACAGGAAAAGAATAATTTATATCGCAGAACATGATTTTAATAGATTAGAAGATAATTTAGGAAGGTTTATTGAGAAAGGAAAATTGGGTATACTTTTACGAGGTGAGTGAAAAACATTTTAGTTATTCAAAGTATTGGCCATTGCTAATTACACATTTTTGCCATCTTTCAAGCAATTTATGGATTCCACGCCACTTCCTCTTAAGATTCCAAGATTTTGTCTGGTGAATACGGCGGGTGGGGTATCCTGAACCAGTTTCGCTCTGTGTGCAGATGCATTGTCATGGAACAAAATTACCTTGCCGTACCTTCTGGCCCATTCTGGTCGTTTTTTGATCAATGCATTTGCAGTTGAAGTTGATGGTTGTCCCGGATTAACCCATGACTTTTTCCGTTTAGGATTCTGAAAATAAATCCATTTTTCATCGCCAGAAACAATTCGATGCAAAACTGATTTTTTATCGTGTCTTTGAAGCATAATTTCACAAGTTGTTTTTCGGTTTTTCACCTATCTTTCATTCAGTTCATGTGGCACGCATTTTCCAGACTTTGGGATCTTTCTCATGCAATATTTAAAATTTTTTACTTTTTGTTTCCTACTCAAAGTGTCATCTTCATCCAATATTGTTTGCAATTCGGCGTCTTCAAACTTTATTGGTGGTCTTCCACGTTCTTTTCATTTCTCACATCATTTCGTTCATTTCTCACATCAAAACCATCTTTTGCATGTTGCTTCTGATAGAGCATGACCACCATATGCCTCGACAAGCATTTAATAAGGCTCTGCAGCACTTTTCTTCAAATGAAAACAAAAAATTAATGCTTTCCGCAAGTCATCATTTTCTGGTACAAAATTCGACATTTTTAACACGATGAAAAAATATGATGTTGTTTGCTCAATGACTTGATGTGTACTAGATATATTTGACAGGTGTCATAGCAACCAAACAAACAAAAAAAAAAAAAAAAAAATTATGGCCCGTTCACAATAAATGTTCTCTATCGCGACATTTGTATCTTAACGCTCACTTTATACTGGTACACCTGGTAGACCAATTTCGCTCCTGCCGATTACTTCAAAAGTATTAGAAATTCTTTTGCTTAAACGGTTGAGACGTATAAGTGAAGAGAGACCATTAATTTCGGATCATCAATTCGGCTTTAGAATCAAGCATTTGGATCACAATGGAAACCCCTTAGAAAAAAAGCAAATATGCTCTAGAGTTTTTTTCGACGTGTCACAAGCCTTCGACAATGTATGACACTAGGGCCTGAGATATAATATAAGGCAAATCTTACCTGACAAATTATGCAAGATAGTAAATTCATACCTTCAAAACCGGCTGTTTTGGGTTAGACTTGGGTCTGAATACTCGGAATTCAAAGAAAGACACGCTGGTGTGCCACAAGGAAATGTTCTTGGTCCGTAATTATTCCTACTGTACACAAGAGATATACCTCAGGATGTAGAGACAGTAATAGCCACGTTCGCGGATGAAACGACTATTCTTGCCACAGGCCAAACTGTAGGATCTTCGACGATAAAACTCCAACGAGCCCGAAACAAGTTGTTTGAGTGGACGAAGACCTGGTGAATCGTGCTAAAGGAGACCAAGTCGACTCATGTCAATTTTACTAATAGAGAGGTAGATAATTTACCTTTATTTATTAAATCTATAAAAATTCCGTATGCAAACGAGGCAAAATATTTAGGAATAACTCTAGATGCAAAGCTGAAGTGGAAGAACTCGACATTAGGCTTAGAGAAATGTATTGGCTTGTTGGAAGACATTCCAAACTAAGCTCATATAACAAACTGCTTTTATATAAGCAAGTGCTTAAACCGTGTTGGACGTATGGTATACAACTTTGGGGTTGTACTAAACCAAGTAACATATGTATTTTACAAAAGTTTCAGAACAAAGCGCTAAGAGCAATCATGGATGCTCTATGGTATCGATATGGAATAGCGATATTCACCGTGACCTAGAATTTGCTACTGTAAAAGACGAAGTAGTAAGCTCTGTTCGAAATCTTCGTACTCGTCTCGTGCATCACTGCAACCCAGAAATAATCCAGATATTGGACTAGACCAACCTTGTGCGCCGACTACGTAGAATAAGACCGTTTGACTTAGCGCCGTAAGGACAAACCGTATGGATTTACGACGGAAATACATAATAGATGCCTTCGCTTTAAGGCTAACTAAAAAAAAGTAAACATTTTACAGAAGATGGAACTACTTGTTAAGGAAACTTAGTCGTAGTCTGGAAGAAAATGGGAAGTTTTTTAGTGAGTACGAATCTCATTTTACTATGAGCGCTTATGATGGGCGCTGATATGCTACTGTGGGAGACAGCAGGTGTTTACGCTTATGTGCCTGCTATGGTGATGTAATGGTGCTCTTATGAGCGCGTGTTTATGGTGCCTATACATGGAAAAAAAACTTAGCAACAACTATTTAATAAATTTTACAAATTACACAATACAATTGTTAGACTATAAGTTCTCTAATGTCCTCTAAATAATAATGAAATTCATGATGTTAATACAACACTAAAATTCGATAAAATCATTATAAAAAATATGGAAAACATAAAAGAAATTAAGAGATAGAGACTGTGAAAACACACAACCAAACAGTTTTCTCTTTCAATCATTTTCTTCAAGTGAAATCTGTAAGGAAATATTTTCGTTAAAAAACAAAAACTCTTGCACTAGTGATGGTGTATCAAGTGTATTGTTGAAGAAAATGTGCTTCTATGTGGTGGAAGTTTTATGTTAACTGTTTAACTTAAGTGTTCAAAATAGTTGTTTCCCTCAGCACCTAATTCAAATATACCACTTTTTAAAAAAGGTAATAAAAGTAATATGTCGAACTACAGACCTACTTCCCTACTTCTCTACTTCGACGGTTTTCTAAGATTTTCGAAAAACTTATGAAATCTCGCATATTGTCTTTTTTAAACAGAAACAATTTTTTTTAGTAGTAATCAGTTTCGTTTTAGAAGAGGAATGTCAACCGAGGATGCTATCCTCAGAATGTGTAGCCAATTGTATGAAGGTATTAACTGCAACAAGTCCACCATGGCTATTTTTGTCAATACGAAAAAAGCGTTTGACATGGTTGACCATGACCTGCTTCTAAAAAAAATCATACGATGGTGGTTTTATCTCTTTCGTATTTTTAAAAATGGTGTACCACAGGGTTCAGTTCTTGGTCCTGTGCTCTTTTTAATATATAGGGTTTTCTAATAACGACTTGAAAACTTTTTTTTTTAAATGAAAGGCAAACCATTTGAGATATTACAAAAACTTTATTATTGGCTTCAAGTACAATCAAAACATTTATAAATGGAACTCGACTTCGTTCATATGGCCACCGCTGGCACGTTTTCAGCGGTCGATTCGTTGGATCCTATTTTCAACGACTCAGCCACACATTTCGGCCGAAACGGCCGCTATTTCGCGTTCAATATTGGCTCTGAGCTCTTCCAACGTCGTCGACATATTGGCATATACCAATGACTTAACGTAGCCCCACAGATAATAGTCAAGCGGCGTTAAGTCGCACGAACGAGGCGGCTAATCGACTGGCCCATGTCTTGAGATAACACGCTCACCATACTCACTCTTCAATAAATCGATTTTAGCGTGTGCTGTGTGGTTTGTGGAACCATCCTGTTGAAAGCATATGTCGTCCAAGTCCATATCTACCAATTCGGACCAAAAATAATAGGTGATAATGGCTCGATAACGCTGACCATTCACAGATCGTTATCGTCGACGAAAAAATATGGCCCAATAACGCCGCCGGCATGCAAACCGCACCGAACAGTTATTTTTTGTGTGTGAAGTGGTGATTCATGAAGCACATGTGGGTTTTCACCCGACCGATTATCTGTAGAATATTTTTATAATTTGCAGACGTTGCTCGTTAGTGTACTTTACCATGATGAAAATGTTTCATTTTCAGTTTTCAGTCAGTTTACTGAATAAATTGACAGTGACAGTTTGATTATTAGTGAAAGAGTGCGTTCACAAATTAAATTCAAAGTTGTCAAGTCCCTATTGGAAAACTCTATACATTAACTCTCTCTTCGCACTAAATCTAAATGGAGTATAAACTGCATTTGCAGATGACATAGCCTTTACATAATAATTTGATACAAGATACGAAAATATTGCAAAGATCTTGGAAGATCTAGAAATATTGAGACTTTAGTTTGTGGAATATAAACTGATTATTAGCGAGAAGACAAAACTTATGTCTTTCAAAATATCAAATAATGTTTTAAATAATTTTAATTTATGCTTTCATGCTTATGATTGTAATAAATTTTGTTTAACTGTTCATAGTTGTAAGTAATTATATTAGTAGTTCTTCTTGTTCTAATAATTGTTTTAATATTGGATCAGTGCATCACTTTAAATATCTTCGAGTATAAATTGACCATAACTTGAATTGGAAAGATCATATTCATACTTTGAAATCGCATATATTACTTATAGCGTGCAAAATGTATCTCATCAAACAATTTTGTTCGAAAAAAGTATTAACGTCAATCTATTATGGTCTGGCTCACTCTAAGTTGCAGTATGGTATATCAAGTTGGGAAGGTTCTTACAATAACTCCTCAGAGCTGGCCCTTATTTAAAGACCTGCATATTCTACCAATGACACACCTTTACGTTTTCAAAGTTCTAAAAGAATTCTTTAAGCAAAGCGGTAATGTTCCTAGTAGATCTACACATTTTTATTGTCTTCATATAAATACAATGCATCTTGTCAATGTTCCAATCGCGTACAAAACCCTTTTTTCTCACTTCTACACCGTTATAGCCCCTTTAATGTTCAATAAGTTACCATTTTCTGTTCGAACAGCTTTACGTCTTAATTCATACTTAAAAAAGCTCAAAGACTGGTTATTCACTATGAATTATGAACTCCTGGAATCATTACTTAAAGGTGATCTATTATCCTAATCTTCAGCACAAGTCAATGTTAAAGTTATATATCAATTTAGTAGGAGGGGTAAAAAGTAACCTCCTTGATCGCCAGAATGAGCTGCTACTGCAAAAAGGGCTATGATGCCTTGAAGTCCTGTCCCTGGGTGCCGCGCATGCTCACTCCTGACCAAAAACACGAACGCGAGAACACTTCGAAAGAGTGTTTGGACTTGCTTATGCGGAATCAGGCGGACTTTTGGCGCCAATTGGTAACTGTTGATGAAACTTGGATCCACTATTACACACCAGAGAACAGAATGAGTGCCCGGCAATGGACTGAAGCCGGCACGAGTGTTTCGAAGCGGCCGAGGGAGGATCGATGGATCGGAAAGGTTATGGCGTCGGTTTTCTGGGATTGTCATGGCATACTCTTCGTGGATTACCTCGAAAAACGAATAAGCCAACAAATCAACAGCGAGTATTACTGTGCTTTATTGGAGCGATTGAAGGTCGAAATCGCTGCAAAACGGCCTCACATGAACCGAAAAAAAATTTTGTTTTTGCAAGACAATGCACCGGCGCATAAGAGCATCGAAACCACTGTTAAAATCAATGACTTACGGCTCCAATTACTGTCGCATCCACCGTATTCGCCCGATTTGGCTCCCTCGGACTATTATCTCTTCCCAAACCTCAAAAGATGGCTCATAAATAAAAAATTCAGCGCACGCGAGGAAATCATCGACGCCACGGAGGAGTATTTTTCAGACCTTCCGGAAAATTACTTTTCTGACGGGATCAAGAAGTTGGAAAATCGCTAGAATAAGTGTATCAAACTAAAAGGGGACTACAGGGTGACTGACTCGAACTGCAACTTTTTAAAATGCTATAATTTTTTTTTATTTTTTGATAAATTTTATTGTGCCACAGCAAAAAATTTTGGAAAATACATCAATTTTCAAATTGTATCAGTAGTTTTCAATATGTCCACCTTTGGCACGAATAATGGCCTTGAGACGGCCGAAGAAAGCATCGCACGCTGCACGCAAGTGGCTCTGCGGTATTTTGGTCCATTAACGGCGAAATACTTGTTTGAGGTGGTCCAAACTTTGGTATATTTTAGTGCCAAACTTCGCTTTCAAAATACTCCAGACAGAGAAATTCAACGGATTTTTATCCTGAGAAATTGCAATCCATTGTATCGAAGAAATGAAGTGTGGAACATTGTTTTTTAACCAATCTTGGTTGACGCGCGCCTTGTGAGACGGTGCCGAGTCTCGTTGAAATGTCCACGGTCTCCGAACGAAATGATTGCTTTCACAAGTCTTCAATACTGTCTCTAAGACAGTTTCATGGTATACGATTGCATTAATTTTGACGCCACGGTCCAAATATACGAGCGGAGAGTGACCATCGGCGGTTATGGTAGCCTAAACCATCACCGTCGGTGCTGCCTGCTTTTTGGTGGCTGGTCGAAGGTGTAAATTTTCGAAGGACCTTTCTGGCAAGTAAACTAGGTCATTTTGTTTGTTGACATATTGCTCGATAATAAATGGTGACTCAATGGAAAAAACCAAATTCGGCAACTCACCACTTTCGTGCAAACGTAGCAACTCCTTCGCTCTTTCGACTCTAACTTTTTTCTGTTGCGGTGTAAGATCGTGTGTTTTTTGGAACGTCAATGACTTGAGCCCAAGCTCAGTTTTCAGTACGTGTTGCATCCGTTCCAACGATATGTTGAGCTCACGAGCCATTTTTCTTCCACTTCGACGCAGATTTCGCTCACTTTGAGCCTTCACTTTCCGAACCATTTCTACTGATGCTGCTGTTTTTTTACGACCACCTCCATGGCGTTTTGTAACGAGCTTTGGTTCGAGACACAAATGATTTATTCACGTTGAGGTGCTGGAGGGCTCTAGCGATAGCTACTTGTGGTTTTCCAGCCAAATATAAAGCAATCACACTATTACGTTTGAATTCCATCGCGGATAAAATTTTTTCAACACAACTGAGACGCAAATCGTTTAAATAATAAAATTATCTGTCATGTGTTAAAATTTGAGCTCACAGTAATGAACGGTTTGGAAATTATAGCAGTCTGAAGTTGGTTGCAGTTCGAGTCAGTCTAAAAACAATAGTCAATAAAAAAACATTAAAAAATTTTTTTTTTCATTCCCAAGGAGGTTAATCTTTTTCCAACTGTTAAAATAATTTCCAAGTAGTTCGAGTAATTGCTCTTTCCGTTTTTTCCTTGGATTTTTATATGATTTTTTTTTTCTTTTTTTTTATGAAGTACAAGAACATTAATTTTGTAAAATCAATGTATCCCCTACATCAAACTTATACTTTTTGTTAATTAAATTGCAGTGTCACTCCATACTAACTTTTAAGTTACAGAGTAATCACTATTATTTTCAGCTTTATTCTGTAAGAAATTGTACAGTAGTTTTAAGTTAGAATAAAAATAAAATAAAATAAAAAAAAAAATTTGAGAAAAATGTATCATTTTGTATTAACATAGTTTTCCTTGTTATAATTACAATAATGTTTGTAATTTTGTCAATATTGTATATTAAGAAAAATAATGTTTGTAATAAGTTTAATAGGAGAATTCTATATGTAAGGAGGGAGAAGTTACATACAAACATGATGAGGTTACAACAAATGATGAAGTTGCATACCAAAATCAATGTAGACCAACGAACGACAAATATGACGACCTCGTAAATATTATTGTAAATAGAGCACAAAGCATTTCAAATGAAAGTGTTCAAATCGCTGACACAGACGCTAGGTCTATGCTAATTTAGCACGAACCAATTTATGCTTAATATCCATTTTTTCATTTCAATTAAAACAGATAAAAATCGTTTTAATGATGTTGTATGGTATTGTTACTTCTCCTGCCAATATCGATTGTTGACTCTTTTTTATAAGTGCATGTTAAATAAAAGTTTTTTTTTTTTTTTTTTTTTAACTAACAAAACTTTATGTTTAGTTAATTTGCGCTAACTAGATTGACCTTCACCATTCATAGGATTATATCGTAACGCAACCAAAATCACTTAGCTATTTGAAGCAAGCTGGAGCGGGATCTACAAAAGCCTACTAATGACCTTCTGAACGGAAGGTGATACACACAGTTCTGTAAGGTGAATGAGATACAATGAACAAATCATTTCCATACATTTTATGGCATATCTCTTTATCTAAATAATTATCTGAACCTGCAGATAAATATTTGATGAAATAATTATTTTACATTCAATGGAAGATCGGCGATAGCTGGCGGTCAGTGTGTAAATTAGATAAACTCGGTCGGTCATCATTAAAGGATGACCTTGAAAGAGAGGTTAATTTTTGATTTATTATTAAAAGGGTGGAATAAATACATACACTAAGGATCTTTAACATACAAATATGTATGTATCTGCCAAAAATAACAAATACTCGTATGCATAAACATGCGCGTTTGTGTTGTATTTCCAAAGATCTTGTTATCGGCTTTGTCAAAAGCCAGTTGCTTAGTTATTTTCCGAATAAATTAATAATTAAATGAAGAACCGTAAAAATACTTATGTAGATTATGGCTAAAATGCAGGGTTTTTGGAATTGTCTAAAGCCCGAGAACTGATTGTGGCACTATTGCACTGGGAAACAGAAGTCCTCCGAGATGCTTTGAATATTCATAATGACTTGGCATCGTTAGTGTTTTTCCCAGAAAGTCTATTACTTGATGACTATATACTCCCTGATTTTCTTTTCTTAGCTGTTGAAGTACGTATGTAGTTATATCTAATGTACCATAAGTATTTCTCCCACGTATCTGAACTGCTACTGTGACGCTGTTGACCTAAGGTAAATTCTACCAGCCTAATAATAGCAAACCGTAGAACATCAATGAAAATGTTGTCAAGGAACCATCAGGGGAGCAACTTCTGATAAGTTTAATGATTAGAAAAAAACTTTTAGGAATAAAAAAGATAGATGACTAGGAGGGCGCAATAGAGGAAATGGAGAGCTCTTACTGCAGGAATGACGTTCGAAAGTTTAATCAGAGAATAAAACGAGGATGGCTGCAAAAATAAACACGAACAACGAATATGGAAAGACTACTTAAGTATACTGAATAACGGCGATGATGTTTAAAATCCTGTCAGGCAGAGGGAACCGTTAACCATGGACGAAGATGACAGAAAATCCCGCTCCTCTGATCTAACCGTAGTTAAGGTAGCAATATCGAAGCTCGAATGAGAAGATGGACTCCCTTCTGAGCTGTTTGAACATGTATCAGCTCATCTATAAGATATAGTCAGATGAAAGCATGCATCAAATTTTAGCATTGTTTGTCCGATCCATAAGAATAAAACTTTTCTGACTGCGCCAACTATGAAGGAATAAGCCTCCTAAATATCACCTATAATAACTTGGTCCATATGAGTGCGGTTTAATGCCCGGAAAGTCCACCATTGTTCAAATATTACTACCGCCGCAGAAAAGGACCCGGGAATTTCACTTACACGGTGTATTTGTCAACCTCAAAGGCCTGACAGCTTTCAAAGAAACGAAATTTACAAAGTCCTGTCTATTTTTTACAATGTTACCAAACTCGCCAGGTTGTACTGAATGACTGTGAAGTATTCTCGCTGCTCCATTATGTCGGTTATGAAATTCATAACCAAGACCTTCAATGTCAAGAAAGGTTTGGGACAAGACAACACCCTGTTATGTGACTTTTTAACCTCGCTCTAGTAAGAAACATGCAAAACTCACTGGTCAACGAAGGAGGTCTGATCTGCACACCAGGCTTGCAGTAAATGCTTTCATCAGAAAAAGATACTCAACATCGACAACTTGACCAGAAGTCACCGCTTGCCGTTATAAATTCGAGGTAGGTAAGGATTTCGTTTAGTTTGGCTCCGCAGTTACAAGCAGCAATAACTTTAGCGCAGAATTTTAATGCAGGTTGCTTCTTGACAATTGACAGATAACAATTAATTGTTATGTTTCAGCAGCTGTCAAAGTTACTAATGGCATTCAACTGTCAAAATATTCAGTAAGTTTTGCCGATTCCTCATGCATCGTTTTACGTTTGCAAACATGTGGAAATTATTAAAAAATATTATCGAACTTTCGGCTCAGTTGGCAATTCGTTGCACCGTGGAAAATTTTGAACGTGAATACACTCTTTTTGGATCTTAAGTCACCAACCAGACAGATGGAAAAACATAGCCGTTTCGAAGAAAACCCAGAAATGTCGATTCGGCGCCGGTCAGCTGAATTGCACATCGTCAGAGTGTCAATCCGACTTATTTTGCCATTGGATTTAGGTCTACATCCATAATAGATTGTGCTGATGAACGGACGACTATAGAAAACGCCATGAGTTCGCTAATTTGGCTCTGGAAATGTTGGCCGGAGATCCGGATTTTGGCTAAAAAATCATCTTATCGGACGAAGCTCATTTTTGGTTTGTCAACAAGCAAAATTGTTGTTAATAGAGCGAACACAATCCAAAAGCGTTCGGTCAAGCGTAAATGCATCCACAACGATTGATTGTTAAGTGCGGTTTATGGCATGGGCTCATCATCGGACCTTCTTTTTCGAAATGAGGAAGGAGACACCTCGACCGTCAATGTTCGTAGCTTCAAAATAAATCCAGAATCAATTCTATATCTCACCTATTGTTCTTAAATGGTCGCCCTTTAGCATAACCTTACCTGCGGCGCAGGGAGGACATTCGCATCTAAGATGGAAGAGATACCTCAGCCAACTTGAACTGCGTCTTAATGATCGAGTCCCAGGTTCATCTCAATCTATCTATATAAGATCTCTGAAAACCCTATCAAACACTTTTTCCAAACTTCTTCCTTCTACAAAGCCACATTGACAGTCATGGAGTTTAGTAATATTCCATTGTTGACTGTCTACAGCTCGCTTGTATATTTTCATAGTATGCGATATCAGTTCCAGCGATTGGTAGTAGTTACAATTTTTCGTGTCGCTTTTGCCTTTATACAGTGGAACAAGAATGTCTACCCTCGATTGGTAGGCGTCTATTTTTCAAAATTTTACTGAACAATAATCGCAAGCCATTTAAACACAAGATTGCAGTCGTGGCAGCAGTCTTGAGAAGGAACTTCAACAAACAGGCTTTAGTAGACAAAAATAATGAGGGCAGAACTGCGATAAAAATTGACAGCAAGCACTAAAGATTCCTAGTAGACTCACACAGTTTCTGGACTCTGTACGAGCATACAAAAATATTTCAGGAAAGAGTAATGCTTTAAATCTAGAAAACACCTTAATCTTCATAGATTCGAAAGAAGGAAAAAATTATTGTCAATCAGGATTGCTCTCTATGAGCTCACTGGTCAATAATTTCTGCAGGAAATAACCAGTCAATCACCACTTGTCCAACTGCTTAGGGTTACAAATAACCATAAGATGCATTCTTAAGTGTAGAGGAAATCAAGCAGCGTCGGACGCGGTAAGATTTAAATGTCTGATTGCCACATGAATGGACTCCACCAAAAGAAAAACGGACAACGACTTTCGGTTCTACAGGTTGAGTATTCGGAGCCTTAAAAGTCCACATGCTTACGATCATATAGCGAAGGACCTAGGCCGCTACAATGTTAATATCACTGCCATCATTGTCCCATTGAGATGGGACAAATCGGACCAAACACGAATGGAATGTGGTCAGCATGGAGAGCAGAAGCAACACGGACACCTACTTGGACTTGGATGCCATCAGACGGACTTATCCAAGAAGTCTTGAGCTTCATGTATGTGAGTGCATATCTGATTATAATCATGTTATGTCATGTCCTTAATCCTGCAATGTAAATTGTAAATGGACCATTTTGCTGAAGATTGCTTTAAAGAGCTTTCTGATCAGATGCACGAGCTATGTCCTTCGAACGACGTAAAGATCGTTGGTGATTTAAAGGTTAAACGCAGAACCATTGGATAGTGGAAAACAGAGCCTACTACACGACACCAGATATAAGTCAACATCGACTTAGAATATCCCGGATGACAGAATAACAAAGAAGTACGAAACCACAAGGCATTGTTTGAGTTTTTTCTGAACTCTTGTTGCCATCATCAATGGCAGATCTTCACGATCACCACAACGGATTCGCTAGTTTGACAAGTAGCGAAGAAAGGAACACTGAAAATAAGAACGAGAGCTGTCCACCAACTTTATGAGCAAAGAAGACGGGAGGAACATCGGCTTCTAAAAAAGAGAAAGAAAGAAGCAGAGAAGTGCTTGATCAGCAATTTTACAAAAAAATATCAAAGCAACTTACGGAAGGACACAAACACCGAACGCTAGTATGAAGAGATAAGTATGAGAACGTCATAGCAGAGTCACATTCGATGTGGACAATTTGAAAGTACTACTTCTACAGACTGTTTACGGCGAGAAACAACATTTTGCTGACAGGAAGAGTTATGTATACAATGTGGGCAAAACCGGGCACAACTTCTTCCAGACGACCAAGAAGAAGACTGAGTAGCGACATCTATACAGTTGTAGGCATACGACCTTAGCATTATGGGAAGAAAATGGTAAAGTATGACTGAAGTGCTGAAGTATATCCTTTTTTTTAACAAAAAAATCTGAGCTTCACTGTGAATTCATAAAACGACTAGTTGTATGAGAAACTGTTCCTCTCACGAACAATAGAGACAGCACTATCATTATCGTCCCAGTTCTACTGTATGACGCGGAAGTATAGACTTGGTTGGTTCGAAAGAAAAGTTCTTCTAACGATTTTCGGTCTCGCCACCATGAAATAAATTCGGAGAGGGACATATAAGAACGAGTTCTATGGGCTCAATAGCGACTTCGAACTGGTTGAAAGGGCTAGAATTTAATGGCTCCGTTGGCAAGAATATGTTAATCGAATGAATACCACCGCTCTGACCTGACGTTTCTGCTGCGGCATTTCTGCTTCAGCACTTTTGTTTCGGCGTTTCTGCTTACTACAATTCGGAGGGATAGGGCGGTAGAGGAAGACCTTGTCTTATGTCGCACCAAAGGTGGGTCAAGTGGAATGGCACTTATGTGCGCTCTAAATGTAGGGAGTTTTTAATGGAAGGACATGTCCCTTCCGGACATTAATATGGCATGCTTGAGTTAGACAAACGATTATGCTTTTGTATTGAGGTAAGATAAAGCAAAGGTGTTTAGTTATTTGATACAGTTCTATGAATCAATCAGACTACTATCTTGCCATAGCATGAATGAAGTGGAAAACAACCCATAGGACACTTAAATGTTGAGAGTCATATTGCAACGATCTATAAGTTCGAATTTCCAAATGAAACCAATCATAAATCAGGTAACTTCCTTCATCCCTGTCAATTTAGGTCGTTTCCTAAAACTCTGTGTCATTTCCCTTAAATGCGCATTTCAAGATACTATCTAAAGAAAATGCGATCTATACTATGATAATTGTAAATCTAAGCTAAGCCACATCCTTTGCGTCCTTGAGTGTTATGTATACGTGCTCGTAGATTTACGAGTACTATCGGAATTTCTCCCTCTAACGACCAAGTAAATGGAAAGCCATTAACTACTCGTCGACTGCGAAGAGGTAATTCCATAGCTGACAATTGTTTTTTAATCTCCACAAGTTTGCCTACTTGAAGGTAAAGTCATTTTCAATTCATAGAAAAGGTATTCACATTTACTGCCTGCCTGCTGTTACGAGTACCTGCACAGATACGGTATTCCATTTAATTTCACGAGGCTCTAATGGAAATGGAACTTCCTGGAAGTGCCTATCAATTAGCATATTCAGGGTTTACGGTATTGAAATTTTCAAGTCATTACTGACTTTGAATGTATTTTTGAATATCATTGTTGCCATCGATTTCTTGTTAAGTCTCTCTCTCTTTTTTTTTTCTTTTTGCACGTGGGAAGTGGAATTGGTTTGGTGTGTAATCCCCTGTTTCTTACTGAGAAAAAAAAAAAAAAAAAAAAAAGATCTATCAAGGTCTTCTTTGTCTTTTCGATTGGTTGTGTCAATAGAAATGATTAGACCAAAACACAAAACCACAAAATAACTAAAATATGTGCAAAATCATTTGACCTACTTCGAGTAATACAAGATACTCTACTCTAATAATAATTCATATTCACTTTCAAGGTCTTCGGTGATGATATTAGATTCGAAACACACGTGGAATGTTGTAGGTTGAATGTGTTTTATCCTTTGTTTGACTTCTTTGAAATATTTTAAACCCAACATTAAGATCTATGGAGTGGAGCCGATATTGAAGAGGTACCCATGCGATTGGTTTAAAATGTTCAGAAGTTGCAATGGCAAGGCAACGAACATGTTTTTAGAATTTCGTAAACGACACGCTAACGACATGGCTAACTTATCTGCAACAGAAATCAAAAGAAGATGGGCCTACAACATTTATTTATGTGTTGGATTGATGTCATCATGATTAGAAATAAAAGCAATATGTTGTAAATGGAGATTCAAAAGAGTGTAGGAGATTCAGAGGAACCCTGAGACATGCCAGCGTTTAGATTGAATTCAATGTCCTATGGACTTTGCGGAGAAGAGATGTGGGTGTGATGTACTCAGAATACTAATAGTTTAAACTGAGAAGACTGATAGATCGAAAAGTAAAATAAGATTGATTTTTTTTGTGCCGTTGAAGTGTTTTTTTTTTTTTTTCATTTGATATGTCACCGCTTGTTCGGTTCACCATACATATAAGCAGAGTTCTACTTGAATTAAAAATTTTATCACAACTCCTACTACTCACTTCCACGTGTTGACTGTTGGGTGCCAAGTACATCGACTGGAGATGGGGTAACCAACCCTTGTTGCTGGCAATTGACGAGAGAGCGGAGGAAAAGGGAGGAGGAGTGACATCACACTAAGGCACTTTCTTCTATTTTCCAGCGGCAGCGGACGATTTCTAAGGATTGAATCAACGGTGTTTCAGTTAGGTTAAACTAGTGCTAACTTTTTATGAGTTGCTTCAAAGTTTTTGAAAACCAGGTCTATAGAAATCTCCAATACTAAGTCAGGGCGATGGAAAATATTTATTGGCGGGGGAGCCCTTAATAAGGGCCAATCCAAAAAGGAACTGGCGCTCCAGGTTAGGGGTTGAGCGTGGGGTTAACTACTCAACCATGTACAAAATTAATTGTTACGGAGCGACCCAATAGCCGGATTCACTGTTGACGGCTCTGGAAAACGAACACAGGACAACGACTCTCGGGTCTGTACGTGGAATATTCGGACTTTGAACAGAACGTCTCTTGTGTTTAACGTGAACTCCTGCCTCGTAGGCTTAATTTCACGGGATGCCCATACATCCATGGGCATCGCCGTCAATTCTTTGATACCAAAGCGGAACTCGTGTTGGAGGCAAAAAGTTCCACCCTTAGTAAGGGTCGAGGTCGACCTCTTACTGCTCTTAGGGTCACAGCACCCAGTATCTTGCAACTCTAGATTGGGTCAAGACACCTCCCGCTACTTTGGGCTTAAACTACAGCCACCATGACGCTTCCACAATGGGGTCTCAATAAGTCAGGCCCGGAGGGCTCCTGGCACCCATGGTAGTGTGTTTTAAGTCTTGGTAGGGACTACTGGCGGTCGTGCCATCCAACAGTACCTCTCGGACCTTAAACAGTCCGCGTTCATCCGAACAATTAGCGGAGGTCCTAGACTGATATAAAGCAAATATCACCGCCATCCAGGAAGAGCGGTGGGATGAAGAGAGATGATGTTTCCTACGGTGATTGCTATACGGAATGTTAGCAGCGTATATTTGGATGCTTAAGCTTACGACACATAAGTGAACGCTTTATAACAATACATTTCAAAAATATATGCGCTCACATCCCAACAGTGAAAAGGACGATGCTACCAAAGAAAGTTTTTACGAGCTCCTCAACAAAACCTACAAGCAATGTCCGATGTATGACGTATAAATCGTCCTAGGGGACTTAAATGCCAAAACTGGAAAGGCGGACATCTTTGTTAGCACAATCGGAAGACACCACTTCTGGAAAGGGACTAAGGCTAATTGATTTCGCTACAGGACGTAACGTTACTATAGCAAGCACACGCTTTCCTCATCTCAATATTCACAAGGAAACATGGCAGACACCAAACCAGCAAACTGTCAACTAGATTGATCATGTTGCGATCGACTTCCCAAGTATTTTAGATGTCCGAATATTTCGAGCGGCCAACATAGACTAGTTGCCCATTACCGCTACCTAGTTGCAGCCAAGATACGTCTACGGATATCTCAGACTCCAAAACAACAGGGAAATACTATGAAGAGATTTCACTTTAAACGATTGCAATCGCAACAAGCGGCCAGGACCCTTGCTGATCACGTGATCACCGACAGAAATGTCGGAACTGACGTGCAGGGTTTTACTCGTCCTCTACCTCGAAACTCCTAGTTTGATGAAGATGGCAAGCACATGCAGCAAAACAACATGCCCACAAAGCTGCGCTGCACAAAATAACGAGAGTTGCTCTTGAACTCTACGAGCAAAAGAGGAGGGAAGAACATCGGCTTCTACGGAGAATAAAAGAAAGAGCATGAGATGCGCGTGATCGTGGAAATAGGGAGGTGCAACTCCAGAAATAATGTTTGAAAATTATACAGCCTAGTCTCTGTATGTTGTTGAGTACAGCTTGTGTTGGCCTCCGCGTTGCGTTATGCCACCAAATGGCGGCTGCATACGTGATGATAGGTCTCGTTACTACCGTGTACATATACAGTGTTATTTTGGAATTATGTCCCCAATTTTTTCCGATTAGACTTTTGTTGGTCCATAGTGAGGTCCTGGACTTGCCAATAGTCTTAGAAAGATGAGTGTCCCACATCAGTTTTTCATCTAGTTTGATGCCTAGATATTTGTAAACAGCCATCTTATTTAAATTATAACCACTAGGAAAGAGACTTTGAGATGCTAACTGAAATAGCAACGTGTTGTGAGAACCCAAATGTGGTTATGATATGGAACCTGAACGCACACCATAACACGAGCAATTGAAAGATAAAATTTGTGATGCAAGAGATAAGAAGTTGCTGGATTTCTGTAATTCATTTGGACTGCGAATGCTAAATGGAATAACCAAAGCGATTAATGTGATAACTTCGTTGATTACTGGCGTATAGGAGGATAGTGGAGCGCCTACATAAAGGACCTGGAAATAAAGCAAGTTCTATACTCTAATCACCTCTTAATTGTTGTCACATTTGAACTTATGGTGTTTCCTGATTTGAATGTCAGAGAAATGATTACCCTCCCTAAGCTAATATGGAGCAACTAACTAAATTAGCCAGGAGAAGAGGAGCTTAAACCGATTAAGGGTGTATTTGCTGGGCAGACGTTACAAGGCCATAGTTGTGACAAGCAATTAGGCAAAACTAAATCCCCGAGTGCTTCGATGGTGGCTCAAACTGCAAGAATTTCACTGCGAAACGCTTCACCAGCCTGGGAAGGGTATGACGGGCGACAAGCTAGTACTCGAGCTTGAAGAGCAGACCAAGGTAGAAGCCGATGAAATAGAACAACGCCGAGGTGAAGCATTAGTCAACATTGAGCGCAGCCAAGCCTGTCAGAAGGTAATAATCGATGCGAAGCACAGGTTACCAGTACGGTATCAGTCGGGAGGAATTTGTATTTGTGGAGAATGAGCCTACAGCTACAGGTGAGTCTTGGAAGGTGGAACCACGATATCGAGGCTCATACACCGTCTCCAAGGATCTGCCAAATGATCAGTATGTAGTAGGGGATATCCCTCACATGCAGTGCAACTAGCAGAAACTTGAAACCTTCATAGCGTCAGACAAAATGAAGCGCTGGTGTGAGCTTCCAGATGAGGGTTTTGTCAACGATGTCAGCGACGAAGAGTCTCTGATTTCGAAGGCGAGATCGAAGATAAAATGGCCGAGGTAAAACGCTATAATAAAAACGTATAAAAACTTGCAGCGGTCATTTTGGGGGGGATTCAAGTTTAAATCGTCTATGGAGGCAGACCTCCAAAACACAGAACTAACACTTGATTTTTGTATTTCTATTTTCATAACACGGAGATGGAATTTAACCACATTAAATTGAATTCCAGATTCGGATTCGAACGGAGTTTGATAAACTAGATCACTATGCACGTAAATGGCAAGAGAAGAATCGTGGCATTAGTTCGTAGCCAGGTAGCTTTAGATCAGAGTGATCTGGGAACTGTGGACGAGGAGGACATAGGTACAACAAGAAGACAAAAATGTTGATATGAGGCGATATTCGAGTCAACAAACCGCGACACAATGCTCAGTATAAAGTGATCTTCCAAATCACCTTGACAGGTCTATCCCAGTTGCAACTTTTATGACTTTTGGCTCAGTTAGCCAGATCTATACCTACGCTCGTCTTAAGGACATCGAGTCTCATGGATTCTGGGACAAGTCAACCGACATATTTTCTTGGAAAATCTGCCTCACGGCTGATGATCACTTTTCGTTTGCTTCCAAATCTGAATTAAACAGATTTTAGTTAACTAGTGAAGCAAACTAGTTATTGGAACCTTTATCTTGGTTCATTGGGTAAATGATTTCTTTGGGAAATACCTACTGCTTATACCTATATAACATGAGTCGCTGACGAATCATTTTCACAGTTGCTGAAAAGTAGTTCAAAATTGAGATAGTGCCAGCAGCTGTGCTCATATGACAGAAAAGAGAATTAAAGAGAATATCAAGCAAAATAGAGTCTATATTGGCACATCGATTTGTAGTCTAGACTTTAAGATATATTTTGCACAATTAGACGCACACAAAAGCATGTGTTTACCTCATTTTCATATGATTTCACTGCCAATAAATCACTCACCAAGTCTATTTGCAAGAAAACAAAATAAAAAACAACAGCAACAATCACTTTTGCTTTAACAAGATTTTCAACATCTCAACTCCATCCATCACAACCTAACCACGCTGATATTGAAAAAATTGTCGCGCCATAAACACAAAAAGAAAAAAAAAATCCAAAAACCTTCAACCCCACTCATCACGGATATTTAAAAAAAATTTACCCCGTTATCGCGAAAAAAATAAACGAGAATCGACCTCTCAGCCCGTCCTTCAGTAACCGGTTAGGTGCTAAAATCCCGAAAAAAAGAAAATCCCGCGCACACCATAATCATAACACTTAAATCCAATGTGATGAGGTATGTGCCCTATAGCTTCCGTAGATCACCCCCTATACCCTCTATATGGTAGGCTATATTTTTAGGGCACCATGTGCACATCCTCCCTGTGTACGAGTATCTCGTTATATCATTTACAATTTCTTCTTCAAATGAGAGAGAGAAAAAAAAAATTCATACACAACCATAGAGATACTATTCTCAAATAATCCCCCATATTCAGTAAATTTATGTTATCCCCTGGGATATAAGTTTTTATTATTTTCCGTTTGAGTCCTTCACATACCACCCTTTGTCGTACACCCACACAATTTTCGACATTTTTTTTCACACTTCTGGAAGCACCACGAAAAATTCAAATTTAAATAAAGTTTTACCGACCGAATGCCGACACTATAGTTTGGAGAAAGGATCTATGACTACGAGTACGACTATCAGGACGACTACGAATAGGAGTACAATTTGAAAGTTGGAAAAAGGAATAGTAATAGGAATATCTAGGAAAGCGTTAGTTGAACTCACCCTGTCCATTTCGAATTCGCTGAATCCAACCGACAAGTACGTTACCAAAATGCACAAACTCTGTGTGGGAACACCTTTGCCACATAGCAAATGTCCGCCCAGTTGATTTAGAGCGGTCGACGGGAAGAGCTCATGTAATCCCAGGTGATTTAGTAGTGCCTACCTCACAGAAATAGACAAAAATGGAAGAAAGGACTTGGCATTAGTATTCACACTCCACAAGGGAAGAGTTGATTTGTATTGGTTTTCGCAAAAAAAAAAAAAAAAAAAAAAAAACATCTTTTAACAATTGTTGTCCACTACGAGAGTGAGATTTTGAGTGAAAAGGGATGTACCTCGATTTTTTCACTCTCAGCTGCCAACAGTCGTAGGGGTGGGCTTATTAGATTCGACAGAAAGGCCACAGGAGCTAATAAGGATGCCGATATAATCCGGTCGTTGTATTCGGGACGTTCTGACAGCATCACCAGGAAAATGGTCGATCCTTGTGAATGGGCAACATAGTGCATCTTCTCATGGCCAGTTTTATTGGTGATGTAGTCTATGATCGATGGTAGATCATAGTAACCAATCTCATGCCATGTGAAATTCCAAAAACTCGGCATTGATGAATCCAAGCCCATGTGGCGTTTAGAGTATGTGGTTCCTCGGGCATTGGGCAGCCAAACATCGTAGCCTCGCTCGTGCAACATGCTTCCAAGGCTACGTTCTCTGCCGGAGAGTATGAAATCTGCTCCTGATCCTATGAGGCCATGCATCAAGATGAATGGTTTCAAGTGGGAGGTTGAGTTTTTCGGCGGAATCCGATGGATAGTTAGAATGTATCCATCGGAAGTTCGCACTTCGTGAGACTCACAAATATAGTGATTTGACTTAACAATTTGACACACTAGATCTTTGGCACTTATAAATTTGAATAGATTTAGGAGGCAGACAAGCAAAAAAAATTGATTCATCTTGTCGAGAGGTAATTTTGCACTTTTCGAATTGCACAACTTCAAAACAACACAGCAAAACACTTAAGCACAATCACAATCGTTAAACAAAAAACCGTGCAGCAGCAGTATCTACAAAGTACGAGATACGTTTTCTTAGGTTCCGCGCACCTGACACTCTACTCGACCGCTCAGGTTGACCGTCAACAATCATCTGAGTCAGCAGATATAAATTCGTTTACTACTTCAATATGTTTTGTTATTTTGTCTGCGCGATTATGCTTTGCTATTTCTCCGGTCTGCTTTGCGGTCAACTGGTACCGAATCGTACCGATACGGTGATACCATCCCATAGTGCGTCGATCTGACCGATCGTATTCGTATCTTTAAAATTACGGAAGGTGTCTCTGGTCTCACATAATTAAGAGAGGTATTGGATAATTTCAGTTCATTTATGTTTACCTACTTCACAGAGTGGGTTGATGATTGACGATTGTCGGTTGACGTCCGCTATGTATTCGGGCTTGTCTGTATCTGACGGATTGTTGCGTCGGTGTAATGCAATATTTGAATGTTTTGAATGGACGATCAGTGATCGGTGACTGATGAAATTCCGGTCTGCAGATAGATCGAAATGAGAGTAAAAGTTTTCGAGAAAGAGAATTCGCCTAAAAACTCTGTTAGCCATGACCGAATAGAGGAATTAGAGAGAGAAAAAGAGACAGTCTCTCACTTAACTAGATCGGGTTGATCTAGTGTTAATAAGTTTTTGCGGTCTCCGATGGACTCTATGGTAATTTGTCTGGTTGAGTTCGGATTAAAAGTGGCTAAACTATGTCACGACAGATGTCTGTTTGGTGTTGTGGGTCTTCCGCATTTTTTCGGTGTCCGTACCTACCTAGGGGTCGTAGGTAGCTGCGAGAAAGTGTGAACCATTCGAATACAATGGAATTGGATTTACATCGAATTAGATACTGAAATTGTATCTAAAAACAGAAGGTTTTGATTGAGGCGGGAAACCATTGTGAATGGGTGGATTTTGATTGATTTTTGAAATGGTACTAAGAGATTGTTTGAAAGGTTTTACTGTGATTCATTAGATTAAGGGGGTTTCAGGATTAATTTCGATAAATCAGTCTCATACAGTTGCCGATATACGGTCGTACAGGTGATTGAATGTATGCCCCAGAAAACCTATACTGGTACTTTGGCTTGTTCTGCTCAATTTTTTGACAACATGTGACTAGATTTGCGCTATGGAATTCCTAAAAAGTGTAACAAGGTGAGGCAAAATGGGTCTAAAACTTAAGTGATAGACGATTCTTGAACCTCATAGTATTCTGCTTACCACTCTGAAAAAAAAGGAAGAACAGGTCGAGTTGAGCAGAGAATATCGGCACTTACGGCTAATAGAAAGGAAAAGAGGTTACAGACTATGATATATGTAAAACTAGCTACATTTGTTAGTCTGCGCGGAACTGAAGCAGGCAATGCAGATCTATGATTGACATTCAATTTATCGTGGTTTTCATTTGGAACCCTCCACCTAGTTATGGACTTCAAGTCAACGTATTCAGTAAAAACGTATCATTCTCGTTCGTGTAAATATTGATGGAATTCGGTATCTTCTGGAACTCTTCTAAATCTGCGCCAGTTTGAAGAGAGAGTGCGGTGGATTCATTTCATATCTGACGTGTCCTTATCAGAGTTACTAGAGCAGAGGTAGACACAATTCCTAATTACTTCAAACTTATAACTCTTTGCTGTTGAATTCTGTGAGATTTTATGTTAGGAGAATATACACATTTCTGTCGGTCTTTGCAAACGCATGAGTTCTGCAATGCCGTAGTAAGCTATCCAAGAAGTTGTACAGATTTTTAGGAAAGTATTCTTTTGGTGTTTGCTTGCGAATACCGCATAAGGCAATACGAAGAGCTCACAACGGCAGATCACTTTGTCGAAGCCATATTCGCCATTAAAAGTTCCGGTAAGATTGTTTCCAACCTTTAGGAAGCAGCAAACCTTCTCGATAGACATCCTCCACAATTTGACGGGTTTGAAATTTATACCAACACTAGACAGAAGTCTTCTCAATTCCTGTATATAGATGGTAGTTTCATTCTGGACTTCTTTTAGATCTACCGTATTCTGAATATTTGTGAATTATGAATTTAACTCCACTGATAGGGACTGATCAGATTGTTGAGGTTGCATCATCCGGTATAATTCCATCCAACAAACCTTCCAAATGAGTTGGTGTACGCTCTCTAGCAACTTATTTCTAACAACTTGCTGTATTATATTTAGAACAAGTATAGCTATACTTACTTGCTTTTGCATAGCAAAACACGAGTTTTATGGTTCAATTTGAATGACTTGTTCTCCAAACAGACAGTTTTCTGTCCGAATAAAGCTGCAGAGTGTCTCAGTCCTTTTAATATATAGAGACTCAAGGTCATATAAAACTCGTGGAATAGTTTGGTTCTAACTAACCTTCTGTCGCGTTGCTTTTTTCCATCATGGAACCGCGTTAGCATTAGTTCAGGGAGGAGCCACGGTTCGGTTTCTTAAAACCCCGCTGCAGTAACGAGGAAGCTTGCGTCTCAGTCTAAAAACATCCAAACAAGTATCGCGGTACAGTGATCTCTTTTTGGTAGGGTTCTATTCAGATCTCCCACCAGAAATACATCTTGTTCAAATTCCGGGGATAAAAATTTATCTCTGTGCTTTTGAGCCAGTACTATAACGGTGATCTCGCGATCACCATAACGACTGCTGCTCACACGGATGTGTCCATCTTGCCGTGTGGCGTTCGAGTGTTACTAAGATGCAAGCACTTCTCGTTTTGTGGGAGGGTTGTTAAGTCTGATTCAAGAACTTCGACAGGTTAAGTGGCCCTCGCGGAAACATATTGATTATCGGAGAGATTACAATACTGTCTTATCCTTGCTCGTAGCATCTTCTCTAAGATTTTCCCGGCGTTATCCTGCATACACAGCAGTGGGAATGGCAATGAAGTCAGGGGGATAGGGGTAGTCCTGATCCAAATATCTACCCATTGGAGTTTCCAGTTCCTACTGAATAGTTTGGCACGTAAACACGCATTGAGCATACCGAGGAGCACATGTAATTTCGGAGAAAGTGACTTACTGCTAGGACATAGAGGAATGTCATAGTCATAGTCTGGGGGAGTGGATGACGGAGGGAGGGGGGGGTGATGCATTTCGCTGTACTAAAATTAAGGCGACAGGAGAAATTGAAACAAATATTGATCACTGATACAAGAGAGTTGTAGTCAGTCGACAGCGCAGTATTATCAAATTCCGCCACACGGCAATAAATACCGACGATGGCAGGTCAACATATGATGCGATGCGACCCCCGCTTCGAAAGATCTGTGTATTGACTTCATCGATTTGGAAAAAGCGTTCGATCCTATATGACGTAAAGATTTCAAAATGTGTCATAGACGTACGATGTACGATGACAGTAAAATGAAGGAAAGCTTCCTAGGACATTCAAGTGCCCGGGAACCCAAAGAGTGTGATTCTGTGTTGTTTAGCTATTTTGCTAAGAGATATGCTATATTTTCTAAACACCCTTGATTGGTGGTTGTTTATGTATATCCCAAATTACGTCGAGGGTATTGGTTCAGGCTGGCCAAATCAAGAGTCTGATGAATGCCTAAAATTTCACTTGGTAGCACGCTGCAAAAAGGGGTGGACAGAAAGACCCTATACCAAGGTATTTCGGCTGTTTAACAGTCGTCTGTGAAAAAAAGTGGACCTACTCGGTGTCTCTATTAGGTGAAGTCTACTATGTTGAAGTCAATTTCAGTAAGTTGATTGCGAAAGGCCACGATATACAGTGAGTAGGCTAGTTGGAGGGCTGCTGTTGATATAGATTCTGCCTACGTAGATAGACCACAGCATTTTTCTAGCAAGTAGATGACAGTTCCCTTTTCAATGAAAACTATGACATAAATGAGAGCTAGTCTTAAAAACGTCTTAAACTTAATTCGTGCGGTTTGCTAAGAGATGGCGTAACTTGTATTATTCCATTGTTATTATTCCATTGGAACATGCGTTGTCATTGTACGTCATTTCAGTATATGTCATTCATTTGAAGCGTAAACAACAATAATTTTTTCCACTCAAATATGTAGAACTTTGTGCCTGAAAAATTGTTTTTGCGGGGAGTTCTTCTTCATGAAGAAAACTGCTGCCGAAAGTCATCGTATTTTGGTGGAAGTTTATGGTGAACATGCGCTAGCTGAGCGAACGTGCCAAAAGTGGTTTGCACGATTTAAAAGTGGTGATTATGGCTTGGAAGACGATGAACGTCCTGGGCAGCCAAAAAAGTTTGAAGAAGAAGAATTGGAAGCATTACTTTGTGAAGATTGTTGCCAAACACAAGAAGAGCTCGCAGAATCCCAGTGGATGGGAAGTCTTACCTCACCCGCCTTATAGCCCAGACCTTGCCCCTTTTGACTACCATTTGTTTGTTGCATCGATCATTGCGGTCGATGTAGAATGCCCTCACTGCAATATGGTTCACATCAGAGCAGAATATCAAAAATTGGCTTGATTCATTCTTGGCTGCCAAGCCGGCGCTTGGGATGGGATCCACAAATTGCCAGAAAGATGGGAAAAAGTCATAGCTTCAGATGGGCAATACTTTGAATAATACTATTGTACATGTTTTTCTTAAATAAACTTTCAAATTTTGAAAAAAAAACCGCACGAATTAAATTACATACCCAATAGCTTAAATCCAGTGTAAGACTTTGGGTTGTAGAGCCCACTCTGAAATCTCTGCTCTCCACTTTAGTTTGCTGTTTAGGATGGGACCAAAGTGTACTTGGCACTACTCGAGAAATTCAGCTGAGCCATTTAACCCTATATAGAGAATAAGATAGCAAGCATATCAGATGAACCTACACCTGAATATCTCAGAGTATAGCTATTTGGCAGTAATTTTGTTCCACTTCCTTTCTTTCACACTTCGCTTAAACCTATGAGGTCCAGTTTGTGATTCTCCATTTCCATAATCAATTCTGGTTACTTTCCTTCTACAGTTTTTATATTCTAGGATCCAAATCCTATTTTTCCTTATCTTATTCGTTCCGTCGGTCTTCGTGTTGATCCGTCCACTTCGAGGCTTGTATTTTGACTTTACGTCGATGTTGGCTCTTGGTAGGCGATTAGTCCAACGGGAGACGGTTCTAGGTGTCCAGCACTTTAATTTTCTGTAAGGGTTTTCTCCCTTAGCCTTTGAAATTCCAACTTCTCCCGCAAGGTAATGGGTTCCCTATTAATTAATCCCGTCGGACGGAGGACGCTTTTCTCCTCCAGTTGTTCCCTGGTTTTTCATACGAGGTTGTCACTCATCCGCCTCCTCTTCTCGGTCCCGGGCTTGGCACCAGTGTAGCGGAGTTTCGGTGTATAGTCAAGAAATATTATTTTTTTTCTTCCGAAATACGGTTGAAGGGAATCGAAATTATGTCTCCGCTCTCGGGATCAAGATGACCAAGATCACTTATCCTCCGCTTTGTAGACCCATCTATCACTTATCCATATAGGTTTTGTCCTGTCAGTCAAAGGGTCTTCATAGGTTTGAAGATCGAAAGTAAATATATACGTAAGTATCTATCATACGTATTCTCTGTCAAAATCGGTTCTGAATTTCTGTAAGTTTACTTGATAAGTTTTGACTAAATTCTGGCTGTAAATTGAGAAGTTGAAATAGCACATGGCCTTGAAAAAGATCACTCAGTTGTATGTAAAGTAAATTACATTGAAAAGGCTTCCGCATACTGATCATAAATTCAGTCGGGTCACGTATAAACTTTTGACTAATCCTAAAAAAAAAAACAAAAAGTATCGTAAAAATCGGCCGAAAAAAATTACACTTAATCGCTCTTTAAACTTCAAACAGTGAACCGGGGTCGTTAAGTTAAAACTAAATTGCCAAACCTTAAAATTAACTATTAACCTCAAATTACACTATCTAATTAAAATAAATTTTATTGACATATTAGATATCGCAAAGTTCAAAATGTATTTTTTTTTTAAATAGATAAATCTACTGGTAATACTGGATAAATCTACTGGTAAATTTTAGGAGAAGCGTGGAAAATTTGGTTAAAAGACGAGACTACCCGTAATTCATACGTAACACCTCTTTTGATAAAGTTATCTTACAAGAAAGTTTCCCATTTCTAAAGTATGCCACACGCCTAGATCGTGAGATCATAACTAGATATGTTTTATGAGATGAAAAACATGAAATGAGGTAGAATAAAGACACATAGTCGGTTGGTTTGTTGGCCGAAAAATAACCTAAGCCTCCTTATCAGCTATCTCTGAAGTTCAAAAGCCATTACGGAAGATTTTTATTCATTTTTAAAGCTCGAATCACCTCGTAGATGCTTATCACTTTTCATTTCTTCAACGTCATTTCGTCGCACTACTGTACGAGCTTCTTATGCAATCTATGAGCTCAAACAGAGAGAGAGAGAGAGAGAGAGAAATAAAAGAAGTATCTCTGACTTAAGTAAGTTTACTAAATAAATTAGATTCCTTCCAGTGAAAGTTGTGCGACAGACACTTTGTGTTTGCTGCCTCAAAAGGTTTCCCATCAAACCAAACACTCGATTTACCAGCTGTTGCCCATTTTTAAATACGACTGACTCCAACGACTCTTAGCCGTATGACCAAATTTATTCATTGTGACATCGCCTATTTTTTTCGAAAATAAAAATTCCACATTCAGTTGAAATTGTACACGTTGTTGTCTTTTTTAGTTGATGGTTCATTCCGATTTAGGTCAGGAACTAGTCATCGTCACACGTCAAATATCTCATTAATTCTGAGGACGATTAAATTTCGTTAAAGGACTCAGTTTACCCTCCGGATAGGTAAACCTATCACTCTACCAACCTAACTCACTTCATTCATTCAGTTGAGAAAGGTTAACCCGAAACAAACAGTTCTCCGACTCCCTTTCGAGGTCATCAATCACTCGAAATGGCTGTTTAATTCCTCCAGCCTAAGAGTACAAGTACGAGTACGAGTACAAATATACTCGTATGTATGGTATGTAGGGATAGAATCCAGGTTTCCTAACCACTAACATTCGGAATACGAATAGACTTCCTTCTCGAGGTTGGCATCGTCTTCCCTTTAGACGGTGGCAAATTCAGAAAAATGATCATCATTCTTCCGAGTTCCGTTTGTCGGAATTTGTCAAAAGTCATTTACCACATCAAGCAGTCATTAGTCGGCTAAAGAGGCACAGTAGGCTAAAGCACTACGACTACTCTAAGACCGACCATCACCATTGCCATTAACATAACCACCACCATCGTCATAATCGTCATCGTACGGAGTATCAACATAACGAGTATTATCTTGCGTATCACATCATCATTAACATCAGCATCTCCGAGACCATCGGCATCTCCATATTGTCGACACTGGTTATGGTTAAGCAGTGTACCAAAACCGAGTCAGGGGGAGGCACTCGGAGGCACCGAGAAAATTGTCTTTTTGCCATTTCAAGGTCTTGTCACATAATACTCGTATTCGTGTTTCTTCGGCTGATTGTTGATAAAATACTTCACAGATACATTCAACAAAAATATAAAAATGGGAAACTCCACACAGTAACCACACGGGGTAAATATATGGTACATTATGAAGCTGGCCAGAAGCGCGCGGGATTCACCTGGTAAATATTAGGTAACCAGATGCATGCAATGGAAGCTTGTTTTTCAGCGCACCTTGTGATTTCGAATTTCCTAAGTAGACACTTCTTCTATACATTTTTCTCTTTTCCCATTTCTTCTTCCCAATTTTGTCTTCTTTGATTGGTATTTCTCTTGAATTACTTCTTTAGTAGTCCGCGTCGGTTGATAGATACATTGTTGGCCCATGGAAAAACTGAGATACGAGTACATTAAGAGGTTTTTTGTAGAATCGAATTTTTTAAAAACTGATAGCTTACGAGTACTCCCAAATTGGAGGCTAATTTTGAATGGATTTATACAAAATTTCCACTGTCAACAGATGTAAGTGGTTTTGTAACGGAAGAAGAGGAAAAGATTGAATCGTAATGAAGTGGATTATTGTGGAGATAGAGTGATGGAGAGTAGTAGATACTCTTGACATGTTGAGCTCGAAAGGGATTTTTGTGTTTGAATTCGGCTTTGAGTGATTCAAATTGACAGGAAAAGGATAGTGACACATTTTGACGTAAACAAAGAGGGGAGGATATGTGATTTGAACTATCTCGCACTCGGAACCTGATTCAGCCTCACTGAAACTTTTGAAAATTTTGAAAAAAAAACATAGCTGTCAGCTTAAGAATTTGAATCCATCTTCCTTTCAGATCAGATGTGTGAAGAGGAACGCATGAGAACATTTCTGCGGGTTTATTGAAACAGCCACCAGTAGCGTCAGGTCTAAGGAAAGCCCTAACTTAAGCGCTAACGCCAATTATTTAAAAGTGCGTTGGCACCTAAAATAACTTCCATTAAGTGACGCTACATATACGGAAAGATCTATATCAAAAGTCAGCCTAGACTCTAAGCAATTTACGATAGAAATAGATGTGGTATAAGCTTTGCGACGATTTTCTATTTTTCCGTGTTGTGTAGGTTTAGGTAGCCCAAGTAAAAGAATCTGCTCCGGGATACACTGCAGTAGAGGAAGGTAAAAGGGGACCTTAACAAACTTAACGTGCGAAACTGGAGGCAGCAAGCAAAAGACGCTTGTTGGTTGAGATCCAGGTCTAGCATAGAATTAAGCACCATCTTTAGTAGGAGGCTTAATAAGGACCAGCTTTCTAATTTTGGTTAACGAGAGCTAAGAGTTTATTATTTTACCTTCTGCCACTATTCCTTGCATATCATGTTTATTGTCTGGATCAAGACGTCATTCAGACGGTGCGGAGGATCAGTTTGAAATTCAGTCGTGTAATTTAATTCCAATGGCCAACCTGTTTCTAGACTAACTAGACTTATCTGCAAAATGATTGATTAACTTTTCTCTATCTACTGGTGGGACCTCCTGAGCTTCAATCAAAAAACTCTTGTGTCATTGAACTGACACTGGCAACACCCCCAAGGTTGAAGAGCATTTGCTCAACCTCAACCTAAACAACGCTCGAGCAGAGTCTATTCGTACCCTCCATTAATGATGCATTAGGCTGGAAAACATCTAACATCGGTCTCTTTGTCAAGCGGAGCGGAGATGCGATTAAGTGTTGTTTAAGGATTGCGTGCAGTCTCGGTAGAGATTGCATTTCAGTATAGAGGCACTTCTTTCTTCGGGCCATATGAAAGGTTCATAAGTTATGCAAAACCAAAAATTGTCTTTCTACGACCACCCCTGACCAGAAAACCCCATGAGGGTCCGCACAATCACCCCTGGTGAGACCCATCAAGGCAAGGACCTAATGTCTGACCCGCTTCCCTAGAAACACGAACAGGGATGTGTCGCTCGCTCAGATGAATCGACTAGATGTCCATTGCATCTAAATGGATGAGGGAGCGTAAAGACAGTAGAACTATTGCGTCTATAATCGCGCCACAACCTTTCACTTACCACCTCCCATCCTTAGATTGTAGCCTATCAGGACCAGAATTCAGTAAACTTCACCAAAACTGCCATTAGCGGTCTTGTTGGAGTTTGTTGAGTCTTCTGATTCTGAAGATCTTGGCGTCAATCCGTTCAAAACGAAGCTGATTACCTCCACAAGAAAAACCAAATTACTAAGTCCTACTTATAAAGGAAACAACAAGGTTCTAGGTCCCTCCTACTTATTGGAGAAGGCCCAAGTGGGCTATACCAAAAACCTCTAGTCATACTCGTCCGACTCTCCAAGCTCTACTTCATTTGCTGCTCACTGAAAGAGGTCGCCAAGCATGTTTCTCCAGTACACGAATTTTTAACTTACTGGAGACCATTGGAAACGCTGCCAACGTGTCATCAGAGACGACGAAACTGATGTACTAGGTTTCATCCGACCACCACCAATAAATCTCTGGTAAAAAGAATGTATCAAGGCAACTAAACCCGTCACAGTACGTGCTGATAAGGCGGCGAAAACAAACATTTCGCCATCAAGGGGGTAACTACTTAACACACTTATTTATCAGGCTGACAATCCTAAGAGGATTTAAGTCTGAACACCTGTATTCTTCCATCCATTACGGGCTTCAAGTTGGATATACCTGAGATTCAAATTTTCTTTTCTTCTCGAACTTTGTGGCTTGGGTTCAAAGGCTCTGAAACATTATCGTTCATCCGCTCGATGTGGCCGTCGATATTGACATTTTTCCTAGGTAATGTGCAACGGAACGTTTTTTAGTCGACAGGATATACCATATTTCGTTATTTCTTCATTCACTTTAAGACCAACTCGTTTAGTCTCTTCTACAATTGCCGTAACAGTTTCCATTACGGCACGCTGGGAACGTGGGATTATGGTACATATATCAATATTATCTATGTATCCCAAACGTTTGACGGAATTGGAGATAAAAGCACCTTCCTTTTGCCAGTCGTACTATCTGTCCAAGTACTAAATTGAAGAAGCGCGTCTCTTTGCTGAAATACCGTGCAGGTTTGGAATAATTCGGAGGTTCTACTTCCATAATTCACGGCGCATTGCAGTTTTTCCGGGTTCGGAATGCAGCCATCGCATTATATAGCTCAGGGCGATGGATGCTTTTCGGCTTTGAAGTCTATGATCTGTCTAAATGTGGATTTAGTGCATGCTCCTTGTCAAAACGTTGCCTCCTTCTTTGAAGAGCTCAGATGGTAGGCAATCCGAGGTAGCGGCTTTGTTATTCTTCTGCTTTTGTATAGTTGTGCCGACTTCTGCTAAGCTGAGCGGGAGAACTAATTCTTCGACTAGAGATGTGTTCTATTCTTGCCCTATCACATTCTCTTGGTCATGTCCATTTAGCAACTGCTGGAAGTTTTGCTTAAATAGATAGACAATTCCCTCTTGGTCAGTGACGAAGTTACCTTCGCGAAGTGCTTGGAGACCCCTTTTAAAGCCATTGGCTAGGTTCTTGACCTAGTTTATTCCTTCGCCAGCAATATTTGATATTCGTGAGCTGGGAGACTTCAAAGACTATTTTCTTTTTCCGCAGTAGTCTTTTCTCATTACTTTTTCTGGAAACATACTCATCCTACGCTGTGCTGATGACGCGTTGCAGATTTTTCCTGTATGCCATATAAATATATGTATATATGATTTATTCTTTGCGGGGGTTGGTGGCCTAAGGTGTTTTCGGCCACCTCCTTGATGGAAGTGCAGCAATGTGACCACACGTTGTTGACGTCTATGGTAGGCAATTGCATATTGGAGAGTTGTTCGTCCAGGTGCTTTGTCTAGCCTCTAGCTATTTCGGGTGTGCGTAGGCGTCCAATGTTTAACCTCCCTTTTAGATGTTGTTGCAGCTTTCTTTTATTTAACATTCGAGCTCTGAATCGGGCTGCTACCACATAATAGTCAGAGTCGACGTTTGCCACTTTGAATGCTTTAACATCCGTCAATAAGCACGTGATCGATTTGGTTGGCGGTTCGGCCAGCTGGAGTTAGCTAGGTTACCTTGTGGATTCTTTTGTGAGGAAACCACGTGCTACATATCACTATATTACTTTCTGTTGCAAAGTCTGCGAGTCGGAAGTTTTTATCTGTTGTTGTATCATGGAGCCTGTATTTTCCGACCGCTTCGCCAAAGATGTCCTCCTTACCGATTTTGGCATTGAAGTCTGCGAATACAATTTTAACATCGTACTTCGGACAGGCTCCGTCTAGGAGTTCAAAAAGTTCCTTCTCAGGGGCGTGAGCACATATAAAGCTGATGTTAAGAATCTTGCACTGACGCAGATCAAAGCGAGACGAGCACTGATGGGCTTAAAATCGATGGGTGCGTCGGGAAGGCTGCATATCAACTTAGATTGGACAGCAACAAGAATCGCTTTCGGCTTCGCTGGGCTGAAGGCAATCAGGAGCTTTACCCTGTATGCTTGCTACTACGCTCCCCTATCCAACTTAGATAAAGATAACCAAAGGTTCTGTTCACTTGACCAAAACGAAGTAAGGTCGGCAAAATCCAAGTTTAAATCCATCACAGCAGCTGAACCTGACAGCTTACCGACTGAGATATTCAAAGCTGCCAAAAATGATTTTGTGGAAACCATGCACCGACTCATTTCTCAGATCTGGTCCGAAAAGTATATGCTTGATGTATGGAACCTCTGTATAGTTTCCTCAATCCACAAGTCCTATTAGTATAGCATACCAGATCTTATTTTGTGAACATCTGAAAACCTTCATCAACGACCTGATTGGTCCACAATCGAGGACATTTTCACATTCCGGCAGATCCTGGAAAAGACTCAAGAAATCAAATTCGGTACACAACATCTTTTCATCGATTTTAGGGGCTCACGTGACAGGGGCTCACAGCCAAACTCGTCAGTCTGTGTAGAATGACGATGAAGAACGCTTGTTGCTCCGTCAAGGTCAAAAGAGATTCTAGGCAAGGTGACGCGCTTCTTCTTCAACATCATACTTGAAAGAATTGTACGGGATTTACAATTGAATACTGGAGGCATACTCTTTTAGAAGTCTGTGCACTACCGACGATATTGCACTTAGCGGACTGTCAACGGAAGCTACTAAAAGGGATTTAGCGGTAAATGAGGTAGAAAAAATATTCTGTCAACAAGGGACACACAACATTGACGAATTGGATGTCACTGTCGACAGCTACAACTTTTAGGTAGTAAGGTACTCTGCTATCATTTCTACCAACAACACCTCAGTAGAAATAAAACTAAGGATCAGTCTTACAGTTGCTGTTTCTTTGGGCTAAGGAGGCAAATAAGTAGAAAGACCATATCCTGAACAACTAAGACCCTATATAGGAACTTGATCATCCCAGTCCTACTACTTTTTGGTGCTGAGCCATGGTTTTATCGAAAGCGGATGAAGACAATATTGGTTCGAGAGAAAAATTCTTCGTAAGATATTCGGTCCCGTTTCCGTTGACGGGATTTGGGGGAGTAGGTTCAATGACGACATATCAGGCCATCAGTGGCCTAAGATGGCTGGGATATATAGAATGAATGAACACCAGTGCTATGGCCTGCAGAGTCTTCGAATCGAAACTGCAAATACAAATCAGTAGAGAAAGACTTCGTCTTAGATGGTGTTCACAAGTAGAATAGGACCTCAACCGACTTGGGTGCAACTGGGGGAAATAGGAACCAAGCTAACAGGAGAGCTTCTCACTTTTGCCAAACCAACGAAACATAAAATTAGTCCATTCTAACGTTTCTGGATTGCTATTAATGAACCTTTATTTAGCCATGGGGTAGTAAACCAACAACAAAGGGATGGAATATTAAGAACATTTTCTATTGCCCAAAATTGTTGCGGCAACTTATAATACTCCAGCCATACCCGAACTTTCTGTTTTTCAATACATTTCAAAGCGACCTGGATTATTTGTCCATTAACAGGTAATTTGTCATCTAAAGTGATTTTAATTGAAACAACTTGTCATTGTAAGCAGAGGCCAACGTCCTCATCAAGGTGAAACGGAATGACCTTCACTCTAAACATTCGAAGCCAATGTCGTGCTCTAGCATTTCGCTGACACCTATCTGTACGTCTCTTTGGGATTTTCGCGCGATTAGCCCCACACATAAAAATTTACCAGATGAGCGATGACTTTCTAATGAAATCTGTCAATATGTGGTTATTGCGGAAAGACACGCATTCACACGATAGATATACACATACTGGTACGTTCGAGACTTGGCTATTGAAATTCGTTCAAATGTAGTGTACAAATCACAGGGGCTAAGCAAATGCAACGCTCCAAATTAAAATCAAAAACTGTGGCACAAAGCGCCGTCACCTGAAAGCAACATCTTGTTAGCTCTAAAAGCGTCTCTTCAAAGTTCGTAAAGCAAACGTCGTAACGTATCCCACACGTCTACGTGTAATTACATTTCCATTCATACTCAGTTCTATGCCATGACACGGCAAAGTGAAAACAAAACCCTGATGAACAGCTTAATTACCCATATCGTCGTTTGGGTGGTGTGACAGGGAATCAAAACTAATGATTGTTGGTCCATTCCCCCAACCCCATCCAGTTGCCATCTGCCATCGTCAAGGTACCTACTCACAATCCATTATAACAATTTACAACACAATTTCCTTTAGAAACAATTAACACAACTCGATGATGTTGACACGCGCTTTCGCAACACACAAAATTCCCTTTGTCACACATTTACTCGTAATGTGAATACGAGTACATACAAACAACTGAACGAGTTTCAACTCCTGCCCCCGATTAGCACACCTGTCAAGTGTAAACATCAGGGGGAAACTTCAACTAAAGCGTTAGTGTGATGGAAAACATTCCAAAGGACTCTGGCTTCTGCTCCAAAATCTACCCATCAAAACTTCGTTAATCCCTTCCTTAACGTAGGGGTTTCCTCTTCATTTTATGGAGGTTCGAGGTATTCCTCCCCCTCCTACACATGCACATTTAGTCTCGGCGAATTTGGTCCACATTACTCCATTCCTTGATGGATGGAAAGAACGGCGGAAGTAAGAAAAAACGTCATTGCCTATCTTTCGCTTAAGAATAAGACGGAACTTCAGGAGGAATTCTTTGCCATCAAAAGTTCAACCCTTGCTATTCTACCCCCGAAGGGACATAGGAAAATATTGCTTCAGAAGTGTTGAGAAATCACTCAGGCTGCGAGAGATGGTCCGTATTGTACATACGAACGGGAATGAGGACCAGAGCAAAAGAATGAACTTTGGGAGTTGGGTGGTTGATAATCAAGTCAACTCTATTTTTTCCTTTTTTGTTCTTGTCGTCGCCGTGGAGTCTACTTTATTGGAAGAAGGGTGAGCTGAGCGGTGGCCGACATCTAGTAAATGAGATAGTTCAGATGAGATCAGAAGTTGCCTTCTTCATTTTGCTTCGACGAGACTTGGACTACGGAGCACTTGGCTCTGGTTCTGGCTAGGTTTCTGGCTCTGGCACTGACTGGTAGAATGTTCCTTTGTCTTTGGGCTATATGGTGCGTTATATCCTGTAAGAATTTTCATTTTCTTCTTCGTTTCCTCTTTATCTTATCAGGACAGTGATTATGCAATGTCTACTGCCACAGCAGGCAAGATAAAATGATGCAGAATCTCTAACGTCCCTCAAGGATCTATTTGCTGTAGGAGTTTATGGATAAATGGGATAATGTGTTCCACATTTCCAGTCAGCCTCGACTAAAGTTGACCTACTTTTTCCGTGATCATATTAAAAGTTATGTGGAACAAGTATTTGTATACATTCCTTTTAGCAAGGTCAACAACGGCGGCAGTGGTTGATGTGTCTGGATTGTACCAGCAAAACCAGCTACATGGACTGAAGGTAAAAATGCGGTTACCCATCGACCGGGTGTTGCATAATAGGGGCTTTAAATGTGACTCTGCATCTGACTCTGGCTCCAGCTCCGGCTCCGATTGGCTTTGTCGACATAATTGCAAAAAAAAGTAACCAAACGCACTTCTGTGGAGTGTGCAGCGTGTTGCTGGAGACCGTGGTCACATGAATGAGCGTGAAGACAATTACGTCATTGTGTGTTGTGTTAACGATGTTTTCTTAGATTGAAACACCATCACTACAAAGTGCATCGGAGCATCGTGGATTTTACGAGTACTTTGCTTGACTTGTTTCGACATGTGAAAATTGACGGCAGAAGCTCTACTCGTACCTGCTACTCTCACTCTATTAGCTGGTGAACGCTAAGCAAATGAAGTGAAGATGAGTCATTATGGAGTGATAAAGCAAAGAGGGATAGAAGTTGGGGTTCCGATGATTGAAGAAAATTAATGAGGAACACTGGAAGCTCGTTTATGAAAGAATGTGTGGCAATTGTTCCAATACGGGAATTGAGCTTCAACCAAGATGACCTATGAGAGCAGACGTAACTTCTAGTTGTTGGTCTTTGTTTGCCTCTACTTGACGATTTCAGAATTGTATTTGCCACTTTGTCTATGTAGATGCAGTGGTTAATGTATCTTTTGGTTTTCAATTAGACTTAGGCTTAGTTTATGCCAATTTTAGACAGAGTTTGGTTGTGGATTGGCTATTGTGTTGAATAAAGTGCGCCTTGGAGGTCCACTATTCTACTTATGCTGACCTTGATTTATACTATTTCCATGCACCATGGATTGTGCCTAGGAATCATCATTCTTAATTAGAATCCGAATATTTGTTCTGAACGACACACGGCACTAAGCGACTACGGCTTTAGTCTGTTGCTTGAAGGTAAAAGCCACTTCTCTTAGTGATATACGCGAAAATGAATGACAAAGCTAAGATAAGCAAGTTCTTAAGCGAAAATCAAGACCCTGCCAATTGAAAATGGTATGGTGGTGCGAGGATGAACAAACTCCAGGTGTTAAAGATTATTTGTTGTGCCTTTGTCCAATCCAAATCATAATGAAGTCAGATTTTCGGCTCAAATTCACGATTATGTCCATCAAAAAGTCGGTGCGATATCTAATAATAAAACCTTTGAACTTAAGGGCCTTATCCCGCTTGAACAAGTTGAAGCCTACAGTAAGCATTTGGTTAGGCAACTATCCGATATGTCACAACTGCCTACAAACTTCGAGGAAGTAACCAAAGCAAAGTCCGACAAAGAAGGAACGGTGCTAATGCGTGCAAACGGAGTTGAATAATTGAAGAGGCCTACAAAACTACGACGCTGTGAAAAATTGGAGTCAAGAGAGAGTCTCGCGATCTGGATTTTAAGTAAGAAAGCAGGGAATAATAAGGATTACGAACGCCCTTAAAACATTTGCACACAAAGCAGAGGAAGGAAATTTAGGGAGCAAAGAAAGAGGAATACCGATGCATGCAAGTTGGTCTTGAATGTTAGGAGGCTATAATGGGTAATAAGTAACGAGTTTAACGAAGCATTCCATAAGCGGGCTGTACGTCAAAGGAAACTTGAAGAATCATTTTATTTTTACAAAAGTTTGCTTAACGGTATACTGAGCTTTCATAGCGAGACGGGTGTCAAGTTTCAAAGTTTAAAGTGCGGAATTGTGCTTGTTTCCTAGTTCTCCTAGGAAACCTATGAGTTTATTATTGTAAGTGTAGAGATATTATAGCAGCACCTGACCGTATGTGAGCATTATATTCCAATTTTGGGTGGATAGACCTGCGTGGCCATTGATCAAGAAAGTTTTGACTGTCCTATAAAATAGAATGAGCCAGCAGGCCCAATCAGGAAAACCTATACTCATGCAATGTAAAATAGTAAAGGCATGCGCCTTCAGTAGCATAATACTGGCCTATAGCGTCATAGGGCTCACAATCTTAAACGGATGAGATAAAAAAATGTGACGAACCAGCTAATATCCTCGGACAATAACGGATTCACTGTTAAAGACACTCGCAAATGACTAATGGATAACGATTTTTAGATCTCCACGTGGAATATTCGGACCCTTAGCAGCAGCGTGCAGTCGAACAACTAGCGTAGACTGCTAAAAAGCACACATAACCTCCATCCAAGAAGTGCGACGGAATGAACCAGAAGATAAACAACGGTGATACCTACTGTGGAGAATGTTCTTCAAACGCGGATTCGTCGTAGGAACAATATGTAGGGCACAGGCCCTGAGATTCAGGCATATAAGCGAGTACCTGACGATAATTCGCCAACATAAGTCTCATAAACGCCCCGATACAGGAGAAGGATGACATTATCAAAGACTGTTTCTATGAGCAATGCTCTAAGTATTATGTGAAAATCGTCCTTGGCGATTTTAATGGCCATATTTGGTAATACAGTGGCGAAGTAAGCCTCTATCCTATCGACTACGGAAACGGAGTAACTACCGCGTATAAAGAAGAGATCGGCCTAAATCTACTCGAGGGGGTGGGATTGGTGTCTTAATACATAAAGGCTTGCTCCATAGAGCCACAGGGCGCGTTCATAGGTTCCTGGTGTTAGAAGCTTGTATTACACCATATGCATTCTTTTTCACAGAGAAGAAGAATGAAGCACTTCATCCCTATCAATTTATTACCAAACTCCAATTTATTTTTCATTCCTTCCACCTTCAATCTGAAGAAAGTTACTATTTTCTGGCCGGAGGTCTTAAAGCTAAATACAGTACTAGATGCTAGCGGCAACTAGTTGCACACCTAGTGGGGTCAAAATATGATTTTGTTTTTATAATTAGAAACTTAGGGAAAAAGAAAAAGGAGGTACGTTAGTCTTAAATGTTTGGAATTTACAATGGCTAGGAAATTGAGAGCTCAGCAGGGCATTCCATAACCGAGTTGTATCGCTTATGAGCGAATCACGAGAGTACGTCCGAAAGTGGGCTTGAGGGTATACTGATGAGCATTCATAGTGAGACTGGTGTTACCGTTGAAGATTTGGAGGGGCGAAATGCTACGGTTTCAATGGAGCACTAGTGGTAGAAATAGCAATAAGAAATGTCTCAGACAGGAGACATTATGTCAGTATATGAGGGTGTCAATTGACTGACTGATATTAGTGTCACCTAAGAGTTTTATCCTACGGTTTTGAATCCTATCTAGCAGATGCAGATATGTTTTAGGAGCAGCTGACCAGATGTGATCATTGTACTCCAATTTTAGGCGAATGAATGCCTTACATACTGGCTTATATACTTTTCACATCGCTTGAGGAAACTTAGCCATTTAGCAGCATTTTTAGCGACATCGAATATATGGTCATTCCAACGTCAGTTGTCGAGAATGGAAAGTTTTTCGGTTTCAACGACGCAAGTGCCATTCATGATCAATGGCTGCGTGCTTAGATTCCGATTTAATGACATTGTGTTTTGGAAGCATTAAATTGCACTCTGTTGATTGTACCACAATTAGTAATGTTGTTTGTTGTTTGTCCTTTGCTAATGGCAACATATTGGATTAGAAGTGGCAGACAAGAAATCATTGATGAAAACTAAAAAGAGTTTCGGAGACAGAACGGAGCCCTGGGGCACAGCAGCACTATTCTTGTAAATATCAGACTTGAAACTATTCAAGGCTTAATAGAAATATCAAGTGCAACTATCTTGCTTTCGCCAGATTGTTGTACGCTTTGGTTCCACTCTTCGATGACACATGCCATCAGATCACCAGTGGACCTGTTGCTACGAAAACCATACTGCCGGTCATTGAGAACTTTTCACGTAGCGAGAAGGGACGTAAGTGCAATGGGTCTGTAGGAAGATAGAGAAGAAGATTCGCTTTTTCGCTTTTCGATTTTTTTAGGGACGGGCTGAACGAATGCTGTTTTCCATCTGCTCGGAAAGAGTCCTAAAGAGTAGGATTGATGAAAAAGCTTACGCGATGGTTTTGCCAGCGTGGAAGAACACCTTTTCAGAAGAATAGGAGATATACCATCTGGACCAGCGCACTATGTACGTTGATATCTTTAAATTCTCATTCGTGTGGTAGAAGAGTAGAGTGCGAAAGTGGATTGGTCCCATGAAAGATTTGAAGCACTCAAGTGTAGGGGACAGAACACAATATATAGATTGACATTGGCTTTGTTCAAAGAGCTGACAGCTGAAATGTCATTGCAAATGAGCGTTGGGATAGAAGGTGAGGCATGATTTCTAATGTTTTTGACGAACGGCCAAGAAGTTTTACTACTTTTGGGTTGGTCTTGTTTGTATCGTGTGGTTCAATGTAGCGCCGTATTATATGAAAGCAAATCGGTGTTTGAAATGCAACGCCTTAGGACCTGTTATAGATTGTACAGAATATTAGAAACAACTAAACAAAATTGATAATTTCCTCTCCTGGTGATGACCAGTGACGATAACCTGATGTAGGAGATGGGGCCCAGAAGGAGAAGATTCAACGACGGATTAAACGAGCTGTACAAGGAACGGACGGTTTATTGGAAGACACCATACAGACTTGAAGAAGAGGAACTCAATCGATTTGGAGTGCAGTAAGTTAAGTATCGGGTTAATTGAAGAAGAATGTTAGCTAAGGCCATAGTCACCCGCTGATTATTGCGTCACCTAAGTAAATATAAGATATGCGCTTCACATTACATATTCCACCGGTTGACAAAAAATAAAAAAAACAACATAAAATGAAGATGAAGTTGTTCGGATTTATTTCAGCTTAGGTAGGAAAATTCCAACATCAAATTTATAAGAACTTGCAGGCATTCATAAAATTGGTATTCCTGTAAGTGTTTCTGTATTTTCAACTTAAATATGTAACTCTACTCCTTACATGCTCTGCAACTAATGAAAAAAAAAAAAAAAAATTAAAAATTCTTAACGCTCTAGCTGCCACTTTGCCTAAACTTCTGAAATTACTATTCCAAAACTTCAGATTCGCTTACAAACTCATAAAACCCCAGGCGCAATGTTTTAAATCCTCACTGTGATGCCAAGTTTTGTGGATTTTGATTAATCTAACAAAAAAAAAAAAGAAAATCTCCACGGGTATGGCGTCCACAAAACCGTTAAAATTAAATATGCTGCTGACAGTTGCTGGGTGTTGTTGCCTTGTGTCCTCTTATGCGATCCATAAGTAATCAACTTTAGTGCAGCACTCTCATTAGCATATGGTATGTCATTAAAAGTTTCGCACCTTGTTCCTCCTCCCCCAAATTTCTGTGGCAAAGGAAAACATTTTTCCATTGGCACCCAGCAGCAACTGTTAATCGGTTAATAAACCCAACGTGTGGTTTCCCCACGATGTGATACAGATACTTCTACTCGTACTCGTATCCATAATTAGGTGCAAATAGGTGCGGGGTAGCTAAGAGATGCTCATAAACTTATCACTGTCAACAAGCCGACAATTGATCGAATCAACCTTGCCGACAGTCTTGTGTAAAAGCAGTAGAAACCGCAGGCGTATACTCAACATCAATTGACCGCGCAAGAAAGCTCCTCCATCTATAAGCAAAATTGTAAAGGGGAAAAGCACATTTCCCCTATTTGATGAATTGTAGATACTACATTCACTTGTGGATGCAACGATCACTTGTGGATTGTAAGTCTTGTGTTTCGCGATCGAAATGGAGACAGGAAAAAAAACATCACTCTGAGGGCGTTGACTCGACGAGACCTGAGATATTTGTGCGCTAAAATTAAACAAAATACAATCTAGATTCTAGTAGAATCATTATCAGTACTCTAACGAGTATCTGTGTTCTTATTTCGTCTCACATCCGTACGTGTACACGAGGGTATTTCTATGTTTTTTTTTTTTTTGTATTGTGTATTTTCAGTCGCCAATGTGTCTAGAAGGGTGCCCGAGACGACGGCGGCAACGAAGGAGACGTCTTTGCGCGCAAAGGAATTCCTAGAAATCCATCAATGAGTGAGAGCTGCACTTGAATTTCCTCGTTTACTACACACGTTCACCAGTATTTAAAGATTCATTTTTCACTGCAGATAGATTGTATTGTAGGTAGACATACGTTCTTCCCTCCTCGGAGTAAAATTGTTTGATTAGCCTTCAGCGTTCACAATTGGCATGACGTTAATTTGAAGACGCGCGTTCGATTTCAGAGCAAACAAAGGGTCTAGTGTAATGGTTGAAAGATGGCACGAATGTAGGTCATACATTACGTATATGCACATACATACGAGTATGTATGTAGGTTGTGGTAGGAAGGAGATTGTTGGCCGACTTAGGTATGGTAAACGTTTCGTGGGTGAGAAATTTTAGAAGGCCTTCAGAGCCATTCATGTGAAAAGTAAACTGATAGTTTCGTAGCTATGACGTTTGGCGAAATGGATATGTATGCCTGAGAACTGACGGCATACCAGGGTAGAGTGCATTTTTTATGGCAGCGAACCCAATCTGATGAATCTAAATCCAATCGGGTCAACTGACAAAAAGAAGGAGTCAATTGTCTCAACAATACACAATTTTCGTTAATTCTTTGAACCATTGGCGGGTTTGTATAGTAAAGTGAACAAATATTTGGCTTGTATCAGGGATGGGTAAGATTCAGTTAAATTCTTGTAACTGCTCTTATTCATCTGGGTGATAAATTGGGTGAGACACTGGCACCCTAGTACCAAAACATCAGGGTGTCAAAGAGCGTCTCTTGCTATAAACTCTATCGTCCTATGTTTTGTTGACCTGATCAGCGGCAATATGTGCTTCAGAAATAAGAAAAATAAGCTCTTCATTAGGGTAATAACAGTAGACCATTTCGTGCCCAATAAATTCCGGTTGCTGAATTTCACGAAATCGTCATATTGATGTCGCTTCTATCGATTACTGCGATCCCTTTTAGAACACAAAATGTCACAACATCGATCACCACGATCACCTTCTGGAACGTAATATTGGAGGGCCTTAAAATGGTGCTGCTGGTTTGCTCCACCTTTAGAACGCGGCATTCGAATGCTTTAGAGTGCTGCTGACTTGCAAGAGATCGTGCCATAAATGCCTCTTTTACCGATCACTGGGATCGTCTTTTGAACGCATTCTTGGAAGGATATAGTGTGGTGCTGTTGGTTTACTACACCTTTGGAAGGCAGCATTTAAATTGCAAGAGCTCGAGCCATCAACTTTGCTTCTATCGATCACTGCGATCTCCTTTAGAGCACGACATGTCATCACCACGGTCACTTTAATCTGGCGATGCTGGCTTGCAGGAGATCGTGCCATCAGTTTCGTTTTTATCGATTACTGCGATCTCATTTGGAATCGTTCTAGCTTTTCTTTTATCAAGGTGCTTCTTTTGATCACCGAAATAATTCTAAGGATTTGACGATCACTACAGAGCATTTTCAATGGAATGCGGTGTCATGATTTTCCTATGCGAAACGATTCGTTGGGTCTTCTTATCATGAGAAAATGGTTCCGGCTTAGCAGTTTTCGTAGGAGTGGTGGGGTTACGGTTAACCACAATCCTCTCGTTTTTCGTTTGCTTTATCGTGGCATTCATAAGTTCATCTGGAAGTCGATAGATATCTGGGTGCTTCGTTAATTCCTGAGCGACTTTGTAGAAATTTGTTCTTCAGTCAGGCTGATCTTGGGAATGGGTCTTAAAACACATAGGCACCAGCTCAAGTGATTGAGAATCGAAAGGGATAAGAAAAGTCGGCTGATTTCTCGATAGGAGGGAAAAGAAATGGGATGATCAGGTAAGGATCTTATCTACAGAAGTTTTCGGGAATATTGGACTTTAATAAGTCTTAATAGGAAGCTGTAACCTCAAGTTTGATCCAATTTGATAGTTGGGTATCGTCCTAAGGCTATAGTTAATATAGCCAGAATAGCACATTCGAGAGAGATTTTTGTTCTGTGCAAAGGATCCTACCTTCAGTTATACCTACGACATCTGTACCCAGTACTTTCGCAGTTCATTTTTCGACTTTTTATCGCATCTGACCAAACAATAAATGCCTGGGATAAAGGACACCATCAATTTGCCCTTACCTTTGTCTTTGTCCACCACTAAGGGGTGGTTATGCTAATTAAGTATTTCAGGGTTTTTCAATTTCAATTTGAACCTTAAATTTATTGCTGCCCAGGGCCGACAGATTCTTCGTCCTCTGTCGTGAGTTTGCTGCCTACAAACGAGAAATTCGCATAAATAGATGCTTGAGCCGGAGTTACCTACATTGTGGTATCTTAAAGTGGAAAACCACCTTAGGGTGTAATTTACTGGATAAACTGTCCAACGTAATTTATGTTAATATGGCAGAATTGAATGCTTCAACGATTTTATTTCCTTATTCCAAATGCACGGACATATTTCCTCCTTTCAGATACTCGTACTGTTCCCAACCGAGCAAAAGCATGTACAAAGGATAATTTGCGCACATTGACAAGTTAATCCGAAAAGGTTTAACAAATTACGGTACAGTGGCAGTGGCAGTGGAAGTGGCAGAAGCCGAAGCTAAAGTCGACGAAGCATACCGATGGTAGAGGTGAGTGGCATAGCGCTGGCAATGGGCCGACTAAGTGTCTTTTACCATTTTTGTTCAGCTTTCCTTGCGAAATTGAAGTGAAAAAGAGTGGAAAAGAACAAATTAATGAGAAGAAATTTACTAAAGTCCTCCCCGAAGGTAAAAGACGAGAGGCACAAGGACGAGGCAAGAATTATTCTTACCTTTCTTATTTTTTCTGAAGAGAGCTTTATCCTAGGGATAAAGTAAACGACTATAATATTTCATTTGGGTCAAAAGGATAGAATGTACGAAGTAAGAAGTACGAACTATAATATCGTACATAAGAATAGAAGACAGAGATCGTCCCTTCGACGAGTATGCTTTGCTTCTTTTATAATACTATTCATTCAGAGAATTGATTTTCGATTTGAAAAGTTCTGCACTTCAAAGTTTTTAATGGATCTCTACAGTATTGGACTACGAATAGAATGGGGTAGTAGCAGCAGCATTGGATACAGAAATTATAGTTTCTGTCGGTCCTGCTACCTATTATACTTAGCCGATTTGTCTTTTTAGACAAATACCACGAGTAAAACTAAAATCTACAAGAATGCTTAAAAGTTTAGTTTAATGCATCTGATTTTGTGGCCAAAGTTAGATGGGTTATTCGTCTAGGAGCAAATAGAAGAGACTCCTAATTGGATGTCATGGGAGATCCGAGCGGGAATGGTTTTAAAAGCCACCACACACTTGAGTTACGACTCTACGAGCAGTTTGTTTTCCTCTACAAGTTAAACTTAAAAGCATTTTAACCTACACCTCCAGTTGAAACCCAGAAAGGGGTACTTAACACCAGATCTAGTGTCAGGGGTACTGGGTAATACGTATCTATAGGTACTTGTCGCTCGTCATTCCTTTGATGGAAGAGTTCCTCATAGAAATCTATTTTCTTTCTGTGTGTTTTTGTTCCCCATAGGTGTTTGCTTGATAGAACTTTTAACTAAATTCAAGGCCTCCGCCAAGCGATTCCCTTTAATTCCCACCAACTTTCTAACCCCTTTTTACGACACACGCACACACCAAATCGAATTTAATGTACATACGTACGCACTCAGGAGTCTTGAATATCTGTTGGAGCTAAGAATTCTGCCAACTTTGCAAAGTTCTATTCATAGATACGAGTACTTGGGGTATTTTAATTTACTTCAGCTCTATAAAAACGACGAAGATGGAAATGAAACTTTTTACTACGTCTCAACCCAAAGGAGCAATGGGGCTCTGTTTTAATTTTAAGACACTCAGGTGCCAGATTATCTGTTTTATGTGTGCCAAGTACTTTTATGGGCTTTTGGGGAACTTCCCCCTCCCCACACATCTCCAAAAAAACGACAAAAAACAATAACGAAGAAGAAGATTTTCGTATTTGTTTTGTGCTCCAATCTCGGAGGATTAATTGGGTTTAACAGTTTTTTTTTTTTTTTTTTTTTTTTTTTGGGGGGAAATTTGAACGGGAATTCAATATGGGTCGAGGCGACGTAAGGAGATACTTTTAATGATGTTGCTTTTTGCCTATCATCATGAAGCTGTTGGAAAAGCTGTCAGTATTCGTATACTTGTAACAGAGTATTCATGTCGATATCTAATTAATTACAGTGGGTTGAGGTCTTCCATAAATAACGTGTGCGTGTTGGTGGGTTTTATACATCTTAGTCAGGGGGATTTGCATTTATTTGTAAATTGTCGTGTCGTCGATGAAGGAGGATTACGTACAGACTTATTGTTGACTTTCATAATGTATAAAACGTGATTAGATGCATTTTTTCTCTTTTAAATAAGTTTTAAGGTTCCAAGGATACTTAACTCAATCCTGTGCTAATTAAGTTCGAAGAGACTTGGTTCGACTATCTATTAATTTCCAGGGTATACCTTTCCAACGCCATCTTATACCTGTATAAATCATGCTTGGCATCTTGCATTACGGCTGCAATGACCACTCTGTAAAATAAAGATTTCTATTCTTCAAAATGTTCGAGTAGATAAAGGCTGCGGTGGAGAAACTGGAAACGAATAATTCTAATGACAAGCGGAGAAGATTTGGATGTCATTGTGCTCGCCAAACTGTCTCTACGACTAACTATTCCTATAACAGAACAGTGAGAATGGACCAACAGTAAGGCTTAGTTGGTTACCTACTTATTTACTTAGATGACAAATATACAAAGCTAGTTAGTACGTTATTTGGCTTATTCCATCCATATGGTTGATGCTCCTTATCACTTGTTTACGTCCCTTACAGTGAGGTTTTTCTAAGCTGCGTCGTACCTCTAGGGAGGAATCGAACATTCTTTTCGTTATATGGTATGTCGGAGAAATTTCAGGCTACTATAGCGAACTTGATCACTCCTTGGATCTTCGTAAAAATAGCAACAAACAGTAAGTGGCATCTACAAAGTGACTTCTTTCTCTTCCAGCTTTATGAAACACTAGTTGTTAGTTGATGGTTGGTTACTGTAGAAATGGGGTAGGCACTCAAAGGTGTCAACTTGGCGATGATCAGTGATGTAACTGCTTCTACACATCAATTGTGCTTTATTTTACTACCATTGGGTACTGTTCGATGCCCATCCGGACTTGACTTGCCAAACTTATATAGGTGCGAGTGTTGTCCAGCAGAACAAAAACAGCAACACTATAAACGGGACAGCGGATGAATTCTTTACATGGAATCGGCAGTGTAGTAAAATCACGGAATAAGCATATAAAGACCATAACCGAGCTACTTAGACATGTTTGGAGCTCAAGACGGTAAGGATCTCCGAGAATAAGTCAGGGTCTTTGAAAAGATCAATGGCAGCGCTCACATCCTCGATCGGGTCACTGGTTTCGGTTTAATCGAACTCCCGTAGTAGGGGTGTATCTATAATTGAACTGGTCCTCCAGGTTGGGGGTTGTGCCGTCGAGATAACTGCCCGGCCCTGGCAAAAAAATTCACCACGAACACGGACGAATCTACTGTTAACAACCTCTGCAAACGAAAAAAGCATAAGAACCGATCTGCACGTGGATTGCTAGGTCGCTTTAATAGGCCACACCTGCAGCTGACGAAGTCGCAGAGGCCCTGTTAGGACTGTTGCGAAGCAGATTACTCCCATTTAAGAAATACGATGGTATGGGGCGGACAAAAAGAGGATAACAAACTGCTACATATCCTGCAGTGATTGTTTTCGAGCAGTGTTCATCGGTACCTCTTCTTCTTTTCTTACTGATTTTCCTTCGCCCTAATCCCTTGAGCGTGCCGAAATTATAAAAAAAAGTCGCACCTATTTGGATGCGGATGCGGAACGAACGCTTCGTAACAATTCGTATCAATGCTAAACTTACCAAAATTAGCATATGTGCGCACGCCTCCACGGAAAAGAAAGATCACGAAACCGAAGATATCTTCTTCCCCGAGCTCTTGGACAAGACTTACGTGCAGTGTCCTCGCTAAGACATTAAAATTGTCCTTATCTAGGAAGAGAGGGCATCTTTGGTAGAACTGTCGGGAAGTATAACTAGCATGACACCACCAGCGATAGCGGATTCAGGCTAATTGACTTTGCGGCAGGGCGAAATATTGTCGAAGTTAGCACCCGGCCCACACATCTTGATAATCTTAATAATGCCATTATAACCTTCAAACATTTAAAACCAATGTTCATCGGTACTTCTCTTTCTTTCCTTCCTGATTTTCTTTCACCCGCACTGCCCGCAAGCATTTTAGGGAAACTTAAGTTCCTTGATCGCCCGCATATTGTAAAAAAAATCAATCAACCGTCAGATAGATTGCGATCGACGCAAGGTACCTCTCTAGTATTATGGAAATTCGAACGTTCCGAGGGGCCAACATATTGCAGACTCGGACTATTACCCTGTTGAAGCTATGAAGAAGTTCGACGTCGAATGGCAACAATCGCCAAATCGTTTTCGAATCGAGTCTCCCTTAATTGTTTAATAGAGGTTCTATGCCACGAGTATCAGATATCGAAGATCAGTTCAAACACTGCCGAAAAGCCATCAGAGATGCCCCCACCACAGCGAAAGGCTTGGCTTAACGACGAGTGCCAGCAAGTAGATAAGCAAGATGTATACAAAGCGGAGCTGCATAGAAGGATTAGAACTGCTAACGAGCTCTACGAGCAGAAAAGGAGAGGCGAATACCAGCATCTCAGGAGGAAAAAGAAGGAGCATAAGAACCCCGCGGTCGAGGAAATTGAGAGATACAACTTCAGGAGTGAGATTCGAAAGTTTTACCAAAAGGTAAAAAGTCATGACGCGGACAAAAACCTCGAACACGGCACATTTAAGTGCTTTGCAAAAGTGTATTGTCCTGCCATGTTCTAGAGATGTCGGAAAGGATTTGTTTGGTCTGCCTGCACCTTGGAGAGATATTCCATCTGCAGTTGTGCTCACATGAGACCCAAATGTCAACAAAAGCCCGGGTCCTGAAAATTTCTTTTCTGAACCATACTTGGCAAATTCATCGGCGATTTAATTTCCCGTGATCGCATTATGACCTGGGGCCCAGGCAAGGGTTACTGAATTTAGCATTGCGACTGCGTTCACTGACAGCTTGGCTGCCACTACAGGTGCAAATGCTTCGCCCCCTCCACCGGTTCTCCGTAATATAGTTCGCTGCCAACAAATAGCGTACATCCCTTCTTGGAAGACAGATGAAAGCTTTTGTAACGTAAAGTGAAACCAAACGTTGTCGTCCTCTAGAAAGAAACCAGCGCCACATCTTATAACGGTTTTGGAGCCGTCCGTGAAGACTCGTTTGCATTCCTTTCCTGGTTCAGATTCTGGCTGAAACCAGTCCGAAACCACCAACAGGAGTTCTGGTGTCATTGCATCGGACGGCTTGTCCATAAGAATAGTCAGGGGCGGGCAAGGTCATCAAAGCCCCTGTGGGTGTGGTACCAAGGACCACTTATTTTTAAATGAAAAATGACTTTGAGAGTGCAGCCCATGATATGAATGTAAATGGGAAGGGAGATTCATCAAAGTGCTGGGTAAGGCCTTATGCATCCGAGACAAACCGTTCTTTGGAGTCTGCTAAAAACACTAATCACGTATTTTCGCTAGAGCCTATATCATTAGACAATTGCCGCGTAGGATATAAATGACCTTATCATGGCCGTGCAGACCCAAAGGCATGACAAATTATATGTCTTGCCAATAGCTCCTCTGCACTCACAGAAGGCCGACAGCGTCTTAACGTCGAGGTAACATGTTTAGTCCAGAGAAGTTTTTTATCCAGGATGACACCCAAACACACTTAGGATTGACTGAAAGCCCATTACTAGTGTACCTGTCGTCGATCACATCTAGGGCTGCCTCCGCTTTAGAGCAGACAGTCGCTAGACATGTTCCAACAGACAGTATAGATACATCATCAGCGTATGCTTATGCATAGACGTTAGAACTATTGAGCGCGTTGGGCAGTGACCATCTTGCACCATAGCAGTGGAGAAATAACACCTGTTTACCCCCACGACCACATATTGGCCACAGCCAGCATCCGCAGTCAATGTCCTATTCACCAGCATTGCTTTATCCATGCCATGTTGTCCGCCCGAGTTACATATGCGGTCGAAAGTTGCGTTGCCGAAAGCAACCTCAACGCCGATGAACCCAAGGCATATTCCTTCTTGTCGAGTACGGCTTCCATTTTGCATACCAGATTCTGAAGCGCACTCTTAGAGGATTTTCTGCGTTGGTAGGCAAGTTGTATCGTCGACAGACGGAATCTTGACGATTCTTTTGATGCTGTTCAGTATGAAAGAAGTCAGACTTGTAGGTCTGAAACCCTTGGCGAGCAAGTAGTCATCCTTTCCGATTTTTGGTATAAAGGCCACTCTCACTGTTCGCCAGGGTTTCGGTATGTATGCCAGAGCCAGGCGAGCAGTGAAGATTCTCTTTTTGTAACGCAACTGGGTATATACTATCGGTGACTGGCGACTTGACGCTATTAAAAGAAGCAACAGCATGTTTAATGGCCTCATCCGTCACCACAATTGATGAGATATTGCAGTTACTGCGTGTTGTGTTGTTCAGCTAGCTAATTGTGAGCTGTTTTCGACTGGGAAGTGAGATGCAAGCATGAGAAGGAGAGTCTCTGCTTTCGACTTAGATTTTCCGTGGTAGCGTAAGATTTTCGGAATGGTTCCATTCATGTTCTGAACAGTACTTTCCAGACAGTCATCTCCTTAGCATACCCGTATGTAATAAAAGTTGGCAAAGAGTCAAAATTGTTGATAGCCAGGTCAGACGATAGTATGAAGTCCAAGAGATGATTACCCCTCATGTTGCACTTGCTACTGCCCAAGGTCTCGGCCTTTGCGTCGCTCTCGGCCTTTGCGTCGCTCTTCATAAAGTGGTGTGAGACGCCTTAAACATCCAAAACCACAGATGCGTTTATTCCACACCCAAGGTTCCTGTAGAAATATGGTTTTGTATTCAACACGGAAAGCCTCCTACAGAGGGATGCAGTAGCAGACTTGGAATGTTAACGTTTACAAAATAGATGGGTTAGACATGTTAGGCAGCAACTGTTGCGGTTGGGAGTATCTTCGTCTTCATTTCGAAGGGGGAACGTGGTAAAGGAAGATCTCACCTTAAGTAGTGTCCGCAATTTAAGGTGGTTAGCGCTAGACCTCTTTATATGGTTGAATCCAAGGTCCGCTCAAGACTGTCCCAAAACTTAAATTAAGCTAAAAGAGATAAGGTTTTGTATATTGAAATTAAAACCGCAAGTACGCATCAATTTTCTTTTCTTTTTCTGCCACAAAAAAGAGGAACCATTTATTGATAAATACTTTTTCTGCTTGAATAATGTTTGGCGTTTCTGTTAAATTTACTTTCTGACTTTACAAGCATTTTACTTTAGTGTTACAATTTGATTTACTCAGTTTATTCTCCTCTTAATGATTCTTTTTCATATTGTTTTTATTTTTAGTTTTAAATTTTACTTACTATTTAACAACTGTATTATTTTTTTTTATTTCCTTTTTAATTTCTAAAGAACAAAATGTTACATAAAAAAAATAATAATAATACTAAGCACTTAGAGTCTAAAAATTGAGCAAATACATTTTTGTTAAATTTTTTTGTTTGTCAATTTTAATTTTTTTCTTTTATAGTACATACACGTAAATGTTTTTTTTTTTTTGTTTTTGTTTAAAATGTTTAATTTATCTTTATTGTTAAGTTTAAGCCTTAAAATTGATTTTGCAAAATATTTGATTTCTGTTTGATTTGAGTTCTTGTTAATCCGATAAATACAATAAATACAATATTTATGTATAAATTAATGTATGTATATATATTTTTGTTATTTTGATTTAAATATAAGCGGTATTGTATACAGATTTTTGTTGTGGTATATAATTGTTTTATATTCTTTGATATATATATATTTTTTTTTCATTTTATTTGATTTTGTTTTCTTTTGTGGTTTTGTTAAGAAGCTCTTGCAATTACTACGTTAAGTTGTATTTAGTTGTTAGTTTTGAATTTAAATTGTTAGTTTTGATTTTGTTATGCTTGATTTTAGTTGTTAATTGTATTTTTTTTTGTTATTTTAATGATTTAAATAAAAAATATATTAAATACAGCAGGTACTGACACTTAATAATACTACACATGTTTTATTGGAGTGAAGTCCGGTACTTTGGCAGGGTGTGATTGAGTTTAATGTGATTATGAGAAAAGTTAAAATAAAATAAAAATAAAATTTAAAATATAAGAAACTAAACAATTTAGTTGCACAAGACGTGGTTAATGTAAGACAAGGTATAGATTTTGAATTAGGGGCTGCAAAAATGTACTTAAGAAGAACGACTTTGAAAAGAGTTTTTAACAAACACGGCTTTGTATAAAAGCTAAATATAAAAAAAAAATTATTTTATTAATTTGGATCCCTTATGTTAGTTTGTGTTGTATTCGTTGAAAAGAGTATCTGTACTCGTCCTTTGATACCAACCATGTGTTGGGATAATCGATGTCATACAACAAGAATTCTCTTGATGTGTTCTGACAATGAACATAGTGTCCAATAGTCATAGTCAATCAGTGCTGTCGCTAATCTTATGATTTTATATCTTATATTTTATTATGAGATAATGAGTCATGTGTTGATTCCTTTGTGTTTAAGATTCAATAAGATTCAAGATTCACTGGATGAAAAATCATGCATGCTTAGGACGCGAACACAGGCTTTACCTTATAGATTGACGTTCAATGGATATGTACAATAGAGCACAGCAAAACTAAATTCCCTTAAGTGGTGATTAAATGACTATCTCGATTAATTTTCCAAGGTGCTACACTTCAAAAATACTCTGAGAGAGTCACATTGAAAGATATACAAGGATAAGAAAAGTTTCAGTTATACAGTGCTTTGACTGCGATCGAGTACCGAATTTCCCAGATGAGAGGGAAGGAAAATTTCATAGCACTACCAACGGACTACAGAGAAAAATTAAGGAAAGACGTAGATTTATCGTACGTGTCAGAGTTACCTAAGCGAGATTGAAAAACCGTCGTGTTAATGAGCAGCTTATACAAGTTATACTTTGAATCAAGGCACATCTTTTGATGCTTCCACGCCTGCACTCAAAAATTTGTTAGTATTAAAATCTCAGTGAGATTTCATAATTATTCGAGGACTAAACATCAATGTGGGCATCTGTAACATGTTTCATCTTGCTTGATGTGATGGTCAAACATCCTTATGGATGTGTCGAGTTTTGCTTCACCACTAACTTTTAAGAATTAACACTATTTTGGAATTCGTTCTAAATTCATTGTTGTTTGCTTATAGTCGATGAAATTAGACAGAAGCTTTAAAAAATTTCTGGTTATTCAAAGACTTAAAATTATTGAACTTAGCTCTCTAGCCAAAAAGGAAAATGCACCAAACACAAACAAATATTTATTTTCTTAAAATTTACTGGAGACTGCTTTACGCAGATCAACGAAACTTTTCGGTTTTTTCACTCGACAGTGTGCCGTTGTTTGTTAGAGAAAATCTCAAGTTCTATGATTTTTTTTTTTGAATTTTTGCAGTTGAGCTACAGGACGCATGGAGTGAGAAATTTTTTTTTTCTGTGCCACCTAAGATCTACATCATTTTTCCAGACTAATCCCAGTATTAAAGGCAACTTGAAGAGCTCTCCGGGGATAACTTACATTGTCAACAAATAAGGTCCTTGGAATACTCCATCAATTTACACAAATACATCATTGCAATATCAGCAGCATGTACCATAGAATAGGAAGCATTTCAATACTCGTATGTATATCTAGAAAGGAAATTTTCAATTAACTTTCCAAAAGTCGGTTCATTTTAGTATTTGGTACTGGGCACTTTAATTAGTTTTTGTGTTCGTCACGATTAAGATCATATTCTCGATCAGGATCGCTGTCACTGAACTAGCAGGTCGAAGGACCGATAAGATATCGTTTTCGCTAAAGTGAAAACGACACAAACAACACTACGACAGAATTTCAAGATTCTTATTGAAAAAAAACTTTATCAGGAGAAGATAGTGATCATCATATACCTGTAGGAAAGGCGAAAACCTTATTATATAGTGTGCAAGATCGTTGAAACCATTACCGACAAGATCGTTCACAAGTTCATACACAAAATCGGAGAAATCTAAATATGATGACATTCCTTAATTCATTGAAAGAAGAACAAAGTCAAGATCTCTTGCAGGATCGTTATCATGATCGTCCTGGACAAAGCAACAGAAAAAAAAGGCTTGCAGAAAGGAGGCTTGCAAACATTGAAACCTATTGATCTACAACATAAACCGTGAGAAAGTGCATGCAAAGTCTTAATGAACAAGCTTTAAATTATAACAACACGAGATACGCATGCTCGTACAGAAATCCATACAACAGTCAGTGATCTATTTCCTGGGAATGATAGTGTGAATCTTTTATATCTGTCACAAGAATAGTAGTCTAGACAAAAGTCAGCATAACAAAACACTACAGATCTCTATTAATAGGATTCCTTGCCATTCTGACGACAAAATATGCGCTCAAGAGTTATTATTCCCAAGAAGCAAGACAGAGACTCATTTTAAAAGATGTTACAAGCCACCAGAGCATTCATAGTCGTATAAGATCTTAAAGCACGCAGAATGCAGTGGGTATTGACTGGTTCAGTACACCGCAGGAGACAATTGCCTCTCCAACCAAAAGTATAGCTGCAGGAAAAACAAAGCACTACCATTTCCCTACAATTCGTATATGATATTTCAGATGAAGAAATGTCTGGAAGTGGATAGAAAGGCGGCTAAAGATAATATTATACTGCACGGTTCTAACGCTCGATGTCAAAAATGTTTTTAACTCACCCAGCTGGAATATAATCATAAAAGCGAGAATCAGCCAATCTTTTGTGAATATAGAAGATTTTTTTAAAGATAGGATTCTCTTCATCGATATAGGCAAAAGGCTAAATAAATACAAAATAACAGGAGGAATTCCAGAAGTGTCAGTGCTAGGTCCAGTCTTGTGAAGTGTTTATAGTGTGCGATGGAATATTTCGAACGTGCAGAACACAAGAAGTCATTGGATATGCAAATGACCTCGGACTAGTGACACAATTCTACATCAAGACTATCAAAAATATAAAGACATAGCGTCGTCAACCACGTCTGGAGCTGACCGTACAGTTTTGAGAACACAATAATCAGTCAAACCTCGATATAAAGTTTCTGTCTAAAGGGCTATTAGACCATAATCTGCATTTGAAAGATGATTCAACATCGAGCAGTTGCCGCAGTATCCAAGAAAATTCCAAACATTGGAAGATCTAGGCAGGTTATTGTATAAGGTTAAATGAATCCTGATATGTATGTAGATGAACCTGAGAAGGCTAAACTCTGTATACAGAAGAGCATCATTTAGGGGAATCTGTGCATGCTGAACGGTCTCAAAAGATGCAAACAGCGTGTTGGTATCAACATTTCAGGCAGAAGGGATAACCATCATAGAAACTTTCCAAATAGAGTGGGTAAGGCGATGAGACACAAACACTTGAAAAGCAGAAAACACGAAGGGGTAAACTTTTACTTGTAGTTTCTGTCGAGGCATGGATGTTTTCGGCACTACTTTCACAAGCATGTTGGTGTACTGTGAAGGTAAACCGTAGAAAGAAAAGCTAATGCTGATGGAATGCGAAAACTAAGCGGCAGCTAAAACAACTCTGAAAAGGAAAAAAGGGAAATTGGCAGCGCAGTGACCGCAAGACGGTAAGGTAAACAACCAGAATCGCAAGAGCCAAATTTTGCTAGCGCTGGCAGCTAAACTTTGACATACACCTGCAACACCCACAAATAGCTAACCATGCCAACAAAATGAACACTTGGCAGTCCATGACTTCTAGCAGAAAGATAATCCCTGGTCTGTGAAGTCAGGCCTAAGCCGGTAAAACAGTTATGTCAGGGTTTCGACTATGATCACGATCACGATACTGATTTACTGTATTACTCTAGTGTGTCCATATTCGGAGCTGGTTCAAAGATCTATTGTCCGATAAATGGTAGGATATAAAATCCGATATAAATCATTGGAAACTTTTCTGGGATGAAACAGGGCAGCCAACAGTACGATATAACTTACAGTTTCACAACGAAAGAACATGAACATGATGACATGAGAACAAGAGAAGAAGAAAGTTATCATTACTTAGTGGTCTAAAAATGTAGGATTCAACATCGTTCAGAGGATTGTTGACAAGAGCATTCACACGATCGTTAACAAGATCGATGGCCAGGATGGTGAGAAATGATTGAATATTGCAGAATCCTTAAATCCATTGGTAGAAGGAGAAAATGATCTCTTCCAAAGGTACATGTGAGATACAAGATCGTTGAAGAGATCTTTGGTAAGATCGATTTTGTAATTTGCAGGGTTGCTCACAAGATAGATAGCGATGAAACAGAATTTGTTCGCAAGATCGTTAACAAATTCGTTAATAAAATTGATGGACAGCATGGTGAGAAATGACTGAATATTGAAAGATCCTTTCATCCATTGGGAGAAGGAGAAAGTGATCGGATCGTTGACGAAATCATTCTCAAGATCGTTTCTAGAATTTGCAGGCTTGCTTACAAGATCAATAGATGGGTAGGATGTCAAGAAATAACTCGTGAACTTTTTAAAGATATCAAGTGAAGAAGACAGTGATGAAACTGAATTTGTTCGCAAGATCATTAATAAAATCAATAGACAAGATGATGAGAAATGGCTGACTATTGAGAGGTCCTTCAATCCATTGGGAAAAAGGAGAAAGTGATTATCGCCAAAGGTGCAATTCTGTCATAAGATTGTTGACAAATCATTGGCAAGATCGCTTTTAGAATTTGAAGGATTGTTCACAAGATCGATAGATGGGTAAGATGGTAAGATTTAACTCGTGAACTTTTTAAAAAGATATCAAGTGAAGAAGATAATGATGAAACCGAATTTGTTTCTTACCGACAGCATGGTAAGAAATGACTGAATATTGCGAGATCCTGAAATCAATTGGGAGAAAAAGAAAGTTATCCTTGCCTCAGGTGTAAGTCAGTCACAAGATCGTTTACAGAATTTGCAGGGTCGCGTAAAAGATCATTCAAAAGATCGATGCATAGGCAGGGTGGGAAGAAATAATAAGTTTGAAGGTTGAAATGTTAGCGATATTAGCAACTGATGAAACTAAAGTTGTTCACAAGATCGCTTACAAGATAAGTAGCTAAAAAAATGTAATAAAATATTATTTAATAAGAAAAAAAAAAAAAAAATAACACATGATATACTGTTAATTTAAACAAAAAAATAAGGTATGATGAGTTTTGAAATGCATTTTGACCGGCATCTTCAGCTCCAATTTTGGACGAAATATTGATATTCATATACGTTATATCGTTTCTCTTCTCTCATTTAAAATTTCTTATATTTTTATTTCCAGCTTATATTCGTATAAAGAGGATAAATTACACAAAAACCGTTAACTCAATACGGTCAAAGAAAAAAAAACCCACAATACGAACGGAAAAACTTACGTAACGCACAAAGCTTGCTCTTCTTAGAAAAAGCCATGCAAGTGTTTTTTTGGTTTTTTAGATTGCGTTCATTTTAGCTTAGCTGGGTCAGCAATAAATTTTTTAATTTTTATTTTTTTTTGGTAAAAACTACTCCTTAACCATTATACATATACTAAACAACTACATATGTCAAATTACAGTTAATAATTATCATTTACGAGTAAAATCCATTACGTACTAGACACGTCTTATGTTGACGATTTGCAATCATTAGGTATGGACGGCCATTGCCTTTTTATCACGGCGAAATGTGTCATCTGAAAGGCATTTGTCTGTGGGCATCGTCTCTCCACAAACCCAGTCAGACAATAGCCCATATTGTAGTCCTCCATTGAGATATTTGAGCTGAGATACAACTTGAATTCGGTTTCGGTGCTTTTCTTTCGATTGAAATGACCCAGAATTAAGAGCGATCCCTTGTCCATGGATAGCATTTTGGCTTTGGTTGCCTGACGTTGTGAGCCCATGAATTCTTCGATGCGACATCGATTCGGTTGCCACCAGCACGGTGTGATGGTCCAATAGCTTGAGGCTGCTGTACGTGCCCAACCTTCTTCCGGATACAGTAAAACCTGAGGATTGCAGAAATTGAGAAGAAAGATAAAAAAAATAAATAAAAATAAAAGAAACGACCGAAAGGATTCCAATAAAATGACGACGTCGACAACGACGACGACACATATGGAATCGAAATTACTTTGGCGGGTAGTAGTGGTTTGGAGGGATAGGGTGTCCTGGAGATGGTAGTGATAGTGGAATTTTTCAATTTTCCTACAAATTTCGCGATTTTCGGAGAAAGGAAACCTCCCTGATGCGATGATGTTTGCATTCCATAGATGGGCTGATAGTTTGGGTTAGGGTAGATCAACCAGACAGAGCCTTCGTTGGTTTACCCTGAGCTTAAGGGGGTAGAAAATTGATATTGACAGAGGAAGATGCAATAAGCGAGAGAGAGATGGAGTTTCTGAGCAAATGGATCTGGATTTGGAGAGTAGAGGGCGAAATTGTTTCAACGGTTTCAATGATTTTCATTGTGCGGAAGGAATTACATGGCTCAAAGTATGACATGCAGTTTAATTAAGTTATTATGTTGTATATCACCGTGTTGCCGTGGCTATGTTTCTTGGTATCTTTGTTCCCCGGTTTCTCCCTGTTTCTGTGTCTCTGTGTATCTGTGTTTGCTGCATGTTGGCCCCGGGCAGAACAGACAAGCGTAAAACATGGCTTAATGCACAGTGTTTGGCTGGGATTTAAATTTAATATCGAAAGAGCGTATTTTCTCGGTTGAAAGACCTTTAATCTAGCCGCTGCTGTTGATGCTACATGCCATCGGAAGTAGTTGGCTGCTGTGTTGCTGTTATTCCAACTACCAACTCCAGTTTCCATCCGATTTATTGGTCGAATGCTTGATGGTAATCGATGGCAGGAGAAGTGGGTTTATACCCATACGACTACATCACTACATCTAGGTAACAGCAGTGACATTTTAAGAGGGATTTTGGATTGTATCATAGTTTTTGTTGTTGTTTTTCTGTAACTCTATACGCCGAATGGGTTAATGGAGTTTTTATTTTGCGGAAATTGGATGATTGGACAGGGAGGTATTAAAATTAAAATAAAAACGACATTTGCCCACTCAGTGGCAATCGATGAGCAAATAATTAAAATAGTGCATCTCCGTACTTTTCCAATGGATTTTCCAACTTAAAATTCTTTCGCCCAAATGCTTCAGGTAGGGTTGTATAGATATTTTTTGTTTTTTTTTTTGCCAATTTTTCTTTGAATTTTTTATTTTAATCATTTTGGATTAAATTGCTTGCAAAGCAGGTATACGAATACGTCACACACATTGAGCTGGATTGCGAAGTATTTAAAGTCCTTTTTAAGCCAGGTGAGGCAGTGTACGAGTGTATTATGGAATTTATGACTATGAATCGAGTTAAGTTGGGGAATGGAATTTTTGCAGTACATGGCAGAGTCCGTATGGATAATAATGAGTGGTGTTCTCATTAATGACAATGGCGGGTTTCAGTTTTTTTTTTTCTTTAAATGCAGAACGGGATAAATAAGTAATTATTGCCGAAAGGACTTTGTTCTACTTTTTAAATTGAATTTCAGTTGAGTGCTATCAAGTGTCTGAATGCAGAAAAAAAATTTAACAATTGTCTGCTCGAGGAAGTTGAAGAATTAAAAGGAACGTTTGCCTGGGTGGGATGAATTGACCCATGAATGTATGCCGACTATAATCCTTCTTAGTTGAGGACTGTTTCAAGTGGGAAAAGCTGGCAAATAATTCTTGACAAAGTCATGAGCTAGGGCCGAACATACAATTGAAAGCATTAGTCATTCCGATTCTCATAATGGACCTTAAAATTGTTAAGCTGCATAGATAATCATGTTTTAAATTGTTTCGGAGTTAACTCAAATGACCTCTACCTGAGCATCGAACTTGTCGAACTGTAGAGGCTGTGTAAAGTCAATGGCTATCGAGAAATTCTCAAGACGAGTTCTGAGCTTCAGTTTCAGTTCAGCTCACTTCACCAATTCCCCCTCTCCTATCAGTTCTTATCTCCTTCTCACTACCTTCCCCACTGGGCTGGATCAAGGTATCAAACAATCCGTGCTGGGAATCAGGCTTGATGAGGGTCCATATTCTTTATAAGAAGCTCAGTCGTGAACGGAGTATTTGGATACCTGGCGACCTCCGAATTAACTACGCTTATCAGTATACAACGGATCTCTGTACAGACTGACATTCCTTTCTCCGCTACTCATGGGATCCCATATGGAGTCTTAAAGAATTTTTAAGACTGGGTGCGCCCTTAAAAGTCAAACGCTACGAATCAAACCCCAAATTCTCAAGGAGTGGCAAGTTTGTGGTAAGTCATTGACCTACCATTTCCTCCACCCCTACCAACAGCAAGTTTGTGGCAGACCAAGGTCTTCCTGCTATTAAAATTCCTCTTACAGGAGAGGAATCAGAGGCACAGGTGTCAGCAAGACTTATCCAAGGTGTTTTACATAAAACGTCGAAATGTTTCTCGAATTAACAAAACCCTCGGATAAGACTCCTCCAAGCAACAGAGATCACCGGAGGCCTAAAATCAAAAGTGCCAAAACCCCTTCAAAGCCTTCTAATGTCAAAAATAACGATAGCGGTGATCGATAAAAGCGATGGCGATGGTTCAATTTCACCTGAACGGTGACAGTTTGTCAAGTTAAATTTTTCGGGCGGCTTCTTGGCTATCATGGCTGGGTGCGAAGCTCGAAGTTGAGGCTAAGCTTGCAGACCTGGAGTCCACACATTCTGGTGACCATAAAGCTCAGTAACTCTTCCGACTCACGGAATTGTGATTAACAAGGAATTCGTTAACCCTATGGCTCAGACTCTGGACATAATTCCGTTTGGATATGAGTCTATAATTGTAAGGGTTTACAAAAAAGTCAGAAATTTAAATCGACGACGATCTAATAGAAGAATCTTTACCATCAGAGGATGAAGATAAGGTTTAAGCACATTTTTAGAATCGGAAGGCTTAAATGACATCGTGGTGGAGACTTTTCTGATTGATTTTAGCAATGATGTGGTTCCTTCAGATTTACCTTCATCACTCCAAAGACGCAAAAGATATCATCCTAATCCAAGAATCATGAATTGTGTAAGGCGGGTTTCTGGACTTGGGACAGTTATCTTCTTCCTTTGCACAAAGGAAAGGGCGATGCGCGAAACTGCGATAGCTACCGTCCTGTCAAGTTAATGTCACCTACAATAAAGCTCGTTGAGTAGAGAGTTGAGTAGACGGCCAATTATGGAAAATAATACGCTTATCTGATGACCAGTGCGGGTTTGTCTCAGGTAAATCCACAACAGATGCAATCCAGTATAAGTGTAATATCATAATAGAAAAACATCACGATTTCTTGAAGGACTTGCATATAGTGTTAGGTGATTTTGAAAAAGCCTTTGATAGACAACCAACAAATGTCTTATGGGTGGCGTTAAGATACGAGCAGTTCCAGAAACATACGTGCGCATGATCATGGACGTGGACACCGAAGAGTTCCGAATCAAAGTCGGTGTACAGTTCAAAAAAGACAGAGTATCTGTGCTGTCCGTTCTCTGATCCCTATCGGCCTGTTTTAGACACTTACTTGAAATGAAAATTTTTCAAGTGCGAAAAGTTCAAATATCTGGAATCTATAATCAATAGCGAAGCAACTTGTGATGATGACATGAATCGTAGGGTGGATAAAGTGGCAGGAAAGCTCCGCTATCTTCTGTGACTGAAATATGTCTCAGCGCTCACATACGGTTCAAAATGCTGGACAATGTACAAAAGGTATGAGGTAAAGTAACGGCAGATAACAGGAGTAACAAAGCTTAATAGAATAAGAAGTTCAAAGATTCAAGGAAGCATCCAAATAAAAGAACCAATCACAAGCAAAATAGAGCACAACTGGCTCTTTAAAGACCTCTCAAACCCCTTCAAAAAGGCACAAAAAAGGCAGACCATAAAACAACTGGATTTCACAAAAATAAAAACACCAGCATTTTACTGGCCTTAGTGACGAAGTAATCCGAAACCGGAAAGCCTGCCGGTACTTTTTGAGGTCAAACCGACAAACCCCACAAGCGAAGCAGTAGAGATGTAACAAAGTGGGAAAGTTGTGGTCCTTCTACTCCGGAGAAGAATCGGGAAAACTTTTGATTTCTCTGGATTGAGCATCAATTCGTAAACCACCGATCCTTTACATATTTTTGATAAATTTTCATTTAATTTTGACGCTTTGTCAAATATTTCATATATCGCTTAAGCAAACCTAGAGATTTCGCAGCATTTTTGTGGTCATTCCAACGTAAGTTGTCACTGACACACATACCGAGAATGGAAAGCTATTCGGCTTTAACGATGCAAGTGCCGTTCATGGACAATGACTGGGTATTTAAAATTCACTTTAACGACAGCAGACAGGGATCATTGATGAAAATTAAAAATAAAGTAGGAGGCAGAAGGAAGCCCTGGAGTATGCCAGCATTTACTTTGTAAATATCAGACTTGAAGCCATCCAAGACAACTTGAATTGACCGTTCTGAAAGGTAATTTTTTAATCCATTGGAGAAGAGATTCATCGATCCCAAAAGCATACATTTTCGACAAAGAGCCTGATGCCAAAGTCTGTCAAATGCCTTAGAATAATCAAGTGCAACTGTTTTGCTTTCATCAGATTGATGTACGCTTTGGTTTCACTTTTCGATGACTCATGCCATTAGATCACCAGTGGACCTGTTGCTACGAAAACTATACTGCCGGTCATTGAGACGTTTTCGTGTTTCAAGATATTTCATGAGCTGACGGTTTATTAGCATATCCATGACCTTGGTAAGTGCAATGGGTCTGTAGAAGAGAGGAGAAGATTCACATTTTTTAGGGATGGGCAGGCAGACTTGTGAATGTTAAGACTTTAAGAAGTCTTGCTGATGCATTGAAGATTCGACGCACTCAAGTGTAGGCAGAAACCAAGCACAATCTGGAAGTGTTGAGATGGTCGCAAAGTGTGCAGCAAGCCGATTGGTCTTGTCCAAGGAACTGACAGCTGGAATGTCATTGCAAATGAACATTGGGATGGAGGATGAGGCAGAATTTCTAATGTTTTTGGCGAACGACCAAACATTTTTACTACCTTTGGGACATTGTAATATTTTTTTCCTCAGTTGTTGGTCGTATTGGAATTCAACATGCTTAAGAAAGGCGTTGCAATGGCTCGTTTGAACTATTTTCTTATTTCCTCTGTCAGGTTGGTCTTGTAGGACTTTTCTTTTAGTTTGATACATTTCAACCGATGAGGGAAAAAGGATCTCATTCCAAGGAGAATAGAACAGAGGAATAATAACGACCAATTGGTGTTAAGTGCGCTCCACTTGACTTTCTCGTATTGCCATACGGTGGTCAGTATACTAGAAACTAGCTGATACGACACAGTGGTGCGACGAGCCTAGAGGGTTGAGCACATCAACTGTGTACGATTACTTATCAGGCTGAGAAATAAAAAACAAGACCAGGGCGTTGGCGATATGACTATCAACGTCTGGTATTCGCGTGGGCTAATTTACAAGCTGCGTCAATTTGTAATGTGCAACAAAGATATCAATACAACAACCTTCGGGTGTTGTCTGTCCATAATGTCAAAATCGAAAAAAACGATTTCAGTGTGAGGATACAAGGCTACAATTCTATGTATGGAGTCAGACAGCGCATCGAACTCGTTAAAGGTCGAATTGTTGTTCAGTTTGGGTCGCCACAGTCTATAATTTGCTTACGGATTGGAACAGCGCCTACATTATGGTGGAATTTGGTAAGTTACATCACAATCAAAAACAACAGCTTCGGAAAATTTTAATTTAGTATGCCTAATAGAAGCTTAAGCTTACTTAAAAACTAATCGAAAGGCTTAAGAGCTAGAAAACAAGGGAATGGTGGAGGAGATCTTGTTTGAGACGAGGAGTGCTTAGGTTGAAATCATTCCTGGTAGCTCACGGAAGGTCTATGATGGGAAAAGATACAGGGCGGCTAACTAAGGAAAATTTCGTGAAACCACCACATTTCTTCCGCCATCAAATATTAAATCAGGATTTGAAACAACACACATTTTCCCATTATATCCTGAGAGATACCCGAACCTTGAAAAGAAAAAACCGAAAGTACAAGCCAAAAAACCCCGGAAGAAAACTTCCGAAGAGGAAGATGATCCTATCTTACCATCCAGCAACGACGTTTCATTTGGGGCCTAAGAAGTTGATAACATTGAGCTAGAACCAATATATTATCTGAAAGATATTCAACGCTGACTATTTGTATTGCTGGCATTTAGAGGCGGTAAAAGGAACACAATGTTGTCCAAGTACTTGTGCAGGCTTGAACTAATTGAAGCTGAAGAGTCTTTGAAGTCATCAAACACAATTACCCGGTCTAACCCAATATGATGAATAGATATAAGACCTAACTAGTTAAGATAGCTAAGGCATATTAAGCGTATTAACACCAACTTACCAACTTAGGAAGTCCCCAAATCTATCCCCTTAAGATAAAAGGACAAAGGGTGAATCTTGCACAAGTAGAAAGGAGTTGAGTACAGGTTCACAGAGGTAAAGCTTAGGAACGGACAATCTAAAGATCTTGCGGATTACTTTCCTAAATTGTGTTAGTTAGCAAACAGTCGGTAATAAGTCACACAACTGAAACCATATGTTCAAAATTGGTTCATTCACACCACTTCGGCCTTTGATTAGAAGCTAAACTGAAACTTAATGACATTTTCAGGTCCCACCTTATCAACACCAACAACGGCAACAGTAGTAAGCCCCCTGCCACATGTGATTGTCAGCTATCGTAATTAAACCGCATTAAGCCACTTGTCAACCTGCACGCAACAAGCACATATAGGCGCCGGGAAACCGGCCCGCCTTTATAGAGCCTGCAAAAGCAATTAAAATACAAAATTCCAATTTCGGCAATTTCGTCAATTTCGAAGAGTTTTACCGATTTCACCAAATTAACGTAATCACTGTGTGGATGTCGCCGAAGCGTTCAATGTACCAATGTGCTGCCTGCATTTCCTGATAATTAAACGTAAATTACTTCTTCATTATCCTGTGGCCTACCAGACATTAAATTCCACCCAAAACAGGTTCAACGTGAGTCGAGAACAATCACAAAAAAAAAAAAAACAAAAACTCATCATCCTCTGAATTTTGCATCAGATCCCTTCAATCGACCATTGACTGCATGGGTGGGCAAGGACGGCAACGTCCGACGACAACAGTGATGATGATGATGATGATGACGAGGACGACTATAGACAAGATTATGATGTTGTTACTCAGGGTAAGAATCATCGATTAACTTTCGGTCAAATAGTTGCGAATAACATTTTTATTAATAATGCACAAGTGGGTCCTTCCTCCGGATTGAACTTTTTATCCTTAATATATTCTGTCCTAAATTTCGTCCCCTCTTCCTTCCGTTTTTTTTTTTTTTGTTAACATGTGTCTGATACATACTTTCCGTGCTCTCCAGGGCTCATTTCCGCCGTAACAATAAGGTTTTGCGTTTGTGTTTGCCAAGTAATCTAAATATTTTCTTCTCGGATTTTCACTTCCTTTCGGCGCACGGGGAAGGATATCCGCCTCTTACCTATGTACTCGTGTACATTTGCCTGCGACGTCGAACAAAGCCCCTGATTCGGGCTTCTTTTGCTTTACTCACTTCCAGTTTTAACAACAATTCGGTTTAAGGATTTCCCAAGATGGTCGTAAAGCTTTGCGAATGTCCTTTTAGCAGTAGCGACACAAAGAAAAACAACTACACTCTTACACACACTGGCACAACTTTCGTTCAAGTCGAAATGTAGGAGTATCCCTCGACACCTGTTGAGTTATGTGGTCGTAGGATGAAATTTATATCTTTATCTTCTACAATCACGATTCCCATCGGCCGACTCCCAGAGCAGCGGGTGTCTGGAAAGCAAAGTAAACAGAGAACTGTTCCTCCAAAAAATAACATTGGATAATATTGGATGAAGTGAAATATTTATACCACAAGTGCGTACGCATTATTTTGGTAGAAAGGAACAGTTCACAGTGGGTCAGGCAAACGCACACCTGTCTTTTGTTGTCGTCGGAGCTCCCGAATGCCAATTAATTTCCATTAATAGTCCGCACTTCATTTAACCCTCGGTTTTAATTTACCTCGGCATAACTGTTGGGATTTACGCTGAATAGGATTTTTTTTTCTTCGCATTACCTTAATTCTCATCCTGCCGATTGGGGATCGTTGAGTTCTGTAGCTGTGTTGTTTAGAAGGCCTACCTATGTTTTGAGTTAATGGCGCAAATGGGCTACTCCAGAAGTGGATATAAATTAAATCTTGAAATTATTTTTAGCACAAATGTCGAAAATGGGGTGCTGACTGTGCTTGACAACAACGTCGGTGGCATTTAGTGGCCTTGAAATGGGATCTTGAATGAAGAGATTTGTTTACGGACGTTTCTGCTTAATCACTTTAAGGTGTTTACCTGCAGAATTTTTTCAGCGCTCTTCTCAGAAATCTGTATTGCGGGTATCGGGATGAAGTTCCTCATTTTCTGATTCCAGATGCCTTTGGAAAAAGATTCCAAGAAAATGATGAAAAATTAATGTGAGTCTATGTACGTGCTTGTAACATATGGATATCGTGGAATTTTTCTCATTTCGTGGGAATTTTCTAAGAAAAGGAATTTTTTTAGTCGAATTTGAGTCATCCGAAATGGTTAATCGGTAAAATAAGAGATAAGGTGACCCGGAAATGCAACCCACAGAATTTCGGTTGAGCCGTGGCTCTATTCTGTTCGAACCACATGTTCTCCAGTCCCAATTTCTCCAATTGAGGAAGGAGAAAGTCATTGAGCATGGCTCTATAGTCATTTGGTCCGTGGCGTTTTCGAAAAAACGGCCCCAAGGCGCCTCTAGCGTAAACGGCAGACCATGCAGTAACTTTGAGATTTTCGTTGCCAAAGAAGTGATAGTTTTGCTTATTCACATATCCACAGAGATGAAAATGGGCCTCGTCGCTCATGATGATTGTCGATGAAAAGATGACTCTCTTGTGGTTGAGATTCAGGATGGTTACACGCGCTTGGCGGTCAACAGTTAGCAGCTGATGCCCCGTCTATACTTTGATTGATAATGTCGTCTGATCGATGCTCCGGGGTTCTCTGCTACATCTTTAACCACAGCAGCCAGCTGGCTGCTTCTGGGCCGGCCATACCTAGCAACATTTCGTGTTGTTCCATTGTCTTATGCGCGAGGGGTTAAACGTCATAGTATTTGCCCAGTTTTTGTCGGACAATCAAGAATTCTGAGCTGAAATTCACGCTGCGCCAAAACCACTGATGAATTATTCCGCAAAAAAATCGCAACAATTATTCCGCGTTCACTTTCCTCCCTAAACATTTTAAGGGTACCTGGTTTTTGCTGCCCGAATCTGCATGCATCAAAAGTAGGAAACGCTTGAAAAATACTGGCTTCGTGATATTCAAAATGGAGGCGGTGATTCGAAACAAATTGCACTCACCAATTTTTCCGCGCTAGCGCCAAAGAAACCTCAAAGAACGCTTTTGATATTAACTATTGAGTATTTCCAACCTTTCGCACGACTATGAAAAATGTGGGTTGTTCATCCAAGATGTAACGATGGTATAGCGAAAGACAATGAATCAATAGATTGCAAAGTCCTTTAGCAATACCAACTCATCTCAAAAATACAATGCATTGTCCATTGCTTACATCGAATTTATTTGCTCTAGTGATATACGAGTATACTGGCAACATCTACAGCTCCCGCCTGTTCATAGATTCAATTCCCGTCTAAATATCTAGGAAGTCTTGCTCACAATCCTCTTAACATTATACCTAACTGATTAAGTAATAAAGTGCAAGATTAAAGTAAATATTAATATGTCCTAATTTTGTACATAAAACACTTCAGCTAGTATTCCCATCTGTTCCCATTCCCATTCGTCCTACTGAATCAGCTTGCAGATTCTCTAGCCAGTCGTTCCGATCTGAAGATTCCGATTAGGTTTACTTTTTCTACTTAAGTAGTTGCCAACAAACATCATTGACTTCGGTGTATATTATTTCAAAATAAGTGACTATGGTGGTCCAGATAATCTGCTTGCCATCCCTTTTATTTTAATTTATACAATCTTTCACAGCTCTTTCTCAGCTTTCCATTTCATTAAATCCTAGAAATGCAAGCACAATCCCTTTTCTTAAAAAAGGTCGAAAAGAAGTCCAGAATCCTGAAACTGTCCTTCATTCCAAAGATCATTGAGATCATTTTATATGGCTTAAGGTGTTTTTATTGCAAGTTCATCTTTTCAATTAACCAATATGGATTCTTAAAGGGTAGTCCAACAACTACAAACTTAACAGAATCCGCATTATGTATTGAGTGCTCTTTAGAAGATGAAAAATGTGTAGGTCTAATCACCTCTGATTTCATTAAAGCTTTCGATAAATGTTATTTACATAAAGTTATCCTTCTCAAACTAAAGTCTCTTTGCTTTCAATCTGATTTCATTATGTGAATCACTTCCCACTTAAATAAAAGCTCTACCCATAAAAGCCCCTTCTGACGTACCCCAAGTAAGACATCTCGGTCCTCTTTTATTCATTTTGACAATTGACAACGTTTTTGTTTGTCCAGGGTTGATCCGAGTCTAAATCAATAAATCAAGTTGTGGCCTCCTAAAGTGATGCAAGAAACAATACATATTCCCAAACTATTACTGATTGCTACAGCCCATGGCCATCACTTCTGTGGGTAACGAATCCAAACAAGAAAATCATTCACTGCATCTAAGACAATTAATTTTCTGATATCTTCCCAATATATGTACTTATCTACACCTACAAAACTCAGTTTGCAGGAATTTCGTTGTAATTTTTACTCCAACAAGATTCACAAAGTACACATAGGACCTAACCTCTGATGACAACATCAAAAATAAACTCTACGACCTCCAAGACCGAACATATGCGCGGTGCCCTGGCTATAATACCAAGTTTGTGAGTATCTAAAGGTTGAGTAAGGAAGCCGTGTTTGGGCGTCAATGGATTTTAGGAGCCAGCACGCAGTTCCCAGATCTAAAAGGGATTTGACTTTTTCCTTATCAGCCAACCGTCAACCACAACACAACGCCAAACACTCCACAAGAATTCTGGATGTCCGAGCTTTCCAAGAAGTCACCATCGACTCAGATCATTACATTGTTGCAACCAGGATACGAATCCAGATATCACAGGCACAACGAAATTAAGTAAGAGTAACCGACTTCAACGCTGAAAAAGGCTGCTAGAATCTTTGCCGATCGAGTATCACTCCAGCTATCTCAAAATTCTGACCCCGCTAATTTCGCGTTTACAAGCAGCGATGACATCAGCGCGGAAGTCAGACGCAGAATTACTCTTGCCAAACTCTTTTCCTTTAAACTCGGGAGGGAATTGAAAAACAGAGCCCTCTCTCGTAAGACCAGACCAGATCTTTTACAAGATCTTTATCATGCTGGTCCAGGTCATTGTCGCAGTGCCTCAAGTTTTATCGAAAGAGCATGAACAAAAACTTCGGGCCCGTCTGTATTGACATAGAATGAAGAATGTTGGTTGGATTGGCTGTCTATTGGACACAGGCAGGCTATAGACAGAGTAGGCCCATTGTGGTGACACTAACGGGTAAACAATTTAAAATATGTTGGACATGCAATTCGGCTGGAGTAGGAAAATCCTGATGCCACTGCATTTTGATTCATTTCTGCCTCGTAGGAAAAATCTAAAAGTTAGAGGGAACATTTTTAAAATCTATTTGAGCTTCAGATTGATCAAAGATCAGCAACGCTGGTTTTTACGAGATCACCTAGGTTGTCTAGGAAATATAAACCCAGCAAAGGTAGAGAGTAGATTAAGAGTAATTTGAAAGGATACCGAGCCTTGTGGCATTTCTTTTGATTAAACAGTGTTCTGTTATGACATCTAAGAGGTACTGATTTGCGAGCAGTTGAGCATGATTAGCTACGGGATTTATGTGATTTAACTTAGGCCAGATTTGTCTGGTGTTATGACATGCTTCACTATTTGCCCATCTGCGATTCGCCTTATCAATCGTATCCTGTGGAATTATATTCTTACAAGTAGCCAGAGGAACGTGAAAATATATCATGTTTTTCGAAAATTGCAGTGTTGTACCTTGATTGGCAAGTTCATCTGCTCTACAGTTTCCTGGAACGTCACAGTGGCCTGGCACTCAGCAGAGGTAAATATTTAACTGCTCCAACATCTCGTTAAGGGATACGTAGCAATTGAAGGCGGATCTTGACTCAAATTGACAAATTCCAGGGACAGATTGCAGATATCTTTGGCCAATATCATATTCCATTTCATATAAGTGGTTTTTTGATAGGTATAACCCCTGCCTGATAGACAATAGAGTGATTTGGAAGGCGGAAGGAGAGATCAAGATTTAATTTCTAATAAAAGATACCAGCTCCCACCTCTTCTTTGGTTTTTGAGCCCTCCGTATAGATGTGGATGGATTCTGTATCAGGTAATGTGCCATCCACCCATCCATGAACTAGAGAGAGTGATAGGGCAAAAAAAGAACAGATCTCCAGTCGAGGTCTGATATGCACAGTCGGATGGCATACCATCTGATTCTATACTGCACCGCACAAATCGGCCCGCCGAATCGACATCAGACCTAATTTTACATTAAGACAGATCCTGGAAAAGACCCATGAGTTCCAAGTTGACGCAGACCACCTCTTCATTGATTTCAAAGCCGCATATGACAGCATCCATCACACTGAATTATATATTGCGTTGGCCGAATACAGGATCCCGGGGAAACTGCGATGTGCCGTGCAGTGTGGAAGTAGAACCTGAACCTCAGAATTATTGCAAACCTGCACGAGATTTCAGCAAAGAGACGCGCTTCTTTAATTTAGTACTTGAGCAGATAGCACGACGGGCAAAAATCAACACGGAAGGTACTATTTCCTCCAAGTCCATCCAACGTTTTGGATACGTAGATGATATTGATATACAATAATCGCACGTTCCCAGCGTGCCGTAAATAAAACCTTTACAGCAATTGAAGAAGAGGCTAAGCGAGTTGGTCTTGAAATCAATAAAGTCGCACATCACCTAGGATAAAGTGTCACTTACCTCGTGGCAAATGTTAACCCCACAAACGACATGATGGTGGAGATTCGACTAAAAATAACCCAGGGCAAATCTGCTAAGGCAGATTAATATTTCCTACTGAAAGTAGAACGCATGGAAGCTACAGTTGTTCAGGCTTTAAACAGGGTTTCCGGCCTGATAAGCAAATAAGTATTCAAAGTTTTAGGTCTTCTTTAGGTGAATGCAAACATTGACAGGGACATTAGTCGTTGTGGTAAACACCTTGAAGTTCAGTAAGAACGCTGATGGCACGGTGTTCTATGATATTACCACAGAAACGACTATCGCGTCCCAGTGACTAAGCTTTACCAGAAAGTGTGATCTCTTTTTGCCTTGCGACGACATAGCTGTTGTACTCATGTGCATTTACCAGGCCTTAAACCCTATCTTCGATGCCTCTATGAATAATCTAGCAGTATAAGGTCACCAAATGGCACTTAGTCTGATAATCTCGTATTCGCGAACTGCCTGCTTGTCGATGTTGATAGCAATTGATCACTCGGGGATATCACATTTCATAATAGTTATTGTAGCATGGGTGGTGGCTGTTACTTTGGATTAAATGAAACTGCATCCATATCTTATTCTGAAGGAGCAGTGAACTTAAATCCCCCAGTCGAGTTCTAATTGAGAACCATTGGTATAGATGGTATTATTCCACTCATTGTTCTCAGGAATGTCAAAGAGCACTCTTAGAGTATAAATATTTATCAATAGTGTATGGTAGTACACTGTAGGTTGCGGGTGACTATAAATCTCCCTTAAGCACCCAAAATCTCACCAAAATACTGCAGTATAGATTCAGCGGTATGAGATTGGTAATGGTCTTCACCGCTGCTTCGGATGCTATACTGATTGACCATAGAATTTTGATGCATTCAGTGCAATAAGACAAGTATTCGATGTCTAGGCATGGTCATACTTACTGATATAAGTTTGGTAGAATAAATTGAAAGCGGTGGGCCCATGGTAGATAGTATGAGGTGGGAAAGTAGCGCATTATCTAACTCAGCAAGTTATTAACATTTACCAGCGGGTCGACAGAAATTTCACATCGAAAGTTTAACCTATTCATGTGGATTTAATGAACTAGATCTTTATGCAGCAGAAACTCCAATCTTCTCACCGACAAAATGAGGAAAAAAAAAAAAAAACAAATCCTACATCGCACAAATAACTCAATTCACTGTGCCTATTCACCACTGGTCTGGTACTGGTACTGGTACTGTATTCTCTTAAATCCTCCGTCTTAGGATTAAGGACGGTAATAATAAGCGTTGGTATAAGAATAACCATTTCATTGCCGCAAATAGGCTATCCTCAATGTCTTTATAAATCCCCATCATGATAGACCAAATGAGTTGGTCTTTGCTACTTTCATTTCCACTTCCCAAGCAGGGATCCTACTACAGGGGATCCACCCCGAAACTAACTGCTGAGTAATGATGTTTGCTTCAAGGCACTGCCAGTTTCTTACCACAAAAATCATAAGCCCTCTTCTGCCAGATTGGACTGCAAATATTTTACTTCCTCCGATTTCTGCTTGTTTTATTGCCATCATCTGCATAGCTCTTGGCACACAAATATTTTACGAATACCAGTACTCGTAGTCGTACACTCATTATGATTGGCAATTTCCTTCACATTTCGCACAAAGAAAGCACCATAAGACTTTCGTTTCCTTATGCCACCATTTATGAGAGTAAGTTGAGCCACTAATACGCTTTATTGTCCAGAAACATCAGGCGCCACTTCCCTAATGACTTCATTAGATGGTGCTCCCTTACTATACTAATATGCATGAGTATTGTACTGATTCTGGAGGCCTAATAGTCAGACATTCACACTCTTTGATTGAGTTTATTAGTTTATCAAATACGCTTCAGTATTTCACTGAGAGACCTCGACCAGATGTTGTTGATCCTTTGTTGTACAGGCAGTCCTTTTGTGAATAACTCCACTCCTATTTGTAGTTGAATGGTCTTAATAGGCCACCGCAGGATACAATTAATTATTGTAAACACAATGGAAGAAGTCAAATGGACTTTACTCCTAATGATGTCGGTGTGTCATTAATTTCTTCCACTCTCGATGGTCCTTTGTCATCAGGTACATACTCGTATAATAACAAAACCAACAACAGGCCATTCATTTCATTTTCAACGATTGTCCTTCGACGGTCAAAGATAAAAATTCACTTAAACTTTTCCAATTACGATTTTGGAATCTGCCTCTCTCTCTTTCTCTGTCTTTCTCTACCTCTGTCTTCTTCTTCGCCCCTGACCGTCTGGCGAAAATAAAAATGGAAATGAAAACGAAAAGAATTGATAAAAAGAAAAGATTTACACAAATTACAAATCCTGGTATCCTTTCTGCCATGACTAAGAAAGGGAGGTTTCATTACCATCCTTATTCAGTGATAAAATAAAATTGAAAGCCCCTTCTGCTATTTCGGGTGGTATCCTTTGGCCCCTCTTCCCCAACACGGATAGATGGAAATCGATTGGTAATCTCCTGAAATAAAGAAGCGTAACGAAAAGGAAGAGTCACCAAAGGAAGATGCTATCATCGACACGATTCCAATGGAATTTCTCATCTTCCTCCCCTACCCATCAGTCGGAATTGAATTCAGAATCTAATAAAATTCAAATATCCTTGCCGGATGCCAGCTAATACGTTACTGAAGCGTAAAGCACAAACGAAAGCACAAATGAATTTCTAAAATGTCGAGATTCTCAAAATGGAGTCAATAAAATAATTAAAATTAACTTTTGTTGGTAGTGGGGCCGAGTCCTGTAGGCGACTTGACTACGAAGGATACTTGCCCTTAACCAGCCAATTCGTACTTATTCTCGGTTTTTAATTATTCAGAGTCAAGTCGAAGTCGATGATGTTCGTGTCCAATGTGTCTTTAGCTGGCAGTCTTGGCCTTTCAAGTGGCGCGTCTTATCTAGAACAAGAGGTAGATCCAAGGAAACACTAAAAAAAAAAACAAAAAAATGGAAAAAAGTTTTCCACTTGAAGTCTCCTTGTTTTTCTTTCGTTTTTTTGGGTGAGTTTTGCTGCACAAGAACGGCCCAGGATGAAACTGGGACTAGGCAATGATGGTGATGGTAAAGTTGTTGCCGGGTTAGACGGAGTATGCTGCGCGACTCTGCTACTCGTATTTAGTTTAATTATAAAAGTTTCACATGATTTTTGCAACATTTCCGCAGGCGGAAGGATTTCCTGTTAAAGTAGAATCCCTGCCGGCAGCAGGAAATAATAGTGTTGCCGTTGGTGGAAAGGTTTAGTCTCAGTGCAGCGGAGGTTTATTTTGTTTAAGAAAAAATCAGTTGTGCGGCCTAAACATAAAGGAGGCGTAAAAAGTCTAGAGGCCACTTAGGGTGAGTTGATGGATCCATCTCTTCCAATGGCATTGAAATGCATATGCTGAACAAAGTTCTGAAGGCGCTGAACGAAGAGAAATGCCAGATACGATCCTTGTCACTTTCCACCAAGCTGAAATACAGCCTTCACGTGGCGCCTCTGGATAGCGCCTCATGAAAAAGGACAATGACTTAAGAGTATGTTCCTGGAATATTAGAACATTCACATAGCTACGCAAAAACTGGAAAGTATCCTTACGTAGTATAGGGTGATTCATCGTCTGGTTTGATTTAAAATGTAAAATAAAACACATAAATTTGAAAGTGAACTTAAAGTTTTTATTATCGGTTAAAACAACAATTCATGGCATTTACATTTTAAAAATGATATCATGTAAATGTTGGCCATGACTACATCTGAGGCGGTTCATTCAGAAGGTCCAATTTTGGGCGACTCGTTCAAGTATAGAGACTGGTATCTCGCGGATAACGAGAGTAATGTTAGCTGACTTGTTCCTGAAGACCAGAGACTTTACATATCCCCAGAGAAAATAGTCCAAAGGTGTGCTATCGCACGATCTAGGCGCCCAATTTACCATAGCAAAACTTGAAATTAAGTGTTCACCAAAATGATTTCTCAACAAGTCCATTGTTTCACGCGCTGTATGGCTCGTAGCGCCGTCTTGTTGATACCAGAGCTCACCCAGATCATGTGCTTGAATTTCTGGAAGCACATAGTCCGTTAAAATTTCGCGATAACGTTTACCATTGACGGTCACATTCGGATTTGCCATATTTTTGAAGAAATATGGAACGATGATAACACCAGCCCATAAACCACACCATACCGTTGTTTTTAATGGATGTAATGGTAGCTCTTAGTACTCTTCGGTTTGCTCGTCAGCCTAAATACGGAAATTTTGTTTATTAACGTATTTATTGAGCCAGAAATGGGCTTCATCACTGAACAAAATTTCACGATAAGACACGATAAGCTTTAAGGCCGAGATCCTTACGTTAAATACGCCAAGCTGTCGAATGCGCCAAGCCAAGCTGATGAGAACCATACGAATTGATTCGTCACGGTCTTCGCGTACACTTTCAGCTACAGTTCCTATAGTCTCTTCACTACGTGCTGGATGTGGTCTAATCGGTCGAGTATCTTCCACTAATGTAAACTGGAACTCAAATTTGCGGATGGTATTGGCAAAAAAGGTTTCTGTAGGTCGATTTTGCGCAAAAATTTTTCACAGAATGCTGATTTTCTTAATACAGCTGAACAATTTGGAGACGCTGTTGTCGTATGAGTCTTTCCAAGATGATTTGCCAGACGATACTGAACAGAAAAGACAAAGCAGTTTGATAGGAGTCACGCGTGATCTGTTATAAAAAGCCTATTGCAAATCAAACTTCACGAGGAATCACCCCTTATATAGCGGACATTACTGTGATCCAAGAAGTGCGCTGGATAGGATTAGAAATGATGAAAAAAAAAGAGTGCGGGTAAGATCGAAGGTAATCTGGCCTGGCTATTATCCGCTTCCAAGAGAGATTTTACAACATCAGCCTTATATGAGCACACGCCCCTATTAATGAAGCTTAGAATCCTATCAAAGAGGATTCATGATGAATGAGGACAAGCTGTCGACCAAAAACGGATCCGTCCAACACCGCCTAGGGCAGAACCTAACAATTGACAGCTGTAATTTTGAGGTAGAAGGAGTTTATCTACCCCGGGCAAATATAAACTACACAAATGACATCCTAGTGGAGATTCGACGAAGAATAATACTAGGCAACCGCTGCCACTTCGGTTTGTCCAGACAACTGGGGTACAAACTTGTAACTCGAAGCTCAAAAATCATGCTCTAGAAAGCCCTGGACTTGCTTTATGGAGTTGAATGCAGGGCGATAAGTAAGACAGGGGAGCAGATCTTGGGATCCTTCGAAAGAAAAATTCTACGCCGAAAAGTTGTTCCTGAAGGCCGAATGGAGGAGAAGATATAAACGCGACGGACGGTAAAAAACCGGCGACTGCACTTACTCGACCACATCAAGTGAATGGGTGAGAATGCTAAAGCTTAGAGAAACTTCGAATCCCAGCCACCTGGTTCAAGAAGAAAAGGAAGACCGAACCTCTGATTTAAGATCAAGTAATTGCGGAGCCAGAAGCCTTAGTCTAGTTAACTGGAAGCAACATGCTCGGGATCGTGAAGCACGGAAAGCGGCATTAGCTCAGGCTCAGTGTCGTTGGCCGGATAATCATTATTTGGGTGCACAGGTATTGTTGGCTCTTGTTAGGCAGAATTATTGCCCAGTGCGTGGACGAGTGTAGGCGAAGAAAAAGGTCCGGCACTGTGTTAAATGTTTAATGACTAATCAGAAGCCCGAGTACCCTCTCATCGTGTAAATCCTTCACGTCATCCTTCCCACCTCAATTGTTGATGTTGACTGTTGCGAACCCTTTTTTGTCCATTTCAAACGAAGAGGAACTACTCCGGTGAAGGCACACGTAGCCATTTTCGTTTGCTTTAGCACAAAAGCTGTCCACTTGGAGTTAGTTTGTGATCGGAGCACTGCTAGTTTTCTTGGAGCTTAAGAAGGAGAGGTTTGAGCAAAATAATATACTGTGACAATTCCACAAACTATACATAGATGCGCGTAATGAATTAAAAGAGCTCTACTCTCAGCTGGCGTCACCGCCAGCTCGAGAAGGCATTGAATGGCGTATGATACCTCGGAGATCACCGCACTTTAGGGGCATATAGAAGGCAGCGGTCAAGACTGCTAAGCATCATATGAAGTAAGTTTTACATTTAGCATCCTTAACAAACGAGAAATTTAATACCTTATCGTCCTAATCGAGGAAATCCTTAATTCCTGTCCCCTCTCTCCTCTTTATAAAGATCAGACATTCAACCATTGACACCTTGGCATTTTCTTGTAGGTAGCCATTCACAGAGTATAAGTTAGGTTAAGGTTCGGTAACTTCCTAGATCTTTTGCCATAAAAAAGTGGTCAAAGGGCCTTGGATACCGTGCCAGTCTTTATGATTTTTTTGTCGATAGTGCCCCTTACTATGCAAAGGGGTGGTTTGTTGTTGGAAACCTCTCTATTATCGAGTAGCCCTCCTCTTCTTGCAAGCTCATCCGCTCATCACCATAGTTTCACCGGGTTCTGACTGCATAATCATCAGTCATAATCATCATCTACATTAGCTCAGCCGCGCTGAGGGCAGAGAAAACCTTTGATTGGAAGACACTACTTGCGTCATTACTATAAAAAATGTTGTGATGCTCAAGGATGAAAACTTGCCACCACTAAAATGGAAGTTTTGCCGTGTAGCTGAACTGAGAAAGACTTACCTACGAGGGCAGTGACTAAGCCGTATTCTATCGATAGTGCCGGAATCTTACCGGCTAAAAAAACCTCTCTCGAATATTCGTGGACCGAATATTACCCCCGCGGAACCACCATTATGTATTACTTCGAGAGGGTCGGTGTAAAGCAGTGGCTGTTTCGATAATTAGTGCTAATATCCGTGTTACTTATGCGTTCTATGAGTCTATGATTGCTAAGAATTCTTGTCGCCGCGTCGCTTACCGCAATCCAGTTTTCTCCACTGGGCATTCGCCGAATTTATTCCGCAGTATCAGTCTTTCATTTACATCGAGCGCAATATGGAATAGTCTCGTGCTTCCGTTGAAAAAGGTACTAAACTGCGTCAAGTAGAAGTTTGTTTTACCATACTTCCAATCAAATAAATGGTATCAGTCCATCTTTCTTTCTGCGATTTGTCCGACTGTTGTTGTCCGACCGGTATTCTGTGATTTCTCTTAGCCTTTCTTCTGTGGGTTTCTAATCGAACATTTTGTACTCGCCTGTTGTATACTCGTTTCAGTTCGTCGGCTAGAATGTCGATGAGCGGCATTAAAGACCCAATGAGTAAGGCGTCGTGGGATACAGTTCGAAATACGTTTCCGACCCTTAAAACGCACAGCTTCTGCGTACGTACGATTTTACTTTCGCTGCATTTGAACAAAATTTCTGCGCCGTAAAAATGTATGAAACTAGCGACCCGCGCTAGAAGGAGTCTTTTACTTTAACTTGGTCCTATGACCATGAGTGTTGAAAGTGCACCGATCGCTTTATATGACATGGCCGCAATTTATCGTTCTTACGGTTTCATAACAGAAGAGTTCTATTTGTTCGAGCAATTTGGCATTGACCACGACTGCGATGTCATCCGAGAAATCGATGATAGATGCTTTCTGTGGGATTGGTAGACGCAAGATATCGTCGTACAACACGTTTCATAGCAGAGGACCCAATGCCGAGCCTTGTGGTACACCGCCGGTTATTTTTTGTTTATTCCATCGTCTGAATCATGGAAGCCTGTTAGTGACTGGAGATTACATAAAAAGCGGGCTATAAGACGAGGGTTTACTATTTGGTTTGTTTCCAGGGTTCTGGAAAAATGCTCGCTTGAAGGCACACGTTGTACATTTTTACAAATATTTCCGGTCGAGTTCGCACGGCAGTCTTTGGCGTTCGGTTTGGCGTACAGCTCTGGCGCCTTTCAATCTTGTATTTTATAGCTTACTCTAAAAAGTTCTCCGCTTGTACAATACGAGTAATTGCTGGGATTGGCGCACTATCGTTCTCATTTTGGTTGAAGAGCACCGCATTTTCTTTCCGAAAGAAACGAGTGCCCATTATTTTACAAAATAACACCGGACACGTAGGCGATTGCATTCGGGGACCTTTTAGTCTCCTTGTAATAATGTTGTACGCCTTACTCCATACATCTTCATTAAGTTGGTCGCAGAGGTCCCTAAAATATTGTCGCTAGCTTCAACCTGGTCCGTGCTTCTCGATATATTTCCCGTAGCTGTAGGGTGTTTTAAGAATTCCAGGACCGCTGGTAGGTCCTTCGCGCCCGATGATACGCCGATCTGAGTTCCGCAATTTCGTGAGGCCGCCAATAAACGGATTGTTTATGTTTTTTGTTCCCTGTTTTAGATATATGGTAGACGCATTACATGCATTAACTAGATGTCACGATACTTGCGTTAGGAAATCCGTTGGGGTGCTTTCTTCAAACGACTGCTTCGTCAATAACATGGTTTAATAGCTGCTCGTCTAAGGTGTTTACTCTTCATCTGAATAATTTTAATGTAGCCAGGTTATCGGTACTGGTCCTTAACACCTGTGATCGCCGTGCATGTAGTGGTCGCTAACGCGCCAGTTAGTTCTTCTTAGCAAGCTGCTGTTCATAAAGATTATGTCAATAAGGAACTCCGTTTTCGCTTTACTAAAGGTGAACGTCTTTCCTTTGTTGGCTACTATAACGTATAACGAAGAGAGAAGAACCTCTTCACCATTCCGTAAACCAGGCATTAAAATCGCCTGCAATCAAAAGAGGTGTGTGGTCTCATGCATCGGAGACTAGTCTATCGACCACCGCTTTGAAGCTATCGATTGTAAGACTGGGTGGAATTTAACATCTATATACACATATGGATTCCGTTGATCTTAGCTTGCGTAAAGTAATCGTAGGGCCGGGCTGAGTATTCTTGAATAGATACCTTTCAACAGGCCCAAATCACGACTTTATTTGTCGCATTGGAGATCCAGGTGTTTCCCTTTACATTTTTGTACTGTTCACAAAGGTACGCCACGTCAATTTTTAACCCGCGCTTGGATTGTTGTAGTAAATCTTGGACTGCTTCATAATGATTAAGGTTTAATTGCAAAATGTTCATATTTTCGCGGATGCAATTTCTATAGCCTTTTTGTATTGTGGGCGTTTCATACTTCCCTGTTATACTTTATGTCCTGCTTCTCCGCCATTCACGGTACAAAAGAAGCACTAAGCTTTCGATTGACAGTCCTTTAGTTTGTCACCGTTTTCCCCATATCGAATGTATGTTCGTGGTTGATCGATCGCTGGAGCTTTTGCACACTCTTGCCAGGTGCCCGGCAGTTTCGGTTTTTGCTGGACGGCTTAAGGTTATAGTTAGGATTCCCCCTTGGGCTTTTCTCACACTTTTAAGTGTTGACTTTGCTATTTCAAAGTTTGCTTCAAGGTTTTCCATTAAAGTGGCGCAGATTTCTTCTTTTGACGTTACTTCGTCTATTATCAAGCATTATCTCTTAGGTTAAGGCTGACACATTAGCGCCTTCACTTAGCACCTCCTTTATTTTTGTTTTGAATTCTTGTACTTATCTACAAGGCACTGTACAGCTAAAGTACGTGTGATGACAACCGGATATCTGTTCGTTTGGAAGATGGATAAATTAAATCTATTCACACGTCAGCCGACTAAACCGATAGGGAAGATAGATCGGGAAACCGAAAAAGTGCTGCTGTGCTGTTACTTGATTTGGCCCAAACACTTTAGTCTGACTTGCGAGCTTACATCTGTTAGTAGCCAACATAGTGTGTAGTTTTGGTTGACTTTATAATCTTCAATAGAGAACGATTGTGCTAGGATATATCAGGGATATGAGACTCTTATCGGCCAGGACTTATTCTGAGGTGGGCTTTGGCAAAATACAATGCAATGGGGAAATTGAAATGATATGTCCCCCTCCATATCAAGGTTCTGTCTTCAAACCACTCAACGGCGAAGGTTATCTACAAGAGTATTGGTTACTTAAAAAGTAACCGTGAGGACTTGCAAAGGTAATCGTAAACTGTGAACTATGTACATTTAAAAACTCATCAACTTCTGCAGTGCAAACTTCGATATACTTTTGTTCTTTTAGAACGGAAACACTTTTCAATTTCTAGACATGAACACACGTCCATGACCCAATAGGTTCCAGTGCTTTTGCATCAATTTGCCTTTTCCTCGAACTCGGTTGGAGTAAGGCAAAACTTTACAAATTTCCGATACACAATCTTCGTGTTGTGTCTTGTGGATAGGATGGTGGTAGTGGCGCGGCGGCGACGATGGCGGCGACGATGGCGGCGACGATGGCGGCGGCTTCGGCAACCATCATATCCATTACAGTGTCCCAGCGACCGTGGCAGATGAGAAAACTTTTTCTTCTGTCGAAATGAAAACCAAAAACCAAACAAGAGAAAAAGTGAAAAGAAAAAAACGATACAACAAACAAACTGAAACAACTCGGGACAGCAATAATGATACGGAGATGACTGTTGCCACATCCTTAATGCCTTTTTCTAATCAATCGGTTGGGTGCAGAGAAGGGCTATTCACATTCACAATCACATCCGCATCCACATCCGAATAGGAATGGTTCTTGGTTAGTTCTTCAGTTCACTACATCGATGGTTGCTATTTTTTTTTTTTTTTTTCTGTTGTTTTTGGGGCGACTTTTTGCTGATTTCCTTCTCATGGCACCTTGGCAGTTTGCCCATTTTCATCCCTTTAATACTCTGCCAATATCTAAGATACTCTCCTACGTATTTACAATACCATCCTTCAGTCTTCACATGAGTAACTCAGTATGGGGTGGTGTATATTTGTAGTATTCGCTTCATCATCAAACCCAAAGTCGGAGCTAAAGCTGAATCTGCTACTGATTCTGATGCTGATGTGAATCTAGCTAAGCACCGAAGATTATATCGAGGAAGTCTACAGATTTTGTGTTGGATAAAGAGGTCATGCGATGATGATATGATATTGGATGCCTTAGGGTTGATCCCCGGTGCTGCATAATCCCAAACCCTCCTTCAATTCTCAAGCAACTCTATACCTCTCTGAAGCTGATGATAATGAAACACCTAAGCAGTACAAAAGAACCTACTCTAGTCGACTCATCGTCTATTTGAAGAATCGTGTATGTGAAGCATTCTTAATGGTGTAGCACTACTCCATGAGCAGCTCTATTGTATTGTGTGTACTATGTGAGTACATCTCACACAAAAGGGAGTTTGAGTGCATGAAGTGCGGCCGCAGCAGCACTAGGCAGCACCCAGGAACATCCAGAAGTACCAGTAGTACGAGTGTAATATGTACTCCATACAATATGAATCTCGGTTGCCTAGGGCTGGGAAAATTGGAGCGCAGTACCCTGAAGAGCATTTGTGATATCTCCGACAATAATGAAGAAGAAAAGTTACGCGTTTAAAGGATGAATATGAAATCCTTGTCTCTACGTATCTCCACACACACCCTAGGGTTGATGGAAAGGAAGAGAGAGTGGAAAAAGACAAAACGACAATGACTATGATGATGATGATGACACTATACCCAACGACATGACGACGATGATGATGAAATGGTTGCTTAGAATATAGGCATTGGTGACGGCAGTGGTTGCTTAGGTTACTTTGACAAGCCACTGACACTTGGTGTGGAGGGGGTTTCCAATGAACTTATGGAAAAGCCTTCCATCGATTGGGGCCTGGGTGTATTCGTACAGTGTGTTTGGAAAATAGGAAATCATTCCCAGACGATAATGCGAAGAGATAAACTTTGAAAGTTATGCGTTCGGTGCTTCGATAAGGATAAAGTGGTCCATAAATGCACGGTTCGATTGAGGCAGTATATCAGCACATGCCTATATATATCGGGAACAACGTACGTGTACTATGTATATTTTTGGTCACGTTGCTGGTAGCTTTCTTCTTATATTTGGGTAATGGCATTGTCGTTTGGTTTTAGACGTGAAAGTGTAGCATTAGCTTCTCATTTGTGAAGGGACTGCCTTTAGCACTTAACCATGTTTTTTCCACATACCCTCATGTGTTCCCTTCCAACTATGGTCGAACTCGTAGGAAAGTAATATCTTTAAATGATGTTTCGACTCTTAGAACTCATGGTTGTACCATCCATCTATTATCCATTCCGGATAAAAGTCCTAGTACCATTAGCTTAACGCAAACTTAAGAACGACCAGTCATACAGTTGTTTCTCCGCCTTTATAATCTTTATCAGCCACCAAAAACTGTCATGAAGCGCCGCAGGATTTCGGATATCTTGTATTCAACTCTCATGATGCAGGCAGTCATAGTACAACATAGTACATAGTACAACTACTTTCATAAAGGTCTTGGCATTCTTGAACTACTCTGAAAGCTGTTCAAGTGTATAGCAGTGCCTTTAGCACAGATTTACTGCCACTTTAGACCTCTATACTTCACCACTTGCATCTGGTCTTCACCTTAAATAGTTCGACTCCATTAGGATTGCATTTGTGCTTGCTTAAGAGAGAAAGCAAATGGTTACCTTCAAGGAGTCTAAGAATAGCATCAACTTCTGTGTGAAGCTAGTCTTGAACGGAACGGAGGTCGTCTTCAAATTTGTGCAATGGTCTAAGTTCTCATGTGGGTTCTCGTACATAAGATGGAATTTCCATAACACCCGGTTTAAAAGACGGCCAACGCGTGGTATCTTATATGCATAGCATAGAAGGCGCATATCATAGCTAAAAATATCTCTTACGAGTATATCGCCAGTGCCTTTGCTGTTTTCGATTCAACCAGGCCACAATTTTTTTTTTTTTTTTACAGTTGAGTCAAAGTAATCAGTGATAGTTGGATGCTGTAGGAGTACAGTAGATATTGACTAGCATCAACACATCAGTTGTGCCAAGTGGAAGCCAAAGTGAACTGGTTATTGTCCATCCTATTCGACTAGCTAAACATAAAAGCGCGAATGTTTAACAATAGACAAAAATATAAACACGACAGTGGACGTATTCCCATGACAAAATCAACGGCGGCGCCACAGCTTCAAGTGGAAGCAAAAAACCAAACTTTGTCAGGGTTACTTCAATATTTTTGGAGTTTAGGCCGATAAAGATCTCGAGAATGAGTCGGGTTCATGGAAGAAAGCCAACGGCAGGACTCATACCGACCCGATGTGGATTACTGACATCGGTTCAACTGCTTCTTCCAGTTTTAGGGTTATGTCGTCGGGTTAACTTCCAACATACTCCCTCAGTTAAGATCATTACATGGAAAGTTCATGGACTACGAATTGAGAGCATGCACCTAAAACGTACGAACATTGTACACTCGGGGTGGTGTTAAAAAACTTGAATCTGTCCTCACGCGGTATAAGGCAGATATTACCGTAATCCAGTAGATACTGCAGATCATATAAACAAAAGCAAAAAAATTGTTGCAACTGCCACAAAAGACTGCACATGCTATGGTGGTAGTCGACTTTAAAGTGATCACCGATCAAAAAAAAAACTTGAATCTGTCCTCACGCGGTATAAGGCAGATATTACCGTAATCCAGTAGATACTGCAGATCATATAAACAAAAGCAAAAAAATTGTTGCAACTGCCACAAAAGACTGCACATGCTATGGTGGTAGTCGACTTTAAAGTGATCACCGATCACCATCAAGGCATCATTCCAAAACAACAACATAATATGTGCACACGCCTCTGCCGATGAAGCTGAAGAATTTATCATGGAGGAGTTCTGTGACCTCCTGGACGGATAGGGAAAGGGGAGAATCCGCATCCAGTTAATGCATTGGTTAGCTCAGCCATCAAGAATTTGAAGAGCAGGTAGGCCGCGGGATCTGATGGTATACAAGCGGAGCTTTTAAAATATGGAGATTATCTTTTGGTAAGGGGCATGCATCAAATCAACACCATCAACCAGATATGGGTAAATGAAGCCATGCCATGCCAAGCCATGACTTTACTATTAGCTCTATACGCGAGATCTTCAAGGAAGGCGATCTTATGTTTTGCAAGAACTATCGAGGCATATCCTTGTTAAGTGTGGCATACAAGATCTAACCGGCACGTTCAAGCGTGGCTCCCAGTTCGGTGGACCAATAATCTACTAAATTTTCGCACTAATCTAACAAATTCCAAGTTGAGGTTCACCACGTTTCATCGAAATCAATGAAGCGTATGACAACATTCACCGTCTTGAGCTCTACAAGGTGATGGCCGAATGCGATATCTCTGTCATGCTTAACCAAACCTGTCTCAGATTTCGGCGAGGAGATGCACTGTCATGTGATTTCTTAAATTTAATTCTTGAAGAGTAAGTGCGCAAAGAAGGTATAAATACGGAAGGTATTATCTTCAAGAAATATACATCATCGACATCATCGTTCACTCCCAGCGCGCCGTGGTTTTTACGGCAGTCGAAGAATAGGCGAAACGATTTGGACTTGAAATAAATGAGGACAAAACCAAGTACATGTCGTCTACAAACAAAGAAGTATCCATCCACCTCCTAAGACAATATGTCACTGTTGATATCAGTAACTTTGAAGTGACTAAGGACTTTACCTACCTCGGAGTTAATGTCAACTCCACGAATCATACTCTAGATGAGATTCTCTGAAAACTTACTCTATGAAACAGCTGATACTTTGGTTTAGCGAATGGATAATAATGCTTCAGCATTATTAGACTCCAGAGGGTCTTAGCATCAGAACCCTCAGGTTAGAGGCGACAAGGAAGACCAAACCTCTTTTTTAAGGACCAAGCTATCATGAATGCTAGAGCGCTTAGTCTACACAACTGGAAGCAGCACACACGGGATTTACGAAGGCTGCATCTTAGGCAGATACTCTTCAGGCTCGTTACGTAAAGCAAGTAGCAAACTAACCAGTTGCGTTTTTATGAAGGAAACAACTAAGATGTAAAGAGGATTGGCTAAAGGCTCGTTATTAATTCACAAATCGCCTGTCACGTTCAGGGTTGTTAGCGCTTTTTAAGGCATGCAATGAAGCAGCTTCTGTCATTTTTCCACATTTAAGGTAGAGAAGATATTTTTCCATGCAGAATGGAATCATCTGCTGTTTAATATTTCTTGCATGTGAAAGGATAAGGAAGAACTATTCAAGGACCAACAGGAGGACCAAATGTAAATCAACCAGCAACACCTCGATTGACGATCCCATCATCTATCAATTTCCCACTTGGGCATTACAATAAATCAACATTGACCTAAAAGCGATGAAGATCAGCGAACCTTATCTATAGCGGTTATTTAAGTCATGCTTCTGTTTAAGCCTTTCGATTACTACCACCACACCACAAACTTGTTTTGTTTCTATGATAGATTAACTGTATTCACAACGACTTGCTCACCACCTACTTACTTAAAGACATGCTTTCTTCTAAAGGATGATGTATGTACATACTTGCTAATACCGAGAGAAGCATGGGTACTTTAAAATCCCATTGCGTCAGAATTAGGAAGACACATGCGCAGGAGACGAACCTAAATAGGTACTCATCGATATACAAATCATCGATCAGCTCAAGGCCTGTATAGAATTCTACACCTTTTCAATGAGATCATTGGGTTCTAGAGCTCCTTAGGGACTTAGATTTGCACGGGCTTGAAATTGACTCAAAAAGTTGAAGTTCTTGATGGAAGAAAACAACGTTAGCCTTAACTGAGCCGTTATGGTCAGTTTGTGTCAGTCAGTGCTGCGGAGTTTACCAGCGTCATGTCTAGGAGACCTGAGACAGACAAAATCTCGTCTAAATAGCAAAGTGGGCCACCAAATATGCTGGAGTATACATTCCAAGAAATTTAAACGTCTCTCTTGATGAATTGACCAGGGATGGCAATCTTTGATTCTGGAACGTTGAATTTTCAGGTTTTATGGGAGAAGATTTCAAAAACGATACCTGGATTCATGGGTTACAAAGTTCGTAACTTTGGATTGAATACTGAACACTGAATACTGAATAAGAAAGGACCAAGGTGGTGGGCGATGCTCCTCTCAACATCCAATGAAGGGCATAGAAAGTATCTTGCTAATTTCGAATGGACGATACAATCAGGAAATGAAAGAAGAGTTTCCACGCGGTACTTACCCTTTAAAACGATACTATGGCCTTTAACTCGAGTTTTTAATTTTTGTAGCAATTGTCTGAAAACGCATTGTTCTTCTCAGCAAAAGGAAGATTTAAACTGAGAGCTTTCAAGCGGGCCAAAATCCAGGACTTTTCACTAAATGCACCTTAAATTGTTTTTTTTTTTTTTTTTTTTTTTTAAATAAAATGACGTGTGTTTGAGGCATCATCTTTTATTTGTACCGGTGTTCGTCCGAGGTAGTATGTGGTTCGTCATCACCGTTTAACACTCTGTAAAAATATTGTTTCTCATTTTGGGTATCAACTATGGTTCTAATTTTTGCCTATTTCGGTTCGGACTTTGCAACTTTGGCATGCTTTCTTTTGGTAGAACTTCCGGGCATCATTATTCTGATAGCATATCTTTAAGGCTTGATGTGCCTTTCTGATTTCCTGGTTTGCATTCGTCATAGAATGCCCTTTGTTAGGGTGGGCTGAAACCCAGTACATCAGAGGCGGCCTTTCTGATCAATCTTTGGCAATGACATTGGTTTTCTACGTTCGATGCTGGCGCGATTAGGCTCACCGATGTTGAACTTACTCACGATGGTTTGCTGGTTTTAGGCGGTTACGGACATCCACACCCGCATCGTAGATACAACAATATTATGGTCCATTTATGGATATCATAATGTGTGAACGGTGTGCTGGGTATAGTTACACTACCGCCGCGTCAATGTGTCTATTCGATTATATTACCAATGATGCTCCCTGCTTAGCTTGACATTTAAATCATCAGGGGTTTTGTCGAGGAGCTCGTGGAAGCAATCTTTGGTAAGGTTATGCTTCTGCATGCCTTAAACTTAAAACTTGTTCCCTTAGTCTTCCTCTTGCGGTGAATCCGCATCCGAATAAACGCTGTTATTGCTGTGCTTCTCGCACCGGTTGTCTGTAACATTTTCCATAGTAGATGACACAGTTTTTCACCCTCAAAATACCTTAGGGCAATGGAACAACAACCAAATTGAGCATGGATAGTCATCAACATCTGAGAAAGCCTTTAAGCCACGGTTATACTATCAAATGGTGACGCTGGCCACCCGTGCTATCGCTTTAAAGAAGCCCTCCGAACAACCCACCAATTAACAGTAACATTTTTACAAAATAACCTCTGGCACCAGTATAACGATGACCAGTTGTATTCCTTTTATAGGTTGGCTTTTAAAATTTCCATTCCTCTTCACGGTTTACAAACACAAAATCCCTTCGCAAGGACTACAATTATTTCCGTTCCCAATCTTTTGCAATTCCACAAAAAGCACATTAACTCTCCCTGTAGCCAATTTTGCCATTTCTGTGCATTTACGAGTTAAAATATCCCGAACAGTACCTTTGTCTTTTGCTGACAAAACAAAACCATCAAAATGCTAGACAAATTGTGGAGCCATTCTCCCTTCTCCCAACCAAAAATCGAGAAAATCCCCTTCCCTATGCAATTTTCATTGGGAGTCTTACCTCAAACAACATTATGTTCGTTCGCATTTTGTGCAAAAGACATGCTTGGCTTACCACAAAACAAAGCGGTTTGTTACTTTACACGAATTCTTCCCTTCAAAATGTGTGAAAATCCCCCAGCCCAGCTGAATTGAGTTGAGCTGAGAACATCAAAACCAAAAGCAACCCCTTAAAGTGGGAAATCTCTTTAAGAAATTTCCTCTGAATATGTGGAAAAAAAAAAATCGTTAAACACCCCTAATCCCATCGCTCACCCGCTGCATCACAATAGGATTCAGATTACCCAGCAATTGCATTACATTAAACTGCTTTGCCTCGAAGCTGAATTGCTGAATAGCACAAAAAAGTACTATAAAGTAGAAGAATGACAGAATGCGAGGATGGAATGGCGAAGTGCCTAGCTATTTTTCGCGCTACCCTTCATCCTTGCCCTCGAATATATGCGAAAAATAATAAAAAATAGCAAAATAAGCATTTTCACTTGGCTCAGTTGAGCTCAGTGTAACATCGAGCCATAGAAATGTGTACCTAGCCAATGCCGCCGCCTCGTCACTCGTCAGACGTCAACATGGGGCACATTCACCTGCACACATAGACTTACACTTTACTATAACGAGAAGAGTGGAGCCAAACAACCCCAATTTGTCACTTTGACGGAGATTAAAAATACATATCTCTCTCTCTTCTGATGGAGGAACCACGGAGGAAGAACAGCAGCACCATCAGCATCAGTTGAGTCACAACTCATTCGAAAAAAAAAAACGTACGTTATGAAGGAAGAAGAAATTCCATGTGTAACTTCCGTTTTGTATATATGAAGAGAAGACCTATTCCCATCCCAACCCCATGGCCTTTCGCGGCAAATATTATAAAACTCAGGTAGTGCCACCATCCTTGAGAACACACACACGTACAAACTCCAAACTGTTACATAGACAAGCAGGAGTCACATGCAATAAGTGGAAGACACGTCTCATGAGCGCGCAAGCTAATGTAATTTATGCTCCTTCCTGCCAGTTGAACATTCGCTTTAAGTATTCCTGTTCCGGCCACCCACTTTCATCCCCCGCCTTAAAACTTAGGTCTCACCATCCTGATACTTCGCCACCACGTTTCGAAAATGAGACATTAATTTTGGAGGAACTTTTGGGATCTTTGGCTGTTTTCAATTCTGAGTTCTGAGTTTTGAGTTTTCAGTCTTCAGCATTTCTTCTACTCCATCCACTATCCGAGGTTTCACAAGGATACCTACGAGTACCCCTGTCGACGTGTCAATTGAATTTTTTTTTTTTTTGTAGGATTTTTATGTAGCCCTTTGTATTCCGGTACTGACTCTCTCTTTATGAAAAGTTTAGCACAAACCAAAAAACTAAAAAAAATGTCCTTTGCTCCGATACGAGTACTCATTGGTAGGACTAACGTACTGCTGTCATTTTGTTATTTTGGCAGTGACTTTTCACCGTGGTTATGACACCCTCATTCCTTAGAAGTACGAGTACATATTTCAAAATGACATTCGAGAAACCACCCGAGAATAACCCGAAACCACCAACAGACTTACTCTACCATCACCACCATCACGACCACTATCACTGTGGGTTCGTGTCAACAACGAACGACCGCAAAGCATATAATTTCCTTTTGTGCCGAGCACATACAAATTTTTTCCAAGGAACGATCTGTTTTGTTGTTGCTCTTTTGTGTTCCTTCTTTAGAGAGGTACACTGTGTGTGTCAAGGAAGATGGGTGATAAGCTCTTTGAGTTGGGTACGAAAGTGAAAATAGGACTTGGTGAAACTTTTAAAGTTTTTTTTTGCCGTGGGTTCAAGTCTAAAGTAGGATCCTTTTTTAACCTGGCCATATAGCCAGAACCTGTCTTGTAAATGAAACATAAAAGGGCTCTCATAGTTACCCTTTGTACTCTTTGCATTCCTACTTGGCCTTTAAGGACACTTTCTTGACGATATTGCAGAGAATAAAAGGTGGATTTGAATTGTCATTGATTGACAACCGCTTTGTAAGTTGTTTGTCAATGCAAGTGGTCTGGAATTTTTAGCCCAGAAAATGTGATTTCCACAACTTGTAGTACATATATATATCAGTGAAGGAACGATAAGGTAATGACCAATTGTGTGCCAGTGTGCCTGTTTTGAAGGAATAAACCAACCACTTCTGACTTAAAGAAATCACGGATGAAGAGAATCTTCGCCGAAAACTTATCCCGCAGACCAGCATTAAGTACCGAAGACCAGTGGCAACGCTGTCAACACGAGACGGAGACGGATCTAAGATATTGAGAATGTATATTCCAGAGGCAGACTGCCCAGATGAAACAAGAAGTCCTGTAGTAGAGTCACAAGCGGTGCTATAAATATGGAAACATTTCTTCTGCAGAGTATATAATGGCGACGAAGTCTCTCATCCTGCTGTCTTTTGATAGCCAAAATTTCCATGAAGTGAGCAAGTGAGAGACCTGTAGAGAAGAAGAAGGAAACCTTAAAAACAAAAAAACACACTTGAGGAGTGTCGAACCCAACTCTGCTTTAAGGCAGAAGGACCCGTACAATTTTGGCGATGAACAGCAAGATTTTCGCAAAGATAGTGATATACATAAAACTGAAGCATAAAAGAGCTGTCAGGCAGCAGGAGATGTCTAGATATCATAGCATACATCACTTCATACCTTAATCAGACGAAAGTATGTGAGATGAATTGAACCTCAGCATCGTTTGCCTGAGGAAAGATTGCCTATAGAGGCGGCAGTTATATTAACACCGCTTACAAGATCTTGTTTGCCGTATTGTGTGATAGTTTCAAACCACTTGTTTACATTCCAACTTGTCCCTATCAAATGACAAAATATTTAAACTACTACATATCCTGAAAAAAGCTCAAGAAGTCCAGATAGATACTTCCAAACTCTTTATTGATTTAAAAGCTATCGTACATATGGCAGGATCTCTTCATAAATGATGTAGACACGATCATGTTAGGATTTGGCATCCCTGCTAAGCTCGTCATATTATGGGGAATGATGTAAAGGTCAGAACTAATCGTACGAAGATATTTGATGTCGAAAAAGAGCTAAGACAAAGTGATACGCTGTCATGGAAACATTAAATAAAATTTTCCAAAATCCCAAGATTAAGCAGTCATACGCCATGGTAAAGAAGTATGAACGCATAATATCTCTACAGGAACCATGGGTGGAAACGTATCTGTGGTTTCGTTTATTTAAGGGGTTTCACACTACTTTATGAAGAGCGACGACTCACTCTCACTTATGCAATTTTGTAACCAGGATTTAGTTGCTGCAGACGTAAGCTACGAAACAAATGGAGAATGGTAAAAATTCGTCGTTGCGTCTGCTTACTTTCCTTGTAAACTTATTGAACTCATTGACTTACCATATACTGCAATGCTAAGGATCAGAACACTTCTTGGGGCAGTAGCAAATGCAACGTGAGAGGTACTCGTAATCATTTCCTGGATTTCATACTATCGCCTGACCTGTCTGTCATCAATGTTGGCTCTCAACAAGAGTCTTACAAGAGTAAGACTGCAATCAATCAACTTTACTTTATCCAATAGGTATGCTAAGAAGATTACTGGCCGGAAAGTACTATCGGAGATCTCTATGTCTGACCGTAGATACATCGAATTCGGAATCAGATGCGAAGTCTCAACCTTGTTGAAGAGAAGGAATCCGCATAAAACCAACTGGATACGATTTAATGAGGACCTCGACAAGTACAATAGAGCTCCCCTAAGCTCAGGACCAAACAAAAGCTAGAGAAAGCTGATAAGAACCTGAACGGCACCCTCACCAAGTGTTTCGAAAGGGCATGTCCAACTAGCAACCAATTCTGCAGATCGCCCGTTCCCTGTTGGAACGCAGACCTGCAGTGTCTTCGAAAAGATCCCAGAAAACTTCTAAGCAGGCCGCTTAAGGCTATCTTCGGGCAAGATCGGAATCTTTACAAATTTAAGAGGCTTATTTGAATTGTGAAGAGCACCTCTCACAAAGCTTTTTGCGAAAAGATAGAAACTAGCGGTGAAACCAGTAGGTTGCTCAAAGTCCTCAAAAGAGAAAGATCAACCAAGCTGGAACCACCCTGAAAATCTGACGGCACTTATACCTTATCTCATGTTTGAATCTCACTTTCCTGTAACCTAATCGGAACCAGCTCACAACTAATTTTTATCAACGAAGCTGCTATATCTCATCAGTTGTGGTGACAGATGAAGGCATCCGTGAGGCTGTTGTTTCCTTTAATAGCTTCAAGTCACCAGGCATCGATGGTATATACCCAGTTATGTTACAAAAAGATATAGAGTAGCTGCTGGCAACTCTGAAGATAATCTTCACTGCTAGCCTGCTACTGGCATATATACCGAAACCCTGGCGAACAGTGAGGGTAGCCTTTATACCGAAAATCGGAAAGGAGGACTTCTTGCTCGAAAAGGGTTTTAGACCTAAAAGTTGACTTCCTTCATGATGGAAAGCATAGAGCGAATAGTCGAGGTCCACATGTGCAAAACCGCCTTACGAATGTATTCTCTTGCGGAAGATTCTGCGGGATTGCGCTTCAGAATCTGGTAGGCAGAATTGAAGGAGCATTTTCATTGAGGGTGTTTTCGACAACGCAACTTTTGACGGCGCGTGTAATTCGGCCAGACAAACGGCTTAGATGAATCACTAGTTTTGTGGATAAGATTAATGCTGGAGAATAGAACATTGTTTGCGGATGCTGGCTGTGGCCAATATGTGGTGACGGAAGTAAACACAAATTGCCCGCAAGACGGAGTTCTATTACATTCGCAGATGATGTAGCTGTACTGTCAGTTGGAACATGTCTAGAGATTGTCTGCTCTAAAGCGCAGGCAGCCCTATACATAATCAGCGACTATTGCACTAGTAATGGGCTTTCAGTCAATCCTCTCAAAACTGAGGTTGTTTCCTTTACAAGAAGGAGGCAGCTGCCTGGTCTGAACCATTTAGACATCACCATTCAATTACCCAAATAAGCTAAGTATTTGGGTGTCATCCTGGATAACAAACTTCTCTGGATTCAATATGTTACCTCGAAAACCTCTAATGCGCTGTCGGCCTTTTTGGCAGTGCAGAAGAGCTATCGGCAAGCCTTGAGGTGGTCTTTAGGGCCCACACGGCTATGATAAGGCCAATTATATCACATTCGTCGGTTGTCTAGTAGAATAAACTCCCGCGAAAATACGTGATTAGTGCTTTTACCAGGTTGCAAAGAACGGTTTGTTTCGAATGCAAGGGGGCTTTCTCCAACATTCCTGGACGCACTGACGAATCTCCCTCACCTGGATATTTATGTTATATCATTCCATTTTAAAAGAAGTGATTTTTGGTATAAGCACTGGAGCGTGTTGCATTCTTTTGACTCTAGTCTTATAGGCATTCCATATATCGCAATGACACCAAAAAAATAAATCGATTTTCCTTATCCACAGGACTTGTTTTGACCAGGATATGAGCCAGAAAAGGAATGCAGTCGGGCCTTCACGGATGGCTTCAAAACCAATATAGAATGTGGCGCTGGTGTCTTTCTGGCTTACATCTGTCTTCCAAGAGGAGATTTAAGAAATATTGATGGGAGCGAACTATATAGCGGAGAACCGGCGGAGGGGGCGAATCATGTGCATTTGCGCTAAGAGCCTTGCTACACCCTTTAACAAAGTCGTAATGGTAAATTCAATGATCTTGTCTGGGTCGAAGGTCACAATTGGATCACGGGAAATGAAATCACCGATAAACTTGCCAGGCAAGGCTCAGAGGAGGATTTTTCAGAGCCCGAACCAATGTTGGGTTTGCCTGCGCCCTCAGTTAAGGCTTGTTCTGACAGTTGGGTCTCATATGAGAACAACTGCAGATGGCATAACTCCCTAGGTTGCAGGCGAATACTTCCCGATGTCTCTAGGTAGTCAGATGCCAGGGAATTACATTTTTGTACTGGGCGTAAGTGACACAACAACCGGCTTACGTTTGCATCAGACTGCAGGTACTCGGCGGTGACGTGGTGGGTGCTGGTACTGTAGGCACTTTATCACTGAAGCGGTTACTCATCTTTCTTTGGAAAACTAAAGGTTTTCATTGAAAGGATAAAAAACGAGGTTTGCTACTGTTTACGTTGAATGGCTTTTCATGAACTATACATAGATATTAATCCGGTCGGCCAAGGCAGCATATGAGTCACCTGAAATATTAAAGACATGTAGAGCTGAAGGAAGCTGACTAAATATCGCATTTGAGGAGGTTTAATAGTTGAGAGCCAGTTCCGCGCAAACTGTAGTGTCCTCTAAATTAGTAATTGAGATGGATGTGAGATAGCTAAACCTTGAAAGTATTCGAAAGGGTTAGATCTACAGTCCTAACCATTGGTCGACTTTCAAGACAAGACATTAAAGCATAATGCGGCTTGGAATATTCTGAAAACATGACAGTCATTTTTACGCTTGGTGTGAATATTCTTTCCTTCTACTCCTTAGTTGACTACAGCCTTCATTCGAATTCCAACTGTCAGTCAAACTTCCAAGGCAAGGAAGTAGCAAAGCCCTTCTTCACTTTCTAAATGACCAAATTAGAAAGACATTTGCGATTACCGCCAAGCGTCCAAGCCATAAATCAAATTCCCCCCGGGTCTAATTAAGTTTTTTTTTTTTTTTTCAAAAATACAAAAGCCAACTGTCTTTCTCTGACAATGATGCCAAATTTATTGCCACCGTTTGCATGATTTATTTGATTTTTATTTCCCATTTCTCTTCATGAAATGTTTATAAATTTTATAGTGCGAGATAAAAAACAAAAATTGAACAATCGCGTGGAAAAGTTATCAAGTTCATGTGAGTCCTTGAGTAGCTCAACTGCCGTATATCACCACCACCGCTCTCATCCAAGGCAAATTCAATGTAAACACACTCATAAACATTTTTCCCGAAAACAGGATCATAATTCTTATCCTTGTTACTTGAATTGGTTTCAATTTTTTGTTTTGAAAATAATTCCAACCTTTATCAAGGACCCACCCCCATGTGTTTCAAATAATTTTTCAATAAAGTCCAACAAACTGACCGTAAAAATTGTTTATGTCGCTCTAAAATTTACCAACCATATCCTTGAAGACCGCCCTCTTCCCTGGCTTGAAAATTATTTGTACCCAAATTATTTCTTTTGCACAAATAACGAAAATGTGTGTTTTCTTTTCGAAAGAAAATCACCGTAAATTCGTACAACAAAGGCCTTCTTCATGTGTGGATTTTGTAACATAAAGTACCTTGTTTGGACCTTTGCTAGCGACCCATTTAGTCGGAACCCTCCCGATGGAGGTACACCAATACCAGTGTATGTATGTTGTACTTAGATTGAATGAATCAAGGAAGCAGAAGACCTAATAACCCTTAGCACTTTTTATGACTTATACGGTCGCAATAAAACTTCGGAAAATAAGGAGAACAGAAGGTTAATTCATGCGCCTCTTTGTTGTTGCTGCTACCATTGCCATTTTCGATAGCACGCGTTATCTTTGTACACCCCAGACCAGCCTTGCGTCAACATACAAAGAGTATCTTCCATAACCGGCTCCCAAGTGATCCATTGATACAGAGAGAGAGAGTAATGAAATTTTATTCTCATATTTATGGGCTCAATATTGTTGTTTAGAGAACAATATCATGAGTTTCGAGGTGGTAGAGCACGCACAAAGGGTAGCATCACCCTAAACAACCCTAACTGCCATAACACCAACGCACAGTCACATACAATTCAGAACGTACTTTTAAGTACTTTTAAGTGAATCGTTTACGTTTGAAGCAAGCAGTAATGGATGCCAGCAATTTAAAAGGAATAAAGTTTGAATGGCTTACGTGAGGTCTTTAGACGGATCGACGAAGTGTATTTATATTTTATGCAAATGAGTCAGAATGTATTGATTGAAGAGGGTGGCGGAGGCGCTAAATCTATCATTCATCAGTTGTGTGTAGAAAGTTAGCTGATGCAAAAATAAAAAATAAAAAAATTGCGTAAGGACAGAGTTTAGTGAGAGCTTCAAGGACTTCAATCTCTAGAATTAAGACGGCTGTTTAGGACAGGATATTTGGGTACCACAAGCGCTACAAATGTTCTCCACGGTAGAGTTCCCCGACAAAATGCAACTTAAGCCCATTTGGCTCCTGGACCATTATCGGATGTAGTTTGACTCTTACAAGTCTCTATACTGTTTGGTCGGAAAATAATTTTTTCCACTTTTCGATGTACAATATAATGTGGGAATTGTACTCTGTATTTTGGCGTAGTAGTTGAAGAATTTAACCCGCATATGCACTAATTTGAGAATATTCCAACTGAAAATAGTGTTTCACATTCGCTGAGAATTGTCATTTAAGGCAATACAATCAAGTGCGAGCCCTGTTGGGTCAAGAAAAATTAAGATTTTAACAAATTACCACCACGTTTAATTGGTAACGAACCTAACCCGCTTGAATCGCAGGCGCTCAGAATTGAGGTGAGTTGAGGTCCTATAGTTCAGCCCAATTCCACAGATTGAGTACTGGATACTGGCAATGTGAAAACCTTCGAATCGTTAATTTCTTTTAACTGATTCTACATAATGATGGATTTCTGGGTAGTGGGACACGATACTTTTCTCATGTAGGTCTACTCGTATATATATATACTCGTCACCTGCAGAAACAGAGCCTTTTCTTTCAGCCATTCGTGCTCGAGGAGTGATCTGGTTTTGATAACGATGCCAGGAATCGTGATCGGATTCCAAAAGATACATACGTCTTTCAAGAGTCTTCTTAACCATTTCAGAAACCCACTTCTTTCCCCGTAGGTACTGTCGCGCGAACACAGGTTGATTAAGGTAAAATATTAAATCCTTGGTTTTAATTGTCTCTCCCCTTTGTTTCTAGACTTCGGTGATGCCTACTATACAATCTATCAACTGGAAATATGCTACTTTCATCTGGTGTCGAACGATATGTTAATAAGAACGTCGCTAATGTATTATCTCCTTGCATGTCGCCTTTCATATGGTTTTTCATTTTAGGGTTTCCTCGAACCCTCGTAAGCTTCACTAAGGAAAGCATAGAGGGCAACAATTCGACCGAAGGAGGCAAACGCGACGTAAAATAGTGTCTCTACTGTGTTTCTAGTGTCTCTATCCTGCGAACGGGATAAGAATGGAAAATAAAGGACGCGATTCTAATCAACCTTATTTGTCTTAAAAATCGCGATCAAAATTCCTTAACGAAAGAGGAAGCGACTACACTAGGTAGAGCTCGCAAATGGGAGAAACAGCCCCAGTGTGACGTGAGCAACAAGAAAAAAATAAGGAGCTAGCAAGGTGACCTCTGAGGGAAATGAAGGCCAAAAAGCTACTATTTTGACAGTAGTTAGCAAGGACTCCTTCAAACTGCTTAATGAGATAGGTATATCAAAGAATTGCAAAAGTTGACTTTGGTAATCCAGGACTTTCTAACGACCAATGGCTGATCCTAAAACTAAGGATCCTAAACAGTGTCAATAATGCTATTCTGAAAGGAGCCGCGAATATTCTGCTTTTCGGATAGCTTAGGACCTTACAAGGATTTAAGTCCATTCAGTGCTACAGCATAACCACCATAGAATGGTAAAGAGAATGCGCCGGCAATTTGTATTAATCACAGCCAAAAGCCGTAATATATCCTCGTATTGTCGATAGAAAACATCTCATAGATCTCACCAGACAGGAAAGACTGCTAAATTTGACAGTTTAATTCCGACGAATGGGAGTTTGTTGAAGCCTTTGGTGTGGCGAGAAATTATAGTCAAATTTAAATACAACTCTATGTGACTATTACGAGGATATGGACATATTCGTTGGCCGCCAGGTTTCCAGGCAGGCGAAATTCAATCAAATTTTTTAAGCGCTGTAGTCGAGAACTTTATGCTATTTGATCCCTGAGTCCGTGGCTACAATAGAGTGTTTGACAAAGATCCTCCTTCTGGCAGATCAAAGTATCAAACCTCTACTCTGAGAATGAAAGCGAGGCAAAAGATATAAATCCAAGCTAATAAAAGGTGGATCAACTTTCCATATTGTGAAACTTCAAGACAATCAAGGCCTCAACTCAGCAAATCAAGAACAAGTAATATTATCTTGAAAGGCAGAGCTGAACTACTCGTATCTATTTACGCTTGTTGGATTACTCACAGGCCATAATCCTCTAGATGCGCATGCAGTAACGCTCCGTCTTACCGAGGTAGACGTTTGCTGAGGCTGTGTGGACTGTGAACTCACAGGAGGATATCCCAGTCTGAGCAATTTTAGACAAGCAACAAGGAACAAGGCTAAGATTCCCACTTCCCTGATAACCTGAACCTACTTCAGATGGAGCTGCAAGTTTACAGAATAACATGCCAAAGAGAATCTAACTTTGACCATGACTCTGAAACTGTTTTGATTTTCCATTTTTCTGTCATTGTCAAATGTGGTTTCCAAAAACTGCACCACATCCATGCTGACTCGTTTAAATTTCCTCACCATATCCACGAGTATGTTTTCTATCTGAAAATTCAAAAATAGAAACCCTCGACTTGGTTTCATCTATCCAATTACCAATGCCAATACCAGGATTATTGATAACAAACCATCCTATACAATTCGTTTCCTAAAATCCACTTACGTACAATCTGCCCCTCCACTGAGAAAATAATGAAAAGAGATTGTACGAATAAGCGCTTTTCTTCGGTTTTACGCCGTATTCCTCTCTATCATAATTACTTTCGGTATCCAACTATTTTCTGCCACTAAACTCATCTCGATTGCAAACATTCGTTCTTTATCCTTCGAGCTGAAGGAAGTTTCCTGCCGTTCTTCGTCTCAACCACCCGCTAACCAATTCAATTGTATCGAGCAATCGGCAATTCTCTGCAAATGACAAGATTTATCCATTTTGTCCTGACATTTTCACGAACAAACATCTTGAATCCCTTATGTGATAGCTAGCGCAGCAGTACAGTATAACATCAAAAGGAATTGGTCCTAGAAATTGTCAGAACAAAGCGGGGAAATGTTACTAATACCCAAACTTCCTAAGGGCGCTTAATATCATTGTGGATGTTGGTGTGGTTGGTTAGGTTAACCCAGGACAGCTTGTCGAAAATCTTTTCATCGAAAAGTTAATGGCGCCGCGCGTGTAGTGATTTCCTTCGGAAAGTCATGTTTTTTCCAATGTGGGCAGGCAAAAGCCCTTTGCTAACTTTTTCTTATTCCTTCAAATGTAATAAATTCAAATATTCCTTTCATTCTCTATTCAATTTCTTTTTCTTCTTAGAATTTTTTTTTTTCTTTTATTTTTACATGATTTTCGATGAGTTTTCTTTCTTTTTTTTTCTGAAATTCCTATCTTCTTGGCGATGCTCACAAGGAATCAGGAAGTTATTCGTTTGCACAGTGTAAACACTTTTAAGCGTACAGTTAGCACACTCACTCTCATAAGAATATGTAAGATATTCGTTTCTTTTTGAATAACAACAAATAGAAAATCAAATGGGGGATGGAAAACCAATTGAAAAGGAAGAAATAAGGACCAGCGATGCAATGTTGCCGCTTTAACGTCACCCGAAAATTCAGAATCAAAGAAGATTCAAATCAAAGTTTTTCTCGGTTTCTATATCGTATTCTTGTATACTTCTCTATCGAACTCTTGTGAGTTCATGCTGCTAATGTTGTACACTATTTTGACAAATAACATGTCATAGTTACAATACTCAACTATTGAGATCAAATTTTTTTCATTGGAACACAAAAGATACTCCTTTTTTATGTGCACTTATTAAACCAATTTCGATCATTTGTGCATTTTATCCCATATTCGAACCCAGAATGGATCAAATAACGTCTTCTGATTGGTCAGTTTGATACATGATTTGTGTATAAGATAACTACAGTGCTAAATCTATGAATTTGTGTTTAATTCTATAAAAGATATTTCAGTCAGAATAATGGCTTACATTATAAAGTTAAATTTGTTTTTTTTTTTTTGACAGATGGAACAAAGGGTGTAAAGAATAACGGTTCTCATTCAATTATATAGGGAACCTCCTGAACATCATTAAATATTAAATGGCAACACTATCCCCATCGAAAAGGGCTCATACTCCAAAAATTAGCATAGCAAAGGGGAAAAAATAAATTGATTTACTCGATCTACGAATAGAAATACTTACATCCCATCAGAAAGGAAGGGGTGGTTGTAGTGTAGAGTATTCGTATTGGGCGGACAAGCACGAACTAAGGGCGGATTTTCGCATGCATATCAATTACTCTATTTTATATTTTCGCAGTATCCTTTGGGTTCGCTCTTTTCTCACAGGGAGGCAAACGAAGAGCTATGCAAATGTTTAAATTTACAATTTTCATTCACTTTCGATTTTAGCCTTGAGCTGTGTTCCATTCTGTTCTCTGATTGTGTGTTTGTTGTATGCGGATTGGGGTGGTTGACGGGATATAGTGCAAAAGTAGTGTTTGAGGGTGGTTTTCTTATTTTTTATTTATTTTTTTCTTGTTGAAAAATCCGGTGTAGAAAATCTGTTATCCTTGAGATGAAGATTGGAACTGTTAGCATTTTGTGAACAATTTTATGGTCGCAAGGTTCATCGGTTTCTTGCCGTTAGCTAGCTAGGAGGCTATGTTATCAAGTCGTATTTGTGAGAGGATATCAGACTTGAGTAGCTAGAAGTCGTTAAACAAAGACAGGGTGAGAGAGCTTATGGAAACAAAGAAAATGAGTTTAAGGAGACGTGTTAAATAGGTGTTACCGAAGTTATAACAAAACACTCGTTTCCTTATTCAACGTTAGAGAGAATTTCAAAGACGTTTTCTGTTTGGTTATTCATGTTTATGGGCCCATTTCGAGCTAAGGAATGCTAAGGAATATATAGTATGTGCTTACAGAACATTGTTAAGTCGAATGAATAGCGAAGCAAAGACCTAGTTTGAGACATTCATCAATGAAAATTCCACAGAGCAGTAGATTCTGATTATGTTCTTCATTTCATTTAAATTGGGTCCTAAAACTTGCCTCTCAGATATTAAACTAAATTGGATGCTGTTGGCACAAATCGTCAATCAATGTGTGCTATCTTTTTGAAAATCCCTATACTGGAACACCAGAGCCATATATAGGCCAGGGAATCTCAACAGAAGTAGTCTTCCTTGTTTTTTCGGTTCTAACTCTTCTTAGGTTGTATGAATATATTATCCACTTGGTTTCTGGAGTCCAATCATGACAAGTTGAAGCCATTTTTTTAAGCTGATATGGTATTAAGCGGAATCAGTTGATTTTCCTAATTTTATGTACCTCTTTCAGACTTATTTAATTGACAGGCTCGTGTATACTTCTTCGCCATTCAGAGTTCGCAAGAAAACTCAAATTCCTCTCTCTGTGTTCAAAATGATCAGATGACCACACGCGAGACCTGGTGATCGACATCGATATGTTGAGTCTTCGAACTTTTCGGTGTAATGTTGTCGCAGCACTTTCATTAGGCATCTGTTTGTTTAGATGAGAATAAGTTATACCTTACTGAGTCTGTGTTTTAGTTATTATTCCAGATAAATACACCAAACGCCTCAAAGGAAGAGCATAATAATGAACGGAACCGATAATCCTAATAACTCGGAAGGTAGACGCAATTTTTCCTAACGAGGAGTGGAATCTAAAGTTTTCGTTCTTCAGAAAGACATCAGCGCCGCATCCTAAGTTGGTTTAGGAGCCGTCCGTGAAGGCTCGTAGGAATATCCCATTCTTCCGAGATAAACCGTTCTTAAGTGTCTTGTATGAGCAGCAGAGACGTACTTACATGGAGGCTTGTTCGATTCAAAAGCCGATGCGGAGGATATACTTGGTCTCATCATTGCTAAGTAGCCCCAAGAAACTCTCTTCAGTGACAAGCCACATGTATTGGCAAAAGTTCCTTTAACTGCGACCACCCGATTTTGAAGCGCGGTCTTGCAGATTATTTAGGGTTGGTATACAATGGATGCATTTGCAAGGCAGTTTGGTGCACATGAAACTCAACCACTCTCTCCGTGTTCTTCAACCTGAATGAAGTTGTACCGATTGGCTTGAAGTAGTCATCTTCTCCGGTTTTTGGTATTAATGGGTTCGGTTTGCATAAAAGTTGCTGACTATCAGTGAAGATTCCTCCGGGTTGTCTGAAGCTGGTCTTTTTTCAAGGAAAACAACAGCGTATTTGATGGGCTCATCCGCTAGCAGAAACAATGATAGATATCAGTCACCGCAGATTATATTACTTAGCTACTTGCAGCTTGAGTGATAGGATCTATTTGTGAGTCGGTTCTGATTAAATTACCTGAGAAGTGAGTCTCAAGTATGATTACGGAGAGTACTTGTCTATGACTCAGTATAGAAGCTATCAGATTTTCGGAGTGTACCCCGTCTAGCTGAAGACTTTTATCAGCGTGTTGGTTTCAATAAATCTTATTGGAAGCAACCTTCTCAATCCAAATAAGCTTCTTATATTCGTCTTCTTGTCCTAAATGTTGCTTAGGTGACTTGCTTAATAGTTTTCAAGTTTTCTAACGTTGTCGTTGCTGATTTGCATTTCATATTGGAACAGATTGTTTTTGGGAGCTATTCGTTGCTTTGAAACATTTAAAACATTTTGTGTTTCTGTTCTGTTTTATTCTGATTTTAGGTGTCCATCAATGGATTTGCGGAACTTTTCGTTAAAGCAGTTCCAGTTGCTTTTTATGTTTTTTGCAAAAAGCAAGTAGTAGTGGGGACCTGTGTGGCGATTGATCGAGAAACTGCTGGATATCTTATAATTTGGATTGGGCCAGAAGCGCTACAATCAAGTTCGTCGCGACATGCTTGTCTTACCCCCAGTGGTGGTTCTCGAAATCTGCATTTGTAAACCCTTACTCGTGTATACCAAAATGGCAATGGTATGCACGGCTAGTAGCATCATACCGGCACAACCCAGAAGAGATTAAAAAAATGTGGTTCGCCACAACTAATGACCTCGAATAAAAATTGACTCACTGTTGACGACCTTTGCAAACGTTTAATGGACAACGACTTTCCGATCTGCTCGTGCAATCTTTGGACCCTTAATAAGCCAAGTGTAGCTAAGCATTTAGCAGAGGCCCTTGACGATGGGCCTCGGTTTCACCCTACCACCACCAAGAAATTCTTGGTTTGATGAAGTATGTCGGCAAGCACATGTAACTAAACAAGGAGGCTACAAAGCGACTCTGCAACGAAACACGAGTGCTGCTCGTGGGCTTTACGAGCAAAAGAGGCGAGAAGCACATTGGCTTCTCCAGAAGAAGACAAGATAACACGAGAAAAAAGAACTCCAGAAATAACGTTCGGAAGTTTTACAAACAGGTAAAAAGAACTTGTCAAGGCAAGAAGACCCGTACAGAAGCCTGAAGAGATGAGGAAGGAATTCTTGTAATAGAGTCACAGTCGACATATAATGGCGAAGAAGCAAAACATCCCACCGTCAGGCAGAATAGACCATTCAACGTCGACAATGATAGCCAAAACTTCTGTTCACCTACCAAAACGAAGTGAGGATAGATATCTAATGACAAAAATCAACAAATCAGCTAGACCGGACAGCTTAACGGCTGGAAACAACTTTCTCAGATTTGGTCATAATAGTGTATGCCGGATGAACGGAATCTCAGCCCCGTTTGCATGATCCACAGAAATGAGACCCCTCAACTGCGTCAACTATAGAGGTATAAGACTGCTCAACAGCGGATACACGATTTTATCTGGCGCATTGTGTGAAAGTCTAAAACCCTTCTGCGACAACCTGATTGGTACCTATCGGTGCGGTTTTAGACAAGGAAAATCGTTACACTCCGGCAGATCCTGGGAAAAACACCCACCATCTTTTCATCGGGTTTAAGTCCGCATATGATGGAGACGACAATGTCTAGGTTTGGCGTCCTTGTCAAGCTCGTCCGGCTGTGCAAAAAGAGGATTGGGATTTCTCGGTGCTTCGTCAAGGCCTTTGATGTCAAATAAGGTTTTAGATAAGCTAATGCGCTGTCATGTTACTTCTTCTACTTGAAAGACATATGCGAAACTCACAAGTGAATGGAGCCTTTTGACGAGTGATCTCCCTTGGCCACTTTATCTTGGCAGAACAAATTGATTAGAGAGCTGTAAAGCGACTCAAAAAAAAAAAAATAAATAAATAAAATAAAATAAAACCAGCAATCGATTGAAATTCTTCTCGCGAACTGTTTTTTTCAGAGGGCATTAACATAGGCCATTAAGGTACTTTACGAAACTGGGCAGAGTCCGTGATCTTAAAAATTCCAAGAGATCTTCAGGGTTTCTATCACTCGGCAGAAACGAGAATGAGCAGCTGTATCTTCCATTTCTACTCGTATTGCAATTGTATTGCATAGTACAGTCCGATCTTCAGCGAAGTCTTCATTTTCTTAGTGCTGGACTTATTGCCTTTTATGAGAGAACGCTTTGCATATTCAGCGGCAAGATCATTTTTTGAGCTGTATTCAACATTACTTTTCCAGAGTTGAGGTGTTCTCCATATTGGCGGATACCAACAATTTCAAATTTGGTTATATGATCATTTCTTCAAATACTGTGGAAGAGCTTTGGGTTTGAATCCCAGGCCATACACTCAAAAGCGAAAAAAACAATTTCTGATGTCTTTATTTCTCTTAAAAGAAGAGCTCTCAATAGCTGGCAGAAAATATGCATGGGAGAGGCATAATAGGGACTCGAATCTTGAATCATTCAGATAGACAATCGATATGCGCTGTCTAGGTTAGGGTGATAGATACTTGAAGGGAGACCTATCAGCTAAAACAGAAGTTGATAGCTCGCCTGGCCTTGAGCTAAATAAGATGATATACTCCAAGAACGTATCGTCTAAGTTAGTTAGAGAAAAGCAGGCACCTTCGTGGGACACACGGAATATGAAAAGACTGAGACCTGATAAAGTGAATTGACAGTATTTTAAATTGAGGGTGCCACAGAGTAGAGCTCTTTCACCTACACTGTTAATTACTTATAATCATTACTAAATGCTTTCTGTTTGAAAATCTTCAAGGTTGAAGGCATTACAAGGAGGATATCTTCGAACAACAGACACAAATCTTGGAATTGTTTGCCCCTTGTAGTGAAAGACCAAAATAGCAAAAATGTGTTGAACAATGCCAATGACAGAAGAGAGCTATGAATGAGCAAGGTCCACTGAACTGTATACGAATAAATCTTGCAATGGTTTGACCACGAACTGATCGTTGCCTTTAGATACGATGTAGTGAAGCCTAAGAAGATCTTATGTCCCACACAAGCTAAAATAAGAAATATATATGAGGTGAAAGTGACAGAAAAGCACTAAGGATATGGCAATGACCACTGAACTGTAAAGTGACAGAGAGAATTCGTAGCAACATACGAAATCTGTATCTCTAATCTTAACCCAAGGCATCCATAATTCACTTTATGATAATCAAACCTCCCAAAGGACTTAAGTATCACCCCCGACATGAGACGTCGTACATTCCTTTTCATTATCCCAGTGATTAATAGTGACAAGTGTTTGCGAAAATCCTTAGCCTAGATAAGTATTACTTAACAATTGGTCTATAAATTTACTTTACCCCCCTCCATATTCACCCAAAATTATCATCTCTCCTCACCTACTTAACCTAAATTTTTTATAAAAAAAAACAAACTCCAGTCAGACAGGCTGCCGCCACCGAAACAACCATGTTTCCTCTTTGTATTCTATGTATCCTGTATCATGTTGTTAGGCGTAAAGCCTATTATTAAAGCAAACACTTCTGCAGCTCTTCGGTATGACGATAAGCATCTGTTAATTTATCAAAAGGGATACAAAAGGAGCATCATTATTTTTTTTTTTTTTACTCTGGCCAAAGCCAAACTATTGTAGTGGTCGACGAATTGCAATGGTACTTTCATTAGAGAGTCGAATTGTAGATTGTGCGCCAAAAACACAGGAGTGGAAGGCGCAAAATATGCCAAACAAACTTGAAACATTCCAAATGGAATAACATACAAGAGGACAGTCCAAAAGCCAACCGACTGAGAGAAGTATGAAATTTAATTTCAGGTTTCTAGTTACCTATTCTGCAGATTGTTAGACATACAAGAGTCCAGTCCACAGTCTTTTCATCTCATCGTCTTCTTCTTCTTCCTGTCCACTTATACATAATATGCACAAAGGATGCTTAAAAAAAAAGGAGAAGAAAAGCAAAGAGATATCCGAAAAGAAAAATACAAAAATAAACAAAAAAGAGAAAAAGCATAATTTAATTTGGAACGTTGAGGGAGTCCTTTTCCGCTTTTTCTTCTTCTTCCTCCCATAAAGAAAATTAAAAAAAAAAAAAAAAAAAAAATCGAAATTGTAATCCTGGACACGAGGACATACACAGGTAGGCAGAGGATTCTTGCTTTTTATTGAGAGAAATTCATCGTTGTACCTTTTGGTCTTATATAATTTAAAGAAGGCCAGGTAGACTGACAGACAGAGAGACAGGCAAACACTGGCCAGAAGAATATGAAGAAAACGAACAACAAAACCAAGAAACGAAAGAAGAAGAAAAGAAAAATTCCAGGAATAACCGCAATCATCCATTTGAATGGCCAACGATAGTCGTTTGTTGGAATAGAGAATGCTGTGTCCCACCAACCCAAACCGACCTCCTTTGACAAACACTTCTACGGATGCAGTAGGAGAAAAAAAAAAAAAAAAAAAAGTATAAAAACGGCGGAGATGAGGAAGGAAGGAAGGAAAGTTGGGTGGGTGGGAAACCGCCAGTTAACCCCAAAACATATACGAGGTACAAGTACTTGTACGAATATTCGTATACCAAGTCGTATCCTTGGGGAGATCTCCACTGATACAGAGTGAGCAAGGAACAGCAGCGAGGTAAATGCAAATGATGTTTGGATTTGGTCGCCCTGTTGTTATTCCAGACTTAACCGCAGGAGCTAGAGCGTTCCGTTTTTGCCAATTTTTCCCCTTTGAAATCTTTTATGGATTTTTGTACACATACGAGTACGTGGAGCATACGAGTATCAGCTTACTGGTATCCTGCAGCCAGGATACGACACGAATACCTCAATATTCTGGCAAACAAAAAATAAAAACAAAACTCAAATGAACTGAACTGAATAAAGGATAGAAGGATAACCAAACCAAAAATGACATACTCATACTCGTATCCTGGCATAATAACATATCTTCTTGTTAGGGGTGTGGAGGAATGGAATTCTCTCTGTACAGAACTGATACACTGCACAGTGCAGATGATTTTTATTGAGAGCAGATAAATAGACTTCAACTGCAACTGTACGGTTCGATGGATGCCTAATGGGACGATTGTTTGGATTGGGATTAGGATTGGAATTGGGAATTAGAATCAGATTTTTGGGAGAAAATTTCAAAACAAAAAGCTCAAACCACTAACCTTGTTCGAGTTGCCATTAAATTTTAATAACTTCTTGCACGACTTGCCACGGCTTTCAAAGTACACTTCCTGTGGAGTACGATGCTGTTTGGGTGGAAAATTCAATCGAATCATACAGCAGCCCGTTTTGGCGACTGGCGAATTTGGGGTGAGTCTGATGCCAACACCGCCATTTACTACATTTTCGATGGCGGCGATTTTTTTCGACGATAAATTTACATCCATTTCCATTGTTTGATTGCGGATCGCACTCGGTTAACGTATCACTTCTGCCGCCGCTGTTGCTATCGTCGTGTCGTATCGTCTGTAGAATTACATTTCAGAATCTGACAGTTGGGGTTATCGAATTACACGTTTGGCCTGCCACCTGATGCACAATATCACCGATACGGTATACGGATTCTGATACCGACCAACACCGGACACAATAAATAAAAAAAAACTCTTACTACAGATTTACTACGCGTATTCTTCTTGACAATGTCGCATTCTTATTTTATGACTTTCGGATCTTTTTTTTTTTTGTCTGCACCACCCCTAGCCTTTGTCAGCACATTTAAAGAAAACAGAAAAAAAAAAGAAACAAAAATCCAACACACAACGATAACTTTGAATCACTTTTCTCTACGACAGAATTAGTAGACAAAATTGACAAATCGACCAAACAACCCCTGAAATGGTAAATCGGCGACGACGGCGACGACGGTGGCAATAGGAAAACCACCCTTGCCGGATGTATAAAAAATCATCAAAAATTCACTCCCGCCGTTGGCTAGCATCGTATTGACTACTAACCGACGACTACCGAGAGGGGGCCTATTCACGACGAGAGCACATAAAGCGCCTTGCGAATGCGAGCACCTTTCACGAACTGAAAAACGGTTTCCTTCTCAACTCAAGCCGAAAGGTGTATCGGATCGGACTTTTCCCGTATCAGCTGGGAGAGTGTAAAGATAGCTTAAGCGCGGCCCCTAGCAACATTGCTGATGATGCTGATGCTTCGATTCCACTCTGATTAACTGATGTTGTGCCCCCAAAAACACCACGAGCCAACCCTCAACATTTACCAGAAAACCTAACTTACTCTCTGACAATACTGTAGAAGATTTCTCTCTCTCTTTTTGGGGTATCTCTCGGAACAAATCTGACAAGCGCATGCCTATGTCGAAAACAGTCGAAAACAAAATTATTGCTACACATAGTAGTAAATGTAATTGTTTTCATTTTTGTTACATTACCATCGGAATGGGGGGACTTCTGATAGGACTGACTGCCTTACGCAAATACGTTAGACCAGGCCTAATGGTTGAGGTTTGTGGGGTTGTGGTTCGAGTGTTAAGGGCTGCCATTGTCATGAGTTCGGATTTCTGTGTGCGGCTGATGTTGTAAAGATGATAAAGGTACATATATCTCATGGATTCAACTCGATTATGTCGTGAGAGATGCGAGTAAAAGCAAAAAAGCAAACAAAAAAAAAAAAAAAAACTTTAGTAAGGGTTGCACAAAGTGCGGCTCCTCATTTATATCCATTTGAAGCGAAAGGCGACGTTTTTGTGTTTGTGTCTGACATTGTTCGGTCGTCGATAGTCGGGGGTGGTTTGGTTTAGTGGTATTTTGAAAAATTGCCCAAGAAAAAGCGTGTACCGGGGGATGTACGAGTATAAATTGGATAGACGTTGTGTGGACGTATGGATATTGATCTTTGTTTTGAAATTGAGATGTTTCTCTCTTTCGTATGTTGTCACAGTGATTTCGAACGTTTTCTGTTTTTATTTTATTTTGTATTTTCTTTTCTTTTTTTTTCGTGGGTTAGTAGGCGGTGATTTTTTCAATGACAAGGGAGGGCTTACTCATTTTTCGAGTGAAGTGTTTTGGTTTTATTCGAATGAATGAGGGTCAAAGCACAGAGATTGAAATTGATGGATGCGATGAGTGGAGATGAAAGTATCTACCATCAATGAATCCATAGCAAAATCGATGAAGAATCCCAAAAAAAAAAAAAAAACCATTTCACTGATGAATACAATTCACTTAAGTTGACTAGGGAAGACTGAAGTTTTGGCGTTAGTGAAAGGAAACCTTTTAAATGGAGTGTCAGTAACTTTTTCAATATTCTTAAACACAACGACGACTGACAAACAAACACAATGGTGAGGACCATTCTGTCCTCGAATAATATTTGTCTTCGGGTTATGTCTGTCCTTGGCAACCAACAAAGATGTTTACAATCAGCTTTTACTTAAGTATCGGCCCCGTCCATTATATTTTATCCTTAAAGTGGTATAAGTCTAGGCGGCTTTAAGGAACGTTTATTGTCTCGGTATCTATTGCATGAAAGCACTCTTAGCTGGACGTTATTATCATTATCACCTTTTCTTTGTCAAGAACATATTTTCTCAGTGGCATTACAATGGAGTGCTTCTTCGCTTTCCACTTCATAAATAGGAGAAAAGATGAAGTGGACTTTTCCTTTATAGAGTCCCAACTGCAGAAATGCAGACATTTCCAAAGAAGACCAAAGCGGGTACAACTTTATATAGTGACACAAGGAAGAGTTTTTGTAGGTGAGGTAGTTAATGTTTTGGGTTTGAGTCCCAGGGCATACACTGAAAAACAAGAAAAAGGCGGGTGTTTTCTGACGCGTGTAAGTTGTTTAAATTAAAAGTAAAATCCTCTACAACCGAAAACATCAAAGTATGGACAACAATTGAATTCTGGAATGTGACGCATTAGACGATTGTGAAAACATCAGTATCTTTCAAACTGCTGGCCAGAAACTTCCAGTGTAGGGTAAAAAGGATCAGCATCTTACAGAGAAAGAAAATTTTAATTAAACAGTGACATTGTTATTTGCAATTTTTAGAAGATTTTAAAAAAGAAATCAACAACACCGCACTCAAATTAGTGACGACCCAGGAGACCAAAATGGTTAGGGCGAGCAAAAGTACGTAATTGTTTCGAAGTCAGATGGATATTGTTTAATAGAAAGCGAACACGGAACCAGATAGACCACGTTCTGATTATCCAAGCCGTTTAAGAAATTGTCTTCGCGGTATCGAAAACAGTTGGAAACCGACATCGGTATTGAATGAAACCAAGGTAAAGTTTTGCCAGGTGTAAGACTAGTAAACTACAGAACGCTTAAAATCTGGGAACTAGCAAAACAATAAGACGATCGAAGTAGTCAACCTACTACCCCAGGGGGTATTGAATTCAGATGTATAGCTGAGATTTCGGTTTACAGGACGGTGCTGTATGTGGATAGGCTGATGGATTTGCATATGCACTAATGCTCAGATCCTTTAGTCATCATCTTTGGTCACTGCGATGCCAATAGATTTTCAATTCCTCCTCTATGACTAACTCGGTCCTACGCTTCCTCGGCCTTAAGTGACGCTAACGTGCCTTCCAAAATCCATTACCACAGGACGTGAAATATACTCAGGGTATTGGATCTTTTTGGCAATGTTCCAGAAGAGAACAGATCAGACAGTCTAATCAAGCCTCAGATCACTGGATGAGTCGCCTAAAGTCCGCACACAGGAGAAGCCGAAGACTGCAGTGGCCTCTGCTTGTTAAAAGGCCTTCAGCGAAGTTCTAAAAAGCAGTCTGATCATGGCTATTATTGACAATGGTTTGGTCAAGAGCGCTTCTAAAGACAAGATTACAAATCGTTCTAGAATGCGCTCCTGAATCCTAGCGGAATCCTCCGATCTAGATCCAATACTGAAAATTATTAGAGTATGCAACCGTTCGTTCCCAACCCAAAACTGTAAAGCTCACCGAGCTGGAGGAACTTAAAGGGGTTTCTAGATCGGAGATAAGAAAATAACATCTTCATCCTCTCTAATCACAGTGATCTAGATACAACATGTCTTGGGCTTAACGTGACCACCTTGATTTTACGGGATGCCTATACATCCATGAGAGCAAGAATACACCATTCCATCCCCTGCCGCCCTCCTGTGTACCAATTCGGAACTGGAGGCACAAGTTCCACTCTTGGTATGAGTCGAGGCCAATCTAACATTTCTTGCTGATCTTAGGGTCACAGCATCCAGTACTTATTGCAACTCTACATCGGGCTAAACCAACAGAATGAACTTTCCCGCGATTTGGGTTTAAACCACAGCCAACATATGCTCCCACACGGGAGGCTGCCTCACCAAGCCAGGACCGGTCCAAAATCCAGGGGGCCCCTAACTCACATTGTACCGTGATTTAAGTGGTGGTCCTACTGCCAACAAGACCTGCGACCTCCGCTTGTAACTGGTCAAATCGTTATAACCTTCGATGGCGTCATCTGAAAATCGTTACGATAAGACAAGTACTTTGTCTTTGACCAGTACTACTCTGTCCCAGCGTAGATGCATATAGCCGTAATGCTGCACTTATACTGAGCATTACTCCGTCACTTTTTCAATATTTTCTCAACACTCACCTCCTCATTTGTAATGTCGGTTGTCAATTTCAGACTTAACCTTCGTTTCCAACAACACCTCGGATACGATCACTCGTTGGAGGGTATCCGGCGATCACTTTTTTTCTGATCATCGCTACATTCTTTCGGTATTAGGGATCGCATTCCTGACCAATTAAACTACAGAAACCATAGAAAAATTAACTGATCTATCTGCAGGGATGCTCTTAAAAAAGCAATCCTTCCTTGATCCGCCTCCACACCTAAGCTAACCAAGGCTTACAACAAGGGAATGTTAGCCTATGGAAGGAGCAACATCACCAGATGTCATTTTAATAGAACCCAGCAATACGAGAAATGCCTATAATTGCCATTTATACAAAGAAATCCTTTAATTTCTTTAAAAAAGAACTAAAGAAAGCTAAACGCAAATCCTGGAAGCTCTTCTGCAACCTATCAGATCGTCGTCTTTTCTTCTAATAATCTTCGAAAAAACAAAAAAAAAAAAAACATTCACATTCGCTGCAGCATTGACGTGAATCTGGTGACAGCTTCTCAATATGCATACTGTAAAGAAAAATCCTTTGAGACGGCATTACACTCATTACACATATTATCTGGTAGCCTTTTTTGACATTGAAGGAGCCTTCAATAACTTCTAACCAGGGGCGATCACTAACGCTCTTTCGAATCTCGGAATCGAAATCATGTTTAATCACATAATTTCTATCACCACTGAACTGGGGGGAGCGCGGAAAGTGCAAGTTACCTTAGCCTTATTATAGATAGGAAACTATCCTCATATACAAGAAAGAATCAAAAAGCCCCTCTAGCCCTCTACTCATGTAAAAGAGAGGTTGCGAAGAAATGAGTTAACGCAACCCTTTATCATGCACTGGCTGTATTTTGCTGCCATAAGGGTGAATCTCCGAGGATACCGACTACACCACTACCAAATACTGCTTCAATGAGTGCTTCAAAGCTACTATTTTAATCTTCAAGACTGGGTGGATGTCACATTGCCTGATAAACAATCCATTCACGGTGGCTCAAAAACCGAAGAACGTATTTTCTTGGAGAAATTAAATTTTGATTTCTTTTTCTGCCTCCCAGTGTCTAACAAGCAGACGTTATGTAGGTAGCTATCAAGGAAGTTTTCTCCTTGTTAATATGGAATGTGATATCGGCCAAAAATATGTACCTCTACACTGAAAGTCAGGCAGCTGTTATGTCCTGGAATCAGTCGCTTTTAAATCAAAAATTAATAAAATGGCTAAGCAGTTAAATATTCAGCTATGCTGCTTGCCAGGCCAGTGTGACGTTCCAGGAAACTGTAGAGCAGGTGAACTTCCTAAGCATGGAAGTGCAAATTTCACAAAACATGAGATATTTGCACATGCCTCTGGCTACTTGTAAAAATTGAAGGAAGGATGAGGAAGAAGAGGTATCATCTCTACTGCATTTGTCTAGCTCTATTCTGGGGTTCTCATTTCTAGAAAACCTCGTTGATCTCGCAGAAAACAACGCTCCTGATCTCCTTCGCTTCATCTGAAACTCAAATTGGTTTTAAAAATGTTCTCTTTAACTTTTAGGTTTTTTCCACGTGGTTGAAATGGATCAAGATACAGTGATATCACAATAGTCCTACTCTGATCTAAGTGTACCTGTGTCCAACAGGCATCCTCCACATCGATTCCGATGATCTACAACTGAAGACTCAGGTAGTTCACGCTGCTTTTTGGAAAAATGTGCACAAATCATCGGTGATCTCATTTCGTGCGAATACCATAGTGACTTGGGACTCAAACAAGACTTGAATAATTCTGCCTTTTGACCACGTTCAGAGTTGGCTGACAAGTGGTGAGAGCGGAAAGCAAGTGCTTAACCTCAACTTATTGTAGGTTTCGCTACAATAGAGAGTACTTCTCTTCTCTTTACATATTCTTCACAATATATTCCATTGTCATCGGGATTCAAAGTGCAACCTGAAACGAATGTCAAAGGAACATTCCGAGGAAAGTTCCGAGGCCGACTGTTCTTTAGAATGGGCCTCACTCTATTACACAGGCTACGTCTATCCGTCTGATAACAAACGGATGTAGAGCAACGTTGTTCTTTTGTAAAAGGACAACAGATTGGAGTGACTGATTGCATTGCATCAGACCTGCGACAATATTTGCACCAGTCGACGCATGGGATCTTAGAGGTCTCACTGGTAAATCGACAGAAGCTTACTTCTCTACCGTGAGAACTCTGATTTGAAAATGTAAGCCCTTTGTGGGGGCGTCATGGTGGGTATGCTTTAAACCTTAAATCACAGGGAAGGTTTTCCGACTGGATGATGTCCGAAATTTCCAAGGAGCCAACATCAACTCGGAGCATCATTAAATATGGATGTCACAATCACAAGGAATTTAAGTAAGATATCCAAAATTCGACGTTGAAATGCGTAGAAAGCAGAAATTAAGGAAGCATCTTATGGTGTGATTAGTTTCAAAGCGCAGCCACAGGAAAATCGCTGACAATAAATGTCCACAAGTACATACAGTACAAACAAAGAGCACATGAGTAGAAAAGAAGGGACTAGAACAGGCTTCTCGGATAAAAAGAAAAAGATGAAGTAGCGTGCGATTGAAAATATGGAGATGAGGTTCTTGTTTTAAGCAGGAAAAAAGTACTCAAGGTAGTCGCTGATTCTTTGGGCTTAGGAGGCAATTGATTGACAGAACCTTCTCTCGTAAGATCGATCGGACCTTATACAGGACCCTTACTATCCCGATTATGCTCTCTGGCCCACTGGACCTCGTGAGATAGAACTGATCTTATATAAGACCCTTACTATCCTGATTCTGCTCTCACGTACACTGGACCTAGTAAGATCGAACAGACCTTATACAAGACCCTAACTATTCCGATTCGGCGCTCAGTTGCACTGAACCTAGTAAGGTCGAACTGACCTTATACAAGACACTTACTATCCCGATTCTGCTCTCAGGCGCGTTGGACCTTGTCGAAAATGGATGAAGTAGAACTTGACTGTTCTGAAATAAAGACGCTGCTTGTGATTTTCGATTTTTGATGAAAATGGAGGAAGAGATTCAATCACGAACTATATGAGCTGTACAGCATCATCGGTCCAGTGAGGTGTTAACGGTTTCAACGCCCTAGATAGTTGGCCCATGTTGAGTTAATGGACATAGCTCTAGCCCAAAGAGTCTTCGAGTTTAACCCCGAGTGGCGGAACAGCAGAGGATGAACGCATCTAAGGTGGCGTCCGCAAGTGAAAAGGGACTTGTACTGAAGGCAACTGGTGAGCTAGTTGAGAGGTTTTTCGGTTGAGGCTCAGGTTCACACAGGACTGTAGCGCCACCTAAGTACTTTAAGACGTTTTCCAGAAATCGCCGTATAGGTGCCTTTGATTTGTTATCACGATAAAGGAAACACATTTCGTAAGATCGATCGGAGCTTGATGATTGCACTCATCTAAGGTGGCGCCCGCAAGTGAAAAGGGACTTGTACTGAAGGCAACTGGTGAGCTAGTTGAGAGGTTTTTCGGTTGAGGCTCAGGTTCACACAGGACTGTAGCGCCACCTAAGTACTTTAAGACGTTTTCCAGAAATCGCCGTATAGGTGCCTTTGATTTGTTATCACGATAAAGGAAACACATTTCGTAAGATCGATCGGAGCTTGATGATTGCACTTAGAGCCGAAGATTTCAGGTAGGCGTCTTTATTTTTACTGAACCGATAAAAAGGACATCTTGTAAAATCGACCCCTTACGTTGTTCGAGTGTGTGTGTGTGTGTGTTTTTTTTTTTGTTTTTGCACAGATGTCAAAATTAAAGTGAAAAGTTTTTGAAGTGACACTCATTTCCATTTCAGTCCCTCTACTATCACACAAACATGCATAAATCCTCGAAAATTCTGCGATTTCAATTATTGAACACAAATCCCTTCAATCATCCTTTCCTACAACTATTCCTTCAAAATCTAATTACATGCCTGACGAGATTCCTATTCGGTGGACGAAAAACGTAAAACGTGAAACCATTTTCCCATTTCCCTCCACCACTCGTTCGTCACCGTTACTACGGAGCCACAAAGTCGAAACACCAACTAAGAGCTTCCGTGCCAAATTTAAAAAAAGACAAAAAAAAAAAAAAAAAAAAATGATGAGACTAGAACTCTTTATGGGGTAGACGCGGTTCGTTTGTAACAATCTCTCTTCTGACAGCATCATCATGAGCCACCGAACGGTATACCAAACGGTGATTGGATTGCTAAGGATACTATGTCCTGGAAGGCATACAAGTATCATATAATAGAAAACCGTTACATCCCATCATACACAACACATCACATATGATACGAACTTAGGATACCAACCAACGATAGGGTGTTCCGCTTGAGGACTATAAATTTACGCTAGACTACGAGGATTCCTACTCATACTCGTATGCCTTCTTCTCGTTCGACAAAGCCCCTGGCTTGGAGTTGGGATTTTCGTTAATGTTTCTACCGGAGAAAGTGATGAAGGAGGGTTAGTACCAAATGGAATGGCTAAGATAGGGTGCAAAATGAGTTTTGTTCCTTTGTGCTAGGGACAGAAGGCAGGGAAAGTCAGTCAAGGGAAGATGGATGAAATCCCAATTGAATGGGAGGTACATAGTAAAAGATTGTCGATCTAAACGAAGTACTCATAAACAGCCACCCATTGTAGCAAACCTAACGAGAATACCAAGAGCAACAACAAAATAACACCTCACGCCGTGCCACCCATGTGATTAAGGAGAAAACATTGCAATGGCAACATTACTGTGACTAGAATTTGGTACAGAAGCGAAGGTGTCATGGAATGGGTGTCTGCTGTGGCTAGGCGGTCGGATAGTCCGATGGTTGTCTAGTATAACAAATCAACACTTCAATGATGATGACTGTTATGTCCTGGCTCATGTACGACACGACTTGGGCGAGGAGCAGAAGCGGGAGCTTTTGTCTGAGTGACGGGTGGCAAAAGGGAATTAATCCAAAGTGAAAGTTGCTGTGGATGCTCACTGGATGAATCACAACGACAACGACAACGATAACGATGACGAGTCCGAGAATTGACTTGTACCCTTGTTCAGGAGTGAGTAGCCGTTTTGTTTTTGTTTTGAATGTGAAGTGGACGTTTCCATTTCCGTTTTATCCTTTGAATAAATATTTATGTTTGAAACATTATCCCCGAGGATATTATCTCTTTATACCGCTCCTCTTTGGTCTTGATCCCCATTTTGTCCTCCTGGAAACGCTGAAATGTTTGTGTCTCATTATATCATGAAATCAAGCCCTTTGTCGTGGAGTAATTGAAACGAACGTATATATTGTAGGAAAGAGTACGAGTGCCATGGATGCCACCGGTGTCGGAGCAGAATTAGAAGTAGCAAAGGGTCGCTCAGTGGTATTGGGTGAGTGAGATTGAGTTTTTAATTGGATTCACGTGTGTGGTTGCCCACGAGCTCACCTGTTCCTGGGCACTCGACACCATGATAATGACAACAACTCCGACTAATGAATTAATTCAAGGGAATACACTCCAGAGGCATTGGCCAAAAAATCATCAATTGCAAGACAAAAGATTTAATTTCAAATAAATTGCTTTTTAAAGAGGCTCCGAAGAGACTATACTCGTAACTGAAGGGAAGCCGCTTGATACAGTTGATATTAAAGCGCACCCGGAGCTTCATCATTCCATCGAAATGCATATGTTTTGTTGGTCTGCCATTGCACGGAGAGGGTATCAAAAAACAAAAAAAAAAAAAAAAAAAAAAACAAAAAGGAATGTTTCTTTCAAGGCCAAAGGCGTAAGGGTTGGTTGGTAACAGATCCAACTCTTCACATTCGAGTCATTGTTTCAGCGAATAACGACTGCTGCCCGGTGGAGGAGTATAGAGTTGGATAGTAGTTTTTGAGGCATACCGAAACATATTTTAACTTGTTACAGAGTGCCACGAGAAGGGCTATAGATGGCTCTACGAGTATAGATCGAAAGCGGGTTATTGCTACATAGCGGTTGCCTGAGGGATGGCATGTTTTGTGATACTACCGCTTCGGTGATACAGCTCGTACAATGGTAGTTTCGCAGTTTTATACGAATAGTTTTGTCGTCGTCAGATTTACATAAACAGGACTCCGGGTGTGTTGGAGGACGCGCCTGGGTACATCTCGCAACACTTACTTAGCATATTCAAAAAGTTCCTCCAGGGGGAAAAAGTCAAAGCAAAAGTTGTAATGGCACCCGGGGGTTACTAGTATTCGTCGTCCTCCTCTTTCGAAGAAATGAACAAAAGTACGAACTCATACGGATGTGGGGATTGGAACAAAACTTTTTCGCTGTGGTTTCCATAAATTTACTAGTCTGTGGGAGGATGAACAATCGTCCCTCAATCCTCCCGCGGGTGATCTCAACCACGGATTTAATGGAAAAGTTAGTTTTGTAATCGAAACCGACAATTATCTCATTAGTTGGTCATAGTTTCAATATTGGCTTGAGTTGAATTTTGAATCCAATTCAGGTGGACTAACCAACTGACTGGATGTAATGACCCGCATTCAAGTGTCGGACCAGGACTGATCTCTCTGTGGTTTGTTGTTTTTAATTTATTGCCTCATTCTGGTTAGTGGCGCGTAATTCCATGTTAAAAAAAAATAAAAAATAATAAACCAATTGAAGGATGTTAAATGGAGGTTAACATCGATTCGGCGTGTTTGGCCGGGTTAATGGTCATCTGTAATTTCCGAAACAGAAGCAAAAATCTAGTGGTTCAGTTGTTGCGGTCGGATATCTGTGATTTGAATGAGGTTTCCCTCCATAAGTGCTTTTGGTGTAGTGTCAGTAGTGTCAGTGGTGCTGCCTCGGATTTATTGTGGTTTTGTGGCATTTTTGTGACATTGAGATGACTATGCAGTTTTTGGCGAATGAAAAACGGTTAAGAGTTGCTTGGTTGTGAAAATTTAGTCTATGTCATAATTTTGCATTGAATAGAGTGGCATTAACATATTTTGGATAGAGTTGGTGGAGTTTTAGTGTCCAGTTTCGGTTGGAGTTATGCCAAATAGTTTGGAGAATATTTATGGAGGTTATGGATGTGTTTTGTATGAGTTCGTGGGAGGAGTACATACAATTTAATGCTCTTTCACAACGTGGGATTGTGGCGACTCAGGGTCACTGTTTTGTAGTAGGATTTTTAAGAAAAAATTATGCTGACTGCACTGAATTTGGTGTCGAAAATCGTTTCAAGGAAACATTTGTCATTTGTCATGGTAAGTCCTACGAGATTTTTATTTTTCAAATCGCCTTCGTTTGGCGACAGTTTGATGATGAGTCATATTTATCTACATTCCACTCCTAAAAGAAGTTGATAGCAGCAGAGTCACAGGAGTCTTTCATTGACATGTTTCTTGCATAAGATAGTAAGAACCCAAAGAAAATCTTGAGGTAACACTAATATCTTGAAAATTTGTGGAAATACTGCGTTCGAATCTGTAGGTGAAGTAGTATATTTACAAACTTATCTTTGTTTATGGAATTTTGTACTCTTATAAGCCGAGCATCCCCACCATTCAGGATAGAGGCTTATTTACCTGATCTCGTAGAAACCTTATTATTGCGAAGCAACCAGCGGACTCGGGTCTTTGGATTGACTGTCAAAGACCCTTCGGCGTATGCAATCCTAGGGCCCTAAATAGGCGACATGCTGCTGAACAACTGGAGATTCCAGAAATCCTTAAAGCAGATAGAACTGCCATTTAGGATAAGAAATTTTGATCTTTCGGGACGCAGAGAACGTCTTGTGAATCCAGCAATATCAGCCTGATATGAGCTTACGTTTGTAAGCTTCTGTCTGTGTTCGCATAGAAGAAATACATAGACGATGCTTCTAAAGAAAAATCTACCAGCAATGCCCTCTGTATGACGCTTACAGCAATTTAATTTGAATAACTGCAATCGCAACAGATTGCCAGAGCCTTTGGCGATGACCTATCCATCGAGCAGTTAGAAATGTCGCAACTGATGTAATAGATGTTGATGTTGACTCAACTACGCGCCTACGCGCCATTATTTTCGATTCCTGGCAATGAACTCTAAATCTCTACAAATTTTAACCAATTGTCGTGACTCCAACTGTACTGTGTCATGTATTTCTCGGCCGACCCGTTCTTTTACCGTCTTGTTATAAGAGATTCCATTGCATCGCGTAGTTTGCTATGGAACTATCGCCTCTTCGAAATGCCACTGGTTGATGGTTGTGCCTGTTGTGCTCTGGAAAAGATGTTCGTTAGAGATATGATAAGGTCAGTAGACTATTAAGATGTCCGTCAGCACATATTTTACTGATAGTAGCAGTTATCTTGTACCCATACAACAGCACGGATTCAACATTAGAACGGAACTGTCGTAGCTTGGTGTTTAAACTGATTTCATTGCTTCGCCATATCATGGATATCATTCCCAACGAAGGCTTTTTCTTATGATTCCAACGAATTCCTTCGTTTCCAGTAGACAAGGCTGAGCGAAGCACATCGCTAATCACCAATAAAATAAAATAATAAAAAAAAGTATCGGCGATAGAGTGCAACCTTGTCGGACCCCACATAGAATCTCGAATTCCTCTGATAACTTTCTTCTATACAGAACATGACATCTACATCTAGATCCATCATAAGTAGCTTTGATAATAGCCATTAGTTTGTCAGGTAACTCGTACTGCTCCTGCGCCAAATATACTGTCTGTTGACACTCTCGAACGCCTTCTCAAATTCAATGAACAGAAGCTGAAGGATGACCCGTATTCAATTCAATTGTTCAATAATGATCCGCTGGTTGTTAAGGTGGTTGACACAGGAGGATCCAGAGCGGAAGCTGGCTTCTTTGGCATTGAATGTATCTTCCAGATGTTCCCTTTTTAGTTCAAGAACTACTTGGGCTGTTACCGTAGCAACCTCCTTAGTTTTCGCCCTGACTGCAACCAGGTAAAAATTCTTCTTCGGAAATTTGGGCATCCAAAAGAAGGATGGCTCATTTAACCTCTCTTAGATGCATCTCGACTGCTGATTTAGGAGAGCTGGAGAAGAGTTGTTTGTTCTTTCGAACATTTGTTGGCTTACCGTTTGCGAACCTTAGGGCTGAAAAATTATAAAAAGAAAGATCGAGCAAAATAAAACACGTGCTTGCTGATTCATAATTCGACTTGAAGTTTTTATTGAAAGAAAACGGGAGGAAAGAGAAAGTGGGATTTAAATGGAACAAGTTACATGATTCGTTAAATTTGTATTTTAGTTATCGTTCAGTGGCCACTTATGGTGACTACACAAGATTAAAGTTATTGCATCGGCGAACATACTCCCGCCGTTGAAAGCTCCTTTCAACTAGAATGTACGAATAATGGACATAGCTTGGAGATAGGTCTTCTAAAGTCTCCTTTTGTTGTAGTGACAGAGGCGACGCGTGTCAGTCCATCCGGTCCGCGGTACGTTTTGTTGATTCTTCCGATGACCCATCGACACGGCTGATTTTCGCTCTTCAGTATAACGACATCATTGGGTTGAATGTTTTTCATCTTCTCGAACCATTTTGGTCGCCTTTGGAGTTGGGACAGATAGGCTTGAGACCATTTTTGCCTGAATGATTGAACCAACCATGAAGATACTGCCATCGATATCGCAGAGATGTTTCTGTAGAAAAGATGCTTGGGTCTGGTACGGCTGGAGTTAGCACATTCTTCAATTTGGCACAAAACGGTCGAAAATTCCTCATATGTCAGGGAAGTCTGGCCTAGCACTCTACGTAGGTGAAACTTGGTAGATTACTTTGGAAGTGAGCTCGTTCGACACATCCTCTTGAAAACTTGATGAGTTTAGGAGATTCGACCAGTCTCGTAGCTGTTGATTTGCGTCAACAAAATTGGTGCCATTATCGCTGCAGATAGAATGACACTTGCCATATCGAGAAACAAAGCAACGCAAAGCTGATATGAAGGCAGTAGACGGAAAATCCAAGACGAGTTCCAGGTGTAAGGCCTTTGTGAATAGAGCTGCGCGCTGCCGCATGCATATTGTACACTGGTAGATGCATAGCTTAATGACGTGATGAATACCAATGACCAAATAGTTAAGCGAGAGCAGGTAAGTAAGCAGAAAACCATCTTCATCGATAAACGGACGCATAGAAGCATACTTACTTATCTTCGAAAGTGTTTGTCCTCGTTCCAAAAGAGCTTTTTCTTCTGGAATGTGTACATCTGTGCAAGTTTGACCCAAGCAAATTTAGCCAGTCGTATATTGTCTGGATATAGGAAATGTGTTGATATGCAGCTTCGAGGAATCGATCGAGTTCGGGCTAATCGAATGCAGGGAGCGATGACCCGGAAAAGATGATTGAGGTTCGAAAACCTTCCGAAGATGCTAGTTTCCCATTCAACCGTTTCCGTTGTGACCGTTAGACAGGTGATCTCATTTTCGGCAGGAGCATTGGTAACGCTGGGTAGTCCGGAAAACGTTATCACCGATTCGCCCAAAAAGTCGAGGCTGCTCCACCATAAATCTAGTTTAGCTAGATTCATAATGCCATGAGTGGCACAGTCGGCGGGGTTCTCAGCGGAGCACACATGATGCCATATAGACCCGGGGAATTGAGCGACGATTTGAGATATCCTGTTGTCCACGAAGACGTTTCGCGCACGTGGATATCCTTGGATCCAGTGTTGAAGGGTTGTAGAGTCCGAATATGCAAAACGATCGAGGTTATGAATAGCCATGGCTTCCTTCACCTTGCTAAGCAGGTTGATAAACAGTAAAGTGTCACATAATTCTAAGCGGGTAATCGAAAGGGGAGGCTTGGTTGGAGCAATTCTTGATTTGCGCAGTTTGTACGCTTTTGGCTTCTACTACCCTGGAATATACTGCAGCGGCGTAGGTTGACTCTGATGCGTTAGCATCATGACATCACCATGACCGTATTGCAACCAGCTCGGAATGTTCAAGTTTTGTAGGGAGCTCAGATCTGATCTAAAATCCGACCACTCTTGATAGAGTTCGTTGGGTATGAATTTATCCCAACCGACTCTCTTCATCCAAAGGCGTTTCATAAAAATCTTCATTCTTACAACTGCAGGCGAAAGCCATCCTAACGGATCAAAGATTCGGGCTATATCCGATAGCACTTCCGTCTTGGTGGCATGTGGCCCGATGATGGGAATTGCAGAGGCGAATTTAAAGAGGTCGTGTCTCGTGTCCCATAGCAGGCCTAACGTTTTGACTCTTGTGTCACCAATGGACAGTTCGGTTGCCAATTCTCGATGCTCGTTAGGAATTGTATTTATGAAGTCAGGAGGTGGAGGACCACTTCCAGAGGTCCATTCCCGCATTGGTAAGGGTATCTATTAATTCGTTTTTTAACCCGACGGCTTTGTTAATGCTGTCGAAAGTAGACATGAAATCATTTACGTAAAAATCGTTGATTAGACAATTCGTAATAATCTTTGATCTTGTTGATGCCAATTTGCTTGAGAACCCGTGTTGCGAGAAACGAAGCGGAAGCCGTTCCGTATGTTACCGTAAGAAGTACATAATCACGTGGGTCTTCGGTCACTTCTTCCCTCCAAACGATCCGTTGAAAATGAATGTCATTCGCATTGAGCAAGATCTGACGATAAATGTTATCGATATCTGCCTTAATAGCAATTTCATGCTGTCGAAGTCGTATAATGAACGTAAAGAGATCGTCTTGAAGAGAAGCCGTTAGTGGATTTTGACGAAGCGTTGAAAACGACCCTCAGCCTTCTCGTTATGCTGGTGGGTTTCAGGACTATGTGGTGGGGTAAGTAAAAGGAAGCACGATCAAGGCAATCAGAAGACACGATTGCCATATGCCCAAGGTGTTCATACTCACGCATAAAATCCACATATTGCTGCTTCAGGTTCGCGTCTTTAGAGAATCGTCTCTCCATAGCATGCAGTAGCCTTAACGCAGCACCGCGAGAGTCGCCGAATTCAACGGGTGTTTTATTTTACGGTAAGCTAACTACATACCTACCTTCAGGATTGATGAAATATGTTGAGGAAAAATGGTTTTCAACAGCTACGCTTGTTTCGCACTCTCAGGTTTCTTCAGGCTCAAAAAACCGTTTAAGGAGCACATCCAAATCCACAGTTGAATGGCTTACACTTAGCTTTTTCTCACAAGGAGATGTTTCCCGTGATCACCCAGCCGAAGATAGTATTGTTGGCAACAGGCAAATCCGAGGGATGAGCGATTTTCCTTTTCACGAGAACGTTAAAAAATACGTCCACTCCCAGTAAACATCGGTCTTATTTGGTTAACAGCGCTTGGGGTCTGCTAGTAGAAGATTGTTAAAATAAGAAAGATTGCAACTCGGTATATAAACACTTGGGAGATCGTTTATTAATGTCGGGAGAACGAAGGCATGAACCGAAATTAAAGCATTTGAGCTTATCGTCGAAGACACTACAAGACTGACCCCGTGTGCCATGGGTGCTTTCGCACTGGCCCAAACCCACTATCGGGATCTTGGCATGAACACGCTTTAATCCAAGACGTTAGACGCACGATTCAGAGACTAGGGTAGCTTGTGACCCGGAGTCAAGGAGAGCTCTACACGGTTGTAACTTACCATTAATGCCATTGATCATTACCATTGCCGTTGGTAACATTGACACACACTCGCGATGGCATGGGACTGCGCGCACGGAAACTGCGGTTACGAAGCCACTCGATGTACTAGGCTGATTTGACGCATGGGTTGCACACACAAATGGTGGGGGAATTTTATCTAAATGGAGCATAGTGTTATGTTTTGAACCACACGCTTTGCAATTAGAAAATTTGCATTCTGACACTGCATGTTTTACGTGAAGACAATTGCAACAAATTCCGTTTGCTTGCACGAATTCACACTTAGCTGACACCACGAGATCTCGAAATTGCGCGCACTGATAGAGCATATGCTTTTGTTTGCATTTAGCACACGAGGGAATTGTCACATTTGACACGCGTCTGCTCGAATCCTTAGCCTTATACCCACTTGTCGTATTACGACCGGTATACAAATTTGAGAGGTTTAAGCTTTCGACCTCATTGATACGCTCCTTCAAAAAGTTAGTAAAATCGGTAAAAGTTTCATAACTGCTGCTTTTACTCGAGCGAAAACACAGCATTTTATTTTCCGAATCTGGTTTACGTGTCAGAATATATACGAGCAATATGGCCCACGACTCGACTACGACTTTTAAAGCACGAAGAGCGATGATTCACAAGTCATAGCGCATCACCTTTCAAACGCGTAAAGAGAAAATCTAATATTTCGATACTACTCCTTTTTGGAGGTAGTCCATGAAGAGTATGCCATGATAATCCCAGAAAACCGACGCCATAACCTTTCCGACTCATAGAGCCTCCCTCAGCCGCTTCGGAGCATTTGTGCCGGCTTCAGTCCATTGCCGGGCACTCATTCTGTTCTTTGGTGTTCAACAGTTAGCAATCGACGCCTAAAGTCCACCCGATTCCGCATCAGCAAATCCAAACACTCTTTCGAAGTGCTGTCGCGTTCGTGTTTTTGGTCAGGAGTGAGTATACACGGCACCTAGCGGCAGGATAACTTTTTCATATGCAGAATATTGTCCAAAATATGTCGTGTGCGCTCAGTATTTATCTTTGTGGTATCTGCTAACTCGCACACCTTCACTTTCCGGTCAGCCAACACCCATTCATGTATTTTTTTGACATTGTTCTTTGTAACCGCATCGAAGGGTCTGCCACTGCGGACTTGATTGGTAGTGGAGTTGCGGCCACAACGAAACTCTCGAAACCAATATTTGACGGTGTAATCTGCCTTAACATTAGCCCCATAATATTTATCCAACCTTTGGTTTTGTTTCCTTCGCCGTTTTGCCTCTCAAAATATAATGTTTTATGAGAGAACGAAAATCGTTTTTGTCCATACTCAACATGATGCCAAACACGTCAACAACAATCAGCTGTCAAAACAAAACTAAAGACAATATCGCACTGAAATTTGGCATGTCTGCCTAAATATGAACGGACTTCAAGGCACAGTAACCTTTTTTGCAGTAGCAGCGCATTCTGGCGATCAAGAAGAAGGTTACTTTTCACTCCACCTAGTAAAGTAACAATCCGTGTTACTTGGCCTTTAATAGCCGCCCGTTTGCGTTTAAGAACTTCCATACTTCGACAAGATTTCGCACTGAATTTTCGTAAATAAATTTGTACGTTTAACGTTTTTGACAGTTGTTCAACTACCGTACGTACACGAATTTTTTCGCCAGCCTGCGGTGATGGTAGAGTTTACCGTAAGGACAACGTACGAGTATGATCTTATGCACAGATGTAACAAAGCACTTTTTCCTAACAAGCCGATATGGTTCACAAATGTCTTTTATTTTTGTGGAAAATGTACAGATGCATACGACTTCATGATGGAACTGCGTCGCGAATGGATTACTTGTGTTACAATTGCGCGGGTAGATTGCGAAGCACCCAATCAAATGCCACTTTAAAGCTTGTTGACTTTCGTTGCACGCGTGGGTACCAAATGCAATATTTAATATGTGAAAATAAATCCACGAATATCCGAAAAATCCGGCTCGAAAAAGACCAAATGTTTGTTCGTTTGCGTTGAGGAACTTTGGGCATTTGTTGGCTTACCGTTTGCGAACCTTTGGGCTGAAAAATTATAAAAAGAAAGATCGAGCAAAATAAAACACGTGTTTGCTGATTCACAATTCGACTTGAAGTTTTTATTGAAAGAAAACGGAAGGAAAGAGAAAGTGCGATGGAAATGGAACAAGTTACATGATTCGTTAAATTTGTATTTTAGTTATCGTTCAGTAGCCACTTAGGGTGACCACACAAGATTAAAGTTATTACATCGGCGAACAAGAGTTCAGGTCCATTAAAGGGAGTTTATGAGCCTTTTCTGGCCAGTTCGTCAGCCTTTTCATTCCCATCAATGGCCTCATGACCAGGAACGCACCACAGTTTGGTTTTGTTCGTGGAAGGTTTTGAAGCCGTACATGAATGATTTGTAGTCAATGGAGTTGGAGCTAAGGGTCTTCATAGCTGATTGACTTTCCGTGAATATATGGATATTTGCCGCTTTGAAACCAGAGTTGTAAATATGGCTGGCACATACTTGAATGGCGTGGAGTTCTGCCTAAAATAGGCCTTGCATTCCAGGTCCCACTCCCGATCATCTTTTAGAAACATCTGTCTTAATTAATGCCTTTCAGCTGTTTGGTGGGCTTTTGGTAAACCATACTCCTCCATGGAGAAGACTGTAGCCTGATTCACAATACAGCGTGAGAGTGAGGCAAGTCTCGCGCGAGTTGTCAAATAAAGTTTCGATGAATGTAAATGTATGTTATGGAGAAGAACCGTAGCCTTGACAATTTTTTCGATGTTTGAAGGAAGAGCATGAATGTCGTTCTTTAAAATTCTCCAAATGCGTTCTCAATCGTTACTCGCGCATGAGAGAGACGTTACCATTGTAATGTTTTCGTCTGTATGTTAAGTATGTATTTACCTGGAAAAGGTCTCATAAGGTTTTGCCTCAAAGGAAAAGGAAGGCATTATCTCCCACAAAATAGTAAGGGCACCTTATATCCGAAGACGGTAAAGTTGAAGATTTTGGAATTTCCAATTTGTTGCTTAAAAGAAGTTTATCAAAAGAACTTTCAGCTAAAATGCCTCCATTACTTTGGCTTCCGTATGCTCCTATATCTACCATGGTAAATGAATAACGTGCATCACAAATCGCCAGCAAAACAGTGCTGCGTCTTCCTTTAAAGTTGTAAAATATTGAACCGGCATTGGGTCGGCAGATAATGTTTACATGTTTTCCATCGGTCGCACCAATGCAGTTTGGAAGTTTCCAACGATTTTTAAATTCTTTCGCGATATTCTTCCATTCAGTTAAGCTAGGTGGTGCTAAATTAATTTCGTTTAGCTCATCCCAAAGCGTCTGGTAAGTTTCATATACGATGTTGGCAAAGGTGCTAAGACCTATTTTGAAGCTAAAGGCGAAAACTTGTCGAAATCCACCATGTGCAAGATACCTACAAAATAGCAAACAGTTCATATCGCATTCCACATTAACAATGCAATTAATATTTATGTATATGCTCACATTTATGGTATAAACAGGCGACATTCAAGCTAAGCAACAAATCGAATGTTTTAGGACTCATCCGCACAGCCTTTTCAAACATTTCGCAGTCAACATATTTTAATCTATGAAAAGTTGTTTCGAAGAATCCAAATTTGCTTTTTAGTTGGTAGCTTGGTCTGACCCACCACCTTCTGATATTCTTTTTTCATTTGTACACCCTGATTGACTCGAACTGCAACCAACTTCAGACTGCTATAATTTCCAAACCGTTCATTACTGTGAGCTCAAATTTTGACACATGACAGATAATTTTATTATTATTAAACGATTTGCGTCTCAGTTGTGTTGAAAAATTTTTATCCGCGATGGAGTTCAAATAAATTAGGTCTCGAACCATAGCTTGTTACCGAGATACTGGCAGCGTTGCAAAACGCCATGGAGGTGGTCATAAAAAAACAGCAGCATCGGCGGAAATGGTTCGGAAAGTGAAGGCTCGAAGTGAGCGGAATCCGCGTCGAAGTGGAAGAAAAATGGCTCGTGAGCTCAAAATATCGTTGGAATGGATGCAACACATTTTGAAAAATGAGCTTGGTAGTCAGAAAGAACAAGAAATATTGCCGTTGTTGTTGTTTCACTTTAACCCATAGATTATACGCGGTCGCTGTCAAAAGTATCCTATTCATTATGTAATAGGAAACGATTTTATGACGACAACGATTTCTCGGGCTAGACTCCTCTCGCTCTCAAGTTGCATTGTGAATCAGGCATGCCTGTTACGGCGCAGATCATATCAAGTTCCGGTCCAGGTGATTGCTAAGACTTAACTCTTTAATATGTACCAGAATTACTGTGCTGCGTAATGGCAGTTTATTTGTATATAAGTATACGGGCGTTAGCCTTATTAATACTTCTATCGCAGCTGTAGGGTAGGTCCGAAAGACTCCGGAAATGCCCAGAAATGCCAGACTTTGTACTCCATTGAGCTTTAAAATGGCGGTTTTTTGTGTGACTTTAGTCCACCATACTATAGAAGCATAAGTTACAATGAGCCTGACCATAATTGTATAGATCCAGTGAGTGATCTTTGGAGAGATCCCCCATTTTCTGCCATACATGCGACGGCAGATCCACAAAGCGTTTGTTGTTTAAGTGAGAGTTCCAGTTCCAGTTGAGCCTTTTTTCTACGAGTCTTCCATAATAAAGACTTGACAACTTTTTTTTTAAATAAAAGGCAAACCATTTGAGAAATTTCAAAAACTTTATTATTGGCTTGAAGTACAATCAAAACATTTATGAATGGAACTTGACTTCGTTCATATGGCCACCGCGGGCACGTCGTCGCAGCGGTCGATTTTTTGGACCCAATTTTCAACGACTCGGCCACACATTTCAGCCGAAATGGCCGCTATTTCGCGTTCAATGTTGGCTTTGAGCTTTTCCAACGTCGTCGGCGTGTTGGCATAAGCTAATGACTTAACGTAGCCCCACAGAAAATAGTCAAGCGGCATTAAATCCGCACCAAACAGTTATTTTTTGTGGATGAAGTGGTGATTCATGAAGCACATGTGGGTTTTCACCCTACTAATAACGCATATTTTGCTTATTGACGAACCCATTGAGCCAAAAATGATCTTCGTCACTGAAAATGATTTTGCAATGAAATTCATCATCTTGGCGCATCTTCTCTAGAACCCAATCGGAAAACGTAGCTCGTTAGTGTACTTTACCATGATGAAAATGTTGAGTTTAGTGAATAAATTGACAGTGACAGTTTGATGATCAGTGAAAGAGTGCATTCACAAATTAAATTCAAAGTTGTCAAGTCCCTATTGGAAAACCCTATATTTGGCCTCATCGGAGTACTCAAGTATTGTACCTAAGGTCATGTTTCTTCTTTTTGTGAAATTAACTTTGACCAAAGACCACAGCAGGGGCGATACTAGCATCGCTTTGACCTAGTTCATTGTAGCGAATCAGGGGATAGCCAAGTCTCTTTTTGGATGTTAAATTCTAAAGACCTGGATTCTTTGTCGGGTGTGGTGCTATGTAGGCTCAAATGCGGCTTATTTACCTATCCTTTTGTTAGGAAATTATTTGTGTCATAGCTGGGAAACTGAGCATATATTCGGTCTTCGGTCATGAACGCAAATCAGGCTTTTATTTTCGAATTTGGTTTTGATGTTGATTGGAATGAAATGCGTACTTACAAGGTAAAGGCCAAAGTTGTCGTCGTCTTCCTTCTATGTAGCAGTCACCGTAAAGGACGTCGTAATTTTTCATCGGCATTTTGTGCGGCCTATCTCATTAAAATTTTTGGATTGTGGTTATATCAGTTTACAGCTTCCGTGAGTTAGTAGGCAGCAAATGGAATATCAAGGCTCTTAACATTCCATGTAAAAAGCCAGAATTTGTCGTCCTTAAAACGTTTGCTGGGGTCTTGAACATATTTTCCGCAACATAGTATACGAGGCTGTTGGTTGTAACTGAAATGTTTTCTTTTTTGCCCGATTGGGTATCCCGACACTACCATGGAGGTTATTTTACACCAGGACTTTTGAAAACAGCAAATTAGATATAAAGGAGGTTGCGTACAAAGTAGCACAAACTGATTGGTGCAGTGAATACCGCCTTTGACCCATATGTGACAACTCCCTCTCAGTCCTGATGAAAGAAAAATGCTAACGCTTTTCTCCCCTCTGCAGCCGCCAATGATGTACCGCAGGGGTACATCATACATAACATACCTTTCAGGTAGTTACGGATTAGCAGAGGCCCATTCGCATCATCTGACTCAAGCAACCACCACAGCTTGTGATGTAGCTATGCCTAGAAGGACAGGAAGCAGAAGGGGTGGACTTTGCCTTGGGCCCGACACAGATCGCAACGTTCAAGGGATAGGTCGTAGTTCCAGGAACGTGTATCTACGTTTAGACTGACGAGACACGATCTTGAAAAGGTCATCAAGGACAGCAAGGCAAGATGCTTCAAACAACTATGTAACGAAGCAGATCTTGATTCCTGGGGAGAAGCGTATAGGATAATGACAAAGAAACTGAAGAGTAGTAAGTCCCCACAAATATCCTGTCCGAAAATACTGAAGACAATAGTTGAGCATCTATACCCCCACAGACCAACTACGAAATGCATCCACATGCGTGCAACAAAACCGGAATATATACCGGAAATTACAACTGATGAGCTATATGTTGCTAAGCATGCAGGAAAATAGGTGACAATAAAGCGCCTGGACCCGACGGCATTCCAAATACTTTTTTATAGCAACGATGTAAAGGTGCCTTGAGGAGGGGATCTTCCCTGAATCATGAAAAATCCAGCATCTGGTGTTGTTACCTAAGGGAAATAAACCACCCGGAGAACATTCGTTGTATCGATATCGGTTGATACACTGCCAAATACAATTCCTAGAATGCATCATTTACAGCAGACTGCTAGCAGCAGCAGAGAATAGAGGAGCTCTGTCGGACGAAAGAGGCATTAAAATACTTGGCAATCATGCTCGATACAACAGGCTGAAATTTAAAGTATGTTACATGTTGAGTATCCTAGTAAAACGGCGTCACAGATCGAGGCAGCGCTTTCTCGGATGCTGCCAAACTTTGGAGGGTTTGGATACGTAAGGAGAATTCTGCTATTCAGAGTGGTAAGTTCCATCCTTTTGTATGCTGCTCCAGTTTAGACCTCTGCATTCTCAAGGAACGAAATAAGGAGGAAACTTTAGGCGGCCTAAAGGCTATGCGCAATCAGAACAATTTGCGGTTTCCTTCGGACGAAGCAGCCTGTGTTATAGCTGGGATGGCCCCTATTAACATTCTCGCCAATGAAATGGAAAGGGCTTACATAAGGCTTATCGCGAACAGACAAGATGCCAGGCTTACCAGGAGGATAAAGGAGGAAGAAAGGGCAACATCTGCAGCACTCTGGCAAGCCATTTGGGACAACACCACCAAATGTAGATGGATCCACAAGCTGATTCCCAACATTGAAACTTGGACAAAAACAACGCAAGGGGACCGTATTTATCATTTTACGCAGTTCTTCTCTGGGCATGGATACCTCGCACTTTTACTTAGAATGCTCAGAAGAGGAGGAAGACGCGGAGTACCTTATGTTCCAGTGCAGACGCTTTACAAGTGGCATAGCGAATCTATGTACAAATCCCGAAACTCCTAATAGACCTCATGATGAGGTCAGGGAGCGACTCGTTGGAGATCTGTTCCGTCATTATGGTCGTGCAGATTGAACTGCGTAGATTGAAGGCAAATAGAAACAGTAGAACAGCTAACAAGCCCCGTGATGTAATACCTAACGGCAGTCCCGCGTGGAGAGTGGTTCAAAGTGTGTTGGGTGTGTGTTTAGTACGTAGGCGTACTCCTGGCATCAATTACTCAGGTTTGCAAATCGTGCATGCTAATAGAACTCGGGCTATTAGTATCTATGAGATTACACATCCGTGGCGCAACCGAAAAAAAGGGGTCGGTTAGCCTACTTTCAGTAAGGGGTACTAGGCTGCCAGGTTTCGCCACGTGGAGGTGAGAGTGGAGGCTGTAGCTGTTTTCATTTTTGAATATCTATACGTTCAACTTATTAGATGTGCTTAATTGCAATAAAACAATCTGAAAAATCACCAAGTGCTCTATAAATTTATGTCGAGGAAATCGGATGCGACTTGTCATCGTTGTGCCAACTACTGGAAAGTTAAGTTGAAAGCCGTTGCATCTACCTTTGATGTCTTGGATCCTGTTACTGCGTCCAAAAGGTAATTAAATTCCTTATTTTCGTAGTCTTCAGGCTTGTGAAAAGGCCATAGGGGCGTTCGTGTAAGGCCTATGTTGTTAGATGTTGCTTGTATCCGCATGATAGCTCGGACAATCTTCAGTGGTAGCTGTGGATCACTATAAAAGCACCCTTACATCGCGCGAATTTGTATAGTGAGCACTAGATACTAAGTGCATAATACATAGAAACCGGCCGTCCGTGTACTGTCCGAGTTTTATCCAATTTGTAAGAGATTCAAAGTTGTGAGTGCAAAAGGTTCTAAGTTCATGTCGATGGTTACTTTTTAAGTATTATCCCGATTCTCGTTATTTCTTCATCTGAAAGTGTATTTACCTTTGTAGAATACAGTTCAAAGGATCGAAGATTATTTACATCTCTGTTTGTAAGACGAACACTCATCACCTTTGGCATTTATGCTTTTCGAAAGTATCATACAGACTGAAGTTTGAAGAGAAATCTCACTTGAAAGTTGCCATCCCTTAAGGCTTCTATTGTCAGTGTCAAAGCCGTAATCCTTTCACCAAAGGATGGAATGTAACTCAAATGTTCAATCCGGTTGCAGGGGCCTCGTTTCAAGTAGCAACCACTCACTTAAAATCTAATTATCAAAATGTGAACGTAATCGTTTCGAGTGCCGAGATTTGAAATTGTGTCAGCCAACATTATAATTATGTTGACGAGGATTAGGACGACAACGATGATGATGATGAGATGACATTTGTTGGTCCAATGTATTGTTCATTTAGTGTGTGTGCTGAGAAGGTTGCAAATGCTGGGTGATCGAAGTAAAATTCGAACACACACACAGGGGGTATGGGTACGAGAATGTGCATAATCGTATGTTCCTGGCTCTGACAAGATGTTAAAGGATGCTGATTGCACACATTATTCAATGAACAGGATGTCGCATCCGAGGAACCGGAAGGGCAATTGATTTACCTTAATCCAGGTGATTTAATAAATTGACATTTGTTCTATCCTTGTTGTTGCAGGAGGTGGTTGCAGTATGTTCTAGGTGGTCATGTGGTGTAGTTGGGCGGGGGCTGTTTAATGGACGATTCCACATTTAATAGAAGCACAAAAGGTTGACGCTTTGTGTGCGAGTATGTTCAATTTGTGTTCTGTGTGTATAGTGTGTGCGCCCAATGTGTTGTTGTATGTCTATATTTGTTTGTTTCTTAACGCAATGGCATATTGTCAAACACAGAAAGTTGTGTAAAATCAAATTGAAAATTTAATGGATGAAGTGATGTTGATATTAGTATCGGTCTTGATAGTTGAGGGGTTGCTTACATGAGGGGTGCTAATCAGAATGACTATAAAGTGGAAGTTGGATTGTTTGCTGACATAATACTAACAGCAGTTGGACCATGTGTCGGAGATTTGGATTTGGACAGATTTGGAAGTTATTTGTATTAAAATGTCAGAACAGTAGTCAATTGGGCATTCATTCGTGCATAAATTTGTAAATCAAAACAATGAATGTATAGTAAAGCTGTTTCGAAACATGACAGCATAGGGTGTGCTCGTATGCAATGTATCATTGCTTGTACAAGAATTGCAACATTGTTAGGCTTATCTCATTCGGAAAACTATGATGCAAAGAACGACAAGCATATTTATCACCGAAATGCTGGGCGGGTTTTTGCTGACAATACGGTTCAGCTCATCAAATAAGGCTACTTCAAGGACTACATAATTGGACACAGCATCTAATAGATTTCCTGGTAAGCGATCTAATATACGTATTCACGAATGAAATACGACGTCTTATTTCCACAAAAGGAATTGCAATCTACGCAGATAGACCAAGACAGAAGACCATTTGCGAACATAACCAGTGTCTTCCGAACGGAAGCTCTGTCTGTTCTTAGCGAAGCAGAGTAAATGCTAATATAATCAATATCTGCTAGGGATATCGCCATCTATATCAATGGACAGGCTGCAGTTAAGACTGTCCGGAGTTGTTACGCAATATGCGGATATAACCGAGTAAGATAGGAGGTCGTAGTTTGAGGTCCCAAAGTTCAAAGCTTTGGTCGACGGAAAACGGTTAAAGCGGTAAAATCCTTGATGGGAAACAATTCCGGTGGTAGCTTTCCCAGCCTAGAGACTCCGGCTGAAACCAGTGCTGTAACCAAAAAAATTTGCAGCTCCGGTGAACGGAACTTGGACGTCGCTGGAAAAGTAACTCCCAAAAGAAAATCGAAACGCCAAAGGGGACGAGACTGGTGCACTTACAAAGATGTTGTTATTTGCTTTCTGGCGTTTTGAATTGGGAAGACTGGTAATGACAACAGTCTGAACGATGCGGAGTGCAAACACTTAGACAAAGCTTCTTATGACTCACGTTCCCATCTGCACTTTGAAAGGGTTAACTACCACTTTGTTTCCACAAATGAGTGCGGGTAGGAGATGACCACCCCAGTACCTATCAATTTTGGGTACTCAAATCAACTTCCAACGTTCCAAGCCTGCTACTGCATATCCCTATGCAGTGTTTCTCGGTGTTGAAAACAATGTCCCACATAATACCTCTGCAGGAATCATGGATGTGAATTAAACACAAATTCGTCGTTGCGTCTGCTTATTTTTCCTGTGATTCGTTACTGCAGCAGAGTACTCATTGAATATTGTGATTCCAGGAAGATGGGACTTATCATAGGCTGTAATGTTAATGCTCAGAGCACTTCTTGGGGCAGTAGAAAATGAAAAGTGAGGGGTAATTGTAATCATCTCCTGGATTTCATACTATCGTCTGACCTGGGTGTGAACAATGTTAACTTTTTTTACGAGTGTCAGACAAAATGTAATCGACTTAACTTTATCCAATAGGTATGCTAAGGAGATGACTGGCTAAAAAGTACTGTCGGAGATGTCAAACCTTGTTTTGACCTTGTTCAAGAGGAGGAATCCGCCAAAAAGCAACTGGCCACGATTTAAGCAGAAGCTCGACAAGTACAATAGTGCTCAGGATAAAACAAAAACTAGAGGAAAGAAGTGTTTTTAAATGGCATGTCCAGCAGTGGAACGCAGACCTTTAACCAGGCTAGAACCACTAAGAAACTCTGATGGTACCTTATGCTTGAGTCTCACTCCCCAGTTAACCTAATTGGAACCAGCTTAGAACTATTGTAGCTCCTATCAACGAAGCTGCTTATGACTTGCATAATACGAGTACAACACGCCGCCACTGGTATATCTCATCAGACGCTACTGCTTCCATTGATAGCTTCAAGCTTCAAGCTTGGCACCGATCGTATATGATATACCCAGTTATGTTACAAAAAGGTATAGACCAGTTGCTGACAACTCTAAACAGAATCTTCACTGCTAGCCTGGCACTGGCATACATACCGAAACCATAGTGAGAGTGGCCTTTATACCGAAAATCGGAAAGAAGGACTACTCGCTCGCCAAGGGTTTCAGACCTATAAGTCTGACGTCCTTCATGCTTGAAAACATCGAGAGAATGGTCGAGGTCCATATGCGCAAAACCACCTTACGAATGCATCATCTGACGAAAGATCCTGTGAGAGTGCGCTCCAGAATCTGGGAGGCTGAATTGTATGTTTGTCTCGAATACTTGACGGCTTTTCCCAGCACTCCTGGCTTTGCTATAGAAGATGAGGATGATAAATCTTGCTCCTCTTGATATTCATATCTAGGTTGCACTCTCAAAGCCATCTTCGTTTAAAAAAAAGTGGTAACTCCTGTTACGGAAAAGATATAAAATCGACTTTCTTTAAGCTCAGGACTGGTTTCGGCCAGAAACCGATATAGGATGCAGTGTTGGTGTCTTCCTGGAGAACTACAACGCTGGATTTCACTCCTCGTTAGAAAAGCTTGTGACTGTCTTCCAAATGAAGATTGTAACCAACTATATTCTGAAGAACTGGTGGGGGGTTCGAAGCATTTGCATCTGTATCTGTAGAGATAACCAAACACGCTAAGAGCATTGCTGCACCCTCTTACGACGTCTAAGTTAGTTCGAGAATGTAAGTCATCACTGAACCCAGTCGAAAGACCGAATTCACCGAGTCTTGTCTAGGTGCTGGATCACAATGAGATCACGGAAAATGAAATCACCGACGAACTTTCCCAGCAAGGTTCAAACGATGGTTTTTCAGGTACCGAACCTACGTTGGGTCTACCTGCTTCTTCGGTAAATACTTCCATTGAGAGTTGGATTTCATATGAGCACAACTGGAGATGGTATGAATGTTTTTGACGTCTCTAAGAAGTTAGCGGTTACAGGTTGCTTATTGGCGTCGTGAGGACGCACTACACTTTCGCTAAACACTTATTGTAAATGTGCTGGTCGTAAGTGATACAATATTCTTCGACACTTACTGCGATAGTGGTAACGACGCCGCGGACTTACCTCTGTAAATTTTCGGCTTTTGCTGGCATTAGGCTGCAGGTAGTCGGCGTTGACGTGATGGGTGGCGAAGCATTTACTTATCTTTCCATGAAAGGACAAAACATTATATTAAAGGGAACATAGAAGGAGTACAATTGACTAGATCTTTGTCTAAATGAAAAATGAGAGTTTGGTATACGAGGCATGTTCAAAAAGTAAAGTGACTTTATATTTTCATAAAAAAATATTTATTTATAGTCCCCCTCAGATATAATACACTTGTGCCAACGCTTTTGCCAATCCTCGAAGCACGGTATCGTTTTTATTTCCTCAATCGTTGCAAATCTCCGTCCCTTCATAGCTTTCTTTAGTTTTGGGAACAGGAAAAATTCGTATGGGGCCAAGTCCGGTTAATATGGTGGCTGAGGCATGATTGTCGTGTTGTTTTTGGCAAAAAAAACCCTCACAAGCAGAGATAAATGAGCATGAATTGTTTGTTTCTCGCAAACTAGGCATAACTTCAAGGTAATATTCCTTACTGCCGTACGACCTTAAGGTAATAACTCCCGATGCACTATGCCACGGTAATCGAAAAAAACAGTGATCAAAACTTTAATACTTGATCGAACTTAGCATGCTTTTTTCGGTCTTGATTGGGTGCTTCCCTTTGGACGATTGGGCTTTGGTTTCGAGGTCCTAACCACATACCCATGATTCGTTAGCAGTTATGACCCTTTTGAGCAAGTCAGGATAATCATTGACGTCATTCAAAAGCTCCTGAGTGATGCTCATGCTGTGGTTCTTCTGATCAAAACTAAGAAGTTTCGGAGCAAACTTCGCTGACACATGTCTGATGCGCAAAGAATCCAAAAAAAATTGCATGATACGAGCCGACCGATACGCCAACATCAACTTCTTTTGTAGTAATTCGACGACTTTCCAAAACAATTTTCTTCACAGTTTCGACGTTATCATCTTTTGGTAATGTGCGGGGGCGTCCAGAGTGAGGTTCGTCATTGGCATCCTTTCGATTATCTCGGCAGAGCAAAAAAAAAAAAATCGATAATCAAATGTACGTTGCCTGCGAAATTTCAAAAGTCATCTTACTTTTTGAACATGCCGCGTATGTTTAAAGCAACGGCATGAAGTAGTTTCGAGAACAAAATTTACGGCGGTCTGGATATGCCAATCAGATTTTGAACGGGATGACAAAAACTCAACCATACAGCACAGAAACCAATGAACTTAAGGACGAAACGAACAATTTGTACAGGAAAAAATAACAACACCCGGTCTGATCAACTTGGCTTGCTGCGTTTTGATGAGTACATATCCTTGTGCAATTGTGAGCTTGCAAAATCTAGCAACCTATGTCCGTTTCCAGATTCATTGTCATACAAATTGTTTATGCTTCCACTAATATCAAAGGTGCCCTCGTCTCTTAATCTGGTATTAAGGCCGCCGAATATGATTTTTTTCGCCATCATAGGACACATGACTACTCCATAGGAGTCGTCTTTCTCCTCTGTTGAGATATTCACACTTAAAAGGCTGACATTCCTAATTCGGACGGCTACCAGACGCATGCTTATATGTCCGTTCTTATGCCAACAACCTTCCCGATTACAAGAATAACGCTCCAACTTCGATAACTACCTCGTATAACATGAGTAAACTCAGTATGACTACATTCAGCAGCGAAATCCATCAATAACTTCCGATTATTTTACCGTTGTCACCAATTACCATCATCTTCGTCCCATTGATTGATCTTTAACTAAATCGAAAGGATCGGAGAAGACTCTGCACAGATACAAGTTCGACTGATTTGAAGGACCCCCAGCGAAATCATCAGCGCATCAGTATAAATCACATTGTGTCGTGTGGTCATTGGTCCCAATTTCATCATCTTTGTTTCCATCCGTTTGTCAGGCCATCTTAGAATTATGACAACACACACGACACACTGATGAGAAGTCCACTGATGCCGGAATAAGTCCATTCACTGACAATATTACCAAGTCCCGAAAACATGGTTAACTCAATCAGCGGTACGAGTACCTGTAATATTTCCCAGAGAATCTTTCCTATCTCAAGGCTTTAGAAATTGGCTCATTACCGCATTATGAATTCATTTCGTTTTGTTTCATTTTAACTGGCTGAACTTGCGTAACTGCCAACATATAATACATAGGTCCGCGGTACTTCTGGGTGGCGGTACACATCACAAAACTCGAGGTAACCAGTGTATGATTAAAGTCGGTGTACGACGAGTATAGTAAGTTTGGTTGTAGAACAGCGGGAGCAGGTAACATAGTACTACGGCAGCAATCAAATCAAGGCGGTCCACATCCAAACAGGAGATAAAAACATCATTATGTCAACTGAGGGGGCTATGATGATGTTGTGATATTGGGTAGGGCCAATCAACTTGAATTTTTTTTTTGTTTTTGTACTACAACTCAACCTGGTTCTCCTCTACCCTGTGACCACTGATTCATGGTCTGTTTTGAAGTAGTTGGTTGAAGATTTCGTGGATACTTTACTGCGTGCGGTGATGCCGCTGATATTGATTGAAAGCACTTCTTGCATTATGGATGAGCTAACGAAACTTTGAGTTCTTTTTTTGATGTTCCTTTTCCGTATGTAATGAGACACATGGACACGAACAACAAGACAAGGGCCTGAGGTGTGGGAGGTGACCTCAAGCGGATGATGTTTATGAGGTGATTGTGAGATCGAAAGATGGTCTTGAAACGGATTTAGATTAAGGTGGCACAAGGTGACCCAAAAAACTGCATGGACCACGACTCAATACCTTCGGGAGTTCGTGGTTTGCAATCTGGTGGAGGGTGTTAGAATCGAAAATCTAAAGTGGCTTAGTTTTGCAATATTTACATAACAACCACACAACCAAACAAGCTAACATCAGCACTGCGGTACTAAGGAAAGAAAATAAAAGAGACGAAAGGAAAGTTTGTTTTTTGGTGACAAAAGTTGGGATGATTGCTTAAAATAATGTTTGGGAGGATAATGGATTGGATAATGGAATGGATTCTATACGGAAAAGAAGTGACACCTGACTTGTTGAATGATCAGGGAACAGGATGCGGAGCAGTCATGATGGTCGAAAGTATCTGACCTGTGAATTTGAAAATAATTGGACATAAGAGCAAAATATTCCTCGCATTTCGAAGTACAGCCAGGTCATGTACCAATAATATTCCGCCATAGTTTTTATGACTATTTTGGGCATCACTTAGCATGTTTTTATCCATCGTTACCTGGTTGAAAATTTGGCGCATACCTCAGTATTTGAAAAGTTAAGCTGGAAGACCATCGGAGATGGCGAGCTTGTTGTTCTTCATCTTTTTGATAGCTGAGCCAATCTCTTGTTTATTGGGAGGATGGATAGCTGATGTGCCCACTGAATGTGCTGCTTAACAGTTCTTCTGCTCTTATTTAGCTGTAGGTGTCACTAGGTAGGTACGTGCTCAGCATCATTCCAAGAGCTCCGGTGGGGGCTAGTAGTGGTCTCGGTTACCTCTTTGATAATGTCGAGATACCGACTTACAGATTGTTAGCGTCTGTGGATGATGAACGCACAGCGGAGAGTTTTTCGCTCAGTCGCTAGCCCTACTCCACTTCTTCTAAAGCGTTCAACGATTAGATATTTGGTTTGCGACTAACAAGTGGTCAGAGTCTAACATATTCAGAAGACTGTAAGCTTATCCTGTAGCTATTGCGGAGTGGTCCATTTGGTTGGCAGTTCGACCTTCTAAAAAGCGGATTCGTAATCCTGGAAATCTAGTCCTTCTTATAACGATATCACGTGCTGCCGTAAAATCTATAGTTCCAATGCCTGCATCTGTTCTCGTGGTGTAAAGAATGTGCTTTCCAACGTATCCGCCGAAAATATTTCCATGGCGATTTTGTCATTGAAGACCCTGAGTACAATTTTGACATCATTATTTGGATAAGCTCCATCCATATACTGATATTTTGGAACGTTGCTTTGATATGGATCAAGCGATCATTTATTGGTACGAAGTCAGTTATCACTGATCCTGCATGTGCATGCGTAGTCCTTCAGTTATTGGTCCTATCCATCTTATCTAGTGGATCGCGGTTAAATCTGTCTTGTACCGCGAGAAGAACGATCCCAGTTTTTGAGCAGACTAGGTGTATACAGTGTACATACATATACTTCCAAATGCATTCTCTTAATTTACAGAACGAGAATGTTACGAGCCGTGATTTTTGCCGAGTAAGTTTTTTGCATGGTAAGGTCGATGGGCTGGTGACACCGATGTCAGTTACACAATTTGGGTTTCAGTGTACACCACCAGGGTTGACCCGGAGCCATTTATTTACCAAGAACCTGTTACTTTGTTAGAAATCGTTATCGGAATGGGTCGAAGTGACCCAGACAGGATGTTTTTTCTGCTCTGTTTGAGGTTGTGATTGTGACTGTTGACTGCATCTAGAGAATTTGTCCGCTATCGTGTTTATAGTGCTGCAGATCTAGGCCGGATAGATAGCAGCTATGACTACCTCTTTGAGGTAAGATAAGCACAATTGATTTGTAGTAACAGTTAGACTACCAAACATTGCCTGGTTGGGGACTATCTGTGTCTATTATATTTTTACACGATTCAGCAATATAATAAATCGTTCGTCATAGTCCGAAGAATCTTGAAACCGCATAGAACAGAACAGTGTTACTACCTAAGGGTGCAAATTCGTTGACATTCGTTGAAGGTAGTGGTTGCCATTTGGCGCATTCTCTGGGTTGCAAAGCGTGCATGAAGCGAATCTTGACCCAGGTACAGTAACTAAAAGCCTTCATCATTTAGTCTGTCTTTATCTAAGAAATATTGTAGATGGCGTTCACTAATTTATATTGATTATCCAGACTTATGTAGACTATACCAAACTAGATCGGTTTTTTCTCAAGTTGAGTTATTGGAAAGCGTAGAAAAGTTTTTAGTCTGAAGTGCACTAAGCCAAAGAAGTAGTCCTTGTACTCCTTGTTTGTTGCTTTTACTGGAGTTTTCGTAGAAAGAAGACTCAGTGAGAAAGTGTCAACAGTATCAACACTCATCACATCAGCCCCTTATCCCTTATCCCCTCCCACGATTCTTAGAAATATAACATCATTCATTGCCACCAGAATTGTGTATACCAAAATTTAATGTCTGCTGACCAGCAGACAAAAATATCAATTCTATAAACGGGACAGCGGTTAAATTCCCTGAATGGAAGCAACGGTGAAATAAGATCATGGAGCAAAATAATTAAGACCTTGTCCGTGATACTAGGACATAAGGACCTACGACAGTTCTCACATCTCCAAACAGATTACTGGCTTTGGTCTAACTGAACCCTAGTCCTAGGGGTATCTACAATGGAATCGGCCCTTAGAGTTGCTGGTTGCGCCGTTGGGATAACTGTCTGGCCATGAAAAAAAAAAATAAACTAAATTACGAAGCAACAACAAGCCTCGGATACGGACAGATCTATAACAATTATGAAACAAGGACAACAAACTCAGGATGCGGACTTGTCAGAGGCAGAGGTAGACTAAGGTAAGAAGTCTTGAGTTTCCAGTATGTCAACGAGCACCTCGTAACAAACCGTATTAAGGCTTAATTTGCCAACATTAAATTTATCTGCGCGCACTCCCCCATGAGTTCTTGGACAAGACCTACGACCAGTGCCCCAGCTATGACATTAAAGTCATAGTTATTTCAAATCAAAGCTAAGAATAGAGGACATATTTGATAGTACTGTCGGAAAGTATAGCCTGCACAAGGAGGCTTGTGATATACTGGGTTTCACGCGGTCACCACAGCGAAACCCTTGGCTAAGAAAGAGGCAGACTAAAAATGCTTTACGAGCAGAAGAGGAGAGACATACACTGCCTTCTTAGTAAGAAAAAGAAAATTGAAATAGAGAGATGCTACTCCAGGAATGCGATTCGGAAGTCTTATCAAAAGGTGAAAAAACTTAACACGAACACAACAAACTACGAACCTAAGCCTGTAGAGAAGAACAAAGTAAAAATAGATTCATAGTCGATGCTAAGGATTTAAAAAGAGTGTTTCTGCAGGCTGTATAACGTCGATGAAAAAGCAAAACCGATGTCAGGTTGAATGAACCTTTCAACCTGGATAATACAGACCAACAATTCTGTCCACCCGACCTGGATGAAGTGAAGAAAGCCATATCTAAGATTATGTTCAACAAAATCGCTGTAACGGAGGGCCTGACTGCCAAGTGGTAGGCGATGACTAAAGTCTTTCTGAGCCCCTTAAACTGCCAGAAAGCTGACATAGCTTTGTTTAGTCCAGAGAATTCTCTGTCATTGATGATGCTTAGCTTTCCTGGAACATTTTATAACAAGATGAGCCCAACTAGTCAGCTTATTCTTTTTGGTGAAGTGAACAACTTCAGGTCTAAGAGGATTGACTGGTGTACATTACCAATGCGCCAATCTTCGATTTTGCTTAAAACTACTTCTACCTTAGAAGAAACTGTAAGACAAAAGAAGAAGAAAGCTGTAAGAGACTTTTGCAAATCGTAAGGCTTTCTATTAGAACATGTCCCATCCTATGTGAAAGACGCTTCTTAGAGAAAATTTTTTCGCTCGGAATGATTTAGCAACAATCATAAAAAAGCCGACTAATGTCAGTCCATCAACTCAACAGTAAGTTGAACCATCTCTACGTTAAATTCAATTATTTATAGGAAGCTTTCCAAGTAAAGACTGGTGTGCGACATGAGAAAGAATATCCAATTGACAGTCCATATTCAGGAAAGATGTTAGTTAGCTTTCATTTTACGAACAACTGATATTTTTTACAGTGTCATCCCCATAAAAACCTCCTCAAGTCCTTGTGCTCACATCGAATTCAAATGAAAAAATCGCTTTTTGATCGTAAAATCTGTCATCACTCTCAATTCCCTGAATCAACAGACCTTCAGCTTACAAATTATCTCAAACCAATCAAAAATATAAAAGAAAAAAACGGTGACAAATTTGACAAAAACCCTTACCCGACAAAGTCATCTACGAATGTACGAGTATCAACCCCCTCTTAAGAAATCACAACACGTTGAACCTGTAAAAAAGTTCAACTACTTTACAATACAACCTGTAAAATTACTAGGTATGGCAGGAGAAAGTTTTTTAAGGATCCATACCCGACGACGACATACTGGAACCAGAAATTACCTGCACTTACGACAACTTTCTCAAATGACACCGGGGGATTATTTGGCGTTAAACCCAAAAACCTCATTCTCCACGTACTCTCTTACACAAATAAAAACTTACTATCATTTTGTTTTTGTGTGCCTGGATCTGTATTTCTTTCTGTGCCTGGGTTTCCTTCGACAGGGTGCAGAAAATTATGCAAACCAGTCACGTAAAGCTGAAGATTACAGCACTTCCTTTCTGATACTCGTGTATCTATAGAGAAAGAGAAGGGTAGTTACGAAGGCATTAAATTAACACCAGCATTACCGAATCTCTATAATTTTGACCTAGGATACTATCACCAATAGGATCCGCCAACAAAAACCATCACTATCCTAAGGATCCTTACACACTTTCATCCGAAACTACTCGCATAGTGGGTGTCGTAGAAAACAAAAGCCATTTTGAGGTTATTGGGGGCACGATAACTAGAATAACCCACCTAAGGACAACTAAGGACGACAGTAATTTCACTCTGGTGTATTTAAATGGGTTTGCGGCAGTTTCGAATTTCTTATAAAACTCCACGATATCCTGAGTCGTTGTGAGATGTTCCAAGTTGTTTCGAGTCGTTCTGAGTCGCTTTATCTTGAATGTTTCTTGCTGCGTGCCTGCACAAGGACTTGTAAATACAAATACAACAAAGATGCCACCACGTTTCTTCATTCACTGTATTATAGCCCCTTGAGGGCAACATTGAATTTCTCGTAGAGCTCCAGAATTATTCCGGTACTCCGTGATTGCTGCAAGAATCGGAGAAGACTTTTTAATTGCATTCTATTTCGGATAAATCCTTTTACGATTTTGTATATAATAATCGAAACTTTACGGTATACAAGGAGTCTTAAGTCTGTGTCCTGATGGTTGTGATGGTGAGCCGTTATACTCGGATATGTATATATGTTCCAGGATTCTCAATATTCCAACTAAAAACTTAGAGAAAAAAGACATAAGGACTCTTTTTGAGTGAAAGATAAAGCTCATCCTTTTGCGATAAATATAAAGTTAGTCTCCTCTAATTAGAAGCCAAAGAAATATCCTTAAATCCAAGGAAATATGAATTGTAATGTAAACTGAGGGAGAAATACGAGTATGTTAGTTTGTGTGCTCGCAGGAGCGGAATGATGAGTTGACTTTGCCGTTAATGCTGAATTGCTGAAATGACAAATTGTGCCATAGAGAGAGAGAGAGTGGTTCGGATGGATAGCCCTCATAAGCTTACCGTTGAATTGGTAATTAAACCAAAGGGATACTTGAAATTGTGTGTATTTGAGGGTATCCCAGGAGGATTATTGTGGGTAGATATTAATTCGAATATGTTCAAAGTGGTATTTATCGTCAACAATTTCAATGACAAGTGGTGTTTGATTCAAGCCAACCATGCCTGGTGGTTAGTCTCTTGTTCATGGCAATGTCATTGAGTGCTTTTTGAAGTAACAATTTCCATCGACTGTATATGGCAATGGCTAGTATTAGGCCTTTTAGATTCTCTTCAAAGAATTCACCTGAAAGCCGGAGTAACGACTATTGACTAAAGCATTTCTTATCATTAAGTTGGGATGGTGGGAATGCTTGCGACTTTGTTGGAACAGAGAGCATTCAAGTGCTATCATATACGTCCTTCGTGCATCTACAAGGATATAGACGACGGCATCGAAGACGAATACTATGGCGTCATAGACCGTTCATACATATGCTCTGTGCCTCAGCCATGACAGGAAAAATGTGCAAGAGTGGTTAAGAAAGTTGTCTTTGAGCAGGCAAATAAGACCATGGAAATCCAGTAGTAAAATCGCAGTCAGTATTGAGAATATGGGCAGACTATTTCCAACTACAGCTAGCTGTCAGATTAAGCTATTATTCACCCTGGACGAAGACGACAGAGAACACCGCTTCCCTCACCTAGACTAAGTAAAGGTAACAACATTGAAGCTAGAGTCTAATAAGGCTCTTGGCGCAGATGGACTGCCAGTTAAGCTGGAGATGACTTGTAAGATATGGTCAGATGAAAGCATGCCCGGAGTGTGGAATCTCATCATTATATGCTTGACACACAAGAATGGAGGCCCTTTGACTTTCTCAAATATGGAATGAAGGATCTCTTCGCATTATGCAAGCATCTGAAGCCATTCACAAACAACCTGGTTGATCCATAACAGTGCAGTTCATCATCAATCAAATATTCATATTACGATATCGACACTCACTTTAAAGATGCATATATAAATATACAACGTCATGTCTATTTTTGAAATAATTGCCAAACGCATTAGGTACTTATCCTACGGAGAAATCTCCTGCTTCAGACCGAGGAGCTTTCACGTGACTTTTTTAACATCGCTCTGGAAGGGATCGTGCAACATTCATTGCCAAACAAAAGCAGCACGCCGATGACATTGACATGATTAGCGTCAATGAATGATGGTAAAAGAAAGAAAAACAAAGCACATGCTGTCATTAGGATGACACTACCGACGGCTTGGCCAGGATGTCACCATTGACAGTGGTAGCTTAATGGTAGTTAAGTAGCAATGACATTACAGCAGAAATTAGATGTCAATCGCTGTTTCTTTGGGTTCAATTTTTAAAGCAATTTAGTAACAGAGCAGTGTCTCATAACACCAAGCTGGAGTATTATCCTTTGCTCCTATCAACGGCCTCGCCACACTGAAAGCATTGGTTCCCACTAGATCACCAAAATCAAGCAGTGTTGGGTGCGGTAAGTACGTAGGTGGGTGACCACATGGGAACTCAGTACTCCGCGTGCTGTTGACAAAACGCGCCACATGGGCATAGTACCCCGGCGTTAAATCCCGGACCCTATACTAGGCCCGGGCCGAAGCCCGGTGTGCCCTAAATCACATTTTATCAAGTTTTAAGTCCTGGTAGGGAATACCGGTAGTCCATGCAACGCCAAGTGCTGGCTCCCATTCTACCAAGTTTTAAATTCTGATAGGGACTACCGGTAGTCCAAGCCACTCAACCGGACCACATAACCGGCCGCTCATAATGTTACTTATCAAATCGTAACAATCTTCGATGCCGTCAATCTGCAAGTGTTTACGATTAAATCATTAATGCTCTACCCCCGTTTATTATTAGACTACGTCATCGATGTAGGGGCTGGAGAGGCTAGTTCCGGGTTCGCCTCGGGTTGCAGCGTCACCTAAATAAGTCTATATGCCCTTGAAATCGATAAAGAGGTGATGAATAGTCCACATGTCAATTGTGGACTTACATGGTCTAAAGTTACGGTTTAGAGGTTTATTTTCCTTAGACCAAATCTTGAATGCTTGATAGGTCGCTCGTCTCTCAGATTTATCATCCTTATGTTACTATATTGCTTTCTTTATTCATCTCTATAAGTTCCTGTTCGGGTCTTGTTGACTTAACAAGTAACAGCTCTGAATATTATCACTGCGGAAATATCATTATATTTCCTCGATCGATAGCTGCTTCTCATGCTCTTCCTTTCCTCTTTGGACAAGCTGATGTTCCTTTGTCACCTATAGTCTTAACTAAACTTTTACTTTCGAGCCGGTTGTCAGATTTTCTGGCAGCTTCTTGGCATCCTGGCATTCAATGCAGGCTCTAAGGTTTCATGGGCATGCGCGTGTACCTCTCGCTCGATAGAAGTATTGGGAAGATACCGTCCCGGTATTTTCTAGAGTTTGAATGATTACCAAAGTTCTCCAAGATCCTCATATGGTTTTCCTTACTGCTCTACCTTATGTTGTGAGAGACTTTCGGTAGTCCTCCCAGTTATATATTATTGGGCTTATTGAATTCCTTTCTAGCTACAGGGTACCCTTTTCATAGTCGATTTCATAGAATTCATGTTGGAGGATACAATCGCGTTGCACCTAGCCCGTCTGTTGTGTTTAGGGCCAGTGTTGTATTGCAGAGTTTAGCTGGGAAATTTTGAGCTTCTTGGGATAGAGTGTAGCACTCTTTACTAAGTCAGCGGATCCGTTCTTATCCGAGGTTAAGGGTAACTTCTTGCGCTCCAATTAAGTTGAAGTAGCCCGTATTAGGAATCTGCTACGCTAACTGTTGATACCATCGTGGGTTCAGTGACTTGATTCATTTGCCGTATTTCGTCCTTATAAGGTTAAGCTTTTCAGGCAAAACATTATAATATTCCTATTTCATCCTGCTCAAATTTTAAGAAAGTCCTGTCCTAAATTTGAGCTGGAAATCAGGGATAGTACTTGAAGGAAAGCGATAAAAATCAATCAACCATATCTGTTCTGATGTTCAACATTTTACGGTATAAAAGAAGAAGACATACATGCATTCTCTCACAATCTCTACACAAAATCAAAATTAAAAAAAAAAAAAAAAGAAAATCCCTCTAAAGTTTAACTGACAAGTAAAGACTCCAACCAATTCACCAGTTGTACATCTTCTGATGGCGCTTCCTCGTCATCGCACATCATCATCATGATTGACATTCCTGTGTTGATTGATCGTTGCGCTGGCGGTTACCACCACCAACGGCACTTCCACTTCACCGCCATCACCATGGATTGGTTCACTACCAGTGCCAAAGCATGCATCCATCCAAGATACTGATGATCATGCCCCTCTGCAGTCATTATGATCGTCACTGATTAATACAGCAAAGCACAAAGCAAATAATGTTACCAATTTCTGTATGGCTGACCATAACCGACCATAACCTTCCCATTCGTCCCTGATTGTGGTAATGGGGTTTTGGCATTAATGCCAAAAACAGAAGATACAACAAACATTGGTAAAAAGAGAAATAATATGAAAAAAAAACACAAAAAAAGCAACACAACCCTCCTCGTAACCCCTCTACTACTCATTTACTCATTTACCAGAGGATCGTTTAAAAATGCGTGATGAAACCAAGTGATCGCGGCACAACGATCGCAAAGTATCTTGTTTGTTTACTCGCATGTTAACAACTTAAAAAAAAAAAAAAGACAATTCCAGTGATGATCTGTTGTCGTGTCCCCTCTGTATGCTGTGCCCTGTGTCCAGTGTTCTGAGTGTTTGTCCCTGGAAACGATTTTTCGGCTTCAACTTGAGTTGAAGTTTTCTCCGCATCTTTGGCCCGATTAGCCCCAAAGGCACAAATTAATTCATTCCACAGCGGCACAGTCCCGTAGCAGACAAGCGGCAACAATGTCATGCAATTGATTTCTTCCGCTGCTGGTCATTTCGCTCGTTGCCTACTGCCTGCCCGATGGTGGTAGGGCAACATACCTTTGTCCTCGTCATCAGTATGATCGTGATCTTCATTCGCATCCTCATCATCGTCATCATTATCATGATCCCAATCTCAATCGTAATCACCATCGCAGCATTTGTATCTATAGCAGTGGCTGGTCACACAGATTTGGGTTTGGTGCTTCCATGGAATTTCTGGCACACGCTTTATTGATGCTGATGCACGAACGGAATTTACTGGTGGTCGAGATCATACCTGCTTGTGGTGGTGCTGATCAAGCATGCGTGAGCAGAGCTCGTTTACCGGAAGAGGAATTCCTTTGGTGGATGCAGATCCTTTGTGTGCCATGCCATGTCTTGTGTGTGAGAGACCTCGCGAGAAGAGATAAATTAACGAAATTATTAGGTTTTACACGGCCCTCAATAGCAGTTAATTAAGTGCTTATTTATGCTCCTTACGCTCCTGCTCTGGTTGAATTTTATCGAGACTCTGATCAATTGGGAGAGTGTATGAGCATGTGGGTATGGTATCTGCGGCTATAAGGACTGCTGAAATAATTGAATAAGGGCCTAGCTTAGCTCTGTTCACAGTTTTGAATTTCCAAGTATCTTGTGGTCTTAGTTCTCAGATTTCAGGTACCAGATTGCATGGTGGTTTCCTTTGAGAGAGAGAGCGCGTGCAAATTGGAAATTGGGACAAATTGCACGGTGGAATTAACGGTGCGGCCGGCCTTGTAATTATGAGTAATTTTGCTATGAATTTGATGAGATATCGGGAGGGCTGGAGATTTTGACGGACCTGCAGGCTAGAAGGTGCCGCTTAATAAAGGCTACCACGCCGAGTGTTATTTAGTCTTTAGATAGATAGATCTTTTGGTTAGCGTCCTTATGGGACACAGGCACGTGATAATCCATGAGATGATTCGAGGCCGGCATTTGAAATTTTCTAACAAAACTTTGACTTGGGATCGGATTTTATCAAGACAGAGAGGGGTAGGGAATTTTGTTTTCAACACATTTGGTCAAACTCATTTCAGAGATTTTTTTTCCTATGAGTATATACAGCTCTGTTTGGTGTTTTCTTCAGGAACGACTAATGGCTATCCACAAAGTCTTCATACGAAAACTGAGAAACGATTTGGTAGCGAACGTCCCCGATACAGGCACTGGAAGGAACTCAAGGTTCCACTTTTAAACCTAACTAATAACAACGATTTTATTTGGTGGATGTAGCAATCGCACACGATCTTGTATTAATCGACGAGCAAAGCATTGTGTTCGGTTCAAAATATCCACTATGTTCGCCGATTACGAGGATCAATCTTTGCAAATACTAGACTGGGAAACAGTGGCTTGTCACTGGGTATGAAAACTCGGACTAGCATACGAGTAATACTATCGAAAAAAATGTTTCCAACAAAAGTCTGCAAGTCTCAGGCAAAACTCCAGATGGAATTATGGAATCAGAAATAAAGGAATCCACTTAGAGAAATTAAGAATCTGTATCTGAACTTTTTTGCTTTGACATTCAATTTCCATTTCTAGGACACTAAGGACTGGTCCTCTAGAAATCACATATTCCTGTGAGAGTAAAGGTATTACCTGGGTATTATATGGGCATTACACTAAAACAAACATCCCTCTATTGACGGTATTGAGGTAATATCTGAACGATGGCACACTTCTAGCTAAAATATCCATAAGCCACATGGGCAACAGTATTGAATTCCCTTGATGTTGACTCATAGGTACCAAGGATGCCACTAGACTTTTCACCAAAATCCATCGAAAGAAGAAGACCTTAGCAAGGCCACATCACCAAAGTTATTTCGTTATATTCTAAAATCTGAGGGACCTGACGCTTTTAGAGAGCAGATCCGTCTACGAAAGAACCTCTTCTTTATTCTTAAGATCGTAGCTGACTTTGAATTCAAGTCCAATACATAGAGTTGAGTGTTCAAAAAGTCACCCACAAACTTGTGAGAGCTCAATTCGTCGTGGTGGAGAGTGATCCGTGCTTAGCGGCTGCCTTTCTCATTTCTCCAAGGACTTCTGGCAAAGAAATGGTGATGTACTCGTATCATTACGAATTGACACTTCTATGTGGATCTTATCTTGAACGACCTATACAGGTCGTTTAATTTCGGGCTCATATGCTGAAATAGATCCATGTTTCGTCGCCTCTTAACATTTATTTGGACTGATCAACACAGACACTTTTTTTGAGCGATTGTCAAATAATGCGGCATTCAAGGTGGAAAATCTTTTTGACGTCGAATGCTTATGCAATACTAAATGTGTGCGAGTGGAACTAATGCCCATGCATGCCTCAATTTCATTTTATGTCACACAACGATCTTCCCGCCCGACATCGATGTTTTCTGACACAAAAATCTATTTTGGACCATCTTCACGAAATTCAATTTGAAGGTAACGACGATCAAGATTGGATTCGAGGCGTGTTGATCGGCACACTGATGTTCAGTGAATCCACCTCGATTCACGATTTAATTCTATTTCTTGGCTGAGATGAATTTTTTAAGTCTCTGCAAAGAACGCAATAGCACTCGTAAAACGTCAAACTTACTACGCCAATGTCAAATTTGCCGTATCTACACTGGTGTTGCCACATCTTAAAACTTAAATTGCAATACGGTGTTGCATTTCATGTATCTAGTTGCGAAAATTTTCTTTCAGACAGTGTTGAGGAGTGCGAATTACTATTGGCTGTGTCGTCTACAAGGAACAACTTTTTCTTGAACTTCAGTGATCTTCAAACTTCAAGCAGCAAGCAGCAAGCAGCAAACAGCAAGCAGCAAGCAGCAAGCAGCAAGCAGCAGGCAGCCAGCAGCATGTAGCAGGCAGCATGTAGCAGGCAGTGATAGCAGGCAGCAGGCAAATAAACGCTTCAGCGGTAAAAGGCCTATAGTACCAGCATCCACTACATCAGCGCTGAGTACCTGTAGTTTAATACGAATGTGGGACGGACACTAACAGAAATATTGTAGTACTTCGTCATCACTGTCAAGACAAGCAGGTAGCAAGCAGCAGGTGTCAAACATAAAAACAGTAAGCGCCACAGAATATTGAAGAATATTGGGGTTCAATGTATCAAATACGCTTAGATGAGCAGAAGTATAGTTCCACTCACGAAACCAGTGAGCTACACAGGCAGGAAGCTGACCCCTTATGCCTGAAACAGATGTGCGCATGAAACACACGACTCTAATTTTGCTGTACGGCTGCAGTAAAACTTGTGTTTTAGGCTTTAGAGACAACCAACCAGTCGATGATCCAACCATTAGTTAGTGAATTGAGCCATCCGTTTCTGTTCAAAGAAGCTTTGACATCTCAATTGAATCTACATTGAAAGGGGTGAGAGGGCTAAGCGAGGCATTCACAATAAAGAAGGAGAAAAATTAAACGTTGTCGTACTTCAAAAAGATACCAAAACCGTAACAAAGGTCGGTTTTGGAGTCATCTGTGAAGACCCAATTTCATCAAATCAAATTCTGGTGACATAACATGTCCATAAGACTAGGGTCAAAGACAACAAAGGACAGTCTGCGCGTTGTAGCAAAGACTATTTCTTTCTATACGAAAAGTGGCTTTGAAATTGCTGTCCACGATATGAATAGCAAGAGGAGGGAGACTCCTTGGAGCATCTAGAATCGAAACAGGCGTACCTTGAGAGTATGGTAAAAGCAGCAGAAACGTACTTTTGATGAAAGCTTGTTTTATCAGACAGACGAAATATGCAAAGTAGTGTGTTGCAGTACTCATATATGTTACCCTTCCGGATGATACTAGGAAATCTGGAGTTGTAAACGGCTCAAAAATTTGGTCAGCTAATTGATCATGGTAAGATGGTAGGGAATCAAATGTGTGAAAAGAGCTTCCTTCAGACACGATAAACCGTTAAAACCATCAATTGGTGAAGCTACCAATTGACCCTTATAGGGTCAAAACCTGAACATTTGTAGCCTTCCATCCATTACTGTCCCGGGCGTGCTGCCCTGATCGTCTGATCTTTAAATCGGAGGTCCGGTCTTCCTTTTTTCTCGAACCTTTTGGCTTGAATTCGAAGACACTCTACGCGGGAACATTATCGTAGATCCATTCGATATGGCTGAGCCAATGAAGTCGACAGATTTTTGGCTTCCGTAGTACAGCTTTGTACAGCTCATAGAGTTCGCGATTGGGCCTTCTTTCCCATACGCCGACGAAGGATTTTTCTTTCAAAGGAGTCTGAAACTTGTTCCATTGTCTTATTTATCGTCCAACTTTCGGGTCCGTAAAGCAGGACTGGCAAGATTTACGCTTTGTAGAGCATGATGTTGACACTGTTTCGACAGACCGAAGTGACGTTGGTTGCCTTGTTTGTTTCTAGAGTGAACATTTCCCCCGAATTAGCTGTCGATAGTGTTATTTTGTCCTAGGTGATTTGCGACAGGTATGGCATGCTAGGAAGGAATAGTACCGTCCGTGTTGACTTTTGCCCGTCATACTATCTGCTGGAGTACTAAATCGAATAAGTAACATGACAGCTCATCTCCTTTCTGAAACTGGTGCAGGTTTGGAATAATTTTGATGTTTTTCTTCTACACTGCACAGCGCATTGCGAGTTTTCCAGCAAGTGCCGGAGTATCTTTTCAGGAGCGCCACAAGAAGGATGCTTGTCAACTTGGATTGGACAGTGAAAATGATGGCTCTGACCTATGTTCGCTCCCACATCTCAATGTCAATGTCACTCACAATTACATGGTACGACACAGTCTTGGAGGTTGACAGCGCAATAATCCCAAGGCGGTCAATGCGATTTGGGAGACGGAAGTAAGGATGGAGAAACATCGTGGCCTTGTGAAAAATACGAACGTAGATTAAAAAGTCTTTAGAATATCGCAGTCTATGCTCACTTCTTTTGTTTATCTTGAAGTATGTTCTTTTAAGGTAAAGCGGATCTGACATTTGGTTAAATAGTTTCTTAGAAAGAGTCCACTGCCTCAAGCCAGTGCTCAAAATTCATTGCTTTTTAACATATTTCAAGATTTCGTTGCGAAAGAGTACATTGAGTCGGTGATGTATGGTACCGCTTATTTAAGAATAAACCATGCCTTTAAGAAATTATTGACGAGCAACATTGGCCACTTGATTTTGCACTAACCGTGATGTCTTTTCAATTGCTCTCTATGCTTATTAATGTAGCTTCAGAGGAGTCTATGGTCAATCAACTAAAAAGCCATGCTTACTTGACAAGATAAGGTCAATCGAAAATTCAAAGTTCATTGCATTGAACTGCTGTCTATAGCAGGTTCTTATTTCAGGCCAACAAAAAAACGGCTCTTCAATGACTTGTATACGAGTAGTTATCGTCACTCGTTTCAAGGTAAGCCATATTCAAGAAAAGGTTCATTCCGTTATAGTGGTCTTCGCCATGGAAATGGTTGTTCACTGTACAAGGTCTCTAGCAAAAAGACTAAACCACCTCCTTCTCATCATAACATGGAACATCATAGTGAGACTTCACTACGATCATCTTGTATTGTATCGAAGTCTTTGTTTTAGACTGAGAGGAATCTAAATGTGTTTATGTCAGAAGTGAGAAACTGTCAGTTTTTGTGAGTAGGCATGTCGTTGTTTAGCGCGGACGCATAGTAAATAGAAGAAGTAGTAGTGACCGATTTCTTGGCAAACCATTTCTTAGTTGTTCTCCTGATTTTACTGAATTGCTATTGAAAATACTCATGATGAAGATGAAAAAAAAAAAATCCTTTCTTTCAAACCATTTAGCAATCCAACTATCTATCTATCGTACATCTTATGCAAATTGAATGGACCATTCAATTCCATCGAATTGAGATCAAGTCCAACAGAAAAGTAGCTGGACCCGAGAAAATATCGTTTCCACATAAAGTGCTTTCCAAACGTTGGCTTAAGTAAATTTTCCCAAAACATCACACCCCTAACCACTGTTTCGAAGTGTCTCTTTGTTCTGAGGGTATTCTTTAGTGAATTTCAACATTTCCTTGGAATTTGTCCAAATTTGCAATTAAATCTTCTACTCGGGTTAGCTCGCCTTTCCTGTTCCATTCTCTAAACCATTTCTGTTGACAAAGTACTTTCGCTTTCCTGCTGCTGGTGTTGATACGGGCCACTGCTACTATTCATTATTCATCGCCACAGCCAATGCCACCACTAATGGTTGAGTACTTCTACTCCTACTGCGATTGCTACTATCTGTAGAGTCAAGTCCACTCACCTTAAGTTGAATTCTCCAGGAAATTTGTAATAAAATCCGCGAATACCAGGTAGACATACGAGCGCGTAATACCCCCTTAAACCAACAACTCCAACACACGGCAAAATTTCAACAAAAGCCAAGGGAAAATCGCTGACCAGGAATTCCGGGAAATCCCTGTTTTCCTCTTCTGCTTCTTCCACTTGTTCGCTTTTTCTGTTGCCTCCCATCCGTTACGATTAAAGGTGTGAACAAAAATTTCGACAAACCCGGAGTAATTGTTGTCGTCTGTCGTCCAGTACTTCACCTTGGTTAGATGAACTCAAGTCGTGTGAATCAAAAACTGAAAAAAAAAGACCGATAACTACCCGATGCATTTGATGTTGCGAACGATGTGCAACATGTTGCAATCGCTGTATTCGTATTGTTGCATGCAAGAGCAGTGACCACCCCCTGGAGATGGGGTGCTAAAGCTCAAAATTGACATACGAAGTGCGACCCCAAATAAGCTAAAGAAAAGAAATATCTATTCTGAGAGTGCAGCAGATAGAAACACAGCAAAAAAAATTGGAAAAAAAAGAAAAGAAAAAAGAAAAATCTAACATCGCAGACTGTCGCCGTCGTCGTACGATGTTCTAAGGTTTTTGACGGCGGCGGTGATGTTGTATGTTGGATTTCCTAACTGCCTGTATTAGCCCTGCGCCCAGTTCAGCTCCCCTCGAGAAATATCTGTGGGGTGAGATGGGTGGCATTATTGGTATGGTGAAGTAGTGAAGTGGTGAAGTGAAGTAGAATGGAGAAGACCATTGACGATGTCGTCGTTGTAGTCGTCATAGTCGTCGTAGACGACTTGGGAATTGTTTTTTCTTTCACCTTTTTTGCGTTCGTTTGTTCGCCGCTGTATATTGTATGCTGTGTGTGATGGCGTAGGACTTGGGGCTTCTGCTGACTTTTGTTGCCTGCTGCTGCTGCTGTTGTTGCTGCTGTTGCCTGCCTCCTAGTTGATGCTCGCTTCCTGTGGCCGTGTGTGAGTTTACTACGACATGACGAAAACGACTAAGAAGACGAATTCAACGACTACGTATACTCGTACTACTCGTAGTACGACGCTTCTTAGCAAATCATTTTTCAATCTTGTTGTTGGGCGGTTGTGTGCTCTGTGGCTCTGTGACTGTGCTTTGTGCTTTGTGTGCTATGCTGTGTGTCAGTTTGGTGTGTGCACCCGATTTGTTGTTTTTGTTGTAATTGTTAGTGGATGATCGGGTGGCTCTCTATACTACACGCGTTGAGTAAAAGTCAAGAAGCCTCGAGCAGATGCAACGTGGTCGCCGCAGCAACTGGTCGGCTTTTTCGGGAGTTTCCTTGCTCGGAGCAATATTGTTTGCTTCCCTTTAACGTATCGAGTACGTGAAATTACGTTCGCTGAGTTGTTCATTCGTTCTTAGTTCGTTTGTTCCATTCTTATTCTTCATTCGTCTTTATCCTGTTTTGTAGCGAGTATCTTGTACTTGTACTTAATAGTCTACTTGTATCCTGTCGTACCCACGACTATCGTATCGAGTGCGTTTTCTATCGTGTTTCATAGACCGTAGACCGTATTCCTTATTTCTTATTCGAAGTGCGTATACTGTGTTTGTGTGTCGGGGTTTTTGTATTATTGTGTGTATCGTGCGCCGTGTGCCGTGTGCCGTGTGCCGTGAGAAGTGAGGTGAATACTATAATACCGAGGAGAGGATAATATTGTAGTTTGACTCGAAACGAGGGCTGCTTGCTTTACGTTGGTTGGGTTGATTTGGGGGTGGACACATTGTTTGTATGTTGCATTTTTATTGATTGAATTGATTATTGTTTATACGGCTCTAAGAGGTGCTATTTCCCTGCGTTGTATTGTTCGATGTGGCAGCAATAATTCTTAAGACAGGTGCCAATTCTCTTGTCAACTGTTCTCTTCTACCCTCGTTTCTATTCGACAGTAAGTGCATTTGAGCGAAATACTTAAATGGGATTTTTGCTTTTGAATCGGCAGATAGTTGCATTGGCGATGAAGGAATTAGGTGTTTAGGGAAATAGAGCTGAGCTTATTTAAGAGGTACTATGTGGTTAGGCATGGATGTCGATAGGGCGATCGAATTATAAATAATTTGTCGAGGTGTGAAAAGTGCCAAAGCTATCGGATTAAATTATTTTTGTTTCCTTTTAGTTTTGCTTATTTCTCTTAGTCTATTTGTAGTTTTTACTACCAAAGGTATACGCACAATAAGCACATACGCATTGAAGCCTTCTTTGGCATTAAAAAGAAGAAGAAACTATTGAAAGGGAATCGATAGTGGATTAAGTTTAATATTATAGGGCTTGAGAGGCTACAAACAGTATTTGACGGTCAGAATCGAGGGAATTTAATATTGAAAAGGTTGACTAGACTTTTTATTTATCATTTATCGGCAAATTGTTTGTACATCATCACTTCATCTGTCTTAGATGTTGGCAGATCTTACCCTTTGTTGTAGTATTCACTTAATTTGTTTAAAACCCTGTAGCTATTTAAGTGTTCCATCATTCCCGCATCTACAGTCGAAAAGATTCAGGTGTAGAACTATTCCATGATTTTGACTTTTTTGTGATGAATGAAGGAATTTTCACACAATTGCGGCCTCTATAAGGATCCTTTCTATTTTTCAAAATTTTTGGTGGAGAATATTTTGTAGAATAACTTCCATTCTAGGAAGGTTTGTCAGTGGTTCTGTTAATTTTTTTGTCTTTTGGTACATAGATAATTTGTTAGTGGCAATATACATCCGTCTAGAGATGGTTAGAGTGGTATCTGAAGCATACATTTATATATTTAACTTCGATTACCGAATTTGTTGATTTCAGTGTTTTTGCAAATCGTCATTGTGCCTTTATTCACTACACGTAGATGTGCTAATATTTGCATTTCATCCTCTGCAACTAGACTCTAATGTAAACCTCCATTGATTCGTTTTAAGTGGTTCTGAACCAATAAAGGTCAAAGATAGTTAGGTAGAGGTGCCGATTCGACATGAATTTAGGTACTCGTATGAATAGAATGTATACCTGTTTGATGATGTGGGTTAATGAGGATGTGAGACAGTCGTAAGGTCATCGAAGAATGGTTGGTTTAGTGCACGAAGTTTGGATGTTGCTAGGGCTCGACATTTGCTAAAGAAAAGAGAGTTACCGTCTTATATTCGTGTCCGCAACTGCGGCAGTGCGGGTTGTATGGGATACTTAGTTTGGCTGTTTGGTCTCAGGTCTCAAATTGGCCAATGGCCCTTGAGTATAGCTGTGATTCTGGCTGCGGGTTTTGTTTAGGAGGTCTTTCGTTTATATTTATATTATAATCCCCTCCATTGGAGGCCAGCCTTACGCAGAAAGGGTGAGTGGATTTGTCCTTATGGATCCTTGTGAGTGAGCTGTGCGGAGTTGTACCCTACTTGACCAGTTCATCTGGACGCCAATTTTATTTTGTGGTACTGTGCTCTGGAACCCAGAGTAGTGTAACCCTGGAGCGTTCGCCCAAGTGGGAAAGCTTGTTCGAGCAATCCTGCACCAGTTCGGAGGATATGGGAGCCAAGTCAATAGCAATCTTTTGTTTGTGGGTTGTGTACGAGAAAAGTCTACTGAGACGTCACTGAAAGGGAATAGATGTCTTTAGGGTTTTACGTGAACTCCTGTGTCTAAAGATTTAATTTAAGGGATCTCCATACGTCAATGAGAGCAAGGATATGCCTTGTCATCGCTTGGTATGAGTCGAGGCCAATCTATAACTTTTTGCGGTTCTTAGAGTTGCCTGTACTTATACCAAATCTACATCGGGTCGAAACCATTGAAAAAGAAAAGGTGTATCATGCTTTTCCGTTTCAGAGTCAATTGGGCTACAGTAATGATCTAGTAAGGCCTAGTAATGTCAACGTGCGTAGAAAGTAGAAGATAAATCCTGGGATCTGCGACTCCTGCAGAAGTCGTTGTAGATTAACTTGATTTTAAGGTACGTCTATCGGTGCAGTGTCAGGCTAAAGCATTCGAAAGTTTCGATAGGGATCGTCCAGCCATTGTACCAGGTTCTACAATATTTCACTGTCTTTGATTTGATGGATTTATTAGCTGCTTTAATGCCAGTGTACGTATATGACGATGTCATTTTGCTGTATATTGAGGATGTACCCCTGGTCAAATAGTGGTGACTTTAGCGGGTGATAGTGATCTATTGTGTAAAATTTCATCTTAAGGCCCTCTATCATAAACTCTCCGGTACTACACTTTTAAAACCTGTATTAAAACCAATGTTTGGAAGTTGAAGGTGAATCGACTCGGGAAAATGCCACGGGCATTGTGGCGGAGCAAGATTGAGGTCCTAAGCTGGCGCTATCAGTCAATTTTTGCTCGCAGCTATAGTAGTTCTAGGTGTATTTTCAAGCCCTACTTTCTAATATATACTCCCATTTCCTTTGTCATCGGAACAGCTTTCATTGCATCAAACTTTTAACCCATTGCAACTCCATAACGATTTATTCTTTGATGCCTTTTATTCTCTTCAAAGAACAGCTCATTTTGCATGCACTTGCTTAAGTTCTTATTATGGCTTACGTTATTTGTTTTCCTCTAGGGGTTTTCTGAAAAAGGTTTTCAAGATTACAAAAGTATGTAGGCTACCTGTGCACACAGTATCTATAAAGACATTCCGTCTTTAGTGTATTTGTGGTTGCCCAGAGTTTATATAGTCCATTCGAGTTGATTTATTGGCTATAAAGTCTCCTTGTCTTCGTAGTGTTACGAATTGTTTATTTTGTTTTTCTGTCGCATTTTACTTGTTTAACAAGACTGTGAACTGTTTAACCAAATCATGAATGAGACGAGTTCTAATTTTTCCTGAGCGACACTTCTCATTCCCAAAGTCGTACAGTTTTCACCTATTAGTGTTCCCTACATGATCGGGTGAACCTGAGTCTCAACCACAAGACCTCTGCATTAAGTGTGCTGTTTGGGCAACTGTCTTCTGTTGTGCGCTCTAAGGTAGTTGAGGTCCTTTTTAACTTGTGCGTGAAACTTTAGGCAAAGTTTTCTTCCACTGTGTTATCTTCCTTGTTAGAATGAAAAATTCTATAAGCCAGAGCATTGGTATCCATTTGGTCTACATCTTAGGCAACTCAAGAATCACTGGAATGGTAAAGTCTTCTTAGTGTTTCTTGACAAGGCGTAACTTCTAGGCTAGGCTAACAGTGAATAGCAAGTGAAACTTTTTGTTTTGATTCCTGATGAGGTGTTTGAAGCCAAAACTTATTGTAATTTGGGTTCTTTTTATGTGGATTGTGGGGTGGATGTCGGCTTTGACCAAAAAGCGTCTCCAGCCAACTCGATTTTTAGCCAGCTGCCTTCAGTTTTACACGCTAAGTTGGTTGAGATTCCCCTCGACTTGAGTGCGCCACCTGAGTCGCGGTCTTGCTCTACTGCGCGGCAGCACGGGAGCTGATTCGAAGATTTTTCGGACCGTAGCATTGGTTTTCATTTGTTATACATGACTCAGCCATCTCAGTCGTTGGACCTTCACTCTTCTGGCTAAGTTGATGTTGCTATATAGCCGGTAGAGTTTGTCCTTTTATTTGCTGTTCCACTCACCGTCTATGCAGACAAGTCTGAAAATCACCCGAAGAATTTTTTTCACAAAGCAGATATTTTAGATAAACTGCATGCCTTATTATTCTTAGTTTGATAGTATATCTGTCCTAGACGTCGGTGTTGGGTGTTCTTTCTTGTTAAGAGTATATACTTGTTCTTGTCCTTATTGATCGTTGAACTCATCTTCGTCGCTTCCGTCTCAATACTCGTGAAAACGCCACTGACATCACGCTGCTTTATTCCTTATATGTCAATCTTATCCTTATCCTTATATGTCAAACTTTTAAAAGATTGTGCCTCTTGTGTTAGCGCGTGAGTTTTGTACTATTCTTTCAGGATCGACGTTAAGGAAATCGCATGACAGTGTGTCGTATTGTCTAAATCCTTCTTTGACATCTAAGGTCTCGGTGAATTCTTTACTGAATTCCCCATCGTCATTCTGCACAAACGGACGAGTTTGGCAGGTATACCAAAGCTAGACATTGCTCGGTATAGTTCGTCTCTATAGATGTTGTCATACGCGGCCTTACAATTTTTCTAAGATCTGCCGTATAGTGAATATTTGGTTGATAGTGGCCTTTTAGGCCTAGAGCCACACATCAGTTGACGACAAACGGCTTCAGGCGTTACACAATACGGCAAACAGCATCCTGTCGGCGATGTTAGTGAGTGAAACCTAGCCTTTCAGAGGCGGCATCTTTGATGGCTTTTTGACAATGCTGCAGGGATAGGACCTTTTATGAGGTTAAGGGAGATTCGATCGGTCAAGTATATGACCACAGTATAAGCTTCCTTTGCGATATTCGCGATATTCGCAACCGTACCTTGGCTACAACAAAGTAATTGTCCGAGGTAATGTTGGCCCATCGGAACCTTCGAATATCCATACTTCGAATTATGGTCAATCTTGTTGACGGTTAATTGATCAGGAGCTTTCAAAATCCCATTGCGAATATCGAGATGTGGGAACCGCATGCTACCTATGACAATGTTTCGCCAAACCCCAAAAACCATTAGCCTAAATCCGTTATTAGTCGATATATCTTGCAGGATATATCTTCTGACAGTACTGCCATAGATGCTTTATCTTCCTAGCGTTGCCTTAAAATTAATCAATTGACAAGTTTAATGTCATATTTAGAGCACTGCTCGTAGGTCCTGTCCCAGAGCCATCAACACCAAATCCGCATCCAAATAGGTGCCACGATAACAATCGTTGCCGTAGATGCCGCAGTTTTTTATCCTCTTTTTATCCGTACCATCTGCTTTGCAACAGTCTAGGGCCTGCGGCTGTTGTTTGCCTGTAGGTATCCTATTAAGGGACCTAAAATTCCACTTGCAGATTCAAGGTGCGTTGTCCTTGTTTCATTTGCAGGGGTTGTCAACAGTAGATCTGTAAATGTCAGAGGCTTGTTGTTGCTTCGTGACTTGTTTTTTTTTGTTTATATGGCCCTGACGGCACAGCCACCAACCTGGAAGACCAGTTTCATTGTAGATATCCCTAGGACGTGTCAGTTAGAACGAATGAGAGCGCTGCCGTTGGTCTTTTAAGTGCTCATCCGCCACCATCTCTTTTCCAAGACCCTGACTTAATCTCGTAAATCCTTACGGGCCTGAGCTCCAAATATATCGGAGTAGCCCGGATAAGGTCTTATATGCTTATTCTGGGATTTTACTTAACCCGTGATTCCATCTGGAGAATTCATCCGCTCTTTCGTTTATAGCACTGGTTTTTATGTTTGCTGGTCAACACTCGCGTGCATAAGTTTGGCAAGTTACCGGATGGGCATCGGTAAAACAGGCACAATTAATGTGTACAAACAATTAAAGCACTGAATATCGCCAGGTAGAGAACTCTCAATGTCTACTCTATTTCTACAACACACAGCCATCTCCCGAATAATTAGGTCATGTCTTCATTCCACAAAGAAAGATTTGTATAATCTCTTGTCATCTCACCCAACTCTTTTTGGGGTTTGCCTTTTGGATGAATTCAGATTTTTTCTATACCAAACTTCTTATTTTCGCCTCTAGGGCTTGCAATTATCGACCCCAGTAACTATTCACTACTCCCAAATTTAGTGCATGAGGTTCCCTTACAGTTGTCTATACAGCGATGGTAGCTAACTAGCGTGATATACCTAAATACGTTGGCTTCGAAGAGAAGTTGTTTACTTGTCTTGAAGCTACGCTTTTATTTTTCCTTTTTTTCCCTCTTCGTTTTACGGCATTTTGGATTGTTGCTCGCAAGAGATCTGGCAGGAGGTCAGACGGCTTGGAAATTGAAGATGAAAAATCTTCATTGTCGCCCGAGCTGTGTGAGCAGTTGCTCCGTCCTGCTGGAACCAACAAGCCCCGAGACCCAATTCAGAAACTTGCGGAAAAAAAAAACTCTTTGAATATTTGGTGCCGTCGGGCCAATCTCTTTTTCACTGCAAAAGTCGCATCAAACAGTCACTGTGAAGGGATCCAAAGACTCTTCTTGCATTTCATGTGGATTCTCCGTACCCCAGAAACTCAAATTTTGTTTATTCTCTTCGTCGCCCATTATAATTTTGGATACGAAATCATCCTCTTCTTCAATCTCATTTAACGGTCAGCAGGCAGCAATTGATGAACGGCTTACACTTTACAAGGGAACATCTTCAGGTCTTTCATCAAAATTCGACGCAATGAAGTTCTGCTGATGCCATTTTGTGCATCGTTATCTCATCGGTGTTTATGGACTCACGTTGGACATCCTCGGCCTCGACAGTGATATTTTTGGTCGAACGAGCAACATGGGTCCAGCCATTTATTGCGACATCTCTAGTGGACCCAGTTTGCACAAGATGCTCAGCCAAACGCTAAATTGTTCACGGACATAGTGGAGGACGACGAGGATAACGACGACGAAACTGCGTTAAAGCAACAGACCGGGAATTGATTAATTAAGCAATAACAATAATTCCGCGTCCTCTAGGTGTGTATCGCTCCATTTCTAGCTGTCAACCAATTTTCTATCTGTCTATAACAGAAATGTCAAAGCGCAATGACACTTGACGCCACTTCTAAAAATTATGGCACTTTCACTTTGTGACATTACTTCTGCCCGACCTTGTATTATGTATATCATTGCCGAATGCCTGAAGCCTGATGCGAGGCTAGGGCAGACACTCATAGAGATAGTGTTCCTTGGTGTCGTTACCACCCTCACAGCAAGCTTCACTGAATGTTATGTTAATTAGGCTTAGCACGCTTAGGTGCTAAGTAAAGACAGAATGTCCCATTGTGACACCAGTTAGCAGCCTATGGCCTTTCCTACAAGAAAACGGGTCTAATGTCGCTAAATTCTAAAGGATGTCAGAAAGTATGCCATGCTTACATGGGAAGCAACTATTAAGCAAGTACTAATCAGGGATGCAGGTTCGGTTCTAAGCCTTTTCCAACAAGTTCAACGAGTATCTCATTTCCTGTGGTTAATTGATACTAGGGACTCATACAAGACTAAGTGAATTAGGGATTTCGGCTGCCCTTAGAGAAGCCTTGCGCTCTCGAATTAGCTTATAGTACGAAGTCATTATATACAAAAAAGGCTTCTGCCAATGTGTGTACTTTTTTGCAAGTACAAACACAATGCCTTGTACTAGTACTTTGAATTTGACTTCTTATTCTGCAGGTATTCCAGTTGTTGTGACGTCGCCAAATATAATGCAAACATATTTCATATTATGTCCTGAAGGTTGTCCAACGCTATTTTCAAATCGATGAAGATTTTGTGCCCGAATTTTCGCAATATGGCAATTTTTCCCAATGCAACTTTTGAACTGCATCGAATGTCGATTTGTCGCCTATAACATTACCGATCGGAAGTTGGTACACTTTGTTGTAATGCCGTTGCCTGTATATACCGAAAAACGAAGTGAGCTTATTGCTTTTATTCAGTGGAAAAGGAAAGACATACTTCGATCAGAAGTACAAGTAGTTACATTTTGTCGTGAGCTTATTACCTTTATACAGTGGAAAAGGAAAGTCCTAGCTCGTTTGGAAGTTGTTGCATTTTGTCGTAACACCGTTGTCTTTATACACTGGAAAACGAAAGCTTTCGCAAGTTGTTATATTTTATCGTGAGCTTATCGCCTTTATACAGTGCAAAAAGAAAGTTCTATCTCGTTTGAAAATAGTTACAATTTGCAGTTATGCCATTGCCTTTATAAAGTAAAATAAGTTAGGCATCCGATCGGCGGATATCGTAGCAATAAGTATATCTGGCGTTGGTGTAGCAAAATCATGCCTTGCAGTAATTTTCAGTCTTAAGTTTGCTTTACACGAAGCGTTTGCTAACTAGCCCCCTGAAAATTATCCAGGTTCATGTTTCATTATTGGTTTAATGTCAGACAGCACATAAGTTTGTATTTGCCTACCACGTATGGGTAGATTTTTATGATAACGACTTACCTTCGAAGCCATTCTATGGCTTATATGTTGCGTATCAGCTATCAATTTAAGATTCACCTCCCGGTGTCAGTTCTCTTGGCCAGTAAAATTCTATCAGTTCAGAGGGTGGAAAATGTCTTCTTAAGGTGTAGTTGTGTGCATTAGAAAAAGAGACCGCACTTGCTCAGTCTCTACTCTCCACATTCCCAAATTTCTTCATTGAGTTGCTTGTCAGCTTTCCATTATAAGTTGATTGAACTCTATCAAAAACTATTGACCCTCATTTCTACATGACACATCCTTTACCATTCAGTTTTCTCTGCCAGTCGACAGCCAATCAATCATTTTCTAATTCAATGGTGGTCCAAACATCTCTATTTAACTGTTTCACAAATCAGTCACTTCGCCTATTTGATCCCCTTGATGCTCCGAATCTAATGTATTAATTTTCGAGTAACACTTTTTCCTGGAACTCCAATTTACAAATCCAAAATCCACACTATACATAAACCTTTAACTCTCGTTCATTGGTTAAGTTGCCGTTGCATCTGAGCGGTCATTTCTTTCAAAATCACTTTCACCAATTAAAATTTCGGCATTTCTCGGAACCAATCCGTAGTTTGATCCAACCAACAGTACTCCAACTAATTAACAACAATTAAGAGTAGCCGGCTTGGATCCCTAAATCAATTAAAAAAAAGTTCGACTTTACATAAAATTTTAGCGAATCGGGAGTCGCGTTCAATTAATTTTTTTTTTTTTTTTTTTTTAGGGAGGTCGACAGGAAGACGCTCCTCTAAAACGGTTGAAATTTTTGAAAAATGTTTAATATCCAGAGTGCACATATGTCCATCTTTATTTGGTTATTAAGCCTGGTAATTTGTAGTATAACAAACGTTGTCAGCGAAACAAATAACCGATGTGCAGCAAGGAAGTACACAGACATTTTGAATTCGATTGATGATGTCGAGGACTTGGAAATCGATGTACCAGTTAATATTGCTTTCGAAGCGAAGCAAAAGAAAAGGTAAGTCCACTGAATTATATTTCATACTTAGAATCAACTTTTGAATTAAATTTTTATATTAAACTGTCTGTCCTCTGTATACAAATGTATCTTCGATGATACATTTTTGTCTCGTCCTATTTCTAACTCCTAACTCCTAAGAAAGTTTTTTAAAAATTAAGAAGGCAACAGATACTGAGTATCAAAGTTGGATAACATCCGGATAGTGGAAGGATAAGACAATTTGCACTGGCTGCCTGAGATAATGACTTTTCAAGGGTTGACATCATGATTCCAAAAATTATGCTTCTTCCACATAAATCAATTTATTGACAGGGGCTAGACAGGTAGTTATAAATTCATAGACTGACAACGTCCGGATAATGATTGCATTAAAGCGGGTAGCTGTCAATTTTATTCTTTGATTTTGCTAATTTTGACATTTCATTTTGAGTTGAATTAGAACTGTCACCAAATTCAAGTCGGTTGTTACCGTCAAAACAGAAATGACAGCGTGCTAAAAATTTGACAGGAGGTAATCCATTTCATTGTGGACAAACGCATTTAAACTCGCAGGAAATGATGAAAAGCCATACAAAATACAAAAAGTGGTACGATCTCGAAAAGAAAGGATCTGAAACACCTTGCAACGAGTAACATATTTCCAAACATGGCCTTCTTTCATAAGAACTTGTACGGGATGCAGAAAGTCGTAAACAAAAAAAAAAAATCATCGGGTTTGGTTAACAGAGGGAGATCGGAAAACCACGGTGCGTTTTGGTGTGGAATGTAGTGCCTGTCGAAAGTGCACTCCAATAGTGCTCGTGGGTGTTGAAAGAAGCCACCTAAGCAAAGTGGCCTTATTCATGAGAAACAGTGGCTCACCAGATGCAAATCCAATGGATATCTGTATTTAGAGTCCAGAGTCAGCTTTGAAAAATATGAAAGTAGGGGTGCGCTAAAAGCAGTTTTGCAGTGAGGCTGCCTCAAAGATGTATAAGCCAACTTGGCGTGCAATTCATTCAAAAGCTGGCCATATCCAAAAATGATAAATTGGGATTCATGAAATTAAAATAAAAATATTTAATTGCGTACCTTACGATATTTTGAATTGTTTCAATAGTTCAATCGTCGCGGGGTGTAGTACAGGGTATCCCAATAAAAGACTTCATTTGGAATAAGCCATTATTTGATACACTCTTCAACAACGCTAAAATTCCCTACAAAAATGTTGTGATGGAATGATGAACATTTGAATCACCTTTTTGCACAGTCCGAGAAAATTTAGCTATTGAGACAAGTTAGTGATGTGGAGAAGAAAACCGTGCGTCGTGGAAGAACAACTGGAAATATTGCTTCTGTAGCTCGATGTGCGACCGAAAACCCAGAATTTTAGATTTCTAAGAATGTTGGGAGAGAGTCTATCTTTCCAAAAACCATCATTGGACCTTATTTCTTCGAAAATGAAGTGGGTATGGCCGATACCGTAGTCGATAGCTCAATCGAGCGCTGGTCAATCCATGCCAAAACATGAAAATATGGGTGTGAACGATGTCTATTTCCAAGACGTAACGAAAATAATTGCTTTATTGCGAAAAATGTTTTCTGGCCGAATAATTTTTTGAAATGGTGTTTGGAATCGGTTGCCGTCATCAGTATTAAAGGGCCTTCGTCTTCTTTCTCTTAGGGCCATGTGAAAGGTGAGGTTTATGCTAATGCTCAACTGAAGCACTTAGACCCAACATTCCTGTCATTGCCGATGAAATAGAGCCGAAAATTTACGAAAATTCATGTGATGAGTTTTGCAACTGCTCATAAAGAGCCTTAAAGGCAGGATTGATGAAAAAGCAGTGATTTTGCTAACGCGGAAGAACACCTTTTTAGAAGAATGAGAGATATACCTTCTGTAACTTTTTTTTCTCTAGTAAATCATAGCTTAGCCATTCTCCATACACGATAGGATTGTGCAATGGTAACCTCTTTAGATATAGAAGGGGCATTGAATAATGTTATGACGGATTTAATTGGGAATGGACTTACATACCTTTTGGTCTGTTCAAGCGAAATAATAAGAATTTTTTCATACGGTGTGTGAAAATGGATGAAATATGGATCCACTACTTTACTCAGGAGTCAAATTGAGAGCAGAGTGAACAGCGAAGGATAAAAGCTAACCAAAGGGACCAAAAACGCAAAAGTCCGTTGGTTATAACGCAAGGTTATGGTGTCCGTATGTTGCGATTCGCACGGTATAATATTCATCGACTATCTTGAAAAGGCATTATTGGTGAGTTTGAAGGAAGAAATCATGGAAAAATGGCTCCAAATGAAGAAGAAAAAAGTGCTCTTTCACAAAGGCAATGAGTCGTGTCACAAATCGGTCGCAACGAGTTATGGCAAAGCTACATGAATTGAAGTCCGTATTGCTTTGACATCCACCGTATTGTCCGGATATTGTCTAATGAAGAGGAAACTGAAGCGTATTTTGAAGAGTTGAAAAAACCGTTCTACACAAGAAAGGCATAGGAAAGTTAAAGCGGTGCTGGAAGAATTGTATTTCTCTAGCAGGAGACTATGTTGATGAATAAAGTCGGATTTTTCCAAAAAAATGTGTTTTTTTAATATTGGTCTTGGGACTATTCGAACACACACGGACTGCCATCACCACAAAGGGCATTCATGAGGAATTCTGTCACCATTATGGTCATAATCGACTAAGATATTGTTCTCCTGGGTTAAAACAAATTCACTCCTTCGACGAACTACTGCCCGCCAACATTAATGACTGGGACTTACCCAGATTTATAGAATATTGCGGCTCCTAATCCCCTAAACTTCCCAAAAGACGACCATATTCAGCTACTTGAACATAAAAGATGAGCCTCTAGAGTACTAGCAGGAGAAGAGTAGTTCTGAGACGAACAGAAATATTGGTGTTAGAGTTCAACAGTTTCTGCGTACAGTTATGTATAGCAACTTTCAATCACGGTACAATGACGGGTAAAAGCTTGGAATCACAAAACTTATCAAATATAGCACACTTTCAAGAATTAGAGAGGAGAAATGTCGAAAAGAGGGCCTACTACTTGTAGCTCCTCGCTACAAAATAAGAATAAGGCAGTTGTCATCCTGACAGCGGAACTTCTAGATAAATTCGAAGTCGTATTAAAAATTAAAATTAAAAATCAGAGACCAACCATTTTCCCAAGCAGAAAGGAATGGGACAGGAACCGAATCGTACCAGATTGGATATCCATCTTCATGGATGGATTAAAGATTTCGGGATATTCTCTGATCAATTGAACTTACGATTCTTAGGACGCTTACCGGACTACAGCAGTATCTTCCAGGCTGAGACTGCTGTACCAGTAATTTGAGAAAAATTACTTCCACGACCTCTTAGAATTATCTTTTCTCAGATTCGGGGATGCAACAAGATGGCTTAGATGCCCTCAGGGTCAAAACGACTACTAACGCGAGATGAAAAGCAAAACTAGGAAACGCAATCATATCCTCATTTCTCCCACTTGGGAATCACAATGGGTCTACACAAACCTAAGTGTGATGGGGTACAAAATGGACTCACCTCCAGATACCTCATCAACCCGCTAACTTAATGATCTCCTCCTTCAAGACTTGTGTAGTCGTGCGGTTGTCATTCTCAGAGGAGGAATTTGTTGAATTGTGTTAAATTGTTGATATTGGCGGCCCATTTTCGTTGTCTAAAGAGGTGATTGCTATTCCAGGCATGTGTCGCGTGCAAGAAGGCCATTGTTTCACGCGATGTATGATAAGTGGCATCGTCTTCTTGAAATAACTTGTCTATGAGATCCATTTGAGACACCATAAACTGGGTTATATTTCTCGATGGCGTTCGCCATTGACGGTCTTGGCATTCCTAGTAGCGTCTCCAAAAAAAGTGGTCCTGTCCAAAATCCATACCAAACAGAGACATGTGTGAGATGCATTTTCTTCTCAGGAAACTGATGTGGGTTTTCGTCCCTCCAAATGCGGCAAGATTACTTTCTTAGAAGGTTGGTGTTGTTCAAGGAAGAAGTAGGCTTCTGTTATTGAGTTCGATGGACCTTGTAGGCATAAAGAAGAAAGTCTTTTGCGAGAATATGCAGCAAAGTGATGATGATGCCGAATGGATTCTCCTGAACTCTCGGCCACATTCTGGCAAATTCCCGTGATGTTTTTTGCTGAACATCCTGGAAGAATAAGTATCGATTTTCTGGCACCAGTTATCAAATCCGTCTCCTGGAATTGTTCGATTATTCTTTACACGGTTCATGGACTTTGAACATTTTGTTTACCAAAACTTACAAGCCATCTCGGAAATAGTGCTTTAGATAATGAAATCGTTCTTGTATTGTATACCGATCGAGCTTTAGATAAGTTACCATCTTTGTTGGAAGACGACGACGACAAGTAAAAGCGTCAATTGTAGCTGGCTTATTCCTGAGGACCTAAGACTTTACCTATCCCCAGAGAAAATAGTCCAAAAGTGTGATATTGCACGATCTAGGCGGCCAATTTACCGTAGCAAAACGTGAAATTAAGTGCTCACCAAAATGATTTCTCAACAAGTCCATTGTTTCACGCGCTGTATGGCTCGTAGCGCCTTCTTGTTGAAACCAGAGCTCACATAGTCCGTTAACATGACACGATAATGGTTACCATTGACGGTTACATTTGCTTCATTTTTGAAGAAATATGGACCAATGATTCCACTAGCCCATAAACCACACCATACGGTTGTTTTTATTGGATCTAATGGTAGCTCTTGGTACTCTTCGGGTTACCCATCAGTCCAAATATGGCAATTTTGTTTATTAACGTATTCATTGAGCCAGAAATGGGCTTCATGTCTGAACAAAATTTCACAATAAAACGCCGGATTTTCATTGAGTTTTTCCATAACCCATACACTGAAAATATGACACAAATTCAAATCGCCTGGCTTCAATTCTTGCACAAGTTGAATTTTGTATGCTTTTAGGCCGAGAGCCTCACATAAAATACGCTAAGTTGTCGAATACGCTAAGCCAAGCTGCTGAGAACGACGAAGAATCGATTTGTCACGGTCTTCGCGTACACTCTTAGCATTACTCTCTTCACTGGTCGAGTATCCTCCACTAATGTAAACTGGGACTCAAATTTGTTTGTCAAAAAAAGCCTACTGAAAATCAAACCTCACGATGAATCACCCTATATATGTAGTAGAAGTAGAGGATCCGAAAGCATGTTTCTTTGACTGTATAAAGTCAAAAGCGACACGAGAAACTGCAACAACTACCGACCAGTGAAGCTAATGTCAGTATTTGGAAAATGTTCAAGAGATATACCATATATGGTAGACTGCATTTGTATGAAACTCAATGTCAGCCAATGCAGCTTTGTAGGAGGAAAACGTAGATATACGACGCTGTTCAGTTGCTTTTCAAAGTCATGCAAGATTTTTTATTCCAGCAACACATTAACGATTCCGGACCTTCTTTCGCCTACAACTACCACATGCAATGATGTGGTAGTTCTAACGATTTGATTTTTTAGAATCATAAAATCAACCTCTGGGATCTATTTCGAAGGAGTCAGCATGCTCAAGAATGACCACTAAGGGAATTGGGATGACGATGTTGTATATAAAGTCAAAGCTGCTGAAATCCTCAAAAAGCACAATAAATTGAAGGAGATTTAGCATTGAGATGAGTCAAGAAAACATCCATAGCTCTGTATGCCTGCCAAAGAATTTGTGACAATAAATGGGGACCATAACTAAAGATCATGCATTGATTGTGTCCTGCAGTTGTAAGGACGTTATTTCAATATTTTTCCATATTTTTGGGGAACAACTTTGAACCAAATTAAGATTTTTATATCACTAACCAAAACTAGAAGGACTAACCAGAATTACAGATGCTCTCAGGTATGGCCTGAGATCATAGCTAGAAGCATAAGGGACTGCACCAATCATGTGAATCCAGCCAATCCGTTCATAACAATCAGTATGACGTCGTTCATATTCAAGAGCATGAAAAAGATGTTTGAGCTTCATGCGCGTACAACTACTTTGCAAATGACTCCTTTGTCTAAGATGGAACAAGCTTATGCGCTTCAAGGTCTGGTAAGTAGAACTAAAGGCGAACTCGACAAGAAAGAGTACTCGCTGGGCATTTTCATGGACACTAAGGATAATTTTGACAACGAAACCTCTGGCGGCATTTATAACTCGGCCAAATTGTATAGCATAGAGGAATCATTAGTCTTGTGGATTGCAGATGCTGACTTTGGACAGCGTGGCATACTGCTGTCGGGTACGTTTGGTCGATTCTCTGGACAACGGCTTCTAAATTTTTAGCATCAACGTTCAGCCAAAATCAGAACGGATAACGAAACTGTACTTTTGTGTTTAGCTTGTGTCAATAGCCTTTGACGTGATAGAAATGGGCCTTCATTCAATCGTCTTAAAGTTAAAGTTGTTCTCTTCACGAGAAGACGGAAGTCATCTTTTAACTTTTAACTTTCTTATTAGCATAAGTGCTTCCTCAGAGTGTCAACTGACTGAACGATTGTTTCGCGAGCGCCTTAAAAGGACAGCGATTTTCCTGTTGTCTTTCAGTAGGGAAGACTATGGATCACTTTCTGATGTGGTAACGAGGCACAACACGTTTATAAGCATCTTAAGTGTGTCAGGTAGAAATGACACAAAATCGTGTGACGTTTGGTGTAAGAACAATGACGACACCACGAGGGACTTTATTGTGAGAGTCCAGAACTCGCTCGCAAGATGCTATACCATATGTGATTGATGCTAGTACGTGAAACACTTATTCATCTTTCTATTTAAGACTGAGAAATTCAAGTAAAAGGAACATACAAGGAATACAATGAATATGTTGTCTGCCCGCTTGAAAATCGTGCCGTCCTAAGTAGATGCGATATAATGATAGCAACATGGGTCATACCAGGTCAAAGTGGTTAGTTGAGCATCCTGCAAGGATGAGACTTGTGTACTTACAGCATATTTCCAAGAATTGTGAGGATCCAGAGGTGGAAAGTGTCTTGAGTATGAGTATCGGCTTTTTAAACTGTTCAAACTGTGATCGCTCTTAACAGTTCAGGAACGTGTTCCAATCAATCCAATTATCTTTAACCAACGGTTACCTGGCGTATCTACCTGCTCAAAAGATTCTACCCTGTTTTTTTTTTTATAATTTAAAGCTTCCAACACACCTCGCTTTTAGAACAATTTATCTCATACAACCAAGTGGCGTTGTTTTTCTGTCCCTCCAATCACTTTGCCTTCAATGCAGCTTGCCAAAATTGCAAAACTTTGAACCGCTAGTAAGCAAAAATCATTTATTTTCTGGACACATTTTTTGCTCATTGGATTCGGGGAAATTGGATTCGTCACTTAGCCTACTTTCATAATAAATTTGATGCCATCAATTTGACCCGAAAAATTTCCACCCCTACTTTTAGCCACGCCGACACCGACACCGACAACAGACCGATACCGACATTGCTACCGAACAAGCAAAATCGCAAGATGTAAACTTTCGAAAACGAAAAACTTTCCCAATTGCCCCTGCCTGTCAACCAATTTGTCATTTCTACAACAATTCTTGCCCGACACAAACCCTGACCAAAACTCTCTCTTCAGCTACTTTTACAATGTGTTCCTGAAGGGGGTTGAAACATACACCATAAAAGAAAAAAAAAAAACATCCTCCCAAGCAATACCTTTCAAAAAATCCCACCAAACACCCCCCACAAGTATTTATCCGAGGCGTCAGGATTTATAATGCCTGCTATTGCGGCCTCTGATCTCAAAGTTCGCTTCACATTTTCTTTTCCATCCTGATGCTACTGTCGCATCGTCTTCTGCTTCCACTTCGACCGCGACTTTGACGCTATCGTCATCCATTGTGTGGCTTTGTTTGTTGTTCGACTTTGGTCTCAATAAATTTTTGTTTTTCATTTTGTTTTTTCTCTTTCCAAAAGTCAGGAGCAATTTAAAAGGACGAAAAAAAAAATCGTTTTAGCGGAACTCTTAGCTTCTGGTCCTCCATGTTGTGGGGTTTAAACGAACATTCCCTGTGCGAACATATTGTACTCGTAGATGAGAAGTGGAAGCAAGAGGACATGGAAATGGAGAAATTGGAAAAAGGATACTTTTCTCATTATGAAAAATCTTGGCACGAAATTTTCCGGTATTTTCATCTCTTGGAGTATCTCGGATCGGACGTGTGCTATCTGTTCGATGTTCAATGTGAAAATCTTTTAACCCTCCCTTCTTGTTTGAATCTGAGGAAGGATAACAATTTATATCGCCACTAAAGGGTGAGCTAAAGGAGTGGCAAATAACTTCGATAAAGTGCGATGAAAAGGAAGAAGATGAAGAAGACCAAGACCGTGTTGCCGCCACCACCGCCGCCACCGCCGCCGATCGAAGTCTTTACAATGTCTTCTCTTAGAGGAGAGTACATTTTACTTATGCGGATGGTGTCTTCACTTTTAAGCAAGTGCTATATGCCAGGACAGGGCCGGAATGAGCAATGTTATTCACGTCCAACTCACGTCTCAGGGGTAAATCTGTTGAAGCAAATATGTGAAAGGCAGGTGAATTGGACATTTGTGGTATGGATGTGGTATGGATGTGGTACGGGTACACCAGATGTTCTTTGAAGAACTTGTACATGGGACTACTGGAGGGGGTCAGAAAAGTCACTTGGATATGGTTCTCAGTTCAATTTCACTGAAGAGCTTAGTATCAGCACCTGAGAGTAAGTCTTTGATGTTTAGACGATTTCTTTCATCGAAATTATAAGACCTTAGACGGTAGGAATATGAGAGATACCAAGTTATGAATGTTACAAAACGTCATGGGGTTAGAAATGTTTGAAGTCCTTTTTATGTCTACAAGCAGATTAGAGTCGTGCCACAAGCAATGAATAGCGAATAAGAAAAGCATTTTCAACTTGTCAATTAAAACGGGAGGACGAAGAACATCGATATCTCTAACTTAACAGAGAAATCGAAAATGGCCTTAGGTACAGAATGCTTGCCACATAGAAATGTTATCGAACACCCATGCATTTCCTGAAGGTCTTAGTGAAACGCAGCAATCCAAACGGATAGGCAGGAGAACAATAAGTTTGTTCTTTCTGTTTTCGTATCCTTCAAGGTAGTAAAATATTGTATATAGAGTACTAATATACGGCTGGATCTCCGTTACCTTAGTCTGAATACAGGATAAGGAATGACGATGAAGAACTCATTTAACAAAAGGTCCGTTGCTTTTTCTTTTTAGAGAATGTGGTCCACTAAAGCCATCGATACTCTTACTGAGAACCGAATATATATTTTCTTATTTTCTAACAATCTTTTACCTGGTAGATTTGGCCAGGTCCTTGTCGGGGTACACTTAGACCAGTTGGTTGCCCATTTTAATACCATTGTTACCCAAATACATTTTCATAGAGCCCAGATCTTAAAAATGGTGACTGCCAAGTAATTGCAAAGGAAGTATTCAGATATTTGTTCTTCGGAGTCCGAATCTGGGTACTTTATCAGCGATGCAGTCCCCAGGGATGTTCGAAAGTCCTGGTACCAAAAGGAGTGTTGCCTTGCCGTTGAAAGATGTTCCGTAGTTTCTAACCACTTTTGAGTCTATGGTGTTCGAAGTTAATAATCTGATCGCTACTTGACTTTTATGTTTACGGTGTTGGGCCAAGTAGCTTTGATGAATAATTGAGACCATGAACTTTCTGAAGAAAATAATTTTATACAGATCGTATACAGATGGTGCACTTTGTATACGAGTATCAACAAGCTCTCCCTTCTCAGGATTGTAAGACTCAGATGCTTTCCAAAATGAGGCATTGTAGAATGTAGTCAAAATTTTGACTTATTATCTTATTTAATTTCAAATGGAGGAGGCAAATTAACTACAAGGAAGCTCTATGTCATGTGTTTAACCTAGACGTTTAGAAGTGCACGGTGAAACATTCAAAGTAGGCCTAACGACCGAAGTGTAAATGTGTGATTAGAGGTTGTAGACCCGATTTTTTCTTGAAGAATTTCCTGCAGGTGAGTAGAGCCATCCAGGTTTTATTTAAACGCTGATGGATGTGTTGCTTTTCAAATTCAATTTATTGTTCCGAGAAATTTTGTTGTAGAAAATCTTCCTGATGAAGAGCACCAATTCTATTTTATTTCGATTGAAACCTAGGCCACACTTTTGGATGTTGTTGGCGAGTTCTAACATGAGATCTCTTGTAGTATCCAGGTACTTGGTAAGTGATCAAAAGTTCAACATCGCCCACATTAGCGAATACCCTAAAGTTTTCTGTTTTCAAGCAGTCTTCGTAGCTTGATTTGGTCAGGTTGAAATGCTTTAAGTTGATAATAATTCTTCTTATGAAACCACTATTTTCAAGTGTAACCTCTTAGCTCTTTTCGCCTCTGCTTTGACATTGTTGAAGGCTCTCTAAAATCGCAGATAGGTAACATGCAGCGAAGTCAGCTACATCCTTAAGTACTGACGTTGTGCGAGTAATAAGCTTTCTCCAGAACCATTTCCTCTTTTAATTTCTTCGGCGATCATTATTTCCAATGATTGTATCTCAAGTCCGCATACTGAATTCCACAGGATTACACAAAAATTATCAATCCAGCCCTAGTTACGAAGGTGGATTAATAATTTTTAAGCCGCAATCAGGGTGAGTTTTGGCACCATATCAAAGTCGCGGACGAAATACAAATCCACCGCTCGGAGCGGATCGGAATCGAATATGGCTAAGGTGGTTCCGTTAGCCAACAAGGTGATTGTGATAGTTTTTTGGGATGCACGCGGCATAATTCATTTCGATTACCTTCAAAAGAGTAAACCAACTAAAGGCGAATATAATGCCAACTTAGCGAATCGGTTTGACGACAACTTGGAGGAAAAACGACAGCTTTTGGCCAACAAGAAAGTGTTCTTCCATCAAACCAATTTACACGCGCATGCATGCCTTATCCACCACCATTGTTTGCTCTTAATCACAGCAGCCCTAGATGTAATCTTGAACATTGGCGCATTAGAAGTTCACGTATAGTTAATCCTCCCAAAACCGAGGTTGTTTTCTTTACCAGATGACTGGTCTTACAATCTAATGCTTAAAGCTCAGTAATGAATCTGGGTGTCAACCTGGTTAAACACTTCTTTGGCTAAAAATGTCACCTCGAAAACATCCAAGGTGTCTTCAGGGAGTGCTAGAAGACGATTTCAGAAAGACATGGGGCTTGCCACCGAAAAGGCATATCTGAATCTACACGGCCATGATAAGGCCAATTTTATCAGATGTGATGGTTGTTTGGTACAACAAGCTCCTACATAAATACGTTGCAGATCGGTCTTTTCCTAAGACATCTAACTTTGATCTGACTTTGGTGATTCTCCTTCCATGATTTCGGAATTCCTGTTACTGGGAAAATGTGAAATCGGCTTTCCCCGTTCCACGAATCCGAGCCAGGAAAATAATGTAGTCGGATCTTCATAGATGGCTACAAGACTGAAGACTATTTGGAGAACTACAATATTAGATCTTACTCCTCGCAAGGAGAACTTGAGTGAAGAACGGTGGAGAGGCGAAGTATCTGAATTTGTAGCGGCGTGGAAAATGCGCTCTGCTAAAGCCCTTCACGAATTCCAACTTAGTTTGAGAATGCCAAACTGATCTCAACGGATGCTTGTTTTGTCTGGGACCATGGTCATGAGAAGTGAAATCGCGGTTGAACTTGCTAGGCAAGGCTTAGCTAGGAGGAGGTCGGTTGTCACCAGTCAAGTCTTGTTGCTCCTTAATGGGAAAGGCTGTACGTTCCTTATTTCCGTCGTGACGGACTACTAAATTTATGCTGGGCATAAGTGACATAATATCTTGCGATCCTTGCTGTGAGATTGATGCCAATACTCTGGATGAATATATCTGTGAGTTTCTGGTATACGCTCGCATTAAGCTGGTCAAGGATGGTTCTCATTTTTCATTCAACGAGGGATTAAGGAATTTTAACAAAAGGAATATACAAGGACTAGTTCCTTCTCTAAGTGCTGTGTTCTGACAGTAAAAAAGAAAGAAACAAAGATTACTCGTAAGTTTGTATTGTACTCTATAATTGGGCAAAATGATAAGTAGTAGACTCCCAAAAGATTATTTTTGCAATGTTTGAGGGAAAAATTGCTCTGAAGACCTTTTGGAAAATGCTTCCCTGCATACCATTTGAACCCACTTTACCTCTCAAGTAACAGATAAGTAAAGAGCTCCTTTGAGTTCGTTACTTCAACTAGCGCCCTTTTTCGTAGATTTCAACTCCAATCCAACCCTTGTCCACCTCAATCTTTATGCCAGACAAGTGGTGGACACATTGTTTCCATGATTTGTGATTGCCATGTGGATCTGTACCTTAGGTTTTGTTTTTTTTTTTTTTTTTTTTTTTTTTTTTTTGAGTGGGAAACAACCCCACTCGTGTTGGTAATTTGGAAGATGTGTACACATGTTGCCATTGTATGATATTACAAGAGTTGGCCCTCTTTTTTAACGGTTTTTGGGGGAGGTTTGTCCAATATGTTTTATTCTACCATATGACCTCAATGGTATTCGATTTGTTCCAGTCTCGCAACTTAGTTGAATGACGAAATAGAAAGGAAAAAGGTGGGATGGTCTTGTCTCAAGGAGGCAACACATCCCTTCAAGCTCCGTCCATTCATTTTAACAAATTGGAATTGTTTTCTCTCTTTTCTCGTTCGATCGCTTTCTTTGGTAGCGATGATTTCTTCGATTTTTTTGTCATTGTTGTTTCTGTTATTATTGTTGCTCTGATTGCAAATTGGTTTTCGGAAATTGCTGTCGAAAATACGATTTTATTTTCAGCTTTGTTGTTGTTTAACATCGTTTAGATCGGAGTCGCATTGAACAAGTACTCATAAGGAGGCATGTAGCCGTCGCCGTGGGATATTATAACACCAGAAGAATCACTAGAGGCGGCATTACGCATTCAAAAGGGACCAACAACAGCAAAAGATACAAGTACGGGTACGGAGAAGAAATAAAATTAAGGCCCAAAGCTGAAGGGGGAAAAAAAGATGAACAAAAAACACAGAAATTGGATGGGATTTATGATTATTTTGGGAAATTGGGTCATTATGTGCAGAGAGATGGTGCCATACGCGCGCGAGCAAACGCGCCGCCACTTTTGCTGGGTGGGCATCCTCATCATCATCATCATCAGCAACAGAGAACAGTAACAGCAACAAGGAACAGCAGCAACGGCCGGAATAGTAGAAGAGGCAACAGCAGAAGGACAAACAACAAAAACAGCAGCAAAGGCAACATCACCATCTGCATTGTCGAATGGCAATCAAGATGCTTAGTATTCCAACAAGAGAAGAAACCACGGATGGAGTCGCAGTTGTTGTGTAACAAGTTTTGTTTTTGTTTTTGCCTCGTCACAGGGAATGAAAATTGGGAATCCTCGACGCTTGTGGGAGCCTTTCTGCGTGGGTGATATGATGTTATGTGCTGCATGCACAATGTCAGTGTGTCATTTACCTGTAATCTCTTGTAATGGTCTGACACGTGTGTTTTGACATTTGGTCGCCTTCGTGCGCATCCTCCCGACATGGAATACGAGTATCTCACCATCGGTACTGAAGATTAAAGTGAAAGTGAGACTGAACCTGAGACCAAAGCCAAAACCAAGGGGAGTACATCCATGGAAAATGAATAAAATATTTGTTGTTCTTCTGTTCAAGGATACTCGTAAATGAGGCAAATAATAAAGAAGAAGCATTTTATTGAAGTGAATAGAGTTTTAGCAGCCCTCAGGGAATGTCGTCGAGCTGTTTACAAGAGGGTTTATGAGTTTACATGCTTAACCCGATTTTTTGAGCTGTATGTGGTTTGTGGAACAGCCATGATATGGGAAATTATGAGATTGCTGGCTGAAGCTAGTTAAGAAACTTCTTAGTTACGGATTCTTGGGTAATTCAACCAAAATTGTTACCAGATAAGTTAGAGCGACGGAATTCTTTTATCTGCGTAGTGAGAAATTAACAAACGTTTTTATGGTTCTGGTTAAGAAAATTCCTCGTCCTTGATTTATGTAACTTATTTAATGAATCCTGTAGATGTAGGGATTCCTGTGACTTGTAAAAAGACGACTTCATCTTGAGAACGCTTTTTCATAAGTCTACGTTAGGTCAGGTAAGAGTGGCTGTTGAAAAAAAAAACAAAAAACAACTCGTTAACGCCTATTGGTCCATTATGATGCCACATGGAGCTGTGATCTTCCTACTCTTGGAACCAATTAGAGCTCCTTGGGAGGCGTAGAGAATTGTTGACGTCTATATTGTTTAAATCGTTTAAGTCGTTGTTTTTTTCTCTGGGAGAGGGCTGTGCATGTTTAGAGTAGGTGGAGATTTGTCGTCTTCTACTCCTCGTCCATATAGGTTCTGCAGAAGTTCTTTGTAAACAAGCCAAGCATTGGGAAGTGGAAAACGTGATGTGTTATTTGTGAATGTTGAAATATACTAATGGAATTGGGAAATTGGGCATTATTATGACGAAATTAGGATTAAAAGTAAATAGAAGCGGGTCATATGAAAAAGTGTAGGAGATATAATAGAACCGTAAGGCATACCAATAGTTATTTTCTAGATGGGTGAAAGAGACCTCAAGCAGACACTGTTGTAGTAGATATCTAGTAACACAGTATCAGAGAACAAAGTAGGTATCCTGGCTGTTAGTTTCGATCAGAACTATCGAAGTTGAACCGGAATTTTAACACGTTCGTCAAATAGAAACTTTCCATCCAAAATCTTACTGAACTTTTTGACTGACTAATTATAGGCAAGCGACCGAATTAGTTTCGCAAAGTTCTTTTACCCATTTTTCATCATGCAAATGGCATGATGGGAGCTTGCTCCCGTTTTTGCGGTGCAAGTTTGTTCTTTTTCGAACTAAAACGCGCCTCGTTGAAGCAAAACCAACCGAAGAATAGTTCAGTTAATGACGAGATGACTCCTCTGCAGGCGGATACATCAGCGTTACTAGCAAGTACGACTTTCAGCGTCGATCTGTGGCGTCGCATGGGAGCTTCATCGAAACTAAGAAAGCTGAAAAAGAATAGTGAGTCTACTGCATAACGAGCTTCGAAATAGACGCTAAAGGCACGGATAAGGATAGATATTTTAATGAAGACCACTGACTATAGACCTCATACAACGATTAGTTTGTGAGTGTGAAAGAGTGTGAAAGAACGTACCTCATCTGCTATTATTTCCACCCTTTCCTCTTCAGGGTGATCCGGGAACAGGGTGGAGACCACTTCCTCCATAAAGGGCGGTTTTATCGCGCCGACCTTGGTGGAGCAGCGAGGCTTCCGGAGCACCATTCGGTACCTCTGGTCTTACGTGTTTTTATCTACCTCGGCAAAAAGCTCTTGCCAACAACGTCTTTTGCTCTTTCTGATCGCCCTTACTAGGTTTTTAGTCGCTTCCTTATACTAGTACGTCGTCAGTGTTAACTCCGCGTTCCTGCAGATTCAATGCCTCTGGGAGACTTGTCGAAGGCATTGACATTCTTTCCTCTGGTGGATGAATGACACTTTGGTATGGCAGTATGGGATTGTTTGACTTTAAAACGAGTCGACTAAGCCGTCATGTTCGCATCAAGTTTCTTTCCCCGATCACTGTTCTTTTCTTTTAAATTCCAATAGCAAACTTCATCACAATCAGTACTAATGCCCGCTATTATCACAAATCTAATATTCTTTCCACAATTAACCCCATACGTTCAGGGCAGAGCACTTATAAAGCTTATTCTTAGTTTCAGATAGTAACATCTGGCTACATCGACTCGACGCATCGTCGACACGATAGTGATCATAAAATTCAGTAATCCCACCAACAACATTCAATGAGGGAATAGCGCCAGTGAGGTCAATAAATAAAAATTTTATGTCCCACAACTCGTAAATAACTCGTAACTCTTGATAGACGCATCCAATATATCTCTGCAATGTCAGTTGTTAAGTGTGGATGGTTCCCCTTACCCATCTTCGGACCAACTTCAATTGAGTGTAAGTGCAAAAGTGTAAACAACTTTATAACACCCCCAATGCTGTGATTGTATAAATGACTATGCCCAGCTACTTGCCCCTTGCAAATCACAGATCGTTGCAACTGTCGAAGGTCAGTGTTCAGTTTGCAAATAAAAAATAAAAAAAATTAGAAAACTTCTGTCGTAGACTAATGGGCGCGTGCGATTAATTGGCAAGCAAATTGGCTGTCCCCCTGTGATCGGATCTCCTTTTGAGCAGATTAAAGAAACAAATGCCTTTCGGCGCTAAAAATAGGTTTACCCTTTGAGATACAAGCAGGACTAATACTATCAGTACGATATTGAGATACACACAGATACAGTACACGAGCTAGCGTACCCCTGTTCCCTGAGAATAGCATGCTTTAATCTTCACATGGTCGGTGTCGTCGTTGTTTATGTACTTTTGGTCGCCTTTAAGCGACGATTTTGATGAGCATGATACTGTGTCCAATTAAAACCTGCCGCATGGTATAAGAGCCAGCAAAAATACCAACAAAACCAAGACACAAAAACGGGAGCTTACAGCATCCTGATGAATGGAATTGTGCGAATACCCAAACCCCAACAGTGTGCTGTGCCCTCGAAAAGTATCTATGAATGGCGGTCGTGATGATGGTACTGGTAGTGTTGCATTTGCCGTGGTAGTTCTGGTTGTGGCACCAAAAGATGTTTATCGGCTTCATTGGCAAATAACATACTCGTAGCGCTCTCCATACACATTCATAACATACAAACGAATGCGAAGAGCCGGAGAAGAACCCTACAATTCTGTATCAGGTCCGTCGGTTTGGATTACAGCGATACTATGTATTCGTATTTGTACTATTGTATCATTGTATCTGCTCGGGGCTATATGTTTTGTTTGGTTAGAGTGGAGTGTCACATCTGACAATGGCATCTAGATGCAATATTTATGGAAATTTCTGTTCTGTTTTTGTTATTTTACGAGGACAGGTTTTGTATAGTTTGCTTGGAGGTTAGGTGCCAGAACACTAACAGGGATGTGATTGCGCATAGGTGCAGTAGTGCATAATGGAATTCAGCCAAATTGTGATAATAAACTCTGAAAGATACACCACGAGGCGACTAATTTTCTCTTTTTCAACAAGACAAAGATATGTCAGGGATTAGAATTGGAAATGGAATTTAAGGATGACAAGTAGCTTTTTTTCTATGGTTTCCATACGACCATTGGCAATGCTGATATGAGGTATTTTGAGTTTACAAGAATTCTACTTAAGTTTACAAGGAAAGGATATTTTTTGTATGTGACTAGCGGCTCCTGTAGTTGCAGAGCAGTCTAGGAAGACTATTTTATCATAACACTGCAGTACAGTATTCAGAATAACAAAATTATGCTTTTCATACCGTAATCCTTTATATACAGGTGCTATCCCGAAAAATGGAAAATCGGAAATATGGCCAGTAAATCACCAATTATAGAGGAAAAGGAAGCGGGATTCAGAAGATACAGAGTTGAAATAAAGCTGAAAATTTCTTGACGATGACGAAGAGACTCTTCCAATATTCATACGAGTACGTCCAAATTGGTATATCTGGAACTATCTACAACCACCGTTACCAAACTCAACAATGGGAATTAATCTTTATTCATTCTCAACTGTGCAGTGTTACGTCGGCGATGCTTGAGTGACTTCGTTCACCAAGGACATACGAGTATTTCAAAAACTCTTATTTCGCAGGAGTTAATCACTTCACCACGAAGGACTTAAGCCGCAATTAAAAAGGCAGACAATCTTGTGCACAGTCTTTTTTTTAAATGAAATATACACTCCCCGCAGTGTCTTCATTTACGTGCATAGTGATGTTATTTTTATAAGCTCCACACCAAACTGAACAGCAATTTGAGCTTTAACTTTAACTGTATCCTTGTATCCTCATATTGGGCAGACAGACATTCTAGACAAACAACGTCCTAATGGGGGTTTATCTAGTCTTTTATGTGGAAAACAGCTTGTAAATGAGCCCACACGAAAATTTAATTTTCTATTTAACGTCCATCCCAGACAAGTAGACCGTCGATATGCTCTCGCTTTATGCTCGTGGGATCACTATCTTCTGTCAGCGTATTTCTTGTGAGGTAGTTAATGCAAAAAAATATTTCTAAAACACGAAACCAATTGATGCTTAATCAACATCTTTTTAAGAACCTTTTTCTAGCTGTTGTGTTTCTTGATATTACCACAACACTTTTCTCTTTGGAATTATATCCCTTATCCCTCATTGGATGAAGAGTATACATATATACCAAAAGATTCGAGGTGTGAAGACGCTATCAGTTGATATTTTCTCCCTTCTGATGGTAAAACTCCCCTTCTGAAGGGTGTTCTTCAGAATCAATCCAAAACCTTAAGAATATTTTCTAGCAGATGGAAAATAGTTTTGTGTAACCCGTTTCTTAAATGGGCAAATCTTCTTCTCTCTGCAACTACAGATCCATTGCATTTTCGTCCCTTCTTGACAAGGTCATAGAAATGATGATAAGTTGTGAGTTCATGAAATATCTCGAAACACAAAAACTTCTTAATGACCGACAGTACGGTCATCTCGCATCGAAAAGTGGAATCATGGTGGAATCAGTGGAATCAATTCCAGATTTTGAAAGCTCTAAGAGTAGTCCTTTTTTGTTTAGGAGAGGACTGGGCATGTACAGATAAGGTTTATACCTGTCTCTTCCTTGTCCATGCAGAAATTTTCTAAAAACGCAAAGCTTTTTGCATGGTTGCCTATAAGACAGTGTCAAGTGATGACTCCTATGATAGCGCTGATAATTTCTGTTAAGAGAGATCAAACTCTTACAGCGATTCAGATGAAGTTTTGGTCAGATTTGTTTGGTCGTAAGACATATTGACTCAACAGTTCACCTAAGGTTTGATCTTCTAGTAGCATTCAGCTTTAGTTTTAGTTTGCACGTAGCGATTGGTATACCAATGCTTACCGATCTTACAATTCCCTTAATTCCCCGGCACCCAACAAAAGTGAATGTTGAACTGCTCCACCATCACCCTGAGAGATGATCGGCAGTTAAGTGGAATTAGATTCTTCGGCAATCTAGCAAAAGCGAAATAGCAGCACTTGATATTTTAAAGGCATTCCCGAAAGTTTGGCATCAGGTCCTTTTGTCAAAAATTCCTGTATTTGAGTGTGCTAAATCTCTTTGTTAATGAATTAGAAATTGCCTTTCGGAATGTTCCATTCAAGTTGTCTCCGACGGTTTAAAGTTTGGTAAAAATGCTGGCGTGCCCAAAGGTTTCGTTCTGTCTCTGACACTATTTTTAAATTTTATCAATTATCTCTTGCCTGCTTCTTCTAATATATTGTAATACTCGTATATATTCTTTTGTTGATGACAGTGTTCTCTGTTTTTCATATTCGTTCCCGGATTCTATCTCCGATAGGTATCTGTTGTATTTAAAGAACTTGCTTTCCTCTCCCGGTACATCTGTCAATGACAACCAAGAAATAGTTCACTTTCTTTGATCTGACCTCAATATGTAAGGCATTCATCCGTCCAAAATATGAGAACAATGCCCAACATCTGGTTAGGTGCTATTAAGACCATACTGCACTTGCTAGAAATGATTCAAATTTGGGATATAAAACTCTTAGTCGGCATCAATATTGCACGGTCGATTGACATATTTGAACACGGACGTAATATCTCTTGCCTTACCTTGTTCTAATGCTTATTTTACTACCAGTGGTTCATCCAAATTACAACTAGCGGTCCATCGAATCTTCAACCGCAACTCCCAATGAATGCCTCATCAGTATACCCTTAAACCTACTTTTAGACGAACTCTGGAATATCGTGATTCTGTCCTAAGCTTTACAACTCGCTTGTGGAATACTCTGTTGTGGTCTTTATTTCCTAGCCATTATAACCCTACTTAAGATGGCGCTACAGTCCGGGGTGGACCTGCGCCTCAAATAACAAGGACCTAAACTCAGCTCGATCTTTAGCCAGCCTCCTTTAGTTCCCCTTTCCAAATGCGTTCGCCACCTGAGTCGCGGTCTTCCTTTCGGAGCATTGGTGTTCATCTGCTCTTTATGACATAGCCACCGCATTCATCAGACTTTCACTCTTTGTCGCTGTACAATCCATGCAGCTCATCGTGGTATTCCTTCTTCCACTCACCGTCTATGCAGATGGAACCAAAAATCACCCGAATAACTTTCCTCTCATAGCAGCCATTTGCCTTCTAAGCCCAAAGATTGGCAAAAGTTCTTCGTTTGATCTTAGCGCTGATGTTTATTAATAGCGGAACCTAGATAGACAATATTGTTAACTACTTCGGTCTTGGGTGTTGGTTCTTATTGACAGCACATACTTGGTTTTGCCCTCATTGATCGTTAAGCCCATCTTCCCCGTTTCAGTTTCAATACTCACCTTATCTAAAATCTTGATGAGTTCTCTACTGATTTTGAGGTCTTGATAGGAAAATTCGCAGACTCTATCGTCGGCCTATACAAACAGAAGAGTTTGGCAGGGATGCTAAAACTACATAAGGCACAGTTGCGGGTATCCCGAACATCGCAAAGACAAGCTAATACTGTGAGGATGTTCAAAAAGCTGCAAAAGATCACCGAATCTTTATCCGATGCTATGCCGCCATCATCAAGACCAGTTGCAACATTGTTAAAAAGCCATCAGAGATGCTGCCTCTGATGTACTGGGTTTCACTCGGCCATCACAACAAATCTCCTGGTTTGACGATGAATACCGGCAAGCATATGCAACTATGCAAAATGCATTCAAATCAATGCTACATAGAAGCACTAGAGCTGCTCACGAGCTCTACGAGATAGGAGAGACTAACACCGGCTGCCTACAATGAAAAACATGGAATATGAAAAACGTGCGGTTGGAAGTTGGAAGTCTTACCAAAAGGTGAAATATACATGCCTCGGACATAAACCTCGAACCGAACACTGTAGATATAAACAAGGGAACATCGTAGTAGAGGCTGTGGTGGACGGCCTGACTCCCGATACCTTCAAAGTGGCAGGTAATGACTTGGTAGCATACACCAACTGATCTGTAAAATATAGTCGGACGAGAGTTTGTCTGATGAATACAAATATTTAAAACGAACGTACATTTGTACCTGTCTTCTATTCTAGTGTGTGCAAACATTTCAAGGATACTCAAAACTTCTTGGTTTCCTTGACACACTTCTATCTCCCGACTATTTCCCGACTTCATCAAAAAAGGCAAAATACTTTGGTTTTGATCGACTTTCAGGTCCTTAAACTTGGCGCAGGAAGACGCATATCATCAGTCTTAGGTAGGACATCGTTATCAATAAGTGTCCACTGCTTCGTACCGACAGAGGAAAGCTTATACCTGAACTAATCCTATGCACCTTCATGGATAAATAAATAGTCCGATTTGGACTAATATCTAGTATCTAGGTTAAGGTGTGCATCTTGTTCACAGACAGAGAGATCTACGATTTCTTAAAATCGCGAATTTTCTTCATTTGCAGAAGTTTTTACATTTTGAGGTTTGCCATCGCCTATTGAAGGGTCTTGATATTTGAAATCATTTTTTCTGTTTTTCAGTCTATTACTTGGGAATTGAACCCAGACCAGTTTATAAATAGTCCACGAAATTAATTACTGCATCAGCTCTACTTCGCAAGGTTGTCCATAAACTCATTGCTTTGCAAACCAATATGTTGAATAATTTGATGAAGTAGAGCAGAGTGCACATTCTATCATACACTAAAGGTAGAATCCGGGAGTTTGTCACTCCTGTGCAGGACTGCCTTTATTTTTTCTTCGGCTACAACCAGAAGAAGATGATCGTTCCAGTTTACAGAGTCCTTAGCGACATTTTCTTCATTCTATACTTTAGAGAGGCGGTTTTTTTGTTTCACTCGCTTTGATGGTTGGATGAGGTGGATGCAAATTTTGTGATACTACGGAGTTGGTATTTCGTTGAAAATTTGTTGTCTCGAAATGGCCGTTCCAATAGCTAACGACCAAATGATTTGACACCATCACAAAAAACTCTCTCTATGCCTTGAGTTGATCTTCTCACGACACACACAAAAAAACTTTTAGTGGTCATCCACAGTTACGTACTCAGATTGGCTAAACGTAGTCATTAGCACGCTATTGCACCTGGAAGTCGATTGTGATTGCCGGAAATTTAAGTTCTAAGTTGTCTTGTAGCAATGCGGTCCATCTTTCTGGATGTTTGCTGTCTATAAGTTAAGACCTAGCTGATTTGGGGCAGATTCAGTGCTAAAATCGTACGTCTTAGCTCGCCACTGGCCTTCTGGTCTCCAAAGCCGTTAAAGCCTGCCGTATGTTTGAGCACTTTGTACTATGGCATCTTCATAATTTTATTATAATTATTAATGACTGGCCATCTCATGTCACTCTCAATACGGTTCCACCATATGAGCCTCTAGAGCATTAGAATACCATTTACCCGTCTATCTCCAATATGTTCATCTTGACCTGAATGAACTTTGAGTTAAATTGTAGAAGTCTAGCATGCTGATGACCTTGATGACCTTCTTGGTCTTCATGTTCAATAATACAATCATAGTCGGATCCCAGGTGGTGCCACGAGAAAGTTTTAACTTAGGAGGTTCTTTCTCCTTACTTATTGAACCAACACCTGTCGAAAGATGCTGCTGTATTTGATCTTATACTAGTCACTGCCTTCCAAAATGACAGCACAATCCAGATATCATTATTAATAGTGTGCATTGCCTTTATTTTTGTGCCACAGAAAGGCATGCCTTATCGCTGCCTTATAAGTAGAGGTGAGTGTTGACAACCTTATGGAATTCCATGTGTGCACAAATTGTGTACACATAGTGAATACGATATATAAACTGTTTATAGATTTGGCGCCTTTGGCACTTTGCTTGGAAGCTCATTTGGAAGGTTTTTGACGCCCATAATGCTCTTTTTCTAATTTAGATTGCTGCTTCAATCAATCCATTGGAAGGTATACTTTTTCTTTTCATTCTTTTTCGTCAACCCGTTAACACTCATTGAGAGGATAAATTTTTGTATTACGATTAAATGGACATTCATCGTATAGAGGACATTCATCCTGTCTTGTCTTTGGTGATCATGGTGATGATATTTACGACAACTGGGTCGCATTCAGAATAGGTTTTTTTTTTTTTTTTTTTGGCTTTAAGAGGCGTTCGAGTATGTGGAGTTCATTGTCTGAAATGGATCGACGCCCTTATAAAGGCCAGTCTGGAGTTCAATGGTCCGTCTAATTATCCTGCTTACAGTAGATTTTAAATGGAAGTTGACTGCTACACTTTTGTTAAATCAATAATCTGTACATTGTCGCAATTTGTCATGTCTTTAGCGAACTCCGACCAAGCAGAAAATATCTCAGACCAGTACCCCTACTCCTTCAACCATTCCATCATTTCATCATCGACAATATGTAATCTCCGCTCATTTGAGGCGAGCAAAACAAAATTTCCTCATCACTATATTTGTTTATGTTGAAAAAGCACGTTCCGGCCATTGGGTCAGGCTATAAAAATATGTTTCATTGAGCCTTCGTTGATCGTTTGTTGCTGCTGAGTGTTTGTGTACAAAACAGCAAACATTTTACGATCGGTCGGCCTTCGTCCTTTCTTCCACTGCAGCACTATATCACTCCAGCACCTCTGCTCATCTTAGTTCTGACTCTGTGGCACTGATTTTTAATAGCTTAATTTTTGTAACTGAGTTGTGACTGTGTTGGGCCCGTTGTTGTGGTTACTGTAGGAGTTTAAGTACTATTAATGCATCCGCAACATGTTTATATGCATAAATGTAAACAGAAATAAATGTGAAGAGTGCATCTCTTCTAGGTCATTAAGTGGCCCAATTCTGGTGCGCCCTGAGCGTTTTACTTTTAATTTATTCATGACCACCATAAAGCGTATTTCCATTTGGTGGGAGTTTTTAAGTGGCGCCACTCCACTCCATTGAACCGAACACATAACGATGCAATCGTACGATTAAAGCAACAGAAACACATTTCGGGGGAGAAACGAATGTCATGTGCAGTGGTCCGTAGTCCGTAGTACTTGAAATGTAATTAATTACCAGTGGCGCATTGCAATGATGTATTTATTGGTTTTATGGATTCCTGGAAAATAGACAAGCTCATTGTTTGATGTGTTATTCGAAACAGGAGAAACTTTCAATTTACTGAAGTAGATACCGAAAGTAAGGGGGCGTTCTGCAAGGTAAAGGCAATACTTAAGCGTGTCCTTAACTTACATTTTATGTGACAAGTGATTCACTTATTGCTCATGAGCACTTAATCATGGATTTTTTCTAAGATGTGTCATGACGACAATAGCAGTTTTAGAACAGCAACCAGCTTACATGAAGCTCGACCTTGTATTTACTCGAACACTGAACTCTGGGAATGAAAACACATTGCTCTACTCTAGTGGCAGGCAATCAATTGATTGATATAGGACTCAGGATATCGAAACGAAAGGAAATAGCAATTTGTAGACGATGTCAAAACTGTAAAATTGGGGCTAAAATCAACCGAGCGGTAGATAAAATTTTAGTGCCGGGAGCTCACCGCTATTCATGGCTTGGCTGTATTGCATGGCTCAAATGCAAGAAACGAATGCAACGTGTGACTTTTAAGATCAGGTTGGAAAACTGATAGCGTCAAGAAAGACAGCGATCAAATAGAAGGTTAATTGTAAGGCATATTGCTCGAGTCCTTCTATTGGGTTGATATGAGTCTCCTAAGTGTAGAGATTACTTCTGACAGTAGAACAGGAGATGATGCCAGTATGTACATCTTAAACGGTTGAGTTTATAGGGAAATTTCATTTACGGGGATATTTTCTAGAGGCACCACATTCTATGCATAAAGAGTAATTCGATGACAGCTTGCCTCAACCAACTGTCCGTAAAGGATGAGTGCTGTACGACCACAACTTGGACATCTCAAGTCGTACTAGTAACCAAACCAGGTGGAGCACTTCGAATTTGTGAAGATTTTAATCAGGAAGTCAACGTACAACTCGACATAAAGCAATATCCTTTGCCAACGCGTAAATCGCTTTTACATATTATCCGGCATGGTAAGCATTTTACCAAATAAAAAAAGCCATTGGGCTTTTTCCAGTACCAATGTCTGCCTTATGGTATAGCTAGTGCACCAACTCTTTTTCAACGCTACCTAAAGCTACTCATCACTGGTATACCAGGTTGCGGAAACTATCTCAATGACATCATAATCTCAGGACCTACCATTCAGCAACATCTTGTTCGCGTGGAAGAAGTCAGTTCTTAGTGTATCCTTTCTGATACCTCAGGATTACAAGCTGTCAAAGAATTGAAACCGTCTCCTAATCTGCAGCAGCTCGATGCGTTCATGCGAAAAGCTAACTACTACTGCAAATTCAAATTCAAATACAAACAACACATTGTTCAAGTTTGGCAGTAGTCTTAGCCACTGATGCTTTTTTTTCGGCATGTCGCACATTCAGTCAGAAGGTAACGTTTTCGCCTCAAAAACTTTGCACAAGTACCAAGTCAGGTACAGCCCAATTGAGAAAGGAGAAAGGAGTTTCCATTGTAAAGAGTCCAAGCAAGCATCTACCTACAGTGACTTCCAACAGGCTACATCGCTACATCTAACAGGCCATATAGTTGGCCTATAACTTCGAGATCATGTATCGAGCGACCACAGCACATGGCAACATAGACGAATTATCACGTCTACTCTTGGAAGCATATGGCGATTTTGATTGCAGATTTGCTCCAACTATTAACAGCCATTTACTATGCTTACATATAGACGCGAATCGCATTATTATCCCTCGCACAATAAAGAGGGAAATCCTAAATCCTCTTCATGATGGTTATTGGGGCACAGTCAGAATGAAATAGTTAGCAAGACTTCATGTTAGAAAACTTGTAACATATGTAAAACCTATAATCCGTATTTAAGAAGTCACGTCTAGTAAGCAGAAAGCCCAGACAGCTGATGGAACTCAGCTCTAGTAGCCCGTTCATGAAATAAGTTTTAACAAACTCTGACTTAGATTGCCATCTAGATTGGACATATTCGAGAAGCAGGATCTAACACTAGCTTGGGGACAAATCTTACACCTCTATGGAGGAGATCCAATCGAGATTATCCAACGGGATTTCCTTTCTAACCCTGAAGGTGATACCTCGATGTATCACTTCCTAGGAAGAGGCACTCAAAACAACAACACGTACAATGCCTCCGTCGAGACCGTACGACATACTGATAAACAGCCAAGCTCAGACATTACTTTATCCAACCAAGCCGATGCTCCAAATGTTGCGCAGGCAAAAAAAAAATTCTACCGAATACCATATGTACGGTACGAAATTCATTCGCTTAGCCATCATTATCCCAAGGTATCCGACCTCAATCATATGAGAGACCGTAGGGCTGCATTCAATGAGCCGTGAAGCAGTGTTGTTAAAGCCTTTTCCCGAGATACGCTGACTCCTAAGCTTTCGCCCCATCCGGCCACAATTTGTAACACTTTCGCTCCTATTCCTTCAATTTCAGCACGAGACTTACCTTTGAGAAGGAAAAATAAATCATCTGCGTATGCGCAACATTTGTAAACATATGATAATTACCGCAGGAGTGCATCCATCACAAGGTTCTAACAGTTTCAGCTATACTATCTGAGAGTCTTTTCTCAATGGGCACAAAACGTCTCCTGTGTTTACGTGAACACCTTTCATAGTGTGATTTAACTTCACGGGATTCCTATACATACATTCAATAGGGCCAGGATATGCCTGGACAGGGTTCAACATCATTTTTTTTTATTAATTCCTTCGGCCGCGCAGTGTACCTCTTGCCGAGCTTAGTATCAGGGCTTCCAGTATTTGTTGCAACTCTACATTCAGGTTAACCACAAGTGAAAGAGATTTCCTGCGAAAGTCACCATGACGGTCACACTAGGAGGCCTACCTCTTTCAAATCAGGACCAGGCCGAAGTTAGACCCGGTCCGAAGTGCGGAGTGTGCTGACTCCCACAATGCCGTGTTTTAAGCACTGTTGTGGACTATCGGTGGTCCTGCCACTCAGCTTGTGACTGATCAAATTATATCAACCTTCGGTGCGGTCATCCTGCAGAAGATTTGCGATAAGACTAGTGTTTGCACTATTATTTGGCAAATTCATTTATTGAAGAAGCCTCGGTAATTTGGCGGGAGCCTCCTCTGTAGATAAAAGACTCAAATAGCAGGAAGCTGTTCGAAATACTTATATGCAACTAATGTGGTAGTAGAGAGAGACCTTGAGTCGCGACAAAGGTGTGCACTGGAAAGGCGACACTATAAAATACTCAATAATTTAATAGCCAAGTTGACCGACTTGTCTTTATCGGGAAGAGTACCGGGGTATCTCTGTAATATAATAACGACCTACCCTGTCAACAGTGCCTACTTCTATGATTCTAATGAGCAACAAAAGGCGTACTAAGTAACTGAAGGTGTACCACAAGGCAGCATCCCATTACTTGGCGAACAAATATCGTTTTGTGGCAAAAAAATATGAACTTGACAAGAAAGATGCAATTCCAACGATAAGTCGGCTAGCTACTTATTGATCGCATAATTCAGGCAGTGCTCATAGTTTCCTTGCGATATGCAGCGATTCTCTCCTTTCCCATTATCTTCCCTCTGACACACTATGAAATCAAAACTCACTCTTAAATGTCATTAAGCCATTCTATTTAAGTAAACGTCACAACCTTGCATCACTTTTGTAGACTTCCTGCATCCTTCAGATTTCCGGAAAATTTTCCACCAGTAATCATTGGATTTTCTTCCCAACTTCTGGTATGCATCCTGTGCACTTACGTTTCGTATTTTGTAATTTTCTTCATTCTCCCGAGGCTATAGTCATACTCACTTCAATTTAATTCAATCGGATCCTTCTCCTCTTTACCGGGGTGAAACGAATCTGTTCCATTCGAACACTGATGATAGGGAGTCTCGATGCATTTTTCTCTCTCGTTTTTCTTACACCTTTGCTTCGTTGTTTCTTCCTTTTTTTCTTTTCCTTTTCCTTATCCGTTTCCGTCTTCCAATTGCATTTCTTGCACAACCAGCGATGAAAATATTTGTAATTGAGAAGCTCCCCGACGAACGCCATCAAACTAAGAAGAGTTCCTAAAATGAGGATCCAAAAAGCACCTTCCAAGTGGTATATAGTCAACACAATAACTGCTTCTAAAGGATGAAATCAGAGCTCAGAAACACAATGAAACAATGACTGTGGTATAACCAAACCTTGGTTTGACTGTTGTTCAGATATCTTAACCAGCACTGTGTAGCGATAGAGGAAATCCTTGTCGATTTTGCTGAACAGGCCGCCATTCTTCATCCGGCGAATGAGCTCATTGAAATGATTCAAAAACGGAAATCCCCGTTTTGCAATAATTTCCACTGGACTGGAGAACACATTTTCCGGAAATCCGTACAAATTACCCACGCGCTGATTACGCAACATGTACATACGATTGGCCAATATGACACGTTCTCTCGTCATCACCGCACGTAGATTTTTCGTCCGCAGAATGAAGTTATCGCTGTCATTGTAGCGTGTGTAGATTTGTCTGTCATCGTTGTTATCGAACCAGTCACGATTCTCAGCTGGTCCACCTGCAATTTGAAACCAACGAGGGGATGATGGAATTTGACGAGAACTAAGAATGCAGAACTCATTCTCACTCACCGAATGGAATGCCTTCGCGGATAACCTCATCGATGGTGGAGATCTGATGCTCGTATCCTGGGTTAGCAAATACCGAAATCAGCTTAGAGGTGTAGAGGCTTGTCACGTTCATGCTGTATAGGCATAAGCCGATGAAGAAAATCCGGGACGTTTGACATTTGGGACGTTCGTTAATCGAGGCGCCTAATGTCACACCCCAAGAATTAATGGCCGTCAGGGTGGGTGATTTATGTGCCTGTAGCTCTTCAGGTAGGACGCAACCGAATGCTAGCCAGAAGAGCCATGTGATCAGGAGGACAAATGCTATGTAGAGCCACATGTTCGTCTGGAAGATGTCAAAAAGGGATTTCCATGGGGGACGTGCTGGCGCCGTTGCTATGAACCAAGTATGGCTGTCAAGAAGGTATGAGTCGGTGGGCCAGAAATCCTCACGCACTTCGTCATCTGGATAGAAGCCGCCGAGTATGAAATCGCATAGACGATTGTCCAGCCGTCCCAGTAACTCTGACCAAGTGTTGTTTTCAACCTGCCGTACGCCACGACTTGAGTTCCCACAGGTAACATTCAGCTTAAATACATAGAAAAGGATAAATGCAAGTAGGTAGTCAAAAATAGAAAAAAAAAAATTCACCTTAAAGCCAAGTTTTTTCCTGATCACATCGACAAGGTATACCTCGATTCCATTTCCACATTCACTCTCAACAAATGGCATGGCAATGCTGGCGCACATGTAAAACGTACAGTTTTTGAGATTTGCCTTTTGTACTAGTCTCTCGATGAAATTCTTCGCCACCCACTGATCGGTGACTTCTCCCATCTCGCAAGTGGTTACCTTTTCAGCCTTGACTTGCCGGCAAGCCTCAGCATTGAAATTGTTCAGGATGTAGTACTCATACGCAGTATCGTTGACGGCATACAACAAAGACACGGTGTTTACGTAGAACTGATTCAGCAAAAATTCAAAAACTTGATTAGCTACAGCCAGACTTCGGTTGCGATCACCGGCGTGATTGTAGAGGATGAGAAATTTTGCTCCCGGATTCCAGGACTGCATCTTACTCATAAATCCATCGACTAGCTTAAAAAGACGCTCAACATTATCCACTACAATAACGTACGAATCGGTGTGAAAGATGAAGTTGGAGCTAAATTTTAGCTGTTGAAGCACACTTGCGTCCGACACTACACTGGTGAGATAGGTTCCGAGGGGCTCGTTTCTTGCTTTTTTTCCAACTGCTTCGTTTTTCATGCTCAAAAATTGGTCCTGAATCTGTGCCGCAGGGGTGGACATGTTATTCGCACGCGTGATGATCATGTTCCGCGAAGCAAAACTCATTCTGGCTTGATCTGCCTTGCTTATGAGGTAGAGTTTGCTGATGGATTGAAGACATTTCAGGCCCGATTTCCAGGTGGTTGGACCACGGTCGTTTGGTTTCCGCAGGATGTATGTACCACTTCCTCGACTGTTACTTATGGCTTGGGCTATGTGTCCAAGGAGTATCACCAGTACTACGAGTATATTCATTTTGATAGTCGTTTGTTGAACACTCCTTAGCAGACATTACTTGAAGTAACAAAGTGGCGCTCCGTTATAAAGGACCTTTGAGTATGGAATTTTAATTGGACTTGCTGGTCACGGAAGGACTGTTTACTCTGGCAGGTGGTTAGCTTCGTTTTCTGCAACAAAATTTGAGGTTACACAATTGCTAACATGGAAGGGTAATATTTGTGTTTTGTGAGTGACACATGCAATCTGGTGGAGTGGCGTGCAGATGTTGTGTACTCTGTGGCAAGTTGGTTTTCTACGTTCATACCTACTGCTGGAGGTAAGTGAGAGTTATGTATGGGAAGGTGCAAAGGAGGTTATTGCGTTGTTCATGTGAAATAGCTCTGAAGGATTACTGTTTCGTTGCAGGAGACTAAAATTAGTGCAGGAGCAGATTTTTGTCTTTATTTTTCATCGTTTGTAAAGTCTCGTTCAAAGGAAGGTAGATGACTGATGGCTACGTGTAGTTGGAAAAACAATAAATTCGATGCAGCTCTGCGGTACTAAAAGTTATTTATCCTTCTAAAGTGAAATGGAAAACCCAACTATGAGAAACAGGGTATAGTAGCGTGCCTTTTCGGGCAAAGAAGATTTTTTTTTTTGTTTGTTCTGTCGGAACAGAGTCCTTTGTACTCCTTTTACGTTCCATTGAAATGAAATTTCTCAGTCATTTCAAGAAAGATGAGTAATAGCTTTAGTGATGAAGTTGCTATAGCACCAGCACCCACTCAGCACATGTAGCAAACAGAAGAACGACAGGAAGTGTCAAAAAGGAGTTTACAGTCTTTCCTGTGGAGAGACAGTAGAAGGTCCCTGAAATCTGGAAGGATTTGTTTGATCTACTGCAATCCTGAGTGCCATGCCACCTGAAACTCATGCTCATATGAATCCCAGTCATCAATGGAATATCTGATCGAGGAGACATGTATGTAGTCTCAACGCGAGCTTGGATCCTGGGAAGTCGTCCTATGAACCTTAGCCAGTTTCGGCTAAGTAGACTAGAACTAACGAACGGGGATCGAAACCCACGGAACTGTGTGCAAGCGTTTGAGTGTGATAGTGATCACTACGGATTACAGACACTACAGAAAATTGGGATAAGTCCAGAGAGTGCTAAATGGTTGAAGATTCACGGGAGAAAGTGGATTTGCTGCACACTTTTCTCGAGATTGTGTACTATGTAAGGTGAACAATCCGGTTCGTCGTTACCACAACAAAGGTAACAGTGCCTGCACAACGAATTTCAAAATTGTCGTCACGATAATCACAGTTCCATAATTTTCAGTCATCATCGCTGATGAATAAGGTTCCTGCTTCAGATGATTTCCTGTGCAGGCCGTCTCGAGCTGTATATACGAATAGGAGTGACAATTTCCTGATTTAGGTGATTCGATAACACATTGCAAGGGCAATGACCAACGACAAGAGTTTGATCTCAGTGGCTTATTACCCACAGAAAAGTCATAGCCAGAGATCACTTTATCGGCTATATTCCGTCGGAGGCTTTCCCTCGTATTGAAGCTAAAGGTGGACTAAGATGGTGTCTTGGTAATATAACACTGCCACTACGGTGAAAAGGACAAGTGGTTCATCTACTGCGGATAGATGACTTGTGGTGACTTTGTGGATGGGAAAGGATTTACACGCTCTTCTATGTGCGTGCGATTATTAAGGATAGTGCTTTAAGGCATTAGTTAAATCTCAGAAGTGTCTGTGATGTTGGTGACTGCCGCTTGCTGCATTTGGCTACAAAGTAAAAAGTGAAAATAAAGCTTTATGAGCTCTATCAGGTATTTCGCCTTCTCCGTCTGTTCTTCACAATATAGTCCATTGCCATTAGTATTTCGTACGCTTCTGCTTAGAAGACGCTCCAAAAGTGTCCATATGAAGCGTTCGTGACTATTTGAAATCGCTTGACCTCGTAGAGAAGCTGGATATTTTGGCGTGGAAAGAAATTCATCTAACGAAGAGCATAAACGTCTGCGACACCAACGCGAAGGAAAAAGGTCCGTTCTTGCAGCGTATGATCACGGACGACGAAAAGTGGATTGTCTATGACAATGTCGAAAAGTAGGTGGCGAGATTAAGATGAATCATCGGAAAGACAAGGTGATTCTGTAAATTAAGTGAGATTAAAAGGGAGCAGTCTTCTATGAGGTGCTTCCAAAGAACAAAATGATTAATCCCGATGTCTACAGTGAGAAGCTACAGAAATTAAATGATACCATCGCATAGAAATGTCCCGAACTGATCAATCGTAAGAGCGTGGTGTTTCACCAATACAATGCGAGACTACACATAAGTTTGGTCACTCGAGAAAAATTATTGCAGCTTGGTTTGAATGTGTTGCTACATCCTTGCTCCTTGTAAAACTACTTGAATGGTAGATACAGAGAAAGATAAGAAGTTTTGTGGACGCGGTATTATGAAGTTTCGTGAGGTCATCGAACAAAACGGCCAAAAATCAAATGAAAGAATGCAATGACGTTTTGAACAACCCTTTCCAACACATTCCATTCCCTGAACAGATTCTTCCCTAAACTTGCCCTGGCTATAAGGAAAAACGTCTTTGTATTCTCAAGTTGCAAAGAAGGTGTAAACTGCATGGTTAACGCAAGATTTACGTTGTCTAGAGCAAGATTTTGACTCTTTGACTTAGGAGTTAAGCATACATGAAACAGTATAGGTCCTGTACTCGTTGTTGATTTTCTAAGTTGCATTTGAGCTGATTGGTTCAGCTCACACAAATATCGATAGCAATTGTGTGCTGTTTTTTCGACCCCTCAATGTTGTGTATCCTTAGCGATAGCATATACTTTGTTTTGCGCTTGTTTACATCCTACCTCAGGTTCGACTCTTCTGTTTCTATAAAATTAAACGCATTGATATACCGCTGGTGCCGGCTTTGGGAGACGTTGAACAGCTTTCTGGAATATTTTTTCTACAATCCTGATCTTAGAGCTTCTCACTATTCTCCAAAGTTTGATGGCAAAGTAATCACAAACAGGGTGTCAACATGTCAAACACAGCTCGGCAGTGTTTTGGTGACCTTGATGGAGCAAGAGTATTGGGATAAAAAAAGTAGAGACGGTCCTCGATCGGTCTTAAAATCGGTGAACAGGTGGAATGTGTTGATTAAAATTTTCTTGGTTTTCACGTTGGGTAATGGCCTATGGTGGAGTTTAGGCCTAGAACTATGCTGGCAACGAAGTATCATCTTAGACAGTTTCTTGTATCTGACCCTTCGTTTTCTTCTTAGGGAAGAGACAGAGGTTGCTTGGGCATCATTTGTCGAGCACACTTTCATTCAAGTGGGTTTGACATATGTGACACTCTAGCATTTTTGATTTTGTTACATTTGGGTATAGCTATGCATTCCTCTTAGTGAAAAGTTCCAAATCATTATCCAGATTAAATGGTTTATTCTTCGCCACAGCTGAATGTGGAGTATTATTTTCGCACCAGCAGTGGCCGTGTATATTAGTTGATTCCTTTTACTTTCTAGTACAGTTTCTGAGCTTAGTTTCCACCTTAGGAGCTATCCAGCACTGCAATAAGGTGCTTCGGAGAAGTCCATTATCTATTGACATTACTTTGTTCGTAGTGTATGGCATGTACGTTTTTTGTCCGATAGTTAGCAATTATAGGTTTTGGCTGACGCCTGAAACTCATATGCTGCATCACTGATTCGTCTCTGGTCTTTTTCATTTGATGTAGAACCTCTTCTAATAGTTTCTAATAGTCTTCCTCTCTGCAATAGTATTACCTTGACATTGAACTTCCTCACATTTTTCATATCTCGACTTAAACGAGGTAATGGCTCCTCGGACTGTTTTGGAGATCCAGAATACTCCAGCTGTGCAATGTGTACATCATTATTTTATCTAATTGATGTTTTCTTGGCAGGTTCCTTTGCGTAAGTAAGAGAAAACACATGTCAGCTGCAGTATTATTTCAGTCTGCGGTAAAGTATGTATCCGAAGAATATGCTTTTCACACATGCCGCCAAAGATCAAGTCTTTTTTTAACTTGCCTGTGTGAAGATACCAAAGACTGTCCATACATCTTTCTTACTATGTCGTTGGGAACTGCTGCCTGGAATTTCAAAAATTCTACCCAGAAATCAAAGAATCTGAAGATGACCTAAGCTCTACACACTTAGGTGCTTAAAAAAACACATGTCCCAGTATGATGTCAAACTTCCAGTTTCTTACATCAAGAATGCCGCCGACCTCTTAGAGACGTCGGGAAGGATTCGTGTGGTCAGCTGGCATCATGGAGAGCCTTGTCATCTCAATGTCAATGAGGGTACTGATTAACATTTCCTATAACCCAGACAAGACTCTGCGAACTTGGCTGTCCGACTGCGTTCAGTGAACTCACGCTTTCTCAAACTAGCTTGCAAGTCGTAAGAGAATTGCATATATCTCCGCTATGAAGACATGCGCAAGCTTTCCTAACGAGGAGTGAAATCTGACGGTGTCTTCATACAGAAAGACGTCAAGACCCAATCCCAAAAGGGAACAGCTTCACTTTTGAGAGGATTGACAGCAAACTCATTTCTTGTGTAGCGTTGACTGCGATTTAAAACAGGCATTTGCTAGGCATGATCCAACATATAGTGCTCATTTGGATATGTTTGAGCATAGAGGCGCCGACTTGCGGGCAACCCATCAGATATTGGTCGCAGTCAGCATCTGTAATTAGGGTCCTATTCGCCAGCTATTATCAACAAAACTAGAGATTCGACACTCGATACTCGTCTATACCGTGTTGCCTGACATTTAAACATGAACACCACTTTATTGAATTCCTTGTTCAGGAGATGATTTCTCTTCTAAAGCATACAATATGTGCTATGATCACAGTGTTCAATAAGTTCGTATACTGTCCTTGGTGATTAGTGTAATCCCGAATCGTAGAGAAAATAAGCTAATGCAATGAAGAATTTTTTTCATTTTTGAAGGCGGCACAAAAGCTCTTGGCTTTTCCGATCGTGCGTCATATAGCGGTGTGAAATTCTTTTAACATCCGAACTCACTGATGCGTTTATTTCATATATCTGTGTTATCCGTATGAACAATTTGTGAGCTACTACAGCTGCAGAGTAATTATCTCAGTCAGACGGAAAGACGAGGTCCCACAAGGCTACATTCTTAGATCAATATTACTTTTAATTAGATTAAGGGAGGCGATTTTAAATCAGCTGCAAATGGCAGAACATAGGAAAACCGAATGCTGAAACATTTGATGTCACGAAGAATCTGAAAGAGGAATCAACGATTCAGTGGTACAAGCAATCCCCTTTGTTCTGTGGATTTTTTTTTTTTATAATCTGCGTGCGCTGAAGTGACCTGAGTATCCTTAAATGTGGTTAAAGGTTATAAGGACTAGAAAATAAGGAGCTCGGCAGGGCATTCCATGGCCAGAAAAGAATCAAGATATTTCAGAGAACATCCGAAAGTGAGCTTGAAGGTAAACTGATGAGCATTCGTAGCGAGACGGATGTTACGGTTGAAGGTTTGAAGGACAAGGTAAGGCAAGAACTTACTTACCCGGACTGAATTAGCTGAAGAGAAAATGTGTGCATATCTGAGTACACAGATAAGAATATGATTGTTTGGCTGTTGCTGACCTACAACTTTAGAAATCAAATGATATTCCACAGGGTTGGTTGATGACGTCCCTTAAACACGGGAGAATTGAAATAACTTCTTTAGTAATAGTGTTCCATAAATTTGCATTAATTTCAGTTTAATCACTACCAGACTGTCATCCTATTTTCTCTCTATTGGAACTGACACAAAGTGACACACTTCAAAGTTGCAAGTTTTGCTCTCTCCAAAGAGGAACAACCCTCAAATGGAAAACACCTTGCGAATGAATTCAAATTAAATTCACTACGACAATTTCCATAACTTGTGACTTTGTTCATCGTCATCGTCTGCCGTCTTTTTTTCTATTCGCCCATCCATTCGTTGGATTCTGACTTATGCAACAAACGTAGATACACTTGTATAAAAAAGTCTACAGCAGATGGTTGCACACAAGTATGTGCGTGTAAAAAGCAACCCTCCAACGATGACACATTTGATCGAAAAAGTGTCACTCGACGGACAATTGAGCGCAGCACTGATTATGATGGTCCCCACATAAATTATGTTTGCTTACCAAGTGGGTTGGCTAGGGGAACCCCCGACCCCATCTTTGTTGAGTGTTGATGAAGACAGAAGCGATTATGGCTTGGCATCGTGTGTCATTGACGAAGAAATAAAGAAAAATTGCGTCGCATAACGAGACAGATGCATGTCAAAAAAGTACGACAGCATGGAGATTGAAAAATGATCAGGAGGGTCTTTAGGATGACGAAAACACCACAGGAATATGGGGCAAATGGACAACAAAGTTGGCAGAGATTGCTTTCTTTGATCTCGGCGTGAATGAGGAAATATACTCGTACCATGAACTAGTTGGTTGTTGTTTTTTTCCGATGAGTCAAGTGGTGAGTGGTTTTCAGAGTATACGTCATGTCCATAATAAACACTTTCTTTCCGGGGCTTAGCAAAGTAATACCCTTTTCATTCCTGACTCATAAAAGTGTGAGCTCCAATCCGCCAAGAAATGACAGTCGAGATTGCATTTGATAGATGTAGAAATTGATTTACTCGTATATAAGTTGCATTTAATCTATCCTGGTGCTCTAAGGACTACTCTGGATGCAGTTTACTTCTATAATTTGAGTTAGAATCAATTCAATGAAGAAAGACTTACTTTTGCCAAATCGATACATACAAATCTCCTTGCATATTTTCTGGATTCAGTTCTAGTTCTTTTGCATCCAGTGAAAGTAAAAAAACGTAACGAAAACCTCCCTCTGAAAACTAGTTTCGGGTTGGAATTGACAACGTTTCCAGTATCCATACTCATGCTAACACATTAGGTTTACATCGCCATGTCCTCGCATTTATCTTACACGTGTTTGGTTCGAGTATCCAAGGCATGATCGTTAGCTAAATGCATGGAAACTGAGATTAAAGTGCACACAGCGAAACTAAATGTCTAAGAGTTTTCTTAGTTAAAATACATACACTTGTATGTATTCACAGTCAGTTAATTCACTGAGTTATATTTGGGCTAAATGCCGGAATCCTAGAATATTCAGACCGGTCTTTCCAGAAGTCACAACTACGGTAGTAGTATTTTGCAATAGAAGAAAATGTAAGAGCATGTGAACAGACATCAGCTACAAATCAGAAGAACTTAAAACATAAGAACTACAAGTGTCTTGACAGACTCCTAGGACACCTAAATTTACTCGGCATAAACTGCACTAGTATCGGGTGCTTTTGTAAAGATGGTACAGCAAAAGCCTTCCGCTGCCGGTATTGCCGATGGTATAGATATCCTGATGAGTCCGACGATTATATTAACTGCCATTGCTTCCTCCCGGATATAAAAAATGCGGCCTCAACTGAAGTGGTTCCAAAGTCGCTGATTATCATGTTGAACATGATCTCCGTTTGGTCTACGTCGTTAGTGCCTTTCCCTAGACGGAAGCAGCATAAAACAGACCTGTTGTGATAACTATGGAAAGCAGAATTCTTCCACGTTTCCAGGTCCACCGCTCTAAGTCGCGGGAGATCCATGATATACATTCGGCGTTATTTTTGAACGCGATAACTCTAACGTATTGCTTTTACTTCATTCTTTGAAGCTGCTACTATAGTTACTGACCTGAAAATCGGCGAATTCAACGGCATTCCGAATGATTACATGTACAGCTGCTGTTTTATGATCGATTAGTTTTGTACATTAGATATCAGTCAATCTTTGTCCCGACAATTGCTTCATTTGTGGGTAGTTCTCTTGCACGACGGCAATGCCATCGGCTCATGTTGTACAAGGTGCGGTAAGACAACTTCATTATTTAAAATCAGTGCTCTGAAAGTGATGAGAGTACGTGATCTCTTTTGAGAGGGGGGACTATTTAGTTTTATTAACTTGTGTTTCAGTCGTTCGATGGTTTAAGCCAAGCGCGCCTTCCCAAATCGCTCCAATGGGCCCTGTCTCGGACCGCAAATCAAATTTTTTATGGGTCACAATGTTCAAGAAAACTAGTTTTGTGCAAAAAAGAAGAACACGTACGTCCCAACAGAACATCTGAGAGCATCGAAGCAAATAGCGTTGCAGTTTAGCGATCCGCACGGCGTTTGCCACACAAAAATGTGTCTACTCTTGATGAAATGAACCTAGGTGACATATATGGTTTCAACAGGATGGAGCAACGGCCCAAACTTCAAGGACATCAATGGCTTTGCTGTGAAAGCATTTGCCAGGGCGCCTCATCTCACTGAGGGATGATTTGGAGTTATTTTGACCTTTTGTGATTTTTTCTTGTGAATGTGTTTAAAATCACGTGCCCACAGACTCTGGATGACCTGAAAAGAAACATTCAGGAACAATGTTGGCCATTTTCATCAAAATCCTGAAGAGAATGATAGGAAACAGCAGAATTCGGCTCAATCAGTGTATCGACGTTGGAGGGCCACTTACCATGATTTTTAGAACGATGTAAACCGAAACTTTAAATGTTTAACTTTTTAATAAAAAAAATTTAAAATTCTACAATCACCCTTATTACCTAAGGCAGAGTCAGTCGTAGTACTCCCAGAGAAGTGGCTCTAGGACAACTCTGACCCGCTATGACTTTTAAGTACTTAACCTCTTCAACGGTCGGTATTGTACATCAACTTTCTGTTGTTGAGGGTCCATCGCTATAAGCAGCTAATAACATGATATATTAAGTCTATTTTGGTCTTGGATCTGTAAATGGACGAGTTTGTTCGAAGGGTTATATATGTTTCAACGTTCGGTATTGCCACTACTTTTTCAGGCTGTAGAGCTACTTTTCCCCCTTGGAAATATGACTCTTTCTGCGACATCAACCAACACTCTTATGATATTAATTGTACATCACGCTTTTCTAAAGCCAAACTTGTATTTTGAGAGAGCTTCTCCTGTTGCTAGTAATATTTTGTGAATTTATAGTAATTCTCCAGAATCCTTACCACGATGTTAAAGAGGCATATTGGACGATTGGATGATGGTTCAAATAGAGATTTCATTTCTTTCGGTAGTTGCATCAATTAATGTTATTTCCATCTTAAAGGCAAGTTTTCTTTCCTTCTTCTGCGGCATCTCTCTAAAGGATGACGTCAGGTCCTCCACCAAAGTGTAAAGTGAAAAATCTTCTGGATTGACCTCTCCCCTGATGTTTCGCCCTGTCGCTGATCTTTGGGTAAAAAGGGTTCTCAGCGTTATAAGACACGGTACTGAAGGTATCCTTTCGTCATTCCATATGCCGGAACATGCCAAAGAAGTTTGAAGCTTTCCTTGATGGCTCTACTTATGTTGTATCTCGCCAGTCTTAGGATATCCAGCCAGTGTCGGAAATCTAGTCTCGTTCTTGATCCGGGCTTATTTTAACTATTTTCATTTTATATGAGTGCTGTTTGATGAATATCCGGATGAAATGACAACGCAACTTTTTTAGGTTTTGGCAATTTATTTTCCAATATGATCACCTTTCAACTTGATACACTTTTCCCAGCGTTCCTCGTTCGACCCGTACTTCTTTTCAGCGAGCGATCTTTTAAGGTTTGGGAACAAAAAGGAGTCCCAGGGAGCCAAATCCGGAGAATACGGAGGATGGGGGAGCAATTCGTAGTGGAATTCGACCAATTTTTCAGTGACGACGCAGTATGCTCCTGTGATTCCTTTTTTTTTCCCCAAATAGTCAACGTGGATCAAATCATTAAATGCCCTTTTATTGCTTTCCAGATACCCTCTTCTGTAGTGACTTCATTGATATTCTTGCGGTTTAATAGCAGTACGATGGATGGTTACTTTTGGTAGATCTCACGAAGCTGCACTCATACTGCTTTCGAGTTAAGCTGGAAGTCTTTCCACTCGGCTAAATTTTCGCATATAGGAGTACTTCAGTGCTACATGTTAAGTGTTTGAATTTCTGTGGTTAGGAGTTGATCGCACTCTTTAGCTATCTGGTCAGGTATTTCCCCAGATTCAAGCAATGTATAATGCTAACTTTGAACGCAGTCAGAGAGTCCTACCATTCTTGGTTATCTTTCGTCTTTTCCTTTAGCCTTCACTTAAGCCTTTGGTGACGCCTGATTGTTAAGCTGAAAAAACGGAAGTAAGGTGTTCTGACGATTGTCTTTCAGGACATCTACGAGGTATGTTCAAGAAGTAAGGTGACTTTATATTTTATATAAAAAATATTTATTTGTTCATCAATATTAATATTGTCCCTTTCAAAGTGATCCCCTCCAGATGTAATACACTTGTGCCAACGCTTTTTCCAAACATCGAAGCACTTCTCATAAGCACTTTTTGGTACAGCCTCGAGCTTTAAAGCGATGCCATTTTTTATTTCCTCAATCGTTGCAAATCTTCGTCCTTTCATGCCAGATGGTGAATACGGTAGCTGAGGCATGATTGTCGTGTTGTGTTTGGCTAAACAATCTTTCACAAGCAACGATGAATGAGCAGGTGCTTTATCTTGATGCAAAATCCAAGAATTGTTTTTTCCACAATCCCGGCCATTTTGTTTTTCACGCATCGCTTCTCGCAAATGGCGCATAACTTCAAGGTAATACTCCTTATTGACCGTGCAACTTTGAGTTAAAAACACCTGATGCACTACGGCACGGTAATGGAAAAAAGTGACCAAAACTTTGACGTTTGATCGAACTTGGCGTACTTCTTTCGGTCTTGGCTCTCCTGTGTGCTTCCACTGGGACGATTGAGCTTTGGTTTCGACATCATGCCCATAATTCGTCACCAGTTATGACACTTTTGAACAAGTCAGGATCATCATTCAAGAGCTCTTTAGCGATGCTCATGCGATGGTACTTCTGATTAAAATTAAAAAGTTACGGAGTAAACTTCGTTAACACATGACACATGAACTAAATGGCATGACACGAGCTAACTGATTCTCCAAGATCGTCAGTAACTTCTCCTATGGTAATTCGACGATTTTCCAAAACAATTTTCTTCACAGTTCCGGCGTTATCATCTTTTGTTGATGTGCTTGGGCGTCCAGACTCAGGTTCGTCATTGGCATCTTCTCGGCCGTCTTGGAAGAGATGGTACCACTTGTAAACATTTTTCTTACTCAAAGCAGGCTCACCGTATGGCACTGTCAATATTTCAAGTACTTTGGAGACTTGAGTCCCTTTTGTACACAAAATTTGATGCAAATTCTTTGCTCCATTTTTTATAATAATTGAAAATCACCGAGCACACAAAAACAGGTCTAACCTCTATATCTTGTCAAAAATAAACTAAATATACTTATACTTGAAACTGTAAACATATGTATATATGTACGGGACATATGTACCAAATTGCGCGCGAAATTTGAAACACACCTCAAATACTTTTGAAACTATGATGTTGGGTCATATAAAAAGTCTCCCCGGTTTTTTGTCACTAGATGGTGCTGGTGTCCATTTATCTAAAAACACTAATCTGATTGTTTGAAAGGAACACGTGTTTAAAAGGTGACATGTCAGGCTACATTTTTTGTGGAGACAGTTGTGTACTCGTAATTTGTTGCTCGTGGTAAAAGTTTTAATGATGTAAATATGAGTGAAAAATCTAAAGAAATACGCTATGTAATGCTTTGTTACTACAAAAAAAGGAAAAAACGCTGCAAAAACATGCCGAAAAATTTGTGCAGCTTACGGTGAGAATTCTGTGAGTAAACAAAGGACCCAGAAGTGGTATGTTCGATTCTGTTCCGGAAATTTCGATGTAAGAGATGTACCTCATACTGGTCGGCCGGTCACTGAAAAAGTTGATGATGAGCAAGACCGATACGGAAGCTGTCTGGAGATAGCGGAGGCACTAAACATTAACCGTATGACAGTTTGGAATCATCTTAAACGAGCAGGCTACTCAAAGAAGCTCGATGTTTGGGTGCCACATGAGTTAACGCAAAGAAATTTAATTGACCGAATAACCATATGTGAAACGCTGCTGACGCGTAACGAAATGTAACCATTTTTGAAGCGATTCATTACGGACGATGAAAAATGGATTAAATACTAGAATATCCACCGCAAGCTATCATGGTCAAAGGTCGGTGACCGACCACAAACGACTTCAAAACCTGGATTGACGGAAAACGAGGTTATGTTGAGTGGTTGGTGGGATTGGAAGGGAATTTTCTATTATAAGCTGCTAGAACGTGGCGAAATAGTCAACTTAGTAATCTACTGCGCACAACTTGACCATTTGAATGAAGCTTTCAAGAAAGAGCGTCCAGAATTGGCCAACAGAAAGGGAGTTGTCTTATATCATGACAATGCTAGGCCACATACATCTTTGATGACCTGAAACAAATTAACAGAGCTTGGTTGGGTAGTTTTGATGCATCCACCGTATAGCCCGGACCTTGCATCCTCTAATTACCATTTTTTTCGGTCTTTCTAAAGCTCTCTTGATGGTAAAAAATTTTCCGACCGAAGAGCCGCTGAAAATCACTTGGCCAAATTTTTCAATAATAAACAACAGAAGTTCTACACCGATGGAATTATGAAGCTTCACGGAAAATGGCAAAAGGTCATAGAAAATAATGGCCAATGTGTACTTGATTTTTTCAAAAATGTACCAAAAAACCACGGAGACTTTTTTTTATGACCGAATACATAGGTTTCTTGTGACCAGCATATGACTTTGTTTGTGGTTTATCATTTTTTACAGTCTCGTTATATATTGTCCGCGGATCTACGTCCTTTAGGGTCCCCTTTTGACTAATAATGCTGTTCAATATCATTTCTTATCTTGGTGGCAATGCGACCAATAGTTTCGGCTCCTAGTGAAGTTTTGACTTCTCTCGCAGCTCCAGTATTTGTTTTCTCCTAGTATGCTTAGTTTTCATACGCAGTTGCCAGCCAACAGAGTTTAGAGATGAAAGTCTTAACTCATCTATCTCTGTATATGGTACTATCGAGCGATTGGGGTATACATTTGAACTCCATGCTCGTACAAGTATGGATGGTTACTCAAAAAAGGAGTCTTATATTACCTAAGGACAATACATTTTGTCCTTGGGACTTTTCTACAAAAACCAGCTTTGGAGAGAGTTGTCATTTAGTCGCCTTTTACGAAACAGGGTAAACATTACATATATGACGTTACTGCATGGTCTGAGAGAAAATATCGAGAATGATTGCCTCTATGTACCTGCACGTACTAAGCACTGAGAATGACGTATGATTTGCAAATTCCCTCAAGTTTTTGCAGGACAAAAGTTTGGCAAATTTAAGAATACCGTAGTCAAATGCGAACTCCATATCTTCATTCTTTCCTTCGGTAAAAAAGAGAAAGTTGATGATATCTATAATATCACCATAATTTTAGATATCAAAGTAAACATGGAGCCCATGCGCAAGGGTAACAAAGCGATACCTCAATGTAAACACTGCCAGGAATACAACCATACGTAGGCGTATTGTCAAAAAGACACAAGGTGCGTAAAATACGCAAGCATGTGCCTCTCGGGATAGTGCAATGTAAACAAGCAAATCCCAGCAATTTGCGCAAACTGTACGGGAAATCATTCAGCAAACTACCAAAGTTGCGAGATCGCCAAAGAAATCCAAAAGAGGAAAACAAATCTCATAAAATCCGTTCATATATGTAGACCGCATGACGAGACACCTAAAACCGATGTGTCCAATACAAGTAAGACATTCAACAATAAGCAACTGGTAGAAAAAGGATATCAAACAACCCAAGATAACCTGAAGGGAACAAGTGCAATGAAAAAATCTGTAGCAGATGGCGCGAGATCGTAAGCTGAAGTCGCGTCACAAGAAAATAAGCTAGATTCTGTCATGGAAGATCCGGATGTCAAATACTCACAGTAATTCTAGGCAGATTTGAAGAACAAAACAAAATCAACGAACTCTTGTTTGACAAAGCAAAAAGCAATCTCAATATAGACCCCTTTTAGTTTGATACACTTATTCTTGATCCCGTCCAAAAAGTAATTGCAAAATACTCCTCCGTGGCGTCGATGATTTCCTCGCGTGAGCTGAATTTTTTATTGATGAGCCATCTTTTGAGGTTTGCGAAGAGATAATAGTCTGAGCGATTTCGGCCTTAATGTTAATGGTTTTTCCTTTTTCGAGGTAGTCCACGAAGAGTATGCCATGATAATCCCAGAAAACCGACGCCATAACCTTTCCGACCCATCGAGTCTCCCTCAGCTGCTTCGGATCACTTGTGCCGGCTTCAGTCCATTGCCGGGCACTCATTCTGTTCTCTGGTGTACAACAGTTACCAATTGACGCCAAAAGTCCGCAAGATTCCGCATCAGCAAGTCCGAACACTCTTTTGAAGTAGTCTCGCGTTCGTGTTTTTGGTCAGGAGTGAGTATGCGCGGCACCCAGCGACAGGATAACTTTTTCATATGCAGTACTAATCTTTGTGGTATCTGCTAGCTCGCGCACCTTCACTTTCCGGTCAGCCAACACCATTTCATGTATTTTTTTGACATTGTCCTATGTAACCGCATCGGATTGCCTGCCGCTGCAGACTTGATCGGTAGTGGAGTTGCGGCCACCACGAAACTCTCGAAACCAATATTTGACGGTGTAATCTAACGGAGCATTAGCCCCATAATATTTATCCAACTTTTTTTTTGTTTCCTTCGCCGTTTTGCCTCTCAAAAAATAATGTTTTAAGAGAGAACGAAAATCGTTTTTGTCCATACTCAACATCATGCCAAACACGCCAACAACAATCAGCTGTCAAAACAAAACTAAAGACAGTATTGCACTGAAATTTGGCATGTCTGCCTAAATATGAACGGACTTCAAGGCACTATAATCTTTTTTGCAGTAGCAGCGTATTCTGGCGGTCAAGGAGGTTACTTTTTACTCCACCTAGTACAATATATGGTAGCATCCTGTTATTTCCCTTCAAGATATAGGATGGCAAACAACGTTTTTTTGCTTTTCTGCCCACTTGGGTCAAATTTTATCCTCGGTGGTGACTTCAACGCGAAACATACGTATTGGGGCTCAACATGCATCTCAACGAAAGGCAGACTACTGTACAATGCAAGTCTTAGACGTGGTTTAGACTTTTTTTTGTCGGCTAAACCAACATAACCGACACAAATAAAATTTCTGACCTCGTCGACTTTTTCATTGGAAAAGTGGTACCAATATACCTCACGAATACTGTAGAATACTAAGATCTCTGCTCAGATCATTCACCAGTAGTTCTAAAAATAGGCAGGAGCATTCCTAAAATCGAAAGAGCACCTAGATTGACGAATAAGGAAACGAATTGTCTCAAGCGTACCACTTACGACTCACATTGAGATGGAAAACGAAGTCGATAAGTTCGTGGAGGCTATTCAAAGGACGGGTACGAAATAAAAGGCAAATAAAATACGCCCGACATCGAAGACTAAGAAGAAGAGGTGACAAAAATCCCGTGCACCTACTCAAATCCTATTAAAACTACCTTTCAAATAAGCTTAGGCAAATGCTACAGGGTTTCAGGAACCGTGAAACATCAGGTTACCTTGAAAGCTTGACTGCCGACAAAACATCAAATTACTCGCTCTGGAAAGCCATGAAGTCTACCAAGAAACCGATAATGCACTCTCCGCCAATACGGAAAGCCAACGGCAAATAGGCAAAAGGAGAAAGAAACTTTCCAACCGTTCGAAGGACGACAACTTACTGAAGATCACGATGTCAGCACAGGGCCTGGCAACTATAGAATAAAATACGTATCACTGAGTGAGCTTCGGCAAATAATAGCAAACTTGGAAAAGAATAAAGCTCCAGGATACGATCTGATTACGAGCGAGATTCAAAAAGAGCTTCCCGAAAAAGCGGTAATCAATCTACTTCATACAATAAATGCTTCAATTAGACTTCTATACGTTCCCAGCCAATGGAAACTCTCCAAAGTTATAATGGTTCCGAAACCAGAGAAAAATCTTAACGACAAAAAATCGTATAGACCAATTTCGCTCCTGCCGATAACTTCAAAAGTATTCGAAATTCTTTTGATTAAACGGTTGAAATGTATAAGTGAAGAGAGACGACTTCTTCCAGATCACCAGTTCGTTAAAAACGCCTTAAAAAAAGCAAATATGCTCTAGCGTTTTTCTCGATGTGTTACAAGGGCCAGAGATATAAGCTTAGGCAAATCTTACTTAAAAAATTATGCAAAATAGTAATTTCATCTTAAAAACCGGTTGTTTCGGGTTAGACATGGGTCTGAATACTCGGAATTCAAAGAAATACATGCTGGTGTGCCGCAAGGAAATGTTCTTGGTTCGCACTTATTCCTACTTTACACAAGAGATATACCTCAGGATAATGAGACAATAGTAGCCACGTTCGCGGACGATACGGCTATTCTTGCCACAGGCCAAACGGTAGGATCTTCGACGATAAAACTCCAACAAGTTGTTTGAGTGGACGAAGACCTGGAGAATCGTGCTAAACGAGACCCAGTCGAGTCATGTCAATTTTACTAATAATCTTTATTTATTAATTCTATAAAAATTCCATATGCAAAAGAGCCAAAACATTTAGGAAAACTGTAGACTTAAAGCAGAAGAAGAAGAACGTTAAGAACTCGACGTTAGGTTTGGATAAATGTATTGGCTTGTGGGGTGATTCATCTTGAGGTTTGATTTATAATATAAAATAAAATACATAACTTTGAAAGTGATCTTAAAATTTTTATTATCGGTTAAAAAAACAATTCACGGCATTTACTTTTTAAAAATAATATAATGTAAATATAGGCCACGACTACGTCTGACGTGGACCATTCGGAAGCTTAAATTTTGGGCGACTCGTTCGAGCATAGCGACTGGTATCTCGCGGATAACACGAGTAATTTTGGCTTCCATGTTGGCTTATTCCTGAAGACCTGAGACTTTACATACCCCCATAACGTAACCCCCATAGCATAACGTGAAATTAAGTGCTCACCAAAATGATTTCTCAACAGGTCCATTGTTTCACTCGCTATATGGCTCGTAGCGCCGTCTTGTTGAAACCAGAACTCACCGAGACCATGTGCTTAAATTTCAGGAAGTATATAGTCCATTCACATGGCGCGATAACGGTTTTCATTGAAGGTAACATTCTGATTTGCCTCATTTTTGAAGAAATATGGATCAATGATCCCACCAGCCCATAAACCACACCACACCGTTGTTTTTAATGGAGGTAATGGTAACTCTTGGTACTCTTCGGGTTATTCATCTGTCCAAATACGGCAATCTTGTTTATTAACGTATTCATTGAGCCAGAAATGGGCTTCATCTCTGAACAAAATTTCACAATAAAACACCGGATTTTCATTGAGTTTTTCCATAACCCATTCACTGAAAATATGACACAAATTCAAGTCGCCTGGCTTCAATTCTTGCAAAAGTTGAATTTTGTACGCTTTTAGGCCGAGATCCTCACATAAAATACGCCAAGTTGTCGAATACGCCGAGCCAAGCTGCGTAGATCGACGACGAATCGATTCGTCACGGTCTTCGCATACACTCTCAGCTACAGCTGCTATAGTCTCTTCATTACGTGCTGGATGTGGTCTGTCCGGTCAAGTATCATCCACTAATGTAAACTGGAACTCAAATTTGCGAATGGTATTGGCAATAGTGGTTTTAGTAGGTCGATTACGGAATGCATATTTCCTCGAATCGCACGAAAAACATTTCTCACAGAACGCTGATTTTCATAATACAGCTGAACAATTTGAAGACGCTATTGTAGTGGAAGTCTTTCCATAATAATTTGCCAAAGGATACTGAAAAAAAATGACAAAGCAATTTGATAGGAGTCATGCGTGATCTGTCAAAAAAATACTATTGAAAATCAAACCGCACGATGAATCCCTCTTATAACAAACTGCTTATATATACCATAAGCAAGTGCTTAAACTGTGTTGGACGTATGGTATACAACTTTGGGGTTGTACTAAACCAAGTAACATATGTATTCTACAAAAGTTTCAGAACAAAGCGCTAAGAGCAATCGTGCATGCTCTATGGTATCTAAGGAATAGCGATATTCACCGTGACCTAGGATTTACTGCCGTAAATCCGACTTCGTAAAATAAGGCTGTTTGACTTAGCGCCTTAAAGATAAACCGTATGAATTAAGGGTAGGTAGGTAGGGCCTTCGCTGGAAGTCTACCTAAAAAAACGTGAAAATTTTACAGAAGATGGAACTACTTGTTAGGGAAACCTAGTCGTAGCTACTATGCTACTGTGGTAGGCAGCAGATGTTTGTGTTTATGTGCCTGCTATGGTGATGTGATGGTGTAAAAGTTTTTATCTAAAAAAAAAACATAAGAATTGACACGATTCGAAATCGCAGTGACAATTAATATACACTCTTGAGCTATTTCAAATCCCCACACCTTTACCATAAACATAATCGTTTCACTTCTTGACTTCGTCCTGTGCAAATAAAACAAACAAAAAAAAAATATCCTTAAATAGCAAGGACAATGTGACAAAAATCAGCGAAACCTTCACCTCTTATTCTGATTGAAGGCAATAAAAACCCAACTGCTCCCAAGTGGGCAATTTTTCAAAAAACAAACTCCCGATGGCTGCCAAGCAATTAATTCCACAATTACCCAATGTAAATTTGTCCCAACTTTTGTCCCCATCTCCTGAACTGATTCCATCCAGAATCAAGTCCCCATTCCACCCATTTTTATTCCAAAAAGTACCAAAGAATGAATAAACCATGAAAAACGCACCAAAGTGATACAAAAAAAAAAAAAAAAAAAAAACAAACAAACCCAAGGTCACTCCCAGAGGCCCTAACAAAACAATTTAAAAGCAAATTGCCGAGTGAAAAGGACTCGGACCTGGACAGCTACGACGAAGGACGCGGATCATTTTAATAACAATGAAACACTCGCGGGACCCAAACATAAAAAAAAAAAAAAAAAAAAAAAAATGGAAAACAGAAAAAAAAAAATATTTTCCTCACTCAACCTCACCGCGAGGACAAACGTATTTACTAAGAATAAAAGGAATTTTATTATATTACACTAACTGTGATTTTTAATTTCGTCCTTTGTTCGTCGGCTTTCGTCTTTCGTTGTTTGTCGTTATTTTCGTTTGTCCTTCCCAGGCGATTGGCGTCCAAGTTTACGTCTACGTCCGAACAATTAATTCAAAGAACAACCGACTCACTGAAACAAAGATACCAAACGACAAGAGGAAACAAAACAGAAAAATAAAATAAAAATGGAAACACAAATCCATATCCGTTGACGCTGCCGACCGAAAAATGAGAAAAAAAAAAAAAATAAATAAATAAAAATTGGAAGGACCTCCTATCGGGAAATCTCTTCATAATTGCGATGGAAGCCGACGACAAGTGTTTCTCCGTTGGGAATGTAGGAATATGATAGGATGCCAGTGATCAGGAACAGCGTGTGTAAGGGATTTATCGCGTACGCTCTACCATAGTCCTTCGACTACGAGTAAAACAGAAAAAAAAGAAAAAAAAAAAATTCAAAATTAAATTATCCTTCAAATCATAAATTACAATTCTTTATATGTACTAAACAACCTCCTACTAACATAGGCAGTAAAGTCCTTTATTTTTCCTATACTTCCCCGGATGAGGAAGGGAATTTGTTTTTATAGCAAGAAAATGTTACCATTACGGCACGGCACGGCGCGGCATGACTGACGACGACGTAAGACCACCAAGATGGTAACGGACGCACGTCCACTTTAACGAGCGAATGACAATTTTCCGCTCCAATGGATGCAAAAGATGAGTTTTCAGTAGGTTTGAAGGAGACACGCAGTCGGAGAGGTGAATGTTTATGGAAAGTGACAAATCAAAGTGTAAAGTAATCATCGCGCACAATTACACCAAACACATCCTGTTTCATCCCTTTTCCAAGCAATCACTTTTTTTTTTTTTTGTTTTTTTCTTCGTCCTTTCTGCACCTCAAAGGAATTTAATTAATCTAATTGAATAGCTCGAAGGGTAAAAGAGAAATGCAATCAAAGGACCAAATAGACGGAACCGAAACCAGAAGAAGGAGAGAACAGAGTTTAAATGGAGGTAGTGTAACGACTGGAACAGATGTGTTGCGCTCATTTAACCTGTCACCTTGGTCCTTTTTTAAGCTTCGAGCTGCAAGAAGAAGAAACTTGTTACAAGAGATCGCCACTGAGTTAATCTAAAAAGTTTCTATCATCATAGGTACAGATACCATCGTGACAGAGAAACGAGTACTCCTGGAAAGTACGTGAATCGGTACGATAGTAAGAAGGACTACGAGTAGGTACGTGATAGAGATAAGGTGATGAAAGGCACAGCAAAGACGAAGTAAGAAAATGCCGCCTCCGCCGCGCCATTGCAAGGTACTCGTATTTTATTGCACTTTCTGTCTCCGGAATCATTAGCAGGCATGATGCTATGGGGATAAGTGAATGAATCTAGTGCAGTGTACTAGGATGCTGGTAAAGGTATGTATACCAGTAGCTGCTTGGTGAGCTATAGATTCAAGGTAGTCGTCCTTAATCCAATTTTATTCCTTAAATGATTCTGCAATCCGATTGGGGGAATTTATTGAAGCCATTTATCTTGTAGGCAATTTAAGAAATTAGATTCTCTTGTAGCTGGCATTAGGGTAACATTTTCTTTTTTTTATTTTTATTCTTCTTTCGGTTGAATTATGTTACGGGATTAAGGTTTTGGGTTTATTGTAAGTATCATATTTATGCTGAGCAGAGGTATTTGTGATTGATGACGAAGAAGAATGCAGAAAATTGGAGACATTTTGGATTATGGAAATATGGATGAGAGACACCTCTTTTGGCACATACTATCGATTCTTCTATCCGTAACACCATTGTTAAATCTGTCCATCTATTAGAAAAAAAAAAAAAACAAAATTAAACGATACTTACGAGTGTAGTAAATGTTTAAACAAAAGCTTCTGTTCACCATATCCAGATGAAACATAACAAAGTACGCGAGCAACTCTGACCCTGCCTAGACAGTTTGTCGGCGATTTCATTTCCCATAATCCAATTGTGAACTGAGACCTTAACAAGACTCAGTCAATCTGATTGTGTTCAGTGAAGTTTTGCATTCTCGAACAATGTCGCGAAAGAGGTACATGCTTCTTCCACTCACTGAATCTTAAAAAAGTATTTCAATGCCATGCGTATACAAGGTATGTTCAAAAAGTAAGGTGATTTTTGAAATTTCACGGCAACGTACCTTTGATTATCAAGATTTTTCCTGTATTGGTACACATGTCTCAGAAATATGTTCACATTTACAATATATAAAGCAAATTGATTTTGCTCTTCCAAGAAGACCGGGAAGATGCCAATGACGAACCTTGCTCTAGATGCCCCAGCACATCAACAAAAGATGATAACGTCGAAACTGTGTAGAAAATTGTTTTTGAAAATCGTCGAACTACCATGAGAAAAGTTACTGATGATCTTGGCGTATCAGTCGGCTAGTGTCATGCGATTTTTCTCAGATGTGTAGGGCATGAGACGTGTGTCAGCGAAGTTTGTTCCGAAACTTTTTAATTTTGATCTGAAGAATCGTGGCATGAGCATTGCTCAGGAGCTCTTGAATGACGTCAATAATGATCCTGGATCGATCAAAAGGGTCATAACTGGTGACGAATCATGGGCATAATGTCGAAACCAAAGCCCAATCGTCCCAGTGGAAGCACCCAAGAGACCCAAGACCGAAAAAAGTACGCCAAGTTCGATCAAATGTCAAAGTTTTGATCACTGATTTTTTCGATTACCATGGTGTAGTGCAATAGGTGTTTTTACGTCAAGGTGACCGTACGAAGAAGCAATGTGAAAAAAACGTCAGAGATTGTGGAAAAACAATTCTTGGCTTTGCATTACGATAATGCACCTGCTTATTCACCTTTGCTTGTGAGAGATTTTTTAGCCAAAGATCTGGTTTCATGCGACTTTTTCCTGTTCCTAAAAGATCTTGAACGATTGAGGAAATAAAAACGGCATCCTGGCAGACCTCAAGGCTTTACCAAAAAGTGCTTATGAGAAGTGCTTCCAGGATTGGAAAAAGGGTTGGCGCAAGTGTATTACTTTCAAGGGGATAACATTAATATTGATGAACAAATAAATATTTTTTTATAAAAATGTAAAGACGCCCTACTTTTTGAACACACCTCGTATCTATGCATAAAAAACAGGCGCAAGTTTTCCTAACGATGTGGTCTTTCAGAAAAACACCAGAGCTGCATACTTAATCGACTTTGAAGCTATACTTTTAGACCCGAGTACACACTTTAGATTCTCGCCGAGTTCTGATGCCATTGAATTAGATGGCATATCCAAAACAAGATCACCAAAACTCCAGTGAGTGTTGTAGGAAGATCACTTTGGTTTTAAGCGGAAGACGCCTTTGAGAGGGTAGACAATGTTATGAGTCTTAAGGGAAGGGGGATTAAAGACCTCATATAGACGAGACAGACTTCCTTCTTTTCGAACAGAGAATCGATTTCGAATGTATATATCGTCATTCACTTCCAGGGCTGTTTGCGCTTCAAACATTATCTGCATATGCTTGAGCATAGACGTCAGAACCACCATAGCAGTGGAGAAAGGACGCCGTCTGACGGGCAATCGGGCTCCCATTTACCAGGATTGCTATTTTCCATAATAGCCTACATCTACTTGTCTATGGCATGTTGACTGGCCGAGTTATACATGCCGTTAAAAGTTACGTTTCGAAAGCATTTTAAACGTCGATGAAAATGCCCAGCAGGATCTTCTGCATTGGTAGGCCAGTTGCATCTTAGACAGAGGATGCTCGAGCAAAGTAGTTTTGAGCAAATGAAACCAATCCATGAAAGAGGTCAGATTTACAGGTCCAAGGACCTTGTCAAGAGTGCAGTCATCTTTTCTGATTTTCAGTATAAAGGCTACTCTCACTTTCTGCCAGGTTTCGATATGTATGTCAGTGTTAGGCTGGCAGGTCTATACTTTTTGTAGGACAAGAGGATATATGCCATCGGTGCCAGACAACTTGGAATCATCAAATCCATCGTCAAGTCTTGCTCGATGGCCCCATCATCATCACGCCGTGTTGTGTTACACAGGTCACTTGCAGCTGATTATGTTGCTTAGGAATTCTCAAGGAAAAGAAAGACATTCTCAATTTAGGTGTAATCACAGGACTTTGACTAGCTTTTTTTCACTGAATGTTTCATTCTTTTCACAAAAGTTTAAATAAGAGGCACTCTTCCTGACTTCATCCAAAATAGCATTAAACGGTTTGATAAGAAGTTTTCTAGTTTCCTTATTTAGTTGCTGCAAGTCATGGAATGACAATCTGCAGGATTGTTTTCCCGCTTGATATGGCAGTTCAAAACATTTAGTGAAGGCAGAAGTCAGGTTATAAACAGCTTCCATTACTTTTTGTTCTCTTCTAAGTTTTGCGGCAACATTAATAGTCTTGCCAATCTCCTCCTTGAAGCGTGTTCAGCTGATTTCGGCCGGTAAGTCCTCTCCAACAAGATTGATGATGTACTTGTGATCTGATATGGAAATCCCTGATAGTTCTTTCCAGCCGGTAATCTCCTTAGCGTTTCTGTTGGGGAGCATCAATTACTTGCTATCTTCCTTTCATAACAACTATTACCTGAAAGCCAACGTGATAGTCAACTAGCTCGGATGATAGTATGATATCCAGGAGATGATTGCCTCCCATATTGCAGTAACTACTGCCCTAAAATTTATTCTGAGTATTGGCATCGCAGCATGTACCTTTGAACGTGGCGGTAGTACACAATCGTGAGGAAAATGAACTGACGCACGGAAGCATTTGTGCCATTTTCCATTCGTTTCAAAACTTATGTCTCCATAATGAGAGAGTTTATTCGGCACAAATAGACAAGTTTCGGGCTTTCCGATCGCTCGTGAGTGATGTGGACCTGCTAATCATTGGAAACCTCAGCGCCGGTCTGACTCTTAACATTGCCAGCTATCCTAACTCAAAGCAACAGACACATAAAACACACATCGGTGTTTTCTTGGACTACAACTTCTGAAATTCAACTTTTGCTGGCTGCAGCACAGGTTTCGGTCGGATCTTGTGCGGGTTGAAAGCCACCGCCATAGTTGTTTCTTGGGGTGGATTTTACCGCATCAACTGAACTCTCCACCAGAAATAAAATCCATTGCTAGTTGTAGCTCCAGCTTTATCCAAACATCGCGTACAGGTAAAACTACCGTTTCATCGGATTGCCGTCCAGTAGAACTGCTTGTTGAGAAGAGCACCGATTTCATATGGACATCGTTCGCAGTAAATCGCACCCAGAGGACACTTTTTTTTCCCTGTTCGGAACGGACAAAGAGGAAGTATTTTCAATTTCAGGATCTTGATTGCGCTTAGTAGGTTGCACTTTCGCCAATTTTTTTTCTCTTCTCTGACGAATTCTTTGCGCCGAGCGTTTGCTTTGCATCTTCTTCTCCTCTTCAACTGCTCCTAAGAGAGGAATCTGTCAAAGTGACCTCTTATGTAGTCCATTCGATCTGTTCGGTTTCTCATATGTCGAATATGTCGTAGAAGAGCGATAGGAGTTAGCAGAATAGAGAGACCTAGCGACTCCTGAATCGACAGGGTGTTATTGAAGTATGTTGATTGGAGCCTCCATAATTCGTCCAATTTAGATGCCTTTGACGTCTCATCTTGGTTTCTTCCAGAACCTTAGGGTTTTCGACTCCTAAGACTTTCTGTCTCTACAAAGAAATAAAGGGGTTTATACGTGTGATAAATGCTAGAGTTTTGAAAGACTGCCATTTTACTGCGCTCTCATAGATATACCCTTGCCGCAATGATATCCAAACTCCAGTTAACGGGCGAATACGAAATCGACACTCTCTGTGCTGAGAACTGGCTTTGGATAGAATCTGAGCCAGGAAAGGAAGTAATCGGATCTTTATGGATGGGACCAAAACCGTTCTAGAATGTCGCGGTGTCTTATTTGTGGATAAATGAACTGCGAATTATGCATTCTTGTGGCTGTCTTCCAAGTGAAGTTATGTACTCGTATATTCGATTCTGATGGAAATTTCACGTATGGTGTTTCTCTCTTCATTTCCAATCTTGTTCGTTGTCAAAAGGCTTATTTCACTGATTCTTGTTTGAGTCCCAGGTCAAAAGGCTTATTTAACTGATTCTTGTTAGAGTCCCAGGTCACAATGGGATCGCACTAATTAAAATCGCCAATTAACTTTCTGGACAAGATTTAGAGGAGAGTTTTTCAGGACTCGAACCTGTTTATCCGATTCCTCGGCTAGAGCTTCTATTAGCAGTTGAGTTTCTTCTGAACATAACTCCAAATGACGTGACTGTCCACACGATGAGGCTTTCTTACACTCCTTAGCGGAGGAGAAACTTCAGAGTTCTTATTTCCATCGCAATAGGAAACCTTATTTTTTCTAAACAACAAAGTGTGCTAGTTGTAATTGACACAACATCCTGTTTCGATTACATGTCATATGCGTTGTAACTGCGCTCATGTTGTGCGTTTTGGTACCCTTTGCAATCTGTTATTATAGCGTTTATTCATCTATATATGAAAGAAACATACAATAAAACAAACACAAAAAACCTATTAAAATCTAGTTCCTATTTATCTTCCCTGTGGCACTCCCAGAAATACTCCATTTTGCTCCTACTGCACCAAATTTAAGCCATTTAATGCTCAAGTTTCCGTAAATTTATTTACAAACAACTTGGATCTGGATCCGTTCACCCACAATACCAGCACACATTTATCCCTATTTACCCCCTTTGATCAGAGCAAATACCCAAGGATATCGGAAGCAAATAAAAATAAGCGAAAATCCTTTTTGGAAGAAAAAAAGGAACACACCACTCCTGTATTTTCGGGTGTGAAATTTTGTCGATAATTTATTTGATACTCTGTCAATACAACTGTCACAGAGATTTCCATCGGGACCTAGTGTCCTTGGTGAAAAATCAGAGACGATATAGTCAAATGTACTCGTATGTGGCTCTTGGGAAAACATCCTTCAATTTATCATTTACGATTCTACATATTATTGACAGAGCCACAAAACCAATGTTCAGTTAGGTGTAAGGCCAAGTATATGGTAGGGACGGAGGTTTCTTATTAGTACGACTATGAAGATTCTTTTCTATTCATATTTGCTTTGGGTATCCTTATTTTGCTTCATTGCCAATCAATTTATTGTTATTTGTGTTTTAAAGTTTGATACCGAATCTAAGGATTTTGGATGGCATTGAAAGGGATGCAAATGAAATGGAATATTGTCAGTGAAGTCCTGTGTCGTTGGATATATCAGAACGGGTAGAAGGCGGGAAGAAGGGAAACTCTGCAAATATCTTTTCTTTCAATTCGAATTTTTTTTTATTTCTGTGATGGTTTGAAAGAGAAGAAGAGAGGAGAGTAGCAGGAAATGGCAGCATCGGGATAAAATTACAGAAAAATTTCTTGAAAAGAAAATGTTTTCCTCCTCAATGCCTTACTCATAAGTGTTTTATTTTTTAAATATACGAGTACGGGATGTATGATCCCCGTAATGGGATATTATTTCCATGCAAATGGAGGAGAATGAGTAAAAATATTTTTCCAATTATCTAGTCTATAACGGATTTGTTATTTATACTTATTAGGGGATTTTTTTCTTTTCGATTGAAATTAAATAAATAAAAAAGAATGGCACCATCAACACAGTCCTATGGCTTATCTTTATTCAAAAATATTTTTGTTCAGTATTTTTCTCATGCTTCAGGAAGGAACAAGTTTGATGACATGAAGTTGTAGTTGATCAGAGAGGCTAGCAGAGGATATGAACAAATGCACGAACTTATCCTTAATGTAATCCTTCCTCAGTAGTCTTATAGGAAGAATGGGTCACTTATTAAAATTACTTTCATCGATGAATAATGAAACAAGTGTTAATCGAGTCGCGATAATCTGCGCGACTGAAATAAAAGGACATTTCTCAATTTTTGAAAGAAATATGAGTAAATGATTCAGTCATAAGGTCCCTACGGAATCAAAACCCACCAAATCAGTGCTTAGTTTCTACAGCTTCATGCGAGCCCAAGTCGGGTAATCATAAAAGGCGTGCTTTATTGTGTCCTTTCAGGGCAAGCGTGAGAGAAGAGCATGCTACATGTACATATCAAATCGAGGTATCTAGCAAAAGTCCAAGATTCTTTGGAATCTAATTTTCCTTACGAGAAGCTATATGAAAATTTTCGGATCGTGCCGCATTTTAGATTGGTTTTAGAGCCATTCATGCACCAGACTACAACCGTTCGCGCGCAGATTCTGGCCGAAGCACAGGGCCAATCAGAGCTCTGATGTTGCTGTCCAAGGTCATTAGAGAGCCTTCAAGTGCCCAGCTTGTTATATGGATATCAAACTGACTGGCATTCATCCGTTTCGTCTAGACCAGACTTAGTCGAATTTCAAGCCAAGACAGACCATTTTTTGGAATCTTCTTATAGCAGCGGTGATGAATTAACTTGAAAATTTGTTGCGTGCGACAATTGTTTTGTCGTAGCTGTGTAGTTTTCTATTTAGGATGCTCGGCTTCTTTGGAACTCTAATTAGGGGTGGCCGTGGTGTTTTGGTATATTCATAGACTCCTCAAGCAGAGGGCCGCGGGTTCGAATCCCGTCTTTTCATAAAATTTGTATGTAGCTATAAGAAAATCCCGTCGGCGTCAACTCTGACATGAAGGCATAACACTAATGTTGGAGTGGTTGCTGGCTGGGCTGAATCTAACGAACTAACAACTACCACGTACCAGGACCCACTGGTTGAGGATGCACGGACTCGTCCCGTCTAGTTTGACAACCAACTCTGGGAAAAATATCGAAGCCTATTACACCTGAGTTTTAATCTACTACACCACCCACCCGCGCCCTGGAGAAAAGCCAGTACAAGGGTATTCATATCTCTTTGGTGCGCGCGCAGGATTATAAAAAAAAAAATCATTCTTTTTTCAATATTTCGATTTTCTCCAATTGAAAAGGGTTCGACCATGTAGCACTCAACATTTTTTACCCCAGATTTAAGAGAGTATCAATTCAGGGACCTGCGGGACGATTAATCAGGAAACAGCTGACTGTTCTATAACTTAGATTGGATCAGCAACACAACAATCACATTCGTAGCGAAGTACTTGCTTTGCCTCCCAGTGGTGGTCCCGGTCCTTGGATAAAATGTCAAGAGCATTCCTAGCCAGAGACATTATATTGATCTACGCTGTCATAGGGATCACAACCCTATACGGAGGAGATTAAAATATATGATGAACCAACTATTGGCCTCGGATAAAAATGGACTCACTGTCGATGGTTGACGTCTCTAGCAAACGTTTAAGGGACAACGACCTTCGGATTAGCACATGGAATGTTCAGACTTTTAACAGGCCAAGTGCAGCTGAGCAATTAGCGGAGGACTTTGATCAACATATTATGTTACTGTGGTGATTGTTATTGGAAAATAGCGCTTATTCGATTGTTGATTTGGCATATGCAGCAGACTTAGATACATAAGATGTCTTAAGCCTCAAGGCTGAATTCGCTAACATAAGCCCTACGTAAGACAAGGACGACGCCACCACGGAATGTTTCCACGACCACCTCGACAGCAATGTTAGAAGTGTGACATTAACTTTAGGATAGGAAACATGAACTTCTTTGGTAGGACAGTTGGTAAGCATAGGCTACACAACACCACGTCTGGGAACGGACTTAAGCTTATTGAAATATAACTATAGCAAGCACACTCTTTCCTCGTCTCAATATACACAAGGAGGCATGGTGTCCTGTGGATCACGAAACGCTAAATTAAATTGATCATATCCCTCCAGTATTCTGGTCGTCCGAATTTTCGACTCGGAACAAAGAATAATTACTGTGAAAAAAGCGTAAAAAATCTGCAATCACAAGAGAACGCCAGAATCTTTGCCGAACGCATATCCCGAAATCGTTAAATAAGTGCTTTTGTGATAAAGTGTCTATAGTATGAGCGCCCGAGTACCTGCAAAATGAGGCGACTGAAGGTCGGACTCATAGAGATATTGATCCACGCTACCATCCTCAATCCTACAGACACAGAATGTTGTGCCATTTATAACCACTACACTAAGGTGTTTAGCAAAAGTGTTGGGCCTATTATTATCATCATCAAAACCAATGCTCTGTACCAATGACCACTTTTTTTTTAAACAGAAGTTGGTTGCGAGATTGCGGCCTATGATATGAATATCAAGAGGAGGATAGTAGCCCACATTGCAGGATCTTCCGCGTTTGATAGAAAATGCGTTCGGAAACCAATTTTGCGCACTTGAAGCTCGACCATTCTCTCCATGCTCTTTAACATGATGGAAGTCGGGCTGATAGGTCTGAAAGCCTGGTCAAATTTTGCGATTTTCGGTATAAAAGTTTCTTTTCTTGTTCGACTAGTGTCAAGCTGGCAGTGAAGATTATCTGCAGAATTGGGTCAAGTTGAATTGGATTTATGCCTTCGGTGATAGGCGAATTAAAGTCATCAACATCGTATTTGATGGTTCGTCGTTACGCCCTGTAACGTGAGTCTCAAGCATGGAATAGACTCTTTTTTCGAGCCTGTGTAAGCCAAAATACTCAGGTATTCTGAGTGATTCCAGACCAAAACCATCGTTTTGATTTCCATGACAACTAATTCTTTCTTGTGGAAAACATGTAAATAGTTCATCATGTCCGAATTTATTATCATTTTCGCTTTCCATCTGCCATAAAAGGATTTGCATCGGATTCGACCGATATCATTGATGTCAACATCAATGTCCGCGGTATTATCACCAGCTCAACACTAAAACAAGTAGATCAAACTGAGGAGACTAAACTGAGGTAATGTGCATATGAAGCTTCCAACACGACGAGGATGATTCGGCATTGCACAGGGCAGCCGAACTCTGGGCGATGAGTGCAATCATTTGCAGCCTTAAAATCAACCAAAGGACTATGTGCAACAAAATCATCGGCTTTTTCTAAAATTTTCAGAGGAGCGGAATACTCAAGGAATTAAAGAGGTTTACTTCAACAAAACCTCAAAAATATCATCAATCACAACGAGAGTGATACCAGGAAGCTTACTAACTTTATCTTCGGACACTTCGACTTGAGAAATCATCTACATTGAATGAACCTGTCTTAAGAAACTGAGTTATGAAACTGTAGAACACTTTATGAACATTAACAAAACTTGAACTCGTAGCATAATTGAGTCAGAAAATATCTTAGATGTTGTTGTAGCTTTTGCTGTTATGCAGAAAATTAAAAAAAAAATCTCTCAACTCCTCTTGTGTATGAAGCAGAGTTACTGTTGACGTGGTAACAAGATTCTTGCTGGAATCACGAAAACCCAGTCTTTTGGGCGGTCACGTGCTAAGCTTTTTGATCCAAACTCGCAGTGCTCTTTAATTTTCTTGAGCTGGAACTCTATGCATGGTCTTTTTCTTTCTCCATTTTGCTTGCTCGCTGTTTGTGGCTTGATGCCATAAGTATTTTGTGTATCTATTTTGGTATGTTTAAGCACAAATGGAGTAGCTAGAATTTATAGAGGGCGCCTGAGTGAGAAACTCCCCGCTGTGCTGTGCACCAATGCCAATAATCAGTGGTACCAATATTGCGAAATCATTAATGAGGTATCCGAAACCACTGTATGGTATCAGCCACCCCAGAGAAAGAGCCCGCGGCATGATGATGCATGTGTATAACACAAAAAGATTACAGAAAATGCACATAAGAGAACGCTGTAGTGCAAAACAAGGGCGACGAGGGAAGAATATCGAGCCAGGAGAAGCAAGGCAAATAAGGAGCTGCGTAGAAAGCGGTGGGCCTAGAGCAGCCTCCCAACTCAAGGAGATTGAAGAGTTCCGCGATCGAAACAACATCCGGAGGTTTTACAAGAAGGCCAAGCAACTGGGGACTGGCTTCAAGACCGGAACACAAGCTCTTCGTAACTGCGAATGGAACCTAGTCACTATTTCCAGCAGCTGCTTAATGGAATCAGTTCCACCACACCGTATAAAGAAGTCGGCTTAGCTATAAAGAAGCTTAAGAACAACAAGCTCTGATAGCCTACCAGTGGAACTCTTTAAATACGGCGGTGATGCTTTGGTAAGGTGCATGGACCAAATCATCAACAAAGCATGGTTGGAAGAAAGATGACTGGACTTTCAGCTCCATATGCCCCATTTACAAAAAAGGCGATCCTATGTGCTGCAAGAACTATTGAAGCATATCCCTGCTTACTGTCGAATATAAAATGCTATAAAATCTACTGTGTGAATGTCTCAAACCGTTCTGTAGCACACTTATCGGCACGTACCAGTGTGGCTTCCGGCCCGGTAGATCGAATATCAACTAAATTTTCACACTAAGACGAATCCTGGAAAAGACCAAATCGATTTCAAAGACGCATATGTAAGTATTCATCGTATTCAGCGATGGCTGAATTTGGAATTCCAGTTAAACTGATCTAGATGTGTCGCGTGACGCTGAAAAGTACGCGCTGCATTGTGCAATTTGGAAGAAGTTCCTCCGAACAATTTCAAACATGCCTCGGATTTCGGCAAGGAGATGCGTTATCATGTAAGTTCTTCAATCTTGTCCCGGAGCAGATAATGCGCAGGGCACAATCCAACAGGTACTATATCCAACAGGTTCTTTCAGCTGGTCGTTACCAGCTTGCCGTGAAAGAGGCTTTCACGGTGTTTGAAGAACAGGCTAAATTTGTTGGCCTTGAAAGACTAAGCACATGCTGTCAACGCTATCACTATTGATAGCAACAATTTCAAGATAATTAAGGAGTTCACCTACCACGAAGTAAACATGAACTCCACGAATGACACCTTAGTGGAGATCCGACGAAGAATTATCTGAGGAAACAATTTGGTTCAAAACTCCTAATCCGAAGAACGAAAAGTATGCTTTACAAAACACCTATTCTGACAGTTTTGCTGTATTGCGAAGGAGTTCTGGACAATAAGGTGAAGAGGAACTGATACTGGGCTCTTTTGAAAGAACCTGTGTGCGAGGAAGACGAATTGAGAAAAAGATACAACCGCGAATTTTATGAGCTTAACATGATGTGGATATAATTCGAAAAGTCAAAATAGGCCCCACCTAAGAAGAGTTTCGATTCCCAGGTTCCAGACGACACCTTCAGCCGAACTTCCGTTTTAAAGACCAAGCCATTGCAGTTGAAAAACTCAAGAACTTATTGTAAATCAGCAATAAACAGATAATGTCCTCTAAAAAAAAAAATCTAAAGTGCGACATGTCGCTAAGTGGATTCTTTTATTCAGAAAGATTAGTGGCACCACAATTTTGAATTGAATGTCTGGTAACTACAAGACTGTATCAAAGTGGGTGTAAGATTCTGAGTCGAAAGACTATTTTCTAGTGACAACGTTTAGGCAAGCCAATACGTGTTTTCAGATACAAAGAGCTCCACGTTACCCAACTAATTTCTATGTCAATATTGCAGCATAGAAATAGAGAAAAGACTTCGGAAAACATGCTATCAGGGTATAGGTCGATTTCGGTAATTCAAGTACGAAACCTTTAACAACACTATTGTTCTTGGGATACACGACTTAAAAAAATCTGACTTACGTGCACAACCCTTGATATTGGCTCTTTTTGAAACTTGAGAGCTCTAGAATTCTAAGAAACAACTGTCGATTGGGAATCTTCATCAAAACTGAGATGAGAGGTTTTCGAAACATATGAGAGAGTATAAGGTATCGCAAAAGGCTTAGGGGTACAGTTGACCACCCTGTTGCTTCGGTGGGATTTTTATTCAAAGAATTATTCTATTTAAAGGCAAATTTTTTCATAAGAACACTCACGTAGAATGAGCTTCATCATTTCTGTAGCATAGAGCCCAAAGCATGTACTTCAATTCTATACCGCTTTCTTGACAACACCATGGGAACGAGATCCTGAGAATCTTAGTAAGCTACACATTGTAGTTGGGTACAGAGCGGTTCATAAACTTTGGCTTTATGTAGGATCTTCACATTCACTTAATAAATGGTCCCAGGGGTATTTTTGAGGGTGATGCTGACATAATTTTTTGTTTAAAGAAATCGTATTTATAACTCTCCAAAGACAAAAAAAAGGACACTGGCGAAAAGCTACAAAACACATTCGCATCTCCCTGGATTAATAATAAAACTTTTCCCAAAAAGTCCACAACTTTTTTTTTCAATTTAATTTGCTCTGAAACTTTTTATCTCTTGGTCTGGCTGTTGCTGTGCCATTCATCCCCATGACAAAGTCAAACACAAACGATACTCGTACTCGTATCTATGACAAAGCAAAGATAATAAGAAAAAAAAAAATGGATTTCCACTTAAAAACTTCCGTAATACTTCTCAAATGACTTATATGATTTTTTAATGTTCACCAAAAGAATCTCACTCCATTTTTACTGCTCAGAGACATACCAGACTGTCTAGCCGTCACATAAACGAAGCGCACTATCAAGTAGGAAGAACAAAAAATTCAATTTAAGAGGAATTAATATCAAGTAAGCGAGGAGGCAAAGATAAACAGTAATTCTTTCAATTGAACACTCTTAAAATGTCTAGAACACATAAAGCTAGCTAGCAACATGCCGACACTAATGCCGACTAAAATCATCAGTTCCATTTTCGACATGACGAAATGTGATGTTCCATGTTATTTACGCACTCAATCGAAAGAAGTTGGCTATTTGCGCGCCATTATCCCATTATCTCCATGAAAATGCTTCAAAAAGCAGACACACAAGGCTCTCCTTGTTAAGCACTAAAACTATTTTTTTTTTTTTTTTTTTTTTTTTAATTTTTATTTTACCACAACAACACTTTTAGCATGTTATTTCCCTCGTGGAAGGGTAAGAACGAATTCTCACTCAGTCACTTAAATCAAATAAAAATTTTATTTCCCTGAACGCACTCACTGCACAGCTGACGGCAGCGTTGCCATTCCGTCGGCGAAAATAAAAAGCAAAATAAAAAATGTGGGAAGTCCCATAAAATCTGCTAAAACATGAAATAGGAAAAAAAAACACAGAATTCAGGATACAATCAGCAATAAAAAGGCATTCGGAGCGAAAGATGGATGATCTCTCTCTCCTTATTGTTTCCGTCGTCTTTAAGGAACTCATCAACCGAATGGACATTAAAAACGCTCGTAAATTTAATTTAATTACAACGCCAAGCAGTACCCCAAGGACATCTAACAGTAGATATCCTTTTGCCTTAGACTGTATCCTTGTGTTTTAGGGCCGATTGTGAGCTCGAGATAGTGCCTAGCTGAGGCATTGGGCAATCTCGATTGGCAGATTGTATGCATTTAAACTGAGTTCCATCGCTGTTGAAATATATTTGGCGGCCAAATCACATATGTGCGTGGAGCAAACGGCTGCGACAATAGATCCTCGAAAATTTATCGCCTGCAGAGGATTGTCGTCTTCGTCTTGGAAAATGTCTCATATTCCAAATAGCTTAGACCCGCACAAAACTAATTGCATTCATAAATCAAATGCCAACTATCTGGAAGTACGAATGCGAATACCACCACTCCATTCGTACTCGGAGTCGTATCTAATAATTTATAAAGATGGAAAATTGGAATTTAAAGGATCGTAGGTGGTAGTGGTGGTACTGATGATAGTGACAGAGGACGATAATGCATTTTTGCCTACGAATACGAGTGCAGTCATAGGCAACATGATGGCATTGTCTGGAATTTAATTGATTTCATGAATGTGTAAATGAAACAATGTGACCGGAATGAGCTCAGTTTGCAATGAGAAATTCTCCGGGTGTCCTAAATTTCGGTCGTTATTGTTCAAACACAAACTTGAGAGGTGAATTCCTTTGTATAAGTATGTAAAATTGCAGTTTGTTTATTAAATAAAATTATTTCTGGTATTTAATGCAAATTAAGTAACAAAATTACTTGTCATTGGGGATAATCTAAAAATCATTTGAAGAAAGACAAAATCACTGACAGACACATGGTCTTTAACTTAATGTCACTCATTGAACATGCCCCTATTAAAGTATTGATTGGGAACCAGGACCGGTATCCTTCTGCTTTTCTTTATAACGTGCTACGCTTATAATGACATTTACACTGAACATTTTTTTCATGTATCTGCATTGTTACTAGGCCGCTTGTGTGGTTGGCTAAGCTACAACCGCGATACGTTTTGGATCATCTCGTTTGTGAGGTCAAAACATTGCTGATGCTTTTGCATTTGAATGATTCAAAATATTTTCTTTAGTCACTTTCTAGAATTACGGCTGGAACTTAAGAGGTTTTTGCTTTCCGACGACCTTTGTTTAACACGACAACCCAACTAGTAATTGGCTTTCAGTTAATCCATTCAAAACTGAGGTTATTCTCTTTACGAGAAGAAGGAAGCTGTCTGGTCTGACTCATCAAGTGCTTAAAGGCATCACCATCAAATTCTCCAAAGAAGCTAAGTATTTGGTCATTCTGGATTACAAATATCTCTTGACTATACATGTTACATCGAAAGTCTCTAAGGCTTTGTAACCCTTCTGTCAGTACAGAAGAGCTATTTGCAAGACATGGGGCCTGTCACCGAGAAGGGTTCTTTGGACCTACAATTATATCCTATGCGTAGGTTGTCTGGTGGAATAAGCTCTCACGAAAATACTTGATTGCACCTTTTACCAGACTCCAAAGAACGGTTTGTCTCCGACTCATGGGGGCTTTCCCCAGTACTCCTGGCTTCGCTCTAGACGCATTAATGAATATCCCTCCCTTTGATATTAACATAACGAGATGGTGGTCTTTGGTACAGCAGGCACTAGAGCTTTGATGATCTTGCGCACCTTCTGTCTTATGACTCTGGTCTTATGGACATAATATGAAATCGACTTTCTCTGTGTCCAGAACTGGTGTCGAACAGAATCTATCGGTTCTTCACGGACTAATATAGAATGTGACGCTGGTGTTGACTTAGCAGCTTTGCTAAGCATCGTCTTTGTTTGAGTTTCCTGTGTTTGTTAATGATTATGACAAGGGAATTCAAGGTCGACGTAGGTAATATACACGGGCTAAAAAGGTTGACCTCCACTCACACCTCTCAGATAACTCTGATTTGAAACTAACTGGCTACGAACTAGTGCCATTATTCTTCTCTCACAGCGGTCTCGCCACTTACGTGCGTAGGGACGTAGCTTACCAAATTTAAACACAATGTGTTTCGTGTTCCAATTCGCAATTCTACTTCATGTGGCTAAAATTTCATCTCCGTAAGCAAATTATTCGCAGAAGCTTTATCTACAGAAGCCTCAAACTAGACAGCAATTCGACCCTTAACAATTTCGATGCGCTGTCTGACTCCATTCAAAGAATTGTATATCTGTATCTTTATACTGAAAACGTTATAAGGGGCTATTTCAATATACACAACTCTGGGTGACTTCGACATTCTGGACAGACAACACACGAAGGACGGTGTGTTGAGATTTTCGGTGCGGAAAACAAATTGGTGCAGCTAATAAATGAGCTCACGCGAATACCAGACATTGATAGTCATATCAACAACACCCCGGATAGTACAACGTTGATGTGCTTCCCCTCTAGGTGCGTTGGATCATTGTGTTATATTAGCTATCAGTTAGAGCAAAAACTCACAAAAGAAACGTATTGGAATACGAGAAGGTTGAAGTGGACTTAACAGCTTCTTTAGGAATTGTAATTGGTCGTTATGTATTCCTGATAACGACCGGGATGCCGCGACCGATATGATCACAGAAATTATGTCTTTGGAATGAAATCCTTTATACCTCATCGGATTAATGATGAAAAATTTTTGGTCGTTCGTCAAAAACATTAGAAAATCTGCGTTATCCTACATCCCGGGCTCATTTACAATGACATTCTATCTGTCAGGTCTTTGGACAAGGCCAATCTGCTTGCTTCACAGTTTGCGGGCAGCTCAATACTTCCAGATTGCGCTTTGTTTCCGCCTACAGTTAAGTGTGTCGAATTTTCAAAGGGACGAACCCACTTTTGCACTCGTGTAGTACCAAAAGTACTTAAAGATCTCAATATACACAATTGTGCTGGTTCAAATGGTATATCTCCCTTTCTTCTGAAGAATTGTTCTTCGTCGCTGACAAAAAAAAAAAAAAAAAAAAAAAAATGTTTAAGCTTTTTCATCAATTCCACCCTTTATGACCCTTTCTGAGAAGTTGAAAAACAACATCTGTGCAGTCCGTCTCTAAAAAAAAGGCGAATCTTCTTCTCTCTCCTTCTACAGACCCATTGCACTTACGTCCTTTTTTTTCAAGGTCATGAAAACTCTGATAAACCGTCAGCTCATGAAATACCATATCTGGAAACGTGAAAACTTATCAATGACCGGCAGTACGGTTTGCGTAGTAACAGGTCCACCAAGGAGTGCCCCAGGGCTCCATTCTGTTTCCCACACTCTCTTTAAATTTTATCAGTGATCAGTGATACATATACTCTTTTGCTAAGGACAGAAGGACTCACGTCCCTGCTTTTCGCCTGTAGAATAGGAACGGCAGCGTATGTTAAGTTCATTCAGTTTACATATAAGCAGCATTACTAAATAGGGAACCACCAACAGATGCTTCCAAAGTATAATACTGTCCGCTGTCGTTAAAGTAAATTTATCCATGAATAGCACTTGCGTCGTTGAAACCGATACAATTCTAGGTATTTACGTCAACCACAACTAGATTTCTAGATTTCCTTAAGCTGTATAAAGAACGCTGCACCCACTCCGATCTGGGCCCAAAGTAAATTAGGCATTCATCTATCTAATACTCAATCACAATCTGGTCAGGTGCTCGTTTTTAGCAAATAGATTGGATCATATTAGTGTGACTTAAGACCTAGTAAATTCATTTTTAAATAATTTTAAAATTTAAATTCATAAATTTATTTTTATTCACATTGCGGCAAGTATTGGATAAGACAAAAGAAAGGTAGGTCGACAATTACCACCCAGTTGTCGATTATGGGGATGCATTGCATCCCCTGTGCTGGGATTCATTATTTTTCCAAAGCCCATTCGATTTTCCAATATCACACCGACTAGTATCACCAGCGCAGTGAGTATTGGTAGGGACCTTTTCGATCATTGAAGCAAAACAAGGTTTTAGACAAATTCATTCAGTAACATGTGATCTTTTGCATAGAGGGGTACAGCACTATCTTCTAAAAGAATGACTTTCTGACTGACTTATGCCGATGATATTGACATTGTCGGCACGAAAATACATATAGTCAGAGCAGACTATTCGACTAGGTTTGCGCAGACTGAAAAAAAGGGTCGAATCCAGTGGGGGTATTGGGAATTAACAAAAAAGTGCGTCATCTTCAATAGCACCTTACTTTGAATAATGATGGACCGACATACTTACCTTAATTAGATGACCATATACAAGATGGCACAAAAGTCATCATCGGAATGTGCTAGAATTTTTGTAAATGGCACCAGGTCTGACCGGCCTAGGAACAGCCGTTCTGCTGAGAATATCGCAGCTGTGGTTGAAGATGTCACAGAGGACACCGGAATAATGACCAGACAACTTGCCACAAAATTGGGCATCAATCGCAGGACTTTACAGAGAATTTTGGTGAAAGAATGTAAGATGTTCCCTAACAAAGGATGAAGCAACGGCGCATACAGCACGAGACAAGCCTCAGATTCTTGAAGCCCTCAAAGGGAATATCCATCAAGAATGCGAGGACCTATTGCCAGAAGTTCTGACAAGAGTGATGGAAAATGCCACAAATCGGGCCGAATGGCCATCAATTCGCCGATATCATTTTCTCGACAGAACTTTGGGGTGGATCGGGCCCTAGCCAACATGTCTCTCCAGCTGGCGCTGTCTTTTTCTGGTGTACATGGGCTCAAGGTGGCTTAGTCATATAAGCCGGCATCAGAAGCGTAAAATCTACCAGAAGAATTTTTCTCTCGAAACGACCGAGAACATTTTTATGCGCTTTCGTCAGTGTCCAAGTTACTGCGCCGTAAAGGAGGACTGGGCCCATCAGTGTTTTGTACATGTAATGCCTACCTACCTACCGTTGCTATTCGACGTTGAACTTCTTCACAATGGTCCAGTGGCTTTGCGTTGTTACGGATTTCCGCATTCGTATCTTGGTTACAACAAGATATTGGTCCAAGTTGATGGTAGCTGCTCGGAACATTCCGGAACGTCCGATCGCAATATGACAATTTGGTTGACGGTTTGTTAGTCAGGATTCAGTCAGGTACCAAGGTATGGAAATCGAGTACATTTAAATTTCGTCCCGACAAAGACAAAGATTGACATGCCATATCAAAAAGTATCACGAGCTGAAGCTGATATTGACATAGCTAAGTGCTTAAAAGAGGAAATCTGCTTGTCTTTGTCATCGGTCTCAATGTTGAGTTCAAATTGTTTTGTGCTGATTCCCTTGCTTTTGATATGGCTTCACACCCTTACATCAATTAGGGAATATTCGAGTGTACTCAGACAAATGTAGGTCACGTCGCTAAGTGAATATCTGATCAAAATTGGATAAGTAATGAGGGTCAAGCGCCAACTCTTGAACAGTATACTGGTGTATGATCTTTTTTTTAACTATGATAATGCGCTCTGTTCCTTTATAGTTTAAGCTGGAAAAGCTCTCCACTCAGGGTTAATCATTCAATGAAGTTCAGCTTATTGTAGATAATTAAAAACAAACCCCTCAAATTGATTCACTTCACGCTCAACTAATTAATCAGTATAATCCACTCACTTGATTTCTCTTCTATTCTTTCAGATTCATTTTATATCTCAATTCATCAGCACCACTTCATATAACATTTTCCCAGAACGTTGCCCGTAAAATCTACTTCAATCAAACGAGTAAGTAGTACCATCACTTGGTTTGGCCAAAAGTGAATCCCGAAAAGTATCTATAGACGTGCTCTTATATAAAAAAAAAACTCACCCCCCATTTCCAGCCAATTTATCGAGAAACTTAAAATCGGATTTACGTGAAATCCTGCTGCCATGTGCGTTGAGTGGGCAATACGACTTATTCGTGCAGGCTAGGCAACGCGGCTCCATGAAACTGGAAGCACACGCTCAACATCCACAATCCAATTGGCCGCTATTGAACCGAACGAATCAGATTAACATACGCAGTCAGAACCGAATGCGGAAACGACAGATGATAATTAAGTGGAGCAAAAGGTGAGAGCATTACTATATCCAGGTGACAGTGGCTTCTACTTGTACCTCACCTGATGGATTTGACATGTCTCTTGTCTTTTTCATTTGTATCTTTTCATTTTAGCAAGTTCGACATTCATGCTGTGCACTATTGCTTGGTCATTAATTCGAAGCGACCACAGAGGAATTTCTGTGCGGCAGTTAATGACTTTGTTGTGAGTTCCATGAAGAAGGGAAATTGTTTTTCTGGATCCACAATGGACTATGTTTGGCAGAAGCCACCAGAGAGGGTGAAGAAAATTGGTAAGTAGGTGACGTTAATTAAATTGTGCGTACTCGTACGTACGATGGCGGAAATCGAAATGGGCCACATGTAGCTCACAACGGAATATACCAGGTAACCATTTTTCAAATGAATTGCAGATGTTCGTTCAACAAACGTCATTTGCACGGGGTCACGCACTCAACAAGTGCTCAAGGGATTGACACCCAACACCACCTACTATGTGGATATATTTGGTGTCCATACCAAACGTCAGAATTTGACCTTTTACATTGCCAGCGAAACGGTGAAATTTAATCGAACCCATCCCTCATCGCTGCGTGAGAATGTCCTTGGCGTGCAGAAAATCTCTGGCATGACCAGTGTTTCAGTGTTCAGCTTTAAGGTAGGTTTTGCTGCCCATCATGTGGATAACTCAGATTCTCATCTACCATCTATTGAATAGATTCCCTTTCACGAACTGCGATCTACATCTCAACTGAGGTATCTCATTCTGCCATGCGGTGGAAGTGAGGTGGATGCGAAAATTCTTAAACAACGACAGATAGTTGGCCAGGTCAGTGGAATCTATAAGCCCACGTATATAAACATGAATAACGCCGCACCGGGTGATAGGTATATTATTCGTATTAATCCCAGCAACGAGGATGAGATCCTGCGAGCAAACAAAGTCGGGGTAAGTATTGATTCGATTGGATTTTGAGGGCAAAATTATATTCCCAGATCCCCTTGGCTAAATGTCCATACATTAAGCTTTTTTGGGGATTCTCTGTATGTATCTCTCGGTCTCTTTATCTCTTTATCTCTGTAGTTGGCTGTTACAACAGGACGTACATTTAGCAACCTCCCTGAATTGCCGGAGAATGTAACTGTGTACGAGGTGCGGTCACGGAAGAATTGCAAATCGACAACAATAGCATGGTATGCATCGCCAGAAATCAGGACTATCGGGTAAGTTAAAATTGAGGGCAATCCCAGCGCCTCACTTTATCGATTTTGAGGTAAATTTTTATCGCTAAAAATTTGTTGGTGTTTTTTCTCTCTCTTCCGCAGATACTGCATCATTGTGTTCAATCTGCCGAATCGAAATCGCAGCTCTGTCGATTCGACTAATTACTGCATGGATTTTGGCAAGCGCATCATGCAGCATCCCCAGTTCTATTCCATTAAGTGCTCGGAACGGAGCAAAATGTAAGTATTTATTATCACTTACATATACTCATACATACATAGATACATGTAAGGAAATAAAAGGCGCCACAAAACAAAAATCATCATGCACATGTTGATTTTATAGTAACCACTGTGCCGCTTTCGTCCGACTATGTTGTATAGACCACGGGTCTTTAGGTTCGTTTAACCTAATTAGCTTTAGTCCTTGGATAAAGGCTCAGCAGGACGCAAATTGTCGGAGCGGTGCGTTTCACCCTAGCCAGATGCGCTGAAGCGCGCTGAGCAACATAATTGACAAAGGAAATTCACGTTGTTAAACGAGTGTGTATGGTACGTTGGGTGTATTGGGGTACATCGGGTACATTGAGTTCGTTTTGAATGTTGGATACGTTAGTGAATTGAGCTTTTGCAGATTTTCGCAAATTTATCCCCCACAGGCTAGGCAGTCTCTGTGGTACAGGGGATTGGTTTAGTTAGGGTTTGACTGATTCCTCCTGTGTGTTGCAACGAAAAAAAAAAAAAAAAACAGAAAATAACTGCAACAATCTCCTTCACCATAATCGTACTTGTAGCAAGGACGTTGTTGGTTTTTTCCAGTTTACTTGCTGGCCAATGAGAAAAGTTATTCAAGAGCTGTGTGTGGAACTCTTCAAGTCCGCTGGAGTAAGTGTTAACCACCCATTCACGGCTGGAGGTGATCCGAAAATCGAAAGAATTTCTAGGTACACTTTGGCTTTTATCCTTAGATTGTTGCAGGAAAATTGTTTGCCTTTTCGCACTGGTTAACAAACGTGTTTATACGATTGTACTTTGTAGCGTACGATGTGGGAGAAGAAACAGTATTCAAAGCATAATTTTGAAGCATAAAATTCCATTCAATGCTTTCTGAAAGATTCGAGTACCCACTGGTTGGGAGAACTGTTTTTTTTTTTCTTTTTTCTAAACTGTTTGTGTGGTGTTTCTTCTTTATAAATGTGATGCTTGGTTCAAAAACGACAGAGGTTGGAAATTAGTTTTGTTGAAGGCTACAATATGAACCAAATACACCTCAAAATGCAGCACAATTCGTCAAAGAAAAAAAAAAAAAAAAGTTCCTAGGGACATGGATTATTCCATTCTAGGTAGTGTCACCATCTAGTTGCCATCTAAGCGATCAATCCTGACTGTAGATAGATCCCATAGATTGATTCAGTATAGTAACTTCGAAACAGTGGAAGAGACGAGAGACCCGTTCGAATACGTGTGATAGGAGTCGCAGTATAACAAGCCATGTAGTGCGCCTAACTGGGATGTCTGTGGCGTACCGCCATTGCGCTGGTTCTATTTCATTTAGGGTTGTTCGCTGCTCAAAATTGTATATCCAAAAGTTTGGTATTTGTAATGAGCATTACGTGGAGGTTAGTATGTTACAACATTACACTTTCGTTTGTGTTCCAAGTATTACTCTTCTTGTTGCTTCAACAATGGTTTAAATTGCGTCTTTTGTACATATTGGGAAGTTCGTGTTCTTGTTCGACAAGCCACGCAACTTTTTGCACTGCTGCCTCGAAATAAGTATTGTTGGTTCGCGAAACTTCTCAATTTAGGAAGAAAATCGTTGTTGCAATTTCATTTACACGATTTCACACCGCTCTACTGCGATTGCTACATAAGAGCAAATAATCATAGCTGTAGCTTCCTAGCGAACGGAGAATGGTATTACTGGTATTACTAAAGGCAGTTTCCACACTCATTCCAGATTCCTGATAGTGTACAAGTATCATGTATGACAAACTTATTTAAAAGAGGATTGGAATCCTTGTTTTTGAATTTCAGAGAGAAGAAATGAGGGGTAAATCAACCGGACCGCAAGCATTCTGAAAACCTGAAAGTATAGGGTTTTCCAATAGGAACTTGACAATTTTGAATTTAATTTGTGAACGCACTCTTTCACTAATCATCAAACTGTCACTGTCAATTTATTCATTAGACTCAATATTTTCATCGTAGTAAAGTACACTAACGAGCAATGTCTGCAAATTATAAAAATTTTCTACAGATATTCGTAGTCGGTGACTGCAACTTTAAAAGCGTTAACTCCAATTTTCGGTTGTAATTCTCGCCCTTGTAGACAGGCAATAACCAGTTTAGTGCATAAATTAGAGTCTACATATTCGTTGTGTGATGTTGCCGTGTCAGTGAAATAACGGATTGGTCGTAGTGACGAAAGAAAAAGTGTCGCTGCCTTTCAGACGTTCGTAGCAAACTATCCAAATCAGTCACGGTGTTCTCAAGAATTGGGCATCGCTCAGACCACATTATGGCGTATTTTGCGTAAGGATCTTGGTTTACACCCATGCAGGATTAAGCTGACTCAAGAATTGAAGCCGATAGACCATTTGAAGCGACGTACGTTCTCCGATTGGGTTCTGGAGAAGATGCGCCAAGATGATGAATTTCATCGCAAAATCATCTTCAGTGACGAAGCTTATTTTTGACTCAATGGGTTCGTCAATAAGCAAAATATGCGTTATAAGTCGGATGAAAACCCACATGTGCTTCATGAATCACCACTTTATCCACAAAAAATAACTGTTTGGTGCGGTTTGCATGCCGGCGGCGTTATTGGGCCATATTTTTTCGTCGACGATAACGATCGTCACGTTACTGTGAATGGTCAGCGATATCGCGCCATGATCACCGATTATTTTTAACCCGAATTGGAAAATATGGACTTGGACGATATGCCGTTTCAACAGGATGGTTCCACAAGCCACACAGCATACGCTACAATCGATTTATTGAAGAGTTAGTATGGTGAGCGTGTTATCTCAAGACATGGCCAGTCGATTGGCCGCCTCGTTCGTGCGATTTAACGCCGTTTGACTATTTTCTGTGGGGCTACGTTAAGTCATTGGTTTATGCCAACACACCGACGACGGTGGAAGAGCTCAGAGTCAACATTGAACACGAAATAGCGGCCGTTTCGGCCGAAATGTGTGGCCGAGTCGTTGAAAATTGGGTCCAACGAATCGACCGCTGCAAACGTGTCCGCAGTGGCCATATGAACGAAGTCGAGTTACATTCATAAATGTTTTGATTTTACTTCAAGCCAATAATAAAGTTTTTGAAATATTTCAAATGGTTTGACTTTTGTTTAAAAAAAAGTTGTCAAGTCGTTAATAGTAAACCCTATACTTGTTGCAGACAAGAGTCAGGACTCTGACTCGTGATTCGCTTCCGAGATTTTTATGTAAGAACTACCAGATTTCCGGCTTCTTTTACTAGAACTGCAAAATAATTGGTGACAACTGACATATGCTGTTGATTCCTACAATTCATCCGGTATCGATGAAATATTCATATCCCCGTACTTTTTACAAAAAAGTAGGCACGAGCTGCTATCAACTGTGCAGGGTATTTTTATTACAACTCTGATACTTCTCTATCTAGTAGTCCATACCGAATATCGTTGCAGAACACTTTTTACCCGCCAAGAACTTAGGCCAATAAATCTGGAATGCTTAAGATTGCTGTGAGCAAAATTGTTCAGCATTTTTAAGCAATTTGCGAAGACCTAAGCACATCCCTTTCCCACTTTATATTGAAGACAATTACAGTCCTGATTATAGGGAAAGTCGACTTCGCAATGTCAAAGTAATAGGAGTTCTGAAGGCGAAGAGCAATATGCGAAAATTCAAAGCGGGTTTAACCAAGAAATGACCGAGAGTGCAGCCCATGATATGAACATCGAAAGAAAGCCAAAACAGACCGTTTTTGAAAGTGGTTAAAAGCAATAGTGGGCTACATGGGCTGTAAAGCAAACGCTTACAAAGCATTTGTATATGTCTAAATGTTGACATTACCAACGTCAGGGTAAGACTAGATGGGCAGAGACCCCTGCTTACCTTTGCCGTCATTTATTGACCCCAATAAAAGAATTCGATACTACATACGATACGATACTATAATACTTAAGATCTTGCTAGACAATGCGACTGGTGATGATAAGACAAACAAAAAGCTCTTATTAACTGGCAGAAAATATGAAGTGCATAGCAGGACCCCTCATAGCCCATTGTTTGCAGAAGCTGAATCGATAGAAGCCAAACTTCTTTACAGTCAGGAAACAATGCTCTTTAAGATCAAAACACGACCCACAGGAGCTCTTATAATTGTTTATGCCTCGCCACAAAGAGTAGGAATTCTAGTGTCCTTGTGTTCGAGAGGTGGTAAACCTCCAACCAAAGAATATTATACAACTTTTAGATCCGGAGTTTAACCAGGCTACGTAACAAAAAAGTGGCGAATCTAAGAGCAACTTGGTCGCCAAAAGATCAGTGTAACATAACTAGACAATAACACAGTGCAGCTCATATATTCACGGGCGCATGCGTTTTGACTGTTTATCCTCCAAAAATTATCTATTTGGCGCGATATATTGCTCAGCATGAGTTTGAGAAAGGGACGTTAAAAGATCGAAACGAGCTCATCGATTCCAAACTAGCATTCTTCTTAACTCTTCTTAATAAAAATCCTTATTTACTGTTCTATAGAGAGCACGAGATCCTTGTTAACGATGGCACTGATATCGACTACTGCGCTCGTGATCGTTCACAGTCTTTCTGGCCTCACGGGAACTTTGTGCCACTCAAATGTGGTTCCTTATACCCTTTTACTGGTTTTCTCCAGAGCGCAGGCTGGTGGTGTAGTAGTTTGAAACTCAGGTGTATTAGGTTTCGATATTTTTCCCAGAGGTGGTTGTCAAACTGGACGTGACGAGCAAGTGCATCCCCAACCAGTGGGTCTCAGTACTTGCTAGTTGTTAGTTCGTTACATTTAGCCCAGCCAGCAACCACTCCAACATCAGTGTTATTACACACAAATTCCATGAATTGCTTCGTACGGGATTCGAACCCGCGACCCTCTGCTTGAGGAGTGTATGCATATGCCACTATACCATGGCCATCTCCTTCAAATGTATTCGTCTGATTCGAAGCAAAATTTTATTGCTCCATGCCATTCCTGTTTGTAGTTCCTCTTTCGAGCCTGAAACACATTCACAACTGCTTATATCAGACGTTCACAGTTTAGACTGATGCCACTCAATGTAGTTCAAGCTATCATAATGGACAGGATCAAACGGAAGACTGCTAACAATGATATCCAGACTTTTGGACTACGCTTTGTAATTTAGAGGAGGTCCATCAACTAAAACCGAGACTGATAGCTCGAAATTGACTTGGGCTTGGTAAGATCATATGGCCAAATAACGTATAGTCTAAGTCAGTTAGAGAAAAATAGGCACCTCATGGGAAATTTGAAAATCCTGAAGGTTGAAGGCATTAAAAAAAAGGATGCCTTCAAAAAAGAGACAAAAATCTTGGAATTGCCCCTTAACCGATCGCTGCTTTTGACAATGGAGTGAGTAGTGAAAGATCAAAATATATAGCAAGAATATGTTGATGACAGAAAAGAGCTACGAATGACGCAACTGACGCCCACGGAACTGTATGGGCATAAATCTTGCAATGGTTTAACAAAAACTGATTATCACACTTGGATACGATATAGTGAGGCATAAGAAAAGCTTCTCAAATGCCAAATGTTTCACATATCTAAAATAACAAATATACCATATGTGAGGTGAAAGCGACAGAACAGCACTGAGGATATGGCAATGACCACTAAACTGTGTGGCAGAGGAATAGTGAAAGGCAGCTGGTAGTATTCTGTTTCGGAAGGCACTGAATTGGATATACCGTGGAGTGCATCACCATTAAAAATGTTTTAGTAGACACTAACAATGAATAGGCCAGGAAAATAAACCGTTCCATTGGTTAGAATGTCCGTAACCAGGGGAACTCCTTCGGGGGGAGTTATATCACCATACTTGTGGGTGCTGATTATCAATATCATCCTGAAAAAGCTTAGTTAAATGGGTATATGTGCCACGGCATACGCAGAAGACATGGTCATAACAGTGCAGGAAAAATATTTAAATATTTTAAGCGACGTTATGGAAGTTGCTCTGAAGATGATCAGCTCTTGGGAAAAAAACTGCAGTCTCAATGCCAACCCTTCCAAAACGGAACTAGTTCTTTTTACTATAAAGTACCAGATACCGCAATTCAAACTCTCAAAACTGCAAAAGAGCATTTGGAAAAATTTGAGGCTTAACGACTCACTAATCTGGGTTACTTCAAGAGCAGTAGTTTCGAAAAGGGCACGGTCCTAGCGGAGCTATAGCTCCTTGGTCGAGTTCGACATACCGTATACATCCGGAGTGAGAGGACTATGAAAAAATGCAATAATCAGGTCAAATGAAATTGCAATTTTCATAGACCAGTCGAAAACAGAGGAACAGGTTCTGGTATCTTCCCAGAAGACCTAAAACTAAGAGTCTCAATAAGACTACCGGACGCACGCAGTGTCTTTCAATCTGAGGTTTTGGGTGTCGTCAGGGCGGCTGAGCTAATGTTGAAATGAGCTTGCAAGAAGAGGAGGCCTACTCGATAATAGTAAAGTTGCTAACATAAAACCACCCCTTTGCATAGTACGAGGCACTATCGTGGAAAAAATCCAAAAGACTGCCAACCTAAGGTGGCTATGTCTTGAAGGAGACAGAAAGGGGATAAACTAAGGACAGGAATAGTAATCCTAACAGGATACTGTCTCCTGCAGAAACACGTAAAGAGACTCAAATTGTCAGATACGGATATATACGGATTCTGCGAAGACATATGAATGCGAAAACCTTTTGGGTGTCTCACCAGGAGGATTGTTTAGGTCTTGGCCATTTGAAGACTAATTCAACTGGTTCCACAGGGAACGCTATAGGTCCGTTTTGGTGCCTGGTGTCTTTGTGATGGCATTTCAATCATACCACTGTTTTACATAACTTTACCTAGAGAAAGGGTTTTACAACATCTACTACGCTTACTCTGTTAAAAGAAAAGATATTTTCGACGTTAATTCATTGCTGAACTGGGAGGCATCCATGCTCCCAGATGGTTCGCCATAGAAAAATATGAAATTCTCGTTGAGCTCATTGCAGTTGACATTAGTACCATGATACCGAAGATTATTTTCTTCCAGTAACTGATCAAATTGAAACCTTTTCCATATTCAATAGGTAGTATCTTGGCTGTTCATAAGTTTTAGGATATGAGGAGCTAGCCATTGAGTATTCTGTAAAGAACGGGTTTTTTTTTTTTCAGAAGAATGTGATATCATACGACTTTGACTTTCAAAAATTTACATAGTATGGACCGCCAAGTGTACTAGTGAATCTTTCTTTTGGGTCAATGCTGTTGCAATATAGCACTGAATTTGGTCGTTACAATGACACTTTAAGAATTCTTAAAGTTACTTTGTCAGTGAGTTTATTCGCTTATAGTTTCCCATGAGCCATGTCCTGTAAGCGAAAATCCTTGCAAATCTGATAGACGATTGAAGAGATAGAAGAGAGTCTTCCACATATTTGATAGATATATCGTCTTAGGAATGAGATAGCATGATGGTGTCCGTTGAAATAAATTTCGGTTTTCAAGAATTCTGAGGAGGTGCCTTTAAGATGATTTATTTTTTTATTTTGCACTCCAATAGCCCATCAGCGTATTGATGTTATATTGCTATTATTCACCATTGTCTCAAAATTTTAAAAGACCTTTTTGAGGTTACTTGTAAAGACACTAACGCCCCACGTGACCTGACTCACCAAATAGACTCCTTCAATACTTCTAAAATAATAATTTTTTTTTTTCAGCCAATCACCCTTGGAAACTCACACCATCTTTAACCTGAATCCCGGTGAAAGTTATCTCATCTACGTCACAGTAAACCTCATCGATGGCAAAGCTCTACCCTATCAAAGTGTCAAAGTTCGAGTAAGTCATCAATGTCCCAATGAACTCTACGATTCCAGAGAGTCCGCAACGTATTATTAAAGAGCATCAGCATATGCCAATCGGATTGACAACAAATTAAAAAATAAAAAATAAAAAATAAAAAACGAAGCCAAATGAGACCAGCGTCTTACCGCCACAATGCCACCAGAAATTCTAACCTAACGAGCCATTTATATATACAAAAATTAAAAAAAAAAAAAACATAAATTACCTACTACTACAATTACTACTACATACTACTACTACTACTACAATATACGACAGTTAACTATGTGAAGAAATTCCAAATACAAAACACTCGATTATACTCCTTAACACACCCACACATAGTGACTGTATCTACGCAGTATATCTAATCTAAAGCGATAAAAAGACTAAGGACCCAAATTCTGAAAAAAAAACTGCAGAAAATAACGCTTTTCTCTGTAACTATGATTTTAACTTTTAAGTGTAGGCTTACGAAACTATATGGTACGCAGGATCCTTAATCTAGAATTAAATTATTTTTGTTACAAATTTTTTAGTTTTATAATTTTATTTTCTAATTTTTATAAATAGCAGTTAACTTTAGTCTGTAGTGTATTATAAGTTGTTGAATAATTTACAAATATTGCTGTGCAAGCTTTAACAATTAATAGTATCTACTATCTACTATCCATGTAAGGATGTTTGTTTGAAATTGATATTGTATTTTTATTCTTTTTTTTTTTAAACAAAGAAAAAAGTAAATTTATGTTGCTGTTAGTATTAAAGAGACTACATTAACATTTTACTCGTACACACATCCTCAGATACACTCATTCATGTATAAAAAGTAAAATAAATTAACACAATATTATGTTTGACAATAAATATAAAATTTCATGTTTAAATTAAAAAAAAAAAAAATTAATAAAGTAAATAAAAATAAAAATCATTTAAACAAATACGAACCAGTCAAGGTGTATGTTTCAGGAATTCTTAAAAATTGATCTAGGATCACTGGGTCCTCTTTAAATCGGTCGATGAATTTTAGGTTGCAATAATTAAAGTTGTATGCAAGTGGAACTCAAGCATTCTGCAGGTACCAAACCCATTTCTCAGTGCGGACAGGAGGAGTAAATTTCATTTTGCATGGCTAAGAGAGTGCGTATTCGTTAGTTCGTGAACTTCGGATACCAGGCGATCTCCGACTTAAAGATAACCTTTCTGTTGTTAGACGGGTGAAAGAATTTCCCGCTCACAGGTAGGAATCAAAATTGATAGTTTCATTTCAAAAACAACAGAGAATCATGCCTCTACACTTTCATCATCAGGTAGGGATGCTTTCGAATATCCCATAGATGCAGACATGACATCTGCCAATCGAGCGGAGTCATCAGGCATCGCTTTGGAGATGGAGAACGTAGAAGAGAACATGTCTCTACTTAGTGACTCCGTCTCAGAAACCAGCACTTTGTGCAACAGTGTAATATCGGACGAATTACAACCCGATGAAACAGACGTTCCCAAGTTCTCTGGTAAAGTGGCTCAGACTTAGTCCAAGTACGTCGTTTTCATGCCAGTTGAACAACGCAAATTCAAGCGTGCGCTAAAGAAGGGGTGCAACAACGACCAAGCCCGTATTTATGCAATTACGTCAAAAAAGATTCCCGCGGTGAAGCTCAAGCGATCCGGGGCCAATACAACTCTTTATCTGAAGCGAAACTTAGCAATGTAGTTATGTCAGACTGGGAATAGTACCAGTCAACCTCGACCGTAAACCTCTCACAAATGAACAAATGGTTCAGATACAAGGGAGGATTATAAATATAACTATCACTTGAAAGCTTGTCGGCTTATGATTGTTTGTGCGGATGCCTCCACTGTGGATGTGGATGAAGAACAATGTCGCTAAACTTAAATAGAGGTGATCATTGTCAAAGAGGGAAATCTTCCAAAACCGTATGTCATCAGAGGGTTCTTCCCACAAAGTACCTGCACAGATAGCGAAAGAATACTGGCAGTTCTTAATGCACCCTGATTATGCATACAATAAATGACATCTCTGCACTGAGCTATGGGTACCTCTCAAACCCATCTCGGACTTATCCAAGAACCATTGGAAAATCGTGGTAAGATATTTAGTTTAAAAAGCTAAGACCGAGGGCAGTCCTTTTTATTGCGAAATATTGTATATAAAATTCGCTCTCATTCCAGGTTTCATAACTACCGACCTAATGGCAGTACAAAGTGAACGCCAAAACGGAAGGAAACTGCAAAGGTTCGTATGCCCATCGACGTACTGAGGAAGTGCCTCCCACGACGCCAAAGCACACAATACAATTGCGGCAGCCGTAATAAAAACAAAATAGGTGAGTCACTTTTAGAATTTCTAAAAGTTATAAGTCCTAGACCTCAATCTCTCGTTTCCATTTCTACAAAATATGGTGGAAAACTGGCACGTGTCCAAGGAGGCTTCTTTATGAGATCATATGCACATTGTGTTCAAGATATGCGAAAACTTAGCCACCAAAGTTGAGACCAAATTCCAGCTGAACGACATAATTCCACCATTTTTTAAAAACAGCTATAAGGCTAAGCGAACTGTAGTTAGCAGTGCGTACCGTGGTGAAATGAAAACCTAGAAGCTATTCGCAGAAGATTGAGGAAGCTTTTCAACAAAGCCAAACGCACCGGAAGTTGGGAACAATATGGGAACAGAATCCCTTTTAACCTACAACAACCAAGATTTGCGAAGATCAAAGAGAGCCTCCTGGCGTGCTTACTGTGAGAAACTTGAAGCACTTCCTGCGGTAGCACGACTGTATCCTAAGATCATTCTAACTGCATGGGATTCTTATCAAACCAGATGGCACAATCCCACTTCCCAGACATTTTTTAATATTGACATGTCTAATGGACAGCCAACGGAGGTTTCACTTCCAAGAAACCTCAGCAGAATCAATAGTTTATACGAAAAACTCTTCAGTCCAAATAAGGTTAAGTGGTGGGCTAACAACCAGGCATACACGGAATTTGTCCAGCTCTGCTATAAGAAAGATCTGGACTTTTTTATACCACGCACTTGGAGGAAGGTCAACTTGGTATTTATCCCTTAACTAAGCAACAAGCCAAGGGAACTACCCAAATAATACTGTCCTACAAGCGTGACATTTATCTGAAAAAAATGAAAAGAATTATTGATTTCCATGTCAGAGAAGGCTTAGAATATAACTTATCTCTGTACCCGTGTCAGTATGCCTATCAGAAAGGCAAATCGACGGAAGGTACTCTGATGAAGCTAACAGCTAAAGACAAAGGCTCCTGCAGCTGTAAAGGAATTGCGCTTTGCGCATTACTTAACATAGTGGGGGCTTTCGACAATATTGGGTATGACCCCATATCAAATGTCTTGCTCCTAGAAACATCGATCAACCCACCATTAACTGGGCCAAAGCGATGCTTGAAAGCCGGACGATTACAACTTCATCAGAACCGACATCGATATCAGTATCAGTCGTAAGGGGCTGCCCCCAGGTAGGCGTAATATCACCTCTCTTGTGGTATACCTTTGATGATCTGCTTAACAAATTAAGCAACTTAGGCTACAACACATTTGATTATACTGATGACCTAGTCATTATCAATAGGTGTAGAGAGACTTATAAAGTTACTGCATGTATGCAAAACGCCTTTAAGATAGTCCTAGAATGGTGCACCAGAGAGAATCTCTCCATAAACTCATAAAAGGCTGTCATAGTTCTATTCACTAAGAGAAGAAACTTAAACTTAGGCACTTGAGTACTCCGACAAGGTTAAATACCTTGGAGTATTTGTAGAAAAAAATTTCAACTTTAAATCTCACTTAAAACCACAAAATCACTAAAACAATCAACGCTTTGTGGGCCTGCCATCGCATGTATGTCGTATGTGGCGAATCTTTCCAAAGATCACTAAGCGGACTTATACAATGATGGTCAGGTCCAGCATAACATATGCTTCTATAGTATGGTAGACTTAAGTCACGCAATAGACCGCCATTTTAAAGCTCAATGGAGTACAGCGTTTTTTCATATCTGGGCATTTCCGGAGTTCTTCGGACCTGCAACAAAACCAATAATAAGACCAATGCCCCAACACTTATATTTAAGCAAAGTAGCATTACGTAGCACATTAATTCTGGTACAAATTAGAGAGTAAAGTCTTAGCATACTCCTGGATCAAAGCGCTAAGGCTTCCCTATGGTGATTTCCAGGAAAGAAGCACGTGTTAGCAATAACCCACCAAACAGCCAAAATGGCATAAAGTGGTAAACGGATGGTTCTATAATAGAATCGATAGTAGGAGCTGGAATATATGGACCTAACATAAATATTACCTTAGCATTGGGCAGTGTATTTCAGGCAGAAATGTGCCAACCATATTTTCAACTCTGGTTGACAACTATAAATACCCTTAGCTCGCACTCAGTAGACTCCAAATCAGTCATGTACTGCTTCAAAACCTTCCAAAAACTAAACTCTAAGAACAAAACCAAATTATGGTGGGTTCCTAGTTATGAGTGCAGTGATGGAGAATGAAAGGCTGACAAACTGGATAGAAAGGGCTCAGAAACTCCCTTTAATGAACCTGAACCTTTCTGCTGCACTCTTAAATCTGCAGTCAATTTAGCTATTAATAGCTGGAGGCAGTCAAGATGCATCTCATATTAGGAAAATAGTTCAGTTCTGAGACGAATCAAAAGAACCATCCTGCTCTTTAACAAAAATTAGTGGTAAGTTCACAGGACATCATAATATATTACCTCATCAAAATGAATCTAATCGACTCTCCGGAGTGCCGATTTTGTCTTGAAGAAGACGAAACAGCTGAACACATCTTATCTGAATGTCCAGCCCTCAACTGAATTAGACAGAAGGTTTTCTTCACTGTACAAATCGGCTTCAACGAACTAGTGAATTCCTCTGCTAGGAAGGTAGAACACCTATTACAGTTCTGACTAAATGGTACAAAAGATCTTTTAGGTTAAAGTGCCTTACTTTGCAATTGGCGAGTCAGAAAATTACAAAAATTATTATTTGGTGGGTCTGGCCCAAGATCTGTTGTAACGGATGATCAGATAGTTTTTTCAATGTTTATGTTTCACTAGCTGTCAAAATATTCAAAAAGATTTCCAGGTCCAGCATACATATCTTCTACATATTATCGAAATCCCGACTCAGTTGTTAATAGGCAACATAGATCTGTTTCTGAGGTAGGTCGCCATCTTCGATTCAGCGGCAGACAAATCACATCGTGGAAAAGTTTGAGCGTGAGCATACTCTATTGGACAGGCCGTAGCGGCCCGTATCGAAGAAAACCCAAAAATGTCGATTTGGCGTCTACAGCCTTGTTTCGCTGTTGGATTTGGTACAAAATCCATATTAAATTGTGCTGATGTAAGAATTAAAACCAAAAGACTAAGACAGCGCTGAAAATGTTGGATGAAGATCCGGATTTTGGCAAAAATATCATCTTCTCGGACGAGGTCCATTTCTGAATCAGTGGCTATGTCAACAAGCAAAGTTACCATCATTCGAGCGAACACAATCCACAAGTGTTCGGTCGTGTATCAATTCATCTACAAAGATTGATTGTTTGGTGCAGTTTATGGCATGGCGCATCATCAAACTTTATTTCTTTCGAAAAGATTGATTGAAATTGACCGTTATCGTCAATGGTCTCAGGTATAGAGCAATGTTAACCGTCTATCTGTAGTCAGAGCTCGACAACATCGATATATCCGAGCTGTGGTTCCCACATGCGATACCAATACCGAACATATTGGGCCGAGTCATCAAAAATTGGACCCACAGCTTGAAGCACTGCCAGCGAAGTCGAGGCGGTCATTTGAATGATGTTCTATTCCACACACAACGGCTTCAAAATAAAGTCAGGTTCAATTTTGTGTATCATCACATAAAATGCATCATAATAAACCTCTGTTCTACAGTGTAAAACAAGAAGGGCCCTAGAATGGAACCCCCTGGTATTCCTGACACTAAAGCCATGAATAGTGTTCGAAATGAGCGTCGTCAACCTGTTAAAATCCAGGTCTCTAAGTAATGAGTGTCCTTTTATTGATTTGTTTTTTGAATAAGCAAAACTTTCGGCCTAGTACCCAATAGCTGATTTGTGCCATGCAAGAAGCTAGAATTACAAAGTCGAATGGCAGTAGAGTCAGAGTTGGTGCTGAGAATATGGAAAGAATACTTCTGGTAGCTATTATACACTCTACCTTGTAGACACAACATGGTCTTACCTAATCGTTTTTCTTCTATCCTTCGCATATAAATATAAAGATTTTCTTACCTAAGATTTCTGATGGTATGCTCTGAATTTTGGGTGGATTAGTACGAGTATTTCATTTGGTAGACTCATATTGTTGTATTGTTGGGATTCTCGCTGACACTTGTTCGTCGGTTAAGGACTGTCTCTAAACATAATGAAGCCAAATGAAATTATTGTTAATATCAGGCCTTTGAAGCCACCATGAGATGCTATAATTTACTTGATCGATGCTCTAGGGTATAGGCTCCGGACCATAAAATATTTGTGCAGCTTTCCATTGAGAGGTTATTTGTTCCGTGAAATGCATGTTGAATACGATGTCGAAACATTAGGTTCGTTTGTGGAACAGACCATTTCACCTGAAATATCCTACCGAAGGTGAAATTGCAAATGTCAAAGTGCTGAAGCTTTGCTGAACATTGTTGGTTTGAGAAGAAGACATTTAGTTCTATTGGTTACCGGCAAGAACATACAGCGAAACAGGATAAATTTAAGTCTGCACTGTAGAGAAGAACGATATTCTCAAACCTTTTTTTGCCCGAAGGGAAACGAAATGGCCATGGAAGTCGAGAGATCGTTGTGCAGAATGTGACTATGTTTTGTCAGAGAGTAGAAAAATCTTAACAAAGGCACAGCTCTCAACGAGAAAGGTGCTCTTATAGAGTCTTCTCAGGGTGATATTTGAGAACATTTGCTACTCCATAAAAGTCAGTAATGATACGACAGAGACTTTTTCTGGCAAGAGAACAAGGTGACACACTGAGATGTAACTTCTTTAAAAGCAACTACGAAGTTCTCTGTAGGATCCTTTTCATTTCAGTCCTATTGGATAGCACTGAAGCGTCGTCCTTCTAGAGAATAGTTGTTCGAGTCAAATTCGTGTATTCGTATCCATGAACAGAATACGGAGGAGGTGACCCAACAGAGAGATATACGGGCTATAGATAGATTTGTCGACTTAGATGACTAGAATCTCTAGGCGATTAGCGCGGGATAGCTTTTACTAGATGGAGTTGATTGTTAAACTTAAGATCTACTCCTGGACTTTAGTGCAACCTAAATTAAAGCAAACAAGTAACTCTTTAGTAGATAAGGCTCCATAAATTTTCAAAGTCTGCTAAATTCAGTACTGGCTGGGGCCGAATGTAATATTAGTTATCAGTTTCGATTACGCTTTGACATCTTTAAATCATCTCAAAAGTGCTAACATATTTCGCCATTAGAACAATGTCTTATACCTCGAAATCTCAGCCACACGTTAAAGATCCTAGTTCAGAAAGAAGTACTACTAGAAGTTGTCATTAGAAAGCATTACGAGGGGCTCCATGCAAACCGAAAAAATAGACAACCATCTTAAGAGGAGACACAAATGTAATCACGACTAGGTAACAGACTCTAATGAGCAAAAGGACATCATTCTACACAAAGCATTCTAAGTTCTACTTTAGTTCAACAAGCACATTTCTAACGCTACAACAGCACTCCATCACGCACAGGAAACAAATAAAAAATCACTGCACGATTGTAATAAAAAAAGAAGAAGACAAACACTTTGTACAAGTGCCACAAAAAGACAAAAGTACCGTACAAAATACAAAATGAGCACTTGACATAAACCTGCTTGGATCTTCTAAGACCTCTTGCGAGAACAACCCTCGACACTTGCAACCACTTTCTCTAAGCACAAACTAACGACCATCAATCTCATTACACCCCAGGGTGCGACATACTTGTATAACGACAATGCGTTCCTCAAATTGAATACGTACCCTCATTTGCAACTTCTGCTCACGTCGTATTCCACTTATTCGTAACCCTCTTATCTCCACCCGTGCTGTCTTACTCCCTTAATTCAAGTCAACTCAATTACTGCACCAATGACACCACAAGCCACCTGCAAAATCAAGCACCACCAGCACCAATAGCAAGAAGCTAACGAAATAAACAGCAACCAACATATACTATAGAGCGCATGGATCCCGACCCTGGCGCATTATCCTTTTAAAATGCTAATCTCCTAAATACTTGTACAATGGGGAGTGCGAAATGAATTACATCGCCAAATGAGCATTTGGAACGAAATTAAACCAACGTGGGGACGGCATGTGTAGCTGGAGGTGCCTGAGCAGGGAACGCGTGCCAAGCGCTGATTATTCAAAATTGATGCATTAAAAACCGACGATGCGCAAAAAATCCAAGCAAGGATATTAAGGATATTTAGCTTCGGTCTGTCATCGTTATGCGAATACTAAATGATACGGCAAATTGCTGCTGACATTCACCGGCAGTACATAGTCACTGTGTTGTCGTACGAATGTAAGGCTTGGCGCCTACAGCCGGTACCAAAATTTTGAATGCACACACTTAAAATGGGCAGCCTTATTTGTACAACTTTTCAGCTTGTGCCAGGATTTTTGAGTGACCCTACGAGCATTTAAAAATCAATCAATCTACCGATGGTTTAGTCGTACCAAAAGCCTGCCCGTAAGCGTATGGCCTGAAAGTATGATTAAAACGGACACAATGCTGAATGGAGCACTCAAACAGGACACATTCGATCAACTTGTAGACCTAGATTAATGTTGGATTCATGTACTGGATACACATAGTTGCACACGCCTACGCACAAAATTCCATTCGATAAGCAAATACCGGGGGTAACACGTTTCGTGTGTTTCACAATATTTGCATTCACAATGCCTGAACCCGTCCTACACACAGCTTTGTGCAAACGAGGACGTCTATATGAGAAGCTGGGATACAGGCTGACTGAAGGATGAGACGGTGGAAGCGGCGAAGCACCAATAAAGCAGGACGTGCGCTCTCTGGGGAATTATTGTATTAATTTCCAATCAATCACACAATCGATGGGATTCAATTAATTTCTGAGCTTAGGACGAAAACTGAGTCCAAATACGTGTTGAGTACAAATGCTCGTGTGTGCTTATGTATTTATTCAGCACGCACACATTAAAAACTAACCAAAGCAGCAAGCAACATACGTACGCATTTGTATGTGCAAAAGGATGACAGTGCACGGCATAGAGCTTTCGGGTGGATTACTTGAATTATTGAATTATACATACTCGTACGATATATGTATATGTATGATATTATGAAACTGTGACGGAACCGGAGGCGTATGAGTAATTGATTCTGCATGTTGTATGTGAACAGCAACTACACAGCTGCTAATGCAATATCCTTTCTATGGATGCAATTAAAAACGTTTTGTGGTAACGGTACGCAAGGTCTGAGTGTTGGGGGGGCGAATTATTGATGTCAAACTGAAATTGAAAAAGGTTATTTGGAATTAAAATTCGTCCATTAAAAGGACGACGCGCTTTGGTTAACGTAGAGAACATGTCGCTGCGGTACATGAACAAATTGTGGCTTGCATGAGGATCAGTAATATTTGCACCACATTCACAGTAGAGACGTGTTGTTTTCATTTGAGCCAGGAGTGATTAAGTAAAATCAATTTAGCTCGCCGAATCTCGTGGAGATGATTGAAATCGATTCTAATGTCACGTTTTTCGTAAATGTTTATTTTTGGGTGGTACGCCTACCTGTACAACGTACTTATACATATCCAGGGGGCTATTAAAGGGTAATTGAGAGTGAGAAAAGGGATTTACGAGGATGCAGAATGCTGTATGAGGAGTAGATATTGAAAAATGGTTATTTGGAACAGTACTGTTTCTTGCAAAATAAGCATACCTAAGCAGAGATCAGATATAGAGTGCCTTCGTAGTGCATTCTTTAATACTTGTAAATGTAAAGTAACCCTGGACGGGTTACTGGCTTCGATCTAACCGATCCCTCGTCTCTCTTCATCTCCAATGAAAATGGCCCTCCAGGTTGAGGATTGTGCCGCCGGGGTAATTGCCCGGCCATGGAAAAAATAAACCAAGTTACGAACCAACAACCAGCCTCAAATACGGACTAATCTCCTAAAAGAAGGGCATCGAATCTGCACTAAGTTCGTTAATAGACCATTTCCAACCGAAAAACTATCGGAGGCCATAGACTGCTGCAAAGCAGATGTTACAGCCATTCAGTAAATGCGATGGGATGGCTCGGACAAACAGATAATGAAAAACTGCGACATCTACTTACGCCCATTGTTATCGACGGCAAATGCGGACTTGTTGTTAGAGACAGACTTGAACAAGAAGTCTTGAGTTTTCGGCATGTGAAGGACAGCCTCGTAAAAAAACTGCTAAATTTGCCAACATCAGCCTGATATGCGTGTACACCCCCAAAGGAGAACGATGACCACACCAAAAATGGCGTCTACGAGCTCCTAAACAAGATTTTTGAGCAGGTATGACATTAAAATTGTCCTCAATGACTTAAACGCAAATCTAAGAAGAGAGATCATCCTTGGTAGTACTATCGGAAGGTATAGCCAGCACGACATCACCTCCGATAATGGATTTAGGCTAAACGACTTTCCGGTGGGGCGAAACATGGTTGTAGCTAGCACACGGCTCTCGTATCTCGATATTTATAGTGGGCCATGGCGAGCTTCTGATCAACCAACCATCAAACAGATTGAGCAAGGCACCGCTGTAGTATTATGAATGTCCCAAAGTTTCCAGCGGCCAACATCAACTCGGACGATCACCTTGTTGTAGCCAAGCGGATATCCCAAACACCGCAAAGACAAGCTAATACTGTGAGAAAGTTTGACGTTGGACTGCTACAATCGCAAGAGATCGCCAACTCATTTTTTGATCGAGTCTCCCTTAGGTCCATTGCCGCCAGAATCAAGTATCGAAGACCAGTAGAAACATTGCCGAAAAGCCATCTCTGTGTTAGGTTTCACTCGGTCACCACAACGAAACCCCCATGCAGCTAAGCGATAGACATACAAAGCGGTGCTGCATAAAAGAAGTAGAGCTCACGAATAGAGGAAAGACAAACACCGGGAAAAAGAAGGATCATGGAAGCGGTAGAGGAAGGAATGAGTTTTACTAAGAGAGAAAGAAAACATGCCACGGACACAAACCCCGAACCAAAGACTGAAGAGACGAACAAGGGAACATCCTAGTAGAATCGTAGTCGATGTTGAGGATTTGGAAAGAGCATTTCTGTAGAATGTATAACGGCGATGACCAAATAAATACCGCTGTCAACCAGAATGAACCTTTTAACCCGGATGATGTAGACCAACTATTCTGTTCAACCAACCTGGACTAAGAAGCTGCTGTAGCGGATTGCCTAACTGCCGAGCTCTTCAAAGTAGAAAGCGGTGACTTGGTAAGGCTCAAACTCATCTGCATATCTCTGGGTCCGTGTTGTAGTCTTCGCCGTCCCCGAGAGTGAAAAATCACCTTGTCCATTGTGTCGAAAATTAAGTACGAGCGGTTTGCGTCTGCACATTCCATTCTGTGGGTTACTCCGGAACTTTGAAAGATGTTGTTACGGGAGTGTGCGCTAATCAGTTTTGATTCCACTACGCCGTTTCTATCCCTTTTGATTGATGGAAGGTGACTCTGATCTAATAGTAGCTGGCGACAGTTCTTCTAGCATTTTAAGTATCATCCGATGCAGTATGTGTCTCTTGGATGACGCTACGTCGATGTTGAAATTCAGTAACAGTTTAGATAAGTAGTCGTTTCTGGATTTGCTTATGAATCAATGCGGATATCCCAAATGTCGTCAAGAAGAGGAAGTGCTATGAGGAAGTTTGAGGTCGGAAGACTGCAACAGTCAGGGCGTTTCCAATGAAGCGCCCTTTGTCCTAACTCGACATCTTTCACCATACTCTTGTCCCGAAATGTAGTGCCAAAGCTACCAACATGGCAGCAGAGATGCAGGTACATTATCGTATGAAAGGCTTTCAGAAATTTCACCGGAAATTGAAAAGAACAAGCCAATCACACAGAGTACGAACAGAGGCCTGCAAGGGCGAGCAAGGGAACCTAATGGTAGATTAAGAGTCAGTTTTGAGGATTAGGTAGAATAATTTCTTCAAGCTTTTAAATGACAATGACGAACCACATTCTGCAATCAATAAACCAATCAACCTGTAGACCAACGTTTCCGTCCATCGAAATACGATGAATTGAGGAAAGCCATATCCAAACTTAAGTGTGACGAGAATTTTGCGCTGATTAATGTGGATGACGTTGACTCTGTGAATAGCGTACACCAAGTCATCTCCAAAATATGATCCGACGAAAGAATGCCTGATGAATATAAATTGTTTAGTCTGCGTCAATCTTCTTTTGTGGGTGTAGAGAAGGTAATCTGACCAAGAACTCTTCGGGTTCGACAGATATATGCACTTCACTTAAAGGCTCAGAATTCATTGGCTTCTATAGCCGGAACATGTAGAGCAGTTGGAAGTCAGTGATCCAGTTCAAAAAGTCGAGGCACGCAAGTAGAGATTGACTTTAGCGTGCAAGTTTGGAAGTTGCGAATTGCTAGCAGGGCTGGATAGATGTTAATATGTTTTGCTATATGTCTGTTTGCAAACAGGTGTCTGCCTAGCAATGTAAGAATCAAAAATCACCCTGGTTGTACATAGGTTCCGACAGAAATGTACTGGCTTCAAGAATGCCTTGAAAGAAACAATGCAAATTGTATTTAATTTTGAATTTGAAAATTGGAAACCTTTTACTTCGGTGTTGCCTCCATTGCAGCATCCGCCGAATTTCTTAACATTTGGGCCAGGTCATGTTCTTATCCAAAACCGCAAAACCGATCAAATGTTCATAAAAATCCCCCTTAGTTAGCAGTAAAATTGTTTAGCAATAATCATAAATAATTAGGTAATTCGTAATCGAAATAAAAACAATCTCGACAGTGTAACCGTCGCAATCAACACCTAAGCATATGCAACTGTACATAGGGTTATCTATTTGCCAGAGTCGATAACGTAGCTCGAGTGAATTATCTATTAATCACTGGTTAATGCATCAAAAAAGGTAAACACCGTGTGGGATCTACGTAGCACAGGTGTAAATAGATAAGATATTAATTAACCTACGAGATAAGAAATCTCTTCTCGCCTGATAAGGTTATTTAACCACTGAGAAACAAGTCGATGATGCAGTCTGTGTTAAGTCGTGTGTGAAGTGTGTTGTTCGTTTGCCTATCGTCAGGCGAAGTATCTTTTGTAAAAATATGAATATATCCGAACAAGTTACGAATAGTGAGAATGATGACGAAATCGCCACTATTTTCGACACTCAATTGGCAACTCTAACATTTGAAGTACGTGTAACACTGACGGGTTTTGTTATACTTCTGGGTATGCTGTCGGTTGCTGGCAATATTGGATCTCTATACGCCAATAAGAGGAGAAAATTGCGTATTTTCTATCGACATTGCCAAATCTCACTGGCCCTGAGTGATCTCATTTTAACTGTTTCTCAGGCTTCCTTATATCTGACTCAATTCGGAGCACCATCTGTTCAAATTTGGGTGAGCTAGCTTCCGTGATATGGCCACCATATGATGGAGATGATGAAATTTTATTTTCCACTTCGCAGTGTCTGGGGGACTTAATGTGCAGCCTTATTCCGTTTATAACAACAGGAGCGATACTCGTCAGCAGCATGACGCTTTTAGGGATAGCTTTCGATAGATATTTGGCTATAAAAAAGACGGTTGTTGGATTCTGGAAACCAACCGAAGGAGTGTGTATCTTCTTTGCTATGGTAACTTGGGGTTTGTCCTATGCAATAGCAGCTCCAATGTTTGCGGCGTATAATACTTTCGAAGTGAATATTGTGACGTCAGGAACAGTGAAAGAAGACGATTCACATATGATTGAAGGAGGGTTAGCGAAATTGTGCGTTTCGGAAAAGGTGAGTAAGATGGTTATCCCCCACTTTGTGTCTGCAATTCAGAGAATAAGTATGGAAACCGTAATTTGTAAATTCTAAATAAGTAGGGTCCAACAATGGAACCTTGAGGAACTTCAATTTGTTTCCGAAATATCAAAATCTCAGTGACTGCGGCCAGAATTCGTCGGTTTTAAGTGCAAACTTCCAAATTTTGGCAAGACGATCTTCCTCTCAAATACTTGGCTGATTAAAGGATCTCACAATACTTAAACCGAATAAACAAAATCAGCTTTTTCATGAATATCTTGATGAGGGTTCAAGAGGATATTAAATGCCTGCAGTTGGCACATAGTTAATAAGTCGATGAGTTTTTGTCGATGTCAGGGTAGCCAACCGTTTTCGCGTTTACTTAAGAGACACTTCATGCTGTGCTCAATATCACAGGTCTATCTGGAACCAGAGTGTCGTAATATTTCACAATACCTTAAGGAGACATTCAACCAACCTTTAGTTTTCTGTGCAGCTTTATTCTAAGTCGTCTGAATTGACCAGTAACTAGGATTCAAGAACTATATGGCCCAAATGTTTTTTTCTAGGCTTGAAATTGGTCACCTTATTAATGTCAGGAGGTGTTTAAGTCTCGTGAACAGAGGTATTTAGCCTCATTGGTAATTCCGAAGGTATCGCAATCCCATGAACTTACATTTTTAGAAGTCAGTTCAAGGATGGAAACCTCTGACTTAAATCTGAGAAATCGGGGAATCAGCTGCAGCTCATTTTCTCCAGTACATTCCTGAGCTTTCTGCAGCTAACATTACTGTCAATTCCACTACGTTAGGCATTCCATAAAGATTAGTAGGTCTATGTTCTGACATCGATGCAAGCTCGCCAGCTCTCTTTTTTTCTTAACTGATTATATGTTGGATACTTTGTGAAGGAATCACTCCAAGAGTTATCTCACAAGTCACCAACAAAGCACTTAGAGAACAACTGAAATTTTTGAGTGTTCCATGGAAAGATGGGTAAACCCTTCGGCCTAAAGGTATCATATACCGGACATAAAGAATTTGTGTCATCAATACTCTCCAAGCAAGGTTACTTATTGAATGGCGGTACAGTCCGTAGAGAGGCAACGCCTTAGTGAACATGCGTCTTCAGCTGGCACGGTTTTTTGCCGGCTGTCTGCAGTTGTGTGCTCTACTTACGATGAGTTTATCTTCTACTATATTATTCCTTCAGCTTGGAATCGAAGGGTTTTCGGGCGTGGTGTCCATGCGCTCAAAGCAAATTTAGCATGTACAGTTCGCTGTTGAAATTTGTCCTTCATGCTGTACTAATGGCAACTGGACCGAAATTTTGCAAAGAATCATTCTTTCGAATTGGTCAACAATATTTCATCTGCTTTTGTTAGTGTTCAATATTCTGACCAGACTTTTTGGTTTCGTTCTCGGTGTTCATAATGAGGGCAAGGTAGAAAAAGTCCTTTACTACTTCAAAGTTGTATCTGCCTATTGTGATATTTTGTCCTGGTTATTGATGTTGTGAGTCCCTCTGTGCTGATAGCATACACTTTGTTTTTCCATCATTAACTGCCTATCTTTACCCATACTTCTTGAATAGTCGTAAACGCTCCATTGACAGCTCGCTGTATTCTTTTTACGTCGTCGTCCGCGTAAGGGAGCAACTAAACAGACTTTTGAAAGATGGTACCTCTGAAGTTGACTTGTGAGTCCTTTGTTTATGTCTTTTTCTCATATTGAAGGTCACTGTTTTTTCATTACCGACCTTGATGGAGCAGCGTGCATTCCTCATTATCTTCCGGCATAGTCAAATGACCGCCGTATTTTGTCACTTATGCTCTATACTCCTAGGTGCTTGGCTGGCAGGGATCCTTAGGACTAATGCAATCTGTAGATATGCTAACGAGAAACTCAGCTGTCAATAGTAGCCCTTATTAGGAACGCAGCCAGTTTCAACACAGGTTTGGATCCTGGAAATACGTTTCTCAGCTTTTTCTAAGATTTCATCGGGGATCTCATTTCCTGTGATCCTTTTGTGACCTGGGATCCAAACAAGAATTCAGAATACTGGTTGACAAGGCCTAGATAGCCCTCCAGTGCGGTTGGGCTATTGGTACAGACACAAATATTTCAATTCCTTATAATTTAGAGCACAGCTACCAGAAATGCGAATATCTTTAGTTGGAAGATGGACGCGAGGCTTCCAAATGAGGAGTCAGATATAAATTGGTTTTGAAGCCATTCGGGGAGACCCGAGCAAACTCTTTTCTGGATCAGATTCTTGCTGTAACTATCCCTGAGCTCAAGGAAAATTGTTGGTAGACGTATTGAATCTAAGTGCGCGAATAAAGGTTACTTATACTATTTGCACGTGACAGGCTTCCAGTGCAGATTCTTTTTCAGAGCCTCCAGCAGCTGATCTATGCATGTATGCACCATAATTCAATTGAAGCCATCGCAAGACGGCACAGTCCGTTGAGAAGGGGTTGTCCTTTTACCCTTGTGGCATAACTCTGCTGAAATATCGTTTGGAATTGATTATCCTGCTATTTAACATAAGGCTGATCAACTTCCCAAGTTGGTCATCTGCCTTCAGAGTTGACAGTGCAGTTGTGATTGCGAATGTGTTATCGTTGTTAAAGACACCTTCTATATCCAGAAATGCAACCATTGCATACTCTCTATAATGTAGGGATTGTTGAAGGTGTGTAGAAGCGTTTCTTAAGACTTTTTTTTTTTTTAACAGAAGGCATACTGAACCGTAAACCAAAGCATTGGATCAATTCTAGACGGTATATGGATACCAATCAACCGTTCTAGCGTTTCAAAAGGAAATATGATGGACTTATAGTCTGAGATCAACTAAATTAATTTCTTAACTTCTATTCAAGCCAAGGGAATGTGGACCATTTCTACGTAATTTCTCATGACATTCTCTAACGTAGGCAGGAAAATATCAGAGGACCTTTGTAATTGCGCAGGTATTTCACCGCCCGGCCTCGGAGACTGGTATGGTTTGAAGCTATGCAGCGCCCAGAGTAGCTTGTCTTTTGTAATCAGATCGTGAATTTTTTGAGTTACCTGGAAAGTGTGTGTCCGGTAGCAGGTTGAGTGATTCATCACATGAGGTCATCCAAGAGCTGGTTTTTTTTTTCAAACATCTAGGCATCTTTCCTGCAATTGATTCTAAGCGGTCCTAGTGCTGATGTCCACTAGCGCGGCTTTTTCTTGTCTCTAGGTTGAAAAAGAGGGCAAAAAGCATCCATTGACTAATTGAGAGCCAGGGTTAAGCCCTTAACATTCATGTCAAGCTCATTGCTGTTACATGGATGGCTAAGGGGTGCAGGGGAGAGGAGTTTTAGTCATCAGTTTTTCGATAATTTCGAAATGATAGTTGTCAGGTAGGATGGTTGGATGCATCGGTGATCTGAAAAAGAGTGTTCAGACGATAGCATTCAGTTCGTTATCACTTGTGCGATGTTGTTGGAGACAAGACTGATATCTAGCACGTTTTGTTGGTTTTTAGTTATAAAGGCGGGCTCATTGCCAATATTGCAAACAATGAGGCTAGTACTTATAATATAATCAAAAAGTGACTCACTTCTATCGGTAGTGTCGGTACTATCTCATACCGTGTGATGTGCGTTAGTGTCGTATCCGATAATGAGTCCGGTTTTTTCGCTTTTAAGACTGCCCTTTCTTGACACTACGGAGAGGGCTCACTTAGTCGTGGACAGTGTCAGTCAGTAGGTACCGAGTCGTTAAGGTTAGGAAGTAAGTGTACACTAAGGCTACGTTTCAGTAAAACACAATTTCTTTGCGAAACCCCTTAAACACATGCATTGTTCACACCCATGGTTCCTATATATCATCGACAGTGATCACAAAGCCGCTATATGCAACTCGTCATTTCCTTCGATAAAAGGATGGAGTGACATAAGCGTATGATGTACTCGTACATGCTTGCAGAACTACCATCAGGTATAAGAGTACAGAGAGGGACTGGGGTTTCGTTTTAAATGTTTTCAGCTTGGACATTGACGACGACTAGTCTGCCTCATTTGAGTCGTTGTAGTTCCTTATAACTGGCTCTGTTCTATCCATAATAAAGGCATTTTAGTTATGAAATCGTTTTTACTTACTTACTTAGGGCGGCGCTACAATCCGGGGTGAACCTGGGCCTAAATCAACAAGCGTCTGAAATCAAGTCGATCTTTAGATATATGACTCCAGTTTCGCACTTGCGTGCGCCACCTCAGTCACAGTCTTCATCTACTATGATTCCTAGTGCAAGGATTCGAAGATTTTCGAGCCGGATTATTCGTATCATTTTGCTCTTTATGACCCAGGTACCTCAGTAATTGGACCTTCATTCTTCTGGCTAAGTCGATGTCGCTGTACAGCTCGTAAGGTTCGTCGTTGTATCTCCGAAGAATTTTCCTCTCAAAGCAGCCAAGAGCACCCTCATCCATTTTTGATAAAGTCCATGGCTCTGTGCCATACGACAGGACTGGGATTGTTAAGGTCGTAGAGCGACTTCTGTTGTTCGAGAGAGGGTTTTGCCAACTAATTGTCTTTTTAGTCCAAAGAAGCAGCGATTGGCAAAAGTTATTGTTCATTTGATCTCAGCGCTCGTGTATCGTTGTCTTTTTTTTTATAATAAACGCGCGCTCAAGGGATTTGTGTACCATTAAATTGTTTATACACAGCGCGGGCGAAGGAAACTTAGGGAGGAAGAAAAGAGAGGTACCGATGTACATTGGTCTTAAATGTCTGAATTGCTACGTAGACAAAATCCTTAAGAACCATAAAGTTATATGTGTCAAGGGTGACATTCAGTCCAAGACGTCAGCGTCCTTTTTTGTTGACAGCTTGGTCTTGTCCTCATTGATCGTTAAACCCATGTTAAACCACTAATATCACGCTGCTTTCTTCCGAATATGTCAATCTCATCGGCGTATGGGAGTAATTGGATGGACTTTTAAAAGATTGTGAATCTTGTGTAGTTTCGCACTACTCTTTGAAGAATGATGTTAAATAAATCGAATGACAGCGCGTTATCTTGTCTAAATCCTTTTTTGAAATCGAAAGTCTCGATGAGTTCTTTACTGATCTTGATGGAGCAGCGTACATTCTCCATTGTCATACAGCACAATCGTGCGTTTTGGCTAAAACTAGACTTTGCTCTGTATAGTCTGTTTCTATAGATGCTGTCATACGCGGCCTCAAAATCTTCCTTCCTCCGAAGTATGAATATTTGGTCTATGATGAACTTTCCTGGCTTGATGAACGAATGGCTTCAGACGTTCACAAAATACGGCAGAGAGGATCTTGTAGGCGCTGTTAAGAAGACTCATGCCTCTGTAGTTGGAACAGTTCAGAGGGCCTCCTCTCTTGAGGATCCGATAAACAATGTTGAAGTTCGTCTAACCATATTTTAGAGACGAATTGGTGTATGCTTTTTACCAAGCCATTGCCTGCCGCTTTGAAGAGCTCGGCAGTCAGGTCGTCCTCAGCATCCACTGCGACTCTTCTATGATGTTCTTTTGTTCGTATTACAGTGGTATGTTTTTTTTTTACCTTTTGGTAAAACTTCCGAATCTTATTTCTGGAGTAGCATCCCTCAATTTCCTCGACTGCACGCTTCTATGCTCCTTCTTTTTCCTTCTAAGAGGCCGGTGTTCGTCTCTTCTCTTCTGCTTGTAGAGTTTGTGAGTAGTTCTTGTCTATGTAGCGCCGATTTGCGTGCATCTTGCTAAGTTGCATGTGCTTGGCGGCACTTGTCGTCAAACCAGGTCGTTGTGATGACCGAATGAATCCCAGCATATTAGTGGCGGCATCTCTGGCCTTCGATACTTGGCCTGGGAGACTCGATCGGAAAATAATTTGGCAATTTCTTGCGATTGTAGTCGTCCGATCGTCCGTATTGTGGTCCGAGTCGATGTTGGCCCCTCGGAATGTTTGGATATCCATAATACTGGAGGAGTGCCTTGCGTCGATCGCAACGTGGTTGACGGTTGATTGATCAGGAGTTCCCCAAGTCTACTTGTGAATATCGATATAAGCTGTCTTCGGTGTGGTTATCACTCTATTCTGTGGTGTCGTGCGGGCATATAAGGCTAATGTAATCAAATTTAACCTTATTACGGATTGTTACAAGGCGTTCGCTCACATGCCGGAAACACAAGACTTCTTGCTCAAGTCTTCCTCTGACAACAAATTCGTATCCAAGTAGGCGCTTCTCTTGCAATCGATAACATTCGCCGTAGTAGGTGTCAAAGTTTTTCATTATCTTTTTGTCAGGCCTATCCCATTGCATATCTTGGGTGGCGGTAATATCTGAGTCCTTTGGCATTTTAATCAAGTAGACAGATACTCGGCTCATTTTTAAAGACCCCAAAATATTACATCTATTTGCAAGGCTAAGTGCATTTCTTACATGAAATCCCAAAAATGTCTGTAACATCCTGAATTCATTATGTCACCATGTCACCTTATTAAATTCGTCTCTGAACGGCCTTCTTCGTGTGCTATGGCAGTGCGTATCACGTACAATGCATTCTTTAGATGGAGTCTTCCCCATTGCACCGAGTTCGCGTTATGCCGGAGGTCTTCGTGTGGTTTATTTGTCTTGTACAGTAGAATCAATTTTGTCATTGTTTTCAAATTGTGCTTTTTCATGGACATGATAAGCACCGACAACAACAGGGTCTTTGGATTTTTGAAATGGCCCGATAACAAAAGTTCATCTAGATCCTTGCACTCAATGAATTTCTCAGGTGTCATGTTCCATAGCACAAATACATGCTACAAATACATGCCACCTAAACAAGTTTACTTTATATGGTGCAGTCTTTGTCCTTTTTACCTCAGCCACTGGTATCTATCCTAAGAGTCTTAAAGTTTTTGTTGCTATGGGTCCTTGTTCTGTTGTATCAACTGGACCAGCATGCTTTTAGTTGAAGCCAATCGGATTCTCCAAAACGATTGTAGTAACGGCTATTCGCATCAAAAGAGAATGAGTTGTGGTTATCCTAGGCAGCCACTCAAAAAATGTTGACAATTTTCCTTTGTAGCATAATATAATGTATCTTTTGCCATTAGTATGGCTGTCTGCAATCTAGTAGTAGTACACCCATTTCCAAATTTTAAATGCAGCTCAAAAGATACCAACATTCAAGAGAACACAGTCTACCAAAAACGTTCGGCAGAACCAAGACTGTACCAACTGTTACAATCTAGATAGTGCTCATCCTTTCTTCCTTTATCCCAAAGTCATTATATTAGCCCATTGTGTTAGAGATTCGTATATCAGATCACCATACCATGACTAATCATTCTTTTCCCTCCGACTACTTGCATAAATAATTATCTTCTCATTATCTTCTGACGAAAAAACATATTGACTTTGCGATAAGACAGTCACTATTACACGCTAACCTCATAGAGCGGAACTTTAATTTATTTATAAACCTTCCGATTACAGCAAATGAATACGAGTAAATAGGACAGAATATTTGTAGAATCGAAGGGACGAAGCACAGATAAATTTATTTAATAAATTCAATTACCCGAGGTCCTGCATCTGCAGCTGCATCTGAAAGAGGAAAATGCATTCATAATTCATATTCTAAATGTTCCTTTCACTGAATGATGAAGAGTGGGTGGGAGTATTGTTAGCGCTTCACTCTCCACCATTATGCTCTTTACTAACTTTAGTATTTTCATCTGTCCCCGCAGGAATCGAATGCTTGCTACTACGTCGTCGTGCTTTCCATCATTTTCGTTCCAACTTTGGTTGCTTTCGTTTGGCTAAACTCAATTATTGCCAATAAACTTTGGATCCGAAGGCACTCGGTCCGTGTTGAAGTTGCAGCATCACAACCATCTCCACCATCACAGGAAAGTGCTGATGCGGCTGATGGCTCTATTCCCGCCGTTGAATCCTTGTCCGATGCTACTTCTTGCGATAGCCGTGGTTTTAGATCGACGACCGAAGAGAAACAAATGGATGTCGTTCAACAACCATACCATCGCTGTCAGGGGTGCAATAAGATTTGTACTTCCTCATTGATGGTGCCAACGAGCCTGGCTGCTTCAACCATGACTATGACTACGACTATGACAGCTACATCTAGAACAAGGACCAATTCGTTTAAGAACAATTCCAGTGTCGTCGCGGTCGGTAGCGGAGGCGGCATTGCGAAACATATTAGCAGCCGCGAGGCACGCCACCTGCGAATGTTCACCATAGTTCTGATCCTGATAGCTGTGTTCATCTTATTTCGCCTGCCCGCCTGGATATTTCTCATGATGCGAATGTACGGGACTTATACTCTTCCGATTCACTGGATTTTACATTTTGCCTTTGGTGTTCTTACCCTGACCAGCTGTGCTTTGAACCCGTTGTTGTATACATTCCTAGCTGAGACAATTCAGTATGCCATGTTCGTGAAGGGGAAATTTTGCGGTTTAAAGAAATATTTTCAGAATTGCTGTGGAGGAATGGGTTGCTTGTGGTGTGACAGCAGTTCCAACGATGACAAAGACAATGAGAAAATGAGTCACAACCAGAACGAGAATCAAAATCCGCATCAAAATGCGAATCCGAACAACGGCAATCCGAAGGAGGGCAACAACGGATGCGATCCTTACAATGGTAACAACGATGACGGCAGAAGTTATGTCGGCGCCAAAAGTACTTCAAGGAAAAGTGATGATGACTATAAAGTTTACACTATTATCCCAGTCCAGAGGGTGGTCATTTAATAGAGCGGGGTTGGGATACATTTTTTTCCCTGTCATTGCTGGAGGTCTCTAATGGAACCAGCATCTAAATGGTTGCTTTTGTAACAAGAAGGATAAATAAAAAATAAAAAACAATATATATAAATACCCTGACTTATACAGTTCTGTTTTTCTTTTTTAAGTGTTGACCACAGTGGGGTGGAAAAGATTACGAGTATTATATAAAACCGGAGAGATCGGGGCGTACTTGACCTATATCTTCAGTATCATCATCTTCGTTATGAATTCGAACCACATGACAACTGTCAACAGTAAATATCAAGACGAAACCCGACATATAACACGCGGACGAGTATCTAGATATTTTATTGGATACGGGATCACATTACCAGTATTTCCATCACTTGTCAAATTTACCTAACCAACTTTTTTTTGGGAATATGTTTAATTGTTAGTTGTCAATCGTAATATACAAATCAACTAATTAATTATTAGTTGCGACTTATTTATTTATTATAAAAAATTAGTCCCCATGGACGATTGACAACTAACTATTTGTAGGTGCTTTTCATAGAATCAATTAGTTCAATAGGAAGCTTTTCCATCGAGGACATCGTGGGTCCTGGATGAACACGAGTATAACTGCGAATTCAAATACGTCAGACTCTTAACCAAAAACTAATTTTTTAGATAATTTAAGAGTAACATATATACGAGTAGATGAATAGATTGATTGTACCCTTGATGAGGGACACTTATGAGGATAACCAGACCATTATGTTCCTACTGGTCGAATACTTTCACCTTTCCGTTTAATCTTATTCTGGTGATGGATGTTAGGATATAAATCCTGTACTCATTAAGATCACTAAAATTGAAGAAAGATATGGGTTCTATGACCTTCTCATTCAACTTTTCCTGCCATTACTTTCTTAGCCTAATCGAAAGACAATCAATGATAGGCCGTAAAATATTGACATTGTTGCTGTATAGAAAACTGCTGGACCATTCAGCTTTGATAACTAAGTGCGATATTTGACATAAGATATTGAGGAGGAAAAGGCGTTCAAGTAAGTGCTATTTTCAACAGAGCTCCTTTTCTACTCTCCGACCTATCAAGATAGATGATAGGATTATCTAGGTAATCAGAGAAAGATAAATCTTTATAGGTCTTTGACATTCAATTGGTGTTAAATAACATAGTATGATAGATAAAGTATAACCTTCGTTTCGATGCTGCTTAATCTTAGTAGCACCTGCTTAAAATTCAAAGTTGGGGTCATAAGCTGAGTGAAATAGTTATGTCAATCCATTAAAGTGCCCAATTGTGTCTCTGGTACATGGGTATCTCAAAAATTATAACATCTCGTTCGTCAAAACCAGCAAAGGGTACCTTGAGAAATATATACCGACATTGATACTTACACGCTTACACGAAAGAGAAACAAAATTGTGATAAAGACAGTAACAGCCTCGCATAAGATTGACTCATCAGTTGACGACCCATGTAAATTTGATAAAGATGACGTTCGGGTAAGTGTCTGAGTCCCTTAACAGATCTTTCGAACACATACTGGAAACACTGGAGGTCTATAAGGCTGACAGAATGATACAAACGCCGAACAAGTAAACGTTTAGACTCTTCCAAATTTATAACAATCGTATTCAAGCCACTCACTCGCTAACACAAGCCGTATATGAGCGTATGCTCCAAAAGCGGAGAAAGACGACTCTACTCTACTAAGAGCCTGTGCGTCCAAAATATGACGTACAAATCCGACGCGACCCTAAATCCTAAATCCAGAGGCTGTAACCATGTACAGCGCACATGGTATCACTGAAAGTCTTTGGGAAAGAATAGAACATCGTTATGGTAAGCACGCGGTTGCAGTATTTCCGGTATTTCAAGAGCACATGAAGTTTCCCTGATCCTAACATGACAAGCTCTATTGATCATATTGTGATAAGCGGAGTCACACAGCCAGTACTCTAGAGGTTTCTGCATTCGCGGTTTGTCACTATTTTATATTGTATAGTCCATTGTACTCTTTGTAAGAGTCTTTTAATAAACGAATTTAGTTTTATGAAGAAAGATGAATAGCGCTTCAGTGGCAAGGTGCCCACAGTATCAGCACCCACCACGTCAGCGCCGAGTACCTGTAGCCTGATGGGAGCGTAAGCCACTAAGCAACCTGCAATTTTTTATGCCGAGATACAGCGGAATGGCCGCTGACTTGCTAGAGCATCGAGAAGCATTTGTTTGGTCTGTCTGCAACCTGTGAGTTAAGCCATCTGCAGTTGTGCTCATATGAGTTCCAACTGTCAATGGCAGCTTTAGCCGGGGACACAGGCAGACCCAACGTAGGTTCGGGTCCTGAAGAACTCTCCTCTGAACTTTGCCTGGTAAGTTTATCAGCGATTTCATTTCTCGTGATCCCATTGTGAAATGAGACTCAGACAACGATCACTGAATTTACCATTCCGACTGCGGTAAGTGATCTCCTGCATTCTTAAACTAGCTTCGAAGTCGTTATGGAGTTTAGCAAGGTTGTAAGTGCAGCTTGGCTGTACTTTTGGAGCCATCCCTCATGACCCGACTATATTCCTTTCCTGGCTCAGATTCTGACCGAACCCAGTCATGGACACAGGGAAAGTCGATTTCATATTTCTTACGCAACAAGAGACCAGAGTCAAAAAAAGGCGCGCAAGGTCATCTAAGTCCCAGTGCGTGTTGTACCAAAGACCTCTTCTTTTTAAACGGAAGGCGACTTTGAGAGTGCAACCCATTAAGTGTATATCAAGGGTTTACATCTTCTAAAATTTGCATTGTCGAAAGCGCTTACAATTCTACCCACCAGATTCTGAAGCGAACACTTGCAGGATCTTTCGCGTTGGAAGGAGTGTTGCATAACGACAGAGGATGCATTCGCAAGGCGGTTTTGTGCTCATGGATCTCGACCATTATTTCTATGATTTTCAGTATGAAGGAGGTCAGACTTATAAGTCCGAAACTTTTGGCGAACGAGCAGTCCACCTTTCCGATTTTCGGTATAAACACCACTCAAATTGTTTGACAGCTGGTCTTTACCTTTATGTAACATAACTGGGTATTTACCATCGGTGCCAGGCGACTTGAAGCCATCAAAGAAAGTAAAAACGTGTTTAATGGCCTCATCCGTCAACACTATTGATGATAATAACATAGCAGCTATGGCGTGTTGTGCTGTTCAGCTCATCGCTAGTAATCCGTCTAGCAATGAGACTCTGTCATGAGATAGAAAGTTTCTGCATTCGACTCTGTATATGTATATGTAACCTTGTAAGAGGCGGTTTTCCAAATCCGAATAAGCCTCTTAAATTCCCTTTGTTTTGATCTGTAAAGATTCCGATCTTTCTCCAAATTAGTCTTAAGCGACCTGTTTGGAAATTTTCTGGATTTTTTACGAAGACGCTGCATGTCTGCGTTCCACCAAGGAACGGGCGAACTGCAGGATTGTTTACTACCCGAACATGCCATTTCGAAACACTTTGTGAGGGTACCGTTGAGGTTCTGAACAGCTTCCTACAGCTGTAGGAAGTTAGTTAGTTTTATGCGGATTCGTCCTCTTCAACAAGGTCGAGACCTCGCATCCTATTCTGAATTCGATGTACATGGAGAGCTTCAATAGCACTTTCCAGCCAAAATCAAGAGTTGGCTAAGAACTAACATTATTGATAGCCAGGTCGGATGATAGTATGAAGTCGAGGAGATGATTACCTTTCACGTTGCATTTGTTTTTTTTTTAACTTTTGGCCCGATAGCCCGGTGTGGGCCAAGGCCTAGCTTCTCGCACTCATTTCTGTTTCCCACTTTGTGATTTTTACACTCCTGTGCAGGGCCTACTATTTATTGTCGGTTCCGAACGGATTTGCTGAGATGCTTTTTCATAGGCAGAATTTGACTTTCGGAGGGTGAAAGTCGAGAGGGTGATGACGATTTTGAAATGAATCAACCATTGCATTTGCTACTCTCTCAAAAAGTGTTCTGAGTATCAGCAACGCAGCATATGATACTCGTAAGTCTCATCTTCCTGGAATCAGAATATTCCATGAGTTCTGCTAATGCCTCCGGTGGTGGCGGCAGTAACGAATCTTAGGGAAAATAATCAGACGCAACGACGAATTTGTGAAATTCTCCATTTCTTTCCTAGCTATTAACTAAATCTAGTTACAAAATTGAGCAAGTTTAGATAGTGAGAGTGAGTTCGGCACATAAAGACAAGGCCTCGGTCTTTCCGATTGCTAGGTGTTAAACACTTGAAACATTCGAAACCACATTCATGGTTTCTGCAGAGATGTTATGTGGGGGTTTCAGATACAATTACCTTGGAGCGGAAAAAGTACGAATGTAGGGAATATACTGTGCAAAGTCAAGCTTTCCTTGGACGGCTACTACCACAAAAGATTGCCAAAGCCTTTGCTAATTCTGTCTCACTAAATCGTATCGCTAGGATCCATATTGCAAGTAACCCATGGTCTGACGATTAACCATATTTGAGGGACACCAGTAAGATGTTAAGGGAGCATTGGTGAGTGTGGAAAAAGGAGCAGTAAGAACGAGTCAGGCGGACATCGACACCGATGCGTTAGGCAGAATATAACAGTAGACAACAACTTTTTTGAGATTTTAAGCGAATGCTAATGGCGGTTGTATTTAGGCTCTGCACTGCAGTGATATAATCGCTGAAATTAATCGAAGAATAGCTTTTGCTAGGAGCTGTTTCTACTGGCTGAGCAACAAAGTTCCACATAGAGCAACGAAGAGAAGGCTCGTACAGGATCTTGCAAATCTACACTCTCAAGAGCGGATGCAAGGACCCTTAGCTGCTTTGAACGACGGATTCTTCAAGTGATTTTCGGTTAGGCCTGCGCCGACGGACAGTGGAGAAAAAGGCACAACCAGGGAGCTGGTACTCCCATGAGTACTCCTATGGGATATCTTATTATTGGACGATCTTAGTATAGGCGGTAGGTAGGTATGTAGTTTAAAGAGGACTTTAACCAATTCAGTGTGTCTTAGTGACTGAAGAGCCATAGTAATGCTAATGGCGGTTGTAAATTTTTGCAAGGTCGACTCACTCCTTAACGCCCTAAATATTTTGACGTCTACTAGTATGCTCAAGCATATGCAGATGGTATAGCTGTTAATGTATGTTGGGTCTTATTTAGCGTCTGTCTGCTTTAGGCACAGGCAGCTCTTGACGTGATCGATGGCAAGGAAGCTGACTGGTCTGAATCATCTTTTGCTAAAAGGCATCACTACCAAATTCTCTAAACAAGCTAAGTATTTGGGTGTCATACTGAGCAAAAAACACTTCTCTTACTTACGTCGAAAACTTTTAAGAGGTCGTCGGTAAGACGCCAAAAAGGGCCCTTTGGATCTAAACGGCTATAATAAGGTCAATTATACTCTATGCGTCGGCTGTCTGGTTGAACAAGTTTGCACGAAAATAGGTCGTTCCAATGAACTGTATGTTATGGCTGGACTTGGGAATACTCTAGAATATACTAGACCCCTAAAGTCACAAGAAGTGTCTTCTAGTTGATTTTGAGCCAATGTAGAGTTGCCATACCAATGGTGGAACTTGTGTCTCCAATACAGGTACAGAATTGATATCATAACCATCATTGACATGTTGTATCCTGGCTTTCATGGATGTATGGCCATCCCGTAAACTTATTTTTACACAACAGATGTTCACGTCACACACAAGAGTCATCTGACTTTTGACTCTGATTTTATGGATATGCCGTCGAATGTAATGTCACCTGAAGTCCTGCTGCGGAAAAAATACAAAATCGACTTTCTCTGTGCCCAGGAATGATTTCGCACAAAACCTGGGCCAGGGTAGGTATGTAGTCGAGTCATCACAGATTGCGCAAAAAAAAAAATCGATCCATGCTGCGACACTGGTGTTTTCTGGACAACGACAATATTTTCATTCTTCCTTGGGGAAACTACCGACTGCCTTGCAAGTGCGGAGTTTTTCAGGACCCGGACTTACATTAGGTCTGAGTGCGTTCTCGGTTAGCGCTTTCATTGTTAGTAAGGTTCTCTCCAGATTGTCGGTAGACCAAACGAATACTTCAGGACGTCTCTAAGAGGTCAGCTGCTTTTCTACTATCCCTCAGTAGAAAATACTGCAGGCTGTTCACTTTCGTCGTAAATGGGCACTACGCTTTTTTAAGCACATAAATTTGCTAAGCATTTGTGCTGCAATATGTTGTGGCGCTGGTTGTAAGTACTCAACGACGCCAGGGTGGCTGCTAGCACTATAAGCACGGCAGAGCTTAATCATCTTTGTGGAAAGACGAGAGGAAAATATCTAGTACTTTCATCTGAGTGCTCAGTTCCGACAGAAAAAAACTTGTTATCTAGTAGTCAGCATATGAAAGGATAGATCTTCACTTGATCTAAGTATCTCATCCCATCCTTACATCAATTCACTTTAACTTCAGTTAACGAAGTAACTAGATGAGTTACAGGTCCACTGCAGCATGACTTCATTACAATACTCAATTTTGCCCATCTGACAGTCAAACTACGTTCAGCTATGTATTTGGCCACCCTCAAATTGAAATGCTAGAGGTAGACCCTTGGTTTAAGGACACGTTTGTCCTCTTTCTTTTATTTTCTCTAGTAGGACTATTCACAAAGGCAGCTATGACTTGTCAAAAAATAAAGTCGAGTGATTGAGAACAAATCAACTATTCAGAAACCATTGCTTAATTACCAAGGCTATATGGATGGTCACAGGGTGCCCATAGTTTCCAATACCCACTCTGATAAAAGTTCAACATAGTAATTCCCGAAAAGGCGTACCTGGAGCTTATTGCTCTTAGAAACCACGGCCTGATCGCTTATTTATCTGGCCCTCTTACTTTGTCTCCGGCAACATTACCAAAAATATAATTGCTTTGTAGAAAGGTTTCTAAAATCAGCAGCTTCTTCTTCTAAATTCCGCAAGATCGAAACCCAAGTTTAAGGACAAACTAAAGGCAACTAAAACCAGAAAATTGTTTGCCTACGACCAACGGGCTTAAAAGAATGCCTATAGATTTTTATGTCAAACAATATTGGACCAAATACGGAAGCCTGTGGCACTCCAGATTTAATACTTTCGAATTTCGTTTATTCATTTTGATATATGGTATGCAAAATGGTTAATCAGCCAATTGAACGGTAAATTAATGAGGTTATTTCTGGTTTTTACCTAGTTTTTGCAGGTAATGGTGAGACTTTTGTTTCTCTTGGCCATGCATGCCTTTTTACAAGTTAAAAATTCCCTCTTGCTCAACATTTAAAATTTGCATGAATGTAGGTGCAATATTTTTGCTACCACTGTACCCATTATATACGAGAAAGTCACTGCGACATAAATTTATTGTCATTTGCTAAATGCTTGAATAGCAATCTAAAAAGCGAAGGATACTTATACAAGAATTCTTTGGAAATTAAACAAGTTTCTCTAGTAGCTTCCTTTGAGAATAAAAGATGATTTGTCCGCTAAGCGAACCGGAAAGGATGTAAGGATGGAGTTAGGTATGCCTTTGGTAGGACGAGGCACATAGAAACTTTGTTCTCCGAGTTTTGACTCGAGGTTACTTCCATATATTACTTCACATACTCGTGCTCCTCTTCTATGAGTGTACGGACTTCTTTCAACCGAAAGAACCACCAACCTTTGTTACCGGAAAATGCAAAATAGATTACTACGATGCGATAGGGAGGGCCAATACTAGTATGTATACAACCACAAGTTCCTATCTATACTCCCCTGTCATATCAATTGAATTCGAAAGATTTCTGTGGTTTTCCTAAGATTCTCTGTTCCAAGGCAGGATTCGATTTGTACTTTTCCGAAAACTTCAGTTTTGTTTCCAGAGTAGGCAGGAAATTAATGTTTTGCGGCGAAGATGGCTTTCATGCCATCGCCTCACATAAGGACACAATTCTTTACTCAACTTAGGACTTGGAAGGAAACTTTTAATTGAAGTGGAAAACGAAAGTGGAATACTTGTCGAAGTTTGCTTGTACACGAGTAGTCGTATGCATGTGTGCAGTGGTTTTTCGGGGCAAAGAAGTTTTCTCTGATTTTGCTGCTAACAAATTGAAATGGATAATTTGGCACGAATAGATGTGGTGATGACTTGAATTTCTAAGGAAAGACATTGAAGTGGAATTTCTTTTGGAGTGGCCATTTTAAAGGGAATAAAAAGTTAATTAAAGTTCTTCTCTCCAGAGAATTAATTGTTTGCGTACTGCGTACTGTAGTAGCAGGTAGTGCGTCTTCATATGACCAGTAAACAAAACCATGATGCAGATGGTGTCATACAGATCTTTACTGATGAAATTAGAAATGGCCCATGAACTCTTGGGGGATTGGCATTGGATTCATACAATCTTTGATGTATATAGAGCTCCATTGATATGCATTGATACTTGGATTGATTGAAGCAGGCATTCCAACTTGATAACAGTTACGTCGCTGGTCATTAAACTGGTATATCATCATACGCCCTACAGATATTCAGTGTTTTAATTGAGTGACGTTGTGATGTTAGAAGCAATTTAACTCCAGCCGTAAACCAGACAATCTATCATCATCTGCTTTACGACAAGTCTGCTCAAATTTCGGAAGCAACCCAGTTTGATTAGAGTACCTCCAAAAGTACATGTACTTCTGATTATTCCTAACATTAACGACAACATTGGATCTTTTTGAAGGATTTTTTAAGAGTAAAAAGATGATAAACAGTTTTTCGAGAATCTACTTACTTACTAGTTTATACAATAATCGTAGTTCAGAATGAAAGTTGTCCTTAAACAACAAGATTCTGTTGAATGTCAAATTTCTCCAGTGGCATCTGTACTATGGAGAGTGTCAGAAAACGCGAGGCCTTCCTCTACTACATCTACTTTCTAGGTTGGCATAAAATATTTTTAACGTCGCAACTGTAATACATGCCTTTAATAAATTGATTTTAAAGACTCTCCCGATAGGATCCAGAACTGGGAATGAGGACCATACTACTCAATTGCTTCTTCAGCTAGAAAAGCAACAATTAGCAAGTTTTTTTTCTTTTATAATAAGCGCGCGCTCATAGATTTGTGTACCCTTAAAATGTTTAAGGAAGAAAAGATGTACATTGGTTTTAAATATTTGGAAGTTATAACGACTAAGAGATAGAGAGTTCGGCGGACTTTTATAATTGAGTTGTACGGCTAAGGAAGGAATTACGATATTTTAGAATACGTCCGAAGGTGGGCTTAAGGGTATACTGATGAGCAATTATAGCGAGACGAGTGTTACGGTTGAAGGTGATTTCAATGCAGCAATGGTGGTGGAAATAGTAATAAAACAAAGTGAGATAGGAGACATTACGTCGTTTTTCAAGGGTGCCAATTGACTGACTGATACATATTAGTATCACCTATGAATTTTATCGCAAGGTTTTGAATCCTATCTAGTAGTTGCTGAGATGTTTGATGCTTGACCAGATGTGGGCATTATACTTCAAGTTTGGGCGGATGAACCAATATACAAGGCATATTGAGACTAGATCAGAGAGGGTGAAATATTTCTTATATCGCTTGAGGAAACCTAGATATTTCGCAGCATTTTTTGTGACATCGAATATGTGGTCATTCCAACGTACCTTAGTTGTCACTGTCATACATACCGCGAATGAAAAGTTTTCCAGTTTTGACAAATCAAGTGCCATTAATGAATAGAGGCTGAGTATTTAAATTTTTTAACGATAGCAGACAGCATTGTGTTTTAAGACTATTGAATTATTCTCTGTTGATATTTGTGGTTGTGCTGTTAATATCAGAAGTTAATGAGCCTAACATATGCTGCCGTTCCCATTCTACAATCGAAGAGCAGGGACGTGAGTCTGGAACGAATATGAAAAGCAGAGAGTACTGTCGTCAGTAAAGAAATGATTGGATTAGAAGTAACAGACAAGAGATCATTATTGAAAATTAAAAAGAATGTCGGAGAAAGAATGGAGCCTTGGGGCACTTATTTTGTGAATATCAGACTTGAAACCATCCAAACAACTTGATCGTTCCGAAAGGTAGTTTCTAATCCATTGAAGACGAGAGCACGCATTTTCAACAAAGGCACCTGATGCCAAACTTTGGCAAATGCCTTAGAAATTACAAGTGCAACTATTGGGTCTATAAATTCGTGTGGTTTGCTAAGAGATGGCTTAACTTGTATTATTTTATTGTTAGTGTTCCATTCGAACATGCGTTGGAAAGCTACTGTCATTGTACGTCATTTCAGTATATGTTATTCATTTTAAGCGTAAACAACAAAAATTTTTTTTCACTCAAATAATGTCGAACTTTGTGCCTGAAAAAGTATTTTTGCGGGGAGTTCTTCTTCATTACTTTAATATGAAGAAAACTGCTGCCGAAAGTCATCGTATTTTGGTGAAAGCTTATGGTGAACATGCACTAGCTGAGCGAACGTGCCAAAAGCTTGCACGATTTAAAAGTGGTGATTTTGGCTTGGAAGACGATGAACTTCCTGGGCAGCCAAAAAAGTTTGAAGATGAAGAACTGGAAGCATTACTCTATGAAGATTGTTGCCAAACACAGGAAGAGCTCGCAGAATCTTTGGGTGTCACTCAAGCAGCCATTTCAAAACGTTTGAAAACAGCTGGATATATTCAAAAGCAAAGAAATCGGGTTCCACATGAACTCAAGCCGAAAGACGTCGAAAGGCGGTTTTGTATGTCCGAAATTCTGCTGGAACGCCACAAAAGGAAGTCATTTTTACATCGGATTGTTACTGGTGATGAAAAATGGATCCATTACGACAACCCGTAGCGCAAAAAATCATATGTGAAACCCGGCCAACCAGCCAAATCAACGGCAAAGCCGAATATCCATGGCGCGAAGGTAGTGCTCTGTATTTGGTGGGATCAGATGGGTGTGCTGTATTATGAGCTGCTAAAACTGGGTAAAACCATCAATGGACAACGCTATCGAATACAATTAATCCATTTGAAGAGAGCAGTAGCCGAAAAACGCCCGGAATATGCGACCAGACACGAGGCAATAATTTTCCATTATGACAACGTTCGGCCCCACGTTGCTATTCCGGTTAAGAACTATTTGGAAAACAGTGGATGGAAAGTCTTACCCCACCCGCCTTATAGCCCAGACCTTGCCCCTTCTGACTACCATTTATGCCGGTCGATGCAGAACGCCCTCACTGAAATACGGTTCACATCAGAGCAGAATATCGAAAATTGGCTTGATTCATTCTTGGCTGCCAAGCCGGTGCAGTTCTTTTGGGATGGGATCCACAAATTGAAAGAAAGATGGGAAAAAGTCATAGCTTCAGATGGGCAATACTTTGAATAATACTATTGTACATGTTTTTCTTAAATAAACGTTCAAATTTTGAAAAAAATTAACAGATTGATGTACGCTTTGGTTCTATAGTACTTTTCGGTGAGACATGCCATCAAATCACCAGTATACCTGTTGCTACAAAAACCGTACTGCCGGACGTTGGGGAGTTTTCACGTTTCGAGATATTTCATAAGCTGATGGTTTATCAACGTTTCGATGACCTTGGAAAGAAGGGATGTAAGTGCAATGGGTGTGTGGGAACAGAGAAAAGGAGATTAGCCTTTTTTAGGGACGGTTAGGACAAATCTAATTTCCCATCTGCTCAGAAAGAGTCCTGGACCAGTGAATTTGGTGTTAAGGTCTTTAAGTACTCTTTCTACTACACGAGTCCCCGTGGTGGGGACAAAGCACAACTTGGAAGTGTTGAGCTGACCGCAAACTGTGCAGAAAATAGATTGATTATGCTCTCCAGTTATTCTATCGAAAGTGTCAAGCCTATCACCTCACAACTGACAAAATTTTCTCTCTTCTAAGATTCTGGTGGGCAGTTAAGTATATGCAACTATTATTGCGGCCTAAAAAATGCACAACATTTTTACATTTCAGACTTAATGTTAGCTTCTGAGTCCGAAACTCGCAAACGAAAAAAATCAAGCAAAAACCCACAGATCCCAGAGCCAAGGATTCGGATTTAACTTATTTTGATTCATAAAATGAAAAGATACAGAGTGTACTGAACTAAACGATATAAAGTTTGTTTCAAAGCCAAGGTCAAAGATCACAATATCACGTGAAGCCTTGTTTTTGTTATTTGTTTTGTTCATAAAATATCATGCATCATCTAGTTTAGTGTTTCTTACGAGTAAAAAAAAAAAAAAAAACAAACAAGTAATTCTCTGGGTTGCTGCTCATTCAATGCTCCATCATCTACGATGAACTTGTTATCGATTCAAAAATACTTATACATAGGTCAAGCATCAAAACTGCGTCAATGCGCGTGTAACATTGAAACGACATTTGCCAATTTGAGATACAAAAATATAATTGTAACATGTAGCCTAGTGGACAGTAAAGGAGACCTAATCTCCCTTCAGTTAGTATGATCACTGATCAACCACTGCATGACAATGCAGAATTTCTCTTATCTAAAGAGTGCTCCAACCACAATCGTTGGCGCTCTTCCATGGACAGCTTTGAGCTTCAACTGATCATGTCAAGAGCCCAAGTTCAAGCAAATCTCCAGCTTTACGATGCCTCGACATCCAATTCGAATCAAATGTGTAAAGAGTGGCTCTACCCCGTCGAATTGGTGGAGATGCCTGTTGGAACCGTAGCTACAGTAGACATCAGTGCAAAGTCGTCGCTCGTCTTGATCGGTTGGATAGTTGGCTTGTTTGTCGTTCGTTGGTGGTTCGGTTATATGCGCGTGACAAGTGTAAATGAAAAGTTTTGTTGAATTTCTTTCTTCTATTGCCTGCACATTTCCCCTCGACTAAATTGTTTATAATAAAATACGAATCAAAATCATTTCTCTGTGGTGAGCACACACTTGACCGTCTAAAGAGGGTTTCTATTTCTTAAATTTTTTTTTCGAATTATTCTGCGCGATAGGTTCAAAGAAAAAGCTAAAGATACTTGCAGGTGTACAGACGATCGTACGTAGACACTACGAGCAGATATTGTACGTGAAACGGTTAATTTATTTGGTATTCAGTTGAGATCGCTTAACTTAAACTTTTTCACCGTTATTGTGTATCAATTGGCCACAAGAAAACCAAACGAAAAAAAAAAAATAAATAAATAAAAGAGTTGAAAAAGTTGTTTTCATTTTGAAAAAGTCTTCGTTTAGAGAGTTTTCTCGGCGGCGATGTAGTTTCGCTGCAAAGTTTCGCGAGCTAATTGTGAGCACATTCATGCAATATCGGCATTCGAATGATCAAACCATTTTTTTTCTTTTTGCGTAAATGTGTGGAATTTGATTGACGTGGGCGAAATTTTTAATTAAAATCGATTCAATTCCAACTTGCAGGCAAAGTGTCGAAGTTTGTAGTTTCAGTACCGGTCGCATCTATATCTATTCAATGCAGAGAATTGAATGTTTATATTTTCTACCGATTTTCATAAATGCAATATAGTAGTGACATCAGTGAGATAAAATCAACGTCAACACCAACAACAACAACAGCAAACATCATCATCATCGAAGCCTATCCCAGCAGCTGAGTGGAAATCCGAGATTCATTCAGGAAAAGTGAGTGCAACAAAGCGTGTTTGTAGATTAGTAGTACCTGTCTGCCAGTAAATATACACACAATAGTTCTGACATAGTAAAACGTTCGAAATGATACGAACTGAATCAGTAGAGTTACTAGCCAACGGCACCAATCAAGCCACTACCTCTCTCACTTTTCAATTCGCGTTTTTCTTGACATTTAATTTTTTTTTTTTTGTGGTTCAATAAGAAATGAGATACGACTCTAGGAAAACATAGAGAGAAGCTGGTCTGGTATATCTCATATATATATATTTTTTGTGATATTTATTAAGACAAAACTGTCTGTAACTATTCTTGATCCAAATGACAACTTCTCAATCTGTAATCTGTATCTGAGGTAATTTTCCATAACCTCGGGTGGCAAAGGCAGACAACTATAACCAATTGACCATAGCGATACTCATCAAATGTGTCATCTCCAACTAATTACTGAGATCAATCAACTAGAGTCTACTATGAGAGAATTTTTTCCATGATGAAGGTACCTTCAAAATTAACGGCAAGTTTCAAAAACTAGCCTGATCCATAAGGTGGTTAATATTTATCTACCATAGTTGTCATCCACGATTTCAAAGTGAATAAAAGAGAAAAATGTTCATCCTAAGACCTTCCCCGCTGCTCTATAGTCGTTACACTTTTTCGTGTCGCCTTCGCATTTATTCAGTGAAAGTGCACGACTAGCCTGACTGGTGGTTAATATTTATCGGGATATGTAGTGGCAAGTCTAATTGGCCTGAAGAATTCTCATCTAACATTTTGAATTGAATAAGAGTGAAAACTGTTCATCCTTAGACATTCCTCGCAGCTTGATAGACGTTACACGTTTTCGTGTCGTCTATATATAGTGAAATTTAAAAGTTATCCTCTTACAAGTGAGGCATCAAATCGTCTCTCATAATATTATTTAAATTTTGATTTCAATCCCCATACCTTGGAAATGATGTGATCCCGCTGATTTTGTATCGATTTCGAAAGAACATCTGTCTTTTTCCACCGTTTTCATCATTTTTTTTTTGAAAGACTTGCCTTGTGCTTAAGTCTTTTTTTATTTAAATTAGCGTGCGCTCAAGGGGTTAAGGTAGCCTAAAAATATTTGAACACTGCTCTTCCTAATTTATCGTCGCATTTATTATCATGGAACCGGCCTTTGAAATGCGGTATGCGGTATGAGGTCCAGAGTTCTTCCACATAACTTTCGAGCTGAATTCCTTTAGATGGTTCGTATGATCTCTTATTCATTATAGGAGATTTGCGTCCTTACGCTGACATCCTCCATTTTCAACAAATTGCACCGTTGGTGCCAGTATTGAATTAATCCCATTCAATTTAAAGTAATGTAGTGATCAATTCAATGACCAGGAAAATAAGAGACAACCTATCTGCTTAGTTTTAAGGCCACTAAAAACATAATCCCTCTCTTTGTCATTTAAAGGCAACTAAAGGCCTAAGTGAACATAGCGGAATTGAGAAGCACAAATCTTACAAAGTGTTGGATTATTCGATTGTTTAACTCATTGTTTTTTGTCGTCAATATTGGAGTTTGAATGACATTTCACAGCCGTAAACATCTTCCAACAAATTACAAATATAACGATGTCAAAAAACTTTTTGTTTTTCAAAAAGTAAGGCTGACGAGTAAGTCGTCAGTTTCCACCATACAGGGACTTCCAATGAGTGCTATCCCTATACCTATATTGAAGCTTGCAAAAAAGCATTCCATTCACTGGTTGCCAATCCAGATGAGGTTGACAGACAATTTCATAGAATGTCCTCGTAATCGGACTCACTATGCATTTTCAATCTCCCTTAATGCTTATTATTTTATTTCTTACAGATAAATACAAGTTCATTAAGAAGCCTAAAAATTGTTGATTTTATAGATTTTGTTTCCGATATTCTTTTGTCTCCATTTGTTTAGCTTTGGCGTCAACATCATTGTCATTAGTTTTAACATTTCTAACAGTTCGCAACTAGGGTTGAATATTTCTTAAGCTCAAGGACTTAGCAGTGGACCACAGTTATGTAGGTAGCGACGCCAATAAATCCCTCTGTTCCCCATCCTTACGCCGCTTTGATACAATTGGGTTCGAAACATTGGCTTCTGACGATAGTTTTTTTTTTTTTTTAGAAACTGGTAGCTCTTTCTCGACATAAGTCCTTATGTCACTATAATTCTTGACTCATTTAGTAGAATTTTCTCTGTTATTTCATGGGCAATGTAGGCATTTGAAATGCTATATCTAGGTTAAGTTAAAGTGGCTACTGGGAAGACCAACCCAGTTAGGCCTATTGCCCCATTGTGTTGCTATGTGGATTTGTGACCCTCCTGCTTTTGGAACAAATTTGAGCTTATGATGAAGCGTAGGAGACTGTTAACCTCTATATTTTTTCGATCGCTTAAGTCGTTGTAGAAGAAAGCTTCTAAGTGAAGTTTTCTTCTTTGGAAGAGGTATAACATACTCTCCATGCAGCTTTTACAGAAATCGTTTGTAAATGCATAAGACATTCTTGTATGCTTGCCTAAAAAACAGTGTCCAGTGATGTTTCCTATTTATAAGGATCAAACTCTTGAAGCGATTCAGATCCAGCTTTTTTCAGATCTGTTTGGTCGCTAAACATGTTGTCACGCTTTGTTTTATCGCTATTTCCACCACTTTCAACCGTAATACCCGTAACAGATTCATAGCGAATGCTTATCAGTATACCATCAATCCCACTTTCAGACATTCTCTAAAATATCGTTCTAAAATTCGTTCCTAAACCGTACAATTCATTTATGGAATGCCCTGCTGAGCTCTCTATTTTCTGGTCGTTATAATTTGCAAACATTTAAAAACAATATACATCGGTACTTCTCTTTTCTTCCTCTCTAATTTTCTTTCTCCAGCGCTGTGTAAGTACATTTTAAGGGTATACAAATCGCTTCAGTGCGTGTTCATTACAAAAAAAAAACATGATAGGCCTTTGCCTTTCTTATAGAACGAATGGTCCAACCCTTCAAAATACACTTCAGTTTCGATGATCACCTCTTTATTGGAGCCATATATCTCTTTCCGACTAGCATTTTCTAGAGGTTTGCGAGCATGTTATAGTCGTCAACCTTCATCCATTGTCACATATTCTTTTTATTTTTCTTAAACACTTTAAAACAGCGATTTGATTTCTGAATTATTACCACGTTGTTGTTTTTGGTTCAAAATCGGTGGCCACTTCGAACAGTGTTTTCGTATTTCCTAAGACTGTTACAAGATACGATGTACACGGTCTTGATATTTTGATTTTTTGCCTCACCGACAAATGGTTGCTTCCGATGGAGTAAACCCCTTATAAACTTTTCACACGGGTTTTAAGGGTATTTTCAGATCAAATCTCAGTGTTTTATCACCGTACGAAACGCTTTTTTTCCATACTTTTGATAGTATCAAACGGTACGTCTCTAAAACTTCAATATCTCAAGACTTCACTTGTGGTGGAAATGTCTTCGATATAACTACCAACTAAAAATCGTATGGATATGTTGTTAGAGTCGCCATCTATGTATCGAGACTTTTCCAACCACCTGTCATATCTCCAACTCACAGATAGGCCTTAATAAGCTTAATTTGGTGTGAAATGTGTTCCATATGATTATTCAGTGATACTAATGTAACATTATTTTTTTTAAATCGTTTCAACCGATAAATTGGCAATTTACGCTCTGTAGGATATTTAAATTGCACTGGCACATTGACTTGATGGACAGATTATTACTGCTGAAGTCTCAACTGGTTCTGGGTTCAATGACAGACACCATTATTGCCTTTACTTTAATGAGTAGATTATTAGTACAGCAGTGTTTGTATAAATGTATTATCAAAACTGGCTACGATATATTAGCGACCCATCATCAAATACTATGTTTAAGAGAAGCGGTCCCTATCCGCCGCCCTGCGGAACTCCTTTAGTTAAAAAAATTCTGAATTTTAAGCAAAAAATTCACCAAAGAGAAACATTTATTGAGTCGCGCCTTTTTAAAAAAACAAAAATTCGAGTTAAACGATCTATCACCGATTATGTATTAATGGCATCTTCACAATAGTAATTTGCATAAACTTGTAAAAGCTGTCATCTTTGCACAACCATCGTCACACAGATACTGTATCTTTCTATTTTCTCCTGCCAAAATAATAAATTATTCACACAATCAGTTTGACATTTCTAATTTTTATCTAATTTAGTAATCGTTTAGTAGTCCCGCTTAATATCTTACTCTCTAAATGATTAGATTTACATTCTTAATTGCTACCTTCGGTGGACAACTGTTTGTCATCGTGCCAGACACTATACAAAGTATATATCTCTTCTGTGGTATCTGTATTGAAAGGGAAGAAAGATTTCGTCACGTGAATTACTTTCTTGTGAACTTTGTAGCGTCTTCTTATTTTAAACACAAAAGTATATTTCATCCCAAGATAATTCCAATGTGTGAGTTTACACTAAAATTTATATATTTTTTTTTTCCAAAGATATTCTTCATCTGAAAAACGGGGAAGAACGTATTTCGAATTTCATTCAAGTCAATATATTGTATGTAGATACTTAAAATATGAAAAAATATATAGCGAACAGCAGTTGTCTTATCAATCCTTATCAGTTTGCAATTACTCAAAAGCGAAAAGCATATGGAAGAACAGGAATTAAATTCTAAGCTGGAAGAAGAAATATTAGGAGCAGTTCGAGAGGTACGAACTGATAAGATACAAACAGACAGATGTATAGCTCGGATGAGCAAGAGTTACAACAATAGAACACGATGAGTTTGTGTTTCTGTTTGAGAAATGAAAATTGAATTGTAAAATCCAATCAAATCCGTCCTGACCAGAGAATTGAACGGAGTAGAGCACAGAGATCATGTGTGTAGATGTGTGTTTGTCAATGATTTTTGCATTTAGGTGCAATTGATCCCTATCTTTTGTAAATTCCAACGAAGTATACAACATAGGGTGTGCAGTGAAAGATGTGACTGAAAAATGCACAGTGGATTCGAGATTTTTTTTCAAAAATGTAGGCGTAAGCTTGGATAAATGTCAGGGATGGGATGCTGAAAACATGATTTGATTCAGATACACAAAATTAAATGAAAAATGTAATCAAAAGTCTGAGCTAATGCCACTTTTTATCCTACACGGTCCCGGGCACGTTGCTTCCAGTTTACTAGACTGGATTACTTGATCTTTAAACCGGAGGTTCAGTCTGACTTTTTTTCGTTAACCAGGTGGCTGCAATTCTAAGATTCTCTTAGCTGGAGCATGCTCGATTAGCTCGATGTGGCCGAGTCAATACAGTCTACAAATTTTTGCCTTAAGGACTACATCCACTCCTCTACTATTCCTGCTCGCAGACAGGACCAAATATTCGATGTAGAATTTTTCTTTCGAATGATCCCAAGATCTGCTCCCTTGTCTTATTTATCGCCCAGCATTCAGCTCCATAAAGCAAGACTGGCAAGATCAGGGTTTTCTAGAGTATGATTTTGGCTTGTTCTTCTATAGCAGTAAAAACCTCAATAATGGCACACTGGTGTGCATCGTCGAGCAGCTCGTTCAGTTTTCTTATTATAGTACCTTCTGTATCTACGCCGGCCTTTCGCACTATCTCCTCCAAACAAAAGTTTAAATAAGTCACACGACAGCTCGTCTTCTTGCCGGAGTCCTGTGCATATTTGGAATAATTCGGAGGTTTAGTTTCCAAGCTGTACGGTCCATTGCGAATTCAGTCAGTTTTTTCGGAATCCTGAATTCGGCCATCGCGTTATATAATTCAGTGCGAAGAATGCTGTCGTATGAGGAAGTCGATGAAGAGATGGTGCGTATCGATTTGTTAGGTGCTGATAAGTGTGGTTCAAAATGGCTTTAGTCGTTCACACAGTACGTTAAATGGGATCTTATAGGCTACGTTAAGCAGGAATATTCCCAGTTCTCACAAGACATAGGATCGTCTTTTTTGAAATTGCGGTAGATAGAGCAGATAGTCCAGTCGTTGTCCATGCTTTTACACCCTGCAAATAATCTGGTACATGCTCCTTACCAAAACATAACAACTAGCTTTGAACAGCTCTGACGGCAATCAGTCTATGACGGCGGTCTTATTGTTCTTTAGCGTTTTAATAGTTGTGCCGACTTTGTCTAGGCTGGGAGGGAGAACTTTTTCATCGATTGGAGTTGCGTTTCCTTCATATCCTATGACTCTCTGCTGGTCATGTCCATCAAGCAGCTGTTGGTAACGCTTAAATAATATTTACATCCCTGCAGGTCGGTGACATAATTATCGGAGCTTATTGTAACTCGTGCAGTCTTTAATATCCTTGAGTGAGAGACTTCGAAGGCTCTTTTTTGGCAGTAACTTTTTCTCCTCCCTCCTTCTGGCTCAGTACTCATACTACGTTTCCCGGGTTGTTCTTCGCAACGTCTTCTTATATGCTACATCTGTTGCCTTCTGCATGAACCCGTCATCATTCCATGGATTGCTTGTCGGGTATGGCATAGAGTTGCTTCGGCTACTTGCTGTTGCTTTTTGCAACATTGTAACCTTGTAACCACATGTTGTTGGCGTTTGAGTTAGGCAATGGCATATTGCAGATTCATTCGTCCAGCTGCTCTCTGTACCTGTTGTAGCTCTTTTATGTTGTTTGGTGTAGCTTTTTTTCATTGGGTAGTCGGGCTCTGAATCGGGCCGCAACTAAATAGTTGTCAGAGTTGACATTTTGTACCTTCCCTGACGCATATAAATCGTTAAAAAGAACAATATGCACCGCAGGCAAAAAAAAAAAACATATTGAAAGTATGGGTATGAAATTGCCCTTTGATATCTCTGAACCCAGGATGTTTAGAATACCTTTCGATTGCAAGCCGTATATAAATATATTAAAGTCTCATATATAAGATAAACAGAAAATTTAAAACTTATATCCCTAGTACTGGAATGAAGACTGTGTGCAGTTTATTTGGCTAAAGAACAGCCAATTTCCAATTGTAGCAATAAGTTCAAACAAATTCAGCCCTGACAAATTTCTGCGGAGGACTGTGCTGAAATCTAGTGAACAAAAGCCACAAAGGACCTAGGAAAAGAGCCGTAAGGGAAGTTCCTAAATATACCATACATTCTGAATTCAGTGATTTAATTATGAAGGGTGATTTTTTGCTGTTTGCTTTTTCACTGCTCTATATTTGATAGCTTGACATGTGTTAAAGTCACACATGATCAGTTAGTATTGTCATTTCAACATGGAAAGGCTCACACCCGAACAACGCTTGCAAAATATTGAATTTTATTACCAAAATTCGTGCTCTGTGAAAAATGTTTTTCGCTTCGTTTTTCGACCATTTTACGGCAATTCTACCTTTATGAGTAGAGTGCGTACAGAGGAAAATATTGCTACAGTATTAGCCAGTGTTAATGAAGACCGTAATTTGTCCATTCGTCGACGTTCGCAGCAATTGGTATTGTGTTACTCTACTACGTAGAACATTTTACGGAAGGATCTTGGTCTAAAACCTTACAAAATACAGCTCGTACAAGAACTGATTTCAAATGACCTGGCACAGCTTCGAATTTTCGGTTTTCGGCCTTAGAAATGCTGAAGAAAGATCCGATTTTTTATCGAAAAATTGTATTCAGCAATGAAGCTCATTTCTGGTTGAATGTGTATGTTAAGAAACGAAACCTCCATATTTGGTACAATAGAGAACCTCAGGCAATACAAGGCATATCAATGCACCCGGAAAAGTGTTTGTTGCGGCTTATGGTCCGGTGCAATCATTGACATGTATTTTTCAGTGATTTCGAATTTTTGCATAAAATGCACGAGCTGAACCTAATCGACATGTGAATCCAGCAAGACAGCGCTACATGCCACATAAAGTAATTTATCGCTCATTTTAGGCGTTTATACCCAATCCGGGTGCTCATCAAACAGCGCTCCTAATTAATAAGTCAACTTAGCTGCAAAACATTTTATAATGCTGATCTAACTTACATTAGCATCTTCTTTTGCTTTTTTGTGTTTTTTATTTTTCTGTTTATTTTATCCTTTTCAGCCTACATTATACGCTTGGTATGTTTAGGCGTCTATTATACAGAAGTACCTATTTTAAAGGCATAATCGCGTGAAGAAATCTTAACGTCATACATAAGAAGCTTGTAGCAACGATCACCGTAACCGCCCATTTGTTTTAAATCAGACTCATGAAGGCCACTATTGCGCTCGCTAACAATAAATCCGCGTCGAAGTAGAGGCCGTTTCTGTTCTCTGTATCAGTCGTGGGTAGCCGTGGTGTGGTGGTAGATGCATAGATTCTACAAGCAGAGGGTTGCGGGTTCGAATCCCGTGCGAGGCAATTCTTTGAATAAGTCTTTTCATGGAATTTGTATGTAGTTATATGTCAATCCCGTCGGCGTCAAGGCATAACACTGATGTTGGAGTGGTTGCTGGCTGGGCTTAATGTAAAGAACTTACAACTAGCACGTACTAAGGCCCACTGGTTGAGCATGCACTGGCTCCAGTTTGACAACCACCTCTGGAAAAATATTAAAACCTAACACCTAAGTTTCAAAAACTACTAACCCACCCGGCCGCGCCCTGGTGAAAAGCCAGTAAAAGGGTATTCATATCCCCTTGGTGCACGCGCGGAATTATAGAAAAAAAATCAGTCACCGTAGTATTATATATGTCACAGTTTTTCATTTTACCTCTATCCGACTGATCACACTGCACTTTTTGATATATATGAGGTATGTTCAAAAAGTAAGATGACTTTACATTTTTATAAATTTTTTTTTATTATTTATCAATATAAATGATGTCCCTTTTAAAGTAATTCCCCTCAGATATATGTAATACACTTGTGCCAATGCTTTTTCCAATCCTTGAAGCACTTCTCAGAAACAGTTTTTGGCATAGCTTTGAGCTTTCAATGATGCCAATTTTATTTACTCCATCGTTGCAAATCTCCGTCATTTCATAGGTCTTTTCAGTTTTGGGAACAAGAAAGGTCTCATGGGGCCATTTATGATCCTTTTGAACAAGTCAAGATTACCATTGATGAGATCCTGAGCGATGCTCATGCGACTCACACGTCTCATGCTCAAAACATTCGAAAATATTGCAACGAACCGACCGATATGCCAACATCCTCAGTAACTTCTCATATGGTAATTTGACGATTTTCCAAAACAATTTGCTCCGCAGTTTCAAAGTAATCAACTTTTGTTTATGTGCTGAGGCGTCCAGAGCAAGGTTCGTAATTGGCATCTTCTCGACAATCTTTGAAGAGCTTGTACCATTTGTAAACTTAGAACAGACTCACCATATGCCACTGTCAATATTTCAAGTGCTTTGGAGCACTTGATTCTATAGGGTTTTCTAATAACGACTTCACAACTTTTTTTTATATAAAAGGCAAACCATTTGAGATATTTCAAAAACTTTATTATTGGCTTGAAGTACAATCAAAAAATTTATGAATGGAACTCGACTTCTTTCATATAGCCACCGCGGGCACGTTTGCAGCGGTCGATTCGTTGGACCCATTTGAGTCCGCTATTTCGCTTTCAATGTTGGCTCTGAGCTCTTCCAACGTCGTCGGCGTTTTGGAATAAAACAATGACTTAACGTAGCCCCACAAAAAAAAGTCAAGCGGCGTTAAATCGCACGAACGAGGCGGCCAATCGACTGGCACATGTCTTTAGATAACACGCTCACCATACTTACTCTTCAGTAAATCGATTGTAGCGTGTGCTGTGTGGCTTGTGGTACCATCCTGTTGAAATCACATGTCGTTAAAGTCCATATCTTCCAATTCGGGCCAAAAATAATCGGTGATCATGGCGCGATAACGCTGATTATTCACAGTAACGTGACGAACGTTATCGTCGACAAAAAAATATGGCCCAATAACGCCGCCGGCATGCAAACCGCACCAAACAGTTATTTCTTGTGGAAGAAGTGGTAATTTATGAAGCACATGTGGGTTTTCACCCGACCAATAACGCATATTTTGCTTATTGACGAACCCATTGAGCCAAAAATGAGCCTCGTCACTGAATATGATTTTGCGATGAAATTCATCATTTTGGCGCATCTTCTCCAGAACACAATCGGAGAACGTACGTCGCTTCAAATGGTCCATCGGTTTCAGTTCTTAAGTCAGCTTGATCTTGTGTGGGTGTAAACCAAGATACTTACGCAAAATACGCCATAATGTAGTCTGAGCGATGCCCAATTCTTGAGAACGTCGTGGAATTGACTGATTTGAATCGTTTGTTACGGATGTTTGAACGGCAGCGATATTTTCGACACTTCGACCAATCCTTTGTCTCACTGACACGGCAACATCACACAACGAATATGTAGACTCTAATTTATGCACTAAACTTGTTATTGCCTGTCTACTAGGGCGAGAATTACGACCGAAAATTGGAGTTAACGCTCTTAAAGTTGCAGTCACCGACTACGAATATCTGTAGAAAATTTTTAAAATTTGCAGACATTGCTCGTTAGTTTACTCTACCATGATGAAAATGTTGAGTTTACTGAATAAATTGACAGTGACAGTTTGATGATTAGTGAAAGAGTGCGTTCACAAATTAAATGCAAAGTTGTCAAGTCCCTATTGGAAAGCGCTATATTCTTAATATAAAAATTGTTGCAAATTCTTTGCTTCATTTTTTATAATAATTGAAAATCGCAGAGCACACTAAAACACGTCTAACCTTTCTATCCGTCAAAAATAAATGAAGTAGATATACTAAATACTTGAAACTGTGAACATATTGTATGTTCGGGACATATGTACCAACACGGCAAAAAAAAAAAGAAAAAAGAATCGAATATCGAATGTACTTTGCCCGAGAAATTTGAAAAGTCACCTTACTACACTACAGTTGTTCGGAGTTCTGCAACGAGCTTGAGCTCTCTCCAACTCATTCTTAAAGAGATCGATTCTTTCTCGATTGTTCTGCGCTATGTGTCTTATAGAATGTGTCCAATCCATTGTCTCTTTCTCCTTCGTATAATAGTGTCTATAAGTTTTTGGTCCGTTTTCTGATAAAGCTGTGCATTAGAGATACGATTGGGCCAAAAAAACCAAAGATGATTCCTAGACATGTATGTGTGAATATGTGAAGGTGTCCACCTTCCACAACCTTTTATTTTACAAGGTTATCAACAGAAAACTCATCCTTGTCTGAGACTTTTGTAATTTTTCCGGGCCGGGAAATTAGTGATTCTCACCCTGGTGGACCAAGCTGTTTCAAGTGCCCATTCTCGCTGTGTAGTTCAGTATTTTTGAAGGGGCCTTATGAAGCTAATAGCACAATTGATATGCAGTCATAATTACAGCGGTGGAGGTCGCCGCTTACTACGATATTCACTCTTTATCTCAGTACAGTCCAGTTTAAAAGTGCTAAAAGAACGTTTCCAATTCGAACTTCTGTACGGCGTATATCTCGTGTTAATAAAACTTAAATAAATCAGAATTTTTTCTGTCTTCTTAGTTATCTTCTACAAATATACTCTCATAGACTTATGTAGGCTACCGCTTATATCGTTAACTTGTTCAAGGCGAAATTCTTTTTTCTTATTAACAGCCTTAGACCTTCTACATCAATTGCTCGTAAGACAGGCACTCTGCGTTTCATTGAAGATTTATTAACAACTCACTACTTTGTGTTATAAAAGTGTCTCGCAAATTGTACGGTGACAGTGTGACAATCGAACGATGGACATGGTATTACAAATCTTTATTCAATCAAACCTCAGTTCAATGAAACAGAATGGTGAATTGTATGAAGGTACTTACTTACCACTGGCCTTAGGGTATATCTGACCTTGTTTCCAAGTAAATAGTTAATAGACGTGTATTCATGTAGATATTGCTAAAAAGTAGGTTGATTTGTTTGTTCGTCTGTTGAACTTTAATAAATTACAGCCATAGATGAGTGCTTTGTACTAGTGTATGCTAACTTGCCGACATATGAAATATTTATGATCTTATCTAACAGCAGTATGGCTAAACAAAGTTAATGACTTTGGATAAGAAAAAAAGATGATATATTTGCATTGTATTGTGTCTTCAAAAGCCCCTAGGTACTTTTAGTACTAAAGAAGCACCGAAATTGTTTTGTCTGTTTCTCATGGAATTTTCGGTATGTGACTGAAGGAAATTCAAAAAAATTAATTAAAGTAGATCTAGAAGGGCACAAGATGTAGCAATAGTAATAAAATCGAAAGCTTCCCTACGAGCGCGAGGCGAAAAGCTGGGTATCGCTACATGGAAAATGACCACTCACATTTATCAATAAATCAATTCATAGAGGAAGACTATTATACAACTGAAAATTTGTTTGTATATCATATTAAGATTCATCAAAACACTTCCGTTTTCCGCAATAACATAAAACATTTCCTCATCGGTAGCTTGTAGGTGAAATCGAAAGTTAACACCTTTGTTATATGCGCGTTTCTCATACTTAACAAAAAACAAAAAACAGAAGAACCCTTTCAAGATAACTACTATTAACTGCTTCCCATTTAAATTGTTTTCACTCTCAACAAACAACAACTTGCTCTACAACAGATTTCGGCCCTATATAATCTCCAAACCACTTTCCATGTTGCATTCTGGTTCATTTTAAACGAAATCGCTTCTTCCTCATACCCATACGTTACATTGTATGGGCGCCTTTTTTTCCAAGAAAAAAAGTATCTGGACATTTTTACCAACCGACAATATTATTAATTCACCATTAAAAGTACACTTTCTCTTTTCCTTCATTTACACACTACACCAGAAAAAGTGCTAAAAAAAATTGAATAACAACAATTTTAAAGTTTTTTTTTTTTTTTTTTTTTTTGCGGTTTGTTGTTACATTTTGTACGAATACGGTTCATTTAAGATACTTTCAGGAGAAATTAACTCCCATCTGTGTGGTCTTTGCTTTTTATTCCAAACAATTTAAGCAAAATCGATGTTCGTTTCGACTGAAAACAAAAGCCCACCTTTGCAGGTGCACTGAAATTTACCCAATTTACTCATGTGAGACTATCCCTACCGATTCATTCTGCTCTGTCTTATGATTTATGCATGTGGAAAGGGCATACTCCTTTATCCCCATAGAAACTAATTCATGTCAAGCTATCCGTAACAACTCGTTCAACATGATAAATGATTACTTTTGCAGTACATAGTAGCAGCAGTTGAAGTTGTACGTTGTTGTCTCCTTTTTTTTCATGTGGTGTGGTTTATTGGACTAAATGTACTGGTATCTGCACATCTATCAACCATCTGTTGCATGCTGCATTCCAATTCATTTCATATATCAAATGTATCTTGTGTCAATATTAGCATTTGCACATGAAATTCAATTTCAATAGAGAGCCAAAGATACACAGGATATCTATGAGCCGATGGTGCCATTTGCACTATCAATGCATGCAAAGCTTTACTCTGATTTGAAAAAAAAAAAAAAAAAAAAAAAATGGATTATTGAAAGAGGTACAACTGGGTTGCAAATTCTTGCTTTTGTTGTATGCAAATATGTTAGAAATATTCACAATTTATAAACCGATGAATTTAGATTGAAAGTGCACTCAAGAAGAACCTTTTCCAATATTTTAGTAGTAGAATTCGAAAGACGTGTAAAATCAGTACTATTTAGTAGTACTGTACTAAAACGATTAAAGTATTTTGAGGCGGGTATTATTTAAGTTCATTATACGAAAATTTGTTGAAATTGGTTGAACCGCTTTAGAGAAAATGCAATAATTATATGTACTAAAAATGTACTAAAAAACTAAATTGATAAAATAAATAAATGGTAAAGAATTTTCTTAAAATATGTAATAGATTATTAAGGCTGTGTATAGTCTGATTTTATTAAGCAAATTTTGGAAGAATTTTAGCAGGTTTTTTCAAATTTATCAGCAATTTTTGAAAATAAACTTTCAAAGTTGGCCACAGTTTAAACCAATAAAAAATCACAATTTAGACATGTTGAAGCCTCAAATTTTGAAACTTGCTTCACAAAAACAATACTGGTCCTGTAGAGGAAGGAACAAACATGAAAAGTATCTACTCGAATTCGTTTGCATCTGGAACTCCGACACAATGCACATGAAGCTAAGCGAATTGTTTTCACTTTCCCTACCTCTGTCAAGTGTATGAATTGGAAGTTTCACAACAAGATAAACCCTTACACCGGGCATAGACCATACTCAACATCACACGGTGTGGCGGAGGACTGTGCCATACTCTATGTGGGTTCTTATCAATTTTACCCTGGTTAACTTCAGGGCTCAAACGCATCCGTGCATTGTTTTCCATTTCAATTTGTGTTGTACACTGAGTATCTGGTACGATACAATGACTGTGTTTTTGTTTTTTTTTTCCTCCCCCCCCCCCACTGATACAGATATCCAACTAGCAACAAAGAGAAAACTTTTTATTCAACTGAATCAGAATGTTTGAAACAACACTTTTTTTTTTTTTTTTTGAATTTTTCGGGATCTGTTTTTTTACTCATCTGTTTCGGATTGCCGCTGAATTTCCAACCCAGATTAGAACAGACAACATAAGAATGAAGAGATGTCGAGATACTCACACACAAAAGCTACAGAGAATGGCTTAAACTTTCATTTTACATAATGACCTGAAGGAAAAGAATAGAAGATTGGAATTAACGTAGAAGAATTAGGGAATTGTGTCAGTGGACAGTTGTTGTCGTATGAATATTCTCATTTGACAGTGACAATGACAGTTGTTGTCGCTGTGGTTATGTTGTAAGAAGTTATACGAGAAAGTAGCGCTTAATAATTCTAGAGGCCGACAATTGATTTATATTCATGCTACCTATCCTCCAAATTGGATTGCAGTCGCAACGGAAGTTTCCCTTTTTTTTGTTTTTGTTTCATTTTCATTTCAGTTCTGTTGTGTTGTCAGTGTCATTATTGCTGTTGTCATTCATGGATTGTGACTGTTATTATTCAAATGTCGCAGCGAAAGAGAAACTGATAGTGACTTTTTATTCAATTTCAAATTAAAATGATAGATGATGGTGTGTTTGGGCGAAGCCAAATGGGAGGCAAATTAAACTTAACCGAAGCGAGTAGAGTCGATCAACCGAAAGTATACTCGTACAGTAGATAGTGAAAGAATTGTGCTATTTAAACTTTAAAAGAAAGTGAAAAGCGAGACAAAGTAATAGATTTAGTAATCGATTTAGCGGTTGAAAGTGATGGTTGTGGAAATTTTTATGGACAAATTTGCATAACCGGTTAAAATGGTTGTCTAGACTTCAAATTACATGGGTTAGGTTAGGAGGTTGGTGTACACCTATGTCGCTTGACGACCGTTGTATACTTCCAAGTATAAACTTTTAAATAGTTGGAAAGCACATGTCGTCAGTATTGTCGACAATGCCAATACAGAGCTTAAAGCTGATTAAATGCGGACTGAATATTAGGAGCAGCGAATCTCAAATTAATGACTCGTTAGCTCAAATGGCATATCAATCACCTAAAATGGCTGGAACATGTAGAACGAATGGACACCATTGCTCCGACTGTAAATTCTTCAAATCTAACCCGGAGGCACAACGCATTAAAAGAAGACTGAATTGAATGGATGATAGTAGTTCGTTTACTAGTTTCGCTGATCCATGCCTACTTAGTTAGAACAACTAAGTATCAATATTCTTTTGTCTCCAACACTCTTTCCAGTAAGAGCATTTTTTCATAGATGCAGGTTTGACATCATGTCTTTCCTTTAGTAAGCTCTTTCGGGCTTTTCTATGCTTAGTCACCTCGACATAGGTATGCAGGATCTTGTATTTATCTTGTATTGTACATGCACAAATTATTAAAAAAATATTGGCGAAATTCTGGCTCAGTAGTAAATACGAAACGTGAATTTTGTCGTGAGGTTGGTCAACTTCATGGATTCAGTGTGCAGGCAATTCGTCGCACAGTGGAAAATTTTTAGTGTAAGTACACTCCTTTTGATTGTGTGCCACCAACTAGACAGAGATTAGTGCGAAATGAAGAAAACATAGACGCCGTAGCCGACCAGTATCGTAGAAGACCCAGAAATGTCGATTCGGCACCGATAAGATGAGGCCCAGCGCGAACGGGAACGAACACAATTCACAAAGATTGACTATTTTGTGCGGCTTATGGGGTGGCGCTATCATCGGACCTTATTTCTTTCGAAATGGGGAAGGAGACACCATAACCTTCAATGATCTCAGACATAGAGCGATGTTAACCGACTTTTTATGGTCAGAGCTTAACAACATCGATATATCCGGCGAGTGTTCATCAATTGGCTGCCGCGGATTGATGCAATTTAACACCGCTCGATTATTTTCTCTGGGGCTCCGTCAAGTTCATAGTCTACGCTAATAAGTCAACTTCTTTATACGAGCTCGAAGTCAATCTGGGCCTCCATTAACAAACCCCTCCAGTAAGTCCGGTCTTTAGCTAACTGCCTCTAGTTGTGCACTCCAAGTCAGTTGAAGTCACCGTTTACAGGTGCCCGCCACATAAAGTGAGGTTTTTCCTTTACTGCGTTGTCCTTTCAAGTAAGATTTGAGGTATTTGTGGGCCGGAGTAGTGGTGTCGCTCTACTTATCCTAGGTATCTCAGGCGACTGGTGTAAGGTTTTCTGAAAAGATCGATGTCTCTGCACAGCTCAGCATTTTCTCCTCTTAAAGCCTATTACGACAAACCGGGCCTTATATTTTTTGAATTACTTTTCTCTCGAACGGACTGAGGATATCTTCATGCGCTTTAGATAAAGTTCATACTTCAGCGCCATAAAGTAGGACTGGGATGATCAAGGTTTTATATAGAGCCTCTTTAGTTGGCAAGAGTTATTTTTCGTTTTATTTCTGTTGAGGTGTTGTTAGAAGGCAAAGTCCTTTACTACATCAAAATTAAAGCTGTCGATTGCGAGGTTCTGTTCAATTATTCGATGTCGTGTCCCCCTTATTTTTGGCACTTGGTGTACTTGGTGTTACCTATTGTGTTTCAGCGATTGTTCTCAATCTTCGTTCTGCACAGACGGACCAGAGATATCAATACTGTAAAGCTCGTCTCTATAAATACTCCCATATTCGGCATTAAAATCGATGAAAAGATGATGGGTATCGATTTGATCCTGAGTTTTTTCCACGATCGACTGGTTTGTAAAGATTTGGTCGATTGTGGACTTTCCTGGTCTGAGACAACAATGATAAGGAAGAATTAGGTTGTTTTTGAATTGTTTCATATGTTTACACAATACGGCAGATCTTTTATCCGATTCATTCGATAAATATGGTTGCAATAGCAACCATTCGGGAAAAATTTGGCTATAATCTTGTATTTTCATGACGGGAGTTCTTGACTACAAAGTCAGCAGCCAGATCATACCAGTCACACATATTTACAGGCAACATAATTTTAATTTTTCCAGTCAACGCTTTCTTCGTTTCTACAAGAAGGGACTAGATGACAGCAAGAAAGTCGAATATTTTATTATGTCGTTCTTTTTTTTTTTTTTGTATTATATTGTATAATGACCCTCAATAGGTCATTATACCTTTAAAATGTTTGCACTCAGCGGGCGAAAGAATTTTAGGGAGGAAGAAAAGAGCGGTACCGACGTACATTGGTCTTAAATGTTTGCAATTTGTTACGACTAGGGAATAGAGAGCTCGATAGGGCATTTCATAAGCAAGTTGTACATCTGAGGAACGGATCACGATATTTTAGAGTACGTCGAAAGTGGGCTTGAGGGTATATTGAAGACTGATGAGTATTCAAAGCGAGACTTTCGATTTCAAGGTAGCACTGGTGGTGGAAATAGCGAAAAAGCAAAGTGAGGCAGGAGACATTACGTTGGTATTCGAGGGTGTCAATTGACTGACTGATATTAGTATCACCTATAAGTTTTATCGCACAGTTTTGAATCCTATCTAGCAGGTGCAGAGATGTTGTAGGAGCATCTGGTCAGACGTGAGCATTGTACTCCAATTTTGGGCGGATGAATTATATAAATATTGAGAACTGATTAGAGGGAATAAAGTATTTCCTATATCGCCTGAAAAAACTTAGAGATTTTACAGCATTTTTACCAACATTGATCATTGACACACACACCGAAAATGGAATTTTTTTTGTTTCGAGGATGCTAGTGCCATTTATGAATAATGGTTGGGTATTTAAATTTCGATTTAACGAGAGCATCGGGGCAAGGTTTTGCATGGATGAATTGTTTCCTAAGAGAATCGTTTCGACAAAATGAACTTAAACGGCTGATAGGACCTCCCAGACACGAGTCTTTCGTCACAAATTACCTGGTCCAGCATGGATTAGAAAAGTCAGTATAACATATAAGATGCGTATATAGTAAGGGTACTCACAAGCTATTGCTTGATGTTTGTAGCATGATATTTCGGGAAGAAGACAAAACTATAGATATCAGCAGGCAGAAGAAATTATGTCTAACTACGATAATATATCGGCTTGCGTAACTATTTCTCAAAAAACTGATGGGAATATATGTTTAAAAATTAGTACAATCATTCACGAACTAACCGGCTTCAAAATTTGAATACCCCGACGCAGAGCTGTCGGTATAACCGGTTACTCCATTCTAACGTAACCTTAGTGTCAAAATTTTCCTTTAACCTACCAAACATCCACTAAAGGCTATTTCCCTAATATTCCTTCTGTACCGGTTCTTTTTTAGAATTCCTCTTGTATTCGTTGCTGATGCTCGCAAAGGGGTCGAATACAAGAGGGTTGACTAGCTTACAAGATTCTAGTAGGCTGCCTGAGCTCTCTAATGATCAGAGTTGGTTGTGGCAGTCCAGTATATATAGAGCTCTTCAACTTTTAAAATTAGATGATTATTTCCTTTTTGGATGCTTAGCGAATAAATTATCATTAAACGACATAATAGACAGAATGTAACATAGTGATGTTACAGTTTTGTGTGATTTTTTCTTATGCACACTTGTGCACTATAATTGCTACGACATAACGGAATTAACTGATTATATCGACTTTTCGGAGCATATAGGACAGGTTCCAAGACTGATAATTGTGGTGCTCCTTCCAGTATTATTTTTTTTAGGTAGAAAAGGCAACAGGTGATTTTGTCTTTGCAAAGTGCACAATGTTCTTCCCAAATATACTTAGTTTATTGAGTTGAACCCACCCTTGGCATCCAGAATGTCCTTCTCATATTATTTTAGCTATGACGTTACATGGAATACCCCATAATGATTGAGAACTGCTTCATTTTGCTGTTCTGAGGCCGTACTGTGGACAGGAAAGTCTTTTCTGACCGAAATATATGAGCCAAGTTACAATAATGTAAGAACGTTTGGTTTTCTATTCAGGCTAGGAAAATTCTAACTGTTGACCATATTGGCGCCTGACTTTTAGGAAGGTAGCTTTTTTGTTCCTGACATAATATTCCTGTCACTATCCACGATACTCTGGCAGACATGTATAATCAAATTGAGAGAATTGACCGTCACAAAAAATAGTAACACTAAATATACACCCTGCCTGACTCAAACTGCAACAAACTTCAGATTGCTATAATTTCCAAACCTTTCATGACAGTGAGCTCAAACTTTGACACATGACAGATTATTTTATTATTTACAAGCCTTTTAAACGATTTGTGTCTCAGTTGTGTTGAAAAATTTTTTATCCGCGATGGAATTCAAACGTGATATTATGATTGCTTTATATTTGGCTGAAAAAACACAAGTAGCTATCGTTAGAGCCCTCCAGCACCTCAACGTGAATAAATCATTTGTGTCTCGAGCCATAGCTCGTTACCGTGGTACTGGCACCGTTGCAAAACGCCATGGAGGTGGTCATGAAAAAACAGCAGCATCGGCAGAAATGGACCGGAAAGCGAAGGCTCGAATTGAGCGAAATCCGCGTAGAAGTAGAGAAGGACAAACTTCTGATTGCCGGTATCAGCTTAATTTGTCACCTAAATGAACGTCGGAAATATAATCTATAGACTCTCTGCAGTTTGGCTCAGCTAATAAATAAAATTTAAAATGAAACATTTGTGATATACAAACTTTCCTTGCTATTGTCATGACTAATGCTTTTATCCATTAAGCCCTACCAATTATCGTTACATAAAAAAGCTACAGCTTTTGGATTTCTGCACCACCAAATAAATTACTGACTGATTATTTCCGCCAATTAAAACCGAACGAAAAGGCGGAAATTTCGTGTGAAAACTAATCTCACTACGAGTAACACTGCGTGCAGGCATTTCTAATATGTCATGCATCGCAAATTGATACGATTCATGATTGTGGAATTGTTTTCCATGTTACTGACTGCTATCCGAATATTTCTTTTTATAAGGTGACAATCCGCAAAAAAAAACCTTTTTCTACAGGTAACCGGAAAAGAAAGAACAACAACGGATTTGCCCATTTTTATGGACCGGCAAATGCTTCTTGGAACTGGGTTAATGAACGAGTCATACTCGTATACTGAAATGTCAAAGTGTCTCATCGAATTAACACACAAAGACCAAAACGGTTACTCATCAAAGCTGGTACACAGTTGGCAAGTTTTCATAAAATTACCAACTAAATGGAGGTCACGTGCGTTTTAATTGACCAGAGATACAAATAATTCCAGTGGCAATAGTTGGCTTACAATTGCTAGGCAATAAAATGGCAAAAGCAACACTTGGTCTACTGACATCGGGAAAGTAAATATAAATTTAGCTTTGTTTACTTAGAAGGTGCTGCCAACACGTTCGAAATGAATTGCAGCATAGTTAGATATTCGTACAAGGTGGTGTTAGGTGTGAGAGTTATTCATACACTCGTATGTTACATACGTTTGGCAGTGCACTTCATAAAACTGTCAGGTGTGGGAATGAAATGAAGGAGATTTCATGTCCTGAATGATAGAGATAAGTTCACTTCCATATTCACTAGTACGAGTATACCTAGTACGAGAACTGCTACAGCCAAAGAAAATTTTCTACCGCTTTTGGCGAAATTCATACTGCTTCTTTATACTGCAGGACCTGCTCCTATTTCCTTGTGTGAGGGTCTTATTTTTCAGTTGCCAAAGAGCCACGAATGAAAAGAATTTAGAGTAGAACAAAGCTAGCCAAAATATGAACATTACTGCTTCAAAGTAATCTGTGCCGTACTTTTCAAGTAGTTCAGTCTGTCAACCTTCTTACAGACTTAGCAAATGATGTTGAGATTGTTTTCATCACTTTATGGTATGCTCCATATCAAATTAACTCTGACTAACAACACTTAGGACTTCGTACCTTTGGCGTTTAATTCTTACCTTCTGATTAAATTGTGAAACAATATTTCGGTAGTCGCGCTACTCTTTAGCTTTGGCTTAGAAAAAATCATTTTGACGTCACAAAGAAAGTTTCATTCGGAGTCGGAAAAACCCGTACTTTTCTCTTTCTGTGCACAAAATAACAAAAAAGCAGCACAATGTTTGGACAAACTGGCTGTTACTACACCCTGGACTTGGCGCTTTCACGCTAAAATTTTGTTGGTACTTTACAGAATACCGTGGTTGCGGGTTATGTCAATCGCAGGTGATCAATCAGGACTCTATATGAACAGATAGATGTATTCAGGCTACCAAACAAAAATCTTGCAGCAACTATGCTGCCTTTCTTTTTTTGTGATTGAAATCACTAGGCACGGTCTTTACGCCAAAAAATCTCTGGGAAAGTCATCTTGCATTTGTATGAATTCGGCCTGGTATATAAGTTGTAATCGGACGTTGCCTCGCCTACCTAATCTTAAATTTTGCTTTCACGACATTTGCATTTAACTAAGAACTGGTCTTTCCCCTTGCTAATTTTTCGGTTGTGAAATCGTATGATTTGTAAAACGTTTGATTATGTAAACGTTGATGTTTGATTCAGCTTCTTAGGGATATTTCCAGTAAGATCATCATATCTGGATATATGTCGTCTCACAGCATATAATGTTAAACCTAGGCAATAGAGCCAACAACTCGCTACGAGATATAGCCTCTACCGTGGTTTCATATGTAGCTTCTTTGCTATTATTTCGACGATTCTAATACTCCAAGAAATCCTCAAATATCGCTGAAAACATTGAAAGAACGTCAATGTTCAAAGAAAATTGAAACTAGCCCGATGACTGACATTGCAGTTGACTCCGTATAATCAATTCTTCTGGTGAAATGTACTCATATTGCCACACTTAAATCAAGCCTATGCTTCGTAGCTAGTCAGTTGTACCGTATTGGTTCAAGATAGTGCTATGCCGCGTAGACATTGCTTTCGTAGTAAGCCGAACACCCTAAGATGGTTAGAAGAGTATAGTTTCACGTTACGATACCAGTAAGCTGTCTTAAAACTTCCCTAAATATAGAAAACATTAAAGTCACGAACATTTATTTGGTCTGCCGTCAATCTGGGATGCAGTGATGCTCATATGAAACCCAACCTTTAATGAACATTCTAAACGAGGATGCGGCCAGTCTTGAAACAGATTTGGGTCATGAGAAACTCATCAATATTAACTTTTTGTAGCAAGTTTATGGGCGATTTAAGTTATAACGATCTCATTGTGACCTGTAACCAAAACAAGACTCAGCTAATTCATGCTTCCGACTACATTCAGAGAAGTCTAAAAGTGTCGAACTAGATATACAGATAGACGCAGATAGTCAAACGTAAGTTTTCCTAATAAAAAGTAAGGTCTAACGTTTTCATTATTCAAAAGTCAAATTCTGTCCGAAATTATTCTTGGGCACATGGAAAGTCGATTTTGTAATGCAACGGAGACATTCTGTTCTGTGGAGCCTGGTAAAAGCAACAGCAATAATGAAAATTTTTTCTATCATAGCCGTGTAGATCCAAAAGATCTTTTTTGGTGACATAGGACTTGTCAAGAAGCCGAAAGCACAAAAGAGAAGTTTGCTATTTCCTTGAAAAAAAAAATTGAGTCACATTCCTTCTTTTCGTAAGGAAAACAACCCTGATCTTCTTACAAGCTTCAACTGAAAGTCGATCATTGATCACGTCTATTTTCACCACCAGTAAAAATAAACTCTTTTCGCTATGTATGTACATCAGTAGGTACACCCTCAAGCCCGCATTCGAACGTATTCTGAAATATCGTGATTTTTTTCTAAACCGTACAACTCACTTATGGAATGTCCTAACGAGCTCTTTATTTTCTAGCCGTTATAACTTGCAAACATTTAAAACCAACGCACATCGGAATCTCTCTTCTTTCCCTCTCTAAATTTTATAAGTACACATTTTAAGAGTACACAAAATCCCTTGGACGCGCGCCAATTATAAAAAAAGGAATTCCTGCGCTTTAGAACAGAGAGTCATTATATGATGTATGATGTATACATTATCTGTATAGGTCTGAGCGAAGACGTAAGCACCATTGACAACATTAAGCAGTGAATCGACCGATATGCAACATAGCAGTAGAGATAGCACGCGTCCATTACATATTCGCCGTAGTTGTGAATTTTGGATATTCGGGCCATAAAACTATTCGTATACGACATGTTATCCGGCCGAGTTTCACATTCTACCCGAGTGCGCTTTCAGTTCTGGTAGCGTTGGAAGGTATTTTGTATCTTAGATAGAGAATGCATTTGAAAAGCAATTTTGCGTGCACGCATCTCCATACTCTTCATCATAAAAGAAGTTAGACTTATACGAATGAGGCTCTTGGCGAGTATGATTTTTGGAATGAGGAATATTCTAACTGTTTACCAGAGGTATGGTTTGTAAACCATTTTCAGACTAAAAGCCTGTTTTTGATGGTCTGACAATGACAGATACCAATCACCGCTGGTTGTATTACTAAACTCACTTGCAGTTTCATAATAGTAGCTAGTTTTAAGCCAGTTTTGATCGATTTTCTTGGAAGTATAATAAGTCTCAAGCATAAGACAGAAAGTTTCGGCACCCTCAAATGTTCTGAGTGTGTCCAATCTTGCTAATGTCATATTAAAGAACTTTAACCAACCTGCTAGTTTAACCGAGTGCTTCACACGTTCTTATGTCATCATTTATCACAGTGATTATACTGTCAACTCGATAATTAAATGAAAAGGTGACAGAGCACAGCCCTGCGGTTGTCTAATGTTTACAATTATAAACTGAAAGACATTGAAAATGAATTGGGATGGGCTTAACCTCTGCTTTCTTACCATAGGTACTCTAAACTTCAGTCGTTAAAGTCGCCTGTCATCGTTGCTTAGCTTCACTTGCGCCAAATATTCGACAAAAACATCAAAATTTCTTCTGCCTATTACATTACAAACAATTAATCATCTCAACGCCACCTGAATCCAGAAACTCCCGGATTTTCCAATTTAAGTTCACTACATGTTCAGTGTTGAGTCATTTGAGTAAAACCAAATGACTTGGTGAAACAATTGTCTATCAGAACTTCAGTCTCAAGAACTAGCTCATACCAACATCCGTTTAGTTCTCGTACTTTAATCAATCATTTGATTTCTTTGTTAATTTCTGCGTCGCGGCCGTGCCACAGCATCAGCGGATGTGGCACAATCATTTCGGGGGAAACAAAGTTACGCTTCAGTGGACAACTTCCATTTATTGTAATTTATTTGTTCAATTCTGTTTCAGAAGACAAAGAACGTTCTTCTTTCATTCCATGTACACTGACTCATTGATATTTTAAATTCTGCTCGCATTTATTAGTACCTATTTCTCAAATTCAGGTCGGATCTGTGTTTTATAGTCTGATTGCCCCGTAGATAGCAACCTTTATCAGTTCTGTCAATTGTTACTCTGCGTGCCACCAAATAATTGAATCAATTTCCTCTTATTGTCGGATACGAGTATCTCACCATACAGTAGCCGCAACTGAAGCTATGATCATTTCAGTTCCGATCGATCTAAAGCAACTCGATCAGGCAATTGATTGGGATCGTGTTGTTGTTTGAACGATTTCACTATTAAGTACATATTCGCATGAATACACACCCGACCATGTGGTGGTTAAGGTTTACGAATAGATAGATATTTGTTTTGCCGGATTCGCGGCAATGAAAACGAGAATGTGAAACGTGACTTTCGAGAGACATCTGCGCAAAAAAGTTTGTCGAAAGCACCGGCAGGTGGTGTCTATGTACCACCCCAAATCATATCTTAAGTGCATTGTGTCATGGGTTATCCACAACTCCTTACCAGATGCGAATCTGTAATGGAATCGAAAGTTATGATTGTTTTTTTTTATCTTTACTTTGGTTTCGTGAATGCTTATCTGTATCTTCCACTTGTAACAATTTTCCATCTCATATGGAAGAGAGGTGAAAATTTCACTTACACACGAATGTACCGAAATGAGATGATCAAATGAAGATGAAATGTAAGTGCTGGGTTTAATGAACCTTTGTTGCGTGTTGCTTGAGGTAGTTGTCGAAGTCGTAGTTGAAGTCGTAGTCGAATACGGAGTTGTAGTCTGAGTCTGTGGCATGGTAAAAGAAAATTTACACGAGAGTTGATTTAACAATGACTTGAAAGAGTGGGAGAGAAAATTTGCAAAACATTTTCAAGTGAAAAGTGAAATTGTATTGTAATTAAAAATTACTGGGATTAGTCTGGGCCAAGGCTAACTTGTAGACATTAATTAAAGAGTTACTAAATCGGTGTTATTATAGTCATCTATTGCATTTCTATTTAAGTATCTATTGGCACATCCAGGGTCCCTATTGTGACCCGATTCAAAAATCAGCATTTGCCAACTTTAACATACATGGATTCGGTGAACGCTTGTAGAGTTATTGAGCAACAAACAAACTTACAGATCGTTTGAATATAGCGCCATCTATTGATAAAACCATTATTCCAGTCCTCATTTTTCCGCTCCCCGATGACGGATTGATTTGATTCAAAGCTAAGGTTTTTCGCAAACAAATATGGTAATCAAGAAATGTGCCTGAATCCAGTCGAAATTCGTTCAGTGGTTTCTATAAAAATTGGTATCAAACAAACGCTTACTTTGCTCCCACCATTGTAGCCGCTTTTTGATTCGGCTATCTGTAATTCCAATGAGTCAGAACTCTTTAATTGAACAACTTTTTCTGTGGCATTACTCGCATCATTAAGATCAACGATATCAGGCATCTGATCTATCAGCTCATTCGTCAGCAAAATAATTGTGAGTCGTTATTCGAGATTCCGCTACTATGATAAAGAAAATGAAATATTGCTTTAAGTAAAAATTCAATGCGCTCGTTAGGTAACCATGGTCGTAATTAAACTACGCTTCCATAAGCTTGACATAAGACAGATGTAGAGTAAGCTGTTGTGTTAAATGCGGAGTAGACCAGGGCCTAAGCTAACATAACTCTCCAGCTAGCGTAGTCTTCCGCCAGCTGTCTTTCGTTGAGCACACGAAGTTGATTGAGGTCCCCTTACACTTGTGTCACCTAAGATGAGGTTATCATCAACTGCGTTGTCACTGTAGGTTGGAGTCGAAAACTTTCCAGGCTGGGACATTGGTGTTCATGTACTCAAGATTGCCTAGCCATCTAAGCCGGATTGATGTTGCATTCTTAAATATCTTTTAACTGTTTGGTACCGCTTTGCCTAAGACAAGATATAGGTAAGTCACCTGCTGTTAATTTAAAAAAATCCTAGTGCTTTTCCTGAGTTGTCTAAGTGTTCTAACGTTAAGGCCTATGAATATGCAGATGATACAAATTTACTCTCTATAGTATCATACTTAGCGATTCACTTTTAGTCTATTCTTTCAAAAGTGAGTTAGTTCTCATAGATACAATATATTGACTAGTATAACGCAACTTATGGTCATGCGCCCTGAAGCAGTGACATAAGAACTCCGACGGCTATATGCTAAGAGAAGTTGAATTTTTTTGGGAAATTATTGTAATTGGATTATTTTGACCAAAAATGGTCAAGGGCAACCATACGCATCGCCTTTAGTTAAAGAACCATACTTACTTACTTACTAGCGCTACGGTTCGGGTAACTAACAAGCCGCTTCAGTAAGCCCGATCCTTAGCTATTTCAAGTCAGCTGAGGTCCCCTTCTACATGTGCGCGCCACCTAAGGTTTAGTCTTCCTCAACTTTGTTGTCCCAGCGGGTCAGATTCGAAGACTCCGCAGGCCGAACCATTTGTGTCTAGTCGATCTACATATCCTAAGCATCTCAGGCAACTATTGTTGTACAACTCGTATAATTTGTCGTTAAGTCTTTTCCCCGTCAATACAAACCGGACTGAATATTTTCCGAAGGATTTTTCTCTCAAACAGATTGAGAATATCTTTATCTGATTTCGATAGAGTTCATGCTTCAGCGCCATAAAGTAGGACTGGTCTTATATAGGTTAGGTTAGGTTAGGTAAAAGTGGCTGCTGGAAATAGCAGTTGAAAGACCACTCGATCCTCCTACTCCTAAAATCAATTTGAGCTTATGATGAAGTGTAGGAAACTGTTAATGTCTATACTCTTTAGATCGCTTAAGTTATTGAAGTAGAAAGCTCCTAAGTCGAGTTTTCTTCTTTGAGGGGGAGCTGTTCATGGACAGAGTAGGTGGAGGATTGTCTCTTTCTCCTCATTGCCCATGCATCTTCTGGAGAAATCATTTGTAAAGACGTCAAGCCGTTTTACATGCTTGCCTAAAAGGCACTGTTCAATCATGACACCTGTGATTGCGCTCAGATTTTTTCTATTTAGAAAGATTAAACTCTAAAAACGATTAAGATCCAGCTTTGGTCAGATCTGTTTGGTCGCTAGACATGTTGATCCAACAGTCCACCTAAAGTCTGTTCTTTTGTTGGCATCCAGCTTTTATAATAATTTGTATGTAGCGATGATATTCTTTTCCCGTAGGACGGGTAGAGTAGTTCCAATTTGGGCGTGTTCGCCGGTCATACAATTTCCTGGAAAGTCTCTGTGACCGGACACATGGGCCTTAGTACTCAATTGCCTTCTTAGACCAAGGAAACAGCAATTGGTAAGAGTGATTCTTCGTTTTATTTCTGCTGAAGTGCTGTTTGTAGGCAACATTTATAGCAGAGGCGAGGCAGACAAAGTCCCTTACTCCCCCGAGCCCTGTCATCTGTGACATTCTGTCTTATTTCTCAATGTTGGGTGTCCTTTCTTGTTGACAGCATATATTGGGTTTTGCTCTCATTTATGATTAAGCCTATTTTAGTCGCTTTCGTTGCAATACTTGCGAAAGCACTGGTGACAGCCCATTGAGTTCTGGCAATTATGCCGATATCATTGGCATAAGCTAGTATGTTCCTCTAGTAGCTCCACATAGTTCTTTCGAATATGATGTTAAAGAATTCACATGACAGCGCATCATCTTGTAGAAAACCTTTTTAACATTACAGGACTCGGTTAAGTGAATACCGATAGACAGATGAGCTTGGTAAGGATGCCAAAGCTAGACATGGCTTTATATAGCTCGTCTCTACAAATGTTATCATATGCGGCCTTAAAATCGATGCAAAGATGGTGGAGTATCGATTTTGACTTCTTGAGTTTTTTCCAGAATCTACCGGATTGTGAAGATTTGGTCGATTGTGGACTTTGCTCGTCTGGAACCGCAGTGTTAGAAGGATTTCGGACTTTCACACGATATGGCACATAAGATACTTGTATCGTATGCGATGTTGGAAAGACTTATTTTGTGAATCGAGCAAACGATGCTGATAGTATCATCAGGTCTGAGAAAGTCGTTTCCAATAGCTTTGCATACCTCGGCCTGTAGGCCGACACATCCAGTTGATTTGTTGGTTTTCAGCTTAAATATTGCTGTCCCTACTTCATTTTGGTCGGAAGGTTTTGGCTATCATTGTCTACATAGAATGGTCTACTCTACCTGACAGCGAAATTTTTTTGTTATATAATTTGTGCGCGCTTAAGGAATTTGAGTACCCTTAAAATGCTTGTACACAGCGCGGGCGAAGGAAATTTAGGGAGGAAGAAAAGAGAGGTACCGATGAACATTGTTTTTAAATATTTGGAAGTTATAATGACCAAGAAATAGAGAGTTCGGCAGGGTATTCCATAAGCGAATTGTACGACTTAGAGCTCGTGCGAAAGTGAGCTTGAAGGTGTAATGATGAGCATTCAAGTTAAAAGTTCAAAGGAGCGGAATGCTACATGCGATTTTTATTAAGCGCTGATGGTGGATATAGCTATAGAACCATTGACCGACTGATATTAGCACCACCTATAAGTTTTATCGCACGGTTTTGATCCTATCTATCAGGTGCAGATATGTTTTAGGAGCACCTGCCCAGATGTGGGTATTGTAGTTAGAATGCCATTATATGTCACCGACTATATATGTCGACTACAAAATTTCCTCTTTCATCTCTATAGGCTACTGTGCGAGGCTTCTTGGTATTTTAATCACTGATTTCTTGGTGGTGGTCGCACATCAGTTGTGGTGTCTCTGATGGCACGTTAACAGCATTTTTACTGGTTATCGGTACTTGGTGTTGGAAATCCACATTCGCAGAGCGGTGCTCCGAGTCGAAGTTGGTTTGCTCATACGAGTATATCTTTTCAAGGAAATCGAAGAAACATTTTTTGGTGGCGTCGTTCTTGTCTTCCATAGGGACATAGACACATATAAGGCTTAGCCTTGAAGCGGATTGTCATCAGTCCCTTGCTCAGGTGTCGGAAGCTCAAGACTTCTTGCCGAAGTCTACCGCGTATAACATTTCTATCCGAGTTATCTCTTCCATTAAGGGTTCTTGGGCCAATGGTATGCTACTGACCGAACACAAACTTACCATTTGAGTAAGGACCTACTCATTCTGTTACCTGAGATCAACACTGAGAGTTAAGTCAAGCCCTACGCTATGAAAATGATGCTGACTTAATTCAAGTTATAGGACAGTGAGCAGTTTCTCGATGAGTCGCCGTACAGATTAGTTACCTTTCCTTTATTTTCTTGGTATGCCTTCTATTGAGCCTGTTGAGGTCTCAAAATTGAATTGTTGGTTCCGTTTGAGGTTACCGAGAGACAGAAGTTTGCTCTGTGGATTCTAAGAGTGAACAAATTATGGTAACTATTGTAGAAAGCTGTCCTGGACGCTGTGTTTGTATAGCTTCACCGGGGTTCAGAATATTAATCCCTTTGGTCATTTTCCAAAACGAATCGACTTTCCATTTATAAATGTGACCCATGTATCTGGTACGTGTAAGAAGAACATGTAATCTTAACTGCATGAGTATCTTCACACCATAAGCCCTCATATTCACCTTGAATATACTCATACGTATCGGTTGTCTAGGCAAGTAGGCAGCACCAACTGTTCAATTTAGCAAAACAACATAAACAAATGCAATACACCACCTTCTCCTGACCCCTGTAGATAAAAAAAAATATCCAAAGACCGTATACCGTATTCAAGAGAAAATATGTTGAACGACCTCTCACATTTTGATCTAATTAAGACCTCAAACTCTTACCAAGTCCTTCCTCCTTAAAGTGCGGGTATGCCATAAAAAAAAAAAAAAAAAAAAAAAAAAAATACCGTTCGCTCGGATGGCTTGTGCATAAATAAATAAATTTCATAGCAAAAATTAGGGCTCATTCAAACTCGCAACATGACGCACAGCAACTTAAAATGTCAGAGGGCGGTTTGTACCAAGTATGTTCTCATATTTCCACAGCTCTCATCTCCGAGTCTAACTGATTGTTATGCGTCAAATACCTGTTTTGTGTGGACACGAACAAAAATCACTGGCGTCGCAAAATATTTGCAAAGAATTTCCGGAAGACATTTAACATTCAACATTCGCTTTGGCACTGCATATATTAATTCGGTTCACTGTGCTAATTGAATTACTAAAGCCAGAGATGGAAGGATGTACATTGTACATGTGTACATTTGCACAAGCACTCATGTGATGGAAAAAATCAATAAAAATCTATCTGGATTGGTTTCGGGGCTACAAGAAAAAAACGCTATTTTCCAACTAAACTGGAGAACAATTATGCCCTGGAATTGGCTGAGCCAGAAACAAACCGAAAAAATCTCCGGAACTAGTGATTTTAATCCAATCAACAGCAGACCTTAATAGAACACTGGTACTGTCTAGGTGGACATGTGTTATAGCACCAGCTTTAATCCGCGTAGGTGCACACAGTCCGACGGAACCGGATCCTGGTACCAGCATCTCCACCGCTATACAAGTATAATGTACATTTTTGTGTGCTTTGTATCTATGGACCGTTTTTGATGGATTTTTTATTTACATTCGATTTAAATGAAGTCGTCAGCAGTTCATTTATTTTTTAAACGTCCTCGTATTTGCATCCGCTTTAGTAACAAAACTTCCCGCCTATAGTCATATATGTAGTACTCCCTGTAGATACATAGAGACCGGTGTATCAGATTTTATTCAAATAAAGACCCAGATCGAGGGCCTTTGCACAACTAGTCGGATTCGAGTCTGAATCTGAATCAAAATCAATAAAATTCTGCAAAGTACACTATTTTTGAATAAAATAACAGTGGACCGTTGTTTTTGTTGGCTTTAGCTTTTTGTATTTTTGATTGAATTCGCAAAACTGAAATGCTTGGAGAGTGTGTGCTGTGTTATTGGCCGTTGAGGTTTTTGACCCCCCTCCCCGCAACGCACACAAAACTAATAGTCGCACTATACAAGGGCAAAATGTTTTTGGTATGCTAATCAGGGAGCTAAGCGGTATGGCACAATAATTGTGTGGTGGTGGTGTTGGTGTGGGGTTTTTGAATAAATGTTTCAGGACGGATGGTTATGAGTAAGCCATGAAGATAAATATCGCAAGCACGTTGCTTTATTCAAAGTGTTGTAATTTGGTCAAAATGAAAGGAAACAAGTTGACTTGAATTTGTTTTGTTTTTTTTTTTTTTTTTTTATTAAGGAATGCCTAAACGAGGTTGTTATGCAGTGTTGTTGCACGCAACTGTTTGGATTGTATGTTCATGCGAGTAATACGTAAGTCGAGAGGAGTTTTTCGTGTTTCTCATGTCACATAGTTAAGTTACTTATATCGCGACAGCTTTAGGAATTGACAGTCACTCAGACAGTAGAAAAAGTGATCTTGCAGACCAAAACGGTTTGTTATATACCAGAGTTGATAGCAACCTCCACTTAAGGAACAGACCAAGTAAAACTGATGGTTCAAATAGCATTTTAACCAGTTCGCGGTGAGAACACTGAATACTGGTTGCATAAGCTAATTGTATATGTATGAACCTAGTGCTAGCAAACTCTAGCTGCTAGTAGCTGCTAGCTACTCTCCAGAACGGACCACAGCCTTTTAGTTTAATGTATTGAGGTCCAGCCTACAAGATGGCCAATCATTTGTGGAAATGAAGTCCGGAACGTGGGCTTCAGCCATGTTTAAGTCGTTTTGTTTTTGAAATGTACACGGTTTATTTAGGAATAGTGTTTTGTTGAGGAGCTCCACAACGTCCTCTAAAACGTCCATTTTATGTACTTTCGCCGAAGTTTTGACACCTTTCTCGCAGTAATAATGAACCCCGGAACGACTTTAGGGTATACAATCTATCGTTCTGTTTGCTGAACGATTCTTCAGCGGTGAACATTTTCTCGTCAGTTATAAGAGTTTGTAAAGCAAGGCCTGACTTACGTTTCTGTTTCAAAGCTTCTGCGAGTAACTGACCGGTGTGTTTCTTGTATGCTCCGGGTCCCATAGAGTCTTAATCGACTCTCCACGATTTTGATGACTTGTAGCGTTCAAAAAGTGTGGGAACGACCGGTTTTTAAGTGACAGACAGTTTAGCCAGTATCTTCAAATAATACATGGGCTGAAAAGTCCATGCCATTTCTAAGAGAGGGCACTACTTGAATTAAATCCATACCATTAGGTAAGGTTAGTACCAACCTTTAAGCTGTTGGAAGATTAGTTCTCGAGATATAGCGTTGTGAGTGAAGCAACTTTTGTTATTGTGAAAAAAAATTGATTTAAGGCAATTTCGTGTGTTGATTTATCATTGCTTTTTAACGGGAAAAATTGCAGCCGATGCAAAGAAACGGCTTGATAAGTGTTACCCGGACCTTGCACCAGCCGAACGAACCATTCGCAAGTGGATTGAAAAATTTGAAAGTGGTCATACAAGCACCGAAGATGACGCACGCAGTGGACGTCCAAAAGAGGCTGTTTCACATGAAAACATCAAAAAAGTCCACAAAATGATTACGAATAACCATAAAGTGAAGTTGATCGAGATAGCTAAGGCTCTGAAGATATCAAAACAGCGTGTTGGATATATCATACACGAATATTTGGACATGCGAATGCTCTGTTCACAGTGGGTGCCGCGTTTGCTCACAGTCGACCAAAAACAACAACGTGTTGATGATTTAGAGGAGTGTTTAAAGCTGTTCAACCGCAATAAAGCCGAATTTTTGCGTCGGTATGTGACAATGGATGCAACTTGGCTCCATCACTTCACACCAGAGTCAAGTCGGCAGTTAGCTGAGTGGCGAGCAGGCGATGAGCCTCGTCCAAAACGACCAAAAACTCAACAGTCACCTGGCAAGGTTATGGCATCCGTATTTTGGGATACACATGGAATAATTTTCATCGACTATTTCCAAAAGGGGCACACTATCAACAGCGACTCTTACATTGCGTTGTTGGAGCGTTTGAAGGACGAAATCGCAGAAAAACGGCCGCATTTGAAGAAAAAGAAAGTGCTGTTTCATCAAGACAATGCACCTTGTCACAAGTCGATGAAAACGATGGCAAAATTGAATGAATTCGGCCACGAATTGCTTCCCCACCCACCGTATTCTCCAGATTTGGCCCCCAGCGACTATTTCCTGTTCGCAGACCTCAAAACAATGCTCACCGGAAAGGGATTTAAGACCGATGAAGAAGTAATCGCCGAAGAAGAGGCCTATTTTGAGGCTAAGCCGAAATCGTACTACAAAACTGATATCAAAAGATGAAAAAATCGTTTCAATTTTGAATTTTGCAAAAATTTTGTGTTTTACTATAAAACGGCAGCTCATGTGTTATATTATGTGCGCAACTGTTTGTCAAAGATGGCTAGATCGGTAAGTGCTGTTCGATTTTGACATATCCAAAACGTCATGAACGAAGTAAACAAACCGTTTTGACACATAATTTTTTTTTGTTTTGCGTCATATATTTTTGGTTGTGTGAAAATGCCTGATTTTGTGTTAAATAATTTTCATTTGCGGGAAGCGGCTGAAGCGCATCAATAGCTCCAAAAAGTTTATGAAGATGCTGTTCTAAGTGAAACAAGGTGCCGTGATTGGTTCCGTCGCTTCAAACACGGTGATTTTTATGTTGACGACCGTCCGCGTGAAGGAAGGCCAACTTACTTCAAAGACGATGAATTGGAGGCATTGCTTGATGAGGATCCGTGAAAACGCAGGAAGATTTTGCTTCAGCATTAGGAGCCATCCGCCAAACCATCTGGTTTTCTTATGATTTGATATAAAGGGACATTGAGTGTCGTTTTTTCACTTGTGAACAACTACTTCGGCGGTAAAAAAGGAAGTATTTTCTCCGTCTTTTCGTTTTCTTCTTTAAAGAGAAGAAAGCCATGGGAATTGTCCGTTCATGTTTCTATGTCGTCGGCTCGGCCGAATATTTACGCTCCGAAAGTTATAATGTGTCTTTGGTGAAACCAGGTCCATGTTAATTATTATGAACTGTTGAAACCCAACGAAACCATCACTGGGGAATGGTATCGACTCCAACTGATGCCATTGAGCCGGGCACTGCGCGTAGAACGGCCACAATATGGGCAGATTCACAAAAAAGTTATTCTACAGCATGACAACAATCGGGTTCATGTTGCCAAAGCCGTTAAAATCTACCTTTAAACGCTTAAATGGGAATTCCTACCCCACCTACCTGGGAATTCCCTAGAGATTTCGCCGTCCGATTATTACTTGTTTCTTTCGATGGCTCGTGGTCTTGCTGATCAGCATTTCTGCTCATATGAAAACATAAAAAAAAATGGCTTGATTCGCGAATAACCTTAAAAGATAAATGTAACATTATTCGAGCTCTGCCAGAAAGATTGGAAAAAGTTATATCTAGCGATAGGCAATACATTGAATAATTATTTGTAACCATTTCTTCACTTCACTTCACTTCTCTGTACTATATACCATGTCTTGTGTGGTTTTCAGTGGGCGCAACATTGGAAAGATTTCGCAATTTTCGTAGCCGCATTTTTGCAGGCCAATTACAAAAACACGATTTTCGAACGAGTCCCATTTCATGATTGCAAACAACTGACGTCAAAAGCTTCCTACGCGGAAACTTTGCACAAATGTCACTTGTCAAGTGCCGTCAAGTTGGAGTGGATGCGTTTGTTTGTTCTTGATAACGAATGTGTTCATTTCGTGTACCAAAAGTATATTGAAATATTCAATTGATGTCTCTTCATTAAGGCCGCCGGTATGAAAGTATGACTGCTCCTAAAATGCCGGAACACGTGTTAAGTTTTTTGAAAAATTGGATAGGAATAGAGAGAAAGATCTTTAGGCTTAGTGGTTATTTCGCTGCATGGTTGGCAATGAACATGTAATGGAGAAACTAAATTATTAGTGTAAATTTCCTCTTTGTGGTTTTTTAGGTAACCATTCGTATACCGAGATTTTAGTTGCTTGAAAGAAGAAAGTCTTTCCGGCACGGCTGATATTGAACTTCGAACATTCCGATTGGGACCCCAATACACTACTACTTGAGCCACGGCCAACCACCCGGGCCACACAATGGCAACATATTTGCTTACTTAATTGGCGATACGAATTTGGAATGGACCTGGGCAATAAACAACATCCCCCACAGCCAGCTTTGTTGTTTGAAAGCTGCTTCCAATTTCAGGTCTTCTTCAGCTGCGTTTTTCTCTGGGACCGATTCGAATACTTTCCGAGCTGGACACCTGATGTCTTTCCAATCTACATGTCCCAGACATCAAGGCCTATGAATTGTGACTCTTTTAGTTAATAAGTCCAGCCCGTACAATTGTTGGTTAAATCTCCTCCTCCCTTCCACGTCGATTCAGTCGTCAATAGAGAGTTACTCTATTGTTTGCTAATTCTTGATGGTGGCTTGTTCTTCGTTTTATTCCAGTAGCTTACCGGTAGACCCATATTCGTCGCTTCTGCTTTAATACTTGCAAATGCCTCGTACACAGTCAGCTGTGTTCAGTCGAAAGCGTCCATTTTCCTTGCGCAGCAAGCTGTCGTGCGAGATTATGCCGCCGGTTACGAGTTTCTCACAATACTCTCAAGTACAATGTTGAAAAAATAGTATATCGTCTTGTAGGGGGCCTTTTTTGTCATCAATCTCGGTAAAATCATTACCGACCCATCATCCTGATTAGCTTGCAGAGATGGTTCGAGAAATTGGTTTTGAACGTCAATTTACAATTAGATGAAGTTATCCAAAATCTGCTGGAATGTAAAAAAATAATCGACGCTCGAATTGTTAGGCTCTAAACCATACCGATTTGAACACAGTGCAGAAGAACTAACATTCGCAGACAAAAAGGTCTTCTTTCATCAGATCAAGCGTACGATCATGGAGTTCCATTAGTTTGCCGTCCGGGCTTGCATGCTCTGCACAAAGCCATTCTCGGCACTTTGAACATCCCAGCAGCTAGGCCGTCAGTACCAGCAGTATTGCTTGACTTGTCATGGTGGCTTATGGCTTTTATGGCTTTATTTTATCTTGCACTTCTTGTGCTCAGTTCTTCCGTCTGAATAGCCAGAGCTCACTCTTTCTTTTGCATCGTAGAGTTCGCTAGTCGCATTGTGTTTCTGAGCGTGCCCCAGCTACCTTTCATCGAAACTTAACAAATTAGAGCCGGAATCTCTGAAGGCTTGTTGTCACCTTTGCAACGGAATTTCGGGGAAAAATACTGCCGGTCCGGGATATGAAGTTAGTATGAGGGACGCTTGGTCAGTAAGGCACCGGGCGGTTTCTTCTGATTGGAGCCTTCCGGCATCAAACTTCTTTACAGCATTTCCTATTTTTAGCAGCATTATGGATGCTCGCATTCTTACTTTGCGGCGATGAATCAATGACGTAATCAACCTGGTTGGCGGCAAAAGGATCAGAACTCACCAGGTTCACCAGATGCGAAAACTGCGTGTTCGATGTGATGGCGAACTCAATAAGCTAGAATCTGTTGTTGGAGATATCGTCGTGCTTTCTTAATTTACCGACTATACAAAGATATATATTTTCTATCTTTGCTATAAAATTTCCTAAGAGTTAATGAGCTCGTTAAAACAATCCGTGGCGCCAGGGCTGTTCTATCGCTCTTCTTGGATGGCGGTAAGTTCTTCTTTATAGCAGTCTACAACCTCTGAGAATTATTCTATAGAGTGACCAGATAAGAGAGATAAGAAACAAAATTTAAATAAAACAATAACGGTGTGAGATATAAAATTGATTTTGACTTTATTTTAAAGCAACGTTCATGCCATAATGTGTGAAATAGCACATCATTCAAGTGGCCGCCTCGGCTTTTGATAACTCGGTCCAATATGTGCGGCGTTATTCTGGCAAGAGTGTGACAAATATTGGCTTCGAGTTCGCCCAAAGTAGTTGGCTAGTTAGCGTTGACTAAGGGTTTGACATCCAGAGAAATTAATTAAGTGGTGTCAAATCGCTCGCCGTAAGATAACCCAGTCGCCAAATTATTTGTGGATGGATTGATGCTTGGCTGATAACTTGTTCATTGTGTTCGCTCCAATAGCAATCCAAAGCAATTTTGCTTCTTGACATAACCACTGAGCCACAAGTGGGCCTCATCCGAGAAAATGATTTTTGGCCAAAATCCGTATCTCTGGCCAACACTTCTAGTGCCCAATTAGTAAGCTCACGGCGTTGTCTACAGTCGTCCGGCTTGAATCCTTGCTGCACAATCTTATTCAGATGTAGGCCCAAATTAAACCAAATTCAAAATAAGCCGGGTTGAGTCTCTGGTGATGCCCAATTCAACTGATCGGCCTCGAAGAACATTTCTGGGTCTTCTTCGATACTGTTTTCATTTTCATTTTGCACCAATCTCTATCTGGTTGGTGGCTCAAGATCCAAAAGACTGTACTTACGTTCAAACTTTTCATGGTGCGAATGAACTGCAGAAGCCATGATGACGACCGACCTTATGAGAAAATTCACTTTCGATAGTATTTTTAAGAATTTCCGCACGTTACGCAAGCGCAAAACAATGCAAACCTAACTGTATACATATTTTGACAGCTGGATGTCATTGATAACTTTGGCAGCTGCTGAAACATAACAATTAAAAAAATTATCATTGCCCAATTGTTTGTCTTATGTTGAGTAGCATAAGTCGCGAGCAGTAGCTTCATCTCTATCCGAGGCATAGGTAAAGCAGCGGAGACAAGATGCCGCATTATATGCAAGCCCTGTTCGTCTCACTATAAAATATTGTCGCAGTCAGTATCCACAATCAGGGTCCTATTTACCGGAATTTTTTTCTTTCCTATCAAAGGAAGCAACAGCGCATTCGATGGCCTCATCCATCAGAACAACCGATTAAAGATACCAGCTATGCCATATTAAGTTAATTAGGTCACTCTAGATTCAGTAATAAGAATTGGTTCTGAGCAGGCTACCTAGGAAGAGAGTTTCAAACCTGTCTCATGCTTGAGTCTTTGCTTTTGGTCAGTGTAGGTGCCATTAGATCTTGTCAGCGTTTCCAATCTGCCTGATTTCCCATTTTGATCAGCCTTTCGCATCACTCTGTCGTCAACTCTGTGCTTGAAGCACGACCATCGGGGAAAGAATGTGTTCTACACACTCAAGAACTAATTATATCTAACTATAACGTTCTTATTTGGAGTGCCTCTTGAGAGTAGAATGTCTACGAGTCCCCGACTTTGCTTTAGTTTTCTCACCTCTTGTAACCAAATTACGGATTGAAAATACAAACAGTTTAAGGGAGATGCATTCCACTACAATGAGCATACCGCATTGCAACTGTCTTTGATGCCTCCAAACGAGGTCAGTAGTAGTTTTTCATCGTTCTTCAGATGAGTTTTTTGTTCCCAGTTACCCACTGCACCAGTGGATAATGCAAACAATTTGAGATACTTCATCTTCGATCTCAATAAACTACGAGCACTTTAGATTAATTTCTCATACTGAGAATCTAAAAATCCGTTACGAAACGATATATTCGTATTTGTAGGATTGCAAGAGGTATCCAACTATTGATTGGTCATCACTTATCATTTCGAGTGCCGATAGATGCAGTGGTACACAATGACGTTGCACTTTCTATGCAAGCTCTTATCCCATATCATCATGGCATCACTTATTCTTCCCATACAGAAAACAGGGAACAGCCACTAGAGACTAGGTTATGCAACGGAGGAGTGTGGTGGCATCTCTGGGATTCAATCATGTACCGAGGTCACTTTAAATAGATTTGAAAACCATCTCTTGTTTGCCTTCGTTTCAGGTGGTGTATGTGCTTGACTGTCAAGAATCGGAGAAACCATTGTACCGTTGTGCTAGGAGCATAGAACCAATATATTCCAATGTTAGATATGACCAAGCCATTGGTCATATTGACCATTGTCTGCAGTTGGATTATCAATGCCGCAGATGGTAAGTGATATTGAAACTATGTTGTATTGTGTGATCTGAATGAGTTAGTGACTTTTTCCGTATTTGACTTGTAGGACTTCCATTTCTGTTCCCAAATGTTGGAGGTGCAGTGGTAAAATGGATGACGGCAGAGGATAAATGGGACATCCAATCTGTGCCAAGAAGTATTGTTCCTCATATTGAGTTGAAGATGTATCCGAATCGGACGAATCCTGCTCCGTCCGATAGTGATGAGGAGTTTCTAAATCGGCTGAGGGAGCTAAAAAAGAATAGTACCGGACGAATGCTGTGGTATGACACTTCATCAGATGGACTGACATACTTGCCATTCGTGGATAAGGCTTTGAAGCTGCTCAACTTGAAGCAGGTAGCATATGAGGTGGAGAATAGTGTCATGTCAAAGGTATCTTGTACAGCCTGCAAGGCTGGTAAGTATTTGTATTTTTGATAAATTTTAAAGAAGTTTGATTGGGAATTTTCATTGAAGGAGCGGGACTACTACAACACTACATCCGTACGGGAAAGAGTGAGGCGGAAATCATCAGAATGATATACGATTTCTGTGTTAACCTTCAGATCCAAAGTCAACGAGTCTGCCAAGGTGTCAGTCAACTGTTTGGGGTGGGTATGAGTATTGAAATTGGACAAATGATGACAAAGTCTTCTATTTAAGGGTGAAGTGGTGTATGTGCTAAAGCGAACCAACTTGGGACCAGATGAAATTTGCAGCTTTGTCATTGGTGATGCATGTGGTGATGTTTACAACCCTTACCATGAGTGGGAAGTTGCATTTCCCCCAGTTCCCAAGCCACCAGTGCTTGAGTTACCCATTCCCAAAGAGGGTGCACCTTTCTTCAAGGTTCTCCATATTTCTGATACCCATTATGATCCACATTATGTTGAAGGCTCTAATGCAGAATGCAATGAACCACTCTGCTGTCGGGCAAGCAGTGGACGTCCATCAAATCCAAATGCTGCAGCTGGTAAATGGGGTGATTACCGAAAGTGTGATACACCCAAACGAACTGTAGATAATCTCTTATCACACATCGCCGACACTCATCAGGATATTGATTACATCCTCTGGACTGGAGATTTACCCCCTCATGATGTTTGGAATCAAACGAAACGAGAAAACCTCGAAATCATCAAGGAGACTGTAAAGCAAATGACTGAGAAATTCCCTGGAGTGCCTATATTCCCAGCTCTTGGCAACCATGAGAGTGCTCCGGTGAATAGCTTTCCACCACCGTATGTAAATCAGGAAGACAACTCGATTTCATGGCTCTATGATGAACTCGATGTACAGTGGAGACGATGGCTACCAGCGAGTGTATCGCATACGGTTCGAAGGGGAGCCTTTTATTCAGTGCTGGTAAGGCCAGGCTTCAGAATAATCTCCTTGAACATGAATTACTGCAACAATAAAAATTGGTAAGTTATCCCAAAAATGTCAGTAACATAGATAAATCTTTCTAACTTCCGTTTCAAGGTGGTTACTTTTGAATTCAACAGATCCAGCAACGGAACTACAATGGTTCATCTATGAGCTGCAAAGCGCTGAATTTTCAAATGAAAGAGTCCATGTCATTGGTCACATACCGCCAGGACACTCGGATTGCCTTAAAGTCTGGTCAAGAAATTTCTATCGAATCATATCTCGTTATGAGAGTACGATAGTGTCACAATTCTATGGTCATACACATTTTGACGAATTTGAAGTGTTCTACGATCCAAGTGATTTAAGTGAGCTGAGATTGCTGTATGTTGATGTCTGTTGACGATTTTTACAGAATTTTTCTTTCTATTAAAGGTCATACGACGGGGATTGCCTACATTGGACCGTCTGTATCACCATATTATGACTTAAATCCCGGCTATCGAATTTACTACGTCGACGGAGATCATGATCAGACAACACGATTGGTCATTGATCATGAATCGTGGATTATGAATTTGAAAGAGGCTAACTTGTACGACTACCCGATTTGGTATAAGCTCTACTCAACCAGAACTGCGTACAGTATGAAAGGCTTACGGCCAATCGATTGGGACAATCTAATTGACGAAATGGCAAACAATCAAGAATTGTTTGATATGTATTACAAGTACGTAAAAGATACTCCTTCTTGTTGATTCTCAAATAACCGTGACCCATTTCTAGAAACTATTGGAAAAATTCTCCAGTGAAACCAGTGTGTGATCACGAATGCCGAAAGCGAATACTCTGTGACTGTAAGAGCGGGCGAAGTCACGATCGAAAGCACTTCTGTCAGGATGTTGAGGCAAAAGTCGACGATGGCGCATCAAAGAGCTGGAAAGATTGGATCTTCAAAGGATTCTCAGCATCGTATGTCAAAATAATTCTTAAGCTACATACATCTTCTTTTGTTTGATTTTATTTAACATTATGCGTCCACTCATCACACATTTATTCGTATTCAGACCATTCATGCGTAGCATAAACTAATTTCGTTTTATTTTTTTTTTCTTTTTTTGTTTTGATTTTTCGTTTGGGTTTGGTGTTGGTGAAAACAAACTTTTTTTTTGAAATCCACAACTAATACGCAAACAACCGTCGTTATAATGTGTGTGCACATCTGTATGTATATAAAAATACTCCAGTTTGGAAGAGGAAAGCAAGGGACATAACTTACCCACCAACAACGCCAACGAGGATAACTCGAATGCAAATCAGATTATTGGAACAACTGAACGAATTCCGGAAGTGATTTATGTCGGTGGTGGTGGAGGGTACTAACAAAGAGAGAAAGGATTCTATTTTTTCTTAAAGCTTTTTACGTATAACCGTAGCATAAGGACACAAACCCGGAAATGAAAAAAAAAAGTCCAAACTTAAGTTTATGGGATGTAGAAAATAAAATTTATATTTTTTAAGAGGTAGCTACTTTAGGGTTCAAGAGGGTAGCAGTGGTGTAAGGGTAATAAATAATCCCTTCAGCTGAAAACGTATTACTTTAACGGTGAAATTTGATTTAAAATTATTTCAAAATATGACTATACTTGAAGTCGTATGGGTGTAGATATGTGTATCTTGTAAGGGAAGGGTGTCGCACAGGTGGATAAATTATATGACATGAAAGTACATTTCGAGCGATAAATTTTAAAAATAGCTGACAGAAACTAATGCAATGTAATATCTCATGCTGTGGGTGACAGCTGACAGTTAGGGCTCTACGTAGATTAGGTTTAACGAAAAGTTGACTTGTGGCTGCTTTGAATCAGAAGAAAAACCAAGATAAATCAACGTCGTTATTGTGTTGGAAAAAAATCAATTCGTAATAATATGGGACCAAGAATGCTTGCTTGTGGTTCTCCAGCTACGTTTTTGTATTTTGCACAGTAGGCTTACCCATCATATAAAAGTTCGTACTTTACCTTTTTTTTTCTCTCGGGGGGAAGGCTTGTTTTTGGGGTAGAATTTATGACCTAGTGGTGCACGAAATTGCACGAATGGCAATTTAAGTGATTAAGTAAGCCTTCGAGAAGGCGAACCTTAAGATTTAATTTCTTTTGGAAAAATATTCGAGGAGATTCTTTAAAAATGGCAAAGGTGTTGGTTTCATAGACTGAAGACCTATATGGGAACACGTGCTTTAAATAAGTTCACATTTGTTTCCCTCGCATAAAACTTTCACATAAAAGAAGAGAATTTCTAGAAAAAAGTAACTCTCAAATCGGCTTGATTTGCTTAAAGTGGCTGACCACTTGTTAAGTTTTTAGGAAAATGGGACAAGGAGCCAAAAAGCTGTCCTGATATACCTCAATTCTATCTTCGAATTCTAATCTTGCATTCCACGAAACACCTTTCTTGTATTTTTGGAGATCTTTGTACGGCTTTCACATAAGATTTATTGCAATTCCTCCAACCTCTTCTCCAGATCGATGAAGATGATGTTTAGATTCTTCGCAACTTCGCGAGATTTTTCTAAGGCTTCTCCTGGTTACTGGAAAACTGCGTTGATTGCCCCAAACTTCTTATTATTATTTCTTATATTTTGCGTCGAATTTTCAATGGTACAAATCCATATTCGCACTCGTTTAGTGGAAAGAGTACTTAAATATACTTTAATATACACAAATCCGCTGGTGCAGATGGTACATATCCCCTTTTTCTGAAGAGGTGTTCTTCCTCGCTGGCATAACCACTGCGTAAGCTTTTTATCGATTCCACTCTTTCTGAGCGTTGCAAAACAGCATCTGACGAAAGCAAGATAAATGGACTTGATATTTCTAAGGCATTTGACAGAGTGTGGCATCAGGCTCTTTTGTCAAAAATGCGTGCTTTTGGGATCGATGACTCTCTTTTCCAATGGATTAAAAATTACTTTCGTTCAATTTAGATTGCCTTGGATGATCGCAAGTCTGATATTTACAAAATAAATGCTGATATGCCTCAGGGCTACGTTCTGTATCCGACACTCTTTTTTATTTCCATTAATGTTCTCTTGTCTGTTGCCATATATTGGATTATATTCCTTCGCTGATGACAGTACTATCTGCTTTTCTTATTCGTTCCCGGACCATGCTCTTCGACTCTAAAACGGGGACGGCAGCGTATGTTAAGCTCATTAAATTCCGATATTAACAGCATTTAACCAATTGGGGAACTATCAACAGAGTGAAATTTAATACAATGCTGTCTGCTGTCATTGAAGCGAAATTTTAATACCCAGCCATTGTCCATGAATGGCACTTGCATCGTCGAAAAACTTTATATTCTCGGTATGTGTGTCAGTGACAACCTACGTTGGATTAACAACATGTTTGATATCGCCAAAAATGATGCGAAATATTTAGGTTTCCTCAAGCGATATAAGAAATATTTCTTCCCCTCTGATCTGGCCTCAAGATATTAGGCATTCATCTACCCAAAATTGAAGTACAATGCCCACATCTGGTCAGGTGCTTTTAAAACCTCTCTGCACCTGCTCAGGCCCACTTTCGAACGTACTGCAAGATATCGTGATTCCTAAGCCGTACAACTCGCTTATGGAAATACCTGCCGAGCTTTCTATTTCCTGGTCGTTATAACTTGCAAACATTTAAAAACAATGTTCATCGGTACCATTCTTTTCTTCCTCGTTAAATTTCCTTCGCCCGCGCTGTGTATAAACGTTTCAAGTATACACAAATCTCATGCGTTCTCTATAAAAGAAAAACCTAAGCCTCTCCGATCTATAGATGTTACAGTTTTTCATGACGCCCATGCATTTATTCAGTCTTTATACAGCCAGCGTTTTCCGTTAGTAATCGACCAAGTTACTTGGGTCAAAGTATTTTTGAGATACTGCCGCTAATTTTCTGCCTGTAGCTGGCCGCTTTAAGCTTTGTTTAGTTTCTTTACCATGTGGCTGATGCGACACTGGTTTTTAAAAATGCCATTACGATAAGTACTTGCCTATTTATCTATTTTAATTTTTATACTCCCCGCGATCATTTTCTACCACGGAGTTCTTGTGAAAATAGTTCAACTGCCCGAAGAAATCAAACTTCGTCAACTACTACACAAAGTGGTCAGGTTCAAATCTCGGTCACACAAAAAGCGGAATTAATTTAATTAATTTGTTTCTCTGACATCATAATTCTTTCGGTGGCGAATGTTCAAGACTCTAGGTCTTTCGCAGTTCGGGGATGACAGAAAATCATGGATCCTCTCTCAAAATTACAAAATGAAGAACGCATTAATTGGGATAGACTGGGCCTTGGTTCACTCCGGACTATAACGCTAACAATATATTTATTTATCAAATTTCTCATCGCTTGGAATCGTAGTGGTACATTCTATTGGCTAAATAAGTGCTTCTCTGCTGATCAAAGAAAGTTTTTGGCACGATAGTGCATTCATTTATATTCATGGCGACAGAGTTTCATTTTAAGTGGTTGGATTGTTATAAAGGTGTTCAAAATTGCACAGTCCTACGATGGTACGGCTAACGTTGTATCAAGATTGAAACGTAATACCATATACAAACCATTCTTGAACTACACAAAAACAGCTATGCCACCTTATGGTGGGAAGATGTCGGACTGAGTAAGTAACAACCACTATTTGACATTTCTTTGAAACACCTATCATATTTGTAAACTTCTGACGTTGGGTAGTCTCAATAGATGTTATTCCGCCCCAACTTTATAATTTATCTTGAGATCGCGTATATTTCACCTTTTCTATTAAGATATCTCTTACGACAACAGGAATGAAGTTACGTCCAGGAGTTGTAATGCTTATGACACATCTGATTCTAGTAGCTTGCATACTTATCGAATTGTGCTCAAGTTTGACTTCCAAGTTATGTTTTTGTCTCCAATCCATTTTGTTGTCTATAAAGTTGTCTTCAAAAAGCATCCGGAATTTTGCATTTTAAAAAATCGCGCTTTAGATATTGTCAAATGCTTTTTTTAGATTGATACATCTGTCATCTGGCGCTCAAATATCTGCTTGAGCAATAAATTATTAATAATCAAAATTTCGACGTTCCATTTTCCTACTCTTAGCCGTGTACGTTTACCATGTACGAATGTCAACGTGAAGTCCGTTCGGTTAGTATATCTCGATGTAAATTCTTGAATCGTTTAATTTTGAGCAACGGCATGTGATTAGTTCAAAGTTGTCTATCCCAATGATAGGGCTGCTATCTGAAATATTGATGAATGTTTGTCGCGGCACAGATGACAATGGGGCTCACCCTGGTGTATACGTGAAGATACTCTTAACTTTTAATTTAAAGCAGATGTTGCCAGAGCCTTGTTGGTGTTAACAGGGTTTGACATATTCTTAAACAGGCTGTTTGAGACGTATAACAAGCCTTGAATTTATGCCTAGCAATTATTGTGTATCAATCCGAGTTAGCGAATAGGTTAAGTAACTTGCCCCCAAAACTTTGTGTTAAACTGCCACGTTCAGACTTGGTCCATTATTTTTTTTTGGAAAGGCAGTGTAACGCAGGACTCAGATTTTTCCATTAAAATGTATGTTTAATTTCTGGCCTCATGTCTTCTTCCATTATTTGTCACTGGAGAAAGGTGATGTAGAACATAGAACCTAGCGATTTACCTCACCTAGGTGTGGCCTAGAAGACTCAGTAATTAAGTCCCAAAATTTTTTTGTTAAATTTCCACCTACAGTACTTTGTTTATGAATTATGACGAAAAGGTGATTTCGAGCCTAGAAGCCAGCGATCTACTTGATCCTAGAAAAATGATATAGGATAAGGAACCCATCGATCGGATATAAGATCATTATAATCGGAATCTTATCACCATTTAAAAATAAAATCCAAATACTGATCACCAGGCATAACCTGATGACCTTTTTCAACAGATCTAAAGTTTTTATTTTTATTTTTGTAATAGCTACTAATTGGTTATTTTTATTTTTAAATTTTTGTACAAAACTTTTTTAAAATATTTTGTAAAATTAGCTTTTAAGATGGTTACTGGATGAAGGAAACAAAATTGTAAATATGAAAAACACTTGTAAACACATTTTACTGACACACAAAAAATAAATAAATTCTTTTTTCCGTTCATCTTCTCACATTTTATTCGATTCATTATCTGTTCTTCCCTCTTAAATAAAAATACAAAAAAAAAAAAAAAAAAACAGCTTAAATGTAATATCATCGATAACTAGTCTCCCGAAATACGTCATGAATCTCGGCTAATCGAAATTGACCCCCTTACATCTTGGCATCCAAAGAGCGACCGAAAGAACAAGAATTCGAAGAACAACTAGCCTATGATACCATTGAAAACAGTCAACTGCCATAACTAATTTAGGTTATACAAGTCAAAGTCAATCTACCACTATTTTTGACAGCAAACAGCTGTCAAACTTAATGTCTTCGATATCAGTAATAATCAGTCTAAAATAAAAATAAAAACATGGATGATGACACAATGGGATGAGAATTGAAAAGAGCGAAACGTGTACATGTAGAACTTCCAGTGATTTGAGGAATGAAAACCTTTCAGGATGCAAAAAAACTTTGCAAAATGTGATAAAAGTCTCGAATAATTTATATTACCTACGTACTGTATATGTTTTATGATTAAATTTAAACTTAACCATTAAAAATGTTAAATAAATTAGGATTTACCTAAAAAAGAAAAATAACAAGTAATATTGTTGAATTATTTTTATTGTTTTTGTTTTGTCTATCTTTTGTGTATAAAGTTCTTAACGATTATGTTTAGAGAAAGTTTGTATAGTTTGATGTGGGATTGTACCTTTTAAATATACGTTATTGTAGTTTGTAGCAGCATTTTGCTGTTGCATTTATTTTACATAAGATAAAAATGGAAAGAATATATTTTAGAGCTTTACGATTTAAGAAAATAATTAGACAATAAAAGATTATTTGATAAATAATGATTGATGTGTGTTTTTAATTATATACTAAATAAGCCTTCTATCCCCGGCACGATATTTCCAGGTGTCAAGTTCAAGCGCTCTGGCATCCGCGATAGCTTGGTTTTCTAATATAGGAGTTCGATGTTCCTTGTCATTTCGAGCTTTAGAGCTACATCTACAGCTCATAGAGTTCGCGGTGTTATCTTCCACTCCATTCGCCCTCCTCGAATTTAGAACCAGGTATTTGACGAACAATTTTTCGGTCAAAAGTGTTCAGTACTTGCTTCATATAGCAGAAATGACGGGATAAATACTTTTTTTTCTGTCGAAACAGAGCACTCAGCCAAAGAACAAGTCCATTGTACTCCTTGTAAGTTCCTTTTAATGAAATCTTTCTGTCTTACGAAGAAAGGTGAGTAGGTATGTACGTCAGCACCGTGTACCTATAGCCTAATGAGAGCGTAAGCCGAACATTCACAGGATGTTGTGTCACTTATGCCCAGCATATTTACGTACTTATTTATTGCCCAAAACAGTCCTAGGCACAGGAAAAGTCGATTCTATATTTTTTCCGCAACATGAGTTCTGATGTCATTGCATCGGACGGCATGTCCATAAGATCAGAATCATAAAACAACCGGCTCCCATGTTCATCAAAGCTCCAGTGCCTGTTGTACTAACGGACAATGGAAGATGACTTTGAGAGTGCAGCCCATTATATGAATATCAAGAAGAGGGAGAATCATCAATGAGTCTAGAGTGAGGCAAGGAGTATTTGAGAAAGTCTCAATGCATCCGAGACAAACCGTTCTTTGGAATCTGGTAAAAGCAGAAATCACGACTCATGGGATATAATTGGCCTTATCGTAGCCATGTAGATGCAAAGGACCCTTCTCGGTGACAGTCTTACTGATAACTCCTCTGCACTGCCAGAAGGCCGACAGCGCCTAGAGGCTTTCAACGTAAGTACAGAGAAGTTTATTATCCAGGATGTCACTCAAATACTTAGTCGCGCTTAGAGCAGACAATCGTTAGACACGATCTAACAAACAGTGTAGATACACTAGGGCATTAAGCAGTGAGTCGACCAACATGCGTAATAGCAGTGAAGACAGAACCCTTGTTGGCCACAGCCAACATCCTCAATCAATGTCCTATTCACCAGCATTGTTTTTACCCACAAAAGTAGTTATTCGTATATGTCGTGTTGTCTGGCCGAGTTACAAGCGCTGTCAAAAGTTGCGTTGTTGTCGATGAAAATGCCCAAGGCGTATTCCTTCTTATCGAATTCGCCTTCAATTCTGCCTACCAGATTCTGAAGCGCACTCCCAAAGGATCTTCCTTGCATTGACAAGGCGCTAGTCTATACCTTTTTTTAACATAGCTGGGTATATACCATCGGTACCAGGTGAAGGTCTCTTCCGTCTCCACAACTGATGAGATATAATATACCAACTACGGGGTATTGTGTTGTTCCACCAATGAACGGGCGATCTGCAGGATTGCTTACTAGCTAAACATGCCATTTTGTAATACTTGGTGAGGGTACCGTTCAGGTTCTGAACAGCTTCCTCTAGCAGTTTTGTACTTGTCGAGTTCCTCTTTAAATCGTGTACAGTTGGTTTTATGCGGATTTCTTCTCTTCAACAAAGTCGAGACCTCGCAACCGATTCTGAATTCGATGTATCTATGGTCTGACATGGAGATCTCCGATAGTACTTTCTAGCCAGTAATCTCCTTAGTATGCTTGTTGGATAAAGTTTAGTTTATTACGTGCTGTCTTACCCTCGTAACAAAAGTTGACTGAGAGACGATAGTTTAAAATACAAATGATTACCTCATGGAATCATGATAGTCAATGAATTCTGGCGGCAGTAGCGAATCATAGGAAAAATATGTAGCAAGACGTAACGACGCATTTGTGCAATTCTTCATTCGTTTCGTAGCTTATGTCTGCAGCAACTAAATCGTGGTTACAAAATTGTAAAAGTTTAGATGGTAAGAGAGAGATAGAGTTCGGCACATAAAGACAACCTCTCGGCCATCCGAAAATATAGAACAGATGCGTTTATTTCATACCCATGGCTCCTGTAGAGATATTGTGTGGGCTTTGCATTCAACACGGAATGCCTCCTACATAGGGATGCAGTAGCAGACTTGGAATGTTGACAATTGATTTGAGTACACAGATTAGATGGGTACTGGGATGGTCGTTTGCTATCCGCACTTATTTGGAAACAAAGGGGAAGTAAACCCTTCCAAGGTGCAGATAGGTGCGTGAGTCATACCTATTTCGACAGAAGCTTTAATTTAGTCTACAATAATAGAAGAGTCGTTCTTGTGTTCCCGATTCTTTCTCTCCATGTGAAAGAAGATGCTCCACTTTTCAATGAAAAGAACCATGTATGAAGACGCATCAGAACATCTCCTGTTTCTCTGAGTTGGCCCAGAGCCCAGAAGATGGTACGCCTCAGTTTTGGCTGTCTGAAAAACTCGGATTTTCGGCACAGATTTGTTTAGCCACTTAAAGGCTTTATTCTAAGAACTACATTCTTTATTCTGCTTGGCTAGCTCCCACAGTTGATCGACAAAGTGTTTAAACTTAAGATCGTTCAGACTGTTGTCACTGCCAGTCTTCCCAATTCGTAGCGCCAGAGAGAATATAGCTGCATCTTTGCATATGCGCTGTTCTCATCCCATTTGGCGTTTCAGGATTTTTTGGAAGTTACTTTTCCAGAGACGTCTAACTGCAACTTGTGTTGGTTGCAGCATCGGTTTTAGTCGAAAAACCAACAGCGAAAATTTCACTGCTTTAGCCAACTTCCCTAGGCCGAATGGGAGGTCCTTTTCGCGAAATCATGTTCTCGCCAAATTATGATAGTTGAGTAACATCTCGTCCAGTTCATGTTTTAAGAATCTTAAAAAAATTTAGTTGAGTATAGTCTGACGAAAACGCTAGCTCTCTATTTTGGATTTATAATGTCACCACCTACATTTTCTTCATCATACAAGAAGGTACTAGATTCATTTTGGCCAGGACTATATATAGTATATTCACACTGGGTGGTCCTTTTGGTAGTTTCCCTTTGGATCATGTGAAATTTCCACACTGACAGCTCTTTCCCGCTCAAAATCTGGACTTCTTTTTTGTTGAGTGCCCTTAATCCACAAAAGATGCAAGCCTTTTGTGAGACAGAGCCAGAAAAAGTCAACAAGGTCTTGAAATATTGGGTTGAAACGACTCGCTACTTGATGTTCGCTTATCAATGGTTTCAAATAAATATTGCATTGACTAACAATTATGCGCACCAAAAATCTGGATGAATCGTTGCTGGGCAATGTGGTTTTTGAAAAAAAAAAGTACTGAACAAAAATATTAAAAATTCGTACGTCTGCCAAATTTAACAATAACAATTTCAAAATCAAAAAAACCCTTCTGGCAATTCTGAAAAGTCATTTCGGAACTTTAAAAAGCTTTCAAAAGGGACATATTTTGCGAGGCCAACAACGTCTAACTTAAACTCGAAAATTAGTTGAATCTGTCGACATTAAACCAAATAAAAATTCGGAAATTTGTTTAAGTAATAATTATTCACTTGAGTCTTGAAACAATTGTTTCATGTGCAATAGTATTTTATTGTATAGAGAGCTTTTGTTTAGAAGAAAATATTGAAATGAGTTCAGACACAAACCGAAATATGAAATGGTTGTTGGCATCGACAAAGTTGTTATTTCATAGTGGTATAGGCTATTTACGGTATTTAAGAGCCACTTCTGCTTTGTTATACACTACCAATTAAAAATTGTGGACCACCACCATTTAATAATGTGTCGTATACATTCCAGTCTTAAATTATTAGACAACGCTTTGATTTTTAAGCTTATTTCTCGTACAATGACCACACAGTTAGAGAGATGATTCCTAAAGGAACTGTATGGCAAAAAAAGAAAGCCAATCGGAGCGGACATAACAGCTTCTTTAGCACTTTAAGTAAGGCGTTATGTTTTCACGATATCGACGTGGATCACACACACTGTCTCTTTGGAGGCTGTCTAAGGCGACAGAGGAAAACCAAAAAAAAAAAAAAAATTAAACGAGCCTGGATTGACTGCAACGTCTTACTTCAGCGTGTGAAAATTCAGTACGACCAAAATCTGAGGCAAAAAATACTACAATGTCCCAAAGGTAGTAAACCTTTTGGGTCGTTCGTCAAAAATATCAGAATTTCTGCCTCATCCTCATTTAAAATGATATTCCAGCTGTCAGCTCGACAAGGCCAATCTGCTTGCTACATACTTTGTGGCTAGCTCAACCTGCTTTGTCTCCACCTACACTTGGGTGCGTCGAGTCTTCAATGGAACAAATCTACTTCGCGCTCGTGTAGTAGCAAGATCTACTAAAGATCTTAATATACACAAGCCCGCTGGTCTAGATGGTAATCTAGCCTTTCTGTTTCTTCCCCTCTGGTAAAATTCCTTTGTCATCAATCCTACCCCTTAGAACTCTATCCGAAAAGATGGAAAGCAGCATTTGTTCAGCGAATCTTCTTCTCTCTCCTCCTACAGAGCCATTGTACTCACATCCCTTCTTTTCAAGGTCATGAAAACGCCAATAAGCCATCAGCTCATGAAATATCTCGAAACATTTAAACTTCTCAATGGTGATTTTATGGCACGTCTTAACAAAAAGTGGAAACAAATTCTACACCAACCTGTCAAAAGTAAGAAAGTTTCACCGGTCTCTTTTAACGATTATGCGTGCTTTTGTGATCGATGACTCTCTTCTTCAAGGTATTAGAAATTACGTTTCGGAACAATCAATCCAAGTTGGCTTGGATGGTTTTAAGTCTGATATTCATAAAATAAATGTTGGTGTGCCCCAGGGCTCCGTTCTGTCCCCAACACTGCTTTTAATTTTGATCAACTATCTCTTGTCTGCCGCTTCTAAGCCAACATATTCCTTTGCTGACGACGGTACACTCTGTTTATCATATTCGTTCCCAAATTCACGAACGGAACGGCAGAGTATGTCAAGCTCATTAAACTCCGATGTAAACAGCATACGAATTGTGGAACTATCAATAGATTATAATTTAATGCTTCCAAAACGCAATGTTGTCTGCCGTCGTTAGAGTTAAATCTAAATAATCAGTCATTATCCATGGGTGGCACTTGAATCGTTGTTGTTGGAATGACCACATATTCGATGTCGTCAAAAATGCTGCGAAACTGTCTAGGTTTCCTAAACTGATGTAAGAAATATTTCACCCATTCTGATCTGGCCTCAATATATAAGGTCAGGTACTCCTAAAACTACTCTACACCTGCTAGATATGATTCAAAAGGGTGCGATAAAGCCTATAGGTAGTACTAATGTCAGTCAGCCAATTGACACCCTCGAACACCGTCGTAATGTCTCCTGTGGTCCATTGAAATAGCATTCCAGCTTTGCCGATACCATCAAGCCCACTTTCGGATTTACTATAAATATCGTGATTCGTTCCTAAGTCGTACAACTCGCTTATGGAATGTTCTGCCAAGTTCTCAATTTCCTGATCGTTATAACTTGCAAACATTTAAATACAATGTTCATCGGTACCTCTCTTTTCTTCCTGGCTAAGTTTCGTTCGCCCGCGCTGTGTGCAAATATTTTACAGGTAAACAAATCCTTTGTTGTTTAGTAGGGAAGTACAAGTTTAAGTAAGTGTTGATGAAAATAGTTGTGTTCTTATTTTATTATCAATTTATTGTATTGTGTCGAACTATATAGCTAAAGTAAAGGCAATAACAAAAGTGCCTAACGTCACTCAAGCTTACGGCCGCTTCAAGACAGTGCATATGTATCACTGAGACTTAGTCGATAAAATCTTGTCCGCAAGATCTTAAAGACTCCCTTTATACTGACGAGCTAGGGTGTTTAGCGTAAAGAAATACGTTATCTAAGTTTCGCGTATAATGATACTCCCCGATTACTGCTTTTCTGCATAAGCCTGATCTCTACCTACAATCACAGGACTTCCAAGGAAGACCTTCCGAGCAATGGCGATGTACCCGGCGTGTAATTTTCTTTTTTAAAAGGGTGATTCATCGTAAAGTTTGTATTATAATGTAAAATAAGTCATATAAATTTGAAAGTGAACTTAAAAGTTTTATTATCACTTAAAAGAACAATTTATGACATTTATTATCTAAGAATAACATCATGTAAATATTGGCCACGACTACTTCTGAGGTGGTCCATTCGGAAGGCCTAATTTTGGGCGACTCGTTCGAGCGTAGCGACTATTATCTCGCGGTAATGTTGGCTTCCAAAGCGTAAATCGTAGCCGACTTATTCCTGAAGACCTGTGAGTTTACATATCCAAAGGTGTGATATCTCACGATCTAGACGGTCAATTTACCGAAGTAAAACGTGAAATTAAGTGCCCACCAAAATGATTTCTCAACAAGTCCATTGTTTCACGCGCTGTATGGCTCGTAGCGCCGTCTTGTTGAAACCAGACGTGCTTGAATTTCAGGAAGCACATAGTCCGTTAACATGGCGCGATAACGGTTACCATTGACGGTAACATTCTGATTTGTCTCATTTTTGAACAACTATGGACCAATGATTCCACCAGCCCATAAACGACACCATACCGTTGTTTTTAATGGATGTAATGGTAGCTCTTTGTAATGTTCGGGTTGCTTATGAGCCCAAGTACGGCAATTTTGTTTCTTAACGTATCCATTAGCCAGAAATGGGCTTTATCGCTGAACAATATTTAACGATAAAACACCGGAATTTCATTGAGTTTTTCCAGAGCTCAATCACTGAAATATGACGCAACTTCAAGTCACCTGGCTTCAATTCTTGCACAAGTTGAATTTTGTACTCGGCTTTTAGGCCGAGATTCTCACGTAAAATACGCCAAATTGTCGAATACGCCAAGCCAAGCTGCTGAGAATTTTGTACGCTTTTAGGCCGAGATTCTCACATAAAATACGCCAAGTTGTCAAATACGCCAAGCCAAGCTGTTGAGAACGACGACGAATCGATTCGTCACGGTCTTCGCGTACACTCTCAGCTACAGCTGCTATAGTCTCTTCACTACGTGCTGGATGTGGTCTAACCGGTCGAGTATCATCCACTAATGTAAACTGGGACTCAAATTTGCGAATGAAATTGGCAATTGTAGTTTCAGTAGGTCGATTATACGCACCTGATTTCAGCGTTAATATCGTTCCTTTTTTTTATCATTTTCTGGTTCGCCAATTGCGAGGTAATGCACTTTGGTGAAGAGAATCTTCCGTCTAATTCCGTTAAGGGCATTCACATAAGATGTGTTCAGTTCTTTCGCCTTCTTCAAGACGAAATCGGCATTCCGGAGAGTCGATTAGATTCATTTTGTTGAGGTTATATCTAAACCGTGATTTCCTGTGAGCTAACCACAAAGTTTTGGATATTTTTGTTGAAGGGTAGGATGTCTCGTTTGGCCCGTCTTACACCTGAGCTATTCTCCCAATATGAGATGCATCTTGATTGCTCCCAGCTATTAAAAGCTAAATTGACTGCTGGTTTAGGAGTGCAGCAAAAGTGTTCAGGTCCATTAAAAGGAGTTCCTGAGCCCTTTCTGGTCGGTTCGTCAGCCTTTTTATTCCCATCAATGCTCTCAATACCAGGAACACACCACAGTTTGATTTTGTTCCTGGGGCTTAATTTTTGGAAGGTTTTGAAGCAGTACATAACTGATTTGCAGTCAATTGAGTGCGAGCTTGACTCTCTGTGAATACATAGATGTTTGCGCCCTTGATACCAGAGTTGTATATATGGTTGGCACATACTTGAATGGCGTGAAGTTCTGCCGAAAATACACTGAGACTTTTGCCCATAGCTTTGGTTTTATTTAAGTTAGGTCCGTGTTTTCAAGCTCCCAATCCTGATTTCATTTAAGACCCATTCGCATACCACTTTATGCCATTTTGGCTGTTGTGTGGGTGATTGCTAACTCATGGTACTTTGTTGGAATAACGTTTTTGAAGGCGGTCTGTTACCGCGCAGATCATATCAAGTTTCGGTATATTGGAGAACAGGGTGCTTAGGTCCGGGTGATTACTAAGACTTAACTCTCTTATTTGTACCAGACTTTCTGTGCTGTGTAATGTCACTTTTTTGTATGTAAGTGTAAGGGCGTTAGTCCCTACAAGACGCTCTACTCTTTTGAGACTTAAAATGGCGGCATTTTGCGTGACTTTACTCCACCATACAATAGAAACACACATATATGGGCCTGACCATCCTTGTATAGATCCAGTCAAGGATCTTTGGAGAGATCCCCCATGTGAGTGGAGGAACACAAAGCGTTTGTTGCTTTAGTTATTTCGCTGTTTAAGTGAGTGTTCCAGTTGAGCCTTTTGCTAGGATTGGACCTCGTCGGAGTGCTCAACGATTGAATCGTTAGTTGAAACTATACCTAAGTATAGTATACCTTTCTTTTAGAGAAAGGAATTGTGAGAGATTCTGCGTGCGTGCAGTGATTTCGTTAGTCTCTTTGCCCCTATGATGATGACTTGGTCATCGGCATAACCAATTATATTGTAGCTTAAGTTGCTTAATTTGTTAAGCAGATCTTCTGCTTAACGCCTCCCTTCGGACAGCTCCTTACGGCTGATACTGATACTGAAGTCGGACCTGCTGAAGTAGTAATCGTAAGGCTTTCACAGATCGCTTTGACACAGTTAATGGTAGGTTGATCGAAGCTTACATGGAGGCAAACATTTGATATAGAGTCATATCCAGTCATATCATACCCTCTACCTCAAAGAATGCGCAAAGTGCAATTTCCTTACAGCAGAATGAGCTTTTGATTTTAGTTGTCAGCTTCATCAGACCACCTTCCGTCGATTTGCCTTTCTGATCTGTTTACTGATACGGGTGCAGAGGGAAGCTATTTTCTAAGCCTTCTCTGACATAGACGTCAATAATTCCTTCCATTGTTTTCAGATAAAGCGATCAAACTTTTAGGAGGGGATGAATTGGGTAGTTTCCTTCAAGTACTTGGTGTATAGTTCAAGTTGAAGCTGAAACTAAATGAGGCTATTAGGGTAGGTATAAGGAAGTCCAGAGCTGTTTGTAGCAGATCTGGTAAAATTCCATCCAAATGAGTTCATAGGCCACTTAACCTTATTCAGACTGAAGATTTTTCCGGATAACTATCGGTTCTGCTGAGGTTTCCGTTGATTGTCTATAAAGCAGGCCAATATTGGAAGGCTCTGGGAAGTGGGTCTTAGGTTCTTTAATATTTATTTATGGTTACATGTGATCGTACTATCTGGTTTGATTAATAATCCCATGCAATTGGAATGATCTTGGGAGGGGGCTTAATAGAGTCGTGCTACCCCAGGAACTGCTTCATATTTCTCATAGTAAGTACGCCAGGAGGCTCTCTTTGAGCTGTAATAGCCTAAAAAGGATCTATATTGGTGCCAATTCCGGCTTTGTTGGAATGCTTCCTCACCATGGCATGCACCCTTTTACCACTTACTCATTGAACTGCTCATATAGCAACTACATTACTTAAAATACAATATCTTCTCAATGAGGCTTGATAACCCTAAGAGATTCAAATAGCCCTTAACGTGATTGTTATCCTGAGAAACTCGACTTGGACTTTGTTAAGTCCGAACATTTTCCACTGTCAATCCCATTCATGATTTTTAAACAAAAGTCAATGAATCTTGATTGATTTCGGTGACTCTTTCACAGAGTTCAAGAACACCTTACGCTTCCTGAATGTCATTGATGAATCTGAATCAAAATAAAAAATCAAAAAATCTAAGAAATCAAATTCACGTGCGTTGAAGTCAATGCGCTAGGCGCTTTCTTACCTATCTTAACAACAATTCGCTCGTCTTATCAATATCAGAACAACCGATAAGCGATTCGCATGACCTTATCATCATCATCATGACTAGATACCAACCCACTGGTTTTGGGGGAAGTGTATTCCTATAGATTACCGAAAATTTATTTTTGAATTTAACGTACGGATACCGGAATAGTACGTTTATTGAACTGACGCAAACAGAAGTCGAATACCAGAAATGACCCAGGTGTTTGCACGTGTGGGTCTATTTATCGATCTTTCTTGGTCTTTCTCCAAAGTTCTGGTAAAGCACCTATTCCTCATCCAAGAATGATTAAAATTCTCGTACAAAAACAAAATGAAAAAAAAAAAGAAATCTATATGTGACCTCGAGTAACCCCAAATGGCAGGGCACACGCCTTTCGATTTCGGTTTGGAGCTTTTCGATTTTTTGATTTTCTGATTTCGTAGGATATCGAAATGTGTTCATTTGTGTTGTCGTTGTTATCGTAACAATGCGATTTGTAAGCAGTTTACAATTTGCCCGATAATATGCATTTGCAATGAGTCCTCCTGATTGTGGCCGGAGAATTGCGGGCCAAGCCTAGTCGATGAGTCGATGAACCTTTTTGTGTAATACAACATACACTACGATGATTGGTTCGGTTGTAGCGGTACCGGAGTAGTTTGTATTGTATTTTGTTTCATCGTTTCATCATGTTTTTTTTTTTGAGCAATCTCAAAGGAAACAAGTCGCAGGGTTGCAGTGATAAAACTGCCGTATGGGGTAACTTTTACCCGACAAATATTCTCATTGTAAGTTGCAGTCATCGATAAGAGATTTGTCAATCTATGCGATCGCTGTTTCAAAGATACAGTTGGCAAATCCCTCTGATGCGTCAACTAAAAAGTGGGTCATGAATAAGCAAAATATATCGATTAATGAGCTTGTAAATACGACAAACAAAAACAATTTCTTAGCATGGTGTTCCTTGTAAAAGTCCCCTTCTTCAAGGTATGGAATATTGCTACATCTTTCAAGGAACTATTACAAAATATTCGGAAATGACAGTGTGTCGTTCCTTCCACTGCCGTTGTATCTAGTGATCCAAAATACTTTTCGAAGAAGGATTTTATTATATGATATTCAGCCAGAGATCCTGTGATTTTGGGTGATTTGAACACAAGTTGGTGTTGCGACCTGCGAATCTCATTTTTTCATACAACGAAGTGAGGAAATATCCAGAGCCTCAACCAACCTCGATTTGGCACTCTCTTGCGCTAAGCACCTTCAGTTAGGCCTTTTTCCATTGACACGAAGAAATTCATTCATTCAACACGACCTATCTATCCCTCTAACAGAACATTATTCGGATAACTTTCCTCTCGAAGCAAATAAATACATTTCTAACTGCTTAGAGGTACAGTCTGTACCTTTACGCCATACTGCAAGACCTGAACAATAAGGGTCTTTTACAGTGCCACCTTTGTTGTTCATGAAGAGGGTTTATTTCACAGTTGCCTTCTTATTCCAAAGAAATAGCGTTTAGCAAGAGTGATTCTTCGCTTGATCTTTCCGGTTGTCATTGCTGGAGTTCACAGCAAGGAACAGGCAGACAAAATCTTTCACCGCCTTAGCTTTATAGTTTGCTATTGTGCTGGCCGAACCGCATATAGTATAGATAAGTGCTTTGTCTCAGCTATGTACCCTTAAGATGTTTGCACATAGCACGAGCCAAGTTAGGAAGGGAAAAAATGAGATAGTGATGTGCGTTGGTTTTAAATGTTTGCAAGTTATAATGAAAAGGGAAAAGAGAGCTCGGCAGAGCATTATTAAAGTAGGGCTTAAGAACAAATTATGAGCATTCATAACGAAACGAGTTTTACGGTTGAAGGTTTGAAGGGGCGGAATGGTACTGGCAATTTCGGTGGAGCACTGGTGGTGAAAATAACGACACAAAAAGGCGAGAGAGGAAACGTTACGCCGGTGTTCGACGGTGTCAAATTACTGTGTCATATTGGCATCAATTATGATTTTTATCTAGCATGTGCAAAAAGGTCTTAGGGGCACATGATCGGCATCATTTTTGGCTTATTCGAATATGTGGTCATTCCAACGTAAGTTTTCACTGACACACATACCGAGGATGGAAAGTTTTTCTATTCCTACGATGCAAGAGTCTTTCAAAATCACCAGTGGCCCTATTGCTACGAAACTCATACTGCCGGTCATTGAGAAATTTTCGCGTTTCGAGATATTTCATGAGCTGACGGCTTATCAGCGTTTTTATGACCTTGGAAAGAAGGGACGTAAATGGGAAATGGAAATGGGAAAAGGAAATGTATGTTCGATAAGAGAGCAGAAGATTTGCATTTTTTAGGGGCAGGCTGTATAAATGCTATTTTCTATCTGCTCAGAAGGAGTTCTAAAGAGTAGGAGTGATGATTAAGCTTACGCAGTGGTTTTGCCAGTGAGAAAGAAAACTTCTGCAGAAAAAAGGGAGATGTACCATCTGGGTCAGCGCGCTTGAATGCTAAGTTCTTTAAGAACTCTTGCTACTTCACCAGTGCGAAAGCGAATTCGTCCCATTGATGATTCGACACACTCCAGTGTAGGCGGAGAGAAAGTACAAGTTAAAAGTGTTGAGTTGGCCGCATAGTATATAGCAAGCAGATTCGCCTTGTTCAAAGAGCTTACAACTGGAATATCACTTTAAATGAATGTTGGGATGGAGGATGAGGCAGAAGTTCTAATAGATTTGGCGATCGATCAAAAATGTTTACTAACTTTGCCTCAGCTTTTGGCCGTCTTGAAATTGCACATCCTTAAGGAAGATATTACAGTCATTTCTCTTAATAAGACTGGAGAGAACCCTAGATCAACCTATAAGACAAAAGCCCAACAAACACAACTTATGCGATTCCCAATACGCTTGCCTTAGAGGAAAATTAGTAGAGATGACACTATACAAGGTTGTAGCTACTATAGAAAAGAAAATGCACTACAAAGAGTATACCATGGCACCTTCCTAGAAGTCGAAGGAGTATTTAATATTGTAAACAATTGGACCTTCAAGTATGAACAATCTCTAAATAGGAACATGGTAGTAATCTACACCGACGACATGTTCATTCTGGTAAGAGGAAAAAATTTTCCAATGATCAGCAAACTAATGGAGTTGACCTTGAACACACAGCACAAAACGGTTTGAGAAAAAATCCATGCAGAACCGAGCTGGTGTTGTTTACAAGAAAAAGAAAGCTACAAAAGCTTAATCTTCCCAGAATCAACTTGTACGGATAGAGTTTTCATCCGAAGCTAAATATCTATGAATTCTAGACCGTAAGCTCAGTTGGAAGTGTTACATCGAAGAAAGAATTAAAAAATCATTAGAAGCATTCTGCACACGCCAAAGATCCTTTGGTAAGCGATGGAGACTATGACCATATATAATACACTGAACGTACATGGCCATAGTTAGACTCATTCTTACCTATGGTGTGCTGGTATTCTGGAAATCCGCGGAAAATTAGTTGTCTCAAAACACTTTAAGGCCTACTCTAGGCCTTCTTGCTGCACTAGATACAATACTCAACCTCATTCCTTGATACGAATGCCCTAAATGAGTGGCATGAAATCAATAGCGGTGCAAAAATGTTGTCAAACTCTAAGTAGAGTCTTCAAATCTCACCGAATGGATATCTGCTGAGTACCTGGACACGCAAAAGTGAAAAAGAATGAGAAAGCGGTTGAGCTAGCAATAAAGGGTGCCTCTTTGCACAGGAGTAACACACACAACGACACAAATGTACCAATTGAAAAACTACAATGCAAAATGAAACTTATAGAGCGATCCAACAAAGAAAGAATCTTTAAGAGTCACTGTGTCATATCACCCTTTGTTCAAACTTAGACAGCTGGAAAACACGTACCCTCCTTGGACTCAACAAAGAAGATATCCGTATAGCTACAGGTGTCCTAACTGGCCATTGCCTCATGGAAAGGATAGAAGGAACAGAACGTCTCTTGCATGTATTTTGAATACCGATTCAAAGTAATGTTGGAGGCACCAGTTCCAGACTCGAGACCGGTCTAAAACCTCTTGTTGATTTTAGGGTCATAGCACCCAGTACTTATTGCAACTCTACATTGTGTCTTAACCAACATAAGGACCACAGCCACCATGGCACTCACACAAGTGGGCCTACCTCAAAAAGTCAGGCCCGAACTGAGATTCGTGTGTTTCCTGACTTCCATGGTACTATGATTTAAGACCAAGTAAGGACTACCAGTGGTCCTGCCACCAACAAGACGTAACTGGTAAAATCGCAGCAGCCTTCAGTGGCGTCATCGATAAGACCAGTTCTTTGCTCTACCCCCGCTTTTTATTAGACGACGTCATTGATGGGCGAAGCGTTGATAATTGGGCTGGGGCCCGATAGCTAGGACAATAGGAGCCTCTTCTCAAGGTTAATGCAGAAAGAACGAAGAGAAAATAGAGACAATCACACACTTATTGTGCAACTGCTCTAACCAGATAAAGACTTTTTGGATAACTTGAGAACCTCAACAAAACGAAACTGATAGATCTCATTACATTTGTTAAAAGTTCTGTCTGGTTTGCAGCCAACCCAAGCTACGTAGGTCACACCAGAAGATTAATTTTAATATTATATAATACACTCAGAATATCTACAAGGAATCACCAATAGGCCTCATTCCTCGTTATCTAATTTGATGAAAAATTCATATCGATCCGGTGAGATCGATCACTTTCAGTGGACCAAAAGATTTTTAATGGAGCTAGTGGGCACTTCAGGGCAATGGATCAATATAACCTATCGATTCCACGACTTCTTTAAGGACAAACTTTTTACTGTGTAAACAGAAGAAATCTCTGAAATGAATTAAAAGAGAAGAAAATGAAGGCACCCACCTATGGCAGTGCTGCCATGCCTCATTCGATGAGTCGATGGCTCTATTTAAAGTCGACACTCAATTTTCTTCCCACGTGTATTTCCGATATTGGTATAGTACAATACAAATTAGTAAAAAAAAAAAACTAAACCGAACCACAACAAAGCAAAGTTCAACTCCAATTATGTATACGACAACAACAACGAAAAATTATCTGTGCCATCGGCGCATTTAAAGGGCCACCTGAAAGATACATTTACGCTTAGACAGTCAATAAAAAGTGTCCACTCCTCCTCAACTGAAAGAACCCCATCCAAATACTAAAGTGTGCGGAGGCTTGTGTTTAATTACTGAACGATCCCCGATCGAATCGGAACTAGTAAACCGACAATTTTCAAACGTCATCAGTTGAAAAGAAAACCAAAAATATATAATCGACAAGAATAGGAGCATACATTGCAAAATAAAAATTTACACTAATTAAGGGGCAGCACTTGGAGTCCATGTGTCAGCATTTTGGAACTCCACAGCACTTTCACGGGTACCTGTGACAGCAGACGTTTTACGAGGTATGAAGGTAGCCCAGCCCGGTCTGCCTTTGGCCACTGGCCAATTCAGGAGAAATTGATTTTCAGTGGAAGTTAGTTTAGTCAATTTAGATTTTCTGGACTACAAGTAAGTGGAAGATGTGCAATATAGATCGACATGGGGATCAGATTGACATTCTTGAGTAGTTAAGTTCCGGGAAACCTTGATGCCAATGCACTTCGATTGACATGGAATAGGTCTTGGTTTCGGTGACTCATGTCAAGCCAATGATTGAATCCCTCTAGGAATGGTAAAGTAAAGTGAATTCTAATCTAATTTCGAATGATTAAAGAAAATTTTCTAATTCACAGTTCACAAATCTGTGAAAATGATAGATTAATGCGCGTGAAATTCACTTAAGAGAGACGTGGGCATAATTAGATTTTAATTGCTTAGTAGAGGTGTGTGCGTGCGGTCTATTCATTTAGAATGTGGATCGTAAATTACTTGGAAATTAATTAAAAATTAATGTCAACTTAATTAATTTCTATAGAGAGGCATTGTGTGAGATCTATTATTATTATTTTTATTTTTTGACTAATTGGAGTTATACTATGACCAGTCAATTGGAACAATTTTGTTTGGTGATCATAGAAAACTCGTAGTTCGATGCCTTTAAGAGACCATATAGAGGTGTAACTAGTACTTGCATTAAAACGAGGTTTAATTGCCAAGAAACACAACTTCAAAGAAAATGTCTTGTAATGGCATAAACGAGTATGTAACACTCATACATTTTAACGTGCTGATCAGCAATCGTTTAAGGTTAGAACTTCAGTTGAATAAACCTTAGTGATAATCTCCATTAAATAGTTTCACAAATTGCAAAGATACCCAGAGATTGAAGTGATAGATAGGGGTATCAGTTTACACAAGTTAAGCATTGCCTACAGTTTTCTGAAATATCTCGGCGACCAGATACTCTAGAAATTCGGATCATGTACTGCTTAGCAATAGACTATCTATTGGGTGATTTTTTAAGCGTTTAGTGTTTCATTGTCAAAACAACCACAGGAAGATTGCAAAAGTGTATAAAATTTTAATTTAAGGTTATGAATTAATGCTTGCCATTTACTTTTTAAAGAATATTTTATGTAAATATTGGCCACGACTATGTTTTCAGGGGTCCATACGAAGAGTTCCATTTTGAACCACCTTTTCGAGCGTATTGGCTGGTATCTCGTTAATAACACGTGTAATGTTGTCTTACTGCAATTGATACTGATTTATCGACATAGACATGTAATTTGACGTATCCTAATTGAAAATTGTCTAAAGGCGCCAAATCGCATGATCTAGTCGGCCAATTTAGTGGTCAAAAATGAGAGATAAATTGCTCACCGATCACATTTCTCATGAAGCGCCATCTTGCTGGAACCTTAACTTGACTAAGTTCAGCTTATGCATTTTGGGCAAAAAAAAAAAGGTCGAAATCATTGAACGATATCAGGCGCCATTGACGGTAACTTTGTTCTCACGTTCATCTAATATGAGTCAATAATTCCGTCGGACCATAAATCGCACCAAAAAGTACATTTTCGGAGTGCATTGGCAACTTCCTCCAGCTTTTCTAAGGCCAACTGACCGAAAATTTGACGCTATGGCAGGTCATTCGGCTTTAGTTTTTGCATGAGCTGTATTTTGTAAGGTTTTAGGCCATGATCCTTTCGTAAAGTTTTTCACGTAGTCGAGTCCTAATTGTTGCGACCGGCGACAAATGGACAAATCACTGTCTTCATAAACACTGACAGATACAGCATAAATATTTTCCCCTGTAAGCACTCTACGCACACGGCTTAATGTCCAATAGCATAAAACTGGTGCGAAATCTGGTCACCATGGCTTGAACTGTTTGCTCAGTAGGTTAATTCTGACGATCGTAAAATGGTCGAAGTGCCCGCAAAACATTCTTCATAGAGCATGAATTTTGACAATAAAATCAAATAATTTATAAGCGTTGTCCTGATGTCAGTTTTTCCACAATGAAATGGCAATACCAATAGATCATGTTTGACTTTGATACATGTCACAAATTACGCAGGAGCTGTCAAAAATAGAAAACTAAAAAACAAAGCAGCAGTTGAACTGCCATCAACGTCTTCGGAACCAGATTCCGAAGTTTATAGCCACTTCGCTCCTACTCAGATGCATATTTCTCTAGGGAATATCAAATTCCACTTAAGCTAAGCCAAAGACACTTCAGTTGTCAACATTTCTGCTAAAAATACGCTACAATGGTTTCTGGAAATAAAAAATAATATTCAGCGCGAGTTGTTCAGAAAATACAACTGCTCCATTCCTTGACTAGTTTTTGAGCCACCAGGCCACAATATGTTAAAAGTGATCCACAGCTAATGTGAAAGCTTTCAGTAAATTAGATTAGTTAGGTGGTAAGGAGGACAACTGGCGAATAAACATTATGATAAATTGTCCTTTAGATGTTAGGCATGAGTATATATATTGGGTATATAACTCAATTCGTGCGTTTTTTTTTTTTCAAAATTTGAACGTTTATTTAAGAAAAACATGTACAATAGTATTATTCAAAGTATTGCCCATTTGAAGCTATGACTTTTTCCCATCTTTCTGGCAATTTGTGGATCCCATCCCAAAAGAACTGCGCCGGCTTGGCAGCCAAGAATGAATGAAGCCAATTTTTGGTATTCTGCTCTAATGTGAACCGTATTTCAGTGAGGGCGTTCTGCATCGACCGGAACAAATGGTAGCCAGATGGGGCAAGATCTGGGCTATAAGGCGGGTGGGGTAAGACTTCCCATCCACTGTTTTCCAAATAGTTCTTAACCGGAATAGCAACGGGGGCCGAGCGTTGTCATGATGGAAAATTATTGCCTCGTGTCTGATCGCATATTCCGGGCGTTTTTCGGCTACTGCTCTCTTCAAACGGATTAATTGTGTTCGGTAGCGTTGTCCATTGATGGTTTCACCCGGTTTTAGCAGCTCATAATACAGCACACCCATCTGATCCCACCAAATACAGAGCATTACCTTCGCGCCATGGATATTCGTCTTTGCCGTTGATTTGGCTGGTTGGCCGGGTTTCACATATGATTTTTTGCGCTTGGGGTTGTCGTAATGGATTCATTTTTTATCACCAGTAACAATCCGATGCAAAAATGACTTCCTTTTGTGGCGTTCCAGCAGCATTTCGGACATGCAAAGCCGCCTTTCGACGTCTCTCGGCTTGAGTTCATGTGGAATCTAATTTCCTTCCTTTTGAATATATCCAGCTGCTTTTAAACGTTTTGAAATGGCTGCTTGAGTGACACCCAAAGATTATGCGAGCTCTTCTTGTGTTTGGCAACAATCTTCATAGAGTAATGCTTCCAATTCTTCATCTTCAAACTTTTTTGGCTGCCCAGGACGTTCATCGTCTTCCAAGCCAAAATCACCATTTTTAAATCGTGCAAACCACTTTTGGCATGTTCGCCAAATTTTCCATCAAAATACGATGACTTTCGGCAGCAGTTTTCTTCATATTAAAGTTATGAAGAAGAACTCCCTGCAATTATTGTTGTTAACGCTTCAAATGAATGACATATACTGAAATGACTTACAATGACAGTAGCTTTCCAACGCATGTTCGGATGGAATACTAACAATGAAATAATACAAGTTAAGCCATCTCTTAGCAAACCGCACGAATAAGTTATAGACCCAATATAAATTTTCGAGAGATAATCGAATCTGGACTTATCCCGAGTTCTTCTCTGGGTTCGATTCCTAGAGTTAAAGCTAGCATCTGTTTATGTGAAATCTGTTTCATCCAATGGGTCTCGACCCAATGTTTTCCCAAGATCCCCATTCTTCTGTCAGCCAAAGCTGGACAATGACACAATATACTATACGTGCTAGATCCCAGATTCCTCCAGGCATAGCTTACAAGTATCATCCACTCTAAGACCCATCTTTTTTAAATAATACCCGAAATTACCATGTCCGTTCCATGCATCTAATCACCGCTCGATTGTCCAGTGCTATTAAGATATATCTTCCTTCCACCTGACTCTCAAGCAGGTAATCCAACGCATGCAGCAAAGCAATCATCTAGCCTGGTATATCGAAGTGTGTTTTTCGAGGCTAATGTGACGGGCTAGTTCCAGATCTTCTGAAAAGATATCGGCCCCAGCTCCGCCATCCATCATGAATCTCTCTGTCAAAATCACGACTTCACCATTCCTCTTTTCTGGATGTAATCCATTCTCAATAAGAGTTTTGTGATTTCTTTCCATAATACGCATCTTTGTTATACCATCCATAGGCACGTTTAGTTCCCTAACCTCGTTTTAAACAAGTTCCAGGATCCTCCTGTGTCCATAGATGGTACCGCTATTGTGCCGTTTCGCATCTCGATGCAGACGAAGTGCTGTTAAGGCCGCTGTTTTCTTAATAAATAAGTCTAACGGTAAAATCCCTAAGATCACTTCCAATGCACATGTTGGTATTGTGCGTATTGCACCTGTAATTCCTAAACATGCTAAATGTTGGACCCTATCCAGGTGCTTCTAACAGTCTTCTGGGAAGCTTTTGCTTTGGTCTAGTAATCATCGTATATGGTACATCCAGTATGCTGACCTAGAAGAGAATCCCCACCTGTGTTCCCAGAGTCCAGTATTCCGATCCGAAAAGCGTTAAGGCCTGAAATTCTAGATTTTCCTCTACCTAGTGATCTGTTTTCTCCGCATTAATGGAGAGCTCTTGTTGCAGACACCACCGCTCAACAACTTTCATTGCACTCCTCATTCACGTCTATGAATTTACTCCATGCAATTATGAATATGTCGTCGGCATATCCCACTGTGTGAATGCCCGTTGACTCAAGTCTGTCGAGAAGAGAGTCCAAAGTGATATTCCACAGTGTAGGTGAAAGAGCACCCAATTTTGATCAACCTCTGCCAACCATTCCTTGGAGTTTTGAGGTTCCCGTCTGAATATTTATCGCCCTTGTATTTAACATATTGTCCATCCATCTTACCATAAATCGGTTAACCCTACGTTTTTCCAAGGCTTGTTTCTGACTTTCAAAGCATATCTTATCGAAGGCACCTTCAATATCCATTATAGCGGTCATCACAATGTCCCCGGTATTTAGCTCTTCCTCCGCAGAGCGTACAACTTGATGTAGCGCTGTTTCTGTAAACATACCTGCCCTATAGGCATGTTGTCTACTATTCAAAGGATACATTTTAAGCGCCGTACTCTATATATAGTCTACCACTACCCTTTCAATTGTTTTTAACAGAAAAGATGTTAGGCTGACCGGTCTGAAGGGCTTTGCCTCTGTGTAATCCTTTTCTAGGCATGACTAACGAGGGTGAGTAATTTGTCGAGATCTTTCAGACGTGTTAAATCTTATCTCATTGAGGTAACAAGGCTGATTGGTTTAAATCACATTGGAAAGCAATATAAGGATCGAAAGCGCTTTAAATGGACAAGTGACATGTTAAAGAGCAACTTCAAGTAATGAGATATTCTGCCGAAGCGTCGAAGATTGCATACGCAACGCACAATATTGTTGAAAGCGACTTTACTTTAGCTTCACAGAGAACTGGTACAAGGATTGTTTTAGCTAGTTGGAAGGGGTGAAGTGGTGTGACATACAGAGCTGGCGTTAATTTCATATACTTTACCAACCGCAGTGTTGATGTGGTTAGGTAGACTTAAGTTTTCTGTTTAGAACAACTCCTCCGGTGTCAACAAACTAGATTTTTGAGCCATTGATCACAATATCTGGTAAATAGAATAGATAAAGCAGTTTTTTTTTTTAAATGACGATAAATTTTGTTTTGAGTGGGCTTAGAAAGAGTCCGTTTTTTTTTTCTGATCAGCTTGATATGCGCTCCAGGTCAGTGTTTAAAGCATCGAGGGCAATTCGATAGAGTTGAAGGTCATAAGCATATATTTGAAAAGATGAGGTCACGAAAGTGGGAATATCATTTACGTAAATGGAGAATAAAATAGGTCCCAGAATGGAGCCCTGTAGAACTCCTCTATTATTGTACGTAAAGTCAGACGATTTTTGGCCAACTGAGATAGCTTGCTTTGTGAACTCTGCAGTTCACACGTGAGGCCTGACAGTAAATTCTCCCTAAATAGAACTTCAGGCCTAATAGGTACAAGGTACGATGGCGGTCCCAGAAGTGACCCACCCAACAAAGAAAACACAAAACATTTGGAAAAAAATCTCTATACACTTTTCCCAGCGATGTTCAAAAAGTTCGTTTTTATAATAAGAACTGTTTTGCTCCTCAAAATAGCCATTAACTGCCGACATCACTTCTCATCGTTGGAAAATCTTTGACTACTGTACCATTTTTTCAAGTTTGGGAACAGAAAATAATCCGAGGGGGCTAAATATGGCGAATAGGGTGCATGATTCAAACTTTAATTCATTAATTTTGGCCATTGCAATAACGGATTTGTGAGCTGGTGCATTGTCTTGATGAAAAAACACTTTCTTCTTAGCCAAATGCGGCCGTTTTTGCTTGATTTCTTCGCTCAAACGTTGCAATAAGTTCGCATAATACTGGCCGTTGATAGTTTTTCCTCTTTCAAGATAGTCAATGAAAATTATCCCATGCGCATCCCAAAACTTGCCTGCAGATGAAACGGTCTTCGCCTTCTTTGGAGCCGGTTCTCCCTTTTGAATCGATTGTTTTGATTGTTCTTTTGTCTCGGGTGTGATGGACCCAAAAATTCTGCTCTATTGCTATGAAACTTCGATAAGCACTCAATTGAAACAACTTCACGACACTGTTTTTGCTCGAGTGTGAGTAAACGTGGCACCTATCTTGCACACAGCTTTTTCATGTCAAAATTTTCAAATTTTACAGTACAGCACTTTTTGAATTGCCAACAAGGGCTGCTAGCTCGCGCACTTTCAGTCGACGATCAGCCAGCACCGCTTTGTGGATTTTCTTCACCATTTCTGGAGTCGTCACCCCTCGGGACGTTTTGGATGCTCGTAAGGCCTCGTTTAAGCTCAGCAACCCAAAATTTTACTGTTGTAAACGAAGGAGCAGACTCACTTAGAGTAGTATCCAGTTCAGCTTTGATATTGGTTGGGCTGAGGCCTTTCAAATAAAAGCATTGTATCACATAACGATGACCAATTTTCTCCATTTTCACAAATTCACTGACAACGTTCAACATTGATAGTTGCCAAACAAATACTAAACAACGAGGCGCTTTCAAACTTGAAACATATGCTTTATAGACTGCGTACTTTCCAATACAGTGGAATATTTTCAAACAACTACCGCCATGTCTTTGTCAGGCCGGGTACTTCTGGGACCGCCCAATCATTTTTTCATTCTGAGATACATAGCGGGATATCTTTATTTTATTTTCGGATTATTTTCGTGGGTTCTATTTGATATTTTCGGGCTTTAGGAAAGAAGGTTGTTTTCTTGATCGTTACGTTTTATATATCTCGTAAAATTTGATTTGCAAAGTTGTGAAAATTTTAATCATCAGGTAAATATTGTGTATTTTTATGTCACCCATATTCAATGGGTGACTTCGCAAGACATATCTTGAATTTATTAGAAGATGAAGATTTTAATTGAGATTCTGATGATGAAGACTCTCTTGCTGTCCCAGACTTTGCAGATGTAAGTGAATACGATTCCGATTCTGAGCAAGAAATAATTGAAGATGATGATGAAATGGATGCGAATGGAGCGGTTTTCGAAGAACGTACTGAATTTTTTTTTTATGGAAAAGATGGTACAAGATGGAGAAAAGATTGCAGGGCAATCTTTAAAACAATCTTCGATGGGAAGTTGGCTAATGCTTGTTGATGAAAATATATTGAGCTCAATAGTAACAGACACGGACATCTTCATACGGAATCTGACACAAAATGAAGAACCAAATTACAGGCGAAAGAAGATCAGCTTGGTGGAACTAAAAGCACTTATTGGCTTGCTGTATACCGCAGGAGTCAAACCCGGAAAAAGAATGAGTATTTCTGAATTCTGCGCACCTGACGGCAATGGTTTGTCTAATTATCCCGCTGCAATGGGACAAAATAGATTCAGCTTTTGATTAAAAAATATAAGATTTGACAATATCAATAAATTGCTCCTATAAGAAATGTTTTTGAAAAATTCGTTGAAAACTTAAAATCAGCGTATACATACCGTAAGTAAGTATACAACCGTTGATTAGAAGCTTTAGGCAGTTTCCGCATGTAACACATGGGCTGAAAAGTCCACTCCGTTTTATAGTAAAAAACAAAATTTTTCCAAAATTTAACTTTATTTATCAATATAGTTGCCTTCGAGGGCGATGCACTGATTGATACGATTTTTCAATCTTTCGATACCAGTTTTGTAGTACGATTTCGGTTTAGCCTCAAAATAGGCCTCTGTTTCGGCGATTACTTCTTCATCGGTCTTAAATCTCTTTCCGGCGAGCATTCTTTTGAGGTCTGCGAACAGGAAATGGTCGCTGGGGGCCAAATTTGGGGAATACGGTGGGTGGGGAAGCAATTCGTAGCCGAATTCATTCAATTTTGCCATCGTTTTCATCAACTTGTGACACGGTACATTGTCTTGATGAAACAGCACTTTCTTTTTCTTCAAATGCGGCCGTTTTTCTACGATTTCGTCCTTCAAACGCTCCAACAACGCAAGGTAGTAGTCGCTGTTGATAGTGTGCCCCTTTTGGTGATAGTCGATGAAAATTATTCCATGTGTATCCCAAAATACGGATGCCTTAATCTTGCCAGCCGACTGTTGAGTTTTTGGTCGTTTCACGTGACTCTGGTGTGAAGTGATGTGATGTGAAGTGAGCCAAGTTTCATCCATTGTCACATACCGATGCGAAAATTCGGCTTTATTGCGGTTGAACAGCTTTAAACACTCCTCTGAATCATCAACACGTTGTTTTTTTTGGTCGATTGTGAGCAAACGCAGCACCCACTTTGAACAGAGCTTTCGCATGTCCAAATATTCGTGTAAGATATATCCAACACGCTCTTTTGATATCTTCAGAGCCTCAGCTATCTCGATCAACTATCGGTTGGTGCAGAGTCCGGGGAACACTTATCAAGCCATTTCTTTGCATCGGCTGCATTTTTTCCCGTCAAAAAGCAATGATAAATCAACACACGGAATTGCTTTGAATCCATTTTTTTTTTCCACAATAACAAAAGCTGCTTCACTCACAACGCTATATCTCGAGAACTAATCGTCCGACAGCTGTCAAATTTGTACACTTATCTTTTGAAGGTTGGTACTAACTGAAAATAGTATGAATTTAATTCAAGTGGTGCTCTCTTGAAAGTGTTTGCTTTAATTGTCGCCAGAACCTTCTACAACACCAATATGGAGGTTTACACCGGTTTGTATAGAAAATGTGTATTCCTATCTATAACAAGGGAAGAAATGTGACCATGTACAACGGGTTTACTGGATACAAAATCATGAAAAAAATAATGATGGCAAATTATAAACTCACTATAGTTGGTTCAATGAGAAAGAATAAACGAGTACTTCCAGTGATTTTCACAAATCCGAAAAATAGACAACTTTGTTCTACTATATTTGGTTTTCCAGAGGACATAACCATATTGTCTTATATCCCGTTGAAGAATAAATGTGTCCTTCTTGCGTCCATAATGCATCATAATGATATATTGGATGAAGCTACAGTTAAACAAAGAAAACCCGAAATTTTAACATTTTACAATGCTTCAAAGGGTGTGCTCACACAGTAGATCAACTATGTGGATCATCAACAGTGTTGCAAGGAATACTAGACGGTGGCCCAAGATAGTTTTTAACGGAATTCTGAATATTGCTAAAATAAATGCAGCGGTTATTTTTAACTCTCAACAACCGAAGCCAACAAAAAGAAGGTTATTTTTGAAAGAACTTGCAACTTGCAACTTCTAAAAGACCATTTGGAGGATCGTGCTTCCAACAATCATTTGCTGCCCGAAACTCGTGCAAATGCAAGAAAATTTGCTGGATTGTTGCCGGTTGATGAAGACATAGCGATTTCCAAAAGAAAAGATTATGCATTCTGCAAAAAGAGAAGGAAAAGTCGATACCTCTGCCACAAATGAGGCAAATGGATTTGCCTTCAACATGCGCACTTTTATTATGTTTTATTCTTTGTTTTTATAAGTTTATTGTTTTCGAATAAATATTTAAATAAATAAAATTTTCTCTCATTGAATTGTGTTTACGGGCTTCTCAGGCCACACGTGTGCAATGGTGTGATTTTTTTCTAGGTCTGTACTGAGGGGTTAATTTTGTGTAAGTTGGTATTTGTAGATGAGTTCGAAAAACCAAACAATGTCAGTAGTTTGTTACAGATATTAGTGCGGTTAACTGTATGGAATGATTTCGAGAAATCCAAATGTACTAGAAAAGTTATTTTGTCTACAAATTTAATTATGGCCGTTGTACAGCTATGGCTTTTCCTACATCAAGACTGCATTGAAGAGAGCAAGTTTTAAGTACGTTTTCCTGAATATAACTATAACCCAGAAAATTATCAGAAATCCACCCCCAAATTTTATGACAAATTCTCATGGCGATCCAACATCTATTTAACAAATCAAGATATGATAAGTGATGCCAAATTGTTGGCTTCGGCGACGAATTGAGGTGCCTGGCTGGTTTTCAACACTTTCGCTCACAGTGGTTATGTTTTGAGGTGTACGTACTGGCCGAGTATGCTGATTTGGAGTTTGACCCGATACCGAACCCCTTTCCTCAAAACGCATCACCATTGCATGAAAAAAATTTTACTTTTACAGATCGCCCATTTTCGTAATAAGATTAAATAATAAAAATGCGTTGTTGCGTGGTAAACGAATCCTTGACTAAAATTATATGACATCTGTCAGAAAGATCAACAACATCGAATACGGTAAATGACAGTTTACCTATCAAGTCCTCTCTGTAACTCTGCAATTGCGACCAAATCCCTTCTGTCAATATATTGGCCAAATTTTTTTTTAAATGGACTTGAAGGCAAACAACAGGGCGTCTGGACAATGGTTAACAGCAATTTAACTTTGATAGGTAATAGTACACAATACCATCTGCTTGCTTTAGAAATGGAAATGCAAAAGTATGTCTAGTTCAGCAGTGGGGACAAATTTTTTTTTTTTTCTTAATTGGTGTATGGCTCAATGGATTTTAATGTTTCCTTAAAATTTTGGAAAAGCAGACGAAAAAAAAAAATTAAGGAGGGAAGAAAAAGTGATAACGACGTTCATTGCTTTTTGAATGTTTGCAAGTCACTACGAAATAAAGAGCTCGACAGGGCATTCCACAAAGGAGCTGTACGGTTTAGGAAGCAATAACAATATTTCATCAACTGATGAGCATTCATTGAGAGAGGGGATGTTGCGGTTGAGATTTTAAAGAGGTGACATGATTCTGACAATTTAAATAAGCCACTGCTCGTGAAAATAACTATAGAGCAAGAAACGGCGGCAGACATTTCGACGGTGTTCGAGTTTTAATTGCACGGCTTTGAATCTTATCTAACAAGTGCTGAAGTTGTAAAGGCATGTGAATAGATGCGTCAATTGTACTCCAATTTTGGTAGATGCTTTAAACAAATATCAGAGGATGATACTTCATCATACCTTACATCGTCTTAGAAAACGCAAACATTTTGAAGCATTTTTGGTGACATCAAATATGTTGGTCATTTTAACGAAGGTTGTCATACCAAGAACGGAAAGTTTTTCAATTTCGACGATGCAAGTGCCATTCGTGGATAACGGCTGGGACCTTAAGTTTCACTTTAACTACAGCAGAAGGCTCGGTTGGTGGCTCTTCATTTAGTTATGCAGTCAACATCCGAAATAAATAAGCTTAACATACCCTGCCATTCTCGTCCCACAACGGGTTAAAAGCAGCAGACAAAGTGCTGGAAATGAAAATAAATGAAAATTAAAAAAAGTCTTGAAGACAGCACAGAGTCCTGAGGCACACCAGTATTTATTTTGTGAAAATCAAACCTTAAACTGTCCAAGAAAAAGAGATTCGTAAATCTCGAATACACGCATTTTCGAAAAAGAAGCCTGATGTGTATGTGCCTTTCAAATATTAGGTGCAACTATCTGGCTTTCCCAAGATTACAGTATATTGTGGTGTCACTTTTCGATGAAACATGCCGTCAAATCACAAGTGGACCTACCTATTACAGATAAATGCAATGGACCTACAATATTTTATCGCACCGAACGATGGAAGCATAAGGGACGACGAATAAACTTTCACAAGTTTCTTACAGCCCGCCGAGGGTGATGTCAGGGAGTAGATATTTTTTCAGCTTTTTGGTGTGTTCGAGTTTTGGATTCAGACCTTCTTTCATAATAGCCGGTAAACTGCGTCACTACCAGCTTCAAAGTGCTCTCGGAAACAGTTTTTCGAGTCTTGATAGTAATCCTAAACAGATACCTGGATCCCAAGGAAACGCATATAACACACTTAATACGAGTAAATGGATTGACATTTTGTGGATTCGAGCCAAAACACGACTACTCTATCGAAGACATCAGCAGCAAGACGACTTTCATTAAATAACCACTGGGGACAGGATCTATCGATGCGACAGTGGTTCTTAATGTTCAAAATTTTTATTTAGTTGTGAGCATTTGTAGAACATTTTTTCTCGTTTCTGCGTGGATCAGCGTCTTCTAACAACAGCAGTATTAAAGTTCTAGGAGCTACGAATGTTTGTACCTCCATATGTGAAGAATTTGCCGCTTAAGCACATTTTTACCGACATCTGTCTCGGTATAAGATCGATCCCACGATCACACCTCTTTTCCACCCAACAACCCTCAAACACAAAGTTGATTCATCAAGTTCCCATTGTTTTGTTTACAATTTGAAGACAACACAAGAGCTCTTCTCTCTCTCTCTCACCCCCTCCGAAAAATTTTCTGTTCACCAACGTCTTTAAACTCTCAAATCAAGTGACCAACCAATCAACAATGCTCCGACACAAAGAAAAGAGAGCCAGTAATGCAGAAAATCAAAAGAAACCACTGCACTCACCAAGAGAGCCCAACTCACAAATATCAACTCAGACTACCACCACACTAGCATTAATCCGCCGAATTCCCGTTAGATATTGTGACGTCATGATTAATCAACAAACTGGAGGAAGTACCACACTACTCTCGGTCATCACCACATCAGTTGCGAATGGTATGCCCAAAACAAACGCGACATGGACGGAAAAAGCTCTGCTATCTCATTCACCGGTACTATGTACATAAGTGGGCTTGCTTCTTGTTGCTCACACAAAAGGAACACATCTTGGAAAAAGTATCTACGAGTATCTATGAACTAAAAACCAACAAAAAGGAAAATAAAGCTCACAGATGCATTCCAAGCGCAAGAGTAAAAGTGTTTTTATTGCTCGTTTTGGTTGGTTAGTCGGTTCTCTGTTTCTTTCTTCTCGATTCTCGTTTTCGTTGCTCGTGCTTCCGTAATTAGATTGACAGTGTGGATTGTGATTGTTTCTTTCTCTCATTTTTTGTTTGTTTCTTTTCTTCCTTCTTCTTGATTCTGAAGTTTCGTGTAAAGCGTCTTGTTATATCGGTACCGCTGCCACCGAAAAGACAACTGAGCACGACGACGACGAATTTCGGCGTAAGCCAATATGCGCCATGACTGTTTGCTACCTGTAGCTCTATGGTAAAGAGAGCACGCCAGAGAGTAGGTGTAGACGAAAGGCAGACAAAAAAAGTATCTGCGCGCGAGTGCATTGCGTGGATATTATGCGACGACTACGACGACGACGAATTTCTTTTTTGGAAGCTTCAGACTTCAGTTACCATCTACCAATCGCCTTGAGCGGACGTTAACGGAAGCGCGCGTGAAATATTCGGTTTTCTCCCCCCAAGAAACCATTACCACTAGCACCGATACATTTTATTTTTTTTTTTTTTTTGTAAATGCAACTGAACAAAGCTTCTTCTCTAGCCATCCGCTTCCTGAGATAGCCTTTTTGTATCTCAAAACTCAAAAACTCTCTCGCCGTGGCGTGTTGCATGTAAAGTTGTGTTAAACCCGTCCGCAGTCGTTCAGTGGTGCCCCATACGTATAGGGGCTATTACCTCCCCGCGGGGTCGGATCATAATAGACAAGAGCTTCTTGTAATAATAATAAAAAAAAAAATTGGAGAAAATATATAATCAGTTGCATCACTGCCTGAACACTTCAGTCTATCGAAGGTTGTTGAGCGAAGCTATACTTAAGAAAAACGGTTATCGGTTAACGGTTTACGTACGATTTGGATACGGTTTTCGACGTTCTTTTTTCTGAATATTTTCTGCCAACGGAAGTGATCTCTTTTTGGATTTTTGTCAAAATTTTTGGAAAATTTTTTGAAAACCCACTACGTACCCCTGTGGTGAAAAGTGATCAGTGAATACGAATACATGCGAGTACCTGAGTGATCAGTGATCGGCAATAAGCCCACAAATTTGGATTACGTTTCGAGGCTTTCTCAGTGAACAAAACCAAAAAACAAGGAAACAAAAAATTCAAAAAATGACCTGAGTGTTCAAAAATAAAAAAATAAAAATTAATAAAAATTAAATTCCAAAGAACAGTGAGATAAAAATAAATTCCCTGTAATGCTTAATATGGAGTCACCCCAAATGTACGATACCGTGCAGACCCTGTCACAATTGGACCTCAAGAAACAACCCGCTCAAGCGATTATCGGTCAGATAACCCTTACGGCAATGGCCAATGGCGGAAATGTCCCATCGGATGCAAATAATAATCACAACAACGGCTTAGTGGTGAACAAACATTCTGTTCATCATATGCAACAAGCGGCGGCTGTGAACAACAACAACAATAATAATACTGCAAATAATAACAATCAACAACAGCAACAACAGAATAATACCTCTGCGACTAGTATGTTGCAGAAACAAATGATGCAGCAGTACTCACAAAGTGACCTGGATGAGCTAACCACTCAGGAAATAACCCTTGACCTGCAGCACCTCATCGACGATCAGTTTCGTGAACAGGAGGCGCTTGGTATTTTCAGTGATATGGTCGCCAGTCCTGGTGGATTTGGCGGAGGAGGACTTAATACCAATGGAGTAGTTAGTGCTGCAGCAAAAGTCCTTCAACAACACCAGTTACAACAGCAGACTTTAAGATCAGCTCAAAATCATGGATACAATCGAAATGCCCTGGCGTACATGCCCCAAGCAGTGCATTCAGGAGCTAACTACAGCAACAACTCCAGTGGTGATGAAAATAGTTCAGTTGGATCAGAGGCCTCAACAATCAAAGAGGAACCCCTTGATCCACAGGAATACCGTCGACAGCTTCAAGATGGCAATGCAGCTGCAGCAGCATTTATCGGCGCAGCCAATGGCGCAACAAATGGCCTGTACAACCTCACAGCAGCTACTGCCAATCTTCCCTATCAAGCGACAAATGGCGGTACAAATGGCAACAACTCATTTACAACCCTAACTCCTGCCAATGTACTGCATCACTCAAATCTACCACATCTAGCTGCCGGAGCTCACCTTCTCAAATCACATCACCTACCCAATAATAAACAAATGATTCCGCAACGCAAACAGTCTACGAAAAACATCGACAAAGGCACCGACGAATACCGAAGACGTCGCGAACGAAACAACATAGCCGTACGGAAAAGTCGAGAAAAAGCCAAAGTTCGATCGAGGGAAGTCGAAGAACGAGTCAAGACGCTACTCAAAGAAAAAGACGCCCTGCTGCGGCGTCTCGAAGAAATGACCAATGAAATTCAACTCCATAAACAGATCTACATGCAACTCATGAACCATGCCAATCCAGAAGTCAGTCGAATATGTCGAAGTTTCCTAAATATGAGCGATCATGGGCTCTAGGACCATAACTACATACACACTGACTTCTCTAGGTTAACTCCGATGCACTGGTCTCAGGATATACTTCCTCAATCCTCATCATTTTATTAATTACCCACTTATCCATTTCCTTTATCGTTCGCTAACAGCTACATAGACGTTTCTTACAAGAAAAATACAAGCAAAACCAACTTCAACTCTCTACATACATATGGTGACAGTTTCAGTTTCGTTGTAAATACATGAATTATCTCTTAAACACGTAATCGTATTCGTAATCGTACTCGTTACTCGTATTTTGTATCTTCAGTAATTTTTTTATTATTTTTATTATGAATTGTGTCAGGTCAACATTCACTTTGTACTTAAAGCTTAGCAAAAATCAAACCCAAGCAACTGTATGTATATTTTTTTATAAAAAAAAAAAAACCGAAAAAAAAAGATTGTAAGATAAGCCAAAGAAATAATTTTAAATAGAAAAATTGTATAAAAAAAATTGCAAAAAAATAGAAACCTATTGTGCAAAGATACTTTGTTTTAAACATTAGTTTAATTTTTTTTTATAAACATTAAATCATAATCTTATGTGTATTTAAATATTAAGTTAGCAAATTTCATTTTGTTTTCAAAAAAAAAAAAAAAATAATTAAAAAACTTTGTGGTGAAAATCATTTTCTTAAATTTAAATCAAAAAAACCTTTTGGATAATTTTATATTTGTTCTTGTATAAAACGTTGTATAGAAAAATTATAAATAAATTTTCTAAATATTAGTTATCATGTAAATTTATTTTTTTTAATGAAACTTTGTAAATGTATTTAATTTTTTTTTTTTAGAGAAATTTTCTTATTTCTACTTCGACGTCTACCATCTTCTATTGATTAATGGCGATTTTTTCGCTGCCTCTGCTGCAATAATAAAATTTAATTTAATAAAAATGAAAAGTTATTTTGGTGTTTTTTTTTCTCAACTTTTTAGCAGAACAGATACTTAGGCACTGCGGGTGCCATTTTTCGAACCTCCTTTGGGTTTGTTTCGATAAGAAGACGTGTGCTTAAGGTATGATATCATTCAAATGTCCTCCATAGAATCGCATGCATGAGTTGATGCGCTGAACCAGATTTCAAACCCAGAGAAAATAGTCTTAAAGTGTTAAATGACATGAACAGGGCGCTTAATTGATAGAACCATTTTTGGTGTTAAGACCATTACAGAACTTTGCCTTCAATGAGTCGATTGTGCTACGCAATCAGCGAGTCTTGTCAAAACAACATATTTCCCAGCTTTAATTTATCAGAAAATAAAATTTGTTGCTTAACAGGACGATAGAGGGCTCCAATGGTCTCCAATGGTCTCCTACGGCCAATGACAACTACAGGATGAAAACCACACCAATCAGTCAATTTTTTCGTATACGATGGCTAGTAACCAAAAACGTGTCTCATCGCTGAGATGAATTTTCGATGAAAACCCGAATCCCCTTCAATCTTCAGTAACACTGTTCTACAAATTTTGACTTCTAAAAAGTATTCCACTTTTCGGCTTTCTGATCAGCCAGACCATGTGCTATCGAACGAAATAAGTAATAATCGTACGGCGCAATATCCTGGGAATATGGCGGCTGGGGTAGAACTTCTTATTGGAGCGTTTCCAGGTAGGTTTTTACGGATTTGGCAACATAAGGCCGAGAGTCGTCATGCTGTAAAATAACTTTTTCGTGCCTCTGATCGTATTTTAGCCGTTTTTCGCGCAGTGCTCGGCTCAGTGTCATCAATTGAAGTCGATATTGTTCCTTAGCTATGGTTTCGTTGGGTTTTAACGGCCACACCGTTAAACACAGCATAACTTGCGCAGCGTGAATGACCGGGCAGTCGCCATGACTTTATTTTCCTTGAGTTGCTGTAATGAATCCATTTTTCATCACCCAGCACAATGCGATGAAGAAAACCCTTCCTGGAGCAGTTGTTTACAGGCGAAAAAACGACGCTCAACGTCCCTTGGCTTCAAATCATAGGGAACCCAAGTTATTTGTTTTTGAATCATTCCCAGCGCATGCAATCGCTTGGAAATGACTTGGCGGGTAGCTCTTAATACTGAAGCAAGCTCTTCTTTTTTTGCCACGGATCCTCTTCGAGCAATGATTCCAATTCAGCGGACGGTTCTCAACATCGAAATCACCGTCTTCGAAGCAACGGAACCAATCATGGCACATTGTTTCACTTAGAGGTGCATCTCCGCAAATTTTTTGGAGCTCTCGATGAGCTTCGGCTGCCGTTTTTATCGAATGAAATAACAAAATCAACACTTCCCGCAAATGACGATTATTTGGCACAAAATCAGACATTTTCACACAACCAAAAGTATATGACGCCAAAACAAAAAAACTTATGTGTCAAAACGGTTTGTTAATCACATGTATAAGCTTGATTCATGACATTTTGGACATGTTAAAATCGACCAGCACTTACTACTAGAGCCATCTATTGACAAACTATTTCGTTACCATCTTGTATTTTGCTTCTTTAACATCCCAATAAAGATTCCAACAATAGTCGGCCGATATTGAAACGTTTCACTTGCCCTGATATCGTTTTTCCATGTTTCCGTGGTTCTGATGAAAGCGTTTACCATGTTCTTCCCTAAAGCCCACACAATTGTCCGGAAAAAAATCCTAATGAGAGCGTAAAAAGTAAATTTTCAACGACATGTTTCAATCCAGTTTCCTCGAGTTTTTTACGAGGAGCGACAACTTTGCTGAAAACATTGCAAATATTTTATCATCATACATGAAATATTTGCGATGTTTTGAGCAAAGTTGTCACTCCTCGTATTTACCAAGAAGTTTTTGCCACAAGGCAAAAAATATTCTTAAATAGCGTCGAAAACATCATTTACTTATTTGAAGACCTTCTATGATCTTAGTTTTACTAAATGTGGGAAATTTTTGGCGAAGGCAGCTTTATTTTGGTTCATTGTCTTAACAAAATTTTTCATCAGTCCTCAATTTTTTATGGTGTGGAGGAAGTATGCCTCCTAGTATGACCTCTAAATGGTCATTCTGGAAATATTTTTGCCCAGATTGAAGTGACTGACGTTGAGGCCATACCTTTTTTTTATAAAACTCTTTTCTATCATGTCTAACCCATTCGAATATAAAGCAACAAAATTTCGTGAAGCCTAATTTTAGTCTAAACAGCAAAGCTAAGATTTTCAGGACTCCGCAAATTTGCCGGTGGTGTTCATTATACTAAATTGTAAGTTAAAGGGTTTATATATTGTATTTTTATAAGACTCTTTAATATGGACCACGTGACCGATAGGAATCGAAGGTTAGGTTAGGTTAAACAGAGGTATGATAGATATGCCATCACACAGATACCAGACACCAAAAACGCCCCATCGCGATGCTTATGAAACCATTTGAATTTGTCTTCAAATGGAAAAAACCTAAACAATCTCCCTGGTGAAACTCCCGATTTCTTTGCAAAAGCTAAAACGGCCTTTGAAGTCCGTGTCGTCTACTTCCTTTAGATTTTCGAAAAAGGATTTTCCTTAAAATTTCCTTCGACTACGCGATATTGCCTCGCATTCACACAGTACGTGGCTCATGTCCACAACTGCTTGCAGATCACGGCAGAATCTGAAAATATCCGTATTTGACAATTTTAGTGTTTGCGTGTTTCCGCAGAAGACAGTGTCCTGTCAGGATTCCTATTCAATTTGACTAACTTTCTAGATCTTTAGTCGTCAAAAAGCGGGCTCTATAGTGCCCTTAACTATGTAAAGGAGTATTTTGATGTTTGCAACCACACTATTTTCAAGTAGCATCCCTGTTCTTGCAAGCTCATCCGCTTGCTCATTTCCTTTAATACCGCAGTGTCCTGGCACCCTGGCACACAGTCTTACCCGGTTTTGACTACATAGTGTCTTAAGCACTGCGCGACAGCCTCTTACTGCATCAAAGTTGATTTTGGTTGATTCCATTGCTTTAAGTGCGGCCTGGCTATCAATGTAGATACCGATATCTCTTTCAGATACCAGTCTCATCTGCATTAGCTCAGCCGCCCTGAGAACAGCCAGAAACTCTGATTGAAAGAAACTGCTTGCGTCCGCTTGTCTTATAGACACTCTTTGTTCTGGGTCTTCAGAGATGATACCAGAGCCTGTTTCTTTCTTTGTCTTCGAGCCGTATGTGAAAATTGCAATTTTATTTCCCTTTCACAGGAAGCATCGCAGGATATTGTGTCACTGCCCTGTCACGACGACAGCAGAAAGGCCGCTGACTTTCTAGAGACTTTCGCTTGGTCTGTCTGCAACCTGGGGAGCTATGCCATCTGTGGTTGTGTTCATATAAGATCCAACTGTCAATTGAAGCCTTAATAGAGGACGCTGGAGACCCAACGTAAGTTCGGGTCCTGAAAAACTTTTCTCTGAACCTTGCCTGACAATTTCGATTCCCGTGATCCAATTGTGACCTAGGACCCAGAAAAGGGTTATTGAATTTAGCCTTCTGACGGCAGTGTTGAGTGATCTCTTGCATTCTTGAACTAGCTTGGAAGTCGTAAGACAGTGCAGATTGGCTGTCCCTACATAGGTAAATACTTCGCCCTCTTCTTCCGGTTCTCCGCAATATACGATAAGTTCGATGCCATCAGGGTTGCGTAAATTTACGCTTGTGAGACAGATGCAAACTTTCCTAAAGTGAAGTGAAATCCAACGTTGTCGTCAGTCTCAAGTCTCTTACGTTTTGATAGTAAAATGTAAAAAGGCATTTGTTGCGTGGAGTAGAAGAGAGATATGGTTGCGATACATACTTCTATAAGACTATTTTAGTGTGTACATAGTTTCAGGAAACAGTGGGGATATGTGTTGAACATTTAGTGGTACGTATTGTAAAGATGCCTGTGGCTAGTTTTATCCGTTGGTAGACCTTCCTTCCGAACAGAATCGGATTTGTAGTGAAGATAGCCGAGAAGGAGACGTATATATTCCTACATGTATCTTTTTATTTGTGAGCCTAGAGAACGCATAACTGCATTCTGTTATGTCCATTTGACGTTAGGAATCTTCACAAGAAAATGGAAAACAGTATTTGTCCATTCCGTTCCTAATTCTAAATCGATCGATTCGGAATCCCATTGGGCTCCGTTCTGTTTTTGAACTTTTATCTCTTTACTGCTACTTTTAATCCACAATTCTTTGCAGATGTCAAAACTCTTAGGTTTTCATATTCGTTTTCAGATACGAGTTCTAGTTCCTCTGTATAATTGATTTGATATTCCTTGCATAACTTATTGGCGAACCACCAACCGATCCTGGCTGCAATATCAGCAAAGCAGTTCCCTTTGTGTGGTTCAAAACCCAACAGAGTGTGAATTTGCGATGCAAGATTTTGGATTGTCCCCATCGAGTCGACAGCTCCTTTGGATGAATAGAAGAAATTTAAAGCTAACTTACTTCGATATGCAACATTTACTGATGGACTTATATACTTGGCACACATCGAGAAATTCAGAGGAGTCCTGTGTTTTGGTAAGCAGCCTGTTTATGACAGGTTCCATACGGAGACAGTTCAGCCTCTTCGGTGTTCTCGTAAGCAGTTCTTTTCTTGTTGAACAACAACCAAAGATTCCCTTTTTGTCTTTTGTCTTTTGTTGAGAATTTGGTGCAACATACGGCAGATAGCATCATTGATGGGAGGTTTTTGGAGAGAGTTTTTGATCAATGAGGTGTTAGCGTTGTTTAAAGTTCTCTCGCTATGAAAAGATATTGGTCGGCATCCCTGCATATCAAGTAACGCCACGATTACAAATTTTTCAATGAGTCGTGTCGTCTCAAGCGATTTACCTTATTGGCAGGCATGCTAGCAGATCAACAATCTTCTATGATTGAGACTGTAGTTAATGTAACTATCGAGTACCTTAACCAAGAATGATCATGGATTGAAGAGTCTGAGCTCCTTCGGGGACACATGGAAAGCTTTTCCTGTTTGGGATACAAAAAGTATGGTCACCTCAAGTCCATGCCTACCATGACTATGATTTCTTAGCCATTATAATCAGCTGACAGTCACAATGAAAGTACATGTTGACTTACCAGGATTCTGAAGTTATGAAGTCTGGCGAAGCTCTACAAACCATGATATTGCCAATACCAGAATCATGGAGCAGGGGTGGAGCAGAGAAGCCTCGGAAGTGCAATTTCCTTGTTTGGAAGCTGAAAAGAGAGATAATTCAACCTTTTAGACCTGCAAAATGATTACCATGAGATCGTAACCAGAATCAGAAGACAGGTGGTCCGTGTACAAAGCTCCTTCTCTTTAATATTTTCAATGACTTGCAAACACCAATGACAACCTTAAATGTTTATCAAACAGATCAATCCAACGAACCCAAACCTTCTCATCCTAGCATTTGACTAATATCTTTCGAATGCCAACGAAAAGAATGTCCCCCCATAAATTCTACATCTTGGCACCCCTGTCAGATATAGTTGCATGGCGCATTCTTCAAAATGAGAATGCAAATTTGTCAACGTAAATTGAAAAGCAAACAAGCTAGCAACATCGAATGACATTTTCCCTTACATTCACAATTAAATCAGAAACACAAAAGTCAGATTAATTTTTATTTTTTTATTTTAATCATTTCCCTTGGCGCAAAGGAAAGGCGATCCACATTTACGTCCATCTATTTGCCTCCTTATTCATCTTAATGTGTCAAATGTATCCCGCCAAAAAGAACCAAAAATCGACATAGGGGACAGCATTACAACGTTTTATAGCAGCGCACTTAACGAGCCAACTATTTTTGGGTACCCCATCCGCTAGGCATCGTAGTCGCACTCATACTCGTACTAGCATCCGTACTCTCGTGCAATAAATAATAAAATTAGTAATTAACACCAAAATAATTAAAGTGTCCTATTGGGGACTGTACGGTAGCTGTTTTGTGACTGCTGTTGGCGCAAAATGATAAATGGACAAATTGAACGGATTTATGGTGAGTTCGGTTTGATTTAGAGGATCGGGCAGAAGGATCACGATAATCAGTCTTTCGACAAAGAGGCAGGTGCAGACTGCGATTGTATGTACTCGTAACTTAGCTGCAAGCAAGGACATCGATCCTAACAATCGAATAAATGATCGTCGCCCACAGAATTCCAATACTTTTGTCCAGATTTCCAAAGTTTCATTGGTATTGTCGACAAACAACGCGACTGGCAGTCACGCTTGATGAATTTTCGCCTTTGAGGTCTAGAAAGTGAAAGGAAGAAACTAAAGTTTGTGCTTGCTTTAACACCACCCGAACGCTGAGAGCGATAATAAGCAGAAACGCGCGTAGATGGGTGCTGGTGCTAATACCAATGCTGGTGCTGTTGCTGGTGCTATTATCCCGAAAGTGTGTACCATGTACCGTGAGATATGACAGCAAAAGTTCGCGCTTGACTTGTTTATCACTCTCGTGGCAGAATGGTATTTTCACATGGTTTTCATGTTGTTTGTGGTATTCGCGGGCTACGTATGAGGTCGCGCGATGAAGAATTATTGTTTTAAGGTGCGACACAATCGAGGTGATTTCTGTAATTCACACATGCGCTGCTAAGGCTACATTGTTTATTGAGCGATGAAAATGTGGGCAAGGATGATAGAAACACTGAATTTAGTGACCTGCGGTGTTTATGACTGCAATTATAACGATTTTAGGCTTACCATCTTAGACTAAATGAACCTAGGAAACCCACCTAGCCAGATCGATCTTAAAAGCAATTGTTTTCAGTTGTCGGTGCAAATTGGCTGATAAAATACGTCTTTTCCTCCTATTAATGCCCTGCAGTTGCGTCAGAATAAAAATTGTAAGCGTCTTACGGTGGGGCTTTGCTCGTACTCGTATGTTATGTAAGCATATAAGTCTACCGAGTACCTACAACATATCTACAGGGTGACTGACTCGAACTGCAACTTTTTAAAATGCTATAATTTTTTTATTTTTTGATAAATTTTATTGTGCCAAAGCAAAAAATGTTGGAAAATACATCAATTTTCAAATTGCATCAGTAGTTTTTAATATGTCCACTTTTGGCGCGAATAATGACCTTGAGACGACCGTAAGGTGCTCTGTACATGAAGGACATTCTTTGTCGATCTGTAGGGTCTATTTTCCCCCTGGATATGAGCTTATCTGTGGCGTAAAAATAATACACAGTTCTACGTTCATCTCATAATAGATCGAACAATTTTAGTCTTTTCACATCACACTTTGTTGTGGTTCCTCTGAATTGGGACTATTAGTGGAACTACGCTGTATGTACCTGTACATATTCGATCTTGAGGTAGACTGTTGAAGCTGACTGCACTAGGATCGGACCGGTCTCATCTCAACAACAGCGAATAATAGTAAAAAAGAAAACGGAAGCGCCTTCCCCGTCGACCTGGTAAAGTTGATCTCAAGTTGATGACGCACACCAGAGGAAATCTATCACAATTTCTGGGATATTACTGTCGAATGCCTCTTTGTCCCTACCTAGACCGTGGAAATTCAAATGTCCTCTTCAGTTGAAGAGACCCAGGTTCATGAAAAATAATGGTGTTGGCTACGGTAGGCACTAGAAAATGGGTGGTCGGCACGAGGCTGGAGTTACATCCCAAAAGTAAAAGATATTGCGTTTTACTTTAATTGTAACCCATCGCAATATACTCCAAAAATGATAGGTTTCCCGTGCCCCCCCCCCCCCCCAACTATAAAATTAAATCGCTTAAGAAGCTCGTGGTCCAATCCGGAGTGACAGGTCCATTAAGTTATGAGCAACTACACACGAACCAAAATACTAGAGGAGTGAAATTAAAGCACATACCTTAGTCACTCTAAGACAAGATACCAGTGAGGCTGGATCTTCAGGTTTTAACATTAGTCACAATGTTAATAAGAACTATCATCTCATAGTTGTTTAAGTCGAATGTTCTAATCTAAAGTTCAGAACATGAACTGAATATGAAGACAAAGAACTAGTCCTTTGTACTCTTTGTAAAGTTCCTTTTAAAGAAATCTTGCTGTCTTACAAAGAAAGATGAGTAAGCAATTCAATGATAAGTTGCCTGCAGGACTGGCACTGGCCGGGTACCTGCAGCCTGATGCGGGAGTAAGCTGGACATTCACGGAGCTAGTTCTCCAAGGTGTCGTCATCACTTTCACACCAAGCATATTTGGGTGTTGCATCACTTATGCCCTGTCAAGACTCCAGGAGCTGTCCGTGAAGACCAGACTACATTCCTTTCCTGGCTCGGATTCTGGCCAAAACCAGTCCTGGGCAGAGGGAAAGTCGATTTCATATTTTTTTCACAAATTGAATTCTGCTATCATTGCATCTGACGGCGTGTCCATAAGACCATAAGGTCATCAAAGCTTTAGTGCGTGTTGTACCAAAGACCACTTCTTTTTAAACGGAAGATGGCTTTGAGAGTGCAGCCAATGATATGAATAACAAGAAGCGGAAAAGTTCAAACTTAGCAGCAAACATAGGAGACTAGTCAAAATCATCACCGCCCCAATCTCTAAGGATAAAGCTTATATCCCATAGTTTGTACAGAACGTCTAAAGTGAACTCCTGTCTGTGTAAGACTTAATTTCACTGAATGCGCATACATTCATGGAAGCAAGGATATGCCATGCCACCATTCACCGTCAATTCCCTTCCCTGACACCAAAATGGTCGAGGCCAATTTAAAACCTGTTACTGTTGTTAGGGCAAATGCGCCCAGTACTTATTGTAATTCTACAACGGTTCAACTGAACATGAAAACCCTTCCTGGGACTTAAGGCTTAAACCACAGCCACCTTGACGCTCTTATTAGGGGACCTACCTCATTTAAGTTAACCTCAGACCGAAGTCTGCGAGGTCCTGACTCCCACGGTAAAAAGTTTTAAATCCTGGTGAGGACTGGTGGCCTGCTACCCAAAAGGCCGCTTGAAACTGGTCAAATCGTAGCAATCTACGGTGGCGTCAATCTGAAAGCCATTGTGGGTAAATGAAAGCGTGCGCTGATCTAGCAGCGACTTCTATGATATTTTCTGCAACATAACTGTTACCCCCAAATGGAGGAAACAGAAGGCACTTAGCCTTAGAAAGAAAGCATCGCTTGGAGAACTACTAAGGTTTGGATAGAACGACACAGTTTTCAACTTGCAGAAATGACTTCGAAAACGTTTGTCCAATCAATAGTGGCAACCGTAACAGACCAAACTCATGATGAACTGAGCAACGTAAGGCAGATAAGAAAAAGGCCAAATAACCACATATGAGGGCACCGATCGGCAACGGTAGTTAGTAGTTAGTCGCGTTTATGCGACCGAGGAAAATTATGTCCAGGGAACCGTCAGCATCTTTGCCTCCAGTATGACGGTTCTGGAGGTGTTGCTGAAAACTTATTTCCCATATGCAGGATTGGGAATGCCATTGGTGTTAGACTTGACCGTGACCACGTTACAAAACGGCAGGTCCAGATGGTATTTTACCTATTGTGCTGCAAATCACAACATAGCACATCACATCAGTGCTAGTTAACAATACCCACGCCGTCTTTTGGTCTTTTAGTGACTCAAGTACCATGTAAAAATTGCACCCGGTGACTTGAATGCCAAAATAAGAAAGGAGGATGGAGATCAGAAGAAACAACTGTATGAGGAACCAGAAAGTAAAAAGAACGTGTCAGGGAGATAAAAGCCGAATCGAATTCTGCAAAGTTCCACTCCTGTGGATTAATAAACGATGAAAACCAGGACAATATAAATTTCAGGCAGGATACACAATTCAATCCGGACAAGGACCTCGAAGACGAGACCAAACCTAATTGAAATTTGCTATATAAAAATTTTAGTTTAACAAAAAATAGCTTCACATGAGTGCTTTTACGTCTGCTAAATCGACCCTCGACGAAAAGTTCGCTTTGCACAAATTTTGAAGGTGTCCCGTGAATACGAAATCGACATCCTCCATGTCGATCGATTTTATGGTTGCATATGTTATGAAAGCGTCTATAGAGCCGAACTATACAAGGCCTTATCTGATCTTGGCGTATCTGGTAAACTCGTTTAACTGTGCTGGATGTTGCCTTGCGCTGTTTCTATTGGCTAAGAAGACAATCTTGAGCAACGAAGTAGACAGTCATCATCCCTCACCTGTGGTACGGCGCAGAGACACCGGCACTCTCAAGAGTTTTGAATGAAAAATTCGACGGCGTGTGGATGAGTGGATATAACGAAGAACTATAGTGTCATCCAATAAGAGGTGCCATTTTAAATTAATAAAAAATGCGATATTTAAGAAAAAAAGTTATGATATTTTCATTTAAGTCTAAAGTACAAACTCTGGGGTTAGAAACTGAATAAAAGGTTTGTCAAGTTTTTGCCTTTACTCTGCTCACGAAAAGGTATTCTTTTGATGATTTTTATTCATCACGTCTTCGCATAATTGCGACTGTAATTAGCGAATAACAGCTCTAATATTTTCTTTTAACACATAATTCATTTGTGTAACAAAGGAGTAGATAATGTCTTTAACGTAGCTAGGTCTAAAAGTGTTAAATTGCACGATTTTGGTGAGTAATTGAAGTCTCCATTTCGAGAAATCACACGTACAGAATACAGCTATGTGGCAGCATCCCACTGAAAAGAAACATCATTTCCGTCCATGGCATCACCTTCAAAAACCGTCGCACCAGCATCATTTTCGCAAAAATATGGTCCAATGACCCTGCCAGCCCTAAAACCGGACCGAACTGTCACTCGTTGTGGATGAAAAGATTGTTCCACAACTTCTCTTTCAGTTTCTTTTCAGTCTTCGGAGCCCCAGATGTGACAATTTTGTATGTTTACGTACCCTCATACTCGGTTAACATCATTTAAAAATGCAATCAATATAAAAAAACCGTCTCAGCAGCACCATTTTCGAAAAAATTTACCCAATGAATCCGCCATCCCAAAAACGCCACCAAACGCTAACTCGTTGAGGATTTAGAGCCAGATGTGAGAATTTTGTTTGTTCACGTACCCACACAAATGGAAATGAGCCTCAGAATAATGTAAAAAAATCATCATCTTGTTCTTTGATATCCAGGAACCAATCAGCAAGAGTATGGCATTATAAATGATTCAACGGCTACAATTCCTTTATCAACTGAACCTTATAAGCATGTAGGCGAAGATTTTTATGTGCAAAGTGGTTGCGGATAGGCCCGATTCCTGTTTTCGTCTCGAAATTGACACACTTGGGTTTTCAGTCCCATTCTCAGCGATGATATTTTCAACTGAGATTGGCGGATGAACAAGAGTTAGACTCTTCACATTACAAACCCGTCTAAGATGTTCAAATTTATGAATTAAATTCACTATAACTCTGCGAAAAGGCGCTTAATGATAAGCAAAAGCAGTACGAACTTTACCAAAGGTTTTCTCGGTATTGTCACCGTTTTTGTAGTAAATTTTCACTACAACTACCAACAACAACAGCACAAACCTTCGTTTCATCAAAACCCATAATTGTTGTTGCACTATTGAGTATCACGTTTGTTCATAATAGTGAACACATTTAAGAACTACGGGCTACGATTATCGGAAACTCATAACATTGTCACCCTAAAACAGGGCGATATAATGATAGTTTAATGCATTATGACAAGTCAAAATCTTTTAGGTAAGCACTCTGCAAGGATGAGACTTACGAAACTGTAGTATGTCTGCAGAGGTTGCGAGGATCAAGAAATTGAAACGACAAACTGAGTATAAGTATTGACTTTTCAAACGACTGACTCTCTCCCCCTGTTTTCGTTCTAAATCGCCTCGGAAGTCATACCTAAACTTGTGTCTAACGTAGAAGCTGTATCGAGCATCGAGTTCTAGTAGGACTAACAGGTCGGCATTATATTGACAACAGTCCACCAACCTTATCTAAACCACACTCGTTATTGGCACCAATTTCAAAGGTGTACACCATTCAAGGAATAGTGAACCTTTGACCACCCAGCTACGTACAATTTTGGAAAGCGATGATCATTAAATGACCTATAATATAGATAAAAACTTATCTTAAATCCTTATCTGGACAGAGTTTCCTAAGCACCATCAAACGGTCTAGTAATTCTCAATGTTTCTCATCAACTTCCAATTCTACCTATGGTCTGCACTTAATATCTAAAAATGTCTAATTGCTTTCGGTGTGATAAACGTAGTTATTGTATCATAGTTCTTGATTAAAAGACCAGCAGACCAACAACAGTAAAACCAATCTTATAGAAAATTTTTCATATTTTCATAACTTTACCAAGGGAATTATGTTGACCTGTTGCCCAATTCGAGACAGTGGTAAAAACATAAGACGACTTGCCGATGAAGATAAGCTCAAAAAGTCCAATTTGCTCCACTTTTGGATAAAAGATAAAAACGATAAACTAGTTCTTATTAATATAGACATTGTAAAAAGTTACAACACTTTTGTAAGACCTTTGTGACCAATAGGTGACTTGAATCGAACTATCGACTGACAATCGAACTATTTCCAGAATCTATGAGAATGATGAGACAAACGAAGTCATTTGGTTCGAGATACAACATGTTCGGCAAATCTATTTTACAATTTTGTTTATTGTGGTGAAATACCGTACTTACGTCACATATTGAGAAAAGTAGAATTATTCACCATTTTAGAAACTTCCACTTTCACTTTAGAGAATTGGGTCACATGCGCGAAATAAAAATATCGGTTGTGATTCAGTAACTCTGTTAGCGTAAAATTCGTATGTATATGCCAAGTCTCCAACTGCACTTGAGTGGCAAATCTACTTTTCCAGCCCAAAAAATAGCCTAACCAACGGTGCAGGATGGAGAAGAACAGCATCTACAAGCAAAAGGGGTGAGAAAGGCAGGAAAGGCTTCCCTGGAGAACGGTGCTACTGCAAGAATAATATTCGGAAATTTTGCCAATGGGTAAAGGCAATTTTGGGTATTCACAAAACCTGAATAGAATGAAGAAGGAAATTTGATGGTAGAGTTGGGGGTAGGGATATGGAAAAACAACTTGTTCAGAGTTTTTAGCAACGGTGATCACTCAAGATCTAAGCTAAGATTTCTAGCTACTCTACCGAACCGAACCGATAACCTTCCAAGCTATTTAAAGAAGTCGGAGATGACTTGACAGAGAGAGAGAGAGAGAGAGAGAGAGAGTCAAAACCCTCTTATCTCAAAAATCGTGGACAACATCTTGGCTGCCATGTTGTGTGAACTCCTGAAACCATCTGAATGATCCCTCTTAGTACATTTTTAGGCCGGATAAGTTTACAATTGATCAAATATTCACATTACTGGGGATCCTTGAGAGATCGACACTCAAAAACATTTACTACAAAGCCATGCCTCATTCCGACATCCTTGCTAAGCTCGTCTGATTGTGTTGATGGAGAATGGTTGCTGCTTCGCAAAGATTTGAAGCAACTCACCAAGACCATTTATTTAAAACAAGACATCCCCCATCATGTGACTTGTTTGTCAATATGCTTGAGAAAATTATGTTAAACCCGCTCGCCAACACCAGGGGTAGACTTTCCCAAAAGTCTATGCACCTAGGAGTACTTGCATAACATAATCGGCTAAAATTTATTAAGCTGTGGTTGCGGATAAATCTAAATATATACTGACAAAAAGAAACCACACACAATATAGACAAATCCGACAGAATGTAATAACAAATGACGATAAATTTGCAGTGGTTGAAGATTATATCGCCCCTGGCTCTAATTTTAACACTGAGAGTGATAGTTCATCAAAAATCAGGTGGAAATTACACCTCTCATTCAAGTTTATTTTTCCCTAAAGGGCAGTTGAATAATAGAGACTTTCCGAAAATCACTCTATATAAGATACTTATATAGTTAAGTTGAAGCATGAGGATGAAGCGAAAACGGATTAAAATATTCTTGGTCATTTTGGGCGCAAGATTTGTCCAGTAATTTTAAGTTCCGTTTGAGTTCTTGACAAACTTTTAAGGAAGGATTATAATAGCAAACCTCGCGGCATATATAGAGACATCGACCTAATCAATGCAGTTCACATCAGTCTCCTAAGCTGGCCAAGATATGTAGGAGAGTATTCAGTCCGAGATGAGCCGACATTCATTGGTTTTGAATGTTTGGAAGTTATAATGACTAGGAAATAAAGAATTCAAAATTCAAGATCAGCTGAAAATATCATCGTCGCAGCTGAGAGTGGGACTGAAAACCCAGGTGTGTCTATTGGGCCTATCTGCAACCACTTTGAACTACATTTAGCATAAAAGTCTTGGCCTATACGCCTATATAGTCCAGCTGATACAAGAATTGAAGCCAGCGGACTACGCACAATGCCGTCCTGATTGGGTCCTGGAAATCAAAGAGCAAGATGATGACTTTTTACATTTTTCTAAGTGATGAGGCTCATTTCCGTACGTGAACAAACAAAATTCTCGAATCTGGCTCTAAAAACTCAAGGCTAATAGTGAAATAACCTCTCTATCCACAATGAGTGAGCGTTTATTGGCATTTTTGGGCATTATGCTGGTGAGACGGTTTTTGTGTATGAATTGCATTACTAAATGATGTTAACCGAGTTTTTTTTACCGGAAGTTGATCACATGGACGTGGACGATGTTTCTTTTCAGTAGATAGATAGAGCTAAGGTAGACATTTGACAGATATTGTATTCTATTCTTAACCTTAGAGTTCGTACCTTAAACTCAAATACAAATATCATAATTTTTCTTAAATATGTTACAGTTTTCTATTGATTTAAAAGGACACCTCTTGTTGAGTGATTCTAGCAGTCAAGGTTGTGTTTTGAAAGCATTAAATACTACTTAACATCAGAATTTAATGAGCTTAGCATACGCTGCCGTTCCCGTTCTATAGTCAAAGAGTAGGGGCATGAGTACGGGAACGAAAATGAAAAGCAGAGAAGACTGCCGTCAGCAAATGAATATACTGGCCTAGAAGTGACAGACATGAGATCATTATTGAGAATTAAAAAGAGTGTCGTATACAGAAAGGAGCATTTTGGCACACCAGCATTTATTGTATTTTATTGTGGATCTAAAATTTGAAACCATCCAGTTCAACGGAAATTGAACAATCTGAAGGGTAAGTTTTAATCTACTAAACAAGAGATTCATCGATCCCAGCTTAGGTAAGGTTGAACATGCCACCACACAGACACCAGGCAAAAAAGGGCCCATCAGGATCCCTGTGAAACTAGTTGAATTTGCCAAAAACCTAAACAATCTCGCTAGGGACACATCCAATTTCTTAGCAAAAGCCAAGAAGGCCTTTAAAGTTTGTGACTTTTAATTCCTCTTGGTTTTCAAAAAAGTATTTCCCCAAAAATTTCCTTCGATTACGCGATATTGCCTCGCATTCACACAGTATGTGTGTTATGTCCTCAACTTCCTGTAGGTTACCGCAGAATCTGCAAAAATCCTATTCAACAATTTGAATCTTTTTTCGTGTTTCCCCAGGAGACAGTGTCATGTCAGGATTCTTATTGCTATCCTAAGCAAATCCCTATTTAATTTTATTAACTTTCTAGATCTTTTGCCGTCAAAAAAGAACCAGAAAGCCTTGGATACCCTATGTCCTTCAAGACTTGACTTGACTACTTTGTTGTTGGCAATTAAACTATTTTCAATTAGGATCCCTTATCTTTCAAGGTCATCCGCTAATTCATTTCCTTTATTACCGCAGTGTCCTGGTACCCAACACAGTCTTACCCGCTTCTGACTGCATAGTGCCTTGAGCACTGTACGACAGCCCCTGACTGTATCAGAATTGATATTGGTTGATTTCATTTCCTTGAATGCGGCCTGACTATCAGTGTAGATACCGATATCTCCTTCGGATACCGATCTCATCTGCATTAGCTCAGCCGACCTGATGACAGCCAGAACCTCTGCTTAGAAAATACTGCTTGCGCCCGGTAGTCTTATAGACATTCATAGTTCTGGGTCTTCTGAGAAGATGTCAGGAGCTGTACCTTTCACTGTTTTCGAGCCGTGAAAATTGCAATTTTATTTGACGTGGTTTTTACATTTTTTCCCAGTTCTTAATCCCCGTCATCGTATAAATTGTTTACAGTCCTAATGTATACCTCTGGTACTTTTTAACATCGTATCGTACTTGGGATGTTTTCTCCCAATTAATGTAGACAATATGCAGATCTTTTGAAACATCGCAGTGTTTCTGTAAGCTGTGAGTTGTGTCATATGTTAACCTGAGTCCCACATAGCCGACATGAGGTTTCACAATATTCTTCGTATACGAGTATACTCGTATTCATAATGTAGCATTGGACATAAGTTTCATCAATCGGTAGTTGTCGCAATTTTACGTGTCGAAAAGACAGAAGGGAAGTTCTTCCTTCACTAGTTAGGCATGCGATCTCCTCTAGTCTGGCCTTCTGGCAAAAATGCATGATGCACTACACCGTTGTAATCCATGAAAACCGTGAGTATTGTCTTCTTTTTTGACTGATAACGACGTGTTTTTTTTTAGTCTCAGCTCATTTGGTGAACGCCATTCACTTGCTTGATGTCTGGATTACATGTCGTACTCATAAGCCCACGTTTCGTCTCCAGTAATGATCCTTTTGATGAATGTGGGATCGAATTCAGCCTCGAAAATTATCTCTTTTGCGACGTCAACACGGTCTCTTTTTTGCATAAAATTGAGATCTTTTGGCACCAACTTTGCTGCTACATGACGGAAACCCAAATCATTAACCAAAATGTCTTAGACGGATCCATAGGCAATGTTCAAGACCTCCGCTATCTCTCTGATGGTTAATTTGCGGATATCGACCATCATTTCTTTTACTTTATGAATGTTTTCGTCGGTTTTCGATGTCGATGGTCTGCCACTGCGCTTATCATCTTCGATTAACTTACGACCACTTTTGAACCGCTCGTGCCACTAATAAACGATCGTTTTCTTTAGAGAATCGTTGCCGAAAGACTTTTCCAACATTTCCAACGTTCGCGCACCATTAAATCCGTTTTTTACGTAAAATTTAATACAAGTGCGTTGTTGCAAATTTAAATTCAAATCGCCAACACACACAGAGATAGATGTACTCTTGGCTACGTAACTTTTGCAAATGTCAAGCTATGACGCTAAGATTTAGAGGGAATGTTAAGAACAGATGTACTTAACAAAAAAAAACTCAAATCGGAACAATGGGAGTGCCATACGGTGGTTATTGTTTTCTTTTTTTTTTGATCAAGGTGGTAACACAACAGCGATCACGATACTCAAACAAGGGGTCTTACTTCTAGGTCATGCCGGAATTAAAGTAACGGGGACTCCTGACCTCTCGTGGTACCAGAATATGGCCTCCGGCCGAACTTCGTAATCTTGTGGTTACGTCTAGTGGGGCACCTCATTGCCCTAGACTGGAAGCCTTTAAACCTGCTCGCTGAGCAACAGGGTATAGCTGCCTGTATCGGCGTCTAGTGAATAGAGCTAGAGCATTACAAACACTGTTTTCAAAACCTACGCCCATAGTACGAAGATCCCTGACATCGTCATACAGAGACATTTACATAGATTGTGCACCCAGTCTTCAAAAGGCACTCCACCTGGCTAAGGCCCATTTTAGGCAGCATGCATTAAAGGAACCATGTCAAGTAAGTTGAGATTAAAACTCATCTAGGGCTGTTCCCGCATGAACAAGACATCCTTCAGTAAGGGGTAAGTTACACGTCTTTATCGTTATCGTCCCATCTAGATGTAACTCATTCGTCTAGCAGGGCCTTACGTTCCCGTTATCAGGGGACTTCAGGAGTACGACCACCTTTGCCCTCTCCAATCCATCGGAAAGAACATATTTCGTCTCGATGCATCTGCTGTATATTATGTACAGCCTAGATATTCGGGAACGACTTTCTAAATGGTTTTCACCATTTCGCCCTTCATCTTTCCTTCCCTTTCACTCCTTTCATTCCCTGTGTGTGGTGAATCCCAACCTCAGGTTTCTTTGCTCTTAGTGGACAATAAGCTGATAGGGCTGTCAATTTCGGAGCAGTGCTTGGAGCTCTTTAACCAAAATCCAGATGAAACTGGATTAGTACATGCCAGAGATTAAGCGGTAAGACGAAAGATTGATCCACGTCTATGATTTTTTTTTTTTTTTTTTGGGTTCGAAGGAAACACTTCCTTATAAACTCTTTGGAGGAAGTTTATGGAAAGGAAGCATGATCACTACTATGTGATACTACAGTGATCTATAGGATCGATTTGAAAAGAAATTGACAACTTTTTGATCACGGTGGTATAGTATTTAGTCCCTGCTTAAAAGGCTTGCATTATGCTCCTTATGTCCATTTTATATTATCGTTTCAGGACCAGGTATCGTTATTTATATGGAGCCAAACATTTAAAATCCTGAGCAGAGTTTTTGGGCTACTCTCGCATGCTTAAATCTTCTTTTTTTCCCGACTGATGCCGATTTTCGTTGAAATTTTTTCAGTTTCCTCGTGAAAAATTCTATCAGAAAAATTCGGTGCTAAACGACCAATTTGTCAAAAATTATTCAAAGGGCCCTAAGCGATCGCATTCCACACACGATCAGAGGCTGTTCTCCTATTTTAACTAAATCCGGACAACACTGACAAAAGCTTAGCACTGTCATCAAGAAATGTTTCCTCCTTTCTATCTCATACAGTTTGGTTCATTTAATCGGAAGAACTTGTCGTCTCATTTCCCATCGCCATGTTAACTTTTTTCTCTACTTACTCGTATCTTGTACAAATTAATCAGTTGTCAATGCAAAACCATCTGTTTGCATGGTTTGCTTACCAAAAATTCGTCCCTCCAAACATGCCCAGTCAGATAGATATTTTCGATGCTCTATGCCACTTTAAAGTTGTGGGCATCCCATTTCTTGTGTTTTATCACCGCTTTGTGCCACTTCTATGTACGAGTATCTTTATCTTGATTCGAAGACATAATTTTTATGTTCGAATTATTCCCATTTATCTAGTTAAAAGATACGAATATAATATAATACAATAACAATGAGTTTTTTATACTTTATACCCTCTCGGTTACTTAATCGCGTTTACAAGTATCGCTCGGCGGCGAGGCAAATTATGCGATCACTAGTCGTAGCGTAGTTCGTTATACATATTTTATTTGTTGTTTTTGTTATTGTTGGTGTCCCCCATTTCTTAAATTTTTCTTTACCACTCTTTTTCCGAAGTTTTTTGTTATTTATTTTTCGTCATATTATGTAAGTTCCCAACCAAAGTACGACTATCGGGGTAAGAAGATGAATAACTTTGTTTTTTTTTTAAGAAAATTGTGTTAAAAAAAAAAATCGGATCTAGCGCATATTAGGCGCTTGATACACTCGTAATCCAACGAAAGGGGCTGATGGGGGGACACTCGAGCGGGTTGGGAAAGACGAAAGTAGCAACGCTTTAAGACGGTGTTATACTAGTTTTAGTCTGACCTATAAAAACTTTCGCCGGTGTGTCACAGATGGATTTAATTTTACGCGAGCTACTGTTGTGGTTGGAGTTTGTGATGTTTTTGGTTTATGCAAACTCATACCATATACATGAATCTAAGTAATAATATTTTTTATTAATTTTTTTTTTTCTGTTTTTGAAGAAAGTGGGGAGTGGAGCAAATGTTTACGTTTAGCATTAATTAACAATTTTAGTTGTGCGGTAACCGCTGCTGAAATGGAAATGTATAGATGGATGGACGTTTTGTTCTCCCCTCTTTTGTGCAGAGTTTATTGTTATGGAGTTGTGAATCGTTTTCCACTTAATTAATTAATTTATGAATGTAAGAAAAATTATTAAAAATTTAAATGGAACTCTGGAGTTGGAATGGTGCATAAGAGGGGTGCATTACGTGTGCATTTTGAATCGTAGGTAGAAGATTTAATTAGGTTACGAGAGTTGTGCAGTGCCCTAGGTCGGCGATTGTTTACTTTATTGTAGTGTAGTAGATTGAATGAGAGCGTGACATTAACCCAGCATCATTATTGTTATGGACAATTGTTACATATACAGGCAGGTGGGTCATAATAACCTTAATGCTTGTGCCATGATATCTTTTTAAATATTTCAGATTTGACAAACGTCTTCAAAAAAAGAAGACACCGTCAGTGACCTGAAAAATAGACATTTTAAAATTGTTGATGCCACAAACATAGAAAAGCGAGAGAAACAGAAATCTGAAGGGAAGGAGATTACAATAGAAGGCAGCCTTTCTTTTTTCATTCCTACCTTCAACAAGGATGAGTCAAAAAGTTTATAAAATAAACAAACCTCTGCAACGTGTATTGATTGCAAGGAAGAACATCCAGCTAAGTATAGAGATTACGAGGTAGCCAAGAAGACGTAAATCCCTAAAATCGCAAAATGAGTTCTCAAAAGTGCTAAGTTGCGAAAAGCCTAAGCCCGGTAAATTAAAAATATCTAAACAAGAGCTATCGGTTCTCAAGTGTTTGTATAATTCTATCAGCATCTATTTGAAATTATTACAAATGGTCCGCAACTATGTGAAGAAAAAACTAACCTAAACCAATGAGTTGTAAGGCAGCTGGTGAAAACTATAAAATTCGTCGAACTACCTTACAAAGGTTCATAAAAAAAAAAAACACATCTAAACCTCGTCCTTCCACAGTTTTTTCGGTGAATCATGAAAATGAATTAGTCGAACACCTTAAGGATATGGACGGGCGCCTGTTTGGAATTTCTATGAAGGAATTCCTAGAACTAGTGTATGAACTAGGCGAAAAAAACTAACATTCATAGCTAGAGAAGATTAGGCATACAACTTTCTAAAATGGAACGCAACGATTTCATTAAGAAAAGCGGGCTATGGTGTTTAATTACTTTCAACTGTTGGAAAAGTGCATCGAAGGTTTTTTTTTGTCGAAAAGGATATTCAAGATTGACGAAAGGGCTATCACAATGGTCTCAAAGTCCTTCGGGAAAAGTTTGGCAAAACCAGGGAGGAAAGAAATAGAATCACATTTTTTATCGGAGTGAAGACATCTTGTGAGATTTCAATACGACCAAAAGCTGAGGCAAACTACTCAAAGGTAGTATCCATTTATTGATTGTTCTTCAACAATATTAGAAATTCTGCCTCATCCTCCATTACAACGCTCACTTACAATGACATCAAAGCTTTCAGTTTTTTTGGACATGGCTAACTGATTGCTACACACTTTGCGGCAAGCTCAAGCTTTCAGATTGTACTTTGTCTCTGCCTACACTTGAGTACATCAAATCTTCAATGGGGCGAATCAACTTTCGCACTCGTATAGTGGCAAAAGGATTTAAGGGTCTCAACACACATAAATTTGCTGATCTAGATGGTATATCTCTTCTTCTGCTGAAGATGTGCTCATCCGCATTGGCAAAACCCCTGCATAAGCTTTTCTAACGATCCTACTCCTTAGGATTCTTTCCGAGCAGGTGGAAAACAGGCAAATCGTCTCCTCTCTCCTCCTACAGACCCATTGCCCTTACGACCCTTCTTCCTAATGTCATGGAAACGCTGATAAACCGTCAGTTCATGAAATACCACCTTGATCAAAAAAACGGAATAACTACCGTGTAGCGCTCCCATTGTTCCGATTTGAGTTCTGTGTGTGTGTTTTTTTTTTTTTTTTTTTTTTGTTAATTTGGTACATCTGTTGTTGACATTCGTTCTAAATCTTAGTGTCATAACTTGACATTTGCTACGTATCCAAGAGTACATCTATCTCTGTGTGTGTTGGCGATTTTTTACAATTTCAGAAATGAATTTAAATTTTCAACAACGAACTCGTATTAAATTTTGCGTAAAAAACGGATTTAATGGTGCGCGAACGTTGGAAATGTTGAAAAAGTGTTTCGGCAACGATTCTCTAAAGAAAACGATCATTTAGTAGTGGCACTAGCGGTTCAAAAGTGGTCATGAGTCAATCGAAGATGATGAACGCAGTGGCAGCCCATCGACATCGAAAACCGACGAAAACATTGATGAAGTTGGTCAATAACCACAAGTTAACCATCAGAGAGATAGGGGAGGACTTGAACATTGCCCATTGACATTTTGGTTATTGATTTTGGTTTCCGTCGTGTAGCAGCAAAGTTTGTGCCAAAAGACTTCAATTTTATGCAAAAAAGAGACCGTGTTGACGTCGCAAAAGAGATAATTTTCGAGGCTGAATTCGATCCCACATTCATCAAAAGGATCATTACTGGAGACGAAACGTGGGCTTATGAGTACGACACGCAATCCAGACATCAGACAAGTAAATGGCGTTCACTAAATGAATTGAGACCAAAAAACCACGTCGTTTTCAGTCCAAAAAGAAGGCAATGCTCACGGTTTTCATGGATTACAACGGTGTAGTGCATCATAAATTTTTGTCAGAATGCCAGACAGTAAACAAAGAGCAATATTTGGGCGGTACGAGACCTTTGCGTGAAGCAATTCGCCGAAAGAGACCAGAATTGTGGGCAGAAAACTCGTGGATTTTGCACCATGATAACGCACCATCGCACAGTGCCATCATTATTCGTAAAATTACTAAACTGCAACAAATACCATCTGTTCAATCGAGTTGAAAAATACTACGGGGAACGCGTTTCAGCAGCCGAGAGGAAGTAGTGGAAAAATCGGAGGGGGCACTGATTGACTTACCAAAAACCGAATATAAAAAATGTTTCGAATGTTGGATCAAGCGCTGGCATAAGTGTGTTGCAGTCGATGGGCATTACTTTGAAGGGGACAATATAGATTTAGATGAATAAACTTGTGTTTTTAATTTTCTGAATGAATTCCGAAATTTTGTTGGCCAATGTGGTATCTTGAAACGCAACAGAACGGTTTTCGTTGCAGCAGGTCCACCGGTGATTTGAGGGCATGTCTCACTGAAAAGTGAAACCAAGGCGTACATCAATCTGGCGAAGGCAAGGTAGTTGCACTTACAATTTCAAAGGCATTTGACAGAGTTTGGCATCAGGTTCCTTTGTTGAAATGCGATGACTCTCGTCTTCAATGAAATAGAAACTACCTTTAAGAACGTTCAATTTAAGTTGTTTGGATAGTTTAAAGTCTGATATTCACAGAGTAAGTGCCAGAATAAAAACGCCGCCCTTATTAATGAATGGCACTCGCATTGTCGAAACCAAAAATCTGTTCATTCTCGGTATGTGTGTCAATGATAACTTATGTTGGAACGACAACATAGTCGATGTCGCCAAAAATGCTGCAAAACGTCTATATTTCCTTAAGCGACGTAAGAAATATTTCACCCCATCTAACCTGTTCACAATTTATGGTATATGGAAATCATCAGTCCAAAATTGAAGCACAATGCCCACATCTAATAAGGTGCTCCTGAAACATCTCGAAAACCGACATAATGTATCCTGTCTCACCTTGTTTTATCGCTACTTCCACCCCTTTTAAACATTCAACCGTGACACTCGCTATGAATCCTCGTGAAATATCGTGATTCGTTCCCAAACCGCACAACTCGGTTGCAGAATGTCCTGCCGTGTTCTCTAATTCCTAGTCTTTGTAACATTCAGACATTTAAAACCAACGTACATCGGTACCTTTCTTTCTTTTCTGCCTAACTTTCCTTCGCCCGCGCTGTGTGAAAACTTGTAAGGGTGCCTTAACCCCTTGAGCACGCTCTACTTAAATAAAAAAAAAGTTTCTTACTTTGGAAATTTGCATAAGCTCTGACGGTTCGTGCATGCCACCCTCGGAAAAGAATGAAAGACGAGCTCATGGATGAATAACCAAAGACTTATTTTTAAAGTTCAACCAGTATTTAGATGGACATGCAAGCCACGTTAAAAGCATTAAAGTCATAAATGTAGCAAGGGCCAGTTTTGTGGTCAAGCTGTGTTTCCCAGTATATTGCTTGCAACCCTTGGAAGTTACTTTTATGAAGCTGCTGAGTTCAGAATTTGGAGATAAAGTTAAAAAAATTGTTCAGGCAACATCCTGGAAGCACAGTTACCTACTATCATTTAGGATAGTTGTTCGGTAAAGCCTATTTAACATCGACCTTAATGTCAATCAGCACGGACACACCAAATGAGGAGGAGTCTTCGTTTTCAGATAAAACAACTCTTGTCGACCCATAATCAGTGCCACTAAGTTCATCAATAAACACCATTCCATTGATGTTATCTCCAGAATCTTGTTTTCGAAACAAATAATTCCACAATGTCTGTCCAATATTTCGTTAATTTGAGACCTATGGATCCACTTATATCACGTCAGAGCCTGTTTTGACATATGATCATGCGCAAACGTCATCAACTTATTTCCAAAAATTTTCTCCATCTCATGTTGTAGCTGTTCCCAGAGCACCAGCAAAAAAAGAAAAGAGTTTCTAACCACCAGGGAAAGACTGCTGTAAACACAGGCTCTCCTTACACAGTGTAGCTTGAGACTGAGTCCACCAAGGCTTTTCCCTCACTTTGAAAAAAGAAAAAACCAACACACAGAGGAAAATGACCAGGAAGGAAGAATCTTCATCAGAAAGCGAGGAGTATATATTGTGGCTACTAAGTCTCCCAGTCTACAGTCTACAGCCTTGCCTATGTACATTGTGCCTCAGCACCTTTTTTAAAGGAAGAGTGGGTGCGAAAAAAGGAATATAACGATAACTGGTTTCCTTTGTCTCGTAGAGAGCGGAGTCTACCAAGGATGGCATGTAAAAAAATGTTTCATGGCGGGAATATGACACAAAAGGGAGATGGAGAAAAAAATGCGGAGGGCTGCGACCAGAGATAGATTCGTAAACTCGAAAGAAGCCCTGCTTAGATAGGGTATTGATTTTACAGAAATTAGCTTTGTAAAAAATTTATGAAGATAGAATTGTGGAGGGGAGAGTTGTGGAAAAATGAAAGAAGTTGTGGAGAATGAAACTTATCAAAAAGTAAAAGAATAGGGGGCAACACAATACTGAGAAGTAGATGGGATCAGTTGCGAATGTAAGATCTTACTGTGTTTGTTAACCTGTTTATCTAAGAAGAGGCATTCCTTAGTAGAAATGGGATTAGAAGCGACGAAAAAAGATAAGTCTCCGGATGGAGTCCATTTCATCTGAGGCAAATTAAAATCGCCCTAAATAATGATATCATCAAGCGAGTTCGATAAGTCGATTAAAATGACAATTGCATCACTAGCAATTTGATAAGATTCGATAGATTGGGCCGAAAGAATAAAACAGAACATAACATACAAGCATCTACGAATAAGTGTTCTTCAAACTGACACAAAGTCGAGCTAAGAAGAAGACGAAGTTTCAACGAGAGAGGAGTCAAAGCTGTTGTGACTAGCCAGTAGAACACCTCGACAAGGAGAGTTAATCAAGTGGTGTATGCGATCATCAACCCCAAAAATATTAAAAGAAAGGGGGAATAACTCCCAGTTTTTTATGTTGGGGATAAGACTAGTTTCAGTCCTCCCACCAACGACGTGAGTTTGCACCACGGAAGTAAGAGCTCTAGTGTTTTCAGTATGACAATGGGGAAAGTGTACCCTCTCGTGGGTATACATTTCTACATGTTACGTGCGTTAGCTTCTACTTTCGGCCATTATAATCGGAAGATTCGAGTCGACAGATTTACTTCATAAGGTTATAGAAACATTGAAACGCCAGAAGTAAGGTGACGAAGTTTGGTGATTATCTTAAGGCCAAAACTTGCCTCGTCAATAGGATATATTCAGAACTCAAGTCAATTGAAGATATTCCTTCGCCATTCAAGCAGGATGCCGAAATAGAGATAGTTGCAGCAAAGTTTCCAGCGAACTAAATTCGGAAACAAAGCCTGACAAAGATTATGTCTACGAGCTTTTCGATCCAACCAGTGTCCTTTGTCCGACATTAACATTTTTGGCCATATAGTTGGAAATCATAGCCTGCATGAAAATACTTCCGGAAATGATCTTAGGCTGATCATTTTTTTACACCTCAACACCCAAAAAGTGCCAGGCTATCTCCTGATCAAGAAACCGTAATGCAAATGCCTTGATAAGCTTTCTATTTCGAAGTTCTTATAACCTGCAAACATTTAAAACCAATGTACATCGGTACCTCTCTTTTCTTCCCCCTAAATTTTTTACAAAAAAAAAAAAAAAAAATTGGTCATATCGAGATCGAAAGATACAGCTCCAATATTCTGTATGTTCGAAAATTCCGACGAGTTTACACTAGCTTGGTCCACCATTTTGGTGAAATGGAAGGGGGCCTTAGTCAACTTGGTATGCGCGTTTGAAGATGATTAGTGCAATATGCATTTGATGGAAAGAGCTGTTAATTATGACTCAGATTTACCCTGGAAGAAAACAGCTTATAACAGCGAGTGTAAATGAATATTAACGCTCTGGCCCCAAATCTCTGGGATTCCTACCCTTAGGAACGACGCAGCATAGGAAGACCTCTGCTCAGTTATCTTTCAATTCGGCCTGATTGCTGGCGATGGCTTTTCTTGGCAGTTTAGGTACTACAAGCACTGAGAAAGATTTAAGATTTCATAGTGCTTTATTCAAGATCGAATGAAGCATACTACATGTTGATTCAAAATTCACCAAACCTATGTTTTCCTATCCTTTCTATACTTATCAAGGAAATCAGCGCTCTACTTGAGTGACAACTCTTCAAATTATCGCTGGCATCCACCTTCCATTCATCACAACAAGAGGTTTTCTGTGTTTATAAAAATAGACAGACGAATTCTTGGATCCGTCATATAGTTTCTTATGAGAAAAATTTCGGTATATTGCAGAGGCAGTGTTCACCATGATGCATGAGGATCATAGAGGAAATAACTGGAGAGAGGACTTGCGGAAGCAGATATGCAATAAGGCTGCCTGATAGTTTCACATTCATCATATTCGTGTTCATCAGATCAGCGTTTTAACAGATTTACAGTCGCTCTATGCAGAAATTTACAATTGTGGTCCTTTCCAGCTCTAAGTGACTTAATCTTTTAAAATGTCGTTATCGGGTTAAACTAATTTAAAGAAGGTGAATCTTTTGGAGGAATTCATAACCAAGATGTCAATTATTCACTAAAAGCAATTGTTGCAAAATCGATAACCCATAAAACTTTGATACATACTCCGTAGGTATTTTCTTTTTCATTCCAATAGGCACTCAAATACTCTCGAAATAACTAAAATTATTTCTATTCCAATAAATTTTTCTCCCAAATTAGCATTTCGAATTGACTAATGACGCCCACTACCACCGAAACCACTAATTCCCATTTATTACCCTTAATTAGGACATGCAAAATGAAGTAGTTTTTCCAAGATCCCATCAGCATTTTTGATGATTTTGTACGTCTTCAACTATACATATAGTCGAGTACTTAACATCAAAAACATTTACCCCTGGTCCCAGGGCAACAAGTGAATTCAAAATTCCGCCATCAACCACCAACAGTAACACAAAGCATAACTTCCACTTCAGCTAAGCATTTCACCCATTGCCCTAAATTCCAAAAAAAAAAAACCTTAAATGCTAAACCAGAGAATCCAAGAATCCAAAAATCCAGTCATAGATATAAAAACAGTATTTGCATTCTAAAAATATGTAGCCGGTTGTGTTTGTGTACTCTCCCCCTTGTTAAGATTGTGACTCTACGAAAAATCCACGGGGCAAAGGGCTAATGAGAGTAAAATAAAGAAATGGAAATATACAACAAAAAAAAAAAAAAAATTAAAAAACAAATAAAATTTCCCAAAAATGAAAACAATTAAGATCACCACTACAGGCGTGCATATTTACTTCAAACGCCGCTTTATCTCGAATGTTAGCCCTTTCAATGCACATTGGCATATACCACTACCAGTGCCGTGTCTCACTATCAAAAGGGCATCACATTAAATCATTTACACAAACACACACACACACACATGCCATCACAAACACCAGCATATATCAAAAAATTCTATATCAACAGGGCCGTTGGTTTATATTAGTTGACCCAATTTCGACTCCCAAAAAGTGTGCTTTCCGACGGGCAGAGCCCTAAGAAATTTTAGACAACAAATTTTGTAGTTTCTTCGCTATGCGCTGGGCGATCGACAGAGCAGAGTTTTCTCAGTTTCATTGGGGTTGCCCTACAAATGAAGCTGAACACATATGTATACGACGATCACAGCACTGAACACATCGTAAGCGGGGGGAGTCATAAAAACTGAAAGTGAAACTAGGCCACGACGCATCCAACACAAGACGTTGTGTAGATACTTTTATTTTCTTCGGCTTTAGCTAGTAGTTGCTGCGGTCTCGTATTGCTTTTTTTTTGTATTTTTTGGAACGAAAATGTTTGTGATAACGAATTTATCACATGTGTATAAGAGAGGATGGAAAGTCAGCCCTTCATTGGGTGGTGTGCGGAGATGGAAGTGGAGATCGACAGTAACGAGGCATACAACGCAGCCCACAACGCATAACATAATGCCCTACAAAAAGATCCCAACGAAAAATAGATGCAAAGGCACTATAGATACGTACATAAGATATGGATCACCACCACCACCACCACCACCAGCGCCACCACTACTATTACTACGGAGGCAATCAATCCTGAATGGGAGGCTGTTTGCTGTTCATTTAAGCCCGCAGCTTTTCTTGTTGTTCAAGTATCTTCGCCCACTTTTTCCGTCCTTCAGCTTCACACGTCCCCTTTATTCCAGAAGAGTGAAAGTGAATATTCAAAAAATGTTCCCTGCAGATACAAATACTCGTACATAGTTTTGTTTTATCTTCGAATTTTTGAATAGATGCGGGCGAAAATTTGTCATTTGTCTTTTAGAAGAATTTTTACTGATTTTAAAATTATAAATTGAGCCTACTTGAAGGTGAGCTTCAATACATTTAGCACTCTTTTCTAGAGAATCATAACTTCAGCCTGTATCTAAGGCCACCAATGTTCAGTCCAAAGACGTTTCCCTATGCCAAGTCGATGACGCACTTCAATGACAGTATTTTGACTATTTTGGGGAGTTCTGCTCAATTACTGTTTCTTCGATATACGGTTTGTATCTGATCATGTGCTGCCTTCATTCGTACTGGCATTTTGTTGATTCTGTACTGCATTGTGATTTATGCCTCCAGATTGAGACGATTAGGCGGTTAATTGAATTCCATTCCATGGGAATACAGAAGGGATGACTAAAAGAGTAGATGACGAGATAACTACATAGATGACTGCATGACCAAGTATTTGGGTTAATGAGAAAGTGATTAGAAGTGCCAAGTCCTAATCTTCAAGAATGTTCACTTTTTAACAGATCATTTGCAGATCTACTACTTAAAACATCGTTATCAATTATTTTGGTGCTTTTTCTTCCCATTTTTGTGAGAATTTTTTTTTTTGTTGAACGCTTATCGAGTGTAATTTTATGTGTAAACACTTCGGGTCTTATCGAAAATACGAAAAAAAATACATGAAGTGCTCTTGTTATCTGGATGAAGCGCTTTAAATATGTTCTTTGGAGTAAGAGCTGAAAGAAATTTGTATCATTTGTTGATCAATGCATTACTGTCAGTCAGTTTAATGATCTCGGTTCCTGAAAACTTTTACCATCTTCGTCCATTTTCGTTTAGTATCTTCGACTATTCCTCTTTCGACAAATAATCAAAATTTGAAGGTTCAATCAAGTAGTAACTTGGAAAGACCACAATTCGAAAATATTTTTTATCAAAGTGACATCTGCTCAGGCATTTTAAATTTTTTTTCTAAATCTATTTACGATTTTTGGACCATCAATCATCATATTCTCCTAAGTGTCTTTCGGTGATTTAGTCTTACATTGAAATGCTTTTCTGGGCCATACAGTAAGCTTGTAAATTTTTAGATAGAGTGATAGAGTAGAGCCTCGTATATCTCTTTTGTATTTGTTGAACGGTGATATAAGCAAAAGACCTCGACACACTAATGTGATCACATCTGTTGTAGGATGTAAAGCTTAGGGAAAATAGTAAAGATATCTCCATTGAACCATGTCATAAGATTATGCGACGAAATAGACCAGAGCTGGCGATCTGCAGACAATGCTCAGCAGTGCCTTCATCACCCTCAGGTACTTGATAAAAGTGTAGCACCCCATTACTACAGCAATATGCAGTCTGTGGTCTTTTCTTCCGAGAGACAGCAAAAACATTGTTGACTTCTAAGAGACTTTGAGTCGTATTCGCTTAGCAGGAAGTATTCGTATTCGTACGTCGAAGGAAGGGTCTTCGGCTTGTGATGGACCCTTTGTGGAGTAGCAGCTAAGTACAGGGTGGGTGCCGTGACCTTAAGATCGGCAAGAGTAAAACTTATGCCCTCAACACAGGTTCCCACCACCACGGATGTATGGGCACCCCATAATTTTTTTTTTTCGACGGGTGTTCACGCGAGACACAAAATACATTCTGTGCCTTTTGACCCAAACAAAACTCAGTGAATTTAGCCCTCCGGCTACGTTCATAGAAGCCTTGTATTTTCTAACTAGTTTTGAAGACCTGAGGGCGTTGAAAAAGACTTTAAGCGCAGCTTGGATATGCTTACAGAGTAAATACTACGCCACGTTCACTTAGTGAAAGATGGTTTCAACCTTAGGGAAGGCTTTATATGCATACTTTACTTTAGTTACTTAAGGGACAGTGAAGACAGTGAAGAGTCAAGTCCTCATTTACTGACGTCGGTTGTCTAACTGCCGGAACAGGAGCCACACTGGTACGTGCCGATTACATTTAATATGCCACACTTAGCAAGGATATATTTCGATAGTTCTTGCAAGATAACAAAGGATAACTTTTCGTGAAGATGGGGCATATGGAGCTGATAATTCAGATATCCGAGATTACTTCATCTACCCATATCTGTGTGATATTGTGGTGCATGTGCTATACTCAAAGGTCGATATGTAGCCTCTTTGACTAAAGCCTTTCGGAAAACCCTCCGCAAAAGGGAGCATTTAAAAAAAAGAAGCATAAATTCGTCGCTCCGCTATGGGTATGTCAGGTGGACCCCAAAATCTTGCCAACTTCGAGGGCAAAAGAAATTCTAACTCCCTATTCCCTGCCCTTCGCTGACGAGGCTTCCTACACTGTTTCGAAGAGCCTGCATTCCGGGATTGAAGTCAGCTGTCACTCGCTTAGCTTTCCTGAGAAACATCCGGATGTTTTTTCTACCGTGGAACTCTTCGATGTCTTTGAGCTGGGAGACTGCGTAGGCCCTTTTTTACTATATTTATACCAGATAAATACACTTCCCTCACTGCCCTTGTTTTGCCGTTTATAGGTGTGCATCTTCTGTCACCTTTTTCCGGCGTACGCACTCATCATCATACCAAAGGCTCCTTTTCTGCGACAGCTGGTACTGTTATCTTTTTGTTGATATGGCGATACTGGTTCAATAGATTGTTGACGTTTGTATAGTATATAGTGAATACGAAGAGTCTCGCTGTAGGCTGTGGCTGCTTTAGTCGTGCTTAGGCTTTTAACTTTAAATTTCTTTCTGGGGGTGGTTCGCAGTTTCTTCTTGTGTACTTTTTTTTAAGGACCCGATCCGTCAATTGCCAACTGCAACCTAAAAGACCTATTGTACCACTTTCCCATTGGATAGTCGAGCTCTAAATTTGGCTGCAACAAGAAAGTGGCCAGGGTCGAATGTTCCCACATACAGAATGTCCGATGCGTGCCTCGCATCTATTAGTTAATAATTGATTTGGTTGATGGATGAAACCTGGTGCAACTTATCACCGTATTATAAGATGGTGCAAAATCGATTAGCCGGAAACCGTTTTATGTTGTCGTGCGTATTGTGGAAGCTATGTTTTACTACCAATTCGCCGAAGATGTTTTGAAATATAATTTTTACATCATACTCCCGACAGGCTGCGTAGCTTTCGTCCAGGCGATTATAGAACTCTTCCTTGATAGAGTCTTCAGCTTCATCGGTAGGGGTGCTTGCACATACTAGGCCGATGTTTTGGAATGATGCTTTGATGTGGATCGCAGCTAGCAGATCGCTTATCGGTAGCCGATCTCCCACGACGAATCCGGATTCTCACATGTGCAGTCATGGTTTCGATAAAGCAGCCTTTCAACATTACTTTTTCCCATAGCACTGCTTCGGTGTCTTGGTATCTACAATATCGTCATTGGTATTGTGGGTAGAGCAAGTTGGTTTTCGAGTCAATGTTGGATCCTCTAAATTATAATGACATTTCGCGCGCCGCAGAAAAATATGCAGCTAGCTTCAGAACTAAAGCCATGGGACCAAAAATTGTGGCGACAGTTTGCAGATTAGGCTTGAAGACGACCCTCAATTTTACTTAAAAATCATCGTGTTTAGTGACGGAACTCACTTTGAATAGGCAATCTCACAAGAGTGAGATAAACGCAGAAGAGACCCATAAGACTCCAATTTTTGTTGTGATATTCACTGTGGTAGCATCGGAGCTTGTATTATTGTCAAAAGGAAATGTTTCCATGCCGTATTGCCTATGAAACTATAGACTTACAGAAAACTCGATTATCGAAAACATGATATCATATTATGAAATGGACTAGTGAAATCATTGACTTACTGAGGACTCGATTCAAAGACAAAATTGCATCACGAATTGTAATGAACCGACATCCTGAGACTTGAAGCCACTTAGTTACTTGTTTTGGGACTGTGTAAAGTCTTTGACGTATATTGAAACTGTTCAGGCTTTGGAAGCTAATATTCAGTACATTTTTGATGAAGTAGAGTTCTAAGTTGCATTCTAAAATTGATTGCCATCTCTACAGGTGTGTGTTAAAGTCTGGTTGGCTTAACAAATTCTTGAAAAAAAATTTAAGTAGCTCCTCTCCATTTCATCGATTACTCGCTTCTCATGTTCTTGGTTTTTCTCCAAAGAAGCTGATGTTGTTCCCGTATCGCATGTCCGTAAAGTACTCATGCAGCTCTCGTTCATCAATGCAACGCCACCGTAGATGTGCTTTCCCGCACAATTCATTAAATGAGAGGTTTAATTGCTGGGCATGGTGTCGTGAAATACAGTACATCAACCGAATCATTTCTGATGAATTCTTGACATCGATGTTACTGATCTTCAACACTGAATGTGAGTCGGCGACGATCGGCTCAGGGATGAATAGAATTTTATGGTTGAATTTCCTTACAGCATTCCTTCATTGTCTGAGATATCCATAGGCGTACCTTGGCTTGAGGGGAGACTTATATACATTGACTGTAACATGATCAATTTGATTGACTGTTCTATCATCAGTTGATCGACATGTTCCTTTATGGATATTGAGGTAAGAAAACTGCGGCAAAGTCAATTAGTCTAAGTCCGTTTCTAAACGTGATGTCATGCAACCTTAGCTGTTCGACTACTCTACTGGAGAGCTCCCCTTTTCATGTTTTAGCATAAAAGTCACCTTAAGCGATTTTAGTCCCGTATATTGAGTATTTCCTGCAGACTTTTTGTAAGAGCTCTTGGAAACTATCTTTGGTAGCAGCGTTTCTGTAGCAGCTGTTGTAGCATGTTTCACAATTTTTCATCTTCCATCTGACCCATTTCATCGATTTTATAGCAGTCTAGGTCATTCGCTCAAATCACTGATCGCAGACAGTGACAACTAAGACCACTAAGAGACCGAAATTCGGCCTTAATCTAGATGTTTAAATAGCACAATATGCCCTAGTCCTGAATAGTTAACTTAATGAATGAAAACGAGTACACAAATGACCACAGTCAACCGGCACTGATTTTTTTTTTTTTTTTTTTTGGAAAAATATCACCTAATCTCCCTTTCAATCATTTCTGGTCAGTTACTAGATTCGTCGTCCAATATCAGGGTCATCTAGATAATAAAAAAGAGACAAGTACCCAACTTGGTAGTTCGATAAGGTACCTGAGTGTACTCGTATAAGGCAAAATCGAGACCTGAATTGTCAAAATAATTTTAAAAAAATTGTTGACTACCGAAAGGTCAGTACTTTGTACTTATTTCTTTCCAAAAAAAAAAAAAAAAAAAAAAAAAAAATAGCACCTCTCTCCAACTGACATCCGTGTAAACTGTCCTTTCTTTTGGAGATTTTTTTAAATATTTATTTTTACGTCTTATCGGTGACTATAGTATTTGCGATTGTCTTCTTATTTATCTTGTGTATCTTCTCAACGTTTTTCACAAAAAAGAAAAAAAAAAAGCAAACTAAATCACCTCAAGCCCTTTGCTTTGATAAGCTCACAAATATTCCCTCACATATAAGTATGCATGGGCTTATACATACACTCCTACAAGTTACAACCTTTTCCTCTCTCACTCATTGGCATTTTGTCCAATAAAAAAATATAAAAATAAAAAAAAGTCCAAAAAACGTTTTAATAATAAAAATGTTGACCCAATTAGATGTGATATTCGTTTCGGTTTTTGTTGATTAAACAAGCTCCGCTGTCGTTGATTGTAGTAAATTCATTTATTGCCTTTTGCTACAAAGGTACTGCCTTTGGCTATGGCTTTGCCTGCATTCGAGATACAATTCATTTGGCGCTGGTTAATTGTTTACACTTTGACGGATCATTTCTGGATTTTATTTGCTTGATCACTGGTATCGATGTCAAGTGTTTTTTTTTTTATTGTTTTTTATTTGTTATCGTTGATAAACATAAATACTGCTGTAATGCAACAGCAGCTGCTCTAACCAAAATATCAGTAGATGCGGTTATATTAGAGTAAGCCGAGTTGAATTTGGAACATTCAAAGTCCAAGACGCATGTGAGCTCTTCATCTTTCTATGACATTTGTTGCACCCAAACATAGCTTTCTCACTGACCACCAATAGAGTACTAACGACGTACCCTTGTGGAACTCATTTATTTTTGCATTTTTCATCACTTTTGCAAAATTTAAATAGAAAAGACACTTAAGGTATCTAAACTAATAAAAGCCAAGGTAAAGTAAACCACTTGCAACAAAACAGGACCAGAATCTAAACCTTTTGGATCTCCGCATGGCATTCTCAATTGTGACGTCTAGATGGCATTTAGAAACCAACTCCCAATACCACTTTTATCATGATTTCAAGAAAAAAAAAATAGACATAGATACAGGAAAATGAATCGTAACACATTTTAAGGTATTTTTTCTGAGGAGCCCAGGTGATTTCCCTTGATTATAGTAGTCGTAGCAACTTTCGGATTATCAATCAACCAATCCATATACTGGACCACAATGTCGATTTCCCTTTTTATCATATACACTTAGAAAGTCACCCGTAGAACAAAAGACTGTAGTTGATGGACATCGTTAAATATCGTATATTTGACAATTAAAAATCCCCCAATGACCCCATACATCAGCTGAATTAAGCACGCCTATTCATATCAACTTTCTCGGATTTGCTGGTACTCTGTGTCTTTAGCTTGTACCATGATTGATGAAAGCTAATTGCCTGATACCACTCTAGAAGGGACCATCAAAAAATTAGAAATCCAATCGAGCTATAGCCCTGATAGGTGGGTGTAGAGGTGAGAAGTACTCAAACCAACTTTCATGGGACAGGCCTACTCGTAATCCCTTCCCAACATCAAATTCCATTTCGGTTTTATCTCCATTTTACAGACATCATGCGTCAGGCTGAAAATGCTGCATCTGATTTGGATCGTTAATCTAAAATTCCGAATCCATCAATTCTGGTCAAGTCATGGCCAAGGGTTCCACTTTAAAACGAAGAAGAAAACTTCGACTAAATTTAACACATTTTGACTATATCCGGCTCCACGATGACCTCACCTTTGTTCCCTTGTCATATCTAACACCTCTTCCTATTCTTCAAATTCTTCTGTGGCTGGCAGTATGCCCGCCCGACAGCCAGCCAGCCAGCCAGCTCAATGTAAAGAAAAAAGTGAAAGTTTGCATCATTAGATAAATTTTTTTTTGGTAGCGCCGGTGGTGGCGTTGGCGCGGCGGTGGCAGCAGCGCCCTACGTTCCAGGTGGGAAACGTGTGTTTGCTTGGCATTTCATGAGTACACAACAACGCATGGGCGCTAACAAGACTCCATCGCCTCTACGAACAGACCAACAGACAATGTTTGTACTCTGTTGTACGTTCTTTAAGGCAGAGGAAGATTGGAAGCTGTGTGTGCATCTCTTTGTTATAAGATACACAGAAGTGCGGGTGGGTTCAAGGTGTAGGCGTGTGTGTTACTGTCATACTCGTAGTATGTGCATTTGGGAGAGGCATTTTTGTTGTTTTTTTTTATTTTCCCCAATTTCGCGACTGATCCCGATTTATAGAGTCCCTTTAGCCGTTCATTTGCTACCATGTGGGCTGAGGGAATTTGATCTGCGATCAGTGATCACCTACTTACAACTGAATTTTGATTGAATATTTATGGATGTTCCCGATTTCGTTTGGGTAGCTTTATCTTTCCGAAAGCGAAAAAAGGAAAGTTTTCCTGAATGTGGTTGGTGTAGATTCTTACTGGGTGTAGGTACAAATGTCGAAAGTGGTTTAGTGCAAAAATATGTGATATTTACGGAGTAAGGTGACAAAATACTCGTACATGTTACGATTTCTTAAAAAGCGACAATGTCTATGCGAGAGTTCTTATTATGAAAAGCCATGCACTACTGGACTTTTGAGAGAATTTATCAAAGCAATATCTTCACTGATCGACACAGTAAATCACTCATCATAAATCTATTATTCGTAGCATGGATTACAATCTGTTTGAATGAACGAGCGCTGCCGCAGAAAACTTCTACAACTCACCCGTGTAAACAGGTCACTTGAGACTAATTTGGGATACTGGTATCTTTGCTGATTAAAGAAAACAGAATTTAAAAGACTTATACCGGTTTCAAGAGTGCTTTCTATCGGGACTTATGAGAAAAGGTCGAAATACTTAGTGAAATCTGCAGGCTGCTCAAAGTTTTTAAAAGGAAGAAATAAAATCTGATGGCATATATGCTGAATCGAAGGTCGAAATTGTTTATCTCATGCTTGCGGCTCACTTCCCTGGTTTTCAGAATCTAAGTTCCAGTGCATAAGGAAAGTAAATCTAGCTCAATAGTAAAAATTGGAAGTTTAACATCCATCATTCCCAAGTCAGCCATCAGCCGTCACTTTCCAGAATATCTATGCTCAAATTGGTGCAGATAGAGGAAGCAAGCAAACAGGGTGAAGCTTCAGATTGCGACCCTTGTCACTGCCGAATCCAATTCAATACTGTTGCGCATCTGGATAGCTACTCCAGCACCTTCTGGGTAGTGGAAGTGATCTATCTCTGACCAGAGATGCGGTTACGCTGTGTCAGCCCACCTACTCACATAAAAAGAAAAATCTCGGGCGGAGGACTACGATTTGAAAGTATGCTCCTGGAACGTAGGAACGTTATATATCCCAAAAGCAACGCAAAAACTGGCAAATATCTTCAAGCAGTATAGGGCGGATATTACTGCAATCTAGGAAGTACACTGAATACTATCGGAAATGATAAGAAGAACAGATTGCAACATTTATTACAGCAGTCACAAAAGGTTATCCATATTCAGATGCGGATTCGTCGTGAAAAACACCTCTGTCTCCCACCACCCCAGAAAAGAAATTAGTGTGCAAAAAAGAAGACATCTGTTACCTTTCTTCTAACATACTAGGCACGCGTCATCAGAGAAACGTGGGATGAGTTTAGATCCTATACGTCGGTTATCTAGTAGAATAAGCTCACGCGAAAATTTGTGATCGCACTTTTACCAGACTCCAAAGATTTATCACGGATATCTAGGGTTTTTCCCGAACTATTGGCCGCTTGATATTCATATCATGTGCTGCACTCTTTAAGCCATCTTTGCAATCCTGGTGGCATCGAACTATATTGCGGAGAACCGGTGAAGGGGGCTTAGAGCCTTGCTGAAACCACTTTTGACTTTCAAGCTAGTTCAAGAATGTAAAAGATCACTGCACGAAGTCAGAAGACCAAATTCAGTGTTTTTTGTTTGAGTTCCAGGTCACAATGGGATCACGAAAATTAAATCGCCGATGAACCTGCCAGGTAAAGTTCAGGACCCGAACCTACGTGGGGTCTGCCTGCGTCCTATTATCCTAGCATTACCTATAATAGTTTTTATTGAACTGTTCATCCGGTCGATCCCATTGCTCTTCTATCTGCTTTATAGTAATCGAGTATTTCTACTAACTGTTAGACTGACGTTTTCTATTAAGGCTCTGAACATTCCAAGTATAGATGCGAAAATTGTTGTTTTTTAACAGTTTACCAGGATCATCATTAGTTAGTCCGTCATATTTTTGTTATCTCTTCCCTAGATTGTTAGGATTGTTTAGTCTGCAAACGTACGAATTTACTCATCCTGCTACCGGTGATGACCACTGGGAGGTAAAGAAAACACTACGCTACGAATTTGATTGTCGCACTACTGGCCTAATTCACCGCGCAGATACCCACCTCATCTTCTTATGTCGCCTTTAATCTTACATTTTAAGAAACTTGTTTTCTATTTACTTAAAAAAACATTGCGTCCATTCTGCAGTAAACGTCATCCAATGCCGTCATCAATAGACCAAAGCTTGCCAACCGGCATCAACTTTTTAACTAATTGGTAAAAATATTTTGCATCTTATACGTCAAAGTATCTGTTCTCAAAACAAAAAAACAAACCATCGACAAAAGTGACGGACATTTACTGTCCCCCATCACAACAATCGCTCACCTCCAATGTCAAGGTTAGCTTCTTCAGAACTCTGACGTCTTAGACTGTGCGCACTAAAGTGCCACTCGAATTGATACCAATTTAAATTAGAACCATCCTCTCCTAATCCGATTCAAACGTCACATAAACTACAACAATAATGATGGCCACAAAACACAGGAAGGTAATTAAATTTATTGAATGCTGAGACTTAGACAAGAAGGAGAAAACACCTGCTAAATTTAAATTTGGCACTCTATTGAAGCAGCTACACAAAATCCATGTTCCCTCTCAGCGGCGAAGGCGAACAACATCAGATCAACTCATTTAGAACCTTCACTGTTATTGTCGCCACCAGCGAATCCAATCCCTATCACGTATCTATACGTTCGTCGCGCTGTACTCGTAATATCATGTATTTGCTTACAACCCTAGTGATCAGATTGAGTGTGAATTCTTGGCGATCGCAGCAATGTTCACTGTCACTCTGATAATTGCGATTAAAACAAATTCTGGCGCTTAATCTACATAAGCCACGAGAGAACTACAAGTTGGTCCTGTTACAACCTTATATCGAGCGATCCGCGCGGCTCTCCCGATCATATCCCACCGATGAAACGATCTTATTACCATGCCACATGATCGGGACCATAATTACCGTCCACAATAAATAAACAAATAATTCATCTCCATTTGAGATATACGAGTATACGAGTATACGAGTGGACGCGCAAAACAACAAAGGGGCACTCATGATCGATGATCAGATACACAACGCCTATAGGCGCACTCAGTGCCTTAGCCACAGATACGAATACGAATGTGAGTACTTGTATTGTACTTGCGGCTAAAAATATCGCACTGCAGACTGCTAGTTCGAGAACGAGTACGAGTACGAGTACGAGTACTCGACAAATGTCGTGTACTAGACTTTTTGGCATCGGTTCGTGCGATAATTTACAATATACCTACTATATGAAGGAAGATATCGAGAACGCTCGATCATATTCAGACCGAATTGAGAAGCAAGGCGAATAAAAGGCGGCCCAATGTTGGCTCGTTTGGCGTTTAATTTATGCGAATATCGCAAAGTCATTTAGCGCACGACAATTACACGTAATTACCTTCATTTCCCGAAGTGATTATCGCCTGACCATGGGATTTAGCTTTGCTTTTGTATTTGTCTTTGCTTTTTTTCTTCGATGAAGCGAATTTATTTTGGCCAACTAGTGATTGAACTTTTAAGCGAATAAATCGCAAAGAATCAGACGCGGTGCTCGTTTGTAATTGCCTCCCCAATTGAGTGGAACTGTGGGGCGTTGTGAATAGATTTATTAATTGTAGAAGGGATGCGGACTTTTCGTTTTCTATTTTAATCCTGACATAAATAGGCATACGAGTGGTTTCAGAACAATCTATTCCCTATTCGTGTACTCATAGCCACATACCAAAGTGACTAGTTAGGTAAGGTGAAGTGACGGTTTGCATTAAGAAGACTATCTTAGACCAGAAAAGGCCCCTCCTTGTACCGTAAGATCTCTATGTCCAATGAAGACCAGAAAGAAGCGTAGATCTAAGTTTACTGCTTTCAACAAAACCGAGGAGTCTGCTGGTCGTCATTTTGGAAAGACCTCCAGGATTACAAAACAAAAATTACTCAGATGAGTTTTTTTTTTTCAGATGAAGAGAATAGAGCAACTGCATAGCCGATGAATAAGCAGTGGTTGGGGATGATGCTGAGATGTGGCCATTTCACGGCCAGCTTATTGTACCCTCTATCCCTCTATCCCTGTACCCCCTATCGCATCCAGTGTGATGAATTGTTCATACGTTGTGAGGGGTGTTCCTGATGTTTAGAGCTGTGCGACTTTTAGCAAGTTCATCGGTTTTATATCTCGATGTCCAGGTACCCAGCCAATAAAGAAGTTATACTGTTTAGCCATCTCGTTGTGAATCAGTTGACATTTTTCACTACCTTTAACGTTGTGGTAGCCGAACTCAGGAATGTGATAGATATTTGGCTATCGACTAATTACCTGATTCCAGCCAAGGTCAACGTCACAACAACGGAGGAATACTTTGAGGAAAATCAACGTTCATCGGTAACTGTGGCAACAAACCTCCAGAACCTTAAGCAAGCGCGTATCCATTAACCTCTCCTTAATGCCGTCGCAACCTGCATTAAGTGAGGCAGATAAGTACATAGAATCGATGTCAAGAAGCCGACTAACAACCAAAACTGCAAAACTAGAGAGAAGACCTGATGAACTATTTAACTCTGCAGTAGAAAAATGAAATTGAGATGGTAATGTGTAGGCTTTAGCGAAACAAGACAGCAAGACTAGACGTACGAGCTCGCGAGCTATTTAAGTCAGTAGGAGAAGGCTTGGTAGAGAGCATGCACTGAAATTTTATCGAAAGTCTTGGTGTCAGACAAGGTATAAGACAAAATGATGCGCTGGCATGATACCGCAAAGGCACAGCCTATGGGATTTGTTGCATAAGTCGCTGTCGGTAAAACACAGTGAGCCATCACTGGTGTGTTGGTAAAAATTTGAGCTTAAGTGGTTACAATGGGTTAAGCTGTGAATGAAGGCAAGAACGAGTATTTGAAAGAAGAAGCCTACAAGGCCTACAAATCGAGCAGAACGTCACAATAGACAGCTATAACTTAGAGGCTTAGAAATTTGTCTCCCCCTATTCCGGTATGAAAGCTCATCCGAAATTCAAACGGAAAGCTACACTGTTCTCTTTTGCCCTCAGAAGGCAAAGAAGTAATAAGGCGTTGTCAAGAAATACTAACCTAACTCTACGTCATTCCAGCTTACATTCTAATCTCTCTCTAAGGGCGTAAAAACATGACCATTAACTGAGGCATTTAAGAGGATCCTTGGCAGTTTTGACTGCAATATTCTTTGAAGAATTGTTGGTACCATCTGCGTTGACGGACCTTAATAGCATCGCAGTTGATACTAAGGATTTGGAAAGAGCATTTCTGTAGACTGTATAACGGTTACAACGAGCCAAATACCGCTGTCAGGCAGACCAAGAATTCCATTCACCCGATCTGGATGAAGTGAAAATAGCCATATCTAAGATTAAGTCCACCAAAGCTGCTGAAACCTGGCTGCCGAGCTATTGTATTGAACACCTAAAGTTGTTCGCCAAAAACCTGATTAGTTCATATCAGTGTGGCTTCAGGCCAGGAAAGTTCACCATCGCTTCAGATCCCATGAGCTCCAAATACACAGCCGCTAAGATTATTCATCAATTTTGAAGCTGCGTATGGCAGCATCTATAGACACGATCTATTGAGAGCAATGTCTATTTTTGGCATCTCTGCCAAACTCGTCCGTTTGTGCAGGATAACGATGTAAAATGCAAACATCAAGGTCGGTAAAGAATTCACAGGGACCTTTGACGGCAAGAAAGGGTATAGACTTCGTTAACATCATTCGCAACTCACACACCAGCACAAGAGGCATAATCTTTCAAAAGTAGGTCCAATTACTCGCATATGGCGACCATATTGATATTGTCGGAAGAAAGCAGCGTGATGTTAATGGCCCTTTCGCAAAATATTTAGGCTTAATGTTCAACGAGGGCAAGACAAAGTATATGCTCTCAACCAGAAAATAGACCAAACACCGACGTCTCTGACAGAACGTCACCCTCGACAGATATAACTTTGAGGTAGTAAAGGACTTTTTTTATCTAGGCTTTACTATTAACTCAGCCAACGACACGATCAAACAAAGAATAGCCCTCACCAATCGCTGCTTCTTTAGGCCAAGAAAGCAATTAATTACCAAAGCCCTCTCTCGAACAACAATAACATAAGACCTTCATAATTCCAGTCCTGGTATATGGTGCAGAGACATTGACTTTATTAAAACTGGATGACGGTGCTCTTGGTTGCTCTGAGAGGAAAATTCACCGGGTGACTTATGATCCCTTCTGTATAGGCAATGAGTGGAGGAGGAGATACCACGACGAATTGTACGGGCTGAGATGAGATAAGATAACTGAGATGCCTGGGACATGTAAGTGAATGGACACCAATTTTCCGGGCCGAAAAATCTTCGAATCTCCGAAAGGGGACAGCGCAGGAATAAATGTTACATTTTGGCTGACGGAGGGATGTTGTTCTTCATCCTTCCACATTGCACATCCTTCCAACTTCATTCTTCATGTAGCACCTCTCTAAGGCTTCAATTGAACTCTTTTCGTGTTCTTTCTTTTTTCTTTTGAGGGTCTATATACTTCCCTTTTCTTGTGCTCGTAGAGCTCGCAAGCCAATTTCGTTTTTTTTTTCTGCAGGAAGGCTCGATGTTTGGAAGGCTGTGTTTTCCTAGTTTGCCTGTATAGATTCAAAATAAATGTTGAAACCTGCTCTAATAGCAGCCTTTTCGAATGCTCTTTGGCAGTCAGGTCTCTGGTCTTCTACATTCGGTGTGGAAGGGTTAAAAGGAAAACTCGATAGCAAAGAGTCACTGGCTATAGTTGTGTAGTGGCCGTGGAGTAGTGGTATATGCATAGACTCCTCAAGCAGAGGGTCGCGGGTTCGAATCCCGTGAGAGGCAATTCTCTGGAAAAGTCTTTTCATAGAATTTGTATGTAGCTATATGAAAATCCCATCGGCGTCAACTCTGACATGAAGGCATAACACTGATGTTGGAGTGGTTGCTGGCTGGGCTGAATGTAACGAATTAACAACTAGCACGTACTAGGACCCACTGGTTGAGGATGCACTGGCTCGTCCCATCTAGTTTGACAACCACCTCTGGGAAAAATATCGAAACCTAATACACCTGAGTTTTAAACTACTACACCACCCGCCCGCGCCCTGGAGAAAAAGCCAGTAAAAGGGTATTCATATCCCTTTGGAGCGCGAGCGGGGTTAAAAAAAAAAAATACCCATTCGACGTAGAATTTCCTCACAATGATTTGGTTTTGGGCTGCTACGGATATCCGCGTCTGTACCTTGGTTCCAATAAGGTAGTGGTCCGTGTCGATGATAGCTGCTCGGAACGTTCAGACTTCCAAAAAACTGGAGCACCATGGATCACAACACGATCAATTTGGTTGATGGCTTGTCTGGTTAAGGTTTTAGAATCGGAAAAACTAGGAAACCGATCTTGTTGTCAGGTTAAGATCGACAAAAATCGTAAAGATGTTCATGCCAAAAGTGGCTTAGCGGAAGCGTAATGCCCTCGTGCTACCGTTCTTGTTATCATTATATTAGACTACCCAGTCACCTAGAAGTTAGAACTTATCACTTTAGACTCCTAAATATGCGAGTAGATGGGATACCGAAAACTCAAAATGAATCAAGAAAAGTTCTGAAACTGGATGGTACCCTAGTACTTCTAGCTATTTTGAAAGAAAGTGTCTATTGTTTCGTTAGACTCTTATACTCGTAAAATATACTTTAGATGAACATTCTTTTATTTAAGATAAACGAAGTAGGGGATCATGGAAATTTTTTTTTAAGTGAGCTCTGACCTTAGATGGGACAAATTCATTGGTTATTATGGACATTGGCACCCTAGCCTTTGGAACAACCAAATGATCTCCATTCTATCGAAAAGTTATATGGATTCAAAATCACTTGAATATTCTTGATGTTCAACACAGAATTGCGCTAACTAGAGATCAGCGATCGAGCTGAATAAGTGAAATATCAGCAGCACAACAGAAAGAATATAGAGCTCTCTGCACGTGGCAATAGATCCAACACGCTGACCTACTTTCCTACTTATAAACCCAATTCCAGCTCTTTTAAGCTGTTTCGATACATGATATATCTCAGTCTCATCATCTTTTAAATCAGCGGCCAGGCTCAATCCATTTGTTTTAGAAAACTAAGTAGCACACGTAATAGGCATTAGCATAAGCCAAGTCGAATGCAACAAGCAACAGCAGCAGCCTTTGAAGTGCTCAACCACTAACTGACCACATTAACAGAAACAACTCTGAAAACTTAACCTTTTGGTTAAACCTTTGACTTTCTATGAAAATCGGCACACATGTTGGAGTGTATGTCTAGAGTACATACATATGTACGTCTTCTTATATACAATTCGAGCCCTCCTATTCCGGTCACTTTAGAGACTTACATAATTTTACCTCAACTGACTTTGCATCTGAACTTTTACTTTTGCTTTTAATTGCTGCTTAGTAGCTTAAGCTGACCTTTTGCCTTTCTTTCCTGATGTTTCTCACACACAGTCAGGCCTTAACTTCGACTTCAATGAGTCTTACTTGATCTCAGTTAATTAAATGGTTTTAATAATTCCAATTTACGTTTTTGGTTTTTTTCTTGTTGAAAACCTCCCCACGATGGTGCAGGTTGCCGGTGTCTCTGCTTATGCATTACGTCAGCCTCTTACTAGACCAGACGTTATCTAAAGCCTCTTTCATAACTTGTTGCAGGCAGCCAGTTAATTATAAAAATTTCCTAAAGCATAACACTCAACCCTTTTAATATTGGAGTTGATGGTAGTATAGCCCTTCAGGGAGCCCAAGGGAGACCACTTGCCCTATCGAAAGTTTTAGTAAGAAACCTTCAGAAAGCATGATGACAAATACACTAGAACCTACTCCTCCATGGAAATTGCATGGCGTAGATGCGCACCCAGAACATCCGACGCCCAATGTTTCTTTTCTACTGCGAAGGTTGCGATTCGTCATCAAATCAACGCTGCCGCCACCATTTGCGTTATGGAGCACGAGTGTGATGAATGAAATCGAGAGTGGATCTATAAGTCTGGCATGGTTCTATGGCTCAAGACGGGAAATTGTTTTCACTTTCGACGATGATGATGAGTCGTCGAAGTCGTCAGTCATCGTGGTCGTGGTCGTGGTCGTATTCGAAGTAGTTGTCGTCTTCGTAGTCATGCACTTAGGTATCTGATTAGCATGCAAAGATGGCAAGCATGCAGCTGTGTTTGTGTTCCAACGCCAAGTCTTGAAGGTTACTCCGTTAAGGCATAGTTGTTGCTATTGGTCTATCGATCGATAGATATTATAGTTGGATGGCGCACACCTTTCCGCGTTGGTGTAGTCCATGTTGGCTTGAGGCGATTTACTATTTTTGGGTTTTTGGAATTAATAGTGCCATGGAGTAAGTACACCGCTACTATTGCTGCTGCTGCTGCCGCCACTGATAGTCTTGGCAGGTGGCTTAGATACGTGACGGGACTGGTAAATGAAAGGGAACTTTTATGAAAAAAAACTGTTGGGTTCCAAAGTGATTAATGAAAATTAGTTTTGATTATGATTAATATAGCGAACGCTCAAGAATCGATGAAGGTATTAGAAAAACCAATAAGAAAGTGTGTATGGTCATTAGCTGCGAGTTTTTAGATAGATTTGGAAAACATTAGTGGATTCTTGGAGGCCTTTATCTAAGAAAGTCTGTTACCAGGTAGACTCGAGAAGACATTAAAAGCCGAAATATTTTGGTCTGGATGGGCTCATTGTCTGGGACTACACAGATAGAGATTTAGGAGTATTGCACCTGAATGTTCTTTAAAAGCTAAGTGACTAAGTATTTTATGTGCCTAAAAATTGAAAAGCTCTTTAGGAATACTCTTCGCTTATCCCATTTCTTGGGATAATATCGTGTACATGAACCAGGTAAGACTAACTGAATTCAGGCTCCCAACTGTGTACAAGTTAATCTTAATTGGCTATCGCTGCAGACGCAGATACTGCATAACTCCTATAGGTTGTATATAACTACGTTTGAGAGATAGTAACTTAAATTAACTATTCTGCTTCCGCTGAGAGAATTTGAGGGCTTTACCCTCACTGTGACACTCACTGTGATCCTCACTGTGATCCTCACTGTGATCCCCACTGTGATCCTCACTGTAATCCTCACTGTGATCCTCACTGTGATCCTCACTGTGATCCTCACTGTGATCCTCAATGTGAACCTCACTGTGATCCTCGATGCGATCCTCACTGTCATCCTCACTGTGATCCTCACGGTAATCCCTATTATGATCCTCACTTTAATCTGCATTGTGATCTTGTGAAACGAAGTAAGATCATCTTTCCGATCTGGAGAATTATACTCGTTTACCAGTGACCCTAATTGTGTCCAGCCCTGGAGTCCTCAAAAGTGATCGGCACTTAAATCTTTACCGTGATTCTCTTTTGATCACCAGCTTTACAATATATTATAATCGAAACTCTGATTCACCTACGAACGCTCTTTGAAAAATAACCGGTAAATTGTGCTTAACTCGAACTCGGTCGCTAAATTATTACTTAAAGACAAATCAAAATAGTTTCAACCGCAGAAAGTAGTGCAGTATGATCGAACTGCGACTAGCGCCCGGCATACTGTACGTATCTACCGCATGATAGACTAAGGAAATTGACACAGCAAATAGAGCAACAAACTTGCTAGCTTATACATTTTGGTATTTCAGCTGAGGAAATATCATAGATGCTTGTATCAGGAAGGCAGAAAGTCAACCATAAGGACTCAAAATTGTAGATTAGTAACAAAATCGGTTTCTCTGAGCACTCTCAGCACCCTAACAAAATAGCACAAGAACATAAAAATCTTGTGAACGGCCACTAAGTTTCGAAAAAAATTTCTCACGACACGGACTTGCACTAAAACTGATCGGGTTTTTATGTTAAGTAGTTGACTTTGCTAGAAAACATGATTACAACGCATCATATCCTGTTTTGATCCCAGCATCCATGTACATACTGGTAGATCTACAACTTAACATGCTTCAACGTCAATTTCCTTGCGAAAGTGGACCCAGTAATACACGATATAAGTTCGAGTTGAAACTTTAATCGCCGATCATATTACCGTTGATCTAAAAATCTGCGATCAGACTACCAGCAGGTAGTCAATTCTGTGCTGGAGCCAAAAATAAGAGTGGATCATGTAATTGATATGGATAACAAAGTTGACAGGGCAGAGTCAGAATTGTAATCAATTACCAACTTCAGGAAGCTTGGTCTAGTTCACAGCCACAGCAACTAAGGTACACAAAGTAAGAGACTTATTCCTAAGGTGATCGACGTCTCGACAAAAAATAGAGATTAAAAAAAAAGGACATTTCTGGGATTTCTTATGGATAAGGGAAGCTCTGGATGTTCTTATAAGGGGGAACAATAGTTACACAACATTCAATAAGTTCGTGCCTCCAACTGCATCTCCAGTGTAGATCACAAAATCTTCTACACTTTGTTTTGTTTTCAGATTTCATCACAGGGTCTCCCCTTTTAGGTTCATAATCTCCAAATACCTCATAAATTCTCAAGAACAACTTCGGAAATAAATAATCATTCGAAGGTACACGCCGCGCCATCGAAACCAACAGAAATAATGTCCATATCCATTCAACTTCCATTTCAGATCCAAGTCTGGATAAATGCCGCACTTAAGGTTCTCCATATTTCATCGACCGCCTCTTTCTAGAAAAAGCAAAAATGGTTATGCAATCTATCCATTGGTACAAATGTAACTTAACAACCCTCTGCATTCTACCTATATATTTCAAACTAACGAAGCAAAAGAATAAGTCTACCGTCACGGAACACGAAGGATGAATACATAGCACCAGGCAGCAGCTGAAAATCTCTTTATTCCAAACTAACAAGTCATCGTCGTCATCAAAGTCGTCGTCGTTGTCTAACGTCCTCTAGCCTCGTTCAACTCAACGTCGTCTTTGGGTATTTTACTGAAAAATCCCACATCTGAATGAAAAATATAAACAATTGCCCCGCACCAGCACCCAAATGATCAATCGGGAGAGGAGAAGATGGATGAATAGCCAAAAAAAAAAAAAGAAACCTTCTCTACCACGTTCTCCACACTTAGATGCTAATAAAGCTGCGACCTAGTTTCCCAAGCCACGACGAACTGACTGAGGTTTATCCATACCGCCTGTCTGTGCTGTGCGAGTACGAGTACGGGTACGAATGTTGTATCACGGTTGCTGGAGCTCAAGACACGATCATCACAAAACCATACAAGACTAGAAGTTAGATGCACTCTAAAGTTATTTTTGATGCTGTCCCAGAGCAAACGAAGAAGACTCCTCTGATCGCTGGTTTTACATTTTTTTACATGACGTGACAACTGCTCACTCAGCACACGTTCGAAATCGAAATCGAAAGTGATTTTTGCCCCGACCGCAATGTTTTCAATTCTATCTTTCCCTTTTGTTTTGCCTTCTTTCTAGTGGTGTATCATCGTTGATTGTCGCTCCGGCTTAAAATCGATGATGACGATGACGACAAAGACTCATTACACGAGTAATTTCCCACAAAACTCGTTCGGCTGGTTCGAATGGCTCGTCTCTAAATCATTGATTGTTGCGGATGCCTCAAGCCTACGCTAATCTTTATAGTTGGATTCCCTTCTTCGTCTTCGTGATCTAAATTTCATTTTCCTTTCTCCCTCTTCGACATCGTCATTTTCGATGTCTTCGATGAAGAGGGCTCACACGTCACGTCATTAAAATGCCATTCATTCCAACTGTTATATAATCGCCGCAAATGAAACGACTCAAATTCCACGCTAGTGCACTGCCAAGCACCACCAAGTACCATTGAGTGCCAGCAAGCACCACCGAGCACCACCGAGCACCACCGAGCACTACCGATCACAGGATCCAAATCCGAACTTCAGCTTTGATCATCGATCGTGTCTTCGTCGGAAGTTCAATTGTTATGCAGATCTGGGAATCGGATAACCAGAAGAAGTAAACTAGGGAGCTAGACATACTCGTAGTCATCTAGGGTTATCACTGGGTTCGAAGTATCTTCTCACCTATTTTTATTGTCAGTCAGCAATTTGGAACTTCAGTTACTTGTACACCGATGATGGTTTACAAGATCGGCTACCGATCAGGATGCCGAAATTTTAGCTTACGACTACAAAGTCGACGACATAGAATGTGATCGTTAGTCATGAAAGGCTATCTAGGTTAAAACTGTGATTAGGTAATGAAAATTCAAATGAAATAGAAAATGAAAACGAAAACGAAAATGAAATTGAAATTGAAAACAAAAAAAAAAAAAAAAAAAAAAAAAAAGGAGGCTACAGAGGTGATAGATGTGGTTTTTAGGTTGTAACGTCTTGTAAGTAGGTGCCATGGAAAGATACCTAATGACTTGTGGCAGAGCCGTGATCGGACACCTTAGAATTCCACTTACTACAGATTGTGGTGGCAATTTTAGTTTCAGATTGTTTAAGTGATTTTTTGTGGCAATATGATGTAATACAAAGGTGAGAAGTCTTTGGGAACACAGCTCCGTGATGTGAGATTTGAGAAAAAAAATTGTTTACAATTCTACCCAATCCTGCGAAAGATCACTGCCAAATCTCGATCGAAATAGATCATCCGGCTTAACTGAACACAAAATTGGGTCAATAAATTGTTGGTTTGACATTTTGACTTCATTCCCGCGCGCAAAAAAGAAAACGAGAGAGTAACAAAACATCAGATACACCAACAAACCGTTGTTGTCGGTAATTGTCAACATCAATCACATCGGTGCTATAAGCTACAAGCAGGGCGCAAACTCGTTGCCTTGTCTTTGACGTTTGTTTGTTTTTCTTTCTTTTCTTTGCTTTTTTCCAATTTCATTTTTTGCAATAGCAAAAGTACGGATAGTAGTAACCATTGTTGAAGTGTAGGCACACCACAAACTTATCGAAAGTAAAAGTAAAGTCCAAGGTCGACATCGACGTCGCGTCGGCGCATCGATAGTGGCATGGCGAGAATCGATGTTAATTTCATCTTACAACTGTCAGTTTTGACAGATGACTGATTATAATCACGATCTGACAGAAGTAACATCTTCTCGTTACGTGACGTTTAGCATCGACTCGGCGACTTCTAATAAAAAGCGAAAACGAAAAAAAAGTGAAAGGGCTTTGGGCTGACATAAAAACCCAAGCAAATGCTAATTCGCTCGTGACATAAATTCGCCCCTCCACTCAAGAGTGTAACGGTAATTTGATTGTCATAGCCGAATACCATTGAAAGTGAAAAGAGGGCCAATCTTTGAATCTGTTCAATCTGTCGCTCTTACTTCGTATCTTTTTAACGATTCGGTGTTTTTTTTTTTTTTTTTTTTTCTGGTGATCTCTTCTGTTGATTACCGTTATTCATTAGGTGAGTTCGAACTGATTTTTGGGTTTTCTTCGTCTTCTTTACCTTTCGGTTTGTGTTGATTTTCGATTCATCAATCGGCCTTGAAAGTGAAAAGATGTCACACTTTCGCTTTTCGATTACGCCGTGGATTGAGATCAGGCTTTGGTTTGCTTTGCTACCTGAACCATTAATAACCCCGCGCACATATTGATGGTGACGGCTCTGACGTGACTAGGCAAAATTTTATTATGAGAAGCGAGGGCGGCGGGACGGGAGATTATGGCGAATAGTAGGCTTCACTTTGTCAGTCGTGCTATGTCAATTAAGCCCATGGCAGAGTGGTGATATGGTCACAAGTCTTTGGTACGATGCATGTCTGAACTGCAAATGGGCTGATAGTAGTGCAGTTATTGTGGTCGCTACCAACTACCGCTGTTATTTGTACTCGTATGTAGGATGAATTTAGCATTTTAATTGGCTTGGTCAGAGAAAATTTTCGGTAGTCAACATGTATGGTGGTGGACACGTCCCAGTTTCTTCACAATTGGTTTTCTTAAGATGCCATCGGTTCGAGTCCAAATTTGGGTCTTGATTTTGATCAAAACAAAACAAAATTTTCAGACGGGTTTAGTGGGGAGGGTTTCTTGTTTTATTTTTGATTGTTTGGGTACCTTAATCAGTTTGGCCGAAGAGATAAAAAAAAGTGTTATGTGCCTAATGGTATGTAGTTCCGGGTTAATGGGAGGGATAATGTAGTGTCGTTTGAATTTCGTTGTGAAATTTGAGTTAGTAGGCGTTGTAGTATTTTATTTATGATTCTGCCCTCGATTTCTTAGTGAGATTGCTACATATTTGTTGATTAGATAGAGGCCCTCTATCTACCCTCTGTCTGGTCCTTTTCACACAGTTTTGGTTACAAAAGAGTGGAAGTCAGAGCCTAGAAATCATCTTCTGCTGATCTCCGTTACCGAATTTTAAAGATAAGATTTACTAGCGGTAGCGGTAGAAACTTCGTAGTGATACGATTCAACCCATGCTGGCAGATCACTTTTTCCCTCAGTACCTCAAATGCATTTGGTGAGCAAAAATAAAATGGAACCATGCCCTGACTTAACAAATAGATATTCACCATCGTATCGGCGGGTAATGATTTATACCAAAAACCTTTGTGGTTCTCGTTAAGGTGCACTTAAACCAGTTGTAAGGTATTTTTGTCAATTTTATCGGCTAATCTTTATTATCATACAAAAGAACCATTCTTTACGTAACTACGGCTTACATGTTTCATTCTAAAGTTCAAGTAGTAGGGAAGTAGTATCTAGAAGTGCCATAAAAAAAAGTTGCGAGATATACTCCGTCGCTGCGTGTGTGCTGCAGTATACTCAGATTTTATTTATGAGCTTGGAGATATTCCTTCCCCTGAACTTGATCAGCTCTCTCGATTGCTTCGGATCGAGTATGCATCATATTAATCCTGGTGTTTGAAGTGTGTCATTTCTTTAGCGTAGGATATTGGTGACTTGACGTTGTTAACTTGCTTACTGTTTATATGTAGAGATCCTAGTCTGACCAGTTATCTTGCTAAGTCATCTCGTTGACAGCTGCGCAACAATCTGTAATCACTCTTACATTAGGCTCAAAGTAAGGATTCAGATCATTGCTTGGCTGTATTCTTATATTGCAATATCCGACGCGTGTATTGGTTTCTTGCTCAGCCAAGTAGCAGCTTGATGAATAGCTGAGACTTCCACTTGGGAGGCGGGAAACCAGGCAATAGGCCTAGTGAACATACCATTTACTGATGTCATTTTTAGTAAGTTAAAGATCGCAAGTCCGTCTTTTCGGTGCAGGCGACTGAGTGGCTATGATCATACGAGCATTCCATATAGTCACAGACTATATGACCCCAGATTTTGATTTGCAGGTTCTTCCTACGCCATACACTAGTGGAGACAATTAGGACGTTGTAGTTTCCTTATTCAAAATGTTCTTTCTACCTCCGCTTCCTCAAGGAACTCAGAGGGGTGCCAATTAGTTTGAAAATGCAGGATTTCCTTATTTCCTGAAGAAAACCAGCCCCGTTTTAACAAGACTAGAATGCAACTGTGTCTAAAGGAAGCGTGTGCCTAAGGAATTTTGGAGAATGTTAGGGAGTATTTGTGGACGTTTGGCCGATACTCAAAGAACTACGTCCCCTCCGTTAGCTGCCACACCACATCCCAGCTCAACTGGATTCTTCTGAGGAGTTTCTTCTTTATAGAACAGGAGTAAAGTCTGCACTTATTACGTGTAAGCTGCAGATAGAAGAAGGCGCAGAACAGTGAAATAAGACGAAGACTATAATATACCTCAACAGAAACAACCAGAGGACACACAAATGACATACAAAGGACAAGACGCATACCTAAGGAAGAAAGAGAAAAGCGATGACAACTTAATGCCAAAGCTCGACGGCAGAATGAATGTTATGATGACCACGTTCGAAAAGAGCATTGCCATCATAGGTGAAAAGATAAGCTGCCTCAAGCTTTCACTGGCCTCATCTTCCAAGCGGAATATTATGGGGACAAACCAGCAGGTAAACGATACTAGGGAACAACAATACAGACTCGAGCTGCCTCCATACAGCAGGACTTGCACTGGACAGGGACTTACATGTACCACAACACTCTTGGATACTACTGTCCTGATGATGCCCGGAGGTTTTATACGGCGATCCACAAGTAGGGGATCAAATTTGACGCAAGACGATGCTGGTAGAGAGTTTCGTCTTTCGGTTTGAAAAGAAATAATGACGTGACTCCTGATCTACCGAAATATGGTACTGGGAATATCTAAAAGAATTCGGGTGGAATGAACAGCTCCGCTGCCATGACATTAAAGCTGAGCTGATCAAAGAATTTAGAGAATTCATAGGTCCATCATGTACAGCAAACCGTTGCCTAATGAGACATTTGGCGACTTTTACGCCAATGTACGGTCGATGACTATACATAATACCAGCCAACCATATGAACTGGACCTAGTTGACTTACTTTCATCTACTCCTGCATCATGGATTCCTCCATGGCTGACTGCACTCTTTACATGGTTTTAAGTATAAACAAAAACATGCTGATAGATCTTACGTGAGCATATGAAATGTTTTACTTGCTACAGTCACTGGGTAATGACCTCAGAATTGACAGAGTTTTAAAATGCAAATGATTGTCTCTGACATTCTGACATGTGTAGTCTTGCATCAGGTTCTCGTGACTTGTAAGATTCGAAGCATCAAATTGTAAGACGAAAAAGATTTTGCTAAGTCAGAAGCAAAGTGTAAGCCATGTGCTTGTCTTCAAAACATCTTTGGCTTATCTATAAAACATCTGTAACATTCAAGGATTACACTTGTGACACTAAGGTAAAGGACCTAATTAGTGGATAAGTAAATCAGTCTGAGCTGAAATTTAGGAAAGAAACCCGTGAATCGGCTTGATCGAGATAATCGAAAACAACCAGACTATCCGTCTCTGACACTTTTTTTTTGGCGACATACAAATAGTTTTTGATTTCAGATTTATCAATTCTATATGAATATCTTTGGTTGTATTCTGGCTTTCAGCAGAGGTCGTCAGGTTGTAAATAGAGGTTGTGATCCTGGCTTTGGTCTTATATAATGACTTTGCACACTAATTTTTAAACTAAGCCCTGCATTGTTTATATCATTTGGACAGGGAATAACTCTCTCAGTTTTTCATAACCTGCTCCTACCTTCTAAAGCACTTAGACTAGGCAGCCAGCTCTAGTGCAGCTTTTGTATTCCGCACTGCCACTTCGAGTTTGGTGATATAAATTCGAATGATTTCAGATGCTCATTTTTGCTAATGTACTTGTCTTGTACGTTGAATCAAAGTTGTGACAGCTCGGCCTAAGTCTTCTTGAGTTTTCGTTTCAGCAGCACGTTTAAAACTGCTATTGGGTTCTTAATTCTGTCCACATAGAGTACAGTGGTACTATAACTGTCAAAAATAGGGCTTTAGCTTTGAATTTAGCCCCACTTTAGCCTCACCTTTGGTCATAGGTTGAAAGTCAATAAGCCTAACAATAACCAAACATACATTGCCAGCGTAGTCCAGATGTTAAGTTATCCCCAATGAAAAGGATTGGTACAGCAAAGCGCAGAAAATATCGCTAATTATCACCAGAAAAAGAAGTGATGGTATGAAGCCCCGCCATTCACGGTCCAATATCTATTATCTAACAGATAGTGTATGTCAGCCTACCATGGTGTAGGTTACAGCAATGATCTTATGCAGTTGAAAGACTTTTCAAATAAAAAAGACATGATAGATGCAAGACATATAGTACATCGGAGAAAAGCTTGTTTAAAGTTGACAGTTGAATGATCATCCTTTCAAACCATTGTTCAGGAAAACGCCCCTTTTCGCTCTCACTGTCGTGCAAATGTTCTAACCCCAATGCCAGGAATTCTCTTCATCTTCCGAGCTAATCCTCATTGGGTTTTAGTACGGAACCAGGGGTAGACTTTTTACCAGATGTTCTATGAGATTGCGTTGTTTCATAATATAGCACACGCTCTTGAACCAATTTCTTGGATGTTCGCTCTTTATGCCTTGCACTAAGCTGTGCATACTTCCTTTCCAAACAGTCTTTGGCTTGAAGCACAAATCTCTGTTCACTACTCAGGCTAGTGCAAGTCCGATGTAGGTTCCGCTCTCCGATATACATTAGTAGATTCACAGTGTTCTCTTACCGTTTCTAAGCTGGGACAAGGTCCGCAATTTTGGCCCACTGCGACATGCAGAAATTTTGAACCTAATCGACCGAATGATTAGCAAAATGGTAAGTTGAACGCATTTCGAAAGCGTTCTAGAGCAAGCAAAAGAAAGTTGTCACGTTTCGTTTCTTTAATATGTTCGAAAGGCGACATTTAAATCATCGACTATTCGCATTATAATCTGTCTAGTTCAAAGCTTTTTGTATATCTTATGAGATCCAAGTAATCGTTTGGTATGTCCGTTGCTCAGACAATGACCTTCGATGACGTCTTTTTTTGTGGATCACATCTGTACCTGCGTGTTCTTGGTCAGTAAGCGGTCCTGACCACTATACCATAAGTCAAAGGAATCTAATTCGACTTATTATCTTCCCTTCACAATTTCTATAGAAATTTCCAGATATCCCCACAGATCTACAAACTGTTCAGATCTCGTTATTCAACGAACTAACTCCTTTCGAAGGATATTAGCTCTACGAAGCTTACTGTCGGCCATTACCATTCACCCGTGTTTCGAAATTCCTATATTGTCAGCGGTACCGTGTACAACTTTATAAAAATTTCTAAATTTCTGGACTCAATGGTCAAACTCTTTCGCTTATGAAACCCAGAAACGGTTCAGAGCAAAGCTGACCCTACTCGAAATGAATTCTTTGCAAGTTTCATCACTTAAAAGAATTTGAACTCTGTACACTTTTGATCCCAAGCATTCCGCACCTTCCAACACCTCTTACCAACAAAAGGACCAACTCTTAGCCCATTAATCTTATCAGTCGTGTTGGCTGTTAATTTGAAGTTCCGCAGCTGTTTCTATTTCCATCGAAACGACCCCAGTTCAACTTCAAGATCCGGCATTTATCTCAACTCGCAACTACGTCACTAAAAATCTGTGCACTACACCTATACCCACAAATAAATACCAACACATGTCAACAAAGATCAGCTGACTGCAAGCAACAAAACATCACCGTCTCAACCAGAAGCTGCAAAGAAGAAAAAAAAAAGCGCGGGATTTTTATTTGAATCTCAAGCCCACATGCTAGACTTGTACTCTAACAGCATCGCTCACAGTGGGTATTCCATCAGAAGGCGCTACAACCATCTCAAAACTTTAGAGCTACGGCTCCAACTATTAGTTCCCGTAAAGAGTGAGTGACTTTCCTCGTGGTCTGCCCCACCGACCGATTCGTCTAAACAACATTTCGTATTCCAAAGACAGCATGGGTCTGTGTTAAAAGTTTTAAAAGTTTTTTCTCTGTTTTTTGTTCGTTTTTGTGGTATTGTGCTTCCTTTCCTCTTGGTCGACGTCTTGTGCGTCTTCTCCTCTTCCTGCACCGCTACTTCTCTGCTTCTTGATTCGTGTTATGTTGTGTTTTCACTTTCTATAAAAACCAACCAAATCGACACGGTGACCTAGTTTACGCTCTGAAGTTGTCGGAGGCTTGAATTTTGTTGTTGTGTTCTTTTTGAATTGTTTTTGTTGTCTATACACAGTCGGTGTGTAGTGTTGCTGGTTGGGACTGGTTGGTGTTGTTGCATTTGTTAGCTATAGTGCTGCTGCTGTTGGTATCATGTTGTTGTTGTTGGTGTTGCTGCGGCTGTTGTGCTGGCATCTTGCTTGCTCTAGCTTCCTTACGTGTTGTTATTGTAGCGACGTTGTAAATTTCTTCTTTTTTTCGGTTGAGCTACCCGATTTGAACGGAACAGTGGGGTGTAAAAGTTTTCAAACTTCTTCGATTTCACTTTATTTCTTGTTGGTAATGACTCACTGGCACTGTCAACTTCTGAGCGTCTGGCATCGCAAATAAGACACTTACTGGAGAGAAACTTATTTCGAGAAAGGGAAAATGCATCGGAATTGGCGTCTCACGCTTGCCTTTAGGGAATAGAAATCAATGAAAAATGGGAAGTTAATCCTAAAGATGAGAAAGTCTATCTACATTCTTGTTCACAAAAGTGCAATCGCGAAAAGACGTTGGACTTAGCTGTTGCCATTCTGAACAGACGCATGTGTTTTCAGAACGTGAAAAAGCGGTGCTTATATTGATCTGAAACTTCCCTGTGCTTCGTAAGCCGAGTTTAGGAACGTGCCGCGTACTAAAAAGTACTAAGATACAACCCTACGTACTATACCCACCACTCCTCAAGGAAGTAGCCTTTTTAATTTACGTTTCTGTTGTGGTTCCCTCTGAGCTGTTGTGGTTCCCTCTGAGCTCCATAATGACAAATGAAATTACTATGTTCCATTCCTCCTTGCACTGAAGTATAAGTTGGACCACACGTTTCTGACTTGGGATAGAAGTGCTACATGGCCAGAATCGAGGACAGAATAGCATGACGTGGGTCGCATCCACATGATCCATATAGCTTGGCTACACCGAAAAACTGTCATCGTCAAATCTGTTCAAATGTTTTGTTCACCAACGACTATATGACAATTAGTTGGTTGGAGCAAGATTTGTAATACGCTACCTTGTGATCAGTGCCATTTTCTCCTCATTTCTTCTTGCGTAACCGTGCGTCTCAACTATTGAGCTTTATATTTGTTATATCTGTCACATCATCGTATATGTCGAAGTTATTTCCGCTACAACTTGAGCTTCTTTAGTCGAAATCATAATCAAATCATAAGTTCGGTGACTCCTTCGCAAGAGCGTCGGAGTTCAACTTGTGACAACACCCAACTACGTCCGCGCAACTTAAGACGATTACAGCATGTAAGCTTCCGATTTTTTGTTGAAAGTAACTAGCAACTTATATGTATCTCATTCACTGTAATATTTATTTAAATTTCCTACTACCCAAAGCTTTCCAAACTTGTTTCGGACTTAGGTTAGGTTAGGTAAATGTATTAGATGCCAAATGTTAATCAGCTCCTGTTCACTTAGATCTGCTATTGGTTCAATTGGATCTCTTTTTTGTTTAAGCTCTGCAGAGACCGTTGATAAAGAATCTTTCGGCTAAGGATATCAATTTCAATAGCAATGTGTGGGTCATGTAGAGCGGTAGACCGTGACTCAGGCGGCACACGTAAGTGGAAGAGGACCCCAGTCAAGTATGCGTGCGAAACTGGAGGCAGCTAGCTCAAAATCGAGCTGTCTGGAGAAGCTTATTAGCAAGTAAGTAAGATTCTTCATGTCAGTACTGCTTAAGTCCCCCAGTCCGTTTACTTTAATGCTTCAGCTACCAAGTATTATCGTTCTTCTGCCAGCAACGCAAGACTTAGACACAGAAAATTGCGAATATATTTTTTGGAATATTTTCCAATTCTCTGGAATAATGCTTCTCATAAATACCACAGTACACAGACGATGTCAGACAAGGAACGTTCCCCTTTTGCAATGAGCTTTGTTTTTCTTCCTTGTGATACACCAGTTTTGAAGTAATTAGCATAGGAACACTGCACTGTACTTGAATATCTCATTAAGATGTCTTATCTTAAAAAGGAGTGTTCTTTAGTAAAATATACGACTATAGTTTAATGGACGTACAAGCGGTAGGCTGAATTCACTGATCCTGCGTCAATCAACGCCCTTCGGATGGTATTAAAACCACCTCCAGTACTTACTAGAAGTCGTGTATAGGGCACGATCTTCTCCCTTGTTAAAAGGTTGAGGCCAATCTAAGACCTCTGTATTTCTGTGGGTCATGGGACCCAGTTGCTGTCCAACACCCGGGTAGTCTTATTTGTTCTAGACTAAATGGTTTAACACAAGCTGTAGCATACTACAGCCTATGTTGAATCATGAGGTATACGAGTTCCAGCCGATCTACCGATCTATTCATCTTAATTTATATTGTCCCCTTCAAAGTAATCCCCATCAGGAACACACTTATGCCAGCGTTTGTTCCAATCCTCGAAACATTTTTTATATTCGGTTTTCGGTATGTCCATCAGAGCTTCCTGCTATTTTTCCACTTCCTCTCGGCTGCTGATACGTGTCCTCCGTAGTGGTTTTTAACTCGATTGAACAGAAATAAGTCACAGGGAGCCAAATCAGTTTAATTCGATGGCTGTTGGATGGTACTTGTTGCATTTTTCGTCAAAAAATTACGAATAATAATGGCACTGTGCGACGGTGCGTTACCATGGTGCAAAATCCACGAGTTTTCTGCCTACAATTCCATTCTATTTCGGCGAATTGCTTCACGCAAACGTCTCATTACGCCCAAATAATACTCTTTGTTTACTGTCTGGTCTTCTGGCAAAAATGCATGGTGCACAACATTGTTGTAATTCATGAAAACCGTGAGCATTGCCTTCTTTTTTGACTGAAGACGACGGTGTCTTTTTTGCATGAAATTGAGGTCTTTTGGGGCCACATGATGGAAACGCAAATCATTAACCAAAATGTCTTGGACGGATCCAAAGGCAATGTTCAAGTCCTCCGCTATCTCTCTGATGGTTAATTTGCGGATATCGACCATCATTTCTTTTACTTTATGAATGTTTTCGTCGGTTTTCGATGTCGATGGTCTGCCACTGCGCTTATCATCTTCGATTGACTCACGACCACTTTTGAACCGCTCGTGCCACTAATAAACGATCGTTTTCTTTATAGAATTGTTAGCAAGAGCGTTACCAACGTCCGAATATTCCTGACATCGTGATTCCTGAGGTTGTGCACCCAGTCTTCAAAAGGCCCATTTTATGCAGCATGCATTAAAGGAACCATGTCCAGTAAGTTGAGATTAAAACTTAGCTAGGGCTGCTCCCGCATGAACAAGACATCCTCCAGGAAGGGGTAAGTTACATATCTTTATCGTTAGGTTTTTTTTTTTTTGGTTCGAAGGAAACACTTCCCTATAAACTCTTTGGAGAAAGATTACAGGGCAGTACCACATTGATCTATAGGATCGATTTGAAAAGAAATTGACAATGACAATGACATGATATGATATAAGAAAAGGTGCACCAAATTGTATGAATTTCGGTACGAATTACTGCAGCATACTTGCCCGACTTGGATTCCCTCTACTTCTTTTTCCTCCACAATGGCTTGCAGTAAAAAAAAGCATCTTGAATGAGGAGGTCATCAGAGAGACAAAAGTCTATTTTGAAGAGTTTGACAAATCATATATTAAGATGACTTAAAAAATGGCAGGAACGATGTGAAAAGTGTATCAACCTTAAAGGAGATATTGATCTACCCTCGTAATTTACAGGTGCATCTTGTAATCATCGTTATGGTCTTCGTTGTGTATTGCTTTCGTTGCTCTTCCATCGAGTGTTTTTTTTCAGATAAAACCGCCATCTTTCTTAATTGACTGACAGTAGTCTTCATTGTTCCTGCTAGACTCCAATCACTCCAATACGGTTGTTTTTTTTCCTGGTAACTGGTAAAATGGTAAATTCTAATAGAGGCAATACTAATGCATGGCAAGAAAGCGAGTACATAATCCAAGACTAAACTTCAAAACAGTAGAGACTGCAGCCTTATAAGGGTGCCCTTTTGATGCAGAAGATCTTAGTTATATTTGAAGCCGAAGTTGCTCTTTACTGTTGTTAAAACCATCATAAAGCTGGCTCCATCTCTATGGCCCGCTTTAGACTTTAGCGATATATCCATCGGACAACGGTCTTGGCCTCAGCCAGACAAGGATCTATATGTTTATCGAAATATAAATACTTAGCAAGCCAGATACCGGGCCAGATGCCTAACAGCGCTTATTACCAAAAGTGGTAGTCCATGTTATCCAGTGATGGCCAAATTTCGCCAGTTATTTCTGGTATCCCCAGAGGACCTTCTTAATGGCGTTCTTTGTTGGTTAAGCCTTCATTAAGTTATTGCTTCGACCATATCTAATTTCATGCAGATTAGTGTTCTGAAATATTTAAAGGAAACAATAAGGCCGTAGCAAAGCAGGCTTTCATAATTTGCAGTATTTGCAAATATAAGATCAGGTGGGTTACGATCACCCATAATCAGAGGACAATCATAATGGCTTCTATAGCCATAACAGGTGCGCTCCGTACCACCTCTATGGCACCATTGGGCACCTTTCTGCACCTAACATCGCTTGATTTACCGATCAAAAACCTTGTTGGCAATAATGGTCTAGTTCTGGGATAATTCTAGCGGATGAAATTCCTTCCATGGTCGACTTCGACATCCCGTATAGTGTAATCTATCCGGAGAGGAGGACTGGAAAAAAATACAATAATCAGGTCAAATGAAATTGCAATTTTTACAGACGGTTCGAAAACAGAGAAAGGAGCAGGTTCTGGTATCTTTGGTCTCCTCAGGGTAGCTGCGATAATGTAGATGAAATCGGTACCCGAAAAAGATATCGCTATCTATATTGATAGCCAGGACGCACTAAAGGCAATCGAATCAACCAATATCAACTTTGATACAGTCAGGAGCTGTCGCAGTGAGAACCGGGTAAGACTGTGCTGGATGCCAGGACACTGCAGTAATAAAGGAAATAATAAAGAGTAGTATACTCGAATATAGTTTAGTTGCCAACATCAAACCACCCCTCTGCATAGTGAGGGGCACTATCGAGGAAAAAATCACAAAGACTGCCAACTTAAGATAGTCAAGTATTGAATGAAACAGGGTATCTAAGTTTCCCGGCCACTTTTCCACGGCAAAAGCTCTAGGAAGTTAAGCTTAGGATAATAACAGCTATCATGACAGGACACTGTCTCCTGCGGAAACACTCAAAGGGACTCATGTGTTCAGATACGGATATTTGCAGATTCTGCGGTGATCTGCGAGCATTTGAGGACACAACACACATACTGTGTGAATGCAAGACAATATCGCGTATTCGAAGGAAATATAAAATTAAACTTTTTCGAAAATCTAGAGGAAATAGACGTCTTGAACTTCAAAGGCCTTCCTGACTTTTGCAAAGAAATTAGATGTTTCACCAGGGAAATTGTTTAGGGTTTTGCCATTTGAAGACAAATTCAACTGGCTCAACAGTGATCGCGATGGGCCCATTTTGGTGCCTATTGTTGTGTGATAGCATATCTATTACGACCCTGTTTTAACCTAACCGAACCTAGGAAGTTTTCATGGAGAGGCTCGTTATCAGGTAGGGGTGCCTGCGTGAGTTGACTGACGCTCAGGTTTCATTGGTGCATGTGCACCATTTTGACGACTGTCAGGCTTAAGGTAAAACTGGGATCAATAACTGGGTTCATATATGTAAATATGTTGGTTATATAAACTAAATCCTAGGATCGTCGAAAGTCCCTAAATAGGTCTAAAGACATCAGTTGTAGTAATATCGTTTAGCTTAGATTGCTCGGTAAGAGCCAGTAAGTTAAATTCAGATTTAAGCTCTCTTGTCGAGTATGTACGTAAGTTAACATATAGAAAGGAATAATACAAATACAAATTTAAAAGTAAAGTAAAGTCAAACCAAGAGCCGTCTAGAAGTCATTAAGTCATTCTGTAATTAACAAAGTTAGAAGCGCTTCCGACTTGAACTCTATTACATTGAATAGATTGATTTTCTGAAAACTTTCAAGCACAACTGTGTATTAGCTTCATCCATAGTTCCACTGGTGTGGCATGTTTAGAAGACGACGAAGACGAAAATGAATGTTTGGTGCTCGGCGGTTTCAGTTTGATGAGTGCAAGTCGGATATTCCTCTTCCTCCTCAGTGACTTTTCCGCTTTTTTCGGTGTGAGCATGTGATTTTTCATTCTGTGTATACGCGTGAATTGTATGGACATGGAAATGGTAATCCAGTATTACAAAATTGTGGTAAAAGATGTAAGGTACAGCGACACCGGGCAAGGAAACGAAGAAAATTCTAAACGACCGCCAATTACTGCTCATATGATAGTGATCAGGATGTGGAGTACATGTCCGAGCAGTTTTTTTTGCTTTCAATTTTCCTCCTCGGGTGACACTTGTAGATACTTCGTTCGATGTGACTGGACACACATATCTCTCCACCAAAAAAAAAAAAAAAAAAAAAAACTAAACAAAGTAATTACCAGAGTCCACAAAGGGGCGCAGGAGAGCTGGGGTACACAGAAGAAGAAAAATACTAATAACAATAAGCCATTGAACCCTGTGACTGCAATTTGCATCGAATGCAATTTAATTGAGCAAAATAATTACGATTTTCGCTTGTGGCGCGATCTCAGCTCGCGTACGAGTACGAGTACGAGTACTTGTACTGGTGCGCTTTTGTACGAGTATCTCGTACTGGCCGGCGAATTCGGTTGTGGAAGGTCAACTCGCTGAATTTGGATTTCTTTGTTTCGTTTTGTTAGCCTGCAGTTCGAATTGTTATAGAAAAAAAAAAAAAAAAAAAAAAAACGGTGACTACGGAATGCTAGCATAGAGGAATTTGTGATTTAACGTCAACGAGGTAGAATACTCGTAGTTTTTGTGAGGAGTTATAAATCGATAGAGTGTTTACATTGATCTGCTAAATGAGTTTAAGCGAGGTCTTCCAATGCACTTAATGACTTTAGACGGTTTGCCGTTGAACTACTTTAAGATCGATGTCTTTTGTATTTACTTAACGAATCTTCTGTCTGTCCAGATATTGGTGCTGGAGGGGCTTAAGTGATTTGTAAGACTTTGAAGGTGGTAAGATGGATTCATGTGTATGATGACACAATAGTTCCTTAGTCCCTGACACATCGTTTTTACTTAAGGAACGAGTACTTGTGTATTGAAGTTTCCACGTTCATTGTCCGACTTTAAATCCCTTTACGGATTTGCTTCTTCATCATTTCTGATACAAAGATTTGCCGGAAACAAGTCGAGAGAGTCACAGAATCACAGAAGCTTTTCACATTATATGAAGTGATCGTGTGAGGACGTGTTTAACATGCTGCATCAACTATTAGAAATAATGCTATCAATGGGGTTCCTATCAAGCAAAGGAGGCCAAAAGATCAATGATCTCCTAACTGAGAATTTCCATATAGCTTCGATCATCATCGGTCGAATCTGCATAAGGAAAGTTCGAACTTGGAACAGGGCACGTACAACCGAACAAGTAATAGAGGCCTAGGACTGTTACAGAACACTCATCACCGACTAACAGTAAATGTGGTAGGATTAGTCTGACAATAGGCGGATAAATCACTGTGATAGTAGTGATAGCAGATGAAGTATCTATTTGCATGCTAAGCACGAAGTTGTAAGCACTAGGCATGTAAGAGAATGCGTTAACAATGCACAGTAAAGTAACATTCACCAACATCTGCCTGATATTCTAGACGACGCTTCTAACTCCAAAATAGGAAAAGAGGACAGGATAGTACTGTTATACTTTGATGCGGGTCGAAATATGATTGTATCTAACACTCGGCTTCCTAACCCAAATATACTCGAAGGAGCATGGGGATCATTTGATCAGCTAAATTGATCATGTGGCGATTAAAGTCGTAATAAAGATGACGAGCCTTTCAAGAACTATGACCACTAACTAAAACTAACGCAAATACTATAGTTGTGGGATATATATAGGAGATCCTCTGCAATCGTAAAAAAAACAGGGATCGCGTGTTCTTCAACCTCTCGCCAACTCTTTTACATTAAGTGCCGAATATCAGTGGCGTCCAACAAGCAATCAGAATTGCCACGTCAGATGTATTGAGTTAACCGGAGCATGACCAAGAAGACCTCGGTTTGATGAAAAGTACAACCAAATATAGTATATAAACAAAAAAAAAACTCGCTTTTAAAGCGGCCTTGTATAGGGGAACACAAGTTAGTCATGCGCTCTACGAGCGAAGGAGGAGGTAGAACATAGAATTCTTCGGACCTCCTCGAAACTAGACCCGAACAGAAACCTGCCTGACTCGAACTGCAACTTTTTAAAATGCTATAATTTTTTTTATCTTTTGATAAATTTTATTGTGCTAAAGCAAAAAATATTGGAGAATACCTCAATTTTCAAATTGTATCAGTAGTTTTCAATATGTCCATGTGATACGGCCGAAGAAAGCATCACACGTTGCACGCCAGTTGCGGTATTTTGGCCCATTCCCGGCGAAGTGCTTGTTTGAGGTGGTCCAAACTTTGGTATTTTTTAGTGCCAACCTTCGCTTTCAAAATACCTCAGACAGAGAAATCCAACGGATTTGCATCTGGAGAATTTGCAATCCATTGTGTCGAAGAAATGAAGTGTGGAACATTGTTTTTTAACCAATCTTGGTTGACGCGCGCTTTGTGAGACGGTGTCGAGTCTTGTTGAAATGTCCACGGTTTTCCCCGCAGAAATGATTGTTTGCCCAAGGCTTCCATACCGCCTCTTAGACAGTTTCATTAATTTTTGATCGCATTAATTTTGACGCCACGGTCCAAAAATACGAGACGAGAGCGACCATCGGCGGTTATGGCGACCCAAACCATCACCATCGGTGCTGCCTGCTTTCTGGTGGCCGTCCGAAGATGTAAATTTTCGAAGGACCTCCCTGGCAAGTAAACTCGGTCATTTTGTTTGTTGACATATTGCTCGATAACAAATGGCGATTCATCGGAAAAAACCAAATTTGGCAACTCACCACTTTCGTGCAACCGTAGCAACTCCTTTGCTCTTTCGACTCTAATTTTTTTCTTGGCTTGAGCCCAAGCTTATTTTTTAGTATGTGTTGCGTCAGATGCGAGGTCTCGACCTTGTTGGAGAGGAGGTATCAGCCTAAAATCAACTGGACACGATTTAAGAAGCAGGTCCTCAGGGCAAAACAAAATCTAAAGGAAACTGTTCAAAACTTGAACGGTATCCTCACAAAGTGTTTCGAAATGGCATGTTCAGCTAGTAAGCAATCCTGCAGATCGCTCGTTCCATGGATAACCGCAGACCTGCAACGTTTTGTTAAGGAATTAAGAAAAATTCCAAGCAGGTCAGTTAAGACTAATTTGGGGGAAGAATGCAGATTCAAAGATACAAATTTATTGCGAAAAGATCGAAACTATCGGTGAAACCAGTATGCTGGTCAAACTCCTAAAAAAAGGGAGTTCAGCCAGGCTGGAATCACTCAGAAAATCTGACAGTGCATATACTGAGTTGAATGCAGAAACTCTCCAGCTTATGCTATAGTCTAACTTTACAGGTATCCTAATCAGAATCAGGTCACAACTAGCTATGAGCTGAACAGCACAACACGCCTTAACTGCTTCTCATCAGTTGTAATGACGAATGGGGCCATTAAACATGCTGTTGCTTCCTTTGATATCTTCAAGTTGACTGGAACCGATGGTATATACCCATTTATGTTACAAAAAGGTATAGACCAGCTGCTTGCTGAAGAGAATTTTTACTGGTAGCCTGGCACTGGTATACATACCGGATACCTGGTAAACAGTGTGAGTATCCTATCCTGGAAGACTGCTCGCTCACCAAGAGTTTCAGACCTATAAATCTGACTTCCTTCATTCTGAAAGGCATCGAGAGAATGGTCAAGATCCATGGTTGGCAAAATTAAAGGCGCATTCGACATTTGCCTTCTGCATTTTCTGAACCCTCTTATGACTTCTAAACCTTTTTTTGGGCCCAGGTCACGATGGGATCACGGGAAATGGAATCGAAGTTGAACTTGCCAGGCAAGGTTCAAAGGAGAGGTTTTTAGGACACGAACCTACGTTGGGTCTGTCTGCGTCCTCGATTAAGACAGTTGGATCTCATATGAGCACAACTGCAAATGGCATAACTCCCCAGGTTGCAGGCAGACCAAACGATTGCTTTTCGTCGCCTCTAGGAAATCAGCAGCATTTCTGCTATCCCTCAGCAATAAAGCCTGCAGGTTGCTTACTGGCGTCGTGACAGAGCATCACACTTTTGCTAGGTGCTTAAGTTCTGGGCATAAGTAACACAACATCCTGTGAAACTTGCTGTGAAAGTGATGAAGACACCGCGGAGCACTATCTCTGTGAATTTCCTGCTTACGCTCGCATCAGGATGAAGTATACTCGGCCCTGAAGTGGTGGATGCTGGTATTGTAGGCTCCTTATCACTGAAGCTCTTACTCAATTTTCTTCGTAAAACTGAAAGATGTCATATAAATTTCTTTGTCTGAGTACTCTGTTCCGACAAAAAAAAAAGTATTCTCGATCTCTATAGACATTTTGGAATATCCGTGGTCAATTTTCACATCCAGTATGATCCTCCATTTGGTTCGTTTTCTATCGTGGTAGGATGATGCTGTTATAGCTTTCAGGATACATCATTTTCTTGACTTTGGGATATTCCATTCATGAGCGTCATATTAGATCACCATCTTCTTGCATATGGTGCGATCTTGTCATCAGCAGTGATTACTTAGAACTCTACAGTAATAGGTTATACAACCCAAACAACCCCTTTACATTCCATTTCAAGCTCAAACTTTTGCAGTTGACATTACAATTAACCATACACGATTAAAGATCTTTTGAGTTGTTTTGTACGTATGTCTGTCAGTCTATATTTGAGTTCGTCTTCTTTATGTATATTTCTATCTAACCAAGTTCCAATGCAACAGTATAACATTTTGTGAAGCCATAACATTTAATCACGAAAAAATGAAGGGAACTCAAAACTTAAATAAAAAATAAAGACTAACGAACTGATCCAGCAATTGCATGTGGTTCTACTCCAATAATTCAATCACAAACCGCGCACTCTATCTACCTTACCGCCAGCTTTAACCAACCATCCAGCCACCATCACCTCAGTCATTCAACCACCAATCTTAGATTGCAAAAGACGCACTCGAGTGGCCTCTTTGCCTCTTTTCCGGCACCTTTTTACCAGCCGTGGTCGGCGCAAAGTACATACGCAAAGGTAGCAAGCAGCAATCAGTAGCAGTTTTGCCATGCATACATAAGACTGTAACTCATAGTCATATCTGTATCTCTAGACCAGATACGAATATGAGTCTTCGCACTTCCTAAGATGCGTCCATATACCATACATAGAGAGGAAGTGAGATTTTTTTTTTTTTTTTTTCAGTGATGTCACAATATTTTTCGACTCTCATTCCCGTCAGATAGGTACTCGTAATTATACGTCTTTTCGAAATGATTGAAGTAGAAAATTCTGCAATTTAGGCAATCAACTGCTCCAGCAGCACTTCATATTAACATCCCTCGGATGCAATCTGCCACAGAGATGGCCTTTCGTGTGCTGCAAGAAAACGCGATCACCTCAGAGTCATATTTACCCATTATTGCTACTGTTACTGATGATGTTGCTGGCACTGGTACTGGTACTACTATCATACTTCGAGTACTCAAACTGTGCTCCACTATGGAAATTGGCTCATGTTATGCAAGGAATTGTGTTTGCATTAATGCGCCAAAGATGTTGTTAATTAGTCATGAGCGCATATAACTGCATTCGAGATGGGAACACTGCCAGCGGATCGACCCAATGTTGTCATATTCCCAATCACAAACGGCCCATCACATACTCGTACTCATATGACTGCGAGTGCTAGTATTCGTGTCTGGCCTGTGGTGTTTCTATTGTTTTCGACTTGGGGTAGTACTGGTAGTTACGGGTAATCGTGTATCTGCTTAGCATTTTGCCAGCGAAAAGTCCTTGTACACCATGACTGGGCCGATCGACTTGGAAGATGGATTGCCCTGATTATTCATATCCCCAAGCGACTCTAGAGCTCCGCCTAACTTCCTTCGGTAATATCTAAACCATAACCATCGAGACATCCACATAGACATCGACATAGACGTTGGCATCGGCATCGGCATCATCATCATCATCACCATCATCATCTAAACCAAGCTGGGTTGAGTTGAGCTGAGCTCTTGCTGAATGGAGGCAAGGTTGCGAAATCTCAACAGCAAAACACAATTCGCTTGGAAAATTATAATCACTCTCGTATTAGGTTGATTGGTTTTGCTTTTTCTCGATATTTTTTCATCGGTGGATTTTATTATTATTATTTTTTTTTTTTTCTTTCGAAAAGTCTTTTGTAAATTCACCGTGAAAATGCATAACAAAAGCAATTGTGGCAGCAGCTGTACGAGTACGACCAGTCAATACAATTCTCAGTTGGCAATTGTCGATGGCTGGACTGATAGATACGAATACGACGGTACTTGTAAATAGATGGATGGATGGATAGATAAAAGTCGCTTGGGTGAACAATTCACAGTTCCTTGTGGTGCATTCGGATGAAGGTGTTAATCTTGTGAATTGGATAAACCATTCGCACATACAATTTGCCACAATTCACATTCCGGAGGAAATTCATTATTTAATGGACGTTACCAAGAGTGGCTGTGTCAGTATTATACCCCCACCCCTCTCTCTCTCTCACACATTAGTGTCCGTTTTGTAGTTTTAATGATTTTTTGCAGCGCCACGAAAGTATCTTTTGTGTGTGACTCTTTTGTGTGTCCACAGTTTTGGGGTTTGATTGTTAATTTTAATTTTAATTACACAGAGGTGGCTTGATTGGTTTAAGAAAAGCACTTTGTTGACGTAGAATTTGGTTACGAAATGACCGCTGGTCATTTAATACAGAGTAAGCGGTGAGTATATCAGTCCAAACCGTACCCGGCTTGTCCATTATAATAAAATGGACTACAGTCGTTTTACTACAGCATTTTAGAACTTAATTTGTAAGCCGTTCAATCTTACTTTGCATCGGTAGCGATAGACATGCTGTAGGTCATCCTATTTGGGCCGGTTTCTTAAAGACTTTGTCTAATAATTGACATCTGACAAAAAATCTCATTTCTCTGCGAATCGGGCTTTATAAGAAGAAAAAATGGTATAAAGTCCCTGGTTTGCTTTTGCTATTCAAGTCCATATAGATGTTCCTCACGTTTAAGGTTGAACATTCCCGGTTAAGGAAAGGTTTTCATCAAGTTGCTGACTAGAAAATTTCGCGTTTCCTTGAAAATAGGAACTTCTTTGATACACATGTGAAGTGTTACCCTGTCCCTTGTCTAACTAGCAGTTAGTTTTATTGCGACGCATCTTCCTGGGTCATATTATCAGTGTTTTTATCATCACATAAGATTTTATGGCGTAAGCACCTAGTGAAAGGTGCTTTCAAAGTTTTCGCCTTGAAAGGTTCTAGTCCTTATAAGGAGGATATTGTTCCTTGGCCAAATAAATTTACAGAACCACAAAGTTCGAGAAGTTCCTCTATTGTTGCTCCATTGCGCCAGTAAGACGGAGGCAAATCAATTTCTTCCTGCCTTTATAGTTTTTCCACCTTTGGTCTCATAATGTGAGCATCCTCGAGATTTGCCTCACGAAAGATTTTCATGGCCATTTTCTATTGTGCTTCTTTTGTTGCACACATGTTCAATCCTGCATAAATTTTTGACTGGCTTCTGGCATCCCGTCATACTATATGAGTGGTTTCAATCGGATCTCTCTCATAAGTGATCCTATTCGTACGGAAGAAAGTCATCAAAAAGGGGCTTGATGAATTGACCGCGATTTGATGCAATTAGCACTGATGCAGGTATCAAATTATGAGTTTCGGGGAAGTGGTATCCAGAATCAGGTAGGCGCCAAAATGAGATAACTTGATACAGATTGACAGACAGAAAGAAAAACTGAATGGAGAAGTATCACAGGCGATGGCTTCGAAGAGAAACTAGTGTAAAAACCCTAAAGAATCACATTAAAATCCAACAAAGAAATTTTGAATAGGTTTCCGCAAAAGAACACCTGGTATCTTTGCTGAAATCGCACAGTGGAATCTAAGCCGTGATGTTGTAAAAAGATTGGCTCAATATAGTACCAAGATGGTCCAGATGGTATATCTCCCCCTCTTCTGAAGAGATATTTTTCCTCGGTGGCAAAACCACTGTGCAAGCTTTTTCATCAATCCTACTTCTTAGGTCTCTGGAAAACATCATTTGTTCAGCACGTCACTAAAAAAAGACAAATCGTTTTCTATCTCCTCCTACAGACCCAATGTATTTACGTCCCTTCTTTCCAGGCTCATGTGAACCCTGATACACTGTCAGCTTATGACCAGCAGTACGGATTTCGTAGCAACAGGTTTATTGGGGGTTTGATGGCACCTCTTACCGAAAAGTGAAACCAAAGTGCACATCAATCTGGCGAAAGCAAGCTCTTTTTGCTTTTGGGATCGAAGACTCTCTTCTCCAATGGATTAGAAACTTTAATTCGGAAAATTCAATTCACAAAATAAGTGCTGATGTGCCCCAGTGCTCCGTTCTGTCTCTGACACTCTTTTCAAATCAAGTTTCATTAATAATCTCCTGTCTTCCCTTAATGCTTTTCACATTTGTTTCCTGACTCACGTTCCTGCTCTTCGGCAGTAGAACGGGAACGGCAGCATACTCGTATGTTAAACTCATTTAATTCCGATATTAACAACATAGCCAATTAGGGAGCTATCAAAAGAGTGCAATTTAATGCTTCCAAAGCGAAATTTAAGTACCCAGCTATTATCCATGAATGGGGCTTACATCCATTCTCGGTATGTGAGGGAATGATAACTTACGTTGGAGTGACCACATATTCGATGTCGCCTAGATACTAAGATATCACACCTTTGGACTATATTCTCTGGGGATATGTAAACTCTCAGGTCTTCAGGAATAAGTCGGCTTCGATTTATGCTTTGGAAGCCAACATTACTCGTGTTATCCGCGAGATACCAGTCGCTATGCTCGAACGAGTCGCCCAAAATTGGACCTTCCGTATGGACCACCTCAGAGTTAGTCGTGGCCAACATTTACATGATATTATATTCAAAAAGTAAATGTCATGAATTTTTCTTTTAAACGATAATAAAAAATTTAAGTTCACTTTCAAATTTATGTGTCCTATTTTACATTATAAATCAAACTTCATGATAAATCACCCTTCATAAGGCATTCATCCGCCCAAAATTGGAGAACAATGTCCACATCTGGTCAGGTTATAGATAGGATTTGAAACCGTGCGATAAAACTCTTAGGTGATACTAATATCAGTCAGTCAATTAAGACCCTCGACGTAATGTCTCCTGTCTTGTTTTATCGTCATTTCCACTTTTCAAACTTTTAACCGTAACACCCGTCTTGCTATGAATGCTCATCAGTATACCCTCAAGCCCACTTTCGGACGTACTCTGAAATATCGTCTCTGTATTTCCTGTTCGTTATAACTTGCAAACATTTAAAACCAACGTACATTGGTAGGTACCTTTTTTTCTTCCTCCCTAATTTTTCTTCGTCCATGTTGTGTACGAACATTTTAAGGGAATTCAAATCCTTTGAGCGCGCTTATTTAAAAAAAAAAAAAAACTCAGCAGAGTTTGGGAAACTAGCCAGGAGAATAAATAGTGGAAGATACGAAATCCACGGAGAATTGCGCCTAAGCATTCTCCAAGCACATTTTTATGCATATGTTGTCCATTAGCTTTAGCTGCCAATATGCTGCATATGAATTCCAGAACGATATTTTGAACAAATCCATAACTTTTTAAAAATGGCAAAGCAGCAGGGTCGAATAGGATTATATTTTTAATCTACAAAAAGGGTTGTAAGAGGGACCCAGTAAATTACAGAGGAATATCCTTCCTGAATCTATCATACAAAATCATTATGGCGGTATTGCTGAGTCGACTTACTGCATGGATAGACTCAAATAAGCTGCTTAAGGAATACCAAGCTGGATTGAGGCCGGGTTACTTCGCTGTTGACGATGTTCTAAAGAATGTTGTGGAGTCATTTCTACTGAGAAAAAATAAACTGTATGCAATCATGTGAACTTTAAGGCCGCCTTCGACTCAGTGGACTGGGACGCGAAAGTTTAACTGCATGAATGTGTCACATAAGTTTGGTCAGACTTTTTAAAACTTACATTCCGATACCAAAGCTGCTTTATAGGATGGCGATGTCTCATCGGAATGGTTTCAATCGTGGAGTAAGGTAGGGATGTGATTTGCTCTCTTATTTGCGGATAGTGCGTTGCAGCTTATGATTAGCAAATAAAAAGTGCTTGAAGCTGTGTCGAAAGTTTGGAGATACAGGCAATATGGGACAGTGGAGGAGCTACTTCTGTACCATCTAAAGAAAGCGTTTCAAAAAAATAGGGATGAACTACCGATACTTTTTAACCCGTGCAACATGGCACAGAGGGAAGACTTCACATGCATGGCAGAGCCAAGGCATTGTGACATAACTCAGGTAATGCTGACACCTAACAGCTAAATTAAAAAGAGCTTGCATGATATTGATAAGCAACAAATACATCTGACAACTGGTGTCTCCATAGCAACATCTGGATCTTAGATAAAACAAATACAAAACTGGCTTCATTCTAGATATAACGAAGACACTCTTTACAAGATGCTTGTGGCCGGCAGTAGGAAGCGCCTTTTCCTCAGTATGGTGCTGGATCCGTTGACATTTTAATTAAGGTCCTGGGGACAGCTGTTTAATGGTGACAAGATATGTTCTTTGCGACAATCAAAAGTTTTTGGGAAAAAATTTTTTCGGATAAGATAGGCCATCTAGCAAAGACTACTAGCTATAGCAAAGAAGGAAGAAGTATTGTATTTCATCATACTACCTGTAGATGATAGCAACATGCAGGAAGCTTTGGAATGAAACGGTTTGGCGGTAGTACCAAATCAAATGGTGCTGAAACCTGCCTTATGACGAGTGAAATTTTCTGTGTTGCCACAAAAAAAAAAAAAAAAAAAAAAAAAAATGGAGACAACTACTGTCGAGGAAGTGACTAAAGCCAAGGAAAACAATGCCACATTATTGACTCTTGCTTCATAATAAGGTTTGTGTTGTAATAGATAATGCAAAGAATCTAAAAATTTTTAAGCATGCCTGTTCATGAGACATATAAATGCGTCATATTCTGAGGGATAACACCTTAGAACTCTTGTGTACTCTATAAATTCGAAGAGAGAAGTGAAGAACGCCGGGTAAAACGCGGATGAAAAACTACGACAGCTACTACGACTGTGCTGCAATGAAGGCAGAAAGTCCTAAGCTTACAGCGCATTGCATCAAAACCGGATTTGGAAATATAACCATGACTTGCCTTCTAAACTCCACATAGCCTCAGCTATGACATCAAACTTGTGCTAGAAGACCTTAACGCAAGGCTGAGTAAGGAAGTTATCTTTGAACGGCTAATAGGAAAAAACAGTCTGCACGCCCGACAGTAGATAGTTCAGCTCTATGACTTAGAGGGTTGGACCTTGTCGAAAGCGACTACATGAGCACTTGACTGTTTCAAGAGGAAAATTTTGCGCGTGATTTTCGATCCCGGTTGTATTGATGGGAAATTGATTAGCAGACTAAACTACGCACTTTACAGGTTGTATTGAGACATTGTTCTAGTCAAGAGCATACGTATCCAATATCTGTAATGGTTGGGCCATTTTGAGCGAATGAACGCCACAGTTTTGACCCAAAGATGCCACACGCAAGTGGAAAACGTAATTGTAGTGCCGCATTGGAATCATCTAGTGCCTGTTAGTGGTTGATAAAGCATGGCAGGGGTGCTTTCTGCTTTCTGCTTCTTTCTGAGGCTGCAGTTATGGCCTCATAAGGACTGAAATCATAAATTTTACATTGTACCTTGTTGTCATTCAGTTTAAAAGGTAATCGTAATGATTGACAGAAACCGATCTATTTGGCTCTATGTTTTCTACATGGTTTAATCGACCAAAAATGAACATTTCTTTATCATTACGTACTTAACTGTATCGCGAATCTTAAACCAGTCTTTATTTCCACTTCATTTCCGCTGAAGTCTTTATCTAAAACTACATCACTCTGCCACTTGTGCCCTACTAAACCACTAATCGCATCTCCGTAACTTCCTAGAATCTAACAGGAAACTATAATTCATTCAAATCGCCACAACATTAACATCGCACCGAAAAACTCGTCTAACAATTTAACGACACAAATTATCACGAAGGACAACAAACGAGTATGTATCTTCTGCCAGCCACAACAAACCGCCCCAAAAAAGAAGACCAATAAAACTAACAGCGGTTTGAAGTAGAAGCAGAGGCAGATACAATTACAAAAAAAAAAAAGACAACATTAAAGGTAATATCAAACTTGAATACCGCTAACTTCTCATAATTTTTATGAAGTGTCAACGTAAGTAGCCGCATGCAAAACGGTACCACAGCGGTGCACGTTCAATTCATCATATAATACAGATACAAAGATACCAATCTGACTACGACGAGTACTCGTACTTGTACATTCATAGAGACAGAAAAGTAAAGAAGCACAAGTTATGCGTTACACTAAATTTATATCTTTGTATTTCATTACGTAAAAAAGTTAACAGAAAATAATTAAAAACGAAGGAGGAAGGAGAACCAGCTTTATTTGCTACTGTCAGACCATACGTACAATATTTGTATCTGTAGGTTTTTTTGACGACTGAAGTTGACCACTCCGTCAGTTGTGGGTTAAAGGTTGTTGTAGTACAACAAACAAAACGAAAAACTGTTCAAAAACAATCCCAAACAACACACAGTTGTGTCTTTTGGGCTAAAAGCCAACCAAAAGACAGCTTAAAGACAATTTAAAGCCAACAATTTGCACAAAGTTAAGTACACAGATGGATTGCATGTTTGGCAAATGTTATCTCAACAAGTGATCGCCTGTAGGTTTCTTTCTTTCTGTACATGCAGATTGCCGATTGAATGTTATTCACATTTGATAAGATTCAGATTTTTTTCCCATGGGCTTTTGCGGTTTGATAATGGTGCACTACAATCCATCAGGCAATGAACTTTCCATCGAATCCAACAAAAGCAGAGACAGACGTCTTTTCGATTTTGATTTTTAGTTCGACTTGGAGGATTCGTGAGGTCGTATTTCATAGGTTTTGGCACATTTGTCATCTTAGACAGTGCACGGAGCCTGCATACACTCGATGCACCACTACAATGTTTCAAAGTACTCGTATTCAAGAAATTCAAACATTGAATTTTCAGTGTTGCATTCGTGAAGGCGGTTACATATGAGTATCCGTAGATGCATCACATACGAACACGGGTACGAATACGACTACGAATGCGAGTTATAGATTTGGTTTTTAGCTTTGAAATCGTGACTCCCCAATTATCAGAATCGAATTCGATTCAGAGATGCATCGACGTGATCCAACTTAAGGGAAAGGAACTACCAAAGGTAAATATCTGCGATTGAATTATTGAATTTCGAAGCAGACATGAGTTGCACGCGAAGTGAAAGTGTACGAAAGGTATTTCGAATATGAAAGGGCATTATGCAAATTGAACAGAAAACATCGATCGGGAGAATGGTATGGATAAAAAGGTTTGATGTAAGCGAATGTTAGAGCAACCACGAAACAGGACATCTGAGCAGGTAAAGACATTTGTCTTCCAGATATAGCCTCTAACTCGAAATCGGATGACAAAATCACCCAGATCAAGATGGACTTTGAGTAGCGTTGCATGTGAACGATTCTATCTCCGGACTTTGTACTGTGACTGAGTCGCTTAGCTCACCACCAACCCAGAGAACCCCAGAAGAACATCAAGAATGAGGAAACTGAAACACGCTAGTCTAGAAAAAGCGTTCGAAAGTCTTCCCAGAAAGTGTACAATAAATGCAGGCATCTTTAGAGATTTAGTAGTAGAGTCACATTCGATGAACAGACTAGATCATTCTCAAAGTCTGCTGCCGTGTAGAACGAACTATTCAACATAGGTAGCGAAAGCTAAGATTTTCGTCTACGCGACTAAAATGCAGTATAGATAGCAATGGCTAAACTTAACCAAAAGGCTTAAGAAAGCAGGAAATAGCATTGAATAGCATACACCAACCTATTTTCATGATCTGATCAGGAAGTAGGCTTGACGAATGAATCTTTAGAGTCATTAGGCCGATCTACAAAAACCGATTCTCTAAGCTGTCCAAGGTCAGTTTAGATATCAGTCTGTTTAACATCGTTTACAAGCAATTGTCAGCGATCTTATTGCAAGTCCACAATTGATCAAGTATTCGCATTACGGATATTCCTAGAGAGAACCCAAATTAATACTCACACTCTCGCTGATTTTGAAGCCTCATATGCCCTCATATATGGAGATGAGCGATAAAGAGTTGTTTCGATGGAGAATCTCTAAATGGTTTAGACAAGACGTTCTCTAAGACGCAAGGTTTCTGCAAAAACTTGGGTACGCCTTTGACATTCTTGGCAGAGTGAAACAACTGAGGAGGAATGTTGAGCGGTGAACGAGGACAATACCTAGTATATACTCTTAACAAGAAGGAACGCTAACTTTATCGTATTTTGTTAGGCTTGTTAGGAATTCTGATCAGACGTCTTAGCCTGATGGTGACAACTGATGCCAATAATACACCCGTAGACTTTTCTACCATTGAAGTTTCCGGGGACCGCAACTGACATGCTACTAAACTTCCGCCCGTCAATGTCGGTTCTGTACCGAGAATCGCTTGATCTTTAACTCTTTTTACGACACATTCGGTAGATTGAGCTGGAGTGCAGAACAAAACAGGCAGGCTCTTGATAAGAAAAAGATTTCAAAAGTGACGCGCTTTGAAGGACAACTGTCTTCGACTTGGATTACCGCCATCTCCTCTCCAATGCCTCGAGATGCAAAAGGTGGCTATGACAATAGTCGGAACGTTATAGGGTGCAAACACTAAAGAGATCAACGATGGAAACAAACTACGTAAAACGGAACTCTCAGTGTAAAGTGGTCCGCACAGCAAGCTTGAAATTTGTACCAAAAATTCCACACCTGGAGGATTCTGTGGCCAACTAAGGAAAACGAAGGATGTGCTCGCTGGACTTAGTATAAAAAATATATTATCGCGAGAAGAGAGGCAGCACCTAGACGTGTTCGATGATTGGTGCACTAGAAGAGCGCCTTCGGTCAATCTCTCAAAACTGAGTTTATTCTCCGTACAAGAAGGAGGAAGTTAGCTGGTCTGGCTCGTATATTGCTTGAAGGCATCACCATCTAATTCTTCAACAAAACTTTGTGTTTAAATGTCACATTGAATAACAAATAAGGCAAGATATTTTTAGCCTTATGGTAGTGTAAAGGAGTTCCAAAGCGTTGCTGATCCCTCTTAAGACTTTCAGGCTAGTTCTAGAAAACAAGACTTCACTGAGTCTTGTCTGGGTCCCAGATTGTAAACTTGCAAGGCAAAGTTCAGAGGAGAGTTTTTCAGGAGCCGATCCTACGTTAGGTTTGCTTGTGTCTGTTAGGGCTTCCATTAATAATGGGGTTTAACATGAGCATAACTGCAGATTGTACGACTATTCAGGATACCGGTGGGCCAAACGAATGATTCCCAATGTTTCAAGGAATCAGCGCCTTTCTTGCTGTTTTTCAATAGAAAAGGCTGGAATCGTTTAGTAATGTCGTGCCGGTGCACTGTTATGTGCTGGCGATAATTGACACAAGAACCTGCGATGCTTGTGAATGTAATGATGACACTGCGGAGTATTACGTCTGTGAGTCTAGGGCCTGCTGTGATGTACAGGCGATCTATAAGTACGCATCTTTACGCATCTTAAAGACTGAGATATTTTAAGAAACGGAAAATACAAGGCATACAATGAAGCACTTCTTTCTCTGAATACTCTGTTCCGTTAATCGCTGCATTAACCTACTTCCCTTAGGATTCAGTATTACCGCCACCACCGGCAGATGGGACTTTTCTTGTTTTGCGATTCCATTGCACGGGACATATTTTGAGGAAGCTAAAATTGCAACGTGGGATGCAAACATCTCTTAGTTTTCTTATTGTCGTTTGCTTGGTAATTTTAGGCATATTCGTCAAAAATTCTCCGTAGACCAGTGCGGATCAGAGGGTTGAAGAAATTGCTCAGATAGTCTTGCAGATCACTTTATTCATTATAAAATACAGGTCTACACCAACTGGATTTCGAAGAGTACTTCCTAAGGGTATTTTTGAAAAAAGTTCGGCAAGATGGTCAAAATCCTCAAAATGGACTAACCAACCAGGCTGGGTATACTCATCTGTTGGCTCACACATTGATTCGAAGGCAGACACTCTCATACTCGAAATTCATATTCCAGGTAACCAGGTCAGGGCCAGTTCACAACTTTGCTACAACCGCAACATTACAACTCGATGATCGTTTAATATACTGATGTCTCCTGCAATACCCTGGCACTGATGGCATAATTTCACTTCTTCTTCATCTTTATTGCTAACCCGACATGGACGTGTATACCGACTTCCACGTAAATAGGGAGAGCACCTTACTCAGAAGGAAAAGAATGACTGAGATTCATATTTATAAAACTGTTGAACGAATCCATGTTCCGTCTTAGATACCAACGCGGAAGATCATGTGAGACCGCAGTTTAAAAGCTAGTGAGCACGATTGAACGTGCAATCAAATTCACAATTATTGTTCGTTAGACGGCTTTGGATTTTTGCTACTAGAATGGTCCGCCCTCCAACAATTCCTCCGTGTTACATCTTCTAGACTATCATAGAACAATACGTAGATCCTAATTTAGTCACCTTTTGTCATTTATATTCTCACGTCCACCCCCAAATTCATTCTTAATGCCACACAGACAATAATTTAAGCTGACAATTGACATCTTCAACATGACACTGCCGCCGCTGCACAAGTAACATAAATAATCTCACTCTCTAACTTTGTTTTTCTCACCCTGTCTCCGTGGGCGACTTGCAGTCATGGCACCCAAGAGACCTCAACTCAAAACAATAATAAAACCAAAGCTTCTCTGTACACAGAGCACCCAGCTGCTATAGGTCTGACATAGAAAATTAAATCTATAACTGCCCAGAGTACCACAATCACTGAAGCTGACGCTGTCGTTGCCGCTTGAACCCAAAACCTAGCATCGTTTACGTTTACGTCGTCATTGTGGCTTATGTCGTTGTTGTTGTCGTTGCGGTTGTCGTCGTCATCGTCATCGGCATCCTGTTCCGATCGATGGCCTCTCTGCTGGTATTCCGCCTGAACCCAACTGAATGGTATACCAAAACCGAAGGCAACCGATTTATGTATTATTAATGTGCCGATGCCGACTCTTGAAATTCAGTATTCCTCGTGAACAGGTCGTCCTCTTTGGACAAAAGTGCGCAGGCCTGCTGCACAGCAAAACACTAAACAGTGGTAGGGTAATGGTGGTCGTGGAGCAGCTTTTCCATGCCAGCTAGTTCCACAACTGACCTAGTTTTCTCAACGACGACGACTACGACGACTTCGACGATCTACAGTCAGACATCGCGAGTAAATCTTGTTCCACCACTCTTGGTGGCGACGACCGACGACGATGTCGTTGTGCACTATGCAAACCTAGGCATCGATATAGATGCATAGAGATATGGTGATTTGCCCACTCTCGGTTTCGTTTTGTGGAAGTGGTGCGTCTCTGCCTCTTTCAGCCTGCCCGATCATTCAGTCTCTCCCTGTATCGAATTCTAACCAAAACTAGCCATAGCTATGACTACAACTGTGCAACTACGACAAAAACGATGGAGATATGAGTATGTATGTACTTGAATAGATAGATAGATACAAATGGATATCATGTATCTACGGTGAGATGATCGGAGTTAAACCAGAAAGACTTTGCCCGAAACAAAGGCGCCCATCTCGTGGTGCCGGTGTGCCCGTATGCCCGTGTGCCATCCGTTTTCCTAAGCCAAGCAACAGTAGCTTCTCAGATCGACGACCCAAGTTAGAGTTGTGCAATCTTAAGAATTCTCCATTGCAGTAGATACTCGTACACAGCAGAAACGTTGTCTTGATTCGTGTGATACGAGTACTGTATAGTGATGGATGCGAAACCAAACGTGAGGACTGCAATGTATCTCAACTCCAAAGAAGTAGAACTGGAATTGGAACGCTGAACCTAGGTACCTTAAACCGACAATACAAAAGATACAGATACTCGTACCCGTACTCGTGACTGAAGGCAATTTATTTATTTATTTTTTTTTTTTTCTGAATGAATCTTTCAATTCTGTCGTCGCATCGCGCACTTCCTGCCAAATGCGTGCGTTATGACTTCTTTCGTGGTTTTTATGGATATGACCTGGTGCCCAGATTTTTGAAGGTTTTTATCTTATAGCGGCATCACACCGTTACAGTTCAAAACAGACTCGTATCTAATAAAAGAAAAATTCAAACACTCTCGGACATTGCCCCAAAGGCGATGATGCTTCAAAAAAAAAAAAAAAATAAATAAATAAATGAATTTCCGTTGTCGCAACAAACCCAAATGACAAACCACTAACTACACTGTCGGTGGACAAAACAATACCAACTACGAACGAGAGCAAGAACCTTTTGAATAGACCGGTTGGATAGTGGTCACTTTTTAAGGGGTTTTCTCATGAAATTCTTTAGGATATGCCACAGCAGTGTTGTACGAATAAGACAGTAAGAAGAAACTGCACATACGGTCAATTGGGGTTTGCACTTTGGCGTTGACTTAAGAGGGTCAGCTGGTAAAGAAGTCGAATGGTTTGAGTACCTACAATGGGAAGATTCCATGTTAACTTGATAAGATGCTGAGACCACACATTTCGTTCAAAATTCAGAGTCATCAACTTTGGTGGAGATTAAATCAGATGTGATGCATTGCACTTTAATTAGGAAGATGTAAAGCAGTATCTGGTTAAGGAACTTCAAATATTTCTTGCCCGACGAATTGGAATCGAAAGTTCTTGAAGTCATCTGGTTGGTGTATCAAATTTCCCAGTTCTTCATTTTTTGGTAGATAATAAAGGATCTTCCTTTCACATGGGCACAACCATAGTTCGAGTATATATAACTCTTTAGCTCGCAGGGAGAACAAACGAATCGGCGGCATTCCAGCTGTCCTTCCGGAGAAAAGGCTTGACTCGCTGCTTACTGCCGTCTTATCGGGGCACTAGGTTTTTGCTAAGAACCTAAGGGTGATGGCAACATTGTAGAGCATTTCCGCTCTGAATTTCCGGGTTATACTCGGTTAAGACTGCATGTACTGGTGGTTCCTATACACCTTTCTATTAAGATAGCCCCATTGAATTGAATAGACAAAGAATACAAAGGACTAGTTCTTCATCTAAGGGCTTTCACCAAAGATCTAGCTCAGGCTTCAATTTCTTACCAGCGAAAGAAAGAGGAGATACTTCTTTATTAGTGCTGTTCAGAATATGTTTGATGATATCAAATTGATGAATGAGGTCGTCATCATGGGTTCAGTGTGATTTAAATTCGTCGTACAGTGGAAAAGATTGAGCATCAGTTCACTGTTTTGGATCTTAAGTCACCAACCAAACAGAGATTGGTGCGAAGTGAAGAAAACATAGCCGCCGTAGAGGTCAGTATCCAAGAAAACCTAGAAATGTCAATTCGGCACAAATCAGCTGGATTGGTTGGATTTGGGCCTATATTTGTATAAGATTGTGCTAACGCAAGAATTGGAGCCGGACAACCATAGACATTGCCGTTAGTTTGCTAATTGGGCGCTGGAAATCATGCTCTCGGAGGAGGCCCATTTTTAGTTCAGCGGCTATGTCAACAAGCAAAATTGCCATTACTGGAGGGATCACAATCCAAGCATCAATGTTTCCACAAAGATTGACAGTTTGGTGCGATGGCATTGCGGCATCATTGGACCTTATTTCTTTCGAATTGAGGACGGAGATACCGTTGTGATCAATGGTCTCAGGCATAGAACGATGTTAACCGACTTTCTGAAGTTAAGCCTATATAACATCAATATAACCGAGCTGTGGTTCTAACAAAATGGCGCCACATGCCAGATAATCGACCCAACGCTCGAAGTTGTGAAGAAGAATTTTGGCGAATATTTCATCTCACGGCGAGCGTTCATCAATTATATACGATTCTTTGTCTACGATTCTAGTTAAGTTCTAAGTCTAATCTAACAAGCCAACCAATTTGGATGAGCTCGAGGCCAACATTCGACACCCGATGAGAGCTTAGTTCTATGCGATAAAAACTACTATAATAGCCATAGATATTGAGATCTTCAGAGCCGGTTTTACCTTTGTTCTTGTTCTCCGATTTGTCTTAATCTTTTCTGTATACCCAGACTTATGGCACTGTCCGAAAAGATGACAGTCTGGGTGGGACTACATCTGAGTAATGGGAGGAAACTGAAGAAGGAGACTTTTTGCTTTTGTAAATGCTAAAAATATGAAGTGTATTTTCCTACCGAAAGTAAAAAAGTTACCTCTTTACCACTTCTGTGATGGCCTATCTTACACTGAATAAGTATCTTAAAAGGGTTAGGCATCCAAATCACTTTGGATTTCATTAGATATGCTAGATACATACCTGAAACTCAAGTTGGACAAATGCTAACCTAAGAGAAACACCATATTTGATCTTGCTAGGCAATCTCAACAACTACAAGAAAACCGTCAACTCCAGTTGGGGAATATAATGCAATTTCAGTATATTTTGGATATCAAATGAGGTACTTAGAAAAGAACAGTGCTCCGAACCCTGTCCCATTCAATATTGGCGACAAAAATATAGTTTTCAATTTGGCACTGAGAGTAAGAAACATCCATCGTCGAAGTGGTTAGGACGCACGTCATACCCGGAGTTATCATTTAACGTCAGCTGCACATAGAGAATATTGACAGCAATGTATAGTCCTTTGCAATAAGTCCCTATCGTAGGCTAAGACACGTTGGCCGAAATCTTTTTAAAGACCACGACAGATTCATCAGATCGCAAGCCGGCTATCGATAAACACGTTACCATTGCTGGTTGCTGGTATCCAGCATGATAAAGGAATGTAAAACCTCATTCCCTAATGGGCTTCTGGCCACTTTTCTCTCTTAGTAAATTGCTTGTGTGATGAATTCACCGAAAGAAGCTCCCTATGTGACTGAAGATGAATTGCATATCTACCCCGGAAACAGACCTTTTTCTGATCTAAGCAAATCCTTATATGCACAAACCAGCTGGTATTTCTTTCCTTCTTCTGAAGAGGTGTTCTTCCATGTGAGCAAGCCACTGTGTAAGCTATTTCCTCAATACTACTTTATATGACCCTTTCTGAGAAGATTGAAGACAGCATTCCCTAAGTCCGTCTCCAAAAACCGTCAGGTCGTGAAATATCTCGTGGCATGAAAACTTCCCATTGAGTGGCAGTACAGTCCACTTTTTACCGAAACATGAAACCAAAGCTTATAAGAATCGAGCGAAAGCAAGATATTTCAAAGACAACTGACAGAATTTGGCATCGTCGTAAGCAAATTAGATTTTTTTCTTGAATGGATTAGAAAATATCTTTCGAAGCGTTTAGTTGAAGTAGTTTTATATGTTTTTAAATCTAATACCCTGAAAAAATGCTGGTGTACTTCAAGGCTCCGCTTTTACCCCGTCATTCTTCTTTATAGTATTTCTAGTCTAGAATATTTCTGCACTTACGTCCATACTCCTTAGTTGTAGAATGGAAACGGGAGCGTATGTAAAGCTTATACAATTTCGATGTTAACAGCATAATTCGAAGAGCAGAATTGAATGCTTCCAAGACAGAATGCTTCCTTCTTTCGATACTGCAAAGCTTAAATACTCAGTAAATATACTTATATGATACTAGCATTGACGAAACCGGAAGACTTTTCACTCTCGGTATGTCTCGATGTCGCTAAAAATTCTACAAAAGCACCGCTTTCATCAAGCTGCATAAGAAATACTTTTCCCGCATTCGTTCGCCAAAAATGTAAGTACAGTGCTACATTTGCTTAGATGTTCCCAAGCCTTATTTGTTCTTGGTAGAAAAGATTGACACCTCATAGGACGCCAATATTACCTAATTAATCAACACCATGTAACAACGCAATGCCTCCTACATCACTATGGTCTATCGCTACGTTCACCATCTGTGCTCCGACTAGATTGTCAGTATCATACCGCCGTTCCAAACGTTCAATCGTAACATCAGTTAACTTTTAAGCCCACCTTCGGATGCTTCCTGAACTCATGATTCGCTCTCTCGGTACAATTTGGTTGTGAAATGTTCTGCCGGATTTTTTATTCCCTAGTCATTACAACTTGTAAACATTCAAAACCAAGGAAGATCGGTACCCACACTGCCTTTTTTGATAAAGTTTTTTCGACGGGCTGTAGAGAAACATGTTAAGGGTGTTCATAATTCATTAAGTCCGCACCTTAAAAAAAGTTCCTATCAACACAGAGGATATCCTAAAATTTATCATCAAGGGAAATTGGTTCTCTTTGCAGAGATGGCAACATAATAGGCACGTCGTCAGTCTTAGGGACACCACCAAATTAGTTTTTTTCTTCGCATGTCTTCGAATGAGGTTTTCAAATGTTTTTCGCAATAGGTCCCAAGAAGTAGAAGACCAGAGCAATAGAGCTTTGTGCCCCTTGTGGAGCATATTTTAAAATTGGATTTCCTTGCCTATATATCATTTGTGAAAAATTGCTTCTATGTTGAACATGGACGTTGCTGATTCGTTGCTAATCCTTGCTAATCAGGGTGACGATGTAGCTGAAAAGCATCCCAGAACTACTTGTCAATCAGACTAATTTATCAGTTGGTGATTACAACGCAGAAGCAGAGTAAGCTTTTTAGCTATTGCTCATTGGATAAAATCGAAACATAATCACCGAGCTTTAAATATGTGTTAGCATAATCCACAAGGTCCTCTTGATAAACAAATGAGCATCAGAAAGAGGAATAGAGCATTAAAGCAAATTACAAGGACATAAAGAGAATTCTTTAAAGTTATTGTTGCTGAAATTTCCCAGGCTTTCGCAGAAATATGAGTTAATGCTTCATCACATAAGCGCCGGTTATCTGCAGCATAATGCGAACCAAGATCGGTATCTCAAACAGAAGATGGTGCATGATCACTCCTTAAATCACTCTCATAGCACGCGTGCCAGGATGTTGTGTCACTTACGCTCATCACTTATCACACGCCAGTAAACGGTCACTACAGAGGAACAGCAGAAAAATCGCTAGCCTCTTAGAAACGTTAAGAAGCATTCTTTTGTTCTATCAAAATCCAGGAGAGTCATGCCATCTGCAAATATGCTCATATTAGCGCGGGCTCAAGGAATTTAAGTACTCTTAAATTGTTTGTACACAACGCGGGCAAAAATGAACCAAATTGTATATGTAAGCCCTAACCAATGACGCAGAAAGTCCTAACACAAGTCCTGAGATACTTTGCTCTAATACCAACGAGTTTATCTCCTTGGATCAAATTCTGACCGAAACCATTACTGAGCACAGGGAAAGTTGACTTTGTATTTCGAGGGCAACATGAGTTCTCATATAATTGCATTTCCATAAGACCATAAAGAAAAGACAGTCGGAGCGAAAGGTCATCAAATTCCAGTGCGTCATGTATTTGGTACTAGATAACCACTTTCTTTGATTGAATATTTCATCAGTACAGCTGGAACAGACCTAGGCGTGCTAAGGAAAGTAGCCATGCAGTACACTAGTACACTAAACTAGTAAGCGGTGACATATTATATTTTAATGAAAACTAAGTCCATTAATCAACCAAGGCATAAGATTTAATTGATCACGCAAAGTACACCCAGATGAATCTCCTCGGTGGCAAGCCCTATGTTTTGCCGAAAGCTCCCTTACACTGCCAGAAAGCAGTAAGGGTTTTCAACGTAACATGTTAATTGCGAAGAAGGTTTTTAGCTTCGTTAGACACACGGATGGTGATACCTCTAAATCAACTTCCTCCTTTTCGTAAAGAGTGCCCTGTTAAGTGCACCAATTTTTGATCATGTCTAAGACTTTAGAGCAGGCAGTCACTTGGCATGATCCAATAAACAAAATAGATACACCATCTGCATATGCCTAAGCGCAAAGGCTAGAACTATTTAGAGCGTTAATCAGTAAATCTATCAACATGCACCATGGCAAGGAAGATGAGACGCAATAAGTATCTGCAATCAGAGTCCTTTTTATCAGTATTGCTCGTATCGACAAAATTAGTGATTTGTCTACCCCGTGTTGTCTGCTCAAATTGCACATGCCACCAAAAGGTGCGTTGTCGAAAGTTGATGAAAATGCTCCTGACAGAGGATTCATTTGTTCTTCGCACATAAATCGTGCCCATTCTCTCGACGCCAAAATAATTGCTTTCAAGTTCCTGATGCAAGTATCCTTATTTACTCGTAAAATTTTGGATACACGCGCTGTCATCAAATAGTCTTTAGTGTTTTGTAGCCATCGGTGCAATCAAAGAAACAACAGTAGATATGATGACCACATCTGTCGCCACAACCGACGACAGATGCTCGTACTAACTACGGCGTGTTATGTTGCCCAGCTCGCTGCAGCTTCAGCGATAGGGTCTGTTTGTCAGCCGGATCTGATCAAAGTACCTGGTGTCACTTTCCTCGAGGATAAGACTGGTGGTGGCAGTAGAACCAAATCAAAAGGAAAATAAACTGACGCAACGACTACTTTATTTCGGTCGTTCGTTCGTTGCATATGTGAAAAGCAGTTTTCTATTCAACAGTTCTTTGCAATTGATTCCGCGCTTTCCCGAAATCAGTCGTCCTTGCCCCTAAAGTGTTGCCAACTTTTTCAAAGCACTTCCATATTTTTGATAAAGATTCCCAAAATGGTGACACACTCATATGACGTCAATGAATGCGTTTTTTACCTGGTAAAAAGCGCACTACCCATATAAGACCGATTTTTTGAGGAAAGAGAAATAAAGTTCCAATTGTCCTTCATAAGACATTTTGGTGCGTTCTTAAACAAAGATATGAAAATAAATTACAATTGTCCTGGCTCAAGTTGTCCTCCAGCTCTCTCTAATCTCTGTCAAAGAACAAGACTTGAGCTCCATTGAAAATAATTTACGTCTTAGATTAACTCCTTTGCTTTCATAAGACAAAGACTTTATCTTTGTTTCTTCAATTAAGGTAGGATACACCCTTTCAGTTTCATTACCTAAAAGGTGTCACGTCTTTTCCTTGCACCCACCAGAGGGTTACTTAGTATCAAAAGACACTTTCATTAATTTCCAAAAGTACGATAACCGAATCTAATTTTCCACTTCATGGAAATTCCTCTGCATCCCATAAACTTAAAAGCAAGCAATCGACCAACATTTGCACCAGTTGCGCGAATGGATTAGATCCGTCTTAAGTACCGAAAGGAACTGTTTTGCAATCTGACTATGTAGCACCGCAGCTATGCCGGGCTTAGAGGAAGAAAAATGAAACCCTATCCATTTGAGTGGTGTACGAGTACTCGTATATTCTGCGCGCAGAAGCAGTAATAGTAACTGCGCTACCACCACCGAATTGGTGAAGTATGCACCCACCATCGTCTACCTCGTCGTATTCGTAGTAGATTTCGGTTTCTGTTTCATTTTCATTTTTTTTTATATTTTTTTTTTCGGCTCCGAAAGTAACCTAGACGAGTTGTACTAGTACGCCACGCTCCGATGAGCAATTGGCCCAAAAGACTTGTCGAGACTTTTTCTTTCATTTTATTTATTTATTTTTTTTTTTTTTAACAATTCTCTGAGCTATCTATGAGTACTCGTATTCGGCGTGGTTAATAAATTGACCGCAGGCTGGCAACACAACTAGTACATACTACTTGTAGCACCAAACCCACCGTTGATATCAAAAAGTCTTGTAAAAAGCATGCCTCCCAACAACAGCCACCGAATTCCATCCAAAGTCCCGAGAAACTACTTTAATGCCACACCCAACCAGAGAAGACCATCCAAATTGCAGAAGAACAAGAGGAAAAACCTCCAAACGTTTGGCCATTCATCACTTGTCAGGCTCCTCATTGCTTGCAGGTGAGGCAACTACATATATTTATACAGTTGCAGCATGAGTACAAACGGCAAACCGCATGCATATTCGTATAATGGACATGGCACATACCATCATCGTCCAAAGACGACCACACGTCCACCGATCGGCCAACTAACCATCTAAGACCATCCACTTCTTGAGTGTACTTTAAAAAGAGAACTGGACATAGGAGGCCGACTGTAGCAGCAGCAGCAGTGACCAAATAGCTCGTCTCTTGTCTAGCACACCCGGTCCGGTCTGGTCCGGTCCCGCGATGATGGCTTTCTTCGGCTGCAGCTACAATTATAGCTACGGTTACGGCTACGACTACACTATTGTAGATATTGTGCAACATTTGACTTTAAGCGGAGAGACGTCGCCGATTATATCATAGCTGCGCGCGCACTCGCTCGCCCAACCAGAGTGTGTATATACGGCATCACACCGCGTACCAACGCTCGTTTGTCCATTTAAATACGTTTGACCTAAATTTCCATCCACCTTAACAAAGACACACAGCCACAGCCACAGCCACAGCCACAGCTACGGCCACTACCATGACGACGATGTAGCAGTAACATCGGCATCAGCTAGTGGTATTGGTGGTTGTAAAGAAGAAAGACACCAACAGAGCTCCCTCCAGAGCTCCCTCCAGAGCTAAAGGGAATAAATCGCTCACCTAATCGAAACGAAGAATCCAAATTCTATCAGAATCTGCAATCCCGGAACGTGCTGCACAAGCACAGAACCAGCCGCAAGATGTTCTCCATCGTTCTCCATCATTCTCTGTCGTTCTGCGCAGCGGAAATGCTATGCGCGGTGCATCCATTCGATCGGCATCGTGCTGCGTGTTACTTAAGATTGACCGTCTATCGCTGGTATAATGGTCAATTGGAGCGACTTGGGTATACCTCAAGACTCTCTGAGGCAGCTGGCTATTCGTATGTATGCGTTTGGCGCTATGGTAGACGGTGTGGTAGACGAAGAATGGGTTACATAATGTTATGTGATGTTTGTTTGGCATGTGATAACGATCTGATGGCAGCGCTACTGCTATTGCTTGCTATTGCTGTTAGTGGTAACTTGGCTTGATGACTATAATGATGATGATGATGATGAGTGCATGTCTTTAAGTATATAAAACAGAAATTCCACTAATAATTTGCCAGTCTAAGTTGATAGGGGGTCAGGAGGAGATGGAATCTAAAACCGTACTGGTGGATGTCGCTGATGGAGGAAGGTGTTAATTGCAGGTTGGGTGCATTGTTGGAAGCTTTGTAGTACAAAATAATTTTCGATACAAAAATTTCGCACAAAATACACGCTAATGTCTTTTCAAGTATTTCTCGATAAGCAGAGAAAAGTGACATACTCGTAACGCCATATCATGCAGCAATGACCTATAAAAATATTTTGATTGCTCTAACAGAGTCACTTGAGTGTGCCACCTAAGATGAAGCCTCTCTTTTCCTCTGTTATACGTGTACAGTCCCATTAAGGCGCCAGTAAAAAGTCAGAAGTATTTCTTGTCGAGGTACAGCAGAAGGACCTGTAACTTCTTAAAGTTATACATCCTTCGAAAATTCGTATGGTCTATAGTTTTGCCGTCAATGGAAGCCGAATCAAGGGACGCGGCAGTTTCAAACCCGCGTTGTTCCTTGTCCTTCTCTTAGCCTTGTTTTCCACATTCACCGAGAATCTTTTATCCTGAGATATCTATTTCTACGGGGGACCAATATTAGATCCAATAAATTCATCCTCCAACTTAGAATTAGCTTGAACGCTCCGCTCTGCTTAAAAGACAGACACAAGTTTGACTGATGCAGTCACTTCCTTGATTAGTTCTGTGGCCATTGGGAATGATGACCGGTGAATATGGCCCAGGAATCGCTTTCTGTTGAATTGAAGGTTATGCAGTTACCAATCGACCTGTGGGTCGCACTAGCTGTACCAATAATTGTGTCCAAGCTTCCTACATTAAAGGAACTCTTACGGGTTGTGGAAAAGAGGGCTCATAGTCTTTCTACGTAGATTGGTGGAGGAGCACAGCGTCTGGAATCGTTTTCGAACAGAATACAGCACTGCAATCAGAATGTAAAATATTGCTTGATTGCAGCGGATGATGCAAAGTGCCAAAGGCCACATAGGTTTTCGTGGCGCCAATTCCTTATCAACATGATACTAGAACAGTGCTTCGATGTATTGAAAAATTTTGGTTTGTGTTTCAACTGCCCTTCAGGTGGGTGTCAATATTGTAGTCGGAAGCACCATACACTCTTTTGCAGTTCAACTAGCGATCAGTTGAACTACAAAGTCTACAAAGTCAGATTTACAATCCTGAGACCCTTAAACATCTGATTCCAAGTTGACGCAGCCATCTTTTTGACTAGACGACCTGTGATGGACATAACTCAAAGCAATGCTTTTCAGAGGGGTTCCGACATTGTGGTCGGAAGTACCATACACTCTTTTGACGTGGAAATAGCGATCACTCTTCTGCATCTACAACAAGAGCTTCGAAACCGAGAGACACTTCAACAGTTGGAACTGTTTTTGACTAGCCGACCGTGTGATAACTTGCCTGACTCGAAGAGATCGTACGGTATTGCTTGCTATTTCGCGCACATATAACCATGGAAAATGGAATAAACAATGTCTCGTTCGTATACTTTGCGATCCTGGATCGCAAGCAAGTTTCAAATCAGATCGAGTGTTTCACTATTCGCATCGTCGCAGAACTAAGAGTGAGCTGGAGGTTGAAGGAATTGGCGTAATGACTCAAACTCGTACAAAGGTAAGCGTTTTCTTTGAACTCAAGAGAGTTTACGCAACATTTTCACTGAGCATCTATGCAATGGTAATCTCATCAATCACATTAATGTGGCTCAATGGACGCATTTAGATGCTCTTCAACTGGCCGTTTTGATACACCTGATGGAATAGATGTACTTCTAGGGTCTAATGTGTGGGATCTGATCATCACAGGTGGCATAGGTAGCAGTTGTACCCATGCTCAAAGAACTCAATTTGAATGGGTTATTTTTGGTCCAGCTTCGACTGCATGCACGTAAGCACGCCCTATTTGCAGTCTCGGTGCCCTAATGTCTGAAGTTGAACTAACCTTGGAGGCAACTTTTGAAAGCTCGAAAAGGTTCCTGAAGATGAGGTTAAATATGACAATGACGAGTGTGAAGGGATGTTTTCACTCACTGTCGTACCAGAGATGAGAGATATGTCGTGCACAAACCGTTTCATAACGACGTCAACAAGCTTTGAAATTCTTATCAATGTGCACTGCAGCAATTTCACCGACTCGCAGAAAGCTATTACGTAACCTTCATAGGTGGGTTTCCGCCCTCGGTTATATGAAATATGTTGGTTAACCTGGAGGCCATTTAAGCGAGTATTTCATTCCACATCACGCAGTAACCACAAAGTTTCGCGTTGTATTCAATGCGTCAGCTCGAACAAGTACAGAGATTGTTGCTACAATACAAGATTCCTTGATAAATATTACCGATAGGTAATCGGGACATTGGAAAAATGTTCCAGGTGGTACCAGCGCATTCTGAAGCGTGAGGCAACTGAAAATGAAATTGGGGTCTACGATCTCGCGACAGTAATGTATAAGATGGCTTGTAGCCCATTCAATGCGGTACGTGCCTTACAACAATGTGCCCTCGACATGATGAAGTGGCTGACTGCATTCAGGCCTTAGCAGAGATTTTGAGGTCTTTTTATGTAGACGACTTTTTGACTAGTTGCAATTCCATTCATAAAGCAGTGCTGTTGGCTACAAACGTCGATAGAATTCTCTCAGCTGGTCAGGGAAATAATTCCACTGATAGAACGATCCAATTCTCTTCCTCGTCTTCTACGAACCTGGACGCCTACACGACGCGTCCTGAAAAGCTGGATAAGGCCCTGGAAATACTAATTGGCTAGGAATAAACGTAAATGCTTTGCTAATGACATACTTAAACTTCAGAAAGCTTTCAGATTATCGAACTCGAGTTGACAACTCTCAATTCTTGGCTGAAAAAGACATTCTCCGATTAGACAGTCGAATAAAAAATGCACCAGTATCTCATGACTACCGTTTCCCAATTATTCTGCCAAAGTCTGAGGTTCTAAGTTGGCTACTCACACAGATAATGCTACAGACCCTTCGCCATCGATACTGATACGGTTCCGGTTAACCATCAAGACCATCTTTATTTGTGCGGTTACGAAGGCTATACATATAGAGGTCGTGGACGATGCTACTTCCCAGGCGTTTCTAGCGGCCTTTACGAGATTTATCAGTCGGCGCGGGATTAAAGAAGACTGGGTTACTTGAACCAGTGATGCAAATCAACAAGCGCTGTACAACATGGGAACGAATTGAAATTTTATCGCACCCAGCGCTTCTCATCAAGGTGAACTATTTAAAGCTGCGGTGAAAGCGGCTAAACGTCATCTGGTGCGCAGTTGCAGTTCTTGACGGTGTGCATCGAGGCGTACCTAAATTCGAGACGGCATCCTAGCTCTGACGCCAGTCCATTTTCTTATTGAATTTTCCATAATCGCGGTACCCGAGCTAAGTCTTACCGAAGTTCCACGTAATCGACTCAAGCTCTAGCAATAGGTCCACCAGACGTTTTGACAAAGGGGGAGCTACGAGTATGAGCAACGACGCGAAGACGACGTACAAGTTGGTGACATTGTTTTAGTACGACAGGAAAACTTACCTTCGACCCATTGGCGATTATTAGCAATGGGCTAATCCGCAACTTAAAATTGACAACCGCACATGGCAAATGTACACGAGCAGTCCACAAATTGCGCCGGCTGGTGGAATTCTTCGAATCAGGCGACGGGGTAGAATGTTTGATATTTCGCCACAAGCCATCAGCCAATTGTATAGCTGACAACTCCTAGAGCGCAAATATATGTGTGAACTTCACTTTTTCGTCAAACTGAGGAACAAGCAATGTCCTTGATCGATCATCCCAATAATTTTGAGAAAAAGGCAGCTGCTTGGCAGTATGTAAGCAAAGATAACTGGCTGTCAAAATGGAGTTTCTTTTTATGGGTTGAAGGAAGACAGTACTGAGCTTTCGTCCAGAAACGAGCCCTTCCTAGTCAGTTTGCGAACATCTTGTTTGGGATCTCTTATTGATCGTCTGCGTACACAGGTGTACTTCCTCTTATGTTGACATAAGCCCCAAGATTATGGCATTTATTCATCTGAACGATTCATCTGGCTAACCAGGTGCCTGCAACTTTTTTTTTTTTAAGAAACATCAGCTCTACAATAAAGTAGTGCATCGAACCATAGCCATCAATCTATAAAAGATTTCATAATTCACATCATGCTGTGCAGTGATCTTTACCATTGTCTACTGGATTTTCTCCATCTATCTCGCTCGAATCTGTCCTCATTTTCGTTGTCTTCACTTCCAAGTGATCCTTCCAACTTTGAAGTTTGTGTATGCATAATCAAGATAAACCTCCAAGTGCCCGACAGTCAAAAAAAGAATAAAAAAACAAAACCAGTCCCTTCATGATCACCATTGTCGTCATTATCTTCATCATCATCATCAGCTTTAAACGTCATAGACGTAGTCAACATCATCCATCTTGACATGACCAACCTACGAACTACTGGATCTCTCCAGCTCCTCTCCTTGTCAAACCACGAAACAAACTGAGATCAACGGGCTAAAAAAAAAAAAAAAAAAAAAATAAAATAAAACTGTCGAAAACGCTTTTCCTGATTTTCGCCGGTTGGTGTTGTCATCGCCATCGCCATGTATCTATAGGCATCTTGGTCGGATCGCCACTGTTTTTGTCGTGAGCACTTGCAATCTATTTCTTTCTATTTTTGTGAACTTGCACTATCGCTTGGGTAGGCCCCGTTTAAGGAAGTTTAACTGCCACAGAGAACCCGCAGACACCCAGACCCCCAGGCCTCTATTCCGTGTCTTTTGCGACTTTACGAAGCCTCCTCCTCTTTGTCACGATCTATCCAGTTTTTCTTTGGCTTATTTTGACGTTTCTTTTCTCTTTTTTGTTTTTTTTTTTTTTTTTCCCCAGTTCGCATCGCATAATATGATTATAAAATCTGCACTTCATCGCACTGACCCACATTTTGCATGCATAATGGCTTTCTTCTTCTCCACCAGGCAAGTTATGGCGATGTCGTTGGTACTGTTGGCCTACTGCTTTGGCTCTTTTCACTCTCCGACAACAGAAAACTTAGACTTAGACGATGTTGATGGAGCTGGTGACAGCGATGATAATGACGAAGAAGAAGAAAAGAAGCACACAGATACGAGTAACACAAAACCAGCAAACAAACAAACAGACCGATAGATACAACAACCACGAGTATGATCGATGGTGAATTGTTAAAGCAAATAACCGTGCATGCATGGTGCCCATCTAAGTCATCGGGCGATACTTCGTCTCTTAGACTTCGCCACCGTCATCAACATTGTCTTTGTCTAAGCATTTTTGACTTTTCGACTTCAACTGAAGACTTCTCAGCATAGACTTGTGAGTGAGCACGAAAGTGAAACTTCACGAACAGAAGAAATGAAATGAAATAAAAATTATGAAAGTTATGTAACGTGCTCAACGCGCCATATCTAAGAGAGTTTCAGATACACAGATACACAGATACATGGGCTTAGATTCAATTTAGTCGTTTGGTGGTTTTTCATTTTCCTTTTCGGTTTATGGTCTAACGCTGACTGTCGCTGATGATGATGACGGTGATGTTAGTTGAGATGGTTAGGTTGAAACTGGGACTGAGATCTTGTGGTTGCCAACTGGAACGACAGAAGAGTCGATGTGGCTTATGGAAATAGGTCACATGTCAATCACCACCAAATACTGAAATGGTTCAGGTTTCAGAAGGAAAACTTGGCAATTCGAACAACAATTTGGTAGTGTCTGTAGCCTTATATACTTCCGCCCCTGGTTGGAATTTGGAAAACCAATTTCAGAATTGTGTTGAACTGCTACAGAGAAAACATTTTGTTTAAAATCTCGCCTTTGGTATATGCAACAAAAAGATAGAGTTTTATTTAAAAGCTTTAGGTTTGTGTACTGAGATATGTTAAAAGCTTTTGGTTGTTGTACTGGATACAACTCCATCTTCTGTTGAATAGATATTATCACTGGTTTAAGACTATTTTAACTTTGCTTTTAAATGAGTTCTCGAACTACTTCTCTTAGGCAAGACCGCCAGATTCGAACAAATAGTGTAGCGGAGCTCATTGGTTTGGTGATTTTTTTTTTTTCGAAACAGAGCATTCAGGCAAAGAATTAGTCCATTGTGCCTCTTTGTAAGTTCCTTTTAATGAAATCTTTCGGTCTTCCGAAGAAAAACTGAGTAAGCGCTTCAGAAATAAGGTGCCTACAGTACCAGCACCTATCAAGTCAGCGCCGAATATCTGCAGCCTGATGCGAGCGTAAGTCGGACGTTCACAGAGATAGTGATTCGCGGTTTCGTTATCACGTTTACAGCAAGCATCGCAGGACGTTTTTCACTTATGTCCAGCACATTTAAATGCTTAGCAAAAGTGTAACGCAACCTGCAGTTTTTTCCTGCTGAGGGACAGCAAAAAGGCCGCTGACTTCCTAGAGACGTCATCGGAAAGAATTCGTTTGGTCTGCCTGCAATCTGGAAGGCCATCTGCAATTGTGCTCATATGAAAGTCAAGAGCCAATGAAAGCCTTAACCTTAACTTACCCATCGTAAGTTCGGGTCCTGAAAAACTTTCCTCTGAATCAATCCTGGCAAGTTCATCGGCGATTTCATTTCCCGTGATTCCACTGCCAGACCAGGGCATTAATCAGGTATTTTCGCGAGAGCTTATTCCACCAAAGGACCCTTCTCGGTGGCAGGTACAATGTTAACTCCTCTGCACTACTAGAAGGTCGACAGCGCCTTAGAGTCTTTATTGCAGGGAAGTTTGTTAGCCACGACGACACCCATAGTCTTAGCTTCTTTGGGGAATTGAATCAGATGAATCAGATCAAACAGCTCCCTCCTTCTCTTAAAGAAAACAACCTCAGTTTTGAGTCCAGCAGACAGCCGCTAGACACGATCCAACAGACAGTGCAGCTACATTATTCGCGTATGCTTGTACATAGACGTTAGAACTATTGACCGCGTTGAGCAGTGAGCCGACCAACATGCACCATATCAGTGGAGACAGAACGCCGCCTTGCGACAGCCTCTGTTTACTCCCGCCACCACATATTGGTTACAGCCAGCCATACGTAATCAATGTCCTATTCGCCAGCTTTGCTTTTACCCACAAAACTAGTGATTCGTCTAAGCCATGTTGTCTGGCCGAGTTACACGCGCTATCAAAAGTTGCGTTGTCGAAAGCACCCTCACCGTCGATGAAAATACCTATTACGTACCTATTCCTTCTTGTCGAGTGCGCCTTTAATTCTGCCTACAAGATTCTGAAGCGCATGCTCGAAGGACCTTCTGCGATGGTAGGCGCATTGCATTTGCAAGGCGATTTTGCGCACATGGATCTTGACCATTCTTTTGATGCTTTTCAGCATAAAGGAAGTCAGATTTATAAGTCTGAAACTCTTGGCAAACGAGTTCCGATTCGGTATAAATGCCAATCTTACTGTTCGTCAGGGTTTCGGTATGTTTGCTAATGCCAGGCTAGCAGTGAAAATTATCTTCAGAGGTCATAACTGGGTATATGCCATCGGTTCCAGGCGACTTGAAGCCATCAAAGGAAGCAACAGCATATCAAATGGCTTTGTGTTTTCAGCTCACTAGCAGTTTCGTTGATAGGAGCTAGTTGTGAGCTGGTTCCGCTTAGGAAATGAAACTCAAACAAACAGTTGTTTGCTTTAGAGTCAGTATAAGTACTGTCAGAGTTTCTGGGTGGCTCAAGGTTACAAGGAAGATCATAAAAAAAAAATGATGAAATAAGGACACTTAAGACAAAATTATTACAAGCCTACCAAACGTTCAAGGCGGAAACCAAACTTCCTACAACCCTTACACCGCAAGCTGCATGTTTCAATCGTCTCTATCAAGAAGCAGACATTAATCCATGCTACAGTGATAAACTATCTCAACAACAGGAGGTTGTGGTGCAGTGCCAATGAAGGGGTGACGCTGGAATGTCACTGCAGAAGTCCCACAGGGATCGATTTTCGGACCACTACTACGGAACATCATGTACGATGGAGTGCTAAAACTGAAGGAGTATCGATAATTGGCTTGGTTTTATTAATTTTAAAATCTAAGAGGAAACAGAAGGATTGCTGGACAACAAAATTCAGTTCGAAAAGCACGTGGACTACTGATACGAAAAATCCTCACAAGAATACGCAGCTCTCCAGCGCTTACTACCTAAAATCGGTGGACATGGATGTGCCAAAAAAGTTACACTATCCTGGGTTATCACGGCAGTCTTACTTTATGCCGTCCAGTCTGGGCAAAGGAGGGAAAACAAAAGGAAATTATCGTCAACATATAGACTGTGCACTGCGAATAATCAGCGGCTCTTGGATCATCTCAGGTGAGGTCATCTTTGTTATAACTGGAATAGTTCATCCTTGCAGATGGGATGCTCATAATATACTCATAAGATCATGAACATATAAATTGATACCGACAATCCAAGACTGGACAAGTCGAAAGCACAAGGACTACAACTACGGCAGTTCCAAAGTATCTTTACATGTTTGTAGCTTTGTAAAAACTTCCCAAGGCGTGCTACGAAAAGCAACCTCACGGGGAAAAGGGTGAAGTCTATGTCCACGGGATGTGCCTCAGTACGAAGGCATATTTGAGCTTTCAATTGAATGCCATTATCTCTGCCTACTTGTATATTTGAAAAATTCACGACACCATATAGCACCCTAAAAAAATAAAAAACACCACTACGTCAACCTCATCTGGCAGTACGACATGCTCTCGCTCAAAAATTGTTAACAAAACGGTCAATGAAGAGTTTTTGAGAGTATTTTACCATGGCAATTGAAATAATGATAGCGCTGATGCCAAGACTGGCTCTCCTCTGGTTCTATTCAATATTCAAATGTGATCTCGCTATTGGTACAAAGATCAAGGCACTCATACAATTCACTTAGACGGCACTACAGCAATGGGTGGATCTGCGCTTTAACCAACATGCTTCTTCAGCCAGCCGTGTTGTTTGCTAAGTGCTTCGAAATTCACACGTCAAGTTGGTTGGTTGCATTGCACGAAACCTGCGAATTTCTCGGTAATAGATTAATTCCGAGCTGGAACGCTGTTGTTTATCTGCTCTACATGTCCGAGTCATCTTAACGGATGGAGGAAAGCCCATGTCGCTGTTCAGCTGTTGATTAAATCTGCTCATCCACTCTTCATCAATACAGACAGGACGATAAATCACTCGAATCATTTTTCTGTCGAAGTGATCAAGACGGTGCATGAGGAGGTGCATTCTTTTTTGATAAAGTCCCTGTATAACTGTCTTATTTACTTAAGGTGGCGGTACAGTCCGGGATTGACTTGTGCCTCAACCAACAAGTGTCTCTAGTCAGCTCGATCTTTAGAGAGCTTTTTTCAGTTTCGCACGTTAAGTTGGCTGAGGTCCCCTTCTACTTTTGTGCGCCATCTGAGCTGTGGTCTTCCTCTACTGCGCTCTCCCCCGAAGGCGGATTGATGTCCATCTGCCACCACATTCACTCTTTTGGATAAGTCGATGTCGCTGTGCAGCCCGTACAGTTAGTTATTGTATCTTGCTCTCATCGATCGTTAAACCCATCTTCGCCGCTTCAGTGTCAATACTCACGAAAGTGCCATTGACAATGGACTTGTGTCTCCATTGCCATCCTGCACAACCCGATATTGCTCTGTATAGCTCGTCTCTGTAGATGCTGTCATACGTGGGTTTAAAATCGATGAGTAGATGGTGTGAATCCATTTGGAGCTCATGGGTTTTTATCAAGATCTCTCGTAGTGTGAACATTTAGTAATTGGTGGACTTTCCAGTCCAGAAGCCACACTAATATGGAGCAATTAGGTTGTTAAGGAACAGAGAGGATCTTGTAGGCGATGTTAAGAAGATTGATGTCGCTGTCTCCTTTCTGGAGGACAGGACAAAAAATGCTAAATTCCCATTCATCGCGCATACTTTCGTCCGATCATATTTTTACAGATGAGCTGTTGTATGCTCCTTACCAAGTCATCGACTGCCACTTTGAAGAGCTCACCAGCAAAGCTGTCCACTCTAGTAGCTTTGTTGTTTTGAAGGTAATTCTGCTGCAATGGAAATTTTAATAGCTTCACGTAGCATTCGACACAGTGGTTCTTTAAAACCATATGCCGTTCGGTGGTTATTTGGGCGAAGAAGAGAAACTGACCTTAAACTGCGAGGGTTGGAGCCAGTCGATGAAGCCAGCTACTAGTTAGTGTATAAAGAGAATATCGGCGGATTCGCGACGTTTTTCTAGTAAGTAAGCCGAGCAGTTTGAGTCGGTCATTATAAGCAGGAAGAATGTTGTGATCAGACCAGCTTCGACCCGTAAAATATAGTTTTCATAGTAAGGGCACAATACCTGGCTAACATATTCAAGAATTGGTCTAATAAAGGGATGTTGTGATATAAGTGTCAGAAAACTTTTCGGACCATCGCTTAACAAAGTTAGGCGCGGAGTTGTTGGTGCACATCGTCTTGGTTAAAAGTTTCATTCCGCCTGACAGTTGTATTTGGTTAATCATCGCTGTAATACAGTCTAAAGAAATGCTCTTTCCAAATTCTCAACATCGACTGTGACTGTGCTAAAGGATGACCAGATAGGAATAATAGAAAAAATTAAAATAAAATCACAACTGTGTGAGATATTAAATTGATTCTGGCTACGTTCATGCCGTTATGTATGGAATAGCACATATATCAAATGGCCGCTTCGGTTTTACAGGCGGTGCTTGAAGCGGTCTTGAGCTCGTTCAATGTGGTTGCCTTGTTAGAGTAGACTAAGGACTTGACGTAACCCCAGTGAAAATAATCGAGTGAGGTCAAATCGCATGATGTTTCTTTGTTCCCTTGTTCGTCTCTATAGACTTCGGTTCGGCTTTTGTATCCTTGTTATGTTATCCTCATCTTTTGAACCCGGCCACGGGTTTCTCATGCTCCTTATTTTTCCTTCTGAGAAGCCAATGTTCGTCTCTCCACTTCTTCTTGTTGAGGTATGGAGCAGCTCAAGTCCTTCTACCCAGTGCCGCTTTGTATGCATTTTATTTTGCTGCATGTGATTACGGGCAATTGTCGTCAAACCAGAAGTTCCGTTGTGGTAACCGAATGAAACACAGCACATCTCTGATGGATTTCTGGGAATATTGTCACTGGTCTTCAATACTTGATTCTGGCAGCAGAGAACCTCCTAAGAGATTAAGGGAGACTCAACCAGAAAAGGATGTGACGATCTCTTGTGATTGTAGCCGTACGATTTCAAACTTCCACACAGTATTAGCTTGTCCCTGTCTACCTTGAATGCCTTTTCTCCGAGTCGTTGATGTTGTACGACTTTTCTTTATTAAGTTTTTTTCCTTGTTTACCGCCAGACCGAAGATGTGCCGCTTCTGCTTCATGTTTTGCAGAATGTCAATTAATTCTACATAATTCAGACTTGTGCTTTTGATGCGTTGCTGAACAATAGCACGTTGAAAGTCTTTTTTGACATCGAATGTCTCAACTTGTCGAATGTCGAACAAGTAAAGCTAGGATGCCCAAATCGGACTTGTCGTTCTAGGACTTGAAATCGGTATATAGCTCGAGGGTCAGAGGGTCGACGTCATGACCTACCTGTAAAAACCTGGTCGGCAGTGTAATCCTGAAACTACACAGCTGGTGCAGACTAGATGGCCTTCTTTCTTCCCCATGGAACAAACAATTAAGGGATTCATTCGTCCGTTATGCTTCGGTCTGTTATGCTTTTGTCTGGCCATATTTTTCAAATTATTTAGAGCATGCTTTGTGAAGAAAGTCATCTCCCGTCAACGTGAACACGTCGGCAACTTTTTTGGGTTTAAGCTTGGATATGGTTATCCTTTCTTTATCAAGGTTGAACGGATGGAATTCTTCCACACCATTAGCAGTCTATAGGAATGACTTTTACATATCGACAGCACTAACTGCTCGTCGTTGGAGACTTTCTTTTATAGTTTAATGGCCTTTCTTGCTTTAACATCTTTCAGTTTTCTCGATCTCGTGCTCTTCTTTCTTCTTTCATAGAAACTGTTGAGCGTTCTTCCATTTTTGGTGGTTTCGCCGTGATGGTCGAGTGAAGCCTAGCGCATCAAAAACGGCATCACTAATGCCTTGTGTGCAACTTTGCCACTGGACTTCGGCGTAAGAAGAAGAGGCCACCGAACGTTTATTGAGGTTAAGGGATACTTAATCGGCATAGGCCCTGTCTGTTTCTTAAAGCTTCCTCAAAGTATTCCTATTCCTCATCCACAATACTTGAGGAGCCTGTTTTGTGTATTGATCAATCTGGTTTGTGGAAGATTGATCAAGAAGTCGCTTGGACCACCTTCGAAATAAATGTGCTTGCTGTAATGATATTTCGTCTCAAAGAGAAGTCGACGAACATGAGCCCGCTGTCGGGGGTGATTTGGCATATTTGGCCTTGATGTGGATTCTTACGAGGCTTCTGTTGTAAGCGACCGAATGAAGGTCAAAATTATTGATGACAATTTCAGTTTGAATGTTATGTTTGAGACCCTGAATTGTCACTAGATTATTGGCATATGTGTCAAATCGCATAACCTTTGTGGCCAATCAACTTCTCCTCTAACTGAAATAATGTGATCTTCAAATTTCGTGCAACAAACTGGTTGATTCATTAAATTTTGAAAAAAAAAAATATCCGGTCAATCACTGTAACTGTCTTTCCAGCCTCATCTTCGAAAAAGTATAGACCAATGATGCTGCCAACCCCCAACCCGCACTATATAGGGACTTTTTTTGGACGCATTGGTTTTCTTGACTCTCGTATGGATTTTCCAGCCCCCAGAAATGACAATTTCCCCAAATTCGATGACAAATTGTCAAATAAAGATCAATTTTTAAAATTCGTCGTAATGTGCCATAAGTGAGGCCAAATTGTTGACTTCGTCGACGAATTGAGGTGCCTGTCTGGTTTTGAACACTTTCGCTCACAGTGGTGATATTTTGACTGAAAAATTCACGAATTTTACGAAATGTTACGTTTACAGATCGCCAATTTTCGTAATAAGATTGAATATCAAAAATGCGTTGTTGCGTGGTAAACAACTCCATTATTTAAAATTCCAGAGATTCTATGGCATCTGCCAAAAAGGTCACCACATTGAACTCAGTAATTGACAGTGATTGACATCTACAACATCTGTTGGCTCACTTTTTACTACTTGCAGTACTGAAAATCTTCGTTTTCAAATTGCATAGGTTGACAATTGTTTCATTTGTAGCAAAGGAATTCTATTTTTTTTTCTTCGTAGTCGGAAAGTTGACCCGACAACAAATCTATAACCCACAGAGCCAGACTCTCTGTGGCTGCTATTGGCCAGAACTAGACGATTACACCGGTGTCAGTACGAGGTTATGAGAGCTATCTATACGTCAAAAACCACGACACCCTGAAGGAAGATCACCAAGTCAAAAGATTAAATATAAGCGACAGCGTTCATTTGATCCGGAGAGTTCTTCGGACGTTGAGTCCTGATTCATTCCTGATTCCTGATCACCCCTGAGGGGTGATTCATCTTGAGGTTTGATTTTCAATAGGCTTTTGTTCAGTATCGTTTGGCAAATCATCATGGAAAGACCTATACCACAACAACGTCTCCAAATTGTTTAGCTGTATTACGAAAATCAGCGTTCTGTGAGAAATGTTTTTCGTGCGACTCGAGGAATTTACGGTGCGCATAATCGACCTACTGAAACCACTATTTCCAATATCATTCGCAAATTTAAGTCCCAGTTTACATTAGTGAACGATACTCGACCGATTAGATTACATCCAGCACGTAGTGAAGAGACTACAGCACCTGTAGCTAAGAGTGTACGCAAAGACCGTGACGAATCGATTCGCCGTCGTTCTCAGCAGCTTGGCTTGGCGTATTCGACAACTTGGCATATTTTACGTGAGGATCTCGGCCTGCACTAAAATTCAACTTGTGCAAGAATTGAAGCCAGGCGACTTAAATTTGCGTCACATTTTCAGTGAATGGGCTCTGGAAAAATTCAATGAAAATCCGGTGTTTTACCGTTAAATTTTGTTCAGTGATGAAGCCCATTTCTGGCTCAATGGAAACGTTAATAAACAAAATTGCCATATTTGGGCTGATGAGCAACCCAAAGAGTACTAAGAGCTACCATTACATGCATTAAAAACAACGGTATGGTGTGGTTTATGGGCTGGTGGAATCATTGGTCCATATTTCTTCAAAAATGAGGTAAACCAGAATGCACATGGTCTCGGTGAGCTTTGAATTCAACAAGACGGTGAAACAATGGACTTGTTGAGAAATCATTTTGGTGAGCACTGAATTTCACGTTTTGCTACGGTAAATTGGCCGCCTAGATCGTGCGATATTACATCTTTGGACTATTTTCTCTGAGGATATATAAAGTCTCAGGTCTTCAGGAATAAGCCACCTACGATTGACGCTTTGGAAGCCAACATTACTCGTGTTATCCGCGAGATACCAGTCGCTATGCTCGAACGAATCGCCCAAAATAAGACCTTCCGAATAGACCACATCAGATGTAGTCGTGGCCAACTTTTACATGATATCATTTTCAAAGAGTAAAGTTCTTTTAACCAATAATAAAAAATTGGTATACTGCACATTCCAGACAGACGATAGTGTCGCTCAGGCCAGGAAAAGCAGGGGCAGATGCTAAGGTATTGCAAAAATAATTCTTTTTCTTTCCATAGCTATGAACAGCTTTTCTTGACTCAACATGCCACGAATTTGTGAATAAAACAAATTTCACATAAATTATTAGGTTTCATTTTATTTGAGATAAAAAATAATATTAAATAAAGTTTTGACAAAAAGTTTGATGTTGTTCGATTGTTGTTTTATTTGTTTTTTTTCCTTATTCGTTACACAGAAATACGAGTACAAATGCTAATTAACAATAAAATGACGCTGAACAAATGAAACGAAAAATGAACAAAATTTCGAAGAGAATAGAGTTAAAAGATAAATAAAAAACAAAATAATAATAATAAAACTCTTCAAAATCTTTGGGTGACGCCTGACTACACGCGATGAAAATGAAACTCTAGAAATGAGAGAATTTTTATTAATGTCGATCCTGATGAATGAATTTACACGCGTCCTAGATGGTTAAGATCTACTTTCATAGGAATTTTTAGTTAAGAGATATATTTTTCCTCATGTTTAAGAGCAAGACATACTTAGTTAGAACGGATTCAAAGACCGTGATATATGTATATGTATATTTGAAGTTCTTAAGTCACTATATAGTATATTAACGATAAATGAGGGATGTGAACTTTTGAAAGAGGGAGAGATTTTTTTATTTTTTTTATTTTAAGTTTCCTGTATGGTGAAGTGAATGTCCTTAACGAACTTTGGAACTTTTATACGCTTCGTTTTATATAGTAGCTTTATCCGCCTTTGACCGAGTGTTAGACACATTCACCTTCGACCTCTTCGTTCATCTCGGGATCGAATTCATCATCGGCTGTGGCTTCTTGGTATTGTTGGTATTCGGATACCAAGTCGTTCATATTGCTCTCAGCTTCGGTAAATTCCATTTCATCCATACCCTCGCCAGTGTACCAATGTAAGAAAGCTTTACGCCTGAACATGGCAGAGAATTGCTCGGAGATTCTCTTGAACAATTCTTGAATGGCAGTGGTGTTTCCGATGAATGTGGATGACATTTTCAAGCCCTTTGGAGGGATGTCGCATACAGCTGTCTTAACGTTATTAGGGATCCATTCAACAAAGTAACTACTGTTCTTATTCTGAACGGCAAGCATTTGTTCATCGATTTCCTTCATTGACATTCGTCCTCGGAAGACGGCTGCTACTGTAAGGTAACGACCATGACGTGGATCGCATGCAGCCATCATATTCTTTGCATCGAACATTTGTTGGGTGAGTTCAGGGACTGTCAGGGCACGATATTGTTGTGATCCACGAGAAGTGAGTGGAGCAAAGCCAGGCATAAAGAAGTGTAAACGTGGGAAGGGTACCATATTGACGGCTAGCTTACGAAGATCAGCGTTAAGTTGACCCGGAAAACGTAGACAAGTTGTGACACCAGACATGGTAAGTGAGACTAAATGATTTAGATCACCATAGCTGGGGTTGGATACCTTCAGTGTACGGAAACAGATGTCATAGAGTGCTTCATTATCGATACAGTAAGTCTCATCGGTGTTCTCCACCAACTGATGGATAGACAATGTGGCGTTATACGGCTCAACTACGGTGTCGGACACCTTAGGTGATGGCACTACGGAGTAGGTATTCATGATCCTGTCAGGGTATTCCTCACGAATTTTCGATATTAAAAGTGTACCCATACCAGATCCAGTACCACCACCAAGTGAGTGTGTCAACTGGAAGCCCTAAAAGGAGTTAACAAACATATGTAAGTGTTGAATATCAATGATGTGAATGACAAACTTACCTGCAAGCAATCGCAGTTCTCACATTCCTTACGCACAACATCCAAGACATTGTCGACTAACTCAGCTCCCTCGGTGTAATGACCCTTTGCCCAATTATTTCCAGCTCCTGACTGTCCAAACACAAAATTATCCGGACGGAAAAGCTGACCATATTCACCGGAACGAACAGCTTCCATGGTGCCTGGTTCCAAATCGAGTAGAATTGCACGTGGTACATATTTACCTCCTGATGAACGTGTCACCGCTGAAAAGGTATCGAATCCGTTAAAATTTGTCTTAAACTTAAGTCCAAGGCCCAGCTGTGCAGAGTATTCATCATTCAATGACTAACTGCCCCACTGAGTGAATAGCGATAGTCGATCTTCAATGCCTAGCACGTTTTGACAAACACTACCACTTGGAAAGGAAGTCCATATAAGAACCCTCCAACTAAAAATGGGCAACCATTCGCTTGCGCAATGCGTAAAATACGAAATCAAAGCAGCGTCAAAGCGCTTTGCATACTTTGAATTTGCCACAACGATGGATAGGAGTACGAGTACGACTCGAATTAAGCTGAGTACTCACGTAATGAATCATTTGCTAGAATGTGCCACCGTCGCTGAGTTATGGACATTTCATTGCACTTGCACTTGAGGGAATGCTCATGCCCACACATATATGTCCAAATAGATGTAATCAACAACATTGCACAGGGCGCAGTGTGAAGTGTAAAGTGTGCAGTGCGTCTGGAGTTTTAGATCCGTGAAGGTATTTCGCTTTAATTCAACCAAGAAGGGCGTTTCCCCAAATGATTTATGCGCCATGAGTTAGTTTTCAAACACATACCTGATGCCTCGTTATAGTAGACACTGATTCTTTCCAATTGCAGGTCACTGTCACCATGATAGATACCGTTGGGGTCGATTCCGTGCTCCTCGGAAATGATTTCCCAGAACTGAAATTATACGAAAAACAAGAAGAAACAAAATAATTTGCTTGTACGGCATATGTTTATAGAAAAAATGGCCATGGAAAAGTATAGAGTGATGTAGCACACCTGGAAGCAGATTTTGGGTGGGGTTTGAGGCTTTAAAATGCAATTCAGCGAATGATTTTCAGAGAAAAATTAAATATGAGAATAATTTTTTTTAAGTAATTAACCGTCGAGAGTAGCCGCTGAATAGCTGAATATGACACTATTATGATCTTGAGATCTTGCAAGGTAGGTTAATTTTTTTAGTTTCGAGATGCCATATGTTTTCACAATGATGCCAGAGATATTGTGTCGGATATTTTTTTGTTTAACAATAGTCAACAGATGCCGCTGAATACTTAAGTAGGGCGCTATTGGATCTTACAAGCAATTTTACAAGGGATTCCAACATATTGCGTTCGATGTACTGGTAGGGGTAACGATTCAGTAGGAAATTTTTTCAATGAGAATGGTGTCAGAATACTTTCTTATTTGATAATCACCATATAAGTTGTATTTTCAACATATTATTGTGGATATATCTTAAGACACTGATGCTCAAGCAGAAATGATGTCATTTTGTTTGTTTGTTTTGCTGAATAATCTACCTAATCTACAATATATATTGCCGATGCTCTTATCAAGGATTCTTAATATATTTATTTCGATATATCTTAAGACATCGATACTTAGGGTACAATTCAGCAGGAGATTTTCAACCAGAAGTGATATTACAATATCTTGTTTTGATTTGTCAGCACGTGCCGCTGAATACTCTACAGATTGCTAGCGTAGGCGATCTTAAAATGCTGATGATCTTATTAAAGATTTTTAATACATTTTTGTCGCTATATCCTAAGATATTGATGCTTAAGGTACAATTCAGCAGGAGATTTTCAAGTAGATATGATGTTAGTAATTTTTTTAAATTAATAATCTTCGGCATATCCCACTGAAAAACCTTAGTAGGGTGGAATTCCAGGTGATTTTACGAAACTTGTGAGTTTATAGAGAAATTTTGACATTTATTATCGATATATGTATCCTAGGGCATTGGGGCTTGAGATGTACAATTCAGTGGAAGATTTAATTAGAACAAAAAGGTATTTTTGTATATTTTGGTAGATTGAAACGCCAATCGATCCTCTGGAACGAGTGCTGTTAGAATTCTGTTTCATGTAGGTAGGATGCGGCTCTGCTTTTGGATTTTGAATGGCGATGGAGTGATTTTACTCTGTTTTGTTTGGATTTTTAAAGTTGCTGCCGAATTTATTAACATGACGCTGAATAACACCTAAAACACATTACTTTATTTTTGTTTCATATTTGAGCAGTAAAAATTTATTTATGGGATATTTAAGGTTTCGCTGAATTTCTTAAAGTGACGCTGAATGGATTAACGCGACCATAGAGGTTAACCAAAAATGATCACATAAATATAAGGAATCATAACCTTTACATAACTGCCACATATTTCTTGAATAATGTGATTCGTACATCGTTCATCAGCTTAAACTGATCACTTTAGAGGATTCTAAAACTTCAGAAATCTAGATTGAATATTTAAAAGTGATACTGACCACTTAGGGCCTATAAATTAAACCTATCGGTGCGCTCAAGTGTCGAAAAATTACTTTCAATATTCGCTAATGCTTAAGAAACCAATTTTTGGCGTTTGTTTTGAGCTGAATTACTTGGAGTTCCACAGTAAGAGTAACTGGGTTACTACAACCTAGGCAGCCATTCATTGAATTAACCTGCGTATTTGTATGTATGTACATACAAATCTGCTTTCGACGCCTAGAAAATTCCGAAAACATTGCAGCAAATTTGTACGACAAGTGTGAATGCATTTCTTTGTATCGAAACCGGTATCACAAACATTCTCCTCAGGCAAACATAACGAATCTGTAGAAAGCTCCACTCTGTGACATTCAAAGTGTAAGCGAGAATTCAAAGAATTCAGCGGAAATGCGTCGCCTGCCTCAACTGCTTTAACTGCTTCAACTACCTCAAACAATTGCAACGATTAGAACGATTGCAGGCAGTTAACAGCACTTAACTTTCCAGCAATTAATCAAAAATGTCTACCAATCCACTAAGAGGCAATTTAAACGGGATACCCAGCTGATCATCATTCACCCAGACTTATCCAAGTATCCGTTAACATGCGCAGATAAAAGTACGTATATATCTACTCGTACAAAGCAACCTTAATGCAAATGAACTCAACTCATCTAACCTAGTTAATTGTTGGATACCGCTCTCTGGTGGTTTCGTCCATGAACTTGTATTCATATGGACGAGTAAGAATGTTAGTATCTTTCGCATGGTATGTATGCGTAGAGTGTAGCGAGTGAAAAATAATTATACTCATATACCAAAGAGAGGATGCTGCTTTGTCTGTTGAATCAATTACGCTTATATATCCCCCTTTGGGTGCAAGTCAACAGCAATTACTCTCATTACAATATCTAGAATGTTTCTCCGAACTGACAACGATATCTATCCAATGAGCACGAGTACGAATACGATAAAAAAAAAAAACATCATCGCGAAAAACGATAGATAATCTCTTGACAGACGTGATCAGTTTACTAAATTGCGCCCCTCTATGAACAACAATTAGCCTCCCAAAGTTGTCTCGTCCATTGAGAACTGCTTTTGCTTAAAGCCTTAAGAGCTAAGCCTTTACAAAGCAGCTTAGTTCGACGAAGTTGCTTGCAACTGCTATGACACTGTTGCTAGTGTTTTTGGTTTTTTTTTTTTTTTTTTTTGATGCTGTGTAGTCTTGTCTCGGTCAACATGTCAGCCAAAATCACTTGATTGCCTGCACACCAAATTTGGTAGCGTCAAATTCAACAAAATGTATTCATTAAAAGTTAAAAAGAAATTGGGAGCACCTGATTGCGCACGTAACATGGGCGCATGCGCAATTAACTCAACTCTCTCATACGCACGGATGCAAATGTCCTCCGAATTGGAGTCGCCTTTTTCTTTAGAATTCAAAAAAAAAAAAAGAGCAAAGAAAAAAACCGTTTGCATTCCAAATTTGGGAGGCAGACACTGTGAAAATAACAAGCAAGCTCAAGCGACGATGCATGAGGACACAGAGTGTTATTGCTGCTGCAGTTATTTTAGAAATCCATCACCAAGGGGAGTGATTTAGTCTATTTTTGAGGCAATGCTCCCTTGAGGAATCTTTTGCTTTCTCAGTATGATTTTCTAGTCGTTGGTGTTGCGTGGTATTCAAAAATATCGTTACCACCCTAATTCAGGGCATGTGGTGCGTGCTTTACCCAGGGTAGCGAGGGCAATCGACCGTGTGGAGTGACATCTTTTCAGATGCACTTCGGTTATGCCGTACTCGTTCGTATATCTACAGGTTCCAGGTTATTTTTAGAATAACGACAGGGACTATGTTGATTTTGGTGGACTATGTACTATAGACAACTGCGGGTGTTAATTTTCTCTAAAATAAAAAAAAAAAAAAACCAAGAGCAAAGAAGAAGTAAATATTTTCTTTTATTTTTGAATAACAACTTCCTTAATTAATGTTGAGTCGTGCCTTAAGAAGATGTTTAGGCTGAAGTTTGTTTGAAGTAGGTGAAGAGATTTTAATTGCCTACCAGAAGTGGATAATTTGATTTGTGGTCTATATGTTTGAAGTGTTTTTTGGTGTCAATAAAAATGAAATTTTGAACTGAACATCTAACATAAAGATCAGGGAAGTGAGGTTCAATTTGGCGCCCAACAAGTTGAAAAACTCAAATTTCTGACGGAATGATGTATCTTATTAGATTTAGGTGTTGGATGATGTTTTATTTGACATCGCCTTACACTCATAAAAACACAACGATAAGTATTTAAGGATGACTGACAAGTTTCACTAAAGGGTGAGTTTTTGTTTAGTCCAACAAATGAATGAGAACTGAAACGTTAAGTGAAAAGTTTCATGACATCTTGGCAGAGTATCTTCAGAATTTGGTATTCCTGTTACTTATAAATCTATGTAAGGTATTAAGTGTTGCAGAGCTTTGATAAAAAAAAAATTTTCCCTAGGTGTACTATTGTATACACCGGATGTTATTTATTTAACCCTTGTGTTGGTCGAATGTACCTTTTAAACCAGAATAATAAATGATCTTCAAATCATAGTGATGGCTTAATAATAATGCCAGTTTGTGATATACAAGTACATCGTTTGAAGGCTTTCTTAAGTTGTATAATTACACTAATTTGTTCCTAAGCCGACACCTTTTTAAGTGCTGTTTGCATTTAACATGTCAAACAGTCACTGATCGTGACGATCTTGAAAACTAGCTGATTGGTCATTATATTATCCATCAAGAGGTCGATCATCTTTTATTTAGATCATTTATTGGGAAACAAAAATTAAAAAAAAAAATCGGATTTTCAATTTTAAGGTTCTAAAGGATCTGCAAGTTTATCCTTAGACCCAGATTCTTATATGCTTGCCACGACAACTAGCCATAGTTTCTTGCAATTTTTTGTTTGCCTCTTCACTCTAGGGCTTTTAAATTGACAAGATCACATAACCATTTTCAGCTCTCAAATTTTGTGAGCTGCCAAAAATATTACTCATGAATTGCAAAAATTTCCATCTCCCATAAATTTTAGGATTTCCAGTTATGAAATCAAACCAACTCCTTAAAGATTATTATCAAGATCGCAACTCTGCTCACCGATCTACATAATACTGTTCATGGTCCTCCCCTGACACTACATAGTGTCGTAAAGTGGTGTACTTTTTTATGACGTTCTCTTCTAAATTAATTTAATTTAAAACCAGTTATTGACTTCCTCGTACAGTATCTTTCGCAGATCTCCCCTTTTGGCATATCCCAGTCATGAAACCATGCATGAGACACGCAAAGTTGAAGAAAATGGGAAAAAAAATCGTTCACTTCACTTGGATACTTGGTAATTAAAAAACAAAAAAAAAAAAAAAATCTCAACTTCCACTGCTGTTATTCGCTCTTTTTTATGATTCCTAGAGTTTCAACTAGACTTTGTCTTACGATTTTTAAGATTCTTTTTTTTTTATCTATTTGACGCCTTTCACATGAAACTTTAACAAGTATGACTGGGTTAAGTTAAGTTCAATGTCTGTTAGAAAATGTGCTCATACGGCCCTCTTGCAAAAAGAAAAGAACATTATTTTGAGGGCTAATTAACTCATCAAATTGCAAGGGCGCATTGCTTGGGAAACCTAACCACCCATTGCCATTGTAACATTGCACAAGATCGCTAATGAAATGTCCAAGATCACTTATATGCAAGATCAGCAAGATCATGATGTCAGCTGATCGGACAGCTGTTCAAAGTGCTTGTTACTTGTCACTATTGATAGATGATCATGGATTTTCACATTTCGTTTTGCTTCGGTTAGTATTTGAAACTCAATGACCGTTCATTTCTGACAGATACTTGACATAATGATGTCGTTGTCGTTGCTGTTGCTGTTCCACTAGATTTCTTTTTTATACTTCGAGTAAGTGCTGGCGCTTAATTACATGTAAGAGTAATTCACACTCTGATTACGGAACAAATATTTGTATCTTGTTAAGACAATTGTGGCGCGCCACTCAGGCCATTGCCTTTCAGGAAAAAAAAAAAAAATAAAAAAAAGCAAACCAAAAAGAAAAGCAAAGATGATTAAGAGATACAAAATTGGTGGGGGGGGGGGGGGGGGGGGGAGATAAAAATGAGAATTCTATTTCTGGAGCTGCTTCGCCCAACGCACCATCGAGTAAATAAGCCTGCGGTTACAGTGTTGCGTTCAGTTAAATTTAAATGCCAAAATAAATTAGAGGAATAAAACTCCAACTTTTCGAATTTGTGAGAGTACGGGACAAGTATCTGCGTGCGTGCAATACGAGCCTATATTTAGCTTCGGATGCGGAGGGAAAATAGAAAAGAAAACGAATCAACCGAGCGTTTAATCCAAGTCGAGGAATTTAAAAGAAAAGAAATTCCAATCGACCTAAGATTGCACAGAGAATTCCAGAAAAAAAAACTATCTCAATTGGAATGCCAATCGATCAAGTAAGATTTCTTTTACTGAAAAGATCGTTAAATTTAATAGAAAAGAAAATTACTTTCAAACTAGGATTTTCGACAATCGGAAGTAATGAAAATTAATGAGGGTTGATGGCTGCATTTTGAAGATGGTTTGGATCACGAATTTTGGTGCGGCTTTAACGATTTCATGCTTCGTTGGAGATCATGTCATGATCTTGCTTAACCTTGGTTTGATATATTGAGCAGTCTGCGCTTTATGTGTTTAAACTTTGTAGGTACATAAGCACAATGCCATTGTCATTTTGTCGATTATCTACATATTTACAATAGTCGCTTTCAAAAACTTCTAGACACGATTTGCTTACCTGTCGATGCAAGATCTTTTCTCTTAGGAAATGAGGTTACTAAATGTGGGAGTTTGAACAACTCTATTGAGTGATATTCACACTATCATCAAAATCAGTCATAGTTTGGATGGGAAAACTCATTTGTTATCTGTTTGATGAGGACGATTGAAGACACCGGTTTTAAAGTCTCAAGTAACGTGTGGAAGGAGTTCTAAAAACCAAGATGTTAGACAACATTAATTCGGACACATCGATCGATTTGATGATAGCTGCAGCTTAGGTTTTAAACGTCAAGGAAGACCAAATATCGTTTTAAAATGTATCAAGAAGAGAGTCGGAACTGGGATCTCGTTAGGAATTAAGTTACGTAGGTGGAATATTTATTCTCATAGGGGGAGCAAGAATCTGTGTAACAAGTACGGCTCTGGACTTAGACAAAGTTTCTGAAGAGGGTATTAAATCTAGGAATGGTTCACATCTCTATCTGCACTTTGTTACCAAGTGGACGAAGTCAACGGAAGACCACCCCAACACTTATCTGTTTTATTTACCAGATCAACCTTTAAAGTTCCTTGTTTGCTACTGCATCCCCATACATAGCTTTCTATGCTGAATACAAAGACTCACATAATATCCATATAGGAACCACCACTATACGACGAAGGATCGGTATGGCCGAAAACATTGCTCTTTTCGTGGCGAACTAACCCTCACTTCACAAACATGGTAAGCTACCAAATGGACGAATAATGAAAAGACCTAATAGAGTCGATATCAAGACGATCGGACTTTCATATGCAGCAAACGCAACGTAAAAAGTATTCGCCTGACGAAGTTATCAGCATGTAAGGCTGTTATATAAGCAAAACACAATAGTTGCACTAAGGAGACTTAAGGCTGCAAAGTACTATCGAAGGTTTCCATGTCAGACAACACCCGACTTCAGCAGGTGCCACAATCCTCCTCAGAGCGAGAAACAACGTATAGGAAGCTGCTCAGAACCTGAAAGATGAATCCGCTAAATACTCTTATTTTGAACCCACTTCTCTACAATCATGTAAATAACTCGTTCCCTGGTGGAATGTAGATCTGTAGCGACTACGAAAAAACTTCGATACAAGTCTCTTAAGACTTATTTGGACGAAGCAAAAATAACTTCAGCAGTTAATTTTTTAATTTTTAAAAAGTGCCTTCCATAAAAACTTAAGACCTAAAGACACGCTTAAGACTCATTTAAAAGGAAACCTAATCTGAACCAGCTCACAACTAGCTCCTATCAACAAAGCTGATATTGAGCTGGTATATGCTGGCGTAGCTGGTATATCTACGTATGTATATCTTATCGCAGTTCCTTGAATGGCCTTTAGTCCCCTGGCACTGATGCTATATATCCAGTTATACTATAAAAAGTATGACCAGTTGGTGCCAATTCTGAAGAGAACATCCACTACTAGCCTGGCATTACAAGGCATACAGAAGCACTGGCGAACAGAGAGGGTGGCCTCCGTACCGAAAATCGAAAATGATGACTACACCCTTGCCAAGAGCTACCGGCCTATTAGTCTAGCTTCCTTCAGCGCAAATCTGCTTTGTGAATGCATCCTCTGTCTATGGTGAGATGAAACATGCTTACCAACGCGGAACATCTTTCCAGAGCGCGTTTGATGGTGCTTTCGTCAACTTCACTTTTGACGGCATGTGCAACTCGCCCAGGCAATATGACGCAAACAAAAAAATAAACCAGAATTCTGTCTCCACTGGTATTATGGTGTATCCACTTGATGTCTGTGCTCAAGCATATGCATATGTGTATCTGTTGTATCATGTTTGCTCTAAAGCGCAGGCAACCGTGATCAATAATTGGTGCACCAAAAAATAGACTTTCGACCAATCTTCTCAAAACTGAGGTCATTCTCTTTACAAGAAGGAAGAAGCGGAATTCTCTGACTCATTACGTGCTTAGAAATATCCAATTTCCCAAAGCACGACTATGCCTAACGACTGGCTGCTCTAAAGCGCAGGCAGCCCTAGAAGTGATCGATGTTTGATGCATCAGAAATGGACTTTCAATCAATCTGCTCAAAACTGAGGTCATTCTCTTTACGAGAAGGAGGAACCTGATAGGTTTGACTCATCTAGTGCTTAGAGATATCAATGGAGTATATCGAGCACTTGCATCAGACTTGTTGAACTGTCCTACGACTTTCAAGCTAGTTTGAGAGTGCAAGACTTCATTCAACGCAGTTGGAAAGCTGAACTTACAGAGTCTTGTTTGATGTTGCTAGGAAGGGTTTAGAGGAGAGTTTTTCAGGACTCGAACTTATGTTAGGACTGCTTGTGTGGCCAGTAAGAGCTTTCATTGACAGTTGGGTCATATATGAGTATAACTGCAGATGAAATGCCGGAAAACATTACGAATGCTTGTTGACGCCTTAAAGAAGTAAACTGCTCACTTGCGCTCTAACGGGGAACTACGCCTTTGTTGAGTAGGACAAAAGTAACAAATGTAAAGGTAGAAAATCCAGTGCAAACAGATTCGAATTTAACGATAGATAGCTTTCAATAAAGTGCAGATTTGAGACGATTTGGTACTCACAAAAGAACTCCTTCTCTCTACGATGTAGAGTATAGTCCAGGGTATGTAACTGGCAATTTCTATAAATCGGTTGATCAACAAGAACCTTCCAGCATCCTTCCTGAAATCCGTAAGGATTTTCTCTTTAAACAATCGATGTAAATTTCTTAAGAAAGTAAGTTTCAGACTAAATTTTCGCGGCAATATCAAGTTTCTTTTTTCAATCGAAATTCTTTAAAACGTTTGTTGGCTTTGTCTGTTATTTAGCTAAGTCCAAAAAGAATCAGTATTTGATATAACTAGAAAGCTATTTTAATCGTATGCTTTTTAGCTATCTTTTATTGTTATCTTCCTGAAATAATATAACACATGTGTATGCAACATATGCATGTACGATCATTTCAGATCATTTTCCGCTCTGTGACCACAAGGTAATTAAAGCCCGTTCGAAATTCATTCAGTGGTTCGTTAATGTTGCGGTGACAAACAGAGCCACAGATGTGAAAGGTGTTTGCGGTTTTTATTTTATTTTAATTTGTTCACCATGAGGCTGAAGAATGGCAACAGAATCATTTCCTCTTTTCTCCGTTAAAAGAAAACTTTTTACATTTACATCTAAGGAACAAGTGGTGTACCATTCGGCTGGGTGCTGGGCCTGTCTTGTTAATTTATGTATGTCTGACATGAACATTTTTTAAATTCTGATGGGTAGAACTGGTGTTGTAAGAATTAGATTGAACAGAAATAGAACAAAAAAAAAACATTACTCGTAGCGGCCATAAATCTTCAAATATGCATGATGCCAAGTTTATCGCTTCCTTTTCTTTCTCGAAAAGGTTTAGATGATCCAACTTGATCAAAATTAACCCCATCCTCTGTTTCTTTTCATTTTCCATTTCAGGAATATATCTAGATTAGGAAATAAATTCCGAGCAACCGTTGACTTTTATCTGAAACTTATAATATGTCTCTATCCACTGCCGATCATGTCGTAATTTTCTTGTTAAAAGATTTGGAATACTTCAGTACACTATGTCTCCTCCCCATCCAAGTAATTTTCTAGAATTTAGTGGCAATTTCTTCTAAAAATGCCCACGAGGAAGACATCAAGATCGGTGATCTCTCTAGTTCCAGGAATACTCATACCTCGCTTTCGAAACTATTTTCAGAATTTGTCATTTACTTCTCATTCCATTGTGCTTACCATGCAGTTTTCTCTATTTATTTTATTTTATTTTCTATTTTCGAGTGAGGAAACATTTTTAACTGATCGTGTGATGATTGCTTCTATGAGAACATGACACATGTCACAGCAATTTCACTTCTTCGATAGACAGACAGAGTTCAAACACAGATGGATAGACACGGACGGACGGATTTGACGTTGATTGTTGGTCAAAAAATTTGGAGGACAAAAAAAAAATAAATAAATGAATTTAAGCAAATGAATGGGGTACTGGAAGTCAAATTGTTGACGGGTATTTCTTAAAATTTAATTAGAATTCCAGGCGGTTAACACTTTTAACGTACGCATCGTTAAATGACTTAATGGCAGATGAAGAACACATATGTTGATAGTTTCAAATCCGACGTTGGATACAGTACACTCTACACGCACTATGGTATGATTAATAGTTCGTTATGCTCGTGCTGCTATAGTCAGATGTAGAGAATTTGACTGTAGATCGAGTGTCGTTAAATCCGAATCATTTACACTGATATAATTTAGCACATAAAATATATTAAAAAGAGACTACATCTCAGTACTGAAGGATGACTTTACTTACAAAGGATCAATTGTACGGAGGAACATACTATAGTATATAGTGTAACCTCTATAGCCAATTTACGTAATCTCGATTGTTCAAGCACTGCGACAAGCAAAAAAGGAAACAGATTTCCAAAAAATTTGCTTTGATAATCCACGGAGATATGTATGAGTCCCTTAAAACGAGTTATCTGCTAGTTCTGACGTGCGGAAAGACGTCTGAAAAAGTCACGGCAAATGGTAGGATTTCCATTCATATCACACACCTATCCGTGGGTCGGTACGTACCTTTGAAGGAATGAGAAAAGTGAAGGATCAAGTATATAGTGAACTTTAGACTACGTTGACTCGACAAGATTTAAGACTTGAAGATTTTAAGAAATATCAAACTCGAATGGCCCATGGATGGCCCTTCTTAAAGACTGAATAGAGAGCTTTTTTACTTCACCCTATATAGGCGAGTGCGCACCGAAAAACTTTAACGCCTATTGGTTTTGGTCACAAAAATTGGAATGATAATGTCACATATCATGTTAGTGAAGCACAAAAATTCGGAAGCCTCTTGTAGCAATTTGGGACCAAAGAGGCCTACTCTGTTCCCTGAAAATATAGCTTTTCAAGACCCCCTAACCTCCACGATCAGTCGTAGGTCTTGCCTTGCCTTACAATGAAACTTTCTTGTTAAGAATTACTGTCAAATTCATCGACCTCCTGTCCAGAAAGAGCTCCGTTTAAGGAACTCTGCTTTTTGCTTTCATCAGCTTTCACCAACTGGTGAAGCTTCGTACGAGTAACCTGAGTACTTATGTTCATTAGATTCTTTTACTTTCTTGCACATAATTGCGCTTATGTTTACTATGGATATCAGTAGCAAATGATGGCTTACCAATGTATCTTGTGACAGTGACACATTGCTTCATAAAATTATAATAATCCACAAGCTATCTTATATACTTGTTTTGAGCAGATACAGATACTGGATTTGATGAAGATCTAGGTGTTGTTGTTCTAGGCTAATCTCTTGCCAACAATCAAAAGAAAAGGTATACCCCGCCAGAGTATGGTTTTACGTAAACTCTTGACTGCAAAGACCTAATTTCACGGGATGAAAACCCATGCATGGGAGCAAAAATATGCCTTGCCATCGCCTGCTGCCTTTCAGAGTTCAAATCGGAGCTTTGTCGAAGGCACATGACGTTTTCACTAGAAAGCTAGTGAAATCCGTAGGTCTCTTGACTCCAATTGTACCGTGATTTAAATCCTGGTATGGACCACTGGTGGTCCTGGCGCCAAAAGGACCTATGACCGAAAGCTTATAATTAGTCAAATCGTAGAAATCTTCAGAGGCGTCAGGTTTAGAAACCCTTACAAAAAAAAAAAACAGGAATTTTCTCTGCCCCGCTATTTATTAGACAACATGATTGATTGAAGAAGCCTTGATAATTGGGCGGGGACGCTCTCATTAGAGGCAGACCAAGGCAAGACTTACCAATATCAGCCTAAAATTTGTGCACAGCCCAACGGAGGCGAATAATTTTTTTATGAGCTCTTCGACAAAACATATCATTCACATATTATTTTGATGATATGACTAGAGCGGCTTCATAGCTCTACATACAAAACAAGAAGAACAAGCAATGCCTTTAAAGAAAGCAGAAAAACCACCATGAGTAGCGCGAGTTTGAAGAAATCGAGAACCAGGTCAACAATGACCGAACAAAAACCTGCAAAGACGAACGAGGGAAACTAGAGATGGATTTGCAGTTGTAAGAACCTTTCAGCCTAAACGATGCAACAGTTCAGTTCACCCGTTGTCGAAATAGAACATCCATATCCAAACTTAAGTCTAAAAAGGCGAACGGAAGGCGGACGATGACTTTATGAAGAACATGCAACAAATCGTCTTTAAAATATTTCAGGATAAAAGCATGCCAGATGAATGGAATTTCTGCTACATATGCACAATATGATCGCTTAAAACCCCAAGTTGACCAACTGTTTGGTCCTTTTCAGGGTTGTATCAAAGCTGAAAAGTACATTATCAACAAGACTTTTTCATCACCAGCAGGCCTTGGAAAAACTCTCGGATTCTAAACCGAGACCTTTAGCCTTTTAACCAATTTTAAGGGCACCTAGAAAGCATACTCTCTGTTTTATCGCTTATTTAAACTTTTAACCGTAACACCCGTCTCGCTTTGAATTCTCATCAGTACACGAGTCTACTTTCAGACATACTCTTAAATATCATGATTCTTCTTAGCCGCACAACTATCTTATGGAATGTCCTGCCGGGCTCTTTATTTCCTTGTCATTATAATCTTCAAATATTTAAAACCAACGTTCATCGGCACCTTTCTTTCTTTCCTCCCTGATTTTCCTTCGTCCGCGTTGTGACCAAGCATTTTAAGGACAAATCCCTTCACTGCGCTCAAATTATAAAAAAAAAAACCCAAATGTCTGAAAAAATTATACGACGCCATGTCCGACACGGATAATGGTCGCTGCTATGTAAGGGTCCGAAACAGTTTTGCTTAGATTTTTGATGTCGCTTGATTAAGGGCATTCAAAAGGGTTTTGTGCAAAACTCGCAATGCAACATCAGATGTAGTTTACAACCTTTCAGAAGTCTATACAACCTCTTGTCTCTGCGAATATTGTAGACACTATCGACACAACGCAGCAAACTTTCATATTTGGAAGTGTGGATTCAAACGCGGTAAAGATGGATTCGGCGATATACAATGGAAAAACGAAATATATACATGCTGTCATCGAGAAAGGACACAGAGCTTCCACGACTCGAACAAAATGTCACAGTAGACAGACCTTGCCGACCTAAACTCCGCAGTAAATATAAAGAACAACACCATCTTGGGGATCATTCGAAGAGCACTCATGACATCACTGCTTTGTTTTTTTTTTGGAGGGGGGGGGGGGCTTCAGAGTGCAATTATGCCCTCAATCGAAGAATTAAAATAGCGGTTTAGAAAATATTGTTCGCCCAATTTCCAATTTCTCATTTTAAGCTTAGGATGAGGAGGTGCTAAGTCACTTATTTAATTGATTACCCTTCTTTGTGTCGACGGAGAGTGAAGTAGAAGATTTAATCAGGAATTCTACGGATTTTGAATCGATCACCAAGAGAACATGCACCAGAGAAAAATCATTCATCTTCAAGAAATTTGAAGCAGCTGGCAAAAAATAAGACAGACATATTGGTTGTAGTCCAATTCTACCCGAGACAGTCGTACCAACTTCGTAGGTAAGTTGTCCCAGAAATCTTTTGGTAGATCGCCAAAAGCTCCCTTTTTGTAATTTCCTCAACCGAAAATCTCCCAACAAGGGCTTTCACTTTCCCGTTTGGTCTACGGTTTCAGCCATGAGATGCCGTATACAGATACTCGTGGGTATACACCTTAATTTCTCCAAGCCCATTTGCTTACCAATAGCTGACAGGAATTAATCTCATTCATATGTCTAATTTGAGAAAACCAATAATCTTAAGTGATCCCTTCGTTTGTGAATCTATAAACCTTAATCCCAAAAAGCGCAGTTAACTTAAGAAAATACTGCAAATGGGCGAATCCACATCAATTAATCAGAAGTACCCTTCTCCGAAGATATTTCGACTTTTCACTGATACCTAATCACCGTTCTTGCAGCAATCAAATAATAAATTTCCCCAGTTTTCTGGTTTCCTAATTACGAATCTTTTTATAAAACATACAATTTTCGTTATCAAAAACACTTTTCTTAAAAGATTTAAGACTTTTCTCACATTCGAGACCTTCTAATGATCATTCATCTCTCCAACCGATCAGAAACAAAATTTCTACTCAAGTATGCCAATCTCGATTGCTTAAAACCAACACACAAAAAAGTGCTTTTACCATTTTTTTTTCCTAAATCCAAAACAAAAAGTACTGATCATTGTGAAGTTTCGTAAAAGATATTAAATAAAGAAAAAAAAATTGATGAAACAATTTCCCAGAGTGTTCCCAGAAAGTGATCTTGCACAGCTTGTCGTACCATTACTTGGATCTCTCAGCACTATACTTTGTAAGAATATCTATCTAACTACCATTTAGAGTTGTTGTTTGTACTTGTATCTATCCGTAGACAACATTAATGTTTCTTCCCTCTTCACTTTTTATTCATGTAAGTAATTCCTCTCTTCAAGTGGGGTAATTATGAAATGCATTCGTGCATGATGAGCTACATCCAAATGATGATGGGCTTTCGTTTGCTACTTTGGCAGACTTCTTCCTCAGTCTGACTCTACACAAAGAGAAAATGCATTAATTCCTTGGTGTTGTTGTTTTGTTGTTTTGTTTTTTTGTTTTATTTTTTTCAACTTTATAACTGAAGAAATAAAGTCGAGAAAAATGAGAAAAAAAAAAAGAAGAAAAACCGAATCTAAACGCAAAGGCGGTAAGAAGAAAAATCTCAGATACATTAGAAGCACGACGAGTAAGTGACTTTCATGGGCTTGAAGGGTTTTATTGCTGCAAGTCATGCTTCCTTCCATCTTGTGGCCAACTAATTGCCTCCATAAAAGTAGTCAAGAATAAAATTTGAGAGGATCTATCTCTTGGGTCTTATCTGTGAACGTTAAGAAGATAAGAAATATCTATTCCGCTGCTGCCACTGCATTTGGCTGGCGCGGTACACTCTCATGTGGTCTACGTATGGAGTCATGCATGTGAAATGAAAGTCATAAGATACGACTGTTTATTAGTGCATGGTACGAGAATATATTATACCATATGCGGCACGGGGGATATGTGATAATGAGAGTCGTTGATTTAACTGGCAAAAAATAAATAGAAAAATAATACAAACACCATTGAGTCGACAGGCTGATAACAATTCTTTGTCTTAAAATGAAACATGACACATGACACCGGCCAAGTGAGTCATCATTATTGAACCGAGGAAACGAAAAACACTCGTTGAAAACGTACTTTATGGGCATTCTAACATTTAATTATGCACAACGCGTGTACGAGTGTTCGTATACAGGAGTACTCGTATCTGTGAATTTTTGTGGCTGCCTGGTGAAAATAATTTGGATATCCTTTCACTACCACAAATGGTTACATTTGTTCAATTCAGTGCACATTAACATGACTTCCTGTAATTCGAGACTCAAAGTTTTCGATAGGCTTCCGAGGAAGTTCTTGTTGTTCTTACAAATACGAATACATAGAACAAGCACGACGAACGACGAATTCCTTTGAAACAAAGTCGACCCCGCCTGCTGAATCAGAGATCCTAAAGATATTTCTTTCACAAAAGAAAAGAGTGAATAGTCAGGCATAGTCAGGCATAGTCACATGGAGTCCCCGTAAATGTTGATCATGACACAGATAAGAGCAAACAATTCATGGGAAAAACTTGCGATAATACTCGCATTACTAAGATCGGGTAAGCGATTATTCGTATTCGCATTTTTGATTCATGAGAATTGTAACAATGAAAAGTGTGTGTATCTGTTTGCAGATAATTTATCTGCCCATTCACACTTGCAGTGGCATTTTCTCTAGAAGTGAAAATGCCTTTAATGAGTAGTGACTTTCTTTGTTTGTCGCTGCGGGATATCACAAGTTTTTGCGCAAAATTCTTTGTTGAATTTGTCTATGTTTCCGTTGTTTACGGTAATGATTTTGGCCTATTTCTTTTTTAACCGCAAATACCACCCCATAAATGTGAAAATGGTTAAATTAATAATCTAGATATTTCTTTCGAAAGCAAACTCGAAGTTTGAAATTGATTTCTATCTATTTTGTCAGGAGCGAGTATGCCATTTAATGTGATTTGAGAAATCCTATGTATTGTAGACTCAGAATTGATTCATCTGGAAAGTTAAGCAATGTCTCAGGAATGGTGGTTTTCTAAACAGTCACATACCAAGACTGTGTCACACAATTTTGGCCAAATCACCAGGCAATTCTATAGGTAGCGGCACTGCATATTCTGTCATTATTTTTAAGAAATCCTACCTTGTACAGATGAGGGTTCCTTAGTTTTCAATGTCATTATATGAATACGACTCTACTTTCTCAAGGAAGTATAAGGAAAATGTGTGCCTATTCATTTCTTCTGAAAAAGAGCTGTTTCGTAGCTATTTTGCTCCTCAAAAACAGAGACATTGTAAAAAAAAAAATTAAGGTAATGTCAGGATATAGGATTTAGTTCCATGCCAAGCCAATTGTCGACCACCAGAGCCATACATAATCACTTAAAAACCGTTCAGATTGGAGAAAAATGCCTAGCTTAAGCGGGATATTCTTGGCATTTTATTGTCCGTTTCTTGCCTTTTCAAGTGGAGAAGTAGAGAAGACATACTGTTGTTACTTAAATAAAGAAAGATGATAGCAAATATACGAGTAGTGCAAAAATTCTGCTCACATCAATTAAGATACTTTGTGGTTGAACGCCGAATTGAAAGGAGCGCTAAAGTAAGAGAAGACCATGACGTTCCGTCGCACACAAGAAGGAAGCAAAAGAAAGAATAGGAACGAACTAGAGACATATATATGGTGACGAAGGGACGAAGAGCATTCAGTTGAAAGATCAGAACAGATCTAGACGATCACGAAAAACTGTAACAGCTACCGATCAATTTTAGTTAATGGGAAACACAATGAAAATTTACGATATATGTAGCTCTAAATGCGAGTGTGCAATACAATTCAATCTTACTACCCTGTGGGTCAATAAATAAATAAGTAATTGGCGCAGTAGCCAATTTTGTTTGCTTATTTTGCCACTTTCACAATTTTTCGCCAATTCAGAACAGATGGATAGTGAAAGACTATTAAAACGGCAGAAGATTTCACCTTCGGAGGCATTCTTTTGCCTGCTGAAAAAATGGTGACGTCATAAAAATAGATCACTTTCTCTCCTCTAATAACTCAGACCCTCTGGAGTAGAGTTAGGCGAACTTATCAACTACTTAATGGTGCAATATTAACTTGAGAAACATCGCGATGTTGTGAAGAATCCCCACATCATCTTCGTGGTTCTAAACAAAACTTTCGCAGACGGCATGAAAGTCGCAAAAAGTGCCGGAGACGTTTATTGCTATCCAATATATCATGGAATAGTTAGAAGATTGTCTGTTCGGATACACCAAGATAATGTTCAAAGTCATCTTGTTTTCCTATGTCGCGTAAGAGATCCTCCTGGCGGAACAACTTATTTTCCTTTCGTTTATTATTAGTAGCATACCTATTCAACAAGGCTCTAAAAAATAATGGATGAACTCCAGGCTGAGCGCATCAGCAGGTATTTCCTTTATAAGAAGGTTGTCGGAAAACTCCGTCCGAAAAGCAATTTAATTTAATTAAAGTTTAAGGTTCAAAGGATCTGTCTAATGTAAAATTATTATCAAACTCAGGGTAGGTGTTATCTATTTGGAAACAATCAGAATTGTTCGACCATTTTCGAAATCATCGTCATGTAATTTTGTTTCGAGTTGTTCTGACAGCGGTTTCGACTTTTTTTACTTTTCCAATTACCAATTGTTTTGTTTCGGCATCTGTCAAAGTCACCAATGCCATCCAGCTTAGGTTTACCATTTTATTATGAATCGATTTACGCTTGCCGAATGTGCGAAAATTATTAAAAAATATAGAAATTCCAGTTGTAAATACGTAACGTGAATTTCGTTGGGAGGTCGGCCGTCATCATTGCTTGAGTGTGCAGGCAATTCGTCGCACCGTGAAAAGGTTTAAGCGTGAGTTCACTCTTAAGCCACCAACCAAATAGAGTCTGGTGCGAAAGAAGAAAACATAGCCACCGTAGCGGTCAATATCGTAGAATAAACAGAAATGTTGATTCGGCACTGATTAACGGAATTGGACATCGCCAGAGGGTCCACCCGCCTAAGTCCGTATAAAATTATGCTGACGCAAGAATTGAAGCCGGACGACAATAGACAACCCCATTAGTTCGCTAATTGTGGGCTGTGAATGTTGGCTGGAGATCCGGATTTCGGCCAAAAAATCATCTTCTCGGATGAGGCCAATTTTTGGTTCAGTCAACAAGCTAATCGTAAATTGTCATTATTGGAGCGAACACTATCCAAGTGTTCAGCCAAGCATCAATGCATCCACAAAGATTGACTGTTTAGTGCGGTTTGTGGCATGGCGGCCTTGTCGGACTTTATTTCTATCGAAGTAATCGAATATAGAGCGATGTTAATCGACTATCTGTGGTCAGAGCTTGACGTTAGATCCGAGATATGGTTCCAACAAGACGGCGCTACATGCCATACAAGTGACGCGGTGCTCTAAGTTTGTAAAAGAAAAAAATTGGCGACTGGGATACGTCAAGTCCTTAGTGTACGCTAACAAACCAACTACTTTGGACGAGCTCGAGACTATCATTCGACACGCTAGTGCCAGAATAACACCGCACATATCGGACCGAGCCCAAAAAAATTGGACCGATCGCTTGAAGCACTGCAGCCATATGAATATTGTGCTATTCCAGGTAATTTTGTTACGACTTAAAGTATGATGACGACATGATAATAAAGAAAAAGGGGCCATATAATAATAAAGACGTTCTTCAATTCAGTGAAGCACCATATGCTGCGCAGTATGAATGCAGATAATTGGAAGATAATCTTATGTGTACTCGTATGTTAGATCCATTTGTAGTGAAAAATTCGACAGTCGACTGAAAAAATCCTCACCTCTAAAAATCTGGAGAAGCCGGATTAAAACAGCTAACAAGCAAAGCTTACAAATTGTGAACATTTATTTTCAAAGTGTTCAGTAAAAAATGTTCACGGAGCATTAGGCCAACTCTACGGTCAATGGAGCAAGTGAATCGACTATTCGCTACACAATCAAACAATTTCACACTTCATCTACGTACTATTTTGGACTCCAAGCCGTTGTTTTTAATACGCAGAGTGATGTAAGATATTGGCGTCATTGAGGTAGATTGTAATTGATTGATTACAAGTAAGATTATAAGATTCAGTTGCTACAAGAATTAACGCCAGGCGATCGTCGTTTGCGTCGTGACTTCGCTAATTGGTCGCTTTAATAATTGGAAGTCGATCCACTTTTTATCGTCAATATTTTTACAGTGATGAAGCTCATCTCTATCTCAGTGGCTTCGATAATAATTAGCAAAACTAATCTGAAGACAATCCATCAACTAACAATGTAATCTCTTAAATACACTATTTGGTGCAATTTGTAGGCTGACAGCTATATCATGCAGTACTACTTCAAAAATGAAGAAAATCGAAAGTCACCGTAAATGGCGCCCAACACAGGGCTATGATGATCAATTTTTTGTTTCCAAAAATGCGTGAGAATAATCTGCAGAACATTTGGTTTCAACAGAATAATTCCACATGTCATACTGCCGACGAAACAATCGAGTTATTGATAGAACTGTGCGAAGACAGCATTATCTCTAAAAATAAACCTGTGACCTGGTTTCCAATTCCAATTTTTGTGCAAATATTTAAAATTGTTGGTCGGACAAACCAGCCAGATGATTCTAGCCCTGGAAGCCAACATCTAGCGCACCATTCGTGAGAAACGATCATAATGTGGACATAATGCCGTAAAACTACGAACATCTAACGAACAAAAAAAAAAAAAAAAGATTGACCCCTTTATTTAACTTATATGGGTAAATTTTTAGTCACAAGCTCCCTATGAGACCAATTTTTAACCTTGCAGTTCCGCCATAGGATTTTTCTGAATTTATTTCCATTTATGTATCTAAAGGAAATTATTAAAAAAAATGTGTATACGTAACAATAATCAGCAAACGCTTTTAGAATTACAATAAAAAGTACGTTCAGCTCTTTAATCGTAAAGCTACCAGTTATCTTGCCGCATAAATTTATAATGGCTTGAGCAGCTACAAAAATCAAGAAAACATCTAAAACATATACATTAAGGAAAACCTAAACTGAAAATATGATTTTTAGATTTTTGCTCTTGAACAGAACTATGGAGGTTCAGAGCTATCTCAGGGCACTTTAATCCCCAATTTGACTTATATCAGATTAATTTACAAATTTTTCCATCGATCTATTGTGATCTCGAGAACGACCGCTATTGTTTCGAAATGTCTAAATGAATACAATATCCTTCAACTATTTTTGGTGGAAAATTCTTATGATAGTCAAGTCAGTCTATTCCACATAAGATAACCAGGACCAATAGGTTCTGGAACTTCCGGATTCGGATAGATCAGTCACAGATCCCGAAAAGATCGGCCTAAAACTGTGCATTTGAATTTTGAGCCGTGAGAGCAGAAAAAAAAATTTAAGAACCAACTTAGGAATGAGAGATTTAATACCTATCCTCTCTGAACAATGAATAAAACGCAAACCAAACTGCCATTTAAATCAAAAACATGTTAATTCAGCAAGTAAAGGATGAGTTTGAAATAAAATCTCGAACTACAAAGTACGGATTGATATATGATATTTTCCAGAATAAACCATTTACAGTGCATTTAAATACGAACAGCGAATAGACCCCCTCAACAACAAGTAACAGAGGGATTAAGTAATTTTTTTTCTTTTCCGGCCAAAGGTTTGCCTACAGCTTAGGGATGACATGCGAGAACAAACAAAGTCGACTGTGTCACAAGGTACTAATACGAATTTTTAAAGGAAAACAAAAACTGCAAAAAAAAAAATATTCTAACTTCAGCAGTATAAGCAGATGGCAATTGCCGCCCTAAAAATATTACTTCATGACTCACAGGATTTAAAAATTCCAGAATGAATAGATATTTATCTCAGAGTAAAAAAAATAAAAAATATATGAATTCCAACGACCCTTCAATCATCAATCCCTTTCCTTCCTACGCCACTTTCGCCTATCTGTCTTTTAGCCAAATTGTAGGAAAACCAAACAAATGCTGATAATTACTTCAAATATCTATTTGCACATCTGTGGCCATTATCAACTAATAAAAATCAGCACATAAAGCGATTATCTTTGTATCTCAGATACACAACCACCACCACCACCACCCAATTAATTTTATTTATTTATTTTTTATTTTTATTGCGACCGGCTAATGGCAAATTGCTGCGTACTCTCTCCACATGTGATACTTTGAGCTGCTCTAGCATAAAATTTCTACATGGCTAGTCAAAAAATCCAATCCAATTAAAAAACAAAAAAAAAAAAATCTGCTTGGATGGGCATAAAAAGAAAATTCCAAAGAAAATTGTATCTCAACTCACCTTAGCACCGATTTGATTGCCACACTGACCGGCTTGCAAATGAACGATTTCCCTCATTTTTTTTTTTTTTTTTTAAATTAGAAAAAATTAATCAAAATTGCAATAAATAAACACGCACGCGAAAATACGAGTAACACTTTTGAGAAAAAAAAAATTTAATAGAAATTAATCCGTAGATCGTTCGATCGATGATCAGCAATGCAGAGCAGTAAAAAGCGGAGGAAAACGACAACGTCGAAGCACGATCAGCTACTAACTGAGAGAAGTTCTGAAACTGAGGCTCCTCCAAGGCACCCGATAAAATTTATGATTTCTGTTTTTTGTTTTTTTTTTTTATTCTGCTTGTTGGACCGTCAATCGATAATCCCGCTTGTGCAGTACACACTTTCGTCGGTTGGTTCGCTCTGGGGGTTCGTCGGTCTAGTCGCTTAGTAATGTTCGGATGTAAATTAACTTTAAAGAAAAACCAACAGCTACAACAACTACTAAACGGAAAACCAAATGAAGAAAGCGAACGGAGAAAGATATAGTATACAAGTATATATTCGAGTCTATCTATAAAAAAATATCAAAAAAAAAAATAAAAAATAAATAAATAATAATAATAATCGCGGGCAAGTATTAAGGAGAACACACAACCGAAGTGCAGCTCGTCACTTTCTGGAATGATGAACTTCGCCGCGTATCTGCTATGAGTATGAGTACAGTAGCAGCAATGCTAAATACGATGAAGAACACGAAAGGGGCGCTGTGCTACACTAACTCCACTCGCTTAGTATGATACTTTCGTGCTTACCGCTTACCGCTCGTTGGTAGCTTGACGGTTGCCGGTTGTCGGTTGTCGGTTGTCGCGCTGCCTCCAGAGTCCAATGGGTTGGATTGGGTTGGGTTGGGTCGGGTTGACTGCCAAGCGAGGGACATACTTAAATATTCAACCAACAGTACGAGTATATTAATCTATGTATGTATCTTATCAAGCTATGTATCTTAATCTATGTAGCGTTACATACTTTTAGTCGTATACAAAGAGCAGTACTTATAGTAGTACTCGTAGCTGTACTTCGTCTTCATTGTCGTCTTTGTCTTCATCATCGTCGTCGTCGTCTTGGTCTTCATCCTCGTCTTGTTGGACTTCGACTTGCGACTAAAGCCGACATGCAATAACTTCCTCTTCTTGTCGTTCCTGTCGTTCATTTTCTTCTTCATTGTCGTCGTTGTCTTCGGCGTTTGTTCCTTATACCCACTCGTATACTTCTTAACTTTTCACTCACTTTATGACTGCAAATTTGAATTGTTTTATTTTTTTATTTTTTCTTTTATATTTTTTTTTTTTCGGTTGATTCCTTGCCTTTTGACATGGCATGTACGAAACGGATGATTCAGAATGTATCTTATGGATATTAAGTAGCTTTATGTAGAGTTAAGCGCCTATTCATTTTGAATTGAAGCTATCTGGAGTTTTTATTCGCTAAATGCGATTATTCACCGTCGAATATATTTTTGCATAAAATCTGTTCGAAATTTGATGGCTATTTTGAGATTCTTAGATTTTGAGATTCGAAGATTTTAGGACAGAGGCCTTTATAAATAGAAGCAAACATATGTACTCATACGAGTACGTGTCCCCCAGGTTGGGGAGGCCTAAAAGGGCGTGTAGGATAGCAACACTTGAATTTCGTCGCCTGCATTAAAGTGACTTTCGGCTTAAAATAGATCTAATGAGGAGAAATATGAGTATGAGTGTGCAGTGGAGAGGATGAATTTTTCATCATCTCCTGGATGTGGTGATATTTTTGCACTGTCGACCTCATTTCTGATTTTTCTTTCAGATTTTGCAACTACTTATGTGATATCTAACTAAAGTTTTAAGATTTTCAAGTGAATTAGATGCAGTCGCTCTTTTTACGAGGCCTAACCTAAGCAGAACTGCAGACGTATGCACAAGAAATGGAGCCGATTTTTATAATATTAAGTACTCGCAGTCTGTCCACCTGCTTGTCGCAAAAGGCGACTATATGCGGACGAATTACAATATATTCAGGCACTTTAGCGCCTAAGAGGCGCTATGATTCTGCAACTAACATTGAGTTCGGTACCGCCGCCAGTCAAAACGATGGTTCCCCAATAAATAAACCTTGCACTTTCTCTACCTTCTGTCCAACAATGTTAAGAGCTTGAAAGGCTAATAACTTTAGTTTTAGCTGCATTTATTTTAAATCCCACTCAGCTGACTTCAGCTTCCAGATTTTGATTCACCTGATGTAGATCAGCATAATCAAAATGTTTCAGGTAAGTTGTCGTTGTCCATGGAATGACTCTGCTTTCGTCCAACAGTGAAAGCAATCGGTAATAAAATACAACCCTGCTGAACTCCACTTTGAACTTCAGAGGCTTCTGAATCGTTGTGTAGAATACATATAAAAATGAACATATAAAAATTAAGCAGGTAACGATAGGAAAATAAATTTTTAAATAAAACAACAACGGTGTGAGATATAAAATTGCTTCTGGCTTTATTTTGAAGCTATATTCATGCCAGTATGTGTGGAATAGGGCATCATTCAAATGATTACTCGTCTTCAATGACAATGGCGTATCGAACGTTGGCCTCGAGCTCGTCCAAAGTGGTTGGCTTGTTAGCGAAGGCTAAAAACTTGACGTAGCTCCAGACAATATAATTGCCGCGGCCAATTGATGAACGCTCGCCGTGAGATTACCCAGTCGCCAAATTTCTCTTTCACAACTTTGAGCGTTGCGTCGTTTATATGGCATGTAGCGCCGTTTTGTTGGAACCACAGAACAGAATATCGATGTTGTCGAGCTCTGACCACAGAAAGTCGGTTAACGTCACTCTATACCTGAGACTATTGACGGTAACGGTGTCTCCTTCCTTATTAGCGAAACAAACTTATACGGATATAGGAACAAGTCCAAACGCAAAATAAGCCAGGTTGAATCTCTGGCGATGCTGAACTGATCGGCGACGAATCGACATTTCTGAGTCTTCTTTGATACTGACCACTACGGCGGCTATGTTTACTTCATTTCCCAACAGTCTCTATCTAGTTTTTTGCTTAAGATCCAAACGAAGATCCAAATGTTCAAACTTTTCCACTATTTTTTCTGTCTAGTCATCCTATTACATTGTAATAGCAACGATTTTAGTAGGAATACCCCTCCTGTGTAAGGCGTTCCATATAAACTCCTTGTTCACGCTATAAAAAGCCTTCTCGAAATCGATAAAAGACGCATTACTCTACTATGATCCAGAGCGAAAGTTTGCTGGTTCGACATGGAGAATTTAGACTTAGTGTACTTTGATCATGTCCATAATTATCTATGCACTATGATGCTCCTTAGAAAAAACTACGAATCGCAACATAGATTATCGGCACAATGACCGGTTAAAGTTTCGAACTAGAAAACGTATTACGGCAACGTAAAATCGATACAATGTGCGTTCATTCATTCATCCAGCTAAAAATTCCGGAAACAAGACTCTACTTGAGCTTGCTAAAGACTGTTCGAACCGTTCTGTCATCTTGGCAGCAGAATTCCTAGGTAAAATCGTAAGCGTATCAAACACTAGCCACCGACTTATGCAATAAACCTGATAATTGAACACGAATCGTGGAATATTGTTTGCAAATATACAATGAGCAATCAGAATAAGATGAGTTTAGTGATGTTGCCGGAGACAAGAATGATATCTACCACTTCCTGTCAGTTCAATGTTGCAAACAATGAGGTTAGTACTTAAAATATAATCAAAAAGTGACTCATCTCTATCGTTGATGTCGGTACTGTACCATACTATGTGATGAGGGTTAGCGTTGCACCCAATGATGAGGCCAATTTTTAGCCTTCCAGCGTCCAGTATCGCCCTTTGTAAGTTGTCACCAAAAAGAGGGTCCACAAGATCGTGGCCAAAATATGCCGATGTTAACCAGTAGGAGCCTTTGGCAGTCTCGAGTCTGTCAACGGTTATGTCGAATTCGCTGAATTCAGGAAATAAGAATGCATTAAGGCTACGTTTCACTAATATACAGGTTCTTATCTTACCTTTGTCTGTTGTATAGAGCGGAGCGTATATAGGTGTCCCAAGTCCACGAACCACGCCTTCTACGATCCATGGTTCCTGGATTAGGATAATGTCTTCTGCAGTTTTGAAAAAAACGTACGGCCGAAGCATTTTTTGAGTGATCTGGACAAACCGTATCATTGTTACAAATTACCAGAGTAGCCTCCACCACGGTGATGTTCAAATCATGCGATTCTGAACATATGATCAAGAGCTCAACTTCATCCTCTGATCTTTAAAGGTCTCTTTTTAATTCGTCATCGGTTTCCATTTCCAACAGAGTGTTAGAGGAGAAGACCGACAGCTCGGATAAATTGGAGTCGTCGCTGTCTATTTCTGGAAATTATATTGAGTTTCAGTTAAAGGAGGAGGAGGTTGCTTATCAGCATTCACCTCATCATTAGGTGAATTGACTTGGAACCGAACCGAGTTTTAAAGAGGATTAAGGAATTCCTTATTGATCACAATTTACGCGTATATATAAGGGCCCCCTTTAGTTCTTACAGTTTCGCGACTTTTCAGTCATAAGTCAGAAGGTTCGGGTTGCTGAGTTTGATGATCTGGGGAGGAGGGTTCGGCTAAAATCCAGGGGTGGGTTCTTGGTCACCTAGGGATATCTGCTTTTTTAAATTTTTCCCGGCTAGTTTCTCGCAGTATTTTAAAAAGCTGATTGAATGTGTTGGAGGCGATAGTAATGTAACGCGAAAGCTATTCCTTTAAATTGGAAAGACCTCTACTCGGAACCGTTAAATTTGTGATCTTCATAGAGAACTGCCAGTAAGCGGACTTAAAATCAATATAAATTGCAATGGAGTAGCATTTCCATCTGTAACCTTCTTAAATTTCCTAAAGCCGACACAGAACCTAAAGGACTCATAAATTTTCTTGATAAGAACTATCAGAATCACGAGCTGCTCGATTTCTCAATGAATCCCACCGCAAACAATTTCTTTAGCTCTTTATCAATTTACTTTCGCATCACAGGCGATGATGCGTTTATCCGAGGTCTCAATCTTATGCTCCATCTAATGAGTGAGTACAGCCCAATTCCCCGGATGTCGACTTAAAAATACCGTCGACCAAAGCCTCCAATTCCCATTCTGCAGTGACGTCCAGCTCAGAGATTTCGCAAATAGAAGCTGCCTAGTCAAATAAGTGTTGCCTCGAGGAGCTCCAGATTCAACGTCTTAAATTCGCATGCGTTTCCCGAAAGTAAAATCTGCACAAAGGATCACTGCATGTGATATTGCTGGATAGCGAGATATTCAATTAATACTAACCGACTTTGTACTCCGATAGATACAGACACTACCCTCAAGATATTTATACTTCTTCCGTTCGCTAAAGCGACAAAATTAATGTCTGCATAGGGTAAGATATAACTTTTTGTGTGTTAACCATGGTGTTACTGGAAACAAATCTTAAACAGAAATCCTAACTCTCAACTAGAGTTACTAACTCTAATAAAGACTAGCACATCGTAGTTAAACATAAGAGTAAATGGAATCTTATAGCTGCTCATAATGTGACAAAAAGTGTCATATTGTGACTAATCATATGAAATCTATGAAACAATTGCAGACGTTAATCTTAATTTCCCACTTCTTAGTGTTTCATTACTCTGATCCTTGGATCTGATCTAGACAAGCTTAAGCTATCAATCAATTATAAATTGCTCCCTTTTCGTCACTGGTGTTTCCCAAAACACATTAAACAAATTGCAAACGCCCTCTAACTTAAATTCTCATCAGTAATACCCTGATTAAGGGAGTAGAAAAGGGCGATTAATGATAAGTAAAGTTCTGATTTGTATAACCTGACAATCCCCCTTACCACAGAGGAATAGGAAAAACGTTGAATTCCTCCCGCAGCAAGGTCTTTTGGGAATCCAAATATGAGTACATCCTCGTCCGTATCTCTCAATGCTCGAATGCATTTATTTATTTTGAATTTCAATGACCCACCCTTTCGCATCGTTTTGTAAATAAACCCTTAATCCTGCACTTTATCGCACATTTGTCCATTTGCCATTGCAATTCGCACAGCGCACCCAACTGTTGGACACATCAGCAAACCCTTCCTCGAATTCATGTGCACGAGTAGTCGCATCTTTATCTCGCGACCAGCTATTGACACACTCCGCCGGCAATTGCCATTTGCCAATGCCAGGCGCACATTCCTGTCTGTGGATGATGATGGTAATCCCATCTGTATTCGCAAGAAATCCCGTATCTCACCAATTTCAGAGGCTGAGAGAGAGAAACCATTCGCCTCGTCTATCTGTTCATATCCGGTGGGAAATCGCATACTGGCCTCGAGCGAATTGGATCGCGTGTGAATGTGCTTTTATCCTTCGTCTATCGTCTATCACCATCACCCCATAGAACGACGAGAATTTTTCCCTCGAATCCTTGTATATATATTTTTTTTTTTTTTTTTTCTTCGTGGTACCGCTTTTGTTGTTGGTGGACATTTTAGGAAATTGCCCGCAATTGTTGTGCTCTTAGCAAGCGCTGGGAATTGTTGCACTTGTGCAAACGCCATTTGCGGCCGGCAATTGGATTCGTGAACTAATCTCTCTATTGGAATGTGAAAGCATTCGCTTACTAATTACGTGCGCCCAATAAAGCCCACCACCTACCATCAACTTCTACTCCAACCTACACCCACTGCCGATGACCAATTGTGAATTTAGTTGAAACCCTTTAGTACGGTGTGGTAGGGTGTATAAATTCTAATTTTTAATTGAATTTGCATGTTGAAAAAATTTCCGGGAATTTTGTTTCGGTTTTTTGTTTTGGGAGAATAATCGCGCACGAAACGATTGTTTGCTTTGCTCATGGGAGATACCACACCTGCTGGTAGTGGCAACGTTAATGGAGATGGTGATGGTGATGTAGCAGTGGCTTAGGGAAGAAGGAATAATTCTCTTCAATTCATTATCTCAATGGTATACCTTTATTAATTAGAATACACATCCTTGTGAGCAGGAGCAAAGTTTAGGACGTTTTGACGGGGTAACAGAACCGCCATCAACATCAACAGCGCAAAATTTGCAGTTGACAGTTTTGTTATTAACTGCACGCATTTTCCAGCACTGAGCTCCAGAAGCACAGTTAAGGACAGTACTGTACTATACTGTACAGTATACGATGGGATGGAATCAGAACCCGGCAGTCGGCCGCCGACAGTCGGTAGTCGGTAGTCGGCATCCAGCATCCAACATCCGGCAACCAGGATCGTTCATGGTGGTAGGGTAGAGTTAGTCCGTTGTTTATGCAGCAAAGCTATAGTAAAACGAACAAACAAACCTCTCTCTGGTGTAGATATGTTAGAGGTTGTGAGAGAATTCACATCATGTACAGGGATTCGTGTGCGGATGACAGCCCACATTGTGTGTTTGGATTGCCAGGGATTGGAAGGTAATTAGATTGGGTGGCTGTAAATAGTTTGGCATTGATTCGTATTGTTTGGTGCGATAGCCAAATGCAAATAATGGTGATTCGGTCAACCAAATTAATTGAGAAGGCAAATCTATGTTAATATCTCTCTGTTTTGAGGTTCGAGGAGGATTTGTGTTTTTTTTTTTTTTAATTTTTTGATTTAAGGTGCGAAATTGGAAAGGATTTTTGACATAAAGTGATGACAGTGGCCAATTTGATTTAAATTATCTCTTTCAGTGAAGTGAGTCTTAGCTCTGAACCATATTCTTTCTCAATATGTCATTTCCTATGTTACGAAATCGACGAATGAAAGTTTGAATCGTTCACATGAGTCCTCAAGATTCAGTCATGAACTCTATGTTTTTGCCTACAATGTCAGCAAGACGAATTGCACTATACTGCGATCACCGATTGATAGAAGAGTTCTGAACCATCCATCATAGACAAAGACGACAAAGAATTCCGGCCCCTTAACCACAACGAAGCTAAAGGCTAATAATTCTGTTAGCGCAGATGGACAGGCTTACTTACTTAATTAAGGTGACGTTACAGTCCAGCGTGGATCTGGGCCTCAACCAACAAGCATTTCCAGCCAACTCGATCTTTAGCTAGCTGGCTCTAGTTTCGTACACTAAGTTGGTTGGGGTCCCCTTTTACTTGCGTGCGCCACCTGAGTGGCTCTCAAAACACCCAAGAGCACCTTCATCCATTTTTGACAAGATCCATACCTCTGCGCCATAAAATAGAGCTGGGATTATTAGGGTCTAATATAGGATAACTGTTGTTGTTTGAAAGAGAGTTTTGCTAGATAATTGCCTTCTTCGCCCAAAGATGCAGCGATTGCCAAGAGTTATTTTTCGTATGTCATCGGACTTTTGAAAGATTGTGCCTCTTGTGTTAGCTTGTGAGTCTTGCACTCTTCTTTCAAGGCTAATGCTAAAGAAATCTCATGACAGCGCGTCGACTTGTCTAAGTCCTTTTTTGACATCAAAAGTCTCGGTGAGTTCTTTACCAAACTTGATGCAGCACCGTTCAATCTCCATCGTCATTTTGCACAAACGGATGAATTTGAAAGGGATGCCAAAACAAGACATTGCTCTGTCTCTGTCTCCCTAGGTGCTGTTATTTGCGGGCTTAAAATCGATGAATAGATGGTGTGTATTGATTTGAAGCTCAAGGATTGTTTTCAAGATCTGCCAAAGTGTTAATATTTGGTCGATGATGGACTTTCCTGGACTTTCATCAAGCCACAGGTTGTTGATGAACAGCTTCAGGCGGCAGAGAGGATTTTGTAAGTGATGTTAAGGGCGCTTTCGTCCGATCATATTTTGCAGATGAGTTGGTGTATGCCCGGCGGTTGGGCTGTCTGCTCCAGCAATTCGTTGGATTAAAACTTAGATACGACTATCTTCACTTCATTCAGGTTGGGTGAACGGAAATGGACAACTTCAAGCTTGAAAGGTTTATTCTGCCTGGTATTTGTTTCGTCATCGCCGTTATGCTGTTCACAGAATTTCGACTCTGCTATGGTGTTCGTCTCTACAAGCTTCGACTCAGGGCTTGTGTCAGTGGCTTGTTTGTTTACGGATCTCAATTTCCTCGACTGCGCCCATCTCGCGCTCCGTCTTTTTTTCCTGAAAAGCCGCTGTTCGTCTCTCCTCTTCTGCTTGGAAAGCTCGTAAGCAGCTCTAGTCTTTATATGCAGCGCCGATTTCTATGCGTCTTGCAATGCTGCATGTGCTTGCCGGACCTCGTAATCAAAACAAGAGTTTCTTTGCGGCGGCCGAGCGAAACCCAGCACATCAGACGTGGCATCTCTGATGGCTGTTTGGCAATATTTCTACTAGTTTTCGATACTTGAAGGTGGAGACATAAAACTTTTTAGGAGATTAAGTTAGATTCAATAGGAAAAGGACTTGTAGCCGTCCGAGATCAAACTTTCTCACTGTGTTAGCTTGCCTTCGCGCCTACGAGAAAATGGTATGAGTCAATATTAACTACCTGGAACGTTCGAACGTCCATAATACTGAAGGAATGCCTTGCTTCATTCTTAATGTGATCAATCTGGCTGACGGTTGATTGATTAGGAGTTTTCCAAGTTCCTTTATGAATTTTGAGATGTGGGAACCTCGTGCTAGCTACGATAATGTTTTGCCCAATCATAAAGATAATTAGCCTTAATTCGGTATCGTAGGCAGTATCGAAAAGGCTATACCTTTCGACGGTACTATCAAAGAAGCCTTCTTCTTAACTTCACATTAAAGTTGACGAACATAATTTAATTAGCGCACTATTCGTAAGACTTGTCCAAGAGCTCCTAGAAGCTATCTTTGACGTGGTCATCTTTCTCCTCTATGGGGTCGTGCACGCAACTGAGGCTAATGTAGGAAACGGGGAATGAGGGAAACTCAAGACTTCTTGCATAAGTCTGCCTCTAACAACGAATCCGCTTCCAAATAGGCGCTGCCGTAGTAAATGTTGCAGTTTTTCATTCTCTTTTTATCCGGCACATCCCATAGCATTTTTTGGATTGCGACAACATCTGCTTTGCAACAGTCCAGGACCTAAGCTAATTGTTCGGCTGCACATGGTTTACTAAGCCATGTACATAACATTGCACGTGCAGATATGAAGTACATTGTCCTTGATTCGCTTGCAGGTCTTGTCAACAGTAGATCCATCCGTATCAGAGGCTTCGTACTGACGACGCAACCCTCAACATGGAGGTAAATGGATAGGCTACTGAATTATTTAAAGCAGCCGAGGCACGATCTGTTTTAAGTCCGGTTAATAATATGTGTTCGCAGATGACATTGATGTAGTTGGATATGTTGAGGTGGAAGTGGTCAAAATGTGTGACTACAAAAAAAATTACATGCTGTCATCAGAAAAGAAAGCGCACAATCGACGGCTTGGCCAGAACGTTACTGTTGGTAGTTACTTTGAGGTACTCGACTTCAAAAAGCCATCTTTCTTAAGACCAAACTGGCTTGAAACTAGACCCTTATCATCCCAATACTGATCTATGGTCCAGAGGCTTGGACCTTGTAGAAGGTCTGTCTATAGATTGTGAGGAGATACACTTAACCCGATACAATTTATCGATTTCGCTTTTATCGTATACTTAAACTAAGCTTGAGAGGCTTAGCTATTATTCCTTACCGCTATTTTCACCTCATCGTTGCACTACCACGTTACTTAAGCATTAAATTCTTACCTGGTATTTTGGAGCTCTTTTCGCAAATTTAACAGCCAAAGAAGGCCTTTTTCCTTGTTTAAATATTCAGTTCGGGCTTGCTAGCAGTTCATTTTCTAGAATCTTTTACTATCCGCTCCGCGTTATTGCAGTATAAATTATAGGCCATCTGGGTTTGCTGTCCGTAGCTTCAATATGTAATCAAGTGTCGCTGATTTAATAGTAACATTTCTGTAGTTAGACCCTGTGATTTGCATGAATTTGGTATACCTTCCCCTTCTGAGTTTCTTATCCGAAACCAGTTCCTTAATCCAGGCGAAATCATTACAGCAGAGATGCAAATATTGCTAAAAAATCACCATAATATATTTAGAATTGACATCTCTATGTCCAAAAGTACCATACGAGTATCTCCAACACTGGACCTACATGTTGCACAAGAGACGCCCCACAAGTTAAACCAAACTGGGCTACGAAACACTGCCCCACTTCAAATAATCAGAAGTCTGTAAGGCGGACTAAACAAGTCAACCTCATGAATTACTATTTCAATCAATCGAACAAAGATCAAGTTGTATAGGATTCTGCATCCAAGTAAAACTCACAAAGTTGAAAGAGAACCCAGGAATATATTCTCACTTGCCGTTTTCAAATTACTAAATCTGAACGGGCGAATTTACCTAAACAGCTGCGACATATACGCAACCACAGCTTGTTAAAATTCATTGCCCAACCTCTGTTCAGATACGGACATTGTGACGATTGAATTCACTTGGTATGGTCAATAGCTACTTCGGCATATCTATACCTAAGATCGTTTGAGGATTCTTTAGAAGCTAGTGAGAATGTTGAAATGTCAACTGTTAATGAACGCGGTAAACAATTATCAGAAAGTCGTTCATGTGAAATTTGGGAAATCAATATACCCCAAGCAACTGAATCATCTATGTAGTGCAATTATGGGGATCAAACAGAAGAAGGGTGAAAATCGATTGCAACGACTATGACATCTATGTATGCTGACACGTTCGCTATTAAAATGTCCAGTGTAGGCGTTAGGATAGGACATCTTTAGTGGTGCATTTGGAAAACATAACCTGCTCAACATCATCTACAATAACGGATGTATCCTTGTGACAGCATGAACTGAGCACTCGTTCTCACATTTCAACATCTTAACAATCACAAACTTGGCCGGACCTCAAAATCTACTGATCAAGAATCGGTCAGGATTGAACACATTGCGATCGATGTAAGGAACAGTTCCAATATGCTATTCTGGATGTGTGAAAATATCGAGAAGTCGTCATTGGCATTCACATATTGTATGGAGGCGTTATATCGCTAGAACGACAAGGGACTCCCAGTGCCACTTCGAGTCCCCAAAACATGTCGAAGTTAACGAGGCATTAAGTGCAGCAAACAGAATTTAAGCCGACCACCACAGAGAAAGAACTGACTTGTAGAGGATGTAAATCGGCAAAACTTGCTGCTCCTTACTATAAGTGATACCACTTGATTGTCTATGGAGAAAAGCTGTTCGAGCCCTTTGCCGTAAACTGAATTATAAGGGGAGATGTGAAGGTTTTATAGCAAAAAGGATCAGAAGGTTGACATTCATCGATCAAGATGCCTTGGAAAGATGCAAACAAAGGAAAAATACTTTGCTGAAGAAAAGCTATAAATCTATTAAGCTCAACTTAATAGGAGAACAAATTGAAAATGATGTTTCTTGAAACCAAGGACCACACCGACTGTAACTTCAATTAAATAAAACTCCGTTTAAGAAGACAAACAATAAGCACGTCAACATGATTATAAAAAATAAAAAAAATATAGGCCCATTTATGGAACCCACCGGCACTTCAAGATTCGTCACAAATTATTATAAAATAATACCAACGCAGGAGAGCGTTAATCATCGGTTTAATAATAAATTAACTCACAATTGCTGTCGTTTATTATTCACTAGAAAAGATGTCATCAGCAATTACCGCACGTAGATGCGTACGACTTGACGGTGTTAATTCATCCTCAATTCTGAATTCAAATTAATCAGATAAGTACGTTTGAAAGAGAAACGCCCAGAGATACTTGTATACTTTGTGTGGGTATGCCAACGAAACAACGTGTGCAAAAACTTTCTTTGTTGAGGGTGAAAAGCTTGCAAATTTCTTTAGCCTTTCAAATCTAGCTGATCTTTTCCTTTGTCGTTCTGGAAGAATCTGTAAACGGTGATCCTAAAAAAAAAAAAAAAAAACAGGATCGCCACAGCTAAATGTGATCCGATATCCAATTTTCCTGTTTTTGTTCTCTTCTCTTTTTTTTCAACTTTGTGTTACGAAAATGTGAAAAGTAATACAATGAGGATGCACTGGGGAGGTATGTATAATACTTTGTAGGCAATTCTGGTTTCGATTAGGGAAAAAAGTGGGCGCACATGGTGCAGAGAAAGAATATGTAAACGTATGTCTTGGAGGTTCCAAAAAATTTGTTGCATGACTACCTTGTCCCCTGAGGAGAGCTTGTAATTGTTTTTTATTATCTTGCCTTTTCTGGGGAGGCTAACATGACGACAATTGCGTGGTGTGCTTACACGAAAAGATACATCGTCCCGCAGGAGTGATTTTTTTTTTTTTTTTTTTTTTTGTCCAATCTTGTAGTATTCGATACGTATAAAAATATATCCGTACACGTGTATTCTTTGATGTTACCATCTTTGAACACAAAATGCTAACTAAACACTTGGAAACAAATGGGACAAGCAAACGGATCGGATGATTATAAAAGGGCATGACAATACCTTATAATGATCTTCATTTAACGGTTCATTTCGGTTAACGAATTTTCTGTCTCATTATTCCGGGTGGAGTGTAACGAGTTTTGATTTTTTCAATGCCAGAGACACGATTATTTCCATTTTTGGTTCAAGTTTTGGGTTACTTCCAGGGTAGACAAACGATTATATGTGAGTCGGGCAGAAGGAATAAGGTTTGGACAGTCTTGCTTTTGTATTCTCTCAGAGAATCTGACAAGACGATGTGATTAACTGGCTTTGCAAATGTATACACCGATGCTGTGGCAAAGTCTTGAGTTGAAAATATTGCGGCGACATCGGAAATTCCTTCTCTTATGTAGTTTTCTGTAAAAGATAGAATTAATATTCGTATGACAAAAAGTGCGAATGGCGAAGTGCGAAGATGATAAAATGATCACTGATTGAAATGGTTTCGTCTATCGATAGCTCATTGCAGTTGCGCGGATATAAGCGTTCTGATTCCCTAATGAATTGTTTTAGACATTGGGTACACCATCTATACTGTCAACGAACCCATGCAAGATGTACTTTGTGGTCAGGCAACAGGAAACCTTTCCTAAACCAACAGAAATTATGGACTCCTACCAGCTACGGCCACCATTCCTCCCTAACAAGTCCATTTGGAGTCATTTAGAAGTCAAGCCTACTTTTTGATTCAAACTATTGGCGCGCCAGATGCCTTAGTCCGCTGAGTGCTTGTATGCACTTTGGTGTCCTTAAGATATTTCAGTTTTCGTCATCTTCGGTAGTTCTTCGAATCAGTTTCATGGTTTCATGTCGAATTGTAAGAAAGAACCGCTCTAACTTCAACAGGATTTCAAATTATAAGAGTGAACTGCAAAAATGCAGTGCATAGATTCCGGGTGTGGAAGGAACTTCCCCTGTATCCTGTTTGTGCACCCAATCCAACACTTTTAAATCAGAGCTCGATATACTCGTACTTTTACGAATCCGAGGAGCAATATTTTTATCGGCACCAATTATACAACTTAATTGGTGAGGCCCACACAGCGTTATGAACCAACTAAGACTTAAAACAACGGATAGGCTGATGATTTTTATTGAGCAGAGATCATTCAGATCTCGGAATTAGTAACTGCTGAAGAATTCTATCATATTCGTGCTATGCAGAAAATGTTGTGGGGAATACCCAATCGCTGCGCATGACTTCTATTGGATCGAGCCTAGATGTGTAACATTTGTATCGATTAATTCACCTTTGGCCAGCCTTAGAGAGCACTTGAAACTGTGTCATTTGTATGGCGTAATACACTGGAAGATTGATGCTGTCAAGGTGCCTATTTTTTGTACCAAGAGAATCTGACCAGTTCGTCAGGGACACAATTCCAGGATACAGATGTCCAATTTTCCCGAAAAGTAAAAGGATCACATTCTCTATGATAGCTGCTTTTCGAATTTTCGAGCTTAGGAGTACGGAATTTGGTCGATCAAGATAGGAAGCAATCTAACTTCGGCATGGAAGACGGTACTATATATAGGTAGGCTGAATGATTTCTGTGTGCCGAGGTTTCTAGAAAAGATATCTACTTAGAAAGACGTTGCGTTGTATACATTTGTTCCTCTTTAAAATCAGGTAATTGAAGCTTATGTTGAAGTCATTTTTAGGTTATTAAAAGTTGTTTGATTGGGGGCAGCGACGATGCATCGTGAGTATGGTAGATTTGCATTTCCTACATTTAGCTCTTTCTATGGCTGGGGATTCCTCAACCTAAGGGCAGAGTCAATTGCAGTTTGCATGCCGAAAAAGCCTTCGAATAGCAAGTTTTGATAGGCTGGAGAGGATCTTAACGCGCCGCGTCGGTGTTGTTTGTATAGACAGCTAGTTTCGTATTTTCTAGAAAGTTATTCTGCCAAATCAGGCTACCAAAGGACTATGCCATAACTGAGAATTATTCTCTCGACAAAGGTCCAGAACTAGAGACTGACATGGAGTTGAAGAACCCTACCTTGAGACTACAAACCTCTTGAACTATACAGAGAAACTATTATTAAGCTGTTCAACGTTTTCTGGTCACCTCAATTTGCTGAATACCGTGAGGCCTAGATCCCTAACACTCTTCGCGAAAGTCAGAGGAATATTTCGCTCGAACGAATAATGAATAAATACTGCTGGCAGTAGATATAGGCCCAGTAGTAACTGTCTTCATTTTCATTGAAAATCTGCAGGGGAAAGTAGAGCTCATAGCAGAAGTGTAAAAGGCAAATAATTTCACTGTTCTATCAGGAAAATTCTTCTTTAAGCTGAACAAACTAATGCTATACATTCGTTTTGATATGGTCATCAGTAGAACCTGCAACAAGGTGCAGTAAAGTTACCGAACCTATTCAATATTGCCGTCTTGTGGAGTCATTTCATCATATAATATCGAATGCAGAAGATTTGGTCATGTCCGTATCCTACATGAACTTCAACATCCAGAAGTCAGAAATCATTATTTTTAGTACGCGTTTGTTTGTGGATCTAAGTATACTTACCTATGGAACGATCGAGTTTTCGAAATGTATGGCCAATCCACTGCCACTACCGCCGTTTGATGGTAGTGCCTATTAGTTTCACACCTGTTCTTTGTTAAGGAAGTTCGTTAGAGACACGGTTAGGCTAGAAAACCCTGATGATGTTCCGTAGGCACTTTTTAACGAACGCTTGTATTTTTTCTTTTTTGTAAGTTTTTAGCAGTCCCTTTCTAAGTGCGCTAACTGTACAGCAGAATGGATTCAACATTTGAACAGAACAGTCGTAGCTTGGTGTTTAAGCTGATTGCATTGCTTCGCCATACGATGAGCATCATTCCAAATTCTCTACTCTCTCCAACGGTTGTCCAGCAGACGCGGACATTTATACCAGAGTCTGTCCTTACAAGCAGCCTATTATATGCGAGGTTGGAGGTAGCCTACATGTCCCTAATGTCGAATGTCGAATGTATTTTAGCATTAAAGCAGTTTTGATGATTATGAGATCTTTTCGTCGCTTGAACAGGAGACCAGAATCAGAGTGCAAATGAGATATTGCTCAATGAACCTAATAGAACTGAATAATTTCATAATTAAGGTCACTCGAAGGCATACTCATATTGCAAAAGCAATAACTTCGACTACTTCATAATATCCGAAGATAGTAATCTTAACTACATTTTTCGCGAGTTTTTTTTCCCCTTATTTTGATAGTAAAGGGCTTATCGACGACAAATTAGCGCTGTCACTAATCTTCCATTACTCGGGGTACGGGGTAGCTTCGGCAGATTACGGCACCACAAAATCGAGACAAGAGGGATTTTGCTCAGCAGCACCAAGAATTATGGAGGCTAAGTTAAGTACCTGTTTACATAGTTAAGTAGGAATTAAGCCATTGACGCACAGTAAGGCCTTCTTAATTGCTCAAAAGGGCAACATCTATGAGCAAATGTTAACTCCTTGTTTCAAGGTGGGTTCGCTTTACCTCGACTATTGCGATCAGAATTTCTCCACTTAAGACGATGTACATTTACGCCTCAAGCCAATACTCATCTCTAACTTGCTTAACAATCTAATTGGTAACATTGTACGCTGAGCTGTCTTGAGAATCAAAACAGAAAAAAATATAAAATGTTCCTAATACTAATGGAACCTTTCCTACCCTAAATACAATTTATAGTCGAATTCAACCTTCTTAGTAAAGAGACACGAATACGGGTAGTTAAGCGCTTTTGTATTAAGGCAATACCAACTTAGTTCTTCCTAATTGTCGCTAGGAGACTGCCTTATCTTCATAATGACCTGTCGATGCCAATAATAGAAGCATACAACGTGTTATTCTAGACAATCCTTGTAAGCGAGTTATGTCCAATCAATATCAGAATTTCAATACGATTTTCGGTGTGATATCATAATTCCAACGCTTTTAAATCATTACCACGGAGTTTTGTAGGGAAGTTCTGTGGAACTATGGAAGCGGATGCGACCATTAGGTTTTGTTTATTAAAAATTCTTCATCCTTTGTGTGTTACTTATAATGATAGGCACTCCAGCCTTTGACTATAAAGTGTTTGCGTTGGCTACAAAGTCCTTCAACTATTCGAAATTGTTATCGCTATTACAGTCAACTACAATCTTCCGTATAGATTCATTATCGCCGTAGAAGATCCATAGTACAAAAAGTTTTAATTGGTCATTCGTAAGCCTTCGTTCTTAGGCACCAATGTCGACAAGTGCACAAAGAAGAATTTGTTCGAACTTTTCCTTTTTGTTCTGCCTACTAACTTTCTGCGAGAGTTATTGGTCATGCCATCACTTTTTTGTCTTCCCAGGCTTAAATTTGTCCCTACATGGGGCGGCTGAGTATGGCTAAGAAAAGAGGCAGAGATTATTTCTTCCTCGAGCGAAAATTCTCTTTGAAGGCCTCTTCGGAAAAACCAGATACTTACTCACATCGTTGGACATATTCTTAATTGTGTCGTTTAGTGGTTTTATGAGTTTTTCCAGTCTTGGTCAACGCTTCTGCCACTTCACTGTTCTTGCTCTACCTTGCGATCTCGGGAGATTTGATACTTGCATGGGCAGATTGCTCGCAGATTATCGCGAAAAGTCGTAGCATAATCATAAGCCACTCAATGGTGCTTACCATATTCAACTGCTGTTGATTATGTGCAGGGTTCTCAGTGGTAAAACCTTCGCTTAAATTTACAATTTACCTACACTTGGTTTTATTTGAGCAATCAACACTCAAGTATACATTATCTCAGAACATTATTGCCTCTTCTAGAGCAAGTGTCTTGACCTCACAACTACCTGATGATGCAAAATCTACCTGCCATCCCTGAATAGAAGGATTAACTCGCTGTGTATCCTCAAGCTATAATCAAGCAAGAGTAAGCGACTGATTTGTTGCAGTACTTGCCAGGATTTGGAATTGACCCAACCGGGACGTATTCAGCTTCATCATTTTAGGTTCACTCAAGAGGTTGAATTCTATGGGGTTCTGCCTTGGTAATCTTTGATATATCACAGGCTTCTGGCCCAAAATATCGTAGGCCTGCCCAATTCCCTTGGAAAGTTTTTCAAAAAGTTAAGGACTCAACAAGATGCCTTAGCAAGAAACGAAGGACTTGGACGTTCTGTCTATGGAAGCGGCGGCATCACCATTCGTCCCCGCCAGACAAATTAATCCTATCAGAAGACGCCTTCTGGAATAAAACACTTACTTCCTCCTTCGTCATCGTCTGACAATTGATTTTTAAAGAGTTATTCCAACGTATAACCGATTTATGATAACCCTCTTCATTAGGCCTCCCGTACAATGCAATTTTCTTACTGTTTTTTTCCATTTCCTTTTTTTATCGATTGTCTAACTAAATCAAAAACTTTTAACGACTCAGATTCATTTATCTTAATCCATCACCTCGGGTAGCAACATTTCGAATTTATTGATTTGAAGAAACCCGCAGTCTCTGTCCAATTTCTCTCGCCGTTTATCATGCGACACATATTCGAAGTCACATATTCGTGCAATCTTCTCTTTCTCTCAAAATTACTCAGATATTAGCCCGACGAAATTACCAAAATTCGATACAAAGCCCATAAATCCAAGCCGAATCCGAGTACGAGGACGAGTACCTACAAAACTCTTACACACTTTGGTCTGGTGATGGTATGTGGTTATGGTTCTGGCTACTGACACCAAATTGAAGCAGCTGTATGTAGCTGTCGCCGCGCATAAATCCTCAAAAACGACAATAAAACACCACATTTTCCAGATTTTCCTACTGGGTCAGCAGGAAAATGTCACACCACCAACCAAACCACAGCACCCAGGGTACTCGTACATAACAGCTTCAGTTCCATCTCTACGCCAAATCGCTTAATAATCTCCCACAATCGATTAGCAATAAAAATGACAAAACTCTGCACTTGGCTGCTGCTACTATTGCGGTGAGCGGATGCTAAATACGGCCCTGATTCTGATCCAAAAAACCTGCTTACAACCTCAGGGTGTTCCGCCTCCCATCATCATCCACCCAATGATGATGACGGTGCGGGGGTAAACGAACCAGAAAAAAAAAACGCAATAAGCCAATAAATAACAGCACTTCTGTCATTTATCCACATAACTTGCACCAGTGCCGCACAAAGAAACAGTGCTGCTGGGCCCCACACAAATTAAAGAAAACCAAATGGGGTGCCATTTGGCAATCGAATACGTACGCACGGATACAAAAAATACTCTCTTCTTCAACAAACGATAAAACCAAGCCGAAAGACGTAGAAAGTGTCCTAAAAAAAAAAATGGAAAATACCAGCACATACAACACCAACGACCAAGACTACCACCAGGAGCAGCAGCAGCAGCAGGAACAAATTCAAAAAGTTCAAATCCACAGCAGCAATTATAAGGAAGGTGGAGCAGCGCACCTGTAAGCAATGTGTCTCTGCGCTATGGTAGGTATCAAGGGTATCCTTCACCCTACCAATTACTTGACTTTTCCACCTAAACCACCCACAGCTTGACAACATGTGCAAAAAGGTACGACAAACAAAAAAATAAACCAAAACCAAACACTCTCAGATACAAAAGTATCTGCACCGAGCCTCGTCGTGTTCCGATTGTACTAAGTACCCAAGAGTAAGAGGAACAGCATCAGGCGTATCAGAGTATCGAAAGTATCTGAAAGTATCTGAAAGTATTCGAAAGTGTGGGGCGCCCTCTGTGTGGCACATTTACAAAAATCTATAACCATAAATTCGGATTATTCCCGTTTTCCCAAGCGGAGGGAGCATTAACAACGATATGACAAATTTATCGCCACCACCATTGAAGGCGATTTTTTTTCCGTGTTCAGCCATTGCGTTTCTTTGTTTTATGCTGAGATATGGCCACGAAGCCATCGTAGCTTCAAGCTCCAATCTCCAGTCTGCAAGCTCCCTGTTTTCAAATTGCCTGCTCCCAGATCTATCAGCACAACAGCCGGGCCATGTTAGCCCGCCTTTAATTCAATATTTGAGTTTGTTCAATGCCAAATGCGTCGTAATGGTCGTCTCTTGAAATTTGGGTGTTGTTCATGTTTGTTTGTTTGTTTGGGGATGCTTATCACACCACCCCATTCTCCTCAACCAACAGGGCAAATCCAAATGAATCGTAAAATTGCCATAATTCTCATTTCGGACGGGACGCAGATTTTTTTAAGTTCCTCCTCTTCGATTCGGTTTGCCTCGGTAATGGGACGATTGACGGGGTCCGGGCTGCCGTCGTTGGACTAACGAAGACTTATTATGACAGAAATTTGCGTGTAAATTTGGAAAAATTAAAAGCATTTGTGCCCGCTTCCCAGCCCCTAGGGTTGTGGCAACCGTAACACAGTGGCTCATACAAAAGTTTTGTGATAATTGCGTTACGCTTGAGAGGTAGCTATGCGCGAGCAGTGCGATACTTTTCGGATTTATTGACGGTAGAAAATTTTAATGATGGGAAAATATGTCACACATACACCCTTGCACCCACTGTGTTTTTTGATGTGCTGGGGGAGGGGGGTGTGTGTGGGTTATGGGAGGAAGAGCTGAAATGTTGCTGCTCATAAACACCAAATCGAGGTAATATTTAACTGCCCGAATGGGGTGGCTGACGGTGGTTATCCTGAACGATGGGATTGTGACTGGCTCTTTATTTGGACAATTAACAAGCATGACTGGAATTCCAGCACCGGCACAGTTTAGCTAAATTGGGTGATGACGTAACAAGTTGTGTTATTTCCTTTTTTGAATGGAAATGACGAGTTTTAAATTTAAAATTCATTCGATAACATGAAATGACAGTCATTATGTGAATCCTGATTAAGTCGGATTGGAATGCGTACCCTGAGAGTTACATTAGTGGTAATGGAGGCTGAAGCTACATTCGAGATATGATATGCCAGCTGGAACAGGCAAGAAAGCTGGCCCAATTCAATTCAAATTCCAAAACGTTTTTCATAAAGGAATATCGTCTGAGTATTCAGAGTAAGTCAATCAGTTCAGTCATGGCCATACAAAAGTAAATGGGTATGAATCCAGGGTTTCTAAATTTGTCATCTCGCATTCATACCTCATTTACTGCCACTTAGCCTAGTTGCGTCCTAATCACTGTCTCTCAAACGACAATGGTTGGGTGTTGCTCGATTGGGACGTGCACTGAGCGGCGTCAACCTGGTGATGTGTAACTGTATCTCACCATAGCGGCCTGCTTATATGAGCTATTTCAATGTATTTGGAGCTAAGGTTAATAAAGTTTTTTCAAGACTGGTGCTTGCCATTTGAATTAGATTAGGAACGATGGAACTCGGATAGAAGCGGATTCACTGTTGGCCACTCCATTAACGGACAAAAAATATTGGATATGCACAAAGAAATAAGCGGGGGATGGTTTAGACTCTTTAGTTCCCGTGACTCCTTAGGGGGTAATATGTTTCAGTTGTCTTCGACTATTTCCAAGCATCTTCGACTCCCCTTCAACTATTCTGCGCAATGTCTGCTTTGGCCGGCTAGCTCTTCTTCATGACTGAGCAAGCGCCTTAAAGTGTAACCAATCCACAATCATTTCCCTCTTCTTATATGGAAACTTTGATTTTATCTGGCTTCAGCTTCCAGATTCTGACTCGTCTGGTGTAGATTCAAAACCTGTGCGAAGGCAAGCAGATATCATCAACGTAATCTAAATGTTTCAGGTAAGACTTAATACTCCATTCAACGCCTCTTCCCACTGTGCTGCGCTGATAACATCGCTTATTATCATCAGAAAAGAAGCGGCCGAGCTCCAGTTTGAACTTCGAGAATTTCTGATAACTTACCGTTGTTTAGAACACGATATTTTACATCTTCGTACATAGCCATTGTAATCAACGATTTTAGCAGAAATACCTTTCCTGCGCAAGGCTTTATATATATATACAATCGGTGCAAGAAAATCCAGAGCGAAAGCCTGCTTTTTCGATATCGAGGGCTAAGTCGAGATATACTTCGATCCTGTCCAGAATTATTTTTTGGCCACTGCCGGCAGAAAATATATCCCCCATCGATTTCCGAAATCTTTTTCAGCAACTTGACAATCAACTCCTGGAAAACATTCATTTTCTCATACATTAGCTATGACAGATCTTTCGCGTAGCTAGGAAGAATTCCGCGGAAAATCCATCAAAGCCTACAGTTTTGTTCTATCGCAGTTACAAATTCTGTATTGCTAGGGGGCCAGATGTCTCTTGTGTTTGACGTAAATGCCTGTCGTATAAACTTAAGTTCACACAATACCCTGGCCATACATCAATGGGAGTTAGAATATGCCTGGCTGGCCCTTGCCCACATTAGTAGAGTAATTACAAAAGCGGAACCTGTATTGAGGGCACAAGATCTACCTTTGGGATGAGTCGAGGTCGACCGATCTTAAGATCACGGCACCCAGTATTTGTTGCAACTCTACATCGGATCAAAACCAACTGGAATACCCCTCCTGCGTTTTAGGTTTAAGCCACAGACACCGTGACACTGCCACTAGTGGGCCTACTTCCACCAAGTCAGGCGCGAACCGAAGTCCGAGAGGCCCTGACCCCCACGGTATGGACTACCTGTAGTCCATTAACTCAGCAGGACCTATGACCAGCAGCCTGTAACTGGTCAAATCATAGCAACCTTCGGTGGCGTCAATGTGCAGATGTTTACAATAAGACTAGTGTTGATATGTCTCCGCTTTTTATCAGACTACGTAATTAATGGGCGTAGCCTTGATAATTTGGCGGAAGCGAGTGCGAATTTGGGAGTTCACCACTTCAGACACTCACGCTGTCATCTATATGGTTATGTACTATCGCGAAGTTCTCCTTTCATCTTCTGACTTTGCCCTAATCCGCTATAAGTAGGGTACCATCCACAATTTTTAAAGGATGCTGTTTAGAGTCGCGTTCCACTGTAAGGCCCTTATTCCCAGTGCAACCTTGATGTGATTCTCAACATGTCTTATCACGTCTTAGGTACTGATCTTCAAATTCGGATTTCTCCGCTGCTGGGACTGCTGCAATCTGAACTTTGAGTGAAATACGCTCTTCAATCCGTCTCTTTGAGTCAGTTTATAACCACATGCTGTGATTTCTCTACCTTTTACGGATAAACCTCTGCACTCCGGATGTTAAAACATTTTTCATAGATCTTCAGTGTTCATCCACAGTTGATTGTTGCCGCTCCTAAGGTGCGACAGTACCTGAATTGTTACTCCACGATGGGATCCTAGAGTCTGTAGGTATTATACCTATGTACAGTGAACATGTTGGTAAAGTTGCTAGTCACAGACACAGTAGGATGGCTATCATAAGACAGTGGTCGCACTCCAATCCGATGTCGGCTTCACGTCTGTAACGAGCGCATAAAGACAGCTTCTAATTCGGCGGGTATTCTCTGCCTATTAGATGAGACCCACAGAGTATCTACGATGACTTGATTAGCATTGCAAAAATCGACTTACCGCTTATTATTGTCATTTAGTTCTCCAATGCCATGAGTACCTATTACGTGTCTGAATGCAGTGTTGTCCCTTCCTGCCTTGGCATCACTATCATCATCACTAATTAACCATAATAGCTGTCCTTTTCGTCATCAATTAAGAACTCCGGCGGTGCGTAGCACTGGATGATGGTTACCTTTCTTACAGTACAATCTGGCTGTTAATTTCCAGTCATCTTAAGACCACCGTGTTGCTGATGTTAACATAAGCCCTACAGTGGACTCCCTCTTGCTTCCATTTAGACGGAAGTAATAGGGAATGTAGTATGGTGCTTTCGGTTGGTGAAAGGTATTCTTCTGCATTATTTCACTTATTCCCAAGATGTCCAACTCGTACCGCGTAAGCTCACTCTCGTTGGAGGAATCTCGCATTCTGAAATGAAATATAAAGTTAAGTCTAAAAGGAGGTCATCTTTATCAGAAAGCAAAGACTACGCGATACCATGTCTGGTAACGGATTTAGATTTATTGCCTTTGCTGTGTCTTCAAATATCACTTCAGCCAGTACAGCGTTTTCTCACCTCAATATTTACAAAAGAACATGTCATAGCTAGGGCACTGCTCTTAGTTCTTGTCTAGGAGCTAGTTTAAGCCATCTTTGGTGTCGTTATCTCTATCCTATGTGGGGTGTTCGCACACAGATTGTAACGAATCACAACGTGATTCTTATTTCGTTTGTAGGGGTTGTTAACAGTAGATCGTCTGTATCCGAAACTTGTTGTTGCTTCGTAACTTAACTTTCTCTTCCATGGTCGCGGAATTACTCCGGCGGCCAGATAGATGACCCTAGTATGAGGTGACGGTTAGACCGAAGCTAGTAACCCGTTCGTGGATGTCAGTTCTGCCACTAAGGGCTCATCCGCCACCATCTCTTTTCCGAAATCCTTACCGGCTCCAAATATGTCGGAGACAAAGGTCTTTTTTGCTTTGTTTCGGGATTTTAGTTCACCGTTGATTTCTTCTGGGGTATTCATCCGCTGTCCCGTTTATAATGATGCTATTTTAGTCTCCTGGTCAGCACTCACGCTTATAAGTTTGGAAAGTCGAGCCGGATGGACATCAACCAGTACCCGACAGTTACCACTTGGAGGTAAAATAAGCACAATTGTTACAGTTACTACACTGGGTATCGCCAGGTTGACACCTATCAGTACCTATCCTATTTCTAACATATAGCACTCAACCATCTTTAACACTGAATCACTTTAGTCAAATTTATCGTTTTACGCTCTTAGTATTCTCGTTGATTTCTCCCTTCGTTGTCAAGGCATCGATACCTTTGAGCTCCAGAGTTTATTTAGATCTCAGGCAACTGATAGTTGCCAATATGTGTTAAACTTGCTTGTCTGCTGACTCTACAATCCTTGTGTTTGCTCCAATATTTCACTGTTTGTAGAGAAATATGTGCCCCCGTCGTCCGTTCAAATGCAATCAAGTAGACAGTTGTTTGCAGCGACGCGGGCGAAGTTTGGTTTTGAATGTTTGCAAGAATGACTAGGAAATGAAAAGTTCCGTTGGGCATTCCATAAGGGAGTTTTACGGCTTAGAAAAGAATCACGATAGCGATAGCGAGGCGGATGTTACGACTAAAGGTGTGAAGAGGCGTAATGCTACTTAAAATTTCAATGGAGCACTGGTGGTGAAAATAGTATTCCATTAGATTCTTTGCAATTTTCTACAAGGTTGGAACTCCGAAATTTTTCCCAAGATCGACATACAGTGATTACTTGCTCTGTCATTTCCCCGTTCTGCATGTTTCTGTGTTCCAGAAGCCGTGTCAAAAATCTCTGAGTTGGACGGGATCTTGCAGCCTAAGCAAAATTTTCCCCAATCGAATAGTGAAGGATTAAGAGACCCATATCTACATATAAAAAAACGTCCTCATCATTACTATTTCTCCAAGCATTACATCATCCCGTCTGATCCTCCATATAACATAAAACTGTGCCCAAAAGAACCAAAATGCAAATAAACCGATAAAACAAAATTCCTAACCAATTCATCCTTACACAAATGGTCGGATTTTAGTTGGACAAAACAAATCGTTTCCCATACGAGCAACCCTCTCTTCAACTACGAGTATCTCTGGGTATAAATCAATGAGACCATCATGAAATCCCCAACACACAAGGACACGGACGGTGGTGGAATCCTGCAAAATGCGATAAAAATGAATACAAAATCCACCACCTACCATTTATTATATTTTCCCTCCCAACACACATTACATTATACCATAGATACCGTTTTAAACGCACCATACGAATACGAATATATGTTAAGTTATAATAAAATATTTTTTGGAATATTTTTCCAAATGACTAATGGGAAAAGCAGCACCTTGTCCAACACAACGTTGCTTCCGTTCCAACCGACGACGATGACTACGACGACGAGTCGGATGTTACCCTTCAGAGTGTTTTAATAAGTTGCTTGGGCGGGATACAACGACCGCTACGGCTACTCGTACAGCTTCTAGCGCCGCAAGTGCACAATTCACACGAATAATTTGCCTGGCAGAATTTATTTGAGCATTGTAAAATGGATTTTTAGCAATCGTCCAGGCTGCCACGATACTCATATTTTGCCGATGGTCGGTTGAGTATTTGAGGGTGGTTTTGAATAAGTCTACATTCCATTTGAGCTTGGGATGGGGATGAAACTTACTTAGGAAACCATTGTGGACATCAGATTTACCACTGGGAATTCCCAGGTACCAGGAAATACCAGGACCATGAAGATATGTACAAGACATATGGTGAAAGGCTTCAGCATAAAAGAAACACTTTTAACAACACATCACCGGAAACATCTGATTGATGTTGAATGTGTTACTCAGCTCCCAATAGAGAAACATGGACACAGATAGTGAAAAAAAAAAAAAAAAAAAAAAAATCAAGAAAACATCGCCCTACTCGTATCTATGTGTGTCGGTCTCGGTTGGTGGTTCTACTCGTCTAACACGCATGGGAAAAATTAAATTTCCCAATAATTCGAAAGCTTTGCAGTCGCAGCTGTTGGGCGCTTTCCAATGAGATTAAATCGTTATAGAGCACCCACAAGCCATCGGTGCGAAATGGATGAATGTCCTTTTTGGAAATTCTATTCCCTCCTCCGGATCAGTCCAACGCTGCCGTCGTTCCGCGTCCGTCCGTCAGTCCACCAACGTTGTTGTGTAGTCTCTTCAATGTTCTCTGGGCTCTGTTGTTGTTATCCTTGCGCTTGTTTATGATTATTTCGATTTTTCCTTTTTTTATTCTACTCGTACTCGTCCTACTCCTGTGCACTTGCTGGTGGTAATGCTGATGTTTATTGTTTTTTTTGTTTTTTTTTTTATCACTCAAAGCGCACTGGAGTGTTGACAATGATATGATAGGAAAGGTAGCTAGTCCTATCCGCACCAGTGTGCCAAACTATAATATCAACAGCATCAGTGAATTGTTGCCGTTTGGGTTCTCGTGGAATTAACAATTGCTCGTGTATCCGTAGCTGGCATTCGTATATGCATCTGTACAGCTCCACAGGCTTTCTATGGAATACTGTGCTGATGTAGTTGTGGGGGTAGAACAAATGATAAAATGCAACATGACATCCGATTTGGCTAATGGAATTTATGAAGAGATTGGTTTGGCGTGTGATAATGCACATTTGCCGGCAAGTTGTCGTTTAATCTGCAGCTTTTTTGGAAGATTTTCGAAAAATCGTGGATTTTCATTCTTTAAATTTATTTTGGGTTATGACTTACTCTTGTCGCTGCCGTAGCTGTAACAACTCACATGAAAAGGAAACCCTATTCCACTTTTTCTGTGACTGCCCGGCACTAGCTAGAACCAGGCATCAAACAATTGACAAGCCCTTTTTCAAGGAATTATAAGAGATTTCTGAATTCAACATCCAGGTCACATGGGTTGTGGTATCTTAACTGTGTACCCTGGTAGGATCTAATCAGACAACCAGTTCTACCTACTGTGAATTACGAGTACTCTATGACTGAAAGCCAGATTCTTTAACGCTCACAACCACTTTATATTTTGACGTAAGGCTCTCACAAAACTCTCACAGAAATAACCTAGTATCATACTTCGTCAAACCAATAAGATAAAAAATGTATGTACTATATTTCGGTTCTTATCACTGCATATCATCAAGAAAATCCAACAAAAGGGGTCTTATTATAGAACCATACGGTGCTCCTCATGTCGGTTTATGTTTCTACATACATCTTGCGCGCATCCGTTTTATATGTATAAAATCGTACTCTTTCGACGGCAAAGTATCTTGTTCAGATCTACAAGTTTCCTAACACACGGATTAGTAATAACTTTGTCCGACAATTCAAAGAAGTACTAGATAGGTTCATTGAGTTTTTTTTTATTTCCCTGAATGCCATTGATAGGTGGTCTGTTTTTAGATACACTTTCCGAGTACGATGTCAAAGCTTTATCACACTCCACAGCAGGCCTTCTTCAAGGGTAAGTTATTGGGCCCCTTTGAGCAGATGAGTCTTCTACCCTCCCAAAGGGCAAAAATCGTAATCAATTTGCTCTGTTTTTGCCGAAGCATATCCTGTCGGTAAAATTGTCTATAAGACATGAATCTTCAACTAGACAAGACAGTTAGATTAAATTTTAGCTTCTGTTGCACAGTCGAAAGATAAACGGTCATATAAAGTAGAGAGAACTTAATAACTTACTTAAATACTTAGACGGGGCAAGAGTCTGTTATGGATCTAGGCCTTCCATTTGGCGTGGTCTCTGACTAACTGCTTTCAGTTCTGCACTCCAAGTAGGTTAATATCCTCTACCATCTATGAAAGGTCGTCCTCTACTGCGTCGTCCCTAAGGGTTAGAATTGACGACTTTTCGGATTGAAACATTGGCGTATATTTTTTAGACATCCTAGGCGACTAATATGCAATTTTGAGACAGATCAATGCCACTGTAGGCTCGTTGAGTTCAAAATTACTCAAAGAATTTTGAGTTTAAAGCAGCCGACAATTTTTTGATCCACTTTCCATGCTTCTGCACCAAAAAGCAGGACTGGGATGATGAAGGTCTTATATGTATAGGGTTTCCAAATTCATTCTTGACACTCTTGAGAGTTCGACAGGAATACCACGGCTAGAATCAGGCATACTTTCTGGGAAACACATATGGGAAATAAGTCGGTACATGCTCTCTACCAAATCATCTTCTGCTGCCTTATATAGCTCGGCAGGTAGGCCGCCCAAGACAGCAGCTTTGTTGGACTTAAGCTTGGATATGGCTTTCCTTAATTAATTTATGTCTGATGGAAGAATTTCTTCACTTATCATATATCGCTCCGGTTAAATGATTCATTCTGCTTGTATGAGGGTTGTCCTCGCCGTTTAACAGTCTGCAGATGTAGTTTTTTCATAACCTCACTACCGTCTGTGACTCTTTTACTAGGTTTTCTTGTTTTTCTCTACAGGCCTCTCTTCGGGACTTGTTGCCTTGACAAGTTTTATTTCCTTTTTGGTAAATCTTCCGAACATTGTTCTTGGCGTAGCACCTTTCCCTTGATCGCCTACTTTTCATGCTTTTTCCTTTTTTCCGAAGAAGATGACATCTTTCTCTCCAAAAAATGCGTAATGATGCTTAAAAACTAGGAAACGGAATCTTTATTCGATCAGCCATAATACACGAATGAACGATATTAGGTCCTTTCACAGACTGAAAGGATGACGTTTTGTTGAAAATTTAACTGAGTACTTGACGATCATGCCGATCTTTCCTTGAACTGTATTGTATTTTGGTTTTCCTAGAAAAGAATACCTTTGCTGCTTCCCAATGTTTTTCAGCACCTGCTTCTCCAGGCACACTAAAGCCCGTAAAGGTGCCGGTGTAAGACTCCTATTCACTCACTACCTCCGCAAAGGAACATCCTCAAGATATCCCTTTTCCCCTTATAGATCCCGCTAAATGATCCATTGGGTGGACAGGAACGTGTTCTCGTGTGTGCGTGTCTCATTTCTTCGACAATTATATCAATGGGCATCATCCGAACCAAACGTCCGCCGCTTTATCTGAGATGGTCCAAAAGCCATCTCAAAGCGGTGAGTCTATATTTATTGTATGTAGTGAATGCAGAGTATAATATTGAGCTAACTTTTCGACAGCGTAGAGATTAGATACGTTCTCCCAACGTAGCCTAGGTGAACCTAAAAGCTAAGTCACATGATCTACGCATATATGCACGTATTCAACGTCCTCGCAGCTGGTGATAAAAACGGCTTATCTTCTCTTAACTCAGACTTTCTGTCCTAAACCAAGTTTTGACTCAGGAGAACGATTCATTTGTTTCCGATTCTGTCATACATATTTCGTTTATGTGCTTGACCAAGGCTAGGACGGCGATATCGTCCGCAAAGCCTATGAACTTCATTTTTAGGGGTTTGGCAGCCTGAACATACCACAGAGCAAAATGTCTAGGACGGATCCTTGTGACGCACCCATTTTAGCGTTGTTGTGTTTTTTATACCCCCGTCTGCACAATGTCTTAGTTTTCAAATTATAATTCCGAGGATGTAGTTTGGTACGTCCATTCTAACAAAAGCATTTGTTATTAACGTCCACCAGTTTGCTGAATTGAAAGCATTTCTGATGTCTAATGTGAACATTGCATAGTACTCCTTTGTTACGAATCGATGCACTTGCTATATCAATCACTGTTTTGATTCCGTTTACTCTGGAGCCCAAATTGGTATTCTGACAGTGCACAGCTTTTTTTTGCTATTCCCATCAGTCTGTTGTAAGTAAACTTTTGTACAATTTTCTCTGTGGTATCTAGGATACCTTCTTGGGGCGATAAGACGAGGGATCTCCTGGAGAGAGAAGCACTAAGTGCTGTTGTTACCAGTGATCTGGGAATGTTCCCTTTTTGAGATCGCTGTGAATTACTTATGGTATATAAAGATGTAAAGAGCTACTGCTTTAAGGGTTCCGTTTAGTATTAGATCCGGGCCCGGTGTTTTACTTACTGTGGCCCTTTTAAAGTACCTCCTCGCTGGCTTAGAGGTAACCAAATTTTGATTAAAATCCAGTCTCTCGGTTCGTTCTCAGACATATAGTTATTAGAGATCTTATTTCGTCGTTTTAGCAGTAGCAGAATGAGCCGAATGGGATTCGTTTTCTTCTTAGCATAGAAGCATCTACTTATTTATTTATTTATTTATTTTTGTTATAATTAAAGTAGCTGCGTACTCAAGAAATTTGTGTTAAAATGTTTGTACACAGCGCTGGCAAAGGAAACCTTGGGAGGAAGAAAAGGAAAGTACCGATGTACGTTTGTCTTAAATGTTTGCAAGCTATAACGATGCTAGAATTAATAGCTCCGACCGTGGCAGCGCTATGTTCTGCGCTGTCCCGGATCTCAGATGGTAGATAATAATGACCTCCTCAAACATTTCTCCATCCAGAATTGTGTCTCTCAACTTTGGAGCAGTCATTTTAGGGCGGTTTCAGCGTTTCTCTTTTAGGAGATTGAAATTCAAAACCTGATGGTTACTTTGTGTATAGTCTTTGCTAACCTAACTTTTTGGGTGTTACGTCTTAGAAAGCTGCTGAGGAAGGTCATATCTATGATAGACCACATGCTCGCCTTTCGGAAAGTATTTTTCTTACACTCGGTAACTAGAATTTTGTCCGGCGTTGCAAATGCCTCGAGTAAAGCTAATCCTTTTGCATCCCTCGCCCTGCTGCATCTGTGGCTCACACGTAAAAATTTCCCCCTATTACCACCGGGTTTTTTCCTCTTGAATTCAATGCAAGATCATTCAGCAACTTTTGATATTGTTCGTTTGGCGGAGCGTGACCACATAAATTTACTTATCTTTCGTTGCTTATGTTGATTTGAGCAATCTTCATGGTTTGAGACTAATCAGAGTCTTTTAAAATACTTTTGTCCACTTTTCCTTCTTGTAAAAGAAGCAAAATGTCTATTGCGTCAGTTTTTGGCTAAGTGGCCCTCTTTTCCGCATTTGAAGCATTGCTTTGAGCGGTCTAGCTCAAAGTGACGTGCTATGTGGCTGGATTCAAGGTACTTGAAGCACTTGGTAAGGACTCACAGATAGATTTATCGTGGCTTCGTCAATGTACTTTACGTCTAGAGTAATGCGATGCGTTAGTGCCCGAATTTCTACTTCGTTACCGAGAGTTGCACCAATACTTGAAGCACTTGGTAAGGACTCACAGATAGAATTATCGTGGCTTCGTCAATGTACTGCGCAGTATTTCGGCATATTTTCCTTTCTTGAGCACACTTATTGCATCTGGTCGAGTATTCTTCTTCTTGGGTCTTTTTTGCGTTTTGCCATGTTCCCTTTGACCATGCCTTGTTATTATTTTCACCTAAAATTTGGTTGTCGGCACGTGCAGGTGAACGATTTACGCAAGATTATTGCCCATACTTCTCTTTCAAGACGAACAACAAGTAAGAGATTCAGTCTTGGATGCGAAAAGTATTTTCAATCTTAATAATCATCTAATCAGTACTTTATTTGGAATATTTAACTATTAACAATTCTTCAACAAACCTTACAACATCTCAATAAGAACAGAATCTACTATCATGTGAACAATGGCTTCACTTAAAACAATTTTTTTTTCTTGGTTTTTTTCTTGTTTTTGTTTCTTTTCTTTTCTAAACTTAAAAAGGCACAGCGCGTCGTTGGAATTGAACAAAAACAAAAAAATAACAATAAAACACTTAGTCTAAGCCTCCTTCGGACTACATCCCAATCATTGTCTTACAATCTCGCTTTTCCTGTCTGCAGATCATCAAACTGACTTAAAGTTAGCTCACGATAGATTCCATCTTTGTTCAGATAATAGATCGGATCGATTAATTTGGTTATGTCAAACCCTTCGACTTGGAGGTCACGTTTTTTCAGCTTAAACGTGGCTGTCTTAGGCATCTCAGATAGGAGACGAATGAATAGAGGTTGTGCGTAGGAGGGCAGACTTCCACGGATACCCGCTGAAAGTTGATGGAGGTCAAGTTTTCGATCTGGATCGACTATACCTGCCATACCGGCTTTGCCCTCAACATGAGGGATCTACAAGTACCAGAAGAAAAAGGTTATAAAAAAAAGAAGTAAGGATATGAAAAGTGTAACTTACATCAACACCATACACCACGCAGTCCTGAAGACCGACAACATTTGTGATGATGGCTTCGACTTCTGATGTAGCAACGTTCTCTCCTCTCCAACGGAATGTATCACCCAATCTGTCCTTGAAATAAAAGTAACCCAAGATATCCTTGACAAGTATGTCACCAGAGTTAAAATAGACATCACCCTCTTGGAATACGTCGCGGATGAGTTTTTTTTCGGTGGCCTTTTTGTCGGCATATCCACTGAAGGCATTGACAGCTCTTTTTGGATTGACCTTTCCAATGAAGATGCCTGGCTCGCCGGGCTTGCACTTTATACAACGTCCAGAGGGTGCGCGAATTGGTTCTCCAGTATCCTCATCGCATCTGATCAGCATGACGGGGTGAATTTTCTCCCCCCAAACTGGAACAAAACCGATAGCTCCTACTTGGTTGTCCACATTGGCTACGTTTTGAAAAAAAAAAAAACAAGAAAACATTACTTTAGTTAGATTCACCATAAACATTACAGATTACATTAGAGAACTTCCTTATGAGACTAAAGGATTGGCTGCAGTGACGAGTTCAGTGAATTGATAAAAATAAATAAATACTTTGGCATGACAGCCCGGTGTGGGCCATGGACTACCTTCTCGCAGTGTTTCTCACTTTGTGACTTTTACACTCCTGAGCAGGGCCTACTGTTTATTGCCAGTTCCGAACAGCTTTCCTTAGAAGCTTTTTCATAGGCAGAAATAGGTTCATAGGTTGGCGTGACAGCCAGTGAGCCAACCATCAGGTCATCACCACTACCATCAGTGAATTGATACAGCAACTAATTTGTGGCCTGGACACAAGCTTTGGGAAAAGAGGAACTAGCATTAGCAAAAGTACGTTTGGAAGATTAAATCGAGTCTCTTTAGGGGTGACGTGGGCAGTGGGCCAGGGCTCGACGCTCTGGAACCTCGTGTACTCCTACAACGGACTCTTGCGTCTAGAAAAGCCAGCGGGGGTCAGCTTGTTTGACTTTGAGGACGATTTTGCATTGGTCTCGATGGCGAGATGCCGTGAGGTATTCGAGCGTAGGATACGGTAGGCGGTCGAGGAAGTGGCGAACTGGCTGTTTGGTTATGACTTTGAGCTGGCGTCCGAAAAAATGGAGATAGTTTTCCTCACCAGGTGTGTTCCGTGTGAACGTCGCGGGTGGGGTAGTCCGAGTGAGCCCCATAATTCGCTACCACAGAGAGGGCGGCTGATAAAGCCACCAACGTGACAACTGCACTGTGTAGGCTGTTGCCCAATGTTAACAACCCGCGAGAATCCAAAAGGAGCTTATCTCCGTCGTTTGCCAACTCTATATTGCTATACCACGCTGAGGTATGCGCTGATGCGCTGCCAAGGCGTGGCAACGTAACCGTCTTAACCCTGTATAACGCGTCAAGTACCTCAAAATCAGGTGTGATTATTCCACGGCCGGGAACGCAAAAACAAATTTCTGTCTCCGGAAGCTGAATACCTAATGGCGATAGGTGAAACAGAATATGAGCATTCTGACAACAGAATTGAGATAAAGAGATTGTGGGTAGGTGGACACCTGGTTGGAGCGGAGTCATCTCTCCAGGCGGTGAAAGCATCAACCAAATAGCGCAATTGCCATGCTGTCGATGATACTACCGAACAAACATGCTTCGGTTGCGCAAAGTGGCATCAAAAGCGGCAACTATAAGGGGACTAATTGGGTCTTGAATACATCTTCTCCGATATGCTAAGTTAGATGACGCATAAAGCACCGTTGGTGCCTGCGTCCATACGGTAATAAAGGCAAAAAAAAAAAGGAAGGAGCCTCATCGCGCTCAGGCATGGATCGGTACATGCTCACTTGTGCTATCAGCAAGGTGAAACTCCAGCTCTTCGAAGAAACAGTCACTATGGAAGTTCCGAATAGAAGCCCGTCGATAAGAGACCATAGTATCCATTACGGTGCTTGCGATTGGTGTCTTTTAGCTTGTTCTGTACTGTATGTAACCATGAAGTAATGCTAACACGGTAGCAAGGTGAATTAAGCTCATGCGGTAAAAAAGGCATGAGTATCAGGATGGTTGGTTGAACGAGTCTCACATTTTCGTAAGTCCCAACGATGTCCGTAAGTAAGATTTCCCTTCTCGAAAAAAGGGATCCTGTCTGATAGTCTGACTTTACTTTCTGGGTCGAAAGGTGCGTATTCGTTGGTCAGCGGAAAAATTCTGGGCATATTATGCTACTACTTGATCATCGTTTAGGCGCCGAAAGCTAGTTAAACCCGCTTATAGTAGTGAAGAGGTGGTAGGATCGTTTCCATATATACCCACCCATTCTGCAGACGTTAGGACACATATTTTGGGAAAGGCAAATCAGAAAAGACAAATTATATTAGTTGAGATTATTCATATGCTAAAAATCGCATTCAGGTTTCCAAAGAATGCTTGTTTGTAGACTCTTAGCTTTCGGGATAACGCATAATTGCTGGTCATTACCAACCAGTTGAAAAATCGTTGATCATTTGCCAATCGAGTCCTTCGAGGCTACGTATGACCTATGCTTAGCCAGTATCACCTTGATTTTCAAATCTATAGCTTGAAATGACGTCAAATAGTCCGAATTGGACTACAACTAAGTCTTTCAAACCACTATATTGTTCGGACCCATTTAACTCTGGAGCGTAATTAATAATTTTATCATAGCTGGACACTTAAAATTTCGGAGATGCCTGCTGTCCGAGTTGTTGTTGTTATATTAGAAAATATTTCTTTCTGTGTATTTCCTGGATTTAAAATCGATTTACTGGTGTATAAGCCAGTAAACCAGCCCCGGCTTCACCGTAATCAATCGGAATCACCTCTGCTGTTATATTGACAGCAAGAGCGATGGTTTTATTTTTGAAGTGCTTCAGATCAGTGAGAACTAAGTTTAGCATTTTGCTCAGATTCGAGTAACCAATTTGGTTGACAATTGGTAGTGCTTATGTGGTTTGCACAATATTTTGACTGAACCTGCTTGTTAATTTGAGTTCATGGTCTACCCCGAAACACGACCTGTTACTCAAGCCATTTACAGCGATTGTCTGCCTGATATCCATGACTGGACACAATTAGTCAAAAATCTACAGTAGAAAGCTTAAGATTTACGACTATGTGACCCTGCTGCTCCTTTTTCCAAGCTCTTGAGGATGATTCCAATCGGCCGGGCCAACTGTTGTAAATGCTTACTTTGCAGCCATTTCACACATGAATTTCCAAGGACCAGGAAAAAAGTTGCCACAGCATGGTTAATCTTGACTGTTCCGAAAACAAAGGTTCCGCACTATCAAAGTCTGAGTACAGTTTTATAGGAGGAACCAGGAACAATTTCAAAACGAAAAGAAAAATCTAACGACACATTCGTTCAAGTCATATCGAATTTTAAAAAGTCACTTTTCAGTAGGAAATTGTCGAGAGGTTTACATTCATAGTAGCACTGAATAAATAATTATAAAATTGAGAATGCGAAGGCTAGTTACATGCTGGACATTTAAATGTCAAAATGTTATCTCACAACCAGATAGCCTTCTAGGCACACTATCGCGTTACTGTCATCAAAAGGAGTGAACAGATATTTTGTCGGAAGTAAGGAAAAACAATTCGGAGATTTTGCTGAAATTAGTTCTTCTACTCACCTAAATTAGAATTTCCTTCAGTTGACCCATACAGTTCACCGATCTCTGAAATATTAAATCTCGAAGTGAACTGTGACCAAATTTGTGGACGCAACCCATTTCCGTACATTAGTCTCACTGAGTGTTTAGTATCTTCTGGCTTTGGTGGAGTCGAAATCAAATACCGGCACAATTCCCCAATATACTGAGCTACGGTACATTTATACTTTATACAGTCGACCCAGAAGTTCGATGCAGAGAATTTCCTTCGCAGAGCCATCGTAGTGCCATGAAGGAATAAATTACCAATACCAACAATTCCACCAGCAGTATGATACAATGGAAGAGGATTGTAAATAATATCATCATCACGAATGCTCATCATCTCATGGACTGCTACAGCCATGAACATGTATCTAAAAGTGAATAAAATCAATTGAATGGTTACTCATGTGACACAAAACAAGTGAACACACAAGGAACAAACCTCAAGTGAGTGATTACCGCTGCCTTTGGCATACCAGTCGTTCCCGACGTATAGATGTAAACCATCTTGTCCTTTGGAGTACCTTTTGCGACATCTTGAGTAAGATCACTTGCCTTGTGTGAATTAAGTTCCGAACTCAAATCAACAGCGGCATCTAATATGCGGAACACATCGGCCTCCCTCTGTTGTTCATCGCTAAATTGGAAAATGCTAAGCTTCATGATTTCCTCATCGTTAGCAATTTCGGTAAGAGCTATTCGAATAAAACTAATTTTGAAAATGTTTCAAAAATATACGATATACGTTCTGTACTCACCTGAACCCAATTCTGTTCCGACTATGATAGCCCTACAATTAGCTGCCTTAATTGAGTGCAATAAGGTCTGCTTTCTCAGATTGGAGTTAACTAGCGCCGTAACAATTCCAACTTTAGACAAACCCAACCATATACACGAATACTCGGGTCTTGTCTCCATCAGAAGGGCAATAGAATCTCCTCGTTTATATCCTTTCAATTTGAAATACGAAGCGATTTTGTTACTAAAGTCCTCGATGTCTTGGAATGTCATCACTCTATCATCCATCAAAAAGGCCGGCTTCTCTGGATGTTTCTTCAATAAGTTCTGAAATATTATCGGTACCGTCCAGCCCTTCCATTCATATTTGTACAGGAGATATTGTATTTTAAAGAATCGATAAGCAGCCCTGAAATAGATTATCAATAAGAGATTTCATTATATTGGTAGTCTGATAGGAACTTACGTTAAATCCCTTGGCAGGGTCGATGCGACAGCGTAGACATGCGTAGTTCTATTTCCAGTTAGCAGGAACACAGTGATTCCGAGAAATATGACACATAACGTGGGATTCTCTCTCACTAGGGCCGATAAAAGTAGTCCGATCAAAGCTGTGAATAGGATTGTCGCATTGCGCTGTTTAAAATCCAATTCGAGCAACATTTTCGCAAAGGATTTCTTGTATGTATTTCTTGATGAAGTGACAAGGTTGCTCTGATTTGTGACTACCAGCTGAAATAGGTGGGCAAATATGTCATTACTCAGATTATTAATTATAACTACGTACTCGTTTAAGTTGTGTGATAAGAAATTTTTTTTTTAACCAGATAAGCAGGTTGTCGCTAACGGATTTTCAGCGTAATAAGTTTTAGAAAAATGTGGTTACTATATATCGCAGTATAATTAATTGATATCGGGTAGCAAGAGATTATAGATATGTTATGACAGTAATCGATGTAGTAAATTGTATATCTAAAAGAATGCTTTTTGATAAAGATGGAAGGGTCTTAGCATTTAAAGTTTAATGACATTAGCTGGGTCCTCTACATTTAAAGCTTAATGACATCTGAAAAGATATGGCTTCAGGCAAGAAAATCAAGGTACAGCTCTTACTAAATAGTGTTAAAACGATAAATTTTTATGTGGGGGGTAACACTCCTTCGAGTATCTCCGTATTGAAAGGTAGACAAAAGTCAAAACCAAGAACTAGTAACTTAACAAACTCATTGTGCAATGATAGTATAGATCATGGAAAACAAAAATGGATAGCTCAGCAAATAGAAGAAGCAAAGTCTTTGTTTTAAGAGTATAAATACATGTCAGAAGGCATAGTTCAGATGTCTAAAATGAAATAGGCCAAGATCTTCGGGCAAGCATATCGCACCATCGACAACCGAGTCAGAACGTCTCTTCTGTTTTACGTGAACACCTGTATGGAGAACTTAATTCCACGGGATCCTAATACATTTGTATGAGAACGAATACGCCTTGCCGTTGCTAGTCAAAAAGATTTGCCATTTCATCATGCACCGTTTTACGCTTTCCGAACGTGCGGAGATTTTTAAAAAATATCGAGATTCTGGCTTCAGTTGTAAACACGCAACGTGTATTTCGCCGTAATTTCGGTCGTCTTCATGTGTAGGTAATTCGTCGCACCGTGAAAAATTTCGAGCGTGAATATACCCTTTTGGAGACAGAGATTGGTGCGCTATGAAGAAAACATAGCCACCGTAGCGGCCAGTATCGAAAAAGACCCAGAAATGTTGATTAAGCGCCGAACAGTTGGGCCTACATCTGTATAAAATTGTGCTAACGCAAGAATTGAAGCCGGACGACCATAGTCAATGCAGTAAGTTCGCTAATTTGGTGCTGGAAATGTTGACCGGAGATCCGGATTTTGCCCAAAAAATCATCTTCCCGGACGAGTCTCATTTTTGGCTCAGCGGCAATGTCAACAATTGGGTGCTATCCTGGATAATAAACTTCTCTAGACTAATCATGTTACGACGAAAGCATCTAAGGCGCTGTCGGCCTTCTGGCAGTGCAAAGGAGCTATCGGGAAGACATGGGGTCTGTCACCGAAAAGGGTCCGTTGCATCTACACGGCATGATAAGGCCAATTATATCTTACGCGTAGGTTGTCTAGCGAAAAAAGCTTTCGTGAAAATACGTAATAGGTGATTTCACCAGACTCAAGATAACGGTTTTTCTCGGATGCCCGGGGGCTTTCCCTAGAACTCTTGGTTCCACTCTAGACGCTCTCCCTTACCTTGATATTCATATCATGGGCTGCAACCTCAAAATTAAAAAGTACAACACGGTACTGGAGCTTCGATGAACTTGCGCCCCGGGTGTCTTATAACTCCGGTCTTATGGACATGCCATCCGATACAATGACATCAGATCTCCTGCTGCGGAAAAAATACAAAATCGACTTTCCTTGTGCCCAGAACTGGTTTCAGCCAATATCTGAGCCAGGAAAGGAATGCAGGGGACTTCATGGACGGCTCCAAAACCAAAATTGGATGTAGCGCCGGTGTCTTTCTGGAGGATGACAATGTTAGATTTCACTTCACGTTAGGAAAGCTTACATCTGTCTTCCAAGCAGAAGTTTACGCAATCCTGATGGTAGTAAACTATAAAGAAAGTCAGCGGCCTTTCTGCTGTCTCTCAGCAGGAATGACTGCAGGTTGCTTACTGACGTCGTGACACTTATACAAAGCACTTAAATTTGCTGGGTATAAGTAACGCAACATCCTGCAATGCTTGCTGCATGACGACACCGCGGAGCACTATCTCTGTGAATGTCCGGCTTACGCTCGCATCAGGCTGCAGGTACTTGGCTCTTGGTGCTGGTACTGTAGGCACCTTATTACTGAATCACTAAAGAACTTACTCATCTTTCTTCGTAAACCTGAAAGATTTTATTAAAAAGAATTTTACAAGGAGTACAATGGACTAGTTCTTTGTGTGAGTGCTCTGTTCCAACATAAAAAAAAAAAAAAAAAATGTTAAGAAGCAAAATTTCCATTACTGGAGCGAACACAATCCACAAATGTTCGGCCAAGCATCAATGTATCCACAAAGATCTACTGTTTGGTGCGGTTTATGGTATGGTGGCAGCATCGGACTTTATTTCTTTCCAAATGAGAAAGGAGACACCATTATTGTAAATGATCACAGATATAGAGAAATGTTAACCTACTTTCTGTGGTCAAAGCAGGGCAACAGACGGCACAACATGCTATACAAGTGACGTAACGCTCGAAGTTTTGAAGGAGAAATTTGGCAACTGGGACATCTAACGACGAGCTTTCATCCGTTGGCTGCCGCAATCTGACACCATTCGATTTTTTTCCCTGGGGCTACGTCAAGTCCTTAGTCTACACTAATAAGTCAACCACCTTGGACGAGGTCGAGGCCAACATTCGACACGCTATTACCGAAATTACGCCGAACATATTGGACCGAGGCAACAAGAATTGGACCGACCACTTGATGTACTGCCAACGAATCTGAGGCGGTCGTTTGAATAATGTACTATTAAACAGAATCTTTTTTTTTTCCTATCGTTTATATCTGGTCACGATAGTCAATGCACCATGGTATGTTTCCAATGTCAAAATTCACAAAGACCTCAAAGTACTCACAAAAATGCAGGAAAGATGAAATAAATTCGATTCCTCTAGAAGAAATAACCCGAAGAAGAAAATAAAAACGCTTTAGACCATCAGACCGTAGAATGAGAAATGCTAACACAGCTCAAATTCTTGTTTGATTCATAAATGCAAAAAAAAAAAAACAAAAAATGTCATTCGAAAAAAAATACCGAAACAGGTTTTCAATTTATCACAACTGATATGCTTTATCTCAGCAGTGTCTGGACAAAGTACTCACTAACTCAGTCAATCTGTCAAGCCTAAGGTTTCCATTGTAATTCGGTTTATCTGCGAAAATTTTCATATCTAACTTATTTGTCATTTGACGCATATGAGACGTCCATCCAAACTGGTGACTAACAAGGGGGTTACAAACAATGTCGCGGTTATGTCGCTAAAAAATCATGAAATTCCGAAGAAATGTGATTACGCGGAAATATTGTAGTGCAAAGTACATTCAGTACTATATTCCAGGAATGAGATGTCAATTCCGACCCACTTACGAAATTTAAGGCTTATAAACCCTGCGAGCGAGTAATTACTTGCACTGAAGTCGATTTACATAAGTGTGGGCCGACTAAGTTGAATTGGTTTCCTACTCCGACGTTATAATTTTATGTCTAACAAATTGACACTTGTAAGAATTTATGCAAATAAGTTAAATTCAGTATTCACAAGAAAAAAAAGTGCCCAAATAGGTTACCAACACCAGGGCTTGCCTGTAGATACCCTTAATCAATTTCTGTGACACTAATACTAACATTCTAAATTTACCCATTTAACCATGCAGAGGTAATCCGAACGTGATAACACTGTTTAATCTGTATCTGTGAATCAGTTTTCTTTGAATCTTTCCAGCTATGTTAACGTACTTCACTTACCGAGTTAGGAGTCGTACTGCCTGTGGTGATAAATATTTGAATCGCGTTTGTGACACTGTTATTTTCAATCAAAGGCCATCTAACTATCATAAAACGACTAAAACCGGCCGAATATGTGCAACTTTCAAGGATGAACTTGACACTTAACTCTTTTAAAACTCACTTATCGTCAACGAGCTAACTATTAAAACTTGCAATAAATTTAAAAAAAAAGAAAAAAAAAAAAAAAAACCATGTATGCAGTCAAAACTCTTCTAACCTCGCCACCAACTGAATTCGAATTCGATTTAATTACGATTACGAGTATGAGTATGAGTACGAATACGCGTATTCGAAGCCAGTCGTTGTCTATAAATGAGTATGACCCGCTCTGCATGCCATATGAGCATGAATACTTCTACTATCTATCGTGTGAGGCAAGCAAAGTGTCTTTGAACTTTAGATTCAAAGTTCTGTAGCTCCTCGCATTTAAAAATCAACAAACAAAGAAAGATTCTACATATACGAGTATTTCACAAAACATAATAGTAATATACCACCATCTATAATTTTCTGTTTTTTTTTTTTTTTTTTTGTATCTCCCGCCAATGGCTTGAATGCATCAATGAATTAGAAAAGATTTCTTTTATGACAGCAGGCAGCGTCCCTACATAAACTGTGTAACATAGTTCAACTGATAGTAGAAACGGACTGAGCTGACCTTTGGAAGATAACTTTGATAGTGCAGACGATAATTTCTTTCTCCTTGTCGAACGGACGAAAATGCCGCTTGAATAGGAGGAAGTATGTATTTTAGATAAATCAAAGTACAATTTAGGGGAACACATTAGAACAAAAGTAGACCAAGCAATCTGATCTAATTTTTCAATAAAATAAATTGTTTTCTTTGGTGCATTTAGCTTCCTTTTGGAATGTTTTTTTCTGGTAAAAACATATTTCTCTAAATGAAATGAAATGAAACAGATTTAAATCGTGCGTTTGGCAAGTCTGATATTTAAGATATGAGCAACGTTTCAACTCAATCCCTACTTTTAACGAGCTATATACTTTACTTCAGGCCAGATAATATCTTTGATTATCAGGCCAGAAATCCTGTGGTTAAAGTTCTACCTCTGACAGCAAATTATCGACTATTGTTTTATTTATAGAAGCCTCAAACTTGACAACAATTTATTTTTTTACCCAGCAATATTATTGGCAATACGAGAAGGCCAATTAGTAGGGACTTAACAGCTTCTTAAGGAATTTTAACTGGTCGTTATGTTTCCTCGATAACGACGTGGATGCCGCTACTGATATGATCACATAATGGTACGACTCGAGTTGTAAAGAGGGCTACGAAAATGTTATTTCGGCCCTAGAAAACCAACCCAACAGAGGAAAACCGAAAAACGTTGAAACAAGCCAGGAATGACTGCAACGCCTTTCTTAAAATTGTAAAATTACAATATGACCAACACTTGAGACAAAATATATTACAATGTCCCAACGGTAGTAATAATTTTTGATCGTTTGTCAAGAATATTTGAAATCCTGTGTCATCCTCCATCCCAACGCTCATTTACAATGAGATTCCAGCTGTCAGCTTTTCGGGCAAGGCCAATCTGCTTGCTATACAATTTGTAGACAGCTCTACTAGTACATTTCCAGATTGTGCTTTCTTCCCACTTACACTTGCGTGCGTTGAATTTTCAATGGAACGAATTCACTTTCGTACTCGTGTAGTAGCAAGACTACTTAAAGATCTCCTGGTCCAGATAGTATATATCCCCTTCTTCTGAAGAAGTGATTTTCCACTATAGTAAAAGCACTACGTAAGATTTTCCATCGATCCTTCTTTTTAGGACCCTTTCCGTGAAAATGAAAAACAGCATTTGTCCAGCCCGTCCCTAAAAAACGCCAAACTTCTTCTTTCCAATGTCATGGAAACGTTGAAATAACCGTCAGCTCATGAATTATCTCGAAACACGGAAACGTCCCCATGACGGGAAGTTCGGTCTTCGTAGCAACAGGTCCACTGGTGATGTCATGTCTCACCCAAAAATGGAACCAAAGCGTGTGAATACATCAATCTGGCGAAAGCAAGATAGTTTCAGTTTATATTTCTAAGGCATTTGACATCAGGTTCCTTTGTCGAAAATGCGTACTTTTGGGATCGATGACTCTCTTCTTCAATGGATTAGAAACTACCTTTTGTATCGTTCAATTCAAATCTAATATTCACAAAATAAATGCTGGTGTGCCTCAGGGCTCCGTTCACTCTTTTTAATTTATATATAAAATTTCTTGTCTGTCACTTCTAATCAAATATATGCCTTTGCTGACGGCAGGACTCTCTGCTTTTTATATTCGTTCCCCAACCCACGTTTTGGCTCTTTGGTGGTAAAACGGGAACGGCGGTGTATGTAAAACTTAATAAATTTAGAAATTAACAGCATAACCCGTTATCCATGAAATGGAACATACATCGTCAAAAGGGAAAAACTTTTTGACAATTTACGTTGTCGTCTAGATTTCCTCAAGCGATGTAAGAAATACTATGCTTCACCACTTCTGATGTGGACTCAATATATAAGGCATTCATCCGCCCAAAATTGGAGTGCAATGCCCACATCTGGTCAGGTGCTCCTAAAACTTTCTGCACCTGCTAGATGGGATTTAAAACCTAATATCAGTCAGCCATCGACAGTCGAACACCGACGTAATGTCTCCTGTCTTTTTAAATCACTATTTCCGACGCCAGTATCATTCCGCCCCTTCTACCTTTAAACCGTAACACCCGTCTCGCTATGAACGCTCATCGGTATACCCTCAGGCCCACTTTTGTTCCTAAGCCCTACAAATCGCTTATGAAATGCCCTGCCGAGCTCTCTACGTCCTGGTCGTTGTAACTTGCATACATTTAAGAACAATGTACATCGGTACTTCTCTTTTCATCCCTCCTTAATTTCTTTCATCCGTGATGTGTGCATTTACTTTTATGGTACTCAGATGCCTTGAGCGCGCCTTTTTATTTAAACAAAAATAAAAAATAAAAATGATCTGTAAAACTTGTTTTTACGTAAAGACGACAGGAATTGAGTTTGAATCTAAAATCATCTTCATTATGATGAAAGGTTCATGATACCTTGTTTCGAATACGGCTTTAGGCATGTAGCTTCCTCGACTCCTTTTGGCAAAGAACATCCTGTCGATTCAATTTTAAGTCACTCTTTCGAGCATGATGGGCTCTATCCCAACAATAACCCACTGAATATTGGCTTGCAAAGCCTAAATAGGTGGCTGTTTATCAGGACACATTATAGATTTTGCTCAACTCATAAGAAGCAATCGAGATCGCTCGATCGTGGTAGCCAGTGCACTGATTCATTTCGCTATATGATGTTGTCATTCAGTCCTTAGTAAGTCAATGGTTTCATGGGGTATCGTACATAGGGCCATCCTGCTATCATCCAAATCATTATTGTATGATATCTTCGGAGAAATAATCACTTGTCATTGCCGGTAACGTTGATTTTCAACTCTAATGTGAGCTCCTAAAATGAGCATCGATGCAGTCATCAGCGTGAAGATCACTTAGTGCAGTTTTTGGGTCTACTAGAGTCTCAAAAGACTCTTTTGGATTTGCGTGACTCCATATACTGCAATTTTGTTTATTCACAAGAACCTATTAAGCCGAAAGTAAGCCTTGTCATCTGGGCATATTACTACGAAGGCACTTCCCTTGCCTTCCTAATATCTGGTAACTGCAGAGTAAGCCCTTACTTAACCTAAAATGACTCGGGCATGCTCGGCTTTTAGCATAATATCGTCCTACGCCGGCATAGGGCTCACAACCCTATACGGAAGAGATTAAAACGATGTGACGAACCGACTAATGATCTCAGATAGAAATGGACTCACTGTAGACGACCTTTGCATTTAATACATGGGCTGAAAAGTCAGTTTCTAAGAGCGGGCACCACTCCAATTAAATCCATACCATTTTCAGTTAGTACCAACCTTCAAAAGATACATGTTTAAATTTGACAGCTGTCGGACGATTAGTTCTCGAGATATAGCGTTGTGAGTGAAGCAACTTTTGTTATTGTGAAAAAAAAAAATTGATTCAAAGCAATTTCGTGTGCTGATTTATCATTGCTTTTTGATGGGAAAAAAATGCAGCCGATGCAAAGAAATGGCTTGATAAGTGTTACTCGGACTCTGCACCAGCCGAACGAACCATTCGCAAGTGGATTGAAAAATTTAAAAGTGGTCATACAAGCACCGAAGATGATGCACGCAGTGGAAGCCCAAAAGAGGCTTTTTCAGATGAAAACATCAAAAAAGTCCACAAAATGATTACGAACGACCGTAAAGTGAAGTTGATCGAGATAGCTGAGGCTCTGAAGATATCAAAAGAGCGTGTTGAATGCATCATACACGAATATTTGGACATGCGAAAGCTCTATTCAAAGTGGGTGCCGCGTTTGCTCACAGTCAACCGAAAACAAAAACGTGTTGATGATTCAGAGGAGTGTTTAAAGCTGTTCAACCGCAATAAAGCCGAATTTTTGCGTTGGTATGTCACAATGGATGAAACTTGGCTCCATCACTTCACACCAGAGTCAAGTCGGCAGTCAGCTGAGTGGCGAGCAGGCGACGAACCTCGTCCAAAACGACCAAAAACTCAACGGTCGGTTGGCAAGTTTATGGCATCCGTATTTTGGGATACACATGGAATAATTTTCATCGACTATCTCCAAAAGGGGCAGACTATCAACAGCGAATATTGTAGGAGCATTTAAAGGACGCAAAATCGCAGAAAAACGGCCGCATTTGAAGAAAAAGAAAGTGCTGTTTCGAATTGCTTCCCGAACCCTCCTTATTCTCCAGATTTGGCCCCCAGCGACTATTTCCTGTTAGCAGACCTCAAAAGAATGCTCGCAGAGGCCTATTTTGAGGCTAAACCCAAATCGTACCACAAAATTGGTATCGAAAGATTGAAAAATCGTTTCAATCAGTGTATCGCCCTCGAAAGCAACTATATTGATAAATAAAGTTGAATTTTGAAAAATTTTGTGTTTTACTATAAAACGGCACGGACTTTTCTGCCCATGTGTTACACGTGGAATGCTCGAAACAACTAAATAATTACCGATTTCACACATAGATGTCTGCGGTCGTATTTGTTAATGGCTTCTGTCAACGACATGTTTTTCCTTTTGACATTTGTTTGCTGTCAGTTTTACTTTGCTTTGGAAGCAAATTGTGTGTATTTTTGTGAAAATGTATCAGTTTGGCGTCAATTTCACTTTAATATGGAGTGCGTTTTCGTCATAATTTCCTTTTTTTTATTTCCGCAAAGGAAAGAACACAGCGCAATTTGCTTAAAAGACAGTGCCGGAATTGGCTTGACAAATTTCGTTTCGATGATCTTTCACTGAAAGGTGAACAACAATCAGGTTGACCAGATGATCTTAATGATGTTTAAATTAAAGAAATAATCTAGTCCGATCGTTGTGTGACTGTACGAGAGATACAAAAAAAATCGTTAAAAAGAGTAATATTTGGGGTGCACATGATTTGAAAAAAAAAAAAAAAAAAAATTCATCTTAGATGCAACGAATCTGACCCTTTTTTGAAACAAATCATTATTGGCGATGAAAAATGGATTGCTTACAGTAACGTCAATCGAAAACGATCATGGTCTAGGCTTCGAAAGCCGATATCTAACAAAAGAAGATTTTGCTCTCAGTTTGGTGGGATTGGAAAGGTGTGATGTATTTTGAGCTGCTTCCGATCAATTCGGATGTGTACCGGATCAACGAAAAACGGCCGGAATTGCTCCATCGAAAATGTGTCATTTTTCACCAGGACAACGCTAGGCCACATACGTCTTTGCTCACTCTCCAAAAATTATTAGACCGAAAATTCTGGCCGATATTTTTTGTACTCAAAATCTATAGCTAAATCGTATGGGCAGTTAAAGTTCAGTACGGAGTAAGATTAATGAATTTGTTAAAGAATTTATTGTTGCCTAATAAGTATAAAGGTTAAAAATTTAAAGGAAATTCGTGAGTTTCGAAATAAGTGCTTATGAAGTGTTTAGACTGGTTAGCTCAAATAGAATCGTGCTTTAAAAGATGTAAACAAAGCACTTGGGAGACAAGAAGAAATTTTTTTTTTGTTGTTACTTTTCTATTCAGTATTAAGTCCATAATGAATAATATAAAGTGTTTATTTAATATATTGTTAAACAAGTCAATAAAGACAGTGAAATGCAACTTAAAATGCTCATAGATGGAACCTTATTAAAAAAGGGTGAGCCAAGAGTTAGTACGGATATTTTGATTATATTAAATACACATTTGTTGTGAAATCAATGCTAAATTTTATGGACTAACAAAGCTCGGTATAGGGCAATTATAAATGAAATACAACATCTTTTATGTGAGAACCAAGATCAAAGTTATCGATGACTTTTGAAGAATAACTGGATCAATGGCCGCAATTTTAGTTTGGATGTTATGTTTGAGACACTGAAGCGTCACTAGGTTGTTGGAATAGACCTTACTCTTCAAATCAGATCAAAGGAAGAAGTGTAAAGGTGTGAGATCGCATGAACTCTAACCGAAATAAAGCGATCTACAAATTTTGTACGCAATAAATTCATTGATTGATGGCTTGTGTGGGCTGTAGCACCATCCTGTTGAAATCAGAGATTATCCAGACCCAAGTCATTTAATTTTGGACAAAAAAAAAAAAAGCCAGCCAACATATTGCTCCTCTCCTCAGCCTCATCTTCGAAAAAATACGGGCCAATGATACCGCCAACCCAGACTCCGCACCATACAGTGACGTTTTTGGGAGGCATAAGTTTTTCGTGAATCTCGTATAAGTTTTCCGGTACTGAGGCCCAATAAGTGATTTCGGCGACGAATTGAGATGCCTGGCTGGTTTTGAACACTTTCGCTCACAGTGGTGATGTTTTGGCGTCTATGCTTATATGGAGTTTGACCTGATACTATACAAGTTTCTTCAAAACGCTTCACCATTGCACGAATTCCAAACTCACTAGGACGATTATGTTGGCCGAAAAATTCACGAATTTTACGAAATGTTATTTTTACAGATCGCCCATTTTCGTAATAAAATTGAATAACAAAAATGCTTGTTGCGTTTTTTTCCACACCGAAATTCAACTTTACACATGAGTTGCGCCGGAAAACGAGCTGTCAAAAATCACCCTGGGAATATGCATAAAAAAACGCCACCAGCGGGCGCTGAAAGCATTTTACCGAGTCTCAAAAGCGAAACGAAACAGCGCTTATTCAGATGCAGATTTGCCATATTCGGCAGACTAAGGCAAAATGTCTTGAGCTTTCAACGAGCAACTTATGACAATCAGCACCAAGACTGAATTGGCTAACATAGGCCTAATATGCGCCTATTGCTATTACGGAAAACCAGGACGACGCCACCAAGACATGTTTCTACGAACTCCTCGACAAGACATATGTATATATGAGCAATATTCGAAGTATGACGTTACAATCACTTAGAACTATTTAACGCCAGAATAGGTAAGGGGAAGGGAAATCTTTGGTAGGACATCTGTTAAGCATAAGCCACACGACACTACGTCTGGCAACGGACTTCGGATTTTAGGCGAAATATCACTATAGCAAACACATGGTTTCCTCATCTAAATATACAAAAGGGGACAAGGCGGTCTCCGGATCATCAAACGCTAAATAAAATTGATAACATTTGGATATATGAAAGGTATGTCTCCAGTATTCTGGACGTACGAACATTATGGCCAGCCAACATACAATACCATATTGTTGTAGCCAAAAAAGAACTACTGTGAGAAGATATAACGTAGAATCTTCGCCAAACGCGTATCCCGAAATCTCTCAACGGCTCCTATCACGCCAGCGGGAAGAACTGAAAACCAGCAACGTTGCCACTTTTTTTTTGGTTTATAATTAGCGCGAGCTCAAAGGATTTGTGTACCCTTAAAATGTTTGTACACCTCGCGGGTAAGGGCTTTAGTTCCTGCACCAGTTGTATTTATTGCGAATATAAGCCATTATCTTAGATCATACATATGAAAAATTTTGCACGGACAAAGGCCAAATTCTTGTGATCGACAGCGATTCCGGATCTGTTTCTTCTTGTTGTTACTTCTGTACGCGTTGTTTTCTTTGCGCCATCTATGTTATAGGAGGATTTATCGTGAGGTTTGATTTTCAATAGGCTTTTTTTGACAGATCACGCATGACTCCTATCAAACTGCTTTATCAGTTTTATTCAGTATTGTTTGGCAAGTTATCATGAGAAGACTCATACCACAACAGAGTCTCCAAATTGTTCAGCTTTATTACGAAAATCAGTGTTCTGTGAGAAATGTTTTTCGTGCGATTCGAGGAACTATTGCCAATACCATTCGCAAATTTGAGTCCCAGTTTACATTAGTAGACGATACACGACCGATTCGACCACATCCATCACGTAGTGAAGAGACTATAGCAGCTGTAGCTGAGAGTGTACGCAAAGACTGTGACGAATCGATTCGTCGTCGTTCTCAGCAGCTTGGCTTGGCGTATTTTACGTGAGGATCTCGGCCTGCACAAAAATTCAACTTGTGCAGGCGACTTGAATTTGCGTCATAGTTTCAGTGAATGGGCTCTGGAAAAACTCAATGAAAATCCGGGGTTTTATCATGAAATTTTGTTTAGGATTGAATCCCATTTCTGGCTCAATGGATACGTTAATAAAGAAAATAGCCGTATTTGGGCTGATGAGCAACCCGAAGAGTACCAAGAGCTATCATTACATCCATTAAAAACAACGGTATGGTGTGGTTTATGAGCTGGTGGAATCATTGGTCCATATTTCTTCAAAAATGAGGCAAATCAGAATTTTACTGGCAATGTTAACCGTTATCGTCCGTTACCATTTTAACGGACTATGTGCTTCCTGAAATTCAAGCACATGGTCTCGGTGAGCTCTTTTTTCAACAAGACGGCGCTACGAGCCATACATCGCGTGAAACAATGGACTTGTTGAGAAATCATTTTGGTGAGCACTTAATTTCACGTTTTGCTACGGTAAATTGGCCGCCTATATCGTGCGATATCACACCTTTGGACTATTTTCTCTGGGGATATGTAAGGTCTTCAGGAATAAGCCAGCTACTATTGATGCTTTGAAAGCCAATATTATTCGTGTTATCCGCGAGATACCAGTCGCTATGTCAATATTAGGAGATGCGCAGCATCATCGAGAAAATACCAAGACCCTTAAGGAGTTAAATATAAAGGAGACCAGCAGGGAAGGAATCTAAGTTTGAAGTGGGTATTTCAGCGCGTAACTCTTACCTTACGAAGAATTTTCTGCTGAGAAACATTTCTTCGTAGCTTTCGGTTTGAGTTCTGTTTTTTTTTTTTTTTTTTTTTTGTTAAGTTGGTACATCTGTTGTTGTCATTCCCTCTAAATCTTAGCGTCAAAGCTTGACATTTGCAAACGTTATGGAATTAAATTTACAACAACGAACTTGTATTAAACTTTGCATAAAAAACGGATTTAATGTTGCGCGAACGTTAGAAATTCTGGAAAAGTGTTTCGGCAACGATTCTCTAAAAAAAAGCAGTCGTTCACCGTGCCACTGGTTCAAAGTGGTCGTGCGTCAATCGAAGATGATAAACGCAGTGGCAAACCATCGACATCGAAAATCGACGAAAACATTAATGAAGTACTCGTAAAAGAAATGTTGGTCAATAACCGCAAATTAACCATCAGAGAGATAGCGGAGGACTTGAACTTTGGGTTTATGAGTACGACACGCAATTCAGACATCAGGCAAGTGAATGGCTTTCACCAAATATACCGATACAAAAAAAAAAACACGTCGTTTTCAGTCAAAAAAGAAGGCAATGCTCACGGTTTTCATAGATTACAACGGTGTAGTGCATAATGAATTTTTCCCAGAAGGCCAGAAAGTAAACAAAGACTATTATTTGGGCGTTGAGACATTTGCGTGAAGCAATTCGCCGAAAGAGACTAGAATTGTGGGCAGAAAACTCGTGAATTTTGCACCATGATAACGCTCTCATTATTCGTAATTTTTTGACGAAAAATTCAACAAATATCGTCCAACAGCTCCCTGTGACTTCTTTCTGTTCAATCGCAGGAAGCACTGATGAACATACCGAAAACCGAATATAAAAAATGTTTTGAGGATTGGATTAAGCGCTGGCATAAGTGTGTTGCAGTTGATGGGGATTACTTTGAAAGAGACAATATTTAATATCAAGGTGGTATTTAAAGGTAACCTGCATTCGATATAGTAATTTCGGCACTCAGCCCATATCGATTCATCTTTCAGAGCGTTTCTTTGATAAGAGCAGCTAGCCATTTGATTTATGGCTGATTCTCAATAAAATACAGACTTAGCAGTTTTGTTTCTTCTTATGATGACCAAATTGCTTAAAAGATCTCAAACTGCAGCTCAAAAATTTGGAATGATGTGTTAGCAGTTTCAAGTCTACCTTAGACCTATGCAGAAAAGTAGGATTAGCCAACAGGTATGATTGGGTTTCAAAGGATGGTAGCTTTCAAATTCTCAATTTTGCTCTCAGAATATTCGCCGGAAAGATCGCGGAAACATCTTTAGTATTAAGGCATGTACTTCTCTATTTAGGTACGTAGCGAGTCAGTCACTTACAAAGTGCTATTATGTACATGCAGCTTAAGTTAAGTCTCTGTTATGTGGATTTTCACCAGGAGACGTGGCATTATTCTTCTTCTTTGAAAGCGATCAAAATAAGAAACGCCTGATCAATTACGTGCGATATGTGAACATGATAAAAAAAAATTTGTAGATAGAATTAGAGGAGCTTAGCCGGCAAAAATTTCGTCTCAACAAGATGGCGCACAAAGTATCAATCAACTCGTAATAGCTCTATTGCGTCAAAACGTCAAACGCCACTTCATGTGCATTTTAACGCCGTCCAACTTTTCTCTGTAGAGTCATGCAAATAAATGTGTCTATGCTTATCATTTACAAATTCTTGGTGAGGTTAGGAACAATACAAGTCAAGTTTTCCTCCAGGTACAGCCCGAACTTTCTGGATTTATTTCGAAGTAAGCGATCCGCTGAGTAGTAAAAAAAAAACTGTTTTATTCTTTAATCAACCTCTACTGCTTTCACTTCCTAAACATACCTAGGCAGGAAGCGCGTGTATATATATTCATTGTTATTGAAGTTGAACATTTCCCGATATGTGATATTTATGCAACATTGCAGCGTAAAAACTTGTCAATATACATACTCTATAGTCATAGAATGGGATGACATCTAAAATCATGATTTTGATCTAAAATCTGAAAATCTTGACACAGAATACGTATATTTCGCACAAATCTAATCCGAAGAAGATTTGACACTTGGTCCGTACAAAAGACACTTAATCCCATTCGCATAGAAGCAATCAAAATCAATTATCAAAACTCGGACGTTATGCGCAGCCAGTACACGATGAATGCTGATCACTGATGAGAACATCATCCAATCAGAACTCATTCAGCTGGTTAAACGTGGCTAAAATCCACATCGATACTGGTACGATGAGAAGTAAGCTATGATTGCGCTACCGAATATCGTTTTCCCGAAAAAGGAGTCAAAACTCTGATGAAACCTCAGCCAATAAACGGTGGACAATCATATAAGGTTCTCAAAAAGCAAAAACCACTAAGCAGTGGATCAAAAAAAATATTCCGGACTCATATACAATATGTATATCACAGGATAGTTGAATAACAAAATGTGCTCCGTTTAAGAGTTGTTTGTTCAACTCCCCACTGAAATACTGAGACTTTTGAGCTAGCCCTTGTCCAAGTAGTGATCGATATTCTTCTGCATGTCGTGCGTGCTTCAATCACTTATCGGCCAGAGCTATAAAGCAAATGACGATAATTTTGAATGATGTGTTCTACTCGTATGAATAAAATAAAAATAATTAAAAAATATTGGCTCGTTCTCATTTCATTGTATACCTTTTCCGCTATACAAAAATGTGGTTAAGAAAATTTTTTACAAATTACATCAAGGACACCACCAACAAGACACCATATATTACTACAAAGCCAATCTTTAGTTATTTTCTGAAAAATCAAACCCAATTAGGCTACGTCAAATCACTTCTCACTAATGTCCTGAGAGCACTGATTTTTCTTCATTTTTTTCAAAAAATATTTTCAAACAATTCACCGACTCACTGTACTGACAATTGCCACAATCAACTACACCACCCTCATGTACCAAATCTGACAGCTAAGACGTCATTTTTATTTTATTTATTTATTTATTTTTTTTTTTTTTTTTCATGCTGAAGTCAGCCTTTGACAATCTTGCATTCAAACAAGGCCAACGCTAACACAATTCCATGTGGGGTGATGGTGACAAAATTGCACCTGCACACCCCAATTAATCCATGAAATATTAAACATCGTTCAATTGCGTCGTGTGGGTGTATTCGGTGCTACATTGTCATTACCATTGTATGACAACAAAGCGCAGTTAGATAGACATAGTCACACATACTCATATGTAATCGCCGCATATTCCTACTTTGTGTCCAAATTATCTACAGTTCCCGCGCCCTTCTCTCAATAATTTTACATACAAATGTACGACAAAAATTACTATCCACTCGTACAACAACAATACGGATACCTACGAGGAGTAGATACGAGTGCTCTGTATCTAAATGAAATGTGAATGGAATAAAGAATATGTATTGTAGTTGGACCTTGACACTTGGCGTGAATTGGTAAATATGGTGTGTTTCATTGTCGGCAATTGCCCAATTACCAAGTCAATTCTTTATTAATAATATTCCACACGCGAACCGCACTACTTTGAATATAGTTTTTGAAGCAAAAATGGATTTTTTGCAGTGTTTCCCTACCGATTTGTAACTTTGAAGTTGTGTTGCTACAAACAAAAATATTCCAGTCCAGCGATTAACTGTCAAAATCCATAGAACACAACACAACACAACACTGATGTACTGAAGTATTTATTGCGCGGAATCCAACTCGAACTAAAAGTTGAAACGAAAAAACAAAAAATAAAACTCAAAACTTCATGCGACACCCAACACGACCGATCAGCAGCACTATTGAACAGTGACTAATATGAAGACGCGTACTATGCCTTAGCCTTCGACTGTGTGTCAAATTTCTGTTCCCTTAAGCGCTAGAGTTAACGACTTTAAAAAGTTGTCGTCTAACTAACTATCAACTGACAGCGCGGGCGGAACGTTCGAAAGTAACAAAAACCGCAGATCGAACTCAAGTTGCGGTGATTCGATCTAGTAGTAATTGCGTAATTTTCTAAATCACCCGCTAGGTAGTGATAACAGAATTCTTTTGTAGGCCCCCACTCCGTTTTGTTTGTTTTAACACGGTAATCAGTGTGACCAGAGTGGAATAATAAACAAATTAAAAACTCGACCGCAAGTCTTCCAATATACACCAACTTTCTCTTGATTTAAAGAAATACTATATTTCTTGGGCAAGGTTTCGCTTAATATTTGACCTCCTAGAATAATGAGATCAAATACAAAACGACGAAGTGGTAGTTAACTCTGTTTTCTAAAAAAAAAAAGTATAATTATTTTAATTACAAAAATAGGTGTTGCGTGTCTATAACATTGTTCCATAGATAATCTTTCTATTCTGAATGAATGAAATTTTTTAAAATAATTATTAACTATCAGGAAGGTCTTGCATTCACCTCGAAAATCGAAAATAGAAATTTTGTGATATCTTTACGTTTTAAGGTGTTTGTAGTGGTTTTAGATAGTTTTAACAAAATGTACAGGTGGCACAAAATTGATCACCCTATCGGAAGATGGTATATTTTTTACAAATAGCATCGTACGTCAATCATATTTGATAGACAAGCAATGGAGCGCTATACTCCGCAAAAGCGTGGAATAATTGTGTCGATGTTTTTGACCAATAATCGGTCTGTGATGTTAGCGCAGCGTGAATTTCGAGGTCGATTTCATAATCATGTCGCGGCAACTGGGTTAAAATTCCGGAACTTAGGTACTCAACTCGAACAGAGTGGAACCACAAAATATCATGCAAGGCGTGGCCGCCACCGAATTGGTCGTTCGGTCGAGATTATCGCGGCTGTGACTGCCATTGTCGCTAAGAACGACAAAACAACAACCAGACGACGAGCGACGAAATTGGGCATCACCAGACGGACCCTACAGCGAATTTTAGTGAAGACTTACACATGTTCCCATACAAAGTGCAAATAGTACATCAGTTAATGCCTCCTGATCGTCAGTCGCGTGTGAATTACTGTAAGGTCATCCTCAATGCCAACAGCGAAGAGGACGATTTTGTGTCGAAAACCATCATGAGCGACGAGGGGTATTTCCACTTAAGCCGCTACGTCAATAAGCAAAATCTTCATTTCTGGGTGCGGCGTTCACTCGGAAGTAGTGATTTTTTTGAGGACACCATCGGCAATACGGTTACTGTTACTAGCAAACGCTACAGGGCCATAATAAACGACTTGTTACTGCCGGGATTGGGTGAGCTGGGCTTGGGGAACATGTAGTTTCAATAGGGCGGTGCAACCGCACACACAACAGGAGCCATAATGGATATTATGAAAGAATCTGGTCGCGTAATCTCTCGTTTTGGCGATTTGGCATGGCCAGCAAGATCGCTCGATTTAACTATCACAGACTTCTTTCTTTTGGGACTACTTGAAGGCATGGACTTATGCCAATAAGCCTCAGAAAATCGCAGCCCTTAAGGAGAATATCCGACAGGAATGAGAACAGTTATCATCGGAAATCTTTCAGAAAGTCATGGAAATGCGCTAAAATAGGCGCAAATGTGTATCAACACTGGAGAAAGGGTCCAAATAAAGATTTCTATCACTCAAAATAATTTTTTTTTAGCTTGATGAGTACCCGGATTGAAAAATAAATGGCGCTACTGAGCCAAAATGAGTATACCGTCATTTAGCATAATATCTTATAGCCCGCCTGTCATTGGTGACAATCTGGTGCTTAGTTTTGTTTTAACACCCATTTCAAATATCGTGTTTGTGTTTTTTGCGACTATGGAACAAGAGCAGTATCGCTCGGTGATTTCGGTTCCGGCAAGCACATTCTCGATGGTGTGTATGGGACCTATTCGCCTTTCCGTACAACCGTTTGCCATTAGTTCTCAGAGTTTCGCCGTGGCCGCACGTCGGTTTTTGAAGAACCTCACCCAGGTGGCCCAAAAACAGTTACCACAGAGGAAACCATGGACAAAGTCCAAGATTTCGTATTAGCGGACCGCTGAGTGAAAATTCGCGAGTTGGCTGAGATAGCAGGCATCTCAACTGAATACCTTATCCATATCCCACACGAGATTTTGGGCATGAGAAAGCTGTCAGCGCGATGGATGCCGCGTTTGCTCACCCCGGAGAACAAGCGCAATCGTGAGACCACTTCAAAGACGTGCTTCGCCTGTTTAATAGAAATCCGGAGGAGTTTCTGCATCGTTTCGTAACCGTCGATGAGGCATGAATTCATTAGTACACACCAGAGGCTAAAGAATTATCGAAAAAATGGGTTTTACACGGTGAACGTGCTCCAAAGAAGGCGAAGACCGTGCCTTTGTCAGGAAAGGTGATTCCCTCCGTTTTTTTGGACGCAGAAGGTATGATCACAGGAACATACTTCGTCGATCTATTGTGCCGATTCAACGCCGATTTAAAGAAAAAACGATCACATTTGGCGAAAAAAAAAACTTTAAAAGATCGCTCGTCGGAATGAAGTACAAAGCTTTCTCATGTCCAAATTTTCAAATAATATGCGAATTGAAATGCTTACAATGTCTGCTAGCTCGCGCACTTTCAGTCGACGATGATCCAGTACCGCTTTGTGGATTTTCTTCATGACAACGTTCACCATTGATGGCTGCCAAACAAATACTAAGCAATGTGGCGCTCTCAAACTTGAAACATATGCTTTATAGACTGCGTACTTTCCAATATAGTGATATTTTCAAACAACTACCGCCATGTCTTAGTCAGGCCGCCCTCGTAGTTTACTTAACTTCTAATAGAATATGGAACATCAAAAACCATTTTTCTTGTTGAATATTACTTCGAAAATGGGCGATCTGTAAAAATAACATTTTGTAACATAATCGCCCTAATGAGTCCGGAATTCGTGCATAGTGATGCGTTTTGTAGAAACTAGCTCTGTATCGGTTCAAACTCCATATCAGCATGCTCGGCCAGCACGTACATGCCAAAACATCTCCACTATGAGCTCCAGTTTGGCCTCAAGTTTATCTTCATTTGCACGCCTATAAAATACAAATTACACTACTACTAAAGCCTTTGGATCATCTACGACGTCGCCGTGGACATTAACCATCGAATTTGATCTTTTCCGATGAAGCCCATTTTTAGATGGATGGGTACGTAAATTAACAAAATTATTGTTTTGGGGACCGGAAAACACATACATGTTGGCCGCCTGTTTTTTTTTTTCCAAAACTGAATGAACTAGGTCTGGGCGATCTCTGGTTTCAAAAAGATGGTGTTATTTCCCACAAAAGCCATCAATCAATCAATTTATTGCGTACGAAATTTGAAGATCGCATTATTTCGGTTAGATGAGAAGTCGAATGGCGTCAAAGGTCATTCTATTCGACACCTCTAGACTTCTTCCTGTGAGGTCCTAACCCGACGACAATTCAGGATCTCAAACATAACATCCAAACCCAAATTGCGGCCATTGACCTACTTATTCTTCGATAATTTTGACCTTCGGACAGTCGCTCGCAACAGAAGCCATGGTGATTACATGAACGATGTTGTGTTCCATTTATAATTGCAATAGACCGAACTTTATTAATCCGTAAAATTCTACATTGATTTCACAATAAATGTGAAATGACTCACGCTTAACAAGTTCTATTTATTAGGAAGTTCTTAGGATTATCTGTCGGTCGCAACCATTTCGGCAACCCAAACTCTCAAGAATTCAGCTATACTAAGCAAAATCCTGTCCAAAGAACACTCTACTGTTCTACGCCAATCGCATGTCCTCCCTACTTTTAATGTTTTTCACGACGACGATCCTACTCGGCCAAATGATGATTTCCTCTGTCGAGGAGTTCCACTGGCTATCCACAACAGCCTTAACCTTTCTCCCATTACTATTTCTTGATCCTCTAAAGTCGACTTTGTCGCAATAAATGTAATTCTCCCCTTCAAATCCTTTTACGTTATATGTTTCCACGTCCTACCAGCTCAGCCGTTTTTCATCGTTCATCGTTCATCGTTTTTCATCGCTTTAAATGCCAGCTCAGCTAAGAAATGTCTCTTCTTAGGCCGCTTAACAGACTCAAGTCTATGCTAAATCAGCGCTCTATTCAACTAACATACATAGGCAGGCAATTGGACCTTATTTTCTAATTTAGGATGACCTTAAACGAACCTTAAGTTACAATACAATATGGCATCAAACCGAGGGATAAGATAATTTGAAAAGGATCAATTGTGGATACGTTTTTGCAGACCGTGGTTATGAGAGAGGTTTTCCAAATTTGCGGGAATTCCCCTTGTGTAAGGGATAGATGAAACATTGATGAAAGTGGGTGCGAAAGATTGGAGAAACACAGCCATTTTGTAACTTTTCTTCGATAAGGGTAGGATCAACGAAGATGTCTACAAGTGATTGCTTAGAAAAGTTTGCAAAGTAGTTTGCAAAGTGGGTCGGTCGATGATATATTATCGAATGAGAGAGAGAGTATGATAACCGTCTGATTTTCTTTTGCAGTTGCGATTTGATAAAAGGTCTTAGGATCACTGATAAGGATGGTCTGCCCTGTGCTGATAAATCGCTGATAGAGCCAGTTATAGAGCTGGATAAATTGGAGGAAAGTTCTAAGGTAGTGAGAGTAGTCAGAATTGGAACTTGTTTCTTTTGTTTCGTAAAAAGCGAAGTCTTCTATTATACCAGGGAGGAGAAGTAGATGATGTTTGATGACGAGAAAAAGAGACGTAAAGAGATAGACTTAAATATTTCACTGTTGGTTGGTTGTTGGTTGGTAAAATCAAAATATTTGCTAAGAAAGATATTGATTTTGCGAAAATTAGCAGTATAGAAGTTGTAAGAAGGGATAGTAGGAGAAAAAGTGGTGAAAAGTTATGGAAAAATGAGAGAAGAAGGGGGGACTCAAATTTGTCGATAATTGATAGGGTTAAGAGACAAAAGTTTACTGTTGAGTTAATGGGATCGCTAGTCAAAATAAGGTCCAGTTGCCTACCGATGGAGTTAGGAATGCAACTTACTTGGCAAAGGCTTGAATATGTTATACGATCAATGAATAGGCATTCATGAATGAACTAGCATTTGACGAGGTAAAGAAGAAGTGATCATCCGTTTGAATTCACTTCAGCAGAAGTCGATGGAATCACTTAGTTCAATAAGTTGGTCAATCACTTGAATAGAAAGGATGTTGGATTCGATATGTTGAGCTGGGAGAATGCAGCAACAGATAACGTACAGGAGCTTATAGGTGAAGAAATAGAAAAGAACACCTTGGCATGGATGAATGAATGAACTTTAGGGATGGCATAATCATTAACCACAGGGAAAGAGTGATCGTTATCTCAGAAAACATTATAAGAATTTGGGAATAGCTCCTGGCTCTTAATGTCGAGGTTCACATTGGTTTCTATTAGTTTTAGAGTGTATATAGCTGGGGAAAGCAGCGAGGTCATCCGCAATCTTTTGGGGAGTTGTGTAACTCAATAGTGCTGTTGTTAGCAGTGTTCGGAAAGGAATCGTTTCTAAAATATATTTTACTCTTCGTTGTTTTGAATTGTGGACTCCGGATGTGCATCATCTTGGTTTTGGAGGCATTTATAATCAAGTCGTTGTCGTGGCACAAACTCCTTCTGCATTATCTTCGACGACGTATCCATAAACATTTTACTGACCACAATCGCCATATTGATAGCTTAGGCAAATGAAATACTCTGCTTTAAGACGCGTAATAGCTCAATCGTGCACAGGATGAAGAGAACCGGCCCTAGTTTTGATCCCTGAGGGACTCCAAACTACAGCTTCTTCTTTATTGTCATCACGTCCTTAATCTTGACGCAAAACAGCCTGCTGTGTCAATAATCATTAAACCAGTCAGTCATTATTCCACGTATACCAATCCGTCGTTGTAGCGCTTCTAACAGCTTCCCATGGTTAAGAGCGCCGAATGTTTTACTGTAGTCCATAAACACGACTAGGACATTTAAATTTTCAATGGCACAATTAGCGAATTCCCTTGAACTGTTCTTCATTGTCTGGTCTAGATTTTTCCGGACAAACATCATAATCTCTTCGCCTCTCTAATTGCTTCCATTTAAACCTGTTGGTGTTGGTTAAGTACCAAGTCCACCCTTAATTGTAACGCCACCTAAAGTAAAGTAAATCAAAGGTTCATAATCAATCCTGATTCCATCTTTGATAACGTCTGTTAAGATTTGTACGAGTATGAAGCTATTTCAGAGCCAAAAAATGTTAGTCCAAAGTGGGGTACCACAATGCTACACTCTTTCCTCGATACTATGTACATCAAGCCATCATTCATTAAAAGTCTTTATCTGGTCACACTGGTCGAAAATTACTCCTACATTTGGTGGGGTATCATTTGATTGCCGAGAATTTCAGTATGAGTTTGATTACGACATGTCATCTAAAGTGGAGAGTGTATACATTTTTGTACATATTCATACTGCGGTCAGAGATTACGTGTACTCGTATGTAGGTTGTTCCGAATCAATTTCTTGAAGGTGTTTAGCTTTCTAGAAAGAAACTGGTCCAATTAGGAAATAAACTGTGATCAACGATTTTTTTAATTTGTGACGGTTGTCAATGTCCAAACACAATCCCATTAAGATGTTAATGTCATTTGGACTGCACTCTAAAGTCCTCTTGTTTACAAAGCAAAATAAACTCAATCCGGTTTAACTGAGACGCTATTAAATTTAGCTTTTGTACGTGGAATTTATTTATTTAAACAAAACATAATTACGGATATGCATGTGTCTCCATCTATCATATACTTATTTACAAATAATAGGTTAGATGTTCGAGGAACTACGATGACTTGTGACTTCATATGTCTCGCTGTATAAATACCCACATTTCTGCAAAGTCATGAAATGTAAAGCAAACTCTTGAAATTTTGATCTATAAATCTCATCATTACCTTGATCAACTACACAAAGTTAATTATCGATCACAATGTTGCATTTTTAAATAGGTTAGATTAGATTAGATTGTTGTGGGAGGTGGTATAAAGAATCCCAAATCACTGCGATCACAGATGGGCTTATTGTGATATCCTTCATTTAAAGCTCATGCATGACGCCGCAATTTGTTAGGAAGGCGGCTACGTCTTTAGGTGAGCTGGCAACTATGTCCGCCGCTTCAAGGCAGAATTTACCTAGGTAACGTTGACGTGTTTTGGTTAAACCATTGCAGTCACATAGTATGTGTTCTGCTGTTTCTATGTTCTCGTTGAACAGTCTGCATGTATTTTCTTGTGATATGCCCATTGTCAGCAGATGTTATTTCACACGGCAGTGTCCTGTCAGAAAGCTGCTCAGCCGCTGAAATACTCGCGCGCATATTTGTTGCGTTAAGAATTCGTACGCAATTCCACGAGCAATTTTGCGTAAAGACTCCCCTGCTGTCGGTGTGCCAGACAATCCTATGTTCAACTACGCCGACATTTGTGTGGCAATTCACACTCCTCGCTACTTTTCAATACGTACGCGGAAAAACAATCGCAATTGCATGAATCGCCTGTCAACGAATCCGCCAATTTTTTTGTAAACGACCATCTGTTAATAGTGTGAACGGACAATTTTCAACCTAGCGACGTAATTTATGTATTATTGCCAGGCTAACCATCTGAAAAAGAAATGGTTTTTGGGACAAAACTGACAATTTAGAACAGGCAATCATCTGAAAATAGCCTTTGATTAACTGTCAAGTTCTAAGTATCCAAAAACGACATCCTATATTTGTGAGAACGACATTAACGCCGCTGTGAAGCATTCACACACAATGACTACATATAGAGCGAATGATATCAACGTTCTAACCGAAGAATCTTCGATCCAGAGTGCTGCCCTGATGGATGCCACAAACCACCGTAAGAAGTTTATTTTTTGAAGGCCAAGTTTACCTCTGACGTAAGTAATTGTTGATTCGGTGACGGCCGTGTCCTTTTTCTAACTATTATCCAGAAACGTTGAATGTTATTATTTGGGAAAAGTATCTGAGGTTTCAATAGTTTTAACACAAATTCCCTTGATTGGCACAGGCAAAATGTGGAAACAAAAAGAACCGTGTTAATATTTTGATTTTTTGAAGAATCTTGTCATCGTCAAGGATTTTTTTGTACTAGGATTGTGTGTCCAAACCAATCTACTGCAAATCCATCTCTCAAATGTCAGAACCCAAAAACAAACCATCATCGTCACCACCACCATCGTTTCATCATTACTGAAGCAACACAAAAAATATGTTTCCCAAAAGTAAAACGCTCCATATATGAGTTTTTATTTCCGCCTACACTCCCGCCGTCACTTGTCATCCATTTACGCATCAAATACAAAGGATTTCCGTAAATTATAACGTCGCCGGCATGGTTACTATTCACCAGAGCTCTAACCACCATCACAGCCGCTACCGCTGCCGCCGCCGGCAACAGGGATATCAATCAGTTCTGTTTGTGACAAGTACTCTTTTACTCAGTAGCGCGCGAATTCACAGCATGGCACGGTGGTGTTAGCCTAGTGGCATGATGGAACTGGTGGAAATGGTGGAAATGGTGGAAAATGCCCGCCAATAGATTAACATCCACTTGACATAAGCTTTTTATTGTTCCCACCATCACTGGAGCATCACCCGCCACCGACATTGCCACCGCCGCTGTCGACGCACCAAAAGGTGCTCCTTTTACACACCGATTCGTTCAGTAAATTGGAATTAAGCGAAGATGAGGAAGAGTATCTGCTGCTGCCAGCAGCACAAATTACAATAATTCCGCATGTGAGTGCTTTTTTGATTTGTTTTGAACAACAACAGCAGGTTATGACAGCAGTATTTCGGAGGATTGTCCCTTCCTCTCTATTTGGTTTGTTGGGAAGTGCACACATTCATCCATCAGAGGAAGAGAATGGAAACGAAAAACAAAAATTGAAAACCAAAACCAAAATCCCCCTTAGGGCTAGCAACCGGTGGGTGGCTGCTCCGATAGCTGATTGTAAAGATGTTAGGTTGTGCAGGTAACAACAAACCACATGAATCGTTTTCTGCATCGGTAGAGAAGGAAATGGATCAAGAGGTGGGCTGTCATCTTGGAAACCTTCACTGGCTATTCGAATCTGATCTGAACAGAACACCAAATCGTTGTCGAGTATTGTTTTCGTCAAAATGCTCGTACTTCGACTGCTATTCGTATCTTTGTCCATAATCTTTTCCAACATCATGTCGTTGCCGATAGCTTCCATTGATGGTTGAGTTGGAGTTTCACTTAAATTTCATTCTCTTACAAAGTTCCCCAAAGGACATATCCGTATATACAAGTACCTTCCGAGAATTTCATTTGATTTTATAAATTGTGCAAAGTTAAGGTAACCCACCTAGTGTACTAGTAGTTGCCAGTTGCTGCCTCCTCCATTACACCCAGAAGTGGAGATTGGGTGAGTGGAGTAGAAAGGATGATGCTGGTGGGTGATTGTGAAACCTTATTTTGGTTCAATCAACATCTGGTTGTGATTTCAAAGAGAATGAGAACTTTCAGTGGTAGTGGCGTTGTAAGCTCCTAAGTAATGTGAAGCATTTTGGTTACCCCATAACATTTTCATCCATACACTCATACACCTACCGACTTGTACTTATGCTGCCATGCTGGCAGACTATTGTGAAGCCCCCCAGGAAGCCAGGAAAGAGAGTTTCTTTTCCCGTGTGCATGTGGATTACCGAATTTTGCTATTGCCAAGCGTAACATGTGTCAATTACAGAACTCGAATGTGTTTGGCAGCCTTTTTGCTTGCTGTTTGTAGCTCTCCTTACCATGGTTTATGATGATGGTACGAGTATTGATGAGGGAGTTTGAGTTGGACCAACCTGTGAAAGAATGAATGTACTTTTGTTTGCTCCCCCGTACCTATTATTTGTTTCTTAATTTTGTTTTTTTTTAAGTATTTGTGACTGTTTGTGTGTAGGACTTGTTAAGAAAATGTTGACGAGTAGTTTAAAGGCGCTAATTTGGTTGCAATATTCTGACATGAGCACAAAAGGAGACACAAGAACCGTTTTATCAAATGAAACAGTGAACAATTTTCACATTGTTATGTTAGTTACTTTCGTACTTATGTAAATGGCGTTAGTGTTCGGAAAGGAGTTGCCAGGCTTCTTTGTGTATCTTGTATTAATGAAATAGAATCTGTTGTAAGCTATTTTCGTGACCCTAAATTTTGTAACTACGAGTATTATCGGAAGGCCAAGTCATGAAGAGTCGTTAGGGCCTCTAGCCAATCATTTTCTAAAGAGACACTGACGACTCACCAAAAGTCAAACAATGTCGTTGTTTCCTTTTGTACCCTTTGGTTTTCGACTATCGGGAGGGAGGGAGAAAAGTCTTGCAGTGTATCAAACAAATTTGAGCTTAACGTTTTCAGAACTGTTCTTGAGGATATGAATATGGATGAGGGACCTTTCATTCTTGTTCCAAGGATGATACTGGCATATTCTTTGATGGCATGAAGCCTTGCAACACTTATTTTTGGTCCGTGGATACCCGATTAGTTCAGTACATTAAAACGATTGCACTCCGCTATCAGCCTTGGATCCATCTGTATAGAAATGAATTGGCTTGTCATCCATGAAAACATCTTCCTCCCGGAGAGAACTATAGGGAAAGCTTACATTAAAGCCTTTTTCAAACCAATATAATCAATTTTCTCTGGGAGGATTACCAGTATATTAAGAATATTAGCGTGACCAAATAAACTATTTTTGGCAGCTACTTGCCTGCTGAATATATCGAAGGGTGTCAAGTGAAACAAAATATCCAATGTCATGCAGGGAGTAGAGCATAGGGCTCGGCTTATGTATGGACATGCTGTTCTTTGGATTCTGCTTAGTTTGCTTCATTTGACTGCTTTGTCTAAGGCCGTCCACCAGACAAACAATCCATTGGTGAGTATCGGTCTTATAACCGAGACCTATAGCCAGAGGGTAATGCGAGGTTGAAGGCCTCATTTATTCGCAATGGCTTTTTTGCAAGAGAATAAAGGCTGTAGCTTTCTTGACTCTTTCTTGAATGTCAGCTTTCCAGTTTAGTTTCTTGTCAAAAATAAGATCCAGATATTTCGCAATATCGGAAAGGATTAAGTTGGTACCGTTGCTTGAGCGAGGGTTGCTTGAGGATCCGCCCAACGAATTAATCTGTTAATATTTAGTTGTACCAGTTCAGTTCAGAGATGGGTTGAAAAGATGCCGCCTTGCGGCGTACCTCCGCTAACATATCGTCGGTGAATAAAGAGACGTTTCCACCATGTTTCCTTGAGAGTAGGCATGTACAGTCGTAGACAATAGTCGTCGATCAATTCTAGATTATATACCATATGGATATCAATCAGTCGTTCTAGAGTTTTTTAAAGGAAACATGATAGGTTTATAGATCTATGGTGCTTTGGGACATTAAATTCTCTCCATGACAAGAGAATATGGATCATTTCTCCTACTGCTCCTCATGATATTCTCTAGCATTATCTGAGGACATTTGTGGTAGGTATTATACATCCGGCCCAGCAGACTTGTATGATTTTAAACTACGCAGCGCCAAGAGCAACTTGTCTCTTGTAATTAGATTATCTGTCTTAGTCGCGGCTGCAGTAGCTACCTCGAAAGTGAGTGTCTAGTAGCAGGTTGAGTGATTCATCACTTCAGGTCGTCCAAGAGCCATCGGTTTTCTCAGACAGGTAGGTAGAGAGGATTTTTGAAATGAAATTTTTTATGGCTCACTATGTAGTTATTCTGAACCCCTATGAAACGAAATAGCTACACGAAGCGTATCCAAACTTGAATGAAACGAAAAAGCGACATGAAGTCATTTCGAACTCCAAGGAAACCAAAAATTGACAGAAAATGATAGGAGTTAGCGCACACGGTGAGGCAGCTCAGGTGGAATGAGATATGAGAGAGGAACGAAAAGGCGACAGACACGGAGTAGGACATCAACACGTAACTGAAAATTTCAGCTTAGCAACAAAATTTGGCTTAGCTTTGCTTTTGTTTGTTAACACCAAGAAACTAAGCAGCAGTCCAGCAACAGAATTGCTCTGTCAACATCGGTTAACCTAGTTTGGAAATAACTTCATTAGCAATGTAAGCAAAACAACTATGAACTCTTTATTGTATAATGTTTTGTTATTCGAAGTACTATACAATAGTTTTACTATAGACCCGAGTATAGACACATAGAGTCATTTCAGGGTGTTAGAGGTGGAAACCGTTGGCCTTAATTTCAAAAAAGAAGATCGATGCTCCAGGATATCAGGATATATTTCCCGTTTCAAAAAGAGGTCTAGCTTATTCTTTTCGTAAATCCTTAGGGTTATGAACTCAAATCCGAATCGAATCTTGTCTTAAGTCTGCACCAGAGGATTAAGGGTTTGCTTACTGATCAAAATTAACGTACCCTTAATTTCTTCAATTTCGAGACTTTGCAGTCATGTCATGATGGAAACCAGGTGCGAGATCTAGGTCAGCTGGGGATATTCTTCTTAGCCACAACATCTTGTTTTGCATCCAGCCAGACCTCTCTTAATCCAGTTACGGTAATTGTGTTAACATCGAGATATCTTTGATCGACGCAAGCCATAAATTTGACATGGCCTTGGCCACCGTTCAGGTGAAAATGATTCGTCGGCGTCGCTTGTATCCATCACCGGGATCGTTATTAACAGACCTTAGGAAGGTTTTTGGGGGTTTTAGTACTTTATGGTTTTTCTCGGCCTTTTGGGAACCGGCATGGTTTCCTCCAAAGATCACTGGCGGTTAGAGGAGTCGTTCAGCGTTTTGGATCAAGGGGTGTTGATGATGGCCGGGTGGGGACGATTTTGATTTAGAAAGGTTGGGTTCAATATGGGTTTAATATCCATAATGACTTCATTGATACAGCGCTGGGTTCGTCCAATCTAATCAATATCACCCTCGTACGCAAGTTGTTTTGCGGACTTAGTGAATGTTACACGATTCATTTTACGGCGATATTAAAAATCGTGTAAACTTGTCGTGAACATTTCTTGACATGGCAGGTCTTGATTAATTCGTTACAGGCCTTGATGGACCAGCGAGAATTCTCCATGGTCATCTTCCACAACTACAACCTAAGCAGGCATGTAAAACTAGGCATGGTGTTGTATAGCTCGTTCCTATGCACGTTGCGATACGCGACTCCGGAATCGGTAATTATATTAGATGGTAAGTTGCGATCTGAGTAATCGGTGTCTTTTTCTAGATTATTCATGAATAACCGGAAAAGGTTTTATAGGGGATTTAAAGGAGATTTATCTCTTAATGAATTGGGACTTTAAAAGGGTCTGCTTTCTTGTCCATGCTAAGATCCTATGCTTCGGGTATGCTTTCCTTTGGCAAAATCCTACATATTAGCTGGAATATGTCATCTCCAGCTGCTTTGAATTGTCCACCAAGTAGTCCCTTTGCGCCTGAGGAACGGAATTCTTTATCGTCTTTATCCAGGTCGAATGATTCGCTAAGCAGTCTGCAAGAGTAGACTTTTTGGACTAGAACTTTACAACTAGTTGATCATGCTTATGTTTGCAGGCTTCCGTTCTGGGTTTGCAGTTCATATGTTAAAATTTTTGAAAGTCGTCCCTTCAGCAACATCTCTCCATTCACTCGGTCACGCGTTATGTGCTCTGCTTCTTCTTTCCCGAAAACGTGATTTTCCCTGGTAGAGCTTACGAGCAGCGTGCTCTTGCAATGCTTCTTGTTTGGATGCATCACCTGCATATATTCATCGTCAAAGCGCTTTGAAACTAATCACAGCAGAAACAACTTCTCTGATGGCTCGTTGACCACATTGGTATCCGCATAACTGCAACAAGGTAACGATTCGAGTCAATCTTTGCTACTCAGAAAGATCAGGCATACAGAATGCTAGAGAAGTACCTTGCATCGATCGATATGATCAATCTGGTTGAGGGTTGATTGATCTAGGTAAAGCCAAGTTCCTTTACGCAAGGTTAGGCTCCGTTACTAATTTTAAAAACCTATACCCATTGTCGGAAATGCGGCTTCCTTATCTAGCCTCGCGATAAGATCTCGTAGCCCAATTTTGGTGTCATACCTGGGCGACTGGTCACAAACTCAGGGAGTTTGTCTTTGATGCTGTCATCCTCATTCTCTGTAGGGGCATAAGTGCAAGTCAGTCGTGTAGCAGTTGGCGTGGTAGACCTGATTTAGACCTGGGCTCAAACCGACTAGACGAAAACGCTGCTGTCAGTCCGTATGTGAGATTTTGAGCACTCTTCTCACTCTCGTTTGCAACAACTAATGATGCCCGATAGGGTTTGGGTATCTACATATCTTTAGTCAAAAGTATAAGACTCTCAGACTTCACCACATGGAGGTGAGAATAGGAGTTGATGGGCAGAGGCTTAAGTATCCATCAGAAATCCAAGGGACCAACGATATTCCATTAATGAAACCGGACCTTTTTCGATTGTTGGGTTTAGTGACTAAAAATTTATTGCCATTCAAGCTCAGTTCTCAATCTAACATCACTCTCATCCCAAAAGTGAGGATTTCTTCTCTGACCTTAAGTGAAAAAAAAAACAACTCTGGGTTTTTCAATAAATAAATTATTTGTTTTTCTTTTTTATTTAACAAAATGAAACATTCAAAGTTCTTAAATTAATCACATTTCTTTTTTTTCCCAGTTACAATAACTTTTACTTTAAGAGATTTTTCTGTATTCTTTTGGTTTATCTGGCTTTGCAAAAACAAATTCAATTAAAAAAAAAAAAAAAAATCAGGGATTACACTATACTTAAACAAACAGAAAATAATCTCCTGTGTCTCCGCAGTAAATATTTCTGCATATAGATTTATTGCACTGTTCTGCAAAGTTTTACAATCAATTACTGTTGCATAAGTTGTACGAATACTTGTACATCTATTGGCTATAAATTAAAACAAAATCGAACAACTTAGGCCTAAATTTACAAAGAATGGACGAAGGATAAAAAGTTATTCATACGTACATAGCTGCCAAACAAATAATACCTATATACCTATACACAGATTGATGATATTCAAATAAATAAAATATATACGAATATTTTTAGTCGTTATCCTTTTGGGGATTTTTTTTTTTTTGTTTTTTGTTTTTTTGTTTTGTTTATTTATAATCCTTATTCTCTTATATAACATTAATAAAAGTTCTAGAATGCCTACATCAACTATCTTCCATTCATTTGTGGCCGAATCAGCTGTGTTTTCGGTCTTCGTTCTGAACTTCTTGCCACTTTCCCGTCGTTGAAAACGAAAAAATTAAGTCTGACTGACTAAATAGTGCACGATTTTACACATACATCGAATGCTTTATTATTATTTTTTTTTTTTTAATTTTTTATATGATAGTTTGTGTACAGTTACGCTAAATAAATAATATTACAATAAAAAATAAAATCCGTAGAGGGTTGTTTAAAAGTTAATTTGACTAGCATAAGTATTTCTTTTTAGGTTTCATCGTGCGAATGCGTCATTTGGAGCCGCCACTGCCAGAATTGACACCGTTTGAGACTAGAGATGATGAGCTCGACTGAGTCGAGAGTGGCTGCGTGGATTGTGAAGATTGTGATGGAGCTGGTGGAGAACGGGCTAAAGTGCCACGGATACTCGCCGAAAGGGCAATGACTTGTGATGGATGTTTGGTAGTGACATCAGAGCGGCTGCCACAAATCTAAAAAGGAAAAAAAAAGGACTATTGCAGGACTGCGAGAATAATTGGATGGAGTTTTTGGTTACCTGATGATGATGTTCCCAATCTTTGTGCTGACAGAATGCACCACAATAACGAGCCAGATTACAGCCAGAGCAGGTTTCAGTTGCCTTTCGTCCACAGTTCCAACAAGCCTAAAATGAAAAGTGCTGTTTCAAGAGAAGGCTTTTACTTTACCATTGTGGTACGCTTACATTCTGTCCTGTTGTTACAGATGGGGATTTGTTATCTAGGTCACGTTCATTTGGATGTCGACTCATCTCAACGAAGAATTTCTCCATGCGCAGTCGTTCTTGTGCCATAACTTCGGCAGCTCGACTTTCAGCTGATGCTACTGCTCTTTGAATCTCGATACATGCTTGACGTTTGACCTGAAGAAAAAAACAAAATTTACATTTCGTTCTTCATGAGGTGACTTATATGATTTTTACTTGATTAACAGCTTCCTCAGCATTCCGCTTGAATTCCGCCACTTTTTCCTCTGTCTGACGTCGTATCTCTAGAACTGCTGCTGATGAAGCTTCTGCAAAGTTATTTGATTGAGGCTCAACGCCTCTTTGCTGAAGGATTGTTATGGCTCGTTTAGTTTTGTCAACCATAGCCGATATGCAGTTGAGCATTGTATGAATATTCTTCCATTCCTCCTCTCCACCAATGCGATTGATGCGTTGAGTTTCCACAGATGCACGCATATCTCTGTCATCCCTATGATTGGGCTGTTGTGGGAAAGGAAGTTCATTAAAAAAAAAAAAAAAAACTCACTCATTCAATAAATGTTAGTTCCTTCTACCTTATCCAACATTCCACCGAATCCACCTTCACCCTGACTGCTGGCGCCACTTCCCGAGTATTCAAACAATGATGCCGGCTGACCAGATACGTACCCACCCGGTGGTGGGTTGTGATGTAATCTTTTTACCGCTGGATACATGTAATCATTCCATTCTGGAACTCCATTATGATGATCCATTATAGAGTCTGATGAGCGACGTTTGAACACTAACCCGTTGCCATTTGATGTCGAACCACTAGACGTTGTTTCGAGTTGAACAAAGATATCCTGGTACTCAGATGGGCCATGACTGAATTCCATGACTGCGTTCTCGTTCGTCGTCACGTACTGAATCGGAGTCTAAAGCAATCATGAATTGTCATAAGTTCAGCTTGGAAAGTTTTTACAAATCCTTCAACTCACCTGATTTGTGGCTCTTGACAATGCGGCTATTTCACGCTGAAGCATTGTAACATGACTTTTAAGCAATGGAATGACATAGGGTCGCAATGGAAGATTTATGGCTTCGTGAAGTGCTATTCGAAAGTCTTCGATTGAGATTCCACCACTCTGGTAAGTTATAAAAAATAATGAAAATAAAAAATTCAAATTAAATGCAAAACGATCCGAATTTCTGTATTCGTACTTACCCCTAATGAAAGTACTAATGCTCGCACTCGCTCACTAACTTCGGGATGCACATCCTGTGACAGTTGCACCAATGACCCAAGAAACTTTCGAATCTTACCCAAAAGTCTTGCCTGTTCAACATGGGCTGTTGGTGGCGGTGGTGGTGGAGGTGTGGTTGTAGCACCATTTACCACTGGTGAAGAGCTTGAATTTCGATTTGGTCTTGGAGGTGGTGCCAGACTAGAATGATGTATTTGCGGTGACATGGGTGAACGTGGTGCAACTGCTCTTGCACTTTCGGGTGAATCTGGAGTTCGGCAACTATCCTTGCACGCATTACCACCTGTATGTAAAGGATATCGGTTAGTGCTCCTAGTTGTATTTGTGTAAATTTTATGAAGATTAAATTTATATTATTAATAAATGCATGTGATTGTCCTCCTGTCGTGTAAACCTCAGAGTGCTCGTCTCTCTTTGGTGACCATGTTTAGAAACCCACAGACCAATTGCAAACAGAACCTGCTGCATATATTCAGTTATTCCATCCAATTCACCCGCTGACAGTGTGTTCTCTCTACGCCAGTTGGGAAAATCACACAAAGATTGAAATGCAAACACATGTTTTAACATTATGGATCACAAATAATGCAGAACTAGTGGCAGTAGCAGTAGCAGTAGGCATTCTGCAGTGTACAACTTGGATATTGATGTCATATGGTCTATTCCATCAAAGGGAAGTGTGTTGCCCGCATTGGGATTTGCTTTGGTTTTGGTTTAGCTTGGCTTGGATTGCCATGGCATGGTACGAGTGAGCCTAGTGCGTATATTCAGTTGGGGTGGATGCTTTATATTTACATTGTTACCCTTTGTCTCTTTTATGTAACAGTTGAGTAATAATTGTCAACACATATGTTAGAGTTGGGTTTAAAATATTCACGCAAACATTGAGATTTTCTAAATGAAGGAGGGTTGAGGGTGGGATCGTGTTAATTTTGTTCTTTGGAAAGAGGTTTGCGGACAGAAGCGAAAATAATGATTTCTGTCACCAAATTTTGAGAGAAAAGCCACATTAAAAATTATTCTTGAGGATTTCAATGCAAAGTTCTACATTAACAATTTACTGATTGAAATAATCGGTCTTTAGGCGTTGAATACATAATGAATACCAACTGCTAAGCTACAAATAATCGAAAACTTATAGCTATAACGCATTGCAAAAAACCTTAAAGTTCTTGAAAAAAAAATTTACAACACTTAGTCTTGCCCAACGGACGCGAAATATAAGGGGTTGTGCAACGGTTGCTACAGCATAGCTTTCCATGCAAAGATAAAGACTGTTACTGCTATGCAGACATTCAGTTGAAACATGTGATATTGACAGATGGCGTTAACTGCCCCTTAAGAAAGGCCGAACAGAGTGGGGCAGGCAAATGAAACACGGAGTATGTAGAGACATTGAACATGAACATTTAGGCCCAACGTCGCGTTGTGTGTCAATTTGTGTCGTCTGCATTAAAGTCAGCTCTATAAGGTTCGATAAAATCATAAAAGCTTGGGTTGCGGTCTTTGTCTTTTTAGTTACCAAAGCTGTTCACTTAGAAATTTTCTCGGTACTGGCCATCCCTGGTTATCTCTGATAATGGTACCAATTTTATTGTTTTATTGGAGCAAGAAACAAGATCAACCAAGAATGGAGTAAGGTCAACAAAAACTCCAATAACAGACTAGCGATCCAGAAGATTGTTGAGGGTGCAATCCGCCCTAGAGCCCTAACTTCGCCGTTAAGTCTATGAAACATCTAATATAACTTATCTGACCTATGAATAATTCAACTCCTGATTACGTTGCATCGAAGGTATCTTCAATAGCTGACCAATACATCCAGAATCATCTGAAGCAGAAGACACGTTCGCCAACCATTCCATTTCACGCATCGTAGCTTCAGGAACTCTGTAATCGATGCAAGTCTATCAACTGCAATAAATTCAACAAGACACTTCTGGGAACGTTTCCACAAAGATTACCTCCACCAAGAGAAGAGAAATAAATATCCTGCTCAAAGACTCGTTTGAGAACTAAATGTATTCTTGCCGATTGGAAAATGGGTCGAACTATTGAATGCTATCCTGACAGTAAGGGAGATGTTCGGAGAGTCAATGTAAAGAACACTATACAGGAGGTCGTGTAGAGAATTATCAACTAGAGCATCAAATCGTTAAATTAGAGAATAAAATAAAAAAGATATTAAAAGCATCCCACCTCATGGCGAACATCAAGTTCAGCAGCCACCTCGGCTTCAAGAGCAAATGAATGATTACTCAACCAGCATTCAAATTCTTATGAGCGCTATCCAGACAAATCAACAGAACATCATCACCTACAGGTCCGTTGAAGCTCTACAGACCTATGTCAAAAAGTTAAACAGAGGTTAAAACTTTTGCGGGCTGCCAACTACTCGTATATGAAATGCAGCCGCACTATTTACTTTAAGAGAATAACGAAGACCATCCGCAGAAATATGATTATCGAAACGTTCAACATTCCTCCGATCCAAACGAGAAATTTCTATAAAAAGGCATTTAGCAGTGTTCCAAGCATCGAGGCTCATGCTATCCTTTTGGACCGTGCAACAAATTGTGCTTAGTAATGACAACAAAACTTAAGGAAACAAATATTACTGCTGAAAAGAAGTATTCAAACTCCCCTCTTCCCTATCGTTTTTGAACATATGCACCACACTACCAATCAACGCAGAATTTAATAAGGAACGAGGTGTGTTCAAGAAGTAAGGTGACTATTGATATTACCTTTTTTTTTGCTATGATGGTACACATGTCCCAAACATATGTTCACAGTTTCAAGCATATAGCATACTTAGTTTGTTTTTGACAGATATAAAGGTTAGACATGTTTTGGTATGGTCGGCGATTTTCAGTTATTATAAAAAATGGGCAAGGAATTTGCATCATGATGTTGGCATTTCGGTTGACTCGTGTCTCGCAATTTTTTCGAATGTATTGGACATGAGACTTGCTCGAAAAGGTCATAACTGGTGACAAAACATGGGTATATGGTTGTTACGTCGAAATGAAACCCCCATCTTCCATATGAAATCAACCAGGAGAGCCAAAACCGAAAAAAGCACGCCAAGTTAGGTCAAATGTCAAAATGTTGATCACTGTTTTTTTTTTCAATTACCATGGCGTAGAGCATCAGGAGTATTGCCGTAAAGTCACTGCGACTTTTTCCTGTTCCCAAAACTAAAAAGACCTATGAAAGAACGGAGATTTGCAACAATTGAGGAAATAAAAACAGCGTCGCAGGAAGAGCTAAAGGATATACTAAAAAGTCCTTATGAGAAGTGCTTCGAGGACTGGATAAAGCATTGGCAAAAGTGTATTATTTCTGAGGGAGATTACTTTGAAGGGTCCAACATTAATATTAATGGATAAATAAATAATTTTTTTTTTATAAAAATATAAAGTCACCTTACTTTTTGAATACACCTATATACAGATTGCGAAGTGCTCTTGCAGTAATATACTCGAATAGAAAAAGCGCTAACAAAGGTACTATCGTACGCAACGCCACACAGACACCACCCGTTGCAATAGTTAATCTGGTGTGATTTCCAGGTTGCAAAATCTCCAGCACCCAGTTTGATGTTACGTCTTCCATCGCGAGTATCAACAAAATCGAAACTAATATCCAAAGTTTCTCAACAGAAGAGTACATGGTCCCCTCCCAAAATCGACCTAAGCGGAAAGCCCACAGACGATCCTCGTCTTACCCTACTCAGTGCAAGACTCTCAACTGAACTTGGTGACAACGACTGGGACTCCTGGGAACATCAGTTCAGGTATTTAGGAGCTATTTTTATTGTACCACCGCTCTATCCGCCTGTAAACGCCGCCGAGGACGAAGGTGAGAGATTCCTACCGTCAGCTAGCTCCACAAAGAAGACAAGATACCCGGAAGTTGAGTACGAGCCTACATGATTCAACGCTATATGGTACCCCACATAAAAGTTCCAAACAGTTCATATTTTTGTTAACTTCATGTTTAAGTATAAATAGAGTTAAAATTATATAAAGTGCCAGTTCTTATACGAAGTACGAAGTGTACATATCTTTTAAACAGATTGAGTTATGATCAGGATTTTTAGAAACATCAGAGCTTTAACTGGAAAATGAAAAAAGTAAGTAAGTACCGACATTGAAGAAATTTAAGGTCTAAAGGTATCAATCTTAGAAGATTGCAAGAGGCTTTTTCTTTTCAATTTTTTAAGAATTCACTCAGCAATCCCTATTAACAGCTTCTTTTCGTAGCTCTACCTGACGGAAATGTCTGTTTGATCCTACAGTAAACAGCTACCTTCTTATGGAGTACAAGATTATTTTGAAAAAAAAAAAAAACCGGTTCTTTGGCGGACTAGGCAAGAGTTGTAGTCTCGATGAAGCGGAAACACGCGACTACCGGCTAGCAAAATTCCCAGAAACACCACATAAGGTCTACCTACAGAGAAGTCTTAGCGATCTGTATGTCAACAAATGGCCGAATACTTACTTACCGAGGTACAAATGTTAACTCATCTCTGTCTCTTAGGCCCAGTTTTTCAGTGCGAGATCATCCGAGTCTCAGGGTTAAACTTGATTTAACTCCAGAAACATGTTTTCCAGTCAATTTTAATCCTGAGCTAACACCGAGTAAGCCCAGAAAATTTGCTGAGTTAACTCTGGATTAGCTGAATCAATTTTTTTGACAGATACTGAAAATAGCAAGGAAAAAAGTTGATTTCACTAAAATTTTAGTGAAATATTGCTGCTTCTTTTGCTCATTGTTATTGTTATGTACCAAACAAAGAAAAAAAAAAAACAAAACAATAAACAATAAATAGATGAGAGTGACAGTTTTCGATAGTGTTTTGGCAACTGAACGATACAGTGGCAGTGATACCAAATTAAACCACCACTCATGGAGTTAAAATTAATCCTTCACTGAAAAACTGCTTCATGAGTTAACTCTTGATTAATTTTAGCTTAACTCAGTGTTAACTTAGCACTGAAAAACTAGGCCTTAGAAGGACATAGACAACAACAAGGTTAAGAGAGCATTCGAAAATATTGAATCCACGATTCAAGAGTTCAGACGAAGGAAGAACTAGGAGCGACAGCTGAAGTAGAAACCTTTTCCGGCTTGGAAGCTTATTGAGTAAGGAACCTTTTTTAAGCAATACCAAGTTTTGGTGTATCTGCAAAATCAACAGCAAAGGTTACTCGTCTTGTCGATTCACTACAAATTTTACGGACATAATTTCTCAGGAAAGTGAATCCGCCCATTTAAAACTACGAACTAGCATATGCACATGATGTACTTGCACTGCCTGTTGGGTCATGCCTAATCGACAATTGGCGCCCTAAAATTGAGCTCTCAGTTAATCCTCACAAAACTGAGCTTGTTTTCTTTAAAGAAAGATGACACATCTGACTCATATAGCGCTCAAAGGCAGCCCCATCAATTCCTCTAACAATGCTAAGTATGGTACTTCGGTGTCAACTTGGATAGCAAACTTATTTTGACAAAACGCATCGCATAAATCCTAGCCGTCTTCGTCTTTCTCACGCTGTAAAGAAGCTTTTGACAAGATATGGGACGGTGCTTTGGATAATACCAGTTATATCCTACGCTTCAGTTGTCTGATGGAACAAGCATTCACAAAAATACCTCACTGTTGCTTTAACTATGATCACCAGTCTCACTGATGAATACTCCTAACCTCTTGGACCGGACTCTCAAAATCATCTTCTGTTTAAAAAGTTTCGATGGCTGTCTTTAGACTCTTTGAAATGACTTCTGTTCTTAGTCAGGAAAACGATGCGCGGTTGTCTTAGGGGATGGCTCTAAAATGGATTGAGCATGCGACGCTGGGACAACAGTGTTAGATTTCGCTCCTCATAAGGTAAATTTTCATTCAATAAACATGTACTTTCCTGTTGTCTCTTAGTACGCAGCTCCCGCCGAATTACTATCATCAATGACAGAGGTCTAATTATGAATCGGGGGATAGAACAATACTGGTCTTATTGGAATTGTTTTCAGTAGTCTTCACACTCGACCAAAGGGAAAGTCTAGCCTACACGATGACTTCGAACTGGTACTGGTCTGAATAGGGTTTCCCAATGATGATGAAATGATCGAGAATGCGGATTATTCTCCATTGTAGATCAGGGTGGTGATTGACGCACTCCCATGCCTATGAGCGTAGTTGCTCCGTGGAGACGTTCTGTCATTCAGTAGGTTGATTTATATAGCAAAGGTGTTGCCCGAAGCTATTTTCCTACGAAAGAGGTAAGTGTAGTACACCTGAAGTCTCATAACATCAGGTTTAAACCAAGACTTTGTTAGGGAATGCCTGAAAGCCTTTAGGAGAGAATGATCGAGTCCATATAATTTGGCTTGAAATAGAGTAAGGTTGTTGAACATGAATGGTCTTTTCTCAAAAACTTTATCCAGAGCAGCAGCGCCAAGTATGTTTTAGGCATGTTTATTGATTTTAAGGGTGCCTTTGACAATCTAAATTGACGTAGCATTCTAACCGGATTGCGTCAGATCTATTTCTGGCAGACGGACCTATAACTGTATTGCGACTGAGAATAAGAGTGTGAATATTAAGTGTGGATAGCCTCAGTATTCTATCTATTCACTTAGAATGGTCTTACTTGGCTGTAATAATGTACAACGCGTGCCTTCAAGAGGGTACTTTTCCCTGGAAGCGACAGCGATTGGTACAGATGCCGAAAGTAAACTAACCACATAGTGAACTCTTTATAGGCCGCTTTGTACGCTTAACACAATGGGAAAAATCCCCGAACGAGTAATATATAATAGATTTGAGTCTACAATCGAAGCAGCGGCGAATTGGCAACGTATTATGCATTGTCTCCGTCGAATTATTCGAGCTATTTCACAGATAGGGTTCTGTCATCAGAATCAAGAAGTACCTAATAGCCGGCGGTGTACCACAAGGATATGTCTTAAGTCCGCTACTATGAGGCGTGATGTACGATGATATCTTACGTCTAGCAATTCCACGGGGAGCATAAATCATCGGCTTCGCGGATGATATCGCAGTCGTGGACGTTGCCAAATTGTTCGAAGAAATAGAACTTTTCTGTAAAAACAATAAAGTGCTAGCTCCTCGGGGCCGGGTTGGAACTTACGTTTCATAAAACCGAAGTTTTACTTAACAGCGTTCAGAAAGTACCGCGACGATTAGTCTTAGAGTCGGAGAATACAATGTCATTTCAGGACCATTGATTAAATACTTAGGGGTGTTGATTGATACTCGTTCAACATACAAGCACCACTTGGAATACAAGTCTGAAAAGTCATCAAAAGCGGTCGGTGATGGAACTTGTTCCAGGTTGGCATCATTGCTAGTATAGAGGTTGTAGGTTATGCCTAAAACCACGGGATGAGCTATGCCGACTGAGCCTGAGCATCTCGTGGTCACTATAAGGCGTAATTATTTACAGTTGATGAAAGTGGCATTAGTCGGTCTGTCCAATGTAGAGTTTCACACCACTGCAAACCTTCCCGAAATATATGGTACCTACCTTAAATTACCAGTGACTCGTTTGCGTGTAAATTTCGAACACTTGCATCATGCAGCACATTTCAGGTGCTGATGTGGTGGATGCTGGTAGTGTAGGCACTTTATCATCAAAGTGTTTACACATCTTTCAACAAGATTGTAAAATTACAACAACAACAACATTCAAGTACAAGAAGACGAAAAGTGTTCAAAAGTTTTGTAAATAGTATTTTAAAGTCGTAAGCAGTATGCCTCAAGAATAAACGCTAGGCCCTCCATTTTTTTTTTTAATATTTTACATACTGATTGCTACAGTTGCTACTTTCTTTTGCATTTCTTCATTTTTCTGAAAAAAGTCTAAGACTCTTGAGACAAATTCAAGCATTTTAGATCAGTTCTGAAGTTCTGAAAGAAATAAGGTTGTGTATGCTTTTGCAGTCCAAAGTCGTGTTTGAAAAAATACGGGTACCTCAACACGTTGGTCTTGAATGTACGTGGTTCATAATGCATAAAGAATACCGACATTTTAGCAAGACGGTCTTCTGCTAGGAAACAAAAACGATCATCTCACTAATCAGTTAAAACAATTACACATCTGTTTGGATAGAGATATCGTAAAGTGCACCTCATTGTCGTCAAATCACACATCAACTCCATTCCATCTCTCTATTAAGGACAAATGACCAAATACAAATGCATCTCTATTGGCAAACCCTCTGCAAATAATTTTCAAACAGTTTGACACAAAAAAAAATGAAAACAGAAAAAAGAACATAAAGCAAACATTCTACATCGTACATCTGCACTTTTATGTTCATCATGACTGCGGTGGGTGGAAAGAGGCGACACAAATAGGATGTCTCCCCTGAGTTTGAGTATTGCAAACAAGACTTGTACTTCAGCAGCTGGGCTCATCGGAGAAATTTCCCATTAGCTTGTCCAAACAGCATCGAATTTCTTCACCGTCACCTTCTCCTCGTCTGTCTCTTTAGCTCTGTACTTTACAACCACATCAATGTGCATTCGAGAGTGGGATAGAAGAAAAAGGAGCAGAGAATTTGAGTAATCCTTTCGGGCAGTCGCTGCCATCTGCCATGTAGTAGAAAAGTTTCTGTGCTGCTACTGCTGTTGCAGCCATCTCTTCTGGTAAGGAACCTACAAGTGAATAGGCCGTAGGTCATGCATGCATTACATGAGTTCCGAGTCCTGAGTCATGTGTACTGAGTTCCACTTCTCTCTAAATTCTAAACTCAACTCTATATCTAAGAGGGACTTGTATTTCCATTGGCAAAAGTTCTGTCTGTTAAGAATATTTTGCATGCATCGCCAGTTGTTTCTCAGGAATTGGGCCATCTGTGTTTGCTTTCTCTCGATCCTTTGCACCTTTGTCAGAAATGTGAAAGAGGACACATTTTTATTTTTTCTTGTTTTCTCAGGGGGGAACCATCACATGACGACAGATTCTTGAACATACAAAGTGAAGGAAACATCACCACAAGAGCTATAAGCCGACACCCACTCTAACTCCCATTGCTATCGTCGTCGTCATTTGTGTGTACAACAACAACATTGAAGCCTCCTTAAGCGTCAACATCTTTTATCTCTTCGATTCCATTCCATCACATCACAATATGAGGCACGCTTAAATATATCTATACGAGCGAGTATACTTATACATATACGAGTATAGGAAAAGATACATCTCCAGAAGAGATGATTTTGTGAAAAGTTCTTTCATTCGTTTAGCTGCTGTCCTACGATGGGAATGTGCACATCCTTTGTAAATTTATGAGAAGAGCTTCAAATAAACCACCCTCCCGTGTTTTTAACCGGATTTATAACCACCCACCTCGCTACTTGGATGAAAGAAAAATACGTTGAATGAAAAGGAACAAAAAAAAAAAAAAAAAAAAAAAAACAACCTTGCTCCTTGTTGCACATTAACCTGCAGGGAGTAGTCGGAGTTAGGTCCATCGTGAGATAACAAGCACACTCTTCGAGGATGGCTGGCCACCAACAAAGCGAATCCTAATGGGCTATAGTCGTGTAGTTGAGGCGATAGCAGGAGTAGCAAAAAAGTAGCAGCAAAAGTCCTAGCGACTGGTGGTAGTCATCCAAGTATAGTGTGATGGTAAATTGTGATGTAACATGTTCGGAACATATCAAAATATTTTCGCAGATCTTACCCCACAGCTGTGCTCAAATGTGGGATGGCGGTTATGTGGGTGGTTTCTGGGTTTCCCAAACCAATAAATACGGGATGAAGGAAAACCTATGTAGATAGGGAAAAAACGTTCATACGTACATAATGGAAAAAGAAAAACATGAAGAACAGTGGGAATTTTGCATGCTGGACACCTGTCAATTCAGGGACAGAGGAGAGCACAAAAGATTGATTTAAGCGTCGCTGTCGTTGTCGTTGTCGTTGTGGACGTAGTCATCATCATCGTTTGCTACGTTGTCGTTCTATGAGCACTTGTCTGCTGTTCATCTTTAAAATGGTCGACTGCTGCTTGATAAGTGGGTGGTTGTTGGGCGGTTTGTTTGTGGTAATTAATCATGTTGATGGGAACCAACCAGTGTGCTCTGACAAGGGTTGTTGCACGAAAAAGGGGTTGCTATTATATTATGTTTGCACGTGATAAAAGGAATAGAAGATAGAGGAAACAACTTGAAATAAATATTGAATAATACGAATAACTTACCTTTGCTTCGTCGATTGTTTGCGGTTGCTGTAGCCTCGAATGCGTCTTTGTCGGTTATTTCTTCTTTGATTATCGCCTTGCCATCAAGAGCCATCTGTAAATACAAATGAGTGAGACATAATAAATCAGTTAATGAGAATTTAGACGTAATTAAGTTTTCAATCACGACACAAAGCTTTCTGAGGATTAAGTGTCAAAATCTTTGAAAAGATACTTTGTTTGTACCCGGAAATCTCAAGAACCACTGAACCGATTTGTACAGAATTTGTACTCTATGATAGACCTTTACTTAGGGATGGTTATTGGGTAAACATTTTTTTTTTCTGAAGCGCATATTAGATATCAATTTTTAAAATGTAAACATTTTTCCATTCACAATTTTTATTTATTTATTTTTTTTTATTATGGTTCCAAGTCTTAAAATTCAACTGATTCTATGTGTAATACGTGCTGCTGTCTCCTCATTGAATTCCTAATAAACTTTTGGTCAGTTTACCTTTAACGTTTCCTCAGTTAGATAATTCAGTTGGTAAAGTAGAAGCCAGCTGTCTATTAATAAGAAGACCATCGTCTGAGTGACGAGTGATTTGATATATACGAGTATATCCCGCGTCTTCCTTAAAAGAACGCTGAATAAATAGAATTTTTTTGAAACAATTTACGGTAACATTACACAGGTGTTTATGAGAAGGTGCTGTGTTGTCATCATGTCAGTAAAAGTTTGGTAAGTGATGTATATAACTCATCAGGTGATGATATGCTGGAAAATTGAATGATTTTCAACAAATGGAGAATGACTTGGTGTTAGAGAGGAAATTTTTGTCGGCAAAAAGGTAAACCAAATGGAAATTGTCTTTTGGATGTTTGAGGAACAGAAATATTCTGATGATCCATCATTGAATTGGGTCTCTCTCATATGTTTTTATATGACTTCGGACCTTTAACCCATCAATCTACAAGATTCTTGAATGCATCATCATATCGTAGATCGATGACAGTTTTTAGTTTGCAGAGTAGAAAAATAACGACGAAAAATGGGAAGGAAGGACACTTTTGATGATTTACTAGGCACCCACTTAAACTAAACACCTGATGATGGCATTGTTATTGTGATCAGAGTGACCACATCCATCTTACTGGACCTGTAACGAGTTTGATGCGCTGTCTGACACGATTTAAAAAACTGTATCCCTGTTTCCTCATATGGAAATCGTCATTACGGGCGATTTCAAGTTTGAAAACTCCGCTGCAGAAAACAACCGACCCAGCTTGTAAATGGGCCAACACGAATACCAGACGTCGCTAGTAATACCGCCAACACCCTGGATGTGGTCATTGTGTCATATCAGCTAATTTCTTGTATGCTGACCACACACTTAGAGAAAAAACTTCTACAAGAACCGTATGACTATACGAAAAGTAAATTGGAGCGAACTTACCAGCTTTTTTAGAAATTTCAACTGGTCATTATGTTTCCTCAATAACGACGTGGATACCGCTGCTGATATGATTACATCTTTGGAATGAGACCCTTTATCCCTCATTGGTTGAAGAGGACGACTCGAGCTGTAAAAAGGGTGTTAAGGTTAGAGAAATGTTGTTTCGGTCCTATTAGACCAATTCGACAGAGCAAAACCGAAAAAAAAAAAAATCAAACGAAATCAAAGGAATGACTGCAACGTCTTTCTTAAACGTGTGAAATTCCAATACGACCACGCTCATTTACAATAACATTCTAGATGCTAGCTCTTTAGACAAGGCCAATCTGCTTGCTTCAGAGCTCCGGCTGGCTCAACACATCCAGATTGTGGCTATATCTCCGCCTACACTTGAGTGTGTCGAATCTTCAATGGGACGAATCCACTTTGGCACTCATATAGTAGCAAGAGTTCTTAAAAATCTTAATATTCACAAGTTCACTGGTCCAGATGGTATATGTCCTCTTCTTTTGAAGAGATATTCTTCCACGGTGGCAAAACGTAAGCTTTTTCATCAATCCTACTCTTTATGACTATGGAGAACATCATTTGTCACGCCCGTCCCTAAAAAAGGCGAATCTTCTACTCTCTCCTCTTACAGACCCGGAGATAAACCTTCAGCTCATGAAAGTTCTCGAAATACAAAAACTTTTCAATTCGTAGCAACATGTCCATTGGTGATTTGATGGTATGTCTTAACGAGAAGTGGAATCAAAGACTACATTTTTTAATAAGATAGTTGTATTTATTATTTCTTAGGCATTTGACAGAGTTTGACATCAGGCTCTTTTGGGATCGACGACTCTCTTCTTCAATGTTGTCTTGGATGGTTCGGAGTTTGATATTTACAAAATAAATTCTGGTGTGCCCCAGGACTTCGTTATGTCACCAACACTCCTTTTAATTTTTATCAATGATCTCGTGTCTGCTATTTATAATCCAATCTATTCCTTTGCAAATGACAGTATTTTCTGCTTCCCATTGGTTCCCGGACTCACGTTCCTGTTCTTGGGCTGTAGAACGAGAATGACATTACATGTTAAGCACATTAAATTCGGATATTAGCAACATAACCAATTGGGAAACTATCAACAGAGTGGAATTTAATGCTTCCAAAACACTGTAGTTAAACACCCAGCATCCATGGCACTTACGAGTACATCGTCGAAAGGGAAACACTTTGTGACAACTTAAGTTAGGACGACATTTTCGAAGTCGTCAAAAATGTTGCGAAGTGTCTAAGTTTCCTCAAGTGATGTAAAAAATACTTTACCCCCTCTGATCTGGATTTAATATATAAGGCATTCATCCGTCCGAAATTTGTGGACAATGCCCACATGTGGGCAGGTGCTCCTAAAACATCTCTGCACCTGCTAGATAGGATTCCAACCAAAGCGATAAAGCCCATAGGTGATACTAATATTACTCAGTCAATTGACACCCTTAATGACCGACGTAATGTCTCTGACTCATTTTGTTTTATCGCGTTTTTTTACAACCAGTTCTCCATTGAAATCGCATTAGTAGCACTCCGCCTCTTCAAACCTTCAACTGTAACACCCGTCTCGGTATGAATGCTCATAAGTATACCTTCAAGCCCACTTTTAGACATATCTAAAATATCGTGATTCGTTCGTAAGGCCTATAACTTGCTTTTAGAATGCCCTGCTGAGCTCTTCATTTCCTAATCATTATAACTTTCAAACATTTAAAACCAACGTTCATCGGTACCTCTCTTTCTATTCTCCCTAATTATTCAACTCGTCATACCGTGAAAAATTTTGAGCGTGAGGACACTCTTTTGGATCTTAAGCCACCAAACAGACAAAGATTGGTGTGAAATGAAAAAAACATAGCCGCCGTAGCGGCCAGTATCGAAAAAAACTCATAAATGTCGAATCACCGCCGATCAGCTGAATTGGGCATCGCCAGAGAGTCAACCCGGTTTATTTTGGATTTGGGCCTACATTCGTATTAAATTGTGCTGACGCAAGAATTGATACCGAAAACCACTATAGACAATGCCGTTGAGTTCGCTAATTGGGCGATGGAAATGTTGGCCGGATTTAAGATTAAAAATCATCTTCTTGGACGAGCCCATTTTTGGTTTATGACATCGCGGCGTCATCGGACATTATTTCTTTTGAAATGAGGAAGAGGACACCGTCACAAACAATATTCTCAGATAGAGAGCGATGTTAACCGACTTCTGTTTTGTAAGATCGTCGAATTACGATAAGAGAAGTTGCTGAGGATGTTGGCATATTGGTCGGCTCGTGCTATGCAATGTTTTCGCATGTTTTGGGCATGAGACATGTGTCAGCGATGTTTGTTCCGAAACTTTTTAAATTTGATCAGAATAACCGTCGCATAAGCATCGCTCAGGAGCTCTTGAATGACGTCAATATGATCCTGACTTGCTAAAAAGAGTCATAACTGGTCACAAATAATTGGTCCTGTACCCAAAATGAAAGGACAGAGATTTACAACAATTGAGGAAAGGAAAACGGCATCGCTGGAAGAGCTCAAAGCTATACAAAAAGTGATGATTATTATGAATAAATAATTTTTTTTTTTTAAATATAAAGTTGCCTGACTTGGACACACCTCGTACATGCACGAATCAGACATTTTGAAAGTCTTCTTAAGGGTGAGCCAACGATGGCGTGGATGTTGGCTGTCAATTACTGTCATTTACTGAATTCAATGTGGTTGATCTTTTTGGCAGATGTCACACAATCTTTGGCAATTTAAGTCATGGAGTCGTTTACCACTCAACAATGCATTTCTGTTATTTAATCTTATTACGAATACGGGCGATCTGTAAAATTTCGTAAAATTCGTGAATTTTTCGGCCAACATAATCGCTCTAGTGAGTCTGGAATTCGTGCAATGGGGTCTCGATTTGAAGAAACTGGTTTGGTATCGGGTCAAACTTGATATCAGCTTGCTCGGCCAGCACGTACACGCCAAAATATCACCACTGTGAGCTAAAACGTTCAAAATCAGGCACTCTAATTCGTCGCCGAAGTCAACATTTGGTCCTCACTTATGGCACTTTGCTGCGAATTTTAAGGTTTGATATTCATTTGCACACCTATAAAATCCAAATTAGACAACAATTAAAGCCTTTGGACCATCTTCAACGTCGCCAAATTGTTAATTGGATGTTGGATCGTCAGGACAATTTGGCATCAAATTTGCTTTTTTCCGATGAAGCCCTTTTTTGAATAGATGGGTACCGGAAAACCCAAACGAGATTTACCACAAACCAATACCTCACAAAAAAGTCACTGTATGGTGCGTGCGGCTTATGGGTTGGCAGCATCATTGGCCCGTACTTTTTCAAAGATGAGGCCGGAGAGACAGTTACGAGTATAGTGAATGGAGAACGTTGCCGCAACGTTTTGGCCGGCTATATTTTGTTTCCAAAATTGAATGACTTGGATCTGGACGATCTCTGGTTTCAACAGGATGGTACTACCGCCCACACAAACTATCATTCAATCAGTTTATTGCGTACGAAATTGGAAGATCGCATTACTTCGGTTAAAGGAGAAGTTGATTGGCCTCAAGATCATGCAATTCGACACCTTTAGACTTCTTTCTGTGAGGTAATTTGAAGAGTGAGATCTATGCCAATAACCTACATAACATCCAAACTGAAATTGCGGTCATTGACAAACTTATTCTTCAAAAAGTCATCGATCATTTTGAGCTTCGGATGGTCGCTTGCAACAGAAGCCGTGGTGGTCACATGAACGATGATTGCCATACACCAAACTTCCAAACTAGCTGTTGGCTCATCCTTTATTTTATTGAATAAATAGTTATTTCCAACAAAAATAAAGTGAATTGCTTCCTGTTTGTTTGATACAGGCTCCTTGATCGCCTCAAAGCTTTCACCAGCAGGTATTTCATTATTAACTTAAAATTACAACCCAAACATCCATCCTTGGGTCAAACATTTCCCAAAACTTTCAACTCACAATTTTTAATTCAATTTAATTGGTCTGCTCACTCATTGAGTGCCACCCAATTTTTATTTTTTAAATCGAAACCCAATTCAATTATTTCTTAAGAATTCCAGAAAAAAATGGGAAACACAATTTCCCACATCGAATCTCTTCAAATTCGTTTTACGAATCGCCGATCCATGGAAAATCTTGTCAAGCGGTTAAATGTAATCGAGAAAAAGGTGTACGAATTTTCACCAACTGGCAGAATTTTTCTTATTAAAAAAAAAAAAATAATAATAATAGTCGTTCTCCCTTTAACAGTCAGAGAAATCCACTTTCAATACACCTCCCCCGCGTACTGCTGCGAGGGGCGAAGAATACTTGAACATTTGAGAACGCGTATAAAGCAGAAATTAGACATTCCATTAGGAGCAACCGAGTGTGTGCCAAAGGCATCTCCCGATGATTCAAAAACCACAAGCAGAAGAGCACCACATGGTGTTGTTGACACGCTCTCCATTCGTCATTCGCTTTTGAAAGCACCAAAACGTTAAAGCGAAAAATATGAAAAAGGAAAGCCAGAACCGGGGGAAGGAAACAAAAAACGAAAAAGAACTTTGTATACCAGTCGAGTATGTGTGGGACAAAAAAAGAATATTCCTTTCGAGGGCGGGAAAGAGGTCTCCTTGAGTACAAAAAGCGCTCCTGTCACTGGCAGACACCTTCAACTTGTTGGACAGAAACCAGAAGGGGCTTTAAAGTCAAACGCAGATCTAATCATTCGTCAGCATCTGCCAGTAAGTTGTTTTGTTTGTGGAAGGGAGGACGGCCGGCTGTAAGGGAAGGTGGTGGAATGATTGGTGGTGCAGAACGCTATTTATTTGTGTCTCCCACAAATCTGGGCATCTGTCTATGTGGTTGCGTGCGGTCGCTTGTCTATTCAAAAAATCTAAGATGATGACGGAAGAAATGGGATCAAGGGGAGGGAAGAGTAATTATTGCAATTAATTTAGCTTTCAATTTGCACTTTAGATGTTTAGGATGAATAAAATTGGAAACCAACTCGACGATGGCTTCAAAAATTTGTGTGACCGTCCTTATGTTGTCAATAGTTGAAGATTGCCCAGGTTTCTACTTTTATTCACGCAAAGTAGGAAATCAGCCTTATTGGTGCTACCTTCTTATTGCAAGATATCAAAGGATGTCATCATACGCATAGTATGGCTTCAAAGGTTGATCTTTCACCCAAGCTACTCCTTTATCTACTTTAACTTTGAAAGTATTGTTAGGCAGCCCCAAGCCCGAGGGCTTGACACTGGTCGCTTTACAATATCCTGCGTCTGTACGACAGTTGCGTAAGTTTGAAGACATACATACATATGTCGTACAGATAAAGCGCGATACCGATGATTCGGCAATGGTGAAGTAGAAGATGACAGCCTCGTTGTCGGCTATTGGCGGTATCCTTTGATTGATCTTTTCCTTCATGTTGGGCCTCCGCCCAATTAATAAGGTGATGAGCAAAGCCGTTGACGTTAACGATGACTTTGTCTAATAAATTTTCTTATCGTAACGATTTTCTGTCACCACCGAAAGTTGCTACGATTTGACCAGTTAGTAGTAGTGGTTTGGGCCTGACTTGTTAAGGTAGGCCCCTTTATGTGATTTAAGCCCAAATTGGGAAGGTTCCTCCTGTTGGTTTAGACCCAATGTAATATAGATTTGTAATAAGTACTGGGTACTGTGACCCTAAGATCAGCAAGAGGTTGTACTCATACCAAGGGTGGAACTTCTGCCTCCAACACAGTTTCGAAATGGTACTCAGAAAAGCGGCGGGCGATGGCAAGGCGCATCTATACTCCCGTGAAATCAAGACTTCACAGACAGGTGTTCACGCTTAACCCAAGACTCGTTGTTTCTTCATGTTAAGGACTGTGCCGTCACGTTAAATGCACTCTCGAGCACGTTAAATACTTCATATTGTGACGGGAAAGACAGCTTTGAATATCAGATCACCGATATCCAATTCCCGATCCAAACGGACAGCACTACGGTACAAAACGCACGACAGATTGTTCTAATTGCTAGCGAGATGATTGAATGCGGATTTGTTGTCAGAGAAAGAATAAAGCTTGAGCATCAGAGATATGAGCACGATTACATCCTTTTGACAAATTAATCTGCCAAGTTAAGACTTACATTCGCTCTTGTCTACAAACTCCCCCACTGAACACACGAATAATATCCAGAGTACGACAATGTACTCTACTCTAGCATTCTAGTATTATAGCTAAACTTAAGGTCAAGTAAAGAAATGTTATAGCATCATTGGCGGTACAGTCGGAAAACACGGGCTCTACGGCTTAACTTCCAGAAGCGAACGCAGCTACAATCATAGCTAGAAAGCATTTCCCAGACTCCAACACTCACAAGCAGATCTGCCAGAAACCTGACGATGTTGTAATCTACGCGAGACACAGATCCAGTGCTCTAGATGTCCGAGCTTAAAACCTCAATTCGGATTACTACAACAAGGGTACGAATACGGTTATTCCAGACATCAAAGCAATGTCAACAAATCTGACATCGGACAAATCCAATTCCAAGATTTTCGAAACGCTCGAAACACAACACAACACTCGAAAACACACACAACAATTACAATTACAAGACTCGAACGGGATCTAAAGATATTGAGAGCACTTAAATCTGACTAAGATATCCAAACTAAGGGCCAATAAGGGCGCTTGAGCGGACTAGCTACAACACTTAAGGCCTGTTGGACCACAGTCGTAAGGCAAAAGAAAGACCTAAAACTGAGAATCTATTAGAGCGGATTTAGAGCGCCCCAGTAGAAAGGGACTTTAGTGCGTTGCAATGTTAGCGCATCCCTATGACACATAAATAGGAAGAGCTATTGATTGAATACCATGTTCACAGTAGATTGTAAGGTCTGACCTGATCTGAGTTATTAAAGCTAAGAAACTGAAGCTGATGCAACCAAACAAGAAGCATATAAAGCCACACTTGATCGAAGGACGATACCCGCAGGTCATAGGCTCAACGATCAAAAAGAACAGAAGATCACAGGCTTCTGAAAAAAAAAGGAAAACAAGAAGCGGTCAAGTAAATGAAGAGATGGTACTGAAAGAGGTACGTTCGAAAATTTTATGAGAAAACATTGTAAAAAGATTACGCCAGGGCTACAAGCACCGCGTATATATAACCGCGATGATGGTTTAAATACCGCTGTCATACTATTGACTCTAGAAAAAGACAACGAAGAATTCCGTCCCCTAGAGCTAAGCCGAGTTGAGGCAGACTTCGTTTATTTGAAGCAGCTGAAGATGACTTGGTTGAGACACTTACCCCCTTACTGTAAGACACAGTCAAAGGAAAGCATAACCGATGCATGAAGCTTCAACATCTATTATCCGATCGACAGAGAAGAAGACCCTTTTGATTGCTCAACTATAGAGAGATATCTTTTCTGATATACCATATTAAGTGAGCACTTTGAAACCATTCGTAAACAACTTGGCAGATTAAGGACGTCCACCATCAGTCAAATATTCACATTACGGCAGATCTTCGAAAAAGCCCCGGAATCTCAGATCGACAATCAGCAACCGCGCCTGCTGAACGGAACCTTGCGCAAAAAGTTCGTGAAACTGGCTTGGTTGCGGAATACATTCATGGTTCGGTGGCGTTCATATATTAATTTAAGGCTGGACTTAAGGCTGCTAGCCCTGAGCTGTAAGGTGCCCAACTGGAAGTGACCGCAAGATTACGAAGCTCGACTGGAAGCTATATTCTGTCACCATTAGAGGTCAGGGACTCCTGGAACGTCTGTTCCACCCTAATCTGGGAGTTGGCCCCCTTGTGGAAGTATTGATGGTTATTGAACTGATCGGTCTACTGAATGTGAAGTTGCTCTGCAACCGGGTTCCAAGACTCATAATATAGCTGAGTTATTAGATCGTGCCATATACTTGACTTCGAATCTGGTACTGGTGGTGGTACTTATACTTATCGAACGACGCTTGATTAAGGCATTGTTTTGATCTCTCGTACAAAAACGTAGCGTAGGATTGAGCCTTCACAGCAAGTACCTATGTTATACTACTGTTCGACTCAATCCGGGAACATCGACTCGCTATCGATCTCAACTTCTCAACACTTTACGCACTAACTTACTGAGAATTTTGCACAAAGATCTAACATTTTTCCCTTTCGAGCAACTATACGCTTCGTTATCGCTTCCTAATTAAGGCCTTAGAGCAACTCGCATTGGACGTCGAATTTATCCAAAAAATCTTTTATTTTTCTGACGAGCGCATTTTCATCTGGGCGGCTATGTGAGTAGACAAAATTGCTGCATCTGAGTATCAGGAAACCCGCACGTGATTGTCGAGAAGCCAATGCATCTATTTAGAGTGACAGTTCGTTGCCGATTTTGGATTGTTGGCGTCATTGGCCTATTTTATTTCGAAAATGCTGCTGAAAACCCCATTCCGGTCAACGGTGAGCGCTACAGAGCCATGGTTGTCTCATTTTTGTGGGCTAAAATTAAAGAAATGGACTTCGCCCATCTGAGGTTTCGATGCAAAAAACCAACAGCTTCGCCAGAACATCACCACTGGCATTTATAAATTCGAGTTAGTTAAGGCCTTTACCTACCATGGCTCCGCAATTACAAGCAACAACAACATCAGCGCAGATATCAGACACGGAACGACTTAATCCAATCGCTGTTTCTTTGGGATCAGAAGGAAATTGATTTACAGAGCCTGTTGTTCTGTTGTTAGGTCAAACTGATTTTATAACCCTAATCATACGTCTTCATGACGTAGAGACTTAGACCTTGTCAAAAGCTAATGAAAAAATACTTGGCCGTTTCCATAGAACGATGCTAGGCCTGATTTATGGCCCAGTTTGTATTGACGGGGAATGAAGAAGATTCAATCGCGTCGGTCTAGTCAGGCGTCTACTGATCCAATCTTTGAGATGACTGGGCAATGTTGGGCGAATGGACGCCACAACTTCGGCCTTTCGAGGGATAGCGCAGCAGACAACGACGGCATCTACGTTGACGCACGCAAGTGGAAAGGACGTCAACCAAGGAGATCGTGCAAACTAGGGAGACTTATTGACTGAGGCTCAGCTTCACCCCGGACTAAAGCGCTATTTAAGTAAGTAAGTTCTAACTAAAACTGGTCGTATAAGCCCTGTCGCGAATATTTGTAGTGCGTTCAAGCGATCAGTGCCTTTGATGACAATACGACAATTTCTAAGTGGTGCAGAATAGCGGGCACCTTTCAGAAGTATGCCGAGTGTATGTACCTCTCTTTCGTAGAACTAAAATTTGGTGGTTAGTAGGTATTCTTTTATTATAAGAAAATTATTAGCGGGTAGCCATGAAATTTTCAAAAGGTAGGCCCAATAAGATGAACAATTTATCCTGCGTTTGTCGGAATGATAAGAACTCATATGTCGTTGATGCCTGGTCCTCGTAAAATAATCAAAGCTTCGTCCATACGTTCTGTTAAGTGGCAGGACCACCAGTACTCCATTCTAGGAGGAACAACATGGTATCGTAGGAGTCAGGGCTTCTCGGACTTTGGTCCGGGTGGTTTACAACTTAAAAAGCAAATACGGTCTTCCAGTTGGTTTCAATTAAATTTAGAGTTGCAAAAATTACTGGCTGTTGTGACCCTGAGAACAGATTCGACTCATACCAAGGATGGAGCTGTGCCTTTAACACAGTTCCGTTTTGGTATCAAAGGAATTGACGGAGAGCGTGAAATCAGTGAACTTGCATAAGACTTCACGAAAAGTATTCACTTAAAACACATGACAGATGTGGTGGATGCCTAGTAATATTCTATCTGGGGAAGTTGACTTTATGAACGACACTGTGCGAACCAGTAAGAAGCGTTTAACAGATATTTCAGAGAAATTTTCTGAAGTAACAGTTATCTGAAGTCCTTAAGGTTCGAAAGGCAATTGATGTCGAAATAGAGGATCCAATGGTGATACCAATTAATATATGTAGTATCCAGGATTTGGCAGGTAAAAAGAAGTTACAACAGCCTAAATAATACTCTCAGATTAGAATCCAGAGCTCCTTGGATACGATCAGCTCTAAGAAAAAATGAAACATCTTTTAATATCCGGCAACAGATTTCCTGATGACGAAAACAGCAGTGGCAAGACACAAAACTTATCGAATACAATACAATTGACGGGATTTGAACCCGCGAAGAACGAAGATATTTCTAATTAAAATCTTTTGTACGAACATCTTTTTTTTTTGCTTCAGAATTAATCGCTTCTCTTGACACAGTGAATGGCAGTAGACAGCCGTAGCCACCACATTTCAGTTAAAAGTCCTTGGCTAGATATATCCTTTCACAAAAACACACGTTTATTGTTAGTATTATTGCATAAGGACCTAACAACACTTGGCACATCTTAACCACGTGCAAATAAATTCTCTCAAACGAACACGATGGCAGCAGCACTAATACCATCACCTTCACTAATGTTACCAACTCAAAAAAGACGAAGGATACCTATGAGCACGGTAGTATGATATAATTTCAATGCCCAACTCGCTCTGCAAATTGGAATGAATGCGGAAACAGCTGGTAAATGTTTCCGACACCTGTGCCCATCGCAAGGATTGTATTTTGAAAAACGACATCCCCACCATCCCTACTCAACACAACATGTAATATATGTATATTCAACCCTCGAATATATGTATGTATGTGTGTTAGGGAGTAAGAAGAAAAAATTCTCTGTAACTGGCAGGACCAGAAGTCAACCAGAATAGTGAATATCTATTATCCCACCATCACTAGCACCACATTGTCGTCCTTGTGCGGTGTTGGTTTGTCTTTTATGCCAACCGCCAGCAGCTACAGCAGTACAAACAGCAGTAGCAGCTGAAAACCTAACCTACAAACTGCTGCAGACGTATGTTCATATCCATGTATACGGCTATGTGTTTGAAAGTAAGTGTACATGTGACCGACACGGAGTTATAAAGGACATGCGGCAGTCTCATTTCCACAAAAAAAAAAAAAAAAGTGAACCAAACCAACCCAAACCGAGCAAAGTCCAGCTGCAGAACTAAAAGGCAAATGTAAAACCAAAGAAACCACTAGCGGAAGACGTACGTAAGGGTTGTGTTCCTGTTCTCTAGTAGTCGGGGTTCCTCATTCTCGTCTTTCTGAGTTGTCCTCGTTCACATACACGTGCTACCGTTGAACTTTAAGCGCTTCCACTTTCAAGTAGCATGGAAGCTTCACTCCCTGTGCAAAAGCCTAATTGCATCCTTTCTCCTAGCTACTTCCGTTCTCCTTCCACATGACCAACCTTGATGTAGCCTTCTGGTGCTACACTACAGTTGTGAGCACAACCCACACTATGTAACGGATGGGGGTAGCCGGTAGAAGCAAGGACTCTCGTTTTCTTGTTTTTTCTGTTTGCCCCTTTTCATCCACTGTACGAAGTACTTCGAAATCGTTTGGTCACATTCCATACATTTGCGATACGTGTCGCAGATGTTGGCACGTGTCCCATCGTTGAAATTCAATTAAAAAAAAAAAAAAAAAAACCAAAAACAAACAATGGAATAAACGGGGAACACTCTGACTGACACAGGTGTAGCTGATTGCTGCATCCTTTTTCCACCAAAAATTGGGGAGTACCAGCCATCATATTCTAATTTGTCGTCGAAAGGATAACGACTTCGGTGTCGCGCCTGACTCTTGACTATTTTCATTTTCATTACGAGGGGCTAATTTGGCAATCACGTAATAAGAACTATATCTCCTCCCCTTGAAACACCGCGTATTTATGTCATCGTGTGTCTGTAAATAAATTAGTCGACGAAATAACAGTTGTCAACAAACCCATGCGTGAGCGTGACACGTGGTCGATGATGTTAGTTCCGATATGAACGAATTACGTAAAAGGAATTCCCAAAATACCGAACCGGACGAATAAATCGAAGTACTTATACATACTTCGATTTGCCTTCCTCCGCATTTAGCGGAGTAGAAGTGTAGTGATGACCGAAGCGTTTAATATATTGTGATGACAAAAACCGCCCCTTCTTTGCCATGAAAGTGAGATCGCCTCTTTCCAACTCGCGTGCGTACACCTAATTCACAGAGCATAGAGCACCCCGGGCATCCGTACGTGCATAGTTTGATTGTGGGTGTGGGAATTTCACTTCAAAATTACATGTGATGTGTGAGAAAATCCCACGAGAGGATGGCATCCGGTGTTATTGTGCTCTTCTTGTCCCACCCTTTATAGTAAGACTGGCTGACAGTTGACGATATACGAAAGATACAAAAAGAAAAACAAAAATGCCAACAACAAACGAGAAAAGATACAGTTGTAACTACGAGTCGGTCGGTTCATATGTGCTTGGGTAAGCAGAGATAAGTAGGCTTAGGGATGCCAGTTGCATTTGACGGAAAATCCGGAAATAAAATTCGGTAATTGGATTTCTTACTTTTTGTTTGTTTTACGACTTAAAGGTTGTAAAGTATTACAGGATGGACCGGGCTGTATCCTGAGTAAGAGCAAACGACTGAAAGTCTGAGATGCATGCACAAAGCTCAATTCGTAGAACGACGGTACGACTTTCTCGGAAGACATTTAAAACGTGAGGATAAGTTAAAGACGACTTGACTCTTCCAAACAAAAGTACTTCAGTTTGTGAAATCAGATTGGTCAATCAGCGTCAAAATGCATCTTCTTCGAGACTAGGTGATACCACTTTCATTGCATCTAAATAAATCAAAGCAAAATGTATAGAGACAATGGTTTTTCCTCTTGTGCCACGGATACTTCTTAAACTTCGTGGGACAATGTCAATTTGATTTCGGCGTCTACTGAATCTGGATCTAATACTTGTGGATTGGATTCATATCATGCCACCATAACCTTTATTCGGCTTTACAGAGCCGGACTGACAAGATAAATGATGGCCGGAGACTGAACTTGGTCCTTCGAGCTAGATGATTTGACTTCACTTGTTTGAGCAAACCAACGATCCACAATCATTCTTCTTTGAATCCATTGTTTAGCAGGACGTTGTATTTTCTTCCCCACTTCCCGCTTCAAAATTGAGGTCGCCAATATCTTCCTTCGCTTCCTATCCCGAGGCTGTTTTTCAATCTTCTTAAGGGCTTTTAGAACCATTCGTTGAGTACGACAATGAAAATGAATTCCTTTTTTGTTTACATACATATTTCCGTCGCAGTTTCTGTTCCAGGACATGTCGACGAAATCTAATGTGAGCACACTTTCTTACAAAAAAACCGGTGAATGAACAAATAAGTAGGTTTCGTTAGGTTGGAAAGGCAGTCCCCAAACACACTTCGACCAAAAAATTGACCTACTGCAAAACCATGTAACTAAGTTTACCGGCATCTATGATTTCTATTTTGTCCTGAAACGCACTTTTTTCTAGAATTAGTGAAAGAGGATGTTTCTATTTAACACCAGTTCCCTGAAATCTAACACGGATCTTTCTATGATGCACAATCAGATCGATAGTGACGAAAGTTTTGTATGTAGAACGTTCAGCCTGTATGCTAGCTCGAGGGCCGGAATCTTTACATGGTGTTTTCTGAGTCTAAGGGCTTGTTTAATTTAACCAGTTCTTTCGGAACAGAGCATTCAGTCAAAGAATCGTGTTTGTCGAAGAAAGATGAGAAAAAGCTTCAGTGGTAAAATGCCTACAGTACTAGCGCCGAGCATCTGCAGCCTGATGCGAACGTAGCCGGGACATTGACAGAGGTATGGCTCCACAGTGTCGCTATCCCTTCCACATCAAAACAAAAATTTTCCTTAGCAAAAACCTTGTGTTCCGTCACGACCTCATCAAGTGTACTGCAATCTTCCCTATCAAGGGACAGTACAAAAGCCGCTGACGTCTTAGAGACGTTGGTAAGTATGAGCTTAGTATGCCGCGGGCCTAGAGAGTCTGTCATCTGCATTATGCTTATATGAAACTCAACGGTCAATGGATTCTCTAACCGAGTACACACACAGTCCTTACCTAAATTTAGGCCCTGAAAAACTATAGTCTTAATCTTGCCTAGTAAGTTCATTGGCCATTTTTCTTCCCGAGATCTCATTGTGATCTGGAACCCGAAGAAGACTCAGTGAATTCAGTCTACCGACTGTGTTCAGTGAGGTCTTTCATTCCTGAACTAAGATTCAGCAAAGTTTTAAGCTCAGCTTGGCTGTCGCAACAGATGGAAATACTTCGCCCCTTTCACTGATTCTTCGCAATATAGTTTGTTGCTATTAGATTTCAACTTTGAAGACAGACCCAACTTTTGCTAAAGGGGACCGATTTTTTCAGTTGTCCTCATTCAAAAGAGACAAGGATGCTACATCTTAAATGAATTTTGAAGCTATCCCTGAAGATGGCAACATTTCTTTCCTGTAGATCACTTCCTGAGTGATCACCGAGATCACTCCTGATCACTAACTATTCCCTCCAGGTAATATTGGTTTAGGGCAAGGTGGGGCAAAAGTAATGTCGTTTTCTCTCTGTTTTCACGAAAAGTTTACTTGAATTTGTAAAATTGACGACATTGAGTTAAAAAAATGATATCGGTCAAATAACCACCTCCTGAGTTGATGCATAGTTCAGCTCGTTTTACGGCATTTTGAATTGTTGCTCTCAAACCATTTGGCTTTAAATTGGTGATTTCTTCTTCAATGTTAGCTTTCAAGACTTGTCGTTGTGGGTTAATGCGAGATTTCAAGAAGCACCTAAGGCGTTGCCAGATTGATGATTCAAAATTTCCATCGTTGCCTGAGCTGTGTGAGCTCATCGTTTAACATATCTCTGTAGCGCTCTTCGTGCATGGATACGAAATTATCTTCTTATTGCACCAGGTTTAACAGAGCACGGGAGTGAGTTAACATCACAGAAGACAGCAATTAGTAAGCAGTTGTAACTTTATAAGGAAACAACTTAAACAAAATTCGACGCAACGGACTTCTGCTCATGCCAAATTGTATGCATCGCGACCACAGCTATGATATTCTCCGGTCGAACGAACGATACGGGGCCGACAACTTCTTGCGACGTTTCTAGTGGACCCAGTTTGCAAGAGACGCCCAGCGAAATGCTTAATTGTTCGTGCACATGGTGCGCCATTTGAAAAAAAAAAAAAATATATATATATATATATATATATATGGCACATTCACATTATGACATTTCTTTTGTCACACCTCGTACGCAACAGGAGTTTTTGTGTCATTGCATCAGACCAGTCGGCGCACACGGTCATCAAAACACGTTGCAGCAAACACCACTTCTATTTGGATAGAAGATGGCTTTAAGAATGCAGCTCAAGATATGAATATCGTCTAAGGCAGAATCAGACTGCAATACAGCCTAGAAAGACCCCGCTTTGGAGTCTGGAAAAAGTAGCAGTGACGTGTTTTCATGACAACTTGTTCCACCAGACAACTGAAGTATAGGATATCTAATAATTGGCCTTATCGATCCCTCCTCGGTGAGAATCCCTATATATTGCTGAAAGTTCAATTACAACTGCCAGATCAGTCAGCTTCGTTCTATGCGTAAGGAGAGCAATCTCAGTTTTGAAAGGATTGATTGAAAGCCCAATTCAAGATCGTAGGGCATGTCTAGAGTTGCCTACTCCAGCTGTTCGCCAGAATTTCGGTATGTATGCCAGTGACAGACTAGGAGTGATTCTCTTAAAAGGTACTACCGGTTATTCCACACCTTTTATTAGCATAACAGGGGGTATATTTATCTAATTGGTTCCAGGGGAAGCCACCAAAGGACATATCCACAAATGATGACAGACAATAGTTCATTATGTAATCACTTTCCAGAAATCACTCCATGGTACGACTTCACCCGAAATTTACCAATCATCCCAGGCGGAAGGACAATTAAGGATTGGACCAGGCGTGCAAAAGTCAAGTTCGTAACGTAGTGCTTGCCTTACATCCCAGTGGTACAGAACGGTCCTTACTCTGGCAGGCTAAAATGAAAAGACATGTCCTGAACCACACCACCACCCACACTACGCCAGAGCAAAATGACGACCTTTCCAAAGCCTGCTTCTGCGAGCTCCTTGACAAACTTCGACTAATGCCCTAAATATTGACGTGAAAATCTTTCTTGGCGATTTTACTGCAAAGCTAGGCAGAAAGTGGATTTTCGGCAATACAGCCCTCACGACATCACACGTTTAAAACACATTGATATTCTTTGAAATTCACCAATCATCCCAGGCAGAAGGACAATTGAGGAGAAAAAACGACAGATTACGCTGCCACTTGGTAATAAACAGAAAATTAAGATTCCGTTCGGTCATTCCAAAAGCGACTTGTAGGGTTCAAGGTATACTGATGAGCGTCTATAGCCAGACGGGTGTTGAACGTTTGATGGCATCCCGTCCGCACTCGTGCGGAAAATAGTGTCAGAGTCAGGAGCCAATACTACAGTTGTGCAATGTGTCAGTTGAGTAGTTTCAAGGAAGTTTTGGAAGCCCTAACAAATGGAAAGTTTTTCGACAATGTACAAATGTAAATACTGGATGTCTAAACGACAGCAGACAGGATTCTGTATTGAAGGATGTTGTAGATGTCGGTATTTAATGAGCTTAACAAATGATGCCGTTCCTGGCCCTGAGGCACACCAATGTTAATTTTTTGCATATCAAACCCTCCAAGATAAGTTGAATTGAAGAAATTCATCGATTCTAACATAAATGATTCCTTTTTCGACCAAAGAGCTCGAAGCCATATTCTGTAAACTAATTTTCAATTTTTAAGTGCAACTACCTTGTATTCGACAGATTGGTGTAGACTTTGGTTCTGGCTTTTGCTGAGATATGCCATCAAACCACAAGTCGAACTGTCATTGGGAATTTAATTTTTTTTTTGTGTTGTTTTGTGATTTTTCAATGTTCCCATGACCAAAGTAGGTTTGTAGTAAAAGGTACGTAAAGGTTGGTTTATTTTAGAGAGACGGACTTAGATTTTACATCTAATCGGAAAGAGAAGGGCTGGTTAATAGCTTTCGTAGTGGTTTTGCCAGCGTAAAAGTATACATTTTTAGAAGGTTTTGGACCACTTTATTTCGGTATATTTAAATCTTTAAGTACATTTGCCACGTAACGAGATAAGCTGTAGGGTGGAGAATGAAACAGGATTCGACCCAATTCCACAATTTTTGGAAAATAGTGGAAGGAAGGAAGGAAGGTGTTTTAATCATTCCAGACTCGTTTGAACATTTTTCTGTTCTCCTCTGTACGATTGGACTAATAAGATCGAAAAAAAAAACTGTTGTCAAACCCTGACAGACTCTCTATAGCTTGAGTCGTACCAACACTCTTTATCCGATGAGGGATAAAAGATGATATTCCAATATGAGAAGTACATGTAACCATGTCGGCAGCGACATCCCCATCGCTATTGAGGAAACATAACGAACATCCAAAATTCCTAAGGAAGAAGAGAAAATAACAATATCAACGAGTAGACCACATAGACAGACTTAAATCTTGGGCTTACAATCCTATAGTAAGAGCATACACAATATCAGAATTTGGTAGTTTTATTTTTAGTAACCTCATCGCTTTTTTTGGCCTTTCTCGTTGTAATACATTTTGCACAGATGCTTTTTACTTCTGTCGATATTTCAATCCGTTTATTTATAACTCCTTTCTCCCGACTGATGATCAGCTTTTACTTTAATGACGATCATCTTGACAGCTTTCTCATAGCACAACCAGAGCAGATAGAGTATATTCGATCTACCGTTGTCCAACCCTCCTTTCCAGAAAGTGAAATTTTCCTAAAAATACTTTTTTTTTATACAAAAACACTAAACGTTTCAATGATGCTCTTAATATACTTATGGCGTGAGTTAAGAAAATTTATATCAACTGGGGGCTAATAGCTCTCGCAATCTGTTAAACATTTCCGACACACGAACTCGTATCGTAACTCGTACATATTGAGTATTTTGTTGCTTTTTTTTTTGTAATTTAATTTTATGTTTTCCCCTCTTTAATTTCTATTGCCATATGTTAAACATCCGCGCGCAAACTGACACGCCGCCACCACCGACCTCAGGCAATCGAAAAGTCAGCTGCTGCAGCTGGTAATCATCACAGAGTAGTGAAAAAGAGCACAGCCGACGAAATAAAACATTCTGTGTTACATGTGTACTCGAAAAATAGCCAGAAACAGAAAAATTCATATACATACATACCAACGGACCACCACTATGCCACGAGAAGACGAGTGAAATTCAACGGAAAAAATGTTTTCCAAATCTTCGATGATCTTCGGAGGGGTAATATCATAGAACACTGTGGGAACGGCAGATAATTTGGAATTTCGAAGAATTTACAAAATTGTCAAGTCAATCGCATTATCTCTTTTTACTGGAAGCCCGGAATTTGTTTGGCTCCGCTGGTGGATGAAATGCCAATTTTTGCGATATATCGAGGTCGATCAGTAAGAGTAGGAATTGACTATAACTTAGACACAACACAAGTGGCCGATGAACAGTTTTTTAAGGGTTCCTCAAGGTTGAAATTTAGGTCTTCCACTATTTACATTTTTTTTTTTTTAATATATGCAGAATTGAATGGTTAAAGACTGGGCAACCATGACAACCATTGATAAACGAGTTTTTCCACATGTCATCGATAATTTGTTACATACGCCAGCGCCGCTCAACTCAACATTGTCGAACACCAAGTCAAGAAAATATGGTGCAGATGATGGTACTAAATTAAATATGGAAAGCATAAATAGCAATTTCAATGGAGAATCAAAGCAGAAATACCAAGCTGAGATTGTTCAAATCAAAGGTTAAAACAGTGATACTTTATGAATGCAGTATGTACCTGGAAAGTGACCAATGCCATCACAAAAAACCTACAAATCTTCATAAATACTCGTATATGTCTGGCTAAAGATCGTCTGGCCAAACTGTACAATGAACAATTAACTACACGCGAAACAAGTCTCTTTAGGGATCACTTGGAGAAAACTCAAGCGCGTTACAAAACTCCGAACATGACGACGCGCAAGCATTGCTGAAGCCTTACGATCCACGGGGGGGCTAAGGACTTAAGTCAAAAGTATAGTTAAATCAATTAATGGCCACAATAAATTTTGAAGTAACGAACACATTCCTCAATAGTGATGAGGATATTTGTTAAAGCCTATAGCCATTCCCAAGTTTGTAGATGATCTTGGATGACTTGAAGACTTATTTTCTAGTAAGTTTCTACTCAATCGATACAAAGCGTTTAATAGCGGCTTATGGTGTTATTAAGACATTCTGTAAGTTCTATCTTAGTTTTATTCACAAAAAAAACTCCACTTAGGAGCTTTCTTCTACAATAACTTAAGCGATCTAAAGAACATAGACGTTAACAGTCTCTTACGCTTCATCATAAGTTCACATTGGTTTCAAGAGTAGGTGAATCACAGATCCACGTGACATCATTATGGGCGAATAGATCTAAGTGGGTTGGTCTTTCCAACACCCACTTTTACCTAATTTAACTTAGGCAAGAAGGGCATCTTTGGTAATAAGATCAAAATGTACAGTCTGTACGACATCACCTTTAGGAACGGATACACACTGATTGATTTTAAGACGAGACGTTATCTAATAACTATAGCCAGCACACGGTTCCAACTCCTTGATTTTCATAAACTGAACTGGCTAACTGCTGATCAACAAACCGTCAGCCAAAATTCATCATATTGCGATCAATGAAAGGAGTGCCATTCGCACCATTTTCCTGTTGTAGCTAATATACGGCTGCGGATATCCCGAACCATTGTGAGAAAGTTCAACTTCGATGGGCTACAAGTTAGTTTTATCTTTAGTTTTAAATGAAATTGTTAGTTTTAAGAAGATGCTTGCAATAAACCTTAATAAATCTGTCTGGTGTGGACCCGGGCCTCAAATCAAATCAAACGTCAGAGCCTTTTACTACCGAATTTCCATTAACCTCTCAAGGAGTGCGATGTCGCCGGCATCGAACATAAAAGACCAGTGACAGTAATGCTAAAGAGCAATCAGAGAAGCCTCCTCCGATGTACTGAGTTACAAGAAGCTCTAACAAAGAAACACCTGATTTTATGACGAATGCAGACAGGCAAGTCTACAAAAACGGCAGATGTACAGAGCAGAATTGCAGAAGAAAGGAAGGCTTCTCAAAAGAAGACCGACCGATGCCTTAGAGAACACGACAGAGCCACATAGCCTAAAAAAAAAACATCTACAAGGATGGAGAAGGAAATCTCATATAACAACCACAGTCGATGCAAAGAATCTGGAAAGATTATTTCTGCATACTGTTAAACGTTGATGAGGAACAACATCCCACTGTCAAGCAGAATGAACCACTCAGCCGACCATCCAACCACGATGAACAGGACAGCAATTTCCAAGCTTAAATCTAACAAGACTGGTAGACTGGAGAGCCTAACTGCAGAGCTGTTTAAAGCCACAGGTAGAGATTAGACATATATCAAGTCATGTCTAAAATTTGATCAATATCTTGGCATTGGTTGTCTAAAGAAAGAAGATCCGTTAAACTGCGCCAATAACAGGGTAATACCTCTCCCCAACATGCATAAAAAAATCTTAACTATTATGTCAACGCCTAAGACCCTTCGTCAACAATGTGATCGGCTCCTATTTGTGTGGTTTTAGGCCAGGAAAGTCCTTCATAGATCAAATCTTTACTGAGACCCTCAGTGTCAGAGAAAGATTTAAACAAGGCAATGCGCTGTCATGTGATTTTTTCACCTCGCAAGTCAACTCCTGAGGCATCATACCTCAAACTTTACTTAAACCACTTTAACACTTCCCGTAATTCGCCTTTTAAATTCCACTTTAAAACTGAACTCACTTTTATCTGAAACTACTCACTGCTATCTTACGAGAACATTTTGTACTAGGGTTCCATACATCTTTTCGTTTTGCCACAATATTGGCTAAATCGTTGTCAAAGATTTCCCATTATTCCCTTTGCTGTTCAAATATAGATGGCGCTGTTAACATGCTAAGTGGTTATCACATTATTCCTTTCCTAAAGTTGTTCGTCACGAACAACTTCGTCATTTCACATTCCGTTAAAATGACACATTATTTCCACATGGACCAGCTTCATCTTCTCCCGATCCCTAAGCTTGATCCGGCAGACAATCTCATTTATGCGGGTTATCACCTTGTATGGACCTACAAGGATCCTGTTGTAATTTTGGTGATTTGCCTTTTTTACGCAGAGGACTAGACTATACAGCTACATCAGGTATCCTTCGTTGAAGCTAGAAGACTTTGCATTAATGTCGTACCTAGTTCTTGAGCGTTTTCGTGAATTTTATGAAGCCAGCTGCGCAAGTCATCCACATAATCGTTCATCTCCTTAGATGGGTATCCGAACTTCCTTTCACTTGACAACTGAACTGTTTGAAGAAATAGGATCCCGGATGGTGTATGTACGGACGACGTTTCAGTATGCCATTTAGAAGAGGATTATATGTCGATACCAATCCCCGTGGCCTACGCCCTTAGACAGATGCTCATTTAAGGTCGACCAATCCATCAGATTGAGGGTGTAGCTGTCTTTGTACTTCTTTTTCCCAGATATTAGCACACTTCCTGAAAGACTTTTGATTTGAAGTTTCGTCCTTAATCAAAGTCTATCACCATCGGGACACCAAATCTGCTCACCCAATTGTTGACTATCTGATTTGGGGCAGCGAACACTTCCTGCCAGAAAGGTGTATCGGTTGCCATTATAGGTTTCGGGATACGAAACAGCGATGTCTATGGCTATTCGTGCGAATGGTGTTCCAACATTATATTGTTGCATTCGTCGTGTGGCTTTACTTTTGGGATAGAAGTTATTCGAGTAAATTTTCGGTCCCGTTTTCATATGTGTAGAATGAAGGAGATGTTTCACCAATAGACTTTATTGGGTGTACAGTGATACATAAGCTTGAATAACCCGGCTTATATGTAAGGTCATATTAAGTGCGTAGACACTAGCGCCCCAGCCCGGAAATTTGGCGCACAAATATGGAAATTGGACCTCAGCCAACTTTGTGTGCGGCAAAAGACCGCACTAGTTGGAGGGGCCGTTAGCTGCGTCTAGTCCATCCCATACTTTAGAGTCATCTAAATGAGTAAGTATACATACCATAGACCGTTACATGGCTTAGAAATCCAATTGTTTGATGAGCTCTTGGGCAAGAGTGTTTAATTAAGACCGGCTATTTTGAAATTTGAAAAGAACGCAGTGTTTATTTGAAAAGTTCTGATGTTTTTGTTTGACTAAAGAGTGTAGTAATGGAGATTATGTATGGAACGCAATATCTATCGAATCATGTCTTTCAGTTCAAAAATTGTTCTTGAGTTATTGGAATACATCTTTCCTTGAAAAAAAAGAAAAAAAAAATGGGACGCCCTTTATGTAAGTTTTTATTATGTCCCTGTGCTCTTACCAGACAGCCAGCTTTTTTTTACACATCCTGTTCTCGATCTTAATACTTGGTCAGACAAAAAGAAATATCGAAATGGAGGATTGCAAGCTCAGGTCTTCAGAAATTGAGTCTGTACACATGACCATCTCAAGGATTTTCCGTAGTGTGGGGTATTTTCAACACAGAGATTTTCTGAGGCAATTCAAAGAAATCTGCTGTTTACGCAAACATGTCTTTTGATCATTTCTGCCTTCAAAATATTTGTCAAATTCGTGTAGACAAAGTATCCTTCAGTACAAGTGTGTATTGAAATCTTGTGCCTTTTGGGCTAGTGGACCGATCAGGGAATGTTTTACATCTTAAACTGAAGCACAGTGGAGGATAAGACCTATCAATCCCAAGCACCTAATCATACTGGAAGTCCCACAAGATTTTGTACAATCTGCGATCGTTTAATTCTTGCCCCTTAGATTCGTTTCGATGCAAGGAGCTGCGATTCGAAAGTCTAATAGATGTTTCTGGACATTTTCCGGCGTTGTCAATTGTCTGCTCATAGAGCTTGATGTTTTGTGTCTTTTCCCATATGTGCAGGCGGGGCCTCGAAGGATCACAATATCAACCCAGCTTTTCTGCTTATCGTGCAACTCCCAGCACGGTATTTTATAACTTACAAGATCAAGGCTTTCAGCATGAATTTTGAGTGCACTGTTCCCCCGAATCAAAGTAACAATCCATTTGCATCGGGGATCTGCACTATAGTTAGTTTTCATCCGTAGGATTCGAAAACTAAAACTTTGTATGCTGCTTCCATCTTCACTTCATTTTTAATCGGAACTAGGTTTTTCGAGTCCACTAAGTGGTTGTTGGATATCCTGTCTAAAAATCTAAGACTCTCTGGATCGGATTTTTCTAATATGCACACACAAAGTGTGTTCCAGACATTTCTGGAATCTTAGTAACCTTTGCATGGAAAATGTTTTTAGACAGTTGGAGCAGCAGTAGTGTCAATTTGCTCTTCCTTTATACGATCCTTCTTGAGTGGTCCCATGAATGCTAATTTGTCAGTGGCAGACTGGAAGCGACCATGACCCATCTTTGAGGAAGTATCCATAAACTAAGAGAGATAAGTGCAGAGTGATGACACGTTTTTTGGTCCAATACAGCAACCCTTACGCATGATGAAGAAGCCACCCCTCGGTGTTATGACCTTCAGCTGACACATTGTTTTTGATGATTTTTCGATCCTTAGTGCAGATTATTGTTGGTCTCAGTAGGATGATGATAATCTTTCTGACCGGCACTTGCGGCAGTGAAAGACTTGGATGCCAGGCTACAATACTGCAACTTAACGCAGATCCTTGTGCATTTAGTTGGGTAATTTCCAACGCAATCAATCACTTCATGATGAAGATATTAGATATTTTGACAGCTTGTTTCAAATTGTCCTTAACCCATTTGACTTTGTCTTCGATGCTGCAAACGTTCAATTAAATTTCGATGATGCGGGCCTTTTTTGGCGTTGCTTGACCAGTGGATCTGGGAGTCATCAATGACACGCACAACTTCCTGTAGTCATTCTCGGTGCTCTTCTTGACAGCAGCTTGGGTCTATTTCATTTTATTCTTGGTGAAGGTCTTCTTGCTGTTGTAGTTCTTATAGAAGCGACGACGGCATTCCTCATACAAAAGCTGACTCCAAGCATTGAACAAATTTCGCAAACCAAATAGAGTCTTGATGTAACCAATAGCTCCGACAACCATCATTGGCGGAATTTCCGAAATGATAATAACTTCTACGACCTCCTTCTTGTTAATCTTTGATCCAGAACGGTCAACCTCGCGGACGATGTGGGTAATCCGTGTGTCGGGTTTGCAGCCGAAAAAGAATGTTAGATGAACTTGCTTTGATATATCATCCTTAGAGAAGACCTTAACCCTATCACGATATCTAATCGAGCGCTTTTTATTGTAAAAAGCCATAGGGCCCTGGGCGCCGAACGTTTACGATGAGACAGAAAAAAAGTTATTTCGCCTTAAAGATTGTGATGCACTAGATACACTATTTTTAAGCGTTTATTGAGGGCAATGACATATTGGAGGAATTTGTGTTCAGACAGTTATCGTTTCGTAAAGGTCTAAAGTTATGGAAGATAGCATGATAAGTTCAACATTATCCTGCATGCATGTCATCCGTTATACTGTTAAGCTAAACGGATACTCAAGCCACAAATTGTTTTCCCGAGCTATCAACCGAAATGACAAGTCACAAATCAATTGTAAGTGCTTTGAGGCAATCAGTAAATCCGAAGCCAATGCATTCATTACAGTATTCCATGTCAGTCTTGGCTTTTAGCAGCCAAGTACGACTCCGTACTCAATTTCGTCTAGCACACGCGAATGATAGTCACTGACGGACTGATATGGTCTGGAATCATATCACCTTTGAAACAAACACATAATCTTCCTAAATTACACCCACATTCTGGGCTATGCTAATGTGGGTGTACGAATCAGTGGTGGAAGCAATCAAAATAAATTTTCATATTTTTGCACAACCCCCCAACTGAAAGATTTACTCGCGCAAGATGTACTCTTGCACGTTCACCACATATTTTCTTCCTCTATCTTCTCTCCAACTCCAAAAAGTCCCATAGGAAGAGGAAAAACTGAAATGAAACACTTGCAATCAAATCAATTGGCAAATCACTTGGTGTTTGTTTTTCCAACACCATACTACGCGCCCATTTGGCATTTTCAATTTCTGTGTGCCTATGCCAGCTAACCTTACTAACTAACTAACAAACTGACTGAATGACTGACAGACTGCCTGCCTGCCTGCCTGCCTCTCACTTAATCCATGTGTTACTTAAATCCAATACTAGATTTTTCCCAGACCAGTATCGATATTTAAAGCAGCTGTCCAGAGACGACGTATAAAATAAAAGCGATTTTACCGAAATAGCCCCCATTCGCCACCATCAGCACTTTGGAAAAATACTCCCTCCTAAAACCCCCTGCAACACTATGACCATGTGCTCTTGCCAGAAGCAGTTCCTCTCCTCCACTCGACTCTCACTGGCCGGGCCACTGTATTATTATAATTTTTTTCCATTCCCATCGACTGCTATGAGGGGTGGTAACTCTCTGGCCCTCGTACAATATATCCGCGAGGCAACTAAGGCATCAGGCAGCACAAACGTGTGCACACTTAAAAAGAATCTGCTCCAGACATTTTCAAGCATCTGCGCTTCATCTGGCCTCCGCTTCTCTGTTTTGTGCTGCTGCCAGTGCTTAGTGCTATGAGAGAATAGTGTACTCGTATACGAGGTATGGTGGAACCTCCAGAATCACTGCATCGAGATTACAGTCAAATCTCTGGGTGTTTTGTGTTGGCTTTCGAAGCGAGCGCCTTATGGTCCTGATGGATGCCTGATGTTGTGTGTGCGCTATGTGTGCACGTCATAGAGAGCTTGGTAACATTTGGCAGAGCAATATTAGAAGATTTCCTTCCTTCCTCCCTCCTTCTACAGCTGTTGCTGGCTGTTATAACTGGGTGGGTGGTTTTTTTTTTTTTTTTTATATTACCATTCACCAACCTCCTCCATGTCTCTATAGAGTCCATGACCGACGAAAAGCCTATTGAAATATATAACTTACTTAGTGTGGGGACAGGCAAAGTGTTAGACTATTGTTTCTTGACGAGGCTGCGCTAACATCAAACACCTGGCACCGTGAATCCAAAATATAAAAATAAAAAAATTAGAAAATATCCCAAAAAAAGGAATGAAAAATTAACTCACCCTTCGAAGGTTGGAGGGAGGTGATTGTGGAAACAAAGAAAATTAAATGCTCTCTATTCAGATTGACAAACATTTGTGTGTACCAAATGCCACCATTACAGTTGCAGGAGAGTGGGAGGTGTTGAGATACAGATGGTAATGGTATACGAGTATTGGGAAAGGCAATGGGTGGTAGCAAGCCATATACAGAAGTAATTTTCCCGTGGCCCCTTGCGGGTAGTAATCTCATGGAAAACTTCCACTTTGGCAAAAAGGTAATAAGAGAAATGTCATGAACACTCGGCGATGGATTTTTCACCACTACCGCCACCATGGCCCTGGCATGACTTGGTATGGTATGGTATGGTATGGTATGGTATGGTATGGCATAGCATGGCACATCTGCTTCCAGAATGCAGAGTGAAGCACCAGTACCAGTACCAGTACCCGTACCAGTACCAGTACCCGTACCAGTACCAGTACCAGTACCAGTACAAGTACCAGCCCAGCAGCAGCAAAAGCAGCACCAAAAGCAGCACCAAAAGCAGTAGAAGTAGCAGTAGCAGTAGCAGTTGGTTAGGTTGTTTCTCTGCGTTCTATTCCGAGAAACAACCCACAACCCACAACCCATCCATCCCACACCCAGGGTAGTTTTCCCAGAATTAGACTCAGCTTCTCCTTGTCAGTGAGGTATGTGTGTACGTTTCTATGGCTGTGCTTATGTATATTTCAGGATGAGAAGGGAAAACTGATTGGAACAAAACAAAACGAAAACCGAAAAAAAAAACAAAATGAAAATGGTAAAAAAAGAAAATTCGAAAATATTGTTAGCGGCTGAGAAAGGGAATATTTTGTGTGTTTGGCAGTGGCAATACGAGTACACACAATGTGCCTTAAGCTTTATAGAAGATTCCTCTCTGCTACCCGTTTAACCTATCCCTGTGCTTACTATACTCGTATACCAATGCCACAGCTACAGCTACTGGTTCAAATGTCAGCTGACATTTGCAGATAAAGCAGACACAAAAAATAAGGATGAGACTTTCACCCAATCTGCCGGTGGTGTACGAGTAGTAGCAAGAGGTATAGAGCATTTTTGTTGAATGTCGAGTCTATAATTATTCGATTTGGATTGAGAGATTCACTAGTAAGACATGCACACAGGTGGGCTTGACATACAGATAACTCGCAGCAAGCACATAAAAGAAGCAAACGGCTTGCCTTTGGCTTTCTATGTCGTTTCTATCAGTGGAGATGAAGGCTCTGTTTACCTTCTTCCTTTTCTATTATTTTAAGAATCAGCGTAATGCGGGTGTTGTTGCATAAGTCTTTTAAGTTACAACACTAACAGTGTTCTGGAAGATTCGTATTTTCTAAAAAAAACAACGGTAATACAGGAAAGCCACTCTCACCCAGAGGGTGGTTCACTTCTGGGAAAAATATAAACTCAACCCAGCTGTGACCTTTAGAGCAATATGAGAGACGTATCTTTATATAACCCCGCTAATGGTAAAGTTTGTTGTGTTATTTACCCTGAATTGACAGGTAACAAAGGACAAATATAGCTCTGTGCAGTCAGGCGGTTATGGAAACGATATCTTTATTGACATTTGACAAGGACCCACTTCTGCATTTAGAACAGTTTAAAACAGCTTTTGTCAAATTGTGTAATGAGCATTACTTTACTTTACTTTACTTAAGATGGCGCTAGAGTACGGAGTAGACATGTGCCTTAAGTAACAAGGTATCTGCATGCACGCGCCATCTGAACTTCTTCCACTGAAACGCTGGTGTTTATTCAGTCACATTAGGTATTCCAACTCTTGTAAAACCCAGGCAGAAAGGTTACGTCATCAACGGATTAAAAATGGAAACCCTCTCTGAAGTAGACTTCACACCACCAATCTCTGCTCTGATTGGGGCAAATACAAGGCTTGTATGAGAAAATATGTTACAAGTTCGCAATCTGCAGAGCTAAAAGCCAATCATGGAGAAAGTTTTGCTTCAATATCGAAAACACAAAAGTGTCCCAGAGCTGGAGATATAAACTATCTGATAGTAATTACACGAAATGCAACGCTGAGGCTTTGGGAGTCTTGCTGGAGTAGTGCCCCTTCTGATCAAAAATCTGCGGCAGTATTGAAAATTTTACTGATAGCCTACGGGAACTCGAAAATAAAAAAAAAACGAGTGATACAAAGAGTTTGAAACGGCCCGTGTTATGGTTGATAATTTGCCTCGTTCCGGTAGTAAACATCGAAAAAATTAAGAAAATTTTCCTCGCAGATTGTAGTGTGAAATAAAAGCCGAACTTGGTGTCTTGTTCGGATCAGTGCAGAGCGTTATGCACGATGTTCTGAGCATAAGACGAGTTGAAGTGCGGCTTGTGCTGAAAATGCTGAATTTGTTGTAGAAAAATCTCATCTTGTACGCGGCTATTTGACCAAAAACAACGTTCATACCCTTTCGCATGCTCCGTATTCGTCTGGTATGGCTCCTTGCTTTTTCTTTACTTTTTCCTATTCGCACGACTTAAGACCGCTGCTACTTCGGTCCGTTGAAAAAACTTGGGTCAAAACTCATAACGCAAGGAACCAAAATCATGCTCTACAAAGTGTTAATCTGCTGTACAACAAGTTTTAGGTTTTTTTGAAAGAAAAATCCTTCGTCGAATAATTGGTTGTATCTGTGAGAAGGGCATATGGAGAAGAAATGGAGCTGTACAGAGATGTGGACATACCACAGAAGGCAAAAAACCATTGACTTCATTTGCTCGGCCTAAGCAAATGCTTAAGCTTAAAGGGTCTTCGAACCCAAGCCACCATGTTCGAGAAGAAAAAGTAGACCGAACCTCCGGCTTAAAGATGAGGGGATGGCGGATATAAGACAGCTTGGTCTTTCCAACTGGAAGCAGCACGACCGGGACCAGGCTTTGACTTTCTAAGGTTTGCCAGACTAATAAGTAAGTAAGTGTGTGTCAAAATGCAGGAGGGAAGTGAAGTTAGTCTTCATTCCCAATGCAGGTTAATTCAACCATACCCATCCAAAAGACTTCAAGCCCTTAAGCCTAACATCGTTCATTCTAAAAACAGCTTGACACTAATACACGTAGTCGTAGGACATAAAGGCCGAGAAACGGCCTGTTATGTTAACGTTCCCGCTAGAAAATGTCGTCATTACCGAACCTGATAGCCCTCATGTCCCACAACAGAAACATCAACACAACATAAGGAACCACCAAACGGTGGTCGCTACCTCAAAAAGCCCCACCATTCAAGGAGTAGTGATACCACGCTATTTGTCTGAGAAATACTTCTAAATCTAAGATGTAAAAGGCACTGCGTATGAAGTGATTTTTAAGGCCGCCGGCAAGTTCGTTCCCATGATCAGTTAAATTCTAAATTATGCCCATAGAATCCTCGGTGAGTGGGCCCAGTTCAGTGGGCTGGGAAACAAAACTTTAAACCGAAACACCCGTCTCGCTATGAATGCTTATCACTTATCTGTACACCCCCAAGCCCACCTTCGAACGTAATCTAAAATATCGTGATTCGCACCTGCATAAGACTACGAATACATCCATGGGACCATTTTTGGTTGAAAACCCTATTTTGAACCGAATGTTTAACCCAATGTTCAGACGAAGTCCTGAACTACCTCGAAGTTATACTGGCAATGGCACGTGCCTTTCTGATGGCAAAATGTGCTTTGTTTTGCGGTCGTTTATCATCAGAACTATATTGGACGCTTCCGCCTCTATACTCACGAACGCTTCGTTGACGCCTCACTTTGTTCGTGCAATCTCATCAGTGTCATTCACGTATCCAAGTAAGTGTTCTTGGACCTAAAATAGATCTATTTTATTGGCCAGTGAGTTTTGCGCGATTCGTTTTAGGATGATGTATGCGGCGTAGAAATCGGTAAGTAAATGGTGAGTGTCGTTCTAAAATTCTCGGGTCTTTTCCATGATCAGATCTTGATCGGTGGTGGACTTTCCTGGCCTGGACCAACCAGGCTGTTTATGAATGGTTTCAAACGCTTACTTAAACTGAACTGAACTGAAAAGTTCTTAAAACCGATGTTAAGTTGGACTGGACAAACGATTTTGAGTTCCATGCTGCTGACAATATCTTACAGATAAGATACGTTATCAATCAGGTCGTCATCAGCTGTTTTAAATAGGACAGTAGTCCATCTGCGACATCAGCTTTATTAAACTTTAACTTCGATTTTACTTCCTTAACTTCGTCTAAGGCGGAAGGACGGATTTTTTCGTCATCTTCGTCCAGGGTGAATGATACACTCCGCTTGACAGCTGAATTTTGAGCATCTTCTCTACTATATAGTACTGTCTGCATTTAGGGATTACAAAATCCAGAATAACTGTCGACAAACCTCAATGTATTCCTTATTGATTTGTTTTTCGGACAGGACCCATCATTGGTGGCTCTCGAACCATGATTAATGAATTGGTTAGTTTGGAACTCGATGTGACAATATTTAAACCAACAAGAAGGCCCTACGTGCCACACAAGTAGAGAGAAATATTTTCCGACCGAATCTTTACTCGTCATCAAAATTTCACCGTCATGCAATTTAGCACCGTGCGATTTCTTACTTCGGGACACTGTCCAAGAGGATGTTTATATAAACGCTCCATAACCAATTGAATCGATTGAATTTTGCCTGGCCTTCTCGGATAGGACTTGAACTTCCAGTTATTCCTTGATGAGGTTTTGCAACGTTTTTGGTACATAGTCATACCAATGTTTTTGCAAAAATTTTTGCTTAAAGTTGTGCTTTTTCTATGATACCATTTTTTCAACTTCGTTGCGGTTAATTTTCAACTACACTTCAAGTTCCTATGTATATCAACCATTCGTCATCACATCGCGGGCATTTAAATAGTTCACAGACTGGTTCGGTGATTTCTCTTACTTGTCTGAAGTTGGAGAGTCGCTCTTCTATAACAAGTGGTTGTCACGTAGCTACTTATAGAATTACCGACGTTCTATTCAATAGACAGTCTTCTACGGCATTAAAGAGAAAGAAACTTAAACATGTCCTGATGTATTCAAACTTAAATTTTAATTTCTTTGCTGATTTCTGTTGCTTAAATTTTCATCTTCGATACATTTCGAGATCGTACAGCCGTCGATATTAGATAATTTGGATCTCACTTTCTCTAGAACCATGAAGATGATATCCAGTTCTTCATATTTTCTTGTTTATAAATCGCATCGACTATCACGATGTTTAAATATAATATATTGCGTCTAGAGCTTGCCATCATACTTTCATCGGCTTATCTGGTCAGTTGTGGTCAGTTCTGGTCAGTAGCTGTTACAGTTTTACGTGACGCCTGTGCATTTATAAGGTGAAATACGATATTTTTCCCTCTCCTGTCAAGAAAATATCTCCTTTCATATTTTTATTAAAAGACCCTCATCTATACATCGAAAAGCATGTGCATATGCAATCATTTTAACGCCTTTCTTACCCCTTTTTCCATAAAATCTTCTGCTTTCACCCCATGGGCAACAGTAACGGAATGTTTTGGCCTAGTAAAGTAAGTAAGAGCTGTTTTTTTTTTTTTGACAAAATTCAATTTTATTCAACAATAATTCCAGCGCCCCACTAAAGTTTCTATGCCTTTCTTATAGAACGATTTGTCCAAACCTTCAAAATAGGTTTTAGTTTCGGCGATCACTTCTTCACCGCAGTCGTATAGTATCTCTTTCCGGCGAGCATTTTTTTGAGGTTTGGGAACTGGTAATAGGTAATAGATTCCATGTTTCAACCAATGTCATATCGCACGAACAATAATCTTTTTATTTTACCTAAACAGCTCCAAAAAGCGCTCTGAATCGAATTATCTGAATTCGAACAGAGCTTTCGCTCTGTGTGTGGATATCTTTACGATGTCAGCTATCTCATGCACTTTCGCTTTACGGTTGTTGAAAACGATTTTGTGGATTTTTTTTTTTTATGTTTTCCGACGCCCAGAACGTTGAGCATCATTTGAGTCTGTACGACCAACTTTGAATTCAGAGAACTAGCCACAAAAGGTTGCTTTCAACGAAGCAGATTTTTTATAACATTTTTCAAGCCATTCTTGAGTTTCAACGTTATTTCTCCCCATCAATCCACAAACGAAACTCGTTTCTTTCCATGGTTTCGAAAATATATATTAAAAGGAGCGTCACTAGATCTTCAACATCTCGATGACTAATGGTCGAAGTTTTGACACGTAGGGTTTGAAGGTTGGTCCTAACTAAAAATCGTCATCTACTGTCAGTCCTGGGACTTTTCGAACCAACTGTTACAGAGGCTTGTTCTGCTTCTTAGTGATTGAATCTCTTTCAAATACTTTTTTTATTGACCAGCAATCTGAAGATATTCAACCGCTTGCTTGTGTCTCAGCGTTACACCTATCATGTTTGAAAGACTAGATTTCTTCGTCCGCTGTCAAATTTTATTGTAAAAATGTGAAGACGGCCTTTCCCAACTAGATCTAGATCTAGCTTCTTTCCTCATTTAAGTTGTAGCAGTCTACCTGTCCGCAGTTTGCCACTCCACGAAAACTCCAATCTGAAATAGTCTGAATTTATCCCAAATTGTTCAAGTATAAACAGAAACAGATCGTCATTATTCCTTTTGTCGCTTTGGTCGCCTTGGGACTATACAGGGTCCAAACTTTCCTGACCGCAGTCACTATCATGGCGCAGTCGTAAGCTTGCCGGATAGCTGAGAAAAGGTTCCCAAACAAAGGCTGTGTCTTCATCGAAACAATCCCTTCGCTCGAAAAAAACGTTACCAAAACACCTTCCCCAAGATGACGCATTTCCCCGTGGATGAATGTCATAGGGACAGGCATCTAAGAACCTAATTTACATTACAACCGTAAAAATCGTGGTTATGCGAGGTAACCCCAGTTAAAGTGGTGGACGGGAAATGAAAATCACTCGCCGATAATGTGACATCCACTGCCACATGTTCCCTTCATAAAACTCACTAAACATTTATGCTTTGCCTAATTTCAGACCATAAAACAAGCTCTTTCAATGGCTAATGTCAACTTACCACCAAATGTCACCCGGTAATGTTGGAAAAATAAAACAATACTATCACCGGGATATAGAGCAACATAGCAATACTCGTAATTTGTGGCGATGTGCCATTCAAAATTTCGCAAAACTTCACCCATAACCGAGAAACTACCCTTATGCAGTTTTTTATGTTCCACCAGGCAGCAGAGCAACTGTGTTTGTGTTGTTCTCCGCAATAACCCTTCTCTAGTTGGTCGGGTAATAGCAATAGAACACCCTGTAATGTGGGTGAAAGCCTGTGGGCGAGTACAGGATGGGGGTGAAGGTGGGATGGTACTTGTATTCGTAGCAACCGCCCGTAATTGTTTTACTTTCGTACTTTTCTAATAACCATAAAACTATGCATCCGCCCTTAGTCGGGCGGTTTTTATGCTCTTTGCGGGCCTCATATGCGCGCTTTCATTCACCTGTGCCTGCGGATGTCACATCATTAGTCTTCGTCTCTTCTAGTTCTCTATACTTACTTTGTTTCTATGTGTGTGCATGTGATGTTTGGGGTGTTTGGAGTAGCTTCTGTATGTGCCGCACCTCACCTGAGGTTCGGTTCTATTCTGTTCCTATTCCTGCTCTTGCTCCTGCTCCTGCTCCTGTTTCTGTTTCTGTTGTTGTCGTCGTCGACGTCGTCATCCTAGTCGTTCTCATCGTCAACAGCAGCAGGCGAAACAAAATTGCTTACTAGCTAATCACGTGATTGATTGATTGTGTGTGTTTAACGAGGAGGGTGCGAAAACGGTTCTTATGGCAGAGCCAATTTGTTCGCAACAGAATTCCTTGTTTTGGTCAGGGAAGGAGGTTGTCTACACAGTGTGTGGCAGAGTGAAAATGACTCTTATATTCATCGGGGGGTGGGGCGGTTAGTCGGTTTAAGGATGCGGTATAGTGTGAGCGTTCTTTTGTGTCGACATTTGACGAGTATATTTTTGTAGGGTTGCTAATTGGCTAGATAGATTGAATTGAATGGCAGCATAGTGGTTATGGAGGTGGTAGTGATGGATCCAGGTGGTCTTCACATTTTAGTAATTTTATTTTTCCCCCGTACTGCACCTGAGACTTGAAAAATTGGAAATCTCCAAACTGGACATGGAGTTTACCCTCCAGGCGACAGTTGTGTGCTCTCATTCCTATTAATATTAATTGTTCACACTTAAGTGTTGCTCACACTTGTCAGTGTTGGACCTGGAGAAGCATACTTCTAATTTCAATTGAGTACTGAGTGCGGAAAACAAGTGTGCAATGGCCGAATTGTGAACTGAGTTGTCCTGGATTTACAATTGTGTGTAGCCAGTAACCCTGTTGCTCATAAATAATGAATGCGAATTGAGCAAAATTGATTTCAGATTGGGCATGTTTATTAGTTGAAAGCATGGTAGCAAGTATGGGGATTTTGCCAACATTGGCAGGTTGAATAGACAATTGAACGAGCCAATTATACTTGTCATTTGCGTTTCTGGACAAGAGCACCCAGTGTGTCCAGCACGGGACTGCCACAATACAATAAATTTCTGTGATTATTGTTCGTGTCCATGACTTATGTTGGAGCTCACAATTGGGTTTTATTTATTTATTTATTTTTTTTTTTTTTTTTGTTAAATTGGCTACTGAATGCATTTTTTATGGTGAGAAAGAAATTATCTAGAACAAGTGGGCTTATTCTAACAAAAAAGAATTAATCGTGGCCATTGAACAGTTTTGTTGCGAAAATATAATCGATCATATCATAGGGTATGTTGGGAATGGACGGCAATAATTATTTGTGCATCTGTGGGAACTAAAAAGCAGAAATTTACATGGAAAATCGTGTAAACCTTTGTTTCGGTTATCTAGTTTTAATATCCCGGGTTGGGAGCACATTTTTACGCTTTAAATGGGTGCATCCATCTGGAATGGATTTTAAGAGGATCTCTTAGATTTTTGGAGGGCAACTTCTACCCAGTCAGCGGTACTAAAAATCACTATATGGCGAATCGTTCGTTAAGATGAGTCAACTCTATGAGATTCCAGAGCATCCTACCAGAAATACTAGTATCGAAAGAAGACACCAGTCTATGCTTCAAAAGAAATTTGTCAAATAAATCACATCTGAGCTATTGCAATTGTGTGACATGCAAATCGTCCTCAATCGAATGGACCCTGTAACTACCAACTCAGATTCTTTCAATATGATCCTCATTGTCAGGAATTTTACCTGAGATGAGGACAACAAGGAAGTTGGAAGAAGTTTTTAACGGACACTAAGTTCTCTCTAGCCTCTGGAGCAGAACCTCTCTTCATCTCTGAGATTTTGCCGGTAGCAAGATCAAACGTCAGTTCCAAGATCGCATTAAGGACATCTTTTCAATTTGAGAACAAGACATTGAAATTATAGAACACAAAAAGATGGATACAGTGTCTGGGTTGATGCATTCCTTACTCACCACTTAAAGCCAATCATCATCTCGTGCATTTGAGATCGTGCCCATAAGGTCGGAAAATAAGTTTGTGGTTTTCCATGAACCTCCGTAGTCACTAACACCTTAGTTCTTGTGGGATTACCATTATGGCAAGAACTTCTACATCTTAAAGCGTTTTGTGCTTCTCGAAAAACTGCTACTTTTTATGCGTCATCAAAACAAGTAAAAACAATTCTAAAGGAATTCAGTATTTTGACATGAATGACGAAAACGTCTTAAAATGTTTGATTTCAATCGCTTGGTGTGCTTTCAACGGTGATAGAGGGACTTGTTTTGACTCTGATTTTCCCCTTCTTTTACCATGACTATGACTAAGACCATAAAATCATGTAGTGTGGATATATAGAAGTTTGACGTCGATTGATAAAGAGGAGAGATCTTTTGATGATAATTTCTATGTTTTAATTGTCACGTGAATAGCAGAGGACCAAATTAACAATCTTGTGGGAGTCCAAACATGATGGTAACAGGAAAACAGAGAGGATCTAAAGAGAACCTTGTAATTTTGTTTTTAAAGGAGATAAAATTGCTTCGGTTTATAGACCTTTTAAATGATAAAGAAGCTTATTTGAAGAAGAAAGAGTAGGTATTCTTAAAAAGGAAAACTAATTAAATACTGCGTGGCAACCTTTGGTAACTCACAGCGATTGGGAACAATTTGATATTGTCCGTACGACTTACAATACAGGTCAATCCTTTCATCCAAAGGTAGAGGGCAAAATTTTGCACATAGTTTTTAGATAAGACGACTTGCAAGCTAAAAATTAAAAAGCTGCCTTTGCCTTTGTTATCTGCGGAGGTTTGAAGTAAGGTGCTGATGTTTTACAAGGATCCTGCATCGAGGAATTGTTTGGCCATTCCAGAACTTCAATATTTTTAATTTTCTTTGATGTATGGCATTGTGCAAGATCTTGTTGAAAACTGAAATTTCCGGTTGGGATCTCTTTTTGCATAGTCGGCAGAGCATATGGGACAAAACGTTTACGTACATCACGCTACTTATCTAAACAAAGAGTCAGCAGAAGTTGACATGTTCTTATTTGATAATGAATTGAAGACTAAAGGGCCAAGTTGGCATGCTTGGATACTTCTATCCATCTATTATATTCTATATATCTATTATAATATTTGATACCGAAGATCTAAAGAGGATATTATGTATATTGCCAATCTATTGATGATTTAGATTCCAAGCCTCGATAGGAAGCTGAGAGATTTGAGTTTGAGAAAGATGAAAGTAGTTGCATCGATCACTTTTCCATTTTCTAAAGCACCAAACATATTAAAGACAAAGTCCTTTAGTTGATATTGATCTACCCTAAAAAAAAAAACCGTGAAGACTAGGCAGAGATGGTAGGTTTGCAACGAAAAAATGTCATATTGCAACCTATGTTCTTGAAGAATTTAGGTTTACTAGGTGGAGTGAAAAGTAACCTCCTTGACCGCCAGAATGCGCTGCTGCTGTAAAAAAGGTTATTGTGCCTTGAAATCCGTTCATATTTAGTTTTTAGTTTTGTTTTGACAGCTGATTGTTGTTGATGTGCTTAACATCATGTTGAGTATGGACAAAAACAATTTTCGTTCTCTCATAAAACATTATTTTTTGAGAGGCAAAACGACGAAGGAAACAAAAAAAAAGTTGGATAAATATTATAGGGCTAATGCTCCGTCAGATTACACCGTCAAATATTGGTTTCGAGAATTTTGTGGTGGCCGCAACTTCACTATCGATCAAGTCTGCAGCGGCAGGCCTTCCGATGCGGTTACAGAAGACAATATCAAAAAAATACATGAAATGGTGTTGTAAAGTGAAGGTGCGCGAGCTAGCAGATTAGCACTGAACGCACACGCCATATTTTGGGCAATATTCTACATATGAAAAAGTTATCCTGCCGCGCATACTCACTCCTGACCAAAAACACGAACGCGAGAGCACTTCGAAAGAGTGTTTGGACTTGCTGATGCGGAATCTGGCGGACTTTTGGCATCGATTGATAACTGTTGAACACCAGAGAACAGAATGAGTGCCCAGCAATGGACTGAAGCCGGCACGAGCGCTCCGAAGCGGCCGAGGGAGGCTCGATTGGTCGGAAAGGTTATGGCATACTCTTCGTGGACTACCTCGAAAAAGGAAAAACCATCAACAGCGAGTATTACTGTGCATTATGGGAGCGATTGAAAGCCGAAATCGCTGCAAAACGGCCTCACATGAAGCGAAAAAAATTTGTTTTTGCAAGACAATGGCTAAAATCAATGACTTGCGGCTCCAATTGCTGTCACACCTACCGTATTCCCCCGATTTGGCTCCCTCGGACTATTATCTCTTCCCAAACCTCAAAAGATGGTTCATCAATAAAAAATTTAGCTCACCCAAGAAAATCATCGACGCCACGGAGGAGTATTTTGCAGACCTTCCGGAAAATTACTTTTCGGACGGGAGCCAGAACTTGGAAAATCGGTGGAATAAGTGTATCAAACTAAAAGAGGACTATATTGAATAAAATAAAAAAAAAAACATTTAAAAAAACTTTTTTTTCATTCCCAATGAGGTTACTTTTCACCCCACCTAGTACAAGAGAGTATAGCCATTTTCCACTTTTTTACATACAACAAAATTCGAAAAAGGTTCTTTCAAATGAGGGACAAATTTTCGTGAGATACAGTTTACATGCCGATTATTGTGACTGGGAGAATGTTGTCCACAGTTATATTGGCTGAAGTTAATGAAGTTTGGGCACACCTCCATGTGTAAGAAAATTAATTAAGATTCGCTTCTTCGATATAGGAGAGAAAGGTACTAATGAACGTTGGTTTTAAATGTTTGATGGTTATAACGACTAGGAAACAAAGAGCTATGTAGTATTTACTTAAGTAAATAAAACGTGTGAGGTTGGAGGTAAGGTCAGATTGCATTTGTTATGTTTGCAAGTTATCATGAATTGGAAATAGAGAGCTCGCCAGGGCATTCCATAATCGAGTTGTGTGGCTTAGGAACAAATCACGATTTTCATTTCAGAATACGTTCGAAAGTGGGCTTGAGGCTATACTAATGAGCATTCATAGCGAGACGGATATTACGGGGCGGAATATTGAAGGGATTATTAGTACCCTTAAATAGTTTGCACACAGCGTTGGTGAAAACTCCATAAGTCATAAGGCTTACTCGGCTTCCTCGAATATTGAACTACTTTTTCGAGTATCTGAGGTTCTATCTCATCAATATTGGCTTTCAAGACCTGAATAGTTTTGGATTTATCTGCAAAAACAAAGACAATATGTAGTTCCACAAGAAATAATCGAATGGATTTAAATCTCACCTCGAAGAACAATTCTATGGCCCGTTTAGCGATCGTTGGATATCGATTGTAACGCGAGCTCCGATTTCTTTTTTGAAAGAACAAGCACACAGGTTCACACCAGCATGAAACCTAATCAATTGGACTTTCATGAGTCTGTTCTGTTCTGTTTCTCTCACTACAATTTTGTTTCTTCAAGAACACAGTGAGGTAAATGCTCGCTACTTAACACGATTTTCCTTTAAAAAATAAGGGCCCACTTTAAGTTGCTCAAGAGCCTAATCCACGAATTTCAGTCGCAGACCATATACTCGTGGCTTTAGTTCCTGCACTAAGAACGCGAGGCTCGTCACTTAATACGATTTTTTAGTTCCTACACTAGCTAACCCTTATGTGGATAGAGGCCAAGATTTTTTTTTTTTGCAAAATTTTTTACATAGTGAGTGGACAAAGCCAAAGTGTTGCGATCGATACTGAATTGACAATTCCCGATCTTCCGTCATTACGTTGACGCTTTGTTGGCTTTGCCCCATGTAGAGTGAATGTAGTACGAAATTTATCCACAATACGACAAATAGCGAGCTTAGTTGGTCGACTAAGAGGACCATTGAAGACTTATTTACAAAATAAATTTTACTGACAGAAAAGTATTCTTCCGCCACAACTTTAAAGCATTTAGGGAGTTTGTCTACCTCGGAACCCCTATTAGGAGATCAAAGAGAATCGAATAATAAATCCATGTTAAAAAAGACGCTTCACAAGAACCCTACCTACCCAATTCCTGGACTATTTTTGGTGACTGTCAAGGGTTTCATTCGCGTTTGCCGAGCTTTGGAAAAGGAAACATAACAGCGAAAGGTACGAGGTTAATAGTTTGTACGATTGAGCGATTGAGAAAGAGAAAAAAGAAGGACTTGAGCCCAAGCTCCACTATCGGACTGTAACACACAGTGACTCAGCATCTGAAACAAGATTCACATATTCCACTGCTAAAGGTTAATTTAAAAATAACAAAGTTCAATTACCGTATGTACATATGTGTTGGTGTCTTCTAAATTTAATCACACAGATACAATTAGATGACAAAAAATACAAATCCTTTCGATTTAATTGTTTTCAAAACACCCACATCGGAAAAGGGGTTGGATTTCGCCGAGCATAGTGAAAGGGCGTGAGAAAATAAGGACTTGGTTGAACTTAAGCGCTTAATGCACCTTACAAGGATTTTAAGAATGAAGTACACTTGGCTATTTAGCTGATACAAAGCAGATTCCCCCTCAGAACTTTCTATTACCGTCATTCGTCATGACTAGACTCTTTGAATTTTTCATGTAAATTAGCAATTTTTACCACACAATCAGGCGTGTACAGTAAGCGTCAAACATCCTCAACTTGCACGGCCAATCATCAGAATCTACATCCATGTATGCCATATGGGCACCTTAATAGATCGTTTCTCAAGTATCTTTTGACAGTGAGCTGTATTCGTAGGGGCACAAAAAATATCTTGTTTCACAGTTTAGATACATACATATGTACATATGTAGATTCGAGTACGTTTGTGTACAATTGCATGCAGATATGTAGGCACCATAGAAAATATCTATTTGCTCAAGAACCAGTTTCTGGATATCATAAAACCAGTTCGGTTGCATGTCGCGATTCGTGACTGGTTGTTGGGAGTGCAGATCTTGACCAGTGCCAACATTTGCAGTAATTCACTTCACAATTCATAAATTATTTGTGGAATTTCATAAATGCAAGCACACACGTTCTACTCGTATACGACTTATTCGACGAAAGTAAAAAATAAAATATTAAAACATCTGCAGTGGAGATAAATAATTGTTTGACTGAAGCAGTTGTGCAGCACCAAGTGGCTGACAGATTTCAAAGCGAAATACACAAAAAGGAAAAAAGAATAAAAGCCGCAAAGAACCTTCGAACCACCTGCACAAATGTCTGGCAAAACCGAATACAATAGTGCCAGACAGCAGATAAGAATTCTCTGGTCTGTCCGTTTCACAGATACAAAATTGCACCACTTCGAAAACACACACGAAATAATTTTTTTTTTTTTTTTGGAATTAAGCACATCAAGCTGACTCACCATAATTATTCGGACAGACGTTGTCTCTTTGGTTTAAGCTGCTTCTACGGTGAAACTTTTAAAGTCGCACTTTATGGAGTACGACCGATGTTCCTAAGTCTGCAAGTTTTGCTTCAAAATTATCTAAATATTTAGGTCTCCTATCTATGCCGCGTATCTGTTGATATATTTCGCGCGCGCGAATTTCCTTAATTGCACCGAATAAATCGCATCTTTATTGAGAGGGAGAACTACAAAAACACGTGTTTGGTTGAATGCAGTTTATTTCTTCTCAATCTGTACGAGTATATGTATCCTTGGATTGTTTACACGGAGATGTACACTTTTTTTTTCCACAAACTTCTTATTTCTTGTTTACATCGCACAGTCAGCAGCGTATTTATTTACTCTGACCTCTCACACTATATAAACGAATATGTACAAGTACGACTGCAACTTACACCGACAGGGAATGTATCTTTTATTCACTGTACAAGACTGAATACCTGAACAGAGAACAAGAACAAAACAAAAAAAAAAAAAAAAAACAAACAAACCGAAAATCTACACACCGTCAATGAAACGGAAAAATTTGCGAAAACCTCTTGCACCTGACGCGTCCAAACTGTTCTACAGCTAAATTTCGACTGACACTAAACTGCACAAACGAATCCGGAATATGGGAATGCCGTGTTGTATCTACTGTCTGTAGATACTAGATACACAGCCAAACAGGCAGACAGAAAAACTCTCTTCCTTTCGTGCAGCGCCGTAGTCGTTTTTATTTTTGTTGATTTTGGTACACCGACCGCAAACACAAACTGAAACTACACTCCGCTCGTACCGAGGTCGATCGTAGCAGTGTTTTTTGGATAATTCCTGGATACCTTATCGACTCTGTGTGTCCACTTTAGTTTGTTTCAGACTCGGTTTTCGATTTTCGGATTCGAAATCGCTTACATGTATGTATGTAGTAATTTTGGAGTCTGCGCCATGTATGGAACAGCTGTTGAACCGTGCGGACTGAGGAGAGCATTGATAACAGAAGAAGAGGTGCCTATGCCCCATGCCATCGAATCTGGATGAATGGGAAAACAGCAACGGCAGCCGGTGTTTTGAACGACTCTACAGCTGCTGATTATGGCAGCAGGCGACCCCTAACATTCAAAACGGGGTGAAGATATAAATGAATACGAATATGTATATGTACCGTTGGGCCACCCTGTATTGTGTTTAGATAACTGCCAGTACGACTACTGCTGCTGCACCAACATTTGTTGCGAATATTTTTCCAAACCAACTATGTTATGTCATTTGGTGCTGTTCTATTGTTCAGTTGTTCTGTTGCTCTGTTTTCTGAACTGTTTGTTGCTGTGTGTATGTATGGACTATGTGCTCCTGCTCATTTTGGTGAGATTTGTCGTCGTCAGTGGAATGTGATGTTCCTTTGCCACTTTCTGGGGTTGATGGATGGTTAAGTGGATTTGATGTGACATTTGCGCGGGGCGAAAATTAATAGACGACATCGACAGCAACAATGCGAGTAGGGCAAAAGGGTATATGTGGCATGGTATTAATGAGGTAGGTTAGTCCTTGCAAACGAAATTTTGATAATTTGTGGCGGTTTTCCAATGTCGTGTCATATCGATTATAATGAGGTCCAGAGCATTACGAAATAGTGGTTGTAATGATGTATATTGTGGTAAATATCGGTTAACCTTAATGTTAAATTCGTCAACCCATGGAGAGCTTAGAAGTATAAGTCCAACTGTTACAGCACTGTCTTAAAGTTCGCTTTAGTAATGAAATCTTTACGGTAGCAGCACCCACCATTCTCACTGAGAAAGTTCTTCGCGGTGCTGCCGTCAATCAGCAAGTAATGCACAGTCTTCCTACTGACGGCAGGAACATCGCTGACATTTTAGAGACGTTGGGAGACATAAGTTTAGCCTGCCGGCATCCTGCACTTTCTGATACAGAAAAACTTTCTTACGAGCCTTGCCTGTCAAGGTCATCGACGACCTCGTTTCCTGCGATTTATTTGTTGTCTAGGTCCCAAGCAAGACTCACTGAATTCAAAATTTCGATTGCAATCAGAGAAGCCTCAAGCTCTCGAAGTAGCTTGGTAGTGATGAGAGGCTTTCGCAAGAGCTTAAAGGCAGACAGGTTTACAGTGACTACAGACACGGATAAGTTTTTCTAACAGAACTCTGGTATCATTGAATCAGACCAAGCTTTGAGGTGCAAAGATTTATCAGTAAGTCTCGAACATAGCCGGGGATGATAGACAAAGTCACAATGTGGCCGCTGATAGGCCGAAAGACAGTTCTTTAAATAGAAGTGTATGCAGCGGTGACTTGAGAGCTTGTTTGATCAAACAATCGATGCATAGAATACAATTGGTCTGCTCATGTATTAACTTTCTGAGAACCCACGTCTTGCCGAAAGCTCCTATACACTTGCAGAAAGACAATAGCGCGTCGGTGGTTCTCGAAGCAGTGTGTTTCGACCAAAAGAAGTTTCTTATTCAGGGTGATACCCAAATACTTAGACTTTAAGAACTAGATGGGTCACATCAGTCAGCTTTGTCCTTTTCGTGAAGAGAACAACATCAGTTTTGGATGGACTGACTAATTGGCTGTTTACCTATTGTCAGTTGGTCCACTGACTTGCCATGTTGAAGGGCCAATTGAGTTAATATTTTTGTATAAGATAAATAACCCTTGCATCTAATAGATACATCTATTATATGCGTCAATACATCACCGTCAATACATCACATTTTCTGCTATAGCTAGTAACCACATTTGAGCTTTTTAAATTAACAGGAGATGACATAGTAGAAATCCTACCCCAACTCATGCCCAAGAAGTGGTCAAAGTAAATAATGACTAGTAAATGGAACCTCAGCATCATATTTCTGACTCATAATGATGGAGATCCTTTAACTACAATATTTTTAAATTTTAATATTTAATATTTTTAAACGATCTGAGTGGTTCCTAACAGTGTGGCTCTAGGCCGGATAGGTTAAGAATTGACTTATCATACAACAGACTCTAAAGAAAACCCAACAATCCCAAAACCATTCCTATTACCAGCAGCGGTTACTGGTAAGATAAATGCGGAGAAATGTCTCTCGACCAGAACCGACATAGAACATCGACAACGACTCGAACAGACGTCACAACATTCTCATAGCTTTGATGTGAGAAGAAATAGGTCGGCAGCGCAATTAACCCCAATAATGACAACTCATCAGATTTTAAACGAAGAGTTACCAAGTTATTCGAAAAGTCCCGACACTGACACATAGATGGCGACTCTAAAAATTTATCCATTTCTTGTTAGTACCAATTTAGAAGATGTTGTTTCGCAATCGATAAATAGGCGAAAACTTCTTTTTAAGAGGTGTAACGCCGAGACACAGGTAAGCATATAAAATTTTTGGGATTGCTGGTCAATAATTTCGGAAAATATCAAATCACTAAGTTGCATTACAAGGCTCTTCAACAGGGGGTTCGAAATAAATTGTTCGTGCGATATGTGACAATGCTTGAAACATGGGGCCTACGATTTTTACCTGTTAACCTACCAGAAAGTAGGAGCAATGAAGAGATAATTGCCGAAACTGAAGCGTATTTTGAAGGGTTGAACAAATCGTTCTATATGTAGGAAAGGCGCAAAAATGTTAGAGCGGCGCTGGAATATTTGCATCGCTCTAGAACTGTGTTTTTTTTATGTTAGTCTCGAGAGTTTTCAAAGGCTTTTACACTTGGCAAATCACTTTTTCTTTGACCGAAAAATGCAATTCAGTAAGAAACCCTTGAAAATAAAGTTTAAGACCCTAACCGTTCCATTTAAAAGTGGTTTTCGGTTCTGTTAGCATTTGGAAGAGGGGATGTATCAGTGATTCCTTCAATCTGTACAACAGCATTAACGTTTACAGAAAAATGCCAGTCGAATGGAATAGTTGCGAATATATAATCGAATGAAAGCATATTGACACTCCGGGATGAAGAATCTAAAACTCCTGCCTGAAGGTATAAGGCTATAGAGGTAAAACCGCCATATGTTATATGCACAAGTGGCGGGGGATCTCAACCATCTGGTCAAAGACTGCGCCAACTGGAAAAGTTTACTTCTTAAGGCCCGCCCGAGCTGTAGCGCCACCTTACGAAGGAACGAAAGATCTCAAAGTTGATCGTATTGTTGATGTTGGTAATGGATCTGAAATAGTCAAAATCATTGACCACATCGAACGTGTAGTTGTCCACAGGTCTACTTGTCATTACAAATGATTTATTTCGTCCTTCGTTTCGTTACAGTAATGTCAACATCGCCAGCGTAAGTGAGCAGCAAGAAAATCTTATAGAAGAAAGTCCCGAAGTTGCAACGCGGACACATTGTCAAACTCATATGATAGCGAACTTCCTTGTCTGAAACCTATCCTTGTCTCAAATTTGATGCAAATATCGTCCAGGTTGTCCTTGTCATATTGTATCATACCGATACCGAATCCTTAAAAGGATGATGGGGGTAGCTGTCAACTTTATTTTTAATGGTTTTGTCCAAGATTTGAGGCAATATGAATAATTGGTCAACAGAGATACCGAATCCCGACATGGTAGCTGTCAACCTTGTCAAGAATTTGAGGCAATATTTGGTCAGCAGGTTTCAATCTTTTGCAAAATACGCTTGGTACACCCTTGTTTTCGATACTTGGAAGACTTATTTCTTGATAGTTGGCGCTGTTTAAGAGTTGGCTTTATTGTGGATTGTAACTGTCCAGCTGTCTACCATGAATGTTTTGCCTAGGAGCTTGTACAATATATAGGCTGTGATAGGCATATCCACACCAGCTTTGACCAGCTCTAGAATGTTCTTGTTCAAGGCTTTGCTGTTTTCCAACCATGCAAAAGCTTCAAAAATTTCGTTATAATGTTGGGTTGGCGAAACATCAAGGCCATCATCAACTACAGGGTGGCTTAGAATAGCTTTTCCATTGGCAGAATTTTCACCATCACCACCACTTGCATGTTGTAAACAAGTTTTGGACTTCTGCCACCAGATAACAATTTTCGTCTTTATAAAAGGGCTCCCTTGATTTTGTCACAAGCTATCATGATCATGAATAGCCGACCGTTAGTTAAGTTAAGTTAGTTTAGTTAGTTAAGCCGAGAGTTAAGTAACGGGCTATCCGTTGTGATTAAAGCTTTGGAACGTCGAGCTTTATCTGTATCGGTTTCGATATATCTCATGTCGCAGACAAACTTCTGGACATCTTAACTAAAGCGGATTCGTCTTCTATCTATCAAGGTATGTTCGTTATTCGGAATTTAGCCCGATGACTTTATGCATATTGAGAAGTAGAAATTTGATGACAGGCAGGGTAGGAAGATAGAGGTGTTCAACCTCTACCTTTAGAACGTGCCTTTTTGTTAACACGACTCGTATGACCTGGTTGAAGATGTGTGTTGTTAAGGATGTGAGACAATCGATATCTAGATCCAGGCGGTGTAATTAAGAAAACAGATTAGATCTCATATCCCTTTACCCGAGATGCCATTAAGGTCGTCTAAGAATGGTTGGTTTAATGAACGCAGTCTTGCTCTTTTTAGTTCCGGACATTTGCAGAAGAAATGGGAGTTTCCTCTCATTTTCGTTCCAGCAACTGCGGCCGTGGAATATGGGATACTTAGTTTGACCTCTAATTGGCCAATTTCCCGTGATTATCGTCCCTTGATTCAGGCTATACAATACTCTTATCGCAGGTCTGCCATATGATCCTTGATATGGGGCAATTGCTTAATTCCTTTCATTGGAGGTTGGCCTTCTGCATCAAATGTAAGTGGATTTGTCCTTTAACCGCTAGCGGGATGAGGACATCTATACACTCATTTCCTTTTATGTTACTGTGTCATGGAACCCAGAACAGTGTAACCTTGATGCTTTCGCCCAAGCTGGCAAGCTCATTCCGACATTCCTGCATTAGTTTGGAGGATATTTTAGCCGAGTCAATAGCTTTGATAGCGGCTTGGCTATCTATGAGGAAGGTAATGATTTGTTTTCTGGTTGCGTCACTCCTAAGTTGAGTGTAAGCCTCTCCGATCTTCGAAATCCGTGATTCCGAGTAGACACCGTCGCCCGCACCACATCTTATCTTTGATCCATCGGTGTATGTTAAATGACCGTATCGAAGCCCTTTAATACTTCGTCTTTCTTCCACTGAATTTAGTTTGGGTGTGATGTAGGCGGTTGGAAATGTGACCATGCCATTTGGTAATGAGTCCAGGATGTTGCTGTGACCGTAGTGCTATGCAGTCCAGCACTCAGATTATTTAAGTCTGACTGCGTTGCGAAGTGCGCCATATTTTGTGTGTAGGTTGTGAGGCAGCAGATGCAGGAGCACAGTGAGGACATCCGTTGGTTCCGACTTTATTAGGCCCGTGGAATTTGGAGACTTTTTTATTTCACGAGCTTGTAGCCTTTGCCTAACGTAGCTCCTCATACTAGTAACTAGTAGGTGAGCATTGGACGCACTAGTAATGTGTATATACACAAGGTCATCCTCGGTTAAAGTCCCACCTTCATAAAAGGCGATACATGTCTTCCTCTGATTTCGATGTTTTGCTTCCAGTTAGACTTTGGGTTAAGAATGATAGTGCGAGGATAGTATGAGTAGTTGACCATTAAGACAGGGATGAGTAAAATCAGGTATTTTGATTTTGGTAGAGAATAGCATACAAACTTGCGGTCCAAAAGCTTACATTATCTAAAGCAGCCTCTATCATTTCATGTATCACCACATCATCCGCACACTACCATTTTGACCTCTTCTCCATCTAGTATTATGGGCATTTTCTTCATAACCATTAGCCAGAGTAGAGGAGAATAAACGCCGTTCCGTGGAGTTCCTCTATGAGCGAATTTGGTATAGTGACTGTTACATAGTGTTGCTATGACCTAATAAATTTCTTTATTCTCTTTAGCTTAAATGTGTGTCTTTTTAAAGGATCCCTTTCTATCGTGGAAGGAGGCTAGGGTACATTCTTTGTAGTGGATATCTAAGACATCCTCTAGGTTTTTAAGTACTAAGGTGCTTAAACTAATTGGCCACAAATCCTTCGAGTACTCGTGCCCGCGTCACCTACCCTTTTTTTATATTTGGCACGCTCTCAAGGGATTTTGCCTTGAAACGTTTGTACACAGCGCGGGCGAAGGAAAATTAAGGAGGAAAAAAAGGGTGATACCGATGCACGTTGTTTTTAAATCTTGGTCTTGGCATACAGGACTTGAACGGGGAGAAGCTGTTAATAACACAGGAAATCTTTTACTCGGTGGAATGTGGGATGTGAGATGCAAGTTGTACTTAACGCTACCTCCCGCGATCCGTACTAACATTACTGCATCCGGGAAAGTGTATGTTCACCAGGAGTTCCAGGGTCTTCGCATGGGATTCTGTCCATCCTCCATTTGACCTTCTTAGAAATGGAGGGTTTAAGTGTTTGCAAGTTATAACGACCAGAAAAAAAGAGCTCGGCAGGGCATTCCATAAATGAGTTGTATGGTTTAGGAACGAATCACGATATTTTAGGGTTAACTGATGAGCATTCAAAGCGAGACGGGTGTTACGGTTGAAGATTTAAAAGGAGGAAATGCTACTGGTAGTTTTGTTAAGACTGAGTCCTTGAGGGTTTCTTATAAGTGGCAATAGTCCGATTAGGCCTGCTTTTGGATTTATTTTACAGACTTTTACTGACTTAACACAGTCCTTGTAAGGCTGCCAGAAGTTGTGTTTGTAGCAGATATTGGAAATCGCTCTGGTGATCGAAAATCAAAAGGTGACTAACCTCGTTCCATTAGTGGGTTGGTCTTCTTTTTTATGATGGCCTTGAGTTGTTCCACTTTCTCTGGCGGAGATGGTCTCTGATGAGAGGTATGTTGTTTGGTTTACACACCACAGTTTACCTACTGTCAAATCGTTTGAGCTAATATTGGGACATAATACACCTTTAAGGATTATCCGTTTTGTCGACGATTACCTCCGGCAGGTCCTCCGTTAACTTATCGATGTCTACGATGTCCACCTCGTTCTCAGGACCCAATGATAGGAAAATCTGAATCTTTGCGCGCCTGATGTCAAACATAAGTTTGTTGTCTGCTTTCTCGTGTGCCACCAGGCAGTCATAGTAGAAGGACCTAGTGTTCCTTTGAGGTTCTTCCGCCTTAATAGCTGTCAAGTCATCCATTGGAACGGTCGGGTTATGGAGTTTAAGACATTGAAGTAGCCCTTCCCCATCTATATTCATATTGGGCAACCAAATGCCAGCCCTGGGTCTCCTTGAGATGTCATTTGCTGGGACAAGCTTGAGCTTCAAGCCATCCCAGGCGCCGCTAACCTTAGCAACGCAACCACTTAAGTAGTCTTCGGGGAATTAGTCCTCATATTTGAACATCCGATTTCCTTGGTAGTTTCAAAGCTAGCTAGTCCCTCTTGGTTGTTGATGATACTATTTCTCATGGCCATCCTTTCTATTTTTGCTAGAGAAGAAGAAGTAAAACATCCTCGGTCCCTTGAAATGAATTAATACAGGGCTGCAAGCTGTTAGCTTACTGATGTGAACCTAAAGATAAGACGTTATAGTCCCCTGCCGATCGTAAATTTAGAACCGAATTTGTGTTTATGCACATTAGTTGTAGTAGATCTCACAGAATTCTTTTTCGGGACAGCATTGTTCCGTCCAACGTATCTCTGTAAATCGTTGACGTCAGCCGTTTTTTACGAGGATGTTATTCAGTTGGATAGAGGTACCTCACTTATTGCGGTTCTGGAAAAATTATCTTTGTAGTATTCACTGAGAGAATTTTATACGGCTTCATGTTGCTCTGCGGAGATGCTGCGAGAAGGTTTTGTGTGGGCTGGAACCGGACACTCCTGGTGCGCAGCATTCAGAGGCTCGAACTCCAGAAAGCTTAAAGACCATCTCTTTGTTTGAATACCAAATATCCTTCAAACAAGAAAACCGATTAAAAGCGTGAGAAAAATAATCTGATAGGGAGGGCACATATCCCACCTATGGCATCTATTTCTCTCTCTCCGCCTTTGACCATTAAAAGGTCACTGCTCTAGAACAATCAACACATCAGGCATTCATTGAACCAACATCTGCTGCATATGACGACAAATGTTTTGCAAAATAAGGGACAATTTCCCTTACAATGGCCTCTGCACAACAGCAGCTGTCACTGGCAGTCATACATATAACGTGACAGATGGTGGAATTTGTAAAGGACATTTAGGTGAACATTTATGTATGTTGCCGTGTGTGAGTATACCTTGATTTAAACTGCATATACACATGATGAGAAAATAAATTTGCCTTTCATTGTCGTCCTGCAAGCGGCCCAGTCGGGGCGCTGGCTGCCCCACCTTTGGTGAACTTATTGAAAATTTAATTGCAACAGTAATTAAATTTCTATTGTGCAATAAAATATCAATCTGTCGAGTCGCCTTTAAAATCAACACCAGTAGCCAGGCCAAGTGATGGCAAGCCATGCCATCCGAACGTCCGATAGTGAAGTGTCGGCTGGCAAGTGAGATGTTGACAGATGATTGTTTGCTGGTGGTGGTGTTGCTGAGACTGCTACTGGGGGGCTTGCTATCGCTTCTGGTCCAGTAGCTACTACTGCTGTTTCAGGCAGGCTTCATTTCTTTTTCAATGGAACGGAATCAAATTATTTAATTACTCAAGCTCACCAATCACAGACAGGAGCAGTAGCAGTAGCAGTAGCAGTAGTAGTAGCAGTAGCAGCAGCAATGGTAACAGCAACAGGAACAGCAAAAGCAAAAGCAAAAGCAAAAGCAACAGCAACATCAGCACAGCACCTACCGCTTTTGTATTGAATGTCGTGTCGTGTGCCTGCCTGCAACAACCCCTTTGTGTTGAGTAGAAGCCAGCATCATCCTACCGCACATTGGATGTTTTCCATTTGAATTGTAATTTAAATTTCAACCTCCTGCTGTTAACGCTGGAACCATCCCCATCGCCATTGCCATTGCCATTGCCATCGCCATCGCCATCGTCATCGCCATCGTCATCGCCATCGTCATCGTCATCGTAGTCGTAGTCGTAGTTGTAGTTGTAGTCCTAGTCGTCGTCGTTGTCATTATCCTTGTCGTTGTCGTAGGAGACATGTCCTTTGGCAAACATGGGGCCATAGTTTCAGTGCGCCACTGTCAACACTTGGAGCTCTCGATTAGGTCTGTTGTTTGAGAATGTTGCCGAGTAGGTGTCTGCGCTTTTCCTTTTGCATAGCATCAATGCTTGTCAAGAGATTTTGTGGGTGGTGGTGGTGGAAATGTAAGAAAATCCACCGTCTCTTATCTCACAACAATAAGAGCAAATGGACGATGTAGAAAAGCTACGATGATGTTGAATATGATTGTGCCCATGATGAAACAGTTTGTTTGCAAACATCTGGCATGCAGGTGTTTTGTGTCTGACGCATTGTTTGCTTTCGATTAGTGGCACTGTGTGGTAGTTTATTCCTACATTTCCCCTTTGATTCACCCCTATCTAGATCCATGTTTTTGACTTGGTTTGCTTAGTGCAGCAGCAGCTATGCAAGCAACAGAATTTGATGGCAGTTGGCACTGGCATACTACGAATACTCCGGCGTTTGCTACTGCCTCCCTTGGCCGATCGTAAAACGGGTGACAAGAATTTTCAAAGAAGCAGTAATTCATAATATTTTTGGGGAAAGTACATGAGTAATGCCTTCTGTTCGAACAAGTGTATTTGGAGATGAGTCTCTGTGTGTACGAACGTCAGGCAGGATGGCAAAGTTGAATATTTTCCGACACATGGAAATCTTTGTGCTTCCACTTGAGAATGAGATCAGAAGTTTGGACGGTTGCAAAAAAAAAATAAAAATAAAAAATAAAATAAAAAGTTGTTTTCCTTAAAATTTTTTTCGAAAACACATGTGTGGATTTTTTTGAAATTGGAAACATATGAAAATTGTTTGATTTATTCCAGTTGGTGTGGCATCTCGCCATCTGTTGTGTTTTGGTTTTTGTTTGAAAGAAAGGGAATTGAATTCAGCATCTCTTTGCAGTTCTTATTGTGCTTTGATATAGAAAGAGTTTATCAAGGAATGGTATAAAGATTCAGTGTGTAGGTATGTAAATATGTACAGGTAACTGGCTATCCAACTTTTTCCAGGAATTGAATGCATGTTGGTTTCAAAAGTTTTAGCATTGAGAAATGCAGTCGGTGGTTTTGGCGATGATAGGGAAAAGTCCTTTTTTTTTTGTTTTAAAACTTTTACTTAACAATGAACTGACCAACATTGATATTTAAAAATAAATTAACTTCCTGACAAGTGTCCTTGTTCTGAGACAGTAGTGCCAAGTTCCAGTTTAATAAAACTCCAATTGAAATGCATCATCTCAGAGGTGCAGAGCTTTAAACTGTCCTGTAACTTCGGGTAGGAAACTCCTATTTTTTTAGGTCAAAAAAAAAAAACATGTCCTTTTCTGAACTCTTACGAAATAATATAAAAAGAATGCAAATTTATTTGCATAACCAGTGTCAGCGGGCGAATAAACTTTTTTTTCTGGGTTTTTTGAGCTGGTAACGTTGTCAGTAAAATCCGAATATGAAATGTCAATTTCTTGTGCATATCTTATTTTGTTTTCGAAGCCTACGCTAACACGTAGACTGTTGCAAAATTTCTAAGGTTCTGACCAATGTAAGAAAGAATAATTTTTTCCTTATGTACCACCTTGATCAAAACGTTCCCGGTAGCGTCACCGTGTGGCGCTCCCATTGTTCTGATTTGAGTTCTGTTTTTTTTTTTTTTTTTTTTAAGTTGGTACATTTGTTGCGTCGTATTTTGACATTTGCAAAAGTTACGCAGCCAAGTACATCTATCTCTGTGTGTACTGGCGATTTTATACAATTTTAGAAATGGATTTAAAATTGCAAATTTTGTTTGTTTCGGCAACGATTCTCTAAAGAAAACAGTCGTTTACAAGTGGCACGAGCGGTTTAAAAGTGGTCACGATTCAATCGAAGATGATAAACACAGTGGCAGACAATCGACATCGAAAACCGACGAAAATATTGATGAAGTAAAAGAAATAACCGCAAATTAACCATCAGAGAGATAGTAGGGAACTTGAACATTGCCTATGGATCCGTCCAAGACATCTTGGTTAATGATTTGGGTTTCCGTCGTGTAACAGCAAAGTTGTTGCCAAAAGACCTCAAATTCATGCAAAAAGTAGACCGTGTTGACATCGCAAAAGAGATGATTTGCGAGGCTGAATCCGATCCCACATTCATCAAAACGATCATTACTAGAGACGAGACGTGGGTTTATGAGTACGACACGCAATCCAGACATCAGGCAAGTGAAAGACATTCACCAAATGAGCCGAGACCAAAAAAACCACTTCGTTTTCAGTTAAAAAAGAAGGCAATGCTAACGGTTTTCATGGATATCAACGGTGTAGTGCATCATGAATTTTTGCCAGAAGGATAGACAGTAAACAAATAGCTGAAAGAGACCAGAATTTTGGGCAAAAAACTCGTGGATTTTGCACCATGATAATGCACCGTCGCACAGTGCCATCATTATTCGTTAAATGACGAAAAATGCAATAAATATCATCCAACAGCCACCGAATTTACCTGATTTGGCTCTCTGTGTTTTCTTTCTGTTCAATCGAGCTAAAAAACCACTACGGGGATCGCGTTTCAGCACCGGAGAGGAAGTAATGGAAAAATCGCAGGACATACCGAAAACCGAATATAAAAAATGTTTCGAGGATTGGATCAAGCGCTGGCATAAGTGTGTTGCAGTCGATGGGGATTACTTTAAAAGGGACAATATAGATTTAGATGAATGAACTTGTATTTTTAATTTTCTGAATAATTTCCGGAAACTTTCATTTAGGTGTTCTTATCGAGGCGGAAAAGGTGGCTCAATCAGTTGTGGAGAAGAAAATCAGCTGAAATTACAGTTGGCGGCAGCATCTTCAGTTCCGGTGCAGAAAGTGACAGGTGAGGCTGAGTCTGCAGACGCAAAGGATCTTTCCAGCATTAGGTTGGAAGCGATTCGCCAAATTGATCGTCAAGTGTTAGCAAGTTCTCATCATGCTACGTCTTCAACCCCCCTGCCTGGTAAGCGTGATAACAAGGAAAGTTTCCAAGACCATTTGTGTTATCAGCCCGATATGACGATTATGACGATACTAAATCGTAACCAGGTACAGGAGCTGCCGTCATTCTCTGCACACGAGCAGCGAGAGTGACCATACTTCGAAGCTGTATTCAGATCAACCACAGCAGAGGGGAGGTATAATTGCAAGAAGAATGTTTCTCGTCTTAGGAAGGCACTAAAAATTGAAGCTTGTAACTTCGTCTGAGATATTCGACAGATGCAAATTGAATTATGGATTCTTTGCGAGCAATCTATGGTAGGCCCGATATTTTGGTGCACAGACTCACACCAGAACTGATCAAGCTGCCTGCGTTGGGTTCAGGTAGCGACGTTAAGCTTCGTCAGTGAGCTGTGACATTGAACGGATTCGTTGAGGATATTAAATCAATGGAGTTAAAGAAAGAGCTCGACGACAGATATGTTTTAAAGTATCTTTTAAGCAAATTATTACCAAATTTGTACCACGATTGGCAGAAGCGTAAATCCTCGAAACCTTTTGGAAATTAAATGGATTTCGCAGTCTTTCTCACCGACAAGTTGTTGGAAACGTCTCCAGATATGTCTAAACCATCGAAATTTTTTGTCTTTGAGAAGGTTACTACCGTGTCAGGGTCCTCACGAAGAGTGCTGACACATCAATATATTTGTTCGAGTGGCATTTGTAGAAAGTGCGGAGATTATCATAAGTTAAGCGATATTTTTCCACGACGGCATCAAGCAGGATGAAGAACTTCACGCCTTGTAAAACGACATTTCACCACGCAGATGTTCGTGCCTTAGAATAGACGGAGCGTCAAGTTTATGATCACAACGAAGTCGGCTTACTGTAAGCTGAGAAATTCAGCTTCCAGACAGTTACCCTATGGCTGAAAGGCGACTTATTAGTTTGGAAAAGTCGTTATCAAGAAATCCCGAGTTGCTAGAGTGGAAAAACCAACATATGCGTGCATTGGTAAATAAGGGTTATGCTAGGATCGCATTTGATGACGAATTGAAACGAAAAAGGTCCAGAGATTGGTACGCGCCAACGTTGATCGTACTAAACAGGAATAAGAACCCTCCAAAGCCCAGAGATGTTGCGGATGTTGCTGCAAGAGTTAATCCTTGAATTCGCACTTTTTAAAAGGGCCAGATAATCCATTTTACGTCGGTTTGTTTAAGTTCCGGGAACGAAGAGTTGCTGTGAATGCCGATGTAAGAAAAATATTTCACCGCATAAGGATAAGTGAGACAGATCAACAGTGCCAGCGGATTCTCTGGAAAGATGGTGATACATCTCGAAAGCCTTTGGTCTTCGTCATGGAGGTGATGATGTTTGGTCCTCGTTGGTCCCCCACATCCGCACAGTTTGTTAAGAACTATCATGCTTTTTAATTCCGAGGAGAGTGCCCAGAAGCAGTCGATGGCTTCGGCAACCGAACGTATGTGCACGACTATTTCAATAGCCACAATACAGTGAAAGAGGCTGTGGGTGTGAGTTGAGATGCAAAACAATGAATTTCGACTTAGGGACTTTCAGTCGAACAGTTGATCTTTCTTGGAGCAGATGCCCGAAGTCAATATCAAGTCAGATCTGGTCAGCATCGATCCATATGAGTCTGACTGTTATGTCACCAAGATTTTGGGAATGTTTTGGTATCCTTGTTCGAACCATTACTTGAACAAAATGTCGAATCCAGATGCGGATATTTCTAAGCGAGAAATTCTTAGAACCATGATGAGAGTGTTTGATCCACTTGGCCTTATATCCTGTTTCATCATTCGCGGTCGAGTTATCTTGCAAGAGATTTGTAAGGAGGGCTACGATTGGGAAGAGCCGATATCGGGGCCATTAAGAGGTCAGTGGCTGGACTTTTTGAGGTATCTAAGAGAAATAGAAGTAATAAGGATTCCCCGAGCGTATATATCTTGGACACCCGAATGTTCTCAGATAAGCTTGATCACTTTTTTCGATAAGGCTTTTGTTGCGGTGTCTTATTGGCGTTTTGAGCAAAAGGGAAACGTAGAGATAGCGATTGCTATGGTTGAGGTCAAGGTGGGTCCAGTTAAGAAATTGTCAGTGCCTCGCTTAGATTTGCTGTACTAGGTGTGTATATGCTGGTGAGATTTTGGAAACTACTGATCCAAATCAACAGTAATTTGTTGGATCTACGGATAACGTTGCTGATGATGGAACTCGATGGAGTGAGTCGTCTTACAGATTTGAAAGTCAGAGATGGTTTACGAGACCTGATTTCCTAATGCAGTCCAGAGCTAATTGTCCCATATCTCCGGGAGATTTCTTATGGGGTTTTTAATGAGTTGAGACTAAGGTTCCTGTCAAGATGGTATTCGGCGCTAATATTTCGCCTTAAGAACATTTTACAAGGAAATGCAACTGAGAAAGAATTTTTCGCAACACCGTCTGAGATTGTGCAAGCTGAGAACTGGATGTTTAGAAAAATCCAACAAGAGTTGCTGTTGATTGTTAGTATGCAGGCGCAGCAATGTTTGAAGTCTACGAGTAACTTGTTAAGTTTTATAGCGCTTAAGCTCAAGAGCCCAGAAAACAACTCTATTGTACGCAGCACGCAATCCAGCGATTCTACGCAAAACCTATCCGTTCGTTGACCTTCTTGTACAACATCACCACGAAGCCAATCTGCACGCTGGAACAGCTACAACAATATCGGATATTAGGAAAAAAGCTTGTCAAAGCAAGATATTTTATGTGTAGACGATTTAAGCCCATTTTAGACATTCCACTTATGGGCCAGCTTCCTGAAGGACGGTTGGCTTTCGATTTTAGGCCATTTACCATGTTGGAGGCGATTGTTTCGTGCCTATGTATGTCAAATACGGAAGAAGCTCTGTTATGGAATGATATTTACCTGTTTGACTCAAAATGCTCAATGATCTCAGTTTGGACCAGTGCACTTTGGCAGTGCTGCGATTTTTGATCAACCGTGTAGTTACCCGATTCATCTACCATAAAGTGACAATGGTCTCAACTTTATCGGAACCAAAAATCGACTGGAGAGTACTGTGCGAAAAAAGGGCCATTGGTAGGCTCACTGTTCTTGATCTGGAGTCTTCCACTTCAGAGTTTCAGACGGGCCCTGGAGTATCATCAAGTGAATAAACCTTTTTTGACTTCGAAATTTAAAATGTTAATGAATATTTACCTGGGTTTTTTGAGCTGGTAACGTTGTGAGTAAAGTCCGAATTCGAAATGTCAATTTCTTGTGCATATCGTATTTTGCACCATTTTGTTTTCGATGCTAACACGTTGACTGCTGCAAAATTTGTAAGATTCTGACCAATGTAAGAAAGAATAATTTTTTCCTTATGTATTTTTTATAACGTTTTTGTTCAAATTGGAAATAAAATCAACAATCTATTAGCTAAATTAGATATTAATTTTTGGAAAGGTTAGCAGTTAGCGGCGGGTCAACAACCAGTTTGTAGTTTCCACAAGAATGCGCAGACATGGTTTATGTCTATGGTTTCTGGAACTGTAACGATCAACGAGCGAGATTGGAATGTCTGAGACGATACCCTTATAGAACTGCTCCAAATGGTAGGACACTTATTACCACATATTCCAGGTTGAGAGAGACAGGAGACAGTCTAGAGACTCAGACCTTGCTTTAGCAGAAGGAGTTCGCAGCTATGAAGGCGTTTTACATTACGTCAGAAACCATCCAATTACCAGTCTTAAGCAACTAAGCAGACATTTTACTCTAAGCAGGGCTTACACCTGGAGAGTTCTATATTCAAATGGCATGCATGCATTCCTTCATCATTCCGGTACAGGATCTACAACCCGGGGACTCAAAGAAGTTTTTAGAATTCTACAATTCTGGAAAGATACTTTGCGGAAGGCAACCTTATTGAACGGATTCTATGGGGATGATTCCCAATTCATCATGGATGGAATCACTAATTTCCACAATGTGCCCTTGGACAAAAAGTAATCCCGAATCCATGAAACACTTAAACTTTCGAGCATAAGTTCAACGTCAATGTCTGGGCGCATGTTGGGAAATAAGCTGATCAGACTGTATCGGCTTCCTTCAGGGCATAATTCGAACATCTACCTGGAATTTTTGCGAAACTATTAGATGATATACCACTGTACCCGCATATCATGAAGCCGGAGAGTGCTTAGATCGCGTGGATGAAAATTTGTGAATAGGGAAGGATGGACCCATTCTGTGGTTCAGATTTAACCTCAATGGACTTTTTTTTATGGCGACGGATAAAGAGTATTGGTTGCTCATCAGAAATAAAAACATTGGATGATTTGAATCATAGGATTCAATCAAAGGCAGCTGTAAAAGTCCGTGAAGAATTGGGAAGAATGGATATTGTTAGAGCTCTTCAAGGACAAGGTTTGGCATGGATGTAAGGAAGGAAAAAAATAGCAGTTTTGGTTGGTTTTAAATGTTTGCAATCTATAACAACCAGAAAATTTCATAAGTGAGTTGTACGGCCTGACCACCTGACCAGATATGATCATTTTTCTTCAATTTCGGGGGGATGAATGCCTTTTACATTTCTTACATCGCTGGGGGAAAGTTAGACATGTCGTAGCATTTTTGGCGACACCGAATATGTAGTCATTCCAACGTAAGTTTTCATCGAGAATGAAAAGCTTTTTGGTTTCAACGATGCATGTGCCATTTATGGATAATCGCTGGGTGTATACATTTCGCTTTAACGACATCAGATAGCATTAAACCCAGCTCTGTTGATAGTTCCCCAATTAGTTATGCTGTTAATATCGGAATTTAATTAGCTTAACATAGAGCAGGGTCAGCAAAGTAATATATTAGATCAGATGCAGAAGACAAGAGATCATTGACGAAAATTAAAAAGAATGTCGTAGACAGAATGGAGCCCTTGGGCACACCAGCATTTATTTTGTGAATATCAGACTTGAAACTATTCAAGACAACTTGAATTGAACGTTTCGAAAGGAAGTTTCTAATTCATTCTAATGCACGCATTTTTGACCGCAGGGCCTGATTCCAAACTTTGTCAAATCAAGTGCAACTATCTTGCTTTCGCCAGATTTATTTTCGGTGAGAAATGCCATTCAATTACTAGTTTCTATGAAAACCATACTACCGGTCATTGAGAAGTTTTCGTGTTTCGAGAACTTTCATGAACTGACGGTATATCACCGTTTCCATGATTTTGTAAAGAAGGGACGTAAGTGGAAAAATGCTATTCTCCAGAGTCCTAAAGAGCAGGATTGATGAAAAAGCCTACGCAGTGGTGGCGCCAGCGGGGAAGAACACGTCTTCAGAAGAAGGGGAGTTATACCATATTAAGATCTTTAAGTAATCTTGCTACTACATTGAGCCAATTTTCTTACAAAAACAAACCCTAGGTTCCACCATGAGATTTCAGCAAAGATACAAGGCCTTCTTTTGCGGAAACCTATTTAATATTTCTTTGATTGTGATTATTGTGATGCTGTGATTCCCTAGGGTTTTTAGACTAGTTTCTTTTCCAAGCCTTCGCCTGTGAAACTTCTCAATTCATTTTTTCTGTCTTTTCCTGTATCAAGCTGTATCAAAATATCTCATTTTTTTGTCCTCCTGATCCTGGATTCCGGTTTCTGATAGTTCATAGTTTGAGGCATGCATCAGTGACGATTGTGTCAAGTCCCGCTCGATTCATTTTGACACTTTTCGCTGTACGAATAAGGTCGCTTATGGGAAAGATCCGATAGAAACCACTCATACTGTATGACTGGGTGCCAAAAATCAGTCAAGAAATTGTCTAGCATTGAACATGTGCAGACATAACTTTGCGATCGACGTAAGTCACGTTTCAAGTATTTTAGATGTCCAAGCATTCTGAGCGGCCAACAAAGTTTCGGACCACTACCTAGTTGCAGCCAAGGAACGTCTACGGATATCGAGCAAAAGAGGAGGAAAGAACATCGGCTTCTCCCGAGAAGAAAGAAAGACCATGAGAAGCGCGCGATCGAGGAAATAGAGAGGAATAATGTTCGGAAGTTAAAAGGTAAAAAGAACGTGTCAGGGTAATAGGCCCGAACGGAAAACTGCAGAGATGAACAACGAAACCTTGTAGTGGAGTCACAGTCAGTGAAAAAATTATTTCTATAGACTGCTAAATGTATACGACGACACAAATTCCGCCGTTAAGCAGAGCGAACCATTCAATATTGGCAATGCAAGTCAAGAATTCCGTCCACCCGATCAAAATGAAGAAAGGATAAACTTCTAAACTGAAGTCAAGGTTGGCCGGCCTACCGAACTATTTAAGGCAGCAAGAGATGACTTGGTAGAGAACATACACCAATTTATTTCCAAGACTTGGTCGGATGCATGTTTGTCTGATGAATGGAATCTCAACATCGTTCGTCCGGTTCACAATAAAGGGGACCCTCTAAACTGCGCCAACTGTAGAGATATCGGTCTCTTAAATATCGCGTTAAAGATCTTGTCTACCGTGTTGTGCGAGCGTCTGAAACCAAATGTCAACGATCTGATTGGACCCTATCAATGCGGTTTTAGGGCCGGTAAGTCCTCAATTGACCAAATATTCACACTACGGCAGATCCTGGAGAAAACCCAAGAAGTTCATATCGATACTCACTACCTTTTTAACGATTTTAAAGCCGCATATGACAGCATCTACAGAAACAAGCTAATACAGAGCCATGTCTATTTTTGGCATCCCTGCCAAACTCGTTCGCTTGTGAAGGATGACGATGGAGGAAGCTTGAAATACTTGAAAGAATTGTGCAAAACTCACAAGTCAACACAAGAAATACGATCTTTCAAAAGTCTCCTCAATTGTTTACATACGCCGACGATATTGATATTATTGATAGAATACAGCGAGCTGTCACTAGTTTGTTTACAAGTATGGGAACAGAAGCGGCAAAAATGGGTCTAGCGGTTAATGAGAGCAAAACAAAGTATGTATATACTGTCAAAAAGAAGGGACACTCAACATCGATGAATCGGACAGAACCTCATATTTTACAGCTTTAACTTTAAGGTAGTAAGGGACTTTGTCTACCTCGGCTCTGCTATCACATCTGAAAACGACATCTCTTCAGAAATCAAACGAAGAATATCGACTGATAATCACTGTCTCTTTCGGCTGAGAAGGCAGCTATGAAGTAAGGCTCTCTCCCGAACAACCAAGGAAACTGATCCTTATAATTCCAGTCCTGTTGTATGGTTCCGAATGTTTCCGAAGCATGTACTCTTTCTAAAGCGGATGAAGATATCCTTGGTCGTTTTGGAAGAAAAATTCACAGGTTCTAGAAGAGACGATTCAATGATGAACTCTACGAGTTGTACAGCGACATCAAACGTTTGAGATGACTGAGACATGTAGAGCATGAGAGAATGGTGACTATTCTTTTGCTTAAATATTAAATAAAATCTATTATAAAGTCTTAGTGTGACAAGAAACAAACTAAACAAAAAAAATTGACACATATTCCGGTTATGTTTGTTCTTGTAACCATTTTTTCCGCATATACAGCAGATCAACTCTGTTTTGTTGTCTGTTGTTTTTGCTTTTTCAGCTAAAGAAATAGCACATCTGCCCGGTTTTTTGATTGCGATAAAAAAATCTTGAGCACTTGACAGGTGGATTGGAACTTTCGCCTTCAATGCCGGTCATAATCGAAGTGGATGCGCAAGATAGCGTTGATTAGAGTGAAAGTGAACAAGTGGCTCGAGGTGCTCTTGATTTGCTGATGATGTACTCTATGATCTATTCGACACCTAGATCATGAAGAAATTTCTCACAACTTTGTTTGCCTCTCGATGTCTGGTATCCTGGATCGATTTGCGTATAAACGATGAAGGCATTCAATGCGCAAATGTCGATGATATTTGCAAACACGTAACATAAATTGGCCAAGGATCTGTTTTTCGTTTCGTTTGGAACACCTTTAGCTTCGTTGTAGTATTGGATGATTTCTGAGATGTTCCTCGGCTTAAGTGCTCTATCAGGAGTATTATGTATTGTGCCTTGGACGGTGGTACAGTGGTTGTCTTTTCTCCAATAAAAGTTCAAAAGGTGTCGTCTTAATACTGCGCTGCCTAGTAGAGTTGATACATCTCTGGAGCTTTCTGCAGTGCACATACCACTTCTTCGAATCTTGTGATAACAATTTAGAAAAAACCGAAATAATTATACGTGGAACACCAGTTGCAATTAAGAGATGTTCGATTTGCTCAATTTCAATTTTAATTTATTTATATATACAGGGTGAGTTTTTTAACTTGAGACATCCAAATTACTCGAAAAATACGCGATATCGCGAAAAATGTTTCAGACAAAAGTCACAAGGTTCTGAAGGGGACATAAGATGGTGACCACGAGTTTGACCTTGAGACCTATTTTCAGGGTCAAATGAAGGTTGCTTTTGATTTTTCAAAGATAATTCCTGATTTTCATTGCTCAGTCGTATTGCTCGTAGGCTTGTCATTTGTTTTCACATACTGCGTTTAGCATAACCCAGTATTTTGTTTCCTTCGAGGTGATTAATTAGAGTGGGTCCTCTTGCCTCCCACTCATTGTGCCTCATTGAATTCTTCCCATTTCGACGTTAATTTCCCGAGACTATTTCAACAAATGCTCGAAAATGTGACCATTCACTTCAATACACTTGTCTATCCGCGCTTTAAATGAACCAACAGAACTGAGAAGTATTTCTGGCGTAATCTTCCGGCAAGATTCAGTTATTCGTCCCTTCATGTCCTCACGTTTTGTTGGCTTTTTTCTGTAAACCTCACTTTTCAAGTAGCCCCACAAGAAGAAATCAAGTGACGTAAGATCAGGTGATCTAACAGGCCATTGCCTCGGACCCCCTCGTCCGATCCATAGTAGATGGTAAACATTGTTAAACACGCCCCGGGCTACTTGGGAATAATGGGCTGGACAACCATCATGTTGAAACCACATTGTTTGTCGCAATGTTTGTCCAATGGCAATTCTTCTAGTAATACTGGAAGATGGTCCCGCAAGAAGTTTGCATACTTTTCGCCATTCAAGTTGCCTTCAATAAAATATGACCCATTAATTTATCCCCAATAATTCCCGCCCAAACATTAACATTCTAAGGGTGCTGGCGTTCAACTTGTCGCAACCAAAAAGGTTTTTCGGTAGCCCTGTAATGCATATTATGTCGATTGAACGTACCGTGATTTGTGAAAGTCGACTCATCAGAGAATAACACCTTGGCGAAGAAAAGGGAGTCTCGTTCAATTTGCTGAAGTACCCATTAACAAGAGGAAACCTGGTTGCAAAAATCCTCACTAGAAAGATCTTGATGCATTGAAACATGATAAGGATGGTATTTATGCCGATGTAATATCTTACAGATAGTCGTTTGAGAAATTCCTGATTCACGACTTATTTGGCGAGTGCTAATGTGAGGATCGTGTGCAACGGCAGCTAACACTGCTATTTCATTGTCCTCAATAGCCACCCTATCTGACCGATTCCTTTTCTTTGGTTGCACACTTCCTTCACCAGTGAATTGTTGGATGACCCGATAAAAGGAAGCGCGCGATCGTATCTGGTCTGGAAAACGTGGGGCGTAAAGAGCAACAGCACCATCGATGTTCCTTCCACTTTCTCCATAAATCAATATCATTTCAATTTTCTTTTGAATTGAAATAGCCTGCATTATTAATCTGGAAAACGTTACTAATAATAATCAGTTCTTCAAAACAAATATCGAACTTCTAAATGAAGTACAGTTCCGTTCAAGTAGAAAAAAAGGCCAGAGTGCACATCATACACTCTCAGATAAGTTTAGGACAATTTGTCTCTATCTGGCAATAATGACTTCCTCAAAATAAATCTCGACCTTCTAACACCTTCGAAACCGATTAATGATTTAGGCGTACCAGTGCGTAACAGTTCATCTAGCAAATGATGAATAAGACCTTTGAGACAAAGTCGTGTGCCCTATTGAGGAATACGACTGAGCAATGAAAATCAGGAATTATCTTTGAAAAATCAAAAGTGACCTTCGCTTGACCTTGAAAATTGGGCTCAAGGTCAAACTCGTGGTCACCATCTTACGTCCCCTTCAGAACCTTGTGACTTTTGTTTGAAACATTTTTCGCGATATTTCGTACTTTTCGAGTAATTTGGATGTCTCAAGTTAAAAAACTAACCCGGTATATCATATACTTTACACAGTAAGAGATCTTATAATCTAATGTAAAGTTTTAAACAAATTATTTAGAAAGAACAACAACATGAATAGCTATATGCATTTTATGCTGATACGTTTCAGCGCCTCGTTGTTACTGGGTCAACTGAACCAAAAAAAAAAAAAAGAGAAGGACGTTCAGACTTTGAGGTTGAGATTTTCCGTGTTGTGGAAGTACAGCCTTCAGTCAGCTTCTGCAGACTAGCTGTGCAGTTGGAAGTTCCCTGAACCAGAATTCACAGGACTCTACATAGTAATATAGTACACTCTTTCCATTTGACACCGGTACAGGACTTACTACCAGGTGATGGGCGAAGAAGAGTGGAATTTTGCCAATGGTTACTGCGTAAATATACGAGGGCGGGCAATCCCTCAAGAATTCTGTGAATTGAAGAAGCGCAGTCTTTCTTTCAAGAGATGGTTTTACAAACCATCATAACTTGCACCATTGGTCAGACTTCAATCCCCATTTAAAAAGCACAACATCCTTTCATAGGTAAGAATTTGATTATTGTTAATAACTTCTTCAAAATGTGCTGTCTTTTTAAAGAAAGTGTAGAAAGTGTCTGGCCTGGATCGATAGAAAACACCTTAGTAGGCCCGCACATCCTTCCAAAAAAGATAATTCGCATAACTACCTGGAATTTCTTAGAGAACGATTGCCGGAGCTCCTTGAAGATGTTCCTCTTGTTCAGAAAAGGGCAATGTTCTTACAAGAGGATGGAGCACCTTGTCACAGTAGCAGCGAGGTAATTTCGTTCCACAACCATACTTTTAACGAACAGTGGATTGGTCGACTCCTTCTGGGGTGCTATGAAAGAAAAGGTTTATTTTAGAGAAATATATGAGTGCCGCTTCAGAAGAGATGAAAAGAATTTTGTTAATCTGAAGTTAATCAAAAGTGTATTCAAATGGTAGAAAGGCACTTCGAACAATTGCCATAAACATTCCATAACCTGTTCCGAAAAGGTCCTTCTCAGGACCACAAAAAAATATCTAAGAGATTTTATGAGTAATTTAATAGGTACACCTACTACAATATCTGTTGATCGTACGTAAAAAAGTTTCTAAACATAATTTTTAGAAAATTTTGCAAGAATAAAAATTTCATAAAATTTCAGAAAATTTATTAAGTAAAAGTTTTAAGAAAAATGCATTTTAAGTAAAAAAATGGAACCGAAAATTTTCATAATTTTGAGTTTAACGAGCCATAACTTTTTTGTTGCTGCACAGATGTACCCAAAGCATTTAAGACCTGTATGCACTACTAAATTATCTCGAAATGTCCTAAACTATTTTTGTAACTGTATTACTTTAGAAGTTATAGCGTTTAAAGTGGTTACACCTGTTCTTCCGTAAACTTTACAAGTCAGTCTTCGATGATTGTCATGCCAAGATTTTTTGCGGTAGTGCAATACTCATTTGGAGTTTTATTAAAGACAATAGAAGGAAAGTTTGAGGTTGACACATCGTTTTTGTAAATGACAATGCATTTTGACTTTTTCGGGTTCAGTAAAAGAAGTTCTTTTTTTTTAGACCAATTGGCCATATTGTCTAGATTTGTGTTAGTTCGGCAAACACAGTCCTCAATTAGACCAAGTGGACAACTTATGTTGAGTTGATCATCAACAGCATATAACTCAATTTTGGAGCTAGTAACGACAGACGGCAACTCATTAATATACAGGGAAACAGAAAGGGACCGAGAATGGAACCTTGTGGGTACTCCAGAATGAACAGCAATAAAGTCAGACATGAAGACAGCTTGTTTACGACTTGTAATATAGGAAAACAGAAGTCTAGCTGCAGGAGATGAAAAGTTGAACATTTTTATGAGCTTATCCCAAAAAAGAACGTGATCAATTGCGTCGAAAGCTCTAGAGAAATCCAACAATAAGAGAAAAGTTATCACGTCTTTATCGATGTTCTATCTAATGTCATCTACAACTGTTAGGAGATAAGACTATAATAATTTAAAAAAAAACGTTTATTAGTTTCTGCATAATTTTTTAAAAACTTTGGATAGGAAAGGAAGTATAGATATCGGCTGATAGCCTTTACCACCTGAATTTTTCGATACGGGGATAATTTTAGCTTTCCTTCAAATTTTAGAAAATACGCTAGTAGTCAAGATTGTATTAAATGCAAAAGTTACAAAAGGCAACAACAGCGACAGTACTATTTTTAGGAATTTGGGGTGAACACCGTCTGCTCCAATGGCGTTAACAGAAAGAATACTCTCAACTAAAGGGTGATTCATTGTAAGATGTGACTTATAATGTAAAATAAAAAAACATACGTTTGAAAGCCAACTTAAAATTGTTACAATTGGTTAAAAGAACAATTCATGGCATTTATTTCTTGAAAATGATTATGTAAATATTGGTCACGACTACGTCTGAGGTGGTCCATTTGGAAGGTCTAATTTTAGGCGACTCGTTCGGGCGACTGGTATCCGACCTGAAACTTTACATATCCCCAGAGAAAATAGGCAAAAGGTGTGATATCGCACGATCTAGGCGGCCAATTTATTTTATTTATTTATATAATTTATTTATTTTAATTAACTGCTCACCAAAATGATTTCTCAACAAGTCCATTGTTTCACGCGGTGTAGCGCCGTCTTGTTGAAATCAGAGCTTACCGAGACCATGTGCTTGAATTTCAGGAAGCACATAGTCCGTTAACGTGGCGCGATAACGGTTACCATTGACGGTAACATTCTGATTTACCTCATTTTTGAAGAAATATGAACCAAATGATTCCACCAGCCCATAAACCTCACCATACCGTTGTTTTTAATGGATTTAATGGTAGCTCTTAGTACTCTTCGGGTTGCCCATCAGCCCAAATACGAAAATTTTGTTTATTAACGTATCCGTTGAGCCAGAAATGGGCTTCATCACTGAACCAAATTTCGCGATAAAACACCGGATTTTCATTGAGTTTTTCCAGAGCTCATTCAGTGAAAATATGATGCAAATTTAAGTCACCTGGCTTTAATTCTTGAACAAGTTGAATTTTGGCCGAGATTCTCACGTAAAATACGCCAAGTTGTCGAATACGCCAAGCAAAGCTGCTGAGAACGACGACGAATCGATTCGTGATTGTCTTCGCGTATACTCTCAGCTACAGCTGCTATAGTCTCTTCACTACGTCGAGTATCATCCACTAATGTAAACTGTGACTTAAATTTGCTAATGGTATTTTCAATAGTGGTTTCAGTATTTTCAGTATATTTTCCTCGAATCGCAGGAAAAACATTTCTCACAGAACGCTGATTTTCGTAATACAGTTGAACAATTTGTTGTAGTGTGAGTCTTTTCATGATTACTTGCCAAACGATACTAAACAAAAATGACAAAGCAGTTTGATAGGAGTCACGCGTGATCTGTCAAAAAAGCTTATGGAAATTTTGAATTTGGTGGGGGCTAATGCCTCCATTTATTTAGCTTAATGAAAGCTTAAACTAACTTAAAAACATTTCTCACAGAACGCTGATTTTCGTAATACAGTTGAACAATTTGTTGTAGTGTGAGTCTTTTCATGATTACTTGCCAAACGATACTAAACAAAAATGACAAAGCAGTTTGATAGGAGTCACGCGTGATCTGTCAAAAAAGCTTATGGAAATTTTGAATTTGGTGGGGGCTAATGCCTCCATTTATTTAGCTTAATGAAAGCTTAAACTAACTTAAAAAAACTAGGACTTTAAAAGCTAACTTAAAAATTAAAATTAAGTTAACGATGAATGAAGAGAATGTCGGCTACGTCTCTGCGTTTTTCAAGAGTACTCAGGTTAAGAAGTTTGAGGCGGTCGCGATAGGGAAGTAAGATAAATGGGTCACTCCACGGTAGTCCACGAAGAGCAAAACGACGTTGAATGTTCTCGATTCGGGATATATGAGTTCGCTGAAAGGTGGACCACACTTGGCTGGCATATTCAAGAAAGGGGCGGACAAGCGTAATGTAAAGTGACCTTGTCACATAAGGGTTGCTAAATTCTTTAGACCAACGTTTGATAAAACTGAGCGATGAGTTGGCTTTAAGGATTATCTCATCAATACGCTAAAGGAAGTTTAACTATCTATCGTATACAATTCCGAGGTCGCGAAGGGATTGCACTTGGGGTATAGGTTGGTCATGCAGAAAATAAAGTCTAGAGGCAGATTGATAAGACTTACGAGACAAAGCCATAGATTAGCATTTGGAGACGTTAAGCTTAAAGCAATTTTTTTGACTCCAGGTGGAAAACCTATCAAGGTCTTCTTGAAGGAGAATAGAGTCTTAGGGTGAAGAAATAGTTTTGGAGAATTTAGTGTCATCAGCGTAAATGGAAACGGAGCAGTGTTTGATAATCCTCTCAAGATCGTTTATAGTTAGAATGAAAAGGAGGGGACCAAGGTGGCTGCCTTGTGGGACACCAGAAGTGGCTAAGAAGATATCCATTTTAACAAAATGGGGTCAAAACCGAGGGAAGACAATTTGAAAAGGATCAGTTGATGTGATATTTTATCGAAGGCCTTAGCGTAATCTGTAGCAGTAACATCAATTTCGTTGCCATTTTCTAATCCTGAAAGCGCAAAGGACACGAATTCAACTAAGTTTGTAGTAGTTGATCTACCTTTTAGAAATCCGTGCTGACTGGATGATATAAGTGACTTGCACTGAAAGAGGTATGTGAGAAAGCTTAGCAATGGGATGGTAGTTGGTTACTTTATTCTTTGATTCCTTTTTTTGAACCGGGGTTATAAAAGAGGTCTTCCAAACTTATGGGAATTCCCCTTGTGTGAGGGACAGATGAAATATGGAGGAAAGTGGGTGCGAAAGATTGGAAGCACACTTTTTGAGAAATATTGCTGGGAGCCCATCTGGACCGGATAAAAATTCATCAAGCAAACCTCACAATGAATCACCCCCTACTTCAACTTGATCTACCCCTGAAAAACCAAACCTATCCCCCGGTAGGGAGATATTATCGGAAATCAAATCTGAAACTTGAAATTCAGATTGCGAGTCATTTGAGATCGTCGATAGGGTTAAAAATATTTTGTTGAGAGCATTACCATCAATACAATGGGGGGACAGAGCTTGCTGTTTTCCCTAGACTGCGAAGGTTTCTCCAAAGTTCTTTTCTACTTAGAGACTTATTAAAGCGGATCCTCGATCTGATATGACTCTAGCCAGATTTCCAAATGTTGATTTTTGTAACTCTAGCTTGAATATAGTTTCTGCGTTAGCAGTTGTTTTCGTTGGGCAAATCCATGTAAACTTTGAAAACGCATCCACAATACAAAATATGTAGCTGTTCTACTTAGTAGTCTTATCGAGTGGACCAAGTTGATCCTTATGGTTTTCCTGCTTTTTTCTCATATAGAATGCATTCGATACAATTACCTCTTGTTTCTTCTAGCTTCTTCGGTGGATGTGGAATATAATAATCTCGCTTGACAATGTCCAACATCTTCTTTTTCGCAAAATGTCCGTCGTTGTGCACATTACGCAGAAATATAGGCTGCATCTTCATAAGGATGTACAAAAGTTTGCTTCCTTCCCTAACGACGTTGAAAATAATATTTCGTTCACTTATAAAATTTACATAGGGACCATACTTAAGACGATTTTTGATAAGTCGAATGTTCTCATCATTCTTCTGCGCTTTCACAATCCCAGACAAAAACTTACCTTTAGCAACAGCAACTGCATTTCTGCATCTGCATGTCTCATCCTTGTGGCGTTGCGATGTTACAATACAAGTTCAAACTCTTGCGTTATTAACACCCAACCGGCAATTCGCGATGAGAACTCCTTTCTTTCCATTGTAATTGAAACGTTGTACCTTTCTTCAGAGCCCTGACGACAGCAAGTGCCTCTAGCTCATAACTGCTATAATTTTAATGGAAAAATGGTTATCCTTCTGTAACAGAATAGCACCTAAGCCCCATTTTGAGGCATCCGTGTGGAGCTCCATTACCGCATCGGAATGATATAATTTAAGGACTGGCCCTAAAGTCATTATCTTCATCAGCTAAAAGCTGCAAATTGAACGAGTTGAACTGATCTTTTTGGTCGTCCATAAGCGGTATTGGAAAACGATCGCGAACGATGATCTTATTTAGACAACGGTAGTCAACGCATAATCGTCTACTTCTATCCTTCTTATTCGCAAGCACTATCGGCGAAGAATACTCACAGTTGCTGGGGCGGACGATTTGCTGCTTTAGTCAGTCTTCAATCTGCTTCTGTACAATGTCTCTCTCTAATGAAGCAAGACTTCTTGGTTTTGGAACTAACGTATTAAGAATACTGCCTTCACCTCTAAATCGCATACATCTGTCCCTTTCACATTTAAAATATTTTGGGCCCCTTTCTTTGAATTCACACATTTTGCTTTTGTGTCTAGTCATCCCACAATTGTCACAACGGATTTTGCTACTTATTATCGCATCTTTAGGCTTAGACCTACCGGATTGGTGATTATATGTAGATGAATGCTGCCGTAAAGATAATCTTCACCCTAAAATCGTTCATCGAAGCTGCGCCGTATAACAACCCTTTATTAAACGCAGAATCAATTCTACTACATGACCGATTTCTCATCAACGCCCCCCCTTCCACCCAATTCACGCTTTACAAGGAAGTGTTCTATAATGCTCTCACCTTTTGTTTGATTTCTAGTTACAAGCCCTCTATGCACCTCAGCCGATGTCACGCCACCGTTAAATTCATCCAATATTTCTTTCTTCAGTTCTACCCATTTGATTAGTGTTGGTCTTGTCCTCATAGCCAGATTTGCGGTTCCTGCTAACAACTATTTCGCAAACATAATCTGTCTCGTTTCATCCCATTTCATTAAAGTACTCGTAGCTACCTTTTAAAATTCATCGACCCACGCTACTACGTCACCTACGCCATTGAAATATGATACAGCATTTAGAGCGTCTTCGAATGAGCCGACGCTCATTCCGTTAGCATGCGTTTTTAACTCGTTTACCTCCGTCCGGAGCAATGAAACTTCTAATTCAGGATTAGGATTAAAAATTACCTCGACTCTCTGCGGATTTGCCACTCTTTTCAATTCCTGGTAATGAGTACTTTCTCCAATCAACCTACCTTTGCCGTTCTGTCATCCATTGTCCGATTATCTTGCGTCTGCATCTTTTTTTTGTGGGGTTACTGTAATGAATCCATTTTTCATCACCCGTCACGATGCGATGAAGAAAACAATTCTTTATTTGCCGCTGGATCACTTGTTTACAGGCGAAAAAACGACGCTCAACGTCTCTTGGCTTCATATCATAAGGAACCCAAGTTCCTTGGAAATGGCTTGCCAGGTAACTCCTAATGCTAAAGCAAGTTCTTCTTGCGTTTGGTTCGGATCCTCATCGAGCAGTTCTACTAATTCGAATGCCACCTTTCTTTACGCGGACATTTATCAACATCAAAATCGCGACGGAGTTAATCACAGCACGCTATTTCACTTTTTGCAGCTCTCGCCGTTTTCTTCGAGTGAAAGAAGAAAATCAAAAAATCCCCAAAATGACGATTATTTGGCACAAAATTAGATATTTTCACACAACCAAAAGTATGTGTCAAAACGATTTGTTTGTTAAGCTTGATTTATAACGATTTGGACATACATATATGTCAAAATCGACCAGCACTAACTGCTGGAGCCATCTATTGAGGACTTAGTTGCGAACCTAATACGAAGTTTCGGCAATAACATGGGTTATACCTAGTAACTGCTCGTCAACTATTGTATGACGCATGATGATGGGTTGTAGAACAGTGCTACGAGCAAATTTATAAATGACTGTTAGTTGATTTTGTCGTCGATTGGTTAGGTCATCGAAACGCAGATCTTTTGTTATAAACTGGAAAGTTTCTTTAGGCATAACTGCACAAAATATTGGTCGATCAAAATCTGCAGCAATCAAACATCTATTAGGTTGCAATAAGTCACTTGTACTCGTAAACATCAGCAAGAACAAAGACGGTAAAATTACTCATGCAACATGCTTTTGTTTGTCGCCGAACTTTGAGAGGCCAACATGATTCGTATTTTCGATAATCATTATCTCGATTTGAGATTGAAAAAACAATAAAAACGAATCAATCAAAACTTCGCCACGAGTAATAGCGTAACGAAAACGACACCTGTTTTAATTGTAATTGTACGATATTTTTGGAACGGGCGTCTGATAACACAAACTTGAGTAAATATGAACACAACAAGTAAATTGTAAATAGTCTTACTACGATAGATGAATTCATTGGTGTTGAGCTCTAAATCATATTGTTTTTAGATAAGAAAAGTGGATCGGAATTTGTTAGATACAGAGCTGCTTCTTCATTTACAATATTTAACTCACGTGAATTACACTCTTCGTCGAAAGCAATTTCGGCTTCAGGCACAATATCAAAATAAAATTGCTTCTTTGATTGAAAAATAACAAATAACGATTTTACAAAAAAATAATCCATTGTACTGCGCACCCACCACGTCAGCCCCGTGTACCTGCAACCTGATTCGAGCCATCCGTGAAGACTCTTTCTTGGCCCAGATTCTGGCCGAAATCAGTCCTGAGCACAAAGAAAGTCGATTTCGTATTTTATCCGCAAGAGGAGTTCTGGTGTCATTGCATTGGACGGCATGTTCATAAGACCGGAGTCATAAGACAGCCGACACCCAAGGTTATCAAAGCTCCAGGCGTGTTGTACCGAAGACCATTTCTTTTTAGACAAAAGATGGCCTTGAGAGTGCAGCCCATGAAATGATTATCAAGGGTAGGGAGATTCATCAATGCGTCAAGAGCAGACCCAAAAGTGCTGGGGAACAAATTGACAAATTGTTCTTTGGAGTCTGGTAAAAGCAGCAAACACTTATTTTCGCGATAGCTTATTCCACCAGACTATCGACTCATAGGATATAATTGGCCTTATCACAGCTATGTAGATCCAAAGAACGCTGCTCAGTGACAGGTCCCATGTCTTGCCGATAGCTCATCTGCACTGCCAGAAGCCCTACAACGTCGTAGAGGGACAGGATGACACCTAAGTACTTTACGTAAAGCTCCAGCTTCGTTTTAGTTTGCCAGTAATTAACGTCCAGGGCTACGGAAACAATGATAAATCAGTCAGTCCATGAAATACCTCATATTATGAGAGCTTCTCAAAGAGCGACTAGTGATTCGCTAGTGAAAAGTCTAAAGTATACACCAACCTAGCGAACACAAGATATTGAAGTTGCACTTAATATTTCTGGGCACTTGGCAGAGTTTGGTATAAATGCGCGAATTTGGAATCGATGAACCTCTTCGTCAACTGATTATAAATCACTTTTCTGAACACTAAATTGAAGTGGTTTTGGTCTGGTGTGCCTTAGGGCCCCATTCTATCTCCAACACTCTTTTCAATTTTCTTATATGATTTCTTTTCTGCTACTTGTAAGCCAGTACATTCAAATTCTGATGATAGTGCCTCATATACTTATTACCGAGCTTGTGTTCCGGGCTTCAACATCACTACTGTGATGTGCCTATTCGATGTTCAGTCATATATAGGGTTTTCTAATAACGACATGACAACTTTTTTTTTAAATAAAAGGCAAACAATTTAAGATATTTCAAAAGCTTTATTATTGGCTTGAACTACAAATAAAACATTTATGAATGGAACTCGACTTCTTTCATATGGCCACCGCGGACACGTTTGCAGCGGTAGATTCGTTGGACCCAATTTTCAATGACTCGGCCACACACGATATTTCGCGTTCAATGTTGGTTCTGAGCTCTTCCAACGTCGTCGGCGTTTTAGCATAAACCAATGACTTAATATAGCCCTACAGAAAATAGTCAAGCGGCGTTAAATCGCACGAACGAGGCGGCCAATCGACTGGCCCATGTCTTAAGATAACACGCTCACCATACTTACTCTTCAATAAATCGATTGTAGCGTGTGCTGTATTGCTTGTGGCACCATCCTGTTGAAACCACATGTCGTCCAAGTCCATATCTTTCAATTCGGGCCAAAAATAATCCGTGGTCATGGCGCGATAACGCTGACCATTCACAGTAACGTGACGAACGTTATCGTCGACGAAAAAATATGGCCCAATAACGCCGCCGGCATGCAAACCGCATCAAACAGTTATTTTTTGTGGATGAAGTGGTGGTTCATGAAGCACATGTGGGTTTTCACCTGACCAATAACGCATATTTTGCTTATTGACGAACCCATTGAGCCAAAAATGAACTTCGTCACTGAAGATGATTTTGCGATGAAATTCATGATTTTGGCGCATCTTCTCCAGAACCCAATCGGAGAACGTACGTCGCTTCAAATGGTCCATCGGGTTCAATTCTTGAGTCAGCTTGATCTTGTATGGGTGTTAACCAAGATCCTTATGCAAAATACGCCATAATGTGGTCTGAGCGATGCTCAATTCTTGAGTCAATTCTTGAGAACGCCGTGGAATTGACTGATTTGGATCGTTTGCTACGGACGTCTGAACGGCAGCGATATTTTCGACACTTCGACCAACTGACACTTACTGACGACTTACTGACACGGCAACATCACACAACGAATATGTAGACTCAAATTTTTGCACTAAACTTGTTATTGCCTGTCTACTAGGGCGAGAATTACGACCGAAAATTGGTGTTAACGCTCTTAAAGTTGCAGTCACCGACTCCGAATATCTGTAGAAAATTATTATGATTCACAGACTTTGCTCGTTAGTGTACTTTACCATGATGAAAATGTTGAGCTTACTAAAAAAATTGACAATGACAGTTTGATGATTGGTGAAAGAGTGCGTTCGCAAATTAAATTCAAAGTTGTCAAGTCCCTATTGGAAAACCCTATACAAGCACATTCTCACTTTATGAACTACTTTGCTTATGGCGCCTTTAATTTTGAAAATTATTTGTCACCCTGAGTATGATGACATAATCAGCAAAGTTCCTAATTTTGGTCTATTGTGCAAGCGAGATTCTTGCCACCTCGTCAAACATAACATTTAAAAAAAAGAGGCCTAAGCATCCATTTTTGAAGAAACCTGCCGCTACAAAGTTGAGTTGTGTTCCATTTTTATTCTAATCTAATCATTGATAGATATGAGAGAGAATGTGTCCAGGATTTTTAGGACTTCGAAGACATTTACAGTTGAAGTTAGGACAAATATATATGAACGCTTCGAAAGGATATAAGGACATCATCACTCGGTGATATTTATTTAAGTTAAAGCTGATTCAAGGAATAAGACGATGGGGGTGTCTCCAAAAACAATATTTAGGGTCTCTTAATCTGCGGCCAAGGCCCATGTCCCTGCTCTTGACATTGCGGCGTGTTCTACGTTCTATATTGAATTAGGAAATGAGTTACCAACCCGTTTAGGGTTTGACCTCGAAAACAACATTGATATTCAAGTTAGGTCTACAAAATCCGTTCCAAAGTAAAGAGGACTTTTTAAAAATAGCTATTCTTGATGAAGCCAACTATTAGGGTCGGAATGGTATATCCTTCACAGATATATTCTCAAAATCTTATGATATTTGGACGAATAGAAGCGGAGTTATTGAGTCTGAAGTTTGTTTGTGTCATCGGTACAAAAATGACTGACGGCCAAAAATTTGCTTCGAACTCAACATTCAAACGACATCACGAAGGACAAAAACTTCGCAACATTGCGACTGGTGATGGATCGTAGTGTTTTCAATATGAGCCAAGCCCGAAAGTGCCGAGTGAAAGACGCCAGATGAGCCTTCATCTTGCTTGGAGAAGCCAAAAATGATGACATTGTTGATTTGCTTAGGCCTATTGTGATGCCACGTGAATCTGTGATCCTCCTACTGAAGCGAAGGAGACTTTTATTCTTTAGTTCCCTTAAGTCATTTTAGAATAAAGCTCCTAAGTGGAGTTTTCTTTTTTGGGAGAGAGCGGGTCATGTACAGAGTAGGTGTAGGATTGCCTTCTCTTCTTCGTTGCAGCTGCAACAGAAATCGTTCGTAAAGGCGCCAAGCCTTCTTGCATGCTTGTCTATACGGCAGAGTCCAGTGATAACACTTATGATGGCGCTGAGATGTTTCCTATTTCGAAATATCAGACTCTTAGAGCGCTAGACATGTGAGTCCAACAATCCACCTAAGGTCTGTTCTTTTGTTAGCATCCAGCTTTAATGCACGTAGCGATTTTCCAGTAGAATATCAAGTGTAGTTCCAATTTTGTCACGGCATCCAATATAGGTGGAGGTTGAATTGCTCTGCCATTTCCATAAGAGATGATCGCATTCAAGGCCGGTTTTAGAATTCAAAAGATTAATTTCCAATGCTCAAAAATGTAAAATTTTCATCACTGCGAAGGCCTATGGAGTTGGCCTATATCAGTTTTTCTGCAGATCAGAGCACTCAAGCATAATATGTATGCTAGCACTCACCAAACTAGCAAATGCAAGTGACACTTTGACACAAGTAAAGCAGATTGCATATTTAACTCTTTGAAATATTGTATAAACGCACACTTGTCTCAAAAGAACTAAAGTCTAAGGGTTTCAGATTCCACAAATCTCATCGACCTAAAAGGCAGCAAAAATGCAGAGATTTGACTCCACTTCTTCCATAGAGCAGAATCTGGCCAAAGAGGAACGCAACAGTCAAATGACAGCTCAGTGAGTTTGCAGTTCACCATATGAATACCAAGAGAAGGGAGACTCAACAGTATATTCAGAGCAGAGTTAGTCAGGGTGAAGTCTCTATGCACCAATTCTTTGAATCAAAATAGATAAAAATAAATAGTTAATGCGACAGTCCAGAATGAACCATGTCCTAGTTCCTCCATCTACTGTTCTCTTCGTCATACGAGGTACAGAGAAAGAACCCACTGTTCTTGTCGACCCCGGGTGGTAAGAAAGTGAAACTCTCCCAAGTCTGCCAAAATGCTAGATTTGTCAGAAAATACTTTTTCCATTCTTTAGTGTATGACCTGAGAATTGAACCCAATGAATCTAACCACACCGACTGCATTGAAGTCATATGAAACTCATTTCTTCAAACAATCAACGAGGAGGGAAAGTATGTGAATCGTGAGGATCCTTTACTCTTACATTGCCGAAAAGCCGAGAATAATTTGGCAGTTTTGTTCGTTTGCTTTCAGGGAGGGCCTGCCGGGGCGGTAGACAGCTAGTTTTACGAATTCCCTATTCAAGATTGTGGTTTCTAATTTTTTGATTGTCGAACTTTTCCATTCAGGCTTATTCCCTAATATGTCGGTCGATTGTCTAGTTTTTTCCGTTCTTAGGCTTACTAGGAGGTTGATTTTCTTAACGTATCTCGTATTTTCGCCCACCAGAACTGCATTTTTTGATGTCCACAACACCAGTCTGATGCAAATGTTGTGATGAATTCAAGAGCTTCAACCGATCTTGTTCACTAAAACCTTTTATAGTTGTAATAGTAGTTTGATTTAGTTATCGTCAGGACAAGGAGTCCCAGAAACCTATCTTTGGGTCATCAAGGAAGGAAATTTTTGACTTTTCGTTTGGAGGGTCTTTGTAAACATATTTTATCCTGCTCCTTTATAGGGCCTACTCGATTTCAATGAAGTTTTGGCATGCTCTGTTGTTCCATCTCAATCTATCAAGCGTGTTATAAAAGAAACCACAAACTTCATCAAAAGATAAAGCGTCTAAATCAGTGAAAGGTTTTGAAAATAACGTGCGTTAGTTGAAGGCCAAGAATCCTTATCCCGGTCGTAGTACGGAAGGCTACGGATGCGCTGCCGCTGTTGCATGTGTCACTTAGAGTGCATAAAACTGTCTTCCATACTTAGCATAACCTCATTTCCACTAAGTATGACTAGACGAACAGTAAAGTAGCTGGTGAGAACTATATGTTTTCCACAAACTGTAGTTCTTCTTGAGTAGATAACTATTTTAGATACAAAATGTACGAGTCCGCAATGGGAGCAGAATGTGGGAAATACTGTTTGTGGTTCAAGCACCATTATAGGCACCTCTAGCAAGAAGTACCATATTTCAACACAAAATGATTCTACCTCATGCACAGTTAAAACAGCAAACACAAATTGTGCCTCATCAAATCCATTGCCTGCTGGTGCTCATCAAAACCCCCAGTTTTTTTTTTAACTGAGTTCCATTGATCGGATTATTGCCATCATCTGATAATTCGCTGGGAGAATCTAATTAAGACAACTGCTGTTGCCACATTATCAGCATAGCAACAGCCGCATCACATCCATCTCTCCTGTAGGTTCAAAACATTTCACCCGCACCTATGAGTATGAGTACTGTTGCCGCTACATCGCTCAAAACCAAACGAGACAATCCGAAACCCAAACCCAAACCTCCCACTCCACCTCATGCCCATCATCTGTGTTTTTCCCAAAGCAATTCTGTGTCGTGTTCACGTTCAGTGTACAGTTCGGTGTTCCCAGTACTCAGTGTGTTTGCTCTTGCTCTTGAAACATGAGTGAAATGTGTGTCCCAACGACGACGGCTGATTCAATGCGCCTCGGCCCAATCCCCCAGGAAAAACACCCGAAAGTCTTCTTTGGCGTTTTAATGTTGCCCAAGGTGCTTGTGCATGGTAACAGACTGCTGCTACTGCTGTTGTTTTTTTTTTGTTCACTTCACCCTCAACCCACATCGCCCGTCTGTGAACGACCAACCGCCACAATTTGGAAAAGGAAAATCCAAAAAAAAAAGTAATGAATTGGCCGAAACGGTGGGAAAGCACTAGGGAAACACTGAAAACACTGGAAACACTGAAAACACTGAAAACAGTGAAAACAGTGGAAGCAGTCGGTTTCTTCGGCTTAAATATGAACATATACAGCAGCCCCCATCTGGAATCGCCTCAATCGAGCAATTCTGAAAATAGGAAAGCTCCATACGCCAGCTTGGATTGACAGGCAACCCTCATTCACCCAGGGTTGACGCCACTGCTGCTGCTGCCACTGCCACCGCTCTTTTCTTCGTCCCCTATACCGCACACTGAACAGCCATTGCTAGAAAGGATCTGTGAGAATGGGCACAGCTGATGCTGCCATGAGGAGGATTATTTTCGGGTGATAGTCGTAGTGGTGGTGCTTCTACGAGTACAGAAACGGCCCGGTTACCACCATTCACCAAAAGAAATGACGAAAAGAGCTTTTAGTTCGAATCAGGGGGTGGCAATTGGTACTGGGTACTGGGTACTGTGTGATGGTACGATGTGCTTGCTATTCATGAACTACTGAGGTTACTCTGTTTACACAGGGTGTGCTGGGGGAAGCTACTTTGCGTTTGCCTTTGCCCTTGCCTTTCGCCATTGCCTTCACATTCGTCTTAGTCTTCAAAAGTGTTGGAAGGACGAAAAAAGTAACAAAAACACAGCACACAACACATTTCTTTGATATTAGCAGCAGCTGTGGCCTTTTCGAGCACTGCGATAGCTGTTTCTTCCTCTCAGGGTGGTGCTATCCTTGCCAAGGCCTGTGAGTGTAACACCAAGTTAGCTGGGTTAGAAGTGGTGAATTGGCACTCTTATGCGGGTGCAACGATTAACTGGAAAGGGGTGCGTTTCTCGTGGATGTTTTTTTTTCTCTTTTTTTCGGAGAAATCGTTTGGAATACTTGTCGTCATCGTGGATGGTGAAAAAGTTTCGAACGAAGAAAAAAAAAAAAAAATCAAAAAATTGTCAATCTTCTTTGGAGAGTTGGTAGCACCATCTCTGAGGGGGTGTAGTGATAGGAAGGGATGCGATAGAATGGGGTTGAGGGGGTTTATGTTGATTTTGCACCCATCTGCACGTAATTAATTGAAATATAGACGAGAGAAATGCCAGCTGTAGATACAGTGATGAGTATCTGCATGTAAGGGACTACCCTCCGCATGTCTATGTTGTTTTAAGGATAATTGATTGCATTATCACTTCGACAGGGGGAGTGGAGTGGTAGAAAACTTATTCAAAGGGTTGCAGGTAGACCCAAGTGTTGAATACCTCAAATGACGATTTTATTCGTCATAACGAGCAGAAAACTGCTGAGGCTTCCTTATAGACAATTTGCTTGGATTTCACTTTTTGTTGGTTTTGATTTCGTGTTGTTGTTTTTGGTTTTGTTTTGGTTGCGTGTTTGGTGCTCGGTGCTCGGTGCTTGGTTGTGGTGTCATGTTTTCCGCGACTTTTGGCGAAACATGGCATCGTTCTTGTTCAACGTGTCAACGAAAGGGCTGCTGCTCACTTGTGCTGGTATCTCAATTTGGTTTTTTGTATATTTCCATGCCTACAGCACATTTTGGTCTGGTAATCGAATAACATGCAATTTTCGGCGAATGACAGCTACGAATGACAGTGGCGGTGGTTGCTAAAATTCTATACCACAGTATAGGAACATCTCTCGTTTGGCTGTGGTTGGATGGTGTGGCATTCGATCTAGTATCTACTGGCTTTGCCACAATTTAGGGTTTTGGCTCGTTTTTCGATTTATTTTTTGTTTCGTTTGTTATGTGTCGGCTTAGAGTGGCGCGGTTAAAATGGAAACATGTCGATGGATACGGTATGCCCTTGTCGACATAAAGCATCTCCTCTTTGGGTGAAAATAACATGACTGCTACAACAGATACAAATATTGATGCTGAGGCTAATGTTGATGTCGATGCTGGTGGTTGGTGGATGAATTTCGAATTGATGTCGATGAAAAAGGGAAAGGGCCAGAAGAAACGAAAAACCGGGGTGGCGTAAACGGTTCGATTAGCATTAAGATTAGAGCTATTAAGCAAGGGAAGGATTGAATATAGCTGCTTGGTTAATTATCGAGAGCTTTACCCTGTAGAGGCGTTATGGGAGAGTTTTTTTTTTAAGGAAAACTCTAATCGTAATGGTGCGGCAGATGTTATCTTCTCTGTCTTCAAATTCGGTGGACAAATTTTTAAACTTAAAAGGAACTGGAAGCAAAAGTCACTGCCAAAAGAGTACAAAAAAATAAAGCCGACACTTAGACCTTCTTATCCTTAACCTGGAGACAGTGACCAATACAAAAAGTAAAGCCAAGGTTATATTTTTTTTAAAAAGACATCGTATTGCTTCCCGTCAAAGTTTGCAAGAACCGAAAAGGTAGTAAAAGCACACAAGTTACTTTCAGTGAAAATGATAATGAAGACATTAGATGCAAAAGGCAATTACGCAACATAACGCTACAATCCGGGATGATCCTTTACCTCTCAACTAGCAATCCTTATCCCCAGTTGTCCCTTGCAATATCCTTAAAGGCACCATGTGGTCTTGTTAAGTTGGGGAATTCCTTGAGCAGTTGAATGTATGGGGATTCACCAGACACTCATACAGTTTTTGTATCAGCATTTAAGCCTCGTGTCGATAGGCCGGTAATTCCATCAATTAGTCTGCTTTGGGCTACATCTTCAGGAAGTCGGTAAGATGCGAGAAAATCGGCTCCGATGATCGGTTTGCCAACGTCGGCAATGACGAAGCGCCAGGGGAATCGCGCCGGAGTCCAAGGTAACCTGGGGCGGTGAGGCATCCAGTATTGGTGTTCCATTTGCAGCAAAAAGAGTGTATTCGGAAGCTTTGCTTCAATGCCGCAAACGTTTAAGTGGAAACACTGACACATCCGAGCCTGTGTCTATGAGAAACTGGACTTTTGTCTTTTTATCGGTAACGAATAGGCGGCTGGAGAGTTGGTTGTCATTAACCGCCATCAATGACACCACTCGTCGTTTCCCTGCATGAAGTTACATTACATTTTTATTCTTATTGTTGTCGGTTTGCTGAGGGTGAGGACTATTGACTTGGCGCCGATGTCGTGAGCGGGAACGAGAGTGATTGCGTATGAAACTGTTTCGTCCTATAGATAGTGTTTGTACCTGCCTCCTTAATTCCTCAAGTTGTTGTTCCAAACGAGAAATTAAAGACTTTTCAGCTGGAGAGATGTTATTTAGTTGATGTTGTATGATGACTTGATTTATTTTGTTCGCAATATCGCCTAACTCCTTGAGTGTTGTTGTCGTATGTGCTGCAAGGAATGAATGAGCGCTAGTAGGAAGTCTATCCATCCAAATGGCTTTTAAAGCTACATAAGCTCTTTATTTAATACAAATTAGCATGTTTAAATATTTCGCGGCTAAGATGTCGCTACAGGTCTTTAGTTTAACTCAGCAAGTTTTCTACTTGCAAGCTCTAATAATGTTACTTTCCTGGCGCTGACTTTCACTCAAGAGGGCTGCGTTCAAATCTTGGCCAATATCGAAAAAGCAAGAAAAGTAATCTCTTTTCCTGACGTCACATGTCAGCGGGTAATAGGGACTCTCCGAAAGCGGAATCGTCTGTCTACGAAGAAGTTGCCCAATCATCCAGCGTTCGGAGTCGCAAAAAAAAACCGTGGCTCTCTCTTACTTTGTATTAGATGACAACGCGAACAACATGCTTAGTGGCAGAGACCAGGCCTTGTTCGCTACAAACCGTCATGCCAACAATTTATCTGTTGTGGATGCGTTTGTATTTTTTTTTATAACTGGCGCGCACACGAGATTTCATGCATCCTTAAGAAGTTTATCGCGGGCAAAAGGAAATTTGGGAGGAAAAAAAGAGACACACCGGTGTGCGTTGGTTGTAAATGTATGCAAGTTATAACGACCAGGAAATATAGAGCTCGGCAGGACATTTTGTAAGCGAGTTGTACGCCTTAGGAAGGAATCACGATATTTTAGAGTACTTCCGAAGGTAGTCTTGAGGGGTGATCGTTCATAGCGAGATGATTACTATGGTAAAAAAAAAAGTTTGAAGGAGCGGAATGTTACTGGTAATTTCGGTGGAGTACTGATAATGAAAATAACGATACAACAAGGTGAGACAGGGGACGTTGCATCCGGTGTTTGAGTACGCCGAATGACTGTGTAATATTGGTACATTTTGGATCCTATCTAGCAAATGAAAAGGGGTCTTAGGGACACGTGACCAGATGTGGTTATTTTTCTCCAATTTTGTCGCACTATTTTTAGCGACATCGAATACCATATGTAGTCCAACGTAAGTTGTTATTGATATACATACTGAGAATGGAAAGTTTTTCGGTTTTTACGATGGATAATATTATATGGATAATATCTGGGTATTTGAATTTTGCTTTAACGACAGTAGTCAGCATTGTGTTCTGGAAGCATTAAATTCCACTCAGTTGATAGTTCCCCAATTAGTTATGCTGCTATATCCGAATTTAATGTGCTTAACATACGCTTTCGTTCCCGTTCTATAGCCGAAGAACAGGCACTTGAGTCTGGGAACGAATATGAGAAGCAGAGAGTTCTGTTACCAGCAAAGGAATAGATTGAATTAGTAATAGCAGACAAGATGTCATTGATGAAAATTAAAAAGAGTGTCGGGGACAAAACGGGGCCTTGGGGCACACCAGCATTTATATTGTGAATATAAGAATTGAAACTATCCCAGACAACTTGAATCGAACCTTCCGTAAGGTAGTTTCTAATCTATTGTAGAAAAGATTCGTCAATTCCGAATGCACGCTTTTTCGACCAAACGGCCTGATGCCAAACTCTGTCAAATGGCTTAGAAATATCAAGTGCAACTATCTTGCTTCCACCAGATTGATGTACCACATGATGGTTCCACATTTCGGTGTGACATGCCATCAAATCACCAGTGGACCTACGAAAACCATATTTCATGAGCTGACGGTTTATCAGCGTTTCTGTGATCTTGTAGAGAAGGGACGTAAGTGCACTAGGTCTATAGAAAAAGAGAGAAGAAGATTGGTATTTTCCATCTTCTCAGAAAGAGTCTTAAAGAGTAGTATTGATGAAAAAGCTTACGCAGTGCTTTTGTGAGCATGAAAGAACACTTCTTCAGAAGAAGGGGAGATGTCTCATTGATCTGAGATCATAAATGACTGCTAAACTATCAGGCGATGGTGTTGGGTGTCTTTTCCTGGCCTTGTATTCACCGATTTCTTCCCGCCTTATCGAATTTTCTTTCTTTCATAAAATAGAATGATTGTGTTGTTGCCGACTATGAAGAAGTAGTAAGCTGTCTTAAGTGTGCTCTTGCACAGGCATTTAATGGTTGCAGGTGAGTTCAAAGTAGACTGCACTGGGTTCTTGATATTTTATATTTTCTTCAAAATCAACGGTAAATTGATGGTCCCTTAACGCTTATAAAGCTCTTTTAGGTTATCGAAGAGGAGGTTAGGCATTTACATATTCTTATAAGATCTGCTACACAATCGATACTTTATCTGGCGCATACATAAGGCATATTTCCATCCAGCCTTATTCGATAGAGAAGATGGTCTTTCTTATTCACGTAATCAATTTTCGTTGCCTTGGATAGTTCGAAAGAGGACCAGTTTGGCCTAGTAGCCTTACAGATTTTAAGTTAGCATATAACTATTCAGACCCCCTCTTGATCGGATTGTTGCAATTGCTATCGATTGTCGTACATGTCAATTGGTTCATTCTGCATTCAAAGAATTGTAATAGTTTTTCGAAGAAAGTCTGTATCACGCTAGTAACAAGTGTAATGTTGTCTTACAATGCTGGAATTGAGACTGGTTTACCGACATAGACGAGTGATTTGACGTATCCCCATAAAAAATAGTCTAATAATAATAATAGAGATAAATTGCCGACCGAACTCATTTTGCAATAAAGCCATCGATTCGTGTGCTGTGGCATCTCGACCAGGTTCAGTTCGTTCATTTTGGGCAAAAAAAGTTCGAAATCATTAAGCAATAACGGGCGCCATTGACGGTAACACTATACTCACGGTCATCCTTAAAAAAATTCGGACCAATGATTTTGCATTTTTCCGGGTGCATTGGCAGCTCTTGTATTGCCTGAGGTTGCTCAACGGACAAAATACAGCAATTTTGCTTATAAATATACCCGCTCAACTAGAAATGAGCTTCGTCGCTAAGATAATTTTTCGATAAAAAGGCGGAACTTCCTCCAGCTTTTCTAAGGTCCACTCATCGAAAATTCGATGCTGTGTCAGGTCGTTCGGTTTCAATTCTTGCACAAGATGTATTTTGCCAGATTTTAGTCCTTGCGTAAAATTTTCCTTCTTCGAGTTACATAATCCAAATTGCTGCAAACGGTGGTGAATGGACAAATCTACAATGGACAAATTCACAAAGCGTGAAATTGGTGCGAAATTTGGTCACCATGGCCTTAAATGCTTGCTCTTTAAAGCAGTTATGACGACCGTAAAATTATCTAAGAGCGAGAAAAGCCATTTTTCAGAGAGCACGAATTTTGATAAAAAAAATCTGATATTTTATAAGCGCTGTTCGGTTGTAAGTCTTTCCAGAATGAAATGGGAAAGCTCACTGAGTGAGAAACCAAACAATATAAATTCATTGAATGGTTCTGTAGGTCTCGTTATTTAAAACATATTCGATAACGAAGAATTTTTCCTTAAAAATAGAGATTTTTTTCGAGATTTTCGCAGTACTAATCGGAATCTATTAACAGAGCACCCATTTAGCGAAAATTTGAAAAAAAAAATCAAGAATCATCTGAGTTATGCAAGGAATAGTAGAAGTTTAGAACCGCGAATACGGTACAGCGCAAAATTTTGTTAATACAAAGTATCCCGGTCGTGTTCTTAACTTCTTAACTAAATTTTTTTTTGTTTGTAAATAACGGGTGACGTGACCAAATAGCAATGATAGTTTTTCCAATTGTTATGTTTCAGCGGCTGTCAAATTTAATAATGACGTCCAGCTGTCAAAATATTCAGTAAGATTTGCCATTTCATTATGCACACCTTCATTATCGAAATTCTGGTTCAGTTGTAAATACGTAACGTGAATTTCGTCGTAAAGTCGATTATTATCATGGCTTCAGTCAATTCGTCGCACTGTGGAAAAGTTTGAGCTCAAGTACACTCTTTTAGTTCTTAAGCCACTAACCAGACATAGATTGGTGCGAAATGAAGAAAACATAGTCGCCGTAGCGACAAATAGAGAGTCAACCCGGCTTATTTTGCGGTTGGACTTGGCCTACATCTGTATAAGATTGTGCTAACACAAGACTTGAAGCCGGGCGACAATAGATAACGGCGTGAGATCGTTAATTGTGCACTGGAAATGTTAGCCGGAGATCCGAATTTTGGCAAAAAAATCATCATCTCGGATAAGCTCTGTTTTTAGTCCAGCGGATGTGTTAACAAGCGAAATTGCCATTATTTGAGAGAACACAATCCACACACAAGTCTTCGCTCGAGCATCCACAAAGATTAACTGTTTGGTGCGGATAATTTTTTTCGAATGGTCTCAGTAAAAGAGCGATGTTAATCGACTTTCTGTTATTAGAGCTCAACAACATTGATATATCCGAGCTGTGGTGCTACATGCTTTACAAACGACGCAAAGTTCTAAGTTCTGAAGGAGAAATTTAGCGTTCATCAATTGGTCGCCGCCATCATGCGATTTGACACCACTCGATTATTTTCTCTGGGGCTACGTCAAGTCCTCAGTCTACGCAAACTAGTCAACCACTTCGGACGAGCTCAAGGCCAAGATTCGACACGCTGTTGCCAGAACAACGCTGCACATATCGGACCGAGTCATCAAAAATTGGACTTACCACTTGAAGCACTTCCAGCAAAGCCAATGCGGCCATTTGAATGATGTGCTATTCCACAACTAATGGTATGAACGTAGTTTTAAAATAAAGCCAGAATCAATTTTATATCTCACACCGTTGTTGTTTTATTTTAATTTTGTTTCCTAAGATTCTTATCTGAAAACCCTTTAGGACAGGAACTGTACTCGTATAGAAAGAAATTTATTACTTAAGCATCAGCTTAACGGTTCTCTTATTTTAAATCCTAAAACCACCTAAAACCATACATTTAATATTTTTTTATTAAAATAAGGGTTGTCCAATTAATTTTACAAAATGGCAGCACTGATTATTTTGACGTTTTCAAATATCTTATTCATAAAATTCGAAATTTTTTGTGATAAAAAAAGGAGACACGCTAAAGAGCGCTTAGTGGTTTCTTTTTTACAGAAATTGGATGATTTTTTTATGATTTTCAATGTGGTCTAATTCAACAACAATGCATAGATTCGTTTCGGGTGGGTTTCTGTAACTGGTTTGCAGAGTTCAAACGCCGTTGTGCTAGTGTCAATGATAAATTTCGTGAAAGTCGTCCTTGCAGTGCTGTTGTTCCAGAAGACAATGATACCGTTTACGCTATGATTAAAACCGTGGGAAAGAAACAAACTTGGACATTCGTATCAACGCAATTCAATCAATATTGTAAAGGGTGATTCATCGTGAGGTTTGGTTTATAATGTAAAATAGAGCACATGAATTTGAAAGTGAACTTTTTATTATCGTTTAAAAGAACAATTTATGGCATTTACTTTTTGAATATGATATCATGTAAATGTTGTCTTCCAAAGCGTCAATCGTAGCTAGCTTATTCCTGAATACCTGAATCTTTACATTTCCCCAGAGAAAATAGTCCAAAGGTGTGATATCGCACGATCTAGGTGGCCAATTTATCGTAGCAAAACGTGAAATTAAGCGTCGTCTTGTTGAAACCAGAGCTAACCGAGACCATGTGCTTGAATTTCACGAGGCACATAGTCCGTTAACATGGCCCGATAACGTTTACCATTGACAGTAATATTGTGATTTGCCGTTGTTTTTAATGGATGTAATGGTAGCTCCTGGTACTCTTCGGGTTGCTCATCAGCCCAAATACGGCAATTTTGTTTATTAACGTATCTATTGAGCCAGAAATGGGCTTCATCACTGAACAAAATTTCACGATAAAACACCGGATTTTCATTGAGTTTTTCCAGAGTCCATTCACTGAAAATATGACGCAAATTCAAGTCGCCTGGCTTCAATTCTAGCACAAGTTGAATTTTGTACGCTTTTTGCTCAAGATCCTCACGTAAAATACGCCAAGCCAAGAATGACGACGAATCGATTCGTCAAGGTCTTCGCGTACACTCACAGCTGTAATGTAAACTGGGACTTAATTTGCGAATGGTAGGTCAATTGTGCGCACCGTAAGTTCCTCGAATCGCACGAAAAACATTTTTCACAGAACGCTGATTTTCGTAATACAACTGGACAATTGGGAGACGCTATTGTGTGTAGTGTGAATCTTTCTGTGATAACTTGCCAAACGATACTGAATAAGAATGACAAACCAGTTTGAGAGGATTCACTCGTGATCTGTCTAAAATAGCATATTAAAAATCAAACCCCACGATGAATCACCCCTTATAAACATTTAACTGCGAAGAAGCCATGTGCTTGTGTGGATACCACACAAGCTGATCGATGATCAAAAAAAAAAAAAAAAAATAAAATAAAAAAAAATTGAATTGTCGTGTCAATTAGTGCAAAGAAATGCGCTGAAGAAATTTGATCGTGGTGCCTCAAAAACGTGTACAGTAGTTACATGAGACAAAACGTGGATATACTCGAATGAGCCTAAATCTAAGCGACAATCGGCTGTTTGGGTATTCCAAGCTGAGCAAAAATCGACAAAAGTGTTTCGTTCGTGAAGAACTTCGAAAATAATCTTCACTTAGTTTTTCGGTAAATCTGGTCATGTTGCTACTGTGGCTTCAGAAGATCGAAGAACTACTAATGCTGAATGGTCCACAATAATTTGTTTCTCTGAAGTCATCAGTGAATTGCGTAAAAAAAATAAAAAAAACGACATGTCATCCTCCATCATGACAATGCTAGTTCATCACTTATTCAGAAAATTAAAAATACAGGTTTATTCATCGAAATCTATATTGTCCCCTTCAAAGTAATCCCCATCGACTGCAACACACTTATGCTAGCGCTTGATCCAATCCTCGAAACATTTTTTATATTCGGTTTTCGGTATGTCCATCAGTGCTTCCTGGGATTTTTCCATTACTTCCTATCGGCTGCTGAAACGCGTTCCCCGAAGTGGTTTTTTAACTCAATTGAACAGAAATAATTCACAGGGAGGCAAATCAGGTGAATTCGATGGCTGCTGGATGGTATTTGTCGCATTTTTCGTCAAAAATGCACTAAACTGTTGTAATCCATGAAAAAGGTAAGCATTGCCTTCTTTTTTTTTTTTACTGAAAACGACGTGGTTTTTTTGGTCTCGGCTCATTTGGTGAACGCCATTTACATGCCTGATGTATGAATTGCGTGTCGTACTCATAAACCCACTTCATCCCTTTGATGAATGTGGGATCGGATTCAGCTTCGCAAATCGTCTCTTTTGCGACGTCAACACGGTCAATTTTTTGGCATGAATTTGAAGTCTTTTGGCACCAACTTTGCTGCTACACGACGGAAAACCAAATCATTAACCAAGATGTTTTGGACGGATCCATAGGCAATGTTCAAGTTCCCTGCTATCTCTCTGATAGTTAATTTGCAGTTATTGACCAACATTTCTTTTACTTCATCAATGTTTTCTTCAGTTTTCGATGTCGATGGTCTGCCACTGCTTTCATCATCTTCGATTGACTCACCACCACTTTTGAACCGCTCGTGACACTGGTAAGCGACCGTTTTCTTTGGAGAATCGTTGCCGAAACACTTTTAAATCCGTTTTTTACGCAAAATTAATTACAAGTTGTTGCAAATTTAAATCCATTTCTAAAATTGTAAAAAATTACCAACACACACATATATAGATATACTCTTGGCTACGTTACTTTTGGAAATGTGAAGGTATGACGCTAAAATTTAGACGGAATGTCAACAGATGTACCAACTTAACAGAAAAAACAGAACTCAAATCGGAACAATGAGGAAGCCACACGATGACGCCACCAGAAACTTTTTGATCAAGGCGGTATTTCAGTTTTTGAGGTTTCAAAACGTCGAACTGATTAACCATTGCCCGTATTCTCCTGATTTATCACCTCAGGGATTTTCTTTGTTCCCGTTTATAGAAAATAAAATGGGTGGTCAACGTTTTTTAATGCCAGAAGAGATTGTAGAGGCTTTCAAAAAGCATTTTTCTAAAGATAACGGGTTCAGAATGGAATAAATGTTTCAAAACTGGTTCTATAGAGTGAAAAAGTGTATAAATTGATGTTTTTTTCTTAAAACTTATCGAAAAACCTTCGGAAATATGTAAATTCAGCTAAGATAATTAACTGAAGCTTTCGGCTAAGGTCCTGGTACTTATTTCCAATTCACTTCAAGTATGTAAGGTATTGTTGAAACATGACTGCAGTTTCCTAATGGCAATGTGAGAAGGCGCAATTTCAGTGAGCTAGCTCTTATTTCAGTGCTAATATTCCAAGACCTTGAATTAGGCTCAGACACTCTTACGAGTTTAAGTAGGAATTGGCAGATGAGTTGAGGTGTTGCGTATCCAGACTTCGGATGTGTTTAACTCTACATATTATAGGCCAACTAATTTTCAATGATAAATCAGGAGAAATATTCCTGACTCTGGTGGTGATTGGTTTATTTTAAATTTGCTCATCACTCACGTTTTTCTTAGATTATACTAACAAAACACAAACGCCTGCCTGTCACAAAGTTATAGACAACATTTTGAAGACTTAGTCTGAATCCCTCCCATATCCGGCTGCCTTTTATTATCCCAACCGGATATGAGCTTATTCCCGGATATTTCACAATCCCCAGGGCACCCTAACACACATACTCATACCACGACGGTAAATAAAAAAAAATTCGTTATAAACGAATCATGTTCTTGCATGTCAACGTGCATTATTATCTCCGCATGCACAGCTTTGGAAGGACCTACGCGACGATGATGGTGAACAATTTTTTGCCTGCCATCTTCGGTTTTATTATTTCCTTTATTCTCACAATTACTGTTTAGTTTTACCCACCATCAGTGTGCCAGTGTCATATCCTCGTTGACGCTGTCGACTAATCCAAGGACGTGGCTTATCTGTTTGTATAGGCTCAGCCACTCGTCGTTCCAACTGGAGCACACGATGTACCTATGTATATGTATAACACTAGCACTAGCAGTACTGGTAGCACTACCATTTCTGGAATAATTCTCCGTATTGAGCACATCCGCATACGGGATGTGAATCCTGAAATCTGGATTTTGCCGCGCCACCGATTGTCGTCACCTCGTACTCAAAAAAAAAAAAAAAGAAAAAAAAATGAGTAAAAAAAATAAATAAAAAGAAAAGAAGACAGCATTCCTGATTTTTATTGTAATCCCTAACATTTTACAGAGGGCGTTGGGTGGTGCCGGCTGATGGTTGGTGTGCTTTACTGGGTCGATACTATGTACAGGGTGACTATTGGAATTCCACCTAATCCTGCACGTGGCTGGCAAGCGTAGATTTCGGAGCCAAAACAAACACATTCCACAAATAGCGCTCACACACAAAATGCTATCCAGTGTCTCGTACTCTCGAACTCGTATCTCGTATCCTTCGTCCTCGTGAGCAGGGCAATGGATCCTGTGCTGTACGGTTCGACAAGAGGTGGGCGGTTGGGTTGGGATGACTAGTGAATGTTTGCAATGGAGTGCGCGAGATAAGGAATGCTCCCGGCAACGAGGACATTGTGACAGGAGAGGTGGCAGAATGTTGATACTAAGGGTGGGAATATGCGATCGTAATGAGTATTTGCACACCATAATTAAGGGGAGTGTGTATTTAGTGGCTGATAAGGCTCAAACACATCTACTTTTCCTCGGGGTTGTAGTGCTACCCTTCGCAGCGCGCTAAGTCCATTATGATGATGGGAAAAATTCTGGTCCGAAATGTGCTAAGTCGCATGAATTTTGATTGGGGATGGTGATGGTCTCAAGTGAAAATGGCTTGTCGTGAGCTCAGGTAGTTGTTGAAGTGGCAAATTTATTTCATGCGACCTTACCCACGAATGAGGTTAAATGTTGTTTTCTGGCACTTTAAATGGGACAACATTCAACATGAGTAATTACTATAAGAAAGTGAAAATTGATTGTTATAATTCCATGTCAGTCGCCTAAGAAAAAGGGGTGGCTTTAACTGATCTGTAGACTTGAAAGGCTTAGGCAGTGTATGCATTTGAATCCATCCATACTCATGCACAGTCAGTGCTCTATTTTCAGCGTAATTTCACGTACTTTGGGTTCTAATGTTTACCACGGAGCCGTCCTTCTTTTGCAGTGACACTTTCCTATTGTTTGCTTCAAGTCGGGACTGGCAGTAACAGAGTGTTTTGTCATACCAGTGCTATTTGGGGTTTCTACAAAGACGTGAAAAATTAATCTCAACTTAACAACAGTGTGCCGGTCAACTCGCTTCGACTGCTGGTGATGAAGCACCATCTCAGGCTACTCTATTTCGATGGTTTTCCGGTCGTGGTCGTCGTTCGCTCCAGGACGAATTTCGTAAAGCTTATCCAAAATCGGTTGCTGCTCCAAAAAATATCGATTCTGTGCGGGAACTAATATTGCAAGATTGTCATTTGACTTATCGTAAAATTGAAGCATGTTTGGGAATTAGTTCCGCTCGCATATATTTAAAATTGCATGAACAATTGGCCATCAAAGAGATTTCTTCCCGTTGGATACCGAATAATTTGACAGCCGCTCAAAAACGGCTCGTGTCAAACGTGTCGTGGAAAAATCAAGAATCTCTGCATATAAGGCCGAAAATAACGAGCAGCCGATTGTATGAGCCAAGTCTAACAAAAGTTATTCGTGTACGAAGTACTTCAAAGCCGGTTTCTTCTGAAAAACCGGACATGTGGCCACCGTGCCATCAGAGAGACGTAGAACGGTCAATTCGAAGTGGTATACCACTATTTGTTTGCCAGAAGTCTGCGGTGAATTAAGAACCGCCAAATACGCATCACCTCTCACCGATCGTCTCAAACAAGTGATATTTTGAGCAACCAAAACAGTGAATTGATGGCTCATCCGCCGCACATCCCTGATTTAGCACCCAGTGACTTCATTTTATTCCCTCACCTCAAAACTAAATTACGAGGTCAACGTTTTTCGACGCCTGAAGTAGCGATTGATGCATTTTGATGCGCATATTTTGGAGTTACCTCGTTAGGATCGGAAAAAATGTTTCGAAAATTGGTTGCAAACGCATGCAAAAGTGTATTGATCTTTACGGAGAGTATTTTTCTCAAAACTTAAGAAGCACATCTGTTGTCTGCACCCTTCTCCAAATCAGGCTGGTCATCTGAGTGGTTGGATGTAACTTAGTTCATTAGTTGTGGAACCTTTACTGGCTTCTTGGAATCGATGTCACTAATTCTCAGCCCTTAAGGCAGATTAAGTCCTTCGCATTTGACACAGGTTCTAATATTTTTTTTTGCGCTTTTAGATTTTCAACATTAGATCTACTCTATTTTAGACGTGCAATGGCTTCAGCTATTTAACTGGACGAGTACATCACAATATGATGCAGCAAGTTGACTGCTTAATGAAACTATCTCCAGACGTAGTGGCATTTCTCAACTAATCTAGCAATTGAAGCGTTATCACCTGAAACAATCTCACGCATTTTCCATTGCCATTAACTTAATCGTCTTCTATGGGTCTGTAAGTGCATATCGGAATGATGTTGGCGAATGGTCTTGGTCGTGAAGCGAAATATGTACTATAATGTGTCCGCTGAAACGCCGAACAAATCCATTCCCATATAAATGCTGCGTATACCACATATCACAGTTTTTCTAGTAGTCTAATATATGAACAATCAATATGAGCATTAGCAGGTTCACGCCATTCAACCCAGTCACATAAAGACAGGAGAATACAGTCAAGAACATTGGTGTCCAAAGGAGTGTCTTGTGTTTCTCCAAGTGAACCAACCTAGTTTTCCTTCGATGACATACTTCAATGGAGTTGCTTTATTATTGGTATGGTTCCTCTATTATTGATAGGTGTCGGCCTTAATTGTTGGGACGCCAATAGGAACTTATATCTTAAGAGTGTTGTGGTGTCTTTTGACTTTGTTGCATAGATGAGGATTTAAAACTGTGTGCCCTGAGACTTAAGTGAACGATCGTATGCCTTCATTACAGCGTAGTTAACTCAAACGTAATATTCTGAAAGACAAAAATAAAGTACACATTTTGTAAGGTCATATAAAGGGCATAAACAATAGAAGTTCAATGGCAGCCGCACCCAACAGTCTGTGCAAACCAACCACATAATAAATTTTCCTACTTACGGAATGTTGACATGATGGATGAAAGGAAGCAGACAAGCGAGCTGAATTCCCATACAAATTCATAACTCTATTTCAAAAACTGATGATGGAAACTACGACTAAGCACCCATGTCCTAAGAAGGATGAACCCACCTACAACGTAAATTTTAAAAAAGACAATCTTACAACACAATTCATCCTTTTAAACGATGGAATAACCCATCATGGCAGTTCGTCGTTATAGAGGCACAGCTGGATAATGTCACAAATAAAAATAGTAGACAAACTCCTCAAATTATCAGAAGTAAACATGTAAGAATGCCAAAGGACTCTCCATTTGATTGATGCTTCATGACCAGAAGTAAGATTATTTCTCATTTACATAGGACTTTCGCCAAAACTGAGTAACTATCCTGAGTTACGTGTCCAAAACTTTAATAATTTTCCTCTTAACCGATAACTTTGACAGAAAATCCAAGTGTCTGTGAATGCTGATTAAAATTCAATCGATAAATCGGAAGGGATGGTGATGATGTACGAGTACAAGTACGAGTACGACAGCCAACTAATAAGCAACCCCATCGAGGACGACATATCTTAGATCCACACACTTGCAAGTGACACTTTTGTCGCTCAGCACCAACAAAAAACTTTTAATTTATGAAGATTAATAAAAACACCGGTCAGGACCTGCATTAAGCTTACTTATGAATTCATTGTCTCCGGACACGGACACGAATACCTAGGAATACGAATACGAAGACGAACACAGAAGCCAGAGTCCAAAATTCAGAAGCCGGAACCGCTTTCAAACTCTAAACCGCAGTCAATCCCTACAATGCACACTACGAATACTACCACCATCCACCCACATCCGAAGGTCCTTCCGTTTCTCTTTTAGTGGCTTTGCAGCACAGAAGCCAATAACAACATCAACAGTGAGCTGCAGTGTGCTGCTGCGGGGAATAACTTTCTGGCAATGGCATAATAGCAGCCGGAAACAAACTATGTACCAGTAAACCAGCAGTACGAGTATAGTACCCGGCAGCCATTAGAACTCATCGTACTCGTTGTAGTACTAGAACAGAAGCGCTGCCAGAACACATCACAGGCAGTGACAATTAATTTCCATCGCAATTCAATGATTAAAATGGAGGTTTACTTAATCATTTTGCCAAAAACTTTTGCATCTGACAGTTTCATAATTAGGTATTCAAAATCTTTAATAATTCTCCATCTGCCAACCCATGTCCCTGTGGGGTTCACTGTTGCCTCCTCACCGATGTCGTTGCCTCATCCGCTTCAGTTGTACACCGACTGTACGAAAACGACTACGAGTATGAGTATGTGTATGTGTCTCTCGATGGGCGCCACATGCAAATTCGAATACGAATTCATCCCTTAGCTCTCTGCAATCCGCTATCCCATCCTTGGCATCTTTTTGAGCACAATTCAACAAACTATCTGAGTTTGGGATTGGGTGGGTGGGTGGTTGGATGACCAAAACTGAATCAAAGAGAGTGAGTGTTCAGAGAAAGAAAAATAACCATACTCAACATGGCATACACCCCATGCTCCCCTTGCTAATCATACCACGAATACTACGGATACTCTCTATATTCGTACTCTTACATGGCTTCACAATTTCCAAGCCATCACAAACACACAAGTCTTAGCATCAGAATCAGTTCTCAGAAGGGATTTCTGTGAAATTCCATCCTCAATCCTGGTGCTGGCACTGGCACTGGGACTGGGACTGGCACTGGCGCTGGCGCTGGCGCTCCGTCTGCGATTACGACTACGAATACAATTGTGACTGGGTATGCGTTTTTGGTGGTAAGGAATCGTCTTTCTGCTTCAACCCCCGTCTCGCTGGTGAGTAACCGAATTGGTTGGGAGGATGGTTAGGCTATTTTGGAGGGTGACGCATTAACATGTGAAATAGTAGCAGCAGCAGCAGCAATAGAGCGAAAGGATAAAGGTTTCCCAACAATTTCTATTTATGTTCCTCTACAGTTGTTCGTTCTGAACGAAATTCCTGGTTCCCTATCCTTTAGCAAACTCACAAACCAAACCGAACAACGAAAAGGGGAACTGAATAGAAAAAAGAAAAAAGAAAAAAAAAATAATAATAAATAGACAACTAAACATACACAGAGAATGAGACTCCATAATCAGTCAAAAGAAGGTCGCTGCAGATGGCACCGTCCTTAATTATGACATCAGTTTCCGATGAAGCGCACAACTGATGATTTAAGAGATGCTATTCAATATCCTTTTGGCTTTGGTAGATTTTTTTTTTTCCAGCTGTGCCCCTGTAACACACTGACATGGTGAATTGTCTTGTCTTGTCTCTTCGCTTGGAAGGAAAACTTAAGTTGCATGTAAGAGTTATGTTGGAGAACCACGGGTGGGTTCATCCTGGATGGAACAGGTGTGCGCAGTTTATTTTTATAACTTTGGGGGTATGTTAGGATAACGGCGATGGAAATCCATGATACTGCGGTAGAAAGCTTATCGAATTTATTACGTTTTTGTGTGCTAAGTTGTAAACAGCTGAACGGTGACGTAATGGACTTGATTTTTATTAAAACGCAATTTTATCGATTACCTGGAAGATATGAGGTTTGCCTTGGGGTGGGTTGGTAGTTTCCAGTCCCACAATGGCACATAATTGCAAACAAATGGTAAATTCTTGTCTGCTCTTAACCAGGTACGATTCCTGTTGACGTACAAGTTCTATGTAGAGCTCCATCTATCACGTCATATACCCCGGACTGGTGGTTGTTCGTGGGGTTAACAGCACAACAAAAATATTATTTTGAGAGAACTATTAGATTCCGAAATAAACGGACAAAGATATTGATATTTAGGAAGGAGGTACAAGGTTTGAAGTTTTTCGAAAAAGTAAGCAGCATTTTCAGAAGGTGCTTAACAGGTGTGACCAGGAGACATTGTAAGGTTATGAGAAAACCCAACTTTTATTTATGAAATAGATTTTTCAAGCAACCTAGAGAAGATCGGGTTTTCTATTAAAAGTTCAAAGAACAAAACTTGTTGCGGACTCAAACAGATTCCTCACAGGGCTTTTCATCGCACAATATTTATATCATCTGCACAGCTTAGGAGGACAAAAGCAAAAATGACGACGGGAATATCAGCTCTATCTACGCTATATTCAAGAAAGATGATCCTATGTCTTACAGAAACTACTGATGCATATATCTGAATAAATTTGTCTACAATATCCTGTCCAGCGAACTGTGTAAACCATTAAGCTCCTTTTGCACAACATTCATTGGCTCCGGATCTGACAAATCGAAGTTAGATCGAATTTTCACAATCTGGCGAAGACTAATGAGTTTCAAGGTTTTTTGATGACTTTAAGAATGCAAACGCAAATTCTGGATTCCGGGAAACTGGTCTGGTTTCCCCGTGCCACGCCGTAACGAAAATGCGCAGCATGGAAACAGAATCTCCAAATTATTCGAAACAAGCTTCTTCATGCTGGAGTAGAAAGTGCGTAAGGCATCTGTTCAACAGAATTCAGTCCAGCATTCGTATACGATATCGTAATCACCGATATCTATTAGAGAAGTTTTTTTTAAGGCGATTAAAAAAGAATATAGGTGAATTGATAAATGGGCTTGCTGTTGATCAAAACAGTGCATAAACGGTGCATAAACAGTTCAAGGGTATACAAATATCTTGAGCGCAAACTAATCTTAAGCATGCTCCCAAGTCCTTTATTTCAATTTATCAAGGAGGTTATTCTTCCTCCTTCGCTTTCGAAACCGAATCCTTAAGTGATATTCCTACCATTGCTAACTTTTTTGCTACATTTTTCAAAAAACCATTTGCCAACAATTCCTTCGTACCAGATTCCTCTTACTTTAATGACCTACCAAATTTCTCACTATGAAGGGATCTGAGCATGAAGTTACCAATTATCGTCCCATTGATTAACTCTCTTATATACCCAAACTCTTTGAAAGCATAAGCCTTTCTACCACAACTACCACAAACCTAGTTGAATTCTTGCTTTTTGCTCTCGCCGCCCTAAAAAGTGACAAAGAAATCGATGTCATTTCATCAACTGATCCTCTTCAAAATGTCTGCTCTCGGCCTTGAACCTCTTTTATTAAAATGGATTCCTTCTTACCTGATAGACCGATATTACAGTTCTCGCTTTAGAAGCGCCTTTTCTGTTCTCATCTGGAGTTCCGCAAAGCAGTTATCGTGGTCCTCTTCGTTTCATTCTTACTATTAACGATCTTTACGCTGACAACACAAGATTTTTTAAAACTTTTCTTCCGCCCATGACCCTGCCCTTCTTCAGACCTTAATCGGTTTTCAATCTCACATAAATGCAACCCGTCTCCTTCGAGCCTCTATGGTTGACCAATTCTCCTGGTTCAATCTTTTCAACACCTTGGCATGATTTGATCCATCCTAGGATTTTCAAAAAATCAAAAATTTTTATATTGCTCTCAATGGACCTCAAAAATTATATCCCAAAAGATTATGGCCGGGAAATATCTCGTAGTACTTGTTTTTGAAAGTGACCGAAACGAGGGACGGTATTTCAGGAGACTATAGTAGTTATACGGCAGATGTTTTTGAAAGTATTTGCCACGTGTTTAGACTATTACCTGTTTGGTCTTTAGAAAACTCGGTTTCATTCAGTTTCGTACTGTGAAACTTTCGAGAAGGATGCTATTTGAGGAATGTTTGTTTTTTATCGAAAATTGTTGTAACTTTCCTTTTCTGTTTTGTGAGTGTTACTGGATCGTTTTAATAATGAGTGACAAAGTGTATTGTGGAGAGACCGAAAATATCTGGAAGAAGATCGCTGAATCGACACGAGTTAGAGGCCCCAAGTGAAATGAATGCTAGTACATCCGCGAAAAAATTTAAGCAATCGGTAGGTATGTAGTAAATCCAAGTTTTGATTATTCAGCTCTTTCAAACGTTGTCGTTTGTAAACTTTGCAAATCTCAAGTGAAATTTACGGAAAGTGGTTAGCGCCGTTTGGGATTCAAAATAGTAGTGTCCTGTGAAAAATGTGATACTGAGATACATAGTAGTCCATTTATTGAAAAATTCTATTACTTGGAATTACTTTTCCTGAAATAAAAAAGTTTTGTGCATTCATGGAATTACCTCGGCCTATGTTTCACTCTTTCTATAATGAGATTGCCAAAAGAATTTCAACTGCAACTAAACTGGTTTGCAAAACATTATGATGAAAGCAGCGAAAGATGAGACAACTATTTCTATTGAAAAAGGAGAAAATGGAGTTATGGTGTCAGATGGTGGTTGGTGGTAAAAACGTGGGTTTACTTCCTTATTTGGCTTAGTGCAATTACAGTGCAAAAATTATAAACTGCGCAGTGAAATCAAAATACTGTAAGATGTGTGAGTACTGAAAGAATAAAGAAGATACCGAGGAATATGAGGGCTGTTTGATGAGTATCATTTAGCACAACCTCTTTTAGCCCGCTTGTTAAAATTTGGTGACAATCCTACGCTTAGTTTTGTTTTGGCATCCATTTGAAAGCATCGTGTTAGTATTTTTTGCGACCATGGAAAAAGAGCAGTATTGCTCTGTGATCCGATTCTTGTATTTGAGTGGCAAAACCTACGAAGAAATTAATCCCATTTTGGATGTTGTGTATGGGACCCATTCATCTTCCCGTACAACCGCTTACCATTGGTTCGTAGCTGGCCCAAAAACGGTTACTATAGAGTAAACCGTGGACAAAATCCATGATTTCGTCCTGACAGACCGACGAGCGAAAATTCACAAGTTGGCTGAGGTAGCAGGCATTTTAACTGAACGCGTTACCCATATACCGTATGAGATTTTGGGCAGGAGAAAGCTGTCCGCGCGATGGGTGCCACGTTTGCTCACACCGGAGAACAAGCGCAATCGTGAGATCACTTAAAATACGTACTTGGCTCTGTTTAATCGAAATTCGGAGGAGTTTCAGCATCGTTTCGTTACCGTCGATAAGACATGGATTCATTGGTACACACCAGAGACTAAAGCGCAATGGAAACAAGTGTTTTTACTCGGTAAACGTGCTTCAAAAAAGACGAAGACCATGCCTTTGGTCTTCTTGATGACCACCGTTTTTTGGAACGCATGAGGTGTGATCTACGTCGACTATTTGAAGAAGGAAAAAATAATCACTGGAGCATACTATTGGGTATATATTTTAATTCGTGCGGTTTTTTTTTTTTCAAAATTTGAACGTTTATTTAAGAAAAACGTGTACAATAGTATTATTTGAAGTATTGCCCATCTGAAGCTATGACTTTTTCCCATCTTTCTGACAATTTGTGGATCCCATCCCAAAAGAACTGCGCCGGCTTGGCAGCCAAGAATGAATCAAGCCAATTTTTGATATTCTGCTCTGATGTGAACCGTATTTCAGTGAGGGCGTTCTGCATCGACCGGAACAAATGGTAGTCAGAAGGCGCAAGGTCTGGGCTATAAGGCGGGTGGGGTAAGACTTCCCATCCAATGTTTTCCAAATAGTTTTTAACTGGAATAGCAACGTGGGGCCGAGCGTTGTCATGATAGAAAATTATTGCCTCGTGTCTGGTCGCATATTCCGCGCATTTTTCGGTTACTGCTCTCTTCAAACGGATTAATTGTGTTCGATAGCGTTGTCCATTGATGGTTTTACCCGGTTTTAGCAGCTGATAATACAGCACACCCATCTGATCCCACCAAATACAGAGCATTACTTTCGCGCCATGGATATTCGACTTTGCCGTTGATTTGGCTGGTCGGTCGGGTTTCACATATGAGTTTTTGCGTTTGGGGTTGTCGTTATGGATCCATTTTTCATCACTAGTAACAATCCGATGCAAAATGACTTCCTTTTGTGGCGTTCCAGCAGCATTTCGGACATGCAAAACCGCCTTTCGACGTCTCTCGGCTTGAGTTCATGTAGAACCCGATTTCCTTGCTTTTGAATATATCCAGCTGCTTTTAAACGTTTTGAAATGGCTGCTTGAGTGACACCCAAAGATTCTGCGAGCTCTTCTTGTGTTTGGAAACAATATTCATAGAGTAATGCTTCCAGTTCTTCATCTTCAAACTTTTTTGGCTACCCAGGACGTTCATCGTCTTCCAAGCCAAAATCACCACTTTTAAATCGTGCAAACCACTTTTGGCACGTTCGCTCAGCTAGCGCATATTCACCATAAACTTTCACCAAAATACGATGACTTTCGGCAGCAGTTTTCTTCATATTAAAGTAATGAAGAAGAACTCCCCGCAAAAACACTTTTTGCTGTTTACGCTGCAAATGAATGATATATATTGAAATGACGTACAATGACAGCAGCTTTCCAACGCATGTTCCAATGGAAAAATAACTATGGAATAATACTAGTTACGCCATCTCTTAGCACGAATTAAGTTATAGAACCAATACGTCGATTTATGGGGCCGATTCAACGTCGAAGAAAAAAGTGCTTTTCCACTACGATAACGAAATGGCTCACATCTTTGCAGTCGCCACAGACAAATTAATCGAATTGTACTACGAATTGATCCCCCATCCACCCGATTCTCCGGATTTGGCTGCCTTCGACTTCTTTTTAATCCCAAACGGGTCGAATGAGAAAGTCATCGCCGCCGCAGAGGAGTATTTTTCAGGCCAACAAAAGTCGTACTATACTGAGGGGTTAAAAAAGTTGCAGCATCGCTGGGAAAAGTTTTTTGAGATGGAAGGAGATTATAGTGAAAAATAAATTAAAAAAAGTTGCGTTGTCATTTCAAGTCCTAAAATCAAAAAGATGGATCAGCAGGAAAAATCGAGATGGATGCAGTTGTTGAGATGTTTCAGCGATCGGAAACTTTGCACCAGGTAAAATACACCCATTATTGTTGACCGTGGTTCTAAGTCTTTAAAATGCATTACTGATGCTAAGCCCTATGAGAATACTCAAGAAAAGGCGTATAGATCACGCTCAAAAGCGAATTGGTATCCACCTACATAAATTGAAAAAGAATACAAAAAGTGTCGGTGGAAGGGGCCATGTGATGGGAAAATTAATAGAAGAACTCTTTATTTATAATGGATTAGCCATTCGTAGAAACTGTGATTCAGCTGAAAACATGAGAGACAATATATAGGCTACATTCCATCATAAATAATCTACTGATGCAAAACCGCAGCACGATAAATGTCCGATCGGAGAGGATTCATGGTGCGGCTGTGTGGACATTGGCTCCAAAAATACATTTCTGGTGGTAAAATTGTGTTGGATACAGCTGTGGATATTGCAGTTTGCGTCTACAATGACAACTTTGCTTCAATTTCGAACATAATGAAAGCGATGGATTCAGATTCAGATCTAGAATTTCGAAATGTGCTGGAAGCTTGCAGAAAGATTGCTATCTGAAGCTGCAAAAGAGTGGAGGATCGCATTAAAATCCAATAAGAAGAGAAATGGAAGAGCAGGTCAGTAATCTAGAAGGCCAAACATATGAAAACATTTTTACTACTTTCTACAATATAACTTAAAATTTTAGACGAGTTTATCTCAAAACTGCATTTTTTAAATTGGCCGCACCTATAACTTGAACAATTTTTAACCAATTCACTTCAAATTCTAACCAAATCTTTAGAAATATGTATATTGTCTCAATAAGAACGTAGGATTTATTTATTTATTTTTTTTTCATATTTCGTAGTTCATTTCATTTTTTAAGTTTGACTTTGGAAGTGCGCCATTTGGCCAAAAATCAATATATCAAAAGAAATCCAATGTACTCGTACAATAAAAAATAATTTAGTAACTCATCATAATTTAAAATTTACAGGAGCAACTGTTACGGTACAGATGTCATCTGAGAAACACTGCACAGCCGCCGTTTTTAAATAAGTTTTTCTATAAAAATTATGCTTTACAGTCAATCATACCTCCTTGACCAAAAATTCCCGGATCTAAATATAAATCTATATTGTCCCCTTCAAATTAATCCCCATCGACTGCAACACACTTATGCCAGCGCTTGATCCAATCCTCGAAACATTTTTTATATTCGGTTTTCGGTATGTCCTTCAGTGCTTCCTGCGATTTTTTCATTACTTCCTCTCAGCTGCTGAAACGCGTCCCTGGTAGTGGTTTTATTTTTAAGTCGATTGAACAGAAAGAAGTCACAGGCAGCTAAAGCAGGTAAATTCGGTGGCTGTTGCATTTTTCGTCAAAAAATTACGAATAATGATGGCACTGTGAGACTTTGCGTTATCATGGTGTAAAATTCACGAGTTTTCTGCCCATAATTCTGGTCTCTTTTGGCGAATTGCTTCACGCAAACGTCTTATAACGACCAAATAATACTCTTTGTTTACTGTCTGGCCTTCTGGCAAAAATGATGCACTACACCGTTGTAATCCATGAAAACCGTGTCTTCTTTTTTGACTGAAAACGACGTGGATTGCGTGTCGTGGGATCGGATTCAGCCTCGAAAATTATCTCTTTTGCGACGTCAACACGGTCTCTTTTTTGCATGGAATTGAGGTCTTTTAACACCAACTTTGCCACGACGGAAACACAAATCATTAACCAAAATATCTTGGACGGATCCATAGGCAATGTTCAAATCCTCAGCTATCTCTCTGGTGGTTAATTTGCGTTTATTGGCCAACATTTCTTTTACTTCATCAATGTTTTCGTCGGTTTTCGATGTCGATGCTCTGCCACTGTGTTCATCATCGCCCACACACACAGATATGTGTACTCTTGGCTACGTAACTTTTGCAAATGTCAAGCCATGACGCTAAGATTTAGAGAGAATGTCAACAACAGGTGTACCAACTTAACAAAAAAAAAAACAGAACTCAAATCGGAACAATGGGAGCGCCACACGGTTATTTCGGGAACTTTTTGAAAAAGCCTATTTTTACGGCCTCTTGAGTGGTCTAACCCCTTCAAGCCAACCCATCACTTAACTTTAATATACCATGGTTCAAAGAATCTTGCAACCCGTATGTAACCAGATCTTTCTATGTTACCGCTGCTCGCCCCCTGCTTCACCGAGTTCATGTTTCCCGAATTGAGGGTATTCAACGTCGATTCCTTTGAACTACCTTTTAATCTGACTTCCCTAGCAGGACCACATATAAAAATCCTCAATATGAATTGGTAGACGAACGTAGGAATATTGCTGACATTCTTTTCATTCATCGACTTCACTCAAGTTCTACGTTTTTCTCGTCTGTTCTAATCTCCCGTATGCTTTGAAAAGTCAACTCTCAAGAAACAAGATCTCCTCCATCATTCCCTTGTGTCCTCGCTCCTAAGTATATCTGTTAGTTTTTAAGTAAGATCAAGCTTGTATTAAGCCAAATAAATGAGGGCTAAACTCCTAACTCAAAGGACCAAAATCATATTCTATAAAAGATTTAACTGTGATAGTTTTGCTTTTTATAACAGCAAAGTAGACCATGTAATCCATCGATACACAAGTCTGAGAGGAGGATATTTGAATAAGATGCAATCCCAATGCGACCCAACCCCCAAGCTGAGACCGCTCTAATTTGTCTAAAACTTTTCTCAACATCAATCAGGTTACGATTAATCATTGATTCACGTTCGTCGGGTAAAATCCATTATTTAGATTGTTCTTTGGTCTCTGGTCTGTACCAATGAATTCAAGTCTTATGGACATACACGAAACTACGCAGAAACTTCTCCGGGTTTCGATTAAACAGGGCCAAGTCTTTGAAGTGTTCTCATGATTGCGCTTATTCTCTGGTGTGAGCAAACGCATCACCGGAAATCTCGTGCGGATTATGGATTTTGTCCACGGTTTCCTCTATGGTAACCGTTTTTGAGCTACCTGGGCTAAAAGAGGTTATACGAAATGATGGTAGACTTAGTAGCTCCATCTATCATTCATTCCGGGTAATCATCAAACAGCCCTCGTAGATATGACGTTCCTATGGTCCCTGTAAAATAGATGATAAATAGATGGTGAGTGTTAGACTGAAAATCCCAATATCTGTAGCAGTGTGAATATTTTATCAAAGGTATACTTTTTAGCCCTGAAACTACCTTTGTATGGATAGACGTTGTTGAGGAGAGTTATTCTTCTATAGTTGGCGCAGTGAAAAATGTATTGTGGATCAGACAAATGGTGCTGAGATTTTTTGAGACTTTTCTTTGGACATATCATGTTCTCCAGCTGCTCTAAATGGCCCAAGTAGTACTTGGTGTGCGCCAGAAATTTTATAAGACTTTAGCTTCGATATTGCTTCTTTCATGCTTCTTTCTTTGCTGCATATAGCTCCCAATAGTCATCGTCAAAGCTGATATTTATTTATGGCGGCGATTTAAAATTAACTGAGTCAGAAGTCACTTCCCTGAGGACTCGTTGAGAGTATGGGGAGAAGGATTTCGAGAGAGCTTGGGGGAAACGTGATTGGCAATGACGGCAATAGTCTCCTGCGTTGCAGTCTTTCAACATCGTACTTTCGTGGTCATATTGGGCTTCTTTGTGTTTGTGATATCTGCATTCGTACCCTGGGTGCAAGGAAGTAATGATCCGAGTCAATATTAACTCCACGGAAATTTCAGACATCCAGAATATAAGAGGAGTATCCGGCGTTGATGGAAATGTGACCATTGAATGATAGGGGTATAGCCATGTCTTTTTATAGATGTTGCCATGTGGAAACCACATGCTGGTCACTAAAAGGCTACGCCCTCTTACAAATTCTTAAAAGTTTGGTCCAATAAGCGACGTGATGTTATAGAGGACGTGTTTTCCGATGACTCGCTCAAAGACGGCTTCCTTATCCAGACTTGGGTTAAGGTCTCCTAGTTTAATTTTGATATCATGGCTGGAGCGCTGAGCATACGTAAAGTCAACGAGGTCCTGTTATCCTTATAATATGTCCGGGCATGAATGTCAATCAGATTTTTTTCCAAACTTGGCTTTGGGGTTCAAATTTTTGGGGTAAGCCTCGACAAGCAAATCCACATCCAAATAAGCGTCGTATTCGCCGTAGTAGATGTTGCTGGAGTTACAGATCCTAAATAAACCTCTTTTTCAAAAGTCCGGCTAAACAGTGCTGTGTTGATGGTCTCGCTGGGGTAATGAGAGCCGCCGTTGTGCTATCTAGATTTATTCTGTATTCCAGATACATCACCACCGAACGCGTCGAAGTAGCACTAAAGAAAGCTGTGTGACAAAGAGCTAAAACTGACTAAAGCCGTGTACGCCGCCTTGATTCATATATGGGATTCCTCCGACGTCGTTCTGATGAGTGAAGTGCCCTTGTGTCAACACCCAATAAAATCCCGAAGGAGTTGAGTATCCTGTTTCTTTAATCAAAGATACTACAGTAGTGGGCTTCACCACATGGAGGTGATAGTAGGAGTAGTTGAGCTAAACAAAATGCAAAGAACTCATTCAGAAGTTGAAAAGGAATTGTCAAATTCAAACTAAAGCCTGTAAGGGCTTCATCATAGGGAACATCATAGTAGAGGCTGAGTGCTGAGATTTTGTAAGAATCGCTGCTGTAAACTGTTAAACTCCGAAGAAAACAATTTTACCGCTGCCAGGGCGGAGGCGTCATTTAACCAGCAGGACAGAGCCTTCGAAAACGACCCAGAGCTTCTCAAAGTAACCTTATGGGGGGCTTGGACCAACTCTTCTGTGAAATTTTTTTCGGAGAAGCGCTTGACGAATTAATAAAATAGCATGTTTCCAATGTCTGGAATCCATTAAGGATTCAAAGTGTTTCATGACAAGTTCAGGACGAAAGTGTCTCTCATAGAATAGCTCCAGTGTACATCGGTGATTAACCATCGGTAGATGCTTCTGTTGGTCCAAATTATCTTCAAAACATGCACTTCACCGATGTAAAATGTTCAATGGATTATCGAAACTACTGCGCTGATTACGTATTTCGATTAAAAAAAAAAAAGTGCCAACCTACATTCGACTCTAATTGAAGCTTCTTGTTGACCTTTGGGATATTGAATTAAAAATACACGTGCATACCAACGCCCCTATTCCGATTTTCCATCTGTTACCCGCATATCTAATTCCACCTCTCGAATTGAGGTGATTGGAAATTCCCCCATCCTTATCATCACACCCCCTTTAATTGCATACTCATCCATGCCCACCCCAACCCATCAGGGAAACTCCAGTGCACAAACAAACGAGTCCACAGTCCACAATTTGCCAATATAAAAATACCCAGGTGCAATTACACGTACACATGTCCTTTCAATTTATTGCAACCAAATGTGTAAACAATAACAAAAGTATCCTTGCGTGCAAAAAATTCCAACAGCAGCAACAAGAACAAAAAAAAAAAAAAAAAAACCGAAGCAAAGAAAAAATTGCTTTGGCCGTGCAAACAACGTACACCACCAATCATCCATACAACACACACTCCACACACTCCAACGACCACCAGGACCAGGACCAGGACAACCCTGGCCACCCAATTAATGCCAAGTGCTATTCGAGAATTTTAATGTTCCACCACCGAGCACCTCTCGTGGAATCAACCCCCTTCATCCATTGCTGCTGGCACCGACACTAGCCCAACACTGTCCCAGTGGTGGGACATTTTAATGGCCAAAGGCATGTGCCATGTTTGTTAGTATGTCCGTGTGAGAGCACAAGTGCGTGAAATGCTTAGCACGGATTTTTAAGCGTCGACTCGTTTTCGCGAACATGGCGTGAAACCACAAAACGTTTTTCGCGGTAACCGGTTATGGAGATTAATTGCTGCCTCCATTTTGCACCAAAAATAAACAACAACAACAACAAAAAAAAAAAACAAACAAAAACCAGTGGAAAAAAAGCAAAATATAGAGACAAGCATGTCCAGAGGCCGAAATGGGCTAAAACATTTTGAATAGGAAGGATTTCGCTTCCCCCGATGGTCGGCAGAGTAGCGCCACCAGCCAAACCACCGCACTGTTGCTGCTGCAACAACACATTTTTGGCAGCATTTAATCGCTGCCGCTTAATAAAATTCTTCGTTCTGCAGCTGTTAATTGTTTGCCGGGGTATTCGTAACGAGATTCATCGTTATCCTGGGACATAAATAGAGGAACCAGGAGCAGTGGTGGGTTATTGATACTACCAAAGCAGAGCAAATTAGGTTTTTTCCTCTAAAACATATCCACAGTGAATTTTGTTGAAATAAGTTAGGTTCGGATGGTTCATTGGCATCCAGGATCTCTAGGAATATCCATACGTGCACGTATCTGTGGTTACGGCTGTGTAAGAAATTTCACACCTTTATATGACGAGCGATTGCGAATATCGACAACTTGTGACCTTTTGCGCCGAATTCACCGTCACTATCCAAACTTGGGCAATTTGCAAGCAGGATTTAGTTCCTGCAGATACAAGCTACGAAACGAGCAGATAATGGCACAAATTCGTCGTTGTGTGAGCTGATTTTCCCTATGAAAGACAGTAGCCGAATCCACTGAGTACTGTGACTTAAGCAAGACGGGACATGTCATGCTTACGCTCAGAATACATCATGGGCCAGTAGTAAAGGCATCGTGAGAGACGAGAGCAATGTTAGCTCCCACCGAACATTTATTACGAAAGTAAGACAGTAAGTAATCGGCTTGCGCTATCCAAAAGTACTATCAGAGGTCTCCATGTCAGACCCTAGGTGCACTGAATTCAAAATCAAAAGAATCTGCGGAAAACTAACAGGACATGCTTTAAGGAGGAGATCATCAAGACGGTTAATGGTCCTTCTAAGCTCAGAACAAAACAAAAGCTTATCGACGCTCTGGACGGTATGGAAACAGTCCTGTAGATCTTCCTTTTCATGGTGCAATGTTGATCTACACCTACTACGTAAAGGAAATAGAAAAATTCTAAACAAGTCTACTGAAAGATTTTTGCCTAAAGATCGAAACACTTGATCTTCATCATCTTCCTCAGAGGTGAATCAGACAGACTGGAAACACTCAGAAGATCTGACGGCATCTACACTAACTCGGAGGCAGAGAATCTTTGTCTCATGCTTGCGACTTACTTCTCAGGTAACCGAATCGGGACCAGTTAGCACCAGCTCTTATTAACGAAGCTGCTATTGAGCTGAATAACAGAACACGAAGTAGCTGGTATATCTCATTGGTCGTGATGACAAACATACTGTTGCTGCCTTTGATGGCTTCAATTCGCCTGTAACCGACGGAATATTTTCAGTTTTTCTTCTAAAAGGTATGGACCAGCTGCTGATATAGCCAGGCACATACCGAAACCCTGTCGAAAAAAAAGACTACACGCTCGCCAAGAGCTTCAAACAAACCAGGGTTCCAGAGTAGAATGGCACTATACAATGAAATTACCGAGTTAAGAACCGAGAACGTCCTCTCTTTAATAATTTTCAGGAAGAAGAAAGCGAGGCTAAAGGCCCCGACCCATAGAATCCGTCGACCCGAGCTCGACGTACTGCGAAAACAGAAACTGCGAGGATATTCTTTGAGTGTTCCAAGAAAGAGAAAGTTGAAGCCTCCCTCATTCGATGGCTAGACTTTGTATAAGAAGCAGATCGAAATGGCTGCTTGTGCGAACCACTGGGAAAAGAGGAGAAGTGCTTTGTTGTAACAATGACCTTACACGATTCTTAAGCAGAATTGCTACAAACAACTGACAACGAAAAGCATAAAGATTATATGGCTTTAGTACATGTTATCGAGAAACAGTTTGGGGATAGACATATGCAGTAGAAGAAGCACTGCAGCAGCTCCATGCAGACGTCAGACCAACTGTCATCGCAGGCCAGAAGATAATCAATGAAATGGCAAATGATTGATCAGGGAAACCGCAGATTCGAAGCAGTAGGGTTGGCCGGGAAAGGAACTCTTGCTGGAACACATACCTTCGCTCTGTAAGCAGCTAGTCTGTCTTCCACATTTCGTCAGGGAATTAGCATCTGTTAAATGCTCCTGTGCAAGTCTAAGTGCCGAGGAACGAGATAAGATAGGACACCTTAAAAGGCATTATATAGAACTGGTGCGATGGAAATATCGCCTTCACTGTGGTAACAAGCAATTAAAGGAAAAAACTGGCAGAAACGGCCATCAAGAACCCGGTAAAACTTTCCGAACCCATCAGTCGGGAAATACTTAAGCACCAACTTCGTGGGGCAGAAGTTGGTAGCAGGAGTCGACGGCCCCAGGACCATCATTCAAGTCTTGCTAGCAAAACGATGTAATAAAAGCCTTCTGGTAGAAGTGGTGAGTGGAAAGAAAAAATGAACGGCAACAATAGACACCGGTGCCACGGCTTCAATCATCAGGAGCGATCTGGTGCAGAAATCCTGTTTGGATAACACCAGCAGTTAAAGCTTGAGAATAGCTATGGGAGAAACGGCTAAGGTATATGATGAAGTCCTCATAAAAATCCATCTTCTCTTACTCGATACAAGGAGCGTATTATTGGCACAGATTTCATAAGAGAACATGGACTTGTAGTGGACTTTGGGGCACATAATTTGAAAAGTCGTCGTTTGAAGAAATCCGATTCTAGAGCCTTCGTCGGAAGCAAATGTTTGTGCAAGAGTGGAAAGTGGTTCTGGTAGCCACCGATTCTATTTTATGAAGCCAGGAAAAGGGAGAGGTAGTGGGAAAATGTGCACCTATTGAGGCTTTCAAGACCACAACGAAAACGAGTCGCATAACTCCGGTCGCAAGTGTCCAAAGTATGAAAATCCACAGCTTCTGTAATCTGTATCAAGAGCAGCGTATCCTGGTAGACAAACGAATCGGTGCAACTTATTCAATACCACATTGACACCGGAGACACCCGACCAAACCGTCTTCCATTTGCAAAGTAAACAGAAGTTGCCAAAGTGGTGTCGAAGTTGAGAGTTGAGGGGCTAATTGAAGAATCGCAGAGTCCGTGGGCATCTCCAGCGGTCCTCGTATAAAAAAAGATGACAGAATTAGGTCTTGTGTAGACTACCGACGTCTCAACGACGTCACCAAAAAGGACAGCTACCCAATAGGCAATACTTTGGATACGCTTTCTGGAGCGAAGTGGTTCTCAACACTAGACCTGAAGAGCGATTACTGACAGGTAGAGACTGATCGAAAAGATCATGAGATAACGGCCAAATGAACCTATTACGCCGAAAAAGAATTATTTCAGAATGGCAACTTTTTATTCTTATTTTGCCAAAACTTTCGAAGATCGTTTGAGCGTCTCTTTTTCCACAATCGAGTCTTCTCTACTTCTTTTCTTTTTACCCTGATGAGTCGCTGTTCTTCTCTTTACGTCTCCTTTGCTTATAGATTTTGTGAGCACCTCTCGTCCTTCTTAGCAGCGTTGCGTTATTAATCTTGGTTCGAACGTTGAAGATTTTCCCTGAAGGTCAAGACTTCTAGCCAAAATCTTCCGGTGATATTGAATCCATATCCAAGTAGGAGCCTATATATTCATATGCGCTATAGCAATTGCCATAGTAGGTATTACAGTCCGTTTTTCGTTTGTCGAGGTGGTTTGTTGCTTCCAACATACAGTATTCTAAGTTATCAGGGAGTAAACCCGACGGTACAAGTCGCAACTTGGAGGATCAGATCTTTTAGAGTATAGTGCAAGTAGCCTAATATAGAGGCTTAAGCGCTACTATTGGTTTGCTTGAAACTCAAAACTGAAGTAGCTCAAATGAAGCCATAGCTGACTTTGTATTGTGCTTTGCCTGAAATATGAGTGTGTTTCCCTATTTTTGACCGGCTTTTCATTAGACGCGCTCCATTTTCAAATAAGGATTCTCTGAACTAAGCGAACAATTGAACGTTGAGTGAGAATATTCGAATCGACTTATTTACTAACGTTGCCGTGCTTATGAGACAGCAAAAAAGAATATTAAGGCCGTACGTGAGTTAATAAATTAAGACCACAATCAATTAATTCCGCGTCGTTCTCAAGAGATAGACATCTTGTAACGACCCTGTGGCATGTCTTGCGAAAACTTGACTATACGTCTGTTAAGCCAAATAACTATCACATATGTAGTTACTTTGAACTTCCGAAAAATCCTCAGTGATGGAGGGTATGTGGTTTAACATATATTTGCTATTTGACACACAGAGCGTGCTACTTTCGAGTTTGAAGATTGTACTATCGCCAATAAATCTCATGTCCATGCTAATAAGCCAGAAACTTTAACACGACTCAGTGACGAACGTTTGACCTTAAATTGCTGGAATATCGGCCGTATTATCCGGAAGTGCTATAGAGAATTGAGTTCAGCGCATCCACTCATGCAGGCGGTTGGCGTCAACAACTCGTTTATTTCACTCCAAAAACAAAATTTCATCAAAACCTTAAACAAACGTCTTAATGTTTAAAGAACAAATGCAAATACAAATACAACTTCAACTCCGCGACAGCGCTGTTATTGCTTTTAACTGCTAATACCCAAATTGTTCAATAACATCATTGTTCCGATCCCAAAAGGTTTCCAGCCCCTGCATTCAAGGTCTCTTTCAACACGTTTGCCCCCTAGCGGAGTTGTTTCAAAAAGCTTTTACATTCATTTTGGTTTATTTCCCGACTAAAAGCTGGATAACTGTCAACTGTCAGCTGGAGTCTGATGTTCATATTCAAGGTTACCACTGATTGCTATTGCACCGCAATTTGCTTGGCACTGTGCATTATACATTCCCTGAATCTTAATTTCGATAGCGTTTTTCAGACGGCATTATCCTCAATTAACATGGAAAAGTTTATTCTTAAGAACGAGGACGAAGTTGTTGAGAAACTGACTGCAGAAATCTCCAAACAAGCAAAGGAAGCTATCGGTGAGAACGATGTATTCCGAGTTGGTCTTTCCGGTGAGTTGCATTGCAATTTCTCAAATAGTTTCATGTTGAAATAATTCTGTTGTAACAGGTGGTTCTCTGCTCAATTATTTGTGCCGGGCGATTCCTAACATCAATACAGATCTCTCCAAGTGGCGACTGTTCTTCTGTGATGAACGATTTGTTCCCGAATCCGATGGTGATTCTACATTTGGTGCTTATAAGTCGGCTTTGCTTCCACAGACGTCTTTAAAAGAGAGTCAATTCGTACCAATAAACACTGATCTATCACTAGAGGAGTGTGCCAAGGATTATGAGGAGAAAATTCTCAAAGAATTCCAAGTAGAAGATGGAATCATTCCACAATTCGATATGCTGCTCCTTGGCATGGGTCCGGATGGACATACTTGTTCCCTCTTCCCGGAGCATTCATTGTTGGGTGAGAAACGTCGACTCATAGCACCTATAGATGATTCTCCAAAGCCACCGCCGAAGAGGGTGACCATGACTTATCCACTAATAAACAACGCCAAGAGCTGTGTGTTTGCTATTTGTGGTGCTTCAAAGGCTGACATTGTTAAGGTGAGTATGGAGCGCAGTGTTAAGGTTTTGACAAACAGTTTCTGTTTTGTAGAGAATATTTGTTGACAAGGAACCGTTGCCAACGGGTTTGGTAGCTCCAGTTGATGGAAGTCTTACTTTGCTGTTCGATCAAGCTGCTGGGAGGAGTCTTGCTATTTAGGATGCTTTTTTGTAGAAAGGAAAGGGTTGCGGTAATAAAGCATTTTTGACACTCAAATTGAAGCGTTTTGAATCCTTTTTAGACTTTGAATGCATAGACCGCTTTCGTCAAGGTCTTTTCATCAACCCCTAACAGTATACACGGCATGATGTTGAAATGTTTGTCTATTGAAGGAGATCTGTTTTTTACCCTTAAATGCATTGGAAGGATGACTTATGATATCTTTTGATTTCGTGAGGCAAAATATTAAACAGCAAACCTTTTGGCCATGTCGAAGCCAATAGGTGTGTGCCTTAGATCATAAGTCTTCTCAGTCGATATCTAATGTCTCCCACGTATCTCCATTCCTATTACACCTAATCTGGAGAATTAGGGAGCAATTCGAAGCACAAATTGTCGTGGAATCGGTCCAATAAGTTAGAACAATATTCGCCGTTGGTTGTTGGATTTTTTGTAAACTGCAGACTAAGGAAAGAAGTCCTGGTCATTATGTAACAATGCACATCAAGGTCCTATTCGCCACAATCAGCTTGTAATGGCCTCAAGCCGCACAAAGGAAAAAGACGATGCTACCAAACAATGTTTCTACGAGCTCCTCGACAAAACCTATGACCAGTGGCGTAAGTATGATGTTAAAATCGTTTCAGGTGGTTTTAATGCCAAAATAGGGAAGGAGCATATCTTGTCGGAGAGCATAGCATAACGGGAACGGATTGTTGCCTTTGCTGCGTACACGGTTTACTAACCTCAATATTCCAGAGCAAATATGGCAGTCACCTGATCATAAAATTTTCAGCCAAACATATCAGGTTGCGATCTCGCCAAGGCACTTTTCCGGTATTATAGATTTACGAACATCTTTACGGCGCTAACAAGTATCCCAGAGGGCAGAACATAGGAGGCGATTTACTTTTGAACGACTTCAATCGCAACAAACCTTCAAAAACTTTGCAGATAATGTATCACTCAATCCGTCGTCAACCTCAATTAGAGTCTGAAGAGTAGGGTCTCGATGGTAGGCAGCCATTACTGATGCACTGTAACGAACTAGGTTTTCAGCCCGCCACTCACGTAAACTTTTACTTACTTACTTAAGGTGGCGTTACACTCCGGGGTGGACCTGGACACAACAAGCGTCTTAAGCTAGCTTAATCGTTAGCTGGTTGCCTGCAGTTTCGCACGCTAAGTTGATTGATTTGAGGTATCCTTTCATTTGCGTGCGCCACCTGAGTCGCGGTCTCCATTTGTGTTCATCCGCTCTACATTACCTAGCCACCACAGTCGTTGACCCTTCACTCTTTTGGCAAAGTCGATGTTACTGTACAGTTCGTATAGTTCGATGTTGTATCTTCTCCTCCACTCACCGTTTACACAGACGGGTCCGAAAATCACCCGAAGAATTTTCTTTTTGAAACAACCTAATCCATTTTTGATAAAGTCCATGCCTCTGCGCCATTGAGAAGGACTAGGGTTATTAAGGTTTTATACAGAGTCACAGTCCAAGAGAGGGCTATGCAAGTCAATTGCCTTATATTAGCCCAAAGAATCAGGTATTGGCATGAATTATTCTTCATTTAATCTCAGCGTTGATGTCGTTTTCTGAATTGATAGGAATAGAGCCTAGGAGACATTCTGACATTACCTACCTGCAAGGTGACATTCTGTTCTATATGTCGGTGTTGGGTGTTCTTTCGTGGTTGGCAGCCACTGACATCACGCTGCTTTCTTCCGATTACGTCAATATCATCGGCGTATGCGAGTAATTGGACGGACTTTTGAAAGATTGTGCCTCTTGTGTTGGCGTGTGAATTTTGCACTATTCTTCCAAGATTGATGCTAAAGAAATCGTATGTGTCGCCTTGTCTAAGTTTTATAAAATCAACGATTTCGATGAGTTCTTTACCGAACTTAATGGAGTCCGACGTAAAACTTCCTCACAGTATTAGCTTGGCTTTGCGGTGTTCATGCGATGTTCGCGATATCCGTAACCGTACCTTAGGTACAACAAGGTAATGGTCTGAGTCGATGTGGCCTTTCGGAATGTTAAGACATCCATAATACGGAAGGAGTACCTTGCGTCGATCGCTATGTGGTTATTGGTCAGGAGTTTTCCACGTCCGCTTATGAATATCGAGATGCGGGAACCGCTTGTTAGCTACGACAAAATTTCTCCCCGCCGCAGAGTCGATTAGTTTGCATCCGTTATCGGCGGTTGTGTCGTGTAGGCTTTTCGACAGCACTATCAAAGACTCCTTCCTAGCTTTGATGTCATAGCAACGCACTGCTCGTAAGTCTTGTTCAAGAGCTCGTTGAAGCTGTCTTTGGTGTTGACATCTTTCTCCTCTGGCTTCATACGACTTTTACGCGGCGCTCGTTTATATGCCGAAAACTCAAGATTTCTTGCCTAAGTCTGTCTCTAACAACAGATCCGCATGCAAGCAGGCGCTGCTTTTGCCGTCGATAATAGGTCTATGTAGTAGATATCGCAGTTTTTCATCCTCTTTTTGTCCGGTTTTTTGTCGTCGGTAACACAACTAGGTAACCTTCACTAGTTATTCGGTTGCACGTGGCCTATTAAGAGATCAAACATTCTGCGTACAGATCCGAAGTTCGTTTTCCTTGTTTCGTTTGTAGGGTTTGTCAAAAGTATATCTGCCCATATCCAAGGCTAGTTGTTGCTTTGTAAGTGTATATTTTTTTCTTCCACCGCTTAAACCGTTAGTTTGATAAAAAACGGAGCAAACAAGGTCATGTGTATTAGTGGCGAAAGATGTAAAAAATGGAGATGTGTTACCAAAAGTAAAAGGAACGTGTCAGGCCATCAAGAGCCGGACAGAAGTTGATGAAGTTGAAGAAGATGGACGACGGCATCTAAGGTGGCGCATGCAAGTAGAAGGGGACTTCAGCTAAGTTGGGTGCAGCCGTAGATGCAGCATGATATCATGGGAGCTAGATTAGCTTGTTGGATGAATCTCATGTTCACCCTGAAATTCAATGCCATCTAAGCTAATAAGTAAGTCGACAATTGAAAGGGTTTGGACAAGGACAGCACATCGTCATTGAATTTCATTGCGTAAAACTTACATCCTAAAAATATTTTCTAAAATTTGTGCAGCTACTTGTAAAGCAAGTTCATAAGTTGCCAGTGATGGGTAGAGCGAATGAGCATTAAGGTTTCAGCCCAGAATGGTACCTATTTTTACCCATAAACAGTAGGAAAAGATGTCGCGTTAGGTGCGCGTGCAAATGAGAAGGGACCTCAGCCACCTCGGACTGTTAACCCGAATGTAATTGGCAAAAGATCGCCCCAAAGAGACAGCTTTAGTAGCTGAGACCGTGATCCACCACTGAATTGTAGCGCATCTAAGCCAGTACGGAAACATTCGCAGCTAAAGTAGTGAACAAATCCCATAGACTCTCAGTGGCAACTCTGTCATCTAAAGTTAATTGTTTAATTTAATAATGTTTGCTTAGCCCTTGATAGAACAGATAGATAGCTTCTTGAGAAGAACCATTTACAATTGCTTACGTATATTTGCAAATGATTTTCGAAAGTGAAATACAAAAATCACTCAACAGGTTGGAAAGCTATTTCCTGTCCTTTTGTTGTAATAGGAGTTGGGACAAATGGAAACAAAAATTCTTTCTCATCATCACCATCATCATTTTCTGGATATGGACTACAGGATATTGTTTGCATTTGTTGGCTTTAATTTTTTCAAAAAGGCCTACTTTTAGAGGATATTGTTGACTTATTATCTCGAGTAGACAATCCCAATCTCTGCCTTGTGAGTGACGGCGTCTAGATATATTAGGTTTCCCTTGGAGTAGTAACAGCTATGTAATCTTCTTGGGTTCCTTGGGCTTAAGTCATCAATATATACATACATCGACTAGACTTGCTGATATATGCAAATCATGCGAGAATATTCGCCACAGGCATTTCATTTTCTGAAGTACTGATGCACCACACTACTAAAAGAGTCGACTTACATTCCAATAATACCCGAAGTGACGCATCACCTTGCCTCAATCCTTCTTTAACATAAAATCGGAGAGATTTGTTCTGACGTTTACGAATCATCGTCATTTTGGAGGGACACTAAGTCTAGACATAGCTCAGTATAGCTCGCTCTATAGATGCTGTCATAGAGGAGCAGCTTCTTGACTTGGACTTCTTGAGTTCTTTCAACGATCCGTGGTAGTGTGAATATTTGATTGAAAATAAGTGGCCTTACTCGTTTGCACAAGATTGATTGACGGACTGATGCGGCTATAACATACTTGGCGCAGTTAAGGGGGTGCCCTTTTTTGTGAATCGGAGAAACCATTCTTTAGGCATGGTTTCTGCCGACCAAATCTAGGAAACGAGGTGTATTTAACGACAGTTAAATACCTACATACATCGGCAAGTAGGCCATCCGGTCTAGGATGCTTTGTTATACCTGAATTTGAATATTGCTATGCTCACTTTATTTAGGTCGAGTGCGTCCACTCTACTGACAGCGAAATTTATGATGGTTCCCGTCGTTTAATAGTATGCGTAATTGGTTTTTCCATATCCTCAGTACCTGCTATTACTCTACTCCTATGTTTCCTACAGGCCTCTGTTCGGGTCTTGTTGCCTTGACACGTTCTTTTTACTTTTTTATAAAGCTTCCGCACATTGTTCTGGAAGTAGGTATTTCGAGTTGTTTTCACTCGCCTGAATTCTTCATCAAAACATGGGTTTCGTGAAGGTGGTCGGCTGAAACCCAACAACTCAGCATTTCTGATAGCTCCTTGGGTTCTATGTCACTGTTCCTCAGCATTTAATCTTGGTCGCATAAGACATTTTGAGAAGTTGTGGAATACATGAAAGCTAAAGACTTTGGCGATTTGTCGCTCAATACCCTCACAGCATTTTTTCGTTGTTGTGCGGCTTGAGCTATCCGTACCTTGGGGGAGAACGAGGTAGTGCTTCGAGTCTATGTTTGCTGCTCGAAAGTTCATCCTGTTTCACTATATTTTCTAAATAGCGGTGATATCTATTTTATAGCAGGACCTCCACTTCACGCTGCTCAAGGTTTGAAGGTTCGCTGTTCAAAGCTCAAACATTCAATGTGCAATTTTTTTTTTATTTTGCAGGGTCGGCAACAACAGATCCTTTCTTATCCGAGGTTTTTGGTTTCTTCGCAAAATAATGTTTTAAGTGTCCGGGTAGTTAATCGCGGAGGGCCAGGCCCTTCTATGATCCGTTGGGTGAAATAGTCAGAAATCCACTTCGGAGGTATGAGAGCTGCCATTGACCTATTTTTAGTTTATTCGTAACCATCTCTGTTTCAGCGCAATGACTGCTCCTGAAATAAGTATTAAGTGCAATTTAGGTGCAGCCCATTCACCGAACGTACGAAGGATGCCATCCTTAAGGGACTTCAATTTTTGCACGAGTTGTATCTTATTACCTCATCCTTCATTCGGGTCCTCCTCAATGCTGTTCCCCATAGAAGAACAGCTAATTCGGTACGTACTGAACGACATCTTTACGGATGCGTATGATCCATTGTTATTAGAATTTCTTCCTCAGATGGACAATCCTGTCGAACGTAAAATGGACACATTGTACGGTAATATCGCGAGCTGAACTATGATTCTTGAAATAAATTTGCACAATTTCTAAACGTTGTTCTGGCGTAAGTCTATTTATTGTGACATGCTAAACGAAACTGACACCAAATTAGCTGTTATCTTTACAGTGTGTTCAACAAAAACGTACGTCTAAAAAACTAATGAAAAATGCCAGAATATATATGTACATTTGGTCTTTCGTCAAAAACATTAAGAATTCTGCCTCATCCTCTACCTCAACTTTCATTAACAATGACAACTGTCAGCTCTTTGGACAAGGAAAATCTGCTTGCTGCACACTTTGCAGCCTTTGTTTTTGCCGACACTTGAGTGCATTGAATCTTCAATGTGACGAATCAACCTTCGCACTCGTGTAGTAGCAAGAAAGATCTAAACATGCACAAGTCCGCTGGTCCAGATAGTATATCTCTGAAGAGGAGTTCTTCCATGTTGACATAACCTACGCAGTGGTTTCTCATTAATCCTTCTCTTCAGGATTATTTTCGAGCAGATAGGAAAGGCGTACCTTCTTCTCACTCCTCCTACAAACCCATTACACTTACGTCCCTTCTTTCCAAAGCCATGGAAAAGCTGATAAACCGTCAGCTCTTGAAATATTTCGAAACACGAAAACTTCTCAATCACAGGCAGTACGGTTTTTGTAGCAACAGGTCCACTGGTGATCTGGTGGCTTGTCTCACCGAAAAGTGAAACCAAAGCGTATATCAATCTGGCAAAATCAAGATAGTTGCACTTGATATTTCTAAGGCATTTGACTTTGTCTTGGATGGTTTCAATGCTGGTATGCCTCAGGGCTCCGTTGTGTCTCTGATTTTTTTTTTTTAAATTTTCATCAATGATCTCTGCTACTTCTAATCCAATATATTCGTTTGCTGGTGACAGTACCCCCTTTTTTCATATTCGTTCCTGGACTCACGTGCATAACCATTTGGGAACTATCAACAGAGCGGAATTTAATGCTTCCAAAATACAATGCTGTCTGCTGTAGATATAGCGGAAACAAAACAGTTAGCTAATATCCATTAATGACACTTGCATCGTTGAAACTGAAAAACCTTTTATTTTTGGTATGTGTGCCAGTGACAACTTACGGTTCGATGTCGCCAAAAATGCTACGAAATGTCTAGGTTTCCACAGCGATCAGCCCAATGGGTTCTTTAATGGAATAAAGATGCTTATCTGAGATGGCTATAGCAACGTTATCCGCATACGCAATCACCCTGGTACCACCCGCTTCGAGGTATAACAGCAGTTTATTAACTACTAAGTTTCAGAGAAGGGGAGAAAAGACAGCATACATCTACTGACATATCTTTTAGCAAAAGCCCCCTCCAGTTTGGAGATGATTATTCTGCTATCATATTTAACACAAGACTGATCAACTCCCCAAGTGAGTCGTCTACCTGCAGAATTGACAGCGCAGTCGTGATTGCAGATGTGTTAACGTTGTTAAAAGCGCCCTCTTTGTCCAGGAATGCGACCATTTTGTACTCTCTATATTGTAGGGATCGTTCGATGTGACTTTCCTTTACAGTAGACATGTTAAGCCATTGACAAAAGTCGTGGATCAATTTAAGGTCGTATATGGATATTAACCAGTGATTCTAGAGTTTTCAGAAGGAAAGATGATATGCTTATAGGTTTGAGGTCCTTTGGGACAACATGAGAGCATTTTTCGGCTTTGGGAATGAAAACTACATTGGATTCTCTCCATGATAGTGAATTTTTGATCTCTTCTGCACAGCTAATCATAATATTCTCTAGCGTAGATAGGATAACCTCTTAGGACCTCGGTATTGATTATACTATCTAGACTAGCAGACCAACAGCTTAAAGCAGTTAATCTCTTGTGATCAGACCATGAATTTGGTCACGGTTGCAGTAGTTCCGTTTGGGTTGCTACTGGCCGCGGGAGGGAGCTACCTGGAAAGTCGATGTCCAGTAGCACGTTAAATGATTCATCACTTGAGGTTGTCCAAGTGCCATCTGTTCTAGACATCAAAGGAAGATGAGAATTTAATTTGTTAACACACTCTTTCACTAATCATCAAACTGTCACTGTCAATTTATTTAGTAAACTCAACATTTCCATCATCGTAAAGTACACTAACGAGCAACGTCTGCAAATTATAAAATTTTTTTACAGATATTCGGAGTCGGTGACTGCAACTTTAAGAGCGTTAACTCCAATTTTCGGTCGTAATTCTCGCCCTAGTAGACAGGCAATAACAAGTTTAGTGCAAAAATATTGAGTCAACATATTGTGTATCAGTATCAGTAAGACAACGCGTTGGTCGAAGTGTCGAAAATATCGCTGCCGTTCAGACGTCCGTAGCAAACGATCCAAATCAGTCAATTCCACGGCGTTCTCAAGAATTGGGCATCGCTCATTGGTTTACACATATACAAGATCAAGCTGACTCAAGAATTGAAGCCGATGGACCATTTGAAGCGACGTACGTTCTCCGAACGGGTTCTGGAGAAGATGCGCCAAGATTATGAATTTCATCGCAAAATCATCTTCAGTGACGAAGCTCATTTTTGGATCAATGGGTTCGTCAATAAGCAAAATATGCATTATTGGTCGGGTGAAAACCCACATGTGCTTCATGAATCACCACTTCATCCACAAAAAATATCTGTTTGGTGTGGTTCGCATGCCGGCGGCGTTATTGGGCAATATTTTTTGGTCAACGATAACTATCGTCACGTTAATGTGCATGGTCAGCGTTATCGCGCCGTGATCAACGATTATTTTTGCCCGAATTTGGACTTGGACGATATGTGGTTTCAACAGGATGGTACCACAAGCCACACATCACACGCTAAAATCGATTTATTGAAGAATAAGTATGGTGAGCGTGTTATCTCAAGACATGGGCCAGTCGATTGGTCGCCTCGTTCGTGTGATTTAACGCCGCTTGACTATTTTCTGTGGGGCTACGTTAAGTCATTGGCTTATGCCAACACGCTGACGACGTTGGAAGAGCTCAGAGCCAACATTGAACGCGAAATAGTGGCCGATCGTTGAAAATAGGGTCCAACAAATCGACCACTGCCAATAATAAAGTTTTTGAAATATCTCAAAAGGTTTGCATTTGTTTTTTGCTAGGTTGGAAAATTTTCTGAAAGCGTTTCTTAGTGGTCCCAGTGGGTCCAGTATGTCCATAGTGCGGCTTTCTTGCCTCTAGGTTGAATAAGAGGGCAGGGTTGAGTGTTCAGACAATAGCATCCAGTTCGTTAGCATTTGAGTGATGTTGTCGGAGACAAGAATGATATCTAGCATTTCCCGTCGATTTCTTGTTATAAAAGTGGGCTCATTGCCAATATTGCAAGCAATGAGGTTAGTACTTTAAATGTAATCAAAAAGTGACTCATCTCTATTGTTAATGTTGCACCAGATGATGAGGCCAGTTTTAAGTCAGTACCACCTTTTCTAGGTTATAACCAGGGAGAGGGCTCCCATGCTCATGGCCAAGATATGCCGATGCCAGCCAGCAGAAGCCTTTGGCAGTCTGGCAACGGTTAAGTCGGGATACAGAAGTTGCCCAAAAGCTTTAACTTGACCAACTGCCACCGTTCAGGTGTTATCGATCCGTCGGTCTCGTTTTTGTCGATTACCGCAATTCTTATTGCATCTTTTAGTACTTCGCTAAAAGACCTTAGAGATGTGCTGTTGGCGCAGAAGTTTTGGGTCTCTTGGGAACCTGCCCGATCTCTGGAGCTTGGAGGAGTCTTTTAGCGTTTTGGGAGCAGTGGGCAATCCGTCTTTTAGGATGTTGTTAGCCGACTCAATCTTATTTTTTATGCCCGCACTTCTATCCACTTCCGAGATGGATCCGAAGGTTTTGATAACGCGTAAAGCATTTCGGTGTTTTATGTGGAGCGCCTTAGGTGGAGCATGCCGATGCAGCTGAGTCCCTAGTTCCTCCTAAGGGATAAGAATTTTAGTAGCAGCAGTAAGTTTGTGACAAGCCACGGGGTGGAGAAAGTAAAAGGACCATGGCTTGCTACAGTCTTGAAAGTTTAGTAAATAAGCTAAACAGTAAGTCAGAATTATTATTCTTTTCTCTTGCTAGTGTGGTCGCTTTATATAGAATTGCACTTCTCTAAGAGTAGCTGCATAGCGCTGGACATATTCTAAGTTTGAATACGTAGGTCTAACCATAAATTGTAGATTAGACTGAGCGAAATCCGTATATTTACCCAAATTAGTCAATTCTCGCTTGAAGTGCGAAATTTGTACTTGGTGAGCTAAATTTACAAGCAATTTATAGTCGCTCATATTTTATGAAAATTTTGTCAGGACAATGCTGTTCAATCGAAACAGGGAGCCCTCAAACCTTTTGCTTCAAAAAACCCAAACAACGTTGCTGTAATATCTATACATATTCAAAGTTATGAGGTTGTTGTGTCATCAAGGTTTACACACAATCACATTCAGGAATGTTCCTTAAATTCTAGTTCCAAATTCTAGAACAAGAACTGGCTTCAAATCGGTTACTTTACCTCCGAAATCTTCACTCTAAGAAACGTCTACCCACTTTGTGGCACAGATACGCACACTCTTCTTTCGTGTAAATGTTTTTTTTTTTTTTTTTTTTAATTTCTTACAAAACTGAGTTAACTTAAACAATTCCTTCCGTTTACACTTAAAGCTATTTTAAGTACAAATAAATTAATCAGAAATGGCCGAGAGGCCAATCTCTAACCGAAAATGTTCTTTTTTATTTTCGCAAAGAACCCTAGGTTCCTTGTGGATTCTTGATAGATATTCATCTCCTTGTGATACTGTTCCCTAAGTGTTATATCATTTGGTCCCCAATTTGGCTTTGGTTTAAATGCTCCGCGTACCTTCTCCTTAATAGTGTTGCCAGGTTGACGAACGATTGCAATACATGCCCAAATTGGAATTTGCATTACTCCGAATGCCGAAATCGTCCAACCAATTGCTATGAAAAGACAAAGCAATCAAAAAAAAAATCGAATTGTACTCAAAAAGGTTTCACTTACAATAGCCCCAGATGGGATACTCCACATTTTTATACGTCAGAGGCTCGTAGGCCACAAACGTGTAGATCAAGATCGCTGTCATGATCGCAGGGGTGATGATTCCCCAGCAAATTCTCCAGTACCAGCCGGGATTTTGTCCGATCATGAATTCGGTGTCCTTGCAGATTCGGTCAACTCCGTAAACCCAAGCGAGTACATAAAGCTCGGCGATACCGAGTACAAGCGCAATCATAGAAGCACCAAAGTAGTCCACCAGAGTCAGCATAAATTGGCCGCCCTGTAAAACCGAAAAATGTAGAAGTTATGGAGAACAATGAACGGATAAACTGGGACTTACCGGTGTAATATAAAGCAAACCGACAATGAAACTAACCACAGCAATCCCAAGAGCACATACGGATTGAGGGATTTTCGGGAAATTGTCTCTAATAGCTGTCATCGTGCATGATGTCATAGCAATGTTACTGCCAATACCAAGCACAAATAACATGACGAAGAAGAGGACGGAGAAAATCTGCGGCACAGCTTTGAACTTGGCAATGGCATCAGGATATGAAATGAAGGCAAGTCCAGTTCCTCCTTTGACCACAGTTCCAACATCATTAGTTCCAATTTCGTGAGCCAAATGACCCAAAATTCCAAAAATGGTGAAGCCAGCCAAGAGCGAAGTGAATGTATCAAGTAACGTGACAATTGTGGCATCCTTATGGACATTGTGATTGAATTTGTTGTACGATGAGTACATGATGATGTTGCCGAAACACACCGACAGAGAGTAGAAGACCTGAGTCACGGCTGCATACCAAACCTAAAAAAGTGAATCACTAACATTCCATTATTCTATGATGATGCTCGTTGATCCTCACCTTAGGGCTCAAGATCTTTTGCCATTGCGGCTTGATGAAGTAAATGATACCCTCTGCAGATCCATCCAAAGTGACAGCTCGAATTAAGAGGATAATCATTATGACATATGGGAAGATGGCAAGAAAGTAAGAAGCCTTTCCGGAACTCTTGACACCACGAATGATGACCAAATAGATTACGACCCACGACACAAATAGTCCGATCACAAGTGGCCAATTCGGAGCACCAATACCATCGGCAATTGTATCGTACTCTTTGAGGACTTCTTTTCTAAATTTCGAAAGTAAAGTGTTCCATTTCAAAAGGGTCTATTCAATCTACTCAAACAAAAAAAAAAAAAAAAAAAGATAAGCCAACCACCACTTACGTAAAATACAACTCAGAACTGGTCATGATCGTTTCATTAGTAGCTTTCTCCAAATATCTTAAATACTCGGTGTTAGTAGTTGTGGTGGACATAGTAGTAGTAGTTGAATTAAATTGTTCATCTGAATCAATGGCACCTCCTGAATCAAAGCAATTCGAACCCCATTCTGGATGGCAATGAGCCCATGGAAGTGGTGATATGAATGACTGTACGAAGTAGTAGCAAATCAGAGCCACGATCGATTCATAATATGTCGCAAGAAGGATCACCATGAATACTTGACCAATTCCGACACCTTGTGAAAGTGTTGTTGTTTTTTTTTTATTTTTTATTTTTTATGGGTGATAGGTGTTTGATACAATTGAACTGTTAATGATTGTTGATGTGACGTGCAAAGCTATCAAAAGGAGCTTACCGTACTAATTATGACGTGATAGTGGTTAATCTGCGCTAGTTGTAATGAATGTGAATGAGTGGTTCTGTGTTTTGGAAATGACATCGTGGATCGTCTGTAATTAAGAGAAAGATTGACAGTGGACAAAAGTCGATTCAGTTGTCAAAATTCAAAAGATTCGCTCAACAAGGGATATTTTAAGACTTCTTGGCCAAGTGATAGTGAAAGATGACCTAAAACAACACTTTTTATGTACTTCTCTGATCCTGCATTATGTTGTGTTTGTTTGTTTGTTTTTTTTTTTTGTTTGTCGGTAAGCATTTTCTACTGAGACTGTCTATTGTAGGTCCTAGAGCTTCTATCGTGTAAGCTGTATCGTAGTTCCTCCCAAATATTTTTTCGTTGATTCCTTATGACCGTAACGCGTTATGTATGATATCACTCGGTGCATCTGCAGAATCCATTGTATCCCATTGTTTGCAATAAAACTGTTGCGATCTTGAAGTGTGTGGCCAATCATATTGATTGCCATCGTTAGGTGGTTGGGCCTGTATATAACTGACTTGTTCTCTATTAGAGGTGTTGGCTAGAGATCCGAAAGAAAATCCGAAAGATGTATTACCGGATAAAAGACATTGTGTCACCAGTGGCTAACTGGCCAATGATTGATAGGGCAACTGCAGGGTTTCCTATAACTTGGATTATCCCAAGTCCTTAAGAGGTCACAAGGCATTTTACGTAAGACAACTTTGGGAAGTGACCCACTCTCAAATTACAAGTTTCACAGTGACACATCCTGGGCTAAGTAACTAGTCAATGCGCATTGTCCGTGATATTCAGTGTTTAAGCTGCATCGTTTAAAATATAAAATATTAAATTCTCACAACTATAGCAGGTTCGTAGGAGAACACAAATCGTCCTGAATCTAGTAGCATGCGACAAGAGTCCAGCAATATCAGTAGACGACAACCATATGTGCCTTATGGAACAGTTCACCCATCCTACACAAAAAAGATCTTCAAAATATCGAGATCGCAGAAATAGTTGGATGATCTTGTCAACGGGTTACGGAGACCTATAATCTATGCCTTAAAATAGTAATCATTTATCAATAGGACGAATCCACGATTTGAAGTACTGATAGATGGCTTCACAGATATTCAACAGCGCTTTGCTGTGAATCTATTAAATAACGCCCTAATGCTCATGCTATTGATGATTAAGCTTCAAGTTCTTGAAATAACAACAGGCGTCTTCAGTCTATTCTCAGCGGCTTTCAGAGCATTCTAACCTTTATTTATACGCGTACAAGTGCTGAGTCTGGCTTAAGAACAAAGCGGCTAATGTACTCATATGAGCAAAAAATAAAATGCTTGCAGTCTGGGATAGAACTAAACCTCAACCAAAAATTGTTTTATTTTTTGGTTGTCTTCACACAACTGCCTCTAATTGAGTAGTAAAAGATAATTGAGATCCCCTTCTGCTTGTGCCGGCCAGCTAGGGCGAGGCATTCCTCTAGTTTCTTGTCGATTCGGATAGGAAACGAACATATGAAGCTTTCATACCTACTATATCCTAGCCATCTCAGGCGATTGATGGAAACTTTTCTTACCTGGTCAATATCGCTTTACAACTCGTAGAGTTCATTATTATACCCTCTTCTCCAATGCTCGTTATCGTAAAAAGGGGCCAAAATTCAGTTGAAGAATCTAGCATTTGAAGGAACTAAAGGGGCTGATCCTTCCATATTTGCTCTTCATTCTTGTAGTTCAACCAAACTCTGCTAAGGTTACAATCATCAGGCATATTCTTCTGCAACATAATCATGGAAATGAATTGGTGTTAGCTCAGAAAAGTAAATATTTTCTTCTTCTTATCCAAGGATACAGGCCACTAGCCTCAATCCTTCTTCTATGCAACGCTGCTTCATAATAGAGTTCTTAAGAAAGCCTGTAGTTTTCATCAAAACTGGGGCTTCGTAGTGAAACTCAACGCATTTTTTGCTCCGGCTTCTTTAGATCGATGCTACTGATCTTAAGCATTTAATGCTAGTTGTAAGGACCTTGATATAAGGTTGAAAGATACGCGAACAACAACGCTAATCAGTCCGATGTTGACGAATAAAGCCTTAATGTTGATTGTCAAAGTGCCTTCGCTTTCGTACCGAAATTCAATAATTCTTACCTTAGCTTGCAGTTTACAATAATTGCACTTCTGAGTTGAAGTCTTATGGCATTCTTAAAGCTCCGCTAGATTCGGGTGAACCAAATACAAGTTTCTTTTCAAATCTAAAATGAAATGAACAAAAATCAACTATCTTCGGTATGTTATGGCCTTATTAGAAAGAGCGGACTTTTCCATATGGAATATGATTTTATTCCACGCGCAGTAGCGCATCCTGTTAGCCAAATATTCCAAGATCTTGTTGACTATTTCTAACACTATCTCACGAATGGCTAGGATGATATTCGCATTAAGGGTTTCAATCATTTCTGGATTATCGACTAATAACACGATTACCAAACTTAGCGCGCAAAAGATCGATTGTTTGATGGGCCGTTTGGCATGGTGTACCATCACGATGAAAGCAAAGATCGTCCAAGTCCATATTTTTAATTTCAGCCCAAAAAAATTTGGTAATCCTGGATCTGTAGCCTTCACCGTTGACTGATTTCAGTAGCATTTTCGAAATAAAATGCGCCAATGATGCCACTATTCCAAAATTCGCATCAAACTGTCACTCTCTCTAGATGCATTGACTTCTCGACAACCACATGCGGGTTTTTCGATTCCCAGATGCGGCAATTTTGATTTTTAACATAGCCGCCAAGATAAAAATGCGCCTCGTAAGGAAAAATGATTTTTCGGCCAACTTGAGTGGGAGAGGTCGTTTGACTTCAATTATTTAGTCAATTGAAATTTGTAAGGGAATAATCCGAGATCTCATTAGGCTGGTGCGCGAAATCTTGAGTTGTAAAGATCAATGGCAACAACTCGTCAATATGCACCGTACAGCGGCTGGGATGAAGCCTCTAGCGTGCCGTGAAGGCTCAATATTATGGTTAATCTTTGTGCGAGAGATCAAAATAATGCAATGGGTTCATCAGCGCCATTCGAGTAGTTCAAGTACTACCAACAGTACCAGATTCGAAGTCGTGTGTAAGTCACGAACTTTTTCTTTCGTGAAGGGTAGATGCTTATCAAATACTTCGGTCATTATATGGCCCCCCCCAACTCTTCATCGAACAGACCGATCAAATAGTCATAAAATGGTTAAACACAAACCGTAGCACGTTACAACATATGTTAAACCATGCGATGTTCAAGCTCCAGTTAGTCTATTCTCCCCGCGATTTTGGGTGTAATCTACAGCCACCACGATACTCTCACAAGGGGGCCAATTCCTAGGTCAGGCTAAAAAACGAATTCCAGAGGCCCCTGACCTTCTCTGGTACCAGGATAAAGCTTCTGGTCGAAATTCGAAATCTTGGGGTCGTTTCTTTACCTTACCTTACACCAATTTATGAATACTATACGACGGTGACCATAGGTGGTACACGCAAACAAGCCTGTCTTACGAACTTTCTGCACAAACTTCCGTACAGCAGGCGCGGTAGATGCTTCATTTCGGCCAAAACTTTTTTTTTCCATAAACGCACTCATTTTTCAAATGAGTTTCCTATATTTCCCAATACTGGCTGACAGTCAATATTTCGAGCGGGAAAACTTGAGGGCAACCTTTCAGAAAACTGGATTTGTAAGAAACGATTAAGATGCAACTATGACTGTCCAGATTCCCGACTCTGTTAGATGGAAAAGTGATGATCATTGAACAGGTATAACAACCTATGCTCATACAATTAACCGACTTACTCACAAATACATACCATATACCAGCTTCGGGACTCAAATAAAAACTTCTAAAAATCGGCAAATTAAATCTATTGAATATCGATCGTAGTGTTAATGTCCGATAATATGTTTTATTCTGGTTATGCAGACTCTTTAACAAGGAAAAAGAAATAACTAAACAAATGTAGAACCAGCTGATAACAAATATGTAGAATCACTGACATACCATGATCACTATACACGATCAAATGTCATTCGGTCTTCCATTAGGTGCTTTCTGGAATTTGGCAAAGTTATGATATTCATTTGGAACCTTGATAATATCGGAGTAATTAACTGACACGTTCCAATAGCCTTACAATCTATCTACACCCCATTCAGAGTAACAAGTAACAAAGTGAAACGCAAAAACCTACAAACTTTTCACACCATTTAGCAAAGCCGCCACACCGCACGCCATCTGATTGAATTCTTTCAATTCCAATCTATTTGCGCTGTGATTGTTATTGACCCTGTAATAAATAATAAATTCTTAGCAATCAATATAAAATTCTGTTGCAAGAGTTCTCAAATATTGAATCATCTACTTTGTAATTGTATCTATGTACAACTAGACCGCACTGACCTACACCGGTCTAAGCAAACTGAAAAGAGCATGCAAAATGTATTCCATCACCTTTATCCCAGTATTTGATATGTATATACATATGTAACTTCACCTCAACCAAGAAATAATATATATCTATCATAGACTTACATGAAATACAATTCAGCTGAGGTTTGTCTTTTATTAACACTAGTTAAGGTACTTAGACCAGTACTATTGCTCATGAAAGCAGTACTATTTATTGCAGATGCAACACAAACGGCATCCCATGATTCCTGACACTCGGTCCATGGCAAGACACTATATAAGGAATCCCACGTGTACTTTAGGGTGATTCCCATGATGGCTACATAATATGTAGTTACTATTGAAATAGATATTGTCTGACCAATACCGACGCCTATGGGTTCATTTTTAAGATGAACATCAATGAAAGGATGATGTTAGATATACGATAAGACATCGGTCGAGATTGATTTCTAATTGACTTACCTTTCATGGCAGGACATAAATCAAATACTTTGACAGATCCTCGACTTGAGAATTGCCCAATAATCATCTCCAGATAATAGATAGGCTTACCAACTAAAAATAATACTATCAGGTACGGGACAAGAAACGCACCGCCACCATTTTCCAAAGCTGTGAACGGAAAACGCCACACATTGCCCAGGCCAACGGACATGGAAATGCATGAGAGTAGAAACTCAATATCATTGCCCCAAAGATCACGTTCTAAGCCGGGTTTTGATGCCGCATTCTAAAAAATAAGGAACAAATATATACGAGTATGGTTAAACATTTGAAGAACTTACAATGGAAGGCGGATTCGGTGGATCCGGTGGAGGCTCTCGCTGTGTTATTGTAATGCCATTGGTGGTAGTCTTACCATCATCTCCAACGAAAGCAGGATTCACACGTGTAGTCATTTCTATCTGAAACGTAAAATTGGAAACAGCTTTTTTATAAATGAGCAAACAAATGGCAATAAATCATAGAAACTTCAATGTGAGCACTCAGACTTGGTGTTCGAGATAATCACTCTGTATAATTTAGCCGTCTTGTTGATCGTACTTCATGTTTTCTTTGTCATAAAAACGATAAAACCCGTCATACGATCGCAGATTGGCTTTTGTTTACTGGTTCGTCTGGTGTGATTTGTTGCCGCTTTTATAGTAAGTCATATACTCTCTGTTCAAGTTTTATAAAAACTTTAAAGTTTTATCTGACTAGTCGTATAAACGAGATAGTAAACGCAATTTCAATAGACCAGACAAACTTGGTTGTACTAGATATGAATATATCAAAGCCATCTGAATAAGGCTGCTGGGGTATCATTTGGGATTAGACATATTGTTTGGTTTGCTTATTTATTTGACCAGCAATTTGTAAAGCACATTTATATTTTATTCCGTTTCCTCCATTTTGTTACTACCCTCAATAACAAAGTTTTTCACCGGCGGACATACCATATAAGGATGTACCCAAGGAAAACTGAAATCTTGAAGGTGCTTTCTAAAGTACACAGAGCTTCCTAAAATTATGATCAACAAAAAGTTTTTTCTGTAAAACGAGTTTTTGATTTAATACAATGATTTGCACTGTCTAAAAGCAAGTCAAATGAGTGGCTTAGATCTCGTCGTCCTTTTGGGTGACTTTTACGTTCACAAAGCGGTCTCCCTTTTAATTGGTAAATGCATTTATCCAAAAATGTAAAAATTGCTGTAGTACCAAATCAGGCGAATTCGGGGAGTCGTTGACAGTTAAAATGCGATTTTTCCGAAAAAATTGGTCACAAATGTCGATCGATGAGATGACGCATTATCGTGCAACAAACGCCAAGTTTCTTCTACGTTGTAGACGACGAATACGATGCAAAAACCACTTTAAAACACCAAGATAGAATTGTGTATTAACTAGTTGGCTCAGTGAAATGATCCCTACAATATAGAGAGTACACAATAGTTGCTTTCCTAGGCATAGATCAAACAGGACTACTGCAACTGTGACCAAAATTCATGGTCTGATTAGAAGAGACAAACTGCTTTAGTTGCTATAGCCATATCAGGTACGCATCTTAACACCATTGGACAGATCGCTGTGGATTGGGAGTAAGCCCCCACAAAACTGATGTTGTCCTCTAAAATTCCAAACATAGACCCTCCCTCGATAAACGGTACCAGTTTAGTCTTTTCCGATGCAGCAAAATATCTGGGCCTCATTTTTGATAGGAAACTAAACTAGAAACCTAACATTCAAGAAAGCTACAGTAGCTTTATTTTCTTGCAAAAAAGCCATTGGGAGGCCTTAAACTTCGCAGAACCCACTGGTTTTACATCTCTGGCTTAGACAGTGCAGCCAACTGTAGCAAACTAAGCAGAGTCCAAAGAACAGCATATCTATACATAAGCGTAGCTCTAAGTTCTACTCCCTCCGCAACTTCAAACATTCTGTCTTGCTTGACATCCCTCGACATCTTCCATAGGCTTGTAGTTGCGACCGCAGCTATACGCCTTAAAGCAACTACACAGTGGTCAAATATTTCATTTGGCCACGTTAATATTCTTAATATTCTAGAAGTCCTTACAGAGAACGTCGATTACACTATACCCGAGCTTTGGTTTAACAATGACTTTCATGTAAGCTTTCCTTCTAGATCATTTTGCGAGATAATGCTTTCATGGAGGACAAATCAATGCACTTTTACATAGATGGATCTAATATTGATTGATGGGTTGATGACGGTGTTTTCATAGATAAGCTAAGTCTAAGCCTCTCCCTCCGTCTACCAATTCACTGTGGCGGGTTCCAGGCAGAAATTTTGGCGATTAAGGAAGCTCTGTCCTGGCTGAAGAAAAACGTGATATCTAGAAATGATTTTCGCATCTTTTTGGATAGTAAGGCCGCTATCAAATCCTTGAACTCGATCTCATTAAATTCTAAAACCGCCCTTGAATGCTGATCATCTCTTATGGAAATGGCAGAGCAGTTCAGCTTCCACCTATGTTGGGTGCCGTGCCACAGAGATATTCCAAAATTTTAGGGCCAACGAACTCGCCAAAATTGGAACCACACTTCCTATTCTACCCGAAAAGAACAGAACAAAAGAACAGACCTTAGGCGGACTGTTGGACCCACATGTTTAGGGACCAAACAGATCTGGCCAAAGCCGGATCTGAATCGCTCTAAGAGTCTGATCTTTCGAAATAGGAAACATCTCAGAGCCATTATAAGTGTTATCACTGGACTCTGCCGTATAGGCAATCATGCATAAAAGCTTGACGCCTTTACAATTGTATAGACAAGGAGGAAGAGAAGGCAATCCTGCAACTACTCTGTACATAACCAGTTCTCTCCCAAAAAAGAAAACTCCACTTAGGAGCTTCATTCTACAATGACTTAAGGGAACTAAAGAATAACAGTCTCCTATGCTTCATCATAAGCTCGAATTAGTTCCATGAGTAGGAGGATCCAAGGAAATCAACATTGTCTTCATTTTTGGCTTCTCCAACCGAGATGGAGTCTCATCTGGCGCCTATCACTCGGCACTTTGGCGCTTGGTTCATATTAAAAACACTACGATTCATCACTAGTCGCAATGTTGCGAAGTTGTTGTTCTTGGTGATGCCATTTGAATGTTGTGTTCTAAGCAAATTTTAGGCCGTTAGTCATTTTTGTGCCGATGACACAAACATATGGCACTTCAGACTCAATAACTCTGCTTCTATTCATCCAAATGTCATAAGATTTTGAGAATACATCTGTGAAGGATATACTATTCCGACGCTAATAGTTGGCTTCATCAAGAATAGCTATTTTTAAAAAGTCCTCTTTACTTTGGAACGAATTTTGTAGACCTAACTTGAATATCAATGTCGTTTTCGAGGTCAAGCCCTAAACGGGTTGGTAGCTCATTTCCTAATTCAATATAGAACGTAGCACACGCCGTAATGTCAAGAGCAGGGACATGGGCCTTGGCCGCAGATTAAGAGACCCTAAATATTGTTTTTGGAGACACCCCCATCGTCTTATTCCTTGAATCAGCTTTAACTTAAATAAATATCACCGCGCGATGACGTCCTTATATCCTTTCGAAGCGTTCATATACATATATTTGGCATAACTTTAACTGTCAACTATTAAACGCGGAATGGATAAAAACCCCTCTCTATCAGTGGTTGGATATAGAACAAAAATTGAACACAACTCAACTGTGTAGCGACAGGCCTTCTTCAAGAAAAGGTGCCTCGTTTTTTTAATGTTTCCCAACAGACTAAAATATAGAGGCAAGCAGCTTTCTACAATTCAACGAGCAACAAGCACTGTAGTTCCTAAAGTAAGAATGTGGTTGTAGGTGACTGAGTATTGAATAGGCACATTACATCACAGTAGTGATATTGAAGCTCGGAATTTGTGTCCGGTGATACATCCAAGCGAGTTTGAGAATGCAAGACTTCACTTAATTCAGTCGGAACGCTAAGTTCACTGAGTCTTGTCTGTATCCTAGGTCACTACTAATGAACTTGATAGACAAGGCTTAGAGAAAAGTTTTTCAGGACATGATCTTAAATTAGGTATGCGTCCTTAGTTAGAGCTTCCATTGACATTTGTTTTTCATATGAGCATAAGGAATGCTTGGGAGATGTCGGAGCGAACATACGAAGTAAAGGTCCTGACTGGCTTCAATCCGGCGAAGACCAGATCGATTCTTGTCATTGTCGAATCCAAGTTGACATGCAGCCTGCTCGTGGCAAGCCTATATTGCTACTCTAGCTGGGTAGTGAACAAATGCATGCAGCGACCTCTCTCCCACCAGAATGGCGGTTGTGATGTGTGTTAATGACCCACTCACGTAAAAAAACAGGGATACACACGGATCTCCTCATCAAAGACAACAGGGCGCGAAGAAGGACTAGGATGAAAAAACTGGAAAATATTCTTATGCAGTGTAGGGCGGATATTACTGCAATCCAGGAAGTACGTTAGATAGTATCGGGAATGATAAAAAGAATATACTGTGACATATATTACATTTGTCACAAAATGTTACAGATATTGGGATGAGGATTTGTCGTGGGAAAGCTGCTCAAATCGAAAGTCATCGATTTTAAGCCCATCAGTGATCCCCTTCATAGGAGCTCAAGTCTCCCCAAACTGTGCTGAACAACCCATCAAGGAGGCAGTTTTAGACCTCCTGGACTTCAATGCCAAAATCGATAAGGAGAACATCTTTAGCAAAGCGGTCGTAAAATGCAGCCTCCATGGCACGATAATAGATAATGGCTTGCGACAGCAAGTAATACAGTGATATGTAGCACGAGGTTCCCTCACAAAAGAATCCACAAAGCAACCTGGCTAACTCCGGATGGGCAAACCGCCATCCAAATCGACCACACAGTTATTGATGAACGTCCCTTGTCAAATATTTTGGATGTTAACACATTCAAAGCGGCAAACGTCGACTCTGATCATTACCTGGTAACAAATGAAAAGAAGTTGCAACAACATCCAAAAAGGAGGTTCACTGAAAATACCATTGCCATTGCATACCACAGACGTCAACAACGTGTGGTCATCTTGCTGCACTCCCATAAAGGAGGTGGCTGAAAACACCTTAGGCTACCAAACACTCCAGAAAAGAAGTCAGTGGTATGATGATGAATATGTGCAAAAAAAGAAGGCAGCACATGTGGTTTACAGGAAATTGCTGCAATGCGTCACCAGGGCAGCGTGCGATGAGTATAGATCCGGAGAAAAAAATACTGCGGGAAAAGAAAAGAGCCTTTGCAGTCTCAGAGCTCACAGATATCGAACATTTTTTGAGAAGGAAAAACTCCTAGCCAATGGCTTTAAAATAAGCCTCCAAGCACTTCGAAATTGTGAAGGTTATCTCGTCACTGGCCAACAGGGAATTGTGGATGTACTTAAGCAACACTTCCAGCAGTGATAATGCAAGAAGGGAAAACATCTCCAGTTCACAAATTAGCTCTCCCGCCCAATTTAGAAGAAGTCGTCACGAAAGCTGAAGAAATACAAAGCCGCTGACTCGGATGGCCTGCATGGGAGGACGAAAACAAGCCCGATGACAGGAATACTAGCTCTATCTGTCCCATCTATAAGAAGAGCGATCCCATACCTTGTAACAACTATCGAGACATATTCCTACGTAACGTTCCCTATAAGATCAAATCAAGTGTACTGCGTGAATGTCTTCTGGCCCGCCAAATCGATATCAGACCAAATTTTCACATTACGACAGTTTCACACTAAGAAGACCAACGAGATTCAAGTCGGCATACACCACCTCTTCATCAACTTCAAAGCCGCATATGACAGCATCCATCCCACTGAGCTATATAATCCGATCGCCGAATTCGGGATCCAGAGAAAACTGATTCGGATGTGCCGCATAACATTGGAAAACTCGCGATGCGACGTGTAGTGTGGAAGTAGAATTTCCGAAATATTCCAAACCTGTACCAGATTTCGGTGAAGAAGACGCGTTGTCGTGTGACTTCTTCAATTTAGTACTTAAACAGATAGAACGTCTGAGATACTTGGAGGATAATTGAAGCTTTTTATAATTGAAGAAGAGGCTAAACGAGTTAGTCTTAATGTGTATGAGGAAAAAACGAAATACAAGATGTCGACTGAAAATTGTTTCGTCGCACATCACCTAGGCCTAGGTGATCGACAGCTACAACTTTGAGGTAGTCAAGCAGTTCACCTAACTCAGGGTAAATATTAACTCCACAAACGACATCATGGTGGAGATTCGACGAAAAATAAACCCAAGGCAACCGCTGCTACTTCGGTATGTCGAAATAATTTGGGTCAAAACTCCAAACACAGTCCTGCTTTACGGAGCCGAAAGCTGGATGGTAAGTAACACAGTGGTACAAGTTTTCGGCTCTTTTGTAAAAAAAATCCTTCGTCGGTCCTTTCTGTAAGAAGGACGTATGAAGAAGAAGACACAATCGCGAACTCCATAGGCTGTATAATCATGTAGACATAGTACGGAAGGCAAAAATCTGTCGAGTTCATTGGCTCGGCCACATCGACCGGGTGGACGATAATGCTCCAGTAAAGGAAGACCGAACCTCCGGTTTAAAGACCAGGCGATGGCGGATATAAGGCAGCTTGGTCTTCCCAGCTGGAAGCAGTACGAACGGGAGCGTATCGAATTGAAGGAAGAGTGTACTCTAAGAGTTGCCAGACTGATAAGCAAGTAAGTTTAAAGAATGCTTCCCGACGTCTCTTAGAGGTCAGTGGTCCCAGTAGAAAAGACTGCAGATTGGGTTGCTTACTGGCGTCGTGACGGTGCATTAAACTTTTGCTAAGTACTTAAGTATGCTGGATATATGTGATGCTCTCCAAGGATTGCCTCTCTGTGAAAGTCTTGCTATTTCACAAGTGCGGAAGAGGAGGCATTCCATTAAAGTCTCCAAGTGTAGGTTCGAATATGGCTGGACCTGCACTCGGAGAGCTGCCTGCGAAGTAGAGGGAATTAAAAGCATGTCCATTTTTATAGTTGCCATACTAATCGTATGTCTGGTGATATAATTTAGTCACTCCTGTTCCCGTAGTTGGAGCACAGCAGTTTAGTTCTTTCGAACTTAAGCCGACATCGTACATCGTCTAGAATGCCAATTGATTTGGTATTTATTTAAATATAAAACAAGTGTTTCCCTTATGAAGCTTGAATAAACTAATTGTTAGCGAGAGAGGATCACAATCTTAAACGATACGCGTATTTATTTGTTAAAATTCGACAGCTGTCACCTGTCTTCATATTCAATGTCAATTCTGATAAAAATGTAGAATTTCAGATAGTCAACTTCTCAGTTTTCCAAAAAGTTTTGTTCACATTTTTATCCAACTTAAATAGAACTCTCGCTATCGTATTCATTCATTTCTTAATCTTGTGACCAGCAAATTTGTATCTTTTCTATATATTTTCAGTCTGTTTTGTTTTCAGTACTGGTGAGAGCGCTTTTCAGGCCAGACAACACGAAATACTCTATCTTACAGCATACAACTGAACCTTCATCGTCATTAGCACCTTTCTAACTTCCGCAGTCTATGTATTGTATGTATAAGTATCGTTGAGCCATTTGTAGGAATTTTTTTGTTTTAATAATTATGAGTTCGCTTGTTTATATTCGGATAAGTTGTAACTTTATTGCTTGTATACTTGCGAATTCGGCTTTAATGAGGGCTAAGCGATCTATTGTATCTGAGATAGTGCAAACATTTTAATCAACAATGCAAACAACTATCAAAGAGTCTAATTGTATCTACATCTGATAGTTTCGACATGCGACACATAATAATTTGTTGCTTTGTTAGTATTGAAAGTTTTATGTCCTATTTTTCATGAGAGCTGTGTCACTTAAATTTTATGAAATGTAAACATGACATTGACTGCGATTTTCGTATTTTAGACTAAGTAATAAGCAATCTACAGTTCAAACAAATGATAGATGACATCTTAGCACTCTTGAATATCACAGGTCATATACTTGTACGTCTTCTGCTCATTTACTCGTAGGTCTTCGAAACTTTTACGCAAAAATTATCCATACCTGCGTATGGTTTGAAATGTAAACCGAAATTTCAATGGCAAGAAAAACATCGTTAATGTGAAACCAGTTCACGTCTGTATAATGCGGCTTCCACCGGATTTTATAGACAAATTGTGGCCATTTGGTTTAAAATAAAATAAAAACAAAAGAGAGGATAGAAGTCAAACCAAACAAGAGTTTGAGACGCTGGCAACGTACTCGTACAACCTTGACTTGGAAGCTCATCAAGAACATTGTTTTGCTGTAAAAGATTCTCTGTTTCGTATCATTTATAGATGTGTCTGAATCAAACTGAACGATACTATATTCGTACTTACAAAGATAATGGCATTTGTAGAATTTTGCGGTCTTAGGATTGAAATTAACCTCGATTCTTAAGGCATTGCCAGACAATTTGATTGAGATTTTAGATATTTAGATATATAGGGTTTCCAATAGGGACTTGACAACTTTGAATTTAATTTGTGAACGCACTCTTTCACTAATCATCAAACTGTCACTGTCAATTTATTCAGTAAACTCAACATTTTCATCATGGTAAAGGACACTAACGAGCAAAGTCTGCAATTTATAAAAATTTTCTACAGATATTCGGAGTCGGTGACTGCAACTTTAAGAGCGTTAACTCCAATTTTCGGTCGTAATTCTCGCCCTAGTAGACAGGCAATAACAAGTTTAGTGGAAAAATTTGAGTCTACATATTCGTTGTGTGATATTGATGTGTCAGTGAGAAACGGGTTGGTCGAAGTGTCGAAAATATCGCTGCCGTTCAAACGTCCGTAGGGCATCGCTCAGACCACAATATAGCGTATTTTGCGTAAGGATCTTCGTTTACACCCATACAAGATCAAGCTGACTCAAGAATTGAAGCCGATGGACCATTTGAAGCGACGTACGTTCTCCGATTGGGTTCTGGAGAAGATGCGCCAAGATGATGAATTTCATCGCAAAATCATCTTTAGTGACGAAGCTTATTTTTGGCTCAATGGGTTCGTCAATAAGCAAAATATGCGTTATTAGTCGGGTGAAAACCCACATGTGCTTCATGAATCACCACTTCATCCACAAAATATAGCTGTTTGATGCGGTTTGCATGCCGGCGGCGTTGTTCTGCCATATTTTTTCGTTGACGATAACGATCGTCACGTTACTGTGAATGGTCAGCGTTATCGCGCCATGATCACGAATTATTTTTGGCCCGAATTGAAAGATATGGACTTGGACGACATGTGGTTTCAACAGGATGGTGCCACAAGCCAAACAGCACACGCGAAAATCGATTTATTGAAGAGTAAGTATGGTGAGCGTGTTATCTTAAGACATGGGCCAGTCGATTGGCCGCCTTGTTCGTGCGGTTAAACGCCGCTTGACAATTTTCTGTGGGGCTACATTAAGTCATTGGCTTATGCCAACACGCCGACGACGTTGGAAGAGCTCAGAGCCAACATTGAAGGCGAGATAGCGGCCGTTTCGGCAGAAATGTGTGGTCGAGTCGTTGAAAATTGGGTCCAATGAATCGACCGCTGCAAACGTGCGCGCGGTTGCCATATGAACGAAGTCGAGTTCCATCCATAAATGTTTTGATTGTACTTTAAGTCAATAATAAAGTTTTTGAAATATCTCAAATGGCTTGGCTTTTATTTATATTTTTATTTTATTTCCTATAATTTGCGATCATAGAAAAGAGCCGAAGTTCGCTTAAGATGGCATTAGTCAACATTAATGCGCGAACAGTCAACGAAATGCTGAAAACACCTCATGGTGGTCTCATGATATATTAGATGCTTTAGATACGGATATCAGCAAGATACTTGTAGCGTTGCAAATAGGAAGTCACAAGGGGTGAACTTCAACTATGGACAAAGGGGTTACAAAAAAGTCCACTATGTGTCCGGCTCAGGTAAATGTCAAGAGTTTAGATAAGCGCTTGAAAAGGTGAAGAAAAGCGGCTCCCAATGACCAGAATACTTCAAGCAAATCTTCACAAGAATCGAGGGGTTGACAAACTCCTGGTTAACAACAGAAGTGAACTGCGAGCATATGTGGTTACCAGCGAACCATATACGAATAAGAAAGGGCGAAGTTGGATTCCATTTAAATATAAGGCACACAAAGAGGCTTTGATTGCGTGAAAAGCGATGGACTCAGTCCCAAGTGGGTACCTCCAATAGAAACAGGGCCCCAAAACGGGTGGACAAAGGAGATAGCCGCTGAGCCTATAGAAGACATTGTATCGGAATTCACCAAAAATCCTAGCTTAAGTGGCCCATCAATATGAGCAAAGGACAGAAGTAGGAGGATTTTAGCTGAGATGTCAATAGTGACCCCTGAAAATTAGGCTATAAAAACACGGCGAACCCAGCCTAAGTGATGAAAAGATGGAGCGCATAGTAAACACGCTTTTCACAATTCACCCCGTTCGTCTAGCAATTCTAGCTTTCAGCGAAAAAAAAATCGAGTTGTGGAAATCCTACAAAAGCGAACAGTCACCGCTGCTGCCTTGAGCAAGAGGTCTTTCTCAGGAGTTGGAGGAAGCAACGCTTGATGCTGATCAGCAAAGGCAAATGTGAACCAGATTAGACCATTTTGTATGCTGGACACTACAGGAAAACTCCTAGAAATGATGCTGAAACCACAGCTCACGGATGCTGTACAAATGTCAGGTGAAAACAAGCCAACTTCCAATAAAAATTAAGTCTCCCCATTCAATGTTGGACGCCACCTATAGAGCGAAATAATCACTTGAGTATTAAGTCTTTTACGAAAAAAAATGTTATCCATGAGAAAGTTCAAATCTACAATCGGATCTGTTGCCCTTCCGAACTTTTTCTTTTCTGGTCATTATAACTTACACACATTTAAAACCAGCGCATATCTGTATCCCTCTTTTTTTCCCTCCCTAAATTCCCTTCGTCCACGCTATGTGCATCTATGCAACATCTTAAAGGTATATATAAGAAAAAAAATTAAAAATAAAAAAAAAACAATAACAACAGTGTGAGATATAAAATTAATTCTGCCTTTATTTTGAAGCTTACGTTCATGCCATTATATGTGGAAAAACACATCGTGCAAATGCCCGCCTCGGCTTCGCTGGGCATTATTCCAACAATAGCGGGTCGAATTTTCGTGGGAATGTCGAATGTTGGCCACTCGTCCACAGTGGTTGACTTATGACGGTAGACTGGGTACTTGAACTAGCCCCAGGGAAAATAATCAAGAGGTGTCAAATCACATGGTGACGGCGGCCAATTTATGAACGATCGCCCTAGGTCGACCCAGTCACCAAATTTCTCCTTCACAACTTTGAGCCTTGAGCGCTTGTATTGCATGTAGCGCCGTCTTTTTGGAGCCACAGCTCGGATATATCGATGTTGCCGAGCTCTAACCACAGAAAGTCGGTTAACATTGCTCTATATTCAAGACCATTAACAATAACGGTGTCTCCTTTCTCATTTTGAAAGAAATAAGGTCCGATGATGCCACCACGCCATAAACTGCACCAAATAGTCAATACTTGTAAGTAGATGCATTGATGCTTGGTCGAACACTTATTGACTGTTCGCTCCCATAACTGCAATTTTGCTTGTTGACATAGCCGCTGAGCCAAAAAGGCTGTCGTCCGAGAAGATGAGTTTTTGGCCAAAATCCAGATCTCCGGCCAAAATTTCCATCGCATTGGCTGACTTCCATTATTACGTCAGCACAATCTTATACGGATGCAGGCCTAAATACAACCGCAAAATATGTCTGGTTGACTCTTTGGCGATACCTAATTTAGCTGATCGGAGCCGAATCGACATTCCTGGATCTTCTTCGATACTGGCTGCTACGGCGTCTATATTTTCTTGATTTCGCGACGATCTCTTTCTAGTTGGTGTATTAAGATCCAAAAGATCAATCCCGTGCAATTCTCTGAAAAAATCTTTTCATGGGATTTGTATGTAGTTATATGTAAACCTGTCGGCGTCAACTCTGACATGAAGACATAACACTGATGTTGGAATGGTTGCTGGCTGGGCTAAATGTAACAAACTAACAACTAGCACATACTAAGACCCACTGGTTAAGGATGCACTGGCACCAGTTTGACAACCATCTCTGGGAAAAATATCGAAACCTAATACGCGCACTCCCCATGGTGCGCGTAGAATTATAAGAAAAAGAAAGTATCATGTTCAAACTTTTTCACTGTGTGTGGAATTGCCTGCATATTGAAGCCATGATGACGACTGACCTCACGGGGAAATTCAGAATGCGTATTTACAATTGCGCCGGAATTTCGATAATGATGACATGCAGGATGAAATTCTAAACCTTACTGACAGTTGCATGTCATAAGTAACTTCGACAGCTGCTGGAACATAACAATTGGAAAAACTTTCATTCCTATCTGGTCACCCGTTATATATAAAAAAAAACACTGCTTAAATCGTACTGTTCATACTGCTGCAATTCTGGATGTCCATAATGCCTTCATTTCAATCAGGCGAAGTGATATACATATACTGAATGCGCTGAGCACAGGTAGCGATCCTGGGACCTGACATCTCATACGATCTAAGCCTAACAACAGAAAAAACCGAGATTGTACTTTTGACCAAGAAGAAGATCTCGAACATCGTTAAGTTGCAAAACAGGTTCGAAAGCAGTACTTGGGACTGACTATCAGTACGAAACCCATCTTCTGATAGCAGATAAAATCCCTATCTAGACGAGCGTCGAAGGTCGCACACTGATGAAGAACGTGGGGGTCCTGCTGTCAGCAAACGAAGGCTGTCAGTCACACACCTCATATTTCTTAAATGGCTGTGAATGGCACAGAAAGCATATGTCAGCAGTTCAGAGATGTAGAGCACTAAGTGTGGCAAGCTCGTACCGAACAGTGTTGGAACCAGCTACCCTTGTAGACACAGGATTGACCCCTATCGATCTCCCTGCAGCAGAAAGGAAGTACGTCTTTGGCAGAAGGCGGAAATTGAAATGGAAGCGCCAATCGAGTGTTGGAACTCGGAAAGGAATGGGATTTGTGTAGCCTTAAAATGTTTGTAAGCAGCGCGTGCGAAGGAAGCACTGCGAATCTTATCAAGGACGTGCTTGAATGGAATGGATAGAAACACGACGAAGTAAACTACTACGTCACACGGATATTTCAACTCAGTTTGGAAAGGATGACAAAACTTGACACGACTCTCTATAGCACTTCTCTATAATATATTGGTGGGCGTCGTCTGAAGTTTCTGGTTCTTTTACCAGAACAGCCGTATGGTGAATATCTCTGCGATGATAAACTTAAAACACCACAGATTCTTGATAGATGGTTTCCAGCGAACACGGATACAGGATAAAATACTTTAATTCGACCATATTTTACAGATGAGTTGGGATATACTCCCTACTAGCTCGTTGTCAGCAAGGTTGTCTCCTCTGGCAGTTTCATTATCACTACACAGTGATCTTTTTGCTGTTGATCGGCACCCAATGAAATTTTGGTTGTACGGTACGTTATCGTGATGGAAGAGCACTGTTTTCTTCGTTAAATGTGGTCGTTTTTTCTTCAAATCGGGGTTGATCGGCCCAATTAATCGATGTAGTATACTCCTGTGATCACACCTCGCGCGTCCCAAAAAACAGTGGCAGGCACTTTTCCGGCCAAAGTCACAAGCTTCGCCTTCTTTCGAGCACGTTCACCGTGTAAAACCCATTGTTTCGATTGTTCTTTGGTTTCTAGTGTGTTCCAGTAAATCTATGTCTCATCGACGGTCACAAAACGATGCATAAACTCGTCCAGATTTCGATAAAAGAGGTCTCACAATTGCGCTTGTTCTTCTGTGTGAGCAAACGTGGCACCCATCACGCGGACAGCTTTCTCATGCCCAAAATCTCGTGCAGAATATGGCTAACGCGTTCAGTTGAAATGCCTGCTATCTCAGCCAACCCGCGAATTTTCACTCGGATTTTGTCCACGGTTTTCTCTGTGGTAATCGTTTTTGTACCACCTGGGCGCGGTTCAGCAAAAACTGACGTGTGGCCACGTTGAAACTCTGCAAACTAATGGTCAACGGTTGTACGGGAAAGTGAATGGGTCCCATACACACCATCGAGAACAGGCTTGATGTCCTCGGAGATTTTATCACTCAAAAACAAGAATCGGATCACAGAGCGTTACTGCTCTTTTTCCATGGTCGCAAAAAACACTAACACGAAGTTTGGAAATGGGTGTCAAAACAAAACTAAGCGTCGGATTGTCACCAAATTGACAGGCGGGCTACAAAAAGTTATATTTAATGATGATACACTCATTTTTGTTTATTAGCACCACCTATATTTCTATCCGGGTACTCATCAATTAGCCCTTGTATATGCAGTGTCTCTGGTGGATCTCCTTCTCCTACTTGACTCTAAAGCCAACAAAGACGATAGTAACGTCGTGCCTAGGATATTCCTCATACATCTGATCGATCTATTTTTGCTATTTGGTTTTTCAGTGTTCTACTTTTTTGACAGCTCACGCGTGATTCGTGACATGTGTCAAAGTCAAACATGCTCAGCTAGCATTGCCATTTCATCATGGAAAGACTTACACCCGAACAACGCTTACATATTATTTATTTTCATTCAAAGAAACATGTTCTTTTAGGGCACCTAGACCATGTTACTGTCGTTATAATCGACGTACTGAGCAAGGAATTTAAGCCATAGTGACCAAATTTGCTGCTGTATCCGCCAATGTTAATGAAGACCGTGATTTGTCTATTCCTCGCCGTTCGCAGTATATGGGATTGCGTGAAAGATTTTACGCAAGGATCTTTGTCCAAAACCTTATAGCTCGTGCAAGAACTGAAGCCAAACGACCTGCCACAGCGTCGAATTTTCGATGAGTGGGCTGGAGAAAGATCCGCTTTTTGATCGAAAAATTGTCTTCAGCTATGAAGCACATTTCTGGTTGAATGGGTATGTTAATAAACAAAACTGCTGTAGTTGGTCCGATGGGCAACCTCAGGCAATAGAAGAGCTGCCAATGCATCAGGAAAAATTCCCTGTTCGGTACGATTTATGTTCCGGCGGAATCATTGGTTCGTATTTTTTCAAGGATGACCGTGAGAACAACGTCACCGTCAATGGCGCCCGCTAACTTTCAATGATTTAGAACTTTCTTTGCCCAAAATACACGAGCAGAACATGGTCGACATGTACATGTCAACCTGTACACGCCACACAGTACACAAATCGATGGCCTAATTGCGAAATGAGTTCGGTGGGCAATAGTGCGATTTGATGCCTTTAGACTACTTTTTATGGGAATACGTCAAATAATTCGTCTATGGCGATAAAACAGCGTCAATTGGAACAAAGACAACATTCCATGTGTTATAAATGAGATATCAGCCAATATGTTTGAAAAAGTGATTCAAAATTGGGCTCTCCGTATGGACCACTTAAAGTATAGTCGTGATCAACATTTACATGAAGTACAAGTAATGTTTAAAAAAAATGGCAAGCATTGGTTTCTTAACTAAAATAAAAATTTTGGACATTCTTGTAATTTTCCTGTGGTTTTTTTGATAATTAAGTATGGTTTTAATCTGCTGGAGCGTGAGCGCATATCAAGCGTTTGTTGGTGAGTAGGCCATGATACAGATTGTAATTAGGCGTTGGGTCAGCTTAAGACTTCTTCTTCCTTCATATCAATCAGTTTGTTTTGCAAGGGTCTTCCATTGCACTTCTAAGATGAAAGTGATATCTGATTTTTTGTGTTTTATGAGCGTTAAATAAGGGCTATGTTTAAGATTTGACAAAACTCCATCGGCAAATTTTATATCTGACACCTGCTGTCACAACGAAGCTGCCAAATTGTTTTTTTTCCAGTTGAATTTTGTTCTCGTAAAATTGTAAGGACTAAAATTAAAGTCATTGCAAAGTAAAGTTACAAAAAATTTAATAATTCTCTACAGGCTACTTACCATCAAAAGGCTTCATGATCCATTAATTAACTAAAACTGAGAAAAATACATTTCACCTAGACAGACCAAAATATTTTTTAGACAACTAATCAAACAGTAACTGAGGCTTTGTTGTGCTGAGGTGAATCGAACGTGTTTTTTTACAATGTCACTGGCCTTGATACTTTCAATGATTATGACATTCAGGCTTCAAATACAAACACTAAAAGAAAAACACTCCTTTCTTAGAATAGGGACTCATCATGTTGTTTGCCATCATCGGTTCGGCAAATAAAAACTTAAAAAAAACACTTTCATAACCATAACCGTAACCATAACAGCCTCAATGTTACTTATAACGTAATTACATTGTTTACATTTTAAATTTATTTAACAAGTGAAATTTTTATTAACCAGCTGTGACGCGAGTTAATTTTTAATGTCGCTTGGTGTCAAAATCATTCTGACGTGTTACGTCTTAAAACAAGTTCCATTCGATAGCTAGGTCATTAGAATCAAACAAAGTAACTGGTATCTCTGAGAACCGGTTGCTCCAACCAGGAAATTTTTCAAAAGAGCTCAAAACTTCTGTTGCATTTTTACTTGTACGGATGGAAACGAGTATGTATGTGAAATGTGACGAGGAGCATCATTAAAATCAACCTTGACCATAGCTCAGCAGTTACTGTTGCACAGTGACTCAAATCAAATGAATCGATTGCACTTTTCCTTTCGATATTAACTCCCTAGTTCCTCGTTCGTTGCGCTTCCAAGATCAATTGACCATGAAGTTGATTTGATGTCGTTGTACGTAACGTACCTCACGGATCGACTTACTTCAAGGTGAACTTCTACTTACATACGAGTACCACTTCAAACTATGACGAAACTGAGGTAGGGATGGGATTTTACAAACATTTGTTGCACGTGGTCTGGTGGGTAGATCCCCACCCATCGAAATGTTTGTTGGATAGAATAATAATTAGACGGTTTGTTGTATTGAATCATGGAATGTAGATCATCCGAAGTTTGTCTACAGAATAACAGGTGATTCTCAAATATATTGGACAACCAAACAGGTGTATGTTTGTGGTTTGGGGAAAACCTCTACGTGACTTGTTATAATTTCGTCAAAGTCTAATGTCGTCATAGTCTAAGGCACTCGAAATAGGAATCCTAATTGAAGAATAACGACATTTAACTGTTATTACCACCTAACTGCTAATTTAACGATAAATTTCTGATTTGTATCTAAATGTAAACAAAAACAAATCAAACCAGGTGTGAGTGATTATGGGAAATAATGATACATCTTTTGTTCATAAACCTATTTTCAACATTATACAGTTTTTAACCTTTATTGAGTTGTTAGATTCAAAAATAAAAATAAACTATGAATAGAGCTAAGTGATAAAAGGCCAGATAGCAAAAGACAATGGACTATTACTATTTTGAGCATTCAATTATGAGTCTATCGTTGACCTTGTGACGCTTTAAATGGAAAGCTTTCATTCATGAATGCCACGACCAGTCACGATCAGTCTATAAAGTTGCTTGTAGCACAAAACCTTGAGTTTATTTTTCAAACGGAGGTGCAGTGACTCTGGCTTGAAGTTACAAGTGCTAAAATCTAAAATCATGTAGCTCTTTCTGGGAACTGGCATCCGGTTGATCTTTCCGGGAAATCAATGTCATCCTTTCGTGATCCGTGAACTACGTACGTCACACTGGAGAGATTTTCAAATCTTGTCAGCCAAGACTTATTACTCGTATCTCCTTGACCATTTGGTATTTGTGGCAACATCGTCAGCTTACGATATATACGTTTTCCTGTAATTAACATACTTAAAGGCCGGTGAAATCCTTCATGACCACCAAGTTGCTTTTGCTCCAACTTAGCAAGAATTGACACTAAGCCCTTGGTGTAATACATTCAAAAACGTATAAGGTATAGGAAGATCAAATTAATCGCAGACTGGAATTTATGTCAGCAAAAAATTCCAACCACAAAGTAGATTACACTGATCTTATACGTGCTCTACCCTTTCAAGCAACCGCGTACATCACATTTAACACAATACACATCAGTTACGCATAGATAGCCTCTTACTTATTCCAAGCAACGTAGGAGTCAATTTTATGGCTTCAAATTAAACAGGTATACAATTACCGAGATACATTCTTTTTTATTTGATTGTAGTTTAGGCTATCGTCCATTGAGTCATCATCAAGTCGAGAATATATTCACCTTCACTTTCTGGACGATCATAAATTCCGATTGAATAGGTCACTCTACTGCTGATCTTACCAACAGCTACTAGATCAGTCTTGGGCAAACAGGTTTTATAAATGTTAGCTTAATCAGATTTCTTGAATCATTATGGCAAAATCATCAAATGGCATCCGTGCAACTTACAACGGCCTAATTCTTGTTGGAGCCGCCGACATTCTGCAATGAGCTTTGTCTCCTTTCAAATCTTTCCCAGGAAGTTCGATCCATTCTTGAAATCCTTTCCACCATCTTACTTACTTCAGCGTTACAGTCCGATGTGGACCAGGACCACTAGCATGGCTTTATGTCAGCTGCATTCAGTTGCGCACACGAAGTTTGCTGAGGTCTATTTTCACATTCTCTAATGCGTTGTTCTTCTACATTGGAATCAGAAATTTTTCGCACCGAGGTGCTAGCGTCTTTATGTCAAAGTGACTAATCCATTTAGTCGAGTTTTATGGAATTTGGTGAGTTTGGCATAGCTGTACAGCTCGCACAGTTCGCAGTTGAGATATCTAAGTCATTCTCCATTGATGTTTCCAGGCGTCTCCGCTTTATTACTCAATTGCCTTCTAAGCCCAAAAAAGCAACTCTGTTGTGGCACCTTGTCCTAGGCGTCGATGTTGTTTATGTTTTTCTTCCATTAGCACCTGTTTCAATATCAGCAAATGGTCTATTGACAGCTCGCTGTTTTCCCATTATGACAATGTCATCTGTCTATTCGATCAACTGAACAGACTTTTGAAAGATGGTGTCTCTAGAATTATCTTACGAGTTTCGCACGATCCTTCCAAAACGATGTTTAAGTAGTTTGCTGATATTGAAGGCCTTGACATTAATTAAACAGTATGCTGTCATGTACGGTCTTAAAAGCGATGAAAAGATGGATTTCTTGAGTCTTTTCCAGGATCTGCTAGAGTGTAAAGATTTGGTAGATTGTGGACTTTTCTGGTCTGAAACCGCACTGATAGGGACCAGACAAGTTGTTGGTGGAGAGTTTTAGACGATCACGCAATATGTTAGATACGATATTTCGATCTTGTATCTGATGCTAAGAATACTTATACCTCTTTAGTTATCGCAGGGGTAAATGATACTGAGATTCTCAATATTCTTAATCGCGTGCCTCTTGTGCTCCTTTTTGTTTATCTAAAGAAGCCGATGTTCTTTTCGTCCCTTCTGCTCGTAGAGCTCACGCGCAGCTCTCGTGTTTCGTTGCAGCATCGCTCTATAGGCTTCTGTTTAAGCTGCATGTGTTTGCCGCTTTCTTCATTAAGCCAGAGATTTCTTTATTAAAGCTCAGCACATCTGCTGACACGTTGGCAGCATTGCTTATACAGCTCTAGAGCAGTTCGCGTCATTCGTTGCAATGCCGCTTTGTAGGCTTCTTGTTTAGCTGCATGTGGTTGGATGAAACCCAGCTCATCAGTTGCAAGGTCTCTTTTTGGAGGAGCGCAACTTTGTAGGCTTCTTGTTTAACTGGATATGCTTGCCAGCATTCTTCATCACACCAGTGATTTCTTGATGGTGGTAGGATGAAAAAAAGAAAATCAGTTGCCGGGGTTCCTGACGGCACGTTGGAAACCGATTAAAACTTTTCTACGTTTTACCTTCTCACATTAGTCCTTTATTGTGGTAATCGGAATCAACGTTGGCTAGCCTGAGCGTTTGGACGTCCAGTGAGCTGAAGGCACTACTTATGTTTATGTATTTTAGTCTCTTCCATATAGAGTTGTGATGACGGCGTAGGCCAGTATAAAGCTGCTGGTCGAGCATGGTTTTGCCATTTTAGGCGATAAGAAAAGACTCGCTCCGAATGTGATTGTTGCACTGCTGGTCCAATCCAAGTTATAGAGCACTCAGCAGTTTTCCGGTTAATCGCGACGCAGGCTGTCTCCTAGATCAAGACAATATTTATATGTCTGACGAGTCAAGAACATCAACACTTTCATGCAGAGTCCCTGAGAGACCAGAGCAGAACCCAAATCAGGACAACATCTCATCTGATAACATTATCCCAGCCGCCCCAACATATCTGTTTTAGTAAACACGTTCGCTTCCTAGACCATTTTCTACACTAATTTCCGTCATTTTTCACTAAAAGATGGGTTCTGTGGCGTTGTTGTTGATGGTTTCGTTTTTTTTAAAGTCAAACTGAGTAATTGTTTATTTTGAATTAAATGGGTTAGTTAACGAATCCCTTGTGGGGCTGAGCCTCCCCCCAACCGTTCGAATTACTGGAAACAAATAATTCAAATCAAACGAATTATTTCAATGAAATGTGTTCTTTATTCTATCAACTCCCAAGCAGAACTGCACTTAAAATTAACTTAAATATATTTCTACACCTACGTCTACCCATATCCACCGGGCAGCCTACGCCTGCAAGGGCAGCTGTGTCAGCATTCTCCGGCCTGGCAAAGTTTTCATGCTGGATCATGTTGGTTGTTGAATCGCGCGTATGCAGGATGTCGCGTTGCACACACAAATAGTTGGAAAGTTCAAGGTGACAGCTCTCCTATTCGCCGGCTGGGCAATGCATCGTGTTAACTGGGTTACTCGAATTATTTATTTCTGTAGGAAGTCGCTATCTCATTGTATCTACTTTTTGCATCGAGTGTTAATCCATGTTGTTTACCTAGTTTCGTGCTCATTGATAGAAGAGAGCAATCAAAGAAAATAAGCTGTCCAGTCACTGAACTCCATTCTACAGGTTGACTGACTCGGACTGCAGCTTTTTAAAATGCTATAATTTTTTTATTTGTTGATAAATTTTATTGTGCCAAAGCAAAACATGTTGGAAAATAAATCAATTTTCAAACGCGAAAAATGGCTCTTTGGCCGAAGAGAGCATCGCACGCTGCATGCAAGTGGCTCTGCGGTATTTTGGCCCAAACCGGCGAAGTGCTTGTTTGAGGTGGTCCAAACTTTGGTATTTTTTAGTACCAACCTTCAGAGAAATCCAACGGGTTTGCATCCGGAGAATTTGTAATTCATTGTGTCGAAGAAATGAAGTGTGGAACATTGTTTTTTAACCAATCTTGGTTGACGCGCGCTTTGTGATACGGTGCCGAGTCTTGTTGAAATGTTCACGGTCTCCGACTGAAATGATTGTTTGCCCCAGGCTTCAATACTGTCTCTAAGACAGTTTCACGGTATACGATCGCATAAATTTTGACGCCACGGTAGAAAAATACGAGCGGAGAGCGACCATCGGCGGTTATGGCGGCCCAAACCATCACCGTCGGTGCTGCCTGCTTTCTGGTGGCCGTCTGAAGGTGTAAATTTTCGAAGGACCTCTCTGGCAAGTAAACTCGGTCATTTTGTTTGTTGACATATTGCTCTATAACAAATGGCGACTCATCGGATAAAACCAAATTCGACAACTCACCACTTTCGTGCAAGCGTAGCAACTCCTTCGCTCTTTCGACTCTAACTTTTTTCTGTTGCGGTGTAAGATTGTGTGTTATTTGGAACTTCAATGGCTTGAGCCCAAGCTCATTTTTCAGTATATGTTGCATCCGTCCCAACGATATTTTGAGCTCACGAGCCATTTTTCTTCCACTTCGACTCGGATTTCGCTCAATTCGAGCCTTCACTTTCCGAACCATTTCTGCCGATGCTGCTGTTATTTTATGACCACCTTCATGGCGCTCTGCAACGCTGCCAGTATCACGGTAACGAGCTATGGTTCGAGACACAAATGATTTATTCACGTTGAGGTGCTGGAGGGCTCTAACGATAGCTACTTGTGGTTTTCCAGTCAAATATAAAGCAATCACACTGTCACGTTTGAATTCCATCGCGGATAAAAATTTTTCAACACAACTGAGACGCAAATCGTTTAAATAGCTTGTAAATAATAAAATTATCTGTCATGTGTCAAAATTTGAACGGCTTAGAAATTATAGCAGTCTGAAGTTGGTTGCGGTTCGAGTCAGTCAGAGTGTAGGTAGCCGAAAACCCAAACTCAAAGCTGAAAAAATCTAGTTGTCTAGTTCTTGCAACAGACGAAGATAAGTCACCTTAATGGTGCCCCATTAAAGCAAAGAATATAGTAGAAGATTTTCTGGGAATAATTGTAAGCGTCTATCATTGTAAGGCCCCAGTATTTCTAAATCTAGTCCTTCTCCTTTAATCAAATCCCTCCATGTCCGCGAAGATGTTTGTTTGAGAGAAATAATTGCTGGACATGCTGGTCAAAGCGAGGCGATAGTGAAAAAGTTTCAGAAGCAACTATTGCCTCAAACTTTGCTTCGACTTTTCTTAGGTTGAATAATCACGTATACCGAAAAGTGAAATGAAAGCATCGTACTATATTCTAAATCCAAACTAAGATACACAACTTAGGGTTCATTCTAAGAACGCGCAAATATTTCCTCCTCCATTTAGTAGAGCTCGGTAAGGCAATTTCTATTTTACTCTACCTTTTACAATGCTCTTTATGTGGTATTATACTTATTACAGTCTTACAATTGTTTTTCTTGAGAATTATTCGAAGGTAATCTTAGTTGTATCTCTATCCCAAGCAAAAATGTACTTGTATGAATATCTTTGTTCCAAAATACTTGAAAAACACTTCAAAGAATATCAGGTCGCTGTTGTTTAATAGCTATTTGTCGGTACTTTTTCGAAATGACTCATCCTAAAGGTCTAGTTCTGAAGATACTTTTTAAATCTAGAAATCACAAAAAGCAAAATACCTCTTCATTTCTGAAGAAATAGGAACTGGTTTGCAGATCAATTGCTTATCTGAGCGTGCCTCATTATTTATTCACAGATTGGCTACATATACCTAGGTGTTGTAACTTAGAGCAATGCTCCGTGCAAAGCAGATTGAACCTGGTTTGAATCGTTTTAGAATTTATTGATGTTGAGCATCAGAGGTGGGTTTATTGTTGTCTCTCGATTCGTCACTGATGATGTCAGAGGTTTCGCAGTAAAGTTTACAGGTACATCTAGTAACAGTTGGTTAAATGTTTCCATTGGCAATGTAATGAGTAATACAAATTACTTAGAATTAATGAGAACTAATCTAGGAAGCATGTTTTGTATTCGTATATACTGGTATTGTTATTGTTTTAATTTACAGAAAATTTCTATTAGAATCTAACCCTGAAATAGTTCCTTTCTAGAAGCCGACAGCGACTGTTCGGGAGTTACAACAGGTTTACAGTTGGAGATATCACCGTGATCTCCGGTAGGCACTTGATCTACAGGTATGTAGATCATTCAAATTGTAGGCCTTTAATTTCGTTCCATTCGATGTTTTACGTTGAGGAATATTTTTCAGATTTCATTGCTCTCCATTAAGAAAGATATGCAACAGCATCTTAAGATACGATCATCTTCAATTATAGAAAACAGACGTCCAAGAAAGGAATAACCCAATCAGAGAGAAATCTGTAAAAGTCTTAAGATGAGACCGGAAAGGTAGGGATATTCCTAGGAGTAGTCAATGATCGCGCACTATGGCTCTTAAGAAGAAAGCCACCTTCTATTCTATAGTCGTTTTGTCATGGTAGAAAGACTTAAGAGTCAGAGATGCTGAGGTTCTGAAAAGATCTCAGGTGAGACCTCGAGCTAAGGGCCATAAACGTTCAGACAAGACGTTAAATGGTTCAAAAGTATGAACGTGGCTCACAATAATCCATCCTTGATTTATGCGGGTGCGGGCCCCAGAAAAAGAATGCTCCGAGAGACTATATCTAGAGAACACACAGCGCAAGCAGAGAAGGAGTCATATCCATGGAGACAAAAGAAGCAGTGGTTTTTTCAGCACACAAAGTTGTGCGATGTTCGTTGTTTTGGTTGATGCGGCAAATCTGTCCTGCTTTTCCTCGCGCAAAAGATCCGTTCGAAACCGTGGATGCGGTTGTAATGACGGATGAGGCCATCAAATATCCTATTTCTTGCTTTGATCAACTTGATCTTCACTTCTATCTTGGCTCATACATACAGAACCCATGACGACCACTAAACATAGCCCTTACACGGAAAAACGACTAAATTCTTGCCAAACCAAAAGGTCCAAAATTCAACAGGAATACCATGAATCTGAAGTACGCATTGGACATTTTAATTGACATAAAGGATGTTTTTGGCAATGAAATCTTTGACGGAAGTGTTTGACTAGACCCGACAACATGACGGTTTGAGATTTGGCAGCACCCCATCGGCCAATCTTATAATTCTTCGGTAGTAACAGGACATTCTGTGGCGTGAGCCACCTAAAAATGACATTGAGGTCTACGATCTGGCCACAGTAACGTATAGTATGGCTTGTATCCCGTTCTACTGCATTGAACATGCCTTACAATAATGTGCCCTCAAAAATTATGGTGAAGTAGCTGACTAAAATCAGGCTTTAGGAGCGATTTTCAGGTCTTTTCATGTAAACGACTTTCTGACTTTCGATTCCATCCATGAAGCAGTGCTGTTGTCTACGAAAATGTAATTCGCTGGTCGTTCAAATCTTCGGAAGTGGAGTTCCAATAGTCTTCAGGCCATTCGAGGCATCAAGGGTAAGACCCAACCAGCAGCTGAACATGTCATCACTGCTGGGATTACGCTCTTCAGCATAAATCTCGTTCAACTTGCCAAATGTTCTACGAAGAGGCGAGTTCTTTGTGAAGTTGCACAGTTGTTTGATCCAACAGGTCTTCTCGCACCAATCATTATAATGTGCAAGATCTTTACCCAGAGCCTTTGGTATGCGGGTATCACTTGAGATGCCCTCCTACCTACGGAATTGTCTGAAGAATGGCTTACATTTCGGAAGGGTCTCCATGCACTAAACTATTTTCGAGTGCTCAGGTGCTTAGGTATGACAGATGAGGAAACAATAACAATCCTCGGTTTTTTCGACAGAAGCTCAAGGGCATATGCTGCTGTTCTTTACACCAGAGCAACTCGTCCAAAGGACCCACCGCATGTTTCGTTTCTGAATGTTTTCATATTCAATGTTTAGTTCCACAAAACGGTGCTACGATTCCGAACATTCGCATCGCATTCGGACTGTATTGTTTGTGGTCGAATTCAAACATTGTGCTCTGTTGGCTGCGCAACCATCCTGAAACACTTAAACCATATGTTTCAAACCGAGGTTGACAGATATAAAAACTTACATCTCCCGACCGATAGCACTATATTCGGTTGACTCGTCGTCTCAAAATCCGGTGGATTGCACCAGTCGAGATGCACCTTCATAACAGAACGCCATACTCAGCGAAGATGAAATTTTTACAGTGCGAAACAAAGAAAGGGGGTCTTTGAGTACAGTGGTGGCTACAGGTGCCCCTGAACTCACCACCCGAAGGCGAGATTGGGAAATCGTTCCACTGATTGAACATTTTAGTTCTCCTGCTCGTCTTCTACGAACCGTAGCGCGTAACAGACGCTGAAGGCCGACACGGCGACATCTTCTGCGAAGATTGGTAATTGATTCTGAAGTATGAGGCTCTGAAAATTCTAATTGGCTTGGAACAAGGTAAATGCTTTCATAATGACATACTTAAACTTTGGAATGCTTTCAAATTATCAATGACAAAGGTATTCTCCGAGTAAGTGGTCGAATTAAAAACGCACCTGTGCCCCATAACTACCATTTTCCAATTACCCTGGCAAAGTCTGAGGCTTTAAGTTGGCTACACATTCTGCAGACGCACGAAACAACGCATATAGATAATGGTACAGACCCTCCGGCAATAATACTGTATTTTGCATGCTAGACAGGCTGTATGAATAACTGTACCATTTTTCCACGTCATCGTGGTGCTATCCTTGCGTAACAAATGGCCATGTTACCAAGGCAAAGGGTATCTGCTGCTCGCCCTTTCAGTTCTTCAGTGGCCCATTTTTTCTGCGTGCTGGAGCAAAACTGTCCTGGTTAACAATTTAGACCTTTTTGGCTATCTTTATTTGTATGGTTACAAAGGCTGTACATATAGAGGTGGTGGAAGATCTTACTTCCCAGGCGTTTCTAGCACGGTGCGAATTGGCATTTTATCACACCCAGCACTCCTTATCAAGTTGGACTATGGGAAGCGACTTAATGTCATCTCAGAGTTGCTCAGCACTTCTAAACTATTTCAAGCTTGAAAGGCTTCTTTAAAAGCAGTCGGAGGACTGAATTTCCTTAGTCTTGTTTGAGATATAGGCCCCAATCGCGGGAAATCAAATTGCCGATGAATTAACTAGGCAAGACTCAGAGGGCAGTTTTTCAATATCCGAACCTGTGCTTGGACTTCACAGTTGGGTTTCATGTAAGTATAACTACATCCCTATTGTTTCTAAGAGGTTGGCGACTTGCGGCTGATCAGTAGAAAAGAGAGCACTATACTGTACTGCACTTAGAACATTCACTGTGTTTTCACTTTAGTCTTATGGACCACTGACTGATGATAAACACCTAAATTCTGGCCACCGACTTCGCTTATATTTTGAACTGCCTTTGGCCAGGAAAGGAAGGTAGTCGTATCCTCACTGGTAAGTAAGAAAATGTGTATTGAGCAACCTGTATTAGGGCCTGCTATAGAAAAGTTCTTGCAAGCATCTTCTTAACTTGTTTGGGTTGCAGGCTACATTTACTGGAATTCACAAGACAAGGATATTTGGACTGTCCTGTGTAGTAAATGTTTCTCTTGATAATTGGATTTGTCTTAGCAAAAAAAAAGCAGACAGCTAACTAATGTTGAAGTGGATCCCTGTTCTTCTGATAAACACGTAGTGTACATCCTATGACACATAGTGTATGAGCAAAACAAAGGAGTCCACAAAGTATCACGTAACGAACTACCACTTGCATCACTCCGAACATTTTTTTGCGATGCAGATGGTGACAAGCACAAGATCTAGAGGCTGCACAAATACACACAGATTAAACTGTTTTGATCTCATTGTGTAAATGAATGACAATAGTCAGTGAGGACCATCGAGGTCCTTCTAAGAATCCATTCTGCATTTAAAGAATTATATACGTCTTGAGCGATGGCTATGAGAAGCTGGGAATTCGGTGTATACGAAAACCATTATGGGATGGATGCATGTTGATCATGACAACTTTAGAAAAAAGGGCTTCATGGACTTAGTCAAATGACATTTCAGGGATTCTAAATAATGTTCGTTAGTTTCTTCGGTCCAAGTAGACTGCAGTCCTCCTAGAAAAAATTAAGGGATCCCAGGGCAAAGCACTTGGAAAATATTAACGAAATCTGAGCAACGACTTGTAGTGCAAAGCACGAAAAAGAATCTAACATCAGATGATGAGGAACTAGATAGCAAGCGGTTACAGTGTTACATTGCAGTTTGATGGCTATTTAGTAAAGAATTTCTCATGGATGTGCCAATTGTGCCAATAAAAAAAAATCAAGACCATCGTGCGATTGACAAATACTGTGATCTTTTAAAAATCCTTTACCGCTGGCAATTTCTAAACCACTTGCCTTTGAGAACATATTTCTCTAGCCGAAGACTAGAAGAACTCTAGAATGGGTCATTCATAAAAATTGAGTCCCATGCCAAGGCAAGAAATTAATCGACCCTTCGGCTTTTGTACTATTCATATTAAGTAAACATATCATATCTATATGGATAAATCTGTTAGTATATTGCGTTAAATATTCCACAAATTTTGGCCAAATTTTTCTGTTTACAAGGTGTTGAAGCAACAGAATAAGTATTGAATTTGATACGTTCTCTAACAATACCGTATGACCATTTTGTTGCAATTCCATACTAGTTCTTCCCAAGCCCATTGAAAACAGTGTTCCTTGTTATACAAAATAAAAATGATGTCCCCTATTAAGTTGGCCTCCAAAAAAAAAACATATATGATTGAAAGAATTGACAAATTTTTCCGGTAAATACCAGGAACCGAAAGACACAGATCTCCATTTAAATTTTTAACGATTCCAAATTAGAATGAATCGATTATGTCACTCTATCGTCATAATTTGGTCGAACCAAATTGAATCAACTGACACCTTAAACGCGCAACTAAATGTGTGTATCTATTTTCAACACATTTGGCTTAAGGCAGTAAACCCATTTGGATATACGTTCGCCGTCGATAGAAAGGCTAACGATGCTGATGGTCATCTCTCCCATTGTTTATCTCTTCGGTCAAGTATAACCTAATTGTAACGCAATAATATGAAAAGAAATACCTCCGGCTTGAAGTGTACAAAATTCCGGTAACAATACCAAAAGTAAAAACCAAAAATAAAAATTGTAAACAGTAGATGAATCAAAATTTCTCCACAATAACCGGAGTGTGTCGGTTTAAACCGCCAAAAACTGGTTCCTTGCAGTTTCTTATCCACGCATAAGGCAATGAGCCACATTTGCCTTTAATTTAACTTAAACCCACCATCCATAGCTGTGTACGATAGCCACTACACTACACTACACAACATCGGCCGTTTGATGAAATTTCAAGATTAATGTGGCCACGATGTGTTTCCCTTAACCCCGTCTCACCATAACCCATGGTACATAGTCAGTATCTGTTACCAAAGAGCAACATAACGAACAATTCACAGATTAATATCATACAACACACATGACACCTTTGTTACAAGCCGAACAACCAAAGAGAAAACTACAAACAGGTGGCCATAATCACAGTATTGGCTCATCTAGTCGCCGGTATTACTGGATCGATTACCTAATGCCTAGACAAAGATTGGAGCATACTTGTCCCAGGGAACATCGAATGACAGAATTCTATTACGAATATGCCAACAAACACCACAGGCGTGCTTGTAAACCGAAAATAAAAGTTAAAAGTGAATGGCCAACAAAGGCTGTGTGCGATGATTCTTGAAGGCCTTAGCCTGGAATCTTTATCCGGAACAAGTACAAAAATAAAGCTCCCTCACTAGACCCATACCTGTATCTATTGAATGTATCGAGCCCCCGTAATTTAGTTGAACGGTTACTATCGTTGCATGTCATGGGACCCTGGTTGTGTAGCAGGAAATCACCAAACTGGGTTTCTGTGTCTGTAACTATGCTGCAAATACACTCACTCACCTCACTAGTTATACTCTACGTGCAGCACAAAAATAGAACTTCGTTTCAAAAAATCCACATACGACTCCCGATATCGGCTATACTCGTATCTATGAGATAAATCGAAAACTCACTTTTATTCAACTGAATCACTTGTTGGCGATTTTGCGATTTTCGGGTTACGGGACACTGTATTCTTTTGAACTGGTTAAATGATCGCGTCAATTTTTGGATACTCAAACCATAGTACGCGGTTATTTCCGTTTGAGCACGTTGAACTTAACCGAGGTTGCGAAGCGAACTGAGCTTGAATCGAGCGCGTACTGGAGTTAATATTCTGATTGTCAGCACTGGGAATGAATCAGTCAGTGCGGCTAGATTGAAGTACGGAAGACTATGGCTGCTTCAGGTAGTAGATTCGCTACGGCAGAGTATAGCTTTTATTGTAATTTTTTTTAACCTGCAAATTGATGGTTTTAAGTTGAATACAGATACAGATACTGAGAAGCATTGTGATCGACTAGTAAAGTTGGCAAATTATGTTGGTCGACTAGTTGCATAGTTTTAGGGTGAAGTTGCGAATGTGAGAGCTTTATTCAAAAATGTACGGTTTTCATAAGCTTTCGTTGACGGAAGCGGAAATGATCGTTGCAAACTCAGTGGGCTTATATTTGAATAAACCGTTGATTGGTCAATAGGTTCATATTTGAAGCAGCTATTTAGGCAATCTCAGAAGTTGGACGTATGGCAGATGTATTAACGTATTTGGAACTGAAATCAATAGCGATTTCAGGTCGAAATACGGCTGAAGTCTTATTGGGGCAACAGCAGCTCCCATATTCTACAAAATCTAGGCTATTTTGTACAACGAGCATCAGAAAAGCCCTCGTTCTCCAGATTGGGTATCAAACTGCTTAGAAGCAACCAATATACCTAAGTGACGACGGATTCACTGTTGATGACCTCGCAAAACCTTTTTCGTTTGGTTTTCGACAACGGAGTTCAGATCTGCACATGGAATATTCAGTTGTCCACGTGCAGTCGACCAAAAAGAGGGTCCAAGACGGTGGGAAAAGTTTGACAAAAGGAGGATATAAATTTGTGACACATACTTCGATAGCTGCACCAAATTTCTTTCAAACAGCAGACAAGGGTTAGAAATTTTGCACCTTCGTTTCCTGAACGAGTGCATTGTAGGAAAGCTAAATTGGTCAACAGCAGGCTGATATGCAAAGCTTACTAGCTGTGCCTGAAGTAAATCGTATTGAGTAAAATATCAGTCACTAGATCACAAAACAGTCAACTAATCTGATCACCATTCTCAGCGATCAGTATAGACTCAGACCACACCTAGTTGCAGCCAAAATAGGTGCGGACATTTGAAATGCCACAACAACGGAGAAATACGTACATTGAAAGGCTACAATACCAGCAAGCTGCCATAATCTTACCGATCTCGGATCTAGTATTTTTGCGCCAACGCTATAACAACCTGGCACCGACGTCAAGAAGCCGTAAAAACGTCGTACGTAATGAATTGAGTTTGACTTGACGAAGAACTTGCTCACGAAGAGATGATGAAGAATAAGAGAATTTCGTGAGCTGTACAAGTAAAGAAGGAAGCAAGAGAATCTGCGGTGAAAAAAATAACGTGAAAAGGCGTCCTACTATAGGCAGAACATGTGAAATAAATGTATCAAGCCAACAGGAACCGAACTAAAATCGGTAGAGATGAGCAAGGAAATTAAGCAGTTGAGTTACACCCAGTGCTGGAGATATACAATGGTAAATCGTTGCTGCAGACTGTTAATCGGTGCGGCGATAAAATAAAGACAACAATTTTTTTTTAAAGATTTTTTGAGATGTTTGCACTTAGCGCGAACGAAAGGAAGTTTGGGGAGGAAAAAAAGAGAGGTACCAATGTGCATTGGTTTTAAATGTTTTGAAGGTTTTTATGGCTAGGAAATAAAGAGCTCGACAAGGCATTCCATAAGCGAGTTGTACGGCTTAGGAAAGAATCACGATATTTCAGAGTAATCGTATATCCGAAGGTCGGCTTGAGGGTGTACTGATGAGCATTCATAGCTCAAAGGGGCGGAATTCTACTGTCAATTTCAGTGAAGGAGATGTTATATCGGTGTTCGAGAGTTTCAAATGATTGGGTCATATTGGCATCAACTATGAGCTTTATCGCACGATTTTGGATCCTAACTAGCAAATGCGAAGAGGTCTTAGAGGCACCTTTTTTTTATAATACAGCTCGCGCACCAAGTTAATATGAATACCCTTTTACTGGCTTTTCTCAAGGGCGCAGGCGGGTGGTGTAGTAGTTTGAAACTCAGGTGTGTTTGGTTTCAATATCTTTCCCAGAGGTGGTTGTCAAACTGGATGGGACGAACCAGTGCATCCTCAACCAGTGCGTCTTAGTACGTGCTAGTTGTTAGTTTGTTACATTTAGCCCAGCCAGCAATCACTCCAACATCAGTGTTATGCCTTCATGTCAGAGTTGACGCCGACGGGATTTACATATAACTACATACAAATTCTATGAAAAGACTTTTTCAAAGAATTGCCTCGCACGGGATTCGAACCCGCGACCATCTGCTTGAGGAGTCTGTGCATATACCACTACACCACGGCCACCTGACCAGATGTGGGCAGGCAACACATCACATTTCATCTACGAAAGAAAATAAATATTCAGGAAATTTAGTTTCGTAAGCATTGCTGTTTGTTGTAACGCGTTCTTATAATTCGTGAATTACAGGCGACTAAGAGTCTCAGCATTTTTTATCACTTTGCCAAATTTGTTTCATTTAATCGGATTCGCAGGTTACTTACTTGCTAAGTTGGCGCTACAGTTCAGGGTGACCCAGGGCCTCAACTAACAAGGCTCTCTAGTTAGCCCGCTATTTAGCTAACTTCTTCCAGTAGCGCCTTGCAAGTCGGTTGAGGTTCCCTTCTACTTGTCTGAGTCACCTATTGTGAGGTCTTCCTCTGATGCGTTACCTGCCGTCTAGAGCATTTGTGTCCATTTTCTCTGCATATCTAAGCCATCTCAGCTATCTGGCTAGGTTGATGTCGCTCGTATAGTTTGTCATTGAATCTTTTTCTCTGATGCACGTCAACACAAATGGGATCTTACGAAGAACTTCTCCCTTAAAACGATCGAGGATAACTTCATCCGCAAGTATGATATTAAAGAAGTTCACATGACAGCGCGTCACTTTATCTAAAACCTGTTTTTGACATCAAAGTTTCGGTGAAGTTATTAGCGAGCTTGGCAGGGATGCCAAAACTAGACATGACTCTACATAGCTCGTCTCTATAAATGCTGTGGTTTGCGGTCTTAAAAACGATGAAAAGATAGTGGGTGTCAATTTAGGCTTTTCAGCTTTTTCCAAAATATACTATGTTAAGACCAGGTGTCATTCAGGGTGGTGGCAGATAAAATCTTGAACGCGATGATGAGGAGGCTTATACCTTTATAGTTGGCGCAATTAAGGAGGTCTCCCTCGGGCATACGGTGGTGAGATTAAATAGACTGATCTGAGCAGACCTGAGAAATGAGTTAATGCATGCTTTCCATAAAGTCATATACAACAGCTTTGAATACATCGGCCGGTAAGCCGTCCGATCAGGCTTCTTAGTTAGACTTCAGGTTAGATAATGCTGTCGTTACTTTGTTTTGGTCAGGTGGGCGGAGTTTTTGGCTATCATCGTCCTAGTTAAATGATCTATTCTGTCTGACGTCGGAACATTGGGCTTTGTCGCCGTTGCCGTTTGCAGAAGAGGTTTTTCCGTCTTCTCAAAAACGTCAATGATCCTACTAGATCGTTTCCTTCTTCATCTTTACAGGTGTCTGTAAGAGTCTTGTTGCCTTGACACGTTCTTTGTAACTTTTAGTAAAACTTGGATACGTTGTTCACGGAGTATAGTGAAAATACGATCGCGCTTATCATGCTCCTTTTTCTTCTTCTGAAGAAGAAGAACTAATAGGTAACAATCAACTTTTAAATATAAGAGTAGTTGATGAACTTGGTGGACACTATCCTAGTGCTCCACTTACGTCCAATTCACCTATGGAAAAGTGTGAACCTATGCCTTTCTTGTCAGAAGTTTTGATCGCAGTTGCTTTGATACACCGAAATAGCAGAAGTTTTCTAGGATCTCTAATAGGGTGTCATTTGAACAGTCAATATTTACTCCGAAGTAGGTGAACTCCCTAATTACCTCGGGATTATAACTACCGACTGCGATGCTTTGTCCGAGATGGTTGATGGATGTTTCTTTGCTTGCCTACAGTATATATTGTGTCTCCGTTCACTGTTAAACCAAATTTTCTAGCCTTTTCTTCGATTGCTATAAACGCCTGAAAGACGAATCGATGGAATAGCGATGATGTCAATGTCGTCGGAAACTATGCCGTGTTAAAGAAATCACATGAAAGTGCATCGCCTTTACGAAATCTGGCGCATGTCTGGAACAGTTAATGAATCGTTACCAAAATGGACAGCACACCGCGTCTTATGAAATATTACTCGACGTCATTGGATCAGTCTCCTCTCGAGAATCAGCCATCGTCTTATACAGCTCCAGGCGATGAATGCCATCATACGCGGCCTTATCTTCGATAAAGAGGTGATGTGTCTCGACTAGGAATTCGTTGGTTTTCTACACGATTTGCTTTAGTGTAAAGAAGATTCGTACAAGTATGTGCCTCGGTAAGTGTTGCAAGACATAGGATTGTTTTTTTTTTTTTTTTTTTTGTAGATGGGGCAAGTAGGGCTAATACTCCAGTCATCGAGCAAGTTTTTCACAAAGATCACCTCCAGTTCCTGTGGCAAGTCATCAGGTCTGGTGACATTGATATTTTTTAAATTTTTAAAAGCTAAGCCAGCCGCTTCTAAAGTGAGTGGACAGGATTATAACATCAACTGGAATTAAACTATCTTCCGACTTCACTCTCTCTATTTAGGGTTCACTTTTGAGCTACTGGAGATGCAAGTTGCTCCCAAACAAATCTACAATACGTGAGTTGGTGACTAGGTTTCCTTCTATGTGTCGAAGAGCATGTGTTTCCGGTTTGAAGCCTAGAACTTGTGAACGTTGTTTCTGTTACGAAACTTTTCAATACTCTCGAGATGGAAGGTTGCGTAAGACCTCTTCTTTCTACGCAGAATTTTATTTTCCACCATTATTTCAGCATGATACACTTCGCTCACGGGTTTTTCCTGGGGGTGGTTGGTACCTCTGCGTGGTTGCGACAACTTTCTTTATGATTATGTCCACTGGTTGTTGGAATTTGTGGATGGCGACGTCATAGTTAAGAGTTTCTGAATTGAATATCTCTCTGTAGTCTTTGGCTACATTGGTAATGTTAAGGCGCTTTACGTTAATTATTCTTTTCAGGGAAGCTTAAGTAATAACGGATGTGCTAGTCACTAAAGGACAATCATACGCAGAGAACTATTGTTCTATTGTTCTATTGATGTTGTAAGAGTATTATATTACTATTATTATTATTGTTAAGGTAGTTCCTACCTAGCTTGTGTTAGCTGAAAACCAGACTGAGCGGTGAGACAAATTTAATGAGATCTATCAGTTTTGCTCTGCTGACATCTGTACCCCAGTATTTGGCGTATTTGGAGAATAGTCTCTATTTCTTTTTCGTTCATATAGCTTCTGCAATAATCTGGGGAAGAGGCACCTATTCTGCTAGCCAGTTAGGGCACATGTAACGATACGGATGTGTACTTTGTTGAATCCGAGGTGGGTACGGCTTTTCACGCTTTCTCGCTTTAGCCAAAGGGAGCTTGAGATGACACAGTCACGCTTTGTTGACAGAGATATCTGAGGTTTCAAGTTCCATGAGTAGTACAGCCTGTGCATCTTTACGAATTGCAAATATTTCTGCCTAAAAAATACTACATTCGTCCGGAATCTTAAATGTGTTTTAGATCTATAGCATCTGTAGCACAATAGACTCCAACTCAAGTACCTTTTTCCATTCTGGAGTTGTCATAGAGGTGTTTTTTTTTAGCTTGGAAAGGTGGAAACCTTGCATAGGCACCAATGATCCGACGTCCATTGGTAGTGTCAGATTCCCACTGACTAAAACCACCTCCCGGCTTATCTTTCCGTTTATTCCCTCGCGGAACTACCGCTAAGTATTATTTCGCGAGCGACGGATTAGAGCTTTTTGCTTCGTCACGGGGTGCTTAGCAAATTCTCGTTCCGCTGCTGTTCTAAATACCTTAGATCGCACATTATTCGTACTGCTGCATGGTTTACAGCAGCCCAAAGATCTTCGGATTTCAACATTTATTGAACTATGTTTTCTGGTGTTGGCCGTTCACCAAATTCTTTACACAATATAGTTCTTACGTTTGCATACCAAGCACATTCGAAGAAAACATGCTCCACATTCTCTACCGCGTTTACGCAGCGAGGACGGGACGGACTCGAATCACGGTTTCACTTGAATAGATATTTCCGGAAACAACGGTGACCCGCCAAGAACTGTGTAAGATGGTAATTCAGTTCGCCGTGTTTTCGTCTTACCTAACTTTTAATCCTTGGGATTAGTCGGTACGTCCATCTCCCTTTTCGGGACTCGTTCCATTGTTGTTGCCACGTTTCTATACTACGAATATGGATTGCCCGATTTGCACGCGATTTTTCATAAAGTCGCCTAGCCTCTAAAGCTAGGATATCGATTGGATAGAGGATAGTACCAATATCGCATCTTGAGATACCGTTCGAAATGCACTGTTAGCTCGCAGCGCACATAATCTGTACACAGATTTGATTCCCTTCATGTGTGTCTTCTTATTCGTGACATCAGGCCATATTTATGCCCCGTACAGCTGTATAGAGGCTATAACTCTCGTAAGCATTTGTCGTTTGCCTTGCTTTGGGCCGCCGATATTCGACATGACTCTCGAAAGAGCGACTATCGTTTTCGACGATTTCTTACAAGCGTATATGAGGTGGTGCTTGAAACTAAGCCGAGCATCAATTATCACTCCCAGGTATTTTATAAATGAGCTGGAAATAATTGTGTGCTCTCCTACTTTTATCATTATCGTCTTTAGCACCCTTCTACTTGTAATGAGAACAGATCCAGTTTTACGTTCCGCGAGGTCTAAACTCATATCTCGTAGCCGGTTTTTTATCAGTGCTATTGCTTCGTTGCAATATAACTCGATTTCTTCAAGTCGTTTCACCACGACTACAACAGCAATATCGTCTGAGAAACCTATAATGGAGGCTTCCCTAGGGACTGACAGTCGTAGAATACATCACATTCCACAGTAAGGGACCTAACACTGATCCTTGGGGTACGCCCACTGAAAATTTAAACAATTTTATCCGGTCGTCGGAGTCGTAAAGGAGCAACCTATCGGTATAGTAGCTCCTGATCAATCTTAATATGTATTTCGGACTTCGGTACATTTAATTTTTCTAGGCATTGTAAAATACGTGACCAGTTCGCCGAGTTATATTAAAAGCATTTTTCACGTTAAGTGTAACAACGGCGCATTACTTTTTACTACCCCCTTTCCATCGTCTACCTTCTATGGCCGATTGGGCTTTGTCTATTATGACTTAAATCGCGTCGATTGTCGATCGGCCCTTTCTAAAGCCATACTGGTATTCCGCATATAATTCGCTCTAATATTTTACCCATTGTGTTGAGCATACAGAGCGGCCGGTAAGATGGGGGCTCCTCCGGTAGTTTATTTCCAAATAATCAATACCAACCGTTGGTATTTCCATTATACATGCTAACGAAAACGTCTAGGCGAGCCTTTATCGCTATTTTTAAAGCCCTATTTGGTATGCCATCTCGATCAGTAGTTTTTCGATCTTCTCCCCTTTCGATTGCCGCGGTGAGTTAATCGGTTGTTTCGGCATGAATGTGTTCGCGTAGTTCTCGAATTTCGCTTAATAGAACTCCGTCATGTTGAGAGCGGAACAGAGTTTCTACGATTCTGCTGAGTAATAGCGGGCAGGTCTCTGAGGCTTTTTGAGCTTCGCGGTTATAATTTTGTACGCTTTACCCCATACATTTTCATTCAATTGCGTCCTTAAAGCACTATCCTTTGCTAGACTTAATGGCGGATTTGAGTGCGGCGGATGGTGCGTCATAGAGGTGGTGTTTTTTTTTATAGTAGGTTGCAGTGTCAGAAACCTAGTCATGTCCGCTAGGAAATGATGTAGAAAGACTTCTATTAAATTCCACGCTTAGCACTATGTAGTTCACTATACCTCGACAGTTTTGATGGTTCTTACTTCTGTAAGTGTCCTTTTTGGAAGCCGTGCATTTAAGAAATTCGTCTTAAGGGAGGAGGGTGAGCATAATGTCTAGTGCAGCTTGAGGAGTAGGCCTTAACGTTCCTATTACTGTGACACACGCTAGTCTTTGAACTTGTGTGAGTGTTTTAAGATAACTTTTCGTTTACTCGGCTTTCCACCATACCCCCTCATCTGGTATAGTAACCCATGACTTATAGGTAATGCAAATATTACTCAGTCAATTGACAACTTCGAACACCGACGAAATGTCTCCTGCCTTATGTTGTTCTATCACTATTTTCAACAGAAGTGCTCCATAGAGATAGCCAGTAATATTCCGATCCTTCAAATTTTTAACCGTAGTACCTGTCTCGCTATGAATGTTCGTCAGCAAGCCTAATCATTATAACTTTCAAATATTTAAAACCAACGTTTATCAGTACCTTCGCCTGTGCTGTGTGCAAGCATTTTGATGGTACATGAACCCAGAGAAAGGGCGCAAATTATAAAAAAAAAAAATGTGGCCCATTTTATCAAAATCACTTGTTGTGATCACTCAATTTGGAATTACCTCATTGTGTATGCCCTTCACCACACATACAGAATCACTTTCTGCTGGCAATCCTGCCTTTGCAAACGTCTGTGACAACTCACCATTCTTTGACCACGATTATTGACACTTCTTACTCATTATTACTCGTTTCAGGAATGGCTCGAGTTTATTTAAACAACGTTTCGCAGATCCTAACTCTGTCCATTAAGTTTTTCGAGCTCTCAATTCATGCGGAGCCATACACCATACATACAAATTTTGTTAACTGACCCAAAAGGTGCGTAATCTGTTCAAAAAAGCAGAATGCATTCCTCAGTTTTCCCTAAAAAACGGGCGGGTCTGACTCATTGATTTGAAGATACTGATATCTAGAATGGTTATTAGTAATTCGCATCCCTGAGTTCCTTTAGATTTTTTGATTTCTTACAATTCCCACGTGGTGGCTGTGATTTGTTCGTTGACCACTGTCACTGACTTTTATGTCTGTCACCGTTTACCTACCTCAAGCAAAATTCATAGATTCAACTCGTCTTCTCTTTTAACCATATCAAGTCAAAGCAATCCACTTAAACATTTACATAAAAAAATTCGCTTTTATTCACAGGGAAACGTCTTAACAAACTAGTAAGGATACAAAAGCTCATTTCACCTGCAGTATATGTATAATACAAAAGACAAGACTCAAAGCATAGAGTCTTCACAGACACACACACAAGCGCACACATAGACAAAGTAAATTAACACTATTTAAATATACAGAACAAACATTGCAGATACAGCTGCACATATACTCAGTCCGCTGGCTGCATATAATACCGCGCTAGTCGTACTCAACCAAGACACTAGTGACCCTATACTCAGCGAAATAATCAATTGGGCTACGAACACCATACTGCTGATGATGGCTATATCAGTGCCAAGACCTCGAGTTTGCTTCAGTGGTACATTTTCCCCACTACGAACTTTAAACTAAAATTTCATACAAAAGTCAGAAGTGATCTACCAAAAATCTTAAATACTTACACAACCCTTTGCATGGTATTTAGCTATCAGTATATATGGCATTGTAAAGAGAGTAGCGTAGATCACACCAGCAGTCATGCTGAGCAGTAGAACTCCGACTTTTGTAGGCCATATTGCAAGAACCAGCATTCCTATGGCATAAATTAAGATTCCACCAATGTACACGACTTTGATTCTAAAAAAGGAAAAAAAAGTTATTAGTAACTAGGAAAGATGGGAATACTGAAACTTATGAACTTACCCAAACCAAGTCATCAGTTTCTCGACACTCATTGAATACACGGAGCAAGACAAGGCGTAAATCGACATCCCCCAGCAGCCAAATCGGACTCCTGCATCGTACAAGTTGTAAGCTTCTGAATCGAGCGCGGCCTTAAGTAAGAAATTCGTTAAATTGAAAGCTTAAAGACGGACACTCTATACTTACAGTTGGATCTCCATGAAACACTGCTTCACCAACAAAGTCAGTAAAATACAGGCAATAACAAACGTGCCCCATCCAGCAGAAAAGATTCGTTAAACTCAAGATCCTCATCGACTTTGGCATAAAAATAATGCTCTTAAGGTACTGCCTTAATGTGATTTTGTCATCCTTCTCATCTATATCATTGCTAGAGTCAGACGACTCAACATCACCCGTCACTTCATTTGAAACAATAGCATCTGGTTCATTGTTATTGTTCGACTGAATCTTAAGATCGTTCTCAGCAATTTTAGTCTCCAAGGATGTTGTCTATAGGAAAAGCAAAAATCATCAAGTTGAGTTGTTGGTGATTTCCTTTTAAATGTACTCACCTCTTTTATATAATAAATCTCGTTGTTATTTTTGGAAATCTCAGTCTTAATTGCTGCCGCCGATAATGGCTTTAACAGATCATCCCTCTCAATCAATGGCAGGGGAATCTCTCTAAAACTCGTCACAGTCACGAAAAAGCAAAACACAAAACAAATTGTGACGATCATGAACACAGTTGATATGTTTCCTCCAAGAAAATCTCCAAGCATCGTCGATTCCCAATTGATTCCACCAACAGCATATCCAAAGGTTCCACCAACACCTGCCATAATCGAAAACGTACTCAAAGCCTTTGCATGATCCTCAGGTATGCATACATCCAAAAGATACGCTCTTGCTGGTGTCTGACAGGTATCAGCATCAAAATCAAGCAAGATCGTTCCCAAAATCGTAAAGATCACTGCAAATTTAAAACTTCCACCAGTGTCGTCTGGTATTTCTGCGATCAAAGCATCTGCAATGCCTTCGGTTGAATTGAATTTAGTTGTATCGTAAGCATGATCACCGAAAAGAGATCCCAAATATCTTCCATGTGGTACCAACAGCAATCCGATTAAGATTCCCAGAGAAAGAAGGGCTATGATCGGTCTACGTCGACCTAAACTCAACTTACATCGATCGCTTATTGATCCCAATAGTGGTGCTAAGAAGAACCCGAGTAAGGGTGACAGTCCCCACACCATAGTCATGTGTGAGTGTTGAATACCTATTTGAAGTAAGATCGGTGATACGAACGCTGTTTCAGCAGCATAGGCAAACTCTATGCCCACAACTATCGCCGACAATCGAATAAAGTCAAAACGTGACTTATTTCGAAACACGTGCGAATAGTCCTTTTTCTGCTGATGGGCATGATCCTCTCGAACCTTAAGCATATACTTGATCACAGGATCATTAGCTGTGGTGCGATCACTTTTAATTTTAGCGCCGCCAACCATTTTAGTGAGTTATCTGTTGGATGAGAAAATGTACAAATTGTAATAAGTTTTTTTTATCTGTAAATCTTGTAATTATACAATAAGAGTTGTTAATTAGCTGAGAAGAGAATATCACTTAGTTATTTAGTAATGACAGAGCTGATCATACTCAGTCAATGTTCTGACAAATCGCTAATTAAAGATACAAACAATGAATGAGTCTGCTGTCGTGAGAGAATCAGATGCAGATCTGTATTTTGTAACATTGGTTAGTACTTTTCCTTTCGTGCGGATATTGTTTACTCTCCACTTCACATGTAATGGAAAATAAAATCCAAACCTTGATATCTGCTTCATGTTATTCCTAGATCTTGGAAAAACTATGAATCGTAATGGGGCACATGACAGCCTCAAGAATCTTGTTTTAAGTTCCTGGCAGGTTGTCGCAATTTAATTTAACATAAATTAAAATATAATCTGTAACGTGTTGGACAATTGATAATTGTTTTAGATAAATAAGTATCTTATACCACGCTAATTAAGTATTTAGTATTCGACTAAAGTTGTTTAGAACTGCTGTTAACATTCTCGAAAAGTTTGGAATTTTTTACACATTCGTGTAAAGCTAGATTATCTAGTCAACGGCCTCGCCACACTGAAAGCATCGGTTCCCATTAGATCACCGAAATCAAGCAGTATTGGGCGCGGTAAATACGTAGGTGGGGGACCTCATGGGAAATCAATACTCCGCGTGCTGTTGACAAAACGCGCCACATGGGCATAGTACCCCGGCGTTAAAATTCCGGACCCTACAAATTTTAATTTGTATTCGATCCCTTGATAATAATAATAATAATAATAGATTATCTGGATGAATAATAATTTGCTTGTCAATTTGGTAAAACAAACTATACGGTAGTCGGACTTTACTTGGATTTTCTGAAAGTTCAGGGACGTTTTCAGCTTATGTTAGATCTTACAAGCGTTAAGTTTGAGTTCCACTTTTTTTTGGTACACGTCCAGGGTTTAGTTAGACTCTTAATTACGAGTACATCTGGTCAATTACTGATGTCTTTGCTTTCTCAATGGTGCCGAATTAAAGTTCGTAGAATCGAAGTAGCAAGTAGCTGACCAGTCGATTCTAGTCATTTGTGGACTTACTAAAGCTAGTGGACTTACAATGTCTGCATGGTTATGAATAAGCCATTGCACAAATAAAATATGACTTTTGCTATAGAAACAGAATAGAAAGTTCTCGATCGGTAAGGAAGCTTTATTACATACTCTTTCGACGTATTTGGTTTAACAGGGCATGTCCAGGTACCCATGTCCACGCAAATGGTTTTCAGTGATTGCCTTAGAAAACCTTTTCAGCTATTTCTCCTGAAGCCCATAGCAATCCATAACTAGACACAATGATTAGTTCTGTACTCGTTCCTTTTTTTTTTTTTGTTTTTCTTTTTAATGCCGGAACAGAGCACTCAAACAAAGAACTAGTACCAGCACATTGTACTCTTTGTAAAGCTACTTTTAATGAAATCTTTCCGTCTTACAAAGAAAGATGATAAGGTGCCTACAGTACCAGCACACACCACGTCAGCACTGAGTAACTGAGTAACTGTCGCAGCAAGCATCGCAGGATTTTGTGTCACATATGCACAGTACATTTAAGTAGTTTGTAACTTGCAGTCCTGTTGGGAGGCATTCGTATGGCTTCCCTGCATCCCGGTGAGATGTGCCCTCTGCAGTTTTGCTCATATGAAACCCAAATGTCAGTGATGGCTTAACCAAGGACGCAGGTACATCCAACGTAGGTTCGGGTCATGAAAAACTCTCATCTAAACCATGCCTGGCAAATTCATCGGCGATTCCATTTCCTGTGATCACATTGTGACCAAGGACCTAGACATGAATAACTCGTTCCTTTCTTCTACAATAATATTTTCTTAATTTGGATTCATCAAAAATAAGAAAAGTTAAAACGCTGTATTCCACGAAGGATTGCATTCCCAAGTAGATTAAGAGACTCTGTAAAAAAAAGTGTAGATGAAAGGTCAGAGCCCTTTGGTACACCAGCTATGAAGGGATTTTCTTCTTACTAAGTAATTTGCTGGATTATGTAGCGGAATTAAGGTTGTATACTTATGACACATAACATATATGTTACAACGGTGACATTCCTCGATTACGAGGGACCTTTCAAAAACGATGACCTCCTTGATCATCAACCTTTTTCAAGAGCTGAACGTAAATGACTTTATTTGGAGGTTTGTTTGTTTGTGCTGATAAAGCAGAGTCAATTTGTTTTTTAAGTCCCGGGTCAACCCGATCAACAGATTTATTTAAGCTTATTGCAAGCATGTACTTAAAGTTAACAATTCCGCCTAAAACTAAAGAAAAACAATAAAGGGTGGGAGAGGTTAAAGAAAGTTAGGACTTGAGGTATAGGGGAAAAGGAGAATGTTCTTGACGGGCAAATCACAAAGCATTCTAGGCATTGGCTCAAAGTGTCCGTAATTTGTTCTGTGAAGATTGAGTCGGAAAAGTGGCACAGACCTAAGATTGTCGGTGTTGACAAGAAGGACAATCATGATTACCAACTAAGATCTGAGAATAAAGAGAATAACGGAAACTTTTATAAATTTTAGCCGATTAGTCCACGTAAAGCAAACCGTAAAAACCTGCGTTGAACAGCTTTTATTCGGAGGATGTGAGTTCCGTAGTAGGCTGACCAAACTTGGCTTGCATATTCAAGAAGGGCCTAACAAAAGTTATGGAAAGAGATTTGGCAATATAAGGATCGGAGAATTCCTTAGACCAGCGCTTTATGAAGCCAAGGGAATGGAAATTGAGTTCCTTATCACAGGAAATTCTTCTGACACCAAAAACAAAATCTGTCTAGATCTTCCTGCAGTGGTAAACAGTCTGAGGAAGATGATATACATATATCATCTGCATAAACAGATATGTATGGATTTTTAACGATACAATCAACATCAATAATAGTTCGAATAAATAATAAGGGACCAATATGGTTAACTTTAGGGACACCAGAGGAGGCCTTAACTCGATCAATCTTTAATAGTTGCTCTATAAGAATAAAACACATAGTGGAACACTCCAAAACGGGTGTACTCCATACTCTACTGTAAAACCTTTTCTTCAATGAACAGCATACCAAATTAGAAAATGCGGAATGTGATGTCGTAGCTTTCACAGATGATGTTATCTTCTATGTGTCGGGCAAATACCCACAGACTATTGCTAATATTCTTTAGTATGCTTTAGGCATATTAGCCTCTTAAATAAGCTGTTGCTGTCTTAGCATAAGCCCGGCCAAAATAGGGCTTGTAATCTTTACAAGAAAAATCAAAATATCTGTTGTCATCGCACCCAAGTTGAATGACATCTTTTCGAACTTCTCAAACTATGCCAGGTGTTTTTCCCTCATCCTGGATAGAAAATTGAGTTGAAAAGATAAAACTGCAGAGCTAAAAAAGCCCCATGACTTTGGGCTCATAGTGGGATCTACAGTCCTACACCATGCTCCGGGTCTACACCGCGGACGTGAGACCATATTTTTACTTTTGGTATAGCCAAACATCAACCTATTAGAAAAAACATAATGAGCTGCTTGCATAAGTAACATTTGCTCCATTTAGTATCTATAGATTTCTTCGGCATGCAGATTGCAATTTATACTGCCTTCAGGTGAAGAAACATTCAGCAATTGAAAGAGTTAAATGAAGGATCGGCCTTTAATTATGTGAAAAATGTTGAGGTCCTCTTCAGTTCTTTCACGTACTGTACCGTCTTTAAAGCTGAAGTCTTATCCATGCGACTTGATGATGCTTGGATCATTCTGAATCCAAGACCTTCGTCCGATATTGCAATACTGTGGCACACTACTTTTGAAAGTGCCTTGACGACAACTAAATGGTCTCTGCTTTATGATGATCACCGGTCTTTAATATTTATCGAGAGATCTCTTGGGCATTACTTTTCCAAGCTTATCCAGTGGTATCACAATGAACTTACAACTGGTCTGAATACACATTAAGAAGAGCCACTATTATACGGTATATCTGAACTTATTTAGTGGATTTCTATCCATTAAAACAGTGTACCTATTACTCGCTATCGGCAAATTGTAATAATCACCTTGTTTGCGTCATATCTTTGCATGGAAAATACTCCCGTTTCTTAGAGAAAAGTCATTACTGTATGGTGGAAACTTTTACTCATCTTCAAGTCAGCTAGCCTTTCCTTGTTAAAAAAAAAAAAAAAACAAAAGGCATTCGAAAGACTAGTGGACATTTCAATACTTTCTTAAGGACAAAGTTTTTTTGCTTTCACACACGTAAAATGCTTCCCAGTTTGTGGTTACTATTGTAGATCTCTACAAATCTTCTTCTTACACACTTTCTTTTCGGCGGTCACTACCAACTTTTAAAAGATGCAAATAGTAGACAAGTACTGTTCCTAAAGTCTTTCATTCAGATACATCTGTGGCTCTTTAGGAACTACATATCTTTAATATCATATTCGGCTCACTATAATCTAACTGCGATCTAAATATCAGGTCATAAGCAGCTCTCGAAAGCCTATAATATGCGGTTGGTAAGTTAATGCTAGCTCACAATCAGCCTATTACCAGCTCCTATAAGTTGCTCAGCAGCAATCTTCAATCTCACTGCCAATAAGCTGCTCAAGAAGAAGAAGTTCAATTCTCTGCTTATTATCATACACCACAGGTGAAGTTTTCTAGCTTATTAGCAGCTCTTGTGAGTTGCCTACCAGGTCACTACCAACAACTATCAGTACTCTACCAGCACACCTCCAGCTCCCTGCTAAATAAGTCAACCGTTTATTGAGGCCTCATTTATTGACTAGGTAGCTTGGATCGTCAGCTGTGTCAGCTGCATGGCGATTGATCGGAAAATTGGTGAGTGTCCTATAACTTGGATTTGTTCAGCAGCGAAAAATTGGTGGTCCCAGGTAACTCATTACTCATGCAAGTTAAAATGGCAAGGATATGCCTGGCCTACGTCTTCATAGAATTCACAACCCAATACGGAAAGAGATTGTGACGAACTGGCTAATGACCTCGGATAAAAATGGACTCACTGTTAACGACCCTAGCAGACGTTCGGATTTGCGGATTTGCACGTTGAATGTTCGGATCCTATGGTGATTATTATAGGGAAAAGAAACAGCCCTTTTTTGGATGCGGATTTGCCATATGCAACAGACTTAGGCTAAAAGTCTTGAGTCTTCGACATATGAGCGAGCATCCTATGATATTCCGCAATCAGGCTAAACTCGAAAGACGAGGACGCCGTTACCAATAAATGTTTCCACTAGCTGCTCGACAAGACATATGAGCAATGTCCGAAGTATGATAGCAAACTGGGACGTAATTTGGTAGGACAGTTGATAAGCACGACAGCACGTCTAGCAATGGACTTAGGCTTATTTACGTGTACTTTTACTATACCACTCCTACAGTTTTCTTATTTTAATATACACAAGGGGATCATCAAAGGACATGCCTCTTGTGTTCTGCATGTCCGAACGTTTACCATGTTATTGCAGTCAAGGTGCAAATGTGGATTTCCCAAGCACCACAACAAAAAGAACTACTGTGAGAAGATATAACGTAGAAAAGCTGCAGTCGCAAGAGACTGCCAGAATCTTCGCCGAACGCGTATCCCAGACATCGTCAAGTAGCAAGACCAGTGGCAAGATTGCCAATGTGTCATCAGAGACGCTGCAAATGATGTGCTATATTTCACCCGACTACCACAAAGAAATCCCTGGTTTGATTTAAACAGGAATCGTTTAAAGCGGCGCTGCAACGAAGGATGAGAGCTGCTTATGAGCTCTAAGAGCAAGAAGAACATTGGCTTTTCCAAAAGAAGAAAGGCAATATGAGATCCGCCTCAACGAGGATATTGAGAGGTTGTACCCCAAGATTAATAAATATAGGAATTGACACCAACGAGTGATGAAGAAGGAAATATCACAGTCGGTGATGCTAAAATGGAAAAACTTTTTCTACAGACTGTACAACGGCAAAGAAGTTCAACATCCCGCATTCAGGCAGAATAGGCTATTCAACATGGACGATGATAGCCAAAACTTCTGCCACCCGACCAGAACGAAGTGGGGATAGCTATATCTAAGCTAAAATCCAACAAATCAGCTGGAACTGACGGTTTATCGACTGTTTCAAAGCTGCACCAACTCATTTCTCAGATCTGTTCAGAAGAGTGTATGTCTGATGAATGGAATCTTAGCACCGTATGCCTGATGCACAAAAAGCGTGATCCCTTCAGCTGCGACAACTATAGAGGTATTTCTACTCGACATCGGATAGAAGATCTCGTCTGCCATATTGTGTAAACGCATCAAAACCTTCGCCAACAAACTAATTGGCCCCTATCAGTGCGGTTTCAGACCAGGAAAGTTCAACCACAAGATCCTATCTACCGTATTGTGTGAACGCCTGAAACCCTTCCTCTACAACCTATTAGTGTGATTTCAGGCTAGGAACGCCCACAATCGACCAAATCATCACACTCCGGCAGATCCTGGAAAAAACTCAATAAGTTCAAATCGATACCCACCATGACAGCACTTATAGAGACGAGCTATATGGAGCCGAAACTTTTGATCCCAAAAAAGTTTCAAGAAGAAGTAACGCGCTGTCATGTGACTTCTTTACCATCATAACATACTAGAACGAATTCAGCGGACCTCACAAGTGAACACTGAAAGTACAATCAATCAAAAGTCTGTGCCAGTACTATTGTACGCCGACATACATATGATATCGACATAATTGGGAAAACTCAACGGGCAAAATAAATGAAGCCAAAACCAAGTATATACTGTCAACAAGAAGGGTCACACAACGTCAACGAATTGGACAGAATGTCACAATCGGCAGAATTTATAATAAAACGATAAATAATGTCAATAGCTGTTTCTTTGGGCTAAGAAGACAATTGTGTAGTAAGCTGACTCTATATAACACCTTAATCATCTCAGTCCAACTTTATGGCGCTGAGGTGTGGTCCCTGTAGAAACCGGATGAAGATATCCTCAGTCGTTTCGAAAGAAAAATCCTTCGATAAATATTCGATTCAGTTTGCGTTGACGCGCTTTGGAGTAGAAGATTCAATGACGAACTATAGAAGCTAATCAGAAAACTGTGCATCATCAAGATGGTTAGGATATGTAGAGCGAATGGACATCAATACTTCGGCGCGCAGAGTCTTCGAATCTAACGCTGAGGAACAACACAATCGTGCATCAAGCTGGTCGTGATATTGAGCTCAACAAGATGTGGTACTGAAACTGATTTATAAGAAAGTAAAGTTTGATGGTTGGTACAAATTAGAGTTGCCATCTATGTGTCAATAGCGGGATCTTTTGAACCATCAGTTAATTAGCTGTGAAACACAACTACCATTGACATCGCTGGGGCTTTTCTGATTGAATGATCGTTATAGTTATGATGGCTCTCAAGGAGTGTAAGTGATTCGATCTATACTTCTTATTTTTAGCATACAGTAATCAAGAAGTGGGCTGCAACGGTCACAAAGATAAAGAAAATTGGATTAGAAACTCAATATCTCCTAAAAGATGAAAGGCTGCATAGAGTGAGACATGATATTATATGTCAATGCATCAACTCACTTTTGATGCAAGGCCGAAAAAGCAGCAAATATGTCTATAGCATCACCATCAACGAAGCCAATGGTTGTAGGAACTTCGCACAAGATTGTGTTAGGATGGCCATATTCTGATTTCTGGTAACTATCAGCTAATCAAAGGGTGATATGCTTTGGAATTTTAATAAGCCCTCTGGATCTTTCAAATTTTCACCAAATCTTTCAGAAAAAACTAAAATAAAACAAAAATTATGCCTCTGAAAAGAAGCGAACTTGTTTGTATTGATGCAATTAATGCTGAACTACATATTTTAAGCGGCGCTTAATGCATCCTTTTGCACGAGAAAAATGACCATCAAGCTTCTAAAAAAGGGAGATCTGATTGTGGAATTGTGGAAAGTGAAAATGTATATAAACACCTTACAGATTATAACAGACCAATTCATCGGGTAGAGATTTTTTCTGGCTTTGAGTAGTGAGAATGAATGAATGAGAATCCTTCTTATAGGCAGATTTTATTATTTTCGGAGATCTGCCATCGACTGCCAAAAGCGGGATTGTTTTTTTCTATTTTTCGGTGTTTAACCTATGACTTGAACTCAAATGCCGGTTCCTATTAAAACGAAGTCAAGGTGGGTTACTTATCATCAGATAAGTGTGGAAAAAATTTGTAGAATATTTTGGGAAATCACCGATCCCTCGTATCCTAAACAAATGACAACATTCTATACTTTAAGATTAGTTTCCACTTATTCAGCAAAGACACTATCTCACAAAAGCAATGAGGGACAATGCGATCAAGTCATGTACTCGTAATATGGGTGATTAAAACTAGAAATTTTGTCAGAGTTCTCAGATACGTGTCTGATTATGGGCGACCAATCTGATAACATCCTATTGCTAGAGCATTTCAAGCTAAAAATTAGTAAAATTATCCCATATTCATTTGTTGCTAATTGAAAGCCTTTGTATCTCAAGTTTCACTTTCTAAATGCCAAGTTGTATCTTCTTTTGAATGATGATACGAGTATGAGTAAAGCTTACACTTTACCCCACATAACCATCATCAATCCGAATTCAACTAATATAGTCGTACAATACATAATATATTTTTGTTTACAACTCGATACACATGACTAGTAGTACTCGTATTGTGAGTCCAATACGAATATAAAACACAATCAGGCGGTATCAACATACGTCCGGGTATCTACGACAGTATCAGCTTATGGAATACACAAACCAAAACCCATAACTGTATAGCAACCAAAGCACAATAAAGGAAAAATTAAAACAAATTAAAAAAAAAACTTAGTAATTGACAGATGAATGGGAAAAGAAAAGAATGAGCAGACCGACGCGGACGTTTAATTGAATCAGTGCGAATTGCTCACTGTGATTCATGTTACATGGAGCGGGATGAAGCATTCCAAGCTGCATCTAAGGAATATGGATTTGATGCTTCAACAAAAGTGGAAATATATTCCATTCCATCGTGCTCTAGATACTTTAAATCAATAAATTGAATTGTTTGACTAGAATCGAATTTAATTGATTCTTTCGGTACATACGAGTAAGATGAATACATGCGATTGCACTCGTTAGACAACTTGAACTCTCTGACTTAATCTCAATGTGAATTGTACAGATATGTCTATATGTATATATCAAATTAACAAAAATCTACCAACATTTAATGTAGCAGAGATAGCGCACTTAATCACTAACAAGTATTATCACTAACTTTTTAAACACAAAAAAAACAAAACAAAGAACAAATTCAAAAAAAAAAAAAGAAACGCGAGAGACATGTATCGCCGACCACCACTGCAAAAGAATCCGTCTATCATTAGTTTGGGGTCTAATTTGATAGAGAAGGTTGCCAAAGATAACACTTCGACCACTAAGTACCGGAATAGGAAGCGAAAAGTAACCCGTATTATACAAAAGCGAGAGGAAAAGAGCTGAAACTTCACTGTTCGAAATCACATCTTAGGTATAGCCGATGTTTGGTATAGCGCACTACAAATCACACTGGACTTTGTTGTAGCCGAGGCCTCTAAAGCCTCGAAGATCTGAAATCTGCCTCTACAGGGCTTGTTTCGAGAGAGTGATGATATTTACAGAGAAAATACACGTTCGATATTTAAGAGAATTTGATAGTGAACTGCTAGTGTTCACTCTTTAGATTCAGACACCAAAAACTATGTGGATAGGTAAATATTTAAATTATTTCATAAAAAAAAAGATAAAAGTCGTGTGGCATTTGTGTAGATGCAAAACAAATTTTGTAGGTCAATACAAATAATCAAAGTAATTTGCATTTCGCTCAGTTCAGCACCAACAGGACCTTACTGCTTTGGTGATTATGATTATCTTGAATGAGACTGTATCTTGACACATTGATAACCAATTGCTAATGATTGCCTATCGACATTATTACGAGTAGGGCGCCAAAAAGTATCGAAAACAAGAAATACTCAAACAACTTCAGAGAAACGTGCTATTGAATTTTCTTAAAGGCCAAGGTTTGTGTTTCTGAGCTCGAGATATGCTATCATTTTCATATGTTTATATTTGCATACAAATGTATTCGTGCCAATATTCGATATGTTTGAACAGATATTTGGAATTCTAGATGGTCTGTTTCGTCATTCGGCTTTGTAATTATGATGATGGGATCATCAAACTGAATTTGGTCATCCAAAATTCTAAACAACAAATAAACTGTATCGGTTGTTACTAATGCAAACTTAAAATTTGTGAAACTTTAAACCATTACAATTACAATACCAACATCTCCGGATGTAAAAAAAAAAAAACAAGAAATGAAAACATTAACTGGTTTTGGTTGAATTATAAAAAAAAAAAAAAACTAAAAACTATCAGCATTGCATAGAACGTGAAATCGAATCGTGATATCGTTTTACATATGTTAAGGGTGACGATAGTGCTTAAATTTAATAAAATGTCAAAAATCCGGTCGTGAAGAATGAAAGTAGTGGATTCTAAAAGACTTAGCCCTGGAGACAAGATTTGTTTCTTTTTGTGGGTTACGAAGTTAAGTTTTCTTCAGTTTTATGTATGTCTTTTATAATTTAATCCAACCGAAAGAGATAAAGTTGATGAAGAGAGGTTGTTGCCCTTACACTGAGACTGATTCATTGATTCGAGTGATTATTTTTGGGACTTTTTAACGAAAGCACCTCATTTTTATGTCTTGGACTTTTTTGTTTATATTTTTTATTTTTTTTTATTTAAACAAATATCTTCGTTGCATGACAATACAACCAGTTAATGAAACTAACAAGCAGCTTGCTCATTTATTTATTTTTATTTTTTTGTTTTGTGATAGCTTATCGCTGTTTTTTTTTTTTTTTTTTTTTTTTTTTTGATGAAATTGGAACTTTATTGTAAAAAAATGAATCATTCAAAATATTGCCCATCGCTAGTTACTTTTGAGGCTACCTACGAATCAAGCCAACCACGTGCCATCGAACGGAACAAGTTATAATCGGACGGCGCAATATCTGGGAAATATAGCGGGTGGGGGTAGAGTTTCCCCTTTAAGCGTTACTAGGTAGATGTTAACGGGTTTGTCGACGGGAGGCCGAGCGTTGATTTGCTGATAAATTACTTTTTCGTGCCTCTGATCGTATTGTGGCCGTTTTTCGCGTAGTGCTCGGTTGTGCTTTTGTTAGGTTTCAACAGTTCATAATAAATAACACCGATCTGCTCCCACCAAATACACAGCATAGCCTTCGGCCGAGCCAACGACGTAGAAATCTGACCGGGAAGTTTCGATGACTTCTTCTCTTTGAATTGCTGAAATGAATCCATTTTTCATCATTCGTCACGATGCGATGAAGAAAACCCTTCCCTTTTTTGCTGTTAGAGCAATTGTCCACACGACGCTCAACGTTCCTTGTTTTTGAATCGTTCCCAACGCATGCAATTGCTTTGAAATGGCTTGGCGGGTAACTCCTAATGCTGAAGGAAGCTTTTCTTGTGCTTTGCACGGATCCTCGAGCAATGTCTTCAATGCAGTGTCTTGTAAGGAGTTTGGTCTTCCTTCACGCGGACGGTCGTCAACATCAAAATCACCATCTTTGAAGCGACGGAACTACGGCATGTTGTTTCACTTAGAGCAGCATCTCCGCAACTTTTTGGAGCTCTCGATGCGCTTCAGCTGCTATTTTCTTCGAATGAAAGAAAAAAATCAGCACTTTCCGCAAATGACGATTATATAACACGAAATCAGACATTTTCACATAACCAAAAGTAAACCAGCGTTTATTTTGTGAATTTCTTTTTTTTTTATGTATAATACCGCGCACGCACCAAGGGGATACGAATACCCTTTTACTGGCTTTTCTCCAAGGCGCGGGCGGGTGGTGTACTAGTTTGAAACTCAGGTGTGTTTGGTTTCGATATTTTTCCCAGAGGTGTTTGTCAAACTAGACGGGACGAGCCAGTGCATCCTCAACTAGTGGGTCTTAGTACGTGCTAGCCAGCAACCACTCCAACATCAGGGTTATGCCTTCATGTCAAAGTTGACGCCGACGGGATTTTCATATAACTACATACAAATTCTATGAAAAGTGTTTTTTTCAGAGAATTCCCTTACACGGGTTTCGAACCCGCGACCCTCTGCTTGAGAAGTCTATGCATGTATCACTACACCACGGCCACCCACTAATATCAGAATATCAGACTTTAAACCGTCCAAGACAACATCGAAGATGAGAGTCGTCGATTCGAAGAGTACGCATTTTCCACACAAGATCCTGATGCCAAACTCTGTTACCTATCTTGATTTCACCAAATTTATGTACGATTTGGTTCTACTTCTCGGTGAGACATGTCCTCAAATCATCAGTGAATCGTATTGCTGCTCATTGAGAAGTTTTCGAGTTTCGAGATATTCCCAGAGCTGACGGCTTTTCTGCGTTTCCATGACCTTAGAAAGAAGGAATATAAGTGCAATGGGTCTGTACGAATAAAGAAAAGAAGACTCGCCTTTCCTAGGGACGGGCTGGTTTTACCAGTGTGAAAGACAACCTTTTCAGATCAGATGGGGAGCTATACCATCTGAATTAGCGAATGTACCATATGTATATTGAGATTTAATTACTTCTAGACGAGTGCGAAAGTGGATTCGTTCCAATGTATTTTCGACGCACTTAAGTGTAGGCGCAGAAAAAGAACAATTTGGAAGTGTTGAGCTGGCCGCAAAAGTGTGTAGCAAGCAGATTTGCCTTGTCCAAAGAGCTGACAGCTGAAATGTCATTATGCAGAAGCAGAATTTCTAATATTTTTGACGAACAACCAACAATGTTTACTAGCTTTGGGACATTGTAGTATTTTTTGTCTTAACTTTGGTGAAAAAACATTTCTCTGATCCTGACAGCGTATTAAAAGTTCGAGTCATACATCATCCGAAGATATTCCAAATAGAATATTGCTAGTGATCATATTAGAAGCGGCAACCACATCAATACTGAGATAACAAAACGATCAGTTAAAATTCCACTCCAATTGGCTTTTTCGCATTGCCACACGTTTCTTTTAGGTCTCTAACTGTGTGGTCAGTATATGACAAATGGTCCGACAAGCCTAAAGAGGAGAGCACATCAACGGTGTACTTAGCAGTGTGAGAAGTTCAAAATAAGTCTAGGGTATTGGCGGTATGGTTATTATCGTCTGTCAACGAACTGGTTTACTTATGTTGTATTGAAGAGCTTTTAAGTTTGACTGATCGACGACAAATTGAGTCAATTTGCGTAGGGAAGGAAGTGTACCCTTTGTTAGCAAAAGTTCGGCAAAATATCCTCCGTTAATCGCCCTTTGGCGCTTATTCTTCTACCATGTGGAAAACTTTGCGCAAAGAACTTGATCTACATCTTTATAAGATCCAGTTGCCATGAGACCAACTTGAAGTTGGCCCTTTTAGCATGATAGGTAGAAGGTGAATTAATTATTTTTTTGTGGTTTTTGTTTATTTTAACTTTCTAGCATATTACATTTATAAGAATATATTATGCTCGTATAGTCCTTTTCAAAATGACAAAAACTGGTTTGTAGAAGAAGGTGTGCCATCCGAAGCAAACTGTGATTTTGTTTTGTCATCAAACTGAAAGACTTCATACTGGCTCTTGTCTTCATAGTCCATGATCGAAATTTAATTAACATCCATCCGACAAATTTCATTTGTTTACCATTTGTCAACAAACAAAATTTAGCAATAAAAAATTCCTACACGTGTTCACTTTCAACTACCAACGATTATTGTAATTCCCATGTATCTTGGACATGATGCTTATACGTTAGATGGATTTGCCTTTCTTTTCATCCATAATAAACTAAATTAAGTCTATTTTTATAAAAAAAATTTTTTATTACTTTTTCTGCTTTAAATAAGTTTCATTTTCCTTTTTGATGTTCACAACAGGTTTTAGATAATTTTGAGATGGATTTGAATGATTTCAGGGACAATCTTTGGTTTAGCCTCTTATATCATTCGTCTAAAAACTGACGTTGTCCGTTTTTTTCTTAACTGAATGCTCAGATTAAGAAGTAACTTGTAAACTTTTTATGAATCAAATATCACAAAAACTGTTTGAATAGAAGGCAAGCCTATACTGTGTGGAGTACCGATATGAACGATAGAGGTGAGCTACTTTTTGATTTCATTATAAGTACTAACCTCATTGTTTGCATGATTGGCAATGAACCCTAGTTTAGAACTAAAAACCCATAAGAAGTGCGAAGTGCTAGATATCACTCTTGATTCCGATAATACCACTCATTTGATAACGAACTGGATGGTATCGTCTGAACACTCTCAAATCACCGATACATTCAATTCAGTCTGAATGACTTAACTAGCATTCCAGATTTATCGAATAACTGATTGGCCAAAATGCAGAGGAACACCAACGAGCTTGACATAAAAGCCAAGAATCTTACCTCTTATCCAACTAAGAGGCTAGAAAAAGCGGCATTTGTAGGCGTTAGCACTGGGTTCGCCTAGAAACGTTTACAGGAAATTTATCAACCAAGCAAAAAGCACAAGAAGGGTGACAGACTGGAACTAGGAGGAAGGCAAAGCGACAATCTTGGAAGTCTCTCTGAGGCAAAATAGCAGAAGCCTCTGAGGCTTCGTGGCTAGGAAAAATCCGATTACTAGTTATTTGAAAAAAACAAAAAAAACCGATGACTTTTGGACGACTTCAAATGATGAATCACTCAACCTGCGAGTGGACACTCATTTTCCAGATAGCTCCCAATTTACGGCTAGTAAAATTTTTAGCGGGTCTACTGCAGCCGCGACTAACATTCATGATCTGATTACAAGAGAGAAGCTGCTCTGGCCGCTGTATAGCATCATGAGCATCATAGCATGATGAGCTACAAAGGTACTCAGATATCACCACATCAACGCTAGAATATATCATGAGGAGTTGCGTAGAAATGATCCACATTCCCCTTTCATGTAGAAAAATTAATGTAGTTTCCCAAAACCGGAAAATGTTTTCATGTTGTCCCAAAGGATGAAGACCTATAATTCTTCTTACCTTTCCTTCTGAAAACTCTATAACGACTGGTAAATATCCATATACGATCTAAAATGCATATACCTACTCGGTAGATTTGGTGGAAACGTCTCTACAATCACTGTCTAGCCATATAGAGCAATCCCTTCATTATAGAGGGTATACAATTGTCGCGCTTCTGGACGTAGAACAACGTCAATACATCTGCAATCAGAAATGCGCTCTCAACTCTGAAGGTAGATGACTCAGTCCTATGCTAATTATCAGGATTATCAATTCCAACTTGGGGGGAACTGAAAATATATGGTACAGTGGTGTTCAAAATTATAGCAGTGCGCTTATTAAAAGTGTTCTTAGAAATAAGATGACCACAATAGTTAGTTGTTAGCCCCGTATTCTTCAGCATTGATTTGCACTGACAACGCGTCGCGACGGGGCCTAGACTGGAGTCTGAACATCTTTTGACCGAAATATTGGTATACATTTTAATTTGTGCGGTTTTTTTTTTCAAAATTTGAACGTTTATTTAAGAAAAACATGTACAATAGTAGTATTCAAAGTATTGCCCATCTGTAGCTATGACTTTTTCCCATCTTTCTGACAATTTGTGGATCCCATCCCAAAAGAACTGCGCCGGCTTGGCAGCCAAGAATGAATCAAGCCAATTTTTGATATTCTGTGATTGATGTGAACCGTATTTCAGTGAGGGCGTTCTGCATCGACCGGAACAAATGTTAGTCAGAAGGGGCAAGGTCTGGGCTATAAGGCATTTGGGGTAAGACTTCCCATCCACTGTTTTCCAAATAGTTCTTAACCGGAATAGCGACGTGGGGCCGAGCGTTGTCATGATGGAAAATTATTGCCCCGTGTCTGGTCGCATATTCCGGGCGTTTTTCGGCTACTGCGCTCTTGAAACAGATTAATTGTGTTCGGTAGCGTTGTCCATTGATGGTTTCACTCGGTTTTAGCAGCTCATAATACAGAACACCCATCTGATCCCACCAAATACAGAGCATTACCTTCGCGCCATGGATATTTTGCTTTGCCGTTGATTTGGCTGTTTGGCCGGGTTTCACGTATGATTTTTTGCGCTTGGGGTTATCATAATGGACCCATTTTTCATCACTAGTAACAATCCGATGCAAAAACGACTTCCTTTTATGGCGTTCCAGCAGCATTTCGGACATGCAAAACCGCCTTTCGACATCTCTCATGAGTTCATGTGGAACCCAATTTCTGCTGCTTTTAAACGTTTTGAAATGGCTGCTTGAGTGACACCCAAAGATTCTGCGAGCTCTTCTTGTGTTTGGCAACAATCTTCATAGAGTAATGCTTCCATTTCTTCATCTTCAAACTTTTTTGGCTGCCCAGGACGTTCATCGTTTTCGAAGCCAAAATCACCACTTTTGGCACGTTCGCTCAGCTAGCGCATGTTCACCATAAACTTACACCAAAATACGATGACTTTCGGCAGCAGTTTTCTTCATATTGATGTAATGAAGAAGAACTCCCCGAAAAAACACTTTTTCAGGCACAAAGTTCGACATATTTGAGTGCAAAAAAAAATTATTGTTGTTTACGCTTTAAATGAATGACATACTGAAATGACGTACAATGACAGTAGCTTTACAACGCATTTTCCAATGGAATAATAACAATGATATAATACAAGTTACGCTATCTCTTAGCAAACCGCACGAATTAGGTTATAGACTAATATTTTGCTACGCTCTTTGTAACAACTCGCCAAAGCTCAAACATATCTGTATGACATTTTGTATCTTGTGCACTTCAAGTGTAAAAATAATGTAATATACCACTTCAATGGGCTTAATTATAAACAAAATTAACAGTGGCTGGGGTGATTTAAAAAAGGCTAATTACAGTGATAAAAAAACTTAAAAAAAGTAGGAGATCATCTTTTTTACCAGGATGTTGGAGAATATGCATTCTAAAGCATTAAAATCAATATCGAGAAGCTAATGCTTTACAGATTGTTTTAAACACTCTAGAAGATGTAATTGTTCTGATTGATTTTGGAAGTTTATTAAAAAGAATACAAATTGCGGAAAGCGGTGGTGCAAATACAACATTAAAATAATTTTTACATAAATAATGATTAGAAATAAGTCTGCTATTGAAATTTCCTGATCTAAAATTTTTTTTTTAACATTTTTCTGTAGAAATAAAAGCGGTTGGATTTTGTTATCATAAGCACCAGCCCAACACGCAATATCATATTGAGGTTTTGAGTTAAATATGCCACGCTACGATGAATAGTTTTCAATAATTTCTTAGAACGAACATTTTTCAGGTAGAAAAAAATTTTAAGAGTGCAACGAAGATATTTCTTTGAAGAATTAATGATAAAAACAATTTTCGCTGCTACAAAAAGTTTGGCAAGTAGGGGCGAAACTATAGTACATGAACAGGTTACCAGATTGTATTTCTGACACTCCGTTGCATAGAAGTGGAAATCTGAATTGACACTTATTGGGGTGGAGAGATCGAAAACTATTATTTTTTGTTTTGGAGCTTATGTTCAAATTATTAATTATACTATCAGATAGAGAACAGAACATAAGGACAGTCTACATCATCTGCGAAGACCGTTAGAATGCCTTTAAAATTAAGTCTGAACAGAGATTAAATATAAAGAAGGAGAGGTATAGGTCTTAGCATTGAAACCTGAGACACTTCCCAATTTAAAAAATTGGATTTCGCTTCTCGTTTTATCTATCTTGAGCTTTTGAGCTCGATTTGAGAGGTAAGATCTGAACCAATCGAGAATAAAGCTTCGGAACCCAGATTTTTCAAGTTTTTTTTAACAATACAATATGGTTGACTATTTCGAATGCTTTTGTTATATCTATAAACAAGCCGACAGTGAATTTTTTGACCTCAAGGTTGGAAACAAAATTGAAGAAGGGCATCTTCAGTTGATTTACCCTTTTTGACGAGGACTGAAAAACAATGACTTATTAAAAAACGTCATTATTCTGGTTTTTTTCAAAAAATTTGCTGAAAACCAGGAGGAGGAAGATTGGCCCTTAATTGCTCATAACAGCTGTTGACCCTTTTTTGAACAACGAAACAACGTCCGTGAGTTTGAGAGCGTCAGGTAGGTTTTTCCTTAGCGGAGGACTGGTTCAAGATGCTATTTACTACTTGCCATTCCCTTTTCGGATCTCCTTTAACAGAGTTAAATTGATACAGGTAAAAAGTGGCACGGCATACAGGCATTTATCTTTTAAGTTCGGAGCATAAATTTTAGTTTTTGCTTCCTAGCCTGAGGTTGCTTGGATGCTTGGAGTACTTGATTCTGATTATATATATTTTCAATCTTAACTTCCTTTAAGAGTTGATTATAGATCCAGGGCCTTAGTCTTTTATTAGATTTTTTTCTGAGAACTGTATAAGTCTGATATGTGCTTGGTAAGACATTCAAGAAAAAGTGCATACGATTCAGAGGTATCACGTTGCTGGTAAGAATCATCCCATAACTCCTAAGCAAGTATAGGTTTGAGTTCAGTAAAATCAATTGTCGTATACTTATTGCAACTGGTTTTATTTTGACTGGCAATTTTGTGGATAGTTTTGTTTAGCAGAAGCCCTGTCTGTTATTTTAATATATCCACACTATTTAAATCGACATTTTTTACTTCCCTAACTACTTACATTTCTTTAACAAAACACCTAACAATGCCTTCAGCATATTGTCCTAACCCCATTCACTCGAGATCACCCCTCAGCTTTTTTACTGGTATTTTTCGGGTCGAGTTGACTCACTGGCTGTCACTCCACCTACCTGAGTTTGAATCCCGGTAGAAGCACAAAAGCAAACTTCTCAAAATCATCATCACCCTTTCGGCGGGCAATGGCAAACCTCCGAAAGTCAAATTCTGTTTATGAAAGAGCTTCTCAGGAGAGCCGTTCGGAACCGGCAATAAGCAGTAGGCCCTGCTTAGAAGAGTGAAAATTCACAAAGTGAGAAACACGAATGAGTGCGAGAAACCAGGCCTTGGCCCACACCGGGATATCGCGCCATTTATTTATGGCAATAGAATGTCAACATTTATGGTTTGGGCCGTAATCCCGGAAACAAGATAGGTTGGTCCTAAGCCATTATTTTCGAACAGCCATGCTTTATGTTCTTTGTTGTACCTATAGCTTGACTGATGTTTGGGCGAAAATATTGATGTGAGCAGCCTGTACCAAAAAAACCAATTTTGCTCTCATTGGTCCATAATATGTTGCGCCATTTCTCTACAGGCCAGGTTCCCTGGTAATATTTATGTGAACACTTTCTAATTTTTCCTGAGCAGTGGAAGTTTGCGAGGACAAGTTTTTTTTTTTCTAGTAGCCGTGTGCGGACTGTGATAGCAATAACAGCAAACACTATCTGCTTTTGGATAGCAATTTTTGCTGTATCGAACAATTTAGATTGAACTTGACTGCACTAGCAATCATTGGAGCTATGTAGCCTTATTTTTCTCTTCGTCCATTTGCAGGTAGACTCAAAATTAATTTTCTACTTTCTTTAGTGCAATACTTTTTTCGGTTCACTACATAAAAAAATTAGAATTTGTTCTGTTACTAGTTAAATTAAAAAATATATATATTGGTTTTTACTTGTATGATTTTAGCTTTAGTTTTAATTTTAAATTTTATTTATTGCTTTACCATTCCATCAACGACTGACTTACCCTGCCTATAGACCAGAAATTTATGAACGTTACCATATTTGGTAAAATCTGTTTTAAATTGTTGCAGACTGGGATAATTTTAACTAAAAGCACACTACTACTATTACGTTGCTAAAGCCATCAAAGGAAAGCATCTCAACACCACTAAAGAATTCTTTCAGCAAAATCGTAACCCATTATGCGGATCGCTGTGGACTGGAAGTAAAGCCCAAAAAGTAATTTTTTCCTGTTTTCGAAGAAATATAAAATTCCAATCATAGATTCTCCCAGCTTAGTCTCTTCTTCTGATATAGCGAAATATCTGGGACTTATTTTTGACAGGAAACTAAAGTGGAAATTAGATATTCATGAAAGGGTAAAGAATACTTCAGTAGCTCTATTCTCGACCGAAAAAGCCAATGAGAAGAAAAGGGGATTTCAACCTCACATTGCAACACTGATTATAGGTCTCGGTTTTAAGATCGGTATCCATAGATAATGCAGCTAACTATAGCAGCTAAGCAAAGTCCAAAGGATAGCTTTTCTGTGTATAAGCAGATGCTTATACTATGTTTCCACCGAGTACTAAACCGAGTTTAGCTGAAATATTTCTCGAATCTATAATTCCGCAAATAAAATTCAGAGTTGCGAAGCAGCTGCATCCTACCTTAAAACGAGTAAAGTTTTAAATTCAAACACATCTTTCACACAGAGACCACCCAGATTATCCAACAAAAAAACTCACTGTGAAGATTTCCGAATAGAGGTTGTCGAACATATTGAGTTTTTAACTCAGAGTTGAACTGTTTGTTGAAGTTATACAGCATGCGGTTTGGAATAACACTCCAACGAAACGAACAAAGCCATCAGTATCGGCATAAGATACCCGCCAGAAACCAGGGAAATGGTAAGGAAGAACCGAAGAGCGCGGAAAAAGTGGCATAAAACTCGGGCTCAACAAGATAAAACGTCCTTTAATAGGCTCTGCAACTTGTTGAAAAAATCAATAAAGGACTTCAATAACCAAGGTATTAGTAACTACCTAGAAAGCCTCACAGCGACAAGCGATACCAATTATTCCATATGGAGAGCCGTTAAAAGACTTCGAAAGCCCCAAATACACGTGGCGTCAATAAGAAGAAACCAGGATGCTTGGGCGAAAGAAGATAAAGAAAAAGCTTACGTTTTCGCCGACCATCTTGCAGAAACATTCAAACCATTTGACGGGGAGGTGCTTTCAGAGAAATTCAATACGCTAGGCGTGACGGCGAATCTTAAAATAGAAAAGGCTACACTAAGGGAACTCTGACAAGTTATGGACACGCTTAAACCTAATAAAACCCCGGAAATGACTTAATTACGAGGGAGATACTTAAAGCGTTACCGAAAAAAGGTAACGCCACCATAAGACTAGAGCATGTACCGTACCAGTGGAAAGATGCCGAAGTTATTATGATTCCGAAATCCGATAAACCGGTGACTGAAGTTAAGTCATATATCGCTTCTCCCATTATATCGAAGGTCTTCGAGCGAATCTTTCTTAATCGTCTTAAACCGATTACTGATACAAATCGCCTCTTGCCCGATCATCAATTTGGCTTTAGAATCCAATACTCTACTGTTGACCACGTGCATCAAATAATCGATATAATTGAACGAACAATCGAGTGTAAGGTGGTCTGTTCAAGCGCATTCATAATCATAAGGTATCGCACAAGGGCCTGAAACATATACTTCGACAAGTCCTACCCGAGCTTGAGATTAAGGATAGAGATATGTACTAGCTTCTTGGAAAGTATTTCAAGCTTAGTTAAGAAAACAAATTGCTGCTCTGTAAGCAAGTACTAAAGCCTGTCTGGACATAAGGTATACAGCTATGGGGTTGTACTAAAACTAGTAACATTAACGTCTTACAGACATTTCAATACAAAGTTCTCCAAGGGTTTGTTAATGCACCGTGGTACATTAGAAACGATGATATCTACAGAGGAATTGAAAACGTTCAGAACTAAATTAAAATGTTTGCGAGAAAATACAAAAATCGGCTACAAGGACATATTAATATTTCTGTTCAACAGACCCTTGACAAGACAATTTTATTACGCCGTCTGAAAAGGACTAAGCCTCTCGATCTAGCGCGGTAATCAGCAGCGCTTAATTTTTAAAGTACATTGGAAACTTTAATGGAAAACCGCCTGCAAAATATCCTATTATAGCCAAACAACACGCGAAAGATGAACTGCTTGTTGAGTGTGAACTCAGTTATAATCTGCGTAAGAGAGGTGCTTTTTTAATGAGTAAGAATCTCACACTACTATAATCACCATTTATTCATTTTCTTTGTCTTTTATAAATTTATATTGGTGATTGTACCATATTAATGCTCATTTTATGATATTTATCTTTTTTATTGTGCTATGAATATAATAAAGAAATTTAGTTTATAGAGCTTTACCGTAATTCGAAATGAAAGGCAAAAAATCTATTATTCTTCCGGAAGCTGCTGTTAGCTACAATACTGTAACTACCCCTGGAGTAGAGAACAACAACCAGGTCCTTCCATCTCTTTCTTTTAGCAGCTCCATAACTCAGCTGTTTCCACGATAGTAAATATTGGGACATCTTGAGGATTCCATTTTTATTATTCGATGTCAACATCCATCCACTTTCGTTTGTCAAGCCCTAAGCCACAATTCAATGTTGGAGATCGTCAAAAAGGATACCCAGACAGTTTAACTGCGTAACCTTCTCTATGGTCTCCCATCTCAAGATAACCTGCTGTTGTTGATGTCAGCTAATGTGCATAATTTTCTGTTTCTGTTTGGCGTTTCTCCCTAAGCCAGTAATCTCTTCATTCTGCCACTGTGAATGTGTGCCCTAAACAATGTTGTTTGCGAGTAAACAGATACCATCAGCGTAGCACAAATGGCTTAGCTTATCAAATGGGTTTCATTGTAACCACCTAGGCAATCATTAAATCAACGATCACAAGTAAAAAGAACCTAAGTGTGATGAGCAAAGGTGACACAACATCTTGTAACGTTTGCGAAGCACTATATCTGTAACTTTCCAACTTGGTACTGATGTTATGGGTGCTGGCACTGTAGGCATTTTAATACTGAAGCGCTTATTCATCGTAGAGTTTCCAGCGAGATAACATAAAAACAGTACAATGGATCGGATCTTTTTTTTATAATAAGAGCGCTCAAAGACTTTGTGAAGACTGTGAACAGGTACCGATGTACATTGGTCTTAAATGTTTGCAAGTTATAATGAATAGGAAATAGGGAACTCGGCAGGACATTTAATAAGCGAGTTGCATTCATAGCAAGACGGTTGTTAAGGTTGAAGGTTTGAGCACTGGTGGTGGAAATAGCGATGAAACAAAATAAGAAACGAAACATGACGTCGGTGTCAGAGGATGTCCATTGTCTGAGTAATATAACATAGTAACACCTATGAGTTTTAGTGCATGGTTTTGAATCCTATCTAGCAGATGCAGAGATATTTTATGAGCATCTGACTAGATGTGGGCATTGTACTCCAATTTTGGTCGGATGAGTGAAATATTTCTTACATCACTTGAGCAAACCTAGATATTTTGAAGAGTTTTTGGCGACATCGTATATGTGGTCATTCCAACGTATGTTTTCACTTACACACATACGGAGAATGAAAAGATTTTCGGTTTCTACTATTTTTTTTAACAATAGCAGACAGCATTTGATTGAAATTTAATGAGCTTAACATACGCTGCCATTCCCGCTCTACAACCGAAGAACGTGGATGTGAGTCCGAGAACTAATATGAAAAGCAAAGAGTTCTGTCGTAAGCAACAGAATATATTTGGTTGGAAGTAGTGGACAAGAGATCTTTGATGAAAATTAAAAAGAGTGTCAAAGACAGAACCGGACCCTGGAGCACACCAGCATTTATTTTGTTAATATCGGACTTGAAACTATCTAAGGCAACTTGAATTAAACTTCCGAGAGACATTTGGTGAGGCATGCTATCAAATTATAAGTGGACGTGTTGCTTCGAAAACTTTGCTGGCAGTCATTGTGAAGTTTTCGTGTTACACGAGGGAGAGGGGAAAGAAAATTCACAATTTTTTAGAAATTCGCCATATGGAAGAACACTTCTTCAGAGGAAGGGGAGATATAACATCTGATTTATGTATTTTGAGATCTTTAAGCACTCTTGCTACTACACGAGTGCTAAAGTGGATTCATCCCATTGAAGATTCGACCCACTCAAGTGTAGGTGGAGACAAAGCACAAGCTGGAAGTGTTGAGCTGGCCAGAAAGTATGCAGGAAGCAGATTGGGCTTGTCCAAAGAGCTAACAGCTGGAGTGTCATTATATATGAATGTTGGGGTAGAGTGTAAGCAGAAATTTTAATCTTTTTCACGAAAGACTCAAAGTTTTTAATACCTTCGAGACATTGTAGTATTGTTTGCCTCAGTTTTTGGTCATATTGGAATTTCACACGTTTAAGAAAGACGTTGTACTCATTCCTGGTTCTTTTGAACTTTTTTCAGTTTTCCTCGGGTTGGTCTTGTAGGACCGAAAAAATATTTCTCTAACCCTGACAGCCTCTTAACAGTTCGAGTCGTACCACGTCTTTTCGTTTAGTTTGATACTCTTCATCCGTTGATTAAAGAAATCTCAATTCAAAGATGTAATCACATCACCATTTAAAATCTACGAAATCTTTTCTCCAACTCTGTAGTCGGTGTACAAAAAATTATCTGATATAATACAGAGGTTCGACGAGCCTTCTTAAGGTGAGAAAGTAAAAAAAAGTCCAGGATATTGGCGGTATGACTATTAACGTCTGTTATACGTGTGAGCTCATTTACAAGCTGATTCAAGTTGCTTTCCGCAGCGAGTCCTCTGTTCTGACAGAAAAAAATTACTTTTCTGATGCCACGACCTCTTTCCCGCGAGCATTGTCTAACATCTAAAAGTGAAGTCTTCTGGCTATGAAAATCCTTTCAATCTTTCACTGTTCAGAGTTCGCAAAAAGTTAGCGGAAAAAATTTGGCTGTATTCCACTGTATACTGTATATATACTGTATACTGCTACGCCAACAATTTGTTTTAACTCTTTGGAATGGTAGTATTTGCAGCTCTAAATCTGTAAAAAAAAAACATTTTATATACTCGTTTATTGCTACTTGGTATATTTGCGTGAGATCCAATCCGACATTGCCAACGACCTTCAACTGTTTAACTGCTCAAACAATTCTTCTCAGATAAAAAGTCTATCCAAAGTCATTGTCATCATCATATGTTAAGTAAATTGACGTTATAATTTTGCCGCACCTAAGTAGGTCTGACTTATTGGACCTATCTATGAGTTACCTATATGAGTTAGAAGCTTGAAGCGTGTTTCTCATGAAGTAAATGTCAAGGTGATTTATCAAATCATAAACAGCAGCAAACAGAAAATTCTACAGAGTGTTCAATTAGGATTTTTATTTTTTTATTTTTTTACCGATTAGCTTGTAGTTAATGTATCTACAAGTATGATGCCAAGCTGATAGATCGCTTCCTACCTCTTATGATAGATACATGTATCGTTTAGTTCCAAACGATCCTGTTTGATTAAATCAAAAGTTTAAAACAATTAACCGCACCTTAAGGTCAAGTTCAAAGCTCAAATTTTTTGTAATAAATTATTGCATGCAAAGCTATAAACGTGTGTCAAATCTTGGTCTTACCCTTACAATACCAAACAACGTACAGCCCGGTGATACGTAATTTTTGTTGCTGTAATCAAAATACAAAAAAAAAAATCCAAATTGCATTTTAGGTACATACTCGTACATATATGGCATTCGCACTTTTTGATTGCTTAGCGTTTTTGAAAATGTAGACCGGCATCTAACTGACCTAATTGGTCGTGATCATGATCATGATCGTATTCGTGCGCATACTTAAGGTACACACATTGTCAATAAAGTCAAGACAACTGGGTCAGAAACCAACAAAGGTCAAGAGCGGTGAAAGAATGCGTTTTTGCTGTTAAACATTTATTTTTCCAAACCGGCAAAGCGGCGCACAAAATCCGAACAAAATCAGTGGGCTTATCGAGGCCTTATCGTTGAATCTTGTTCAAAAATAGTCATTTCAAATACGAGTATCTTTGATATTTATTAGTATTTAGCAGTGCTTAGATATTTCTTGAATAAAATACTTAAATGCCTTCGGGGCGACAAGCAAGTGTCACGTCGGAGACGATATAAATCTCAGACTGATAAGTTGTTGCGAAATCAGATAATACCAACTAGATTAATTGTTATTCTATTTGTTTTGATTGGCGCTTTTAGAAATAATCTCTCACAGATACGTAGATAAGTTTGATATATTCAAACCACCGCTGGAACGGTGGACAGTAAATTTCCCCATTACGAGTACGCTATAGTACTGAGATACCATATACTGCATCCATGCTATATCCGCATTGGTTTAACTATGTTATTGCAAATTTTATTCAAGAAAAATATTTATGCAATTATAAGGAGATTATTAGATAGACGGGTTATATTGGAGAACATCTATAAGCAGCTCAAGCAACTAGCATTGTCTATAATAAATGATTAAACGGCTTAGATATGAGTAGTACTTAAAGACATGGCGTGAAAAACGCGTTTTTGTTTAGTATGGTCGTCGTTGTTTGCTGAACATATTTTAATTTTTTTTTTTTTTTTTTTGAATATTTACAAAGTTATTTAGTGTGATTCGGGCGGTTCTTCAAGGTAAATGATTTGGCCAAATATAGGCAAGATATTTTTTTGATTTGCAGTTGGGAATCATTCCAACTGACCTCCACAGCACCAATTTAAGGTGGAGTGTGTTTACTCTGCGAAAAAAGATAAAAAGTCCATCTACTCTACTTTAACAGGTGTGATGAAGTGTTAAAAATTAATCCGAACTATGTTACTTAGCAGTTTTCTCTAACTCTGTTGCCTATTAACAAGCTGTTGTTAGAGTTTTTTTTTTTTAATTTTTAAATGGATCTCAATTTCCTGGAAATATTTTTCTGTTTTATTGTAGTAATCTAGCTGAATTTGGTGACAAAGACTCCTTTCATTCTTGAGATCTGAACAGTGAATTTCTTCGATACTGCCTCTCATCGAGGCTTATCTTGATCATATTCTTTTGTCAATAGCCTGATGCATATATTTTTTTCTTGTTAGTGTTTATCGTTCAAATTATGTTCATAATGTCAGTGTGTAAATATTAAAATTGATAAGACAAGTTGTATCTGCTTTGTTATATTGTTAATCTGTTTGTAAGAAAGTTTAAACAATTCTTTTCTGATTTATGTTTGAGTCATAAACTGACAAAATATTTGAAAAAGAATTTCTTTTGTTGCATTTATCTTTGCAATATTTCCACTGATCTAAGACCAAAGACTACTGAAACAAGCCAAACCTAACACAGGTGCACAAAAATATTTAGAATTTAATTTAATACTGTACATCGGATCAACCTTAACTGGAGTTTGATTTCATGTTTTGGACCTCTTTGATTTTGTCTCCCTGCTTTTCCCTTTCTGTTCAACTACCGAATGACCTGGGTGACGGCATCAGAAAGACCTTAAAGAGATGGAAAGCGCAGCTTACCTTCATTCATCTTTAGGAGCAAGTCCTTGTATGATGCGTGAGGCAAGACTTTATTTTCCTTTTGAAAGAAATATGGCTCCTTCCTGTCCTCCTACTCAACCTGGAGGCAAGAAAAAGGCGCACTGGTGGACATCAGTACTGGAACCGCTTAGAAACGTTTGCAGAAAACTTTTCAACTTAGCAAAAAGCACAAGAAAAGCGACTGGCTGGGACAAAAAATCCCTTAAAATATATAGAAAATAACTGAGAAAGCCAAAGAGGCAATCCTGAAGATCATTCTGTGACAGAAAACAAACAGAAACCTCTGGGCCATTGCGACTTTGAAAAATCCTCTCTACAAATCTTACGATGCTTAACTGTTTGAATGAAACCTATGGCTCTTGGACAACCCCAAGTGACGAAATAGTCAACTTCATACTGGACACCTATTTCCAAAGGCCGGAAAATGCTCTTATGATGTCCCAAAGGACCTCAGACCTATTAGTCTATCATCTTTCCTTCTGAAAACTCTAGAATGACTGATTGGTATCCATATACAAGCTAAAATTAATTCAAAACTTTTGTCAACGGCTCAACATGCCTACTGGAAAGGAAAGCCGGTGAAAACGGTTCTGCATTCACTGACTATCCCTACATTATAGAGAGTACACATTGGTTGCTTTCCTGGACATAGGGGTTGCCTTTAACAACTTCAACACATCTGCAATCAAAACAATGCTGTCAACTTTATAAATAGAGGACTCACTTGGAGAGTTGATCAGTCCTACGCTTTAAACTGGATGGGGTTTCTGTTAAAAGATATGTCAGCAGAGGTACGCCGCAAGGCGTAGCAGGGTAATGGCAGATCACTGTGGATTGAGTGTCAGCCCCAATAAAACTGATCTTGTCCTCTTTTCCAGGAAATATAAAATTCCAATCATTGACACCCTCCCACAATAAACGGTACCAGTTTGGTCCTTTCCGATACAGCAAAATATATGGGTCTCACTTTTAACAGGAAACTAAAGCCATTGGGAATAAGTTAGATACGCTAAATCTAAAAATTCCTTCTAAGAATTTTTCAGCTCTATTCTGGTTGAAAAAAGGTGATAATTTCAAAGGATATCCGCTTTTTTTCGTGTCGTCAAGTCGCCATCAAATCCATGGACTCAGTCCAGAACCGATCTTGAATGGTCATCATTTTTTACGGAGATGGCAGAGCAGTTTAACCTTCAGTTTTGTTGGGTTCCGGGCCACAGAGACATTCCAGGGAATAATAAAACTGAAGAACTCGCCAAAATTGAAACATTGATATACGAATCGCTACGTGCAAATCAATAATAAAGTTGGATGCTAATAAAAGAACAGACCTTAGGTGGACTGTTGAACCAACATGTTTAGCAACCAAACATATCTGGCCAAAGCTAGATCTGAATCGGTTTAAGGGTTTGATTCTTCTAAATATTAAACATCTCAGCTGTCATAGCTGTCTTCGCTGGATGCTGCCTTATAGGCAAGCATGCAAGATGGCATGGCGCCTTCGCAAACGATTTCTGTAGAAGCTGCATGGACGAGGAGGAAGAAGAGAAGAAAACTCCACTTCGGAGCTTTCTCCTACAGTGACTTAAGCGATCTAATAAATATAGCCGTTAACAGCCTCCTACGCTTAATCATAAGTTCAAATTGGTTCCAATAGTTGAAGGATTAAAGATCCACGTGGCATGACAATAGGACTAAGTGGGTTGGTTTTTCCAACAGCTACTCTTTCTAATATTAGGATAGACTTCTTCACCTGTTCGACCGAAACTTTTCCCTTTGATTCGAAGTCTGTAGAGCACGTTTCATCAACAGTGACTACTCGAAAAAAGAACGCTTTACCTTCAATGGCGAATGCTTATTTTAGTGGTATTGTGGTGTCCAGACGTTTGATCTTCTGTTCTGTTATTAAACAGAGAGGGATCCAACGGGCTGACGATTTTTTAAAACGGAGAAAATAGATGTTGTTGAGGCTCTGGTAATACAGGATATTTCCTTAATATGGTCCGACGATCTTCTTTAAAAAAAAATAGGGCATAACCTTCATACTTCGCTGATGGTGTTTTCGGGCTTCCTGGAGGTGGATTATTCTCTATGCTTTTACAAACTTTACTAGAGGGTCTATCTCAACGGGACACTGAACTGTTCACGACAAACATATAAAGGATCTGTGGGGTTTTTGCCACGTAAGGTTTCAATTTCATTGAACGATTTTGATCTTCAACTGTCATCGTAACAGAGACACCTGTAGATCTATCACTCAACACCTACCGCCGAGACTATGAAGGCAAAAGTGTGCTCATTCTTCAATATAAGTGAACTAAACTCGATGGTTAATTTTGCTTTTAAGCACTATTCCGCACTCGTGTCCTGAACAAATGCAATCTCAATTTTCAATCTGTAACACTGACCATGGATTGGGGGTGTTGAAATTTACACATTTGGTTAGACAGATGACTACACGAAATATTAGTTCTTTTATATTCTTGCAATATTCAACTGCAACTGAGGCAATTTTCATTAAACTTGCATCATCCACTAACCAGTGTTGCAACTTTGTGCATTATTTTTAAATATTCATGAGAGAAAACTTTACAACCCTAGTCAACCAGATACATTCCTTTGAGTGAATTCCAGATTTGACAGTGAATTGGTAATACTTTATGTAGCGACAGCTATTTTGGCAGACAGCTGATTTGTTATTTTGCTATTTCATTTCAAAAATATTGTAGTTGCAAGGTTCACGAAACTAAGTCCATTTACGGTCGACCATCGGTCATTTCGCAAGCATACTCTCATTGGTAGTATATATCCGCAGAAACGTCGTTCAGTGCCCTCCGAAAAATATGTTGCTGACGTGAAGTGATCGAATAAATGGACTCGCACAGCAACAAGCCATGGGTCCATCTACTTAATGGAGGGTCTGGAGGAAGAATATTGGCTTACGAGCTTTCGAAATATAGTGTGTCGCAAGTTCGATGAATTAGGCGAAAATGCAGTTGCTCTTCATCGTACTTTTCGCCATAAAATTCTGTTCAGCGATGAGGCTTATATTTGTTTGAATTGCTAGGTCCATATTGCTTTATTGGCACTTTTGGACAGAAGATCACCAAGTTTTTATTGAGACACCTATACATTACTCTTTGGTGTGCTTGATGGAATCACCGGTCCACATTTCTTCTAAAATGATGCCGGTCAAAACGTTACGGTCAATGGAGAGCGCTATAGATACATGATGGAAGAGCTGTCGTTTTCGACAAAATAGCACAACCACCACAAATATTTTGTTAAAGGAAACATTCCATGATCGCATAATTTCACGTTATGGATGTTACCTACAATTTAGATCTTAAACTCTGTGACTTAACATCTTTTGATGTTAAAGCAGACACGCTTTTGGATCTTAAGCCACCCACTAACCAGACAGAGATTGTTGCGATATGAAGAAAACATAGACGTTGTAGCGGCCAGTATCGAAGAAGACCAAAAAATGTCGATTCGGTGCTGATCAGCTAAATTGGGCATCGCCAGAGGGCTAACCCCGCTTATTTGTTTGGGGCTATATCCATAAAAGATTTCGCTGAAGCAATAATTGAAGCCGAACGACCATAGAAAACGCCGTTAGTTCGTTAATTGGGCGTTCTTCTCGGAAGAGGCTCATTATTGACTCAGCAGCTATTTCAACAAGCAAAACTGCCGTTATTGGAGCGAACACAATCCACAAGTGTTCGGCCAATCATCAGTGCATCTACAAAGATTGACTTTTTGGTGCGGCTTACGGCATAGACGCATCATCGGACCTTATTTCTTTCGGAATGAGGAAGCAAACACCGGTATCGTCATGGTACCGGTATATGGTTTCAGGTATACAGCGAAATCAACCGATTTGTTGTTGTTAGAGCTCGACAACAAGACAGCGCTTATGACATAAAGCGGCGCAACGATCGAAGTTGTGAAGGAGAAATTTGGCGACTGGGTCTTCTCAAGGTGAAAGTTCATTAATTGGCCGCCGCAACCATGCTATTTGACACCACCCTATTATGTTCTCTAGGGCTACGTCAAGTCCTTAGTCTACGCTTATAAGCGTAGCTCGAGGCTGATATTCCGCACGCTATTGCCAGAATAATGCTGCACACATTGGAGTAAGTCATTAAAAATTGGACTGACCGATTAAAGCACTGTCAGCGAAGCCGAGGCGGCCATTCGATTGATGTGCTATTCCACACATGAACGTAGTTTCAAAATAAAGCCAGAATCAATTTTGTATCTCACACCATTGTCGTTTTATTTAATTTTTTTTTCCTATCGTTCTTATCTGGTCACCCGTTATCATTACCGATAAATGGTCCGATCTGCACTTCATTCAAGCCAGCCACAGTGCAAAATCATGGTAACTAAATTTATAGGCCGATTTTATAAATTTTTATTTAAACTAAAAATAAAACTGAAAACTAAATGATGTTAAGGGCGTCTCTCCGGCTATTTATGCTCTAAGGAAAATCGAATAGGTGGTGTGGTCTATTAGCATCACATAGCATACGACACAGTTGGTCCTTTAACAACCAAATGTCGTTTGGTGATGGTTGGGTTAAGAAAGAAGGACAGAACTTAAATAGCGTAGGTTAGTACTTTTCAAACAAAAACTGTGCCAACAATTCGGGGCAGTCCGGTTTCAGACGTTTTTCTAAAGAAAGTAACATCAACATCAACAACATCATTGACAACCAAAATGAAAATTAATGGACGAAGATGACTACCTTGTGGAACACCCGAAGTGGTTTTAATTGACTTAGGTATACGAGAAGGAAAATGGACTGACGTACTAGTTCTGCCAAGTAGGATTCAATCTAAGAAATCAGCTCTTGTTGAAATCACTTTTGAATTGAGTTTGAACAGAATTATATTAATTTGTGTGCGACTTTATCGAAGATCTTGCTGAAGCCAGCAGTAATCTCATCCACTTCCTTCCCTTGATCTAGGGTACACAGTATACCTAAAACAAACTCAATAGAGTTGGTGGTTTTTGATCTGCCTTTATGATCCATGTTGTTTCGGTACAAAGATATATCGAAACCAAACTACAACAGAACAGCAAAGCTATGGGTCGGTATTTGGTAATATTCTGTTTGTGTCCTTTCTTGCGAATAGGGATTATATAAGCGCTTCTCCATAGGCGCTCTTATACCATTGTCATTGCAACGACTTTTTATGTGTTTTATTTCAGTTTAAAAATCTATGCTTCTACAACCCGAAATATCTTTTATAGGGCCTAAGCTAATTGTTTCACTTTTTGGTATGTAACACTGTAGTGTTAGCTTCAACTGCAAGTCAGTTCGTCTAGAAGCATACCTCAAACAGCTGCGGATCGTCTCTGTTTCGGTAGGGAGAATACAACTTGATAGATTCCTGAAGGACCTAATAAAATAAATGAAATGTATAGCCCTGCGTCGAGAAATCATGTCCTGCCATAACTTCTGTTCGGGGTTCGCCGCTTAAAATTAATTTTATGACTGGAAAGGATCAATAGGGAATACCAGTCAGTTTTGTTTCATCTTGTGAAGAATTAACATGGAGTGAGGGCCAAAGAATATCAAATGCTGTTACTTAAATGCGGAAAGAATGACGGTCAAATTTTTTACGGAGGATGTTCGTACACCGGACTATGGGTTGCTTCAGCGTACTGTCTGAAGTAATGGACAATCTAAAAAGTATCCAGGCTGATTCGAATGATCTTTACATGAAAGCCTGCGTCGACTTAACTCCTCAACTGAAAAAAAGTGACACGCAGAAAATAGCCATGAAAGCACTTTGTCAATGTTTAAAATATTTTTACATTGGAAGACGTTTTCAACAAGCAAAGTGATGAACTTAAAGTTCAAGGATTCACTTCACAGAAATCTGGAAATCCTCAAGACGACATTTCACTTAACAGCGACAAAAATGTCTATGGAAACCGTATTTCATAAAAGACTCCAAGCCACGGACAAAAAAATATCGGCGTCGTTAATGTTAGTGTTGAGGACGATCTAAATTCATCGATTCCTCATCGTACGCAAGAACTTGGCCTGTGTCCATCAACTTGATGGAAGATATTACACAAAAATCATGACTTACACGCTTGCAAGACTCAATTCCTGCAAAAATTAATCATCGTTTGCGTCGTGACTTTACTGATTGTGCGCCTTAATACTTGGCATTCGATCCACTTTTTTACTGTCAAATTTTGTTCAGTGATGAGACTTACTTAAGTCTCAGTGATAGCAGAATTTGGAGCAAAAAAAAGAAACTAAAGGTGATCCAATTAGCTATCCATGCGCCCCAAAAAATCCACTGTTTAGTGCAGTTTATGTGCTGGCTTCATCCGGCAATACTGCAATACTTCTTCAAAAATTAAAAGAATCGAAATATCACCATATTTTTAGGTCTCTCATTTGACGAGCTAAATGAAGCTGAACATCATTTGCATCGAGGTACACTAAAGAATTTTTGCAAGCAAGTCCCGATATCGATCCCTGAGATCCCTTGTTTTTTTTGGATTTGAGTACTCTAAGACTGTACTAAACAGCGCGGGCGAAGAAAAATCAGGGAGGAAAGGTAACGATGAACATTGGTTTTAAATGATCGAAGTTTATAATGACTGAGAAATAGGTTCTATTTCAGCAGAGTATTTCATGGTTGACCTTATCAAATGTCTTTGAGAAATCATTTAACGCTTATCAAAATCTGTTAGTTGTTAGATAACACTTTGGAAATCAACTAATTGTTTGTTCGTATCAGGAACAGAGATTGTGGCATTTTGAAGGACATTAAGGTCAATGAAAGAAAAATGTTGAAACGAAAAAGAGAAAGTAAATAGATGTCTTAGGAACAAAAGTCGAGATCATGATCAGAAATAATATCTAATGATAGTTGATCAAAAAGAAGCACCATAGCCGGATCAGACAAGACGAAGACCTCCAGAAGACTAGGAGAGACTCTCAATTAAGAGATTTCCTAACTGAAAAGAACGCGATAAGTCGATTTACATTTTAATCGCCGCAAAGAATTATATGCTCGAATAACAAAAGTAAGGTTTAAATACTTTTTAACAAATTAACCACTTTAAGTACAATGGATTGCAATCTGAACTCACCTTTTTCGAAATCAGCAAAAGCGGTAAACTTCTTTTTTTCGAATTGGATTTGATACTGATTTTGAAACTTTTTTTTTCGCACTTGTTTTACACTTCACTTTAAATGTTTGAGAATATTCTTTGACAACTTTTTCAAAAAAAAAAAAAAAAATTCAAATTCACTTTTGATTTTCACTTAATGTACTTAAAGTCTCTGAATAGTTAAATTGTTTTCTTTTGATGGATTTATTGTATAAATAATAAATTTGCACTCTTTTCAGCTTAAATTCCAATTGGTTATGCTCGAAGTTTAAATGGCTTTCTTTCATAACTAAAAAACTTTACTTATGCCGGCTTTTTTTCCACACGTAAATTTTTCAATAAATATATTTTTGACTTATTTATTTTTTATTGTATCCTTAAACGCTGCCTAAACTTCCGACATATTAGGAAAATTGAGTAATTTCAAAAATTCGAAATCTCTACCAGGATGCATGAAACCAAATCGCGTTAGTACTTGTGGATGCGCGTTGAAACTCTGAAACTCTGTAACTAAAGCTCACGAAGTCCGATACAATTTTCCATTTGGTTTATTGAACAGTGTTATGTGCTTTGTCGTTTATCACTCAGTCTCTTTTGGGTGATTTTTATATTTTTTTATTTTGTATTTTGTAGCTTTCGTTTTGCAACCGTTCGGTTAGATGGCAATTAACAAACTAAAGTCACAGCTGATCAGTAGCCACTTTATATAGAGTATCTATAGAGATGGATCTCTCTTCAGCTGTGTTCATATCGCGCTGACAAGCTCAGGCTTTCGAAAATTCACTGCCACGGCTGTGAAGAGAGGTAGAAAGGCCTTGGATTTGCCTTGATTAGGGCTTACAGCGACATCAGCCATTCACGATACGTCAGAAGTGTTTGATAGTTATTTTTATATTGAATAAAATTCATAACTGAGAAACGGTTGATTGTTGGATGGCGCTGGGAGATTATCTGCGACGATAGCAGCCAAATAGCGGTTTATTCTTAAAGTCGAACCTACGATAGTACACATTATTAGTTTTGAAGTTTTTGGTAAAGCAAACCTTTTCTTTGGCACTTAAATTTTCTGATTTTTCTTGTTTTTAAAATTTTTGTTTAAATTTTCTCGTTTTTTTGTAACTTTAATTTTACTGCCGCCGCGCCGGTTTATTACAAATTTATTTTTAATATCTGAACACGTTTTGCTCATTAAAATTTGATTTCAGTGCTTAGCGGCAGTGGGGTCTTTTCAATTTACGAATTTAAATAATCACAGGGATTTGTTTCCCCCTTTTATCTTTCAGCTGATATTTTCGAAGTAAACACTTGGTGAATATCTGACATAAAGAACGAGGTTCACCAAATAAGAACGATAAGAAAAAAAATTAAATATAACAACAACGGTGTGACATATAAAATTGATTCTGTGGCCGCCTTGGCTTCGCTGGCACTGCTTCATTGCTTTCAATTGTTCCGTCGTTTATGGTCAAACGTAGATATGATCGACCTCCGCTGTACTAGAATTGAGCTCTAAGTCAATTATCTCAAAACTAAGGTTCTTCACGTTACGAGAAGAATGTCGTCTGACTCTATTGCTTGAAGGTTTTACGAACCATTTATCCATCAAAGCTAGGTATTTGGGTGTCATCCTTGATATCAAACTTCTTTGAACTAACTATGTTACATCGTGAGCCCCTAAGGTGCTGTTGGCCTTCTGGCAGTTTAAAGGAGCTATCGTTTAGATATGGGGCTAGTCAACGGGGAGAATTCTTCGGGTCTATACGGCTATCATAAGGCTTTTTATATTCTATGAATGGTTTGTCGATTGAAAAGAGCTTTCATGAACGTAACTTATTGCCTAATCCAGCACGCCTGGATATGTTCTAGATGCATTAATAAATTTGCCTTTTCTTAACATTCATATCATGGGTTGAACTCTCAAAGCCATATTCAGTTTTTTTTTTTTTTAACAGCACGCAGTGAAGTTTTGAAGACCTTGTGCGCCGACTGTGATTTGACTCTGAACTTATGAACATGAACAGAACTAACACATGGGCTGAAAAGTCAGTGCCGTTTTATAGTAAAACACAAAATTTTTGCAAGATTCAATTTATCAATATAGTTGCCTTCGAGGGCGATACATTGATTGAAACGATTTTTCAATCTTTCGATACCAGTTTTGTAGTACGATTTCGATTCAGCCTCAAAATAAACCTCTGTTTCGGCGATTACTTCTTCATCGGCCTTAAATCTCTTTCCGGCGAGCATTCTTTTGAGGTCTGCGAACAGGAAATAGTCGCTGGGGGCCAAATCTGGAGAATACGGTGGGTGGGGAAGCAATTCGTAGCCCATTTCATTCAATTTTGCCATCGTTTTCATCGACTTGTAACACGGTGTATTATCTTGATGAAACAGCACTTTCTTTTTCTTCAAATGCGGCCGTTTTTCTGCGATTTCGTCCTTCAAACGCTCCAACAATATAATGTAATAGTCGCCCCTTTTGGAGGTAGTCGGTGAAAAAACCTTGAAAGCCGACTGTTGAGTTTTTGGGCGTTTTGAAAGAGGTTCGTCGCCTGCTCGCCACTCAGCTGACTGCCGACTTGACTCTGGTGTGAAATGATGGAGACAAGTTTCATCCATTGTCACATGCCGACGCAAAAATTCGGCTTTATTGCGGTTGAACAGCTTTAAGCACTCCTCTGAATCATCAACATGTTGTTGTTTTTGGTCGACAGTGAGCAAACGTGGCACCCACTTTGAACAGAGCTTTCGCATGTCCAAATATTTGTGTATGATATATCCAACACACTCTTTTGATATCTTCAGAGCCTCAGCTATCTCGATCAACTTCACATTACGGTCATTCGTAATCATTTTGTAAACTTTTTTGATGTTTTCATCTGAAACAGCCTCTTTTGGACGTCTACTGCGTGCATCATCTTCGGTGATTGTATGACCACTTTTAAATTTTTCAATCCACTTGCGAATGGTTCGTTCAACTGGTTCAGAGTCGGGGTAACACTTATCAAGCCATTTCTTTGCATCGGCTGCATTTTTTCCCATCAAAAAGCAATGATAAATCAACACACGAAATTGCTCTAAATCCATTTTTTTTTTTCACAATAACAAAAGTTGCTTCACTCACAACGCTATATCTCGAGAACTAATCGTCCGACAGCTGTCGAATTTATACACGTATCTTGGTACTAACTGAAAGTGGTATGGATTTAATTCAAGAGTGCCCTCTCTTAGAAACGGCACAGCCGTGATAACTGTTGCCAGAAAAAAATACAAAATTGATTTTTCCTGTTCTTAGGAATGGCTTCGGACAGGACCTTAATCAGAAAACAAATGATCGTGTCTTCACGGATTGCTCCTAATCTGATTTAGGTTGGTACGCTGATGTCTTTCTGAGGAGCGAAATAGTTAGATTTCACTCCTCGTTAGGGAGACTTACGTCAGTCTTTCAAGCTGGTAATGATCACCATATATTGTGAAGAAACAATAGAGGGGGTGAAGCATTTGCATCCTCAAGCAAAATTTAGTTTCGTTGTTACTTACAATCATCGTTCGGAGAAAATTCTACAAAAATCATTGACAAATTCGCAGAAAAACCCAACTGTGAATAGGCATCCCAAATAAGGCACAAAACCTCAGAACGGATCATATACAGTCATCAAATCTAAAGCGTCTCCGACTCCGTCACAATAAACGACAATCATGCAGTCAGTTAAAGGCTTCAAAAAAAGCTAATGACTCTCACGATGTTGGCTGAAAAGAGCATTTCAGCCTTTCCGGATGGTAAAAACATCATTCAGTGGATTGGTGCTATAGCAGGCGGCGATATAACCGTCTACAGTGGACAAAAGTATCGACTTTCATCTTTGAAAGTCAAGCTAAATACCTTCACAATTTACAAGTCAGCTCCAGAAAGCAAGAATGCACTAAACGCAATCAGTCCTACAACTCGCCGAATGCCCTGCCGAGCTATTTTTTCCCACCCTAACTTTTCTTCGTCCGCGATTTGTGTGCAAACATTTCAAGGGTACTAGAAACGGCTTGAGCTGATTGAACGAAGGATAAATTCACTGAGTCTCGGGTCATAATGGTATCAGGGGTAATAAAATCGCCGATGAAACTGCTGGGCAAGACCAGTAAACAATTTTTCAGGACCCAAACCAGTGTTAGCATTGCCTGCATCCTCGGCTAAGGCAAGTTGATAGTCATATGAGCATAACTGCAGATAGTCTAACTCTTCAGTTTTCTGGTAGCCCAAACGAATGTTTCCCGGCGTCTCTAAGAGACCAGCGTCTTTCCTGCTATCCTTAGTAAGAAAAACTGCATAATGCTTACTGGCGTCGTGATGGTGTACTACGCATTTGTTAAGCACTTATGTGCGGTTTGCATATTTTTCATAAAAAAAGGACATCTAGCTATCTTACTTAGAGATATGTACGTGAAAATATTTCACTGCATTAGAATTTTATAAGTGCCAGTGAATTGATCGGGTGCTGACTGTCGGAGTAGAAACCAAATCCATAGTATCATTGTCAAGAAGCTAATATGTAGACTGTACCCTAAGCACTGGCTTACAGGAGAGCCTTAAAACAGGCAAATGTAGTAGTTCTAAGGAAGAATTCGGCACTTCGAAGACCGACAGGTAGAAGAGTGGGAGAAATATTTAAACAAAAACCATAATGTGTCTCGTGCATTGGTAATATTGTCACCGAACACCAGATATAGCAATGGATATCAAAACAAAGATACTACTGGCAGTAGCATTAATAGTATGAAATATGAGCAGAGATCGTTAGTGGCAGTATGAAAGAGTATTGTAGGCAAGATAGAGCCCTGAACGACACCAATTCTTATATTTTGAATACACTCAAGTTTGTTTTGAAATGAACATATGTCAAAAATCTTTCTTATGGTGTTTATGTCTTGCTTAAATCGGAATTATGTAGACTTTGGCTGCAAATGCCATACTACGAGTACATGTTTTATGAGCTGCCTTCAATAAACGACAATAACAGGTCGTCTCTGGAGAAATCAGAAGATTCTCTTTCTTAAAGAGAATTCAAACCGATCAAATATAGTAACCGATACCACTCAATAGATGGCGTTATTAATACGAGTAAATTATGAATAATGTTTGTGTTTTATAAGTGAACTTGAACACATTTCTGTTTCACAAAGAAATGACTAATTCTCTGAGCTTCCTGATTCGAGCTTAGTTTCATAGTGTTTGCGTGCCCTAGTCAGTGATTTTAATGCTAAGCGAGCAGATAGTTTTGTAAAAGAATAGAGCACTTCTTCATGGATTACGGACTTCAATATTATATTTTCTTTTGAATGGAAAAGTTCAGATTTTGATTTAAAAAATATTATAAGCTATAGGGCCACAACAGTAGCATTAGTGATACCGTTTAGATTGAGATAAACTACTGAAATTCAGGTCTACAAACCTGGATTTGTATTCAAGAAATAAATACAAAACATTGAAAATTTCAAAGTTTTTAAGGTAAACTTATAGAAAGGCCCATGGTCCATTTAAATGTTTGCACTCAAGAAATTGAGAAGCTAAAGCTATACAATTTCTTAATTTGTAAATTGGATAATTACTGGAAAGTAATGTGATACCAACAAATGTAGTACTAAATTTTAAGAAATAACCATGACCTTATCTTCGAGCTTGTTGGGTAACTTCCATTACATAAAAAAAAATGTTTGTCCATCTTAGACAGTGCTCAGTAACTAACAAAACCTCCATGAAAGGACAATTTTAACAATTTGATATGTTGGCTCAGTAATGCTAACTTTTTCTAGGCACTCCATGTTCATATCTTGATTTTTTGTTATGAACCCCTAAAATGTATGATATAATCCATATAGCTACTCATACTACATCTGAAGCTATGCTACTTTGATTTAATTCGCATAGCTTAATACCATTCTATTCTATCGTACATACTGCTCTATATTTGATCATCTCTTCAGTGGGCCAAGAGTTTCCTTGGCGTGTTCTCAATCCTAAAGCCCTTACTGTTTTTAGACCAGACTTTCTGCCAACTTTTGTCGAACATGGTAAAACCAACTGATTTCCCTAGCCTGAAATTTTTACATTTTCAGTTTCTTTATGTGGAGATTTACACGGATTCGGCCACTTGTTGTTAGATCACGGTCTATCACATCTGCTGTCATTTAGCTTATAGCTTATTCTTAAAAGTAAAAAAGAAGAGGAGTCGGCACGAGCTCTTTAACTTGTTGCTTCTGTAAAAAAAGAAAAAAAAAAACTGCAAGACATTGGAAAGTATCGGACTATGTACACTCCCTTAAGGTACTCCGAATTTATCTTCAAAATCTCAGGTTATTTCCGATGTACATATTACATCGTTCTATCTTTGTTGTATGTTATAAAGGGTGATGGCGTGGATGTTGGCTGTCAATAACTGTCATTTACTGAATTCAAAGTGGTTAATCTTTTTGACAGATGTCACACAGACTTTGGCAATTTTAGTCATGGAGTCGTTGACTACGCAACAATGTATTTTTAGTATTCAATCTTATTACGAAAGTAGTCGACCTGTAGAAGTAACATTTCGAAAGATTCGTGAATTTTTTGGTCAACATAACCGCCGAAGAAAAAACTGGTTCGGTATCGAGTCAAACTTTATATCAGCATGCTTGGCCAGCACGAACAAGCCAAAGCATCACCACTGTGAGCGAAAGTGTTCAATACCAGCCAGGCATCTTAATTTGTCGCCGCAGTAAACAATTGGGCCTCACTTACAGCACTTTGCGGCAAATTTTAAAAGTTCATCTTCATTTGCAGGCCTTTAAAATGTAAATCACACGACAATTGAAGCCTTCGGACTATCTACTACGTTGCCGATTTGTTAACTAGATGTTGGATCGCCAGGACAATTTTTCATCGAATTTGATCTTTCCCGATGAAGTCCATTTTTGGATGGATGGGTATCTAAAAAAAACAAAGTTATCGTTTCTGGGGACAGATTCGATTCACGAAAAACCAATGCATTCAAAAAAAAACGTCACTGTATGGTGCGGAATATAGGTTGGCGGCATCAGTGGTCCGTACTTTTTCGAAGATTAGGATGGAGAGGCAGTTACAGTGAATGGAGAATGCTGCCGCAATATGTTGACCGAATATTTTTTCTAAAATTTAATGAATTGGGTTTGAATGATTCTCTGATTTCAACAAGATGGTGCTACCACCTACACAAGCCTGCAGCATATATTCGCGTTCAACTCAAACTTATCATTCCGTGTCATATAAGAAATCGTCCGGTCCAAACAGAATGTCCACTTTTGTAATCAAAAAGCCTCCACCCTCCGTATGCAGTGGTATACAACAATTGCATTAATAATGGATATTTCCCAAGTTTATGAGAAAATTGTGCAGCTCCGGTCACTCATGTTGATTCCTTTCTATACATACTAGATATTATTTTTGTGTTAAAAAATCTAGATTTATGAGTTTGAGAAAAAAAAACTATTTTACTAACTATTATTTTTGTATTTTTTTGTTAACTTTTTTTTATAATTCCGCGCGCGCACCAAGGGGATATGAATACCCTTTTACAGGATTTTCACCAAGGCGCAGGCGGGTGGTGTAGTAGTTTGAAACTCAGGTGTTAGGTTTTGATATTTTTCCAGAGGTGGTTGTCAAACTCGAGCCAGTGCATTCTCAACCAGTGGGTCTTAGTACGTGCTAGTTGTTAGTTCGTTACATTTAGCCCAGCCAGCAACCACTCCAACATCAGTGTTATGCCTTCATGTCAGAGTTGACGCCGTTGGGATTTACATATGACTACATACAAATTCCATGAAAAGACTTTTTCAGAGAATTGGCTTGCACGGGATTCGAACCCGCGATACTCTGTTTGAGGAGTCTATGCATATACCACTACACCACGGCTACTTGGTTGTTTTATAAGAGAGAAAGTGGGATATGCAATATAATTCACGAGGCCCCTTGTGTTGATTGCTTGAGTGCTGTGTTCTGACGCTATACTACCTTGATAAAAAAAATTTCGGGATTTATTCAGAAAATTATAAATACAAGTTAATTCATCCAAATCTATATTGTCCCCTTTAAAGTAATCCCCATCGACTACAACACACTTATGCCAGCGCTTGATCCAATCCTCCAAAAAATTTTTATATTCAGTTTTCGGTATGCCCATCAGAGTTTCCTGCGATTTTTCCATTACTTCCTCTCGGCTGCTGAAACAACTCGATTGAACAGAAAAAAGTTACAGGGAGAAAAATCAGGTGGTGGCTGTTGGATGGTATTTGTTGCATTTTTCGTCAAAAAATTACGAATAATGATGGCACTGTGCGATGCGGCGTTATCACGCAAACGTCTCATAACGCCCAAATAATACTCTTTGTTTACTGTCTGGCCTTCTGGAAAAAAATTCATGATGCGCTACACCGTTGTAATCCATGAAAACCGTGAGCATTTCCTTTTTTTTGGACTGAAAACAACGTGTTTTTTTGTCTCGGCTCATTTGGTGAACGCCATTCACTTGCCTGATGTCTGGATTGCATGTCGTACTTATTGATAAATGTGGAATCGGATTCAGCCTCGCAGATCATCGATTTTAAGACGTCAACACGGTCTCTTTTTTGCATAAAATTGAGGTCTTTTGGCACCAACTTTGCTGCTACACGACGGAAACCTAAATCATTAACCAAGCTGTCTTGGACTAATCCATAGGCAATGTTCAAGTCCTCTTCTATCCCTCTGATGGTTAATTTGCGGTTACTGACCAACATTTCTTTTACTTCATCAATGTTTTCGTCGGTTTTCGATGTCGATGATCTGCCACTGCGTTTATCATCTTCGATTGACTCACGACCACTTTTGAACCGCTCGTGCTACTGGTAAATGACCGTTTTCTTTAGAAAATCGTTGCCGAAACACTTTTCCATCATTTCCAACGATCGCGCACAATTAAATCGTTTTTTTACGCAAAATTTAATACAAGTTCGTAAAAAATCGCCAACACACACAGAGAAATATGTACTCTTGGCTACGTAACTGTAGCAAATGTCAAGCTATGACGCTAAGATTTAGAGGGAATGTCAACAACAGATTTACCAAATTAACAAAAAAAAAAAAAAAAAAAAAAAAAAGATCTCAAATCGGAACAATGGGATAGCCAGACGGTGGCTATTTTCTTTTTTTTGATCAAGGTAGTATATTTTTAGTCCTTAAATATCTTCTACAGGGTGATTCATCGTAAGGTTTGATTTATAATGTGAAATAAATCAAATAAATCTTTTATTTTCGGTTAAAAGAACATTTTATGGCATTCACTTTTCAAAAATGATATCACGTAAATGTTGGTTACGACTACATCTGAGGTTGTCCATTCGAAAGGTCTAATTTTGGGCGACTCGTTCGAGCATAGCACTTGGTATCTCGCAGATAACATGAGTACTGTTGACTTCTTAGACGTCAATCGTAGCTGCCTTAATGCTGAAGACCTGAGACTTTACACATCCCGAGAGAAAACAGTCCAAAGGTGTGATATCGCACGATCGCAAAGTCCGTTAACATGGCGCGATAACGCTTACCATTGACGGAAACATTCTGATTTGCCTCATTTTTGAAGAAATATGGGCCAATGATTCCACCAGCACATAAACCCACCATACCGTTGTTTTTAATGGTTGTAATGGTAGCTCTTGGTACTCTTCGGGTTGCTCATCAGCCTTAATCAGCAATTTTGTTTATTAACGTATCCATTGAGCCAGAAATGGGCTTCATCACTGAACAAAATTTCACGTCAAAACACCAGATTTTCGTTGAGTTTTTCCAGAGCCCATTCACCGAAAATATGACGCAAATTCAAGTCGCCTGGCTTCAATCCTTGCACAAATTGAATTTTGCACGCTTTAAGGCCGAGATCCTCACGTAAAATACGCCAAGTTGTCGAATACTCCAAGCCAAGCTGCTGAGAACGTCGACGAATCGATTCGCCACGGTCTTCGCGTACACTCTCAGCTGCAGCTGCTATAGTCTCTTCACTACGTGCTGGATGTGGTCTAACCGGTCGAGTACCATCCACTTATGTAAACTAGGACTCAAATTCGCGAATGGTTTTGGCAATAGTGGTTTCAGTAGATCCATTATGCTCACCGTAAATTACTCGAATCGCACGAAAAACATTTCTCACAAAACGCTGATTTTCGTAATACAGCTGAACAATTTGTAGAAAATGTTGTGATGTGAGTCTTTTCAGGATGACTTGCCAAATGATATTGAACAAAAATGATGAAGCAGTTTAATAGGAGTCACGCGTGATCTGTCAAAGAAAAGTCAAATTGAAAATCAAACCTTACGATGAATCACCCTATATAAACCAGTATAACACTTTTTTCCATCTTGGGTTGACATTATTTTTCCACAAAACTGTAGGAATGCATCCTCGGTTGATTTTCCCTTTTGAAATGCAAGCTGTGTAGCACTAAAAAACTTAGCTTTTATGAGATAACTCACTATCCTATTTGGATACGTTAATAAAAAAAATTGCCATATTTGGGCTGATGATCAACCCGAAGAGTACCAAGATCTACCAGTATGGTAGGCAAATCAGAATGTTACCGTCAATGGTAACCGTTATCGCGAAATGTTAATGGACTATGTGCTTCCTGAAAATCAAGCACATGGTCTCGGTGAGCTCTGGTTTCAACAAGACGGCGCTACGAGGTATACAGCGCGTGAAACAATGGACTTGTTGAGAAATCATTTTGGTGAGCACTTAATTTCACGTTTTGCTACGGTAAATTGGCCGCATAGATCGTGCGATATCACACCTTTGGACTATTTTCTCTTGGGATATGTAAAGTCTCAGGTCTTCAAGGATAAGTCAGCTACGATTGACGCTTTGGTAGCCAACATTACTCGTGTCGCCCAAAATTGGACCTTCCGAATGGACCACTTCGGACGTAGTCGTGGCCAATAATTACATAATATCATATCTGGAAAGTAAATGCCATGAATTTTTCTTTTAACCGATAATAAAAATTTTAAGTTCACTTTCAAATTTATGTGTTTATTTTACATTATAAATCAAACCTCATGATGAATCACCCTATATATTGACATTACCAAATCGTTTGATATGTTTGATTACCTTATTATACTGGACAAACTTAAAAAAGCAGGTTTTCGTGGCTTTATGTTAGAGTGGCTTAGATTATACCTAAATAATAGATCACAGAGAGAAAAATTGATGAAATTAGGACTTATGACTAATGACTCTCAACTTTTTTCTCTCCTAGGTACGATTCTCTTTCTAGTCTATATAAACTCACTTCTTACAATTAATTTTGGAGGTGCTGCAACGGCTTTTGCGGATGATATAACTATGTTTCTCATATGGTTCAAATAGTCGCCTAGATCTGGTTTCTGACTTAAATTATGACCTTAGACCTAATACTAAGATCATGATTTTTAGTTTTTCGTTTAATCCTGATCTGCATCTGAATGTTTACTTTCACGCACCAGAGTGTCAAAGATTCCTGTTTGAAAATTGTAACTGTGGGAATGGCTTATCTTCTTCTTCTTTCGATGGCAGCCTGAATAACAGTGATAAAAGTTTCTTTATCGATATCGTTCGTGGATACAAATACCTGGGACTTACTATAGACTTAAGAATGAATGTTTATACGAATAAAATACAACCTCTTTTGATAATACAGAAATATATCCTACGAAAATTAGGGTAAAACTATATAAAACGCCCCAGTTTACAAATCGCCCCAGTAGTCTGGCACGCGCACAGATGTTGGTTGCTAAACAATCACAACCAAACTTGTTCGACCAGTTTCAGTCGTGTGCCGTTTCGTGAAGAAAAGTACAAAAAAGATTTTTGGCATCAAAAGATATTGCGGTAAGTACAGTAGAATTTTTTTTTTTTCGGAAACTATAAACATTAGACAGATATGATATAAAATTGGCCTTTAAGTGTGTTAAATCAGGTTGAGTTTCTATATTTTTGCTGGGCCGTCTTGGAATCAGAAAATTACAAAACGCCCCAATGCTACATATATTCAAATATATATCACTTATCAGCGCTTTTTTATTTGTTTATTGTCTACAGAAATGCCACGAAATTACACAAGGACAATTTCTTTTTCAGACCTGTATGAAATAATGGAGAACGTAAATAATAAAACGTTGGAAGTGAATGAAGTAAGTAGGGAGTTCAATATACCATCCAGAACCCTGAGGAGACATATTTCAAAAGGCAAGTCGAACAAATTGCTTGGTTGGAACAAGAAAAAATTAATTACACACATTAAAAAATTGAAAAAAATTACAATAATTTCATTCCGGACCGAAAAGATATAAAATAAATCGCTTATCAGTTTGCCAATCGTCTGATTCTCAAACGAGACTAAGGCTGCTGGTAATGTTTGGCTGAATCTTAAATCGCAATCCAGAGATTTCAAAAAGGAAATCCGAAGGTCTATCTGTAGCAAGAGCTCACTGCATAAATCGGGCCGACGTCAAAGAGATTTTCGACATATTAAAAACTCTATACCAAGAGCATGACCTTTTAACCAACCCTGGTCATATTAACAATATCGATGAGATAGGAATCCAAGTATACAACAAACCAGGAGAAGTCTTGGCTTTTAAAGGAGCTAAGTATATTTACACACTCACAAGGTCCGAAAAAGGAGAAAACATCACTGTGACAGCTTATTGCAATGCTGAAGGAAACTTTTTGCCACCGGTTCTATTGGCAAACATGTACAATAGTATTATTCAAAGTATTGCCCATCTGAAGCTTTGACTTTTTCCCATCTTTCTGGCAATTTGTGGATCTCATCCCAAAAGAACTGCGTCAGCTTGGCAGCCAAGAATGAATCAAGCCAATTTTTGATATTCTGCTCTGATGTGAACCGTATTTCAGTGAGGGCGTTCTGCATCGACCGGAACAAATGATAGCCAGAAGGGGCAAAGTCGGATGGGGTAAGACTTCCCATCCACTGTTTTCCAAATAGTTCTTAACCGGAATAGCAATTTGGGGCCGAGCGTTTTCATGATGGAAAATTATTACCTCGTGTCTGGTCGCATATTCCGGTCGTTTTTCGGCTACTGCTCTCTTCAAACGGATTAATTGTTTTCGGTAGCGTTGTCCATTGATGGTTTCACCCAGTTTTAGCAGCTCATAATACAGTACACCCATCTGATCCCACCAAATACAGAGAACTACCTTCGAACCATGGATATTTGACTTTGCCGTTGATTTGGCTGGTTGGCCGGGTTTCACATATGAAACACCAGTAACAATCCGATGCGAAAATGACTTCCTTTTGTGGCGTTTAAGCAGCATTTCGGATATGCAAAACCGCCTTTCGACGTCTCTCGGCTTGAGTTCATGTGGAACCCAATTTCCTTGCTTTTGAATATATCCAGCTGCTCTTAAATGTTTTGAAATGGCTGCTTGAGTGACACCCAAAGATTCTGCGAGCTCTTCTTTTGTTTGGCAACAATCTTCATAGAGTAATGCTTCCAGTTCCTCATCTTCAAACTTTCGCACGTTCGCTCAGCTAGCGCATGTTCACCATAAACTTCCACCAAAATACGATGACTTTCCCCGCAAAAACACTTTTTCAGGCACAAAGTTCGACATATTTGAGTGAAAAAAAAATTATTGTTGTTTACGCTTCAAATGAATGACATATACTGAAATGACGTACAATAACAGTAGCTTTCCAACGCATGTTCCAATGGAATAATACAAATTACGCCATCTTTTAGCAAACCGCACGAAGTTATAGACTCAATAATTTTCGAAGGCACTTACACCAAGCCTCAATTTTTTGATGGTCTCCCACCTGGGTCAGATGTGTACATGACCCATTTCAGTTGCTGGATACGCCTGAAAAAAAACAATATTATACTACTGTGCCTTCCTAGCCACACGACTCACGCTCTACTTCTTCCAGAAGGCTAAAAGCTGGGTGATTAACAACAGAGATAAAAAACTATCTTGGAACGATGAATCTAAATTAATTGAAAAAGCTTGGGAAAAATCGACGAGTGTGTCTAATGGTATTTCTGCCAATACCCAAGTGTTATTCACTTTTTTTCATTGTCAGATGCATTGTATGTGCAGAGCTTAATTGAAACTAGTAAAGAAAATACACCTAAACCACAACCGGTGACATCGGGACTCCAGATATTACCATTGAAAATATTGGACCACCAGGAATCACTCCCTCAAAATATTAACGGAAATACGTCCAGCTCCGAAAATACCACTTATCGCTTCAAAAATAAACCAAAAGACAGTTGTACTTAAAAAATGGATGAAAAGAAAATAAAAAAAAAAAAAAAACAAAGAACAAACAAAAAACCAGAAGTTAGAGCTAAAGAAAAAAGCTGAAACAACGAAAAAAAGAGGAAGGAATAGAAAACTTTCTTTTGAAAGTAGTGAGGATGAATACGGCAACGAAATAAACCCAAATGAAGATGAAATCTCAGATGAAGCAAGTAGTAATAAGTGCATTGGCACTTTCTTCAGAAGACTGGATTCAGTGTAGATCTTCCCAGGGTTAGTTGCACGAGTTTTGTACAATGTACATACCAAATGGAAACAGCTGCGGCCGCAAAGCGAAGCGACATGCCATTTTACAAAACAAATAACTTAATTTTCACATATATGTATTCTAATGCTTTGTCCTACTTTTGTCACTAAGGTGATTAAAAGGTGGTGAGTAAGGTGGGTAAAAAGACACAACAACCGAGTTACAAAACGCCCAACTTAACCTTTTTTAAAAAAAAAATTTTATAATACATGCTAAGATATTTTTCTTTGAATTGATATGGCAAACTTATGAAAAAAGACTGTTTATTTTTTATTTAATAAAAGAACTATTATTTTTGTTTAATTTTTTGTTTCATTGAAGATTCTGTAACTTAAAAATTTTTCCTGTCCGACATTTATACTGCTTTAAGGTGCTGCAGACCTTCTTTATGAAGTCTGGTTCTCGGAACTTCAGACTGATTTCTAACTTTAACCTGCGTGGAAACTTTTCATATTCTGTATCTGTTCCACTTTTCTGTACCACTGCTTATCATAAGTTTTATTATATTTCGTCTCTTCGTTTTTTTAATAGACTTCCTCTATCGTTCAGATCGATTACCTTGCCTGGATTGTTTCTCAAACTCGTAAAAACCTGACTTTTCAATTTTAATTCGCTAGTTTAGAATCTGTTCGCTTTGACTATCTGGTATAACCAATGAAACAAGTTTCATTGTCAACTATTTGATGCTTTATAGCAAATTTATCCTCTTTTTTGTCAATTTAAGCTGGCTTATATAATATTTGAGTAATATTTGTATCAGTTTTTTTTTTAATTAGAAGGCCACAACACCCATACATACATAATTTATTTGATTTGTCAGGTTTGCTCAGTGTAATGACATTCAACACTATTTTCATTACTGAAGTACAGAAAATACAGAATGTCTAATGAATTTTTTAAATTTTATATTAAATTTTATTACTTTATAGATTAATGTGAATGAATTTATTTTGAATTATATTATATAAGGAATTTACAGAATAATAAATAAATAAATAATAATAAAAAAATAAAAAATAATTTCGACATTGATTATTTTCGAGAGATTACGCTCCTTTCTAATATAGGAAAGATATTCTATTTGATAGATAGATAGACAGATACGTTAAAAACAACATTAAATTTATAAAGCTTCGGTTTGGCTTCAAGAAGGGCAACTCGACAGAGCATGCTCTTCTTACACACATTGACGTAACAGAAAACCTTAGATGTGAAGAAAAGGATGGTTACTTCAACTTGACTACCCAATGCATATAGCTCATTTAATAATCAGCTTCCTATTTGACAGGTCGTTCTTCGTTCAAATTCAAGAAACTAAATATGAGACAGCCCTCTCAGCCCCTCAGCAACAGCTCTGTGAGAAATTTGAACCGTGTTGGGTATGATGTGAAATTTCACAGCAAGTGCGCACCTGAAATATAAAGTGTGTATCAGTGATGTAGAATTTTACGAATCTAGTCAAAAAGGACTCAGATTTAAAATTGTTATAAAGTGCAACTCCTGTACGGCAAAACAAATCACGTCATGCTCGTTAATCCAAAATGCATACGAAGTCAATCGTCAGTTTATTTTTGCGATGCGATTGCTTAGAGTGTTATTGGCTGGAGCAGAAGCATTGTGTTTTCATGAGCTAGCCGCGTCCTATTTTTAAATCTTTCTACGGTACTATTGTAGGATATATTCATGATACTATAGAATCTATAAAGCCAATGTCATTCAAACTATCTGGTGAAGAAGAAGAAAAAAAAAACATTAACCGCCGAAAAGTGTGGAAAAGTAGATGGATTGACAGTTTGTGGTGATGGAACTTGACGCAAACGCGGTTTTATTTCGTTAGATGGTGTCACGACACTTATTAGGTGAAGTGAAAAGTAACCTCCTTGACGTCCAGAATGCGCTGCTACTGCAAAAAAGGTTATGGAGCCTTGAAGTCCGTTCATATTTAGCAGACATGCCAAGTACAGTGCGATACTGTTTTGGCAGCTGATTGTTGTTGACGTGTTTGGCATCATGTTGAGTATGGACAAAAACGATTTTCGTTCTCTCATAAAGCAAAAGAAAAGTTGAGTAAATATTATGGGGCTAATGCTCATGTAATGCAGATTACACCGTCAAATATTGGTTTCGAGAGTTTCGTGGTGGTTGCAACTCCACTACCGATCAAGTCTGCAGCGGCAGCCCCCCCCCCCCCCCGATGCGGTTACAGAGGACAATGTCAAAAAAACACATAAAATGGTGTTGGCTGACCGGAAAGTGAAGGTGCGCAGGCTGGCAGATGCCACAAAGATTAGTATTGAGCGCTCACGCCATATTTCGGGCAATATTCTGCATATGAAAAAGTTATCCTACCGCTGGGTGCCGCGCATACTCACTGCTGACCAAAAATACCAAAGCAAGAGCACTTCGAAAGAGTATTTGGACTTGCTGATGGGAATCGGATGGACTTTTGGAGTCGATTGGTAACTGTTGAAAACCAGAGAACAGAATGAGTGCCCGGCAATGGACTGAAGCCGGCACGAGTGCTCCGAAGCGGCCGAGGGAGGTTCGATAGGTCGGAAAGGTTATGTCGTCGGTTTTCTGGGATTTGCATGGCATACTCTTCGTGGACTACCTCGAAAAAGAAAAAACCATCAACAGCGAGTATTACTGTACATTATTGGAGCGAAAATCGCTGCGAAACGGCCTCACATAAAGCGAAAAAAATTTTGTTTTTGCAAGACAATGCACCGCCGCACAAGAGCATCGCAACCATGGCTAAAATCAATGACTTACGGCTCCAATTGCTGTCGCATCCACGGTATTCGCCCGATTTGGTTCCCTCGGACTATTATCTCTTCCCAAATCTCAAAATATGGCTCATCAATAAAAAAGTCAGCTCATGCGAGGAAATCATCGACGCCACGGAGGAATTCTTTGCAGATCTTCTGGAAAATGACTTTTCGGACGGGATCAAGAAGTTGGAAAATCGCTAGAAAGTGTATAGAACTAAAAGAGGACTATATTGAATAAAATAAAAAAAAAACATTTAAAAAAAAATTTATTTTTTCATTCCCAAGGTTACTTTTCATCCCACCTAGTATATTTGTGGAAAGGCAAAACTGATTCAAAGGAATACTAAAATTAGGTAGAAGACCACACTGAAGACCACGCAAATCACGTCGGTTGTACAGGCAAAATGAAAACTGATGCCATGATTGACACGTTTCAAAGAGCGGAGGAATTACATGGAACAAAATACGTCAATTATATCGGGGACAGCGATTCGTAAACTTATACCAAAATCGTGCAGACTCTGGGCGCTACATTCTATCACAAATGTTCCGCAACATGAGTATTGCTCGGAAGTAGAAGACTAGTGATGTTCGTGGCAGTGTGATGAACGATTATACACATACTCCTGAATTGCCTGAAAATGTCACTGAGGCAAAAAAAAACCAATATTGAACATTGAACATTGTTTAGGGGCATTTCACCAGAATAACAACGAGCGTTTGAACTCTGTTATATGAAAACTTACGCCAAAGACATCACGGAGCGGCATACCTACAGTTGAAACTGCCGCTAATATTGCTTCAATACTTTTCAACAATGGTCATATTGGCCTCATTAATATATTAAAAATAAAAATTGGTGAAAAAAACACGCATGAAGGTCGATTACATGCAAAACACGGAAAAAATTATGAGTCTCTGGATGTCGAGGAGCTATTCTATAGTCCAGATATAGCTGATTGAAAGAAAATTCAGATATAAAATTTAGTCGAATTATCATTCAGCAAAGCTTTGAACGCGTTTTTCTCGAAACTACGTTTTTCAAACTGGTTGACAACATATTTGAAAAACTATTCTTTTTTCTTAGATATCAAAATTCCCCTACGTGATTAAAAATATATATATTTTTTTTTTTTTGTATTTTTCAGCTGAACCATATGGCTGAATTGCTGTCAACCACCAAGCAACAATTTCGTCGCAGTGTTCTTTGGAAGCGGCGTAAGCCGCAAACTATTCTTAAGACTCGAATAAAAAAATGTGTTTAGTGTCTTCTGTATGTATATATTGAATATTAGTTTCAATACAAAAAAAAAAAAAACCATTACTCGTTTGCTCGAAAAAAATATGAAAATTACACCCTCGTACCACGCCCGCACCGTGGTCTGGTGTCTAAAACGCGAAGAATTTCTATGTCATTACTAAAGCATAACTTTCTCAACAAAAAGAGTTAAACTTTTGTTCTACAAAACTATGATAAGACCGATAACATATGGTATGCGTTCACAGTTTATTTTACGATATCTCCAACCAAGATCAAGGAATTTAAGCTTCTAGAAAAGAAGAATCTTGCGCACCTGTATTAACAAAAATTTCTAATGTCAACCTATTGATCAAATACTCAGTTTCTTTAATACTGAATGAAATACAATTAAAAACATTTATACTTTACAAACAAATACAGTTTTGAACAGATCATCGTATCCATCACCTTTTAGCTTACTCACAGAGAGCCCCGACATATCTCCTGATGGTCCACTAATTCTCATGGGTTAAAATCGTCTAACTAAATAAATAAAAATAAATAATATATGGATATAAGTATAGTAAATAATAATAAATAAAAAATAAGATCTTATTAAGCGTTTACATATAGTGGTGGATAAAACTTACCTGTTTTCTAGATAAAAGCTTATACATACTCGTTTAGATACCGTCGGTGAAATCTAAATTTAATATTCTAAAGGTTGACCAGATAAGAACCAGATAAGAACGATAGGAAACAAAATTTAAATGTGAGATATAAAATTCTGATTCTGGCTTCATTTTGAAGCTACTTTCATGCTGTTATGTGTGGAATAGAACATCATTCAAAAGGCGGCCTCGGTTTCGCTGGCAGTACCGACAATAGCGTGTCGAATGTTGGTCTCCAGCTCGTCGAAATTGGTAAGCTTGTTAGAGTATATTGAGGACTTTATTTAGCCCAAAAGAAAATAATCGAGTGGTATCACATCGAATGATCGCTGCGGCCTATAGATGAACGCTCGCCGTGAGATGATTTCACAATAAATGTGTTTAATTTAATGAAAACTTCTACATTGTTGACTCACCATTTATATCGCGTATGTTACTTATAAACGTCTTAGGTGCGTTTTGAGGTATTAACGCCTTCCATAAAAAAAAATGTTGGCAACTCTATTGAGCGCTTTTCCAAATCGTCTACGACACCTTACATACCTTCTCAAGAATCGCGTTCTTCTCCATATTTTTCGTAAATTTTGAGTATATTTCCTAGTCATTGTAACCTGCAAATATTCAAAACCAACGTGCATCGGTATTGTTCTTTCTTTCTTCTCTAATTTTACTTCGCCCGCGCAGTGTGCAAATATATACTAAAAACCTCTTAAGTGCGCCCAACTTTGACCGTCAGGAAGCTTAATACCATTAAACTGTCGATTGCCTAGATCCGTCTCGTATATTTTCATGCGACATAAGTTTCGTCGTTCGGTAGCTATTCAATTTTTTTTTTTTTTGTCGCCTTCGTCTTTATACTGTAAAATGAGAAAGCTCCACTGATCAGGCATCCGATCGCTTCTCATCATTTTATTTAACAATATCCAAAGCCATTCAAATTTCGGATTTTTAGAGATATGTTACTCAATCTGGCGGCATGTCCCCTGGTTATTCCTTTTACTGATTCGCTTTTTACGAATTTCATTAAATCTGATATTTCCTCATCGTACATTGTAGCCGGGGATTTGTTACTTAAGCCGAACTCTGCTTAAAGCTGAGTATAGTATATATTTAATGAGTAATCTTATGTACATTTAGTTTATACTTAGAAGATTTATGGAAATTCGTAGCTAAGGCGGAAGAGTAATTTGATAGATGTTGTTGACAGCTCTCATCTATTGTTAACCGTAACCACCTAAGATGTGCTGATCTTATGATCTTTTGATCACATGTGGAGTTCTTTGCTTTCCACAGTTTTAAAAATTGAGCCATTACTGCTATCGAATGTGCTCTAATTTCCTGTTTTTTTTTACCTCTTATTCCAACGTTATTAACCTACCTAAAGACGCACATTATCAGTCTCCTGCACACTTCATGGTTCTACCAACGTCTTTCAAAACATTTTGAAGTGCTGTTACATCTTTCATTCAAGTTGTTTCACCTTCCCTGAGCTCTTAAGTAGTTCCTGTTGTCGATTAATGCCGTTTTGGAGCCATTCACTTATTCACCACCGAAAGCTACAGTCCAGGGTGAAATTACTCCTCAACATGATTTCTCGCCTCCAATACCGCACTACAAGTTAGCTGAGGTTCTATTAGCTCATGCTCTACTGCGCCGTATTTGAGATTAGACCCGAAAACTATTTAGGGCGCAGCTATGACGTCCATTCACTCAACATGGTGCGGTTGTTTCAGGCGTTGAAATCATTAACACCTGACAAGACCAATATCGCTGTACCGCCCACACAGCTAGTTTTGAATCTATTCCTTTATTCTTCAACTAAAAATCACAAGCTTTATCATTCTCTCGAAACGGCCAAGTACTTCTTCGTCCGCTTTCGACAAGGTGCAAGCCTGGGCGCTATAGACCAGATCCGAGTCTAAGTGTTGTGAATAGACTAGACCCAATAGCCTCCTGGGCCCAAATAAACCTAACCTCCGCAAAAAATCATCGCCCTCATCTCAACCCACAGAACCGCCTTAAGGCATAACTTCACAATCAATCAATTGTCTCAATATGATGCTACGGTTGCATAAGCGTGTTCCTCATCGGAGCGAGTGTCATTCTTCCTAGCTCTTGCCTTCTTTTACACATTCTCGTGCTGTTGTATGCGTATATATTCGCGTATGACTAACTATCTTGTTCGGGTTGTTGTGTTTTAGGGGATGGGCGGATATTTTCCGGCGTTTTTCTCACTATCTCTCCATTCTCGCTTTAAGCGCCTTAGCTCTCGGCATATATTTCGTGCGAAGATGCTCACCGTATTCCATTTATTTTCCGATTCTAACATTTGATGTTCCATGTCTTCAGGAGTATCATTACAAAATGAACAAGAAAAGGACTCGTCGTTTTTAGATATGACCGTTGTAGGTATGACTGGAAACAGTTATGGCCCGTAAGCAATTCTGTTATATAGAAATTAGCTTCTCTACGTTTGCGGTTTATCCAAGTTTCGATAGTCGAAATATGGCGAAAAGTCCATAGGCCATAGTGGATGGCTGTGGCTCAAGTGAAAGTGTATTTTCCGAAAAATTTAACACATGCTTTGGCATCATAAGTGTAGTTCTACCAACTTCAGTTCTTCAAAAAAAAAAAAAAAAAAACTTATATTTATTTCCGTTGCGTCGATGTCACTATGCGGAAACCGCCCAACTTGTCTGTTTCCTTATGAACTTTCTCTGCAGCTCTCCTGCAAGTATTATATATGATTTATTTGGAAGCGTTCCTAGGATAACGCATGCCGCCTCGTCCGAGATTGTGCTGACTGCACAAAATCTGTTCACTCCTACTCCTTTTGTAACATTTCACTTTTATAGCTTCGGCCTGGGTAATCCTCAAACAGTTTTATGGAGGCACTTATCTGCGAAGATGTGAGTAGCAAATTCCAGATGTTTCTCAAAAGACAATCTTGAGTCAACCATGACAACATACTATTTCATGTTCACCTACTGTGAGTACAATAGTTTTTTTGTCGTTTTCTACGGGTCTTTTCTTAGGTCTGACGTAATGTGAATATTTGATCTATAGATCGACCTTTTAGACGCTGACTTAATATGGCAGATAAGATCTTATCGGCGATGCCTAGTAGACTTATCCCATAGTTTTCGCAATGAAAAGAGTCTTCATTAGTTTCCTCTAACAATACCAATGATCAATTTATTGGAATTTATTCAGAAAATTAAAAATATAAGTTTATTCATCCAAATTTATATTGTCCCCTTTAAAATAATCCCCTTCGACTGCAACACACTTATGCCAACGCTTGATCCAATCCTCGAAATATTTTTTATATTCGGTTTTCGGTATGTCCATCAGTGCTTCTTGCGATTTTTCAATTACTTCCTCTCGGCTGCTGAAACGCGTTCCCGTAGTTGTTTTTTAACTCGATTGAACAGAAAGAAATTACAGGGAGCCAAATCAGGTGAATTCAGTGGCTATTGGTTGGTATTTGTTGGATTTTTCGTCAAAAAATTACGAACAATGATGGCACTGTGCGACGGTGCGTTATCATGGTGCAAAATCCACGAGTTTTCTGTCCACAATTCTAGTTTCTTTCGGCGAATCATAACGCCCAAATAATACTTTGGCCTTCTGGCAAAAATTCATGATGCTGTAATCCATGAAAACCGTGAGCATTGCCTTCTTTTTTGATTGAAAACGACGTGTTTTTTTTTTTGGTCTCAGCTCATTTGGTGAACGCCATTCACTTGCCTGATGTCTGGATTGCATGTCGTACTCATAAATCCACGTCTCGTCTCCAGTAATGATCCTTTTGATGAATGTGGAATCGGATTCAGCCTCGCAAATCATCTCTTTTGCCACGTCAACACGGTCTCTTTTCTGCATGAAATTGAGGTCTTTTGGCACCAACCATTACACGACGGAAACCCAAATCATTAACCAAGATGTCTTGGACGGATCCATAGGCGATGTTCAAGTCCTCAGCTATCTCTCTGATGAGTAATTTGCTGTTATTGACCAACATTTCTTTTACTTCATCAATGTTTTCGTCGGTTTTCGATGTCGATGGTCTGCCACTGCGTTTATCATCTTCGATGACCGTTTTCTTTAGAGAATCGTTGCCGAAACACTTTTCCAACATTTCCAAAGTTCGCGCACCATTAAATCCTTTTTTTACTCACAAACACACAGATAGATGTACTCTTGGTTACGTAACTGTAGGAAATGTCAAGCTATGACGCTAAGCTTTAGGGGGAATGTCAACAATAGATATACCAACTTAACAAAAAAAAACAGAACTCAATTAGGAACAATGGGATCGCCACACTACCGGGAAATTTTTGATCAAGGTGGTATATTATAGATGAGCTGCCGCATGATCCAAATTACTCGTGGGTATTTCCAGTAGTTTGTCTGCTCGAGCATCTTCGTTGGGCTTCAGATATCCGCATTCGTATCCTGACTGCAACAGGGTAATGATTCGAGTTGAGATTAGCTCCTCGGAAAGTTTGGATACCCAGAATACTTTAGGAGTGTCTGGCGTCCATCGCAATACAATCAATCTGGTGTTATACAGACTATGCTTTCTGATGGACCGCTCACAGAGGGATTCTTAAGTCAGCCTGTATTAAGATTTCGTAAAGATGGACTGGCCATGTTTCTAGGCAGTATAGGAGATCATAGAATTCGTTTTTGATGTTTTCATAAGACTTTTTACTTAAGTCTCCTCCTTCTTCTTTGTAGCAGTCGCCCTAGTAAATGTCATCGTTTTTTGCCCCGTACATCCAATCGCACTTCCAACAGTCTAAAGCATCCGTGAGTTTATCGCAACACGTGGTCAGTTAAGAGCCCTAACATTCCTTGTAGTCGTCAAAATCATAACCTTCCGTATCCGAGTTTGTTAGTTATCTCAGAACCGGTTTTCTTTTGCACGGTGAGGAAGTTAATTCATCCTTCCTGGAGGACATGGTCCTATATTAAGCCCCTAAACAAAGGATCTGCTTAAACAGTCGTATGAATATTGTCAATCCGTATTTTTTTTCAAGAGAATATGACATGATCCAATGCTCTTGACGGAAGTGTTACAGTGAAAAGACGTCAACTTCTAGTGTTGCATCTGTCGTTATAAGTCATAATACTTATAAAAATATTGTTAATTTTATTTATCTTCATGAAATTGTTTAACACTGATTGTATCTTTCAATTAGTATGCTACTTAAAGTATGTAACCTTTTATTGAAGATGTGAAGCATATTCCTACATAGTTAAACTATCCTAATTGTCATTTAACTGGCATCTATTTTGATGATAGTTAATCGCCAATAATTATAGTTTATCTGAATAATTATTGGTCTACAACTATTTCTCGATAAGTGTGTAATAAAGTGAGATGGGGATCTTAGGAATCGGTACAATACTATCTAGATTTTATCAGCACTAGTTTGATAGACATTTTAATTGTTTTAAATACAATTGGAAGTTGAATGGCATTAGGGAAAGTAATTTATTAATTGCTTTCAATTTGGAAGTATCTTAAGAGTATTTAGTTCCGAAAATCTCTAGAAATATAATTTTGACAGCGATCACTTGGCGATGATGGGCAGGAATATCTGTGAGTTATCTCTTTTTTCTTTTTGGTATTACGTCGAGATTTTACAATAGATTTTTATATGTTAATCTATAGGTGGTACGGTAAGAAAATATTCCTTAATAACTTAAGCCACCATCAACAATAACAACTTTCTTCTTGGTTATAGAGTCTGACAGGCTTAAGGTTTGATGAAGGTATGATGAAGAACATTCGTATTCTGACGAACTTCTATAAAAGCCCTAATGGAAAGTAGTGCATATGCATCGGCAGAATATAATAAGATAACACAAAGCTGCGTTGAATGGCCTCCGATGTACATATTGTAAAGAGTGATTCATCGTGAGATTTGATTTATAATGTAAAATAAAACACATAAATTTGAATGTGAACTTACAATTTTTTTTACCAGTTAAAAGAACAATTCATGACATTTACTTCTTGAAAATGATATCATGTAAATGTTGGCTACGACTACGTCAGAGGTGGTGCATTCGGAAGGTCCAATTTTGGGCGACGCGTGCATCGCGTCCTGAGACTTTACATATCCCCAGAGAAAATGGTTCAAAGACGGCTAATTTACCATAGCAAAACATGAAATTAAGTGCTCACCAAAATGATTTCTCAACAAGTCCATTGTTTCACGGGCTGTATGGCTGGTAGCGTCGTCGTGTTGAAACCAGAGCTCACCGAGACAATGTGCTTGAATTTTAGGAAGCACAGAGTCCGTTGACATGACGCGATAACGGTTACCATTGAATCATTTTTGAAGAAATATGGACCAATGATTCCACCAGCCCCTAAACCACAACATACCGCTGTTTTTAATGGATGTAATGGTAGCTCTTGGTACTCTTCGGGTTGCTCATCAGCCCAAATACGGCAATTTTGTTTATTAACGTATCCATTGAGCCAAAAGTGGGCTTCATTTCTAAACAAAATTTCACGATAAAACACCGGACTTTCATTGAGTTTTTTCAGATCCCATTCACTGAAAATATGACGGAAATTCAAATCGCCTGGCTTCAATTCTTTTACAAGTTGAATTTTGTACGATCGAGATTCTCACGTTAAATACGCCAAGTTGTCGAATACGCCAAGCTAAACTGCTGATAACGACGACAAATCGATTCATCACGGTCTTCGCTTACATTCTCAGCTACAGCTGCTATAGTCTCTTCACTACGTGCTAGATGTGGTCTAACCGATCGAGTATCATTCAAACAGGGACTCAAATTTGCGAATGGTATTGGCAATAGTGGTTTCAGTAGGTCGATTATGCGCACCATAAGTTCCTCAAATCGCACGAAAAACATTTCTCACAGAACACCGATATTCGTAATACAGCTGAACAATTTGGAGACGCTGTTGTGGTGTAAGTCTTTCTATGATGACTTGCCAAACGATACTGAACAAAAATGATAAGGTAGTAAATACGCCGGAAGTCTATTAAAAAGTTTGCAGCACAGAACTGTATAAGAGTTTCTATAATGAGAGGTTCGAAAAATAGGAATGCTGACAGCAGAGCCTGAATTGCTACACAAACTATGTTCGTCAGAGATTGGGCTTTCCATGTAGCCACCTCTCATAAAAAAATTTTTGAAACTTTTTAGTAGAATATATGTCTAACTGGCAGATTTTTCAATTCTTTAAAAAGCGCAATAGAGTGGGTCAAACGGTTAGCTCTACGCTCTTAGGATCCTATAGTCACACAATTATTTAAGGCGATAAAAACTATGTATGACCGAATGGAAATATTTATAGCGGCAATGAGATCCAAAGGGTTGGTTGAACCATATGCAATACCAAGGTCATCTGCGAAAGCCGTAACTTTTCCAACAAATGGTTGATTAAATAGCGAAGAAACATAAATAAGAAACAAAACGGGGCCAAGGACAGAACCTTGCGGTACACCTAGGTCTATTACTATTGGGTTACTCAAACAATCCTCATGTTTAACTTTTTGTATTCTGTCCTTTAAATAAGACACAAACCAATTATACATAAAACCGCGAAAACTTGCAAAGTTTTACTTTTTGTTATGTCAGTTCCTTGTTTATTAACGAGCAGAGCTCAAGAAATGCATCTTTGATAGAAAACCCCTTCCTAAAGTATCTTCTTGAGGTGATCTAACATTCTGTTTTATCAGCTTTTTCAAAAATTTTAGATATCGTAGATATTCGGCAAATTGGCCTGTAGTTGTTTATCGTCTTTCTATTTGCTTTTTTTTAAAAAGTGGTTTCACTTTAGTTGTCTGGGAAAATTCTAGTTAAAATACTTAGGTTAAAAAGGTGAGCTAGAATGTCCACTAAGTTCGGAGCGATATACTTAAGAGTTATATTAGAGAGCCCATATTCACCACAAGGGCGCAAGAGCACGAGTTACGTGTTACATATGAACCAAAGCCACACCGATGAGAGGTCAATAGCTTGGAAATGCGTCATGATGACAGTGAACGTACGAGTATATGCATACACTAAAGCAACGGCCGTTTCTACGGTACAGTGAAGAAATGAGCTCGTGAGAGCTTAACGGTTTCCGAAGACAAGCAATAATTTGCTTTTAAAATAAATTACATAAGTTGGCGTGTCGATGAGTAAAAGTTTTCAACTAAAAACCGTATTACAGCAACGCAAAATCGATATACTCGTAATATGTCTTCATGAAACCAAGTGGCGGAATGAGAGTCAGCTACCGTGCAAAATGTATTTATTATCATGGAACAAAGTTACCATCATATGAACTCCTAAACTAGATCGTAAGGGTTTTATAAATCACTGATTGACTAAGGACGATACAACTGGTAATTGGACATGAAACTTGGATTATTGTTACCGCGTACGGTTCAAGTACGCAATGAGGAATCAGGAAAATAACTATATTTGCGCGACTTTGAAAGAAAATGCCTGTCATCGGTGTATATCAAAATGGACACGTTCAGCGTCAAATTAGGAATGCAGAGCTTGTAATTGAGGAACAAGGAATTTTCCGGGAGAATGCTACTCGTGGTGAAGTCTAAGATGACGAGATGGCAATGTTATCTTATTAAAGTTACCAATGACATCAAGCTGCCAAAATATTCAGTAAGCTTTGCTATTTTCTCATTCCGAGATTCCGGCTCGGTTGTAAATACGCAACATGTATTTCGTCGTCATCATCGCAGGCAATTTGTCACACTGTGCAAAAGTTTAAGCGTGAATACACTCTTTTGGATCTTAAGCCACCAACCGGATGGAGATTGGTTCGAAATGAAGAAAACATAGCCGCTATAGCGGCCAGTATCAAAGAAGAACCAGAAAAGTCGATTCAGCGCCGATCAGCTAAATTGGAGATCGCCCCTATTTTTTTGCGGTTAAATTTGGGCCTACATTCGTATAAGATTGTGCGACACCATACACAACGCCGTGAGTTTGCTAATTGGGACGAGATACATTTTTGGTTCTGCGGCTATGTCAACAAGCAAAATTGCCGTTATTGGAGCGAACACAATCTACAAGTATTCGTCCAAGAATTAATGCATCCAAAAAGATTGACTTTTTGATGCGGTTTATGGCATGACGGCATCATCGGACCTTATTTCTTTGGAAATGAGGAAGGAGAGCGATTTTTAATGACTTTCTGTGATCAGAGCTCGACAACATCGATATATGAGCGCTGTGCTTCTAACAAGACGGCGCTACATGCTATACCAGTGACGCAACGCTCAAAGTGTTAATAAGGCCGAAAGCGGAAAGCACTTAAACTAATTCAACATCATTTTGTTTTGTGTCAGAAGTATTGTAATCAAACTTAGAACTGTCATTCCACACGCTACTTTGGTGAATTTTGGTGAATTGTCACTGTCTTTTTTATTTGATTTCTAATTGGGTCTAATCCCTTGCTGCATCTCTTGCGGTGAACCTGTTTCTCTGCCTTTATTTTGGAAAATTAAACTCAAAGCAATTGGTAAGACTTGGCTTTGAACAAGGTAAGACCGTACACCATAATGTCTCTGGCCCAGGAAGAATCGCTACTAAAACTTATTCTCAATTTCACTGCCAACACGCGCAAAATTGCCAAACAAAAGCAGATCAAAGGATTTTTATGTGCCCGGAGAAAATTACTGGAGGAATATTGATCTCACTACAAGTCTGTGTATGATGAAATTTTGGCTAAAACAGAAGGCGACGACGCGAAATTCAACCTGCAGCAGTTTCTCAACAGCAACCGCCTTCAAACTACTGAAGCAGCATATTGTGAAGCTTTAGGAGAGCTAAACTACATCATCGAAGAACTATCAGTCACATGCAACGAATCAATTGGACATTCAACACACAACCTCAACTTGCATGATCAATCATAAACGACAAAGTCCAACATTTGACCGCAACCTGCAGCACTGGTTGAACTTTGGATACTGCGTTATCCAATGTACAGCGTTTGCAGCGTGGGATATACTACGTCAACGCTATGACACCAATCGTAGCCTGGTGAAAACTTATTTACGTGATCTGCTGAATCTACCTGCAATGACCACAGAATCAGCCGTATCTCTGTGTAAACTTGTCGATGGAACTACGGAAGCAGTTCGTGCACTCACTCAATTAGGGAGACCAATATCTGAGTGGCACGATTGGTTGGTTTTCCTTACAACTGAGAAATTGGATTCGACGACTTTAAAGACATGGGAGGTGTCTCTAATGAAATTTCACCATGCGATGATCTAGTGAAAATTTTAGAAAACCGTATCCAAGGGTTGGAAGCAGCAAACAGCAATAAAACGAAAAATAAGGATCCGACGTCAGAGGCAATAACGTCATCATCAACGATCCGTAGTCACCAGTCCAATATTAAAAGTTTGTCAAAAATGATCAGATAAGCACCTTTTGATGTACTGCGCTGATTTCCGAAAGCTTTCGCCATCGGAGAAATTACAATTTGTCTTAAAGTCTAAATTATGTAAAAACTGCTTTAAAACTAATCACCTCCAAGACGACTGCCCTTTAAACTTTGTATGCCTTAGGTGCAACTAAAAACATCACACACGTTTGCATGAATCACTAACTTTTCGAGCAAGTGGTATCAGTGCAAGCCATTCGTGCGCTGATAACATGAAACCCAGTGATCAAACCAAAGCAAATGTATCGCACCTGTCGTTAGCCTCTGTAATACTCGCCACAGCACGTATTGGAGTTCGAACAATTAAGGAGCACTATTTACAATTGCGAGCTTTATTGGACAACGGGTCGCAAGCAACATTTATAAGCAATTTCGCTGCTCACCAACTGCGTTTACGTCGGACACGGCTTCGTGTACCAATTACTGGTGTTGGCGGGTCATCTGTACGCACATCTACAGGTCTGGTCCAAATTTGTGTATTTGGCGGATCCAACGTTCTTCAAGTCGGGTTCCATCGATTTCATAGTAGGTGATGACCGGTATGACTCGTTGCTTTGCAACGAAATCAAACACTTACCGAACAATGCTCCTCTAGCATAAAATACCCACTTGGGATGGATTATTTGTAACCGTTTGCCAAATATACTGAACTCACCTACTTAGTCGCCAATTTGTGGAAGTTCATCGAAGATATCGAAGATGAAGACGTTTCACCGAACGATCCGATGACGGAGGATGAACGATTTATAGTTCGTTATCTGCTCAAAAAAGATGTCGATCTGGAAAAGTTGTCTGATACGAAAGCTGATGCATTGAAACTTTTCAAACTCCAGCTAAATCGTCTGACGAAATACGATCAAATGCAAAAACTATACGAGGATTTCATGGAAGAGTACATCCGTTGTGGCCATATGGAACGCATTTTAGAAGGATTCGAACTAAAACACGCATGCTATATTCCTCACCATGGAGCTTACAAAAAGTCCAGTACTACCACGAATTTGAGGATCGTCTTTAACGCAGCAAGGAAAAGCAGATCAGGTATATCACTTAATGATTGTTTCTATGTGGGGCCGAAATTACAAAACGATTTGCCTAGGATTGGGTTTATGGCAGACATTGAGAAATGCTATAGACAAATTTTAATCGATACAGCAAACGCTGATATGCAGCGCATAATATGGGCTAAATTGTTCACCGTATAAAACATTAAAGTATTACATACTTTGGATAAAGAGGGAAAACCCACTTACCCAGAGGCGTCGCGCGTACTTCGTGATTGCTTTTACATTGACGATTGTCTTCATGGAGCTGCAAAACCAAATTCAACGGCTGCTTCAAAGCTAAGGACTTTTGTTGAGAAAGTGGAATTCGAATTCCCCAGACTTTCTGAGCAGTATAATTGACAACGAAGGTTAAGTCCCAATTTGCTCCGATCTAAATTTCGATCGACAAACCAGAGCGCTGGGTCTGTTACATAGTAAATGTGATACCATTAACCGGTCCCATTACAAAACGGCAGCAGCTATCCCTTGTTGCCCGAATCTGTGATCCTGCCTGCCTTTTAGCGACAGTCATAATATCTGGAAAAATAATCTGCCATCACCTTTGGCTATGCATCTTTTCTTGGAATGAACCCATCCCCGAACAACACCAGGAACATTGGAAAAAGTTTCGAAAAGAACTTCATTTGGTTGAAAATATTAAGGTGCCCAGATGAATTTATTCTTCGCCTTATATTAAAAGTTATCAACTCCATACTTTTGCTGATGTATCTACCTCCGCTTATGCTGCGGTTGCATACTTGAAAGTACTAACACCAAATCAACCAGTGAAAATATCCATCCTTATGGCAAAAACGAAAGTTGCTCCCTTAAAGAATATCTCTGTTGTGAAAAGGATGTTGGAGGGACTTCAGTTTACAACCAATCAAACCTTTTGCTGGTCAGACGCTAAAACGGTTCTTTATTGGATTCGGTCAAATCCTGGTCAACAAAAGCAATATATTGCCAATAGAGTCACTAAAATTCAGGAACTAACATCGATACAGTCTTGGCGGTACGTCCCTACAAAAACTTCCCATCTGAGCTACCTGATCTAGACATATAGTATGGTGGACCGGTCCGTCATGGTTGTCTAAGGACGACACATTTTGGCCGAAACAACTTTCATCGCTGGACAACGAAGTTGAATCCGAATATGTTGCAAACTTCCATTCGGTCCCATGTGAACCGAAGGCAACTACTAATCTTGTGACCAACTTCTGCAATAATATTCGAAGCTCAAAAGATTGTTAACAGTTTTTTCATGGTGTAGACGATTCGTCGCCATTACACTTAAGCGACCACATGAGAAAACACGTTGGCGTACAGCGGTGGAGCGCACTAGTGCTTTGAATTTTGTTTAAGGTATGTTCAAAGTACATATTTTTCTAACGAAATTTCTTCTCTCTTTCAGAATAAATGTATCGAATCGGAGAGCAGATTGTTAAAACTCAACAGGATGACCAAACTCTTTTACGTCTTAATGGTCGTTTGGAAAAAGCTATTATGCCTACCTGATCGTCGCTAAAGCTCACGAAGAAACTATGCATGGTGGTACCCAGGCGACACTTAATTTTCTTCGTCGACGATATTGGCTGATCGATTCGCGAAATATCATCAAAACACACATTCGTAAATGCATTAAATGCCTCCGACAACATCCACCCAATAAAATTCAGATGATGGAGGGGGGCTTTCCGGCTCATCGATGTGCTCCTGCAAAACCATTCCAGCATTGTGGTCTAGATTACCGAGGACGCTATAAGATTTGCACTACGAAAGGAAGGAGTCACAAAAGCTACAAGGGATATGTCGCACTCTTCGTGTGTTTTAGCACACGCGCTGTTCATTTAGAACTTGTCAGCGATATGACTACCGACATTTTCTTGGCTGTATTGCAACGATTTTTTGCTCAACGAGGGTACAGCGCAGCCATTTATAATGATTGTGCAGGCACATTTATTGTAGCCAATGCGTTAATAAAAGACGAATTGCTCTCCATAAAGAATCAGTTGGACGCCGGGGTATCATGGCGCTTTATTTCACCGGTCTCTTCAAATTTCGGAGGTATTTGGGAAGCTGGTATCAAAAGCATGAAGCTAAAATAAATTGAAGCCGTCCTTAACTCCAGGCCCCTCACAGCCCTCTCTGATGATCCAGTGCTTTCACCCCTGCGCATTTTTTAGTGGGTGGCCCACTCACAGCCTCTCTTGAACCCTTTGCTAAGTACTAAAATTGGACGATTAACTAGGTGAAAGCAACTAGAGCAGATGCTCCAGGACTTTTGGAAACGCTGGAATTGTGAATATTTGCATGAGCTCCAAGTGCGCAATAAATGGCGTCATACAAAGGACAATTTAAAAGCTGTTGACATCGTACTTATTAGGGATGAACGGTCACCACCAACTCAATGGCTACCGAGTCGAGTCATTGAGGTCCATCCAGAAGATGGCTGGCTTAGAAAGTGCAGCCACTGTTCGCACAAAACATTCGGTAACAAAACGAGCAATCACGAAGCTGGTTGACTTACCTAAACAAGATCAACTTACTGGTGAATATAGGTCGGCATATAGTATAGTCGGCGGAAATGTTAATAAGGCCGAAAGCGGAATGAAACCAAGGACTTAAACTAATCTAACATCATTTTGGTTTGTGTCAGAAATATTGTAATCAAACTTAAAACTGTCATTCCACACGCTACTTTGGTGAATTTTGGTGCATTGTCACTGGTAAGAAAACGTGATTCTCTGTCTAATTTAGAGCTTGTTTTATTTTTCCTACGTTTTTAACACGAAGATGTGAAGGAGAAATTTGGCAACTGAGTCATCTCACGCCGAGCTTACATCAATTGGCCGCCACGATCATGCGATTTAACACCACTCGATTAATTTTTTTTGGGGCTACATCAAATATTTAGTCAATGCCAATAAGCCAACCACTCTGGACGAATTCGAGGCCAACCATCGACACGCTTTTGCCAGCATAACGACGAACATATAAGACAGTCATTAAAAATTAGCTTGAATCACTGCCAGCAAAACCGAGGCGTCCATTTGAATGATGTGCTTTTCCATAATTTATGATTAAGTTGTCAAATTATGCTATTAGTTGAAAAAGCTAAGTACTAGAAAGGATTGTGTATCTTAATGTAGAAACAATAAAATGAATTTTATAAAAGAAACGAAATAAGCGCTGTTCTTTTCTCATGCTCGTAACTCGGCTTATAAGTCTTCAGGTTAGGCCCGGTGGGTCGAGACCAGTATTTAAGCGGATATTTTTCTTTATACATTTTTCTCTATTTGTTTTAGGAACCACTATGTAAATTTCTATAAAATTCATTGCACTGAACTTTGGAGAGCTGTTAAGCAAACGACGTACGATCCATAGACAATTAATATTTTTCAGGAATATCTTTGAAAGATGGATCCAAAAAGTGTTCTATGATGTTTTGATAGGAAGTGTTCTATCTTTCAAAACTGTTGGATCTGCTGGCCAAACCCATATTCAATAGCAGTGAAACAGGTCAAAGAGTTGACGCCCAAAGCATTTGCATCGTAAATAGATTAAAGAAAAAAAAAACACGTTAAAGTCGTATATTTTCTTATTCCATCTTTGGTTGTTTAGAGGGCGTTAAAATGTTTTTATTATTAAATCAATTCATTGAAAGTGTAAGACATCGATTATCTGCTTCAACATGCCTGCAGAAAATACGATTCAATATGCATAATCACGGAATCTTACGGATTGGTCGCGTGCAAAATGCATTTTTTCCACGTGCTCCAAGAAAAGAACACACAATTCTATGCACATCTTAGATATATTGTGTCATACTATTGCTGCTTGTCTGTTCATTTCATGTATTTTTCAAATATATTTCTTAGAAAAAAAGGCAAGTTGAGAAAAAAGCGCAGCGCGTAGTAAGAACAAAAAATTTCCCAGCTACTCAGTCACGAGTAGTTTGCTGCATCTACTTGTAGCACTGGACTGAAGAAAAGAATTAAGTTCTGATGAAGCTATAATATCAGTGGCGACTTTGATTGATGTTGTTATTCGTTTTATGATATTTGCGTCGTGCGAAAATTGACCCGTACGCTGTGGGGGTTCAGATACGTTTTATTTTTGTTTTCTAAAATTTTTCCAATGAGTATTGTGCAAAAGTAATAGTTTTTAATGCGCTTCCTTGTTCCCAATTTTGTAGATTTGTAACATTTGCTGCACCCAGTATGATGATGACTGTTAAGATAGTACGAATAGTCTGACAGTGTTAAATATCACCTCTCACTAGGTACTTTGCACTTCAAATTTATTCAATTGAAAATGTAATAATGAGTCTTACGTTATTTATGCGAATATTTGTTTTCCTGATTAGATATCTAGATACTTTAGACTGGGATTTCCCCTGTAAGAGTATGAAAATGCATAATCTGCTTTTAATAAATCAAATGGATCTCAGGCCCCTGCGCCTAGAAGATGGGAATCTGTACGTGACATGCTGGCTATCTAGGGTCAGATGGCTCAGGAACAGGCTATGCGGATATATCAAATATATGCACTGCTGCCAAGCCTAAAGCACATTCAGTGCGAACCCTAAAGGTTTTTGTAGTGAATGTCAATTCACTGATTAATTCGAACGAAGAGCCGCACTATTTAAATTGTTTAAAAGCCAAGCCCCTGATGTATTTTTGTTTAGAAAAACTAAGCTTACCAAAGTACGACGATATCGACCCAACTCCATACAAGGAGGAGGCGTTGCGATCTTTAAAAGTAAATGACTGCGGTTTAAAAAAGTATACAGTCGTGTTGTACGTAGGTTGCAGGTCTTGGAAGAACGCATCGTGTATATCCCTCTCCGTAATGGAAGACAGTTGTACATGATGTTTGTCTATACACCCAAGACTGATCAATATACCTTATTCATCTCAGAAATCTAAATACTTTTTGGATTCCTAAAGATGGAATTGTTTTATCATCGACGGGAATTTCAACGCCAGTTATAGAGATTTGGGAAATAATACACCAAATACGAAAGGGAACCTACTATTCAATTGATGGAGTCAGCGCAGTATGATGAATCGATTCGGTCTCAAATCGACGGATAGTCCGTCGTTTTTCAGACACGGGTCGTATTTGCACCTCCTGATATTCGACACACGATTAGAACTGACGTGCCCAATCCAACATACTACAAATTGTTTACGCACTTTCGTGTATGACAGATTTCATATCAGCGCTAAAATAAATATTTGCAATTTGTCAAACGAGGATATTGACAGGTATCTACAACTAATGGAAGGGACAATTAAACGATACCTCGGTATCAATACAAGCAATGCAACTATTGACGCACTGCAACGACATAGAAGTGGACTGCTGCCATAACTAAAAACTTTGTACAGACAGTTTACTGACAGACATAAACCGGATATCATGACACTGATAAGCAATCAAAAGCATCCAAACATTAATAAAAGAAAATTACAGCGTTTCTGTAAGTTTGTATTGGAAAAACAAAATTCGGACTGTAAACACCATAAACTCGAATATGTTCCCGCAAATAAACAAATTATTTCCGAGAAAAGATCAAAACGACCTTTCGAATCTTAAAATCGCCCAAGCGACGGACAACGAAAAAATACTTGTAGCAGCAGGCATAGATCCAAAAGATGCTGTTGTTGATTACAACCTCTTTCTGATCAAGGGTCTGCAGGAGAAAATAGTGGCTATAGGAGCGACTTTCCAGGAAGTCTACAAGGCGAATGATATCATTGGCCCGAAACACGGCCTGGAAAATCTAGTTCTTGTACTCGTACTTCGGAGGAAACATTAGAAAGACCTTTCGTGTCTTCATATTTCCCGAACGACGGACAAAGAACAAATACTTGTAGCAGCAGGCATAGATCCAAAAGATGCTGTTGTTGATTACAACCTCTTTCTGATCAAAGGTCTGCAGGAGAAAGTAGAGGCTACAGGAGCGACTTTCCAGGAAGTGTACAAGGCGAATGATATCATTGGCCCGAAACACGACCTGGAAAATCCAGTTCTTGTACTCGTACTTCGGAGGAAACATCAGAACGACCTTTCGAATCTTAAAATCGCCCAAGCGACGGACAACGAAAAAATACTTGTAGCAGCTGGCATAGATCTAAATGATGCCGCTTATGACGACGACCTCTTTCTGATCGAGGGTCTGCAGGAGAAGGTAGAGGCTATAGGAGCGACTTTCCAGGAAGTGTACAAGGCGAATGATATCATTGGCCCGAAACACGACCTGGAAAATCTAGTTCTTGTACTCGTACTTCGGAGGAAACATCAGAACGACCTTTCGAATCTTAAAATCGCCCAAGCGACGGACAACGAAAAAATACTTGTAGCAGCTGGCATAGATCCAAATGAGTCCGTTGATGGTGACAACCTCTTTGTGATGGGGTATCTGCAGGAGAAAATAGTGGTTAAAGGAGCGACTTTCAAGGAAGTCTACAAGGTGAATGACATCATTGGCCCGAAACACGACCTGGAAAATCGAGTCCTTGTGCACGATTTCGAAATAAATAAATTGCAAATAATGTCATCGCCGACAATAAAGTACTACCCCCGTTCATTTTGAAGGAAGAGCTCCAAACAATCTTCGAATCACTTCGAAGTAAGAAATCAGTGAGAACCGATGAAATACATTGTGCTACACCTCCCTGTTAAATAATCCAATTAATAATGCCTATTATCCAGCGTATTGGAAAACTGCGGTGATACACCCCACCCCCAAAAGGGAGAAAAACACCTCTAATCTGGCAAATCTAAGGTCGATCAGTCTTCTTCCAAACATCAGTAAGGTTTTCGAGAAAGTGATCAATAGAGTCCTGACTAAGTGGGTTGAGGACAAACATATACTTCAGAATAATCAATTCGATTTAAGACAGAGCATGATGTCATTTATGCGGCATTTTAACTGGCCTCTGTCATGTGTAAAATCCGAATGACACTTGTAAGTCAAACTTTTTCTGCTGTCGTGGTCCTTATGTTTCTGTAGTATGAAAGCAGTTCACAAAAGTAACCTTAAGGTCAGGTCTTATGTTAGATTCGTTGATCAACGCAACACTCTGATGAAAAAAAAGCCTCCGATTACTGGAAGCCACTGGAACCCGTACCGGTGCCCACATACAATTATCGGCCATGCCGATCACAAGGAAAAATCGAAAATTTTCAATTTCAATTCAACTTTTCCGGATTCACTAACAAACAACGTTAAACAAAGGTTATAGGTTTATGGTCGGTCAAAATCACAAAACGTCTTCTTTCCAGAAGATGCTTGAAGAAGTGGATGGCTTGATAAATCGCAGTCAACTCTCGATCGTACGTACTGTATTTAAGTTGTTGAGGTGTTAGCTTTTTTGAATAAAATCCAAGTGATTGCATAATTTTGTCTATCTTTTATTGTAACAGCGAAAAGAACTAATTCAGCATTAGGAGCAGGATGATGTAAAAGGGTGGCATCAATTAAATCCTGTTTGGAACCTTCGAAAGCCTTCGTAGTCATATCATCCCATCGGATGGCAGTATTGTCATTCTTGTTGTTCCCGAGAATGAGTTTGTGCAGCACCATTTGATTTTGAACAGCGTTAGGTATAGAAGTTTTATAAAAATTAATAGCTCCAAGAAATTTCTTCAAGTCTCTTGCAGCTTAAGGTTTTTTTAAAAAATTTTAATAACCTCAGTCGTATTCTGTTTTTATCCACTGACTTCCTCTTATCTGAAAACGCATTTAGCCACATTAATGGTTAAGTTGTTTTCATGCAATTTCATCTAAATAAGAAAAACAACAATCCGACTCGTCTTATAATACCAAGTTGATATGCTTCTGTAAAGTTTGAGATGCATTTCTTAAGACAAATGTCATTTTGTTCGAACAACCCAAACGTCGTCGTAATGGCTGATTTTGGACGAAGATCTATAGTTGAAAATATTCTCTTGACATATATTACCTAGCAGAAAGAACGAAGAAATGGAATCGGGTGGCGATCAGGTAGAGTTCGTGCATTATGTGCCCGGTAATCACCACAGCATCGCCATTCGCCATTCGGTTTTTTTACCATCGCTCGCCCAAGGGCTTCTCGATGGTTGGCATATGCCATTTTCCATGAGGTCTCTGAATTCGGATTGAGCGGCTTCGAGCTTATGTGGCGGCAATCTGCGAGAACATGCGAAAATTGGTGGACCATTGGTGACGATGTGATGGGTTACATGTATGCCAGTGGGTTTCTTCAATACTTAAAGTTTGTAATGTTTTTGAATTCGCCTATAATGGATGCCAAGGTATCATTTATCTTAAATGTATAAATTGAAGTTCTACCTGATCTAAATGGATCTTTGATGATTCCAGCTGCGTCTTGCGGTCGATGACCTTCAGTCTGCGAAGATCGATTAAAAGGTCGAAATGTGTCAAAAAATCAACACCTACGATGGGACTTCGGACTTCTACGACAATGAAATCCCAAGTGAACTTCCTTCCAAAAGTTTTGATTTTACTTCCATTTGCTACATACCATTTTTTAGTGTGTGGAAATTTAAAGATATGAGAGCATTGTGGCGGTATCACGGACACATCTGCCCCAGAGTCAACCAGAAACTGTTTTGCAAATTTCTTGTCGTTTATAAACAGACGTGTAATTTGTAAGCCACTGCTATCCGATTCGTCTGACATTTCGAACAATTGGATTCATGGTTTTTTGACACGAAGCTACAGGGAGAGCTACATTTAAGAGCATCTTCTCCAAACTTACGGTGATACCAGCAAAAATTGGTGGTGTTCGCAGCAGGGGTTCGATCACGATTACGGTTTCTGCTCAAGGATCGGTGAGTTGAGCGGCCATGGCGATCTCTTCGGAGGAGTTGTTGCAATTGTCGATCAATCTGTTCGATACGGCGCCCGATTGCTAACGTTTGAACCGAGACCGTGGTGTTTTTCCGCTTTTAACCCTTAAGAAACCTAGGTGCGGTCACCATGACCGCATTAGGTGGCAACACTTCCAATATTATACTCTTCCACTATTCGATGATACTCGCCCCTCCCGGTACCTTCGTAACTCAGCCGATTAGTACGAGGAGCGGACTAGCAATAGTCGCACGCGTCTTTTGCTTTGAGTTTTTACTGTTTAAAACTTTGCAACGGTCACAGTGACTGCACCCGGCCTGTTGTGTGATTTTAATTAACGAATTCCTTTCTGGGTGTAGTCTACATTTTCCTAACCAAACGGATCATTTTGAACAATAAATGTATACAAGAGTGTCTTATACAAGAGGATAGTGATGGCCCTGCCTTTGATGGCTATGGTAAATGTACTGATCGAACCAAATCGCGTGACTTATGAGTAACATCACTCAGAATCTGAACAAGAAATTAGCTCGTCTAATGATGACCATGATCAACCTTTGTCAAATTTTCAAACGAGTCGTAAGCGCTTACGCAAGGCAAGTGAAAGTATTTCCAATAACGAGGAAGTTCGACTGAGGGATAAAAACTATTTCGGCAAAAACAAGTTTCGCTGATCTTCTGTTCCACCTGCCGCCCGAATTAGAACAAGAAGTCACAATATAGTAGATGTACAACCAGCAATAGGTCTAATTCTTCAAAACAGCCTTGCAACAGAGTCGTCAGCAAGAGACGTATGGAATTTTTTTTCCGCGAGAGTATTCTTCAAAAAATTAGAACACATACCAACAGTCACTTAGAAAAGATGCGAGATAAGTATGACGACAAAATGTACGTTTATGATTTAGATATGATTGAACTAAAAGCATTATTAGGCATATTGTACTATTCAGCGGTGTTTAAAGAAAATCACGCAGATTTCTCAAGTTGGTATAGCTCGGATGGTACTGGCCGGATGGTACTTTATCAATGCATTATGGCGAAAAATATTGATTGAAAATACTTTTGCTGGCATTACACTTTGATGAATCTTCAACTCGGCAAGAACGACGTGAAAATGATCTCGCAGCTCCAATTTCAAAAATTTTTAATAATTTTATTGGTAATTGTCAAGACGTATACGAAATTGGAACTTCAGCTAGTGTTGATGAGATGCTGGTTGCATTTCGCTGCTGATGCAAATTTAAAATATGCATGCTAAAAACAAACCGCAAAATATGGCTTAAAAATTCAGTATATCATGGATGCAACAACGGGCTATTTACACAACGCCTACATTTATGTGGGTAAAGATCCTGATAAGAAGGATTTACCAGACATTAACAGTACAAACACTTAAAAAAAAACCGACCCAATCTGTTTTGAGACTTGTAGAAAAAATAGAGGGCTCACATCGCAATATTACAGACGATAATTGGTTTACTTCAATACAGTTCGTGGAAGAGTTGAAGAAAAAAAGTCTTACAATTGTTGGCACTATGAAAAAAAAAAAAACCAAAGAGACATTCCTAAAGAATGTCGTAAAGTAGAAAGTTCCTTGTTTGGATTCATAAATGAATTGACACTAGTATCTTACGTCCCAAAAAAATAGGTCGGTTATACTCGTATCAAGCATGCATCATGATTCAGGAATAGACAATGTCAAGGAAAAACCTACAGAAATAATATATTCATCGTGAGGTTTGATTTTCAATAGACCTTTTTTTGACAGATCAGGCTTGACCTCTATCAAACTGGTTTGTCATTTTTTTTTTCAGTATCGTTTGGCAATTCATCTTAGAAAGATTCCCATCACAAAATTGTCTACAAATTGTTCAGCTGTATTACGAAATTCAGTGTTCTGTGAGAACTTACGGTGCGCATAATCGACCTACTGAAACCACTATTTCCAATACCATTCGCAAATTGAAGTCCCAGCTTACATTAATAGACAATACACGACCGGTTAAACCACATCCAGCATGTAGTGAAGAGACTATAGCAGCTGTAGCTGAGAGTAAGACCGTGACGAATCGACTCGTCGTCGTTCTCAGCAGCTTGGCTTGGCGTATTCGACAACTTGGCATATTTTACGTAAGGATCTCGGCCTAAAAGCGTACAAAATTCAACTTGCGCAAGAACTGAAGCTAGGCGACTTAAATTTGCGTCATATTTTCAGTGAATGGGCTCTGGAAAAAGTCAATGTGAATTCGATGTTCTATCGTCAAAATTTTTTCAGTGATGAAGCATATTTCTGGCTTAATGGATACGTTAATACACAAAAATATTTTTCTGATGAGCAACCCGAAGAGTGCCAAGAGCTACCATTACATCCATTAAAAACAACGGTATGGTGTTGTTTAAGGGCTGGTGGAAACATTGGTCCACATTTCTTCAAAAATGAGCCAAATCAGAATGTTACCATCAATGGTACCCGTTATCGCGCCATGTTAACGGGGTATGTGCTTCCTGAAATTCAAGCACATGGTCTCGTTGAGCTCTGGTTTCAACAAGACGGCGCTACGAGGCATACAGCGAGTGAAACAATGAACTGGTTGAGAAATCATTTTAGTGAGCACTTAATTTTTTTTTTTTTCGTAGCAGTCAATTCCACGGCGTTCTCAAGAATTGGGGATCGCTTAGATCACATTATGGCGTATTTTGTGTAAGTTTACACCCATATAAGTTCAAGCTGACTAAAAAATTGAAGCCGATGGACCATTTGAAGCGACGTACGTTCTCCGATTGGGCTCTGGAGAAGATGCGCCAAGATAATGAATTTCATCGCAAGATCATCTTCAGTGACGAAGCTCATTTTTGGCTCAATTGGTTTGTCAATAAGCAAAATATGCGTTATTGCTCGGGTGAAAACCCACATGTGCTTCATGAATCACCACTTCATCCACAAAAAATATCTGTTTGGACGGCGTTATTGGGCCATATTTTTTCGTCGACGACAACGATCGTCACGTTACTGTGAATGGTCAGCGTTATCGCGCCATGATCACCTATTATTTTTGGCCCGAATTGGAAGATATGGACTTGGACGACATGTGGTTTCAACAGGATGGTACCACAAGCCACACAGCACACGCTACAATTTATTTATTGAAGAGTAAGTATTTTCTGTGGGGCTACGTTAAGTCATCGGCTTATGCCAACACGCCGACGACGTTGGAAGGTCTCAGAGCCAACATTGAACGCGAAATAGCGGCCGTTTCAACGAATCGACCTCTGCAAACGTGCCCGCTGTGGCCATATGAACGAAGTCGAGTTCCATTCATAAATATTTTGATTGTACTTCAAGCCAATAATAAAGTTTTTGAAATATCTCAAATGGTTTGCCTTTTATTTAAAAAAAAAGCTGTCAAGTCGTTATTAGAAAACCCTATACTTGCCTAAAACCGAATTAAATCTTGGACTATCATGCCAAGAAGGCAGGGATTGACACCATGTGCCAAATGGTCTCCGGATATTTCTGCAAATGTGGAACCAATCGGTGGCCATTAGTTTTGTTTTACAATATTGTTACGAATCTGCAGATGGCGTTGACAACAACACGCAGATCTAGTTATAGGGGCCGCAAAGAAAATTGTAATGAAGAAGAAGAGAGAAGAATAAAATAGAGTAGAGTTTGACATTTCTGAAAAGGCACACGTGCTTTCTTATCCTCTGGAATATCTTTGCCGTAAAATCAAATTCTGTAACAATATATTGGATATTGCTGGTTTGGCTTCTTTTATTATTGTTTTGCAATCACTTATTTCAAAAGTTTACATTGAGATCGCAGTTTATATTTTATGGAATTTTAGGACCAATATTGATTTTTGCGATGCGGTCCCGTGTATTTTTCTTTGATTTGTATTCCACTATATCACTGCGTCTTGAAGACTCTTGTTTTTAATACAGCAATACGTATTTCATAGGGCTTGTTGTGCAATATCATATTCATGTTGGGTCCAGTTTAATTCAATTCAATTTAAATTTTAGGATGCGTATACCATGAGTGGATACATGTGCGTATACCATACTCGTGTTCCCTCAGATTATTTGTCGAAATTTTGAATTGACGTGTGGTTAAGACATGTGCGCCAGGAACCAAACATGCCAAAACTCGTGACTTTATAGGCTTTCCACTTCCAAGATAATAAAAACATTTGTTATCACTATTGCTATCAAATTGCTATTTAGAGATTACAATTGGATTTTATTACAGAACTTTAAGATAATCGGATGTCATCTAGCCTTGTGCGTAAAGATAGTATCTCAATCGAAGATTTGGGCTCAGTTGTCTTATCATATTTCCTATGTATCCCATTAATGATCAATTAGTTCGATGGATATCAACATTCTTAAATGTTTTCCTATTACAGTGGATATGAATAAAGTTAATTAATTATTCGCGATAATAATTAATCGTTTAATGACTTCAACGTAAACAAAACCAACAATTTATTTGTGTAGACCAAAATAGATCGAAATCTGATAAAAGCTACATTTGCTCCCATTTCGACTAAGCAAGGTCCATTCGTCTTCGGTTCAGTGAGAATTAAATACTGCGTAAAACATCGAATCACATACATTAGATGTTGAAAAATTTTGCTTATCGAAATCGCTAAAATTGAAATCTATGGACACGTGTGTTCGTATCTGTATGACTGTAATGAAACATGTAATTACGAAGTGCTTGGCTTAACCTCAGGGTACTGACACACTTACTGGTTTTATTTTAATATCAATTTCTTGGTGATAAGTGTTATATTTGGATTTGTTTATTTACAATTCCATCAGTATTTATTTATTATTATTTATTTATTTTCTATTTTTGATGTTGAATCGGAGTGGAAAAGTCCAACGCATCTTTGTAGAATGCTACGCTGATCCAGAACTTTTTCTGTGATAGGGTGTTGCGGTAAAATTTACCACAACAAGTTCTATTCTTTCTCTTTCCTCTTGGCCTCACTCATCCATATTCTTTTCCGTTGGTTCTTCAAAATCCTAGAAGAGTGGTGGGCAGCCATGGGTCCATCAGCCATTGGTGCACCCTCCTAGTATCTTGAAGGATCAACCACAGCATGTAGGACAGACGGTCCGTGGAAGTAACTATTTGGAGGAAGGCGCAAGATCAGCGTCTAACGTTTTAATGAACAAGAGCCATTCAAAAAGTTGTCGGCTGTTGCCCTTGTGTGATGTTGTCTTTCCTATCGGGTAGTTTCCTTAGCCTTAGAAAGCATTTCCGCTTCATCACGGTCTATCCTGCCCTATCCGCTTTTTACCCCACCCGTTTACTTTATTTCCATTGTCTCCTGGGAGAAGTATATTAGCGGCAAGAATTGGTGGGTTCTTGAACTCTGTCTTTCTGCTTTTATGCTTGTCGGAGGGGGCAACCAGTAGATCCACAAGAAAAGGCAGGAGTTACGGTTACGCGATGGACAGTCACGTTAAGCCGAACGCTGTACGTCTAGAGCCAGATGGACGGTCTGGAACCCTGCGTATAATAAATACATAAAGCCACAGAGTCAGGCGGACTACCACTATTCTTTGACGGACGGTCACCACCTTAAAAAAAAAAAATAATATAAAATTGTAACAAAAAAAAAAAAATTGTTGTAAAGAATGGACCCCTAAGTGCGCGCTCCTCATTTAAGTAATTCTTGTCAAGAAGATTCGCCGGGATGTCTTTGTTTAGCTTTTCGTTGGACGGCACTCCAGTTATAGAATTCCTTCTCCTTTCCCGTCTCATGATTAGTTCCTTGTTTCGCTCTCACTGTACGCCACCCGATCATTATCAGAAACAGATAATGATTAGGATGTTTAAAATGCAAGTAGGCCATAAATGTATTATTGGCAAATTATCTTTTTCCTTTTTTTTATCTTTTGGGAAAGACTGGTGTTGCATTCAGACTGAATGCAACCACAATGACTGATCGTAAAGGGAAATATTAGCTCGGTCCAAAGGGAAATCTCAATTTTGGAGGAAATTTCCACAGAGACACACGAATGTGTGTGTTTGAGAGTGGAAGCAACGGAGGTCTAATGCACTGTGACACACTTCAGCAAATTTGCGGAGCATTGCACACAAAGACCAAAATTAGCCCGTTGCACTCATCTGAATGGATGCATAAACGTGTATAAATATAGGTGGGACCTACGGTTTAATGATTGGGTGATTGGGTTAATCACTTCTTGCTTGACCATCAAAAAGTTAAGAAAATAGTAAATATGCGAGGCTTTCTTATTGCCTATAAAAAGAAGAAAAAAGTACGAGGCTTTGATAAAAGGATAGGGTATTCCAAGAGTGAGGAGGAAACACGGACGAAGTCAGGACGGACGGGACGAGTCAAATCATAGCAATTCTAGGAAATAGTAAAGATAAGTAGCATTATTTACTCTAGACAATTTCACCTTGCGTTACCCCGGGCGAATCCTTTTTATAAAAAAAAAAAACAGTTTTTGCGACCGCTGTAATTGGGTATCGGGCCCACAACTAGCGTTCCAATCTTAGGGGTAACTTCAGTTCCACCTTCAGTTTGTAGTCGCCATCTACCGGCTTTTAAGTTTTGTCAACCCTCCGCAAGTAAAGCGTTTTTTATAAATAGCAACGGAATATATGTAGTATTGTGCGGTATCCCTTTGCGATTTGTTTGCCGCATACGGTTTTGCACTTCCACTTAAGGTAAAGAGTGCATGGCGCCTAACATTCGTTAGATAACCTATTCTTTGTACCATTAAAGGTTATTTGGAAATATCTTTTTCCCTGAATCCACCCCAACTGAGCAACCATTTGGTTCAGCAGACGATTTGCTGCCTTGGAAAATTTCCCCCAAGGCATTTTTTTTTTTTTTCCTTCGAAACCCAAGTGACAGATCGTCACACAGATCTTAACCACCAACCGTGTGGTTCGCTTTTTATTGCATAGTTTGTGTTCGGTTTTCGCTTTTTTTCTTAGTTGTTTTGGTTTTGCTGGCAATTGAAATTATATAGTAAACTCTAGATCGGGGAAATTGTGCAACAAGGAAGGTAAAACCACGGAGATCAAATCGGAGGATTCGAAATTGAATACCCTCGATTCGGGAAACACGAACTCGGTGAAAGGAGGACTAAGCTTGATTGGCATACTTAAGCAGGGGACGAACAAAGGCTAGGTTAGGTTAGATGAAAGTGGCGGTTGGAAAACCAACTAACTTAGGCATATTGTCCCGTTGTGCTGCCACGTGGATCAAAGATCGTCTTACTCATAGAACCAATTTGAGCTTATGATGAAGCGCAGGAGACTGTTTAGATCGTTTAACGTTTTAACGTTTATTTAAGAAAAACATATACAATAGTATTATTCAAAGTATTGCCCATCTGAAGCTATGACTTTTTCCCATCTTCTGGCAATTTGTGGATCCCATCCAAAAAGAACTGCGCCGGCTTGGCAGCCAAGAATGAATCAAGCCAATTTTTGATATTCTGCTCTGACGTGAACCGTATTTCAGTGAGGGCGCTCTGCATCGACCGGTACAAATGGTAGTCAGAAGATGGTATGATGTACAGAGATACTCTGAAAAAATTTTTTGTCCTTTTTTTTGTAGAATGTGTACATGATGCAAATATGATGAATATGCGAGTTTGAACTGCAACTAAACTAGGCGATGATTCGTGGAGAAAACGATGGTTGACGTCCTTGTTTGCCTTAGCGACTCTTATTGGCAATTACAATGAAATCAAAATACTGTAAGGCGTATGCGTACTGGAAGGATAAAGAAGATACTGAAGAGTATACGAAATAGGCACAAAACTAAAAGTTAATTGTTATGTGAATAACGATGGATCAGCAGAAAAAATAAAGGTCTGTGTGGTTGTTGTAAGTCGATTAACTTAGGCCTGAAGATACAACAACAGGATGAAAGACAGATTGGCATACAATATTGTATGCATCCCTAACTTTGACACTTAAACAATTGATGGAAATATGAAATTGACGGCAATTTATTTTTAGCACTGTTAAATGAAACAAACGGATACATTCTGCGCTACAATTAGGATCATTTGGCCCGTTCGCAATCTCAACACAGAGGTGTCTCATATGCAAACTATTTTCTGATATTTCAAGGAATAAACTCACTTTGGAAAAAATCACAAGCACACCAGAACTCGAATCAACTTCAAACTGTAATGCTCTTAAACTCTGTCAACGAATTTCCTGAATTCAAGGAACAAAAATGATCATATCGATGATCCAAATGATCCAGTCGACAAGTAACTACCTCTAAGCTCAGAACGTTTGTTGCAAAATTTCTTTTTATATTTTTTCTTTCCCAAATTGAACAAATTAAAAGTTATTGATTGTTATTTGGTAGCCGGTCTGCCGGCAAAAAAAAACTCCAAAAACAACAAAAAAACAATCGCGAACCACACGGGTGGTGGTTGAATTGGTAATGGCGGACTGCAACGCTAAAAATAAAAACCAAATAGGGGAAATTTGCAACGGATAGCTGGCTGACTGCTACCACTTTCGGATGCTCAGCTCAGGGTGGGTTTATGATTAAAAAGATATTGCGATACAATGAAGTTCCCATTGTTAAAAATTAAAAAAAAGTTATAAAGAGCGCTTTATTTATCGGAATGTGTACGCGATGAATTGAGCGGTATAAAAATATTTAAATTTGAATCAAGTGGCAGTTAAAACTACCGCAGGGGAAACCACAGAGTGAGCCGCTATCGTCCGTCTTCCCGAACGATAAAAAATTTTCTAGCGGGTCATGTGTCCCTTTTGCCTTTTATTTTACGGGGGAAAAACTTTTTTTTTCTCTACGTAGGCGAAAGCCTACCGGGATCTCACTACTCAATCTCACAACACTATATAGTACTTAACTGTTGTTTGGTATCCTTCTTCCCTCGTCTTCCTAGCTCTCCCTGTTGTTCCCTGATCCTGTCCTCTTTTCTTTTGACTTTTCACTTAAAATTTTTGTTGTTTTCCTGTTTAATTTCTCCTGTCTTAATTGAAGCCAATTTTCTTTTTTTGGTCACTCTGACCTAGAGCGGATGCCTTAGCTCTACTTAAGGCTGGAGACTATCCATTAGGGGAGACAAAACAACATTTGGGACAAGTTATAACAGGCCGCCCGTCTGCTCCGCTGGATTTTTCCTAGAGTTTTTGACCGTCCGTCATACCTATTTATGTTGTCCTTCCAAGATGCGCCCATGGCTGCTCATCACCTTGTCAGCATTTTTGAAGAACAACTGTTAAGAGGGTATGGTAACGGTGGTCTGCATTCTATTGCTAGCATATAGGGAAAGGTGAAGTGTCCCTTGTGACAACGGGGTGGCATGCTTGCGATGCACGGCTGAGCTCGTCCGATGGGTGGGATCTTGCTGTCGCTTGCCTACCTATAAAATAATTATCGTGCCGAATTTAATGATAAATTACGCATACGGGTATTCTTGAATATTCATACATATACCTAATAAGCTATGCTGGAAGTAAGCTGAGAAAGTCATTGTTATGACACAATGCTTTTTTTGAAGGACTGGTACAACTTACTGTGCACTAAGTGCACATTAATTGCTATGTCTGCCTAGTTTTAGCAATCCCCTAACTTCAATGAAAACCGATCACCTTTTTTACGTCTTTAAATACACACTCGCCATAATTCGAAGGTCACTAATAAATCAGTCAAGTAACCTCCTTGACCGCCAGAATGCGCTGCTACTTCAAAAAAGATTATGGTGCCTTGAAGTCCGTTTATATTTAGGCAGACATGCAAAATTTCAGTGCGATACAGTCCTTAGTTTTATTTTGACAGCTGATTGTTGTTGACGTGTTTGACATCATTGACATATTGTGCCAAAACAAAAAAATGTTGGAAAATACATCAATTTTCAAATTGTATCAGTAGCTTTCAATGAAACTTTAACAGCCGAAGAAAGCATCGCACGCAGCACGCAAGTGGCTCTGCAGTATTTTGGCCCATTCCCGGCGAACTGCTTGTTTGAGGTGTTCCAAACTTTGGTATTTTTTAGAGCCAACCTTCAAAGAAATCCAACGGATTTGCATCCGGAGAATTTGCAATCCATTGCGTTGAAGAAATGAAGTGTGGGACATTGTTTTCTAACCAATCTTGGTTGACGCGCGCTTTATAAGACGGTGCCGAGTCTTGTTGAAATGTCCACGGTCTCCGACCGAAATGATTGTTTGTCTACGGCTTTAATACTGCCTCTAAGACAGTTTCACGGTATACGATCGCATAAATTTTGACGCCACGGTCCAAAAATACGAGCGGAGAGCGACCATCGGCGGTTATGGCGGCCCAAACCATCACCATCGGTGCTGCCTGCTTTCTGGTGACCGTCCGAAGGTGTAAATTTTCGAAGGACCTTTCTGGCAAGTAAACTCGGTCATTTTGTTTGTTGACATATTGCTCGATCACAAATGGCGACTCATCGGAAAAAAACCAAGTTCGGCAACTCACCACTTTCGTGCAAGCGTAGCAATTCCTTCGCTCTTTCAACTCTAACTTTTTTCTGTTGCGGTGTAAGATCGTGTGTTTTTTGGAACTTCAATGGCTTGAGCTCAAGCTCATTTTTCAGTATGTATTGCATTCGAGCTCACGAGCCATTTGTCTTCCACTTCGACGCGGATTTCACTCAGTGTGAACCTTCACTTTCCGATCCATTTCTGCCGATGTTGCTGTTTTTTTTATGATCACCTCCGCCAGCATTACGGTAACGAGCTATGGTTCGAGACACAAATGATTAATTCACGTTGAGGTGCTGGAAAGCTCTAACGATAGGTACTTGTGGTTTTCCAGCCAAGTTTTTTAACACAACTGAGACGCAAATCGTTTAAAAGGCTTGTAAATAATAAAATTATCTGTCATGTGTCAAAATTTAACTTCACTGTCATGAACGGCCTAGAAATTATAACAGTCTGAAGTTGGATGCAGTTCAAGTTAGTCACGATGTATATATTAATCCACAAATAATCTAGTTCTATTTTAATACATTATCAATTCATTACAGAAGGTTTGTCTGAAAATAAATTTAAGGTTTATTGCAAAAATCTATATGTGTAAGTATATTAATATGTTGTTAAACAAAAGATGCCAAACATGATCACGACGCTTTAATATTATCACTTAGTTCATACGTGTATGTGTTGTACTTACTTTGATTACTGCTGCAGATCAGGTGTGCACTCTGGATCGTTTGATTTCATTACAGATAAGTATTTAGCTTTTAGTTTTTAAGTGGTTTCAAAATCAAATTTTTTGGCAAATTTTTATAATACATTGACAATCAAAAGGAAAATTGATTTTCGGTTGATGATAGCTTGGTTACAGTGAGTTAATCAGATTTTTGATTGAGATGTAGGCTCAGAGGTGATTTTATTAATTCGTCCAGTTTTAAATTAGATTTGTTTTTGATTCGGTTTCCTTTGATGGACTTATCTTTTTTTTGTCGATATTAGCGAACACTATAGGAATGAAATCTACTAGAAATACTTCGCGCATCGCGAACCTGCAAGAGAGCTATCACCAAAATGGCATTCTGTTCGACTGGTAGAAAAACGGAAAGGAAGCATGGGTACGAAATATCGCTCACCAGGTTTTACAGCGGCTCATAAAGGATGTGACGTTTTCATTGCATTTTAATTTTGTTGTGGAGAGATTTTCGAAGATAGAGAATTAAATGGAAAATTGAATTATTAAAAACGCAAGGAATCGCTACAAGGGGAAAGTTTCGAAGGAGTGGAGCGAATTTTTCAAGGAAAAGAGTCCAGCTTGTTGTGGTAAATTTTATCGCAACACGTTTAAACATCCTAACCTAAGAGAATAACTCGTTCCCGGTCGAAGTGAAAAACTTTATTAATTGAGTGTCTCATAAATACTACTTGTATCTGACAAATTATAGGGGAATTTACATAATCGTATGTATAGCCGCGGCGGCTCGCTTCGTTGAATCGTGTTTATATGACACGCGACTACCTTGCGACTGAAACTTGATATTGGAATATCAAAATTTGTGTACTCGTAGCTTTAGCTTTTTAACGGAACCTACTTTTAATACCACAGATACTTCATTGGTGGTCTGCTGAGTTGTAGTTTAATACGAGTATATGTACTCGTAGGTGAGACCGATCGAGATTAAGTTCAACGAACTTTGCTGCATACTACTGCAATCACTATCTTATCAGGTTAATTATCTTCAGGTTTTATTGCATAATACTTGTAAAATTTTATTGTATCGACGTGATGAGGATGGATTGTATCTATGCATTGTCTACAGAAATCACTGCAATTTTTTTAGACATAGCTCTCATATGACAACGACAGTTTCACTGTTTTTAATTAATTTGCGCGTAAAGCTATTTACGATTTCAATAAAACGATAACGTTTATTGGTGTTTATATATCTTTAGGGTACTCGAAAAAACATAGTTTGGGTTTATTGGACCGTTTTCGTGTATGCTTTTATATCAAAGTAATAAAAGAAAAATTGAAAGTGTAAACACCCATAAATGTTGAAATTACCTTTTTGGAGTAGGTTTTGAGGTCGTCGTTGACTTGACGACGAACAGTCTGTATGATGCTTAGATAGTCCTCTTTGTCAGTTTTTAAATCTTTTCTTTCTTGTCTTTTTAAGTTTCTCCAGTGCCACACTTCAAGTTGGTTGAGATCACTTTCACGTCTATCCGTGCTAGACTCAAAGACTTTACGGGCCGAAGTTTTAGCTTTAAATCTCTTTTTCCATTCCCTGCTAATACGACCAAACTGAAAATCGTACACAATATAGTGCTCTCGAAACGGCCATGTCTTGCTGCTTGTAGCTGCGAAGCCAAGTTAGACTAAGTCCGTCACTACCTCGAAGCTATAAGTACCAATGGCAACGTTTTGTTGTTGTTCTGCCCCCGTTTGCCGTCACAAATATTTTGGCCGCTTCCGACTAAATACTCACAAAAACTTCATTGACGACTCGCTGTGTCCGTCCAATTGCATATTTTAATCTCATCCACGTACGCAGGTAATTGGTGCAGACTCAGTAAAAATCGCGCTTCTTTTGTTGGCTAGCTTGTTTTGCTCGATTTGCTATCCGGAAAGCCTACGTTCTTTATATAACTCTCGCTGTCTTTTGCGGTCATACTTGTCTCCATTGCGACTATGATATCCGCACTCGTACTCTGGCTACAACAAGATAATGAACTAAGTCCATGTTGGCTTCTTAGAAAGTTCGGTGACCCAGAATGGTGGAGGAGAGGGTGGCATCGATCGCATGTGATCAATCTGGTTGACGGTTGTTCGGTCAAAAGATAGTGAAGTGCCTTTATATATGTTGAGATGTGGGAATTGCATGCTGGTTTTTAAAAGTTCTCTTCCTGCTGCAAACCATAAATACCTGAATTAATTTCGAGCGTTGTGTTATGCAACCTTGTTTTCGTCTGTCCCACTTAATGACGACTTCCTTACTCAGGCCCGCGCTATTTGCAAACATTTTAAGAGGTCACAAAATCCCTTGAGCGAGGCAATTATAAAAAAATATCTGCTGCAAAATTTTAAGCACGTGCTTGGTCCTAGACATGCCCTCTTATTCGACATGATACTGAGCTGATACTTGCCGAGAACAATTCTAAAAACAACAAACCAATTTCAATTTCTGTAGAGGCTTTGTGAAATATGGTAGACTCAGTTCTGAAAGGCCAAGGATATTTAATATAAGTCTCAGTTTTCACACGTCCTTCTGTCTGCCACGGAATCGGCTTTCTACACTTGTCTATACGTAAGCCCTGGTGAAGAAGAAGCTGTATGAACACGAACTGAACGCGCGTCAATTACCTAAATCGTACCCTAAATGAATGGAAAGCCTCTAGCACTTCTATTCTTTTTTATATTTTTTTTTTTTTTTTGTTTGCTACAACTATACGCTTTCTGTAATCTGTGATATTTCAGAAAGCTGTGACTAGAAGAATCTGACCTTTACCAAGGAGAGTTGTTTTGTTTTTCTTTGTGAAGTACTTGTACGTCGTTTTCTGTTTACATTCAGTAATGGAGTGCTATTATTTATGAAGTTGATATTGTTTTGCAGAGCTGCAGAATTAAGTGCAGTCGGATGACATTGACATTCTGGACAAACAACTCACTCTGCGGATAAAAACTTAAAGCAGCTTATAAATGAGTCTGCACGAATACCTGATATAAATTGTTAGGCCGACAACATGCCTCCCATCATGATATTTTTATATTCTTATCCCGATAGGCATAACGTTAGTATACTCCCCCTAAGGCTCTTCTGACCACCTGAAACGCCTCGAAGTTAACCTCAAAAATCTCGGGTATAATTCTCCAGGAACGCGAGTGCGGCCCACTCTTCTATTTGGTTTGGCCAATCTACTACTGCCCTTCTCCGTATTTCGACGTCTATTGAATCTTGTCCCATTACTACGTGGAATTGATCGGTCTATACGAGTATATGTTCGGCCAGATGATTCTTAATCCATTTATGAAGATTTGCTTCCTTGTGACGTTGTTGGTCACGTTTCAGGTACTACAGCCATAAATTAGTAATGTTTCAATGTTTAACCGGACCAGTGTCAGGTTAGTTTTTGTATCGAAAATATTTCTGCTCCAAATTTAAGTAACGAATCCTTCTACCTACATACAGTGCGGTACCACTATCTTCTGAGACCACACTACTTCCTAGATATATTATAAAAAGCTGGTATTGGAATGGTTAGGGCCTGTGTTTTAGTCATATTTACTTTGTTTGACTCCGACTCCAAGCTTTTAGCCATCTGGTATAGGTTGATGTGGTGGATGCAGGATTCCTAGCTCGAAAGTCAAACAGGAGCGACGTTGAGTGATTTTTTTTGTATATACTTGTATACATATATATTAGCACGCGCTCAAGCGGTTAAGGTACCCTTAAAATGGTAAAAAAGAAATATCAGTACTCATGTACGTACGTCTTAAATGTTTGAAGGTTACAATGGTCAGAAAATAAAGAAGTCGCCAGGGCATTCCATAAGCGAACTGTACGGTGTGTGCAAACATGGGCGGTGTAATGGTTCAAGGTTTCAAGGGGCGGAATGCTACTGACCATTTCAATAAAGCGCTTGTGGTAGAGGAAGGTGAGACAGGACACGTTTCGTTGGTACTCTAAGTTGTTATCTGACTGGGTGATGTTAGCATCACCTATGAGTCTAATCGAACGGGTTGGAATCCTATGTAGCAAGTGCAGAGATATTTTAGGAGCACCTGACCAGACCAGATGGGGTGAAATATTTCTTACATCTCTAGAGGAAACTGAGATATTTCGCAGCATTTTTGGCAACATCGAATATGTGGTCATTCCAACGCAGGTTGTCACTGACGCACATGCCGAGAATGAAAAATTTTTCGGTTTCGACGATGCAAGTCCCGTTCGTGGATTACTGTGCCGACTGTGGGGTTGGATTACGCATTGAGTTTTGGAAGCATTATAGTAAATTCCACTCTGTTGATAGTTTCCCAATTGGTTATGCTGCTTTATTAACATAAGCTGCTGTTCCCGTTCTACAGCTGAAGTGCATATATGAAAAGGAGAGAGATGATCGGCATTTTTTTGTGAATATCAAATTTGAAACCATTCAAGACAATTTAAATTGAACGTTCCGAAAAGTAATTTCTAATCCATTGAAGAAGAAATTCGACAAATGTCAAATGCCTTAGAAATACCAAGTGCAACTATCTTGTTTTCGCTAGACCGATGTACGCTTTGGTTCCACTTTTCGGTGAGACATGCCATAAAATCACCAGTTGCTACGAAAACCGTACTGCCGGTCATTAAGAAGTTTTCGTGTTACGAGCTTAATCATGATCTGATGGTTTATCAGCGTTTTCATGACCTTGGAAAGAAGGGACGTAAGTGCAATGGGTAAGTAGAAAGAGCGACGGACTGGACAAATTCTGTTTTTCGTCTGCTCGGAAAGAGTCCTAAAGTGGTTTTACCAGAGTGGATGAACACCTCTTCATAAGAAGGGGAGATATACCATCCGGACCAGATGATTTTTGTATATTAAGATCTGTAAGTACTTAGCACTGGAATGCGAAAGTGGAATCGTCCTATTGAAAATTTGACGCACTCAAGTGTAAGGGGGGGCAAAGCACAATCTGGAAATGTTGAACTTGCTGCAAAATGTGCAGCAAGCAGATTGGCCTTGTAATGTGTCTTTAAAGCTCGAGTTTTAACATCCCTTTTTTTTTTGCCCTGATATTCTTAATTCTATGGGGATGAAGGTTCTCATTCCAACGATGTGATCATGTCAGCAGCGGCATTCACGTTGTTATTGAGAAAACATAACGACCAGTAAGAATTCTTAAAGAAAGTTTTTAGTCCGTTCCAATTTATTTTCTCGTATTGCCATTCGATTCTTTTAGAGACAGCATGGTCCGACGAGCCTAGAGGGGATAGCACATCATTCTTTTGCTTATCAGGGTAAGAAGTTAAAAATAAGTCCAGGGTATTGGCGGTATGACCATCAACTTCTGGTATACGTGTAGGCTGGGTCAAGTTATTTTCCGCAGCGAAGATCTCAACACACGGTTCTTCGGGTGTTGTCTGTCCAGGATGTCGAAGCCACCCCGAATTGTGTATATTAAAATCGCCCTTAATAACGATTTCAGTATAAGGATACAGGGATACAATTCTATAAATGGAGACAGACAGCGCATCGAACTCGTTAAAGGTCAAATTGCTCTCCAGTTTAGCGCTTTTGTAAATAAAGCAGTAAGTAGATAGAATTTTAGCCATAAGAAGTTGAATTCCGGATTGGAACACGGATCACATTGTGGTTGAGTTTGGTAACCTACATCACAACCCACGTAAATGGCGAGACCGCGATAAGAGAAGAATAATGGAACTAGTTCGTAGTCAGGTAGCTTTAGATCAGTGGGATTTAAGACGCTTGGACCTGTGCTTCACTGAGTGCCAAAATAGCTGATCTGTATTTACAGACGTGGACGTACGCAGAAAAGTGATTACTTTTGAACCTGCGTATGTTAGCTACGTCAACTCTGAACTCAATACTCAAAATGCAAACACAGAAAACACAAAAACCGACGATGTTTTTGAAAGCAAGGCTTCGAAGTGAAAATTCTGACGTTGACTTACCGAATCAATTTGTTGTAGGTGTTATGCCCTTACAACAAAATTCACACCCGCAACTCGCTATCCGATGGTTATTACATGCACTCAGCCATACAGCAACAGCAGCAACCAAGTGCCATCTACAGTAATCAGACCGGGTGCGGTAGAGCTGGTATACCCGCACTTTGCTTTTGTTTTGCGGCGCGCACGTGTGTGCACTCATTGGCGGTCAGCACGGTACTCATTTGTATCATGTGCAATGCAAAAGAAAATTTTCTCTACTCGCTGCAGGCTAAACCACAGTTGAATGACTAAGTAGTAAAAGCAATCCAAGTTAAAAAATGTACAATGGTACACATACAGGGTGTGCAAAAATTAATCATCCCATAATTAATTGAAACACTTATAGTAAATAGTAAATGGTAGTTTATTTCAATTAATTAATTATTTTTAAATTCGAAATATTATATCTAATAAGTGTCCACCATTAGAGTTCTGATAAATACAAGCTTTTTCTATTGCATTTTGCATGACTCTAGCCAGGGTTTCTTGTGTTATTGCGACTATTTCAGCTCGAATGTTCTCCTTGAGATGTTGTAGAGTAGCCCCACAGATAAAAGTCCGGTGCAGTTAAATCCGTTTGATATTAGGCGGTGTGTGTGGGCAACAGCTCCATCTTGTTGAAACCACATATTCTGCAAGCCTAATATATTCAGTTCGGATACCAAAAATTCATGGATCATCTCCATATAGCGTACGCCAGTTATTGTTGTTACATTTGTTTCACTACCTTCGAAGAAATACGGCCCACACCAATTTCTTGTACTTTGGGGGTGTAAGGGTCTGGAATGAACTTCTCTTGGGTTCGTTCGTTTTCCCCCAAAACCTGCAGTTTTCCTTGTTGACTGTTCTATTCAGCTCAAAGTAGGCTTCGTCCGTCATAAATAAATTTGAATAAAAATCATCAATTTCATTGTTTAGGTTTAAGATCATTGCAGAGTACAAGGTGGGGTGAAAAGTAACCTCCTTAGGAATGAAAACAATTTTTTTTTATTTTATTCAATATAGTCCCCTTCTAGTTTGGTACACTTATTCTAGCAATTTTCCAACTTCTTGATCCCTGCAAAATACTCCTCCGCATGAGCTGAATTTTTTATTGATGAGCCATATTTTGAGGTTTGGGAAGAGATAATAGGCCGAGGGAACCTAATCGGGTGAATACGGTGATGCAACAGCAATTGGAGCCGTAAGTCATTGATTTTAGCCGTGGTTGCGATGCTCTTGTGCCCCGGTGCATTGTCTTGCAATGCAATTGTAATACTCGCTGTTAATGGCTTTTCCTTTTTCGAGGTAGTCTACGAAGAGTATGCCATGAAAATCCCAGAAAACCGACGCCATAGCCTTTCTGACCCATCGAGCCTCATTTGGCCGCTTCGGAGCACTCGTGCCGGCTTCAGTCCAGTGCCGGGCACTCATTCTGTTCTCAATGACAGTTACCAATCGACGCAAAAAGTCCGCCAGATTCCGCATTAGCAAGTCCAAACACTCTTTCGAAATGCTCTCGCGTTCGTGTTTTTGGTCAGGAGTGAGTATGCGCGGCACCCAGCGGCAGGATAACTTTTTCGTATGCAGAATATTGCCCAAAATGTGGCGTATGTGCTCAGTACTAATCTTTGTGGTATCTGCTAGCTCGCGTACCTTCACTTTCCGGTCAGCCAACACCATTTCATGTATTTTTTTGACATTGCATTGCCCTCTGTAACCGCATTGGAGGGCCTGCCTCTACGCACTTGATCGGTAGTGGAGTTGCGGCCACCACGAAACTCTCAAAACGAATATTTGACGGTGTAATCTGATGGAGCATATCCAACTTTTCTTTTGTTTCCTTCCTTGTTTGTCATCAACAATCAGCTGTCAAAACAAAACTATAGACAGTATCGCACTGAAATTTACATTTCTGCCTAAATATGAACATTCTAGCGGTCGAGGAGGTTACTTTTCACTCCACCTAGTATGTCTGACGTGTTTGGAAATCAGTTGGTCACATAACTTGAACTAAATGTATCTTGTTAGGAAACAGGTGTAAGTCTGGATGCATTATTCTGCGCAGAGATGTTATTGGAATCCCCAACTGTGAGGATCGTCGTCGTTAAGTTGTTTGAGGAGCTTCTCACGAACTTTCGCTCACGAGCTCAATACGATCATACGAGCGGCAGTGGTTCCATTCTCCTCAATTCGAGATACAATACGACTAATTGTCTGAGCAGTAGGGAACTTTCTTTAAAGTTTTCGTTGCGTAGCAATAATTAAATTATTATTTCGGGTGAACATTAAAGCTATTGAGTTAAATCACAATAATCTGAAAGAAATTTGAAAAAAATTATGGAGATTAAAATAAAATATAACAAAAAAATCAGTAGATTAATTTTGGTACACCCTGTACATGTGTTATTGACAGATGATTAGAAGCAAAAAAAAAAAGCAAACAAAACATAGTGTAGTGTTCTCAATGTTTGGCCATATGTGTTTTTTAATTTACAAAAAATTACGTTAAAATCGTACTTGGCATGCTACCTGTTGTAGACTACCTGTAGACAAACTTGTCCATCAGAGCTGACGGACTTGTTGTTGGTCACTCTGTGAATCAGCTTAGTTTTACGCTAAAGATGAGTTCGTCTGCAAGTTATAAAAACCATGTAGATTCAGCCTTCTGGGCTAAAACTTTGATGATATAGACATTTCTTTATTCAAACTTCTGATGTGGTTTCCATTGGTAGACGCTCAAATTCCTTGAGGTCGAGCCTAGACGTATTCTTTCTTATATTTACCTCAGTACTCCTCCCCCAAGGTTTTAATTTCATTTTCTCGCATCCTTAATCAGTGGCGCAATGGCTGTATTTTTATGGCGTTTTTAGAAAGCGATTTCATACCAGAGAATCCATCATCAGGCGCTCAATGAAGGCTGAAGCATTTACAGGATCGTTCCTGCATTTAAATGTTCTTCTCGAGTTGCAACAACTTTTTGTTAGAAAATCGAACTCAAAACTGCAGAGTAGATTAAATTGGACTGAATGATGTAAAATGCATACAACTTTTGCAATGCGGATCTTAATCTAATCTAGTATAGACGTTGGTTTTCATTGCAAAGATAATACAGAAAAAAAAAATCATACATATTGCAGAATGCCATAGAGTATGCTAGCTTACTAATTATCAAAGCAAACGATTAAAAATAAACTTGACATACATCGATAGGGAGTTTTTGGAAAACTTTTATCGGTAACAATTATATTGCGGTACAAAGCACAGCACGATTAAAGAGAGTGCCAAGGTTACCGAAATTGAATGAATCAAAGACCAGAGTTAGGCTAAGATTAAATTTTATGTTTTACAATCGGAGTAATTATACTTCAAACGTCAACTCCAAAGGTTTACAAATAATTACAGGTGGACGGGAGTTGAATGGTCCATTCTGCTTGAAAGAAGGATGTTGAGGTTGTTCACCATTAAACGGTCTGCAGACTGTAGGCTTCGTTTTAGCTGCATATGCTTCCCAGTATTCTTCTTTGAGCCAGGGAATTCTTAGTTGTGGTCGGGTGAATCCCAGCACATCAGATGAGGCATGTCTGATAGCAGCGTTGTCACTGATCTTCGGTGTCGAGAGATTTCGGGGCAAAAATGTTGGTGGTCTCTTGTGATTTCAATATTTCTAGATTATGTCTTCTCACAATGATTCTACTTTGTTTTGGCAAGGTGATGATCCGTGTCAATGTTGGTTGCGGGGAAGGTTCAAACGTCCATAATATTGGAGGCATGGATTAGTTCGATCGTATATCTATGATTAATTTGATTTAGCGTTTCATGATACGGGGACTGCCATGTCCCTTTTTGTATATTGAGTCAATAAGCCTAAATTCGTTGCTGTATATGGTGTCACGAATTTACCAACTGTCCTACCATGGATGTCTTGCTTTCTTATCCTGGCTTTAAAATCTTCTAGTACAACTGTTGCATTCACCAGGTAATATCCCTTTATCTGTCCACTTGTGTCCTAGGAATTCAACGTCTTGACTAAATAATAAGCATTTATTTGTGGGTTGTATTTCCCACAAACTTTAAAAACATCCTTCAAGGTGGGGCAAATGTAATGTCATAATGTGTATTAGCTGCCATTTTGTTAGAAATGAAAATAAATCGACTATCTTATGTTGTTTATATGATATTGGTCAGATCACCTCCTGAGTTGATGCACATTTGTGCTTGTTTGAATTGTTCGCAATACATTTGGCTCCAAATTGGGGATTTAATACATGGGCTGAAAAGTCCGTGTCGTTTCTAATAGAGGGCACCACTTGAAATAAATCCATACCACTTTCAGTTAGTACCAAGATACGTGTATAAATTTGACAGCTGTCGGACGATTAGTTCTCGAGATATAGCGTTGTGAGTGAAGCAATTTTTGTTATTGTAAAAAAAATGGATCCAAAGCAATTTCGTGTGTTGATTTATCATTGCTTTTTTATGGAAAAAAATGCAGCCGATGCAAAGAAATGGCTTGATAATTGTTACCATTCGCAAGTGGATTCAAAAATTTAAAAGTGGTCATACAAGCACCGAAGATGATGCACGCAATAGACGTCCAAAAGAGGCTGTTTCAGATGAAAACATCAAAAAAGTCCACAAAATGATTACGAATGACCGTAAAGTGAAGTTGATCGAGAAAGCTGAGGCTCTGAAGATATCAAAAGTGCGTGTTGGATATATCATACACGAATATTTGGACATGCGAAAGCTCTGTTCAAAGTGGGTGCCGCGTTTGCTCACAGTCGACCAAAAACAACAACGTGTTGATGATTAAGAGCAGTGTTTAAAGATGTTCAACCGCAATAAAGCCGAATTTTTGCGTGGGTATGTGACAATGGATGAAACTTGGCTCCATCACTTCACACCAGAGTCAAGTCGGCAGTCAGCTGAGTGGCGAGCAGTCGACGAACCTCGTCCAAAACGACCAAAAACTCAACTCAACTCGGCTGGCAAGATTATGGCATCCGTATTTTGGGATACGCATGGAATAATTTTCATCGACTATCTCCAAAAGGGGCAGACTATCAACAGTGACTATTACATTGCATTGTTGGAGCGTTTGAAGGACGAAATCGCAGAAAAACGGCCGCATTTGAAGAAAAAGGCAGTGCTGTTTCATCAAGACAATGCACCGTGTCACAAGTCGATGAAAACGATGGAAAAATTGAATGAATTCGGCTACGAATTGCTTCCCCACCCACCGTATTCCCCAGATTTGGCCACCAGCGACTATTTTTTGTTCACAGACCTCAAAAGAATGCTCGTCGGAAGGAGATTTAAGGCCGATGAAGAAGTAATCGCCGAAACAGAGGCCTATTTTGAGGCTACACCGAAATCGTACTACAAAACTGGTATCGAAAGATTGAAAAATCGTTTCAATCAGAGTATCGCCATCGAAGGCAACTAAATTGATAAATAAAGTTGAATTTTGCAAAAATTTTGTGTTTTATTATAAAACGGCACGGGGCACTTTTCAGCCCATGTGTTAGTCTTTAATGTTGGCTTTGCAAGTGGTTTGTTGTAGTAAAAATCGTCGACCGAGCTGTGCTCCGTCTTGCTAGAACCAACAATGCTAGAGACCTTATTCAGCAACTTGCGATAACATCTGCCTATGGCACTCACCAGTTACGGTTACGGTGGTGCCGTCGGCATTCTCAAAGAAATAAAGGTCAATTACTTTTTCACTGCAAATGCCGCACCAAATATTCAATTTGAGGGGATGCAATGGCTCTTCGTGCATTTCATGTAGATTCTCATACCTACTTAAGTGGAAATGGGCTTCGTCGTTCATTATGATTTCGGATACGAAATCATCCTCTTCTTGCACCAGGTTTAACATAGCATGGGAATAAGTAAACCTTACTTGACGGTCATCAGGCAGAATGCATACTTATATATACGCGTATATTACATCAATGTAGTTTTAATGGGCACTAACAAAGTTTTCATTAATTTTAGTGAAATAACACCGGGGATAACGCAGCACATGTCCATGCCTATTATATAAGTTATATGGTCATTACGGGAGAGATTACAGTTTATTATATAACCTAAACTGGTGACTTTATCAACAAATTAAATTTGTATATTCGATAACATAATAGGACGTAATATTTCTGGCTGATAAGACTTTTTTGAAATTAAAATTGTCTGGGTCTTAGATGTATATAAAGTATTTATATAAGGTGATTCATCGTGAGGTTTGATTTTCAATAGACCTTTTTTGACAGATTACGCGTGACTCCTATCAAACTGCTTTATCATTTTTGTTCAATATCGTTTGGCAAGTCATCATGGAAAGACTCACACTACAACAGCTTCTCCAAATTGTTCAGCTATATTACGAAAATCAGCATTCTGTGGGAAATGTTTGTAGTGCGATTCGAGGAACTAACGATTCGCATAATCGACCTACTGAAACCATTATAGCCAATACCATTCGCAAACTTGAGTCTAAGTTTACATAAGTGAATGATACTCGACCATCTAGACCACACGAGCAAGTAGTGAAGAGACTCTTGCAGCTGTAGCTGAAAGTGTAAGCGAAAACCGTGACGAATCAATTCGTCGTCGTTCTTAGCAGTTTGGCTTGGCGTATTCGACAACTTGTCGTATTTTACGTGAGGATCTCGGCCTAAAAGCGTACAAAATTCGACTTGAGTTTGCGTCATATTTGTAGTAAATGGGCTCTGGAAAAACTCAATGAAAATCCGGTGTTTTAACGTGAAATTTTGTTCAGATGGATACGTTAATAAACAAAATTGCCGTATTTTGGCTGATAAGCAACCTGAAGAATATCAAGAGCTACAATTACATCCATTAAAACAAAGTTATTGTGTGGTTTACGGGCTGGTGGAATCATTAATCCATATTTCTTCAAAAATGAGGCAAAACAGAATGTTACCGTCAATGGTAACCCTTATCGCGCCATGTTAACGGACTATGTGCTTCCTGAAATTCAAGCACATGGTCTCGGTGAGCTAGTAACAAGACTGCAAAAAAGTGCAAATCTGAAACAAATTATTCAGCGGTCGATTTGCAGCGGTCGATTGGCGATCGTTGGACCCAATTTTCAACGACTCGGCCACACATTTCGGCCGAAACGGCCGCTATTTCGCGTTCAATGTTGGCTCTGAGCTCTTCCAACGTCGTCGGCGTGTTGGCATAAGCCAATGACTTAACGTAGTCCCACAGAAAATAGTCAAGCGGCGTTAAATAGCACGAACGAGGCGGCCAATCGACTGGCCATGTCTTGAGGTAACACGCTCACCATACTTACTCTTCAATAAATCGATTGTAGCTTGTGCTATGTGGCTTGTGGCACCATCCTGTTGAAACCACATGTCGTTCAAGTCCATATCTTTCAATTCGGGCCAAAAATAATCGGTGATCATGTAACGTGACGATCGTTATCGTCGACGAAAAAATATGGCCCAATGACGCCTCCGGCATGCAAACCGCACCAAACATTTATTTTTTGTGGTTGAAGTGGTGATTTATGAAGCACATGTGAGTTTTCACCCGACCAATAACGCATATTTTGCTTATTGACGAACCCATTGAGCCAAAAATGAGCTTCGTCACTGAAGATGACGATAATTTGCAGACGTTGCTTGTTAGTATACTTTACCATGATGAAAATGTTGAGTTTACTGAATAAATTGACAGTGACAGTTTGATGATTAGTAAAAGAGTACGTTCACAAATTAAACTCAAAGTTGTCAAGTCCCTATTGGAAAACCCTGTATTAATGAAACTGAGGAACCGCAGGCCGATATCAGCTCTGTTGCCGTAGGAGAATTTGTTTTCGTGAAGTTTATTGGAAATTTAAAAAAACTTGCCTTTTATGTCGGCGAAATCATTGCTGAAGACATTTCTTTGACACTTAAAAGTGAAATAGAATTGAAACTGCCTAATCCTACTAATCCAGCATAAACATCCCGCAGGCGATCCAAATATTGCTTTAATATTGACATATCTAGTCATTACATTAAGTAACGTTCACGTGAAACTTTTTTAATTACTTAGTTCCTCATGTGTTTTTTATATTGTTTTCTTAATTAAAGAGATTTTATTTTTTGTTATAAATTGCTGTTGTGTTTGCTATGTTGAAAGTTTTGAGTACATTTTACGGTAAAAAACATTGGCGCCGAAAGTACTCCAGGCATTGCAGAAAGTCATTCGGCGAAATGACTGCTGAAGTTGAAGTTATACGAACAAGTTTCCTACTTCAGATTAAAGACAAAACTTCAACGTTTTATACAATGCCTTAAACTTTAGAAAAAGTTCAATAGTTTAGTTCTTATGATGCTTTGAAATTTTGATGACGAATGTGAACCAGTTTACCATACTCGGAAACATCTCCACAGGTGTGTAGTATGGAAGTTATCGATATTCAGAAAAATGACGCTGGTGATTTTTGTAAGTGATATGTCTACTAAGGAGGTTGATTCATCTGTTGATACTTAACTAAAAGTTGATACTCGTAGTATGAACTGTTTTTTCGCTAAGGTACTTGGCCGATTTTGCCCTAACTCTTATTTGTAATTTTTGTATAACAGCTAATAAGGTATTTTCGGTTATTAAATTGCGGGCGATGCCTTTAAGTTTGTTATTTACCAATTATACCAGCTACCGAATCATATATTTCTTTGATCGGTTCTATATTTGGAACCTCGTTTGTGGTGTCACCGAACGTATGTACACTACAATACTGGAGATAGGAAGACTTCTGTTGCAGATATCTAGACAGAAGCGTAGGCAATAGCTCACTTCTTATGGATTTTGGTGCCCATCTGGGTGCCTGGCCTACTTCAAGCAGCTGCTTGATGAGGTCGTCTACAATCAAGAAAAAATCATGTTGAGCTGCGACGCAAACACAAACTATGTTATAAGCTTTACTTTCACTTTTATCTCGAATAATCTCGCCCTACTCTCCCCACCGATACTTAAAGTTCAGCATATAGAACAAGTAATTGCCCGCCGCTGTCGTATAGCGGAATCATCGGACGGGAGAAACACACAAAATCGCGTATGCCAAACTGGCTAGATGCGGAATTCACACTGCGGTATCCCTGCTAGAGCTTGATTAACTTTGCATTTACATAATATTTTCCACAACGACTGATCAGAACTGTGCTGTTAAAATAGGAAGAATTTTAACTTAAGAACCCGGATGGTATCTGAGATGATGAATCCTTGGATCTGTTTATGACCACTCAAATCCTTGGCTGCACTTCAGCAACCTACCTCTAACGCGGTATAATATCCAGGGCTTGAACTGAGGTAACCTTGAGTTCTACACCTAAAACAGATAAAATTTGTCATAAGCTCTCGAGGGATCTCAGACCCAGTGGCTCTACTAGTGACTCTCAGGAAAGTCAAGTGAATTTCAAGTGCAGTCTGGATCATAAAAGACTGTCGAATTTCCAGTATGCCTAGCAAACAAGTAAATCGATCGAGACTGCACCATTGAAAAATAACTCTCTTCGAAGGAGTATACAGTGATCATGGTTATGGTTATATGAAGGAAGCTGTCAACTGTTGACATTGAAAACTAAGGATACCCTACTTCATCATATATGGCACCACTTTGAGTTTCTTGGCGAGTCTACTTTGCCTTAACGGGATTCAGAACTAATCCTTAGATTATTGCGGTTCTTTCCTATCTTTTATGGAAAGCCCTGCCGAACTTTTTATTTCCTAGTCATTATAGTCTGCGAACATTCAAAATCAACGTACATCGGTATCTCTCTATCTTTTCTCTCTAACGCGCTCCAACTGAAAAAAAAGAAAAAAAAGCACTTTCGAGAACTTAAAGATTTTTCCTCCAAAACGATTACCGAACTTGACAAATGTATCAGCATATCAATGTAGCCCCAATCGAACAACGATTATGCCTTCTTGTTTCGAATTTTGTGAATCCATTTTGTCGACAATAAGGGTGATTTAAGTATATGATAGGCATACCAACAATCATGGACGGATTCTATGACATAATAACGAGTCCTTCACCAGTATGGGGAATATTCGATAAGCGTCACGATAATAGCGAGAAAAGCGCCACAACAGATGTGTTTTCGTCAATCATCCAATCTTTGAATTCAATAAGAATTTTTAGGACTCATTGATATACAAACATCTCTGAAAAGGAGGAAAAAGATGCAATCAAGACGCAGTGCACTTAAGGCATAACACATTCGATCAATCAAGCCATCCACAATTGATATCTATAAGGTTGATGAGAATCGCTTCGGAATTCTTTGATTTCTCGCTTCGTTTTATAGACACAAGTACACCAATACCCCGGTTTGCGTTGCTCATTGGGACCGAAAAGTTGAGGCGCAAATCGAAACGCCACAAACCGGGGTATTTTTGTACCCTATATTTATGCCTTTACAAACCAGATACTCGTACACTCTCAGTTAGCTCAGAAATAAGTAAATTTAGTGAAACTTTTTAGCGATCAACAATGATCATTCACATTCACTTAAAATGTGGCATACTTCTAGGCCCAGTAACAACTGAGCATAGAAGAGTGCAGTATCTTAATCATAATGTTCAACTATACCCAGTCATCTTCCCGGAAAGTCCGTTGCTTTGTTACGATCACCTATGTAATTCAAAATCAAGATTTTTGACTTTAAAATGGTTCAATTCCTGTGTTACTAGTTGACACATTTCACTGTACTCAATCAATCCATACCCACCTTAATGTTCCAAACGATCCTCCCACACCGATTATCTAGATCAGGTCTTCAATAAAAATTAATTTTCTATCTTTTTATTCGGCAAAACAGAGTCTATCCTACAACAACTATAAGGTACAATCTTATTTCTATCACAAATGGAAATGCCCATCACTATCCAAAGATATTATCATAAACTCTATGCCAAAATCCATTTTTTCGGAACATCGTCGCACTGTTGCCGTCCTTTAAATCTTTGTAAGTCTCTCTGAGATTCTTATCTGCTGGACCCCAGTCTGATTCTGTCTTAAAAGCTGACAAAAATCTTTGACAAATTGTTCCTTCTGGTTGCTGAAGTATAGCATGGATACCCCAAAACACCAGCTGGCCTATTCCAAACGCCGATAGACACCAACCAAAAACTAGAAAACAACATAACCGAAATGTCGTTTAGAAAAAATTAAGTAGTCTCTCACCATAAAGTCCACTCGAATACGTGTAGCCGTTATACTGCAAGGGCTTATAGTCCACTAAAGTGTAAATCAAAATTGCTGCCATGACTAAGGGGGTTATGACAGCCCAACAAATTCTATAGTAGATACTTGTCTTTCTTCCGAGCATAAAAAAGATGTCTTGACAAAGACGCTTGACACCTAAATTTGACAGGGAACAAAACTATCATCATATTCCACAAAATAAGATTTTTGAAGATCCCACCATATATCCAACCGACAGCTACCAGTTCGACTATGGCTAAACACAATGCCACAAATGACGCACCATAAAAGTCCAAAAAGTTGAGTATAAATTGTCCACCCGGAGTGATATAGATCAGTCCGATCGAGAAGCCAATCACAGTTAAGATGATCACGATCACCCAGTGTTTCACTGATGGAAACTTGTCTTTGATCACTGTCATTACACAGGATGCCATTCCAACATTGCTTCCGATTCCAAGGACGAACAACATAAGGAAGAACAAAACTGAAAATAACTGCAATCACACGATCAGTAAGTGATCGGTTTTAGGGATGTGATCATGCTTACTTGAGGGACAAAGCTAAATTTTGCTATCGCATCGGGATACGACACAAATGCCAGTCCGGTACCGCCTTGAACCACACTCTTGATATCCTTAGTGTTGGTTTCGTATGCCAAGTTACCAAGAATTCCGAAAATTATCACCCCTGAGAGGAAGGACGTAAATGTATCCAAAGTTGTCACAATATTGGCATCTCTAAAAGACAAAAGAACTCACATCAGAGGAGTCAAAGGACGTAGAATATTCGTATGCATACCTATAAACGTTATGACCAAATCGGTTGTACGACGCATACGTGATGATGTTTCCAAAACAGATCGCAAGGGAGAAGAAAACTTGTGTCACAGCTGCATACCAAACCTTCGGATCAAGTAGTTTTCCCCATTGAGGCTTAATGAAGTACAGCACCCCATCAAATGCTCCTGGTAGAGTCAGTGCACGAACAAGTAATATAGCCATTATGAAGTACGGAAAAAGTGCTAAAAAATACGAAGCTTTACCAGAGCTCCGTACTCCTTGGACCATTATTCCTGCTACCGTTATCCAAGCCACAGCTAAACAAATGGTCAACTCCCAGTTGGGACTACCAATTCCATCATCTATTGACTCTTTCTCTCGCAACACTATTTTCCTACGGGATGAACCTTGAGAAATCATTCAAAGCGTTTCTAAGGACTCACGTAAAATAAAATTGTGCAGATGGAGTTCTTTGGATGCCCTCTACAATCGTTTCGTTGCCTTTCAATTTCGAATCGGCACATAAGCTTCCCCAGTCTTCGCGACAATAACTCCACGGTAGAACAGCTGAAAACGATGCGACTAGGTACCTCAGAGTAAGAGCCATCAAAGTGGCATAGTATGTAGTAACAACGGCTGTACCAAACACCTGTCCATACCCAACACCTCTCATGATTGGAGAAAAATCAAAAACATTTACACTCCCTCGACTAGAAAATTGACCCAAAATCATCTCCATATAGTACACCGGTTTCCCCACCAGAAACAGCACAATCAGATACGGAATGAGAAACGCTCCACCACCATTCTCGAGGGCAGTGAAAGGAAATCGCCAAACGTTGCCTAAACCTACCGAGAGAGCAATGCACGACATCAAGAATTCTATATCCTTGCCCCATCTATCACGGCCAACCTCCGCATTCTCGTCTGGGTCTGATTTCAGGCGGTCTTCACTCAGCGATTTCTAAAGTAAGAAAAACAAAAAAAAAATGTTTACTTAGGTTGCTTGTCTGTATACAAATGCATACAAGTACTCACCTCACTGCTGGCATTCAAGCTTATGGTTGAGACGGTGGTAGTGGAACCTGTCTTGTAAGCGCCCGGAATGGAGGCAGTTGACCCAAGAGTGCCATAGTACCCCTGATTCACGTATCCACCAATGTTCATGGCGCTTTCAGTTGCCAAATAACGAGTACACCTAGAATGGATAAAAACTAATTTACGAACATTTGTGTTGGCTTAATGTTGTAGGTTGACGTCGGATAGCAGTTACTACGGGGATTTCTATCCAACAGATTCGTAGAACTTGCAATTGACGCGACGATAATGGAATTTTGTTTTGCTTTCGCTCAAACGTAGTATTCGTAGCAATGTCAATATGAGTCACAATGTCACAACACGTATCTCAATAAGTGCACATTGGAGAAACAATTATTATGCAACGAATGCTAGATATACTAGTTACTCGTTCTTAGGCGACTTCGTTTGAAATTGAAAGTCAATTGATTGGATAAAGTTACTTAACATGACACAATTGAACCCAACCAAATGTCAATAGGGATTGAAGCTGCTAATGTGCATTTATTAAACTTGAAACATTGCTTTGTGTCCTCATTGACATAATCCTTTAGAACTTTTCCAAGTGAAGGACCACCAAATACAAGCATATGAGTAGGGATATGAAATTAAGCAATAACCAGAGAATAAGTAATGTTAAGAATGTTTTAGTATACCATTAAGGCTGCCAGAAAATCGAGCCCTACCACGTGGGTGGTATGACCACGTGTAGTGCCGAGGCCAAGCAAAAAAGTAGAGGAAGAGTAAAAGTTAATCCGAAAAATAAGGAAGCGCTCTAGAAGTGATAGAAGTGAGTTCAGTTCAAACCGCGACTGTATTCAGTAGCTCTCCATAAAAGTGTAAATTCTTATTTAAGTACTTCCAGTTTAATCAATCCAATCACCTCCCAACCCAAAAATTGTTATAGCTGATGCGCCTTTTTTATTGTTGGCCCACTAGTCTGTTAATTTCGCGAAATGTTTTGCTTTCTGTTTTCCTGGTCTTCGTCATTTCTTCTTATGGATTCACCAACTGCTCTATTTATAATAATAGTACTGACTCTGTTGCCTGTAAACGGATCTGTGGCAGAATATTCCATGCTCTTTGTGTCGGCCTAAATAAAGGAAACACGGTCTTCGTTAAAGAATTTTCAGTAAATCTACTGGCCTTCTGTGACGAGTGTATTAGTATATCTCTGTCTCTCAGATGTGCTCCTTGCAATCAAGTGCCTCAGTAACTACAATGAAACTACAAACTCACTCGTTAGATTGATAACGGACACAGTGTAAGATGTGTGGAAGACTTTGAGCAGAGTATCGAACAACACATTGATTTAATTGAATTAGAAACTGCAAGATTCAGAAATGAAGAAACATCTAAGTGCCACCTCAATGAAGTGTTGTTGTTGAAACAAGAAAACGTGTAGTTCCATCAACTCTCTCCGGGAAGACATAGATATTCATCTCTGGTCATCTTCGTCAATCTGCAACATACAATCATCCATTCTCAAAGAATTACGAGTCCATGCTTGACAAAGCAGGCCAGACCAACTCCGCACAACGAATTCGATGTTCACCACCCTACTCGTCAAAGGTAGATGTTGCTTGGATTTATAAAACTTTTCAAAGAGAGGTATGACATCACCTTGAGCCAATGTACAATATTCCAACATCTCACCACAAAATTAAAAGTAATTTAAAGCTTAACTTAACGTCTTGAATGGTTATCTGTAAACCCATCCAACACTAACCTTAACTTTGGAAAGATGCGAGTCTCCAAATAGACAGATCAACTCACTCTTAATAACATAGAAACAAAAAAAAAGAAGCAACGTCTTATCTAACAAACTTAATGACAAATCGTCCAGATTCATTCCCCATTCACATCCTAAACTTGACCCCAACTGGAGCCTTAAAACCAAGATATTTCACAATTTCTTTCCAATTGTCTATATCCCTAAGCAACCCCCATCAGGAGTCCCCATAAAAGTACCAATTGCCTCGCTTCCATCCAAGTCACAACATCAAAGGGTTCCTTTTCATTTAACCCCTACCCCAGATACTGTCACTTTTCGACCGCCAACACCCTCTTCTACGAATACTAACAACTGCTTTCCTAATTTCAATCTTACGACTGGAGTCAACTTTATCAGTTCACATACCAGGTATGTTCAAGAAGTAAAGTGACTTTATATTTTTATAAAAAAAAACTATTTATTTTTTTCATCAATATTAATGTTGCCCTCTTCAAAGTAATCCCTCTCAGATAAAATACACTTGTGCCAACGCTTTTCCAATCCTCAAAGCACTTCTCATAACCACTTTTTTGTATAGCCTTGAGCTCTTCCAGCTATACCGTTTTTATTCCACAATCTCAGCAAACTCCATTCTTTTATAGGTCTCTTCAGTTTTGTGAACAGGAAAAAGTCGAATGGAGCCAAATCAGGTGAATATGGTGGCTCACACATGCTTGTCGTGTTGTTTTTGGCCAAAAAATCTCTCATAAGCAACGATGAATGAGCATGTGCACTATCGTGATGCAAAAGTCATAAATTGTTTTTCCACAATTCCGGACGTTTTTTTCGTATTGCTTTTCGAAAATGACGCATAACTTCAAGGTAATACTCGTTATTGACCGTACGACCTTGATGTAAAGACTCCTGAAGGTCTATGCCACAGTAATCGAAAAAAAAAAAACAGTGATCAACATTTTGACTTTTGATCGAAAAACGATTGAGTTTTGGTTTCGACGTCATAACCATACACGTATACTTATGACTCGTCACCAGTTATGACCCTTTTGAGCATTCAAGAACTCCTGAGCCATGCTCATGCGACGTTTCTTCTGATCAAAATTAAGAAGTTGTTCAGAACAAACCCAAAACACCCGAAAAAAATTGCATGACACGAGCCGAACGATATGCCGACATCCTCAGCAACTTCTCTTATGTTCGACAATTTTCGAAAACTGATTTGCTGATGTGCTGGAGCGCCCAAAGTGAGGTTCGTCATGGACATCTTATCGGTCATCTTGGAAGAGCTTGTACCACTTGCTAACATTTTTCTTTACTTACGAGGACTGTGTGATGAGAACTCGGACTGGAAGGTGGTACTACCATCATTTAGTATAACCTCTTCTAGCCCGCCTGCCAAAATTTGGTGACAATCCGACGCATAGTTTTCTTTTGACACCCATTTCATCGTGTTAATGTTTTTTACGACCATAGAAAAAGAGCAGTATCGCTCCGTGATCCGATTCTTGTTTTTGAGTGGCAAAACTTGCGCGGTAATCAAGCCCATTCTCTATGCTGTGTATGGGACCCGTTCACCTTCCTGTACAATCGTTTACAGTTGGTTCGTAGAGTTTCCCCGCGGCCGTACATCGGTTTTTGATGAACCGCGCCAAAGTGGCCCGTAAACCGTGAACAAAATTCATGATCTCCTATTAGCGGAACGACGAGTGAAAATTTGCGAGTTGCCTGAGATAACAGGTATCTCAACTGAATGCGTAAGCCATATTCTATACGAGATTTTGGGCATGAGAAAGCTGTTCTTGCCATGGATGCCGCGTTTGCTAACACCGGAGAACAAGCGCAATCGTAATACCACCTCAAAGACGCACATGGCCCTGTTTAATTGAAATCCGGAATAGTTTGTGCGTCGTTTCGTGACCGTCGATGAGACGTAAATTCATTGATACAAACCAGAGGAAGAACAATCGAAAGAATGGCTTTTACCCGGTGAACGTGCTCCAAAGAAGGCAAAGACCGTGCTTTTGGCCGGAAAGGTGATAACATTCGTTTTTTGGGACGCGCGAGGTGTGATCCACATTGACTATTTGGTGAAGGGAAAAAAATCACAGGAGCATACTGCTTCGATTTATTGAGCCAATTCATCGCCAATTTGAAGAAAAAACAACCACATTTGGCGAAGAAAAAAGTGCTCTTCCACCACGATAACACAGGATGTCATCGCCGCCGCGGAGGAGTATTTTGGAGGCCAACAAAAAGTCGTACTTTACGGATGGGTTAAAAAGTTGCAGCACCGCTGGGAAAAGTGTATCGAGTGCCACCGTATGGCACTGTCAACATGTCAAGTGTGTTAGAGCACTTGATTCCATTATTTACACAAAATTTGATGCAAACTCTTTTCTCCGTTTTTATAATAATTGAAAGTCGCCGATAACTCCTAAACACGTATAACCTTTCTATCTGTCAAAAACAAACAAAGTATGCTATATACTTGAAACTGTGAACATATGCTCGGGACATGTGGATCAACACAGCAAAAAAAAAAAAATCGATAATCTTACTTTTTAAACACAACTGTTGAATGTTCGCAGAATACAATAACAAGGAAAGAAAGAGTTCGATAGGGCATTCTATAAACCTATTGTAAGGCTTGAGAAATAACCACGATATTATGTACAGAGAACGTTCAAAAGTGGACTTAAAAAACCGACGGGTTTTTTGGTTGAAGGTTTAAGAAGCGGGATGCTACTGGAAAAATAGCAAACGACATGATGCAGTCTTCTGGATGTTAATTGAATAAGTAATATTGGCATCACCTGTAAGTTTTATCGGACGATTTTGAATCCTGGGGAACAAATTACAAATATAATTAATAACAAATATTACATCGATGGAGGAAGACTATATATTTTTGATCTCGGAAGGAGACATAGTGATTGGAGCTTAATGTATTAAACTTATTTATGACTTAATTGATTTTCATTCTGACAACAAGACTGTATAGTGACGACTGAAGGGACGTATCTCTGGTTTACTCCACAAACGTAGCGATGACCTTCTGACTTAACCAAATAGCTAGGAGTGGTTGTACGATTTTTTGAGGCGAGATCTTTCTAACTCCTGAAGACTCGGGCTAACATAATCTTTCGCGACTTTTATTGCACACCACCTTGATCACTTTCCCGTTAATTATTCAAAACATTAAAAATACAAGTTTATTCAACTAAATCTATTATGCCCCCTTCAAAGTAATCCCCATCGACTGCAACACACTTATGCCAGCGCTTGATCCAATCCTCGAAACATTTTTTATATTCGGTTTTCGGTATGTCCATCAGTGCTTCCTGGGATTTTTCCATTACTTCCTCTCGGCTGCTGGAACGCGTTCCCCGTAGTGGTTTTTTAGGTCACAGGGAGCCACATCAGGTTAATTCGGTGGCTGTTGGATGGTATTTGTTGCATTTTTCGTCAAAAAATTACGAATAATGATGGTGCTGTGCGATGGTGCGTTATCATGGTGCAAAATCCACGAATTTTCTGCCCACAATTCTGGTCTCTTTCGGCGAATTGCTTCAGGCAAACGTCTTATAACGTCCAAAATAATACTCTTTGTTTACTGTCTGGCGTTCTGGCAAAAATTCATGATGCACTACACCGTTGTAATCCATGAAAACCGTGAGCACTGCCTACTTTTTTGACTGAAAACGACATGGTGTTTTTGGTCTCGGCTCATTTGGTGAACGCCATTCACTTGCCTGATGTCTGGATTGCGTGTCGTACTCATAAACCCACGTCTCGTCTCCAGTAATGATCCTTCTGATAAATGTGGGATCGGATTTAGCCTCGCAAATCATCTCTTTTTTGTAATCAACACGGTCTCTCATGAAATTGAGGTCTTTTGGCACCAACTTTGCTGCTACACGACGGAAACCCAAATCATTAACCAAGAAGTGTTGGACGGAACCATAGGCAATGTTCAAGTACTGCGCTATCTCTCTGATGGTTAAGTTGCGGTTATTGACCAACATTCCTTTCACTTCATCAATGTTTTCGTCGGTTTTCGATGTCTGTGGTCTGCGACTGCGTTCATCATCTTCGATTGACTCACGACCACTTTTGAACCCCTCGTGCCACTGGTAAATGACCGTTTTCTTTAAAGAATCGTTTCCGAAACACTTTTTCAACATTTCCAACGTTCGCGCGCCATTAAATCCGTTTTTTACGTAAAATTTAATACAAGTTCGTAAAAAATCGCCAACACACACAGAGAAAGATGTACTCTTGGCTACGTAACTTTTGCAAATGTCAAGCTATGACGCTAAGATTTAGAGGGAATGTCAACAACAGATGTACCAACTGGGATCGCCACACTGTGAAGCCACCGGGAACTTTTTGATCAGGGTGGTATGTCAAAATAACAGTAATATTGACAGTAAGAATAGCCAGAGTTAATGTCGGAGCACAGTGCCTCTTGCACATTCTTCGACTGTCAAGGAAGGTGTATTTAGAAAGGCAGATACTCATTCCAGGCTGAGTGCATTAGCTACAATTGGTATGCTTACGGTAGGTCATCCGAAAATTCGATCTATTGTAAGAATCAATAGAAGCTCAAGACCTGGTCTAGGTTTGAAAAGAGGCCAAAGATAAAATAATTGGATTGATCGAATGTTGTCGATCTGATTCCAAATATAGTGATCTGCAGTGCTTCAGGTCAGAAGAAAAACAAGTTATGTCCTGTCAACAAACAGGGATACACACTCAGCACAACATGTCACGATAGACAGCTACAACTTTGAGGTAGTAACGGACTTTATCTGCCTGCGAAATTATTCCAAGAAGAACTCTTTCTAATCGCTTCTCCTTTGACACAGAAGGCAAGCTAGTATTAGAGCCCTTGATCATCCCAATCATGCTATATGGTGCAGAAACGTAGACATAGACGTAAGTGGATGAACTGGAAACCAGCATCCTGGCCCAGCCCGGACCGTCGGGTCACTCAAGTAACATGTAAGCATGAGGGAGTATTTAGAAAGTATGCCATCATAAGAAAGAAGAAATCGTACGAACGTCCATTCTATGATGTTATTCTACAAGTAACAATCAATATTAACTCTTTCGCGCAATCATGTGTTCCTATTTACGGGAACCATACGCTACACTCGAAAAAGATATGGTGATCAACTGGATTTCGCAGGTTTCAAGCGGAGTTTCTATCTCTTTTGCAAATCGCGGCTTGAGTTTATTAACTTCTGGTTTCCAAAGAGGCCTCCGTAGACACATTGTCCTGATGATAACTCACTCTCATTGATAAGAAATATCTCATATTCCGACGAAAAAAGTAATGTGGGTCACAAAACTATAAACAAATATCAGTACCGGTTTTGGAATGAATTAAGGTTGACATTGACATTTCAAATTGATGACCAATTTAAAGACGGACAATGTTTTGAGCACTTCAGATACATACATAAGTGAGTGATCGTTTTAAGAACTGAAGTGTACAACCTTTTTTATCTTGACAGAGGAACTCAGAGGGATTCAGAGACGAAATCCCAACTTCTGAAGCAAGAACAAGTCACAAGTACACGCGCGAGAATTAATTGCTTCATCTTTTGTCTTTATGTTGGCAATTCAATCACAAACAAATAAAAAGAACAATTCACACCATGTAATAAACTCTTATCTGTGCTTTACAGGTATTGTCACAACTAACAAGCTTTTTATGTGAAAATTATCCATTCACTTATTTGTCATTGTGAAACAATGAAAGTACATATATTCTCGCGTCACCATTGTTTGTAAGTCGATTATCTAAAGCCTAAAGATACGACAATAAGTTAGCACAACAGAATGAAAGACAGATTGGCATTTGCAACTTTGACACTTAAACAATTGATGGAACTTTTCCATCTAAAGGCATAAATTGACGGCAATTTATTTGTCGCACTGTTAAATGAAACAAACGGATACATTCGGCGCTATAATTAAAATCAATTGGCCCGCTCGCAATCTCAACACGGAGGTGTCTCATATGCAAATTATTTTTTGTTATTTCAAAGAATATGCAACCGCGGTTACATTACAAATAAACTCACTTTGGAAAAAAATCACGAGCAGACCAGAACTCGGATCAACTTCAAACTGTAATCCTCTTAAGCTCCGTCAACGGATTTCCTGAATTCAAGAAACAAAAACGATCCAATCGAGCGACGAGTCGACAAGTAACTACCTAAAAGCTCAGAACGTTTAAAGATCCTAACCTAAGAGAATAACTCGTTCCCGGTCGAGGTGAAAAACTTTATGAAATGAGTATCTCATGAATACTACTTGTATCTTACAAATAATAGAGGAATTTACATATGTATAGTTGCGGCACCTCGCTACGTTGGATCGTGTTTATATAACACGCGACCACCTTCCGACTGAAACTTGATATTGGAATATCGAAGCTTTGTGTATTTGTAGCTTTAGCTTTTTAACGGAAATATCACAGATACTTCATCGGTGGTCTGCTGGGTTGTAGTTTAATACGAGTATATGTACTCGTAGGTGGGACCAATCGAAATTTAGTTCAACAAACTTTATTACTGCATTCTCTCTGCGATCACTGTCTTATCAGGTTCATTACCTTCAGATTTTATTGTATAATACTTGTATAGTTTTATTGCATCGGCGCGACGAGAATAGATTGTATCTACTATATTCATTGTCGACTGAAATCAGTGCAATATTTATGATATAACTCACATGTGGCAACGACAGTTTCACTGTTTTTAATTAATTTGCGAGTGAAGCTGTTTACGATTTCAATTAACTGAGAAGGTTAATTTGTGTTTATTTATCTTAAGGGGACTTGATAATACATACATAGATTGGGTTTATTGGACCGTTGTACGCGTAAGTTGTTATATTGTATAACAGAAATAAAAAGAAAATTAAAAGTGTAAACACTTATAAATGTTGAAATTAACTCTTTGAAGTGGGTTTTGAGGTTGTCGTTGCCTTGACAATGAACAGTCTGTATGGTGCTTAGATGGTCCTTTTTGTCGGATTGCGAAATCTTGGAGTTATGGATTTACATCGTCGTAAATCTTGACCTCAACCAACAAGCTTCTCCAGTGCCACACTTCAATTTGGTTGTAGTCCATTTCACGTGGGTAAATAAATAAGTGGCGCGACAGCCCGGTGTGGGCCAACTCCTAGCTTCTCACACTCATTTGTGTTTCTCACTTTGTGAATTTTTACACTCCTGAGCAGGGCCTACTGTTTATTGCCGGTTCCGAATGGTTCTTCTGAGAAGATTTTTCATAGGCAGAATTTGGACTTTCGGAGGTTTGCCATTGCCCGCCGAAAGGATTATGACGCCTCCCAGGTTGGTGGCGTCACAGCCAGTGAGTCAACCATCACGTCATTGTCACCACCTTATACGTGGGTGCCCCACCTTAAATGTGGTCGTCCTCGTCGCTTTAAATTTTATACACAATATCGTGCTCTCGAAATGGCCAAGTCTGCTGTCGATAAGGTCCGCTCCTCTTATAAAGCCCTGTTTGGTCGAACAAGGGAGGGCTTTATGACTCAGTGTCTTGCGAAGCCAAGTTCTACTAAGTCCTTCACTACCTCAAAGCTATAAGCACCAATGGCAACGTTCTGTTGACAAGCAGTCGGTAACGTGCCTCCTTTGCTGATGATAGAATATACTTTGTTCTGCCCCCGCTTGCCGTCACACCCATTTTAGCCGCTTTCGACTAAATACTCACAAAAACTTCATTGATGACTCGCTGTGTCATTCTAATTGCATATTTTAATCTCATCCGCGTACGCAGGTAATTGGTACGGACTCAGTAAAAATCGCGCCTCATTTTTTGGCCAGCTTGTTTTACTTAATTCTTTCTAGAGCGATGTTAAGAAGTTACATGATCCCGCACTTGTCATGGCCTTCTGCTTACTTCCCGGAAAGCCTACGTTCTTCCCCTTTTTTTCCTGCTCGTAGAGCCGCAGCTTTATATAACTCTAGCAGCCTTTTGCGGTTTTACTTGTCTCCATTGGGACTGTAATGTCCGCACTCGTACGCTGGCTACAACAAGATAATGAACTAAGTCCATGTTGGCTTCTTGGAAAGTTCGGTGACCCAGAATGGTGGAGGAGAGGGTAGCATCGATCGCATGTCATCAATCTGGTTGACGGTTGTTCGGTCAAAAGATAGTGAAGTGCCTTTATGTATGTTGAGATGTGGGAATTAGATGCTGGTTTTTAAAAGTTCTCTTCTCGCTGCAAACCATAAGTAAATGAATTAATTTCGAGCGTTGTCTTATGCAACCTTGTTTTCGTCTGTCCCACTTAAAGACGACTTCCTTACTCAGGCCCGCGCTGTTTGCAAACATTTTAATAGGTCACAAAATCCCATGAGCGAGCCAATTATAAAAAAAAAAAAATATCTGCTTGCACAATTTTGAGCACATGCTTGGTCCTAAACATGCCCTCTTAATCGACATGATACTGAGCACTTGCTGAAAACAAGTCTAAGAACAGCAAATAAATTTCAATTTCTATAGCAGCTTTGTGAAATATGGTAGACTCAGTTCTGAAAGGCCAAGGATATTTAATATAAGATCTCAGTTCTGTCTGCCACGGAAACGGCTTTCTACACTTGTCTATACGTAAGCCCTGGTGAAGAAGAAGCAGTATGAACACGAACTGAATGCGCATTAATTACCTAAATCGCACCCTTAATGAATGGAAAGCCCCTAGCACTTCTATCGTTTTTATATTTTTTTTTTTGTTTGCTACAACTACTGTCAAAATACGCTTTTTGTAATCTGTGATATTTCAGAAAGCTGTGACTAGAAGAATCTGACCTTTACCAAGGAGAGTTGTTTTGTTTTTCTTTGTGAAGTAATGGAGTGCTATTATGTATGATTTTGATATTGTTTAGCAAAGCTTTGGTGGGTAAGCCATTGAGTGCAGTTGGATGATATTGACATTCTGGATAAACAACTCTCTCTGCGGAATCCCTGATATAAATTGTCATGCCGACAACATGCCTCCCATCATGATATTTTTATATTTTTATCCCGATAAGCATGCCGTTAGTATACTCCCTCCTAAGGCTCTTCCACAGTGCCATAATAATGCCTATACGCCACCGTGTTCGGAGTTCTGCAACGCCTCCAAGTCATCCTCAAACATCTACATCGGGTATAATTCTGCATGTATGCCAGTGCGGCCCACTCTTCTATTTGGTATGGCCAATCTACTACCGCACTCCTCTGTGTTTTAGTCATATTTACTTTGTTTGACTCCGACTCCAAGCTATCTGGTTTAGGTCCAATTTTCTTTGTTAAAGCATGCATACGTATAACATCACTGATTAGTACAAGAAATAGTAGTGGTCAAAGAATTCAACCTTGTCGTACTCTACTTGGATCTTCGAATTTCTCTGGCATCATAATTTTGTATGGCATAACTTTTGCCGCCTTCATAGGAAGTTCTTCAAATATACCTGTATATCTCATCTCAATTCAAACTGTCGAAGGGCTTATTAAAATTGATGAACGAAAAATGTAGTGAAGATCTACTTGACGCATTGTTCAGTGATGATCCGTAAGGTGTTTATGTGGTGTATATAGAAAAATCTAGCTCGAAAGTCAAACACGAGTGACGTTGAGCGATTTTTTTTTATAAATTAGTGCGTACTCAAGGAGTTAAGGTACCCTTAAAATGTTTGCATACAGCGTGGGCAAAGCAAAGCTAATAAGGAAAGAAAGAGAGATACCGATGTGTGTTGGTTTTAAATGTTTGCGAGTTATAGTGACTAACTTTACCTCCTTGCGGTAGTATTAGGCGCAAAACTCCGTCATACATGATATTCCACAGAAATGCTCTTAGGACCAACCCTTGCGGAACTCTAGCTGCAATATTTTAGTGCTTAACGCCATCTTCCGTCTGGTATCTTAGCTTCCTGTCGGTAGAGTAGTATGTGAATATCTTTAATGGATACTCTGGTGCATTCATTCAAATCAGTAATCTGCCAATGCATGTACAGTTGGCACAATTAAAGGCGCAGTATTTCCTTGTACCTCCTCTTCATCTTCTCCCTTGTATAACTTCAGCTGCTTTATTTACTACCGTCTTTATGGCATCAACGGTAGAACGCAATTTTCTGAAGCCATACTGGGCATCCGCATTCTAGCAGGCGTATTGGTCGGTACGATAAAGGTTCGATGTATTCAAAAGTATTCAAAATAAACTCATTTCCTTTTGGGGGTATCTGAAACAGTCATGATAGTTGTTGCTATAGGGGAGTTTTCTGGTTCGAGGTGGTTGTTGTTATTTTAGAAAAAAGATAAAGTTTAGACTGCGGAACAAAACCTTATTTAAGATAATCTGTCAGTCTCGTTATCAAATTAATTTCGGCTAAACAGAATGCTAGCCAACGTAACCTCATCGGGAGAACGCTAAGTCGATCACATCTTCAATTTTAAGGTGCACAAATGTTTGTATTTAGTTCAAATAAAACATTTTTAAAAAATTTTGCTAAACTCTCAAGTTAGCAATCATATTCAGGGCTTTATCTCTACCTGCAGTCATTAAAAAACAGTCTTATCTAACCAAAGATATTGTCATACATCTTGAACCAACATCCTCCATACTCTCGTTTGTTCTTCTTATTTTCTTCCACGCTAAGCTAATAAGATTTGAATAATTCCTTATCCAAAGGACCCCAATCTGGCTTGGGGTGAAATGCTCTTAGAAATCTGTGGGGTTCATCGGGCATTTGAAGATACGCCCTAATGCCCCAGAACAGCACTTGGCTAACTCCAAACGCCGATAAACACCATCTAAAGATTACAAAAGAAAACAAATACATATATGCATAGGTTCTCGTATCTTCTGTCAATAGTTTGTTTATGGCTTACTTTCAAGCTTTTCCGAGTATGTGTATCCATTATATTGAAGTGGCTTATAATCCGCCAGAGTGTAAATTAGAATTACCGTCATAAAGACCGGCGTGTTAAAATCTATAGTAGAGGCTAGTCTTCCTTCCAAGCATGAATTTTATATCAGCGCAGAATCGTTTAACTCCTGTAGCACGAACAACTTTAAATGCAAGTTAAGTGGAAGAAGGTCGAGATCTGTTTCTTAGCGTAAATCCAGCCAATGGCGACTAACTGCAGAATAGCCAAATATAGCGCAATGAAAGTGACACCGTAAAAGTCGAAAAAATTTAGAATGAACTGTCCTCCGGGTGTGATGTAAACTAGTCCAATTAAAAAACCACAAGTAGCCAGGATTCCTACTATTAACCAATGCTTGGTGTTGGGAAATTGGTCTCTAGCAACAGTCAGGAGGCAAGACACTATGCCAACGTTGCTGCCAATACCAAGTACGAAAAGCATTAGAAAAAATAGAACCGCAAACAGCTAGAGTGATGGAAAAAGCTAGAGTTTGACTTACTGATTTTTATAAAAAGGAGCTCAACTGTGGAACCTAAACCAGTTCCACCTTGCACAACATTAACGATATCATCTGTCCGAGTCTCATATGCGAGATTTCCCAAAATTCCAAAGAAGATCACACCCGACGGCAAGGATGTAAATGAGTCCAAAGTCGTCACAATACTGCAGTCTCTGGAAAAGTTTACCTTCTGAGATTCACCTTTATTCTGTTGTAAAATGTAAATCTTACCTGTGTACAGGTGGTGGTCAAACTTATTGTATGAGGAGTAGAGTCCAATATTACCGAATCATATGGCTAATGAGAAGAAAACTTGAGTCACTGCAGCATACCATACCTTTGCGCTCTACAATTTATCCCACTGTGGAGTTATGAGGAACAGTACGCCATCAGAAGCTCCTGGAAGAGTCATTGCTGGGATAAGGAGAATAACAATGACCACATATGGGAAGATGGCTAAAAAATAATGATGATTGCCGATATTATTATCCATGTGTCTAACAGGCATATGGACAGATGTCAGCTGGGATTTCCGATTCCATCGTCAATTTGAACTTTTTCCTTTAATGTCACATGACTGTTGTATGGAAGATATACTCGTTAGTTTAATGACTTGAATTACTTGACTTACGTAAAGTAGAACTGTGCAGATGGGATTTTCTTACCCTCGCCAATTATGTTGCCCCTAAATCCGGAATCGATACAGGCATCACCCCATTCTTCACGGCAATAATCAATCAATGAAAAAGAAGCAACAAGATAGCGAACTGTCAGAGCCATGAGGGTTGCATAATAGGTGGCCACAATTCCTGTGGAGAACACTTGCCCGAGTACGACCCCGAAAATGTGTCAGACTTCAATAGAGTGCGGATTAACCTATCTAACCGAGCACAAAAAATTATTGCTTAAACTGTGATATGGATGGCTAAAGCAGGTATGAGTTAATCTGTAAAACTTAAGTCTTTTTCGGCTCTGCAAGATAGGTGAACTTACTCCTTCAGTATCACGATGGACTTTGTTCCGATTATCTAAGATGTACTCGTACCTATTCGTATGGTACCTACATACCTCTCATGATTGGTAAAAAGTCGTAAAGTTTTACACTGCCTCTACTTGAGAACTGTCCTAGTGGCATTTCCATGTAGTAAATTGGCTTGCCAACTAGGAAGAGAACTATGATGTAAGGTATGACAAAGGCTCCACCGTCATTCTCCAGTGCAACAAAAAGGAATCGCCAAATGTTCCCCAAGCCGACAGGGAGTGCTATGCAGGAGAGTAAAAATTCAATGTCCTTGCTGTCGACAGAGGTGGTCTGCAATTTAAATTTAAAATAAGGATCGGATTGCAATCGAGCTTAAAAGACTTACATCATCTGGTATGCTTTCGTGTCGAATAGTCGTCAAGTTGTTTTCGTCGTTGCTAAAGCCCTTGTTTTCCATCGCAGTGGCAGTAGTCCTCCTGGAAAAAAATGTAAATCCTTTAGGCGAATCGTTATTAAGATTTGCAAGCTCAGGCTTTTAACAAACATGCCCAACGAAGATCAAGAAAGTCAAGAACTTTCCAAATAGACACAATGTTTTGTTCTACAATGTTTTAGAAAAGAAGCAAGGAACCTCCTCCATGCAGCCAAAAGTTCCAATCTGTACTGTAACTGGGACAAATGTAATGCCAGTCAGAGTAAATACAAGTGTGCGATCTGCAGCGCTAAAAGAAAGTCATGGGGAAAGTTTGATTCAATATTGTAAGAGTGTTCCAAAATAAGAAAAGTCATATTTAAGGAACCTTTAGAAGCTGAAGATCTAAAACTATCTGATGGTAGTTACACGAAATCGAGGACTGACGCTTTGGGATTCTTTCTGGGAGTTCACTTTCCTTGATTCCAACATCAGCGATGGATGTAGACACAATTTTCCCCAGCTAATATGAAACTCTTTTTCCGCTTACAAGTCGTCTAGACAGGACGGAGTCATGCCAACCGTGCTTTAAAGAACGAAGAAGGCTGTGATACTGTTCCTAAAAAGACTATTCAGCAGTAGTATCAAATATGGATATGTGACAAAATTCTGGAGCGAAGTAATTGTAGTATTCATTCCAACAGTAGATAAACCCAGCCTAACATAACTAATTTTAAAAGTTTGGAAAAATGTTTGACCTCATATTTAAAGTAATCTGCACTCAAAGCACTTACCTAAAACCAGCATGCCTATACAAAAGATAAAGTCACGGAAACGGTCCTTTATGAAGTTGTAAGCACACATAAAAAAAATAATGCCACAACTTGACCTTTCCTCGGAGGCCAACAATCCAACTTTCCAGAAGCGCTAATTCACTGGGTATCCTACTAGAGAGTAAACTAAGTTGAAAACTTAACGAAGAACCTGTAAGGAAAGCAACAATTTGCAACCGTATATTTGGGAGAAAATGGGGACCTAACCCCAAAACTAGCCCATGGTAGCGTATGCTTTTGACAAAAGTACAGAGGATTGCATGTATAGGCACGACTCATGCCGTGAGAACGACAACAACGATTGGACTTGAGAATATATTTGGTCTCTTGCCAGATTGAGTCAGTATAATAGGTGGAAACCTAACCCGGAAGGCAACTCCTCATTCCTTTCAACTGGGTTTATCTTCCAATACGGACTATATGATACCCCATCACGACTTTGAAACAGCATTCGTCTGTGTTTCCCAAGCGGATAGGCATAGGACAAGAATCAAATGACAGAAGACTCGACATGCATTTTTACTGATGATCCGACCTAGAAGGAGAACTGGCAAATCAATGCATCAAACCTCCACTCTGCCCTCTGAGAATACAAGTGGAGTGAACGGTGGAAATAAAAGCGAAATGAAGGGTGACAAAACCTTCCAAATTGCAAGACCTCAAGACATTTAGCCTTGTTGATGACGACAGACCATAACTTTTGCAGAGGTTGTGGAAACATCGGTTTGCGGGAAAATACCCTCCTCTTTGTATGCCACTGTCACTGCCTTTAGTAATTTAAAACAAAGGACTTTAGGAAGTCACTTCTTCTACGTCGTCTCCAACCTGTTGCTCCACTTATGTCTCTTTTGAGATTCGCGGTTGCAACAAGATGGCTTGGATCCGCTCAAGGACCAACCAACAACCAGGGTGAGATGAAAAGGAACCGCAATCTCTCCTAATTCCGCCACCCAGACATGAAAATGGGTTTACATATACCTGAGTGTAATGAGGTATAGAATGGCTTCGGCTACAGAATTTCATCTACCTAATACTGTGAACCCACGGCATGAAGTAAAGGTGTATCTTAGCTCGACAGATGCCAATATTTCCTTTCAGTTCTTTTAAAATTAAAGGATTTTTCAGACAGAAATCATGGACATGCTCCAAATCACAGCATTATCCTAGCTAATTGCAAGAACATGACGAATTGTAGAAAGTGGCCAGGTAGAATATTCCCAACTACATAGAAGCATTATCAATATCCTTCGAGTATTTAAAACTTCATCTGAAGATACCCGCATTCGAGAAAACTAGCCGCAAATTTAACATTTAGGATAAAACTTTGGCCTGGCATAGATTGAAAATGAATGAATAGTGGCAAATGCCAGCAGGGATTCAAGAATGTAGGCCTCCGCCAACGTCAGAATTCTGATTTCGCAGCCTTGCGAATCACTTTTCTGTGAAGGTCCACGTCTGTAAATTCAGACCAGCTGTTTTTGCACTTAGTGCAACACAGGTAGATCCCCGCTGACACCTCCCAGATCACTCTGATCTGAAGCTGTCTGGTTACGAACTAGTGCCATTAATCTTCTCTCATAGCGGTCTCGCCATTTACGTACGTAGTGATGTAGCTTCCCAAACTCAACCACAATGTAATTCATGTTCCAATCCGGAATTCAACTTCTTATGGCTTAAATTTCTCTACCTACTGCTTTATTTACAGAATCCCCTAACTGGACAGAAATTCGACCCCTAACGTGTTCGATGCGCTGTCTGACTCCATTTAAAGAATTGTATCCCTGTATCCTCATACTGAAATCGTTATTACGGGCGATTTTGACATACACAATTCTGGGTGGCTTCGACATTCTGGACAGACAACACCCGAAGATCTTCGCTGCGGAAAATAAATTGACCCAGCTTGTAAATAAGCCTACCAGATTGATGGTCATGCCGCCAACACTCTGGACTTGTTTTTACTTGTTTCTTACCCTGATAAGTACAAGGTCGATATGCTATCCCCTCTAGGCTCGTCGGACCATGGTATCATATCAGCTAATTTCTGATATACCGACCATACGATCACTAAAAGAATCGAATGGCAATACGGGAAAATTAATGGACTAAAAGCTTTCTTTAGGAATTCTAACTGGTCGTTATGTTTCCTCGATAACAACGTGAATGCCGCTGCTGACATGATCACATCGTTGGAATGAGATCCTTCATCCCCAATCGAATTAAGAGACTCGAGCTTTAAAGAGACTGTCAGGGTTAGAAAATGTTTTTTCTGTTCTACAAGATCAACCTGTCAGAGGAAAACCGAAAAAGTTGAAACGAGCCAGTAATGATTGCGACGCCTTTCTTGATCGCGGGAAATTCCAATGCGACCAAAAACTGAAGACAAAAATGCTACAATGTCCCAAAGGTACTAAAAATTGTTTGCCGTTCCTCATCCTCCGTCTCAACGCACATTTACAGTGACATTTCAGCTGTCAGCTCTTTGTACAAGGCCAATCTGCTTACTGCACATTTTACAGTTCAACATTTCCGGATTGTGCGTTGTACCGCCTTACACTTGAGTACATCAAATTTTCAATGGGAAGAATCCACTTTAGCATTCCTGTGCGAAGTATTTTAAGATCTTAATATACAAAAATCTGCTGGTCCAGATGGTATAACTTCCTTTCTTCTGAAGAGGTGTTCCTCCACCTCCAAATTTGCCCAACCCGTCCCTAAAAAAGAGACGAATCTTCTTCTCTCTCTTTCTACAGACCCATTGCACTTATTCTTTCCGTATTTCATGAAATATTTCGAAACACGAAAACTTCTCAATGGCCGGCAGTACGGTCCACTGGTGATTTGATGGCATGTCTCACCGAAAAGCGGAACTAAGGCGTACGTCAATCTGGCGAGAGCAAGATAGTTGCACTTGATATTTTTAAGGCAATTGACAGAGTTTGGCATCAGGCCCTTTGGCTAAGAATGCGTGCATTTGTGATCGTCGAATCTTTTCTGCAATGGATTAGAAACTACCTTTCGGAACGTTCAATTCAAGATGTCTTGAATGGTTTCGGGTCTGTTATTTACAAAATAAGTGCAGGTGTGACCAGCGGCTCCGTTCTGCCTCCGGCACTCTTTTTAATTTTCATCAACGATCGCTTGTCCCCTAATTCTAATCCAATATATTGTGTTGCGAACAACTGTATTCTCTGCTTTTCATATTCGTTCCCGGATTCATGTCGCTGTTCTTCAGCTGTAGAACGAGAACGGCAGCGTATACCAAGCTCATTAAATTCCGAAAAAAAACAGCGTTAGTAATTGAGGTATCTGCAAAAATTTTTCGTTCTCGGTATGTGTGTCAATGATAACTTACGTTGGAGAACTCCTCAAGCGATGTAGAAAATATTTTACCCCCTCAGACCTTGCTCAATATAGAAGGCGTTTATTCGCCTGAGATTGGGATACAATGCCCACATCTGATCGGGTACGCTCAAAACATCTCTGCACCTACTAGATAGGATTCAAAACCATGCGAATCCTCGAACACTGACTTTCTGTAGCGTATCTCACTCTCTTTTATCGCTATTTCCACCACCAGTGCTCCATAGAATCAGCAAGTAGCATTCCGCCCCTTCAAACTTTTAACCGTAACACCCTATGAATCATATACGTACTCTGAAATACTGTTATTCGTTCCTAAGACGTTCAACTCGCTTTAGGGGTTCCCTGCCGAACTTTTTATTTCCTTGTCATTATAACTTGCAAACATTTAAGACCAATGTACATAGGTACCTCTCTTTTCTTATTCCTAAGTTTCCTTAGGGAGGAACAGCAGGAACATGTGGTGGTGGAAGATAACACGGGCTCCATTGCTATGGTGCATGTTGGTCGACTCATATGCAGATTTTTTTTTTATAACAACAGCATCCTCAAAGGGAGAAGTATTTCTTACATCGATTGAGGAAACCTAGACATTTCGCAGCATTTTTTGCGACATCGATTACGAGTATTCCAATGTAAGTTGTCACTGATACACATACCGACAATGGAAAGTTTTTCGGTTTCGACGATGCAAGTGCCATTCATTAATAACGGCTGCATATTTAAATTTCACTTTAATGACAGCAGCCGAAAAACAAAGACGTGACTACTGTCACCAGTAATGAAACATATTGGATTAGAAATAGGAGACAAGAGATCATTAGTGAAAATTAAAAAGTGTGTCGGAAACAGAAGGGAGCCCTGGGGCACACCAGCATTTATTTTGTAATTATCAGACTTGAAATGCCTGAAAAATATCAAGTACAACTACCTTGCTTTCGCCAGATTGATGCAAGCTTTATTTTCACTTTACGGTGAGACATGCCGTTAAATCACCAGTGGACCTGTTGCTACGAAAACCGCACTGCAGGTGTTTGAGAAGTTTTCGTGTTTCGATTTATCAGCGTTTCCATTACCTTGGAAAGAAGGGATGCAAGTGCAATGGTCGCTAGAAGTAGAGAAAAGAAGATTCGCCTTTTGATGAAAAAGCTTACGCAGTGGTTTTGAAAGCTAGGAAGAACACCTCTTCAGAAGAATAGGAGTTATACCAGCGGATTTGTAAATATTAAGATCTTTAAGTACTCTTGCTACTACACGAGTGCGAAAGTGGATCCTTCCCATTGAAGATTCAACGCACTCAAGCGTAAGCGGCGACAAAGCACAATCTGGACGTATTGAGCTGGCCGCATAGCAAGCATTAGGTAGTTTGGCCTTGTCCGAAGAGCTGACAGTTGGAATATCATTGGAAATGAGCATGGGGATGGAAGATGAAGCAGAATTTCTAATATTTTCAAAATCAATTTCAATCAAGTATAGAGTTTTCCAATAGGGACTTGACAAGTTTGAATTTAATTTGTGAACGCACTCTTTCACTAATCATTAAACTGTTACTGTCAATTTATTCAGTAAACTCAACATTTTATGTTGATAAAAGTACACTAACGAGCAACGTCTGCAAATTATAAAAATTTTCTACAGACTGCAACTTTAAGAGCGTTAACTCCAATTTTCGGTCGTAATTCTCGCTCTAGTAGACAGGCAATAACAAGTTTAGTGCAAAAATTTGAGTCTACGTATTCTTTGTGTGATGTTGCCGTGTCAGTGAGACAACGGGTTGGTCGAAGTGTCAAAAATATCACTGCCGTTCAGACGTCCGTAGCAAACGATCCAAATCAGTCAATTCCGCGGCGTTCTCAAAAATTGTGCATCGCTCAGACCACATTATGGCATATTTTGCGTAAGGATCTTGGCTTACACCCAAACAAGATCAAGCTGACTCAAGAATTTAAGCCGATGGACCATTTGAAGCGACGTACGTTCTCCGACTGGGTTCTGGAGAAGATGCGCCGAGATGATGAATTTCATCGCAAGATCATCTTCAGTAACGAAGCTCATTTTTGGCTCAATGAGTTTGTCAATAAGCAAAATACGCGTTATTGAATGAATATGAATCACCACTTCATCCACAAAAAATATCTGTTTGGTGCGGTTTGCATGCCGGCGGCGTTATTGGGCCATATTTTTTCGTCGACGATAACGATCGTCACGTAACTGTGAATGGTCAGCGTTATCGCGCCATGATCACTGATTATTTTTGGAAGATATGGACTTGGACGACATGTGGTTTCAACAGGATGGTGCCACAATAACACAGCACACGCTACAATCGATTTATTGTAGAGTAAATATGGTGAGCGTGTTATCTCAAGACATGGGCCAGTCGTTTCGGCCGAAATGTGTGGCCGAGTCGTTGAAAATTGGGTCCAACGAATTGACCGCTGCAAATGCGCCCGCGGTGCCCATATGAACGAAATCGAGTTTCATTTCATAAATTTTTTGATTGTACTTCAAGCCAATAATAAAGTTTTTGAAATATCTCAAATGGTTTGCCTTTTATTTAAAAAAAAAAAGCTGTCAAGTCGTTATTAGAAAACCCTATATATATTGGCCATTATTATCTATGACCCTCTGCCATTTTCCGGGTAGCTTAATAATTCCATCGGTGTAGAACTTCTGTAATTTATCAGAAAAACTTGGCCAAGTTATTTTCAGCGGCTCTTCAGTCGGCTAATTTTTTACCATCAAGAGAATTGTGCAAAGACCGAAACAAATTTTAATCATAGGGTGCAAGGTCCGGGCTATGCGGTGGATGCATCAAAACTTTTCAACCTAGCTCCGTCCATTTGTTCCGGATCATCAAAGATGTGTGTGGGCTAGCATTGTCATGATGGAATACAGCTCCCGTTCTGTTGGCCAGTTCTGGACGCTCTCTCTTGATAGCGGTCGAGTTGTGCATAGTACAGGATCGAATTGATCATTTCGCCACATTCTAGCAACTCATAAAAGACAATTCCCTTCCAATCCCACCAAACACTCAACATAACATTGCCGTCAATCCAGGCTTTGAAGTCGTTTGTGGTCCGTCACCGGCCCTTGACCGTGATCTTTTGCGTTGGATATTCTCGTATTTAATCCCGTAATGGACGCTTTAAAAATGGTTCCATTTAGTTATGTTTCAGCATCGTTTCGGTCAATTAAATTTCTTTGCGTTAATTCATGTGGCACACAAAAATCGAGCTTCTTTGAGTAGCCTGCTCGTTTTAGATGTTTCCAAACTGTCATACGGTTGATGTTTAGTGCCTCCGATATCTCCAGACAGCTTTCGTGCCAGTCTTGCTCCATCAGTTGCAAAATTTCCTCGACTTTTTTAGTGACAGGCCGACCAGGGCGAAGTGCATCTTTTACATCGAAATTTCCGGAACGGAATCGAACAAACCACTTCTGGGTATACAAACACTCACAGCATTCTCACCGTAAACTGCACAAATTTTTCGGTATGTTTTTGCAGCGTTCTTCCCTTTTTTTGTAGTGAAAAAGCATCACATAGCGTATCTTTTCAGATGTTTCACTCATATTCAAATCAGTATAACTTTTAACACGAGCAACGAACTACGCTGTCTTCACAAAAAATGTATCCTGACATATTACCTTTCAAACACGTGTTCGTTTCGCACAATCAGATTAGTTTTTCCAGATAAATGGACACCAACACCATTCTAGTGACAAAAAAACCGCGGAGACTTTTTATATGGCCCAATATTTCTCTAACCCTGATAGCCTCTTTAGAGCTCGAGTCATACAATGCCTTTTCTTTTGACTTAATACTCTTCATTCGGTGAGGGATAAAGGATCTCATTTAAAAGAGAATAGTGCCTGTGACCATATCAGCAGCGGCATTCACGTCGTTATCGGGGAACTCCAGGGTGCTTTCGGTGTGACCATCAACATCTGGAATTTGCGTGGGCTCATTTACAATCTGGGTCAAGGGCAGATTTCAACACATCGTCCTTTGGGTGTCGTCTCATCAGAATGTCGAAGCCACCTAGTATTGTGTAGGTATATTGAAATCGCCTGTAACCGATTTCAGTAGGAGGATACAGATACAATTCCTTGTATGCAGTCAGACAGCGCATCAAAAATTTAAATAACTCAAGAATTCAACAAGTGAGTCCCGTATTTGATTCTTAAATTTTAACAAGCCTGCTACAGAGTACAGAAGTACGAGTACAATATCGTAATGTACAATATTCGACTGCCTATTTCTGTTTTCAAAGAGGCGGCGCAATTTTAATGTGGTGGCCATTTCTACTCCCAAGATTAAGATTAGATATTTTCAAGGCTTCGTCATTCGAACTTATATGATAAGAAGTATTGGCGATAGGTATAAATTTTCTTAGACCAAACATGTTTCTGATAAGTGTGAAAAGTACGATAAGGAGTCATTGTTGTCAAGGAGGTCAGTGTGATCGATTTATAGTCGAGACAATTGCGCACCTAGTGAAACATAGATAGAAGTACCAGACTTTTCGGATTCTTTTAATCTGAAACTGCCAACATACGACTAAGTGCTATTACGTGCACTTTCTGCCATGTCACTATCTGCACTAGATAGCGTCAGACCTGTTATGTAACCAAATCACTTCCGCATTTGTGTAGTAGAAAGAGCATTTTACAGTTTTGTAGGACCCTGTAACTGTAGTAGCCTAAATAATGACAGCTACCTTGACTCAAAAGGCACTGCATCTATTCATTAATCTAGAAGAGTGATTGTTCTTCGTCAACTATGGTTTTTTCCTGATCTTCCGTTGATGTTTAATTTTATGTTCCTGAATCTGTTGCTTGTTTTTCTGCTCTTTATACATATATGCCAGTAAGTTGAGAGAAAGTGCTCTGGTCAAAGCTTTCAGTCGCGCAGGGATTTTTGTCATTCGGGACCTAATTCTTTTTTGGCTAGCAGAACTAAGGCCTTAGCTGAACAACGCTTGGAAACTATCCTACGAGATAGCAAATAAACATCATGAGCGTGTTCAAGGTATTGTAGTTTTGATGTCAGGATTTTAGAACTACTCCGTTTCTCGACAATAGAGCAGTGTGGAGCTCGTCGCTTATCATGTCATTCAGCTTTTCTTTATAAGGAACATGACATTTGGATCTGTGGTAAGCTGCTACAACTGCAATTGGAGTGCCCTCCTGCGTAACCCACAAAAAATCTCCTTTGTTGATGAAATCAAATGACTTTTCAAAATTGATAGATAGCAGATGCAACGGAGTTCCACATACTCTTCAATGTTGATCCCCAGGAGTGACGACATGGAAGGATCCAGATCGAAACCATATCAACGTATGCTGCAACCTCAATGTGATGCTATATGTTCTCCAGGGTTACTTCTGCAACTACGGACACAACGCAAATTCCTCTCCAGTTTCCGCCCTTTATAAGACTCGGTTTTCCAGAGTCTCTATCAGTGGGTGCAAGAGTTTCGAGCTGCATTTAAATGGTTCGTTCAATCAAGTCCTTTCAACGTATTGTTCTTCAGTGTTTTTATTACGCTAGTGATCACAACTTTACTGACAAAAGTTGCTTCAAAAATCTCAGCCCAACTTAGTTGCATATTGCTGGCTAATACTCTTAAAAACCAAAGCGAAATATGGTATTGCCTTCGTCTCCTAAGTACGTACTTATCCGAGAAAAAAAAAATTACTTATACCATTTGCAATTGTTGCTGCTTCCACGGAAATCTGTTAGGGGTCCGAGTTTCCATGTGGCATGTCATAAACACGTTCCACCCTGTTGCTGAGGTCGCTGTAAGACGGTTCCTTAGAACTGTTCGCTCTTCGATCAATCTTCAAATAACCAGAGAAGCCGTGTGATCTGTCTTCCTTGCTATTTTCCGCTCTATAGGTAAAACTATTCTTCAAAGCGGTCCAATGATCTTGACTGGTTGGCAAGTCCTGTTGCTAATTGTATCCACTTAGTTGTTGGCGAAGACAAAATGGTCTTCGATGTTGCACCTTGTTGTACAATATGTCAAAGAGTTTGATGGAGAAGAAGATCCCCACATTGAGAGTGACCATCATAAGATGATGATTACACGGCATTTCCACGTCTCCTTTGAATCTGTTTCGAATATCCAAGACACAACTTCTTAAACGACGGCATATAGCCAGTTGATCATCTAAAATTATCTTAAATTATTTTAAAGCCATCAGGTAATACCCAGCTGACTTTGTGGAAGGTATTAGGTATACTTAGATATGCCTTTCACTATTATTATTTCGATGGACGAGGCCTTGTGTCCCCATAATCTTCTGATCACTGGTTTGTCGGTGCCAACGTGGAAATTTAGACCCTCTAAAACAATGCCGATGTCTCCGTTTGGTATAGCGTTTTTTAATATCACTAAGCTGGTTGTAAAAGTGATCCTTCTCGTCCTCAGTTGCGAGATTTTTTAGGGCATAGAACTATGTAATGGTCACATTTCGTACCCTACTTGATAATCTGGCTGTCAAGGTCCTTTCACCGTATTGCTACCAGGACAGTTTTCTTCTTGACACCATCATGTCTACTTCATGCTGGTGGATACTACTGTGGGGCTTTCTTAGTAGAGTACTACTTGTTGGTCCGAATTCGATGGTACTCAACCACATCTTCTCGGTCACATTTTAGTAGGTGATATCTGAAAGTATCATGTTCTTCACAATCTCCGTGATATTCACGACACATATCCCTAATCGAGTGGGCTTTCCAAAACCGCTAGCCGTATGATTGGACCTTATTCGAGGGGCTATGTCCATCTGAATAACAATAGGTGTGAAGTAGAATAGAGAACGCTAGCCCGTGACCGTTTGTTCCATTTTAGACTCTTAGCACAAGATTTTGTCAACATAGTTTCCAATGGACTCTATGTCATGATACATTACTGGAATAATCCAGGTTCTTAGCACTTATTAACTACCCGCTGGAGACCCCAAAATATATGAATGCTGAACCTGTTCAGGACTTGCTGGACAAATCATATGTCGAACTCGGAAATCCATAAGAGAACTGCTCAGAATCCTATAGACATTACTGTACTAAGACAAAAGTAGCAGTGGATTAGACATATTTTTCTCGAAAATACATAGATACCTCCATTGCTTACCATGACATGCCGTGGAATCCGCTAACCCAGGGGAGAGCAAGTGTTAACCAAGACACACATGACGCAGACAGTCGAAGAAAAAGCTTGTTAGCTAGGAAGAAACTAAGGAGAGCTAAGACATATATCCAGAATTCGTTGTAGATGCTGTGGAAATCCTAAGACCCAAGAACCAAACGAATCTGCTCACTTGACGAGCACCAGATGTCTTAAAGGTCTCTCCAAAGAGCACAAGATTTTTCATTCCCATCAAATTTCAATAGGTTTCTGTTCATAACGTTTGGGAAGCTACTTGGAAACCAATGTGATTCGATCGCTAAGACGATGTTTAAAGAAAAAAAAAAAACTGGGAACCTCCAAAATCTAAGCAAATAACTGGTATCTGGTGTATCTTCAACTAGCCCTCCAAGTTGTACTATTTTCTTTAAGGACACACTTCAACCCTTATCGTTCTGGATTTGATTTGTTCATTTTAGCTTTAAATTTATAACCACTCTTAACAATCTATGATAACTTATACGAATAAATCGGCAAACATTTCTTTGACCACACAATCGTTTATAGCTGGCTACTCACTATAAGTGCAATTTCTAATTAAAATTGAATCAATCATGATATTTTTCAGCTTTATCGGCTATTTGAAAATAATAATCTAGAACTTATATTTGTAATGTATATAAATCGTATACGTAAGATACAACCAAGCCACTATCGACCTGCAATTTAGCCCATTCCTGACTATGCTACGCTTTTAAAGAAACTTATCTGACTCTTTTGTTGACAATTAATTGCTATGACTAATTGATTTGTTCACTGTTCGCAGAAGCAACCAAGAAAATGATAAAAAAAAAATTCAAAACATTTGGCACAACCAAAAATGCAGCTTCTTATCACAATCGGCATAAACAACTTTTTTTTTTGATTTTATTGTTGTTTCAAGTAAGACTATTGCTTAATGACATAAATAATTAATTTAAAAACTAAGAAAACAAATTATCCTTAAACTTAGCCCAACAGCCATGCTTTTGCATAGTTTCCGCTCGTTTTTCATCAACCATTTGATGATACGGTACGATGTACTTCTTTTCGAGTGGACCCCAGTCGTCTAATGGTTTAAGTCCTCGTGCAAATCGATTTTTTCCTTCTGGGGTTGCAAAATATCCAACGATAACCCAGATGGGAATTTGAACTATTCCAAGGCAGGAAATCACCCAACCAACAACTGAAAAGAAAACCAAAAAACAAATGAACAGGACACTTTGAATTAAAACAATGGCAATTCGAAAAAATTGAAATAGAATTCGGAGCTCCAGAGGTGCTCTACTCTTAACCAACCAAATGGCTGAATCATTTCACAAGAACCTGTACCTGATGAGATCGCTTAGGCTTCAAATTCTGTTTTAAAGAAAAGGACGTAGTAGTGCACCAACAATAATTATAATCTACAAGTTGTGAGTCAATGAGCAGATTCAAGCGAGCTTAATGTACTGGCTTTCATTGGCCATCCTAATAGATTCAGGGTCAATCCGATGGGCAAGGAAGAAAATATTTTGGGTACAGGGAATACCCCAGATATCTCACTATAAGTTCGACTTTACGTCACCACGAAATACAACATTTTCTGTAGCAGACTCAAGTGCGAAGTTAGACCCAATCATCTCCTGCACTTTATCTATCATCTGACTTGGGTATCAACAATGTTGACTGTGAGCTTACATTTAGGCGGAAAAATGATAGGAATCGATGTACATTGGTTTTAAATGTTTGAATGTTACAATGTCTAGGGAATAGAGAGCTCGGCAGAGCATTCCTCAAGCAAGTTGTTCGGCTCAGGAACGAATCACGATAGTTCAGAGTACATCCGAAAGTGGACTTGAGGGAACACTGATGAGTATTCATAGCGACACCAGTGTTACGATCAACAGTTTAAAAGGGACAGAATGCTACTGACACTGATGGTGAAAATAGCTACAGAATAAGGAGAGACAAGAGATGTTACGTCGGTGTTTGACTGTGTAATATTGGCGTCACCTATGAGTTTTATCGCACGGTTTTGAATTCTATCTAGCAGGCTTCACCTGCTGTTGGAAACAAAGAACAACATAAAGGCCAACTGTTATAGAGCTCAGTCGTAAATTTGAGATCGTGGACGCAGCTGAGGCATTGAGCTACATCCTAATTGTCAACTTATACTCCAGGAAGAGTTAAAGCTTTGCTGTTCCGAAAGATGAACAAAGATGAACAGAATTACCCGCCGAGCAGCTTTATTTCTCCACTGCTATGATGCACGATGGTCAATTTTCTGCATAATTCTCTTAAGGGTGTCCTAAAATTCACAAGATTTGAGTTTTGCGGCATTTGTGCAGTAAAATGATGCCAACGGAAAACAAAATTAAAAATGGAGCGCTACATCAAGGAACAACGTGTTTTCATTGTTGGACAATATTTTAAAAATAACGAACGTTTGTCAAGTACAGTTCGTAATTTTCGTACAAAATACGGTCGGGATAGTGACTTATCCTCATCAACTCTGAAGAGATTAATTCAAAAATACAAGGGAGACTGGATCACTTAGTGGTTCAACGCAGAACATCGAAACAGTTTGTGACAGTGTTACTTGTTAAGAATTGGACATTTCATGAAGCTCCCTACGCCGTAATCTCACGAACTGAAGCCTACTGAACACACATAGAGACGAGAGTTCGTTGAATGGCTTATGGAACAACAACAATTGATTGCTGATTTTTCAAACAAAATCATCTTCAGCGATGAGGCTCAATGGCATTGTTACTATAATCTTCAGAATTATCGAATTTGGTGTTCAATTTAACGAGTATTGTTGAGAAATGCAAGCACAACGTGTCACTGTTTGGTGCGGACTTGAGCCAGAAGCCCCAAAGGACCATTCTTGTTGGAAAGTGCGTCTGGTCAGGCAATAATAGTTAAAGGTGGTCGCCATCACAACATGATAATTCAATTTTTTATGCGGAAATTGCAGGATGTGGATATGGACTTTTGTCAAATTTCCCATAGATTAGGCACCCAGCAAATGTGGGTGCTGAATCGTGTGGCAATATAGGTTGAAGATGAACAACATCATCTCTCCTCAACGTAGTCAACTGCAAATTCTAGTAATTTACATATATCTACTTGACTATCGATGAAAAATTCAAATATCTCTCTCAGATATTAGGTTCTCTTGCTGAGAGTCGATAGGCAATATTCAGCGACAGTTGTTTGTGGAATGCACCACTCCCTTTCTTGATTAGTTTTCGTGCGATTAGTATACGAGTAAAAGTAAATGGATTCCCTGTTCAGCATAACAATGATATGGGCATATTCCTTTCTACTTAAGAGTGCAATATTGAGGCTGTTGTTAAAGTGGGGTACGGAAAGAATACGTGCATGGCTTGGTTTAAAAATACGTCAATACGTCGTGGCTTTTACAATTTAGCCAATTCAAAATATCGCTTCGGTGTCCGAGTTTCTACAACCGAGGGGGGTTAATAGAAAAATCCCTAAGCGCACTGAAGGCCATACAGAACATCGGAGACCAGAGATGTTTCGATGGCTTGATCAAACTCTAGCGCTAGCGGGTTACAGTCAATGGGGATAGCTTTGAAGGCGACAATATTCCCAAAATAATCGGAAAGATTTGATCAAAATATCAAACCATTTGGCTATCAAAATTCTTCTAGAAGCAATAAACTTACCATACATACCGTCCGTGTAAGTATAACCGTTATATTGAACTGGTTCATAATCAACAAATGTATAAATCATAATTGTTATCATAAATACAGGAGTAATAATACCCCAACAGAGTCTGTAATAAAGACCAGTCTTTCGGTTTAACATAAACCAAATGTCATTGCAGAACCGTTTTACGCCTGCAAAATCAAAGAGAGATGTTTAAACAAAATTGGTTGCTAGAATGACTTCAATAAACTCACCATAACACCAGCCAAAAGCGATTAGTTCTCCAATGGCTAGAATTAAAACTGGAAATGTCACCCCATAGTAGTCCACAAAATTCAAGATAAACTGTCCACCTGGCGTAACATATAGAAGTCCAACAAGGAATCCGCAAACTGCAATTCCGCTTACAATTATCCAATGTTTGGTATTTGGAAATTTATCCAAAAGTACTGTCATTATGCATGTGGCTAAGCCGACTTCACTCCCAATGCCCAGAACAAAGAGCATAAGGAAGAATAGGACCGAGAACAGCTGTAAAACCAACAAAGTGGAATCAAAAATTTTTAAAATTTTTGTTGATGATCTTACCTGTGGAACAACTGTAAATTTTGATATAGCATCTGGATATGAAATAAAGGCTAAGCCTGTTCCTCCTTGGATGACTTTCGAAATATCTTCATTACCAGTCTCATGAGCGAGATTGCCAAGAATACCGAATATCACCACTCCAGACAGGAGGGATGTGAATGTATCTAGGGACGTCACAATATTGGAATCTCTGAGAGGTAAATTGTTAATAAATGGACGGAATGTCACAGCAAAGTATGGGGGTTTTCTCACCTATTCACGTTGTGGGTGAACTTATTGTAGGACGAAAAGATGATGATGCTTCCAAAGCAAATAGATAGAGAGAAGAAACATTGTGTCACTGCAGCATACCACACTTGTGGAGATAGTAGCATATCCCACTGTGGAGTGATGAAATACAAAACACCAACACCGGCTCCGGGAAGTGTTACAGCTCTGACCAGTAGGATTACAAGAACCACATATGGGAAGATGGCCAAAAAGTAAGAAGCCTTACCGGAACTTCGAACACCGTTTATCATGATGATGGCCACAACCAGCCACGATAAGAGAAGACAAAGTGATAGATCCCAATTTGGGTAGCCAATTCCGTCATCGATCTGGGTTTTCTCTCGAAGGATCACTTTCCTGAAATGGAACAAACAAAAACTTAAGCCATGTCGAGCTTAGATGACTTCGAAAGAGACGCATACGTGAAATAAAATTGCGCAGATGGAACCTTTTTTCCCTCAAAGCCGGTTAAATTTCCACTCAAATCGGAATTAATGCAGGTCGGACCCCAATCTTCTTCGCACTTACTCCATGGTAGCTCACTAGCAAATGAAGATACCAAATATCGGAAGGTCAGAGCCATTAAACTGGCGTAGTAACTAGCTGTCATTGCAGTGACATAAACCATACCATAGCCGACACCTACAGGGATTTTTACCAAATTGATTCAAAAAAAAAAAGTATCACTGAAAGGATCTTCTCCCCCACGCACCTCTCATTATTGGGGCAAAGTCAAAGATTTTTATATTATTTTTGCTCGAAAACTGTCCGATCAACATCTCCATGTAGTAGAAAGGCCGTCCAACCAATACGAGAATTATGATATACGGAATAAGGAACGCACCACCACCATTTTCCAAAGCCACAAATGGAAATCGCCAGACATTACCCAGTCCAACAGACAGGGCAATACACGAAAGAAGAAATTCAATATCGTTGTCCCATTTTTCACGTCCCTCTTGACCTTCTTCGCCTTCGACAACTGTCCCATTTGTTTCCGGAACTGTCCCATCCTACTCGTAAAAGAAAAAGAACAGAAATTCGAATGCCACTTTCTGATTGACCAACAATTTCAAACTAACCGTTTCCGTTGGAGTTTTGACGCCCTTTGTTTCTTCAAGTACGAAACCTTTATTATCCATGTTTCCCCTGTCAAACTGTCTATCGGGTCAGCTTATCTGGAACGAACAAATCATACTAAATAATAAAATTGCTAATAAATTGTTCCTATCTATGGGTAACAATTATTGTCAACTTCAGAGTCGTAGTGCTGCTTCGGTTGAACAAGTTTTGTTGACACTAATGAAACAACAAAACATCTGAAACAATTTTTTGAAAGTTTGTTTTTATAAAAAAAAAAAGCAAAAACAAAAGCACGGGTGAGACATTAATAACAATAAGTATCGCGCAGAATGATTGGGGATAATTAGCGTAGTCATTTCGTTTGTGACACTTTTTTATTTACAACAAAGTAGGGTGCGTTGAGGTTGACTGGCATTGTAACAACGTGTTTATGTTTGCCAAACAAATTCTTGTTTTACAAGAGCTCGTCCTATTATATTTGCTGTTCGTGACCTCATCCGTTATCAACATCAAAGAATGCGACCGATTATCTGTTAATTCTTAAAAGGGTTTGAGTATTGTATATGTTATTACATATTGCGCACCTTTCATGCCCATTATTTCACTTACAAGCACATCCGGGGATAAAACCTCTCATTTACAGTATTTTGCTGTTATTCAACGACCGGTGTAGCTTTAGGCCACGAAAGGCCATCGTTGATCAAACTTTAACACTACGTCCGTTTCTCTAGAAAACCCATCGCTACTCACCACATTTTCATCGTTTTTAAGACCGCGTACGATGCCATTTAAAGAGACGTGCTATAAAGAGCAATATCTATCCCTGCAAACCTATTCGATTCCGCGCGATGACGGTGCACTCAGATCCACCTAGCTTCGGGTGGAGGTAACCAACTCGATGTCATGCGATTTCTTCAACATATGAGGGCTGTTTGATGAGTACTCGGATTGGAAGATATTTGGCGCTACTGAGCTACCTACCATATAATTCCTGCTAATAGCCAGAATATCATTCGTTTTGACTTCATTAACTACTAGACCCATCTTTGCCGCTCCCGAATCGATATGCACGAACGTTATACCGACATCAAGCTGTGTCTTTTCGATTATTCAATATCGTCGGCAAGTACAAATAGTTTGAGAACTTTTGTGCTACTTGTGTTGGCCCTTCTTGTGACGTGGCACAGGTGTTATGTTCTTAGGATACTACGCAAGACGGTATGGGTTCAAATTTGGCCAACACCTAAAAGCAGAAAAAAGTAATAAATTTGTTTGATGTCACCACCTTATCAGTGGTCCCCTTTTAGTTTTATACACTTTCTAGCGATTTTTTAACTTCTTGATCCCGTCCGAAAAGTAATTTTCCGGAAGGTCTGCAAAATACTCCTCCGTGGCGTCGATGATTTCCTCGCATAAGCTGAATTTTTTATTGATGAGCCATCTTTTGAGGTTTGGGAAGAGATAATAGTCCGAGGAAGCCAAATCGGGCGAATACGGTGGATGCGACAGCAATTGGAGCCGTAAGTCATTAATTTTAGCCGTGGTTGCGATGCTCTTGTGCGCCGGTGCATTGTCTTGCAAAAACAAAATTTTGTTTCGCTTTATGTGAGGCCGTTTTGCAACGATTTCGGCCTTCAATCGCTCCAATAATGCACAGTAGTACTCGCTGTTGATGGTTTTTCCTTTTTCGAGTTAGTCCACGAAGAGTATGCCAATACAATCCCAGAAAACCGACGCCATAAACTTTTCGACCCATCGAGCCTCCCTTGGCTGCTTCGGAGCACTCGTGCCGCCTTCAGTACATTGCCGGGCACTCATTCTATTCTTTGATGTTCAACAGTTACCAATTGATGCCAAAAGTCCGCCCGATTCCGCATCAGCAAGTCCAAACACTCTTTCGAAGTGCTCTCGCGTTCGTGTTTTTGGTCAGGAGTGAGTATGCGCGACACCCAGCGGGAGGATAACTTTTTCATATGCAGAATATTGCCCAAAATATGGCGTGTGCGCTCAGTACTAATCTTTGTGGCATCTGCTGGCTAGCGCACCTTCACTTTCCGGTCAGGTAGTGGAGTTGTGGCCACCACGAAACTCTCGAAACCAATATTTGACGGTGTAATCTGAAGGAACATTAGCCCCATAATATTTATCCAACTTTTCTTTTATTTCCCTCGCAGTTTTGCCTCTCAAAAAATAATGTTTTATGAGAGAACGAAAATCGTTTTTTGTCCATATTCAACATGATGCCAAACACGTCAACAACAATCAGCTGTCAAAACAAAATTAAAGACAGTATCGCACTGAAATTTTGCATGTCTGTCTAAATATGAACGGACTTCAAGGCACCATAACCTTTTTTTGTAATAGCAGCGCATTCTGGTGGTCAAGGAGGTTAATTTTCACTCCACCTAGTATTTATTAGGTTATAAGTTTAAAAAGAAGTTCAGGTTTTTGGCGGCATGTCGGCCAACATCTGGAATACATATGGCAGCTCAATCTGATTTATGCAACAAAGGTCTTTACTTTATCATACTTCTTTGTCTGCCAAGAACGTCGAAAATGACGTACCAATATACTCTTATGCGATAAATTTAAAAAAAGGAACGATTTCTTTATAAAAAGTAATCGCTTTACGATCACAGGCCTTCCATAAACATTGTCTATTTATCAGCTGACGCTACTGGAAGCGATGTTGTATTTGTTTATGTTACACGTTATGCACACCTTACGCGTAAAATGGAACGCATTAAGTATCAGTCGCCCAGGATTTTTATGAGCAAATGCCACTGATCACTGTTTCTTGTTGTCCTTCTCGAAACTCTCGCTTTCCTCACGCACATTCTCATCCCTTGTGCCCATACAATCTCTACAGAGAAAAGTACTCTCAATTATCAGGACCAGGATACTAGGCGCTCAGCTTCCCAAACATCACTTTTATTTGACTATGGCACTATGCCCTTTTTGGTAAAATCTCTTAATTTCAGAGATAGGTATAAAATGTGCACAAAAAAAGGTCGAAAATGTGTATCCAACTAGCTCTCTGCATTTTCGAGTTACAAGGGAAAATCAAATTTGGAAAACAGGTAGGCCTAGCTATGATAATAGTGATAAACGAGTACCTTAAGTGCTACTCAAATCCAAGATACCTTTTGAGTTTTTTGATTGACTGGTATTTTCTGTCCTTTTGTATATGTGTAGGCAGGTATCTATCGCATATGCGCATTGTAGCTCAAGAACACCCTTTGCTAAGTATACTCGTATGCTAACTGATGCACAGGAAATAGGACAGAAACATCTTGTATAGGGTGATTCATCGTAAAGTTTGATTTTCAATACCATTCGCAAATTTGGGCCCCAGTTTACATTATTGGATGATACTCGACCGGTTAGACCACATCCAGCATGTAGTGAAGAGTGAAGAGACTAGCCGCTGTAGCTGAGAGTGTACGCGAAGACCGTGACGAATCGATTCGTCGTCGTTCTCAGCAGCTTGGCTTGGCGTGTTCGACAACTTGGCATATCTTACGTGAGGATCTCGGCCTAAAAGCATAAAAAATTCAACTTGTGCAAGAATTAAAGCAAAGCGACTTGAATTTGCGTCATATTTTCAATGAATGGGCTCTGGAAAAACTCAATGAAAATATGGTATTTTATCGTGAAATTTTGTTCAGTGATGAAGCCCATTTCTGGCTCAATGGATACGTTAGTAAACAAAATTGCCGTATTTGGGCTGATGAGCAACCCGAAGAGTATCAAAATCTTACATTACATCTATTAAAGACAACATTATGGTGTGGTTTATGGACTGGTGGAATCATTGGTCCATATTTCTTCAAAAATGAGGCAAATCCGAATGTAACCGTCAATGGTAACCGTTATCGCGCCATGTTAACGGACTATGTGCTTCCTGAAATTCAAGCACATGGTCTCAGTGAGCTCTGGTTTCAACAATACGGCGCTATGAGTCATACAGCGTGTGAAACAATGGACTTGTTGAGAGATCATTTTGGTGAGTACTTAATTTAACGTTTTGCTACGGTAAATTGGCCGCCTAGATCGTGTGATATCACACTTTTGGACTACTTTCTCTGGGGATATGTAAGTTCTCAGGTCTTCAGGAATAAGCCAGCTACGATTGACGCTTTGGAAGCTAACATTACTCGTGTTATCCGTAAAATACCAGTCGCTATGCTCTAACGAGTCGCCTTGTTGATGGTGAAAGATGTTGAAGAAAAATTTTTAGTATTCCACTGATTCCCACAAATTTCTTATTTATCAGTTATTCGAGGAGTTATACGTGGAGCTCTTCCTTCGGAATTAACGGGGATAGCTCCATATGAGTTGGAAAAAGCCTTTGATACCGCTGGACATTAGTAAACCGCTTCTGTATATTCTTTTCAATATGCTCAATATGAAGTGTCTATTCATCATGAAAAATGTCGAATGACTTCTGCTGGAAAATTGAACATTAAAAATGGTCTCCAACAAGGTGCGGTGAATTTGCCAAACAGTGATCCAAAAGGTTCACTTCACCATGCCATAGCGTAAGCTGACGACTTAATCGCGTACCAATCAGGAAGTCATTCTGTTTAGGACGCCTTTGTCTGGGGCATCTAGGGATACCAGAAAGAGTTGTCTATCGTGAGACAACATGGGCAATCACTTGTTTGTCGAAATGTTGTCAGATACCTTGCAATCTGGCTAGATCTACATCTGTAGTTTAACAAACATATAGATATTTCTCTGGCCAGATCCAAAGGTGATTTTGTCCTTACAAAGAGACTGCTTTATAGAAGCCAACTCGACGCGAGGGTGAAGATGATCTGCTACATGGCCCTTATTCGGCCTATACTTGTATTTTGATGTTCCGTGTGACATGAGAGCAAGTTTATTAAAAAAGATTTGGGTGTTTGAGAGGGCTTACTCTAGAGTCTGAGAACATAAAATTCTATTTTAATGAGATCTTGTACAGTAGGACGAACCTAGTAAAAGTAGATAATTAAGTTGACTCCAAGGCACATTGCAAGAGTAATGGCCTCTTAAAACAATCTGATCTGTGACGCTAAACTTCCACGTAACTCGAACAGCTGCGGACAAGCGACTCAACTTCGACAGACGTGTAGAGCGTCTTCGGCTCAGTAGCACCAACGATTTTGGTGGATTGTTGAAAGAGAGGCAGCTTCTTCTTCAATACAGAGTTGTTCCATTAGGGATCGTAATGGCCCATATGAGTGTTAAGTTCTCTTGAGTTAGACTACAAACATTCCAAAAACAGGGCACGCACGGTAGCAGTACCGTAATTGTATCAGCAATCATTAGATATGCTGGAAACATGCAATAGAGGAACTGCACCATCAAGGAAATTTTTTAAGATCTTGGCACAATAGAGAAAGGAGATTCACTCACTGAAATATATTGAAGACGAGCAAGGATATCTTCCAGCAGGAAATAGTGAATTTTACAAAAAACTTTACTTACTTAAAATTCCCACGCATTACTACTTCCTATTTGTGAAATAAAATTATGTGGGCAACCAATTTCCTAACCAGTGGAGGAGAGCTTTCTTGTTCTACTGTATAAAGGCAAAAACGACACGAAAAATTGTAACAACTGCAGATCGGAGAAACTAATGTCGCACCTTATGAAAACGTACGAGTGAGTTCCAGATAGCCGATAATAAATATAATTAAACTCCATAGGAGTCTATGTTGCTTTGTGGGCGCGAGATGGACACACACAGAGCGATTCAAAGTTTATGGATGCTGGTGGAGAAACATCGCGACGTATCGAAATATCTTTAAATTGTCTACACCGATTTAGAAAAAGAGTTTGATGTACGAGGGTAGTCCCAGAAGTACCCGACTGGACTGTTGTAGAAAGTGTCAACCTTTTAAAATTCTAAATTCAACGACGCTACGTTGTTAAGTATTTGTTCGGCAACATTCAATAATGAACGCTCTCTATGAATTTTTAAATGTGGACAAAAATTGGTCATCGTTCTGTTATACGATACTTTCATTAGAAATGCCTCAATTCAACCAACATCAAAACGGGTCTGGCCCTTCGTTAACAGCAATGAAAATGAGGCGAGTTTACAGGAATGTTGAAAAAATCCACAAAATGGTATTGGATGACCGTCGATTGAAAGTGCCTAAACTAGCAGATATGGTAGGCATTTCAAAAAGCACTGTACATCGCATGTTAACTGGAAAATTGGACATGAGCAAGCTGAGCCCAACATATGTAGGTGCCGCGATTACTCACAATGGAGCTTCGCTAAAAGACCTCAGAGATGTACTGTTAGAAGGCCCAGAGGTTTTGGTGTTATTGCTTCTGGGCCTCTTGGAAAACGGCACGGTTTCCGCCAAAGACTTCGTACGCTTATAGGAATCCTATAGGGTCTTGGAAGCAGTGGGTAATCTATCTTTTAGGATGTTATTAGCCCAATTAATCCTCCTCTTTATGTCCGCACTTCTCTCAACATCCAAAATGGATCCAAAGGTTTTGTAAAGCATTTCGGCATCTTATATAAAGCGCCTTACAGGGAGCTTTCAGCCCCTGATTCCTCCATTGAGGAAGAAATTTTAGTAGAAGTGGAGCAAGTGAGGATGTTACAATCGAATATTTGGCAAAGATTTACAGCAATTAAACCGAGTTTTTGCGTCAATTCATAAACATGGATGAAACATGAGTTTATGGGTCCATGGAGTCAAAGGAAAAAATCGGATCCAAAGAAAGCGAAGACAGTTCCATCTGCAGACAGGATCATGGCGTCAGTTTTTTTGGGATGCTCCTGGGATAATTTTCATTGATTATCTTCAGAAAGGAAAAACATTCAACGGGGTGTATTATGCGAACTTATTGGAGCGTTCAAAAGATGAAATCAAGGAAAACTGGCCGAATTTGGCGAAGAAAATAGTTTTGTTTCATCAAGGCAATGCACCAATTCACACATCCGTCATCAAGAGGGTCAAAAACAATGAGTTAAAGAACAAATTGCTTCCTCATGCACCCTGTTCGCCAGATTTAGCCCCTTCGGATTATTTTCTATTTCCGAACTTGAAAAAATTTCTCGGTGGTAAAAAATTTGCCAACAGTAAAGAGGTGGAGTCTGCGGATAATGGCTATTTTAAGGAGCTCGACAATTTTCTGTATAAACAGTGTATCGAAGCTATTGAACATCGCTGGGACCTTAGGTAGGAGATAATTTATGACCCTAACGGAAAGTGCCATCGATTTTACAAATGGCGTCGAATGTCAATCTGATTTTGGCAATTGAATGCATTACCCCTAAAGAACGCGTTATAAAGATGCATTGCGTGCCCATTTTCCTGGTAGCCCGGTACCCACTGGTCTTTCAATACGGCGTTTAGTCGCGCGACTCTTAGAGACTGAAAGGCCTCGTACTTCTCGTTTGGCCGAAAATATCGCTGCCGTGGCTGAACATGTCATAGAGGCTTCGTCGACATCAACCAGGCGGAGTGCCACACAACTGGCCATTCCACGCACGTCTCTGCGGCGCATTTTTGTGAAAGACTTGAAGATGCTTCCTTACAAATTGCAGTGTAGAGTTACAGTAAGTATTGGGTGATGTGACCCTAAGACCAGCAAAAGGTTTTAGATCGGCCTCGATCCATACCAAGGATGGAACTGTGCCAAATTGGTACTTAGGAAGGTGGCAAGCGATTACAAGACTTATCTCTTCTCCCATAGATGTATGGGCATCCCGTAAGCTTTAGTCTACATGGCAGGTGTTTACGTTAAAAAATTGACTCAATGTATATTGGGCACCGTCCAATTATCAAGGCTTCGCCCATCAATGACATTATCTAATAATAAGAGTTGGTAAAGCAATATACTGGTCTTATCGTAACGGTTTTCAGGTGACGACACCCAAGGTTGCTACGATTTGACCAGTTACAAGTGGCCGGTCAGAGGTCGTGTTGGTGGCAGGATTACCGGTAGCCCCTATCAGCACTTAAATCACAGTACCAGGGAAATCAGAAGTCCCCCGGATCACGGTCCGGGCCTGACTTGTTAGAGATAGGCCCCCTTGTGGGAGCGTCATGGTAGCTGTGGTTAAAACCCAAATTCCGGGAAGGCTCTTTGACTTAACGTGACTCTAAGATCAGCAAAAGGTTTTAGATCGGCTTCGAACCATATCAAGGGTGGAACTTGTGCCTCTAACACAAGTTCTGCTTTGGTATCAACATAAATTGCCCGAGAGCGATTGCAAGGCGTATCCTTGCTCTCATGGATATATAGGCATCCCGTGGGTTTAAGTTTAAACAACAGGCGTCTACGTAAAATCAATACCCATCATCATCATCAATGTCCATGGGTGTTGACCATGAATCGCGTCTAACTTACGGTTACGCCTTATTGAATCTCAACAAGGGAGTGAACAATTAGGCATCAGAAATAATTATAAGTGGCGAGAAACATTTGCAGTTCTGGGCACGTCAATCTGCAAGTAATGCACAAGGAGCTGCAGAAGTTATTGACGAATTATTTTTTTTTAGAACGGCGCTAACCAAATGGTCACTGTGGATGGTGAGCGCTACAGAGCCATGATCAATGAATTTCACATTCTTCAATTGGACGAATTGGGCAACGACGCATGCTGCACAGGCCACAGTAGACATTCTAAAACAGGCGTGTCCCGGTCGGCTTATATCGCGATTTGGCGATATGGAGGTCATCAGAAGATCTGATCTAAAAAAAAAAATTCATACCTAGGTCACCTAAATGCAGAAGTTTCAGGAAATGTAGAGTTGCGTTTCCGAGAATTGTCACTATGTGTCCTTAAACTCAATTTCGAAATACTTACGGAGAAATTCTCAGCAAACAGGATATTATACTAAACACTACACTTTTACGTGCAAATCAAAGCTTAAATGATTTCACTATAGAGTGTTGCACAATTACGTAAACTTACACTATATCTCTCCAGCTTTTATAAGGTATTTCCACTCAACTTCGTACCACCTTAAAATCTGTTAACTATAGATGAAATAAAACAACACAAACCACAACAATTAAACACAAAATTTGAACTAGTGAGCGCTTGAGAACCCGACAAGGCTAACCAGTTACGATAGGCTTTTCTCAAACCTTTGAAACTGCTTTATTATAAAGCTTCAATATACTCTAATACGTATTATAGATACAATATTGTAGTTAGTCAGTGTTAACTTTCAGAGATACTCAATTTAATGGGCTGTTCCAACTAAATACGACTTCGTTTCAAGCACTAAAATAAACTATTTGTCTACAAATGAGAAATAGACGTGCTTGTACCTACTTAATTAAACCTCAAACAGCTATTTTAATGCATTTGCAGGTATGAGTATCTACAAACGTGTTTGTGGGAATGTTCGTACCTCCACCTCCTCCTCTATATCAAGAACTCAAAACCTGCCTTCTTTACAAGAAAAAAAAAAATCCCCTAGTAAACAAAAACAGATATCCAAGAAAAATGTCTGTAAGGCGTAAATACGATCGTTACTACGTCAATCGGTAAAAAGTCTTTATTTTCCATTTACGCAGAATTGTAATTTTTTTAAGGCCCACCCTACTCCATGACATCAATTGGATTAATCGACAAGTTTCCGGAGAATCTAATCGCATTGAATTGATCGTAAAACCATTAAACTTATCGAAAATCGCAAATTGAAAACCAGAATCTTATCAATGATTATTTGTAGGCGGCAATACATCTTTGGCCATCTCTTGATCTATCTATTTGATCGAACAACCAAACTTAATTAGTTTTTAATGATTTTGTATTTTACATGTGGTTAACTGAATTAACTGCCGATATTAAGTTTCTTTATTTAAGTGTCTAGTATCACTTTATCGTTTGTGGTTTTAAAAAATAATATATCATCTCCTGGTTGGTAAAAAGGGTGCTGAATGCGATTATATGAGAGGTCACCATTAATGTGCTCTCCCCTCTAGGCTCGAAGGACCATTATGTCATATTAGCTAATTTCTCGTACTCCCACCTAACAGTTAGAAAAAATATTCGTTGTGTTTTCTCGAAAACGACGTATATGCCACTGCTGATATGATCACAGACACTATTCTCCTTGGAATGAGATCCTTTATCCCTCATCGGATTAATAGTATCAGACCAAAAAAGGCATGGTATGACTCGAGCTGTAATGAGGCTGTCAGGGTAAGAGAAATGTTTTTTTTTTCGGTCTTTCAAGAATAACCCGACAGTGAACAACTGAAAAAAGTTTAAACGTTCCAAAAATGACTGCAACGTCTTTCTTAAGCATGTAAAATGTCAATACGACCAAAACCTGAGACAAAAAATACTACAATGTCCCAAAGGCAGTAAACATTTTAGGTCGTTCGTTAAAAATATTAGAAATTCTGCCTCATCCTCCATCCCCATGCTCATAACATTCCAGCTGTCAGCTCTTTAGACAAGGCCAATCTGCTTATCCGCCTACACTTGAGTGCGTCGAATCCACAATGGGACAAATCCACTTTTGCACTCGTGTAGTAGCAAGTGTTCTTAAAGATCTTAATAAACACAAATCTGCTGGTCGAGATGGTATATCAACCCTTTTTCTGAAGAGGTGTTCTTCCCCGTTGGCAAAACAACTGCGTAAGCTTTTTCATCAACCCTACTCTTTAGGACTCTTTCCGAGCAGATGGAAAAAATCATTTGTCCAGCCAATCCCTAGAAAAGGGCGAAACTTCCTCCCTCTCTCTTCCTACAGACCCACTGCACTTACGTCACTTCTTTCCAAAGTCATGGAAACGCTGATAAACCGTCAGCTCATGAAATATCTCGAAACTCGAAAACTTCTCAATGACCGGCAGTACGGTATTCGTAGCAACAAGTCCACAGGTGATTTAATGGTGTGTCTCACCAAGAAGTGGACCCAAAGCGTACATCAATCTGGCGAAAGCAAGATAGTTGCACTTGATATTTCTAACGCATTTGACTGAGTTTGGCATCAGGCTCTTCTGTCGAAAATGCGTGCTTTTTGGATCGATGATTCTCTGGTGTTCACAAAATAAATGCTGGTGTGCCCCATGGCACCATTCTGTCTCCGACACTTTTTTTAATTTTCATCAACGATTTCTTGTCTGCTTTTTCGAATCCAATGTAGTCCTTTGTTCACGACAGTACTCTCCGACATCGTTTGTTAAGCTCATTAAATTCTGAAATTAACAGCATAACTAATTGGGGAACCACTAACAGAGTAGAATTTGATGCTTCCAAAACACAATGCTGTCCGCTGTCGTTAAAGCGAAATTTAAACACCTAGCCGTAGTCAAAAATTCTTCGAAATGTCTAGGATTTATCAAGCAATGTAAGAAATACTTCACCCCCTTTAATCAGGGCTCAGTTTATAAGGCATTTATCTATTCGAAATTGCTGTACAATGCGTACATCTGGTCGGGTTCCCCCAAAACATATCTGTATCTCTAGATAGTATTCAAAACCGTGTGATAAAACTCATAGGTGATAATAATATCAACCAGACAATGGACACCGACGTGATGTCTCGTGTCTGAATCTGTTTTATCGCTATTTCCACCGCCAATAGCATTCCACCCCTTCAAACTTTTAACCGTTACACCCGTCTCGCTATGAATGCTCATCAGTACACCCTCAAGCCCACCTTTGGTCGCACAACTCGCTTATGGAATGCCCTGCCTAACTCATTTCCTTGTCATTATAACATTCAAACATTTAAAACCGATGTTCATCGGCACCTCGATTCCAACCTTCCTGATTTTCCAGCGCACAAGCATGTTAGAGTATACAAATCCCTTGAGTGCGCGCAAATTATAAAAAAAAAGCGCCGCTAATAGTAAGTAAGTAAATGTATTGTCTACTGACACATATGAGAGGGGGACCTACGGTGAAATCCAGAAACTGGAACAAGACTTTTAATTTGACTTTTGTGTCGTCGAAATGATAATCTTAATCTAAACGGAAAATCTTACGGTTCAATAAGAATCTGTCACAAACAATACAGTCCGATCGTAGTCAACGCCACATCAACAATCTGCCATTGCATTTGCAAAATCAAATAGCAACCTATGTTAAGTTCCAGACCATAGAGACATTCCAGGGAATTGTAGGGCCGACGAGTCTACCAAAATTGGAACCACTCTACCTATTCTATCGGAAAAGGGTAGCATAGAAAAGCAAACGCAAGAAGTGATTGCATGCGTTGGGAATAATTCAAAAACGTTGTTTCCTTATGATTTGAGGAACAAGGGACGTTGAACGTCGTTTTTTCAACTATGAACAACTGCTCCAGCGGCAAAAAAGGAAGGGTTTCCTTCATTGGACGGATGATGAAAAATGGATTCATTACAGCAACTCAAAGAAAAGAAAGTCATAGGGTCTATCCGGTCATGTTCCTTCGTCGTCATCTCGTTCGAATATTCACGTTGCGAAGATTATGCTGTTTATTTGGTAGGACCAGGTCAATTTTATCAATTATGGACTGCTGAAACCCAACGAAACCATCACTGGGGAATGGCATGGACTTCAATTGATGCGATTGAGCCGAACACTGCTCATGAAAACGCTCGGCCTCACGTTGCCAAGGCCATTAAAACCTACCTGGAAATGCTCATCAAAAAATGGATTGATACGTGGATAGCCTCAAAATATAAACAGCTTTACCGTATACACCTATACAGTATTCGAGCTATGCCTGGAAAAAGTTGTAGCTTTGCAACCATTTTTTCACAATAAAGTTGCATTTTCATCAAATTTCATAATTTAGTTGCACACTTAATACCTATTTTCATATTTTTTTTGTCATTGACTTCGTATAAAATCTACGATTACGATTACGATCGTAAATCGTATTATTTGGACAGCCGCTTAATTGGAGCTAAACAATCAGGCCCAATGTCTCCCAAATAAGCACAATCCACTGTATCAACTTAACTTAGCCTAACCATATGTTAAGACCTCTCATCATTTTCAAACTATTGGGTTGTTCATTAAGTTCTTTGGTATATATTTTTGGTATAAAAGTTTATATTTAATCCATCAGATATTGTCCATCATGGTCTATTACTTTCTTCCGACGTTCTGGAAGAGACATAATCTCTCTTTTTTTAAAGTCAGCAGACTTAAGGATACGTTTTGAGCTTATTTTCGAAATTGAATTGCCCTCCGTCCAAATTATTTTGGAGAGATCGGAACAGATGGTAGTCAGAAGGCGCAAGGTCTGGAGAGTACGGTGGGTGCTGCATAACTTTCCAGCCAAATGAATTTAGCTTTTGTTTTGTCAGTAAAGCTGTGTGTGGTCTGGCGTTGTCATGATGGAAAACAAAGCCTTTCCTTTTCGCCGTCTCTGGCCGTTTTTCTACCACTGCCATCTTCAAAGTACCGAGCTGAGGGTAATATTTAACAGCATTTATTGTCTGATTGCGATTAAGCAACTTGAAGTAAAGGACACTTTGCCAGTCTCACCAAATGCCCAACATGAACTTTTTGAGATGCAAATCTTGTTTACCGATCGAATGTTGTTGTAAACCACCCATTTTTCGTCTCCCGCAACCACTCTTTTCAAAAAAAACCTCAAGCGAGTTCCATTTCAACAAAGACTCACAGACCATTATGCGATCCATAATGTTTCTTTCACTGAGTTTGTGAGGAACCCAAACGTCCACCTTTTCGACATTTCAAGCTTTTTCAGTCTCTGCGAAACGGTTGTATGGGAGATGTTAAACTGCTAAGCGATCTCCCGTGTTGTCAAATGCCTGTCAACGCTAACTGCGGCCAAGATTTAATCGTCGTCTGTTGTGGGTGAAAGTCCAGAGCAAACAGCATCAGCAAGGTCTGTATTTCCTGAACAAAAGTGTGTAACCCAACGCTGACAAGTGTCAGGACTTGCAGCCGAATATCTAAACATGCTGCAAATCTTCCGTTGCACCTCTGTCGATTTGACACGCTAAATATGCCGAAAATGCATTTTTATATCCTCCAATTTAAAAAAAAAAATATTGAAACACCTAATACACGTTTGATTAAAACAAATTCTCGCAGCAATGTAAAATATAACCCTCTCTATTGAAATAAACAAATAAAATTTCATAACAATATTCGCAGAGTTTTTCTGAAATGAAAGACACTATTTCCAAGAAAAAAAAAAACCGCAGAACTTATTGAACAACCCAATAGGACCAGAATCTAAGGCTTATTCGAACGTAGTCACTGGTAAGAGCCTACTACTCCCACAACTGTGGGAGCAAGACAATTTACAAAGCAAACCTCCCAATTGGATGACATCCATGTACGAGGTCTGTTTGATGACTACCCGGATTGGAAATGACAAAACTTTTTTAGTTTTTGACAATTTATTTTTCAATATAACCCCCTTTCAACTTGACACATTTTTTTTAAAAGTGATGCAACCTTTTTAGCCTCTCCGAATAGTACGACTTTTGTTGGCGTGCAGAATACCCCTCCGCGGCGGCGATGAGCTCCTCGTTCGACCCGTACTTCCTTCCGGTGAGTGATCTTTTTAGAAACAAAAAGAAGTCTCAGGGAGCCAAATCTAGAGAATACGGCGGATGGAGGAGCGATTCGTAGTGCAAATTAACCAATTTGGCTGTATCGACTGCGTAGGTGTGAGCCGGTGCGTTTTTTTCGCCAAATGTGGTCTTGTTTTCTTTAAATCGTCGTTGAATCGGCTCAATAAACTGACGAGTTATATGCTCCTGTGATTGTTTTTCCCTTCTCCAAATAGCCAATGTGGATCACACCTGGCGTGTCCCAAAAAACGGTCGCCATTTTTCATGCCCAAAATCTTGTGCAGGATATGGCTAACGCTTTTTTCACTTGGCGGTCCGCCAATACGAGATCATGGATTTTGTCTACGGTTTCCTCTGCGAATCAATGGTCAACGGTTGTACGGGAAGGTGAATGGTGGACACACCATCGAGAATGGGCTTGATGTCCTCGGAGATTTTACCACTCAAAAACAAGAATCGGATCAGTAACGCTGCTCTTTTTCCATGGTCGCAAAAAACACAAACACGAAGCTTGGAAATGGGTGTCAAAACAAAACTAAGCGTCGGATTGTCACCAAGATTGTCACGCAGATGGGCTAGAAGAGATTAAACTAAATTTTGGCTCAGTAGCACCACCTTTCTTCTAATCCGGGTACTAATCAAACAGGCGTCGTATTTACCCTTTTTAATTTATCTCGAAGGCAAAGAAATTCCTCTGATCGAAAGTGTGCTCGGTCCTTATAGAAAACCACCATTTGGATGCGATGGAAAAGATTACAAATGGTCTTAATGCTCTGATTTATTTGTTTTTTTCTAATAACCTGTTTATTTTTTGATGAAAACGAAAATAAAATAAATTTTCTACAAAAAGCTAGTCAATAACATTGACGCGCGAGAAGCTAGACCTTAACACGCATCACCCTTATTAACCCTTCATATCGTTATCTATTTTTAAAAAAAGATTTTAATTATTATATATTAGTAAAAATGTAAAATATATATTTTTTTTTTAAATTAGAAAACCATTACAAATCAGTTAATTAAGAAGTTATTTATCACAGCAGCACTTATTTGTTTTGTCAAACTCCACAGTCAGCATTAAAAGGCCAATTTTGTAATTTTAGTTCACTCCGACTTTCGTATTTAAAAAAAAATCCGGCAAAAGAAAAAATCTGGAAGAAGCCTAAACTTCAGAAGAGGGTTTGTGGATGTTTTTAAAATCACTCGTTGTACCCGTTTAAGAAAGGCTCTTGTAGATTTCCGAAAAATCATAATATTCTTCGATTCTTAGGGACCTCCGCGTAACATTTATTTATTTTTTTTTTTTTCAAAAAATTTACCAAAAAAAGTATTTTTTTCAAATTTAAAGCACTTTTGACAAAGACCACTAATTTAAAAGTAAAAAAAAAAAACTGATTTAAGTTTAATAACAGCAACGCCCGATAGAGGACTGCTAACCAAGTTATCGGTTTTAACCAACTTTTTTAAAGCAGAACCTTCGAACTGTGCTCATTGGTGGTCTAAAGGCTGACTAAATTAATGTATTATCGGATAGCTTCTCATCACTTGGAGGTGCTCTAAAAAAAAAAAAACACAAAAACATCATTCGGCTGTCGAATTTCCTTTTTTTTGTTCTTTTTTGGTTTTATTTTGCAGATATCAGATATTTTTGTACAAATGCGGTTTCGTCAAAGATTCCGATATGAGAATTTGATTAGACTTTCACCTTTAGATACGCGAATCAAATTTTCTCATTAAAAAAGTAAACGGTAAGACTTTTGTGTTTACTTCAAAGTGCCTGAATAGGCTTATCGACTAGGCCGGAGACACCATAAACAAATTAAGACATAAAACTATAATACGTTTGGAAGAACATATTTTGTAAAGGGTGAGCTTGATTTTAATGGAGAATAATAATGATAAGCCGGCAATGGATATTGGAAAACCTTGAATTCCCAAAAATATGTGTATCTTAAGCAACTGAGGACAAGGAGAATGTTTTGTTTGTTTGTTTATTTGTTTAAATTTATTTAAATGCAATTGCTCACATAAGAACATTACATCTTTTGAGAATAGAACAAGCTTTACAAAATTTCAATATTTTAACAATGCAATATAAATAAAATAACTATTTTACTAAAAAAAAGATATTAATAAAAAAAGTTCTTATAGTGCTAAGTAAAAAGAAAGAATAGTTGAAGAAGAAAAGACAAAATAGAGGATAAAACGGAGAATGAAGTTTGTGGATACAAGAGGAAATTCATTAAAAAAATTTGGAACAATATTTCAATAATTCTTTATCGAAATTACTTGGAACTTGAATGGACTTAACACCTCTAAAATACCTTCGAGTTGATAAGGGTGTTGCGGATGTGAGCCTATGGCATAGATTGCCGTATCGATTCACATCAATCAGATGGCCACACAGATAAATATCTACAGACCGGGTTCTAAGAATAAAAAGTAGTTTTATTTTGTTTCAAACAAAGAACTAGTCCATTGTAAGGAAGTGCATACAGTAGCAGCACCCATCACGTCAGCGGCGAACACCTGCAGCTTGATGCAAGCGTAAGCCGGACATTCACAAAGACAGTGCTCCGCGGTGTCGTCATCACTTTAAAAGGAAGCATCGCAGGATATTGTGTCACTTATGTCCTGCAAATTTAAGTTCTTAACAAAAGTGTAACGTCGCCAGTAAGACACCTGCAGTCTTTTCTGTCGACGTCGGGAAGCATGCGTTTGTGTCTGCCTGCAACCTTTTGAATTGTGCCGTCTGCAGCTGTGCTCATATATGAGAGCCAACTGTCAATGGAAGCCTTAACCGAGAGCACAAGCAAACTCACCGTAGGTTCGGCTCCTTGAAAACTCTACTCTGAACTGAGCCCGACAATTTTCATTTCCCGAAACCCCATTGTGACCTGGGAAATAGACAAGGGTCACTGAATTAAGCCTTCAGTCTGGAAGTCGTAAGAGTTTTTAGCAAGACTCTCTGCGCAGTTTGGTTGTTGCTACAGATGCCAATGCTTCGCCTCCTCCACCGATTCTCCGCAATATAGTTCCCTGCCATCAGGAAGTCGTAATAGGGTTCATCAAAGCTCTAAGCACAGCTTGGCTGCCGCTACAGATTCAAATTCTTCGCCCCCCCCCCCCCGGTTCTTTACGATAAAGATTGTTACGGTCTTGGAGCCGCCCATGAAGATTCGACTACATTCCTTTCCTGGCTGAGATTCTGTCCGAAACCAGCCCTGGGCACAGGGACTCGCAGGAGTTCTGGTTTCATTGCAACAGACGGCATGTCCTTAAAACAGAGTGCAGAGTGGAGCTCACGATATGAATATCAAGGTGCTGGAGAAGGCACCCATACATCCGAAACAAACCGTTCTCTGGAGTCTAGCAAACGCAACAATCACTTATTTTCGCTAGTGCTTATTGCACCAGACAAACAACGCATAGGATATAATTGGCCTTATCGTAGCCGTGTATATCCAAAGGACCCTTCTCGGTGACAGGTCCTACGTCTTCCCAGAAGGCCGACAAACAGCGCCTTAGAGGCTTTCGGCTTAACATGTTTAGTCTAGGGAAGTTTGATATCTAGGATGACACCCAAATACTTAGCTTTATTGGAGAATTGGATGATGATGCCTTTAAGCACTAAATGAGTCAGACCAGGCCTGTTCCTCCTTTTCGTAAAGAGAACAACCTCCGTTTTGAGAGGATTGACTGAAAGGCCATTACTAGTGCACCAATCGTCAATCACGTCTAATGCTGCCTGCGTTATAGAGCAGACAGTCGCTTGACACGATCCCACAGAACAGTACAACAACATCTTCCGCGTATGCTTATGCATAGACGGTAGAACTATTGAGCGCATTGAGCAGTGCATCGACCAACATGCACTATACCAGTGGAGACAGAACGGCGCCTTTCAGGTAACCCCTGTTTACCAGCCACAGCCAGGTGGTCCTATTCAACAGCGTTGCTTTTATTCACAAAACTAGTGATTCATCTACGCCGTGTTGTTTGACCGAATTACACATACCGTAAAAAGTTGCACTGCCAAAAACACCCTCAAAGTCGAGTGCGACTTCAATTCTACCTACCAGATTCTGAAGCGCACTCTCCCAGGGTCGTCCGCGTTGGTGGGCGTTCTTTCTTTAAAACGAAAACAGTTGAATTATTCATCGATATTCATTTCATATTTATAATCTCTTTTGCAATACACATATTCTAACGCTTCTTCCAATCTTCAAAACACTTTTCATATGCCGAAATTGGAATTGCATTGAGCTTCTGCGAATTCTTCTTTATCGCCACAATCGTTTCAAAACCTTTTCCGAGATGTGGTAACTTGAGTCATGGGAATAGGAAAAAGAAACAAGGAGTCATGTCAGCTGAATACGGAGCTTGCGGAACGGTATGAACATTGTTTTTAATCATTCTCCACTCTCGGCACAAGCCTTGCTTCAACTCGTCTCATGCCAAAACATATTGCATAACGCTCTGCACCGATCCGAACTGGATCGGCTGCTATCTCCCTGATGCTCACACGATGATCTGCGAGAACAATTTTCTTAACATTTTCGATGATTACATCAGTCATACTTGTGGATGGACGACCGGAACGAGAAAAATCATCTTTAACATCTTTAAAATCATCTTTAAAATCGCTTTAACACCATAAAGTTTCATTGCGGAATTCGCAGAACACAACAAACACTGACTTCTTTACAAAGTTATCACGTAAAAACTCTCGACAAATGGCGCTCACGCAGACATTCGAGCACCAGATGACAGAATGTGAATGGAAAATTCTGAATGGAAAGTATGCCAGTGCTTATCCGTCACCATGGCTGATGAGATATACCAGCTACGGCGTGATGTGTTGTTCAGTTCGCTAGCAGCTTCATTGATAGGAACTAATTGTAAGCTGATTCCGATTAGGTTACCTGGAAAATGAAACTCGAACATGAGGCAGAGAGTCTCTGCTTTCGACTCGGTATAGGTACCGTCAGATTTTCTGAATGGCTCCAGATCTGCAGAATTGCTTACTAGCTGGACATGCTATTTCGAAAAACTTCCTCAAGCTTTTGTTTTGCCATGAGGTTAGGGGAAGCACTATTGTACTTGTCGAGCTCCTCCTTAAATTGTGTCCAGTTCGTTTGATGCGAACGCTTCCTCTTTAACAAGATCCAGACCTCACATCCGATTCTGAATACGATGTATCATTGGTCTGACATGGAGATCTCCGATAGTAGTTTCCAGACAATAATCTCCTTAGGACACCTGTTGGATAAAGTAAAGTCGATTAGTTGTTGTCAACTCGTAATAAAAGTTGGCTGAGAGCCAACATTTTTGATAGCCAGGTCAGACAGCTAGAAATCCAGGAGATGATTACCTCTGACGCTACTGATCAAAATAGTGTTCTGAGCATCAGCATCGCAGCATATGATAAGTCCTATCTTCCTGGAGTCACAATATTCAATGAGTTCTGCTACCGCCTCCAATGGTGGCGGCAGTAACGGATCATAGAAAAAATAAGCAGACGCGAGGACGATTTTGTACTGTGCTGAAAAATAGTAAGTCATTAATAAAAGCATTCGTTGCACTTGTGATTCGCTGAGATTGATCCAACATCCAGTTTACAAATCGGCGACGTGGTTGATGGTCAGAAGACTGAAAGTAAGTCCCAAATTTTGACTTCGGCGACGAATTGAGGTGCTTGGCTGGTTTTGAACACTTTCGCTCACAATGGTGATGTTTTGGAGTGGCCGAGCTTGCTGATACGGAGTTTGACCCGATACCGAACCAGTTTCTTCAAAACGCTTCACAATTGCACGAATTCCGAACTCACTATGGCGATTATGTTGACCAGATAATTCGCGAATTTTACTAAATGTTACTTTTACAGATCGCCCATTTTCGTTATAAGATTGAATAACAAAAATACGTTGTTGCCTGGTTCCATTTTTACGAATTACGAATTACGTTCTTTGACTTAAATTCGTAAATAATATTTCAAAACGCAACAGTCCATTACTGCCACTTTTGTGTAAACATGGAAAAGAATATATTGTCTCCCTATTACAACTATCGCCATCTATACGAATTAACTTTCAAACTAGTGCACCATATTTATTTACCGTCAACAAAATTGACAGTGACAACTGCCAAGCCTGCCCATCTGTCTAAACTTCAGTTTTGCAATACCAGCAGAGTTCAGTGTACGTTTATTGTAAATCGTTGTCGTCGTTTTGTGCTGTCGCAACCGTGGGTGAGGTTTTTCCCATTTTTCTCGTTTTAATTTCCGTGTTTTTGCATTTTTATTTGTTTCTACGTTCACTAGAACGCACCAAATCGTGATTAATAAATTATCAATAATCTAAATGTAGTTTGTTCGAACTTATAATGCAGTGAAATGACGCAGTAAAAATAGAATTTTCCCAAGAAAACAACAAACGACAGGACAGACAAGACAAAGTGAGCTTGAACCTGAACCCCCGCACCCGTAAGTACACATTTGTAATTGAAAACAAAAAAAAAAAAAAAAAAGATGAAAATTCGAAAAATCTTCACCAAATGTCGTGATTCCTCGAGTCCCATGGGACGCGTCCTAGTCCCAGTTCAAGTACCAGTCCCTTAGGAGTAAGTTGTTCGTAGAGTGAAGCGTTTTCTGTGCTCTCTTGGTTGCTTTGTGGTGCGTGTGCTTCGAGAGACAACATTTTTGTTTGTTCACACACATTTTCGATTGTGTGGTTGTTGCTGGTTTGTTGGTTTGATGGATGGTGGCTGCTGGATGCTTGTGCATATGTTGCACCTGCTGCTTTTCTCAGATTTCACAAAGTACATGCGAAAAGACAGATGAGAAAAGCAGAAGAAAAAAAAATGAAAAAAATGGAAAAAGAAACATCAGCTCGCTTTTGTCTTCTCGATCGGGGCTTACGGTCGACCGGTCGGGTGTTGTCTATCTTTAGTCTGGTGCTATTGCGAAATGCGTTGCTCTGAATTAATTGCAATTGCAGTTGCAACTACGATTAGCTTGACTACTCGATTATGTGCTAGGCGCTCGCTCGGCTTGACTATAACTCGCTAATTAGGTAGAAGAAAGTTTTGTTTTCTTCGTTTGCTTCTCCGAATGCATTCATATTATTCCCTGCTTCGTTGGTGTTTTCTCTCTTTTATGAAATTTTTTCAGCTTTTTGCATGAGCGCATCCCATCTGAAGGCGTTTCCTATGCTCCTCTTACGTGATTATAGAAATATTTCGCGTTTTTTAGAGGCCCATCGCTCGCGCCCATTAGGTATGCAAATTTCTGCGGGACTGATGACCCCCTACATGATTATAATTGCTCTCATCAGAAGGCGGTTGCATGTGGTATCTTATCTTCTCACAGCAGTCGACACTATCATGTGTTGGTTGATATCTAGCTCCTGCAACTGCTTAGACAACACCTCCAATCACACATATATCAGGTAGTAAACGTAAACGTAATCGTTATCGTGTCGTTTGTGCTCATATACGTAGCTCTGCACACCGCAATGCCAGCTTTGTTTTGATTACAACAGAGTCCAAAATAAAAACAGTCATTCTACTGTGCAGTAGGGAAGTATTGACTCAACTAGTACTCCCTGAGACTTTGTGAAAAAAGAGTTCTGATTCACTTCCTTTCGGCAGCAACTGCTGCTCAAGTTGGCACTCAACTTCGGTCCTCATGAAATTACACAGAATCGAAAAAAATTAAGCGGAACCCCCTTTTTTATGCGCGTCTGATCCGGTTAAAGGTGAAGAAATGTGAACAACCTGCATACGACGACGATGGCGAGTATATTGTCCATACCTAGAGGAGTTACGAGTAAAAACAGAGAAAAAAAATAAAAATCCCCTCGCCGGAAGTCAGATTTTTTATTTAGAGGCAGACTTGTACGTACATTTGAAGCAATAAGAAAACATTACGATTTGCTGGACGATCCCCACTTGAAAAGTGATTATAAAAGCGAGTTTCAGGGTCAGCTTGTGTGTTATGTACTCGTCAACAGCTTTGTATGTGAGATATGAGATTCTCGTAACTTGTGTGCAATATCAGTCAGATGTGTTTGTTTTGAGCAGGTTTGTACGGCTTTGATCACCCAAATGGCAGTCAGATTATAATGTTTATCACATTAGTTTTACTCGAGACATTTATTTGTCTGACGTTATCACAGAAAGTATAAGTGATTGGGAGGAAACAGTTTAGAGATTTTATCAAACCCTTCACAACTATCAGAATACGATTGGTGTACTGTGACTTAAGAATATCTATTGGGGTTTTCCAATGACGCCAGGCATGTGACCAGATAAAGGAGCTGTACAGCTTATAGAGTTTGTTGGTATATTTTTTTCTAAGTATCATTCGTAGAATCTTGCGTACAAACGGCTAAGAATGTCTTCATCCCTTCTATAACTTCAATGCTTGTGCGCCATAGGACAGAACTGGGATGGTGAGGGTCTTAGAAAGAGTTTGCTTAATGCCTCTTGTTACTCATTTGCCTTCTTAAACTGGACAAACTGCGACTGGCAAGAGTAATTTTTTGTTTAATTGCTGATGAGATGCCTACAACAGAGCTGAGGTAGGCAACTTTCCCAGAGTTATAGCTGTCTATTGTGATGTTTTGCTCTAATTCAGAGCTGAACACACTTTGCCGTTTCTGTTTCAATATTTACCACCAGTGACAGCTCTCTGACAACTACGACTAACAAATCGTCTTTTGCTTTTTTAAATATCTTGGCAGGTACTTCATCCGGTTCGGCAGTTTTTTTGTGCTTAAGTATAGATATTCACCTCATAGCTCATGTTGAATGATTCGCTCTGACTGACAGCAAAATAAGGGGCGTGTTCGCTATTTAACATTCTGTAAAAGTAGTTTTTCCATATCCTCAACACCGACTATGTTTTCACTTACGAGTACTTAGTTAGGTGGCGCTACAGTCGTTGGTGAACCTGGCCCCCACCCGACAAGCTTTACCAATGTCGCACTCTCAGATGGTTGAGGTCCCCATTCACTGCGCCTTAGATGTGATCGTTTTCTGCTAATACACTATCGTTGATTCAGTTTCGTACTTCAGTTCTGTGTGTCGTCTTTTCTCCTGCTCAGCGCTTATAAATTTGACAAGGTAAGCCCGGTTGAATGAGGCCAGTACCCGGTCTAGTTATAGTCACGTTATTGGGCATCGCCAGCTTGACGTCGCTTGATGCATACTCTACCAAATTTGAAAGCACTTTCTTCTAGCGCTGCAATCCGGCATATATTACGTACTCAGCCGACATTGTTTAATGGAATTTGAAGTCGCAGACAAATTAACCACATGGAACGAGGTAAGTGTTGGTCTTATCTTTAGTGACGATCAAAGTTCAAATAAAAAAAGCCAGAAAACCTGGTGAGCAAACCGCTTGTTTATCATGAAGTACTTTACGTATTGTGGGTGGTATTCCTCGTAAGCATTGTGGCTTTCTGTAGTAAGAGTGCATTCAACTACGTTTGGCATATGTAAATGAACGTTGCAAATCTTTCTGGAGTACCACATCTTACAAGCTCACATATGTCACTTTACTCATTCCCTAATATTGGTTTACTTTCCAGAATGACGACCCAATGAAAGAGTTTATTAATTTTCAAGAACAAACCCAACATGGACGAAATCAATTTGGCTGGTTCTTTACATTCTTAGGTGATGCTAAAGTCCGGGGTGCCTAGCACGATCTCTCGCCGGCTGCCTCCGGTTTGTTGAGGTTCTTTTTCACGCGTACGCCTCTTTAGATGCGGTCGTCGTCTACTGCGACGTCACTTAAAGTTAGACTCGGAGACTTCTTAGACCGGAGCCGTGGCATCCATTCGCTCAACATGGTCCAGCCATCTTAGCCGTAATTATAATGATATCACCGCATATCATAGATCTTATAAGAGGATGTGTTGCCTTCTGAGCTTAAGGAAATAAGGGATTGATAAGAGTAGTTATGTGCTAACGTTGTTACCGCTTATAACTTTGAAGCCAAGGTAGATGAAGTGCTTAACAACTTCAAAGTTATAACTGACGTTTTAGCCAATCCATTCTATGGTGGATGTGTGTGGCTTGTGAGGCTTTTAAAATAACAGCATGTACATTCTTTTACCTCATTTCGTTGTACAACCATTTTCATTGCTTCCGCTGCAATACTTATGACAGCTTTTTTGAAAGCTAACTGTTTTTGTCCAATCGGATCAATGTCTTCCGGTTCAAAAAAGGTGCCTTTTCTGGTAGCCAGTGATTTTTGCACTATTCGTTCTAGGGCGATGTTAACAAAGTTACATGTAAGCGCGTCGTCTTCCGACCTAGATGGAGCAAAGACGACATTCACTTTGCTGAGTAATACTAATCTTTTATAAGTGATATCGAAGCTGGCAGTATCTCGCTAGAAAGGTTACTTAGAAAGTTAGCAAGATACTTTGCATTTATTCTGGGAGCTCTTTTAGGCTGCCGAGGACTCGGTATATTCTCCCAACAGGGTAGACATTGTTGAGGCAGAAAAACTTTCGGCCATTGATCGAATCAGCTGAACCTTTTCCAGCCAGTTCATCGGTTTTTTTTGTTTCCTTCAATAATCTTGTGTCCTGCTACTCAGCAGAATTTGATTTTGTTTCTTAAAACTCGGGGTGGCCGTGGTGTAGTGGTATATGCATAGACTCCTCAAGCAGAGGGTCGTGGGTTCGAATCCCGTGCGAGGCAATTCTGTGAAAAAGTCTTTTCATAGAAATTGTATGTGAAAATCCCGTCTGCGTCAACTCTGACGTTAAGGCATAACACTGATGTTGGAGTGGTTGCTGGCTGGGCTAAATGTAACGAACTAACAACTAGTACGTACTTAAGACCCACTGGTTGAGGATGCACTAGCTCGTCCCGTCCAGTTTGACAACCACCTCTGGGAAAAATATCGAAACCTAATACACCTGAGTTTCAAACTACTAAACCACCCGCCCGCGCCCTGGAGAAAAAGCCAGTAAAAGGGTATTCATATCCACTTGGTACGCACGCGGTATTATAAAAAAAAAAAAAAGCAGTGTAGCACAGATTTGGTGTCAAACTTCTCGATTTTCCATAAGTATTCAAGACTGAGGCGCTTTTCTTCCTGTCCCAAGAATGGCACTGGCTTATTCTTATTCCGGTATTTAATCTGGATCCATCTGTATACCACTTGATACCTCTGAGGTTTGGTATTTGGTTTTGGAAGCAAAATTCTGCAGATTTGGAATCACTATGTTGGAACTTTCCTCGAACATAACATTTTTGGTATGCGATTATGTCGAGTTCCGGAATCTCTGAGATAAAACTTACGCAATCTGATTGCACTGTGAGTTTCATCTCCGCTGTTTGTAATAATTTGACTGTACTGCCAATTTGCACTTTTTTAATATTTATGCGAGGTGTGGTGTAAATCCAATGAGAACTTGAACGGCAGCTGCCGTCTTACTCCACCATACTACTGGTTAGTAGGAGATGATTGATCTGGCCATCAATCGGTGACTTATCCAAGTCTTACCAAACATTCGTCCATATGTTTTTCTGTCATTTGTATTGGGTTGTTCATAAAGTGATTGCAATTTTTTGCAATAGATGGCTTTACCGACGTTTATTTATATCTGAGCGTGACATATATGGTAAATGTTTGCGCGCGTTTTGCTGTTGACACGTAACCTTACAACGAAAAAAAAGTTGACGCGATTAGATCGAGTTTTATGCTTGCAATTGTGGTTCAAAACATGGAGAATTTTGAAGAGCATATCTGCCTAATTTTGCTTTATTATTATACTTCAAAGCAAGTGAATCATATATCATCGAAAAACGCCAGTACAAGAGCTGTTTCGCCCAATTCCGTGATGCCTTTTCAGTTGAAAGCCGTCATCGCTCCAGTAGGCCTTTCGAGATTTTCGACAATAAAATCAAAGCAGTGGTGTAAGCAAATAAGCAATTGGTTCGGGAGCTTGCAATCGCTCTAAAAGTGTATATTGGAAGTATTCATGGGCATTTGTAATCGCTTGGTTCCGTAAAGAAGCTCAATATTTGGGTACCGCATGAGTTAAAATAAATTCATCTGACGAGGCGCATAAAATCTGCGATCAACTCACCCGACGCGAAGGATCGGAAAGGACCAGTTTTCTATGAGCTGCTTCTAAGGAACAAAACGATTAATTCCGATGTCTACTGTGAGCTACTATAGATACTGTGAGATACTGTGATGTGTGATGATACCGCACACAAGTTTGGTCACTCAATAAAAATTGTTGCAGTGTTGTTGGGATGTGTTGCAACATCCACCATATAGCCCAGATCTTGCACCATCAGATTTCCAATTATTTCGCTCCTTGCCAAACTCCTTGTATGGTACAATGTTTGCTTCGAAAGACCTCATCAAACAGCACCTTGATAAGTTCCGAGAAATGGCAAAAAGTCATCGAACAATACGGTCAATACATCATTGATTAAATAAACGCACATGAAACTCAAATGAAAAAGACGCAATGACTTTTTGAACAACCGAATCCATTTGTGAGTTCCAATTTAGTTTTTTTTTTTTTTTTTTTTTTTTTTTTTTTTTTTTTTTTTGTTTTTTTTTTTTTTTTTTTTTTTGCTGCTAGAACTAATAGAAATGTAACGTCGTTGGAGAACTCTGGTCAAAATTCAACTTTTTTGAAAAGGACTAGAACAGCCTTTCCGGGGTTGATTGGGAGGTTTTCACTATAGCGCACCAATTAGACATTTCCTCGTCGACAGCCTTTGGCTGCTGAATAGTAAGTGATATTTCGCTCTCACCCTACCGATCAATACCATTGAGTTCAATGGCATTTGAGATGTAATCGCATCCAGTATTGTCAAAAACATCTCTTTCTTATGCGTCTTTCATCTGTGATATCAGACTTAAAAGAGCGCCTTTAGTTGATCGTTCTTTCCTGTAAGCGTATTGATTTGGATGCAGAGATTCAATTTTATTTAAGTACGAGGGCTGTTTAATGATTACCTGGATGCGTTGTGATTTCTAATCCGGGTATTCATTAAACAGCCCTCATATGCTACCTGAGATGAAAATCTGTTAGCCTTTCCATTGTTTCAAGAAGAAACGACGTCAAATTTAGGTAACTCATTGATTTTGTTACTTGATTTGGTGATAAAAACTACATTTACCTCCCTCCGGGCTTGTGGAATGTATAAAAGATTGAAGCTGGACCTGATTTGGGGATAACAACTACTTTTATCTTCTTCCGGGTTTGTGGAATGTATAGAAGATTGAAGCTGATTCTAAAAGAGGCAACCATAGTTGGTAGAATAGAAATCTGACATTTTTTGAATTAGAGCTGAAAAGATTTCGAGGGTTCGCGGTGCCAACAGACTGTTGTGCAATTGCTACGATACTAGGATCAGAACTAACGTTCCTGGAATGTGTACCTCAAGTAGAGTTCTTAGGGTTTCTTCTTGACTAGATGGGAACGTACGACTGATTTGCGTAAAACAGCATAAACAGCGGGTTTTTTTCGGAAGAATCTTTTGAAGGCGTGCTGTTTTCTAGTTTTTCTCTTTGGTTATAATGGCTATAGAATTACAGCTGCACTAGAGTAGCAGCATTGTCTAATTAAAGATACGCCACTGCTTGTTATCATAGAATCATGCCAAAGTCATTTGTGACTTGTAATTCCTAGTTAATAGGGTCTCCAACTGCTTCCCATATAACAAACCTGTTTTTAGACAGTTTTTGATGCTGACTTGTGTAAAATCTTCTCCTCAGTCCAACTGCTTTACCTATTGACGATTGACGCTGCAGTTCATACAACTTCCGTTGCTTTCCTTCAAAGTTTTAATAGTTGAAGCGTGTCTTGTTGATCGAGAAGTATGAGAAATAAACACACAAAGTTCAGCGAAACATTGATTGCCAGTGGCTGTAAATGTAAAGTGGTATGTAAATTTCTATTTTTCTGGAAGTGTAAACAACCTCTCATAGCGGTTATAAACTTTCATAACATCCCCTCGTATCAGATTATACCCAATAACATTCTGCACTTTTTTTTCAAAGCTGTAAACCTCTTTTCGAAATTATTTACTTTGCCAAGTAAATGGCTAGTCGTCATAGACAAAGCTCACACTATCATATTGTCGTGGATGGCGATAGCAAAAACAAAAAGTTTTCCAGCGTTTAATTGATTAATTAGTCCCCGTTGATGATCGCGTGCTCAGTTGTTTTTTTCTCTTGAATACAAGGCTTCTTCTCATATCTCATTATTCGTTTTCATTGATGCAAACATTTGTGCATTATGTAGTAACTAAAACCTCTTTACAAAGTTTACCAACATTTCCTTTAACTCCGTGCTTAATCTCCTTAAAGATAAGAACTAGTGCAAGAAACTGCACTGCAAAACCCTCTGGTTTTGATGTTGTGCGTCATTCATTTAATCTTTTGTTTTGTTTGCTTCGACAGATTAGCAGCGCCAATTCATTCAACATAAAATCACATCACACTCAGAATGGCTGACAACGAGACGGAATGGTTGGAGGATCTCCTACGTGAAGTGCAGCTGGAGCAATTCCTTGCTAGGATTCGAGATGATTTGCAAGTGACACGATTGGCTCATTTCGACTATGTACTACCAACCGATTTGGAACGTTGCGGACTGGGAAAACCAGCTATTCGTCGATTAATGGAGGCCGTTCGGAAGAAAAAAGCGCATCAGTGGCGGAAAAATATTCTCTCAAAGTTGATCGGTGGTGGTAAGCAGCCCAATAAGAAACAGCCGAACGCACCAAAAGATAATCAGAATACACAGCTTACCTGTTTGATTCATGAAAAGGATGTTACGCTGGGCATTAAGCTGGGCGATGGTTCATTTGGAGTGGTGCGCAAAGGAGAATGGAGTGCTCCAGGCAATCGAATCATACCAGTAGCAGTGAAAGTCCTTAAATCAGATAATCTCACTCAACCGGGTATCATTGATGATTTTTTCCGTGAGGTACAAGCTATGCACGCTTTGGACCACCCAAATTTGGTGCGATTACATGGTGTAGTTCTGTCGCAACCAATGATGATGATCACTGAATTAGCAGAGAAGGGTTCTCTACTAGACACACTTCGACGACAGTGTAAACACACACCGTTGACAAATATTTGGAACTGGTCTGTGCAAATAGCAACCGGCATGGCATACCTTGAGCACAAACGTTTTCTGCATCGTGACTTAGCTTGTCGCAATGTGTTGCTGGCTTCTGGGAATAAAATAAAAATCGGTGACTTTGGGCTAATGAGGGCACTACCGCAAGAGGATGATTGCTATGTCATGTCCGAGCATAAAAAGGTTCCGTTTCCTTGGTGTGCACCGGAATCGTTGCGATATCGTCAGTTTAGTCATGCATCAGACACTTGGATGTTTGGCGTTACATTGTGGGAGATGTTTACCTTTGGAGAGGATCCTTGGGTTGGCTTAAATGGTTCGCAGATTTTGAGAAAAATCGATCGAGAGGGTGAACGGCTTCATCATCCAGAGGCTTGCCCGCCAGATGTTTACGAGTTAATGCTGCAATGCTGGGATAAAACACCGTCAGAGCGGCCGACTTTCGCTGCTATAAAGTAAGAAGAAATCCGCTAAAATCAATGAAAACTAACAATCTTTGAATTTTAGAGAATTTCTTGTTGGTGCAACTCCACACCTACTTAAAGCAACAAAATCGTACGTCGAACCAAACAAGCTGAAGATTGAGGCTAACGATACTATCGCTATAATCGATGGACGTCCAGAATTGAAGTTTATCAAAGGGCAAAACCAAAAGACCTTCGAAATTGGAATCTTTCCAAGGTAAGACCTATTCGCATTGATCCTGTTCACCTTTTCATATTTAACTTTGCAGAAGCATATTAGAGAAGCATAAGATGACTATTGAGACAATTCGTCCAATAAACGATGGTATGCGACAAGTTGCAGGAGGACATGGATCCCCATTCGGCTTCTGCTGGGGAGGACCAGCATTGGGTGCACCGCCTATTCATACTGAAGGCGACGTTCAACTTAGAGGCGGTAAGATAAACCGAAAGTTATAATACTCCCTTCTTGACAAACTTAATTTTGTAGAGCACTTTGACAACCGAAACCGTAAATGCGCTTCCTATCAATCCAAGGAACGCAAGTCTTCCACATTCAAGCAATTTGCTTACAACAAACTTGTAAACGAACGAGGTGGTGAACAACTTATAAAGCAAAGAGCATCAGCGATGCCAAAGCTTAGCAACATGACAAATAATGGTCAACAGCCGTATCCGCAACAACAAGAAGGAATTTTGATAGATATTTCCCCAGAATTTGGAGACCTAGAAACCAGTCAAAGCTCATCATTAAAAGTGGATAATTCGTTTTGCATTCTTGATGCACCTATTGAAGTACCAACAGAGGAATCACCACCGCAGCAACAAGTACAATCGAATTCTGCGGGTCAGTATCGTCTTGAACCTCCACCATATCAAATGCCTCCTACCTACTCAAACACTTTGGAGCTAAGCCAGACATCGTCTAAGGATCCTTTTGATACGTCTGGTATTGACACAACCCTCCCGATTGAGGGACTTTACTCAAATGTCATTAAAAAGTCGAATAACTCACCCGAGCAAGTAGCAATTACAACTTCAGTATTTGACAGCCCATCGGCTAGAAAAAGTCTCATGTTCTCGCAAAACAAGGAGAACATTCCTCAAGATCAAGACCAATCTACTGGTCTTATGCAGTTTACATCAAATTCCAACGAATCTCTTGGAAAGAACCTAAGCGCTCTAAGTTTGGAAGGTTCTGGTTCAGAAAAAATGCTGGACAAATCGTTTATTGCTGAGCTAGAGAAGGATATGTACAAACGGCCTGGTAGCCATACAGATTTCGAACGGAATTCTTCACAAACATACGGCAACAAAGAGACAGTGTTCAAAAATAACCTTATCCCGCTTAAGAACCTTAATTCATCGCCTCCATCGAATGGTGCCTCTCCGAAGGTAAAGAACGAGCGATATGGCTCAGTGATAACAGAAAATCGAAGCAATATGTACGCAAGCAACGATAGTGAACTTGTCCAAAAGCATAACAACAGTGAGCAACAGGAGTCAACAACTACTCAACCCACTACAGCCTCAGTGATTAATCAAATTTGGTATGAAAAGGTCAGTGGTCATGAGTACTATGCTCAACCCCCGGTAGATTTCTATCAAAACACATTTGTCTCATCTGGTGGTGAAACGGTGCAAGCAAGTCACAGTTCAATGGTAATGTCAAATCGAATGGTTCTTCCGAAAACGTCAAACGTCTATAATTCAGTACCTGCGAGTGTATACGGAAGTGTATCGCGTGAGATGTACGATACTGTAGCGCCCACTCCATCCACATATTATGGTCAACTGCCTTTGAACGGTGGTGCATTACAAGGAGCTGCCGTTTATGCCAATGGATCCGCACACCTGCCTATGAATACTGTGATATATGATGAAGTCTCATTCGATGATTATCTACGTCCTACCAGACCTGCACCGCTGGCACCGCCACAATTATCTGCACAGCAAATTCAACGAAGACTGGAAAAGTTAAAACAACAACAAGAAGCTGAAGATGGAAGTAATTGCACAGCTGGGGCTGCTTCATCATCTGTCGCAGCAATTTACGGTACCACCGAGAGTCTCGAGTTACAATTAATAAATACGTTGCTAAACGATTTGGGTCCAGCTGCCACAGAATCGGATGTTAGGTCTGCCTTAAAAGCTGCTAATGGAGATCCAAACATTGCTATTCGGTATTACAAAATCGATCAGTTATCAAGGTGAGTGTTAAAAGTTCAATTAATAAAGATCATCAGATGGTTTTCTTAAAGATTTCATTCGTAATGACGACGTTTTTAAGTGGTTTTAGGTTCCCATTGGAACACCTGTAGCTCCCATTTACGATTTATTAAAAGGGTTAGCCATGTTCCATCCAGGAGTATAAAACAAATATAAATTTGTGGTCTTACAATGTTCCAAATGTGCTCTTGTAGAATGATGTCCTTTGCCAATTGGTGATAGTTACCTATGACAACGAAGATTTCACAAACTGAGCAGCAGTGAGTGCTTTTCTGGACTTTTGATTTACGTTATCTGAAAGACTTCGAAGCGTTTTTTCAATCACAATTTTTTCTACTCCCTTTTTTTGACTTTGTACTCATCCCAAATTTCGTTACCACACTACGGGTTTCTAGAAGCTAGACTTAAGTTGTTTCAGCTTCTTTTATTCTTGACGCATGTATTTTGCCACGAAATATTAGTCTTTTGCTTAAAGGCAGTCTATAGTATCCTGCTATTTTGAGAATGTTTGGCCTCCAATGTTAAAGTGTGATTCGGGCACCGAATCAGGCTGATATCAAATGCTGGTCAAAGTCGATGGAACATTGTTTTGCATCAATCAGCACAATGTCGGTTTGTTTGTCGATTTAACCATCCGGGGATAGCCTTTGCTTTATTTATTAGCTGCTCCCAAGTCAATATTATAGAGAGTAGAGATCCTCTTGATAGAATCTCCAGCTACATCAGTTAGCTCGTAAGACCTTTGCTTAGATAACGGAGCACAGTCATGCGATCACTCATCGGCCTAAAATCGACTATGTTCTTTTTCAAATGATTGTCCACTACGAAAATGTATCTTCTTCCATTTTATGAGCTTCTTACCTTACATATACGTCCTAAGATAGTCTGTTGTAGAAAAGGCATTGGCAGGGAGGAGAGTGTGTTATTTTATCTTTTTCTTGTGGGCTATCATCCGTAGTAGACATGGATCTCAACCGATACTGCTCTGCATTTAACTCTGTGTTGCTCAAGTTGCGTACACCAAGTTCGCTAAGGTACCTTTACACTTGAGCGCGGCGCCAAGGTTTCCCTTATGTCGAAGCCTTCTAATCCTAAAAATGGTAATCTGACAAGATCAGTATGAAGTAGTAACTTCTTCTCTAAGTTCCGTTTATCCAGACGGGACCAAAAACTTTTCTCTCCACGCCATACAGTAGGACCGGACATGATAAGGTAGCAATGCTTCATTCGTTGTTCGTTACTTCTGAGTCGAAAGAAATAATTGGCAAGAGTGATATTTTGGTTGATCTCTACGGTTGTGTCGTTATTTGACTTACAGTGAACTCCAAATCCCAGGATCGCGCAAACGATACCTGAAATTCCATTCATACACCGGGTATACTCGTACTTCCATCCGATTATATTTTGCAGATGAGTTGGTATGTGCTCCTTGCCAAATTAACTCTCGCTTTGCTTTAGACATCGCTATCTAAACTTCTTCGTGCTCGAATGGTTGAAGTGTTGGTCATCGTCCACGTTGAAGTGTTTATTCTGATTAACAGCAGAATGTAATGTTCGTTTTGAATTTTCAGCACCAACTGTTATTACCTTCTTATCCCTTTTATCCGCATGCATGCTTCTGTTCGGTATTTATTTCCTTAGCAAGTTGGTTTCAGCTTTTTTTTTTTTTTTTTTTTTATAGAACTTGCGACATTATTTCCAGAAAAGCATCTCTACATGATCTCTTTTTATTCGCGAGCAGCTCTCGTCTTTCTTCGCATCGCCACCTTGTGTCTTGTTATACTCCATATTCTTGCCGGAACTCTTCATTAATCTACGGGTTTTGTTGTAAAGGTTGGGTGAAACCTAGCACGTTACGAAGGCTATTTAATAAATTCCCGGATTAGAAATGACAACGCAACTTTTTTGGGTTTTGACAATTTATTTTTCAATATAATCCCCTTTCAACTCGAAACAGTTTTCCCAGCGGTGCTGCGACTTTTTTAACCCCTCCGTATAGTACGAATTTTGTTGGCCTGCAAAATACTCCTCCGCGGCGGCGATGACTTCTTCGTTCGACACGTACATCTTTCCGGCTAGCTAACTTTTAAGGTTTGGGAACAAAAAGAAGTCGCAGGTGGCCAAATCCAGAGGATGGGGGAGCAATTCGACCAATTTGGTTGTGGCAACTGCGGAGATGTGAGCCGGTGCGTTATCGTGGTTAACGTGGATCACACCTTGCGCGGGCCGAAGGCACAGTCTTCGCCTTCTTTGGAGCACGTTCACCATGTAAAACCCATTGTTTCGATTTTTCTTGGGCCTCTGGTGTGTACCAATGAATCCATGTCTCATCGACGGTCACGAAACAACGCAGAGACTCTTCCGGATTTTGATTAAACAGGGCCAAGCACGTGTTTGAAGCTTGTTCTCCGGTATAAGCAAACGCGCGGATAGCTTTCTAATGTACAGAATCTCGTGCAGCATATGGCTAACGCGTTCAGTTATGATACCTGCTATCTAAGCCAACTCACGAATTTTCACTCGGCGGTCCGCCAATAGGAGATCATGGAATTTGTCGACGGTTTCCTCTGTGGGAATCGTTTTTGGGCCACCTGGGCGCGGTTCATCAAAAAACGACGTGCGGCCGTGGCGAAAATCTGCGAACCAATTGCAAACGATTGTATGGGAAGGAAAATGGGTCCCATACACATCATAGAGAATGGACTTGATTACCGCGCAAGTTTTGCCACTCAAAAACAAAAATCGGATCACGGAGCGATACTGCTCTTTTTCTATGGTCGTAAAAAACATTAACACGATGAAATGGGTGTCAAAAAAAACTAAGCGTCGGATTGTCACCAAATTTTGGCAGGCGGGCTAGAACAGATTATACTAAATGATGGTACACTTTGACTCAGTAGCATCAAGCATCAAACAGCACTCATAAGTGCGGCGGCGCCACTGATGCCTTGTAAACAATATCGCCTCAAATCTTCTGCGTTTGATGCTGGAAGCGTATAACTTTTCGAAATGTTTTCAGAGAATCGATCTCAAAAGCCTTTAACTGGCAGTGATTAAACGATTGATACCGTTTAATTTTTTCAGTCAGAATTTGCACCTTAGCTACATCATTGTAGAAGTGCGAGTCGACATTGTCTCCATAAAATGTTCAAACATCCGGAAAACTTGATTAGGGGACTGTCAGGTCTCTTTGCAAACGTTTGGGAAATTTGTGCTAGCCTTCGACGAGTCCATTTTGAAATCTTGTTTCGGCTTTCTTTCCCAGCTTAAACGAATGTTCATCATTTGACAAAATATTTCTTTCGGTTTCTACACCGTGAGCCAATATCAAGCGAATGTTAGCGAATCTAACCTTGATGCGTATGACTAATTAGTGCTACGCTCCATAGTAGCACTACAGCATATGTCACAGATTTTCAAATGTCTAGGTGTTGTTGTCTGTTTTTTGTTTGATGGGGTAGTTAACATCGTCAACAATTCATATCCAAGAGTCTTTGTCGCATTACAACATTAGTGTTTCAGCAGATTCTTCAAAAAAAATATTGCAGCACATATCTATTCCAACAATGTAGATAGATATTGAAAAGTCCTTACATGATTTAAGATGTTAGTATGTCAAATGAAGTTATCACTGGATCTCATTCTGACATTTTAGGAATTCCTCCGCTGAACCGTCTATATTGTGATTTGCCTGTGCTGAAGTTTACCAGCCGTACTCAACTTTCTAGCTCAGACTGACCCTGGAATCGGCTATATATATATTTTTTTTTATATAAAATAAAACTGGTGTATTTTTTTTTCTGTTATATTTAATTTTGTTTTATTCTTTTCCAGACTTGGTCTTGCCAATCGCCCTCAGTGTGAACAAGCTCTTCAAAAAACCGGCTGGAGTGTAGAGTTAGCTGCTTCTGTTCTTCTGGAATCTACAACATAGGCTTTATTATCGCCAGGCATGCCAAATTCAACCATTCCTATTGAGCCCATTATATAGTCCCAGATCTGTGTCCACAAAATGCAATGAACACTATAACGCATGTATGTCACAAACCTAAAAACAAAAACAAAAAAAAAAAAAATAGGAAAATAAGAAAAAGCGAATTTATTGTATTTGTGTGTCAATTTTGTCCAATCGATTGTGGGTTTCTTACTAACAAAACAACAAAAGAAGAATGAATAACATGACTTTCTATGTCTAGTGCTGCTTGAAGTGAATTAATCTAAAACAAAACAAAAATGTAGTTAGACATATTTTAAATTATATATTTTTATTGCTGTCAAACATGACTAAATTATTTTTAAATACTCCCCAAAATACGATACTATGTTGTTGAATAAAATAAGCAAAAAACAAAACAAAAACAAAAGATATAATGTATGTAAATGTTTTTAACAGACACAAAATGTTAGAATACGAATACACGTGAAGTTTCAATAGATTTTATGTAAATATGGCAAATAAAAAAGTTACGAGTATATTATGTTTAAAAAAAAAAAAAAAAAAAAACCTAGATAGAGCGAAAAAATGATTTCGGATTGATTAAATTCCAACCGAAGCAAAACAAACAGACAAAAAAGAGTAACATGAACAAATCTATATTTAAAAATAATAAATGTATTATTGCAGAACAATGCATCACAGAAAATGAAACGAGTTTTTATGGAAAAATTATTCAGTGTATAAGTGAATGACCCTTTTATTCCATTCGATTCTTCACAAGCAAGTCTTACTGGTGACTTCATACGTACGAGGTATGTTCAAGAAGCAAGGTGACTTTATATTTTTATAAAAAAAAATAAGCACTTTTTGGTATTGCCTTGAGCTCTTCCAGCGATGTCGTTTTTATTTCCTCAATCATTACAAATCTCCGTCCTTTCATAGGTCTTCAGTTTTGGGAACAGGAAAGAGTGGCAAGATTGTCGTGTTGTTTTTGGCCAAAATATCTCTCACAAGCAACGACGAATGAGCAATTGCATTATCGTTATGCAAAAGCCATGAATTGTTTTACAATTCCGGACGTTTATTGCGTATTGCTTCCCGAAAACGGCGCATAACTTCAAGGTAATACCACTTATTGACCGTACGGCGTACAGTAATAAAAAAAAAAAAAAAAAAATCAGAACTTTCACATTTGATTAAACTTTGCGACCTTTTTTGATCTTGGCTCTCCTGGGTGCTTCCATTGGGACGATTGGGCTTTGGTTTCGACATCATAATCATATAAAGATGATCCTTCACCCTGACACCCACTTTGAACTACCAAGCGATACTCATGCGACGATTTTTCTAATCATAATTAAGTAGTTTCGGAACAAACTTAGCCGGCACACGTCTCATGCTCAAAACATCTGAAAAAATTCGGTAATTCGATTATTTTCCAAAACAATTTTCATCACAGCTTCGACATTATCATCTTTTGTTGAAGTCTTGGTGCGTCCTGAATGAGGTTCGTCATTGGCATCTTCTCGGCTGTCTTGGAAGAGGTTGTACCACTTTTTTACTTAGAGCAGACTCAGCGTATGCCAGTGTCAGCATTTCAAATGTTTTAGAGCGCTTGATCCCAGTTTTTACATAAAATTGAATACCAATTCTTTGTTCCACTTTTTATAACAACTGAAAATCGCCGAGCACACCAAAACCTTTCTATCTGTGAAAAGCAAATCAAGTATGCTATAAACTTGAAATTATGAACGTATGTTCGAGCATATGTACCAGCAAAACAAAATATTGAATGTACGTTGCCCACGAAAGTTCAAAAGTCACCTTACTTTTTGAACACACCGTATTATTCGGAACTATCAATATTTTCTACCCATATTACTCCACCGCCCATCCCAAGATTACGAATCTATCTTTATTTTTGGGCTTCCGCTCCCATTGAAACTGAAAACGGGTAAAGTGTGTTGTGAAATTTTTTCAGAAATAATTGGCTCCATAGCGATCCTACAAGTTTACGATCAGGAAACGTCTCTAATCTCTTAATTAAAACATCATTTATACCATCTTTAAGATCGGACCTTAAATATCGTATAATTCCAAAAGATTAAACAATGGAGTCATTAGCTATCTTACAGGATTCATAAGGGGTGATTCAACGTGAGGTTTGATTTTCAGTAGGCTTTTTTTGAGAGTGATTCCTATCAAAGTGCTTTGCCATCATGGAAAGACTCACACCACAACAGCGTTTCCAAATTGTTCAGCTCTCTCTCTTTTTCTCAGTATTCTGTGATAAATGTTTTTCGTGTGATTCGAGGAACTTACGGTGCGCATAATCGACCTACTGAAACCACTACTGTCAATACCATTTGTAAAGTTGAGTCCCAGTTTACATTAGTGGATGATACTTGGCTAGTTAGACCACACCCAGCACGTAGTGAAGAGACTATAGCAGCTGTAGCTGAGAGTGTACGCGAAGACCGTGACGAATCGATTCGTCGTCGTTCTTAGCAGCTTGGCTTGGCGTGTGCGATAACTTGGCATATTTTACGTGAGAATTTCGGCCTAAAAGCGTACAAAATTCAACTTGTGCAAGAATTGAAGACAGGCGACTTGAATTTGCGTCATATTTTCAGTAAAAGGGCTCTGGAAAAACTCTTAATAAACAAAATTGCCGTATTTGGGCTGATGAGCAACCCGAAGAGTATCAAGAGCTACCATTATTTGATTTATGGGCTGGTGGAATCATTGGTCCATATTTCCTCAAAAATGAGGTAAATCAGAATGTTACCGTCAATGGTAACCGTTGTCGCGCCATGTTAACGGACTATGTACTTCCTGAAATTCAAGCACATGGTCTCGGTGAATTTTGGTTTCAACAAGACGGCGCTACGAGCCATACAGCGCGTGAAACAATGGACTTGTTGAGAAATCATTTCGGTGAGCACTTAATTTTACATTTTGCTACGGAAAATTGGCCGCCTAGATCGTGCGATATCACACCTTTGGACTATTTTCTCTGGGGATATGTAAAATCTCAGGTCTTCAGGAATAAGACAGCTACGATTGACGCTTTGGAAGAAAAGCATTACTCGTGTTATCCGCGAGATACCAGTCGCTATGTTCGAACGTTGTCGTGGCCAACATTTACATGATATCATTTTCAAAAAGTATTAAAAGCAACCAAATCGTTGCCCAACAGAGAGCTCTTTCGACTTTTGAATCAATAGAGACATGACTATTCGAAAGTTAACCTTACAAATGATATTTTATTCGTAAAATATAAGAATCTAGATATGAAAAATAGTCCATCAGAACCATAGTGAAAAACTTGTCATTGAGTTTGGTTTTAACGTTATTGAAGAACCATGGACTGAAATTAAATCATCTTCACCCCAACAAATAATTGACTTCGAGTTGTCTATTTTCGAATCAGTTTTTCTTCATTCATATATGCTATGAAGGAAAAAAAAACTACAATAAACCAATATATGTACATTCAGCATACAGCAGCGATTTTAGCCCAATCAGCGCCTTGACCTGTTTTAACACCATAATCGCCGCCACAGAAACCCAGTATGTCGAGGAGAATTTTTGATTAATTTGCATCAAAATAGTATTCCCACCAGGCACCACCAACAAGATATGCAGATATCTCGTATTCTTGAAATACAATATCAAAATATTTCCAACAGCAAAATATTCCAGCACAAATCAATGCCACATTGTCATCTCCAGCTACGCAAATTACTTGCACATCAATAGAATGTTTAGATAGTACCAACTACGAAAGGTGAATTTTTGCTTTACTAGATATTACGGGTACGATTTAATTTTAAAAGCCATTTAACTCAAGGATGGGTAAAAACAATGCTCGAAAGCCGTAGAAAAACAGAATATCCACTACTGGCTGTCCACAATTGCTGTGGGGTTGCGGTCATAGCTCTTCAAAACTGGTGGCAATGTTTTGAAAAGGAGCATGCACCAGATCATCTGCAAAGTATGGGAGAACGTAAGCATTCCCGATAAGCTCTATCTGCCCCATCTTCAAGAAAGACGATCCGATGTCTTGTAAGGCTCAACGTAGCCTACCTACACGATCCTATCCAACTTACTGTGTGAACGACTAAAGCCGTTTTTCACCACTCAGATCGGCACCTACCAGTGTGGCTTTCGGCCTGATAAATCGACGATTTTTCAAATCGATACTCACCATCTTTTCATAGATTTCAAAGCCGCATACGACAGCATTCATCACTGTGTGATTCGGTTGTGTCGCGCGACGCTTGAGAACTCGCAATGAACCGTGCAGTTTGGAAACAAAAACTTCGAAGTATTCCAACTATGCACCGGATCTCGGCAAGGAGACACGCTGTCGTGTGATTTCTTTAATCTTGTGCTAGATCAGATAGACAAAAGGCTTATATTTAACAAATCCGTCCAGCTTCTCGGTTATGCAGACGATATCGACATCATTCCCCTTTCCCAACGTGCCACTATTAAGGCTTTTACTGCTATAAAAGAACAAACCAAACGAGTTGGTCTCATAATGAATGAGGACAAAACAAATCACCGTCAAACAACCAACAGCTATAATTTTGAAGCAGTGAAAGAGTTTATCTATCTCGGGGCAAATATAAACTCCACACCCTAGTGGAGATTCGACGAAGAATAACCTTATACAACCGCTGCTACTTCGGTTTGTACAAACAACTAGGGTGCAAACTCCTAACTCAAGAGTTCAAAATCATGATCTACAAAACCTGTCTGCGTTGAGGGCGAATGGAAAAGAAGACAAAACCGCTAACCCTACGAGCTGTATAAAGATGTGGTTGTAGTCCGGAAGGCAAAATCTGTTGACTGCGTTGGCTCGGCCACAACGAGCGAATGGGCGAAAATAGGTAAGTAAGTGCTCATCTCACGAGATTTAAGTTGCCAGAAAAAAAGAATGTCTTTCGCGCACGGTATTGAACCCCGAACTGTCTGATTGGGAAGTCAATACTCTACTTGAGTCACGTCCACCCACTAACGTGGGTACTGCAATTGTTTAATGTTTTCATACTTCAGAGGGTATGTAATCCGGCACACACTCATTTCATTCCTTTTAATTTGCTAATTCCGGGCTTCGTAAATCAGCTGTTTTCTCTCGACACCTGACCGCCAAGGAAACAAAACTTCGCGGGGATTTTTTGGTAAGTATAGCGTTAAAGTATTATTTCCATCTATAGCACTTAAAACAAAATATTCTTTGCCAATTCTTTTGGATACTCCCTCGTATGCCAGGGTGAACATGCGGAAGAGCCATAGTGCTCGTAACTGCATCCGCAGTAAACAGCGCCGAAGCCTTTTCTTAGAAATTTTATTGACATTTTGGAATAGAAGCTTTATTTTGTGTGGGTTGAGTCCCAGGTCACAATGGGGATATAAGTTCGCCGATAAATTTATTGCGGAAAGCCCATACGAGTACTTTTCGTGATCGGAATCCGGGTTCTATACAAAATTTAATTTCTTAGGAGCACAACTATAGGTGTCATGAACAGGATACATTCAGAAAAAATGAATGATTTTTAGTGTCTTCAAAATCAGCGTCGTTCTTGCTGACCAACACTTGTCCAAGCCTGTAAACTGCTAGAATTTGAGAGAATAACGTAAAGTTCACCATGTATGGTTGACGTTTTTGTGTGAGGGGAATTGACATTGTTGACAACTCACACGTATTTACAGGAAAGCGGTTTAGGAACGGCCAACATCTAAAAAGTTCTCAATCTATGTTAGTTCATCTATGTCCCAGACTAATTCTACAGATTTTTCTAAGCACCCGCTAGGAATAAGTTGTATCACCATTTGCGTTGTTTTTTTGTGAGGATTATATTGATACCGCGGATTCCTCACTCGGTGAGCGTCCAGGTTACGCTTGCATCTGCCTCCCGTATTGGATCACTTCATCACTGAACAGTTTGCTTACCTTTCTTTGAATTAAAAACTAGATTTTAAAAACATTTATCAACGACTGATTTGTAATTGCTTGTGAAGGGTGTTTTATTCCATATTGAGAATTATGAAAATACTTGCGCTCAGAAAACATTTACAATTTCGTTGAGGCCAGGGTTGAAGTAGATCGATTCGGCATCAGCCGCAAGTATTTGGCCTGCGTCGAACGACTTTATGGAAGATTTTGCACAAGGATCTTGGCTTACATGCTTAAAAGATTCATTCGTTGGTTAGGCGACCATCGTTTTCATCGTGACCTCGCTGATTGGGCGCTTGAACGATTGGAAGTCGATTCACTTTTATGCCGTCAAATTTTGATCAGTGATGAGGTTAACTTCTATCTCAGTGTCTTTGGAGCGAGAAAAATCTAAAGATGTTCCATCAGCTATCGATGCACCTTGAAAAAAGCACTATTTGAGGCAGTCTATGGGCTGGCGGCATCACCGAGGGGCAATAGAAACCTCACCGTCAAAGGCACCGGATATAGAGTCATGATCAACAAATCTTTGATTCCAAAAGCAAGTGAACTGAACTGCCATAATGCCAGCGAAACCATCTGGTCATAAGAGGAATAATAACAATATTGTCTCCAGAATTGAACCTGGCCTCCTGTGAATGTAACGCTGCTGGAATATTTTCTGTGGGACGACTTTGCTCTATGGCAAATACAATTTCAGGCTTGTAAAGCAGTATCAAACCCGCCGTTAGTGAGATACGGCCTCAAATGCTCAAAAAATTGGTCGAAAATTGGAGCTCCAAGATGCAATTCCTGAGATACATCACGATACCCATATATCCGAACTCATATTTCATCATCAACACCATACAATTATCTAGCGAATAAAAACACCTTGTCTCAACCTGTGTGTGTTACAATTACAAATCTTACAGATCCTTAAAAAAAAACTTTTTAGTATTGACAAAGCTTCCTTTACTGATCGTATTTTGCCAGCAAGATATTCGTAACATTCATTGCAAATTAAAAATCCAATTAAAACTAAACGTCTTGATCGAGGTTACCAAACCCAAATGCAACAAAGACAATCTCTTACACACATTTTTGACGCCGAATGACATTCCTGCTAAGCTTTTTGCCCTCCATATTGAGCTGAGAATGCCTAAAATGTCCAAACATGCTATAGTCTCAGTGCAATGAAGTACGAGTACAAATGTATACGAGTATATGTTGGTATCGCTGCATACGCACGTGTTCAACAAAGAGCGAATGCAACCAATTCTGCTGCCATTTACATCTACTGGTACCACAACGTAGAGACTAAGCCGAGAGCCTAAAAAATGTCATTAAGCCCCTCTGAGACGATGTGAACCAGTTTGAAATTGTATCGAGTTACGCAACGATATACGAGTATGTAATTACGATATGGCAACCAGTAATCCAGATGCTGCGTTGTCGCATGCCTATGTCGCTTATCCATTCACTGGAGAAGTACTTAATCGCTTACTCTATCCGGGCTCAATCAATCACAGATTCTGGACACTGTGCCCACTATTATTATGACAGGTAATGGCTTCTTCTATCCGTACAACACTTCTGTTGCCATGATACGAGTAAACTTCGTTTTCACCTTCAAATTGTGCAACACTGAAGGTTAATTACAAGCAAAAAAAAGCCCAGCGCCAGATACCGTTCGTAGCAAACGCATGAGGGTAAGATCGATATTACAAAAACGAATGTGATGACCACTGGGCATGTCAATTAGGCGACGCTGAATTATCAACTCTTCAAGGCACATTCCCTAAGACCACTGAACACTGAAGACCAAAGTAAACAAAACAGCCAAAACCGGACCTTGAATTGCCTTCGGGGGCCTCTAATCGCTTCGATGCGATGGGAATGCTGCCAAAACTACCTAGGTGTTGGGTACTGTGGTACTGTGGAGCTTCCAATTACCGCTGCCACACAATGTCAACATTTTTACATTTCACATTAAAACGTAACAGTCTTTGTCATTCCAAGTCCGAAGCTGTGGAATTATAAATTCCAAACCAACAATTGGAATTTAATAAATTTAATTGAGGAGCACGGCTCGTTTTGGAGGTCTTCATCGGTTAACCCGCTTTGTTGTTGTTGTTTGTCTTTGTTTGGATTTTAGTTTTCTTTTCTTTGTGGGAGAGAGATTTTTCTAGGGAAAATGTTATTTTTGATGCGCTTTCGCCTTCTTTTAATAGACGGACGTGACAACAGTTCTAGGAATGGTTAAGCATGTGATAAGAAATGACACAAGATAGCTTGTTACTCTAGTTTCTAGTGGAGAATGTTGTTATTTTATCTAACATTCAGATAGTATGCTTAGCGACCTTTGTCAGAGATAGAAGAAGCGAAAGTGTTTGGATTATCTAAACAATGTTCACGAGAAACCGCGCGTGTTATAAGTTATAACAGTGATACAAATTGGAGTGCTTGTTGCTTTGGCAAGAGAATGTCAGACAGGTTAGATCTTTCAGTGAGTTAAGTATTGCCCGCGTTTACATTCAAATGATGTCGCTTTACTATACATCAGGTTATGCCTGCTGAGATATAAGTAGCATTGACACTCGATGACCTTTTCGGTGAATCTTCTTTGTCCAAAGACCAGAAAAATTCCTTAGATGTTGCGTAAGCAAACATCTTCTTTTTTTACTTATGTAAGACTTTCCCAGAATCCCTTCTAACAGCATTGATACTTTTAGTTGTCCTTCACTGTATTCACAACTCTCCTTGTCAAAACTTTGAGGCAAGAAAGGAGTATACCATACATTGAGGTTGCTAGAAAGAACTGTTCGAACCCCTTTCGACATTTAAGAGCTGTAATTGTTGGAATTTATTAAGCGTGTCTAAACAGAAAGTATCTGATAGAACTTTATGTGTATGACGGGTTGGTTTTGTATATTAAATTCACAGTTTGAGGCAAGAACGCCAAGTTGGTATAGATCCATCTCCATATATCTGCGTCACCTGAGGTGGAGTCTTCCTCTGCCGCATTTTTCCTTGGTGTAAGAACTTCAGAGGTGAAGTGTCCATCCATGCTCCAGTTATTTAGACCAAGGAATTTTGACTCGTTTATCAAATACTATGCCACTGCACAGATCCTTTCAATTCTAACATAGATTACCTAAATCTCCTCCTACACTTTCCGCCGATTTAGTCAGATTTTTCACTAGAAACGCCTTTCTTTCCAAGCGCCCAAGCTTGGAGTCGCCATAACAGAGGACTGGGACGGTCAATTTCTAAGATATGTGGGATTTAAAAGGCCAATTATGATATTTTACAACTAATATGCGCAGGGTTGGCACATGGTGGCAGATCGCTCAACTTTATTACGAAAATTCACGTTTAATCGCTGCAACGATGCGAAAAATTCGTGCCAACTTCGCACGATGTTTGTGCTTGCAACACAATCAAAAAATTTTAGGAGACGGGCTCAGTACAAGATGTGAAATGTGTTTACCCCTGACGTTCAATGAAAAATCACGCTGCAGTAAAGTGTCAAAAACGACCCAAATATCTCCATTCGTCACCATTCTCAGGAGGTGGACCTCTCTACAGCTACACTACACCGAATTTTGACGAACAATTTGGCCCTCCATACGTACAAGGTCTCATATTGTGTCTTGAAAAACATGCATTCTGACATTGACATTTTTGCAAGAAAATCGTGTTTCCGGATGAGGCCCATTTCCACATCTGGGGTATCGAAAATCCACGAGTGCTTCAGAAGATGCCAATGCATCCGGAACATGTAACTTTTTGGTGCATTTTATGGACCGGAGGTGTCATAAGGCCATACTTTTTCAAAAATGAGACTGCCAATAGAACGTGCTACCGTGACATGATAAAAAAAAAAAAAAATTGTGCCGGACTTCTGCTTTCAACAGGATAAGTCACGAAACAATCGAGTTATTTCGCCTGAAGTGCCCTGGCCGCGTATTTTGAGTTTCGGCGACACCCATTGACCCTAAGATCGTTTGACTTAGCACCGTAAGATTTCTTTCTTTGGGGCTATGTTACGAACATGAAGCTCTCATCGCCGAGATGAAGCCCCAATTTTGTGAAAGAGTGCCAAAGAAAAGAATGAGCCAAAATGGTCATTTAGGAATATTTTGTTCTATGTGTCTATTGTATAAAGCAATAAAGGTTTCAAAGGTATGCATCTCAACAATTGTTAGTTTTATTCAAAAAACAAATCTTACACCTCTTGTTGAAACATCTTTTATAAAGAGCTAAGTCGAAAATACAATAAAAGCTATTGACAAGAGTTACTCTTCGAGGTTTCGTGGCTTATATCATCTACAGAAACTAGGTAGACAAAGTCATTGACTAGCTCGCAGATATACCTGGACATTGTGATGTTTTTTCCAAGTTTTCGATGTTTTGTATCCTTTCTTAATAACAGCTTGTTCTTTCAGATCTATTTTGGCCGCTTCTGTTTTAATGCTTGCAAATACTTCACAAACAGCTCATCGTGTTTTGTCTATGTCATTCAAATAGGCAAGTAGTTGAGAGGACTTTAAAAGATTGAACCTATAGTGTTCGCTTGCGAATTTCAACAAATCGCCTGCCGCATAACACAAGGCGTCATAGACAGTCCTAAAGCCGACAAATATGTAGGTGAAGCCGATTTGAAATTTGATGGTCTTGTCTATGATTTGGCGTAAGTAAAAATCTGCTTGGCAGTGAACTTTTCAGGGCTGAAACCACATCAGCTTGTCGAAAATTTTAGACGCTTACATTGTACGGCAGAGAAGCTTGAGAAGATTCACTCTTCACACAATTTTTAGTTTCTATTTATCCGTCCTGCTCTGTTCCGCCTGACTATAATTTAGGAATGATTCGGTGCGCATGTTCGTCACAAAGGCATCTTCCGCCAGCTTTCAAAGTTCGTCATCACCGTTTAACAGTTTGCATTTTATCTTCACTGCAGGTTCTGTTCGTACTTTGTTGACTTGGAGTGTTCCTTTCACCTTCGGGTGAAGTTTCCGAACGTCGCGTTGTCCTTACTATAACATATTTCAATTTCATCGATGTCACGCTTATATAGAGAGGCTATATCATAGAGCTAACTAAACGGTAGAAATCCTTTTTTGCAGCACTGTTCGTCATGCTTCTGCTTTTCCGTTTGTGCCAGTTGGCATTCATTGGCAAACCATGAATTTCGTAATTGTGGCTGCACAAAACCTTGCACATATGGTGGTACCTTTGATGGGTTGTTGACAGCTTTGGCATTGCACTAGGTTTCGGGACAACATGCTGACAATGCAGAAAGTTAAGTAAAGGTTACTTGACAGTCGATCGGCAATGGCCGCGAATGAAGCCTACCAGCATCAAATTTTCTGACTGTGTTTCATCTTTTTAACAGCGTTACGACAATGTAGCGGTTCGAATCAATATTACCCCCGTTCTGATATCCAGAATACTCGAATCGTGCCCTGTTTCGATCGCTATGTGATCCATCTGATTGGTGGGCAAATTTATCTTTTATAAATGCTGAGATGCGGAAACTGCATGCCAGCTACAATGATATTTTTTCCTGAAGGAAAGTCGATAAGACTGAATCGGTTGTCTGGAGTAATAACACCACATACAGAGGCACCAAAACGGTTGTGCCAGTTGAATGTATATTCAAATGGCAAAAACCTGGTGAAACATCCAATTTCTTTGAAAAAGCCAAGATAGCATTTGAATTTCACGCCGATAACTTCCTCTAGGTTTTCGAAAGAGCATTTCCTTAAAAATTTTCTTCGACTACGCGATATTGCCTCGCATTCACACAGTATGTGTGCTATGTTCTCAACAGTTTGCAGATCACCGCAAAATCTGTAAATATCCGTATCTTACAATTTGAGTATCTTTGCGTTTTTCCACAGGAGACAGTGTCCGGTCAGGATTCCTATTATTGTCCCAAGCTTATCCCTGTTTAATTTTATTAATTCTCTATATCTATTGGTGTCAAAAAGTGGCCAGAGAGCCTTGGATACCCTGTGTCCTTTAAAACTTGACCACTTTCGCTCTATTTCTTACTATGCAAAGGGGTGGTTTAATGTTAGCAACCTCACTATTTACTATCAAAGAAGTTCTCCTTTCAAGCTTTGCACAAACGTCATGCTTGTCGAGGAGCTCATTAAAACAGTCGTTGTTCTCATCGTCTTTCAGCTCCATTAGGGTCAGCGCGCATATCAGAGTAATGTCATTGAATTTAGCCTTGATGTGGACTGTCACAAGACGATCCTCCACATAGCTGAAAATCAAAACTTCTAAATTGGGGATCCCCGTTAAGCTGATCGCTTGAAGCCTGGTAATTTTAAAGCAGAACACTTCGTTACCAGTTAACAAGTTATGTAAGATGAGGAACTGTCTTATGATGAAGTGGATAGTGCACAAATGACAAAGGCGCTGTTACTATTAAGAGCTATTCCATAGCAATAAAAATGGTGTCGTTGTTAAAACATTCAGATTCAAGAAATTATTATATTATTCGAGTTTGTTCTTAATTTACAGCCTTCAAATCTCTTGGAAGCCAGAACTTTCTGGCCAGACTCCAACAGTTTGTCGACCAAATTTTGGATGGACAATGTTTTGGCGCATAAAGAATTCATATACAAACACGGTATACTGTAAGAACGTTCGTTTTACGTCATAAACTCGTCAAAATGACAGTTAATCAACCACATCTGTTAGGGTTAGTTATGCGCTCTTTGTTTGAGTTTCTGCACTAAGTACACACAATTTCCATTACTCATTACCGTTACTCGTTTGTCGGTCGTATGAAAACGAAAAAAATCAAAAAAAACTTTTACAGAGTTACAAACTGGCAAAAATTATTTATCTTTCGTTTGCGTGATACCAAGAATTAATCACAAGCTGTGTGCATAGTAACGCACGTACCATAAGCATCAATATGGCATTCGAAGGCGAATCACGTACCTCATCCGTTGTCGGCGACACCATTTGACCATTTTGAACTTACTAACCAAAGGCTGTAATTCTCGTGCCCAAACATAGTGGAACTTGCCACAGTGTCACTTGAGTTTATGGCGTTCATAAACTCTCATTATCTAGAGAGACAAGTGAATAGTCGTATTCGTATTAGCAAAATTACAAATTCAAATTGAACAATCTAACGTTCACTCTTAAATTGTAAATATTTAGGATGGTGTGACATACTTAAGTTCATTAAGTTGAATGTACTAATTTAGGTCTTCTAGGCCAGAGGCCTTTTAAACAAAACTCTAAATGGCATTAGCTGTTACAAATAACTTAATTTGTCTCATCCAATAATCCATCATTAGAACCAATTTGTTTCAACAAGAGAGGATTGCGCAGATGGTCAATTATCCGCAGAACAAGGTTCAAAATCACATGCTTATATAGTAAATGGTTCAAAATGGTTTTCATGGAACATACTCGTACACATACGAATGTGTTCTTTTGACGGAATTTTCGATCAGGATTTGGTAAATTCGTAAATTGTCTGAATTTTAGTGACACAGCGTTTAATCTATTCCCGTAAGTGCTTGATATTCGTGGTCCTTTTGACATAAACTTTGGAGTTCAAGAAAAGCTAGCGAAAGAAGTCCAGGGGCCTTAAGGCGCCAAATGGAGGAAACACCTTTCTGTTGAAATCTCATGTCCTCTATGTTTGATCCATACCATCTATTTGAGGCACAAAAAGCTTGATCATCATTCCAAAATACCATTCGCCTTTGATTGTTCCTGTATTACCGCTCCAATCCAATGCAAAGCAATGTAATGCTTGAATGATTTTTCCAGCCCAAAACCTACATCAAATAGTGACACAATGCGGATACATTTCTTTGTCATGAAATACAAGGCTGTCACTCCAAATGCGGCAATTTTGCTTGTTTACTTATCTATCAACATAAAAAGAGCCCCATCGCTGAAGAAGATTTTGTTGGAAAACTCTCCGCTCATGGAAGGAAATGTTAAAAACGGACACGTCAGGAAATCGGAATTTCTACGCTAGAAGATGCACTGAACTTTTGCAAATTATAAGGTCTAACTATACTGCTCGGAAATATGCTGTTTATAAACAAAGTCTGGGGTGAAGCCGGGCTTACCCTTGGCGAACTGCCTGCAGTTGCGCGCTCCAAGTCGGTTGAATTCCCTTCTACTTGCGTGCCCTTAAGTTGAGATTCGAAGACTCTGCGGCCGGAGCATTTGCGTCCATTTGCTCTACATGTACTATCCATCTCAAGCGGGTGGATGCGCAATTTTCTGATTAGGTCAATGTCGATGTACAGTGCGGATAGTTCGTCGTACCGAATATTTTTCGACGAATTTTTCCCTCGAAGCGACCGCTTCATGCTTCAAATCCATAAAATAGGACTATAAACCTATTTTAGCAGCTTCAGTTTCAATACTAGCAAACGCAACGGCTACCGCCCGCTTTATTATGTCAATATCATGTGCGAATGCGAGTGTTTGCACAGACCTTTGTGTTCCGCACAATTCTTTCGAGTATGATTCTAAAGAACTTACATATCAGCGCTTCATCATGTCCAAAACCTTTTTTTAACATCAAAGGTCTCGGGTAAGTCTTTACCGACATTTACAAAGCAGCGAACATTCTCCATTATCACGTGTTTGTCAGGGATGTACGAAACTAAAGATGGCTCTATATACCTTGTCTTGCCTTTAAATTCTGCTAAATGCGGCCTTAAAACCGATAAAAAGATGGTGGGTATCGATTTGAACTTCTTGAGCATTCTCCCAGGCTCTGCCGGAATTTGTAAATTTTGTCGGTTGTGGACTTCCCTGGCTTAAAACCACACTGATAGAGGCATGCAAGTTGTTAACGAAAGGTTTTAGATGTTCTCACAGTTGAGAGAGTCTCGTTTTGCGTGGATCGAGCAAACGATACTGAGATTCCATTCTTACATACACTCTTGAAATGAGTTGGTGCATGCTCTCCACATAGCCATTTCTAGCTTTGAATACCTTAGCGGGTAAGGTACAGGTCCGGGTCCAGCCGCTTCGCTGGATTTCAACTTAGATATTATTTTCCTTATTTCGTTTTGGTAAAGTGGACGGAAGTTTTGGCTATCATCGTCTAAGTTGAATGATCTATCCTGCCTGATGGCGAAATGTTGGGCTTCGCCCCCGTTATACACTGTGGAAAAGAAGTTTTTCAATATTTTCAGCAATGACCCTACTAAACGGTTTCCTTCTTCATCTCTAATGGCTTCTGTATAGGTCTTCTTTCCTTGACATGTTCTGTTAACCTTTATTTTCCCTGCGTTATTTCTGGAGTACAAAAACTCAATATCGTCGATTATACCCATTTTTCTTCTTCTCGAGAAGCCGACGACCTTCCCGTCTCTTCTGCTTATATAGCTCCCAACCGGCTCTTGTATTTCGTTGCAGCGCCGCTTTGTGAACGTGAACTGCATGTGCTTGCCGCCATTCTTCATTAAACCAGGGATTACTTGGTAGTGATTGAGTGAAACCCAGCACATCAGTTGCGGCGTCTCTGATAGAACTTTGGCAGCCTTGCCACTGGTCTGAGGTACTTGATGTTGGCGGCATAGGAGAAGTTGAGATATTTCATGATATGCATTCAGCGAAGATTCCAGTGGCATCTTGCGAATCCAGCTTTTGGACGTTATATCTACGCATAGTAGTTCTTTTTTTATTGTGGCGCTTGGGAAATCCGCATAAGCTGCCTGGAATGTTCGGACGTCCAGAATACTGGAGGCATGGCTTACGGCGATCACAATGGAATGAATTTGATTTGCTATTTCATGATCCGAAGAACGTCATGTCATTTTGTATTACGGGTGGTCCAAATATAAGTTTCTTTGGGAAACATATGTTATTTTGACATTGACAGCTCGAAATCTTGACTGTCAGTCAGTATCATACCTCGCTATACGCTTGAAGAACTGGTTTGCGAACAACATTTAAAGACCCTGTCATCGCACAGTAAATGCCGACGACATTGTGGCAGAGGTTATTCGACTCAATCTAGTAACATCGATCTCAACTAATCAACATATCACGCACCAGTTTAACTTCAATTGATTCAGCAATTGAGAGTAAACCATCATCCACTTCGTTATCGCTTCTGAATTTGGGGTCGAGTTGAACGTCGAATTTGGCCGAAAAAACTATTTTTTTTTAGACGAAGCCCATTTCCATCTCGTCGGCTATGTTCACAAACAAAATTCGCACATCTGGAAATAGGAAAACCTGCACCTTATTATCGAGAAGCCAATGCGTCTTCAGAGAGTGACAGTTTGGTGCGGATCTTGGAGTGGTGGCATCATTTGTCCATTTTATTTCGAAAATGTTTCGGTCAGAGGCGAGCACTACAGAGCCATGATCACCCAATTGTTGTGTGCTTAAATTAAGATGAGGAAACTATGTGCTTTTTATAGAGATATTTCGTTCCACCGCAAAGACAGTAAGCCTAAGTACGTTGCCAGAAGTGGTGTCGTGTAGGCTATGCTTACCAACTGCCCTATAAAAGATGTCCTCCTTTCCTATCCTGAAATGTCATATTTCATACATTCCTCATATGTCTTGTCGGGAAGTTCATTGAAACATTCTTTGGTGGCATCGACCTTGTTTTCCGTAGGAGCATGGACGCATGTTACGTTTATGTTAGCTAATTTGTACTTGTTGCGGATTGTCATAAGACGTTGGCTCACGAGTCGGAGGCGTAATACTCGTTTATTACAATTTTTCATCATCTTTAAGTCCGGTTTATCCCATCGCACTTCCTTGATAGCGGTGATATCTAGGTGATAGCAGTTAAGGGCCTCTGCTAAATACTCGGCTACACGTGGCCTGCTATGGCTCAGAACATCCTCCTTGAAATTCCGAAGATTGTTGTCATTTAAATATTTGAAAAGTTCGGCAACAGTGAAACCATTTTTATCATATCTTTCTAATCTCCTCCCTATAGAGTAGGCATAGAGAACCACCACTGGGATGCAAAACAAGCCCAATCCAAGCAATAGGACAGTTAGTCAGTCAATTATAACAATTGCTGAATACTTTTCCTGCTTCTCGTATCTTTTTAACGACCAAGTTTGATATCCTCATTAAGCTGCCACTTATTACATAAACTCATACCAGGCGGATCTGTGAAAGGAAAGTTTCACCTTCACTTCGAGTCGTAGTGTCTACCGAACTGATACAATCGGCTAGATAAGAATCAATTTGCATTAAATCAAAAAAATAATAAAAATAATAATTTCAGTAAGAAAAAAAAATTGGTCAACCGAGGCCAATTCATCTAGCCCGTGTCAGCCTCTGCCATGAAACTTTCACCTATCCACCAAGCGTTTGCCTAGGTCAGTTTCCATGCTAAGCATCACTTGCATCTTCATTCTGTCAACAGTGCATTTTGAGCGTGAGTACACTCCATGACCAATCATTGTATCCACATGTAAATAGGTGCATTCCACTTGAGTGATTCTCACAACAAACGTGTGCCTCATGATCCGCTGCAATGTACAGATCAGTAAAAAGGCCAATCACCCCTGTTCTCATAGTACGATCGGTCTAATCAAAGTAACCAAAGCAGCAAACTCAACTATCCATTCGATTGAAAAATACGTACCTTTTGTACCCTACCGGTACCTGAGTACTAAAAAAAGGCCTCCACCAACGGTATTAAATGGCCAAATTCGAATCAATACGGGTACTACGTTACCAATTCGAATTTCTCCAAAACGTTCGACCGATGAAGCAAAAACAAAAAAGTGATCGCAGCAAGTATTCGCATTCGCACCATTACTATCGACTCTAAGGCGGTGCAGCGTTTGCAGCCTGTTTTGGTTGCGTTATGACATCGACTCCCACTTGGCCGGTCTGGATTTTTGTTTATCTCTTGCAGCTCGAAGGTAGTTGGTTTAGTTGCGTCTTTCTCTGGTACTTCCAATCAGTTTGATTCCAGTCGCCGGCCGTATTGGTTTGGTCGACAATCGCTGTGTAACCGTGTAATGTGATTTCGAACAGTTTTTCGGCGATTTGATTTTTTTCTACTCCTTGTGCTGTTGTTTGTCGTGATTCACGGGACGTGTTTGCTTGTTTAGAGAATCGTTTTCTGCTGTTTCTTCCAGCGACACACTTTTGGATAGAGCAACTTAAGCCAACTTTGGCTTGCTGCAAATAAGGTGAATCATTTGATTTTATAAATATGTGCCGGGTGTGGGAGGTGGTATTAGTATCTTCTTCAGTTGTTCTGTGCTAATTTCGAATTCTACGCGGGTAGAAATGTTAGACAGTAAAGTGCTAGTGGGCATAACACAGTAGGAATACGCACAAAATTGGAGAATTTCCAAGGTTGCTGGGGTGTTTCAGTTGGATGGATCGGTGATCTGTTTATGAAATGAAGACAACTAGTTTCCGCATTTTTGGAATTCTGGTTTGATAAATTTGCTAAAGCGAAAGTCGTGCCAAAATTCAGTAAAATTTTAATGAGCTTTTAACGCCACACAGGTGATTTTAATTATTAGAGTTTGAAGTTTGCTCTTTTTTTTTGCTCTTTTAATGAGCACAAATGTGAATAGATAAGCAAACAAGTGCTCGTTAATATTTGCTCAGTGGTTTTTGATTTCTTTTTTGGTTTGTCAATTTTGAGTTTATATTATTGCTCGAAGGTGTACTGCCTTGAGGTTGAATTGGCTTAAAATTTTTGATTTATGTGATGAAATTTACAATTTTAGACCGTTAAGATTAAGTAAAAAAAAAGTTCAAAGTATAGGTGTGTGAAAGCTATAAGAGTGATGGAAATGTTTGCAAGCAATGATTTTTATGCACGACTAACTCAAAACAACCGTCCATTGAAAGCATCAGTCTGAAAGGTTTTGAAAGTCTATGACCTATGCTCGTGTTCAGTAGAGGTTTCTAAACAGTCAGTAGTTTCCTCTGTGAGTGTTTTTTTTTTTTTTTTTTTTTTGTTCGTTGGCTCTTGCCCCGAGCCATGCTCATTGGGTTTCCGGACGCCTAGGAGTCGTTAATATAATACACGCATAACGCCGAGACTTAACAGAGGCCATAAACTATCAGTCGGAGATGCTCATTCATATTCATATAAACATCCCCAATAGCCCATTAATGACGTTGTCTAATAAAAAGCGGGGGCAGAGCAAAGTACTGGTCTTATCGTAACGGCTTTCAGATGACGCCACCGAAGGTTGCTACGATTTCAGCGGTCTTGGTCTTGTTGGTGGCAGGACCACTGGTAGTCCCTACCAGGACTTAAATCACGGTACCATTGAAGTCAGGAGCTTGCGGATCTCGGTCCGCGCCTAACTAGTTAAGATGGGCACCCTTGTAGGGGCGTCATAGTGGCTGTGGCTTAAACCAAAATCTCGGGAAGGGTCCTAGACCTATTAGAGAGTAGCGAATAAGTACTGGGTACTGTGACTAAGATCAGCAAGAGATTTTAGATCGGCTTTGGCTCATGCCAAGGGTAGGACTTGTACCTCCAACACAACTATATATACTATTAATGTATGGTAGGTAAGCGATGGCAAGGCATATCCTTGCTCCCATGGATGTATGGGCAACTTGTGAAATAAAGTCTTTTCAGACAGGTGTTCACAAAAAACCCAAGTCTCGTTGACCCTCTCACCTTACCCAGCAGAATTCAGAAAACGGTCTTTTCGGCATCAATTCAATAGTTGTCAGCACTTGCGGACTTATACAGACAGGTCTAGAGCATTAAAGACTTACCCGACTTCCTGTACTAACGCTTAAGCGTCGATTTAGAGAAATCTCCCTGGCGTGATAGAGCTAGATCAGAAGGATTCTAGTGCTAAGTTTGATTAGGATTAAAATTCCGGAAAATCAGGCTATTGGCATTAGTTTTTACCCTTAAAGATACGCTTTTCGATTCACTTTTACCAGGAAATTATCAAAACTGATCCCCTTCGTAGAGAGTATTGTTGGGATAAAAATGGTTGTAGCCCGATTTTGGGGTTTTGTAGTCCAAGACCGGTCCAGGGTACTACTTTTCAACCACTTGAATTGGTTTTATGTAGTACCGTACTTTATTGACCCAAACGAGTGTAATATAAGCGATAAATGGCCTGGCTAGAGTCACGTACGAAATAAAACAGTCTTCTCTTAAGACTTAAAGCTTAGTTGGATTCAACATAACAAGCATCTTTATATTTGTCAAAATATAAATGCTTATTGAGTCAGGACCAAGGTTCATTAACTTCGTATCTCGTCGCTAATGGCATTCCATGCTGTAGAGTGATGGACAAATTTATCCAGTTATTTCTCTTAAAGAGTTCTAAACAGGATTGTCTCTGATTATTAGAAATTAGTTTTAAATATTGAATTCACGCTCTTAAAAGAGTGTTGGTTACCGCTTTTTGGACCTGATCAACACACTACCAGAACATCTGCGTACGCCATGACATGATTGAGGGAACCAACGAGATCGCTTGTATAGACATTTAAAGTGTCGGATACATCGTATATCATAGTTTTCGCTCGAAAATACATTGCCGCATTCGACACCGAATTTCATTTCCATAAGCATGCTTTAAATCATATACAGCACTAGTTTAGGCATGCCCATCGTGCTCAACTTATAAAAAAGTTTCTCCAACCATATGGTGTCGAAGACCTTCTCATTGTACTCGTATATCGGGGAATAGCTTTGACGCAGCACGAATAGTGTCATGCCTGACCCTAAAACTAAAGTGGTTATCCGGGATCATTTGGTATCCTCCACGCACTTCAAAAGAGCTCTATTGACCTGCTAATACTCGGGGGTAAATTAATCTTTTTTCTGGATAGGGTGTATCACTGTTGGAATCAATACACTGGATAATATTCCTTATTCAATGTATTTTAAAGTAGCGTTATAAAAATAGTCATTGCTTCTAGGTGTATAGGCTTCGATACAATCTTTAGGATACCGTCTACTCCCGACGACTTTTCCTTCTGAAGTCTTTCGAGACTTCATTCGAAATGGTCGCTTCCAAGACTCAATATTTCAATGAAGAATATAGCTGCCTATTTCTTTTAAAACGGACCACAACTTGTACTCCAAAGGTTTGAGTTTCGGTAAAATAAAGTCGGATACTTTTTTTTTTAGCCACTCTAGAGTGGTTTTCGCCTTGTGAGCAAACACTTTTCGGCTTAGCGGCTTAGCGACGCCTTCTAAAACAGTGATTTAGTAAACTTTCACCGAAGTCTTGACTCCTTTTTCACAAAAATTAAGGTTGATTATGCCATCGAAGCTCACTCCCTACCATACTACTACATTGGCTTGGTGGTGGCCACTTTTAAACTTTGGAATATTTGTGAAGCTTGTTTTGATGTCCGAGCACACACTCGATAATTCTACTTATTAAACGTTTCTTCGACTGTAAGAATTTGTCTGTAAACATTTTTAGCTTCAATGCGACTATTAGCAGGTGTCCAGTGTGTCTTTTGTAGGCACAAAGTCCCAAGTCCTCTTTGATGATGTGAGACATGGATTTTAGCGAAATCTTCGTTTCTCAAGACAAGACATTTTGCTTTCCGAAGTCTTCATAGTGCGTGGGCGGCCAGATCTTCAACGGTCACGTACTCCATCAGTATTATCGAATAAAAAACAAAACAGCGAGTGATTCCAAGCGTTCGAAAGTTCTTAAAGATATCACCTTTTGCCATATTGCACTTGATAAGCGGACATGATTTGGATGTCACCCCATTCCATGATTGTAAACGAATAAAAACAAAAGACAAAGAAGCATAAAAGCAACGGGTTAAATAACGGTTAACATGAAAAGAATGCAACTAATACCTTATATAAAATTGTTATCACAAAAATTATATCAATATTTGTGACTAGACTAGGTATATACGCCTGTCTGAGCATGTCCACTCTGTCTAAACTAATGCTGATATTTTTCACTGATATGATTCACCAGAAATACCAAGAAGTAGCTGCGCAGAATGGACCAGTCCCATATTTTATACGAGACTTGATGCAGCATTTAACATAGTCATATCTGTGAAAATATCAGCTCAGATAAGGCTGTTCTCGTTCTTTAAGTATCTTCATCATACTATACTATCCTACGAGCGACCCTTAGATAGTCTGAGTCTGAGCTAATGCCGCCTTCTTTCACAGTCTCAGGCACGTTGCTTCCAGTTTACTAGGGCGTTAGCGGCTTCTTTAAATCGAAGGTTTGGTCTTCCTTTTCTTTGTGAAGCCGGTGGCTGGGATTCGGAGATTCTCTTAACTGGAGCATTCTCTCCCATTCGCTCGAAGTGGGCGAGTCAGTGCAGTCAAGCGATATCTGCTTTCCGGACGAGATCCACATCTTTATACAGCTCGTAGAGTTCGCAGTTATATCCTCAATTCGCTCTCCTCACAGACAGAACCAACTAGAATACAAGGTTCTTCTCTACTGTCTTGCTTATCGTCCAGCATTCAGCTCCATAAAGCATGACTGGTAAGATATGGGTTTTGTAGATCATGATTTTGGACCTTCGAGTTAGGAGTTTGGACAAACCGAAGTAGCGCTTTCCTAAGGTTATTCTTCGTCGAAACTAGAGTAGATAAATTCTTTCACTACTTCAAAAATGTAGCTGTCGATTGTTTGTTTGTTTCTGTCCTAGACGGTGTTTGACGGATCGGTTTTTGGTCGACAGCATGTACATTGTTTTGTCCTCATTCATCATGAGACCAGCTCGTTTAGCTTGTTGTTCTATAGCAGTAAAGGCCTCAATGATGGTACGCTGGGAACGGTCGATGATGTCGATATCGTCTGCATAGCCCAGTAACTGGATGGATTTGTTAGCTATGGTGCCTTCTGTATTTACGCCGGCCTTTCACACTATCTGCTCCAGTACAAGATTAAAGAAATCACAAGACAGCGCGTCTCCTTGCCGGATTCCAGTGCATGTTTGGAATATTTCGCAGGTTTCGTTTCTAACGGTGCATCGTGAGTTTTCTAGCGTAGCACAACACAACCGGATTAGTTTTCTCGTGATCCCAAATTCGGCCATCGCGTTATATGTATATGCGGCTTTGAAGTCGATGAAGAGATGGTGTGTATCGACTTGGAACTCGTTGTTCGTTGGAAGCCACACTAGTATGTGCCGATGAGTGCAGTGCAAAACGGCTTTAGTCGTTCACACAGTACCCTGAATAGGATGTTGTAGGATATGTTAAGCAAAGATATGCCTCAGTAGCTCTTACAAGACATAAGATCGCCTTTTTTGAAAATGGGGCAGATAGAGCTGATCTTCCAGTTGTCGGGCATGCTTTCATCCTCTCATACTTTGCAAATGTCTAGCTCTGACGGCAATCGACATTTGCCTCTCTAAATATTTGTACATTTAGAATGTTTGACGAAGACACCCGTCAATCATCACGTTTTCAATTTGGTTGGTGGTTCTAATGTCCGAAGGTAGCTAGGTTGCTGTATGGACTCTCTTATGAGGGAATTTTGTAGTACTTATCACAGTGTTACTAGAGGCTTCAATGTCAGTGTGTCGGAAGCCATTATCTGTTGTCGTTTCGATGAGGTTGTGTTTTCCGACCACTCCACCAAAGATGTCCTTCTTACCAATTTTGGCGTTAACTTTAACATCTTACTCCGGACAGGCTGCGTAAGCTCCTTCCAAGAGGTCGTCAAAATCCTCCTTCATAGGGTCTTCAGCTCCATTGGTAGGGGTGTGTGCTCTTGAGGCTGATGTTGTAAAATTTTTATTTTTTTCACGTGATTAGGCCGTTAACCATATGCACAGCCGCCAAGTCCGATCGGGGTAGAACGTGTTCTCTTGACTGGAACTCGGCTACATACATTAGCTCACTATTCAGCAGCTGCTGAGAAAGCTATCCAGAGGCGCCGCGTAGAGGCTGCATGGCAGGCATTGTTTTTGGCATCTCTCCTAGTTGAGGGCGTTAAGAAGTTTACTCTGTATGTGCATTTCCATGCCATTTTGGTGAAATTGAATCCACCAACCCAACCTATAAAAAATGTTGATATCCCCCAAGGTTCGACTTTAGCTTCAGCTAATTTTGGTTGAAATTCAATAATCAATTTCCTGTCATATGTTAGTTGACATCGCAGAACTGGGACACAAGTCCAATTCCTCAATAAAGTTACGAATATCCACATTAATTACTTATCACCGAAGTTAGTTTTAAAGAATACAAGCTCGAGATGGAATTCTCAAAGTCTAAAATACCAGATCAAACCGTAGCCTAAGTATTTCAAATACCCAACTATCCTGTATTTCTTCATTCACTTCGGTTTCAAAAGCCCTTACTAAATGCTGAATCAAAATCAAACATCAACCGAGACTCTTGACTATGAAATTAATTTATAAGCTATTATTATTTGAAGTACATAATCCCCAATGAGTACACAATTTATGACAAATGAGATTACCCACGCACTAAGTAAGTAGCATTATCAAACCACCATCGCGCAAATACGAGTAGTTCGTTACAACTCTTTTCACATACAAATAGTTGTAGTATTACTCGTATCTGTGACAGATGTGGATCTCATGGTTTCCAGAACGACCTCTAAATTAGGAGTTCAAAGCGGGATTAAGAGTTGATGCTGTAGTGGTATCCGTAGATACATCATCTAGTGTGGAAGTAGTTTTTTTTTTTTTTTCAAATTGATAATCTCTCTCCGACTTAATTGCACTTTGTTATAAAAAGCAGAGGTGAAATTGGTGAAAAGTATCTCGTATCTAACATACACCCCCTTTCGGTTTTACTAGTATAATATACCTGTATCTAAGAACTGGCTATGCAAATGATAACATTTTTATAATCGTTATCCAATCCGTTATTCAATTGATGTGAGTTAACTGGCCAAATTGATCAGTCCAATAGTTGTCGTAGTACATATTGGAGGATAATTTACTTTCTCATATGCGTCTTTCTGTCCGTCTCGTATAAATAGATACTCATTCAAAAATCTGGCTGTAAAAATTAATGACGATACTCAATACGCAATTTGGAAAAAAATCCTCCTCGCAAAGACTTGTGAAATAATGCAATGCAAAGTTATTCAATACTCTGGCTGGCTAGGCTATTGAATTTGCATTGCTATACAAATTCGTTGTGGCTACCTTTACTTCTAGGTCAGCCAAAAATACCGAAGTAATGACGATTCGAAGTTAATAAATGAGAGTTACGAGTATTGGGTATGAGCATTACGTGTTCAGAGAGACTTAAAACTTTGGACAAATTATGCTAATTTTTGTTGTTATTTATTATCATAAGAGAGATAGATTCAGGTTAGAGAAGGGAATAAAGCCTCAATATCAACAAATTTAAATTGAAAATCTAAACTTGTTTCTGCTACCGGTTGTCGTAATTTTGAAATATTAATGATTTTACAACGCATAATTAGCTACAGTGTGACAATGTTGAACGTTGTCTTAAGATTTGAGTATGTTTGAGTTGAAAGGTAGTAGAAATAGACCAGCAAGAAAGTCATTGAAATACTGGACAAGTACAGGTTTAATTAATTTTCAAAAACAGATTACATTTACATATGTAAGTGAAACTGTTTATATTTTAATCAACTGGCCTATTTAGGAAACGAATTTCCATCGGAGCATCTTGCTTTCACTATCGAGGAACTTTATAATTATGAAAATGCTTACGTAAATGTGGGCCGACAAGTTTGTTCATTTGATATTATTCGGCGATTGAGCTATAGATCAAGTTCAATACTTCCAGATTGTGCTTTGTCGTCACTAAAAAAACAAATCTTCTTTTCTCTCCTTCTACAGACCCATTGCACTTGAGTCCCTTCATTCCAAGGTCATGGAAACGCTGATAATCTGTCAAGTTATGAGATATCTCGGAACATGAAAACATCCCAATGTTCAATGCATTAGAAATTAACTTTTGGAATGTTCAATTTAAGTTGTTTTGGATGGTTTCAAGTCTGATAAATGATGGTGTGCACCAGGGCTCTGTTCCGTCTCCGACACTCTTTTTAATTTTCATTAATGATCTCTTGACTGCTACTTCTAATCTAATAGATTCCTTTGCTGATGACAATACTCTCTCCTTTTCATATTCATTCCCCTAACTCACATCCCTGCTCTTCGGCTGTAGAACAAGAACGGCAGCGTATGTTAAGTTCCGATATTTCCGATATTAACAGCATCACCAATTGGGGTGAAACAACAGAGTGAAATTTAATGTTTCCAAAACACAGTGCTGTCTGCTATCGTTAGAGGGAAATTAAAATACAAAACCATTATCAATGAATGACCTTGCATCGTCGAAACTAAAAAACGTTCTATTCTCGGTATGTGTGTTAATCAAAACTTACGTCAGAATGACCACATATTGGGTGTCGTTAAAAATGTCTAGGTTTCCTCAGCGATGTAAGAAATATTTCACCCTCTCTGATCTGGCTTCAACATATAAGATATTTATCCACCCGAAATTGTAGTACAATGTTCTATCACTATTTACAATACCAGTACTCAAAGAAATTTCAAATAGCATACCGCCCCTTCACACTTTTAACCGTAGCACTCGTCTCCTATCCGTTATAACTAACAAATATTTCAGACCAATGTACATCGGTACCCCTCTATTCTTCCTTCCTAAGCTTCCATCGCCAGCGCTATGAATAAACATTTTAAGGGTACACAAATCCGCGCTAATTATAAAAAAAAACACACGATAGGGCACAGGCATGACTGAAGCTCTATACCCTTCAGAAAGTGATCTTTCTCTCCTTCTTTAATATTATATTAACCTTTGTACGATTGCTATGCATTACTTCTATGCTGCTTGTGTGTTTGCCTAAATTTACGGATCATTCTACAGGTCAAGTTTGGATCACCATGTTAGTAAGGCCAAGAGCTTAATGAGGTTTTCGCATTTGTGTGATTATAATTTTTCTTTAGATTCCTTCCTTAAACTTCAGCTGGAACTTAAGCCTCTATTGTTTTTGGACCAGATTTTCCGACGAATATGGCAAATCCAAGTGCTTTGCTCAGTCTGAAGTTTCTCTAATATCGGTTTGGAGTCTTCTGCGCATGCGCGTACTTCTGACAATCATAACATTCAGCTATGATACCATAATATGGCTGAAAGATCTTAACTCAAGGCTGGGTTAGGAAGCCGTCTTTGAGCGGCTTATCGGAAAACAGAGCTTACATTTCATTAATTTGGACAATGAATTCGGGATTTTAGAATTTGTGGCAGGTGTAACCAGGTTCTCACAACTCAACATTCGCATTGAATGATCATGCCTTGATCAATCAACATACACTTTTCCAGCATTTTGGATGTCCGAACATTGACTCGGATCATTACCTTGTCCGAAGGCCGCCAAAATCCGAAAACCAATGGGAATATTGTCAACGATTCATCAAAGAAGCTGCTTCTAATATGATTGGTTTCAAAGTGCCGCCGCTACAAAGAAACATCTTATTTGACCATTAATGTAGGGGGGTACATCCTTGCAAAGAGCAATCATATACAGCTGTGCTGCATCGAAAGGTGAAAACTGCTTATAAGCTTTATGAACAGAAAACAATGGAAGAAGACTTCTCATAAAGAAGAGATTACGTCAAGAGTTCGATCGAGCAAATGGAGAGGTAAAGGGTGGGGCAAAAGTAATGCCATAATGCATGTGCCATAATTTTTGTAATTTTTGAACTGATACACGACTAAAAAACGCGGAATTATTGGTACTGCTTATTTGACCAATTTCCGATCTGTTGAACCGTGAAGTTCGTAGTCGTTTTCCTCGTCATCCTGCACCATGTGGGAGAACAATGAAGCGTTTCAACGTCTTCTCCAAACTTGGTCCACTAAAGATATCGCAAAAAGTATTGCTCGTTTAACTTATTACATCTTAGAAAATCCACAAACTGCGACGAAGCAACGATGCACATAATTTGGCCTCAGCAGATGTTCGTTGTGTCGGATTTTGGTAAAACTGTTCACCAATTGCAGCCAGCTGACCGCCAAGTGTAGTTACCTTACTCCCAGGCTCTGTTAAACTTACTGCAAAACCATAAAGAGCGACGGAGCCCATTTCCACTTAATTGGTTATGTATTGGGTGTGTAATTTAATTCGTGCGGTTTTTTTTTTTCAAAATTTGAACGTTTATTTAAGAAAAACATGTACAAAACATGTATTATTCAAAGTATTGCCCATCTGAAGCTATGACTTTTTCCCATCTTTCTGGCAGTTTGTAGATCCCATCCCAAAAGAACTGCGCCGGCTTGGCAGCCAAGAATGAATCAAGCCAATTTTTGATATTCTGCTCTGATGTGTACCGTATTTCAGTGAGGGCGTTCTGCACCGACCGAAACAAATGGTAGTCAGAAGGGGCAAGGTCTGGGCTATAAGGCTGGTGGGGTAAGACTTCCCATCCACTGTTTTCCAAATAGTTCTTAACCGGAATAGCAACGTGGGGCCGAGCGTTGTTATGATGGAAAATTATTGCCTCGTGCCTGGTCGCATATTCCGGGCGTTTTTCGGCAACTGCTCTCTTCAAACAGATTAATTGTATTCGGTAGCATTGTCCATTGATGGTTTCACCCAGTTTTAGCAGCTCATAATACAGCACACCCATATGATCCCACCAAATACAGAGCATTACCTTCGCGCCATGGATATGCGGCTTTGCCGTTGATTTGGCTGGTTGGCCGGGTTTCACATATGATTTTTGCGCTTAGGGTTGTCGTAAGGGATACATTTTTCGTCACCAGTAACAATCCAATGCAAAAATGACTTCCTTTTGTGGCATTCCAGCAGCATTTCGGACATGCAAAACCGCCTTTCAACGTCTCTCGGCTTGAGTTCATGTGGAACCCAATTTCCTTGGTTTTGAATATATCTAGCTGCTTTTAAACATTTTAAAATGGCTTGAGTGACACCCAAAGATTCTGCGAGCTCTTCTTGTGTTTCTCAACAATCTTCATAGAGTAATGCTTCCAGTTCTTTATCTTCAAACTTTTTTGGGTGCCCAGGACGTTCATCGTCTTCCAAGCCAAAGTCACCACTTTTAAATCGTGCAAACCACTTTTGGCACTTTCGCTCAGCTAGCTTCACCATAAACTTCCACCAAAATACGATGACTTTCGGCAGCAGTTTTCTTCATATTAAAGTAATGAAGAAGAACTCCCCGCAAAAACACTTTTTCATGCACAAAGTTCGACATAGACCCAATAAATATACAGAATTTGCATTTCTGGAGAAACAGAGAAACAAAATGAAATACACGAAGAGCCATTGCATCCAATCATGGTGCTGCATTTGTAGTGAAAAAGTGATTGGCCCTCATTTTTGAGGATACCGACGGCATCACCGCTGATAAGTACTGTAGTCTTTACTCAATCCCGTCATCGTTTGTTCCATTCTCAAGAAATAGGACCCTGTTAACTGCGCCAACTGTAGATAAATGAATCCTAAGCCTTGCCTATAAAATCTTTTTTGCCGAATTTTGTGAAAACCATTAATGAACTGTCTGATTGATCCATACAAGTGGGGCTTTTAGGCCCGGAAAGTCGACCATCGATCATATATTGATACTACTGTAGATCTTGGAAAAGATCTCATCATTTATATGGATGAGCTCTACAATGCTGTATTTAGTTTCAACATCCTTGCCAAACTGGTCAGCTCGTTCAGGATAGCTATAGAGAATTATTTCTGCCCCTCAATGCCGGTAATGAACTAACAAAGATTGCAGACAAGGCGACGCGCTATCAAGTGGCTTTTAAACATCGCCCTCGAAAGAATCGTACAAAACTTAAATTCCAACAAAAGAGGCACGTTCTTTTTTAAGATTGCTGTACAGCGACATCGGTCTAGTCAGGTCTCCAATGTTTGAAATGGCAGGGACAGGTTCAGCAACTGAACCCTACAGACGACATTGCGTATAACGACCGTCTGAGGTGGCGCACATAAGTGAAAGGAAACCTCAACCAACTCGTAGTGCGGCACTACAAGCAGGTAGCGAGAGATCATGCTGCTGCAGCGGCTTGTTGTTTAAGGTTGAACCCCCGCCCAATTATCAAGGCTTCGCCCATTGATGTCTAACAAAAATTGGTGGCAGAGCAATGTACTGGTCTTATTGTAAAGGTTTCCGATACTTAACGCCTCCGAATGCTGCTACAATTTGACCAGTTAGCAGTGGCTTAAACCCAAAATCGCGAGAAGGGTTTTTGACCCAATGTGGAGTTACAAAAGCTAGGTGCTGTGACCCTAAGATCAGCAAGAGGTTTTAGGTCGGCCTCGACCCATACAAATGATGGAACTTCTGCCTCCAACGCGAGTTCTACTTTGGTATCAGTGAAAATTCCATGAGCGATGGCAAGGCGTATCCTTGCTCCCATGGATCTATGGGCATTCCGTGGAATAAGGCCATCCTTGCAAGTGCCCACGTTAAGCACGATTGACGTTATGTTGTTTAAGTCCCAGGTTCACTCCGGACTACAGAGCCATGTAAGTAAATAAGAAAAGTGTTCAAATACAATAAAGTCTGTTACGAATTACAAGTTAAGAGAATCCTTATAATTCAAACGTTTTCCGGAGAGATTCAAAAAGTTTTCTGACCCTAAAATGATATTTGAGGGACTAAAAATTCGACATAAATTCAAACTGAATTCAAATACAGAGGAGTGATTTATTTTCAAGAACTCAATGGAGAACGACTTCTCAGCATCTAAATGGTATAATGACTAAAAAGAGAAAAGTCTAATTCAACAATTCTGATGATCTAGTCATCTTGGGCCGTTGATCTGTTGATCTAGTCTTAGGTGTGCTATGAGCAATTTCTTCTTGGATTTGTTGTAGCTCCTTTCGTTTCAAAAATCTCGTTGATCTGCTTATTAAGAAATCCTACAACTTTGAAGTAGCTAAAATAGAAATGGTACAAATAAAGGTTTATAAGAATCTTGTATGTATCATATAGTTTCCAAGACAATTCCCACTGAGTAATAAATCTAGCGATGTATTCCAACAGAGGATTCCTCTCTAAGTTGAAACTCTAGAGAAACTACCATTTCTGAACTTTTCCGGACTGATTTCACATCTTCCAAACAATAGGTACATCAAGTACGTTTCATATGTATCTCACGAAAAAAGAAAAAAGAAAAAACTCTCATGCGAATGTAGAATCATCAGACACGGCATTGCATTCAAATGAGAAGAGACCTTCCTTTCTTAAACAAGACAACTCATCTTGTCGACACATCATACATATTTCCAAGAATTACAACTAACTCTTCCCACATACGAATCTGCGAACAATAAAACCTACTTTCAGATACATTTTTACTTTTCCTTCGTCTGAAAATCTCTGCATATGCGAGTGCGAGAAACTGCTCTCGTGAAAAACTACAATAGATTCATTCATCTGCAAGAATATCTCAAACGCGATCGTCTTCGCCCACACTGCCATGTACTATGTGACGTGCAGGCAGATGCTTCACGGTATCATTTTTCTTCAAATTAAGTTCAAGTGCATGTTTCTAATTATCCCATAGATACGACTACACCTGACTTGTAGTCCTACTCATACACACATCATATTCGTTAGTTCAACTAGCTACACAAACGTGGTATTCGTACCTCGACTAGGTGAAAATCTTCATGGCATTGCTGATGAAATCTTTGCCAGACATCAACACAAGACAAGACAACATAAGACCTTGCTTATATTGTTAAACGGTGTGAAGTGAATCAAATTAATTACAACAAAAACAACAGCCAAGATAAAGAGGGAGAGCGATCAGAAGAGAAAATTCGAATCAAATATTATGCACGGCAAACTATTTTAATTAGATGATCTTAACTTTTGGTTTTGAGGTGATATCGAATTCAAAGTCAACCATCAGTTTGAGTAGAAAGTCGAAGTTAAAGATCGTGCACAAGTTCAGTGCCACTCGATTCAATGTGATGACAGTCACGTCATAGCATCCTTTGTGCATGAAAACACTTCCTGACCAACAAGTAATAACCAGCAGCTGCCAGCCAACCTCAGTCCTTACATAATATCTGCGAATCAAAGCCTCGTTACTGGAAAAACCACTATCGAGTGATTGGTGACGGCCAAGCAATGATTTATAATTATCATAAGCCTATTTGTAGCAGCAATATCCGTCGACAGGTTCGAGTATAACCTGTGTATCTTCGCCCCTAGCAGCGATGTTGCAATGCTGCAGTGATGTTTTGTATTCTATATACAATAAAATGCGTGCATCCAGACAGTGCTCACAGTTTGAAGTAAATTTCCCTTATCGAAACTTCTTAGAAGTAAATTTTGCTCTGTGTAAGATTGTCAAGTGCTCTGGTTTTTTAGCAGAGCACATTCAAGTACTAAGCAAAGGCGTAATACCCCGTTACGATGCTTAGGCAACCTGAAATCTTTTCTACTGAGGTCCAACAGAAAATCGTTGACCTCTTACAGATGTCGGCAAGCACGATACCCAACTATCAATGGAAGCTCCAAGCAAGGACGCAAGTAGACTCTTCTCTAAGTCTTGCCTGGTAAGTTCGACGGTAATTTCATTTCCCATGATTCCATTGTGACCTGGGAACTAGACAAAACTCAGTGAATTCAGTCTTCTGAATGCATTCGGTAAAGTCTTACATTCTCGAACTAACTTGGAAGTCATAAGAGGTTTTAACAAGGCAACCTTCGCCCTTCCACTAGTTCTTCATAATATAGTGCGTTCCCGTCAGAATTATCTACATATAGAAGACAGACACAAGTTTTTCTTTGAAGGAATGAAATCTAACATTGTCATCCTCCAGAAAGGGCCATCGGTGAAGACCTGACTACATTTCTTATCTGGCTCAGATTATGGCCCAAAGCATTCCTGGGCACCGGGAAAGTCGATTTCGTCATTTTTCCGCAACAGGAATTCTAGTGTCAATCCGTCGGCGCGCAAGATCATCGAAGTTCCAAGGCCACTTGTTTTTAAACGGAAGATGGCTTTGAGAGTGCAGCCCATGATATGTATATCGAGAGGAGGGAGATTGATCAGTGCATCCAGAGCAGAGGAAAATATGCTAGAGAAAGCCCCCAGACCGTTCTTTGCAATCTTGTAAAAGCAGCAATAACGTATTTTGGTGAGGTAATTGAATTTGTCTTAACCATCAAAAATACCCTTCTTGGTGACTGGCTCCATGTCTTGCCGACAGAACTGACAGAAGGCCGGCACAAGAGTCAATTTACACTAATAATTTAGTCCCCCCATTAAGTGTTGGAATCCTCCCTTGGAGCGAAATAACCCCTGAGCCCAAACATATTTTTCTCTCTGTCTCTCTATCCAATTTTCCAAAAAACCTAACACCTGCTCCGTCATTTTAAAAGTAGTAATACCGTCTTGAATATATTTTTTTTTTTAAATACCTTAGAGGCTTTCGACGTAACATGCTTAGTCCATATAAAGTTGTTGTGTAGGATGATACCTAAAAATACTTAGCTCCTTTGGAGAATTGAATTTTATGTATTTAGGTACTAAATCCGTCAGACCAGTCAGCTTCCTAACTCAAAATCAGAACAACCTTAGTTTTGAGAGTGTTGGTTGAAAGCCTATTTCTCTCCACTTTTGGGAATGCCTGCGCTTTAGAGCAGACAGTCCCCAGATACGATCCGACATATAGTACAGCTACATTTTCTGAACATAAGTCGAGCAACATGCCCTATATCAATTGAGATAGGACACCGCATTGTGGGCAACCACTGTTTACCCCCTGTCATCTTATCTGTTCACCAGTATTGTTTTCATCCAAAAAATTAGTGATTCGTCTACGCTGTGGTGGCTAACCCTTAATGTCGATGAAAATGTCCAGTCCGTATTCCCTCTTGTTTAGTGTGCTTTCAGTTCTGCCCACCAGATTTTGTAGCGTACTCTCACGTGATCTCCTGCCTTGGTAAGCATGGTGTCTCTTTCTTTCAATTAATATGGAGCTCATTTTCCTTCTCAGGGCTTTAAAAAGTTTAGAAATAGTTATACGATTAACTTTCAATGCTTCTGCGAGCTGTTTTTGTGTTTGAGTCGAGTCTTCATCTACTAATACTTGTAATTCTTCATCTTCGAAATTTTTTCTCTTGGCTTCCACAGCATGTTCATCATTTTTCCATTAACAATCGATGGCTATCAGCAGCGGTTTTCTTAAAAAAATAATAATAATAATGTAATACAAGTGCCCGCAAATGGTCCTTATCTGGATAAAAATTCAGCATTTCGAGCAGACAAGACACCTATCTTTTGTGGAATCACAACTGACACACTGAATTTTATTGACAGATGTTGTTACTTTATCATTGAGACAAACCATATTAGTTATGCCATCTGTTAGTCAAATTAAAATTTCATAGACACACACCTATTACAATATCTTAGACAGAGGATGCATTCGCAAGCAGTTTTGTGCACATTGGTTTCGGCCATTCCTTCCATGCTCTTTAAATAGGTCTGTAACTCTTGGCGAGCGTGTAGTCATTTTTTCTGGTTTTCGGGATAAAGCTATTTGTCGTCAATTTTCACCAGAATTTCTGTTTATTTGCCAGTACCAGGCTAGCAATGACGATTCTCTTCAGAGTTAACAGTTATGTAAAAAAAAATTCTGCTCATCATGGGAACTGAAATCGCCCATCCTATGAATGTTACCGAACCAACATGAATCAAACTTTAACCAAAGCCTTACCAGATACCGTAAACTAATTCGAAATGGGACCCCACCATAATCGGTTCATTAAAACCCTAGTTTCGAGCGACCAAACACACATCTAGACGAAGAAAATTAAAACAGAATAGAGAGCAGAAATAGATGCAACCGCATTTACCAACAAATTGGTGATTGCAGACAAATTTTGAAAAGATAATCAATTGTATCAAGATATTTTCTGGCCATGCCAATGGGATTTTTAATACCACAATACCTTTAACACTATCACTAATTGAGTTTAGTGGTTACGTTGTTGTTCCTCAAAAGGTAGCTGCTGCGGTGGCGGCGACTGGCGTCACTATTGTCGCGCCATTTCTTTCAGGTTTTCAATTGCCTTTACACTATTTGATTGGACAGAATAATATTTGCTTTGAGTTTTCCTTTCCATGGATCAGATCATGAAGTTGAAGACTGCAGCTGAGATCTATGTATCTATGCATCAGTATATGTATAGACGTTGTGGTAACATTTGCAGAATGCATGCAATGTGGTTTCCATGTCGTGTCTTGTATTGTACAATTGATTGTTGGAATGAAGCATTCAAAATGGTCTGTTTCGATTTGATGCTCTGGAGAAGCGAATCTTTGGTTTCTCACTGTTCAGTGCAGTTGATTTGGTTCATTAGTGGATGTCTTATGTTGGCATCGTGCATAAATTTGCTTGTTTATCGAATGAAATCTTTCTTGTTTGAATTTATGATGGTAACCCTGAACATCTAATTTGGAACAAGTGTCATTTAGTTTGTGTGCTTAGAGGGACTATCATCTGCACGTCTTGCAAATGATGGTAGTGCTTCATTAGGTGGTAATGTGGTTGCAGTTAGTTGACTTTGCAGTAGTACTTGGTTGATATTTAAGTTGCTGGTTGACCTTAAGGTCCAATATCTCCTTTCGGCTGTAAGAACGGGTTTCCCAAAGCAGCGTTTTGAGTCGAGTTAAAGAAGAAGAAATCACACGTTACCAGATTAGGTAAATATGTAGCAAGTGCGGTGTTTTAGGCAAGAAATGCACGCATAATCAATGCATTGAGAGTTGGTTTCTTTTCACAGTAGCCAAATAATACTCCATATGGGTAGTCTGCTCTTTGGAAACAAATTGATGATCCACAACACATTGTAATCTACGAAAATAGTGAGCATCCTCTTCTTCTTTGGCTGAAGTCATTTACTCGCTTAATATCTGGTTTGCGTGTCGTATTCTTTAATCCATGTCTCGTCATCAGTATTGATACGTTTGATGAATGATTGTTCGAAATCAGCCTTGGAAATGTCCACATGCTGATTTATTTTGGAAGAAACTAAAATTTTTCATCACCAGCTTTGCAGCGGCACTCCTCAGTTCCAATTGATTACTTAAATAAAATTCGGTGAATGGATCCATTCGAGATGTTGGTCATCTCTGATAACTCTCTAATGGTCGATCTTTTATTTAATCGACGTAATCGGCCAGAATAGTCGTCTTTCGCGACGAGTTTGCAGTCTTTTCTGAAAAGCGCATGCCAATCTCAAACCTTTGTTTTCTCAAAGCCAACTCGCAAAAATGTCATTCGGTCAAATGAGAGCTCCATACTTAGTCTTTTTGAACAAGGTGATTTGTTCCTACTAGCGCTTCGGAAATTACAGCAGGGTGGAGATCAATCTGGGAAATCAACATACTTTTCCTTAAAACCAAAAGAATATCGATATAAGCATCAAACCTTGTGGAACACCACTTGTACGTTGAATCTGCCGAGTCGTTTAAAGTACGAGTATGCACTTATTGCTTCCTCTTTTTAATTTCAAAATTCTTTCCTACAATTTAATAATATTGCTCCACTAAGAAGCCAGGAGTTTTGTTTTTCAGCGTATTCTCTTGTTGGAGGATGGATTCTGTTTGACAGAACTGAGCGTTTTTTTCGGCAGCTTACTGACATTTATGCCTGTGTATACATGACACGACATGGGAAAGCTATGGCACGGAGCAGTGTTCAAATTGGTCGCCTACTAGGCAAAAAAATCTGGATTCAAGCCTCCGTATTATTGGAGAAAGAAGAAAACTGAAGAAAAAATTAGACTACGCCACAGACGACCACCACTTTAGCAGCGGAAAATGACAAGCTTCCGAAAATCTTGCACCATTGCAAAAGTCACTCACTTTCCAACCCATCAGATCGGCAGAAAATCATAATAGGTGACCAGATAGCAATGATAGTTTTTCAAATTGTTATGTTTCAGCAGCGGTCAAAGTTACCAATGGCATCAAGCTAACAAAATATTCAGTAAGGTTTGCCATTTAATATCGAAATTCTGGCTCGCAACAAAAATTTCGTTATCATGGCTTCAATGTGCAGACAATTCTTTGCACCGCTCAAAAGTTTGGGCGTGAGTACACTCTTTTGGATCTAAGTCACCAACCAGACAAAGATTGGTGCGAAATGAAGAAAACATAGTCACCGTATCGAAGAAGACTCAGAAATTGGCGCTGATCAGCAGAATCTGGTAATGCCAGAAAGTCAACCCGTTTTATTTTGCGATTGGATTTGGGCCTACATCCGTATATGTTCCAACGCAAGAACTGAAGCCAAACGACCATAGACAAACGTCTAGCCGGATATCCAGATTTTGACCAAAAAATCATCTTCTTGGACGAGGTCCAGTTTTCGTTCAGCGGTTATGCCGACAAGCAAAATTTCCGTTATTGGAGCGAACACAAGCCACAATGCATCCACAAAAATTGACTATTTGATGCTATTTATGGCATAGCGGCATCATCGGACCTTATTTCTTTCGAAATGAGAAAGGAAATACAGTTACCGTCTCAGGTATAGAGCGATGCTAACCGACTTTTTGTGATCTGAGCTTGAAGACATCGATATATCCTAGCTGTGGTTCCTAAGAGACGGTGCTATATGAGTACCTATATTGGAAGACAGGTGGCGCTACTGAACCAAAATGAGTGTACCAACATTTAGTATAACCTCTTTTAGGCCGCCTGTCAAAATTTGGTGACAATCCAAAGCTTAGTTTTGCGTTGAAACCAATTTCAAAACATGGTGTTGATGTTTTTGCGACCATGGAAAAAGAGCATTAGCGTTCCGTGAACTGATTCCTGTTTTGAGTGGCAACTCATTCACCTTACCGTACAACCGTTTACCATCGGTTCGCAGAGTATCGCCGTGTGCGCATGTCGGTTTTTGATGAACCGCGCCCAAGAGGCCCAAAAACGGTTACCACAGAGGAAACCGGGAACAAGATCCATAATCTCGTATCGGCAGGCATCTCAACTAAACACGTTAGCAATATTCTGCACGAGATTTTGAGCATGAGAAAGCTGTCCGCGCGATGGGTGCCACGTTTTCTTACACCGAAGATTGGCCCTGTTTATTCGAAATCTGAGGGAGTTTCTGCATCGTTTTGTGACAGTCGATAAGACATGGATTCGTTGGTACACTTCACAGATCAAAAAACAATCAAAACAATAGCTTTACCTGTTGAAAGTGCTTTAAAGAAGGCGAAGACCGTGCCTCCGGTCGGAAATGTGATCGTCGCGGTTTTTTTTTTGACGTGCGAGGATTAAACCAAGTTTACTTTTTGTAAAAGGGAAAAACAATAACAGGAGCATACTACGTCGATTTATTGGGCCGATTCAACACCGATTTGAAGAAAAAACTACCACATTTGGCGAAGAAAAAAGTGCTCTTCCACCACGATAACGCAGCGGCTCAAACCTCCGCAGTCGCCAGCAGCCAAATTGGTCGAATTGCACTACGAATTGCTCCTCCATCCATCATATTCTCCGGATTTGGCTCCCTGCGACTTCTTTTTATTTCCAAACCTTAAAAGATCGCTCGCCGAAAGCTAGTACGGGTCGAACGAGGCCAACAAAAATCATACTATTCGGAGGGGTTAAACAAGTTGCGGTACCGCTGGGAAAAATGTATCAAGTTGAAAGAGTATTTTATTGAAGAATAAATTGTCAAAACCTAAAAAAGTTACGTTGTCATTTCTAAGCAAGGTATTCATTAAACAACTCCCCTACATGCGACAGAAGCGACGTAAACTCGAAGTTGTGAAGGAGAAATTTGGCGACTGGGTCATCTCACGGCGAGCGTTCGTCAATTGTGCGCCGTGATCATACGATTTGAATCCACTTGATTATTTTCTCTGGGGCTACGTCAAGTACTTAGTCTACGCTAACAAGCCAACTACTTTGGAGGACCTCGAAGCCAACATCCGACAAGTTATGGTATTGCTAGAATAACGCCGCACATATTGGACAGAGTCATCAAAAATTTAACCGACCGCTTGAAGCAGTGCCAGTGAAGCTGGGGCGAGGCGGTCTTTAAATCTCTATTCTTGGTAACATTAACGCAATCAATAACTTCATCTTGAGCAAAGATATTGGATACGTTTGGACAGCCCTGATACTTAACCCATTTGACTTTGTCTTCAATGCAGAATACGATTTCCATGATGTGAGACTTCTTTTTGAGCTGCTTGATCAAACGAATCTGGGAGTAAGCAATGACGTTGATGACCTTGAAGTAACGAGCCATAGTCCATCGAGCTCGATGTTTTTTTTTTCCAGCAACATTGGTATATTTCTTGCCGGCCGACGGCATTTTTAAAACTAGTGCTGACTGCAAAAATTAAATAAAGCGCGTAGACCAAATAAAGTCTCGAGTTGTTGATCCTTGGTCAGACTCGCGGGCGATGTGAGTCATACCCATACCTTGTAGATGACAAGGCATTAACACTGAAGTGGATGAGTGGCTTTTAGGGATCATTCTTGGGCAAGGCTTTAGCCTTACCACGATGTCTAGCCTAGGAATTTCAAAATGTTAAAATGCTTCCTATTAGAAGAAAAAACTTATACTGAGTCGAAGGCAGGGACTCTATATCTAATATAAAGGGCTCACGTCACCGAAGCTTCAGCTAACTCAGTATGGGTCATGTTATTGTTATGGATGATTCCATCAAATATACTTTTTACCGATAGCATATATCTGGTTATGCTACAAAAACTCATGGACAAGTTACTGGCAACTCTGAAGAGAATTTTCACTGCTAGGCTGACACTGGTATAGAAACCGAACCCCTGGCGAATGATACAGGTATGTCTTATACCAAAAATTTAAGAAGGAACTACAGGCACCCCAAGAGCTTCAGACAAAAATGACAACGGCTGAGCTTCGTGTGCGTTAAATTGCTTTGCGAATGCTTTATTTGTTCAAGATGCAACATGCAAGATACTAAGATGCTGCGCTACAAAATCTGGATGGAAGAGTTGAAGGGGCACTCGACATTGAGTGGGCTTTCGACAACGCTACTTCTGACGCCATGTGTAACCCTGCCAAACATCATGGCCTAAATGAATCACTAGTTAAACGCACAACGCTGGTGAATAGGGCCCTGCACGTAGTGATATATCTTCTTTCAAACCCTTGTGTACTAAATTCTAAAGGCTATCTTCCGTTTGAAAGGAAGTACAATAGAACCTGGAGTTTTGATTGTTACTTGGCCCCATCTTTATGTACAGTGATACTAATCCTGTTACTGTGAAAGTACGAAATCTACTATACTCTGCTTAGAAATGATTTCGGCCAGAACATGGCTTAGAAAAGGAATGTAGGTAGGGTATTTGCCAATGTCTCCAGAAGGACTGACACTTCTTTAAAGAACGACAATGTTTCCTCGTTAGGAAAACATGCTTCTGTCTTCCAAACGAAGAGGTACTCAGTTCCGGAGCAACTGAACTATATTCTGAAGAGTTGGATGGAGGAGCGAAGTATATTGGTCTATAAGGACAGCCAAGTTACGCTTAAGACCTTACTGAATCCTCTTACCACTTTCAAGCTATTTCGAGAACGCAAGAATGCAAGAATTGTCTTAGCCTCAGGTCACATTGGGACTCCATGAAAAAAGATTCCCAACAAACTTGCTAAACCAGGCTCAGATGAGAATTTTTTAGGACTGTTACCTGCCTGTTAACTGCTGATAGCATGATTCTCCTCGACTTCTCTAAGAGATCAACGACTTTCCTGATTTTTCTCAGTAGAAACCTCAGACTGCCTACTGGATGGTAACGCTGCACTACGCTTTTGCTAAGCTAAGTGTGCTAGGCATCTTTGACACAGTATCCTGCTTTCTGAATAATGTCTCTGTGAGTGTTTGGCCTACGGTCGCAGCAGACGGTAGTGGGTGGGTAGTAGTACTGTAATCCCTTAATTACTGAAGCGATTGCTAAAGACAAAGAAATTTTATTAAATAACTAGCACCAATGATATTTTCTACTGATAACGACTTTCGGTTCTCAGAAAACTCAGAAGTGTGGTGTATCTTTCAACTAATTTCATTGGAACTAAGTGATTTGATTGCTGGCAACTATCAAATTTCCTCTATTTAGTCTCCGTTGCAGTTCTAATCATAACCTTTCTTCAGTCATTCATTTTCGAAAATCCAGTTCTCATTACTGGCTTACATCGTTCAACTCCATTCACATACAAATGCGTGGCCAGTTCCATCTGAACTAACCTTCCACAGTTGAAAAGCTTACGCAATTCTTACGACCCCAGCCCGTATGATTTTCACTCACCCCCTTCGTCAATCTTGCAAGTTACCAACCATAACCACTCACCTGTAAACAATTCAATTCATTATGACGAAATCATCTACATCGGCTTATTAGAGGCAACTTCACGTTGCATTGGGTAGTCAATTTAATGCTCAGTTGATTGTATCGAAGAATTTTCACTTTTTTTTTTCAAATTTTAAATTCAAAATCATTTGTGTGCTGTGCACCTGCGTTGCTGCCAGAGCTGCGCAGGTCGTCTTGAAGTAAGAAACCCCCAAAAGCGATTCCGACCAAGCAATCGTCTGCCATTAGACCATGTTAGATATGCAAATGTTGTTGCATGACTGTGTGCGGCACGTTCCATTAATTTATGTAATCGAATCCTTAAAGTGCTAACGGCGAGGTAGCGCGTTTGAATGTTTTTACTTTGATCTGCTGGAGAGTTGTCCATGTTCTAATAACCAAGTGTTGTTCTCTTCCGTTTTAGATGCGTGAGACTACATCTCGTTCGTTGCGTCGTGGACCAAAGTATCCCCTGCCGGCGGATAATTCTGATTCCACTTACTACTCCATAGATTCTACAGAAAACATCTACGGGACGAACATTTTGCCATCGCAAAGGTGCTACATCGATCCTTGGGACTTGGAGAACTATGATTACGTGCGCAAGTAAGTTTGGTCTCCTTCTGTTGGTTAGACAACCAAATTATTTACTTTTATTATTTTTTCTTTCAGGAAGATGGTGTCAACACCTCAAACCACATCGTACTATGATTCCTCAATGTGTCCAAGTCCAGCTGGTGAACCAGTCCCCACCCAGTACTATTACATGTCGAAGCCCCCAGGACCAGAATGCATAGATTGTAAAATGGATTCCAGGGGACTCCTCAACACAGTTAAGTACGACGAATATGTTGACGAAGACGAACAACGAGCCTACAACAGATATCGTGGTGAGAAAATGATTTTCACTAGAAAATTGTAATGCAGAGTGTATCTGTTTCCTTTTGAAGATTTTGAAAGCTCGTCACCATCGGAAAGAACCAGCAGTTGTGGGGACGAAAGTGTTTCAACACTGAGACTTCATACGCCAGGATTTGGAGCGATCTCACGAAGACGAGGCATGGTACTACCCAAACCTGAACCAAAAATTGACTATCCTACAACACCGTACGATTATTGCAGTCCTTACGGGGAAACACCATATGCTTGCTCTGTACCAGATTGTTACGAGTGTTTATCACAGACCCAAAACGCTCTTTTGTACTCTAACCCTCCGTCGACCTATGGAAGCAGCTTTTACGGCAGCACAATGGGCAGACGATCGTCGGCTTATAGCAACACTTACGGCAATAAGTTTGGATTGAGTAAAAAGGGCCTGCTGCAGATTGACTATTCGTGCAGTTGGAATGACTTGGATCGCGTAATCGGAAGGAACTACTAGGATGCAGGAGCTTTTGTTGATTCTTTTTTTCTTTTTTTTGCTTGTGTTGAAGAGGTGGTTTTGTGTTTAGAAGAAAAACCAAATAAACTTGAATTTTTGTTTAAACACTTTTGATTGAAAGTTAGAACTGCCATTAAAAGCGAAAGGGAAGGGATTGTGAGTAGAAATACTATAGACACTAAATTCCAGTTGATCTAAAGATTTGCCATTGTATAGAGGCCTAAGTAGGATTAAGTAGAACCAGGCTCTCATATCTGTGTAAAGAAAACAAACAGGTAATCACACCACCTTTGTACCATCATTTATGGTATTTGTCGAGTGCAAGTCTAAACAGACTTGTCTGCACGTTCTGGAATTGCGTGCAAATCTACTGCCCTCTCTCTACTTACTCGTGGGAAAGAAATTTCGTTTCCGCACATACTCGTAGAAATCTCGGAGTAAGACCTATAGCCTTAGCGACGGCATCCTGCAAGATGAGCACAGCATAGCGAAAAGAAACCGTTTACGTTCTACCAGCACTGTATCCTGCGGGTCAGCTGCGAAAAATCAGTCACGGCTCTTCTTGCAGAAGATCGAATTGGCACAGCAACCTTGGGCAATTCAGTTCTATAAATGAAAAAGTGAAAAAGCCGAAAAGAGTTGAACTTTCGCAGAAAGAAACTTGTTCTTCTGGGCCACCGAGACGCTATAGATGGCTAAACCGGATTAAATACAAGCTGGACTTATCGTTAACATCGATCGAAAAACTCTGCGAGGTTTCACCCCACGCCACCGTTTGAAATCCATAAATATGAAGACCCAAGCTATAACCTTTGTCCCTAAGATCACGTAAGAAGGTATGCTAATGCCAGTGGCCTGCATGCCCAGAAAGGCTCAGATCGATCGACGAGATGTGCAACGCTTCAAGAAGAGCAAGAACGGTTAAAATCTCCTCAACAACTTTTTCTAAGATGGTAAAGGACAGTCTTAAGAAGATCAGGTACGATAAATAGCGACTTGTAGAGCACCTATAGTTCTTCTACGAACGCGCAACAACGCGCTTCATAACATTTCCCACCTTGAAGAACACTGGCTGATAGACTGGGAGGCTCGTGAGGCTAGTTAGTTAAGAACTAAGTGGACATCATTCATACTGCCAACGGCTGCGTTTTAGATGATGTTTGGTCAGACTCTAAGCCGCAAACAAATTGTTGGAATAAAATTCCTCATATACGTAGAGCTACTATAAGTTAGTTAAAGATTTTCAGATATCAAAACCCTGAGCTATGACAAGACACGCGGTAGAAAACGATAATCATGAGTCGGTCCATCGTCCTATCGTTGACAGTCGAATATATTCCTTTACTTTGAGAAAGGAATTTGACCATTAACTTTTGTGTTGAAGCTGTAGGGTTAAGAGGAGGATACTCGGTTAACCTATTGGACGCAATCTCTCAGGCTACTCCTTCGGCGTCTTCTAATTTTCGGCTTAATACAAACTAAAGCTTAAAATTAAAACTAAGGTTGGTTGGAGTGGTAAATGGTAGGGAGTGGTGCGGTGAAAGTTACAGACGGTAAGGTTTGAATTGATTTTTAGTAGCATACGGGATATTGGTTCGTTCGCGTCATTGGAGGTGTAGGGGAAATCGACGTGAGCTGAAAAAAATCGATGAATGAGAGAAATTTGGCTGCAAGGGTGTTTAAATTGATAAGGTTGAGACGGTTTTGATAGTTTTTGATCCCAGAACATACCTCGAAGAAAACGGCGCTGGATGCTTTCGATTCTCGAAATATAAACGCAATAATGTGGGGATCATACTTGGCTGGCATACTCTTGGAGCGGGCGAACAATATAGGGGACCTGGTCACCTATGGATTGGTGAAGTTTTTAGACCACCGTTTTACAGATTAAGCTTTAAAGATTATCTCGTCCATTTGTAAACGGAAGTTGAGCTTCCTATCACGCACAACGCGGAGGTCACCAAGAGATTGAACGGAGGAGATAGGTTCGTTGTGAGAAAGTCAGAGTCGGGGAGGAGGTTCGTGCCGCTTATGTGAAACAGTATAGATTGGCATTTGGCGATATTAAGTTCCAAACAATTTTTGAGGCAGATCGAAAATTTGATGATACTATCGAGATTATTTATGGTTAATATAAAAAGAAGAGGACCGAGATAACTGCCTTGTGGAACTGTAGAGGCGGCCAAAAATGTAGCCGGGTGAGTTTTTACGAACACTATAAAAACGGTTTTCCAGGTAAGTGGATATCAATTTTAAAAATATGGCCGAGAGGAGTGGGCAATTGGAGAAGTTCAGTAGGTAATTAAAATATTTTGGACCCAGTACAAAGGAGTCATTAGTGAAGGATTGTTTTTTTTTAAAAAAAGGTGGCAAATAGCCTTTATGCGAATCATCGTCAGGCATTCGCTTATATGCCGCAAGCTCAACACTAGTTCTCTAAGTTTGTATCCACATTTCGTCTGATCCATTTCATCGCATTTCATTAATGGCAATTATGTGCGCTTTGTACTAGTTGAGGATCTCCACTAGCTTTTCAGCTAGAGGCGGCCGTTTAAGGATCCGAACATTCCTTGTGCAGATCTGAAGATCATCGTGCTTAATCGTTTGCCAGAATCGCCAACAGTGTGAATCAATCTGCCAATATGGGAAGCTATTAGCTGGTTCGTTATATTTTTTTTATCCCTTTCATATAAGTTTGCGAGCCCTATTAGCGGGTAGGCCAGTATTATGCTACTGATGGAGCTCGCACTTGCTATTTTAGTCAGCAGCTTCCTGATCAATCGCCGCGAACGTCAGCACAAGTTCAAATTACAAACCTTTAATGCCTAACGGGTTGTTCTGTGGTATAGGCTAATGTCACAAATATCCTTTAAGATAACATTCTTAAGTAATTTTTCGAGGTTCTCGCTTAAACTGATAAGCAAGCTAATCGCCTTGTTACATTCTGGGTTTTCAGGAGGCTTTTTAGCGTTAATAATGGGAACAACTTTAGCTTCGTTTTACTATTGCGAAAAACCTGCATCGATAGATGCCTAGCTTTTAAGAACGACGCGGAATCGTTTGAATGCGGTTTTGACTTACAGACCCGCGACTATATTCTCGTCACTTCTAACATTTGGCTGTCTCCCTGGCACAGCAACATTATAGAGTGCATAAGTCGATTTGAATTTTCTCACTTAACTTAAATTGTTTGCCTATAGGGATATTTTAACGGCAGAAATTGGATTTAAAGCACACAACGCATCGCAGATTTACAAAAGTTTTTGAAGCATATACCTTTTCATGTTTAAATTGTAAAAATACAGCACAATCTGTCCAAAGATGCAATGAATAAGTTCAGAGGATATCTATTCGAAAAATAGGGCACGTCTAATGAAATACCTCATCCGTATTGTCATCTTAATTCTGAAGTTCTCCCAGATAAGCAAGGCTAATTCCGAATGTCAAACTGACGTTTTCCAAACTTGAAAAATGTTCACCGTTAAAAGGCTTCAGACACGTTCATCGTCGTGATGATCTGACTTTCCCTACCAATGAAGCCAATACCCTATTGAATATTTTGTAAAAAAAATCTGAGGAGTAAGTAATATGTATTTTATATTTTCAGTCGCAAAAGGCAAGATTATTTTTGATGCGTTTCTGTACCGTTATTGGCTGTACTGAAGAATTTTATACGCGTACAATTTGTAATTTCCAGCCATAATCATCTAGTACACTTTTGGGACAAATCTACCGTGGGCACAAACCGAAACATTGTTGGCAAGACTCAATCCACGACGTCACATCCCGAATCTTTTGAAAAAAAAAATCTGAAAATAAATATTATTTGATTAAACATATCCCATACAAATTATCAGTTTAAAATTAATTTTATAATTTCATAACTACCTCCAATTTGAATGAGTTTCAACTCATGCAACCGCGTGTTTTTCTTCCGAAAAAAAGACAAACTCAACGAAATAATTGCGAAATGTCATTTTGCGTGACACTGACATTTTCAATGTTTCCCAACCTGATTGAACGAAATAAAAATGGCTAACGCCAAAATTTCACGAATTGTTTGTGCTCGATATTACAATTGAATAAAAGTGCAATTCCATCGCGGAAAATTACAAATAATCACGCTTAAATCGATCTTGAAATATTTCCGCACAAATTAGTTGCATTTCCAAACGTCTACCAATAAAGTTTGACTATCAAAGCCAACGTGCAAAATTTTCATTCGCGAAGCCTGCTTTTTTCTTTCATTTTTTTTTTTTTTTTTTTTCATCTTTCGCTTGATAATTATTTTTCTCTGCCCGACGGTGGAGAGTTTGCGATTAAAGTGAATTAATTTTTGTTTCCATATAGAAAAGAGTCCATTTAAAATAGTCTCTAATTTTAGTTGCTTAGAAGTATGGCAAAATATTTGTAGTCCAAACTCTAGATGAAGAGATTTTCAAACAAGAAAAAGGAAAATTATCTGTGCAGGCTCCGCTGGTCGCGCAATAACCCAATGACGCCATTTTTCGTTGGCTGGGCCATTCTGCGGCGACAACCACGACGGATCTCGTTCATAATTCACCACCACCACCAATAGAAAGCGAATAAACAACAATAGAAGAGAAAAAAAAAACGAAAACAAATTCTGAATAAAGTTCCGTGCCAACAAGAGCACATTTCTTGTTCTCAGTCATCAAAGATTCATTGCTGAGGGTGGTTCCGGACTGGGAAGAACCCGGAAATAGAAAACTTAATCAAAATCAGGTAAATAATAGAATTAAGTTTCAGCAAGTAAATGATTTGGAGCAGCGTCAGAAAGTACCCGACCCGTAAATTGCGAGTCTTTGTTTTGTTTCACGAGACATGTCGCATGGCATTGAGAGGAAACGTGCTTTGAAGGAGCAAAAAAAAAAAAAGGCGGGCGCATTTGAAAACGTGTTTATTCCTTTTATTTTCCACTTATACGTCGAGTCGCACGTAAGAAATTCAACAAAATTGTTTATTTGTACTCAATTGGGGATCCGTGATAAATTTAGAAGATTTTGACAAGTCCTAGTTAGAGCGATTGAGTGATTTAATGATTTAGTGCTGCTGTGGTGTAGTGGTTCAATAGAAAAACAAAAACACGGCTCTTGTGCTGTGAGCAAGTACGTGATTGTGCATAAAATTATCATAAAATGCGCTGCAAAGTATTATAGATAAATTAAATGAGAGAAAGAAAGAATGCGACAAGAAAGCAATCTTAACAAATTGCAGTTTATGTTTGTTATCAGATTGTACACAGACTGATGGGGTTCACTTGCGGAGAAGAAGATACACAATCTGTCTGACCTGGGTAGAGTCTTAGATAATTTTCTTTTATTGATGTGCATAATTACGTTCAGTGAGTGTATTAGCAGAAGTAGTATGCTAATTTGTGTTTTATTTTGATTCTGGGTCAGCACTTTTGTTGTTGTCGATTTAGTTACGATTTTAGACAATTGTAAGTAGTCTTTAGACGGAGAATACTTGAAGAATTTTGGAGTTTACTAGGAGAACAGCTTTGTTTGTAAGATTTGAAGAAAATTTGCATTTTGTTAGACGAAGTGTTACAACCATTTAAACGTCGCTAAGTACGTTAAACTGGCCCTTACTCTGTTTTATAAACAAACCATAATGGTTGAGCTCCCATTTCGTTTATGCTATCTATAGCGAGGTCCGGCTCTAATGCTTTCGTTTAAAAAGAAATCAAAAACTTCGTCGTTTGGCTTAGCTAATGTCTATGCTTCTCCGCCATAGAGCTGTACTGCAACGGTTAGAGTCTTAGAAAGAGTCTCTTTAGGGCTTACGACGGTAGGTTCCACAGTCCTCTGCCCTTGTTTTCGTTCCCCTTTCGCTTTCTAACGTTAAATTGACATAACAAATTACATATAGATACCAGAGTGACGTTACCCCCTCCACCTTTCTAGGCTAAGAGATGAAAAGATTTACGAAAGTATACGTCTCTTTCTCGCCTATCTTCACGACAAATCCGATTCTGTTTGCTTTGAGGGAAAAACCGAAACAAACATCATGGTCTCCATTCAACAGGAAGCCATCACTTCTGATATAACCAGTCTCGGCAATCTTTACATTAGATGCTAAGAAATTTTCAACAAACCTCCCCAAAAAGTTCCCACTACTTTCCGGAAGTAAGTACACTCTTAAATAGTCTCTCACCTTCAGTGTGGCCTCATTGACCATGATAAATTTGTCCGTTACAACGTACTTTGTCTATATCTTCTACACAACAATCTACGTCTACCTAAACAAAAGAGGTTTGCGCTGTAAAACTCGTGCTGTTTTGTCTAAATCTCATGGCTTCTCTTTCGACGTCTATGCTCTTACAGAAACCAATCTGATTCCCGGCATAAAGGGCCAAGAGGTATTCCCACCTTCTTAAAAGATTTTCCGATATGAAGGTCATTCTCTTCTCTCTGATCTCTCTAATCGTACCATTCCCAAAGTTAATTCTCCATGTCGAGGCGTCCTGCTGTCCATTAAAAATAGCTCTTCTCTTGAGACTACCCCTTCGTTGGCTAAACTTGACTTTTTTTTTTTTTTTCAATTAAAATAATACTCCCCAATAGGTCCCTGTATGTTATGTGTTATTACATTCTCCCGGCTCAACACATCGAATCCTACATCCTTGCTATTAAAGCGGTTGATCAATTAATTGATTTAAGTGATTTCATCGGCAATATCCTTATCTATGATGACTTGATGATCAATTCTTTAGTACTGCGTCAACCAAAGAATTTCTATTCTTTGATCGTATAACAGACTCAAGCTTATGCCAAATAAGCTTTGTGCTTACAATTGTGGTTCGAACATGGAGAATTTTGAAGAGCACATTCGCCATATTTTGCTTTTTTACTTCAAGAAATGGAATAAGCAACGGAAGCCAGAGAAGAGTTGTTTGAAATCGTCCGATTCCGTGATTGTGATTTTTCAGTTGAAGGCAGTAGAGGGATCTCTAGTAATCCTTTCGAGATTTACGACGATAAAATCAAAGCATTGGTGCCAGCAAATACGCAATAATCAGCGGTTCGGAAACTTGCTATCGCTCTAAAAGTATCCATTCGAAGTGTTCATGACCATTTAACATCGCTTCGCTTCGTAAAGAAACTCGATATTTCTGTACCCCATGAGTTAAAAGAAAAAAAGTTGGTGAAGGCGAGCTGAAGCATCAGAAAAGCAAGCAAAGGCGGACATAAACCAAAAAAAGGTGATGTTGTCAATCTGGTGGGCTCCAAACTCAGGGACCAGTCTTCTATTAGATGCTTCCAAAGAACAAAACGATTAATTTCGATGTCCACTGTGAGCAACCACAGAAATTAAGTGATGTCATACCACAAAAACACCCCGAGCTAATCAATTGTAAGGGTGTAGTGTTTAAGGTCGACCAGCAGACTTCACTCCTTAAGAAACAAAAGAAATAAAATATGGGCGGATTTTCTTCGCATCAATTCTCGTTCTATGTGCTCTGATTGCTCTGCCTTTTACCGATAAACCTTTACGCTCCAGATATGAAAACATTTTCACTGATCTCTAGTGTTCATTCACAGTTATTTATTATTACCGTTCCCTGAATTGTTGATGCACTGCGAGATCCTGGAGTCTACAGGTATAGTGAATATGTTAGTCACAGTCACACATATGTTAGTCGCAGTACGAAGACGTATTTTAGCTACCATATTGGCTCTACGCCTGTTACGGACGGCATAAAGACAGCTTCTAAGTCGCCGGCTAATAGCAATGTGGTTTATCTGGTTTGATGTTATCTTTGTATTTTGTAATTAGCGCGCGCTCAAGAGATTTGTGTACCCTTAAAATGTTTGTACACATTTGCCTATCAAATGAGACCCAGCTGATCTTGTGGCAGGTCCGATGCTCAAACAGTGTCTCCAATGACTAGGTGGCTGGCAATTCATTTCGGTCTCCAAAAACGACACCCATTACGTGTCTGAGCGTGATGTTGTCGTTTCCTATTTTGGCATTGAGGTTTTCATCACTATCAAAATGTCATCGTTGGGCGATAAATTGTAGCTGTACTTTTCGTTCTCGAGCATTCTGGATGATGATTACCTTTTCCTTTAATGCTCTGGAATCTGGCCGTTAATATCCCGTCATTATAAGGCCTCCACAAGGATCTTCCGTGCTGCTGATGTTAACATAAATCCTACACCGGACTCCCGTAAGTTTTCCAGAGTAAAGTAGTATGTTATATTGTTCCCCGTTGATGAAACATATTCTCCAGCGTCCCATAATCTTATTTCACTCAGTTTCAAGATGTCCAACTTGTTCCGCGTGAACTCCCTCTTCAATAGGAGGAATGTGGCGCTCTGAGGATCTTATTTTCGAAAGCCGAAAATCGTCTTCACGTTCCAGAATTCGATTGTTGTCCGTAATCGATGGCCAAAGGTCGTCAACAACGTATCCTTCATATGTTCCGTTGTCTAAACTACCGGCTTAAAAAGGAGCTTTTAGTAACATTCAATTAATCATTGGAAATTCTTATCATTATCTGGTTATTCAAGACCTACAGTGTACGAGTATTTAAGCCGTTTGAATTTGATTTAATTTAATGCGACGATTTCTACTTGGGAGTATTTCAGATGAGAGGAGGTTTCACTTCCTTCGTTCTTTTCTACATTCCCTTTGTGCAGGGTAGCAAACGGTTAATTAAAGCGCTTTGCCGACGGAGTAGAATTCATTGATATTCTTTAATTGTCATCAACGACATTTGATATTCGTTACGTTTTTTCGTGACGCACTCCTTTTATACAGTGGAACAGCGATCTTCGGTCTCCTCTCGTTATATTCCAAATTCTGTGTGTTACATGTGCTGTTTGCTTTTGCGTCCACAAGAGAAAAATGAATTTTATTGCGTAGTATACATCCACACACCTCCCATCCGTTGGAAATTCGGTAAATTCAATGGCTGTATCGCTTGTCAGTTTTTATCTTTTTTCAACAACAACCTTGCGTTTCAGCGATGAACCTCTAATGCTCGCATATTTATCGACTGTCAGAGGATGTCTTCAGCCAACACATTTGGGCTATCTACATTTTTTTTTTTTTTTTTTTTACTAATGCGCTCCATTTTGCTCCATCTTGAAGTAATTTCAGAGACATTGTGAAAAATTCGTTGCCCGGGGTTGGCCTATTTTATTAGGAATTTCATATCCAGCTTCTGTTAGCTTTTCTCAGACTTCTTTATGAAGAATACTATCAGCAAAACCCGGTGCAGGCGGTGCAGAGCAGGATATGTTAAATTTATTAAACTGATACCTTGCCGAGACAAAGATTCCAAGAAAAAAAAACTGTTAAACTGCTCCTCCGGTTCTAAGATCTATGCCATTGAGCACTCTAACTTACGCAATTGTTTTCGAAATCTTTTCAGATCAAAAAATAAAGTGAACAACAGCACCAATGGATGATTCAACACCATCCGAGGCAGCCCTCATGGAAGAATGGCCACAACGAACGGTTCCACAACAAGAAACAACACAACCTGCCAAGTTAGATCTTTCTCAAGGTGAAATAATTGAGATATCTGAAAGCAGTTCTTCAGATGAAGAAGAAAAAGAGCAGCAATTGACAATTGTAGATTTAGATGATGATGACGATGACTATGACGATGAAGAAGCTCGTAACAAAGCTAACAAAGAGCGACAAGAAAAAGAAGAAGAAGAAAATGTTCAAGTCGTAGAAGATGATACACAAGAGCAAACAAGCCAAGATACACATTCTGACTGTGTCGAAACAGATTATTTGGAAACGACAACTAAAGAAAACGACACTGAGGCTGCGGTGACAGTACTCGATTTGAGTACAGATAATGAAGAAGAGCAAGAAGCAGAAGAACAAGTTGAAAAACAAGATGAAGAAGACCAAGAAGAAGAAGAAGAACTAGAACAAGAAGAAGAAGAACCAGAACAAGAAGAAGAAGAACCAGAACAAGAAGTTAAAAAACAAGTAGAAGAAGAACTAGAAGGTGAAAAACAGGAGGAAGAAGATGTAACGGAAGAACAAAAAGTTGAAAAACAAGAAGAAGAAGAGCAGGCAACAGAACAAGAAGTTGAAAAACAAGAAGAAGAAGAACAGGTAACAGAAGAACAAGAAGTTGAAAAACAGCCAAAAGAACAAGGAGTTGAGAAAGAGTCAGAAGAAGAAGTTGAAAAAGAGGACGAAGAACAGGAAGTCAAAGTAAATAAAGTTGAAAAAGCCGAAGAAGAAATGGAAGAAGAGCAAAAGCAGGAATATAAAGACCATATGATAAAACTCTTGAAAGTAGTGGAGCCCTTGCAGCCATTACCACAATTGAATGGTAACCATTCCTTATCCATACATGATCTTGACGAAAACAGTTGTTCCTCAGCCGCATCATCTACTTCATCACTTAACTTAGTTATAGATCATCCGCTGGCAGAAGAGTTACCACCACAAAAGCCCACAATAACAGAAGACCACGAAAAAAGTAAGACAATTGTGGAAACAAAATCACTTAAGCGAAAGCTTAGCGATTGTGAGGGCGACTCACCCCAACACAAGCAATTGCATTTAGATCCTGCAGTGAGTAGTCCTCGTTTGGAGATTGCAAATACCAACTCTGGTTTAGATTCCGAAATGAAATGTACAATAATAAGTCCTCTGGGAGAGCCAAAAATAAGGTCGCCTGCAAGGACAGAACATGTGGAAGAAGAACACAAATCAGATGCGATATATGAAAAAAACCCAAATGTGCAGCAGAAAATTGTTGTAAAAAGTCTTCCCCATCCGCATAGTGCCTGTGAAGCAAGTATAGAGCCGCCACCTCCTGTAATGAAGCCACCATCACCTAACCCTTTTGCTCAGTACATTGCAGCTTCTGCAAAGAGTTTAACCGTTCCAAAACTAAGCTTTGATTGTTTTAAATGCAAAAGCGCCGTTTTCGAAACATTTACCCAACTAAGAGACCACCTCAAGGTATGTCTTTTTAAAGAGAATCATAAGAAAACTTTGCCAGCCCTACAAGGGACAATTCCAACACCACAAGCGGTTCAAACGGCTGTGGTTTTAGCGAAAGATAAAGCCTCCGTAGGAGCCCAATCAGAGCTTAAAAAAATTGTAGCTGAATCTCCAGTGAAGAAACGTTTCTACTTATGTTCATCCTGTGGTACTTATCATGAGAACTGGAATCTTTTCCTACACATTCGAGAGATTCACAATCGTCACGTGTGTTTGTATTGCATACGGTTGTTTCCCACCGCAGAGAAACTTTCACTTCATCTGGAAATCAAACACGATCTCGAACAAAATCACTTTAACTCGGAGGATAAACTGCGAAGTGTGTCGAAGAGTGATGGCAATTCACGCTTTCTTATGTGCTGTACTTGTCAACATGTTTTTTCGGAGCATGAAAGATTTTCCGACCACGTGTGTACGGAATACATGCAACCATGTTCGTTATGCCACCAAAAGGGTCGTCATCTCAACAACTGTAAAGCAAATCCAGAAAAACGGCCGAAGGCTAAGAAAAAACCGAAAACACTTCCTCCTGCTGGCAAAGCTAAGTCCAATATCCCTATCCCTAAGTCATCCACGGCGACGCCGGTTACAACAACCATAGCAACAACAGTTATTCACCAGCAGAATTCCTTTAATAACAATCAAGTAAAACTACCCCCATCATTACAGATAACACCATCTGTTCCAGACCCAACACACCTCTCACCAGAGCTTCCTAAACAAAATGGATTTACACTGCCGCATCCCATTGAAAACCGACCGCAGAAGCACTCAGAAGAGTACAACTATCAGTCAGACGATAGCACAAACATGGTTATCGACGAAACATGCAGTAGTAACAACTACATTACCCAAATGGCAGGTGTGAATCCATTTAAAGCTCTTGACGAACGTGAACGTCTTCAGGAAGAGATGCAGAAAACTGTGGCGAACAAACCAACCTTGCCACCAGACAGAGTTCCGGAAGCTATACCCGAACCCAAGCCGTTGATAGTTCCAAAGATAAAGCTGCGTGTACCAAAGGAGTTCCAAAAGGCCGTCGAATCTGAGATTTACTCTACCGAAAGTGATGACGACGAAGATATGGATGAAGATCAGGAAAAGTCAGAGCAACAGAACATTGAAAATAACCTCGGCAATAGTGTTAGCGACACAAATGCTAAAGGTGATGATTCCGATGAAAATGATGCCTGCTCCATGGACGAGAAGGATAACACTCAGGATGGGGAAGACGAATACAATTCCAATTCAAATTTAGATCGAATACTAAAGGAGATTGAAAAGACGAAACTGGACATTCAGCGAACGAAAGAGATGCTGGAGCCAATGAATAATCTCAAAAAAGCGCCACCTCCTCCGGTAGTTGAGGAGCCAACGAATTTACCAGTTTCGCTGGAACAACCACAACAGTCAGAGCCTACAGAACCTGCAGAATCTGTAGAACAGACTATACAACCTTCATCTCCGATCGATTTACTGTGTAATCTTAATAAATCAGTGAGTCCAAGTCGCAGTCGCAGTGCCAGCCCAATTACCAATCCAAGTCCGAGTTCCAGTCTGAGTCCCATTCCTATTTCTCCGGTAGAAAAAACACCAACACTCAGCAGTTGGAAAACACCGGAATATGGAATGTACTCACCAACTCCACCGCCAACGCCAAACTCTGTCTGGGCATCCCCACTCTATCCCCAATCGGAAGTGAGTCCAACAGTGTTGCGGGAAGTTTCCGAGCGAGAAAACATAGAAAACATGGAAAAAGAATCCGAACACGCAAAGGAACATGTCTCCGAATCAGAGAAGATGGACATCTCCACAGATTTAGATGTGGATTCAGTTGAGAATCAAGAAAACTCCAAAATGGACATCGATGAAAAACCAAAAAATTCACCGATTCGCTCGCCTCCCCTAACACTGGACTTCACTCCGATAGTAGAGCAAACTGAAAATAAGAGGCTCAGTGAACGAATGGCGGAAGATTCAGATTCGAAGCCAGATAATACGGAAGACGAAAACGTCGAAGTTGTCGCTGAAAAGATTCCTCCAGCCGATGGGATCGAAGTGGCTAGTGACGATATCCAAATAACAGACCTCCTTCTAGATCGACCACTAGAAAAGTTTGAAATCGTCGAATTTGTGAGGTTTTGTGTAAATGCAGTGTATTCTCTCTGTCTTTATTGTAATCACGCAAGGCGTATAGCAGTCAATGGGCACAGTCTGGTGCTTCACCTGCTGGCCCAACATCGATTTGCCGCTACGGTGGATTCCATTACAGCGGAAGAGCTTCTCCCATCCACCATAGTATCAAAACTTAAGAGTTTCCTTCCAGATCTAGAAGATCATTACTTCAATTTAGGAAGCTATTGCTCCTTTCCGCCGAAAGAGAACAACATTATACCCTGCGATGAACGTGTTTTTGAATGTTTTCAGTGCAGATTCTCAACAAAAATGCACAAGGATCTATATTTGCACAACAGAAAGATGCATCTTAAGACAGCTATTCTATGTTTCATGTGTCGGTCGAACTTCTTCAGTTTCAGTGAGATCTTATGCCATATTTGCCCAGGAATGCCGAATAAAGTCACTGTGTTTGACATTAAATTTCGTTGTTGTCTGTGTGAAGTTGATGGAATTCCATCGCCATTTCGACTGATGGTGCATCTGAGAAAGAAGCATTTTGCTTGTGATATTTGCTTAGAAGACTGCCGTGAGCAAGGAAGGTCAGTTCTTTTCTTTTCTATAATTTCATCCCCTTCTATTCGTCAACTAATCTATTTATTTTCATTTCCAGACTCTCCAGTCACGTATGGAAACATAAACTTCATCACTTGTGTTACCGTTGTGGAATTGCGTACCGCAACAAGATGGACATCACAAAACATCTCTTCTGGAAGCATGGCACTGAAAGTATCAATTGCAAGCGATGTTTACAAAAACGCTGGCGTCATGTTTACCATTTCTGCGTGCCACCTACCTCATTCTTCTGTGAATCGTGTAATTTATGCTTCTCCAAAGCAACCTATCTGAGAGTCCACAAGAGAGTTCATTCAGGCGATTTCCGCTACCCATGTACCGAGGACAATTGCGAGGAGAAATTTATTTCAAGAAAGCTTCTCCTCAAACACAGTGCAACGCATGCACCTCCGCCTGAAATTAAAACCGAAGAAAAAGTGGAAAATGACGCGGATGTCAAAAGTCAGCCAGAAGATTATGTGAAAGCTGAGGAAACTCCAAAAGAAGAAGACCCATTGCAAGAGAAAAAGCCTGACGTAGAAGAAAAACCAAAAATCGAAGAAAAAAAGGAGGATAAAGAAGTCGGTCAAGTTTCGAAGCGGAAGAAAAAAAAGAATCGGAATAAAGAAAGTCTCGAGGATCTTAACTTGACAGCTCCAAATTTGTCGGAAAGCGACAGTAGCGGAGAGTCGGATAATGAGAAACCTAAGACTGAAGACCAGGATTCGCTGGTACCAAATGTTATGCTTTCTCCCCCATCAGAAGAGGAGAAGGACGATGAAAAAGAGCCGAAGGTCGAAAAAGATACAGAAAAAATAATGGACATTTGGGAGAACTTCAAATCGTTCCAAGCCAGCCAACAGACAAAGCAGGACGAAGACGACGAAGAATCGCTCACGGAGAGCAATTATCCAACGCCGATTCTTCATGTGGCTTGTTCGGATCATGACTACTGTGCAATGTATAAGATCAGACCACGACTTCAAATAGAAGAGCGTAAATCGGAAATGTCGGTAGAACCGGAATCGATGGATCTCTTGTCAGATACTGAAAACGATAAACCTGAACCAAAAGTTCGTGAAAAGTCGCATTCGCCCTCAAAGAAGAAGCGAAAAACAAGTGCCAGTGGATCATCATCGAGTGATTCAAGTTCTGGATCAGATTCCAGTTGCTCCTGTGGTTCTAATTGCAGTTGTAGCACAAGTGGATCGAGTAGTAATAGCAGCTCCAGTTCGGACGAAGACAGTGATAGCTCCACATCGGAAGGACGCCGCAGAATAGCCGAGAAGAAACAACAACGCACTGAACAACGGAATCGATGGAAGAGTGAAAGTTCACAGAAAGCAAACCTATCAGAGAACACCGAGGTTGTAGTCGAAGATAAGGAACCAATTCCAGTCCCATCACCAGCAAAAGAAAATTTGGAACTCATTCTGCTTGAAACAGATCTGGAAACAGCTGAATCAGAGACTGATGAGGAATTTTATGATGAACATCCACAGAAACTAGCCTCAGAGTTGTTAGCAGAAAAACGTTTGCAATTGCGGGCGCAAATGCGTTTAAGTCCATCGCATAACTTTGATATAATGGAAAACAGCCGTCCCTCGACACCATCTTTACCCGAGGAGATGGTCAAAGAGAGGAAAATCAAGCTTAAGAAGAAGAAACGTGATCGAAAGTCGACGTGTAAATCTCAGGCAGTGCCACCAATAAAACTCAACCTGACAGTGAATAAAGTGGAAATGACGAGCCAACCCCCAACTATTCATCAAACTTCAATGCAGGTTCCTGAAGTAGATCTCGAGCCACCACATAATTTAATAGCATCCCCAGATGTTGCTGAACCACCAGTTGCTCAGCAACCACCAAATACACCGAATTTACAGAATAACTTAGTGAAGCCTATACCATTCTTCCACACTCGCATGAGTGAGGGCAGTAGCTGTTCCGATGCAGATAATTCGCTTAAGCGTTCCAAAAGAGCCAGACGACCGAACAAGTTCTATGGTTACACAAGTGATGATGAGAATACACAGGGTACTCCACTTATGATCGGCTCGAGAACCTTCAAACCGCAACCTCCACCACAACTGACGTGGCGAAAAGAGGATTTACCCGCACCATCGAAAAGTATTTTACTAAACAAACAACCGCGTTCACCACGAACACCACGAACTCCAAAAACACCAGGCGGTTCCAGTGGTCATACCAAAAAACGTATTCATCAAAAGTCAAATCAAATCAAAAAGAAGAAACAACGTGCATTACCACCAATACCCTTGTTAAAAATTCGGCCTTCTGTTATTGGTATTGTACCGCCGGTGTCGCAAGCTCCTTCCTCTCATCCAGCACCTGCCAACCATACATATTCATCAAGTCGTGATGACTCGGACGATAGCGACAGTAGTGATGATGATTTAGAGCTGCCTGCTCCAAAAACATTAGTCTCTGCAACAGTACCACCATGGGCGCCAAATGCAATAGCAAAACCATCAACGCCTGTTGCACCCGTAACTCCCTACGTAAAGCCAGTTACTCCACCGCCACCGTCACCTCAAGCGTCGGCATTTAATCAAAAAATTCCACCGGCGCTATTGCCGAATCCCGATTTCGCAACTATTCAGTATTTCAAACGCAACAACATACGGTACCCGATAAGACCACCAGCCGGAGCGAGACAAGCACGCGATGGAGAAAGTGTTTACTGCTATTGTCGTTGCCCATATGATGAGGTCTCGGAGATGATTGCATGCGATGGGGACAATTGTCTTATTGAATGGTTTCATTTCGAATGCGTGGGAATTATGGTTGCTCCACAGGGTAAATGGTTCTGCGCTGAATGTCGACCCAAATATTCAAACGAACTGTATCCTCAGCTTTAATTACAAACTTGGATATGGGGGAAATTTCTCGGAGTGCAAAAATGGTAAGTTGGAATGCTTTTAACACCGACATTTGTCTATTTGTTAGATTTGAAATTTGTTTGAGATTCACTCGACTGTGTACATGTTGCTTTTCTATCGGCCTGGTCTTAATAAGTAGCTTTTTGAGATGTCGTTTTTGGAGTTGGTACTTATTTTTGATATCGTGTCATCCTTCACGTTAATATCCCACTATTCCAGTCGACTCCAAGGAAAAGTATTTAAAGTTCCAAAACTTTACCCATTTATCCAGCTTATTCACTTTACCAATTGGTTTTGAATGTCGAGTAGCTTGAATAGTGAGCGCCTAGTTATACCGCATTTAGGATGACCACGAGGCTCATTTTCAAGGCTTAAATCTCTTGAGCGAAATTTATCAAACCAACAGCTTGTTGTGCGTTCACTAACTGTGCTTTCTCCCTCACAATGTGGTATCTGTCCCAATCCGGAATTTATTTTCGTGTGGCTAAAATTTCATGTCCGTCCGAAAATGTTCACTGTTGCTTTATCTTCAGAAGCCACAAACTGGAGAGAAATTCAACACTTAACGATTCATGTGATCCTCACATACACACATACTCAAAGCTGGGCTCTTTTTTTGGCATCTTGCATAACATTGGCCAACGTCTCAGGTAACATCGCGGCCATTTCGACTCGATTGTTATTTTTGAGTTCATCTAGTCTACAGTTTTGGCACACAGTGTGCCATGGCGCGCCGTCTTGTTGAAACCAGAAGTCTTGTAGACCTCTTTCACGCCTTTATGGCATAGACCGTCTCTCCAACTCCCAATGATGGTGTTGGAGCAAATGCCGCCCCAAACAGTCACTTTCTCATCGTGCAATGGTGTTTCACAAATTATGTGCGGACAATTTTGTTTGTTTTCTCCACCAGAGAGAGTGAAATAAGCCTCGTCGTTCATCAGAATTCGCTTTCAAAAATCTGCCTCAGTTTCAATCATTCGCTATTTCCGTAAGCCAAGCTACGCGACTTATCCATTTTCAAAAACCTTTGAGTCAACAACTTTGTATGGAAACATATGAAGGTCTAGCTTCAAAATTCTCCTTAAAGTGGTCCCATTTATGTTTACTAGCTGAGATCGGCGGCGATACGAGGCTTTGGATTTTTAGCAACAATCTCTCTGACAGCATCAACAGCTTCATTAGAACGACATGGACGCTGTCTTATGTGTTATTAGCGATCCGCTTCACACCCGTGCTCAATAAAATTAAAGACCAAACGACAGATTTTTCTGTTAGAAGGCTCAGAACGACCACGATATGTACGTTGAGTTAACACAACCGACCGATCATTTTCATTTCATTTCATTATTTCGGTGCAAAGTTATTCGTTGTGGAAATTGTACTATACTAACGTTTCCAAATCAGGAGCTCTGAAGCCGATCAGTTAAGAATTGCGAAAGTCATTAAACATTTCTAGCTCTAAATGATGTACCATATGCAACACATAAAGGACGGTATGTTGAGAACTTTGCTGAGGAAAAAAAAAAAAAAAAATCGAATCCATTTGGATACAAGACATCGATAATCGACGGAATCGGAATTGGAGGTTGGCAGAGTTAGAGAAATGTCTTTCCGGTTTTACAAGACCAATCCGATAGAGGAAAATTAAAAACTATTCAAACGACTAACGAATAGCAGAAATTTTTTCAGGTTCATAAAAAACATGAAAATTTTGCCTCAGCCACTATTCCATTTATTATGTAATTTCAGCCGTCAAACCCCTGTCACTGAAGCCTCATATTCAAAAATGATATGATGGGTCTGTCTGATGGATTCAGTATACTTGTATAATGAATTTATCTGTCGAAGATTGTATTACAATACCCGTACAGTTGCTCCTAATGCTTCTCTGGACTTAAAATCCAATGTCTCTTAATGTCTCTTAATGTCTCTTACCTTACCTAGTTGTATTGCTACGAGAGCTATTTAATAAATACCCTGATTAGAAATGTCAACGCAACTTATTTAGGCTTTGACAATTTATTTTTCCATAAAATCATCATCATCATCATCATCATCAAAACTCGTGAAACCTTTGCGTATAGTACGACTTTCTCGTTCGACCCGTACTTTTTTTCCGGCGAGCGATCTTTAAAGGTTTTTAAACAAAAAGAAGTCGGAGGAAGCCAAATCCGGAGAATACGTAGGATGGGCGACCATGGTGCGTTATCGTGGTGGAAGAGCACTGTTTTCTTCGCCAAATGTGGTCAATTTTTCTTAAAGTCTGCTTTGAGTCGGCCCAATAAATCAATTCCTGTGATTGTTTTTCCCTTCTTCAAATAGTCAACGTGGATTATACCTCGCGCGTCCAAAAAAACGGTGACCATCATCTTTGGTCTCTGGTGTGTACAAATGAACCTATATCATCGACGGTTACGAAACGACGCAGAAACTTCTCTGGATTTCGATTAAACAGGGAAAATACGTCTTTGAAGTTCCCTCGCGATTGCGCTTGTTTTCCGGTGTGAACAAACGCGACACCCACCGTGTGGACGGTCCAAAATCTCGTGAAGGATAATGCTAACGCATTTAGAGATGCCTGCTATCTCAGCTATCTCAGCCAACTCGCGAATTTTCACTCGGCAGTCCGCCAATACGAGTTCATGGATTTTTTACTGAGTCAGAGTTAACCATTTTTGGTGCTACCTGGGCGCGGTTCATCAAAAACCGACGTGCGGTCACGGCGAAATTCTGCGAATCAATGGTAAACGCTAATGAGTCTCATACACACCATCGAGAATGGGCTTGATTTTCTCGCAGGTTTTGCCACTCAAAAACACGATGTTTTGGGATGGTGTCGGATTCTCACCAAATTTTGACATGCCATCTACAAGTGGTTACACTAAATGATTATTGGCTCAGTAGCGCCGACTATCTTCCAATGCGGGTACATATCAAACAGACCTCGTAAGATCCAAAAGACAAACGAAAAACGATACATAATGAAATGGGAAATCTTACTGAATATTTTGGCAACTGCTGAAACATAAAAGTTGGAAAAAATCTCATTTTTATCTGGTCACTCGTTAATTTAAGTTTGCCAATTATATTCTAACACTGAAAAGCTTTTCTTCCGAAATGTTAACTATTTTGTGCGAAGCAAAAGTACATCTAATACAATTTTTGACAAGGTAATAGATTAAAAAATTACAATATTTTATATTTGCGTGAACCACATTCCGAGTTTTTTTTTTAAATATTTTGCGCCTGGTGGCTGTTTCTATAATAAATCGACTTGAAAGGGCACCATACGCTTTTCCATTAGATGTGCCTCTACCTCGCAATGCTTTTGTTAAAGTTCAAGTTTCATGAAATGCAATAAGTATAACATACAATAGAAGAAGCACTTAACAAAACTATCCATTCGAAATCACAGAATCGGTATCCTCTACCCTTCTCATATCGCATATCTAATTTATTTAAATTTGATATTTTCAGGACGCTTTTGCATCACTAACGTCTAATTAAGAACCCCTTTCAAGCGGGTTAAGCAGCTGCTTAATGTATTGTACATAACCAGTGTAAAACAAACTTTAGACTAAAACAAAACACAAAGAAAACAAATCAAATAAGAAAATTTTATTCTTACACACGAGGAATACGCTTATTAATTATAAATTAACCTTTATCTTATAAATGTTCTCTGGGAGGTTCTGAAAAGCAAGTTAGAATTCATTATATGTAATCTTAATATAATGTTAATTGAATTGTGATTTAAGAAACTTGTAAAAGAAGAAGAAAAAAAAAAAAAGAAAACAAAACAAACAAGAAAACACAGAAGTTCATTTAATATCTTTGTAAATATGTATTTCAATCGATCCGCATAGTAATTGCGCGTGGAATCTATGTATGTACAATTTAATTATTTAATTGCTAACGATTTTTAAGTAGAAGCTAAGGATTTAATTTAGGTACATAATGGGAAGTTTAGATGTACTTTCTTGAAAACAGTTTTTATGTGTAGTTTGGGTAACATATTAGAATGTATGTAATAACTTATGTCAATAGGCCACAACAAAACAAAAATAAAACGAAACAATAACACTATTACTTATCCAATTTCAGAGAGCTAATTTCCACTAGCATGAGGAATATTTTTAGTTTTATTTTCTATTTAAAATAAATTTGAAATATGACTGTGAGTGTTATAGGAACCGAATAGTTAAAACAAGCATTCAAATGAGAATTACAGTTATATTAATTAATGTTAAACGCCTTAATTATTCCTTCTTTTGGTTTTGTTCTAATATATAAAAATAGATATGTCAAACAGAAAAAAAAAACAAAATAATCAGATATACAAGTACTATACATAAAAATGGAGAATATAATAAATCAAAACCAAAAAAAAAAAAAAAAAATAATAATAATAATAATACACAAATGCATTTGGTGTAGTTTTATTTAGTTTGCTGTTCATTTATATAGGGTGATCCATCGTGAGGTTTGATTTCAATATGCTTTTTTGAAAGATCACGCGTGACTCCTATCAAACTGCTTTGTAATTTTTTTTTCAGAATCGTTTGGCAAGTCATCATGGAAAGACTAACACCACAACAGCGTCTCCAAATTTTTCACCTGTTTCAGCGTTCTGTGAGAAATGTTTTTCGTGTGACCTACTGAAACCACTATTGCCAATACCATTCATAAATTTAAATCCCAGTTTACATCAGTGGATGATACTTGACCGGTTAGACCACTTCCAGCACGTAGTGAAGAGATTATAGCAGCTGTAGCTGAGAGTATACGCGAAGATTCGCGAATCGATTCGTCGTCGTTCTCAGCCGCTTAGCTTATCGTATTTTACGTGAGGATCTCGGCCTAAAAGCGTACAAAATTCAATTTGTGCAAGAATTGAAGCCAGGCGACTTAAACTTGCGTTAACTCTATGAAAATCCGGTGTTTTATCGTGAAATTTTATTCAGTGATGGCGCAATGGATATGTTTATGAACAAAATTGCCGTATTTGGGCTAATGAGCAACCCGAAGAGTACCAAGAGCTACCATTACATCGATTACAATAAAAACAACGGTATGGTGTGGTCTATGGGCTGGTAAAATCATTGGTCCATATTTCTTCAAAAAGGTGGAAAATCAGAATGTTACTGTCAATGGTAATCGTTATCGCGCCATGTTAACGGACTATGTGCTTCCTGAAATCTCTGTGTCTCGGTGAGTTCTGGTTTCAACAAGACGGTGCTACGAGCCATACAGCTCGTCAAACAATGGACTTGTTGAGAAATCATTTCGGTGAGCACTTAATTGTACGTTTTGCTACGGTAAATTAGCCGCCTAGATCGTCTGATATCACATCTTTGGACTATTTTCTCTGAGGATATGTAAAGTCTCAGGCCTTCAGGAATAAGCCAGCTACGATTGACGCTTCGGAAGCCAACATTACTCGTGTTATCCGCGAGTCGCCCAAAAGTGAACCTTCTGTATGGACCATCTCAGACGTAGTCGTGGCCAACATTTACATGATATCATTTACAAAAAGTAGATGTCATGTCCTTTTAACCGTTAATAAAAATTTTAAGTTCACTTTCAAATTTATGTGTTTTGTTGTATTTTACATTATAAATCAAACCTCACGATGAATCACCCTATATATTAAAAAATATTTCCTACTGACTTGGATGACCTTTCTTTTAAATGGAATTTCAAGTAAAGAAATGCTTTGCATCGTTAAGTTTTCAACGAATATCTTGGGAAATTGCTCTACGAATATGAGTGACGGTTTCGGAGCGAGAAACTTAAGCGGAGAAGACGTACTAAACTTAGGCATATTACACAGTTTAACTACAGGCAGGTCTTGATATATTGGATCATATAAAATGTCTCCGCGGATTTTTGTCACTATGTAGATTATGTTGGTGTCTATTTTTGTGTATTGTGTATACTGATTTGAATATGAGTGAAATATCTGAAGAAATACGCTATTTTACTATAAAAAAAGGGAAAAACGCTGCAAAAACATGCCGGAAATTTGTGCAGTTTACGGTGAGAATACAGGAGTGGTTTGTTCGATTCCACTCCGGAAATTTCTATGCAAAAGATGCACCTCGTACTGGTTAGCCTGTCACTGAAAAAGTTGACGTAATTTTGTAACTGATAGAGCAAGACCGGCACCGAAGGATGTCTGTAGATAGCGGTGGCACTAAACATCAACCGTATGACAGTTTGGAATCATCTTAAACGAGCAGGCTACTCAAAGAAGCTCGATATTTGGTTGCCACATGGATTAACGCAAAGAAATTTAATTGATCGAGTAACCATCAGTGAAACGTTGCTGAAACGTAACGAAATGGAACCATTTTGGAAATGATTCATTACGGGCAATAAAAAATGGATTAAATATGAGAATATCCAACGCAAGTCATCATCGTCAAAGGCCGCTGACCAACCACAACCACTTCAAAGCCTGGATTGACGGAAAACAAGGTTATGTTGAGTGTTTGGAGGGATTGGAATTGAATTTTCTATTACGAGCTGCTAGAACGTGGCAAAACGGCCAATTCGATCCTCAACTGTGCACAACCCGACCATTTGAACGAAGCTATCAAGAAAGAGCGACCAGAATTGGCCAACAGAAAGGGAGTTGTCTTCCATCATGACAATGTTAGGCCACACACATCTTTTATGACCCGGAACAATTTGACGGAGCCGTATAGCCCGGACCTTCCACCCTCTGATTACCATTTGTTTCGGTCTTTGCAGAACTCTCTTGATGGTAAAAAATTAGCCGACCGAAGAGCTGCTGAAAATCACTTGACCAAGTTTTTCGCTGATAAACAACAGAAATTCTACTTCGATGGAATTATGAAGCTACCCGGAAAATGGCAAAAAGTCGTAGATAATAATGGCCAATATGTACTTGATTGAAATTGATTTTGAATAAAGAAAATTTTTTTCAAAAATTTACCAAAAAACCGCGGAGACTTTTTATATGAACCTATATTATTATCTTGTAATGAAATGTCCGATTTTCACTCAGTTCGTAATAAGAAGCTCTCGGGTGTCTGTAGAAGAAAGTGCATTTTTTATAAGGTAAAGTGATACGTGTGTTTAACGTGTTATACTTTTTGGGTTCGTTGCAACTACAGTAATTTTTTTCTAGGAATTGTTTATCATGCTGTCGACTCTCAAACTCGGACTCACTTTATGAATTTAAATTGGGAAAATTGCGTCTCGGGCATGCGAGAAATATTAATGACGCATTTAACGTTTTAGCGAGAAACGAACGCAACATTTGTCGCTACTTTGCTAAGTTCAGTTCGGGAGATCTTAGACTCGAAACCAGAAACGGTATCTGAAGACAATGTTTTAAAAGCAACGGTAGATGCAGAGCCAACAAAAACGAGGCGAGGCATTGCACAGAACATGGGAGTTTCTCCCATGACAATAAATCGACACCAATCTCTAATAGGAAAAGTAAAAAAGACTCGAAAAGTGTGTGCTCTATTAACCGAACAAGACACAAAAACTACGTTGCTTTTAAATCTGTGCGTCGCTGAGCTTAAGACAACAAAATGAACCGTTTTTGAAGCGTAAAATCACGTGATGAAAAGCGGATTTTTTATGCAAGCCGTAAAAGATTTGGGCAGTGGTTGGATGCAAAAGAAAAACCAAAACACACCTCCCAAACTAGGTCTTCACCCGAAAAATGTTGTGGTGACAATCTGGTGGACATCGAAAGGAACAATTCACTTTTCCTTTCTTTAAACAGGAGAAACGGTATGTTAGGTTAAAACAGGGGTATGATGGACATGTCATCATATTGACACCAGGCACCAAAACGGACATATCGCGACCTCTGTGGAACCAGTTACAATCTCCCTGAGGAAACATCCAATTTCTTTGCAAAAACCAAGAAGGCCTCAACAGCTTGCAGATCACCGCAGAATCTGCAAATATCCGTATCTGACATTTTAAGTATCTTTGCGTGTTTCCGCAGGAGATAGTGTTCTTTCAGGATTTCTATTACTGACCTAAGCTTATCCCTGTTTAATTTTATCTAACTTTTAAAAAGTGGCCTTCAGGACTTGACCAACTTAGGTTAACAGTCCTTGTCTCTTACTATGCAAAGGGGTGGTTTGATGTTTGCAACCTCATTATTGTCGAGTAGCCCGTCTGTTCTTGCAAGCTCGCCCTTTTTAATTAACTTTAATAACGTAGTGTCCTGGCACCCAGTACAGTCTCACCCGCTTCTGACTGCATAGTGCACTGTGCGACAGGTCCTGACTGTATCGGAATTGAAGTTGGTCGATTCCAGTGCCTTGAGTGCGGCCTGGCTATGTAGATAGCGATATCTTTTTTGGATATCTGATCTGATTTGTTTTAGCTCAGCCGCCCTGAGGACAGCCAGAACCTCTGATTGGAAGACACTGCTTGCGTCTGGTAGTCTTATAGACACTATTAGTTTCTGGGTCTTTTGAGAAGACACCAGAAACTGTTCGTTCCTCTGTTTTCGAGTCATCTGTGAAAATTGCAATTTCATTTGACCTGTTTATTGCATTTTTTTGCAGGTCTTCCCTCTCCGGATATATTATATCGTACGGAATGTCAAAGACGAACAAGGAAGGAGTTTCACCCGTTAGAATTGGATTGCAAGGCAGTATCGCCGCTACTACTACTCTTGAAGTAACCCAAATTAGTGAGTTGTATCGCACTGTTGCCAGCAAGTTTTTTGATCTGTAAATCAAGCGGTGTAGGTGCAGAAAGGTGTCCAATGCTGCGGTAGGGGTGATACTGAGCGCACCTGGAAGCCGTTCTTTGAACATCCGATAATTTTCCGTAAAACATTTTCTTGTCTATTTCTTTCCACCATATTAGTGCGCCATATGTAAGTATGGATCTTACCATCACTGTATACAGCTAGTACACCAAAGCAGGTTTTAAGCCCCACATTTTTCCAACCATTCTTTTGGAGATAAAAAGAGCATTATATGCCTTTTTGACTCTTTAAGCTACGTTAAGATTCAAATTCAGTTTTTTTCCAGAAAGACATTTCGCGCTGTCCGAGAAGGACAATTCCACTCTGTTGAGTTTTGGAAGTTTGAATTGCGGTATCTTGTACTTTCTGGTAAAAAGAATAAGCTCCATTTTTGCCCAAGTGTTAATCGTTTTCGGCCTTCAGGGCAACCTCTATAATGTCGCAGTTTGTAATGCCTTCTTCAATATTATCGTCTACTAGAGCGTTTTTAAAATCTTTGCACTACACGTTATTGAAGACTACTTCAATATCGAGGAAGCCCGCCATCGAAAACTCACCAAAGTATAGACTCTTCTTTACTTTCTCCACCGGTTTTCTATAGATTTGCCTTTCATATATGTATGCTGTGACTAAATCAAAAAGCCATTACTGCATTGGTTCCTAATATTAATCTCCAATTATCGCTCTAGGGTTTTAAGCATAAATGATAACAGACTTATTGCTCTAAAGTCTTTTTCTGTTATATGCAACTGTTTGCTAGCTTTAGGTATAAAAACCACCTAACTTCTCCCCAAGCTATTGGCATGCACCCAATTTTTAGACTGTGTCCAATTTTTTTAGGTTGCTACCTCCACCTATTTCCCCTTCGGAAAGAGACAGAGATTAATATTCTTAGTGTGCCGTAGCATGCCAGGGTCATCTGATAATATGGATCCAGGAAAGTGGGTTTCCAACAGCGTTGCCAAAACCTCTTGGCTACTTTCAGCTCAGTTTTTTTTTTTTTTTTTGAGGTAGCTTGAAACGCTCTCATTTTTGAAAGCATTTTGTGTAACCTCCAAGCCTTATCTGTTCCCACGCTAAATTCGCAGTACTTCTGCCTTGAAGCTCTTTTTGACTTTCTAACTAGTTACTGGAATTGATTCTTACATTCGTAGTACTCATTCCATGTGCTGTCACTTCTGAAAAGCCTTTTTAAGCCTCCCTATTCCACCATTTTGGTTGAGCACTTTTAGGTCTTCTGTTTTTTCGAACGTCATTGTTGGTGCCCTACTAATATTTTCTACCGCCCTATCTAACATAAGTATCTAAGTCAATCAGTCTTCCGACGATTTTTGTGAAAACTACAAACTCTGTTCTGAAAGTTCTACTTGAACCGTATCCATCGGTTATTCAACATTAACGCCTCGGCTACTACTCCCTATTCCCTTATTTCCAACCTTTCTGTATCTGTTGCAAGGGTGATATCTAGCACATCCTGCCTATATTTCACCACAAATTTTTCACGCAAATATTGAGGTTGGAAGATATAATGAAATCATACAAACACTCACCTATTGCGTTAATAGCACCTCTTCCCCATTGTGCATGATAGATGTTTGCGTCACAGCCCAGCACCAGCATCCAATTTTTCTGCCTCGTCAAGTCTTTTAGCTCCTCTGAGATAATTACCTCGGAGACATAGGGGAAGTAGATCGAGGTCAGACAAAGTGGTTTACCACATTCCCTTTCGCGGGTTGCCGCCGTCAGGTTTCCTAAGCTGTAATTATTCAAAAGAAATGCCTCTGTTCGGTTTTTGATACGTTCTGCCTTATAGAACAACGCGTGATTTTTCAGCCTAAGGCCCTGGATCTTGCTGTCCTTATTGATCCAGGAGTCCCGTAAGAGTACGCGTAAAGGTGCAGAAACTGCTGCAGCCGGGATTTGAAATTCTTCCATATCTACCGCACTCTCCTGATGTTTCTTCAACGGACTATGACGTATCATATATATTTTGACTAAATAAAAAAATTATAAAAAAAATATTGGCTTTTTAGCTGAAGGAGGATATCAAAGGACCATCGGAAGAGATGGCGATGCTAGGCCCACAGAAGGCAAAATCATAAACGAAATTATACTCGTTTTGGAATCAAAAGCGTTTCGAAGTGTTTTCTTTTTTTGGAAAATTAAAGATTTCCGGGTGCAATAGGATGTGTAGATGGAACGCACATCAGAATCCTTAAGCCCTACCAAAATCCTATTTTTCTTCCAAATTATTTCAAGGAATTTTCCCTTTAAGTCTTCGACAAATATCTGGAATACCCTGTATAACAAAAATAACCTGCAGATATTATTTGGGAATTGCTTTTTGCCGTAAATTTATAAGTGCCCGTCATACAGAGTGAGTGAGACAATGCTTGTTATGAATAATTTTCACGTTTTCTGTTTACCCACTTTACACAGAAATATACAGATTAAACTACTCATTTTCATTTTTAAAGTATTGAAACACATGCAAGGACGGAAACTGTGTTATTGTTTTTACTTTAATCTGGCCATCTAATTTGACGGGCAGTATTTTTGCGAGGACAAAATTGCATCAGGTTAAATCCAAAGTTGGTAATACCATGTCAGTTATTCAAAAAATGCCAACCCACTTTCGAACGCAAGTAGGTGAACTAAATGGTGAGCCAACAATTACTGTGAAGGTTTTTATTAAATTAAACGCACATTTGTTATGAAATCAATGTAGAATTTTATTGATTAATAAAGTTCGCTCTATGGCAATAATGAATAGAATATAAAATCGTGTCAAAAAGGTGTCAAATCTCATGATCTTGGAGTCCAATTAACTTCTCCTCTAACCGGAATAATCCGATTGATTGATTGATGGCTTGTGTGGGCGGTAGCACCATCTTTTTGAAGCCAGAGATCCTCCAGATTCAATTCATTCAATTTGATATGGAGTTTGACCCGATACCGAACCGGTTTCTTCAAAACGCTTAACCATTGCACGAATTCCGGACACACTAGGGCGATTATGGTCACCGAAAAATTTACGAATTTTACGAAATTTTAATTTTACAGATCGCCCATTTTCGTAACAAAATTAATAACAAAAATATTTTGTTGTATGGGAAACGACTTCATGACTAAGATTGCCAAAGATTGTATGACATCTGTCAAAAAGTTCAGCTACATTAAATTCAGTATTTGACAGCCAACATCCACACCAACTGTTGGTTCACCCTTTACTTTAAATTAAATAAAGGTATTTCAATTAAATTTTTTTTTTTTTTTTGTTTTTAAATAGCGCGATCTCAAGGGGTTAATGTACCCTTAAGATGTTTGCATACAGCGAAGGCAAAAGAAAATTAGGGAAGAAAGAAAGAAAGGTACCCATGCAGGTTAATTTAAAATGTCTAAACGTTACAATGACTAGGAAATACAATAGAGAGCTCAGCAGGGCATTCCACAAGCGAGTTGTTCGGCTTCGGAACGAATCACCATAATTCAGAGTATGTTCGAAAGTGGGTCTCAGGGTATACTGTTACGGCTACTGGCGATATATGTACTGGACGTGAGTCCGGGAACGAATATGAGAAGCAGAGAGTACTGTCATCAGCAAAGGAGTATATTGGATTAGAAGTGATTATCAATGGAAATTAAAAAGAGTGCCAGAGACAGAACGGCTGGATATCAGCCTTGAAACCATCCAACTTGAATTGAACCTTCCGAAATGTAATTTCCAATCCCTCGCAGAAGAGAATCGTCGATCGCATAAGTACGCATTTTCGACAAAACAACCTGATGCCAAACTCTGTCAGATGACTTAGAAATATCAAGTGTAACTACCTTGCTTTCGCCAGATTGATGTTCGCTTTTGTTCCGCTTTTCGGTGAGATATGCACCATATCACCAATAGACCTATTGCTACGAAAACCGTACTGCCGGTCATTGAGAAGTTTTCGCGCTTCGAGTTATTTCATGAGATGATGCTTTATCAGCGTTTTCCTGACTTTGGAAAGAGGGAACGTAAGTGCAAGTATTGTCATACGGTTCTTTTAGGAATTTTTTTTTTTCTCTAACTGTGTAGTCGATGTATGAGAATTTAGCTGATATGACACAGAGGTTGAAGAAGTTAAGAACCAGTCTAGGGTGTTGGCGGTGTGACTATCAACGTCTGGTATACTTGTGGGCTCATTTATAAACTGTATCTAAGGTTCTAAGACTGATATATAGATGGTGGTTCTAATAACATATCCATACAGTTTTATGTTGTTACTAACCTTTAAACATTTAATGAAATTTCTACCATTAGTCATCGAGATATTGAAGCATCAAAAGCATCGAAAAAAACGAGTTGCTTACGTTGATAAAACACTCTTGTTTGTTGCGAAAAAATGCCCTTAAAACTCAAGAATGGCTTGAAAAGTGTTATAGGTAATCTGCTATGGAAAGCAACAACTTTTCACTGGTTTGCTGAATTCAAACGCAGTCGTACATACAGGGCGGCCACATGAGGCTGTTACGCTTAAACAGGAGTAAAATGAAAATCCGTGAGATACTCGTAGTTGACATCGCTACGATGATGCTAGCTGAAAACGAAAGCTCTGTTTGAAGTGGGGACCACGTTTAGCGTTGACCAAAAACACTAACGTGTTGATTATTTAGAATGATTAACCTGTTAACAAATCTCAAAAAAATTCTCACCGGAAAGAGATATGGCTCCAATAAAGAGGTGATCGCCGAAACTGAAGCGTATTTTAAAGGCTTGGACAGATCGTCATATAAGAAAAACATAAAAATGTTATGCTTCGCTAGTTTGATTGTATCACTCTAGAAGAATACTATGTTGATGAATAAAGTCGAATTTTGCCAAAAAATTGCGTTTTATATGTTAACATAGTCTCGGGACTTTTCGAACCACTTGTAAAGTCTCTAATTACTTGATACACCACCTTGTCCAAAAAGTTCCCGGTTGCGTCACCGTGTGGCGCTCCCATTGTGAGGATTTGTTAAGTTGGTACATCTGTTGTTGGTATTCTTTCTAAATCTTAGCGTCATAGCTTGACATTCGCAAAAGTTACGAAGCCAAGAGTTCATCTAGCTCTGTGTGTGTTGGCGATTTTTACGTTTGCGTAAAAAACGGATTGGAAATGTTAGAAAAGTGTTTCGGCAACGATTCTCTAAAGAAAACGGTCGTTTATCAGTGGCACGAGCGGTTCAAAAGTGGTCGTGAGTCAATCGAAGATGATCAAGAACCGACAAAAACATTGATGAATTAATAGAAATGTAGGACGGTTTGGACATTTTGGTTAATGATTTGGGTTTCCGTCGTGTAACAGCAAAGTTGGTGCCAAAAGACCTCAATTTCATGCAAAAATGAGACCGTGTAGCAAAAGAGATGATTTGCGAGGCTGATTCCGATCCAACATTCATCACCCACGAGACGTGGGTACGACACGCAATCCAGACATTAGGCAAGTGAATGGTTTTCATGGATTACAACGGTGTAGTGCATCATGAATTTTTGCCAGAAGGTAAGACAGTAAACAAAGAGTATTATTTGGGCGTTATGAGAGGTTTGCGTGAGGCAATTCGCCGAAAGAGACCAGAATTGTGGGCAGAAAACTCGTGGATTTTGCACCACGATATGAAAAATGTTTCGAGGGTTGGATCAAGCGCTGGCATAAGTGTGTTGCAGACGATGGGGATTACTTTGAAAGGGACATAATAGATTTAGATGAATTAACCTGGATTTTTGAACTTTTTGATCAAGATGGTATGGTATACTGAAACACATAAGAAGTGCTTCAGTCTTACTTAAGAGTCCTGTTCAGTCTAAATTCTTAGTCAAAACTTATCCTTTAAACAAAGAGATATATACTTTTTATCTTGGCTATTGAAAATAAGACCACGCAAACAGAGCTCAACCAACAATAAATCTTTAACATAAAAGTTATTGCTCCCTTCGAAAGTCATTAAAATGAGTACAAACTTCCGTATCCTTTATTAAATCAACTATACGACTATTGTAAATGCACATGCAATCACACAAGCATACTGTACGTGTATGTGTTCGTATGTAGGCGATAATGAACTCCGTGCGATATAAAACTCATTTTGACACGTGCAATATGTGCAAATAGTCGGTGAGGACAACGAAAACAACTCGTAGCAAAGTTCATTAAAATTTTCTTACAATATTCGTATACTCACACTGGTACCTAACCTTTATTTTCTATAAAAAAAAAAAAAATAAAAAAAAAAACATTCTTTTGAGGGAGGAAAAGAGTGCTCTCAACGAAGTAGTGGTGCGATATGCGCATGAATCAAATGCAGGACATTGGTCACTAATCGCAATCGGTGGTCGTTTGAGTTATTATTTCTGGTCCTCTGTATGTAAATTCAGTACACTGAAAGAATTTTGTAAAGCATAGACTAAACAGGACAAAAAATCCGGAGCCTAACATAAAAAGCACAATTTTAGGCAAACCTCGACTCTCAATATAGTCTACCATACTTCCGAGTATATTTTTATCCTTTTTTTGGAACGATTTGTCGAAACCCTTTCAGTTTCGTATAGTTTCTCATAAAAACTTGGGTTAGGAAGGTGGAAACTTTGCATAGATACCGCGAGGATCGGTGTTAATCAGTTGCGTTTTCGCTAATTAGTGCTAACATTCGTGTTACGTATGCGTTCTAAGTGTCTAAGATCGCTAAGCGTTCTTGTCGCCGCCTCGCTTACCGCAATCCAGTTTTCTTCACTGGAGATCATGTTTTTTACATTCGACTATTCGCCGAATTTATTCCGCAGTATCACTCTTTCACTTTTGTAACGGGGACAGTAAAAAAAAAGGCTGAACACGTTGTCTAAGATATTATCGCATAGAGGGCTTTATGGAATAGTCTCGTGCTCCCGTTGAAAGAGGTACTCCCAATAGCAGCCAAAACCCATTAGAAAGTTTGTTTTTCCATGCGTCCGACCAATCCAGGTGCTGACCCTTGGTATCAGGCGAAAATGATTGTAAAAATGTACAAAGCTTGCCTTCAAGACGGCACTTTTCCGGAGCCCTGAAAGCGATAGAGACTAGTACTGCTGCCGAAGGCTGCTTTGATTGCTCCACACGTTAGGAAAAATCCTCAAACGAGTAGTATTGTAATTGTAATTGGTTTTGCAAGTCGCGATGAACAATGGATGCTATCAACGTGGTAACAAGTAAAGCCCAAACTACAATAAAAAGAAAACGTTGAAGAGGAGGCACTAAAAAAGACTGCATTGCAGTAACGCTAGATATGTAAACGTGTTCAATTTGCCTCCGACGAATGCATGTACCGGTATATTCATTAAAAACCATCTCGAGTTATTTCACTGACAGGATCCGTCTTTATGATTCTGACTACGGAATCAAGAAGTACCTAATAACCGGCGGTGTACCACAAGAATCAGTTTCTATGGAACGTGATGTAAGACGACGTCTACCAATCCCACGGGCACCATCAATAATCATTTACGACTGGCATCGCAGTCTTAATCGTTGCCAAATATCTCGAAGAAATAGAACTCTTCTGTAATGAGACCGTAGAAACAGTAAAATGCTGGCTCGTCGGGGCCGGATTGCAACTTACGGATCATAAAACCGAAGTTTTACTTGTCGATTTTACTTAGAGACGGAGGAATACGATGTCATTTCACGACCATTTATTAAAAACTTAGGGGTAGTGATTGATTCTCATTTAACATCCAGTACGACTTGGAATACGCTTGTGAACAGTCATCAAAAGCGGTCGGTGCACTGTTAAGACAAAATAAAAGACTTTATCTAGCGCAGGTCGCTAGTTCCATAGAGTTGTACGGTCCAGAGATATAGTGACAAACAGCGAATGTAAAATCGTACGCATGCGGAATTATGTCCGTTTATCGCATGGGGTTTTAAGAGTTGCAAGCGCATTTCGAACGGTATCCGTGTTTCATCTTGTCTTCAATGCCACCCATCGACATCCTCGCCGAGGAACTAAAACGACTATACAATAGATACTCTCAAAAATCTATGTAGGATGAAAGAACGTCTCTATGGCTTTAGGTGTAAACATGCCATTGTTGGCTTAAGCCAGCGGTACATCTACGCTCATAGCCCGGTTAAATTGCATCAATCACCATCCCGATATACAATGGGGAATAATTCTCTTTTTCGATCTTTTGTACATCCAGGGAAACCCTATTAAGACCCGTATCAATTCAAAGTCATCTTATATGCTAGACTTTCCGTTTGGTCGCAGGTAAGGCATACCTAAAACCTCGGCAAATCTTAGGGTCATGACTTTACATAGAAACTTGCCATTATTGGCTTAAGTCTACGGAGCCCACGCTCAAAGAGGGATTTAAATGAGTCAATCACCATACTGATCTACAATGGAAAGTAATCTCCATTGTTGATCTTTTGATCATCCAATTTAAAATCATCGTGTAGGCTAGCCTGCGGCTTTAGCTGATCTTAGGATAATGGCGCCCTGTGGAATTTTATACATTCTTGGGGTTTTCCAACAACAGTCAGAAAACCGTTCCTGAAACTGCGACTGCAACCGTGACGTACCTGACTCCCAATGTACCGAATTAAGCCTCTCTAGGACTAGTGGTGAGACCCCTACCGAACCTTTGTATCGACCGGCCGCTTGGCGTCCAAAAATTTCACTGATACATCAGTCGCCGCTCTGATGTTGTTCAGCATAAGACCAGTTTTGCTCTACTCCCTTTTAAAATCAGACTACGCCATTGAAAAAAAGTTGCCTGTGTAATTGAACGGAAAAACACAGCGAGCCGTAAATAAAGCTTTCGTGTGTATTGAAGCGGAAGTGCCCACAAACTCGGTCTTAAAATAACGAGGGCAAAAAAAAGAACATGTTGTTATCAGAAAAGAACCCATCCCAATTGGTAGTCACAACCCCGAAGTAGTAAAGGGCTTCGTCTATCTTGGCTACGCAATTATAAGCAGGAATAATATTAGCGCAGAAATCAGATGAATAATTATTTATGCCAGTCGCAGTCACTTTAGACTCAAAAGACGATTGAGCAACAGAGCTCTCTTTCGTATGACCAAATTGACTGGAAGTGGAGATTTAACTATGACTTGTACATGCTGTATAGCGACATCTGTCTAGTCAGGCGTCTATAGATCTAACGTCCGTGACGGGTGGATGTTGTTGAACAAATGGACACCACTGTTCCTGCCCAAAAAGTCATCGATTCTAACCTAAGGTGGTGCGCGCAAGTGGAAAGGGACCTCAACCAACACATGGAGTGTGGCACTGGAGGCCTAAGCAAGTATTGTATGTGTGAAGTTTTTTTCACAGTGCATAGCTCACCTCAGCATTTATGGTAATTCCTTGGACTCTTCGTCTACCACAACACGGGTGACCGTCAAAAAGAGCGAACTGTTTGGCGCTCAATTTGATTTACATACGGTCATATAGAGATAGAGCGTTATTCAGAAAGCCCTTTACCATTTGAACTGCGATTTAGTCAATTGTAAGCCTTTTGCCATAGCAGACCTACAAACGGAGCAAAATCACATTCTTTTGTTTAACAATAATGTTTTGTTGAATACGTGATTCAAGTGACAAAGTGCAATGAGTTGAAACTGAAAATGGTTACCCGCGCATCAAGTGTACCGCATTCCATTAATAAATTAACTCCGTCGCGAAATCGCAAGCAAGTTAAAACCCCTCCAAGGCAAAAGGATACTATACCTCGGTCTAGAAGCCTCAATAATGGAATACGACAAAGAAGTTCAGCTGGCAGTAGCAGTAATGACAGATCTCGGAATACCCCAGTATTTTTACGGTCCCGTGAGAATGAGTAAGTTCATGCTGCAATTGCTGCAGGTATTGTCAAGTGACGAGTAAGAGTAGGAAATGATAAATTTTTAAAATCACGCAAATTCGTTATTTAGCTAAAACCACAAAAATCACTTTATCTGTAGCAGAAAGGCTATGTATGCTAATGACGTGAAATTGTTGAATAATTTAGAAGACTTTCTTCGTCACTGTCCTATGTCTGGTGTCCTTAGGATACGATTTTTTTTTTTTTAATGAAATTGGAATGAAAATACCCCTAACGTCGTCGTAATAATTATGTATGAATTACTATTCGAGTCAAGGACAAGAAGCTGAAAATGATTTGTAGAGTTGAAAGTAATAATTTTCAAGATAAGACGTAATTAAGGATATCGAAGTGTGTTCAGGAATGTTTTGGAATTTACCACATCTGTTAAAAGCTAATATAATATTACCTAGACCAGTAATTAAATGCGGTCAATGTATTTCACTAAAATAAAATTAGTACAAGACTGAGCTTGCTGGGAATTAGACGTAGTTCAAAGGTTTATAAAATATTCCAGTGTTGTAGGCCTATACAGCTAGGTTAAAGGCAGATATAACCTTCTTGCTTAATATGTTGTATACATGTAGTAAATAAGTACAAGAGTATACGCATGTAAAAAATTTACACTAAATTGGGTCCAAGGGTCCATCTTCTTTTGAGGGAAGGGTACAGTGTGTTATTAATGAAGTAAATGTCACGACCTGAGAATCTGAGTCGGAAACAAAAAAAGATGTCTAAAGTAGCCAATTCGTTTAAGACATGTTTGTCTGACGTATTGATGAAAATATCTCTTAAAAACGATCAATAAAAATGATTAATTGTAGAGCTTAGTAAATTTACTAGAAAAGCTCACTACCCAGTAGATATTTGTGGCTGAGATACTGTCTTCTTCCAGCCATCTTGATTCAAGGCTTTGCCAACAAAGTTTTCTAAAATCCTTAAGACCGAACCTACGCTCTAAATTTACGAGTATGTTTCGAACATTCTTTCTTACTTATTTAGTTGGCATTACAGTTTGAGGCGAACCTGTGTCTTAACTAACAAACCTCCTCAAGCTCTTCTGTAATCTTAGTCTACTGCCTCCAGTTGCGAACTCAAAGTCGCCTGAGTTCTTCTTCTACTTGTTTGTTTCAATTAAGGTGATGTCTTCTTCTACTGCGTTTATTTTCCGAGTTAGATTCGAAGACTCTACAAGTCGGTGTATTGATGTCCATTTGCTTAACATTTCCTAAAGATTTTAAACGACTGATGCGGTGTTTTCTGACTATTTCAATGTCACTGCACAGCTCATATAGTTCGTCGTTGATCTTCTCCTCTAAAATCCGTCAACACAAATGGGATAGAATATTCCACGAACAGTTTTTCTTTAGGAACAACCGTGAATATCTTGATCCGCTTTCGATAAAGCTTATGCTTCAATACCATAAATTTGGGCTCGGACGATCAAGCTCTTGTACAAAGTTATCTTAGTTTTTTGGGATAGATCCTTACAACTTAATTGCCTTTATTTTATTTCCAAGGTAGACAAGCCTTTGTGTCGTCTGTGACATTCTACCGAATTTGTCGATGTTGTGGGTCGATTCTTGGCAAGGTAAGATGAGTCAAAGCTTTTGTAATAGTCAGCAGGACACCTCTATGAGGAGAGTCCATCATAGTGAGTGTGCGATCATCATCCCGAAAAACATTGAAAGAAAGAGGGAATAACTTCTGTTTTTAATGTTGGGAATAAGATAAGTTTCAGTTTCTTGTTGATAGCACACTCGTATACTAAACCTTGGCTTAGTCGATTGTGAACTCTTCTGGCCTGAAATATATACTGATAAGAGTCAACCACGGTTTTAGATGTTCACGCAATATGACAGATAAAATCTTGTACGCAATGTTGAGGAGACTTATACCTACCTCTGTAGTTGGCCTAGTTGAGGAGTTTATTTTTTTTAGATCAGGCAAATAATGCTAAGATTCCATTCATCGGGCGTACACCCTTCTGACCAGATCTGAGAAATGAGTTGTTGGTAACTCTCTACAAATTCATTTCCATTAGGTTCAGCTGCTTTGTTGGTTTTTAGCTTAGATATTGCTATCCTTACTCCGTTTTTGTCAGGTGGACGAAAGTTTTGGCTATCTTTGTCAAAGTTGAATGGTCTATTCAGTCTGACCGCGTATTTTCTTCGTCGCCGTTATGCAGTGTGCAAAAGAAGGTTTTCTTCTTGTTTTGTTGCCCTGACACGTTTTTTTCCTGTTAGTAAAAGGGGTATATACTCTTAATATCTTCAATCGCGCACTTCTCATTCTCTTTTTTCTTCTTTTGAAGAAGCCGATATTCTGCCCGCCGAGCTCACAAGGGCTTTTCGTCCTTCGTTGCAGCACCACGTTGTACGCATCTTATTTAACTTAAAGTGATTGCCGGCATTCTTCATCAAACCAGGGAAGGGAAGGTGATGGTTCTGTGAAACACAACACATCAGTTATAGTGTCTCTGAGGGCATGTTGCCAGCGTTGCCACTGTTCTTCGTTACGTGATACTGGCGGCATAGAAGTTTCTGAGAGATTTTGAGATACATGTTTAGTAAAGATTTTGGGGGTCTCAAGCGATTGCAGTTTTTCTACGTTATATATCCTCACAGTAGTTTTTTTTTTAATTGTGGCCCTTGAGAGATCTGCATTCGTACCTCAACAGCAACAAAGCAGTGATCCGAGTCAATGTTGGGTGTTCTGAAGGTTCGGAACGTCTGGAATACTGAAGGGATGTCTTACGTCAATAGCATAATAATCAATTTGATTTACTGTTTTACTGGAGATCATCTTGTCCCATTGTGTAATGAAGATAAGAAAACCGTAGAGTGATATTTTATCCCGCCGAAAAGTCAATAATCCCAAGTCCGTTGTCAGACGTGTTGTCATGTAAGCTATCCTTACGAACTTTTCTACCAAAGATGTGTGCCTTTAATATCTTGGGATTATATATGACTGTCATTCGAGTATTATTATAACACATTTGCCATATCAATCCTTTAAGCTTGTTTGCCACACTTTACGAGTACTCGTATGTGCTGCGTGCATAAACCATTGCAATTCCCCTGATGGTTTACGTCTAAGCACAGCACGACGGAGCTATAATTCTTGCTAATATGGTATATGTCCAGAGTTTGGTTTTCAGGATCAGATAAACGAAAATGCCGTAGTTGCCCTGGCAACTACTTGAGGAAGTGCCACGTTGTTGCTAATGGTAGCGCTCTTTTCGTCCAAAAGAACTTAAGTTATTTTCAGGTTCCTCGATTAGCTGCTTAATTAGAAAATATTGCACGACAATGAAAAGCAAATGACTTTGAATACTGCCTTGTTGTATTCCTAGTTTAACCTCAAATTAGATTAAGACGGTTGTCTGAAAAGTTCCGGACCTAACATAGGATCAAAAAAACTTCATAATGAAATTGATTTCGTATTTTCTAAATAGTCTCGTTGTAAGCCTATACACTGCTCCAGTAATGTTTCCATGTCTTTAACCCGTCCAAATAGTACTTGGCGTCCTTCTGTGCATAATATGGCCGCCTCGACTTCGCTGGCAGTGCTTCAAGCGGTCGGTCCAATTTTTGATGACTCGGTACAATATGTGCGAAATTATTCCGGCAATAGCGTATCGAGCTCGAGCTCATCTTAATTGGTTGGCTTATTAGCGTAGACTAAGGACTTGACTTAGCCCCAGAGAAAATAATCGAGTCGTGTCAAATCACATGATTGTGATGGCCAATTGATGAACGCCAAATTTCTCCTTAACAACTTCGAGCGTCGCTTCGCTTGTATGTCTCAATAATGTCAATTTTTCTGAGAAGATAATTTTATGTCCAAAATTCGGATATCCAGCCAACATTTCCAGCGCCCAATTAGCAAACTCACGTCGTGGTCTATAATCGTCCGGCTTCAATTCTTGCGTCAGCACGGATGTAAGCCCAAATCTAGTAGCAAAATAAGCCCGGTTGACTCTTTGGCGATGCCCTACTCAGCTGATCGGCGACGAATCGACATTTCTGGGTCTTTTTCGATACTGGCCGCTACGGCGGCTTTGCTTTATTCATTTCGCACCAATTTCTGTCTGGTTAATGGCATAAAATACAGATACTAACGCTCAAACTTGAAGCCACGATGACGACCGACCTACTACTGGCTGCTGGTATTTGTAGAGGGCAGAGAACTTCTTCAAGAGTTCAAATGCTCGCTGTACGCTACAGGTATTGAAGGCCTACTAAACCATTCAAATTAAAATTGCTTATTTTGTCAATATCCAAGCGTCTTTTCGTGGAACAGGAGTGTTCCTGAAAATTACCGGGGACATTAGCATTTGAACTGTGTACATATGAATGTTGAGTATATTGGAGGCTCTATAAGAAAGGACGCAGGGGTCATAATTGGTGTATTTTCTTTTATCTGAACTTACCTTAACTTATCGCCATGGTTTTTGAAGCCGTGGTCATTTATTTATTCGTCACCACTGGAGTCTTTGAGTACAGTTTAGATACCATTCTCTGAATGCTCTATATATAGAAGGGGTCGCAAAAGTTATCTTTGATAGGGTGCTCTACTTCATCGGTCGGGGCAAGCCATATCTGTTTATGAAATTTGGATCTCACAGCAAGGCAGAATCACAAATATAATGAAAAAAATCTAAAAGGGAAAACGAAAAGCATATGCTTTCTAGGACACCACAAAAGGAGTATATCTTGGATACGTTTACCATGAAGAGAGAAAAGTGATTAAATTTGTGTGGCGTCAAGCATATACACTTTCCATGGGAGAGATGTCATTAATAAGACATCTTTATTGTTCTTTTTTTATTTTAGAATTATTTTTTTAAATTTGTATATGGTACTAAGGATGTATGAAACTTTAACCTACAACTCTACGATTGACTGGTGATTCAGATTGAAGTTAGATATTTACTTACTGGCAACCGACGGTTAAAGCCTGAAAACTGTAGCTTTCCTTCCTTCCCGCGGGCATGCTGCTTTCAGTTAGAAAGACCAAGCGGCCTTATAACTGCGTTCGCGTGATCTTTAAACTTTTCTTCTCGAACTTGGTGGCTTGTATTTGAAGACCCTCTTAGCTGGATTATTAACGTCCATCTGCTCCATGTAGCCGAGCCAATGATGTCGACGGATTTTTGCCTTCTGTGGTAAATCCACATCTTTGTATAGCTAATAGAGTTCGGTTGTATCTTCTCCGTACGCCCTCGTCACAGACAGGTCAACTATTCGACGAAGGATTTTTCTTTCAAAGGAGCCTAAAACTTGTTCCACTGTCTGATTAACGCTTTGCAGAGCAAGGTAGCGGTTGCCTTGGGTTACTTTACGTGGAATGTCCATCATTATATCGTTTGTGGAGTTAACGTTTGTCCCGAGGTAGGTGAACTTCTTAACTTCCTCAAAGTTGTAGCTGTCGATAGCGACATTTTGTCCTAGGTGGTGTGCGACGGAACGGTTTTTGTTCGAAAGCATGTATTTCGTTTTTTCCTCTTCTTCAATTGCTACAATTACATCACGCTGCGTTCATATCAATATCATCCGTGTTTTAAAGAAGCTGGACAAACTTGGAGAAAATAGTACCTACTCTGTTGACTTTTGCCCGTCGTACTATCTGCTCAAGTACTAAAATGAAGAAGTCACATGACAGCGCGTCTCCTTGCCGAAATCCGACGAAGATTTGGAATAATTTGGAGGTTCTACTACCACACTGCACGGCACATCGCGAGTTTTCAAGTATTATGGGACACATCCGGATCAGTTTTACCTAGATCCCGAATATATATCATAGTTCAGTGCGATGGACGCTGTTTTATTCGACTTTGAAGTCGATGAAGAGATGATGTGTATCGATCTGAAACTTGTTGGTCTTTTCCAGGATAGTTGTTTTAGAACATAGGATCGCCCTTCTTGTAAATGGGATGGAGAGATAGAGGTGATATTCCTGCCATGCTTTGCAAATTATCTGGTACATACTCCTAATTAAATCAGTGCCTCCGTTGTTATTCTTCAGCTTCTTCAGGTGGGAGAACTAATTTTTCAACTGGAGATGTGTTTTCTTCTTGCTCTATCACTCTCTAGGTCATGCTCATTAAGCAACTGCTGGATTACAATTTTCTGTTGTAGTGCTTGAAGACCAGTTTTAAAGCAACTGGATAGGTTCTTGGCCCGGTGTCTTTCCTTCTCCAGAAGGAAGAAGAAAGACTACGCAGTAGTCTTTTCTCCGCCCTTCTTCTGGATCTGTACTCATTCAATGCTGCTCTGGTGACGCGTTGCATCGTTTCCCTGTATGCCACTACTGTTGCCTTTTTTTGCACACATTCATTATCATACCACTTATTTCGGAAGTGCAGCAAGATGACCACATGTCAATGGCATATTAGTTTTTCGTCCATTCACTCTCTATAGTCCCTGAGTATTTACGGTGTGCGTAGGCATCCAAAGTTGAACTTCCTTCTTGGATGTTGTTGTAGCTTTCTTTCATTTAACAGTCGAGCTCTGAATCGGGCTGCTACCAGGTAATGGTCAGAGTCGATATTTGCCCCCATGAATCCAACATATTTGACGAGTGATGTCCGTCAATAATCACGTGGTCGATTTCGTAAGCGGTTCGACCATCCGGAATAGACCAGGTTGCTTTGTGGACTTTTTTGTGAGGGTAACTCGTGCTGCATATCACAGTGTTACTAGCTGTCACAGTCTGCTAGTCGGAAGCTGTTATCTGTTGTCGTGTCATGAAGCCAGTATTTCCGACCGCTTCGCCAAAGATATCCCCTTTACCGATTTTATCACTGAGTACAATTTTAACACACACAGGCTCCGTCTAGGAGGTAAAAAAAATTCGTCCTTGATGGGTTAGCCTCGTTGGTAGGAGCATGATGTTTTAGAATCTTGCACTGACGTGGATCACAGTCAGATGGGCTTAAAAACGATAATCTTCGCATCCCAATATGTGTAACCTTTTGTGACTGCTGTAATAAATATCGCAAACTGTTCTTATTATAATTCCCGATCCTATACGGCGTTCTTATTGGATTGCTTGAGGATATTTTCCCATTTTTGTTCTTAAGCTCCAGGACCTTACTCTCAAATTGTTGTCCTTCTTCGCGGAGGTCCGTGTGTATCCGGATTTTTTTTACGTGAGGGGGTCGTCAGTCAACAGAGAGAGGTCGATGTGTGCATTAGTTTACTACCCAGTCGGTGCCGGAGTAGCTATCCAGAAGCGTCACGAGAAGGCTGCATGTCAACTTGGATTGGATTGTGACAAGAATGTAAACTGTGAAGGCAATCAGGAGCTTTACCCTGTATGCTCGCTCCCACGTCCCCCTGAAGTCAGATTATTGCTATAAACTTGAAAGTACTTCATTCATTTCCTTTGCTGCTCCAAAATATAAATTTAAATTTAAATTTAAATTTTATGACATATTTTACAAGAACATCCTATTTTGAATTGTACACTATGTTATTTGCCATTTTGTCGTCAAATCATTGTCATTTCTTGTAATTATATTCCCGTCATGCAATCAGACGCTCTGATAAACAGGAAAAAATATCACCAAACCCGGTTGAATGCAACAAATTAAAGAATTCTTTTGCATTTCATGTGAATTCCATTGACGTGTCGTGCAGTAATGTTTACATTCCCTCGTCAGCACGCTATCGTGAACCCTAATAACTATTCCAATTACAAGTCGCTTTCGCCTTATTCACCCAGCTAGACTGTCCACAAACTGTCTCCTCGAATATACATATGTCCAAGTAGATATCTGTGCTATTCACTTGGACTTATCTTTATCCGAGAATCTTCCAGTTCAACCTCGAAAAAGAAGTATGCCGTATAACGTTTGGACATGTAGTCTTATGGACAAGGCAATATTCCTAATGACTTCGCATTAATTAACTCCAAATATAATTAATTGATAAAAAAAACAAAAAAAAAAAAAAAAAAAAAACCGGGAAACTTGTACAAATAAGAGTTGGCATATCTCCCACACTAGATCGACTTCAATTCAAAGTTCGTTCGATATTACGACTCCAGGCAAACAAAAGGGAAGGGCTTGTGACTGGTTTGGTGAGTTTCCGAATCGAATACCAAATATTTTGGGTGGACAACAAGAGCTCTATGAATTTCGAATATCGACTAAGTTGCCAGTGTTAATGACCGAGATTACTTCCTTTGGGACAAACAGTTGATGATTGATCGACTCGAGGAAATTGGCCTAAAACGAGCAACGATTTAACGTATTGATGAACTGCCTTAGCTCCATGTAAAATCGAAAACATTAGAAACTCTTCGTATTGAACCTTTTAAATACCGTTATTTGGACAACCGTGTTAAGTAAAACTATGTTCAAATGTGAGTGGTCAGCAATTTGACAATATGTGATAGGGCCTATTGATTTCTCTTGTCCCAGTGGTTTTTTTTAGAAATGCCGGAGACTGGGATTTTCTGAATTAAATTAAGTTGCTAAAGGTGACTACCCCATAGCCTTCGATAAGTTTTGAACATTAACGCATATTAAACCCATCTGATGGGGGACCGATGTGATTAATGGGATAATAACATTTGGACAAAATCCTTTTCAAATAGCTGTAATTTGATTTAATGACAGAATAGACAATGCTTGTAAATGTGTGTTCATAGGAAGTAGTTTTGTCAACAGGCACTTTCACATCAGTATAAAGGAAAAACTAATCAAGGGAATCAGGAAGAAGTCAAGTATGAGACCTAGTTACACCCGTTTCTCAAATACTTAATTATAATACTGTGATAAAACTACAGTCTAGGGTGAGCCAGGGCCTCTAGACACCTCAGTCTCTTGTCGGCTATCTTCAGTTGAGCACACGAAGTTAGTTGAGGTTCCCTTCCACTTGTGTGGGCCACCTGAGATGAGGTCTTTCTTTACTGCTTTGCCCCTCTTTGTTAGAAACTAGTCACTTGTGTTCATGCATTCGATGTGATCTAGCCGTCTAAGTCAAGTTATCCGATCTTTTCTGACGAGGTCCGCATCGTTATATAGACCATACAGTTCGCTACTGAAACGTCTCTTTTATAGATGCAAGCAGTATCGAGCGACTTTCATCCGATTTTACTAGCGTCCACGCTTCTGTCCCGTCATGTGGGACTGGGATGAGCAGTTTCTTGTATAATGTCTTTTAGTTGCTCGGAGAGGGCTTCACTACTCAATTGCCTTCTCAGCCAGAAGAAGCAGTGACAAACAAGAGAGATTCTTCGCCTGATACGAATATTCACGCTGGTGCCGTTGTCGGAGTTGATAGCGGAGACGAAGTAGGTACAATCCAGTGACTGTTGGATTGTATTTGTTGCATTTTTGATCAAAAAATTACGAATAATGATGGCACTATGCACGACGGTGCAAAATCCACGAGTTTTTTGCCCACAATTCTGATTTCTTTCGGCGAATCGCTTCACGCAAACGTCTCATAACGTCCAAAATAATACTCTTTGTTTACTGTCTGGCCTTCTGGCAAATATTCATGATGCACTACACCGTTGTAATCCATGAAATCCATTTCTAAAATTGTAAAAAATCGCACATACAGACACAGAGATAGATGTACTCTTGGCTACGTCAACAACAGATGTATCAACTTAACAAAAAAAAAAAAAAAAACGGAACTCAAATCGGAACAATGGTGTTATGCGTAACTGGGCAGACTTTTGAAAGATGGGATCCGTATGGAGTTGAAAAAGTCTCAGTTCTTTTATTAACGACCTTGACGAAGCAGCGTGCGTTCACTATCGTTATCCTGCATAATTGAATGGTATCGCATCTCTACTACAGGAAATTTATTTCAATATGAAGGCTATTTGATGAATACCTGGATTAGAAATGACAACGCAACCTTTTTAGGTTTTGACAATTTATTTTCCAATATAATCCCCTTTCAACTCGATATACTTTTAGTAGCGGTGCTGCATCTTTTTTAACACCTCCTTCTTTCCGGCAAGCGATCTTTTAAGGTTTAGAAACAAAAAGAAGTCACAGGAAGCCAAAACCAGAGAAAACGGAGAATGAGGGAGCAATTTGTAGTGCAATTCAACCAATTTGACTGTGGCGACTTCGGGCGTGTGACCCGGTGCGTTATCGTGGTGGAAGAGCAGTCATTTTTTCTCCAAATGGGCGGCCCAATAAATCGACGTAGTATGCTTCTATGATTGTTTTTCCCTTTCCAAATAGTCAACGTGGATCACATCTTTCCGGCCGAAGGCACGGTTTTCGCCTTCTTTGGAGCACATTCACCATTGTAAAACCCATTGCTTTGATTGTTCTTTGGTGTTTGAAATAGTCTCAAGATTGCGCTTGTTCTCAGGTGTAAGCAAATGTGGCACCCATCGCACAGACAGATTTCTCATGCCCAAAATCACGTGCAGGATATGGCTAACGCATTCAGTTGAGATGCCTTCTATTTTAGCCAACTCGAGCATTTTCACTAGGCGGTCCGCCAATACGAGATCATGGATCTTGTCCACGGTTTCCTCTGTGATAACCGTTTTTAAGCCACCTGTGCGCAGTTCATAAAAAACCGACGTGCGGCCACGATGAAACTCTGCGAATCAATGGTAAACGGTTGTACGGGAAGCCGAATGGATCCCATACACACCATTGAGAATGGACTTGATTTTCTCGCAGGTTTTGCAACTCAAAAACAAGAATCGGATCACGGAGCGATACTGATCTTTTTCCATGGTCGCAAAAAACACTAACACGATGTTTTGAAACGCGTGTCAAAACAAAACGGAATTCTTCGTTGAGTCATGGCCAGCTTGTGAAATCTTACCCATCAGATGTGAAATTTCTGATGACCTCCTTGCCAGTAGCTCTAAGCACATGTTGCCCCTCGCCGTATTATAAAAGAAGTTGAGGGAGGCAAGGGTGATCTTTCACGGTTATAGTCTTTCAATGTCAAACCTTCTACCTTGGTAGTAGTCTGAGGTAATGTTGACAGCTCAGCATATGTGGACGTCTGAAATGCTGTACGCATGTCTTGCGGCTATCGCAATATGATCAATCTGAAAGTGGAAGTATCTATTGATAGAGAAAATGCGTATTTGACACGACGATGTTATCCACTTGCAATGTCTTTTAGCCTACGTTCGTTTCCATATATGACGGCAATCACCTTATATAAACATCCCAAAGTGGCACTTTTTCTAGTCTGACATTAATGTCGCTGAGCTGGATTTTTACATAAGCTTGCGACACTGCTTATAGGTTCTACCAAGGATTTCGTAGAAACCTTCGTTGGTAGCTTCATGTTACTCATGGGTTAAGGTAAACGCGCCTATAAAGCAAATATTTGCAAACTTAACCCTAATACATTTTATCAAAGATGTTTTTGTGTTCACCACGACTCTCTTTTACATAAGTTTGTGAAGCCTAAAACATCATCTTCTTTATGGATCAATAATGGCATTTATCGCTCGGAGCATGCGCTGCTGTTTTTTCCAAATGGTTTCTTGTTATGACTTCTCAACATATTGAAACTGTTCAGATCAAAAATATATGTACACATCCTTACAGATGCATTAAGGCAGTTTAATCAGCTTAAACTCTGTTCAAGGCCGACGAATCAGAACGGTTCCAAGTGTTCAATAGGCTTAACCAAGATTGATACAAACTTATAATCAGTTCACTAGACTATAGTACTTTACTTCGTTCGACGAAAGACAAAACTCACTACATAACAAACGCTAGACAGCGGGAAAAAAAAAGTTAATTCTAGTGTCTGTCGAGGGGACGAGATGCACCGTTTATGATATTCACCAGAATGTAGATGCCAATAGTCCTGCGATATAAAATGGTTTTCAACAGGGACAATTACTATTGAAATTCTAAGTCAGCGGTGGCAACTTAAAGAGCGCTTACTCAAAATGTATGTCGTAATAATCACCCCACCAGACTGGCTGTGCAGTTAACAAATCCGACTCAACATATTCACTATTGAATGCTCCTGTGCCAGAGAAACAACGCACAGGTCGAAGTGCCGAAAATATCGCAACCATAAGTGCTTCAGTTCAAAGGAGACCATACTACGCCGTCCACAGGAATTTGAAATCTCTCAGTCCACTTTGTGGCGAATTTTGTGTAAAAATTTTAGCCTACATCCTTACGAGATCAAATTAAGTTAAGAGGTGAAACTCCTCCGCTTATGGTCGGAAGAAGTTTGGAAACAATCCTGAATTTAATCGAAAAATCATCTTCAGCTCCTTATCAAGGAGCAAAATGTGCATTATTGAATGGCAAAAAACCCACATGTGCTTCAAAAGACTCGCCATGTTACGGTCAATAGAGTTCGTTATCGTGCCGTGTTGGAGGACTATTTTTAGCCAGAATTTGATGAACTTGATGTCAGTGATATGTTGTTGTACCATGTCACACAGCTGGTCCAACAATTCATCTATTGAAGACGAAGTTCGGTAATCGTATAATCTCGAGAAATGGTCCGGTCGAATAGCCACTTCGCTCATGCAATTTAACGCCATTAAATTTCTTTTTACGTGAATTTGTTGCCAACAACGTTATAGAAGCTCAAAAACAATATCGGACGCAAAATCGCCAACGTTCCGGTCGATATGGGTAGAAGAGTGGTGGAAACTTAGCTTAGTAGTCATATGAACGAAGATCGAATTCAATACTTAAGTTCAATATGTGTGTAGTTAACAGAATTAATTATTCTCTGTTTTAATTAAACACAAAATTGTCATGTCCTTATTGAAAACCCCGATACAACCACAATCTTTTGAGACAGACTCCCTTAATTGAGAGAAAAGCACAGTTGAATCGGATATAAAGTGGTAGACGATAGACATGACCTAGAGACAAGGAACTAAGAAACTTTAAGATTTTTTTACCGAAACACAATCAACTGGAGATGACCGCTATATAACTTGTAGAATAAATAACTTGAATGTGTTTGGATCCTAAAAGTTGTATCATCTACATTTACAAATACACCCACAAACAATTTAACAATCGATGGAAATTCTGACTAAGGACCACAAGGTTTATTTAGGGCCTGAAAAATGTTTCATCCCCTAGTCCTTATCTTCACATATAGCTTACTAAAAATTTATTAGTTCGTTGTGATATATTTCTTAGCAATCCTGACCTCCACACGAAGCCTGTTATTTCGTAAAAAAAAACTTATTAAGTAAATATTATTGTTTTTCCAGGGAAATCACCGAATTCTGATTCAAGCAGTACGTTAACTCGTCTCATGAATATTCAATCTCACAAGTCTAATATGTTTTATGAAGTCGTCGTGGTATAAACCACCACTCTTCACACAACACTAACTTCATCGTCTTATAAGTGCAATCGGATTAAGTAACAACAACAAAATCTTCGTTCTTATAGCTGAATTTCATTACCTACAAAAGGGTATTAACCCCTCGTAAAAGAAATCAAAAATAGAAAAAAGGAGAATACAAAACCCAACTAAGAAAATTTCCTAGTCACGCAAGAGTGCTCCACAAACATGACCTTCACCGTCACCCTTGAATTAAAGTCCTTTGATTCCTCGTTCCCTAAGAAAAAAAAAATCCTTTATTTCTTCATGCTTTTGAGAATACATATTTTTTACAATATTTATTTATTTGGCAGAATCGGAAGCGCAGATACATTGGAAATAGTCGCATCCAAGTCAACCGGAAGTGAACCATCCACTCCAGACGACAATATAAATGTGGTGGTGCGTGTTCGTCCTTTAAGCGAAAAGGAGAAACGTGGAAATCACGGAATGATCCTACAGTTTCCCGGAAATGGACAAGTCATGGTATAATACAAAATTAGTTTAATCCTTTCAAATGTCGGATGGATGGATACCCCTTTCGTAGATTGAAGGACATGGTTCGGGTACAAAGGCTTCAAGAAATCGACAAAATATTAAGGTTTTCACGTATAATGTGGTTTTTGAACCTGGCGCAACTCAGGAAGATATTTTGGACTATTCTGGAATCAAGAGGATAATTGAGATGGCAATAGAGGGATTCAGCTGTACGGCGTTCTGTTATGGACAGACTGGATCGGGAAAAACACATACATTAACTGGACCGCCCGAGTTGGTAGGTTTTCTTTTTTCAACCATTTTACCCAAAAAATGTATCTGCTACATTTCTACTTCATTTTCTTTCTATCTTTTTAGTTTGCTGGAAAGCCGAAGCCAAATCCAAGTGATCGACGTCATGGACTTATCTTTCGATCATTCTTGTACCTCTTCCAGTTGATTAAAAATCGCAAGGAAACCCAATTTATATTGAAGGCTTCATTTTTGGAAATTTACAATGAGAAGGTAAGTTGTTTTCCAGAAAAAACTTGTCAAATCTTTTAGATCGGATTAGGAAAGGGATAAAAGTATCCAACCAATTAAGCCCGTTTCCATGAGAAGCGAATGATTTCTAACAATATCTGCGCGTCAAACTGGGTGACCAGATAGCAATAGATAGTCTTTCCAATTTATATATTGTATTTCAGCAGTTGTCAAAATATTCAGTAAGGTTTTTCCATTTCATTATGCATCGATTAACGCTTACCGATCGCGCGGGAATTATTAAAAAATATAGCTTCCGGCTCAGTTGTAAATACACAACATGAATTTCGTCTTGAGACGGTTGTCATCATGGCTTCAGTGTGCAGTCAATTCGCCGCACCGTGCAAAAGCTTGAGCGTGAGTACACTCTTTTGGATCTTAAACCACCAATCAAATAGAAATTGGTGCTAAATGAAGAAACCATAGTCGTCGTATGGAAGAACACCCAGTAATATCGATTCGGCCCCGATCAGCTAAATTGAGCACCGGCAGCGGGTCAAACCGGCCTAATTTGAGGTTCGATTTGGGCTTACACTTATATAAGATTGTGATGATGCAAGAATTGAAGCCGGATGACCATAGACAACGCCGTGAATTCACTAATTGGGCTCTGGAGATGTTGGCCGGAGATCCAGATCATCTTCTAGGACGCCTCGTCCTCATTTTTGGTCTCAAATATACTTTCTGTATTCAGACCTCGACAACATCAATATATAGTATCCGAAGTTCCAGTAAAATGGCTCTTCATGCCATACAAGCGACGCAACGCTTGAAATTGTGAAAAAGAAATTTGAGAACTGGGTTATCTCACGCTCATTTGAACGATTTGCTATTCCACACATAATAGCATGAACGTACCTCCAAAATGAAGCCAGAATCAATTTTATATCTCACACCGTTGTCGCTTTATTTAAATTCTTTCTCCTATCGTTTTTATCTGGTCATTCTTTACAAGGTGGGGCAAAAGTAATGTCATAATGTGAACATGCCATAATTTTTGCAATTGACGTCAAGTGTCATTGTGCTTTGACATTTATGTTGTAGACATATAGCGTATTAGTCGCAATTAGTAGCGATGATACACGCCTGAAGAACGCGGAATTTTTGTTACTGTCTGTTTTTTTTTTGACGCAGCGTAAATTTCGTCGTCCTTTTCGTCATCGTCCTGCACCATATGCGCGAACAATTACGCGTTTGAGCGTCTTGTCCAAGCTGGCTTCACTAGAGATATCGCAAGAAGTGGCCGGCCACTTATTGCTCGTTCGACCGAGAATATGTCTACTGTAACCGAGGACGTCTGAGAGAATCCACAAACAGCGACCAAGCAACGATGCAAATAGTTTAGCCTCAACAGATGACCTTATAAAGTGCAAACGGTTCACCAATTGCTGACTGCTACGCGTCAAGTGAGGTTAACTTACTCCCAGCTCTGCTAAACCTGGTGCAAAAAGATTATGATTTCGTATGCAAAATCATAATGAACGACGAAGCTCATTTCCACTTAAGTGATTATAAGAATCCACATGAAATGCACAAAGAGCCATTGCGTCCAAAGCCAATGGATTCGGCATTTACAATGAAAAAGTGACTGGTGAGCGTTGCAGACAGATGTTTAACGAGGTTTTTTGTCGCAAGTTGCTGAATTGTGTCTCGAGCATTGTTGATTCCAGCAAAACAGTGCAACTTCTTACACAGCTCTTGCAGCGATGAAGATTTTTACACACAATTTTTTCAACTTAGGGCCATCAATTTTCCATCTTTAAGTAAACTTTTCGTAAAAAGAGTCCAATTCTTTTCATTTCTAACAAAATGGCAACAAATTCACATTATGACATTCATTACAAACAATAACGCCATCACACCACTGAAAGCATCCTGGCCACCACTACTAATGAAAATACCCAAGACGTACCTGTCAACCAACATAGCCCTGCAAGTTTTTCTTCGTTGGCAGGTATGTTGGATGTCTTCTTTTTGTCGGAATAAAGCACTCAGACAAAGAACTAGCCCATTGTACTTGTTGTTCCTTTTAATGAAACTACTCAGTCTTTCAAAGAAAGGTAAGTAAACGATGCGAGCGAAGGCTGGAAACTCGCGGAGGTAGTGTCTCGCTTTGTCATCATTATTAGCCTCAGAATGTCGTCATTATTATTATTAGCCGCCGCCGCAGAATGTTGTGTTACTAGCAATTATCAAAAGCAAAACCGTAGTAGTACGTCACGACGCCAGTAAGCAGCATGCAGTCTTTTTTATTGAGAGACAGCAGAAAAGTCGCTGCCTTTCTAATGGCATCGAAAAGCAATCGTTTGGTCTCCCGGTAACAATGCGGCTATGCTAATATTAAACCCAATTGAAGCCTTAATCAAAGATTGCTCCAGATTGCGTTCAGTGAAGGTTTACATTCTCTAACTTGGAAGTTCTGAAAACGATCAGCAACGATTTTTTCAAATACAGTCAGTTGCCTAGAAAACAGACAGAAGTTTTTCTGGCGAGGAGAAATATCTAATGGTGCCGTTCTCCAGGAAGACACCAGCACTGCATCCTGAAGCGGTTTTAGCACAACCAATGAGACCCGAATATATTCCTTTCCTGGCTCAGATACCAGCCGAAATCATTTTTTTTAAGTATCAGGAGATCTGGTGTTTTTTCATCAGATGGCATGTCTATAAGATTGAGTCAAAAAACAGTCGGAGCGCTTTGAGAGTACAGACTTTAATACGAACATCTGCATATAGAGAAGAGCCAGGCGTACTAGATAAATCCCGTATGCAGCCGAGGAAGACTATTCTCTGGAGCCTGGTAAAAGCAGCAATGATGAATTTTAATGAAAGCTCATTCCATCAGACTTAACTCTAGCTGGCAAGCTAACTGCTGTTCTTGTATTTTTCTTCTTTACCAAAAACGAGACTTCGCATTTGATTCAGGACTTTATGTACATAGACGTTTGCAATACGACTTCCCAACTAGGAATGTAATAAGCTTTAACAGAGAACGCAAACATTGCTAACGCATGTTTAAGCTCTGACAAACTATTCTTTGAGCCTTGCCCAGCAAATTCATCAACGATTTTACCACACGGGATCTCGTTGTAATCAAGGGCCAAAACAAGACTTAGTGAATTAAGTTTTGAGAGAAGTGTTGCATTACTGAACAAGCTTGGCTATCGCTACTGATGCGGATCCTTCGACCAGTCTAACCATTCACATCAGAATTGCGTATTGCTGCAGAAGCAATTCGATTGTTATCGTCCTCCGGAAAGACGCCAGCACCTTAGTCCTCTGAGAGAAGTCTTGCAATTTTTTTTTTTTTTTTTTTTTTTTTTTTTTTTTTTTTTTTTTTTTGGTTACGCTTTCAAATACTTTATAGATACTAATAACCCGCGTTATTAACACACTTCAAACCTCTCTCACCGTGGGACTGCCGTTATTTATTACTTCGCGGGGTTTGGTTAACCTTTTATGCTCTATTATCTCTATTTACCTCCTCGGCACTTCTTAACGCTTCCAATCCACGCAGTTCAATCTGCACGGCCATTATGATGGAATAGATCTCCAACCAGTCGTCCACTGACCCCATCATGAGGTCTATTAGGAGCTCGCGACTTGTGAAGCGTCTGCACTGGAACATAACGTGCTCCGAGTCTTCCTCCTTTTCCACCTTTAGTGGTGTTGCCCCACCTGACTTGCCAGAATTTTGCAGATGTTGTCTTTTCTTCCTCCTTTACCCTCCTGGTAAGTCTGGTATCTTGTCTATATCTTGGTAGCCTAATGTAAACTTTTTTGCATTTTTGGCGAGAATGTTAATAGGGACCATCCCCGTTATAACACAGGATGCTTCGTCCGAATTTGTTCGGAAACCCCAAATTATTCTGATTGCATATAGCCTGTAATTCGATGAAAGTTTCTTCCTTATTTCATTTATTGAGAGTGCAGGGCTCCAACTGCGGCAGAATAAAAAGTGCCGATGTTTGGCAGCATCCGAAAAAGCGCTACTTGCATCAGTGACACCTTTTTATTAGAATACTTGACATCGATTTTAAATTTCCAGCCTGCTGTCGAGCATGACTCCTAAGTATTTTAATGCGTCTTCAGACTGGATTGTATAGTTTCCAACCCGAAAACTTGCATATTCCACAGTCTTTCTTCTGGTTATTTGGACAGCTTCAGTTTTGTGGTCAGCTGGTTCAAGGCTGGCCGAGTCAAGCTAATTTTTAATTCTAGCGTCTGCTTTATCCGTGGCGGACTCTATCTCGTAGATATGCTTGACCACAATCACCACGGCGATGTCGTCAGCGAAACCGGCGCAAATCACCGTCGTACATGATATTCCACAGAAATGGTCCCAGGACTGACCCCTGCGGAACTCCCGCGGTAATATTGTTGTACTTAACGCCATCGTCCGTCTGGTATCTTAGCTTCCTTTCGGTAAATACTCTGGTGCATCTATTATGACCAGTGATTTGGTAATGCATTTGTGCCTCCTCTCCATCTTCTTCCTTGTATTGTTTCAGCTGCTGTAACTACTTGTAACTACTACCGTCTTTATGACATCGACGTTAGAACGCGATTTTTTGAAACCATACTAGGCGTCTGACAAAGCTCCTTTATTCACTGCCGCTGCTAGCAATTTGCTGTATATGATCCGTTTTAGGATTTTTCCCAGTGTCTCTAGCAGGCATATTGGTCGATACGACGAAGGTTCTCCGGGTGGTTTATGGAGGTGGAACTGGCATCGTTGCTAAAAAAAAGGTCCGGTCTCTTATGGACGGCTGCTTTAACAGCCGTGTTTGGAATGCCGTCGGGTATATGCGCTTTATTTTCACCTATTATAGCTCATCCGGCAGATGTTTCGAGTTTGTTGCCTGCATTGAGGGACAGAATATTTCTTGCATCCTTGAACAATTTTTATTGTCGCTACTGATGCGGATTCTTTGCCCACTCCACTTATTCACGTTACAAGTCATAGACATTAGAACTGCATACGGCTGCACAGGCAATTTTAACGTTGTCGTCCTCCTGAAAGACACCAACTGCTAATTCTATACTAATTCTTACTAAGCCTCTTCTCTAGCCCCTTCGATGTATTCGTTATTCGGAGTCAATCCATGGGAAGTAGCACTATGGTCAGTCATAATCTGAAAATCTCTACCACTCTTTCCAACATTCCAACTCATTCTTTACGCGTCTTAGAAAGAGCCGTAAGAATCAGCGAAATCGAAATATTTATTAGCTCCTTGTTCGACTTTTAAATCGCCGGATAGCATCTTAAATTAAGCTCACTTGAGCTCTGTTCATCCGAGTACTCGTAATTCAACGCCAGGTCAAGGCGTTTATGGCATTCAATTAGGATCTTTTCAGAATTTCAGGATCTATGACTATTAAATCTTCTCATTATAACAACATCAAGCTGAGCTTGACAAAGTTATATTTATTTGTCATCTCGTATCTGAATATTTTAAGTAGGGATAGTGTGTCGTTTCGAGTTTCTTTTCCATTTGCCACTTGGTCTATGTCGCTTAGGTCCCTAGTGTATAATATCATGACTTCTGGTAAACAATTGCATGCTGGTCATATTCTGCCTAAACAATATGTCTCAGGTACACCGAATTTAAGGAGTTTGTTGTTGTTCCTGAACAACATTTACATCTCATCTTGCGTATGAGCTGGATACATACAAGGTATTTTCAGGACGCTTGTACCTCCTTTGATCAACGAGGATGATGAAAAGTAATACAAGCATATCCTCCCACTCGCTTTTATGAAATTGTCGTTTGATAGCCTGATGATCAAATATATTGCATATTGAAACGCGATGTTGTCTGACCTGGTGTGCACCATGAATGATTCAATCGTGTTTCGATAATTGTACACAACTTTTGTGCTATCAATCCAAAATGTATCTCAGACTTATTACGACTATAATTACATACCATCACGTTGTATATAAAGGACACTGTATGCCAACACAAACGAGGGAATTAATTAAATGTTGACTAGGTACATGTCGATTAGACTAATGTCAATCAATAACAGCAATAACTCAAAACGTCCTTTCATTTGTGCGACTTACATCTTGATAGCCTTTAATTTAATCAATCATAAGCGCAGTGTGCATATCAAAGTAAACATTCCCAACTCAGCCATTAGAAATTGCTTTCCTCAGTCACTACTTGCATGACTTGTACTCCTCCCATGTCCTACTAATCCCAACCATTTCGTCCTTCTCGATTTGTCCGTTGTTTACTCAATGAGTTGACCTTTTTTCTCAAATTAATTACTATGCAGCAAGTCATGGTCCCCGAAGCTAAGGAGTCATGTCCAATCGCCACGGGCACACTCAGAGTAGGACATTTTCAAAAGTTCCACCAATTGCTTCCACTTGCATTGAATTTTAAATTGCACCTGGCTACCCTTTGAAGGGACTACCATATGGTTATGGCATGTCTTGAACATCAATCTTCTTTTCACTGTTTTGAAGTGACTTTCTCTAACCAAGTCAAGGTCAATTTGGTTTTAATTACAGGTTATCGATTTGCTTAATCCAGGCTCAGCCCGGAAGCCTCTGGCTGTGAGATGGTCGAAGAAATCTGGAGGATTCTTCGTGGAGAACCTGTTCACCGTGGACTGTGAGGAGCTGGACGATTTGCTGGCAGTACTGGAAGAAGGTAAGCATCGATTTGTAAATATATCAGAAATTTATAAAGAGGATTGGAAAAGTGCTATTGGTAAATTGGATATGGACGGCTAGGGCTAGGAATTTTTAAACAGAAGAATCGATTTTTTTTATAATTCGACGTCAAACTCGAGGTCAGTCAGTCGATTGTTGATTTGAAACGTAATAAGTTATGAAATTTTATTTCCCCTCTTCATGGGAACTGTGTGTGAGTTTTTGGGGTATGCTGTATGCCTTTGGTTTAGAAGGAGGCAATTAGATCTAAGTTATTATCTGGTTGACGTGTTTTTGTTTCTTTTGATTGACTGTAGACATATTAACAACTTCAAGAAACAGAAATATTTTGTTTCGAAGGAAATACGAGTAGGGCAGGAGAAGGTAGATAGAATCATCGATTGTTTACATTGTGCGTTGTAGAGTGTTATTACAGACGTGCTTTTGACATTTGCCTTAGTCTTTTCGGCTCTCTGTGACCGTACTGCACATTAAAAAGTAAAAATGATGCTGGGTCATAGCTTAAGTCAGAAGAACTAGCAATATATTTGAAGTGCTACTATGTTCTACTACAGTGCTAGGCGACCAAGGCCTTAACCAATTAAACTCACCAGTTAGCATATTCTTTGACCAATTTCCTCCAGTTACGCCCTTCAAGATGGTAAAAGTCTCTTTGCACCTGAAACAAAATGTTGTTTAATTGCTTTGTTGTCCCGGGAAGAAATCGAGAATTCTTCGGTTGGTAGAATTAGGTTAGGTCTGCGGTTTGATGTGATATCTGGAGAAAGCATCCTATACACATCGCACTTAGGTTTGTGTAGACTGATTATGATGCACGAGCGAGGAAATTTGGATTGTGGTTGCTAATTTTAGTTTCCACTTTCCGTCTGTTAATTTGAAAAGAGATGTAAAGAAACCAGTAGATACCTCTGAGAGGTCATGTAAGTAGTAACTTCTTAAAGTTCTTTGTCTGAAATTACTGAGGTTGCGACAGTGGCACAGAAAGTGGAGGATGTCCTCCCGTGAGCACACGTCCCCACAGCCTCTGCAAAAGTCGACCTCGGTAACGCGCAGTTTTACTGCGTGCGCCTGTAACTCATCCAACGAATTCTAGTTCTAACTTCAATTCACAAGCAGGCGTGGATGATGTATCTGTACTGTCTAAGTACTAAAGCTCTAAAGCGCAGGCAGTCCTAGACGTGATAGACGATTGATGCACTAGAAATGGGCTTTCAGTCAATTCTCTTAAAACTCAGGTTGTTCTCGTTGTGAGAAGGAAGAAACTTACTGGTCTGATTCATCTAGTAATTAAAGGCATCACCATCCAATCCTCCAAAGAAGCTAGATATGATATATGGGTGTCATCCTGGATAACAAACTTCTCTGGACTAAACATGTTATGTCGAAAACCCCTAAGGACCAATCGCCCTTGTGGGATCTGTCGGCAATACATGGATCTCTCACCGAGAAAGGACCTTCTACCATAAGGCCAATTATATCGTATCCTATGCGTCAGTTCTCTTATGGAACGAGCTTTCACGTAAATACGTCACTGCTACTTTTACCATACTAAACTCCAAAGAACAGTCCGTCTCGGTTGCATAGGGGTTTTCCCCAACACGCCTGGCTCCGTTCCAGACGCATTGATGAATCTCTCTTCTCTTGAAGGCGTCTTCTGTTTAAAAAGAAGTGGTCTTTGGCACAACACGCACTGGAGCTTTGATGGCCTTGCCTTATGGACGAGCCGTCTGGTGCAATGTCTCTTACAGAGACAAACTTAGTAAGATTTAAATATGAAGTAAATTCTTTGGTTAAAATAAACCAAGGAACTATATTGCGAAGAATCGGTGGAGTGGGCTATGAATTAGCATCATCTAACGATTTGCAAGCTAATTCGAGAATGCAAGACTTTACTGAATGCAGTCGGAAGGCTAAATCTATTGAGTCTTGCTTGATTTGGATTCAGGTTACAATAAGATCACGGCAAATAAAATCGCCGATTAACTTGCTGGGCAAGGCTCAGAGGACAGTTTTTTAGGACCCGATCCTACGTTAGATCTGCCTGCGTCCTCGGTTAGGGTTTCCATTGACAGTTTCAATTGAATATGAGCGTAACTGCAGATGGTATGGCACTCAAGGTTCTCAACAAACTAAACAAATGTTCCCCGATATCTCTAAGAGAATAACGGCTATCCTGCTGTCCCTCAACAGAAAAAAATTAAGTGTGCTTGGTGTAAGCGATACACCATCCAGCTGCATTTGCTATGAATGTCCAGCGTACGCTCTCATCAGGCTTAAAATGTTTGTACACAGCGACGTCGAAGGAAATTCAGATAGGAAGAAAAGAGAGGTAACGATATGCATTGTTCTTAAATGTTTGCAAGTTATAACGACGATTGGAAAAGACCCGTAATTGAAACTCTCCAACTATGACACTCTACGACAGAGTGCGTAGGAATGAGCTACACATACCTTCCAGACTGTTCAGGCTGCTTTATTCGATACCTGACCCCTGTCATGTAATTTTTCTAACATCGCCCTAGAAAAAGGCGTGCAAAACTCGCTGGCAAACAAAACAGGTACGATTGCGTTTAAGTTCGCACAATAACCTGTACGTGGATGACATTATTGCAATTGGACGAACACAGCAAGCAGTCAATGAAAACGGCAAAACCAAGTACATGTCGTCTTCAGAAAAGAATGCACATTGGCATTTATAAATTCACCTACTTCGGCTCCGTCGTTACAAGCAGGAATGACCTCAGCGCGGAAGTCCCTAGTCCCTTTTGTATTAAGGAGAAGTTTTAAACACGAACTGTTAGGGCTGTAAAACGACCTTAGTCTAGTGAGACGTATACAGATCTAGCGTCTAAGGTGGCTTGACCATCTTCGAGCCTAACTCCAGATGACAGCGCGAAATACGATGACTGCATCTAAGGCGGCGCACGCAAGTGCAAGGGGACGTCAACTAACTTAAAGTGGGGCAATGTAGGCAGTTGGCAAGAAATTGGCTAGAGAGGCTTGTTGTTTGAGTCCCAGGTTCACCCCGAACTGTAGCCTTAACTAAGTAAAACCGACTAGCCTGAACTCATTTTCGGACTTCCGAACTTGATTACCGGGGAAGAATTCTTTTCAAATTTGAATTGGAATTGCAGAGGCCGGTTTTAATTGAAAAACGGATCGCTGGACAGATCATCATATTGCACTATGATCGCAACATTGGATTTTGTATATTCCACTATGTGAACAATTTTTCAAAAAGATCTACGCCTACGCCAATATAGGATCAACTTGGTGCAGGATCTTAAACTACCAAAACATGGCTTGCGTTGGTAGAATTAGTAGGTTGAAGTCGACAAATCGTGTTTAGTGACGAAGTTTACTTGTAGTTCAATGGATTTCTGAACAAACAAAAGTGTCGTTTCTGGAATAAGGCAAATCCAGAAGAGACTCATGAGTCTGAATGACACTCTCGAAAGTGTTTCTTTTTTTAGAAAAATTAGCCGCACATTACCGTTTATTTAGTCGAAAATATAGATGACATTGATCCGGATAATATGTAACTCCACCAGTACTGCGCTACGTGCATACGACTTACGAATCAACGACACAATTATATCCTGAAGTGGGCTAGTTAATTTTTCACCGCGATCGCTCGGTTTGACGCCACTAGGTTACTTTTTGTGAGGTTGTGTAAAGTTTATGAAATATGATGTTAACCCATAAACTATTCAGATCTTAGAAGAAAATATTCAGCGCGTTACTGATGAGATAGAATTCTAAATGTTCGAAAGAATGGCCCTAAATTTGACCAACACGATGTGTTTCGTCAAAAGAAGGCAAGGAAGTGAAATGCTTTCTTCAAGCATTCAAAAGCCATTTTTCATAATGAATAGATTCAAACTCAACTCCTAACGAAAAAGAAAACCAATGCCACCATTGGTAAGGTCTTCCTATACTGTGTTGCTCTACAGGCTTGAAACCGAGAATCCCTCGAGCTTGAACACTAGTGTCTAGGCCTTCTGACCAAATCCACGTCGTTACATACCCAATAAAGTTCTTTGTTATACCTTCCCGTTCATACTCCGTCAACTCAAACTGGGCCAAGTATCAAAACGAGAATTTTTCGCTTAAAATAATCAAAACTCATTCTAAAGGGTTTTCCAATAGGGACTTGACAACTTTGAATTTAATTTCTGAACGCACTCTTTCACTAATCATCAAACTGTCACTGTCAATTTATTCAGTAAACTCAACATTTTCATTATGGTAAAGTACACTAACGAGCAACGTCTGCAAATTATAAAAATTTTCTACAGATATTCGGAGTCGGTGACTGCGACTTTAAGAGCGTTAAAAGCAATTTTCGGTCGTAATTTTCGCCCTAGTAGACAGGCAATAACAAGTTTAGTGCAAAAATTTGAGTCTATATATTTGTTGTGTGATATTGCCATGTGTCAGTGAGACAGCGGGTTGGTCGAAGTGTCGAAAATATCGCTGCCGTTCAGACGTCCGTAGCAAACGATCCAAATCAGTCAATTCCACGGCGTTCTCAAGAATTGGGCATCGCTCAGACAACATTATGGCGTATTTTGCGTAAGGATCTTGGTTTACACCCATACAAGATCAAGCTGACTCAAGAATTGAAGCCGATGGACCATTTGAAGCGACGTACGTTCTCCGATTGGGTTCTGGAGAAGATGCGCCAAGATGATGAATTTCATCGCAAAATCATCTTCAGTGACGAAGCTTATTTTTGGCTTAATGGGTTCGTCGATAAGCAAAATATGCGTTATTGGTCGGCTGAAAACCCACATGTGCTTCGTCCACAAAAAATAACTGTTTGGTGCGGTTTGCATGCCGGTGGCGTTATTAGGTCATATTTTTTCGTCGACGATAACGATTGTCACGTTACTGTGAATGGGCAGCGTTATCTCGCCATGATCACCGATTATTTTTGGCCCGAATTGGAAGATATGGACTTGGACGACATGTTGTTTCAACAGGATGGTGCCACAAGCCACACAGCACACGCTACAATCGATTTATTGAAGAGTAAGTATGGTGAGCGTGTTATCTCAAGACATGGGCCAGTCGATTCACCGCCTCGTTCGTGCGATTTAACGCCGCTTGACTATTTTCTGTGGGGCTACGTTAAGTCATTGGCTTATGCCAAAACGCCGACGACGTTGGAAGAGCTCAGAGCCAACATTGAATGCGAAATAGCGGCCGTTTCGGCCAAAATGTGTGGCCGAGTCGTTGAAAATTGAGTCCAACGAATCGACCGCTGCAAACGTGCCCGCGGTAGCCATATGAACGAAGTAGAGTTACATTCATAAATGTTTTAACTATACTTCAAGCCAATAATAAAGTTTTTGAAATATCTCAAATAGTTTGCCTTTTATTTAAAAAAAAAAAGTTGCCAAGTCGCTATTGGAAAACCCGATACAACTCTTGAGAATGCCCATGTCTCTCCATCATACAACAGGACAGGGATGTTGAGGGTCTTGTTGAAATAGAACTTTGTTGCTCTACCATATTGTCTTTCTGGCCCATTGAAATAGCGGTTGGGAAGAGCTATTCTTCGTTTAATTTCAGCGCTTATATCATTACTTGTGTTCACTGCAGAGCCTAGGCAGATAATTCCAACAAATTTGACAGAAAAGCCGAGACCAGACATGGTTTTTGTAGAACCCAGCTCTATAAACGCAATCATATACTACTTTAAATTCGATGAAGAAGTGATTGGTATCCGTTAAGTATACTCCGGCCTTCCCCAAGTGAAAATCCGGTCGATTTATTCCAAAACTGAACTAATATGGCCCTATCAGGTTGTTGAAGGTCGGTTTAAGGCGTTTACATTATAGGTAGCTAGGATATTGTATGCGACGTTCATGAGATTTCTTTTGTTATGAACCGGACAGTAGATGCTTGAATTCCATTCATCAGGCATACGGACAAAATTACACATGAGTTGGTACATGGTCCTTACTAGATCATCTCTTCACCTTTAAAGAGCTCAGCAGCTAAGCCGTCAGAACCAGGGGTTTTGTTGTGCTCACGTGGACGGGAATTTTGGTGAACTTTATCCGGATTGAATGTTGTGTCTTGTCTGTGAGCAGATATAACATTGGGGCATGGTCCTTACTAGATCATCTCCTCCACCTTTTAAAAGCACGGCGGCTAAGCCGTCGGATCTAGGGCATTCGTTCTGCTCGTGTGAACGGGGTGGCCATGGTGTAGTGGTATATGCATAGACTACGCAAGCAGAGGGTCGCGGGTTCGAATCCCGTGCAAGGCAATTCTCTGAAAAAAGTCTTTTCATAGAATTTGTATGTAGTTATATGAAAATCCCGTCGGCGTCAACTCTGACATGAAGGCATAACACTGATGTTGGAGTGGTTGCTGGCTGGGCTTAATGTAACGAACTAACAACTAGCACGTACTAAGACCCACTGCTTGAGGATGTACTGGCTCGTCCCGTCCAGTTTGACAACCACCTCTGGGAAAAATATCGAAACCAAACACACCTGAGTTTCAAACTACTACACCACCCGCGCGCGCCCTGGAGAAAAACCCAGTAAAAGGGTATTCATATCCCCTTGGTACACGCGCGGTATTATAAAAAAAAAAAAAAACTTCATCTAGATTGAATGTTTTATTTCGCCTAAGAGCAGTGTTTTCGTTGCCTTCTTCGCTATGAGAGAGATAGAAGGAAACGCAATCGTGAAAGCTCTAGCGACCTAGATGCTAAAGCTTTTCTAAATATTCGATATACACATTCGTACTTTGGGTACTACTAGGTGCCGGTCTAAGATAATGTTCGCATCTAGGAATACCTAGACTCAATGTGATCAATCGATCTTATCCAGTTTTGATCAGGAGACTACCATGTGCCTTTGTTGATTCTAAGATGTGAGAAATGTTTGCTTACTACGACGCTGTCTCATCCAAAAAAAAAATGTAAAGCTATATTTGATATATATATATGAAATTGGTATCTCATGGCTTCCAAAAACAGCTGTTGCTGGCTTCGATAGCAAAAGTAGTGGATAGCTCAATGTTCAATCTTCTTTTTGTTTGCCCATTCCACCGTATGTCCTACACAGGGGTGATACTCTAGTCATTTGACTGCGTATAATCTGTTCAGGGGCCGTTAACACTTTGGTAATCACCGCTGGAATCATTGATATTCGACGCTATTGCACGTCTTAGAATGTTTGTTATTTTTCGTTGTAAGACGCCGCTGACAAGGGCACAGCAATTTCGGTAGCAGTGACATACTAACGTGGCATGCGAGGTGAGTCCCGATTATTTCACAACAGCACTATAAAGCAAGAGATATGTTGCCCTGATAAGAGACAGAACTAGGAATCATTGAGACAACAGAGTTAGTCTTTCCTCTTCAAATTTTTCTCCTGAAGTGCTCTTATTAGTCATCTGAAAGGTATCTCTCACTGTTCAGGTCATCTAGAAGTTTTCCATCGGTCTCCGTATACGTGAACTCATCTTCACTAAGTTATGCTGTCTACAAGTTCTTGGTGCTTGGTTCAGTATAAGATATAAAACGAAGAAACACCGCTACAAGATGATGATGCGAACGAGGTTAAGAACGAGGATCAACACTGGTTTAATCTAGAGATCTAGAGATCTAATGAATTGATTACTATTTGAGATTTTTGGCACAAAAAGCGAAAGGTTCTAGAGGTTTAAAAATTGTTTGCCACATGCAAAGGCAACTTCAGTGATTTAAAAAAAAAAAAAAAAAAAACTTGTCTTAACGAGGTTTAATTTTCCCTTTTTAAAATTTAGGTATGCGAAACCGGGCCACAGGATGTCATCAAATGAATGACCATTCCTCCAGATCGCACACAATTTTAACAGTGCATATAATTTCGGAGCAGCAAGCAGATGGAAACGTATTCATTTCGAAGCATGGCAAAATCAATTTTGTCGATCTGGCGGGAAGTGAATTGACGAAGAAGACATTGAGCGAAGGAAAAACTCTTGAAGAGGCCAACAACATCAACAAAAGTCTCATGGTGCTAGGTAAGTTCGACATTACAAACCACCTCCCATCAATCTAACCTGACTGATTTTTGGCCTTTTTAACGCCTTAACATTGATGACATTCTCTCTTTCAGGTTATTGCATAGCATCTCTGAGTGATACTAGAAAACGTAGTGGTCACATTCCATACCGAGATAGTCAGCTTACCAAACTTCTAGCCGACAGTTTAGCTGGAAACGGTGTCACTTTGATGATAGCATGCGTTTCACCGTCCCACTATAACTACGCCGAAACCTTAAACACACTTCGATATGCCTGTCGAGCTAAACTGATTCGAACTAAACCAGTGATCATCATGGATCCCCGCGAGGCACTAATTCTAAGTCTTAAACGAGACATCAACTCCTTGGAAATGGAGAACGAGCACCTAAAAGCTGCTCTCAATCTACATCACGAGACGTCTATAGGCACAGATATTGCAGTAGCAACAGAGCCGACGCTCCCAAAGGTGGACTTGGAACGATTAGCCGAGCTTAGTGGATCCGAATTAGCTGAGCTGGTAAAGCTCTACATGCAAGAGAATGAGACCCTTCGCCAGGAGAATACTCACTTGTGCACGATCAGAGAGATCATCATGCGCGATCAGGAAATTGTCTGCAGGGAAAATGAACGTTTGCTCAAAAAGCTGGAGGACGTCAACAAGTAGGTTCCTCTCGCATTCGAATACTTTAACGCACAATTTTATACATATATAAACAAAAGTGTTACCAAATTGTTTAAATTATTTATTAAGCCGAATACAAGTAATTTTTTTTGAAATATTTTACACGGAAACTTGTTATTTTTTCGAGGGAGAAGCCATGAGGGAAGGCTTCTTCCCAATTTAAAACCTTTGTTGTGTGCGTTTCCTTTTAGGGTTTGTATTCGTTCACCATTGATTCCAGCTAGACCGGCTCTCTCATCAACCTCTGGCAGCGATGGAGATACAGAGATTTGGACCAATCCTCAGGATTTTGAAAATCTTCAAGTAAGTTCATAGATCTGAGATAGTTTCTACTAAACCTAATCACCGAATACGTTTCAGCACAACAGCCTTGTCGGACGAATATCGGAAAATAAGGACCGAATCTCGGATGACGCACAAAGGCAAATCGATAAGAAGCGTATTGGAAAGAGTATCCTACAAATGGCGGATAATTTTCGAATGTACGAGCAAAAGAAACGACAGAACGATGCTAAATATATGCCTGAGTAAGCTAAGTTTCATTTCGATTTGGTGCAGCTCATAACCTTTCCCATATTCGTAGCATGTTGGTGTAGAAAATTCCGGATCACTGGATCGGAAAGAATTATGTATTTTTTTAATTTTACTTTAAGTCTGTTTGAATGAATAATTATCAACAAATAAATATATTACTAAATGGAGTTGTTTGCTAAGCTGGTAAGGTAAGATGTGGGAAAAATATGATTGCAAAAATGAATAGACAAGTGCTTTCAAAAATGGTAAGCTCTACATCATATTCAGCTTAGACGAAAAGCAGTTAAGATCAGGAATTCTTCGATGGCCTAGAACCAAAACTAGCACATTAATGAAGTTTGTACAATCAAACAGACACCATTCTCTACTATATTGTACATGATGTTCGATATTTTCTCCGTTCTGTGGAGATATTCGCCTAAGATTCCCATCACTACCTGATATGAAATTATTCAATGCTGTAGCAGTAAAAATGAGGCAGCACATTTATACCAGAGCTTTACGGAAGAACACTTCTATTACTCTGCAATCAGCAATCCTGAGAAACCAAAGAAAAACCTCAAATGTTTTAGACGTGTCCGGACGTATACTTCTGGTATGCATACTACACAGTCGATTAGATGCGGATGAGACAAGACGCAGTGATGTGGACCTTCAGATTCTCAGAGTCTGGCGAGATCAATTTCTAAACGAACAAAGAACCGGCATTACCTCAAAAGGTAAATTCATAGGGCAATTGTGGCGTGCAGAATACATTCGTCGTAACGACTTTTGAATTTAAAGCCACATCTTTCAAGAAGGATAGTTTTAAATGTCCAACGTATGGCATAAACACTGCCAGCCTTTCAGTCCTTGTGAAATTCTTGTTTGCATTGATAGAGCAACCTCATATTGAAACTACCAGCAGAGCCCACTACATCTTGAAGCAAACAAGCACTAGCTATGAGCGGGAATGAAAATGACGTCGGAATCGTCCTCACAGCCCTGGACACTGTGCAGAGACTTGTCAACCCTACTCCGTAAGAGTGACAACAAAATATTCATTCCGAAAACAAATCGATGAACAAAGCACAATTCTTGTCAAGAGATGGCGTTGGAGTACTATTTTGCAAGATTCTGTGCTTCCGATAACTACAGTATCGTCGATTGCTGAACCCATTGGGATTCGCAACACATCAGCATGCAATTCAGCACTTTTGTCCAATTCGGCAGAATTGGTAACATTGTAATTACAATAATAATGCCTCGATCAGTTCTGCAATCTCTTAATATTGTATATCAGTCAGCGATGAATTGCTGTTCGGGGTAACGACGACAGGAGACTTACTTTTGCTTCTTTCCCTGTCGGAACAAAGTACTCAGAAGAAATTGGTTCATTTACTATAAATTCTCAGTCTTTCGTAGAAAGATCATCGATCGCGCTTCATTGGAAGTGCTTACAGCATTAGAACACCTCATATTCAACGCCAAGTCGTCAGCTGAGACTAAGAGTCATTTTTTACATTTTTTTACAATGAATTCGTATTTTCAAGCACTTTCAAGTGATCACCACTTTTACTCAAGCTGTATACCTGAAATCGAACCAAAACAAGATTATACAGGGTGACCAGATAGGAATGATAGTTTTTCCAATTGTTTTGTTTTCGCAGCTGTCAAAATTACCAATGGCATCCAGCTGTTAAAATATTCAGTAAGGTTTGCCATTTCATCATCCACCGTTTTTCGCGAACGTGCGGAAATTATTAAAAAAATATCAAAATTCGGGCTCATTTGTTCCGGTCGGGCGTAATCATGGCTTCAGTGTGCAGGCAATTCGTCGCACAGTGGAAAAGTTCGAGCTTGAATGCACTCTTTTGGATCTTAAGCCAACAACCAGACAGAGATTGGTGTGAAATGAAAAAAACATAGTCGCCGTATCAAAGAAATGTCGATTCGGTGCTGATAAGGTGAAATGGGCATCACTAGAGAGTCAACTCGGCTTATTTTGCGGTTGGATTTGAGCCTACATCCGTATATGGTATGTGTTAACGCAAGAACTGAAGCAGGACGACCATAGACTACGTTTGGCCGAAGATCCGGATTTTGGCCAAAAATTCATCATTTCGGACGAGGCCAATTTCTAGCTCAGCGGCTATATCAACAAGCAAACACAATCCACAAGTGTTTAGACAAGCATCAATGCATCCACAAAGGATGACTGTTTAGTGCGGTTTATGGCATAGCGGCATCACCGTTACCGTCTGGATTCTGTTCTTAATTGTAGCAAAGCTGGATATATGTCATCGGTACTAGGTGACCTGAAGCCTCATCCGTCGCCACAACTAATGACAGGGACCAGTTACGGCGCGATGTGTTGTGTCACTCAGCTTACTTGCAGCTTTATTGATAATAAAAAGCTGATTACCTCATTGGAACGAGCAAGATTGTTTCCTAGCTGGCCATGTCAATTGATAAAAATGCCATTCAGATTCTGAACAAACCTCTTGTTTTGTTCTGAATTTGAATGAATTTATCTTCTCCCATGGAAACCTCTGATAGCATTTTTCAGCTATTCAGCATTCTCCTTTGCATAGGAGATGGATAGGGTTAGGTCGATTACTTGCTGTTTTACTTTCGTCACAAATGTTTGCTGGTAGCTTGGAGTAGAAGCATAATTTTTTCCAGACTTTGAACATAACACCGAATACAGCTTTTGCTTTTTCGAATTTATTCCACTGTTCCTCACATCGTGGTCAAGACGACAGTTCCTAGATAAGAAAAACGTTCACATACTCCTATCAAGATTTTGCCCAGTACAATCTGATTGAAAACATATTTACAGATATTTACAGATATCCAGTGGTCATCCAATGTTTTGGATTTAGATTGGATGCTTGTTTCCGCTTATAGGTTGAAATACCTACAACAGTTCCTGAAATCTGTTGGTGTTGTCTCTGAGAACACCAGCATGATTGCACTGGTAAGCTTACATACATGATCTACAATGATATCGGGGTTGCGTTACAATCTATTCGGACGGTTTCTGGCGGTTCATAACATCCTGTGATGCCCATTTTTCTTACGCTACTCTTTCGGACAATATTCGATCAACAAATGGTCAATACATATGAGGTCTGCACAGTCTTCTAGCAACGGATACTCGTTAGTATCAAATCATCTTGCTTTCCTCCGTTCAGTCCCAATACATCCACCTTATGCCGCATAAACCCTGCTGCAATCTGGAGGAACCTGGCCCTTTGCACATTTCAAGTTTCGATCGTCTTGCGTATTCGATAGCATTCGACCCAAGCGTAATATATAACTTCGTCTTGCCAAGCCATGCACATGAAAACGTCCAACAGCTCAGATTTTAAAACCACATTCAAATACATTTTAAAAAAATCAAACTCAAACGCAAGCTTGTTTTAAAGAACAAAAATCATGTCAAAGCACCTTCTAAATGGGCTTCAGATAGTAAAATAGTGATTGGGCAAGGAGAAAAGTTGGTGCAGCTAATGGATGTACTTCCAAAGAACACCAAGGACCCTGGAATTACGACAAGACGAACTCTCAAAATTTGAGAACTTAATTTCGAGATCGTCTTAAGTTATAAATATTGTCCGAATAACTAAGCGCGGTTTTGAGTTCCAGAACGACATAGAAAATCAAACCTTGCATATACTAAGTTAAAATAGGCCTGCTGCTGCTGGCTTTTATACCAAAAATCGGAAAAGATGACTAGGCGCTAGACCAGCATTATGCTGTTTAAGTGAATAGAGAGAAACCACGCAACATGGCGTGGTTTTATTGATAAAAGCAATGCCAAATCTTTATTGCGTTCAATATGTGATGAAAGAAGCATCCTGCCCCCATTGTTATGCGGTATTTTGCCCATCTCTCTGCTTAATAGTAACAACAGATCTAACGTTTACGCTCAGGCATACGCAAATAATATAGCTGTGCTTTCCGTCAGTTCGAACGTTAAGACCGCTTGCTCTAAAGCGGAAACATCACTAGGCTTGATCGACGATTGGTGCACTAGAATTGGGCTTTCAGTCAATCCTCTCTAAATTGTGCTCACTGGTTTGATTAAGCTATCACTTGAAGATGTCACTCAAATTTTTTTTTTACGAAACTAAATACGTGGATGCATTTTTTGGACTAAATAAAATAAAACCTCCAAGCGGTGTCATCTTTTGGGAAGAACGATTGAACTTTCGACAAGACATAGGTCTTTACCACCAAAGAGGGTCCTCTGCATTTTCACGGCTATGATATACCAATTATATCTAATACACCAGATTTTTCACGAAAATACGAAACTGCTGCATTTTGTAGACTACAACACGAAAGGTTTTCCTCGTTCGCATGGCGACTTTTCAAAGCATGCCTCGCTCTGCTATAAACGCACAGATGAATCGTTCTCCCCTTGATATTCATATCTTATACTACGCTCTCAAAGTACCCTTTAGTACAACACGCAATAGAGTTCTGGTGACCTTGGCCGCTGGCTGTCTTTTCATTGTGATAAGACAAGGTCTCCTTGTGCAAAAAAAAAAAAAAAAAACTACGAAATCATCCAAGATAGGTTTTGGCAAGAATGTAGTCGCGACTTCACGGATGACTTCAATCCGTTTCAGGACGCAGGGATGGTATATTTATCAATGACGACAACGTCATATTTTGCACCTTGCATCTGCCTTCCAAGTGGAGATATATGCCATCCTGATGGATTTGGTATAAAAGGCGTAGCCAAAGCTAAGCTGTGTTTTAAGTCTTAATGAACGCTCTCACGACTTCCAACATGGAAAATTAAATCACCAATGAACTTACTAGTCAGAGCTCAGAGGATAGATTTTCATTACGCTAAGATTGTCTGCGTTCTCGGTTAGGAATTTCATTGAAAATTGGGTTTCAAATAACAATAACTGCAGATGGCTCTCTAATGTTTTCCGAACTCTGTTAGAGGTCAGCGCTATTTACTGCTATCCCTTAGTAGGCTACCTACTGACATCGTAATGGGAACTACAGTTTTACCAACCACTTAACCCATAAGTAACACAACTTCCTGCGAAAGAGATGACGACGACGCGGAGATCAAGTTCTGTGTGGTTCGGCGTCTTTTCACATCAGGCTGCACCTACTTGGCGTTGACGTGACACTTTTTCTACGAAAGACAGAACAACGGACTGGTTCTTTGTCTAAGTGCTCTGTTGCAGAAAAGTAACGGTCAAACTGCGGATATCCCCAGATCCTCATACATTAATATCTTCCTCAAATTTCAAACTTTATCTCAAGGGAACTGCTCCATGTAAGGACATGTCAGCCTTCGATAGAAATCACTATGCGGCGAAGAAAGAGAATTCGGCTCTAAAATAACTCCACCCATGCAGACAACCAGTTTGCCATAAATAGACATGACGTTGAGCACATCTAGAAAATTGCCGAAGCTTTCTTCAATCATAAAAATTCAGTAAAACCAACTATATCTCTCCTTTAATATAAAAATAAAAGAAATACTTCCATTTTCCCTTGGCTAGTACATTTTTTCCCACAAACATTACTCCTATCACAACCAGATGTCGCCCAAAACCACCACTGCCAACTGCAACATATCAATTGCTTCGTCAAGTTTGTAAATTTACGCCGGCGTGCAAGACAGCAAAGAGCACATTCTTACAACCAAAGCGTACAGTCGTCTCCTTCTCTCTTCCGTGTTAGTCAAGTCGTTTTGTGTGTGGAAATTTGTAGATCTACCGTGAGTGGCTTCGTTTTTTTTTTGCATATTCACCGATTCAAATTAAATTTGTTGCTTTTGCAAAGTGATTGCACGTTCAGCAATTGTTAAAAAAATTTCCTAAAAATCAGCTTACGCTTCGGATCAAACAAAAATAACAAACGAACGACAGCCAATCGAGTAGTCAGGAGTCACAAGCTGACAAAGTGCCAGTGAGTTTGTGTGCGTCGCCCACATCAGGTCGAAGGCTAGACACTGTCGCCCCTCTCCATGTTAATTGCACAATAATTGTTAATAGCTCTTAGATAGTGGACATTTCGTCTTTGTGAACATTGAAAATTTAATAGAACTTAAAAGAGGCGAAGGATTTGTGAAAAATTCGTAGTCGTGCAATCGTATAGTGCGTGTGTCGAGTAGAAGCAAAGAAAGCTTCTAAAGCATCAGCCGGAATAGAAGGAAGAAGGAAGAATAACCTTAAGCCCATACGTCGGAGCGAGCGAGGTAGAACAAAATTGATTCAAAATCGTACCTGGTGCCGCCCGATGTCTAGTACTGAATTTCTCGATAATTCCGTTGAGCCCCCAGCCGCCAAGAAGCGGAAGCTGCTTGCGAACGAGCAGGCAAAGGCCACCGCCAGAGTAGCCGCGGAGGAAAGCACAACAACAACGACAACCACAGTGCCAGTACCAGCACCAACCGGCTGTAGCAGCAGTACCAGCAGTAACAATTCAAAGGAACAAATTGCCATTGCTGCAGATACTACTCCAACCCCAAGTTCAACATCAACTTCCACCAATACATCAGCCGTTAGTAGCAGCATTGTTGGCGAAGTATCGTCATCCTCTTCTGTTTCGTTAAATTCTTCAGCGAAAGCAGCACAATCATTATCGTCGTCGCCGTCACCGTCTTCTTCGGCCATTTCAAGCACCAACACCAGCACCAGAACGAGTACCAGCAAGACGACTAATAGTAGTGCGAGTGCCAACAACAATATTAACAGCACAGGCAGTAGCAAAGGCAGTACTTGTGCGGCCAACGTTTCATCATCTTCTTCAAGAGGAGTAACCACAGTAGGAAAGGATTCAGGAGCAGCAGCCCAAGCATCAGCATCAGTAGCAGCAGGAACAGTAGCATCAACAACAATGGCAAACAGTGGAAATACCTCTGGAGCTGATATCGATGAGGCACTCTACTCGCGCCAATTGTACGTTCTCGGTCACGATGCAATGCGTCGCATGGCCAATTCGGATATTCTCGTCTCTGGATTGGGTGGCCTCGGCCTGGAAATCGCCAAGAACGTCATTCTCGGCGGTGTGAAATCGATCACTCTACACGACAAGCTACCTTGTACCGTAAGTTTCAATTGTAAAAAAAAAAAAAAACTAAAATATTCTCCTCTCGTTTCGTAGGTTTCTTTTAGATTTTTCTGATATTTCGCCTTCAATTCCTTCCATGACGAGCAGTTTCTCTTCAATTTCTATGTTCGGATGATTCATTTTTCGCGGGGGGAGAGTACCGTAGAACTCTCAGCGCACAGCACAGAGCATACAAAGCGCAAATTACAAATTGTAAATCGCAGAGAAAGAAAAAATTATGCATGTCGTCACAGAAGTGAGGTTAAATCGAATTCGTTACCGCCGCGATAAATCGATATTTTTCCCATTTTCCTCAAGCTCTGAGTTTGTGAGTTTTTCGGCAGGTATTTCCCCCGCATTCGAGACACCCGAAAATGCAACCTTTTCCAACCAGAAATAATTTTTTTACTTTTTTTTTTTTATTGTTGTATTTTTTCTTTGTTGTTGAGTGACGTTCGCCATGGAAATTTGCTTTTCTCGGTTGGTTTTGTTCGTTTTTTTTTTTTGGTCTTTCTCTTTCGGTTGAAAATTATTTCTTGGCTGAGCTAAAAATATAACTCGCCGTGTCATCGTCACCCTTCTAACGGGGTGGTGTGCAATGGAAATTGCCGAGAATTTGGAGTAATTTTTGCCATTCCAATTATGTTTGCCACTTTGGCGAGTGTTTATGTTTTGCAGTTGCAGCATTATTGATTTTTTTTTATTATTATTATTCGTTACTGTGCTTCCCTTTGTTCGGGTTTCGGAGGGTGTTTTCCAGAGAGTCGTATTGTCAGATGGTCGAATTGTCGGCCATCGCGGAATGGTGCACTGTGTAAGTTTCACTTTCGATTGGTGTTACCACCACCCTCTATTCTATTCAATTCTCCTCTATGGTTTGGTGGATTCAGCCCTTTTGGTTTTTGTTTACACAACAAGAAGCACAGAATGTGCAGCATCAGTAGCAATTCTAATTCGGATGCAGCATCGGAGTGATAAAGGGCGCAGTTATCTCCACCAACCCAAAATATTTATATCCAGTTTCAGTTCCACCTTTTACAGATTAGTGAATGGAACATTCTCGCTCGTGAATATTCTGGAAAATTGTTGAGAATGTTTGCGATTTCATATCAACATCGAGCAATGAATTAATCTCTGTGATAACACACTAAACCAGTTGACAGTGCGCTGCTTTCTCATTACTTCTGTGCCATATACGAACAGTGGAAAAGAATAATTGAGAATGGGGTGGGCAAAAAATCAATGCTAGTACGTTTTGATCTACTCGCATGTGTGTCATGTTCTCAAGTCGAACATGTTCGAAAAACAAAAACTTATCACACCAAATGTAGATACTGCGAGTTCTGAATTTGGTTTCATCTAGCAGTGCAATTGGTTTATTAACTGAAAATGTACAAACTTAATTTATATCGTTGAAGCGTTTACGCTTTCGTGTACCTGGAATATGTTGAAAAATCATTATTTTCTTTCTGTCAGAGCAGAACACTCAGACTAGGAATTAATCCATTGAACTTGTATGTTGCCTTTCGTGGAACTTATCAGGGTAAGTAATGCAGGGTGTTGTGACACTTATGCCAAGCATATTTAGGTGCTTCGTAGACAGCAGTAAGCAGTTATAGTTTTTGCTATTGAATGAGGCACGAGTGCTCTGAGGAACATTGGTAGTTGCTTTGCCATTGGTTATGTTGGATTCCTACCATCTAAACCACCTTCATCCTGACTTCATTACTTCAGGGGTCGCCTTAACTTACTGTATTCTGTACGATTCGTTTATATTACCTGTTCGTTGAAGTTCGTTTTCTGAGTATGTGGACCGCTTATATTACTAACAATCGTCCAATTTTTCTCGTTTTGAAGAAAGTGCGCAACGCTATTATTGGGCATGGGCCAGTCTCTAAATTGATTCCGGAAGGAAGAATTTCAGACGTTCACACAATATGACAGGCGCACTTGAGAGGATCAGGTATACACTCTTCTGACCAAAATCACTTCCAGCAGCTTTGAATACCTCGGCCACTAAGCCGTCAAATCTAGCTGATTTGTTAGATTTCAACGAGATATTGCTGCTTAAACACATCTACTATTCACTGTGCTTCGATGACTAGGACTTCTAGGATTTTGTTACTATCGCAAGTCTCTTCGATATTCTTGATCTGGGGGACGTAAGATCTTTCTTCTTCCGGCTCGATACTCTTCCCTCTCTGCTCTTATGTGCATTTTCTGTTACATTTTTCCGGGTCTCAACATCACACTAAGGGCTCTTTCTCGGTAGTAGCTGGTAATATACGGTGGTCTCAGCTACTTCTTTGATTGGCGTTTGTGGATAGTGAATGCACATCGGAGAATCTCTCGCTCATACACTCTCTATAGGCTCTAACTACTTCAGTCATGCTAAGGCTTCCAATGTTAAATTTCTTTTTCCGGCGCTACTTACCATCATACTCCATCTTGATACAGTTTTTAGCTTCATCGGTAGGAGCATGTGCGCATCACAGACAGGCGATCGCTTATAATTCACAACCGTAGCCCATCTCACATGATGTATCCGCATCCTAACATGTGCAGTCTTTTGTGGCAGCTGTAATAAATGTCGCAATTTTTCCATTTTTGGATACTTGATTCTATCTAATTGATCGTGGTAAATTCTATTTTGTACCAAGTGAGGACAGATTCAGAACTGCAAAAGGGGTGTACAGTACGTACATTCTAGATGCATTCTCTCAATTTGTAGTCCGTGAACATTCCTGGGCATGATCTTAACGAATCGAGGTTGGTGTCTCTCATAACTAGCTGCTTTTTACGTGGGGCCGCTTGAACCGATTTTAGTAGCCCACTTTGAGGATGTGAGCGCTGCCGTTCTTGGAAATCTTTAGCGGCCTGAACTTTAAAAATGACGAAGTGGCTCATATTGAGATTGTTTTTTGCTTCCATATAAAGCTGTAGCGTCGGCGTTGATTTCGTCTAGGGAATTCGTCTGCCGTCTGCTATTTTCGCCTCTTGTTCAACACTCCAGACAACAACCATTACCCGATGGCTACCACTAGCATGTAATACAAGCACAATTGATGTGAATTAACATTGGGCATCGCCAGGTTGATGCCAGTCAGTGCCTACCCTATTCCTACAGCAACCGTTCGATCGACAATTACTGAAGAAACTATAACATTTGACATTGAACTTTCGGGCGTCATTAAATGTTCCATTTCAAATTTCATCTGATGTGCACTGGGCTATGGCGTGTTACTGCCATCCCTATGGAGTAGATGTTAGTGCATATATCAGTCAAAGAAAGAAAAAAAAAAAAACAAAATTTGTAATAAATTTACTTGCTCATGCACAGCACAATATTCGGGAGTTGTAGTTTAATGGTCGGTCGTGTTATACAAACGATGTGCTCGCATTTATTATTCACTTGAAATCCTCTAGAGCTTGCCTACAATCGTAGAATTGGTGTCGGTGCTTTAGTGCGTGACAAACCTTGAATAAGGGTCGTTCTCTAATGACAATTTTTTCTCTATGTAAAGAGTATGCACATTGATTCCCTTCATTAGGGTCGACATGCTAACACAAGGATTTTTGATGTGTTCTTGTTTAATAAATGTGCACGAGTTGCTACCTTAATTGCTATCTTATCTCCAAAATCATGGAATATTGCAGCTGTTATTACAAAGTTAAGCGTTTTTTTTCTAGCATTGTCGACAGCCTATTGAAAAGAAAAAACTACCCATCGATCGACTACACTAGTGGTGCGATAAAAGACCGCGACATCACCAAACAAAGACAGGCCTATTTAAATTGGAAATAGAAAAAAGATATTAACACGGCGTTAGTCACATACAGCACGTGCCGATTACTGAGATTTTTCTTTGTTTATGAATTCGAAGCAGAAATAAGCTATGATGTCATGTGAGCATTTTTTATTTTTATTTTTTCAGCTTAATAATTCTGCCTTCCATTCTTTTTGCTCCATCCGTATGGGGTTAATGACACGACACGCTGTTGATCACAGCTACAGGTCTGGTTTTGGCATCTTAAATTTGTTTCATTTTGGCCCAATGCAGTTAGAGTTGATAGCTAAAACGAGTCATGACCATCACAAAACAAACAATTGAATAATTATTGTTCTTCTTTTTATTCATTTCTTTTTAGATCCGTGATCTGTCTACACAGTTCTATTTGAGTGAAGCAGACATTGGAAAGAATCGTGCAGAAGCTTCTTGCAGTCAGTTAGCTGAATTGAATAATTACGTTCGCACTATAGCCTATACAGGCGATCTTAATGAAGATTTTCTACGGCAATTCCGTGTAATCGTGCTAACCAATTCAAACGTTGAGGAGCAACAGAGAATCGGAAAATTTGCCCATGATAATGGCATTCCTCTTATTATTGCTGAGAGCCGTGGTTTGTTCACGAAAATTTTCTGTGATTTCGGCGAAAACTTTACTATTTTCGATCAAGATGGCGTACAGCCATTGTCGACTATGGTAGCAGGAATCACAAAGGATGCAGAGGGAGTTGTAACTTGCTTGGATGAAACTCGTCATGGTCTTAATGACGGAGATTATGTTACTTTCTCCGAAGTCCAAGGAATGACCGAATTGAATGGCTGCCAGCCAATCAAGATCAGTGTTCTTGGACCGTATACATTTAGCATTGGCGATACAACTGGATTCAGTGAGTACATCCGTGGTGGCATCGTTACCCAAGTAAAGATGCCAAAAACCATCAATTTCAAACCTTTGGCCGAAGCAGAAAAGGAACCTGAGTTTGTCATCTCGGACTTTGGTAAATTTGATCATCCAGCTACTCTGCATACAGCGTTTGCTGCATTGCATAAGTTCATCGAAGAAACTGGGGATTGTCCACGTCCATGGAACAATGAAGACGCTCAGAAATTCCTACAGTTGTGCAAGTCTGTAAACCCAGATATCAATGAAGAACTGGTGCTAATCTTCTCGAAGATCTGCTCTGGCAATTGCTGCCCTATTGACGCAGCAATCGGTGGTGTCGTCGCTCAAGAGGTGCTTAAGGCTTGTAGTGGAAAATTCACACCAATATTCCAATTCTTGTACTACGATGCTATAGAATGTCTGCCAGATGAGGAGATCGATGAAGCAGATGCTCAACGAACAGGCTCACGCTATGACGCACAAATTGCAATCTTTGGAAAGAAGTTCCAAGAGAAACTCGGCGACATCAAGTAAGTTTCGACGATATCAATCCCTCATTCTGAAACACGCTCATGAATACCTTTCTTTCTTTTGTTTTGCAGATATTTCATTGTGGGCGCAGGCGCCATCGGCTGTGAACTGCTCAAAAACTTTGCCATGGTTGGAGTTGGTTCGGGAAAAGGTGAAATCGTCATCACCGACATGGATCTCATTGAAAAATCTAATTTGAACAGGCAATTCTTGTTCCGCCCAAAAGACGTGCAAAAATCAAAAGCATTAACTGCAGCTACAGCTATTAAACGCATGAACAACGATGTTAAAGTGACAGCATATGAATTGCGTGTAGGAGCTGAAACCGAAAAGGTATTCTCCGAAGAGTTCTTTGGTAAATTGGATGGTGTAGCCAATGCATTGGATAATGTTGATGCTCGTATTTACATGGATCGCAAATGTGTCTTTAACTGTATTCCATTGGTTGATTCTGGAACTTTGGGTACCATGGGAAATGTGCAAGTAATTGTGCCATTCCAAACAGAATCTTATAGTTCGTCACAAGATCCACCAGAGAAGAGTATTCCAATTTGTACGTTGAAGAATTTCCCAAATGCCATTGAACATACTCTACAATGGGCACGTGATGCATTCGAGGGAGTATTCAAGCAAGCAGCAGAGAACGCTTCACAGTATATATCGGATCCTGGTTTTATTGAAAGAATTTTGAAGCTGCCCGGCATACAGCCCTTGGAAATTTTGGAATCTGTTAAGGTGAGTTTATTTTTATATTTTAATTGAGTTCCTAGTGTCTAAATGGCTTACCTTTTTCTCGTCTAAGTCCCTTCCTTTCCCTTTTTTTAATTGTTTGCCTAGGGAATGGTGTAAGTGGAAGTACTATGCAACACTCACCTACTAGAAACTATCTTAACCCCTTTCATCTCGACAACATCCACTTCGGAACCGCGTTCGCATTACTTCAGAGTGGTGTCGTTTTGTTTCCCCCTTTGCGGGCCAGCTTTTTCATATTATTTTCTTGTACAAGTTCATTCTATCTTGCCGATGAGGCTTTATTCAATTTGTTAAAGGTTTATTTGCGTCTTGCTCTCTCTTTTGAGAAACTGGGTGACATACGTAGTAGTTTACTTTTGCGTGTTTTTTTGTTCATTCCGTTTAACCACATCTTTGATCAGCTTCGCAGTCCATCCTCCTCTGCTTTCCGAGTCCTAACGCTCTTGCCGCTGGCGTTTCATGAGCTATTTTGGCTCCTTGATTGCCGCTTTCACTCCGCCTTGTTGTTGTAGACGTAATTCCTTTCTGCCGCTGGGAGATCGATAAGGGTTACTTCTGAGACACAGAGACGGTTGATTCCGACACAGTTCGGAACGAGCGTGCCATACGTAGTGCTCCGAGGATCTGCACTGCTGACGTCTGTTTCCTTTAGTTTCTTATTCAGCTTAATTTGAGCGTTCTCGGCGTCTTTTGCCGTAATTTTTGCCATAATCACCGTGGTGACATCTGCGTACACTACCAGTGTGCAGGGCATCTTCATGAGAAGTATGCCATCGTATAAGATGCTACTGGGCTCAGCTCCCAGGATCGATACATTTGCTGTATCGGAGGTGATTTCCTTTCTTTGAAGTGCCTTCCGTGGTATCGTAGATTAGCTTACGGACTGATCTACTGGTAAATTGGAATTTTAAAAGTATGTTCAAGTGCAATCCGTATATCGCTCCACCTGGTTGAATTGAAGGCATTTCGCGCATCCAGATTTGTCAACAGTGCGATGTTTTTGAGTAGTGGTTAGCCTGGTGGGCGTTTTGGACAGCCTTTACTATTTCTCTTATAGCTCCGAACATAGAATTGCCATTTATAAAGCCATATTTCCGTGGACAGGTTATCTGACCTTTATATTGCGTCTGTGAGCTGTGGTTTCAACATCTTTCTTAGGAGTTTCCCTGTAGTGTCCAACATGCAAAGTGGTCTGTCTTCTTATTCCTGATAAAGACTCCTTCCTCAAGTCAGTTGTTGTACAAGTTTTGCAGCAACTGTGAGCATATTTAGGCAATTGCTTGCAGCACTTCCGCCGGTATTCCGACCAGTCCGGTGGATTTTCGGTTTTATAAGATTTTCATCACTAGACTCAAATCTTCTTCGCTAAAATTTAGAATTAAGTGTCGTTTGGTCAGATTCATGTCGAAGTGTCTGACAGGGTGAATTGCAAAAATGTTATATACTGTGATCTCCATCTTTATTTCTTCACTTAGCGCAGGCATCACTATTGACGTCTCGGCAAGGGCCCTCTCACTTCTGTTTTTTGCTCTTGAGCTCGGATCTTTTGGTTCTGAATTCCGATAAAATGCTTTCTCCTTACCCTGATGACTGTATGTCTTAGCTAAAGGCATCTCCAAAGGTCGCCTATGTCCTCCTTCCACCAGTATACTGGGGCCCTATTTCTATTGGAGTTACTCGGGGTATCACATGCAAGCTGTATGAGTAGCATCGTAACTTTAGCTTTTGTTTCTGCAGCACTCTCACAGACGTGAGAAACATTCCTTTGAGTCTATTAACTTTCCACCTCAGAGCTCGGGTAGGATCCTATTTTGAAACTTGCTGCTTCTCGTTGGCAGATCGAAGACTATGTATTGATGGTCGCTGCCCGTATAGTCTTTGATGACTTTCCATCACGTATACTTCGTATTCAGGTCCCCTGAACGTATACAAAAACTAATTGAAAGGAGAGAAATATTTTACCAAATAAAATTGTATTTACGTCAGCATTAAGGTTAACGATTCGTTGTCAGTCGATTGGTATGGTCAAACTTATTCAAACTATACATTTTGCTGAGAAAACACCTTGATGCCTTGCTGACAAAGTCGTCCCAAATATTTTGGGTTGGTCCTTCGAAACGTTTGCAATTTCTTTCTTCTTTTTAGTTGGGAGAGTGTAAATTTCCTTTTTGTGGTGCAAACGCTTGCTTGTTGATTAGCGTCAGTCTGTTTCCAAAGCGCAGGCTATCTTTCAATACTCTTCTGCCAAATACGGCCTTCTTTCCTAACTTTGCCTCAACAACAGCGCCATGCTTTCACCTGGTTCTTATGATGCCACTTCATAGCGGTACAAATATTGCTTTGTTGAGCTTTTAATTCCAACCCCAACCAAGAGGATATCTTCAATACCTTTAATGTCTCAATCTTATTATGAAACGCGGACAGATGGAAATCATTTAAAGCGATAAAAATACCTTTGGCTTCCTACAGACAGCACAGTACGTGTAGAATCAATGTGAATGTGGTATTTTCTCAACAACCTCTTTGGAAAAATCCTAGAGAAGTTAACGGCAGGTTTTTCACATCAATTATACCTTACCTTGTGTGCTGCTCCATTGCAATACTTGTACCTATATTCTGGCTGTGGCGTGAGTAAATACTTTTGTGGCAACGGTAAGCCGCAATTGTCAATGATGATTCAAGGAGTGTGTCCTCGACCAGGTCATTAGGCCTACTCTGAGAATATGTACTAATTGCATACATGTTTACTTCACCGTGCCGGCAAGATGCTCCAAGTTATTGTCGGCGACAAACAGATTGGCTCACATGTTACTGAAACTCAAGTTCGGTGATGTGTCTTAAAAGCAGATATTCTGCAAGGGGATCAGACGCATCATGTGCCGTTCGAAAAGAAGGGTTGCCTGGAATTTGGAATTGACTTAATAGCATGACGTACCTGATTTGGTCGCTGTCACTCAACAACTTGTGAACCGCGATATTCTTTTAACTCAGTTCAAACAGGTGTTTACACGTTCTTCTTCAATGTCAACTAAAGGTCAAATCCCTGGCATGTTCTGCGGTTTCCATCGCAATCGCTAAAACGCATTAATTCCACTGAATAAATTCTTCTTAGTTAAATCGCTTCGGAACTTAGAATCTTCAACGGTGTCGATGTCAGCACATTTTCGGTAAAGAAAGACTTTTCTGTGGTAGCGCGCTTTAATGAAATGGTGTTAGCAACTGGGGGAGTTTGATATATAATCACTTTCAATGCAGAAACCATTTAACTGAGGCTCAGGTCAGTTTCAGATTGTAGTCCCTGAAGTATGTAATAAAGTATCTGGCTTATGATTTTATTTTGGAAGCAACAGTGCACAATGATTGGCATTTTTTAAACCCAAACCTCCACAAGAATATACATATATTTAGTTGAGCCTGGATTTTAGTTTTAAGACACTATACTGACTGTGGTATATCTATAGATGCCACGCCCTTCCATGTGGGATGGTGTAGAGTTTATGCACTTGTACGTCATCTGGTGACAGATCTCTTCAAAGACTAATAGACACTGCATTGTTATATATATATTACTACATGTGATATGGAAACAAAATAATGGATCTTGTCTATGTAAACCAAACCCATTTCTTGAGGTTGTTCTGACATGAAGAGATATACGATTATTGTGAGATGTATCTTTATTACAACTATAAATGTGTGACTGTATGGTTCGAGGAAGAGGAAGTTTTCTTTTACTTTCAATAGAATCCTTCCATGTTCTACCTTAAATTGTTTTTGCTGCAGATTGCCCAAAGAGGTAGGTTTTGTAAAAAGTTTTCCCAATATTAATCTGTCCCGCAGATCGCAGACCCCCTCGATTTCAGTTCAATCAAATTTATGTTGGATCTTAAGACGAACCAACATGCATTGGCAAATTATAAACTGCTCCGGCAAGGGTTCGCTTTGAAGGCTTAGTACTTCAGTGTCGGATCGAGTAAGGCATATATTATAAAACTGACCATAGCTTACAATCTAACGAATTGAGGTCTGACCAAACATTCGGTGATATGAAGTTTCAGATGTTGATTTCAAGTCACTATTGAGTATTCTCCGCTTCATCATCATCATCATCATGTCATCAGCCTGTCTAGTCCAAACTCGGACATAGGCCTCTTCTAAATTTTTTCCAGCACTTCTATCTTGAGCTGTTTGGATTCAACTCTTTTGATATCATCAGTTCATCCATAAGACATGTCCACTTTGTCTTTGCAATGGCCTCAGTTATTCGATTTTTTTTCATTTGGAATGCGAACCCTCAGTGTTATACCCAGCATTGCTTTTCCCATTGCTCTTTGGTCTATTTCGAGCTTGTTAATAGACCATCTTGTAATAGTAAAGGTCTCAGCTCCGTAGATTATAACGGGAAATATACTTTGGTCGAATACTTTTCTCTTTAGGGGCATATCATCTTGCCGAAGGCGGCCCAGACTAGTCCAATACGTCATTAGATTTCAAGGGGTTGGTTCTCACTTGATATGTTAACTTCGTGTCCGTGATGTTTGCATTTGAATAACTGTTCGATCTCTATTTCAATTGCTCTGTCGTAAGGTTTCTTAGGGTTGAATGAATTATGTTATGTTTCCAGGAAAGGTTTCTCGCAAATGAAATGTTTTCTCCACGTTTGTGGCACATAAGGCCATCTATACCTTTAAGGTCTTGTCATCACAAAAATTCATAGATCATTGTTCGATAGCGCAATCCATTCATGGCAACAGCTACATCTGCTTCACTTTCGTATAAATAAGGTCAAATTGTGCCTCCTGACTAAAAACCTAACTAATCGGTAGATTAGATTTGATTAAACGGGGAGGTGGGACTATGTACCCTTATCACTGCGATCAGGTTAGCCATATTATGATTTCCTCAAGTTACACCTCACATATGATGCCTAAAATTTGTCTTGATCATAAGGTGTTTTCTTGATTCTTGAGTGACCCATTATGAATCCGGTTACTGGCTGTATCTGACCTCTAGAAATGTGTAAGAGTTGTTTTGTTCTTTTGAGGGCAGAGGTTGGTAGAAAGTTTTTGCTTGCCTGTTACCTTCAGCTTCTGTCCAGTAATGGAATGCCTTTCTTTAGCTATTTATAGAGCTAATTGATAACTTGCAGAATTGTCGTGGTACCAATTCGTCTGTTCTTTCATTATCATCATAAGCACTGTGACCTAACACCTAGAATAAATGAACTCCATTGGTGCTGGCTAGTGTTTTGAAATATATAATGCAGTCGCAGACAATTTTTGAGGTAATCTCAAAAGCATTGTAGCAAGTAGGGTCGCTTTGTTGTCAGAGAGAATATAAATGTTTATATTGCGTGTTTCTCAGCTTAAAACACAAATATGCTACTGTCTATACGATGAAAGGTATTGGTAGTTACTCCGTATATGCTCCAACTCCTTTATTCGCTTCTCTGCATTACGATTAGTTAGAGATAGACGCGCTGCTCATCGTTTCAATCTCATATTTTTATTTTTATTTTTTATTTGTTTTTTTGAAATCCCCTGGAAAATATATGCAGTACTAATGCGCTTGTGTGTATGATTTAATCTCATAAAGCAAAGTGTATGCGGCATTCAACGAGGTTAAATGTAGCAACCTCTTATTGTGTCAAAATTGAATGCAAAAACTATACCTACGATACAAACAAATGCATTGAACGGCTTAGTTTATGCAAATCATTGTTCTATTTCCATCAGACTTTATCTATTCTACTTTGTGAGGAAGCCAAAAGGTGATTCATTTTTGTTATGCAAGACTACTTATACTTGTGCGTTAATGAACAAAGAAATGGCAAACCATTTAATAGTGCTCGTTATGAATTTAATTATTCTATCGCGGGGTGACAATAGTGGGCGATTACGAAGTAAATGACTAAGTGTTTCGAATTAAGATGGTAGATAGACATACTGCAAACATTTACTCAAATGTTACTGTACAGAAATATTCTTGTTTTAGGCTATTAAGCCTTACAGAATTTCCTTTTTATAAAAAAATTTCTACAGGGTGAGTTTTTTAACTTGAGACAATCAAATTTACTCGAAAAATACGCGATATCGCGAAAAATGTTTCAGACAAAAGGCACAAGGCTCTGAAGGGGACATAAGATGGTGCCACGAGTTTGACCTTGAGTCCCATTTTTAAGGACAAACGAAGGTCACTTGATTTTTCAAATGATAATTCCTGATTTTCATTGCTCAGTCGTATTCCTCAATGGGGCACCCGACTTTGTCTTAAAGGTCTTATTCATTCAGTGCTAGATACCACTGCACTGGCACACCTAAATCATTAATCGGTTTCCAATGTTGTTAGGGTGTTTGAAGGTCAAGATTTGTTTTGAGGAAGTCATTATTGCCTCGGGTGAAGTTAAAACTCAAAGAAATTTCAGATAGAGACAAATTGTCCTAAACTTATTGGGTATATATTTTAATTCGTGCGGTTTTTTTTTTTTCAAAATTTGAACGTTTATTTAAGAAAAACATGTACATGACTTTTTCCCATCTTTCTGGCAATTTGTGGATCCCATCCCAAAAGAACTGCGCCGGCTTGGCAGCCAAGAATGAATCAAGCCAATTTTTGATATTCTGCTCTGATGTGAACCGTATTTCAGTGAAGGCGTTCTGCATCGACCGGAACAAATGGTAGTCAGATGGTGCAAGGTCTGGGCTATAAGGCGGGTGGGGTAAGACTTCCCATCCACTGTTTTCCAAATAGTTCTTAACCGGAATAGCAACGTGGGGCCGAGCGTTTTTCGGCTACTGCTCTCTTCAAACGGATTAATTGTGCTCGATATCGTTGTCCATTGATGGTTTCACCCGGTTTTAGCAGCTCATAATACAGCACACCCTTCTGATCCCACCAAATACAGAGCATTACCTTCGCGCCATGGATATTCGGCTTTGCCGTTGATTTGGCTGGTTGGCCGGGTTTAACATATGATTTTTTGCGCTTGGGGTTGTCGTAATGGATCCATTTTTCATCACCAGTAACAATCCGATGCAAAAGTGACTTCCTTTTGTGGCGTTCCAGCAGCATTTCGGACATGCAAAACCGCCTTTCGACGTCTCTCGTCTTGTGTTCATGTGGAACCCAATTTCCTTGCTTTTGAATATATCCATCTGCCTTGAGTGACACCCAAAGATTCTGCGAGCTCTTCTTGTGTTTGGCAACAATCTTCATAGAGTAATGCTTCCAGTTCCTCATCTTCAAATTTTTTTGGCTGCCCAGGACGTTCATCGTTTTCCAAGCCAAAATCACCACTTTTAAATGGTGCAAACCACTTTTGGCACGTTCGCTCAGCTAGCGCATGTTCACCATAAACTTCCACCAAAATACTATGACTTTCGGCAGCAGTTTTCTTCATATTAAAGTAATGAAGAAGAACTTCCCGCAAAAACACTTTTTTAGGCACAAAGTTCGACATATTTGATTGAAAAAAAAAATTATTGTTGTTTACGCTTCAAATGAATGACATATACTGAAATGACGTACAATGACAGTAGCTTTCCAACGCATGTTCCAATGGAATAATGCAAGTTACGCCATCTCTTAGCAAACCGTAATTAAGTTATAGACTGAGAGTGTATGATGTGCACTCTGCCCTTTTTTTCTACTTGAACGGAACTGTACTTCATTTAGAAATTCGAGATTTGTTTTGAGGAACTGATTATTATTAGTAACGTTTTCCAGATTAATAATGCAGGCTATTTCAATTCAAAAGAAAATTGAAATGATATTGATTTATGTGGAAGGAACATCGATGGTGCTGTTGCTCTTTATGCCCAACGTTTCCCAGACCAGATACGATCGCGCGCTTCCTTTTATCAGGTCATCCAACAATTCACTGGTGAAGGAAGTGTGCAACCAAAGAAAAGGAATCGTTTAGATAGGTTGGCTGTTGATGACAATGAAATAGCAGTGATAGCTGCCTCACATTAGCACTCGTCAAATAAGTCGTGAATCAGGAATTTCTAAAACGACTGTCTGTAAGATATTACATCGGCATAAATACCATCCTTATCATGTTTCAATGCATCTTTCTAGTGAGGATTTTCGCAACCGGGTTTCTTTTTGTCAATGGGCAACTCAGCAAATTGTACGAGACCCCCTTTTCTTCGCCAAGGTGTTATTCTCTGATGAGTCGACTTTCACCAATCACGGTACGGTCAATCGACATAATATGCATTACTGGGCTACCGGAAACCCTTTTTGGTTGCGACAAGTTGAACGCCAGCACCCTTAGAATGTTAATGTTTGGGCGGTAATTATTGAGAATAAATTAATAGGTCCATATTTTATTGAAGGCAACTGAATGGCAAAAAGTATGCAAACTTCTTGCGGGACCATCTTCCAGTATTACTAAAAGAACTGCCATTGGAGTTGCGACAAACAATGTGGTTTAAACATGATGGTTTTCCAGCCCATTATTCCCAAGTATCCCGGGGCGTATTAAACAATGTATACCATCAACGATGGATCGGACGAGGGGGTCCGAGGCAATGGCCTGCTAGATCACCTGATCATACGTCACTTGATTTCTTCTTGTAGGGCTACTTAAAAAGTGAGGTTTACAGAAAAAAGCCAACAACACGTGAGGACATGAAAAGACGAATAACTGAAGCTTGCCGGAAGATTACGCCAGAAATACTTCTCAGTTCTGTTGGTTCATTTAGAGCGCGGATAGACAAGTGTATTGAAGTGAATGGTCACATTTTCGAGCATTTGTTAAAATAGTCTAGGGAAATAAACGTCGAAATGGGAAGAATTCAATGAGGCACAATCACCCCGAAGGAAACAAAACACTGCTACGTCCACGTCGTTGTTTCTGGGTTATGCTAAACGCAGTATGTAAAAACAAATGACAAGCCTACGAGCAATACGAGTGGGCAATGAAAATCAGGAATTATCATTTGAAAAATCAAAAGTGACCTTCGTTTGACCTTGAAAATGGGTCTTAAGGTCAAACTCGTGGTCACCATCTTATGTTCTTTTAGAACCTTGTGACTTTTGTCTGAAACATTTTTCGCGATATTTCGTACTTTTCGAGTAATTTTGATGTCTTAAGTTTTATGGCTCCCTCTGACGGGAAAAGAACGCATTTTTGAAAAAAGTGTTTCATGTAAAAGAATTGTATTTTTTCACGCAGATTACGAATGTGTCAAAAAAAAAATAGGGGTTCCCATTAAAAAACCAAAAGTTTTGACCTTGAAAATGGGTTAAACCTTGTGACTTTTGTCTGAAACATTTTTCGCGATATCGCCTATTTTTTGAGTAATTTGGATGTCTCAAGTTAAAAAACTCACCCTGTATATTTTGTGTTCATTTGGTTTCATTTTCCTTACAGAAAGCTCTTATCGATGACAAACCTAAAGATTTCGCTGACTGTGTCAAATGGGCTCGTCTCCATTGGCAGGAACAGTACTCCAATCAAATCAAACAGCTGTTGTATAACTTCCCGCCAGATCAGTTAACCTCAAGTGGTCAACCATTCTGGTCTGGACCGAAACGTTGTCCAGAGCCGCTAACATTCGATGTTAACGATCCGTTGCATTTAGATTACATTTACGCAACTGCAAATCTCTGGGCTGAAGTCTATGGCTTTCCACAAGTCCGTAACCGACAAACTATAGCAGATCTTGTTGCACAAGTTCATGTAAGTACATTCAAACAACAGAATCACTTGATTTGTATTGCATACTAAATTTATTGAATTGATTTTGAAGGTACCCGAATTTAAGCCCCTCTCTGGTGTTAAAATCGAAGTAAATGAAAATGCTGCTGCCAACAATCAATTTGACAATGATAGCGAAGTAGACCAACATCGTGTTAATAATATTCTCACAGAACTAACTGCTTTGGGTAAAGTAAATTTCAAAATTACACCTCTCGAATTTGAAAAGGACGACGATAATAATCTCCACATGGACTTTATTGTGGCATCATCAAATCTTCGTGCCTCAAATTATAATATTCCCCCAGCTGATAGGCACAAGTCAAAGTTAATCGCTGGAAAAATTATTCCAGCCATTGCCACAACGACATCGGTTGTTTCCGGATTTGTTGTGTTAGAAGTTATTAAACTTTTACATGGGTAAGCACAGTAGCACTTTTTGTCTATAACGAAACAAATTATTAATGTTTTGTTTCTTTTGTTTAATTATAGTCAAAAGCCACTTTCCAAATTCAAGAACGGTTTCATCAATTTGGCTCTACCTTTCCTCGGTTTCTCGGAGCCTCTGCCAGCTGAGAAGAATACCTACTATGGCAAAGAGTGGAACTTATGGGATCGATTCGAAGTTAAAGGCGAGCTAACTCTACAGGAATTCCTTGATTATTTCGAACATCAGGAGAAACTTAAAATAACAATGTTGTCGCAGGGAGTCTCTATGTTGTACTCATTCTTTATGCCGAAGGCTAAATGTGCTGAGCGCATGCCTCTGCCAATGACCGAAGTTGTACGTCGAGTATCGAAAAAACGCATTGAACCACACGAAAGATCGTTGGTCTTTGAAATCTGTTGCAATGATGAGGACGGCAACGACGTAGAAGTTCCATATGTACGATATACCCTGCCTTAAGCAGATTTGTTGTTCCCCCCCCCCCCCCCCCCCATTAATAAGTTTTTTTTTTTTTAAACTAACTGCATATTTTTTACACTTCAATATCATTTTAAATAACTCAATAATGAAAGATTAAGCATTGAGATATATACGTACGAGTATGTAGGAGCAAATGAACGTTAGAGCAAATGAAGTCGATAGTTTTGCGTTTGGAATACTTTTCGATTCGATAATAAAAATTCAAAGTATTTTATTTGTTTCTTATTTTTTACTACATCGCGTTCTAATAAAATAATATAAATATAAACATGGAATTCGTTTTAAAACTATGGCTGATGTGAAATCAATAAAAATTTAAATATATATATATATTTATACACTGTTGGAGTTTCTATTCTGTTGTCGGTCAGAGTTTGTTATTTTGCATTTTTTGCTGTGATAGCATGTTTACCTGGTTTAGGAGATTTCCTTGCCTTTCAAATGTTTATGGGAGGACCAGTTATTTTTATGAAGACACAAGCTCCGACGCGGCCTGTCAATTCCTACTCGTACCCTACGTGGTGAAGCTTGAAGATCCAGTATAAATGACTGGCAACATCCACGGATCTAGCCAGTTTGTGCTATTGGGTATATATTTTAATTCATGCGGTTTTTTTTTTCAAAATTTGAATGTTTATTTAAGAAAAACATGTACAATAATATTATTCAAAGTATTGCTTATCTGAAGCTATGATTTTTTCCCATCTTTCTGGCAATTTTTGGTACCCATTCCAAAAGAACTGCGCCGGCTTGGCAGCCAAGAATCAAGGATCAAGCCAATTTTTGATATTCTGCTCTGATGTGAACCGTATTTCAGTGAGGGCGTTCTGCATCGACCGGAACAAATGGTAGTCAGAAGGGGCAAGGTCTGGGCTATAAGGCGGGTGGGGTAAGACATCCCATCCACTGTTTTCCAAATAGTTCTTAACCGGAATAGCAACGTGGGGCCGAGCGTTGTCATGATGTAAAATTATTCCCTCGTGTCTTGTCGCATATTCCAGACGTTTTTCAGCTACTGCTCTCTTCAAACGGATTAATTGTGTTCGGTAGCGTTGTCCATTAATGGTTTCACCCGGTTTTAGCAGCTCATAATACAGCACACCCATCTGATCCCACCAAATACAGAGCATTACTTTCGCGCCATGGATATTCGGCTTTGTCGTTGATTTGGCTAGTTGGCCGGGTTTCACATATGATTTTTTGCGCTTGGGCTTGTCGTAATGGATCCACTTTTCATCACCAGTAACAATCCGATGCAAAATGACTTCCTTTTGTGGCGTTCCAGCAGCATTTCGGACATGCAAAACCGCCTTTCGACGTCTCTCGTCTTGAGTTCATGTGGAACCCAATTTCCTTGCTTTTGAATATATCCAGCTACCTTGAGTGACACCCAAAGATTCTGCGAGCTCTTCTTGTGTTTGGCAACAATCTTCATAGAGAAATGCTTAAAGTTCTTCATCTTCAAACTTTTTTAGCTGTCCAGGACTTTCATCGTCTTCCAAGCCAAAATCACCACTTTTAAATGGTGCAAACCACTTTTGGCACGTTCGCTCAGCTAGCGCATGTTCAGCATAAACTTCCACCAAAATACTATGACTTTCGGCAGCAGTTTTCTTCATATGAAAGTAATGAAGAAGAACTCCCCGCAAAAACACTTTTTTAGGCACAAAGTTCGACATATTTGATTGAAAAAAAAATATATTGTTGTTTACGCTTCAAATAAATGACATATACTAAAATGACGTACAATGACATGACATGGAATAATACAAGTTACGCCATCTCTTAGCAAACCGCATGAATAGTTATAATAAGTTATACACCCAATACTTTGTTGAATTCGGAGCCCAGCTATGAAGATCTGTAATTACTTTGTCATCTGTGAGTAGAGAGGTCGGGAAATGTGAATAGGGTAACGACGGCTTTCTGACCTCGGCGAAGCTCCTATAACCGAGCCGTTTAGCTGGACACTATTCAATAGTTTTATGGAGGCTATGACCCTGCAGATTGCGGGTTTCGCTTGGGACAACTGCTATACCATAGAAAGGAAGACGTTTTTTTTTTTTTTTTAATAAATATGATCTTTTTGCTGTTTGGTTTTTCACTCACCCGTGATCCGGTGAGTCAAAGTCGAACATGTTCAGTTAGCATTTTCATTTCATCATGGAGAGACTTACATCTGAACAACGGTTACAAATGATGGAATTTTACTATCAATGATAATAAAATGTCCAAATTCGAGCTAAAATTGATCCAAGACTTGTCAACGACTCAGCATGCCTACTGTAAAGGAAAATCCGTGGAAACGGCTTTGCATTCGATGACTAGCCACATCGAACGATCTCTACAATACAAATAGTACACAATGGTACACAAAGAGGGTGCTTTTAACAATGTCTACGCATCCGCAATCACGACTGCGCTAGCAAATCTGCAGGTAGACGACTCACTTGAGGAGTTGATCAGTCTTATTCTAAATAGCAGGATTACCTCAAATTGGGTGGGACTTCTGCTAAAAAATTTGTCAGCAGAGACACGCCGTAAGGCGGTGTCCTTTCTCCCCTTCTCTGGAACTTAGTGGTAAATGAACTGCTGACATACCTGGAAGCGAGAGGGAGCAGAGTGATTGCCGTCTCAGGCAAGCATCTTAACACCATCGAGTAACTCGTTCAGCTAAATCCTTACAGATTAACCCGTTGGGGAGATCGCTGTGGATTGGGACTTAACCCCCATAAAACTGATCTTGTCCTCTTTTCCAGGAAATATAGAATTCCAACTATAGACCCTCCTTTAATAAACGGTAGCCGTTTAGTGTTTTCCGATTTTCTTGCAAGAAAGCCATTAAAAACAAATGGGGCCTCCAACCTCGAATAACCCACTGGCTATACATCTTCGTCTTAAGACCAATACTCACTTACAGTGTAATCGTCTGGTGGGGCCTTAAACATTGCAATTAATTGCAACAAACTAAGCCTAAGCAGAGCCCTATGCTGCACTTCCTCTACGGCACTAGACGTACGATGTTTCTCTTGACACCCATCGACATCTTCATCTTCAGTTGCGGCTGCAGCTATTCGCCTTAAAACGACTACACAGTGGACAAATAATTAATTTGGTCACGCTAATATTCTTAATGTATTAGGTATCCACTTAGAGAACATCGATTACACCATACCCAAACTTCGGTTGGAGAATGTCTTTCATGCGAGCTTTCCCTCTAGATTCTTCTGGGAAGAAGATGCTTTCATGGAGGACAAGTCTGTCTATTTCTGTGCACATGGATCTAAAATCGATAACGGGGTTGGTGGAGGTGTTTTAAATTAAAACCTTTGAATGAAGAAAAACCTGATATCCGCATCTTTTCGGATAGTCAGGCCGCTATCAAGTCCCTGGACTCGGTCTCACTAAATTCTAAAACCTTGAATGCAGATCATCTCTTACGGAGATGGCAGAGCATTTCAACCTTCATCTTTGTTGGGTGCCGAACCACATAGACATAGATACATTCCAGATATTCCACTACCTATTCTACCGAAAAGGTAAAAAGGGTATTATTTAAGCTGAATGCCAATAAAAGAACAATCCTTAGATGAACTGGTGGGCCAACATGTTTAGCAACTAAACAGATCTGGTCAAAGCTGGATTTTAATCGCTCTAAGAGTCTGATTCTTTTAAATAGGAAACATCTCAGCGCCATTATAGGTGTCATCACTGGACACTGCCTTATAGGCAAGCATGCAAGAAGGCTTGGCGCTTTTACAAACGATTTCTGTAGAAGCTGCATGGACGAGGAGGAAGAGGAGACAATCCTCCACCTGCACATGTCCACCTCTCTCCCAGAGAAGAAAACTCGACCTAGGAGTCTTCTTCTACCTCGAATTAAGCGATATAAAAATTACAGACGTTAACAGTCTCCTGCGCTTCATCGTAAACTCAAATTGGTTCCATGAGTGAGGGGATCATAGATCCACGTGGCAGCACAAAGGGCCAATAGGCCTAACTGGGTTGGTTTTCCAACCGCCACTCTTACCTAACCTTTTTTTGAGCACTTCAATCATTTTACGGTCGGCATAATCCACCTACTGAGCAAGTTTTACACCAATTTCACGTTATTGGACATCGAGCCACCTACTCGTATGCGTAAAGTACGTATGTTGCTGCTGTATCCGCCAGTGTTAATGAAGACCGTAATTTGTCTATTCGTCGCTGTTCGCAGCAATTGGGATTGTGTTACTGGACTACGTTAAAGAACTTAAGCAAGGATCTTGGTAAGCCTTACAAAATACAGAGCTCTTGCAAGAACTAAAACCAAACGTCCTGCCACAGCGTCGAATTTTCGGTGAGTGGGCCTAAGAAAAGCTGGAGGACGATCCGCTTTTTTATTGAAAATTTGTTATAAGCGAAGAAATTAGTTTTTGGTTGAATGGGTATGTTAATAAACAAAACTGCCGTATTTGGTACGATGAGCAAATTCAGGCAAAAATAATCAGTTGGAAAAATCAACGGTTTTGTGCGGTTTATAGTCCTGCGAATGTGAGAACAACATTACCGTCAATGGCGCCCGCTACCGTTCAATGGTCTCGAACTTTTTTTTGCCCAAAATGCGCGAGCTAAAACTGCTCGACAGGTGGTTCCAGCAAGACGGCTGGATGTATTGATTGATCCGTATGGATCAATTAAATTGAAGTAGTCGTTAACATTTACATGAAATTATTTTTGAAAAGTAAATGGCAAGCATAATTTATTAACTCAAATAAAAATTTTAAACACTTGCAATTTCCCTGTACTTGTTTAGACAATTAAAAACCCAACCGCCCTTTATCCATTTACGCCGACGACACTAAGTTCTTTTAAACTACTTCCTCACCCCGAGGCCTATTCTCCTTCTGTGTCTAAAAAATTACTTAGAGCTGAATGTCTCCAAATGTCGATCTATGATTTTGTCACGTAAGTCTAGTCAATCTCCTCATCGACTTCATTTTCTTCATGGTCAATATATTCCCCAGGTTCAATCCATTCACGACCTTGGAATATTCGATAGAGAGTTAAAATTCCGTGCGCATATTGACGACATAATCCTCATCATTTTTTTGCAACCCCTATGTGACAAGATCACCTTACCTTCTCGAATATGCCAGCAAAGTTTGGTCCCCTTTCAACGATTTCATATATCCTGAATCGAGAAATTCAACGTCGCTTCTTTCAATTTGCCCTTCGAGGATTACCCTGGGATAATCCTTTCATTTGACCTCCCTATCCTGAACAACTCAAACTTCTTAACCTGAATACCATCGAAAAATGCAGAGACGTAGTTAACATTCTCTTCGTCCAGAGACTGCTCTCTAGTTCTGTGAATTGCGTCTTCCCTTTCTTATTTCATATCCTTCAACACTAACCCTCGTAACTTACGATGTTCTTGTCTTTTCTATATTTCAACCTATCGCACCTCTTACAGTTCCAAAGAACCAAGCTGCCGCATGTCCGTAAGGTTGAAATTTAGCACGTCTTCCTAAATATGAACGGACTTCAACGGACTTCACCATAACCTTTTTTGCAGTAGCAGCGCATTCTGGTGGTCAAGGAGGTTACTTTTCACCCCACCTAGTAATCGCTAGTTCTTCGGTTTTTATTTTCATACCTAAATTGTGCCACTCCTTACGGCGTTGATTTTGGTCTACCAGTAGTTTTTACTTGTTTTCCAAGTAAGTTTGTACTGGGTTGCTGCAGTTGGTGGTTACGGAATTGGTCAGGGAAGTCAAACTTTTGTAATTTGAATTCCGAATTTAATTTTCAGTGCTGACCGGCAACAAGAAGCCGATCTTGTCGATGTCGGCAGCATGCATGTTAATGTTAATGTCGTGTCATCGTCTGGATGTGAACCTCTATCGCTGTCAACCAGTGCGAGTCCTACAAGCTTAACTTGTAGAGAAACTGAATATTTTTTTACTATTTCCGAAAGATGAAACCAAATCGACAGCGGTTTACATGATGGAAGGTGGCCGCCGCCAGTTGCTTGGGATGATTCTTTCTGGAATTTTGATAACTTGTAAAGGTCCTTGCGGATGTTGCTCGTCTTAAGCTGTTTTGCTGTTCTTTGCTGTTTAAACGAAACTATATTAGAGACGAATATAATGAACAGCGATTGAATGAAATACTCATCACGACACCGGGGAAGGCATTGAACGACATTGTTATTAGCACTCATCCCTTCGAGCGTCCTTTGGTTGTCATTCGATTTGTCTCCATGCTGTTAACATTTAAGGATATCACAATGGACAACAGAAGGTCTGTTTCCATTTGTGAAAACCGCTTTCTTCTTTTTGCTGGCTTTAGCTTCGGCTCATTTTTGCGTTAGTTCTTTGTATGAGCAGTAAATAAATTATAAAAAAAAAATTTCCTTATTTGTTTGATATTTGTTGCTTTGCGCATGTAGAGAAGTTTTAATGAACGGAATCCAAAAATGCGTCGAAATATCTAAAAATATTCAGCAATATACCAGGCGATCAGACACTGATTGGATACCAAGAAACCATGCTTGCTGCCTGAATTTAACTTCATTCGACTTCATTCAACCTCACCTATCATCTATCATAAGTAAACTCTGTATCAGAGAGATTGCTCTCCACTCTTTCTTTATCTCTCGTGCTCTGCTTTCTCTCTATGTATATAGTACCTACAAAGCTACGCGTAAGTTAAGTAGACATTTAGATCTTGCTTGTACGTACATAAGAGTATAAGGGTCCATTCTTGACCCAGATTTCCATTAAATTCTTTATTTGTGGAGAAAGAAAATAATGCTGGGGTAAGTATAGGGTTTTCCAATAGGGACTTGACAACTTTGAATTTAAATTCTGAACGCACTCTTTCACTAATCATCAAACTGTCACTGTCAATTTATTCAGTAAGCTCAATATTTTCATCATGGTAAAGTACACTAACGAGCTACGTTCTCCGATTGGGTTCTGATGATGAATTTCATCGCAAAATCATCTTCAGTGACGAAGCTCATTTTTATCTCAATGGGTTCGTCAATAAGCAAAATATGCGTTATTGGTCGGGTGAAACCCCACATGTGCTTCATGAATCACCACTTCATCCACAGAAAATAACTGTTTGGTGCGGTTTGCATGCCGGCGGCGGTATTGGGTCATATTTTTTCATTGAAGATAACTATCTTCACGTTACTGTGAATATTCAGCGTTATCGCGCCATGATCACCGATTATTTTTGGCCCGTTTTGGAAGATATGGACTTGGACGACATGTGGTTTCAACAGGATGATGCCACAAGCCACACAGCACACGCTACAATCGATTTATTGAAGAGTAAGTATGGTGAGCGTGTTATCTCAAGACATGGGCCAGTCGATTGGCCGCCTCGTTCGTGCGATTTAAAGCCGCTTGACTATTTTTTGTGGGGCTACGTTAAGCCATTGGTTTATGGTCCGTAGAGTAAGGAAATTATACATTTTTAAAACAAATTACAAGAAACAGCTGAGTTAACAGCTGGAAACGAGGTCTGTCCAGAGTGTTTTCGATCGTGTTTAAAGCTGAAAAAAACGTTTTCGTCGACATCTGTCCTCTCTAAAAGTTGACGTTGGTTTTCAAGTGATAGCTTCGCTTCCTTTGAAGTTACGGACATCTTCATCATGATCCGAGTTTTCTTCATCAGATGGCCGTATGTCTGCATCCGTTAGGGCTCCAGTGACTGCTAAGTTATTATCAAAGTAGACAAAATCTTGGAAAGAGACTGGGATTTCTTCGGAATGAGGAAGGAGTTTCCATCCGACCTGTATAAAATCGATTTCCTGTTATTCTTCAACTTAAGCTCCTTGAGATTCTTCCTGAAGAAAGCCAGAAGTTCTAAAACAATTGCGAATTGTACTTTTGGTAACATTCTTCCAAACTTTATCAGCCATTTTCATTGCAAGCAGCACTGTTATGTTGGACTCTCTTCTTCTATACAATCCAACATTCTTGTGACCACTTCCTTATGGTACAGCGTCTTGAAGTTATTGATAATGTCTTGTTCAAGTGGTTGAAGTCGTAGTTTGGAAGTCATATTTTCTAACAAAAATTGTATTTTGACATTGGGAATAGATTAAATGTCACTGTGAGCAATGCAGTTATCAATGAACAAAAGGAATTTCCACTTCTGCTCTTTTATTTCCACATCGAGACTAGTTAACCATTCCCTAAATAGTTCAGTCGTCATCCACGCTTTTTTATTTGAACGATAAGACATAGAAAATGATTTTATGTTCTTAAAACATCGCGGTTTTGCATATTTTCCTATCACCAGCGGTTTCGATTTTTGGGAACCACTCGCAGCTAACAATAATGTGATTCGCTCTTTGTTTGTTCTGCCCCCCCGTGACATTTTCCATTTTTAAATGACATTGTTCTATCTGGAAGACATTTAAAAAATAATGCAGCGTTAAAAATATTTTGCGGTTCATAACCTTCCAACAGTCCTTCTAATTCATTTTTCTAATCTGAACAAATACCGTCATCAACGTTTGCACTCTCACTGCAGATTTTCCGAAACACGATGTTCTGAAGTTTTTTAAATTTCCCCAACCATCTCCTCTTAAGCTTTCAAATTCATAATCCCCAAACGAAGTTTGGTTAAAAAGATTTTGCTTTTTCTTTTAACTTAAGACCTCCGATAGGAATATTTTTATGTCTACATTACATAACTCAGCTTTCTTCAAGCTGTGGGAACTCTTTTGGCCTACTTTTTTTTCTTGCCTTATGTGATCTGTCTGCGACAATCCTATCTTTTTGTTTTAAAATCGTTGACAGAGTAGAGGATGGAGTTCCGTAACATACCGCTAAGTTTTTTTTTCTTCTGTCCTTCTACGATTGTTCTTGTTTTTATGGCCTCCTTTCGTCACATACGCATTTCAATGAACAGTTGAAGGGAAACAAATAGACTTGACTTCGAATGATAAATTTAAAAAAACCATCATTTTCGAATTATAGAGGTTTCTAGGTTATTTTGCACAACAGTAAATTCGAATTAACGAATGGGACAAATTGAGTAGGTTTTCTTCGATCAACAGAGGTTTTTCATGGGACGGAGAAAATGCTTTCATTAATAGAGGTTTTCGAATTATGGGGGTTTGAATTATGGAGAGTTCACTGTATTTTGGGGCACGACAGGGAATAGAACTACGAAAATCGATTTCGGAGCCATACGTAAAGACCCGATTACATCCCTTCGCTGCCTCAGATTCTTGCAAAAATATTTCTGAGCAAAAAGAAAGTCGATTTGGTTTTTCTGCAACAATTGATATTCTGGTGCCATTGCATAGTCCTAGAATCATCAAAACTGCAATGCCCATAAGATGATTTTGAAAGTGAAGTCCATAACAAGGGGAGTTATGTAGATTTATCAGCGAGTTTAGACCAGAGCCAAGCATGCTAAGTAAAGTTTCCCTTCAGCCGAGACAGACCGTTCTTTTGAGTCTGGTTGAAATAGCAGTGACGTGTTTTCGTTAGAATTTGTTGCACCAGACAACTGACGCATGGGATATATTTTCATTTATCACATCATAACCATGTATTAGATTGTTTTATACGAATTTGTTTATTAAACCTTATTTAATCAAAATATGATCTGTTAATCAAGGTCAGGTATTCCTCTTTTATAAATGTCCTGATTTGTTGACTAAACGAAAGCCTTATATTTTTTTAAAAGGCCTATGTTCGGTTTCGGAAGATTTTCTGCCGACAAAATGACTCCAGGTTACGAAAAATGTGATAGTCCGCTGAGGAAATCCCAACCGTTGCAATAAACTTGAGGTAGTCAGGGATTTTGTATACCAGATGGTGACATTTCATTAGAAATCAAATGATTTCTTGTCTTGTCGATTGCTTTTTGGTGCAGAAGCATGGACTTTAGCGGAGGTGGATAAAGATTTTCTTGGTCGTTACGAACGCAAAATTCTTCGAGTGATTTTTGGTCCCGTTTTCAATGAAAGGATTTTTTGGATGAGATTTAATGACGAACTATATGTGTTATACACGCTCCAGGCCGAAGGGTCTTGGATTCCAACCCAGAGGGACAACGCAGTAGAGAGAGACCTCGCTTTGGGTAGTGCGCAAAAGTGGAAGTTGATCCCAACAAACATATGATAATCATATCATGGGCTGAAATCTCAAATCCATCCGTTTAAAAAGATGTGGTTGTGGTGTGGCTTCCTTGGGACATGCCATCTAACGCGATAACACCAGAACTGCTGCTGCAGAAAAAATACGAAATCGACAGCGAAACGAATGCAGTCGGGTTTTCACAGATGACTCCAAAACCGATAAAGGATGCGGCGATGGTGCCTTTCTAGAGTACGATAACGTTAGATTTCACTCCTCTGTCAATCTATTCTGTCTTCCAAGCGGGGATATACGGAATCCAGATGGCACCGACCTGTGAAGAACCGGTGGGGAGTCGACGGATTTACATCTGCAGCGATCGCCAAGCTGCCTAATTGAACCCTCTTATGACTCCAGAGTTAGAAGGTTAAATTCACAGAGTCTTGTCTGGTTCCTAGGTCACAATTTGAAAAGCAGGGCTCAGAGGAGGGTTTTTTAGGTAGACTAAGCAAGTATTTCCCGACGTCTGTAAGAAGTCAGTGGACTTTAGCTGCTGTCCTTGAGCAGGAAAGACTGCAAGTTGTTTACTGTCGTCGTGACGGGACGCTACACTTCTGCTAAGCACTTAAATGCAAGGAATTAAGTGATACACAATCTCGCGACGCTTGTTTTAACGACACTGAGAGCACTACCACTCTCAATGGCCTCGCAACAGGCTGCATGTACTTAATCACTAAAGGGCTTACTCATCTTTCTTCGAGAAATCGAAATGAAATCTTTCCTTTGAAAGGAACTTACTAGGAGTACGATGGACTAGTTCTTTTTCTAAGTGCTCTGGTCCGACAAGAAAAAAAAAAAAAAAACAATATGAAAGGCGATTAGCCAAAGCCTGCACTTACTGGAGAGGCCTATTCGTTAAGGCCGGATAGTAACCGGCCTGCACCGTTACGCGTGACGCATGGATCCTTGCATTATAATGCAGTAGGATTAAACCATGTCTATAAACCAGCACTTACTGCTCTTTAGTTAATTTTGTATTCACTGTGTCATTTTCCTCACAATACCTGACGGTATTTATTGTTTCCCCTGGTTGAAGAAATAAAAAATGATTTGGTCCTTTCACAGCAAACTGTGACCATAACTTTTTCTGGGTAAACAGAATGCATATGGGTTTGTTTTAATTTTTCTTCAGCTTCCCATGTGTTTTATGATTATCATACGGAATCCATTTTTCATGCCAAATGTATATGCGTCGCAAAAACGTCTCACTTTGGTGTCTTAAGCTAAGTGATGCACAGGATTCTATTGCGGTTGTTTTAGCTATCGACGTTGCTCGCTTACTGCCACATCATTAATATTTCTCGCTGCTAAAGATGCATTTCGTCCCAGTTCAATTTCAAAGAGGAAAAGAGTCTCCGTCGCACAACGAAAGAAATTGCGCTTTTTGACAAAGGTGTTCACTCTAGAGCTCCTCACTTCAAGAGGGAGTGCAAGAAAAGCCCCATTTTTTGCTGAAAATTTATTTGCACTGTTAGAAACTCGAGAGCGCCTAGAAGGTTTTCGACGGGATATATGTAATTAGTCCAGAGAAATTTGTTAAGCAGGTGGAAACCTTAATACTTAGCTTCATTCGAAGAAATTATAGCGATGCCTTTAAGCAATAGATGAGTCAGATCAATGAGCTTCCTAATTGATTGACTAAAAGTGCATTTTTAGTGCATTAATTCTAAATCAAGATTCTGTATAGTGGGCGGTATTTGCACTATATTTTGAAGTACTGTTTATTTTTAGCGTAAGGTTGAGTTACTGTTCGTAGTAAAACTGAGCCTCAACTAGCAAACCTCTTCCAAACCCTAGCTAACTCTCTCTAGCTATGAACTCTAAGTCGGTTGAGATTCCCTGAAGTGAGGTCTTCCTTAATTACGATGTCCCTCTGGGTTAGATACGAAGACTCTGCGGGCCTAAGCATTAGTATCGATTCGCTCTACATATCCTAGCCTGCTCTGTCGACTGATGAGCAGCTCGAACTATTCGTCGTTGAAGCTTCATCATTCAGCCCGTCAACGCAAACGGGACCGAATATCTTACAAATCTCCATCGGTTTTCGATACTCTATACTTCAGCGCCATTAAATAGGACTGGGATGATCAAGGTCTTATAGAGCCTACTTGTTTTAAAAAAAAAAAAAAAAAAAAGCGATTGGTAAGACTGATTCTTTGTATTATTTTATTTTGTTGTTTATAGAATTGATAGCAGGGGAGGGCAACAATGTCCCTCTCTAGCTCCAAACTATAGCTGTCGACTGTGACGCTCTGTCCAATTCCTCGATGTTTTGTATCCCTTCTTGATAGCATCTACTTGATTTTACCCTCACTTACTATTTTGGCGGCTTCCGTTTTCGACTTTCTGAATTTTTTCCAGGATCTGCCGGACTGTAAAATTTTGATTGGCTGTGAACTTTTTCTCCCCTTAAACCAGACGAAGGGTTTCGGACGTGCACACAATATGGCATAAATCTGAGATAAAAGTTGGTATATGCTTTGCATAAAGTTACTTCCAATTTGTGTTTGGCTTTGTCGCCGATATATATATATTCTGCGGTAGAAACTATCCATATTCTCAGCATCGACTGTGATCCTACTCCGATATAAGGTTTACTTCTTTAGCTCTTCAGGTACAGGCGTACGGGTCTTGTTGCCTTGACACGTTCTTTAAACCTTTTGGTTACATTTTCGTACGTTACTTCTGGAGAACAACCTCTCAATATATCTAATCGCGCGGATCTCGCGCTCTCCTTTCTTCTTGGGAGAATCCGATGTTCTTTTCGTCTATTTTGTTTGTAGAGATCACAAGCGACTTTCGTTCTTCATTGTAATGCCGCTCTGTACGCTTCTTATTTAGCATGAGCTTGCCGGCATTCTTCATCAAACCAGCGATTTGTGGGTTGAGAGATTTTGGGATATGTACTCGGCTTTTCTATGTTGTACATATCTTTTTACAATAGTTCTTCTTCGTTGAGGCTTTCCTTTCCACATTCTTACCTCGGCTGCAATTAGATATGGATCCGAGTCCATGTCTACTATCCGAAAGGTTTAGACGTCCAGAATACTGGAGACAGGTCTATCGTCGATCGCAAAAATGTACCTGTGTACCATAATTGGCTTGGAAGCTTTGTTACTTTTGCATTTCGTGTCCTTGAATAAGAATAAATAGAGCCCAGGTTGTCCGCGGTTTATCATCATTTATTTTTAAACAACTTAAATTTGTATATATGGCTAAAATTATAATAATGGTTACTTTCTAGGAGTTTAGGTTATGTTTAACTTTTACAATATAACATTTTTTCTTTAAAAAAAAAAGCCACACAGCTTTTTGCAAGTCTTAAACTAATCAAATCTTTGTTGTTTTTTTGTTTTTTTGTTTCTTGAGATATTAGAATAGTATCACATACATTTAATAAAACGAAATGGCTGTGTACGGCTAAAACTTAACTTATCCTTAAGCATTAGAACTAAAAAATAAAACTAAAACAAAAAATATGAAAGAAGTACGGATGTTACAAGAGGTGCTGGCAGTGTGAGATGAAACAATATACATACTTGTAAAAATATTTAAATAAAAATATTGTTTAAAAATTAGTAGATGGTAAAAAAATATATCTACTCGTAATCATGATGAAGTGCATTGTTAAAAGGCCGTTTGGTGAAAGAGAGCTGTGATCGGATATGAACAACATTTTTTGAACCTTTTTGACGAGAAGGCGGACTATGGTCCATGTATGTATGCAAATTGTCCATTTCGATTTGTGTGGGCTGTTAGTTGCAGGTTGGTTGCATTCGTAATAAGGCACTATATGAAATTAAACTTTAATGTAGGCAATCGTGGTGTAGGCTTTGCAATAGAGTGCCTCCTCGAGATGAGGATGCACTCAAATTTGAATGAATTTTGTGTTGATGTTCGCGGTAAAATTACATATTTAAAGGCACATTTGTGAAAAATAAATTTGGTGTAGACTTTCCGTTTTGCTAAGCTACATATATGTACACAGTGTAATCCATAAGTTCCCGTACTAAGGCTATAACGAACTCAGAGTCAAGTGCGTTTTTGACTGGTTTTCATTTAGTTGACGCGTTGATTTGCTTAGTTTGCTGAGTATTCAATCTCTTCAAGTCTTGCTTTGGGATTGTCCAAATTTGGTCATTCTATTTGTGTCGAACACTTTTGAGCCCTTCAGGTACATTTTCACGTTTGGGAAGAGGAAATTAGTCCGACGGTGGCAAATTTAGCGTATAAGGTGTATGGTGTAGCGTTGAGACTTTCAAGTGAGACGAGGAGTTAAAGTACAACAGAAAAAAATGACAACCAACCTTAGCTACAATACATTGTTCAGTTTGCTAAGTTTTAATTGTTTTTAATTGTTTTTTCGGAATCTTCCTAAGTTGGTTGATTACGGCATTTTGAATCACCCCAATTGTATATTATTTTCATATTTAGGGAGAGGAAATTAGTCCGGGGGTGACAAATTCGGTGAATACGGTCGATGGGGCAGCTTTCAGACTTACATTTTCCATACTGGCGATTCATTGCTATCGAGTAAGTCCAGAAGTTGGAGAAAATCACAATAGTAGGTTAATAGCCGTTTCAATACTTTCGACTAGAAGATTCGTAAATATGTTGTTCTTCCTGAAAGCACGTATACCTTGTGTCTTCTCTGTCTCTTTCAGTGGTGTTAACTCGCCTTTGTCGTTGAAACATAGATATACGCTGCTCCTCCTTCCCTTCCATCACCCAAATCTGATCCACTTACACAACATTCATTTCAACAGTCGAGTACCTTATGGACTATACTATGTGCATACATATATTTGGAGTATTCAAAACTTACAAAACGTTGCTATCTGATCACACAATTTATGAGGTTCTTAGCGAAAAGGTGGGTTTTTGAATTGATGTGTCAAGTTTTGAATACAGCAGCACATTTGGTTTTCTACGGAGAGAAAGGTAATGAGTGGCCAATACGAAGAAAGTGGAAGTGTCCTGACTACATTTGTAATTCAGTAAAAGTCCAATGCCACCCTTGGATCAAAGTATCCACTAAGCCCACAACAATTACCTTTCCCTCCCTCTTAATTGTTTGATTGGGTTAAGGTACATAAATAATGGATGGCCGTGACGTAAGTAGTAGTGCAATTCAAAAATGAAATCATTTCTTACGAGTAGTTGTTTAAAACACAACAAGAAGACAAATAACACTAATACAGCAGTCCCCCCGATTATACCTGTGTTGGATGCCATCCATGAAACAAAGGAACAACTGAACCCAAGCACATATGTATCTTTATACTTCTTCTTATACTTTCCCACAGTTAGGTTCTTACAAGAAATAAAATAAAAAAATAAACTGGAACTATTGTTGCTAGGACACTGTTACACCATGAATTCGGTCTCGAAGACGCTGCTGTCGCTGGGAAATTTCTTTCCGAAACAAGTGGCGCATTGATTGTCGGATTCTCATCAATGTCGTTCGATTCGATTCGTGGACAATTCATCCATTTGTAAGCGGATAACTTTGGTTTATAGTGAGCCACACGCATTCGATCATCGTCAAACTCCCAATATGCTAAGTTCTTGAAAAAGTATGTCTTTCCATTTGTATATTGGAATGCAGAGTCGATAAAATAGCCAATGCCATCCCAGATGGACATGTCACGGGGATAGTCTAATTCAACTTTGCCCGTATCGTCATCCAGACGCCAATACAAAGTATCACTGTAGAGGTAGGTGCGGTTGTTGTGGCCCCAAATAAGAGCTGCATCGATTTTATTAATGTACGGAGGAAGACCAAGATCGGTCAATGGACGAGGGTATCCGTATTCCAGTTCCGCCGAATTGAATGAGTAAAATAGTTTTCCTGAGAAAAAAAAAATAAAAAATCTATGTCGTACAGTTGAATGGATTTTGGAATTAATTTCCCGCTTACCGATGAAAAAGATGATCTTTCCGCGTTTGTTCTCGTATACAGCGTCGATTTTAGTAAAATTCTCTGGAAGCTTATTCCATAGCCTCCTGGTTTCATGGGGGTAACCAGGGTATAAGCCACGTTCTCCGATTCGCCAAAGATACTGCAAAAGAAGAAAAGTACATAATAATTGAATAATTGGAAGGTCAAATTGAAAATTTGTTTTAGTGATTGGTTAGCTTACTTGACCGTGGAAGATGAACAACTCTCTTCGCAGCATCGATATGGCGTCATAGTGGGTGTTACATCCGTCAGGCTTTATCTTCTTCGGTCGCATGGTTGGACGATGTCTATGACGTGGCCAGTGAGGTGGTGAAGTTGGATTATAAAATCGAACAGTTGGACGCTGAGTTGGTGGAGCTTCAGTTCTCGGTGCTGGGGCACGAACGGGTGTATCATATTCATGACGCATTCTCGGATGATGATGTGGATTATGATTATGATGACGAGGTGTGGTCTTTGGATAATGAGGATATCGTGGATCGTTTGGTGGATATCGTGGGTAGGATGGTCGATTATCTGGATATAGTGGATAATCGTTTCTCTCCCAAGACGGCTTTCGTCGAGGTTCTTCCGGATAGGTGGGTTCTCTACGTTCTGGATAATATCTGAGTGGTCTTTGAGTGGTTGTAGTTGTTGTTGTGGTAGTTGTGGTTGTTGTAGTTGGCCGGGTGGGATGTTGGCCACTTGGATTATATGGTCCCCATTGTTTCTCTTTGGTCCCGTAGAGTTCCTGAATAGCTAGTCTGTCATCTTCTGGTAGATCACCATTGATCTCGTAGCCCTGATACCAGGGAAACATGATTGCATCTTCAGCCGATGAATGCCCTAGGCCGAGTGAGTGTCCGAATTCATGAACTGCCACACCCATGAGATTTGTTCCTAAAAAGAAAGCAGCAAAAGTTGTAGTCAAATTCAAATCAAAATAGAAATGTGTTTCTCTTACATCAAGTGTCCCTAAAGGACATAGTGCAATCACAGATACGAGTACGTAAAAGTGACTAATTGAATTTTTGTGAAACTTTATCAACGTAATTATCGATTTAGTTAGAATTATTACAGCCACTTTGTACTAATTTATATTGCCTGGCTTCGGCGTAATTTTTTTTTTAACTTTTAATCCCTCTCCAGGCATATCAGGTGTAGGTACTCGTATGTGAGATATGGGGTTATATGGTCCCCGTATCGGTTGACTAGTCAAATATTTGTCGATAGCAATTATTTTAGCAAAATGGTTAATTAACTTGGGGTTGCTGTTATGAATAACATAGCCGATAGGTGATAGTGGTTGGTGGTTGGTTCCTGTTTCCTGTTATCTTTTAGCCCCTTTTTGTTTGTGATTAGGCGACAATTCATAATCGCTGAATTGACGCAACGCACCTACCATCACCATCACCATCCCTTTCATTCGAAAATGGCGTTGCGATATTGCAAAAAGCCAATGAAGTGTAATTGAATTTTATAACTTTTGCGTAGGTTTGCACAAAGTGACGAGGGACTAGGTGGGCATTATCGATGATATCAAAAGGGGATACATGACTTGGTTCAGACGCGCGTGTGGATTAACTTGATTAGAGAATCATATTGCTTTGGTGATTTTGTTAATGATTTGAATGCATGGGTGAATGCAATGTATTCTGGGGAAAATTGCCAAAGGTGGAACGATTTTTGGAATTTTCGTTGGATAACAAAATTGAACATACGGAAAGAGTGATACGAACGATTTTTTAAATTATCATAGTTCTTGGGGCAACTATTACTATCTGATTGTCAGCATCGGATGTGGAAATGTAATTCATTTAATAGTTATGCTTTGCTTAACATCCGAGAGAACCTATCATTGAATTACAATTTCAATCTAGCCCTAGAGTCGGTTCCCGCAAAGATCATGTATATAGTTTACGAAGTTTTCACAGCGAGACAAATGTTATGCACAAACAGCAGCACTGGGAGTACAACTGTAACTTAATACACAGACCTGCAGAGTTGTATGAACTTTGTTATTTTTGTTCGGTTCCGACTAGGCACAATAAGGACAGTAAAGAATTCAACATATCAACTACTTCGACATTTTGGGAGTTCAGCTCATTTGGGTTTGCATCTACTCAGAATCTTAAAATAGAAGTAGTGATGAAGGAGTTCTCATTAAACCAACGACAAACCTCAAACTTTCATAGCGAGCGCTGTGCTGTTTGTCTTTTAAAGAAACTGTTCTTTCAGATTGAGGATGTGTCCGATGTAAAGATACAGATATGAATGATCTTACTGATGATAACCCCAACAAACAAACATATCACATGCAGCCAAACAATTAGGAGAGACCTTAGAACGTATTATATCAATTCCATTCAAGAAGAGGCAGAATGGCTCACATGGGCAAAAGAAATATGAAAAATCGTAACATCGATACTGGTGATTATTGTAGAGAGCAAAAACAGCGAAAGTTGTCGTAAGAGAAATGTCGTTGTCGATTTTAATGCTAGTTTAGGAAAGACGATCATCTTTAGTTACAAGACGTCAACAGCTCTGAAAACCAAGGTGCGTCCGGCATAATCGCCAAGCCAAAACAGCAAAGTAGACTGCTACAGCCTTTTCTGATAGAGTCTTCCAAAGCCTTGCGATAAGATCTCTGCTATCAAAATTAAGAGAGATATTGTCAGCAAGCATCTAATATGCTAGAAGTCAACGAAAAGCTTGTTAATTTTTTATATATATAGTTTGCCCGCGCTTTAGGGTTTTGAATACCCTTAAAATGCTTGCACACAGTGCGGGCGAAGGAAAATCAGGCTGTAAAGAAAGAGAGGTACCGATGAAGGTTGTGTAGTGGTTTATGCATAGATTCCTCAAGCAGAGGGTCGCGGGTTCGAATCCCATGCGGTGCAATTCTCTGAAAAAGTCTTCATGGAATTTGTATGTAATAACACTGATGTTGGAGTGGTTGCTGGCTGGGCTAAATGTAACGAACTAACAACTAGCACGTACTAAGACCCACTGGTTGAGAATGCACTGGCTCGAGTTTGACAACCACCTCTGGAAAAAATATCGAAACCTAATACATCTGAGTTTCAAACTACTACACCACCCACCCGTGCCATGGAGAAAAGCTAATAAAAGGGTTTTCATATCACCTTGGTGCGCGCGCTTGATTATAAAAAAAAAGGTTATAATGACTACGAAATAGAGGCATTTTATAAGCGAGTTGTACGGCTTAGGAACGAATAACGGTATTTTAAAGTACGTCAAATGAGCTTGAGGGTATACTGTTGAGCATTCATAGTGAGACGGGAGTTACGGTTGAAGGTTTGAAGGGGCAGAATGCTACTGGAGATTTCAATGGAGCACTAGTGGTGGAAAAAGCGATAAAACAAAGTGCGACAGAATAAATTACGTCGGTGTTCGAGGATGTCAATTGACTATGAGTTTTATCGCACGTTTTTGAATCCTATCTAGCAGATGCAGAGATGTTTTGGAGGCATCTGACCAGATGTGAGCATTGTACTCTAATTTTGAGCGGATGAATACCTTATATATTGAGGTCAGATCCGAGAGGATGAAACATTTCCTACATCGCATGTGGTCATTCCAACGTAAGTTGTCACTGGCACACATACCGAAAGTGGATAATGGCTGGGTGTTTAAATTTCGATTTAACGACAGCAGACAGCATTAAATTCTACTCTGTTGATAGTTCTCCAATTGGCTATGCTATTAATATCGGAATTTTATGAGCTTAATATACGCTGCCGTTCGTGCTCTACAGCCGAAGAGTAGGGCCTTGAATCTAGAAACGAATATGAAAAGCAGAAGGTACTATCGCCAGCAAAGGAATATATTGTATTAGAAGTAGTAGATATGAGATCATTAACGAAAATCAGACGAGTGTCGGAGACAGAACGGTGCCCCAGCATTTATTTTGTGAATATCAGATTTGAAACCATCCAAAGCAACTTGAATTGAACGTTTTGAAAGGTAATTTCTAATCCATTGAAGAAGAGAGTCCTCGACTCACCTTTTTAAGGGACAGGCTGGACAAATGTTAGTTTTTATCAGCTCAAAAAGAGTGCTAAAGAGTAGGATTCATGAAAAAGGCACTAGCTAAGGTTTTGCCAGCGAGGAAGAACACCTCTTCAGAAGATGGCCTGATATGTTTACTACCTTTAGGACTTTGTGGAATTATTTGCTTGAGTTTTTGGTCGCATTGGAATTTCACATGCCTAAGAAAGGCATTTCAAGTATTTCTGGTTCGTTTAAACTTTTTTCGGTTTTCCTCTGTCGCGTTGTTCTTGAAGGACCGTAAAAACATTTCTCTAACCCTGACAGCCTCTTTATAGCTCTAGTCGTACCATGCCTTTTCTTTTGGTTTGATACTCTTCATCCCCAGGGAGGGATAAAGGATCTTTTTCCAAAGAAAATGGTGTCTGTGATCAGTTAAAGTTCCTAAAGAAGCTGTTAAGTCTGCTCCAATTGGCTTTCCCTAACTATGTTGTGGGTGTACGAGGAATTAGCTGATATAACACAGTGGTCCGGCGAACCTAGAGGGGATAGCACATTGACCTTGTATTTATAAGGATGAGAAGTGAAAAACAAGTCCAAATCCGTAATAATAATTTTAGTATGGGAATGCAGGGATACAATTCTTTGTAAGGAGCCAGACAGCGCATCAAACTCGTTAAAGGTCGAATTACTTTCCAGTTTGAGGCTTCTGTAATTGTGTAATTGTGGTAGAATCACTACGCTCGCAAATGGCGAGACCGCGATGAGAGAAGAATATTGGCGCTAGTTCGTAGTCAGGTAACTGTGAGGAAAACTACCGCTAGGCACATGCGGCGAAACAAGATGTGTGTTCATGAACTCTAATAGCAAAGTAAACGACAAGAACATCGAATTCTCAGCAAAATGATGACAGAAATTTTACCAAACAAAATTAGAAGAACTTGTCAAAGACACCAATACCGTACAAAACTAGGACGAGTTTAGTAATGGGAAAGTATTAACACTCACAGATGGTGCTGAAAATTCAAAATTACTTCTTCTACTTCTGCAGACTTTTTAATTGTGAAGACGACCAACATTCCGCTGTCAAGTAGAATAAACCATTGAAGGTGGACGCTGATCGAAAAAAAAAAAACAATCACAATCACAAAAGTTGAAAAGGTAGATCTTTCTCTGATGTGCTGTCAAAATTTCATGACATTTGGAACAATATAAAGCGGAGTTATTGCGTCTGAAGTGACAGTATGTTTGTGTAATCGATACAAAAATGAGCATTTACCAAAAATTGTTCAGACTTCAACAACAGAAAGAGATCATCAAGGAGACCTAAAAGAAAAAAAATTTCTTTTACAACATTGTGACCGATGATGAAACGTGATGTTTTCAATATGATCCAGAAACTAGGCGTCAAAGTGCTAAGTGGAAGGTGCAAGATGAGCCAAAACTCAAAAAATCTCGTTTGTACAAGTCAAAAGTGAATACAGTGTTAACTTACTTTTACGATTCTAAGGGCATTGCCCACAAAAGGCCAGACAGTTAATGCACAATTCTATTTTTAAGTTTTGTAGCGGTTGCTGCTTCGTATTCGACCAGAATATCGCGTAGAAGGAAGTTGGCGTTAGTTGCATAATAATGCGCCATATCATATATGTAACCGATTTTTTTTTTTTGGCTAAAAATCGCATTTAAATTGTCAACCAGTTCTCGTATTTGCCTGATCTGGCACCGTGCGACTTTTACCTTTACGGAAAAATGCATCTACCGATGAAAGGAAAGTGTTTTGTGGACGTAGAAGCAAAGAAGGACGATCTGAAACACTCATTCGATATGCTTTTACCCCTTACAAATCGTTACATTGGGTCAGAAGGAGAATACTTGTAATAAAGGAAACCGGTTTTGCCAAAAAAGCTTTTTGTTGTTCTTGTTTTTAAAAAGTCCTGTTTAATTTGGAACGCACTTGTCTTGTATAGTGTCTTCGAATCCCTTCCCGAAGAAAAAGGCGATAAAAAAAGACCGGACGAGCTCAAGTAAAAAAGAGTCTTTGACCGCAGTATCGCGCCTAATAGAAAAATCTGTTGACCGAGGTCCAGCTCAACTTCAGACTACTTCACCTATATTATCTAAGCAATGCCTGATATATGTTTCATGTTCCCAAAAAAAAGAAAAAAGCAAACTTTGTAAAGGATAAGGTCTAAGGGATAAGGTCAAGCGTTAACAGAGAGGTTTGGTTTTGTTTCAGACCGAATATGTACGTATTGTTGTCTCAACATTACTGCAATCTAAGGTCCTGAATCTTCTTCACAGAGAGCACAGGGCTCTTAAGAAAAAATTGTTGGTAGCTTGCAAACGATAAGTATATCTTTTTTTTTATATGGTTAGTTCGTTACATTTAACCCAGCCAGGAACCACTCCAACATCAATGTTATGCCTTCATGTCAGAGTTGACGCCGACGGGATTTTCATATAACTTCATACAAATGCTATAAAGACTTATTTAGAGATTTGTCTCGCATGGGATTCGAACCCGCGACCCTCTGCTTGAGGAGTTTATGCATATACCACTACACCACGGCCACCCCCTGATAAGTCTATCTTAGAACAAAAAGTGGCCCTTGGGAAAATTTCTTCACCATGGGAGTGAACCTCTTGGACTCCGAAAGATTTATTTCTTAGAACCATGTAGCTGATATGAGAAGACAAAATATCCTCAACATCATCTTGGATGACTATTAAAAGACTCACTGCTTAACGCTCTAATTAGTTTCAATGTCTACGCTCAGGTATATGAAGATGATGTTGCTGTGATGGTTCTTGGATCATGCTAGCACCTATGTGATCTAAAGATACGAAGTCGACTATCCCTGTACCCAGCAACACTTTCGGTTAGTATCTAAACCAGGAAAGGAATGTAGTCTTTCTGATCTCTGATGTGGTGCTTGCTTGCTTTTTGAGGAAGATAGCGTTAGATTTCACTCATCGTTAGAAAAACTTGCGACTGCCTTCCAGTCCTGATGGCAATGAAATATATTGTTGAAAATTAAAATACCCGGAGGAGGCGAACTACTTCCACCTAAAGCCGAAACAAGATGCATACACCATCTCACGACTTTCAATCATCGAGGACATTCATGCACGGCCGGTGGTGTATTTAACTCCTTCAGTACATTGCCAACTTCTTCAAATCTACCTATCAACTTGTACGACAGTCATGTTGAACATGAGCCCTCAGACTCAAAAGAAGTCGGACATTGAGAACGGCTTTCCAAAAAACTATGAATTTTAATTGGGATCATTTTGAAAGAGCCACGAAACAACTTGGTCGCACGATGTATTTAGTTGCTATAACTTCCAAAATATTGATGACGCATCAAAATCAGTTTTAAACCTCGACAAGATGTTAACAACGAACCAGATGCACTCATTTGATAAGGTACGTCTTTTATAGATATAAATCAAGAGTCTGATTGAAAACTTGAACACGAATCCAAGCAGATCTTATGCTACAGCGGTTAAAAATAAAGTACGCACAGATGAGCTAGAATTAAGACATTCAGCTGGAGCAATACTCCAGTAGTTTGGTATTTTTATGGGAGGAGGACGTGCACATAACCATAACCAGTCAGTCAATATCGAACTAGCTTCAACTGTTCTTTATTATCTACAGTAAATTCTGCATTAAAACTTCTTGCATATACCATACTTATGAAATCAATATATTGCAAATACCTAAATCTGCGTGCAGTTACTGATGCATTTGCGTTCAAAATTGATCAAAATGTAAGGCAGAGCATATAAACGAAAAAAGTAAAGGTCATAAATGGCAACCTTGTGGTACCCCGAATTTTTACCATAAGCATATGTTAACATCTATTCTGCATCGCCACAACAATATTTCTAATTACGTTGTACTCGTAGAAGAAGTTTAAAGCGGTAATGAAGTAGTATTTAATGTAGTTTTTGGCCTCAGATGACCCTGAAAATTTCGTAGAGCTAAGCTACAAGAAATCTTGAATAACTTGGAGGCATGGCGAGAAAGTTCTACAACTGCTACCTGTTTTTGGAAGTAATGGACCTATGACGAGTATCATAAACAACTACTCAAGTCTCAGTTACGATTTCAATGAGTGATTCATTAACACAGAACGATAAAAAAAAAAAAAAAAAAAAAATACTTAAACCGATTTGAGGTTTATGGTTCTTCCATTTGATGTTCTCCACAAAGATAGCTTTAATGATTCACCGTTAGATGCAAAATTTTCCAAATTCCCAACTGAATTTAACGTCATCCACACACAGTCGTTTAACAAAGGAACTCATCAAATCCAAACGACTTATCTGTTACAGCCCTTTCCACAGGTTTTATGGCCACAAAAACCCATTTATCAGTGAAAAATTACACTCATTTCTTTATGATGATAAATTAACATAACTGCTACTACTACTTGTACGAGTTCATTTAACTTTCTGATAAAACTAAACTTCTGGCCAATACCAAACTCTCTTTCCCAAATTGCCATGTCACATCTGTGGCATAGACCAACTTGAACATAACCAGCACCATTACCAGCCCTCCCATCACCAATCAATATCAATTAATTTTTGTTCGAGGCTTCAGTCCCATTCTGAATGATTGATTACCCTTAATCGTTCTTCTTCTCCTCACATGTCCAGTATCTGTTCTGTGGTACAATGTGATGTGGTAATAACAAAATATTGCCACGCCCTACAATTCAAATGAGAAAGGACACAGCTAACACCAGATAGCCACATACAGAATACAAAAAAAAAAAAAAAAAAAACTAGAATCGTCCACTTAATTTAATGGGGAAAAGTCCTTGTATTTCTTTCCGTTCTGATAAATTGCTGGGATTAACGCAGTATCCTTGTTTGGTTGTCGCCATCATCAATGTGCTCATTTCGCAAAGCAAAAGTAAACAAAATTAACAAAAAAAAAAAAAAAAAAAAATCTCCCATGTTTACTGTAACAAATTGCTCGTCAAACTTTGAAGGAAACCCTCAAGAATCAGAGAGATCCTGATCCTGAATGTTAATACGACCAAAGCCCGACAACTCTTATGTTTTTAATTATCAACTTACCCTCATCTGTGTGGAGTCCATTTAGAAGCCAATTTTCTTCTTCATCAAAATGTGCATCACCACCACGATTCTCGCCTGGATAGAATGCATGCGCCAGGACCCTGCCGGGACCATCAAAATCATAGCCATCACCATGGTTTTGCCTGCAAAAGATACCATTTTACTCGTAACTCGAACTTTTTTTTTGTAATATAAAAGGCAACATTTCTGCCATATCCCGCTCTCAACTCAACTCAACTGAACTGAATCCTGATTGATAATAAAATCAGGACATTTCATCGCAATATTGAGTTTTAATGCAATGCCGTTGCGTTGAAAAGAGACCATGGAAAGTCGATCAAAGACGACATAAAGTTGGGTGTTGGCAAACCATAAAAAAAGGATAAGGATGCGCGTAAAACTGTTTCATCATTAAAGTTGGGTACAAGTTATTTCGTCCCCCTTCTACTTTGACCTTTACTGCTGCCGTTCTTTGATCATTAAATGATTCTTAGACTCGTGGGACTTACCTAGCGAAAAGGACTTGAATATCCGCCTGGTTGCTGTAGACCTCGTGAAACGTTAGCTTGGAATTTCGTTCCCATACGGCCAATGCATTAGTCAGGACACGTCTCACATCTCCAGCATTCAGGGTAGACATCGTCTGATTGACCAAACTAAAAAGGATAAGAGAAAAAAAAAGACAAAAGTTTAAATATCGAAATCCATGCAAACACAATTAGAGCTAACACTACGAGCACGAGAATACGACTATCACGTATTGCTTTTATTTTTCAGATTTTTTATTTCCTTTTTTTTTTTATCGGAATGTATCTCGGATGAAATTCTTTGCATTGTATTGACACCCAATTAGAAGCATGTCCTCTGTTCATAATCTAAATATATAGTCAATCCTCCAGTTCTCGGAAATTCAATGTGAAACGTGCAAATACTTGAATGTCCTTTGTTGGTGAATGAAAGGGGTGGACAAAACAAATACAAACGTTGACGTGGCTATAACTGCAACGTGACGCTTGCACTCGAGTTGGGGATTTGATTCGATTGCTTTCGAGTTAATTTCTAGAGAACGAAAAAAAGACAGACAAAATACCAATGAGGACAATGTTCGTAAACTGTAATTACCGTTGTCAACGGATGCGCCTGCAGAAAGAATCTCGATAAATAGTAATGCAAACACTGAACGCTGGTGCCATGCAACAGAGAAAGAGACTACTTAGAGTGTTTTGATGACCACCAACATTTGAGGTGAAAATTAAGTTTTGTGCTTCTTCGCAAGAGAATGGAATGAACTCAGCAACCTTGTAGTGGACACTTTTCTGTCCTTCTCTTTCCTAGACCCATCTAATCCACGACCTCCCCAAATGCTAAGAGCTCAAGCCATATATCTTTTAATCAAATGTAAACCCCCTACCAAACCAAATACCCGTCTCGTTATGAATGCTCATTAGTTTTCAAGCCCACTCTCGAACTCATCGTGATTCTTTTCCAAGCCGTACAGCTCGCTTACTCGGCCCTGCCAAGCTCTTTATTTCCTGGCCATTATAACCTGCAAACATTCAAAAGCAACGTACATCGGTACCTTTTCTGTTTTCTTTCTAATTTTTTTTTTCGCCCACGCTGTGTGCAAACATTTTAAGAGTTCACAAAATGCCATTAGCGCAAGCTAATTATAAATAAAAAAAAAGCATTTCTCAGACGCAAGCAAATCAACGAGGCTTACTCAAATGTCATGGGATTTCATCTCAAACTAGAATTTTAGCACCTTCCTTATTAGACCCTTTGCTTATTGCGTAAAAATAATGAGTACGCATGTAGCTGGTTCAGGGGAGAAGACGGCTATGTGCTTTTCCGATAACCGCGAAAATGTTTGCTGGAATCTTGCGTTCCACCATAATATCTAAGCACGACTTCATCAGTATCGACGGTATTATCAAAACTAATTAATCGTTTTGATTCACCAGCTAGATCTCCTCACTTCCGACCATTATATCCAAAGAACGCGATATAATTTTGAATACAATTATTGTTCCTTACTTATAACAGAATTGTTTACGAGCTCGAGGGCATCAGCTAGGAATTCTACAGCATATCTCAACATCAAACTCCCTCCCCAAGACATTTTTTCATCTGCCAAGACCAATCATTACTAGCCTCTCTAGCTATGACGGTCTTTTGTCAGCTGCCTCCAGTTAGTAGCACGACGTTCGCTGAGGTCTGTTTTCACTTATGTGCGGCACCTAAGATGTTATCGTCCTCTACTGCGTTGTTGTCCTGGGTTGGAGTCGAAAACTTTTCGGGCCGTGGCGCTAGTATCCATGCGTTCAATGTAGCCATTTAAGCTGGGTTATTCGAACTTTTCTGACTAGGTCGGCATCACTAATTTACCCAAAGAACTCTCGAAGCGCCAAAGAGAATTTTTATTTGTTTTTGTCAGTGCAAAAGCTTTGCGCCGTTAAACAGAATTGGGATGATCCGAGTCCTCCATAAGGTCTTTGCAGTTGCTTGAGAAAGCACGCATCTTTTAAGCTCAAAGAAGCCGCGATTAGGAAAATTGACTCTTCGAATTATTGCTAGTGTTGCTATCGGAGTTGAAAGGGGAGCCAGGCATATGCAAAATATTACAATAAAGAACTTTAATGTATTGAAAACTCTCAAGACCGAGGAGTTCTTCTAGCTATAGATTCTCTTGCCTCACATTGCGGGGGTGACCAGATAGCAATGATAGTTTTTCCAATTGTTATGTTTTAGCAGCTGTCAAAGTTGCCAATATCAACCAGCTGTCAAAATATTCAGTAAGGTTTACCAATTCATCGTGCATCGTTTTGCGCTTGGCGAAATTCCGGCTCAGTTGTAAATACGCAACGTGAATTTCGTTGTGAGGTCGGTCGTAATTATGGCTTCAGTGTACAGGCAATTTGTCGCACCGTGGCAAAGTTTAAGCGTAAGCACACTCTTTTGGATCTTAAGCCACCAACCGGACAGAGATTGGAGCGAAATGATGAAAACATAGCCGTCTTATCGGCCAATACCGAAGAAGACCTAGAAATGTCGATTCGGCGCCGATCAGCTAAATTGGGCATCGCCAGAGAGTCAAATCGGCTTATTTTGCGGTTAGATTTGGGACTAAATCTGTATAAGATTGTACTGACGTAAAAACTGAAGCCGGACGACCACAGACAATGCCATGAGTTCGGAAATTGGGCGCTGGAAATGTTGACCGGAGACCCCGATTTTGGTCAAAAAATCAACTTCTCGGACGAGGCACATATTTGGCCCAGCGGCTATGTCAATAAGCAAAATTATCATTATTGGAGCGAACACAATCCATAAGTGTTTGGCCAAGTATTAACCACAAAGATTAACGGTTTGGTGCGATTTATGGCAAGGCGGCATCATCGGACCTTATTTCTTTCGAAATGAGAAAGGAGGCATCGTTGCCGACAATGGTCTCAGGTAAGAGCGATGTTAACCGACTTTCTGTGGTCAGAGCTCGACAACCTCGATATACCCCAGCTGTGGTACAAGCTACACAAGGTTCGAAGGTGTGAAGGAGAAATTTGGGAGCTGGGTCATCTCACGGTGTGCGTTCGTCAATTGGCCGCTGCGATCATGCGATTTGACACCACCCGAATATTATTATTATTATTATTATTATAATTTTTTTTTTTTGAGACTACGTCAAGTTTTTAGTTGACGCTAACGAGCCAACCACTTTGGACGAGCTCGGAGCTAACATTCGACACGCTATTGTTAGAATAACGCTGCACAATATAGACCGAATCTTGTGACAGCGTGGGCCATTTTCCAGGTACAATACTCATAAAGTAGCACTGTTTCCACGTTCGGTGGGAACAGTCTCTAGATTTTAGATAACATACCGGACGTTAATCATCAGATAAGTCTTCGGTGGCTATATGATCTCCGTCGAAGTGTTAGACGTGGCTTGGGAGAATTTCGACGGTATACCGTCCTCGCAAGCTGCCTTGTTTTTTTTTTTTTACTGCGAATGTTATTTATGCGATCCTGGAGGGAGAAATTGCGAATATGTGTATTGAATGCCGCGGAAGTTTAATCTAAGCTTGGTAACAAAGCCTATACACTGCCGTAAAATTTTGTATTCCCGCCATCTGGCGAGAGGGAATACGTTTAAATGAGGTCTCGAATGGAGAAGCATCGTCTTTCATCTGATCAACCTTAAATATGAGTAACTGCCTTCTCATAACGGAATAGCGACAATAATAGCAATGAAAATGTTTTGCTGTGTCGCTCGTAATGACACCTATGATCTCATCTATGATCTATGATCCCAAAGTCAGTTCCTCTGAAAAGAGAGAGACCTGGGGATTTTATACAGATATCTGGGCTTAAGTTTTTCACCCGTAAGGATACCTCCTACTATCTGTCCAAAGTTAGGTCCTCTGAAATGAGACAAATCTGCGTAAGTTTTGCTGCGAGCGGTAGAGTCATGCGATTGATCCTTTTGTTCCTGAATACTAATTCCTTAATAGATGTCCTTATCGCATAGCAGCAGCCTTTAATTTCAATGTAGTCTGAGGCAAGACTCATCATCTTCTGCCTATTCATCGCAATGTAATGCACGAACCTTGAGTAACATGATGATGATCATCTCCACGAAGATGACAGCTCAGTCTCTGAGTTCTTGTAGGTTCCAGAGAAAAGTCATTATTAAAGCAAAACTATTTTGACGTTCTTTCAAGAGATATTAAGAAGACATCCAGTTCATATAGCTGGATGTACTCGTATAAGTCCTGTGATAGATTTATTGGAGCATCTTAAGTAGATGAACTAAAGCCTATGGTGATCTTACTCATAAGACCAGTGCTTTATTGAGTTGTGACTACATATTGTCAAAAGTTACTTAGGAAGCACCCATACTTTTCTTACCAAGTGCCTATTACGAGCGAAATGTCGGATTCTTTGAGCTAATGAGCCCAGAGTAAGGGCATTCAAAAGGCAACTCAACTAGAATGAAGCAAGTGCTATGATCAACAAAGGCAGTAGCACTACCGAAAAGAGTCCCTAAAAGACATCAAAACCTTTTCCAAAGCACGAGATAGACACATTTTTATATCGGACAAATCAGGCCTGCCACCAACAAAAACGGCAGAAGGTGAATGTCGCGACAACATCTATTAATAAGAAGAAAATGTCCGAAGTTAACGATCAGAAAAAGTGATTTACTTGCGACCAGTAGAACAGAGGGATTAGGAACGTTTCGTAAAATTAGCTTCCATTCAAGAGGGGTTTCAGGCTGCCCTGGTAAAGTATTTAATGCAGATCTGAGTCATGACTGCCAAGTTTCTTAGTGACATTCAACACACTTTAATTGTTCCTTCTGTATAGCCGTTTGCCTATCTAACATCATTTTATAAGTTGTTCGGGATATAAAAAAGTTAAAAGTAGGAATACTCAGCAGATTATTGTATATAGAGCAGATTCGAAAGTACTTTGTAGATTGAAACGTATTGTATAAGACAGCTTCAACATCTCATCCTATCTTATTCCCCAAGGATTCCAAAACCTTCACAAAATACAATCAATAAGCTAATGCCCATCATGAGTTTTCCTTTTTATTTACGTCGTTTTCGAAGGGCGTATCATCCATCCCAGAAAACCAACTATACTATAACTAATTCCAAAACTCATCAATCAAAAGTCACTAATTTAATCATCCTTACCCGTGCACTCAGTGTACATTTCCATGCCCATGTTGAAGTCCATATCCATCTCTACATACTACCATATACGACCAATATCAAAATACGATATAAATGACCTCCAACCCGGTGTACCTTTGAAACGCTGATGACAGGAAAACGGATTAAAGAATCTACTAAAAGTCCGAACCAGTCAAACCCCCTGTTGGGCGCCAATTCCACACTAAAGTCAAACTATCTCAGAAGAAACCTTGTGACATTCTCTTCCCAAACTCGAAAACTAATCCTAATCTTTAACAACTTTTATATAAACTGAAAGAAGAGAAAGGATGTGGATTTCAGTGAGTGCGAAACACCGAAGAAGAAGAAAATTCAACACACAGGGGAAAGGAGGATACATATAAAGAGAACTCAGAAGAAAAAATTGAAAAAAAAAAAAAAAAATATTGGTTTCAACCTAAGTGGCGCATAGGATGATCAACTTTTCTGTTTCGGGTTTTAGAAAAGTTTTTACCTGTTTGCCTGTAAATTTCGAATTTCTTTTTTGTTTTCGTTCTCTTCACCTCCCTTATTTTTGGAACACACAACAAGAAGAAGAAGCTATGCAAAATCTGGCTGGCTGATGTACATACGTATACGGATACTCGTCAAGTTTGGCACAACAACGACATCAACTATTTGTAAAGTTTTACCTTAACTTGCCTTGCCAATACAACAAACTACCTAACCAGACCACCAAGACCACCAGGGTACCGACCGGCTCAAATATCTAAGAACCCACAGTCGACGATAACATCAACGTCAACATCACAACGACAACGTCTTGTGTTAATTTGAAAACTAATCTTAAGTTGGTTATTGCAATTGAATTTCAGCAGGATTAAGTTCTACTGATTTCATTATCGACACTTCGTTGCCGTGTCCTTTAACCCACTCTGTATGGGTGGTGGGCATATGCCATCAATTGGTGGATATAATCTTATCTTTCCTTGGAAATACCATACTCAAGTACAGGTTAGTTGACAAACGTGTTACTGCCAAAGAAACTACCTACGTGTTGATGTCTTTTTATTTAAATCAAACTAACTACTTCGTCGACTAAGAAGAAGATCACAACAGCAAGCTCCGAGTTACATGATACCTTTGTCTGCTTTAGTTTTGTTAAGTCCTTGACGAGAACTGGAAGTTAGGAGGGTTTTGGAATTTTTCAGCTGCCCCACGTCTGGCCGGGGTTGTTATCCTTATCCTTATCCTTATCCTTACCCTGTTCCTTATTCTTTATTCGTTTTGTCTTTCAATGTCGATGATTCAAACACGAGTATCTTTAGGTTTTATTCTGTGGTAACTAGGGTCAAAGTGTACCCTCGACTGAAGACAAACAGTTTGAGGTTCATTTGTGTGTGCTATGCGGTAATGGTGGTAGTAGTGGCTGCTCCTCAAATTTCTGCTCCAGCCTTACTGCCAGTACCCACAATGAGTTGCGACACATTACCATACAAACAAAGGCTGGGTCGTTCGTTGTTCGTCCTTCGTCCTTCGTTTTTCATTGTTAGGTTGTTCGCCTGGTCGGGATCGTTTAAAAGCGGCATAATGAATTTTCAACAAGTTGTATATACTGTTTGTTGTATGCCAAAGGATGGAAGGTACCTTCTTTATGGCTGTGATGCCTGCACTACGGATATAGGTGTGGTTTAGTGGCAGCACTAGGGTTAGCCATTGAGGTAGAATGTTTTTCATTTTACGATTTGCAGTCGCGATTTTTCCTTCATCGTTCTCCCTGAGTCCTTATTGCTTAGTGGTGCGTTGGTGATCATTAATAGAATTAAAAACTTCTCCCATTCGTACCATGGAATCCTTATACATTCATTCATTTAGACTCCAATTTAAAATCCTTCAGGATATACTCATACGCATGAGTGTATGTACCATATACATACGTATAGCACATTCGATTCCGTATAATTCCACAAGGAACGATTACAGCGGTTTAAAATACCTTCGAACGAATGCCTTGGAATTCCTTATTCCTTTGACTACAAGGGGTTAATTAATTTTCTCTACTTGGTGTAAGGATGGCAAATCGGGCTATGCCGATAATGCCAAACACCAAACACTGAAGGTGGACCTCTACTTGTTGTTTAAAAATTAATTAAAAATCCCTTTAAGCCTAAAGGGCTTCAAGTTTTTGTCGACTGACTGCCCTGAATTAATGAGTGGACCTAAAAGCACATGAACAGAAAAAAAAAAAAAAAAACAAGTCGAATTGAATCCTGAGAGGGTTTAATGGAGGGGCGACAGAGTGAGTTCTCTGTAATTGATTCTTAGAATCTTGCTGGAATCCTGGATTTAGGCCCATATGAATTTAACACGGGTGAATGCGTGCAGATGAAGGTCTGTTTGAAGTAATAATGGAGCATTCATATCCTAATTTATGCAAAGTGATACATAGATACGAATATACACATTTACACTAAACATGGAAATATTCTCATAGAAGGAAGAAAGGGTTTTTGATGGAGGAGCAAAAGTGGTTTTATTCAAGTAGTTGACAGCTGCTGAAAAAGTTTTTTGGTTTACTACGAGTATGTTCGTATCTCTCTCTCTCTCTCTCTCTATCTCTCTCTTTACATTAAAAAGGATCAAAATGTGTGTCCTTTTTTTTATAACCCAAAACTACGAACAATGAAATGGAAAGCTATGTTGAGTTTATCTTGAAGTTGAATAGGAGTTTTGGTCAGCGGAAGATGATATAAAATATGAATTAGACAACCCAGCGTGGTTGGGGAACGTTTTACACTCTTAGATATACAAGTTTAAAGGCTATGCCTTCTGGTGGAGGGCAGCCGACAGAATTGAGGTAGAAAATTTTCTTTTCTTTGGATGTGGTCATAAATATTAGAAATGTTTCAAAGTGACCTGAGTTTAACGTGGACCAAAGAAAGTTGTTCAACTGCATGGATGTTCTGCTTCCATTTAACATCTGCTTAAGAGGCTTTTTTTGATGAGACAAACATGGGCTTGTTAAACTTTTCTGCTTATCGCCCAGATCTTGGCACCACAAAAACTGCCAAGATCAACTGGATTTCCCTCTTCCCCAATTTGAGAAGGGAATCTCTTGATATTTGAAGGATATTTCCTGAAACGGAAACACGCAAAAATGAGGGTAATTTCTTATAAAATACTATAAAGCCTTCAAATTAGAACCAGAGCGAAATTATATAAACAAAAATTGAAAAAAAAGTATCGGTGATAGAACGGAACCCTGAGGCACGTCATCTTTTTCTTAGATTTGGAACCGTAACATTGTTGAAGTTGTCCGTGTTATTTCTGAATTAAACACTTTATACGTGTTCACGTTGTTGGCCCCCTGATGGGCTATTGCTTGTGAATGTGTAGGCATTCGTAACTCCTCTCTACCAAGCTCCGGTCAAATAAATTACATTTGTGGAATTTGCAGATGCGGTGGAGCGACAAATGGTGTAAATATCGTCACTTCCCTCAAGTTTGTGAGGAGGAGGTCTTAAGAGGGTGACTGTAATGATACTGGAACATAAAGGGTGTTCCGAAATTTAATTTGAATTGTGTGACATTTGTGATAGTGTTTTCAACAAAAAAAAAAAAAGATACAGCCGACAGCAAACAGTTCAGGGTTATTAAAAATGCACCGCTACACGAAAAAAAAAAAAAAATTATGGTGCTCACTATTGTGGCATGTTAATCCAGTTTTTTGTGCCAAAATTACAAGATATGGCTATGGGCAGCATGTGGTTTCAAAAAAACGATGTCAGATACCATACAGCACAAGGAACAATTAAGTAACTACATGAGTCATTTCCTGGTCGTGAAATTTCTCGTTCTGGTGATAAGAATTGGCCGCCCAGATCATGCGACATAATGAGATTAGGCTTTCTATTTTAGAATTTCTTTAATGTCTACGGTTTATACCAACAAGCTTGACAATGAGTCACTTTCTGAAACTTGAGAAGAAATCTATGTATATTTTTGTTAAAACTTTCGAACAGTGTTCCTGTAGAAGAGGATGTTTTTCCCTTACGGGACGCTTAGTGCCTCTTCGTACTCGAGTTACTTCACTGGGAGTGCCTGACTGTATTTTTCATTGAATCATTAGTTTCGTAGGCGTGATCGGAAAGAGACCTAGAAGAACAGTTGGGGTATTTCTGATAATCATTTGACCGACATATCTCTTTGTGGATATTGAGGTGGGAAAACCGTGTGATGTTGTGCAGCCTGCCAACTGTGATAACAAAAATCACCTTCCTTTCTATTTTGGACATTGCTCGTACATTTTGTCGAGGAGCTCGTAGAAATATTATCTGGGGTTGTCGTCTTTTCTTCTATAAGGGCTTGAGTGTTGTTATATGTTTTTATAAGACGCTTACTTACGCATCGGAAGTCCACGACTTCCGCATCCAAATACAAGCTGTTTGTTTTCTCTGTAGTAATCGTCGTAATACCATATATGTCACAATTTATCATATAACGCACTTCCAAAATGGGGAAGTTGTTTAATTGCACACGTCCAGGTTTCAATATTCCGTGTGCAGATTTGGATGTCGGTGTCTTTTTTCATTTTATAGGATCGTCAACAGCGGATTAGTCTAGCGCAGTGGGTAGGTCCGACAACTACTTCGCAAGAGTGACTGGGCTTAAAACTTGGCATCGTCTTTTCTTACATTCTGACGGGTGAAAGAAAATTTCCGAAAGTCCAATTTTCAGCCTATGAAAAAGGTCTTACTCCCGCATTCTAGACTTTGGAACACCTCGGACTGTCGCGTCCAAAAATTTATTTATTAAAAACGAGCTGACGAAACAATTGAAGGACCGGAATGCTATTAATAATTTAGCAAGGTGAAGGAAGAGAAGTCATTGACTCATCAGGTCCATTCTCCTGTTTAAACGTGTAGTTCATCGCGGGAGTTTGCTCTGGAGCTTATTGTCATTAATACAGAGTACTAGAGTGTGTATACGTACAATTATGGATAATTTTGATTCTAAGTTGAACCGAATCCACACAAAAGTGCAGTAATCTCGACGAAAAACGTGAATCAAACAACTTTATCCTTTTTATGGATGAGAGAAATCTAACTTTTCGGAGGATGAGTTACTTAAAATATTAGAAAGATGAAGTATACTCGTACACAAGTCCTGTATAATAAATGGGAAAGACGAAATGCGAAAAAAATAACACCTTGAATACAGCGTTATGGTCAAACATCAGCAAAGTTCACAAAATGCACGAGAGACTATTATTGGTTAAGTGCAATGCAAAAAAAAAATGTCGAAAACCCCTTTCACGGACCAAAGGTCGAAATTCACTACGCAGCAGTTTAACTTTGGAGCGCTAATTCTGGCTTGTTTCGGGAAATGTCATGTGTTACTTTAGTAAGTGTCCGCAAGTACCAGCAGTCTCAAATCAACATTAGCTCACTTTAAGACCGCTTACTTTAGTAAGTGGCCGGAAGTACCTGCAGTCTCAAATCCAAGTTAAGCTCACTCTAAGACCACAATGCGCAGGTTGTCAACAAGTTAGTGGAGAAATCTGAGTTTTTTTTTTTTATAGAGCTACACTCTGACCAAGGATGGACATTTTATTCTAAAGTTTTGCCGAAGGTGAGTTAACATTTTTATCGAATGCAATGGTCAACAGTCAGCTGGATCTTGAACGACTTTGCGTCCGTGTTAACAACCAATGTGTGTAGGGCCATTACCCATTTTTTGTTCTCAATGGAAATGTGTGTAAAAAGAGGCATACTGCAACAGGTGAAGTCCAGCTAAGATTGCTAACCATATGTTAGAACCTACAGAGAACGTCTGCATTAATGGCCTCCTTCAAAAAATCCAATCCCCGAGGTAAAACGAGCATTCGTCTGCATGAAATCCAGGTACAAAATCAAAGTTGGATCTTTCAGCTCCAATGAAGAAGACCTCCTACAACCCCTTTAGCGAAAAGGCGTATTTTTGAAACTGAAAATATTGATGACCAGAAATTGAAAGATGTAGTCTGCAAAATCTGGCAGAGACGAGGTACGGATCCCAAACAAAGAAGTTCAAACTCAAAGTGTGAAATACGCAGTCCTCATGGCCAGGTTGTAAGCATTACTATTACACCAAACGACGGGTGTTGGACTATTTTTTAAGCCATTCAAAAGTGGATAATATTGTCAGTAGTACGCCCCATGTCACAGTGACTTGGGCTCCTTAATTTTCACTACTTTAGCATAGAAAACAAGCTCACCGCTTCGCACCATCTGAAATCCTACCAATCAATCAAAATATGTGTACGAATACAAACTGACATAACTACCCTGTTACCCCTTAGCAATATTTACAACTTACAGTACATGTAATGCAACATTTTACCTACTTACGGCTAGTATCCGTATCGAACAAATGTGCCTACAAACATCCATATTTCACTGCTTATGATATATGATTGTGCTAGTACAAGTACTATATGATAGTTAGTTAGATACACATTTGCTCTAGCCAATCATCCATGTAATAAGAGTCGCTCTGGTGGTGGTAGCGAACGCGACGGGTCTCGCCACTGCCACGGCCACTGCTCGTAACTTAATGAAAAATCAATTTCCATTATCCTCCTAAGAAATCTAATTATAATAACAATTCCATATGAGTGCACACGTAAATGTATTTGTGTATTTGGGGGGCGATGTATCTATCCATATACATATGTATGAACAACCTGACAAGGGTTGTAACTGAAAATTGAAGTAAAGGATGGTGCGAAAACATGTAGACCTTCATACATCACCACTGGCATGTGATAGCTAAAAGAAGCTTACAAACTAAGTCGAACTACACATGTGAAATCGAGCATTTAACATTTGAACTTACTGAAGTACTTCACACGAGAAATTTTTGATGGGTAAAGGGTGCTTCACCCTTTCAAGGGGGACACGATGTGGGTTAGAGTGTATCTTGTGGCGAAATGCAAGATGACTTTTTGATGACTTGCTGAATTGGAGTGCACTTAAAGGGTATTTATCGACAGGGAAGTCTCTTCTTCCTAATGTCAATGACGGGGGCTGTTAAGGAAGAGCTGGATGTACACGTGACAGCATTAGCCTCTAAGACGTGCAGTTTTTATTTCTGTATCGTAAATACTCGTACCTTAGATGAACAACTCGCGTAGCTTTCTTTTTTTGACCCTTAACCTCCCCTGAAATATTTATGACTAAGTTTTAAGTCACAATTGTAAGATCATGGTAGCAGAAGCATCTGGATAAATACATGGCTACATGAATAAGCGGGTACACGGATATTTTTCTCAAAATTATATAAAAAATATTTTTAACAGATTTGATAAAGAATTCTTAGAATGATATAAAAAGATAAAGAAGTCCTTCGGCGCCGATGGACAATACCAGAACCGAAAGAAGCACTTAGGGGAAATCCAGCTTTCAATTTCAGTGTTTTTCGTGAATTTTTTTAACAGGGAAGGAATAATCAGAATTTGTTTAAACTTGAAGGATATTTTATTAATGTTTTGAAGTACACATTGTAATTTTTTCAAATCATTTCCGCTGGAAATAGTGGAGTTAGAGGCTGCTAGCCTTGGACGGTCGCCATCAGAGTTTGCTACTCTTGGGAGATTTGCAAGTCACAATTTTTTTTGCGTAAACAACATATTTTCTAAGAATATGAACTAAACTCTGATCGAAAGAGTTGAAAATTGCAGGATTTTGAGGTGTTTGAACAAAATGTCAAGCTATTCAGCACCATATAGGATACTTTTTTTTCTTCAAACGCATCATTTTGGGCTTGAATTTCCTTTTGGTGAGCTTGGTGAGCTTGCTGAGCTTCCTTGATTTCCAACGCGCTGCGTCTATTCTATTTTTTTTTCACGCGCCACTCATCCATTTGCTGGGCAAAATTGAAGTAAGCCAACTACAAGTTTCAGTATTTTGTGGATGACCGCCTAAACATCTCATCAGCAAGTCAACTTTCGATAAATTTTCGTATATTGGAAGAATTTTTTTTTGAATGTCGGGATGTAATGCAACAGGGTGCGCTACTGGCTCGATTCCGACCGCTTTAGCTTAAAGCCACATGCACCAACTGTCATCTCCCTCTGTCGTGTTGTGGATTATCGTATGTGGATATCATGTACTGAAAAGTTACCATTATGGCCTTCTTCATGTCAATTTTCCTTTTCACTTTTCCCTTTGCTAAATTTTTCGATTTATTCTTCCAATATACACATGATTCGCAGAAACTACTTCGTATCACTAGATACTTTCAAATTCAGAATAGGTTTCTCGCGTTTCTTGGTTTTTTTTTCTTCTTCTCTTCTTCTACAGCTTTCCTACAGCAAAATTCATACACTTCCTTCGCAGCGGCGTGGATATGGGCACAAATTCAATTGTAAGTTTCAACAGCTCTACCACTGCCGATCCCCCCCTCTCTCTCATATCTCGTAGTGCTGGGGTATTGAGCCAGGCAACTGAATTAGGGATTACCTGAGCAAGCGCTCCGTTCTAACCGCCGCGCCCAGTTTCCTCCTTTAAGGGGACCCAGGGGTTTAGAATTTTTAAAAATCAATTTCGTTTACCAAAGTATTTTTTACATTAGAATGGCTGTTTGATGAGTACCCGGATTGGAAGATAGGTTGCGCTACTGAGCCAAAATGATTGTACCGTCATTTAGTATAACGTCTTTTAGCCAGCCTTTTAAAATTTGGTGACAATCCGACGCTCAGTTTTGTTTTGACACCCATTTCCAAACTTCGTGTTAGTGTTTTTTGCGACCATGGAAAAAGAGCAGTAACGCTCTGTGATCCGATTATTGTTTTTGAGTGGTAAAATATCCGAGGACATCAAGCCCATTCTCGATGGTGTGTATGTGACCCATTCACCTTCCCGTACAACCGTTGACCATTGGTTCGCAGAGTTTCAACGTGGCCGCACGTCAGTTTTTGATGAATCGTGGCGGTGGCCTAAAAACGGTTACCACAGAGAAAACCGTGGACAAAATCCATGATCTCGTATTAGTGAACCTCCGAGTGAAAATTCACGAGTTGGGTAAGATAGCAGATATCTCAACTGAACGCTTTAACCATATCCTACACGAGATTTTATACATGAGAAAGCTGTTCACACCGAAGAACAAGCGCAATCGTGTGACTACTTCAAAAAAGTGTTTGGCCTTGTTTTATCGAAATCCGGAGGAGTTTCTGCATCGTTTCGTGATTGTCGAAGCGATATGGATTCATTGGTATACACTAGACACCAAAGAACAATCGAAACAATGGGTTTTACTTGGTGAACATCCTCCAAAGAAGGCGAAGACCGTGCCTTCGGCCGGAACGTGCAACTTGTGATCCACGTTGATTATTTGGAGAAGGGAAAAACATTCACAAGAGCATACTAAGTAGATTTATAGGGCCGCTTAAACGCCGATTTGTAGAAAAAATTACCACATTTGGCGAAGAAAAAAGTACCACCGCGCTGACGCACCTCCGCAGTCGCCACAGCCAAAATGGTCGAATTGCATTACGAATTACTCATTCACCCTGCGTATTTGGGCCCTTGCGACTTCTGTTTATTCCCAAACATTAAAAAATTGCTCACCGGAAAGAAGTACGGGTCGAACGAGGAAGTATTTTGCAGGCCAACAAAATTCATTCTATGGTGTACGGAGGGGTTAAAAAAGTTGCAGCACAGCTGGGAAGAGTGTATCGAGTTGAAAGGGGATTTTATTGAAAAATAAACTGTCAAAACCTATTCCGGGTATTTATCAAACAGCTCTCGTACAACAATTATAAAATTGTAAAGACTGTAATTGCGCAGTGATATGTAGTAAGAGTGGACAACGTGGGTTAGGATTTAAACTTTCAGTGAACCGTGAGTATAAAGAAACTTTACATCCCAATAATGAACTGTGGGTATCTAGTGATGGATCTTGGGCTTTTCATCTTTTCTTGGTATTGTTTCAATAATTGGAAAGCATACAATCAAAATTTTGGACACATTTTTGATGAACACAAAGAGTACTGCGATGTTAATCATGAGGGTAGTGCTGGCAAAATGGAGATGGATGGAATAATAGAAAGAGTTGTACGGAGTCCAAATTATACAATATTAGAGACGGAGATACAAAATCGTTTAAATCTTTGTTAGAAAAAGATCCCTACGATAACGGTTTTGTTGTCTGTAAAAGGGAGTGTGTTTTGCACGTCTAAATAAACGTAGTACTAAAGCGAAAAAAAAAATATTCACAGCTACAAAAGGCCGAAAAAAAAAATTATTGTAGAAAGGACAAAAACTAATAAAAAAAACAAAAATTGTTCAAAAAGATGACAACAACAAGCCAAACAAACTGACAAGTAAATTATTGCAAGAGCTGTCTACGTATTACAGTTCCGGCTTCAGCTAAAGATATGAAAAAAACAAATATGTGTGGGATTTTACCATTAAGTCTCGACTGATAAAAATTTGCAACAATTATACTGTCCGACGACAGTGTCAGCAATCTATTAATAATGGAGGAACTCAATTCACTAGTTTATTTTAAATAAGCGCGCGCTCAAGGGATTTGTTTACCCTAAAAATGTTTGTACACAGTGAGGGTGAAGGAAATTTAGGGAGGATGAAAAAAGAGGTACCGATGTAAATTGGTCTTAAATGTTTGCAAGTTATAATGACCAGGAAATAGAGAGCTCGGCAGGGCATTCCATAAGCGAGTTGTACAACTGAGGAACGAATGACGATATTTTAAAGTATCTCAAGTTGGCTTGAGGTTATAATGTTGAAAATTCATAGCGAGACGGTTGTTACGGTTGAAGATTTGAAGGAGCACTGGTGGCAGAAATAGCAATGTGTCAATTGGCTGACAGATATAAGTATCACCTATGAATTTTATCGCACGGTTTTGAATCCTATCTAGAAGTACCTGAAAAGATATGGGAATATATGCCTTATATATTGAGACCAGATCAGAGGGGGTGAAATATGAAATATACACTGAATATGTAGTCATTCTAACGTAAGTTGTCACTGACACACATACCGAGAATAGAAACTTTTTCGGTTTCCACGATGCAAATGCCATTCATGGATAATGGTTGGGTGTTTGGATTTTGTTTTAACGCAGCAGACAACATCGTGTTTTGGAAGGATTCAATTCGTCTGTTGTTAGTTCCTCAATTGGTTATGCTATTAATATTGGAATTTAATGAGTTTAGCATACGCTGCCGTTCCCGTTCCACAGCAGAGAAGCAGGGACGTGAACGAATATGAAAAGCAGAAAGTACTGTCATCAGCAAAGGAATACCATATATTGGATTAGAAGTAGCAGAAAAGAGATCATTGACAAAAATTAAAAATAATGTCAGACACAGCACGGAACCCTGGGGAACATCAGCATTTATTTCGTGATTTGAAACCATCCAAGACAACATGGGTGAAGAGAGTCGTTGATACCAAAAGCACGAATTTTCGACAAAGGAGCCTGATGCCAAACTCTGTTAAATGCCTTAGAAATTGATGTTCGTTTTTTTCCACTTTTCTGTAAGACATGCCATCAAATCACAAGACACCAGTGGAAGTGTTCATTTTTCGAGATATTTCATGAGATGGCGGTTTATCAGCGCTTCCATGACCTTTTAAAGGAGAGACGTAAGAGCAATAGGTCTGTCGAGAGGAGAATATTCGCCCCTTTTTTAAGGACAGGTTGGACAAATGGTGTTTGTGGTGGAATTTGATAAGTTACATCACTATGCACGTAAATGGCGAGACTGCGATGAGAAAAAAAAAATTGGCACTAGTTCGTAGCCAGGTATCTTCAGATCAAAGTGATCTGAGAGGTGTGGGAGGGATCTACCTGCGTTTCACTTTACAGACGTGGACATACGCAGAAAAGTGATAACTTTCGATACCGATGATGCTAAGCAAGGCTGCTAATTAGTTCAAAGTATTCTCTTCCAACGTTCTTATGATACTCATTTATTTGTGATTGTTTTGAAATAAAATTTTTATTAGTAATATACACATTATATATCACTTTAAAGTGCCTTTTCCGCTCTATATGCCTATGACCATAATTTTTTAACTTCACAAAACGCTGTTAATCTTCATAGGTATTAATATGGGAAAAAAATCAATTGCGCGCTATCCTTTTATATGAGATTAAATTGGGCTACAAAGCAGCGGAGGCCTGCCGTAACATTTATAGCGCCTTCAGCGATGGTACAACTAACGAACGTTTCTTTTCACCTGCGAGAAATTGGGGAATCAAAGAAGCTCGACAGGTGGGTTCCGCAAGAATTGAACGCCGTTTTAAAGTTGCGTCTTCGCTCATTTTACGCAAAAATAATGATTATTTTCTCGTTCGAATTGTGACGTGCGATGAAAAATGGATCCAGTATGACAACCTGCGTCGCTCAGCTCCATGGTTGGATCATTTCACCAAAAGAAAATAATGGTCTGCAGCTGGTTTGATCTATCACAGCTTTCTGGATCCTGGCGAAATTACCACGGCTAAAAAATACTGTCAGTAAATAGATAAAATGCACGAAAAGCTTAAACGCATGCGCCCGGCTTCGGTCGACAGAAATGGACCAATCCTTCTCCATAAATTATGTTCCTCTGGAGTTCCACAAGGTTCTGTGATTGGCAATGTGTTATTTAACCTGTTTACATCCGATCTAACCAAAATTCCTTTTTGCGCAACAGAAAAATATACTGATGACACTGCCATATTTACATCGCATGAGTTCGCTCTCAATATTGAGATGAATCTAGTCAATGCGATAAAGAGACCAGAACAGCTAAAAAAAAAAGCAAAGCCAGAAGAAGCACACTAATATGAGCGAACTGAAGGGATAATGTATGAAGCTGGTATTTAGCTGGAATTTTTTCGAAAATATACATACTTTAAGCTTTAAGCCAATTTATCTCAAAACCGCTTTTTCTGCACGGTGGCGAGAAGCAAAAAAAGAAACTATCTCAAATTTTAATATGTTATTCAGTATACCGGTGGCTTTGGTCGGAACCACCAAAGAATTTTTGTTTTAATAACTTTACACAAGCTAGGTGGGGTGAAAAGTAACCTCATGGGAATGAAAAACAATTTTTTTTAAATGATTTTTTATTTTATTCAATATGGGGACTATTGATTAGTTTGATACACTTATTTCAGCGATTTTCCAACTTTTTGATCCCGTCCGAAAAGTAATTCTCCGGAAGGTCTGCAAAATACTCCTCCGTGGCGTAGATGATTTCCTCGCGTTAGCTGAGGAAATAGTCCGAGGGAGTCAAATCGGGCGAATACGGTGGATGCGACAGCAATTGGAGCCGTAAGTCATTGGTTTTAGCAGTGGTTGCGATGCTCTTGTGCACCAGTGCATTGTCTTGCAATAACAAATTTTTTTTTCGTTTCATGTGAGGCAGCGATTTCGGCCTTTAATCGCTCCAATAATGCACAGTAATAATCGCTGTTGATGGTTTTTCCTTTTTCGAGGTAGTCCACGAAGAGTATGCCATGACAATCCCAAAAAACCGACGCCATAACCTCCCGACCCATCGATCCTCCCTCGGCCGCTTCGGAGCACTCGTGCCGGCTTCAGTCCATTGCCGGGCACTCATTCTGTTCTCTGGTGTGTAAAGTGGATCCAAGTTTTATCAACAGATACCAATCGACGCCAAAAGTCCGCCCGATTCGGCATCAGCAAGTCCAAACACTCTTTCGAAGTGCTCTCGCGTTTGCGTTTTTGGTCAGGAGTGAGTATGCGCGGCACTCAGCGGCAAGATAACTTTTTCATATGCAGAATATTGCTCAAAATATGGCGTGTGCGCTCAGTACTAATCTTTGTGGTATCTGCTAGCTTGCGCATTTTCACTTTCCGGTCAGCCAAGACCATTTCATGTATTTTTTTGACATTGTCCTCTGTAACCGCTTTGGAGGGCCTGCCGCTGCGGACTTGATCGGTAGTGGTTTCGAAACTCTCGAATCCAATATTTGACGATGTAATCTGACGGAGCACTAGCCCCATAATATTTATCCAATTTTCCTTTTGTTTCCTTTGCCGTTTTGCCTCTCAAAAAATAATGTTTTATGAGAGAACAAAAATCGTTTTTGTCCATACTCAACATGATGCCAAACACGTCAACAACAATCAGCTGTCAAAACAAAACTAAAGACAGTATCGCACTAAAATTTGGTATGTCTGCCTAAATATGAACGGACTTCAAGGCACCATAACCTTTTTTGCAGTAGCAGCGCATTCTGGCGGCCAAGGCGGTTCCTTTTCACCTCACTACATACGAGGTGTGTTCAAAAAGGTAACTTAATATTTTTAGAAAAAAACTCTTTTCGAAGCACTTCTCATGAGCACTTTTTGGTATAGCCTTGAGCTATTCTTATTTCTTCAATCGTTTCAAATCTTTGTCCTTTCAAAGGTCTCTTCAGTTTCGAGAAGAGGAAAAAGTCGCATGGGGACAAATCTGATGTATAGTATATGGTGGCTGAGGCATGATTGTCGTGTTGTTTTTGGCCAAAAAAAAAAAATCCTCACAAGCTACGATGAATGAGCAAGTGCATTATTAAAAGCCTTGAATTGTTTTTCCACAATTCAGGGCATTTTTTTAGTATTGAATCTCGCAAACGACGCATAACTTCAAGGTAATACTAGTTATTGACGTACGATCTTGAGGTAAAGACTCCTGATGCACAGTGATCAAAACCTTGACATTTGATCGGACTTGGCGTGCCTTTTTCGGTCTTGGCTCTCCTGGGTGTTTCCATTGGGACGATTGGGCTTTGGTTTCGACATCATAACCATCATCATTGACGTCATTCAAGAGCTCCTGAGCGATGCTTATGCGACGGTTCTTCTGATCAAAATTAAGAAGTTTCGGAACAAACTTCGCTGACATACGTCTTATTTGCATGACACGAGCCAACCGATATGCCAACATCCTCAACATATTTTCTTATGGTAATTCGACGATTTTCCAAAACAATTTTTTTTCAAAGCGTCGACGTTACCGTCAATGGCATCTTGGAAGAGCATGTAACACATGTAAAATTTTTTTTACTTAGAGCAGACTCACCTGTTAATATTTCAAGTGTTTAAGAGCACCTGATTCCATTTTTTACACAAAATTTGATGCAAATTCTTTGCTCTATTTTTTATAATCTAAAACCTTTCTATCTGTTAAAAACACACTTAGTATGCTATATACTTGAAACTGTGAACATATGTTCGGGACATGTCTACCAACACATCACGTATATATTTTAATAATTTTTATTTTTATTTCAGACAACTGAAAGAACCAAAAACACAACCTCCACAACCGAAAGTGTCATCTTCAGCGCTATTTTTTTAATAATTTAATTTTTTATTTTATTATAAATATGTTTTTGTATGTACTCGTATATTAAGTTTTATAATAAACCTACAAAGTTTAATTATAGTTGTTTATTGGTGTCATCTTAAAAAAGAAGACCACCGGGTTCACTTAAAGTAGGGACCTTGAAAGACAGTTGATTACTAGTTGAAATGCTCCACTTCTGAATGTTTTTTCAACGGAAAAGGAAAGTATCAATGCGATGAACATTTAATAGAATTCACCAATTGTAGTCGTAGCAGACACAATTTTCAATTAAATCAGATAAATCTACATAATTGGAGACACTCGAACTGTATCTATGTGCTTGATATAACAATTTGCATTTTCAATGGATTCGAAGTGAGTCAAAAATTTACGAAGCCACAATGTCAAAGAATCATAAGTCAAACATTTACACAAATCAAATAAAATGTTTGTGAGGGACAAACCGAGAAGGACACTGTTGCTTCTATGAAAATCGAACGGATCTGGTTACGTTGGCATTTCAAAAAGATATTTCTAGAGAACAAAACATACTCGTATATGGACATAATTCTACAAACGTCTTATGACACTCAATTTGCCAACATACGAAGGGGAAAGATAATAACACAAAAAGTAGCTTTTAGGATGCTTTAAGCAAGACATTGAAATCGTCTTCGGCGACTTTAAAGGAATGCTGAGGAAGGACGAAATCGGTGGAGGCACATTCAGATAGTATACACCTTCAAGATATCAAATGACAAAGTACTCGTATTTATGCCAGCCGAAAATTTTGGAAGAATGTAAAAATGTAATCGTATCCAGCATTTGCTGACTTCAAGACCAAGACAATGTCCATATTTTTCTTGATGTCGGAAGCTGAAAAAATATCGCCCAATGAGATGTTGCTCAAGGGCTCTATTAATAAAATGAAAGGAAAGAATAGTAGCTTCTTAAGAGGAAGATGTATAAAAAATCATAGGATGGATGAGAATATTTGTCGAAAAAATCGTAAGGAGCATATGTCACAACTATAAATTCCGAATAGAGGCCTACGGGGTCAACAAATGATATAGTTGGCCTACGGTGGTGAGAATATGAAAGAACCCCTTTGTAACTATTTAAATCAGTCGAAGATGTTTGGTAAGGGCCATACATGTATACATTTGTAGAATCCGACTACATGTGAAAGTTCTCGACGAATGGAGCTTCATTAACGTTTGCTCGAATCAGAGAGAAGAGAGACATTTTGAATTGGGCCAATATTAAAGGTTATTAGTCTCTAAAAAAAAAGACTTAGATATTTTAAGCGAATACCCATCACATATGTTTTTGTTGCCTTTAAGGCTTCGTATATCTTAAAATGTTCACTTCGGGTTAATAGAAGACCAACTTCAGCGATTAAGATGGATGGGAACAGGAACGCTCAGGGAAAGGAAATGTTTGTGCGGCCTACAGTCTTAAGAAGAACAAGGACAGGTTGATAGGTTGTCGGTCACCGTCTTTTGACCATGACTTCTTGCGTTGGATATTCTCGTTGGATATTCATCGCTCGTAATGAATCGCTTCAAAAACGGTTCCATTTCGTTACGTTTCAGCAGCGTTTCACTGATGGTTATTCGGCCAATTAAATTTCATTGCGTTAATTCATGTGGCACCCAAACATCGAGCTTCTCTTAGTAGCCTACTCGTTTTAGATGATCCCAAACTGACATACGGTTAATGTTTAGTACCTCCACTATCTATAGACAGCTTCCGTACCGGTCTTGCTCTATCAGTTGCATCGACTTTTTCAGTGACAGGCCGACCAGTGCGAGGTGAATCTTTACATCGAAGTTTTCGGTACTCAATCAAACAAATCACTCCAAGGTCTGGCGTTCACTCACAGAATTCTCACAGTAAACTTCACAAATTTTTCGGCATGTTTTTGCAGCGTTTTTCCCTGTTTTATAGTGAAAAGGCATCACATAGCGCATTTCTTCAGATATTTCACTCATATTCAAATCAGTATAACTTTTAACACGAGCAACGAATTACACAGCCGTCTTCACAAAAAATTTAGCCTGACATGCCACCTTTCAAACACGTGTTCGTTTGACACAATAAGATTACTGTTTTCATATAAATGGACACCAACACCATCTAGAGACAAAAAACCGCGGAGACTTTTTATTATATAATAAGCGCGCGCTCAAGGGATTTGTGTACCCTTAAAATGTTTGTGCACAGCGTGTGCGAAGGAAATTTGGGGATGAATAAAAGAGAGGTACTGATGTAAATAATTATAACGACCAGGAAATACAAAGCTCGCTAGGGCATTCCAGAAGCAAGTTGTACGGCATTGAGTTTAGGAAGCATTAAATTTCACTCAATTGATAGTTCCCTAATTGTTTATCCTGTTTATATCGGAATGAGCTTACCATACGCTGTGGTTCATGCTCTACAGCCGAATTGCATTGACGTGAGTCCGGAAAGAAATATTAAAAGCAGAGAGTACTACCGTCAGCAAAGGAATATATTGGATTAAAAGTAGCAGACAAGACAAGAGATCACTAATGAAAATTAAAAAGTGTCAGAGACAGGTCGGAGCCCTGGGGCACACTAGCATTTATTTTGTGAATATCAGACTTGAAACCATCGAAGAAAACTTGAATTTAACGTTCCGAAAGGTAATTTCTAATCCACTGAAGAAGAGAATCGGTAATCCCAAAAGCAGGCTATTTAAACAAAAGAGCGTAATGGCAAACTCTGTCAAATGCCTTAGGTATATCAAGTTCAACTGTCTTGCTTTTGTTAGATTGATGTACGCTTTGGTTCCGCTTTTCGGTAAGACTTGCCACCAAATCACTAGTGGACCTGTTAAGCATTTTTTGTATTTCGAGATATTTCATAACTTGACGGTTTATCAGCCTTTCAATGACCTTGGAAAGAAGGTGCAGTGTTTCAGTACGAATAAAGAGAAGATTTGCCGTTTTTAGGGATTTTGGTAGGATTCAACCCGAGTTCAATTTCATTGAACAAAGAGACAATATAACTGAAGGTAAGATAGCCTTTCAATAGCAGTTTCGTTCACTGATTAGATATCAAAGCTTTGCGAAACAAGAAGCCTTCGACTGGACTGCGTACAATGAACTTGCCATGACAAGGATGGTATGCAATAACATGAGTTTAACTATAGCTAATCTTCGACACTTTTCAGATACAAGTAATAAATTTGCTACTACATACTACACTCCGCTCTTGCAGATCCCAAGACTCTAAAAAAAAAATTACCAGATGAGGCATCGAACTAAGCACCCACTTGACTCGATGTTAAAACAATAACATGAGTATGGAGAACAATTTTATGGATGTAACATACGAGTATGTACTCCTGGTGGTACTCGGGGAATGTGAGACTAGGCACCTTTATTACTAAGGCCAGGTGAGGTCTAGTGCGATTTAGATGGTACTCCGGACAGAGACAATGGTCTTCTTAAGGTCCAAAACAAAATTTTCAAAAATCTTTCACCTTCTTAGGCACTGACTCAGAAGTTACTACATCTTTCGATTTTGATAGCTTATGGGGCTACTTCTACCACGAAAGGTCTCAGTCTATTGCTCTTAATATCTAACAATTTAGACAAGTAGATAATTAGCATGCTACTTTTGAGAACTTGATACGGAAAACCCGATTAGGTTGAACAGGCTCCAAATGATCCACATTCGGATGGGCTCCGATTTTAAATATTTTAAATTCAGTTAAAAAGATAAAGATGTGGATGTAGTCCGGCAGGGAAAAACCCGTGAACTCCATTAGCTCGGCCAAATGGCGAGTGATCTTATTGTAAATTTTCACAAATAAGGACTACGATGGACTAGTATCTTATTTTCACATAAAAAAATTACGTTACGACTTAGGACAATTAATGTTTTATAGTTTTATGGTATTTTTATATTGACTAAGGGCAGCTAAACATTAATCTGACACGCTGCACTTTTGTTGATTCATTGTCGCCAAGTGGGATTAATTAGGGTATTCGACAATATCGGCCATGATTGAATTTTGGAATAGTTTCTATGTATGTTTGTGCCAATTTTTCAATCGGAAAACTACTGACTGTCCTATAACTTTGATTGGGCAAGCAGTTCAATAATCAATTTCGTAGCGTAGTACTTGCCTTACCTCCTAATGGTGATTCCTAGGCTGAGAAAATCCTTACTCATGCAGGAAAAAATGATAAGTGCGTATTCGACCAGTGGCATAATTCTGAGCTACGCCGTCATAGGACTAACGAACGAACCAAAATCGGTCTCGAACTAGATGACTGTTAGTGTCATACAGAGGAGAAGAACAACCTTACCAAAAACTGCTAAGAGCTTCTCGACAAAACCTACGAGCAATACCCTAAGTAATCGTGAAATATGTGTGAAACGTGAAAATCGTCCTTGGCGATTTTAATGCCAAGCTTGACAAGTAGGACATCTTTGGTAATACAGTAGGGAAGTAGACCCTCCAGAAACGGATACATGTTTATTGATTTTGAGGCGGCACGTAATATATCTATACCGAGGACACGGATTTCACACTTTGATATCCTAAAATGGACCAGATTGCTTCCTGAACAACAACGTCTAGTCTTTTGGGTGTCCTAATGTTCCAATTTTTTTTTTAATAATTAATGTGTGCACACATCGCGGACGATGGGAAGTTAGGGAGAGAAAAAAGAGAGATACCGATGTACGGTAGTTTTGAATGTTTGAAGGTTATAATGACTAGGAGATAAGAGATATGAAAGAATCGCGACATTTCAGAATACTCGCACGTTAAAAGTCAACTGATGGACATTCATAACGAGCCCGAAGCCAGAGAATCATAGTGCGGAAGTTCAACGTCGAACGGCTATAATCGCAAGAGACCACTAGGGCCTTTTACAATTAAGTTGTCCTTAGCCTCTCGAGAAATCCGATGAGGTTGATCTAACGAAGAAAACCAGTGGCACGAACGCAAGAGAGCCATCAAAGAGGCCTCCTCTAATGTACTGAATTTCAACCGGTTTCGATGATGAATGCAGAATGCAGGAAAATTCAGAAAAATATCGGATGTACGGAGGGCCTTTAGAAAAGATCAAGAGTGCCTCGCAAGCTCTACGAGCAAATAAAAAAAACCTTAGAGGCTGTTCGGAAGTTTTACCAAAAAATTAAATGGACAGTTGATTGAATTGACAATTGAATAGAAATTTGGAAGAATAGAGAAGGAAACCACATAATAGAACCATAGTCGGGGGTGAGTTAAGCTGTGATAACAAACAATACCCCACCGTCAGGCAAAATGAACCATTCAACCTGCACAAAGTCAGAAAGCATTTCGGTCTGGCCGACGAAGCCTAAAAAACTCCATGGTATGGTATAACTACCGTATAACTACTCATCTTCAAGATCTGAGTCGATAAAAAAGCGCTGACGAATGGATCCTAGACATTGTTTGTCCGATACAAAAGATCTCCTGAACTTTGTCAGCTGCAGGGCCCTAAGTCTGATCTGGCTTATCTGTGTGATTTTAGGTCAAGAAAATGTAACATGAATCAAATTTTCATCCAAGAGGTACAAATCGATTCAAATCACCTCCTTATTGATTTCAAAGCCGCATATGACAGCATCTATAGACACGAACTATACACAGACACGTCTAGTCTTTGCATTCAACTAATGACGGTAATGACAAAACCAAGACCATCAATGTCAGAAGATGACTTTAGCAAGGCGATGCGTTGCTATGTGACTTTTTTCAAAATCGTTCTTGAAGTGGAAGGGATCCTCAGTAAACCGCGCCAGCTGGAGAGACAGTTGGATTATACCCTGGTCCACCTCGAACTGTAGCGCCATCTAGGTAAAAAGTAAGACTTCTATGTCTATCTGTATGTGACTTGAAAGCGTTAATGGTTTCATTTTTTACAAAGTTTATTTTGTTTGTGGATAGCTTATTAATGTACAAAATCCTTATTGTTTTATTCCCAGAAGATTTAATTAAAAATCTTAAATTGAACACATTTTTGCGAAGCTTGGAAGATTTCACTTAAAAAAAAAATTACTGCAATTTCTAATTTTATAATTTTTTTTAAAATATTTTTTTTTTTTTTAAACAATCCACAACTGTATAGATGAAATTTTGTCCTGCTATCGCTCACTCAAGGAGGTTGTGATGGATACCGAACGCTTAAACATCACACCCAGGTTGAGTGAGTCAAAGCAAGAAAAAAAATGTTGCGCGATTCTTTATTTTTTTTTTTTTTTAATAATTAAATGAACCATTTTTATTGTTGTAAAGAACTAACCAAAACTGGAATATTCTACAAACAGGATAAAAAAAAAAAAACAATTTTTTGACACAATCTAGGGAACAAGCTTAATTAAAAGTGCAAAACTTTTCTACCACTATCTGCACACAGGATATTTTCGCCATTCCCTTGAACAAACAATTTAACTATCCGTGCAAATGGAACACAGATATAAGTCCAAGTACGAGCACATTTTCACAACACAGGAGGTAAGGTTTTTCTAATATGAAGTGCAATATAAGCCAAAGCATAAAGTTTGCAAAAGGATTATCCCGATTAAGGGATATTTACCCGAAAATATCGCTACCACTAAACGAGTACATACACTTCCACGCTTAACCACCTCATTCTGCATGTTATCAGTTCTTTTGGCTTAAGTCAGCAGTAGACCTGCACTTTCCCTGGCTCCAACTTACTACGAGTTCAACTGAATAAAAAAAAAAGGAAAAATCCTTTCAACATCCAATTGAAAGTTCTTTGCATGTGACAAGACAACGTGACAATGAGTTGTCCCCATTAGAAAAAGCACGTTACATCGACGGAAGTAACTACACTACACCGTGCATAAGCGCGTGCTAAACACTCCTTATTGTCGTCAGTAAATCCTTTAAGGATTTGGAACAACAAAAAAAAAATCAGGAACAAAAACAGTATACTTCTAACAGTCTTGAATGAATAGAAACGAACAAAGACTGTTTCCAAGTTTTCAAGTTTCCAAGGAGTGCGAGTATGACATCACCTGTTTGTATCTCATCGACGACAACGGTGATCATTAAAATTGTTGTCCTTCGTTCTTGAAACGAAATACGAGTATTGATATCAACCCGAAGGACAGCTGTCTGTATAGACATTTCTCTGTCTCAATACCCAAACTCACACGATAGACCAAAAAAAAAAAAAAAAAAAAAAAGCCCGAATCAGAAACAGAACCAGAATGAAGAAGAATATGCCTTCGGGTAGTTTCCAAGGAATAAAAGTATCCTTTTCCTTCTTTTAGTGAGGTTTCTCCAATCTCAAAAGCATTATATACAAATATTCGTCGTTTTCCTTTGTTCAAGATGATTATCCTTTTACTTCCAGTCAGTCAATTTTTTTCGATGTTTTTTTTCTATGTTTATTCTACACTGTAATTGGATTCGTGTGGGTGTTTCTATCCATTCAACACAAAACAGCTGAATATTTTTATTTGTATCTCCTCCTGTGAATCCGGTAAAAAAGGTATCCTTTGACGGTTGAATGCACAATTGTTCGCGTTAAACATATCCGGAAAAAATGTATACGAAACACCGTACATTCGTACTCGCATTGGTACATTGCACACGATGACAATAACTACAGTGACTTTGCATAGATTTGAATTGTTGGTATGATTATGAGTACCAGGTATTGTATAATAGTGTAACGCAATACTGCTTTGTAGGAATAGTTGGAAGGTATTATAGAAAAATAAAAAAATTCCTCCACAATGGAATATATGCGTGTGAAAAGCGAATGCAATTGACTTAACGATGTGCCACTAGATGTAAAAAGAACTTTAATGTGATTGAGTCTGATGGTATCTCTTAGGATAGGCGTCCCATTGTTAGGATTGCTTATGTTGTAGGCGCTACTGTCCTTATGAGAAAGATTTTACTTGGGAGTACTCTACAAGGATATTTGCACTAGCACATAATTGCTTGCCAAATTCTCTAGCCATCAACCATTATGACCGCCATACATTCAAGACCAATATTTCCATGCACTCATAAAGACCTACCTACACAAGTCATGAGGAAGCAGTGTAGGATTATCATAAGAATATTCATATGAACATTAGTTAGTTTTACTTATCAGGATGCTAAAAGTATCTCTGATACTCTGATTTTCCACAGAAGGATTACAAAGATTTCTTGTCAGCCGACAAATTGAGTCCACCTAAAGAGAAGCAACCCAAGCAGAAAGGAAATATTAGGGCATCATACTTTTATCCCTACCAATACTAGCAACAACTATTACTTCATTCTTTAATCCAGCAGGAGGAGGAGACCCAATTCTATAGATACTAGTGATCGGTTGAAACATTAAAGACCTAAAAGGAAGGCGCAACTGTCGTTAGTGAAAGAATATAAAACTCAAAGTATGTGATACAATTACCTGAATAGTTCCAAAACTAAGTTCGGAGTTAGGTTCACGTTTATCAAGAAATTTATTGGTGTGATGATAAAATGAACAGACTTTGGATTAAGAAGATCATCATAGATAAACAGACGTAGGGGCAGATTGGAGTCGTCTTTTATTTTAGCGCCTGAAATACCCGCATCAGCAGAGAGAGAGGTCAGTTTAGTGATTGAAGATCACGAAATTCTAAGTAGATGGATTAGACAGGACTTTATTTAGGAAACTTGGGATACATACAAATTACACGTTACACAGTTTTTAGTGACCTGGTCGAAAAAAAACCGTCGGTCGGTGGAAAGAGAATCATAAAGCGTTGCTTAACGAGGAATTTATTCGAAGTGAAATTTCGTACGTTGTCTCGTATTAGATAGAAACGACAATTTCACAAAAGACGATGCGGTAATATAGGTAATACAGGATTGATCTGATTAAACACCTTCTGAAGCACGGATAGAAGATGAAAAAAAGATACCTTCTTTCATAGTATAAAGGCAAGGTCGTCACGAAAATCTGTAACATATATTGATCGTTGAATCTAGTGTTTCATGCAATGAAAATATAATAATGGGTGACCAAATAGCAGTGATAGCCTTTCCAATTGTTATGTTCCTGCATCTGTCGAAGTTATCAATCACATCCAGCTGTCAAAATATTCAGTAAAGTTTGCCATTTCATCATGCATCGTTTTACGGTTGCCGAAATTCCAGATGAGCTGTTAGTACGTAACGTGAATTTCGTCTCACCGTGAAAAAGTTCGAGTAGTAAGTACACCCTTTTGGATCTTAAGTCACCAACCAGATAGAGATTGGTGCGAAATGAAGAAATCATAGTCGCCGTAACGAAGAAGTCCCAGAAATGTCGATTCGGCGCCGATCAGCTGAATTGTGCATTGCCAGAGTCGACCCGGCGTATTTTGCGGTTGGATTTTGGTTTGGATTTGGCGACTGGATCATCTCACGGTGAGCTTTCATCAATTGGCCGCCGCCATCATGCGAATTTGACATCACTCGATTATTTTCTCTGGGGCTACGTCAAGTCCTCAAGAGACGAACTTGAAGCCAACAATCGACACGCTATGGCCAGTATAACGCCGTACATATTGGACCAAGTCATCAAAAATTGAACCGTCCGCTTGAAAAACTGCCAGCGAAGCCGAGGCGACCATTTGAATAATGTGCTATTCCACTTATAATGATGGCATGAACGCAGCTTCAAAATAAAACCAGAATCAATTTTATATCTCACAGCGTTGTTGATTTAATTAATTTTTTCTTCTATTGTTCTTATCTGGTCACGCTTTAGTTCATAAAGTTGTCACTCCATATTACATGACATCCAAGGCGGCATTGAATAACTGGAGAATTTGAAGCTAAACCTAGACTACACCAGAAAAGTTTCACAGGCACTTGCAATTACCATATGTGTGAAACTTTACCTAGACAACAGTTATTCCATTTTCAAGTTCATAATTGCCTGTTTCATGTTCCACAATAATCAATTTACATAAATCATAGTACGTAAAGTAAAAAAAAAAAAAAAAAACTCACCACCATTTCAAACGATCCGATAACTTTATAATTGCGATCCAAAAAAAAAGCACACCAAAGTGCGCTCCACAAACACATTGTTACACTTTACTCTGTAATTTCATCGAGTTCAGGAAATTAGTGAAAAAGAAATCGACAACGACAGCCAGGAGAACGAGAACGAGGACGACTATGGAAACGGACCAACAACAAACGACAACTGACGAACGAAAAAGAGCGATTGATTGAAGCAATCCTTATCAATTATTCTCGGCCAATAAATCGAATTTAGGTTCATTCATTTGACGTCAACCTCCCAACACCGTACATTACTCCAGTACACTTGAGTTAACCAATACAACACGCACATTCGGACCCATCGACCACCATCGGACTATCGAACACAGGATAAAACAACAATAACAACACAGAAAAAAAAAACCCAAAACTACTGTCTGTGCTCGTAAGTGTGCTCGTTCGGAAATTCGATACTACATTTGGAGGATGATTGTCCCTTGGAGGGTAACCACTCGCGCAAGAAACTCAATATCGTAGAAAGAAAAAAAAAAAAAAAAAAAGATTACATCCAATCTCCCCCCCCCCCCCCCCCCCCCACTATCACCCCAATGAAATGTTGGAACAAAAGAACAAGACAACAACTCTCTTAGGAATGCTCGAACAAAAGACTTTCGTCTTGTCGCTGCTCGTTGTCGTGCTTGTTGTCGTGCTCGTTGCCGATTTTTGCTCAATGTTTCGCTGTTCGCTCTGTTGCTGTGTGCGACATTATAATTGACAATCGATTTTGGTTTTGATATTGTTTGCTTCTGGTTTATTTTTATCTCGAGTCTTTTCTATTGATGAAGGAAAGCTTAAAGAAATCCTAAAATTCCTTGACAAGCCAAACAGACAGATAGACAGAAGATAGAGCGCTCACACAATCCCAGATCGATCAAAAAATCGTAGTACAAATGAAAGAGTAAACATTTTTGCCAAGATGATTTCACTACCAATACACAGAAGTCCTTGGTCGCCCAATCTTCTAGACTACCTGCTTCCGTCTGCTATCATTTCCTATCTCCCAAATGGAAACAATTTAAGCATTGAAGGCAAGATAAGGAGAGTAGAAGGAGAACCTCAAGTACCACGAGTACAAGTAAGTGAAAAACTATTCGTTCGTGTTGATTCAATGCAAAAAGGATCTGTTTTCGTCCATTTTGCCCCTTGGTGGTTAGCTGGCTGATGGCTGATGATGCACACCATACAATGATAGTAGGAGCATACGAGTATACCCGTATTCCTATGGCTGCCTTGTTGGCAGTTCACACCACTCCACCACAATCCATTCCACCCATCCAGAATATGATGGCAATCATGTTTATTATTTTTTTTTTTCACTTGCCAAATGGTGAGAATGCAACGTCTCGATTTCATACCGACGACGAATACCTACTCCAATTCAGCCGAGGGTAAGTAGCTGCTACTTCGTTCAGAAATTGAATGCATCCATGTGGACGAAACATAATGACGCGACTAGATTGCAGTAGTCGTGCATACCAATCGAGTTTACTTTTCACACATGGTCTTGGGTAAAGGCCAGAGGTTTTTGCTACCACCATTACTACCACTACGAGTACCATCACCAGGAGGACATACATCCAACCAATGTCATTCGATACTCGTATCTATCGAAGGCTTTAGCTCAGTTTTTTGTTAGTTTCCTTTTGCTCGTTCTTTTATTTCTTCGTATGAAGAGTGACACTTTTTGGGCTTCGCCCTTTTGTTTGCTCTTGTCCAGGATGACCTGGCCATGGATACCATTTCCATTTCCATTTCCATTTTTCCATACACTTGTTCATACCACGGCGATTGCATGGAAGGAATACAAAAAAAAAAAAAAAAAAAACTGTTCAAACAAATAATAAAGATACGACGAGTACTCCCCAAGTGAAGCCTTAGAGATGAAAGACATGAATTTAATTTCAAACGACATATACTCGTAGTATCCCTTAGTTCGATATGATCACAGTACGAGTATGTTCGTCTTTCCCTTGGTATCTCTCTCTCTATCCCTACACGAGTGTGGAGAGAGTAATCATGTTTCTATAAAAAGGACAAATCACTCGCATTCAATTCTCTAGTGATTCCTATTCCCATCAATTCTACTGGGAAATTCACATTCATGATACTCGTAGTTTGCCCTCTACACTTTGTGCTAACATCGTCATCTCTAACATCAAAAGTATGAGAATCAAAAAGAGGGGACTTATTAAATTAATTTAAACACATAGTGTCTCTGCTTTTGCGTGGGATAGAGGTCCTTCCACCCGTCGCGTTTCGATTGAAATTCGTTTGCATATCGAATTTACTTTGTCATTTTCTTGTTAAAACATTTTTCCGTAGCCCTCAACAAAAAAAACAAAAAAAAAAAAAAAGAACACCTTTCAACACCGTTCCACTTGTACTCGTACTTGCATATCCTGTCCTGTCTGTACTCCTGCAAATAATTGAATAAAAGGAATATTTGCAGAGTCTGTTTGAAAATTGTATGAAAACATTTGGATTTCCAACTGAAATGAGACGACGAATATCCCTGGTATACGAGTACATATGCAGAACTGGGGTGTCAATTTTTTGAATAGGTCAGACCAAAATGTGAACTTTAGTTTTGTCCAGGATCAAATGATGAAAATATTGTGTCGACAAATATTGCAATGGAATGTTTGCTGTCCGAATTAATTAAGGCCATGGAGTGTGAATCAGTTGAATGGAATTGATTAGCAATGGGAGTTGCAGAACAGAGGGTAGTTCTGGACATCATAACGTCATAAGCGTTAGCTCCTTAGCCTTATTGAAGTTGATTTGCTTCAAAATTTTGAGAATTATTTTCAAGCAATTAAAGGATAACTGGGTAATTGGGTGCACTTAATTTCCTGTGAATTGTTCTTGAAAGCCAACAAGTGGCAAGAGGCCGATTAACCTCAAAACCAGCAAAAGGATGAACTCGCATGAATCATAAGCCATATAACATGAAAACTGTAAAGGGAGAGGGACCTAAATATCATATTACGATACGAAACACTATCGTAGATAGGGCAGAACCTTGACGTACACCATTAAAGTAGAAGGAGGTTAATGCATTTGACAGCGGATTTTTGGTATTTTTACTAAATTCAGAGCAACTCAAATATTTGATTTTTGTTGTTTGAGCATCATTTCGACTTTTGTGTTACTACTAGAAGGACTAAGGTTTTTCTTTGTAAAAAGTCAGAAACTAACTTGTCTGACTCAGCTGGAAGGCTTGATGCCATCCATTTGTCCAACAATCCTAAGTATTTGGGTGTCATCCTGGATAACTACTTCTTCTTTGGACTAAACATGTCCCATCGAAAAAGTTCAAGATGCTGTGGGTTTTCTGGCAGCATGGGGCTTGTCGACGAGAAGGATTTACGCATCCACCCACGGTGGTATATGCCTTCTAGAAAATACTTAAACCTGCTTTTACCAGGCCATAGCGAGTCTGCCTCTGCTTTGGACTCACTGATGAACCTTTCTTTCCTTGTAATTCCTATCATGTGGTGCACTCTCAAAGCAGTTACTTTAAACTTTGCTCTGATGCAATGACAGCAGAATTGTTTTAACTCTTCCTGTATTCAGGAATGGTTTTGTCCATAATCGGTCTGCACGGATGGCTCTAAAACCCATATAGGGTGCAGCGCTGGTGTATTTTTTAAGGACGACAAAGTGTGATTTAACAAATTTTGTAAAATTTTACGGTGGTCATCCAGGGACATAAGCAGCTCTGATTGTAATGAGCTAATGTGAAGAATCTGCGTGTGTAGTGACAGCCTTGCTCAATCTCTCATGATTGGGGGGTCAAAGACTTGTCTAGGCATCGATAAGCCTGCTACGCAAGTCTTAAAGAAAAGCTTCTCAAGAAGCGAACTTACGAAATGGAATCGCCAATAAACCTGCTACGCGAGTCTAGAAGTAAAATTTCTCGAGACACGAAATTGCGTTAGGATTGCGTTAGGATCGGCCTTAAAGAAAAGCTTTTCAAGACGCGAACTTGGACTGCGTTAGGACAAGCCAGGTGCCAATGGGATCACGGGAATGAAATCGACGACAAACCTGCTAAGCAAGTCTAAAACAAAAAATTCTCAAGACGCGAATATGCGTTAGGACTGCTTGTATTCGCGGTTAGTGCTATCGTTGACAGTTGCCTTTTGTTTGATCATATCTGCAATTGGCATAACCCTCTAGGATGCCGCCAGACCAAGTGAATGCGATGGGTCTCTAAGAAATCAGCGATTTTCCTTCTGTTCCTTATCAGGAAAGATGGTGTCTGGAGTATTGGGCTTATGCTCACATCAGCCTGCAGGAACTCAGCGCTTATGTGGTAGGTGATCTGATGGTGGGCACCGATCACTAAAGCATTTATTCATATTTTTACGAAAGACTAAGAAATTCCAGTCAAAGGGAATTTAGAACGACTACAATAGTCCAGTTCCTTGTCTGAGCTTCCTTTTCTTGGATATCAATTAATTATGTAAGGGCTTGTGGAAGAGGCCACTCTGACTGTAGTTAATTCGTAATATTAGCGAAAAGGAGCCCCTTAGTTCTGATTAAGCACTTCTGCATTATTGCCCGTAAAACTATATGAAAATTTCTTAAAAAAATGTCAAATTAACATAAAACGACGCATGGCGAGTTCTATGTAATAAGGAACTTACTTCGTTGATGACCTTTGGTTACCAAATATGAGCAATGAACGGATTCTAAAATTTGATCCATCGAACGTAGTGAAATCAAAAAGTGGTTGCTTAGTACCTCTTACCAGTCAAGAACAGTGTCTTATTCTACTCTGGCATGGTAGATGAAAGAAATGTGAAAGAAATACATAAATCAGTAGTGGGAGTCCTGCAGATTGGAGAGTAGAATTAGAAATATCACCAATATACAGTACTAAACAGGGGAAGCGGCCTCGATTGAAGTTAAGATAAATATTTGTGATCAACTAGATGCAATGTACAACTTAATGCCTAACATTGGTGATATCGATATTGTGGTGTGGAATTTTAAAACCAAGGCGGCTTGTCGACTTCCATAATCTTAATCTAGTAGTCGAATGTAGACTCTTTGTACACATCACCTTCTCCAAGATCCAAGTTCAAACATCGAACCAGATAGACCTTAGAGAAGCCACTGAATTAGAAATTGAGTTTCCGAAATCTAAAACAGGCGAGGAAAAGACATCGTCACGAAAAGCAATCATCGTCCGTGATAGCACGTTAACAAATCGCAGATATAGCAACAACAGAGATCTGTAGTGGCATGGCGCCATTTCAGAGCCGAATTCACCTCGAAATAATAACGCAAACAACTCAGTGAGTGGGAGAAACTAGGATTTGCTTCACTCAAGACTGTAACGTCAACAAATTATTTTGTTTAAGCTGCAGCGACTTAAGCAGAAAATGAATTTGAGTTTAAAGTCTAGATGAAGCATTCAAGTGCGACAGTCTACACCAGAAGGTCCTGAAGTTTAAATGTGGAGAATGAGGAAACATTTTGTTAATGTACGAGTATATCCACTTAAGGGATTTGTGTACCCTTAAAATGGTTGTACACAGCGCGAGCGAGGCAACTCTGAATTTGAATAAATGGATATTTTCGAATACGTATCGGCTCTACTATCATAACAGAGAGTGCACCACGAATAGGATCCTCAACAAGAACAAACCAGTGCACTGAAGGTATCCCTGGGAGTTTTTATGAGCTGCGCCAGGATTAACGAAAAAATAAATGTTTCTCTGAAAGAGAAAGAGCTTCTCAAAGAAGCCCAATCTAATGAAATCGGGAAACTGCCGAGGTATAAATGTTCAGCTATCCTGGACAAAACTTTTTGCGATCATGGAAAAAGAGCAATATCGCTCCGTGATCCCATTCTTGTTTTTGAGTGGCAAAACCTGCGAAGAAACCAAGCAAATTCTCGATGGTGTGTATGGGATTTATTCACCTTCCCGTACAACCGTTTACCATTGGTTTGCAGAGTTTTTGATCAACCGCGGCCAGGTGGCCCAAAAACGTTTACCACAGATGAAACCGTGGACAAAATCCATGATCTCATATGGACGGACCGCCGAGTGAAAATTCGCGGGTTGGCTGAGATAAGAGATTTAAGCATGAGAAAGCTGTCCGTGTGATGGGTGCAGTGTTTGCTCACACTGGAGAACAAGCGCAATCTTGAGAACACTTCAAAGATGTGTTTGGCCCTGTTTCATTTAAATTCAGAGGAGTTTCTGCGTCGTTTCGTGACAATCGGTGAGACATGGATTCATTGTTACACGCCAGAGACCAAAGAACATTGGGTTTTACCCGGTAAACGTGCTCCAATGAAGGCGAAGAGCATGCCTTCGGCCGGAAAAGTGATGGCCACCGTTTTTTGGGACGCGCGAGGTGTGATCCACGTTGACTATATGTAGAAGGGAGTAACAATCACAGGAGCATACTACGTCAATTTATTGGGAAGATTCAACGCCAATTTGAAGAAAACACGAACACATTTGCCGAAGAAAAAATGTGCTCTTCCACCATGATAACGCACCGGCTCACACCTCCTCAGTACCAACAGTTAAATTAGTCGAATTGCACTACGAATTGCTCCTTCATCCTCTGTATTCTCCGTAAACTTTAAAAGATCGCTCGCCGGAAAGAATTACGGGTCGAACGAGAGTGTCATCGCCCCCGCGGAGAAGTATTTTGCAGGAAAACAAAAGTCGTACTATACGGAAGGGTTAAAAGAGTTGCAGCACCACTGGGAAAAGCGTATCGTGTTGAAAGGGGATTATGTTGAAAAATAAATTGTCAAAACCTAAAAAAGTTGCATTGTCATTTGTAATCCGGGTATTCATTAAACAGCCCTCGTATGTCCGGATACCAGTGGCTTTCCCTTTTTAAATGGTTAAAGGGAGAAACCGTATCTCACGCATATAGTTCTCTGCATATGGACACATATGGCACAGTGGTTCAACACTATCTCACCCCAAAAATAAAAAGCATATTGCTCAGTAAAGTTAATTTCCCAAAACCCCCGTGGAATCATTAACAATAACTGAAGGATCTTCAACATTTTTTTAAGTATCACCTATTCTGTCTGTTCTTGAAGGGAGACTCCCACTCTCTGTGGGGTTAACAAATCAATCTCAAAAGCCAACAACCATTGAAACCATCTGTTATCCTCTTCACTTAACCTCGTAAAGTCTTCCTCTTTCTCACCAGGACGTAAGTTATTTTCCACATCGACATGGAACAAGTAGCAACAACAAGAAAGAAAAAAAGAAAAACATTAATAGCCAACAGTCAGTATTAATCTGCTTTGTTTTCGTTTGCAGGGAACAACCCACCCATGGCACTTTCGATTAAAAATCCCCGTCATTGCCTCCAAACATGCTATAACATACTTTGGGAAGCCACTCCACTTCTTAATCTAACCGTAAAAAATCCTTTAAATATAAAACCGCACTCAAAAGCAGAAGCATTCCATGTTCAAAAGAGTACGAGTACGGCTACGGTTGCGAGCATGGGTATCCTAATGATGTATGAAAGGATGGATGGGTGTACTCAAGGACCCAACAGTGAGGGTTACAGAAAAAAAAAAAAAAACCAAAAAAGAAGAAAATTGAAATAATAAAGGACCCATCAACTCTAACCCGAAAACCTTACTTACTCAACCCTAACCACAGGCACATAATAATGGAGTTTACTTTCTAATCCTTTACCGGGACATAAGCAGAGCCCGAAATATTTATAATAATCAAATGCCACTCCGCAGCATGCAACATGATATCTGATATCCTTGCCCATTACCAATAGACCGGTCGGAGGGTCCGTTGGTTGGTCTACTCCACCCGAAACACTTATCTAAGCAGCCATCACCATCATCATCACCATCGCCATCACCGTTATGTTGTTGAAGCTCAAATTTCGTTTTCTAATATTCCCTCTCGGCTTTTGTGTTTTGTTTTGTTTTTGCTCCATTTTTGGTTTGGCAAATGTCAATCGGTTCGTCGGGTGTTCTTCCACTTGAGAATATGACAGTCATTCTCCATAGCAATGTAGATTTTCACTAAAAGATTCGTCCGAAGCCATAACCCGGCCATAGAGCCCCGCTCAATTTGAACAAGGCAAACGTCAATAAAGTTGACAACATCGTCGGACACATTCTTGTTTCTGAAATCCATTAAAACTCCCCCGTTGTCGTTGTCAAACCTGGGGTGTTTCATCATTATGGAGCGCCATGTATAGACTATTGAGTCTATCCTAATGTGGTTTACATACAAACATATTCGAATGTGGTATGTGATCCTTGGTGAAGGGGGTTCAAAGTGGCATTTACTGTTCATAGCACCATCACACATGCGGACCATAAAGACCACTTTCTTTGTTACTTCTTTAGAGACTCTTCTCGTCTTTCGGTGTCCTTTCACAGCCTTCCATATCAAACCCTTTTCCTAAGGACTACCACTAAAGGGATGCGGTAATCGGAAAGTAGAGAACTAAAATCGATTAATTACACTCTCCTGGAAAACCGCATTTTGACTGACATTTATAAATTGATTGCTCTTGTTTGTTTCTCATCGCAAATTCTCCACTTCTCCTCTAAACAGGAAACCAACACCGATTGCCCGTCGCCCGTTACCAATTGCCCCGGGGGTGTTTAACAGCTCGAAGGGTAGGTATGCACAAGTGTACTGCAACAATCTCGTGCCAAAAAGTTGCAAAGTGGTGGCTGTTCGCTTGTTTGGCTGTTCGGTTGTTCGGTTGTTCAGTAGTTTAGTTATTTAGTTGTTGCCAAAGGATTTCGAAAGTTCAGTTTGATGTTGCTGTTGCTATTAGTGTTGCGCTTTGGATAGTCCTCGTATCTTCTTTAAGTGCAACTACATGTAATGCGATCTCTAAATCTCTTCCTACACTCCCCATCATCGTTTTAGCAATCGAGATGATTCCTATAAGCACGTTGTGATGTTTAGGGTGAGTGTTGCCTCTGCTATTGGCTCTGCCTTTGGCTTTACTTTCGTCTTCTTCGTCTTCGAAATGCATGGCAAATCGCGTAATGCTCTTACTGTTGTTAGTGCCAGTTCAAGATTTACATAAATGAGGGACAAGCAATTGGAAAAGTTTTGTTTAGCATCGTTCCCCTCATCATCAACATCATCATTGTCGTAGTACATAGTCCTCATGATTTGAACTCATGCTATGAGTACATTCTCATCCTTCGTTCTCATCTCCGTCGTTGTGTAATTAAAATGGTTTTCGCATTAAATGTTCTTCACCTTCACCAGGATGTCAGCTTGTGATGTGATGTCCAACCCGACCCCCCCTGTAATGGGTTTTATCACTTGCTGATGCACACTATCACTTAATCTTCCTCATACACGATGTCGATGAAGAGATGGAGGAGGTACAGGAGATACAATAGATGTAAGGAGATGTGGGTGGGAGAAATGTGAAGTAGATGGCCGTTAGATGTGATGTTGTTGCACTTCTCTGCAATCACACAAAATAAGCAAATTACCCTAGGAATACTCGTATCCGCAGCACTAAGCCATTGGGTTATCTCAATTTCCCAGAACATATCCTATGATGCCGCAATAAGGATTTCGGATGCAAATTTCAAAGCATTTAGCTCAACGAGTATGGCTCTCCTAAGTCTCCTTGTGCACATCAAAACCTGAGCTTTGGTATCGGGGTGCTATTATCCACTTTTGCAATTTACTTCAAACTCTTGATCCTTTAAAGGATACAAGCGAATGCTGCATGTGTGCAAATGCAATTGTAGATAAATTAACTTGTTCTGCTGCATCACAGATGGTGTAGAAATAGTAGAAATATGTATAAAGATGCTGTAAAACTAAGAATCTAAAACGAGGATTATGCTCATGGAACAATGTAGATATGCCGTTTTTATGGGAAGACGTCGTTCAAGACGTAAGACCGCCCGTGTTCTTCTCCCGGAAGATAATTTGACGGCTCAGATTTTTTAAGGGATTAAAAGGAATTATTTTGCCAAAATTCAACAGAGCACAAGTCCTTGTGCCATTTATACTATACACTTTGTTAGTTCAAGAAATGTCAGCCCAGCATTTCTAGTGGGAATCTACATTTTTTGGAGCTGCTTTGCATGGACCAACGCTTTAAGGTAGAGTTCAATCTCTAGTAGAAAGCAGCTATTTGAATTAGATGTGTCTGAAACTAAAGAGGCCTTCAACTAGCAAGAAGGCTCGTTATAAACTCATCACTCGTCCTTAACTAGAGTAGGGTTTCAGTCTAAATGGCCAACGTTCTTAGAAGTCCTTTTGAGTCAAAAGTCAATGGCATAGACCGAAGCGGTCTCACGGAAAAATTGAACTGTTGCAACAACAATACAACAGAGAAATTACCATCTGCCGGTCGGCAAGTCGCGGGAAATGTATGGAAAATTTGTGCCAATCTTTTGAAGCTAAATTTGTTAACCAACTCTTCTCTTTAGGAAAAGAATTTACCAAAGATTGCACTTATAAGTCCCTCGACAAACCTATCCAGCGATGTCTTTCGTAAGTCAAGTTAGGAGTTTGTTGCAGTAGAGTTGTATGTAACGCACCGCTTTTAAACGAACGAAAGAACTTAATATCCACATGGAACTGGCAGCCGTCTGATGAAGGATCCATTAAACAGATTAATCTTAAGGCACAGTTAGAGCATTCTTCATGCCCGATCGATCTGAGAATCTACCACTGGCTCACACTACCACATAAACTGAAGGCCAAAATACCAAAAAAGAAATCTGGAAACATTGAAACTGCTAAAGTCTTCTCCGGTATCCAAAAATCTTTCGGTAAAGCTATGCTGGCAGCTTTTAACGCAGTAGACAGTGGTCAGTAACCTATTTACAGAAGAAGGTTTAATAAAGTGACCCGACAAGCACATACAAAGACACTGTTTGTCAAAGAAAAACGAGAGCTGTCCGTAAGAGCTATGAAGAGGATGAAATTTTGTCAGAAAGTGTCCAAAGCTCAAACAGAAACCTGCAGGGATGAGGATGGGTGTTAAATATGTGGTCACATTATATGCTGGAAATCAAGTAGGAAGAACTATTTCCTTAGACTATTTCACATGACGATGCTCGAAATTTCTCTGTCAAACATGATGCACCAATAATCGTAGCGTTGTCCTTTGAGTAGTCCTAATGAATAGGAAGAGATCTGGGCAGTGATATTCAGACAAGTGTGTCTTTTTTTTCATAATTAGCAATTTATTGATTGTAAACATCCATCCATCAAGTAGAAAATAGAGATACCACTGCACGTTGGTTTTGAATGTTTGTAAGTTACAGTGACTGAGAAATAATGAGTTTGGCAGGGCATCTCATAAGCGAATTGTACGGCTTAGGGATGCTTCAGAGTACCACCAAAGATGGGCTTGAGGGTAAGCATTCAAACCGGGATTGTAAACATTCTTCCACTAAGAAGGAAACAGGGATACCGCTGTACGTTGGTTTTGAATGTTTGTAGGTTACAATGACTGAGAAATAAAGAGTTTTCCAGGGCACTTCATAAGTGAGTTGTATAGCTTGGGGATGCTTCAGAGTACGTGCAAAGATGGGCTTGAGGATAAGCAAATGGCCATTCAAAGTAAGATGGGTGTTACGATTAAAGGTTTTAAGGAGCGGAAAGATATTGACAATTTCTTTGTAGAACTGCTTATATAAAAGAAGGTAAGGCAACTCATTTGCAAAATATATAATACATAGTTTGAGGAAAGAAAAATTAATGATTGAAATTTCAGCACCGTTTCCCTGTCCTCCAGAAGTCTCATAGAATCTATCTTACTTTGCGAATGCCTAAAATCTATAGCAAGATGCACGAGCATAGGCCGAACTTTAATTTATAAGAAAAATCATATGTATGTCGTGTCACCGTCACATTGATCTGGCCAAAAAGATCCGATTCATCGTCATTTATTATAGATATTAAGCGAATGAATACAAATTCGGGAAATTTTTAAATTCGTCCAGTAGGGACAACACGATAGAGGCAGTCTTCGGTTTTCAACCAGAATGGTGTTTGAACAATTGTTATAGTGTCACAATTTTAAGCGCCTGCCGAATCGATAACCACCATTGTCTCTTGAAATGAGCCCGGAAAGAATCGTTTAGATATTTTCCTCGCTTAATTCTGGTATTTTGAACTTTTCTCAAAATAATACGGCACCCTATTTTCTTGCAAGAGTTTCTATTGCCCTGCTGTGCTATTTCTGCATTGTTTGTTCTATTTATCATAAGAAGCCAACCAAGTCCTTTTAGTTTGAGGTTCTAACACATCACCACGAGTTTGGTCTTGAAATGCCAGACCACTCATACATCACCGCCTATCTAGTACAATATGAATCCGGCGGCGTTACAGCAGATCTGAATAGAGTAGGTATGTGCTTTCCAGGTATTTTCCCACAAAAATAAGGAAATCCAACCAACTGATCTTATCGACTTTGAAAGCAAATAATATATGAAAAGTTCTGGCCTAAGACATCTGTCCTGAGGCGTAAAGCAATCAGTAGCTCCGTCGGTCCCGGCTTTGTCAGTTTTAAAACAGTTGATTCAAGTCAGAATTAGGGAAATTAATTAGCGAGCTGATCTTTCTTTGAGACTTCAAGGGACATAGGGCGTGCTGTATGCTCAGTATAGCATATTTCGCAATTAAGTTATCTTTGCCTCGTAGGATATGTCCACAGCCACATTTTTTTTTCATAAGGCATTGGCTGAAAGTTCTTGAGCCATTCTCTGATAAAACTGTAAGGTCAAAATATTGTCCAGATGATTCTAAGATATCGGTAAGGAGCCTTGTACAAACATTTATAAGATACTCAAATCCGCGCGCTAATTATAAAAAAAAAACGATTCGACGTTGATAGGTTTTGTACTGAGAACGATGTTTTACCATCTTTGGGGAGCATTCCGAATACATATTTTGGCTTGCCGACTCTGCTTTAAGCTAGTTGTCAATACGGATAACCAAGACCATACTTCCTAGACATCAAATGGAACAGCGTTGACGGTACCGTGCTTTTGACTACAAAATCCTCCAACACTCAACCATGTCCGTCATCGTTAGTTTGTGGAAACGACTGCGCGACTTACATAGGTTGCCCATTACTGGTTACCGATTCTGGGTTGAGTTTAGACCACCAGAGCAATAATTCCGCATGATTATTGCCCAAAACTAATGATGGGGTACTGACTGAAAATGTTAAAATTTGATTTGTTAAAGAGAAAACGCATACATCTCTCCATTAACCACAATCCTTAATGATCATCTCTAGTCCTGCGGAGATTTTTCCATTCCTTCATATGAGCGGGAAAACTTTTGAGGAGGTATTAAGCGCCACTGTATTTCCTGAGAGACATGATTGCTGTTGTTCTAGATTGCTCAGTTTTACTAGAAGGTACGTTGCAAATTTGTTAATTTTAGAGGTCTCATGGTACTAGAGATATAGGATTGTGGAAATATTTCTCTATCTGGTGAGCTGAGTCATATCCTAAATTAGAACATTACCATTCAAACTTTTTAATGAATGTTGTTTGGAGTTCCGATCCCTAATGTGCTCGGTGATGATAATGTTATACAGTCCTGCTACTAGCTGATTCTTCGATTTTGGAGGCAAGTGAGTCGATGTACTGGTATATGGTATGTATCACACTAGATCGCATTGCCTTCTTTTCTATGAGATATTGGGCTTCTACTGAAGTCGCATCAATCCGAACTATGATTGCTGTATGCCCATCGAGTTTTAAAAGTGTACAAAATCATTGTCGTTGGAAAGAGGGCTTTCATGTATTCTAATGCAAAATGTATAAATCGAGCCCTAGAAATCGCCAGAATGGTAACGAATACAGCCTATCTTTAGTAATTTTTCAAAGCTATCCAACTATTTGCTTAAGAACAAGTTACAGTTCCGTATTTAGTTGAGCTTAGTTTTATGGCCAGTCTGATACACTTTTGTATTGAAGCCTAGAATCAAAGAAGAAATTCCGAAAGTATCCTGAGAGAACTCTCTACGCCTGGTCAGTCCAAGAATAGAAGCCTTCAGTGATCCTTTCCGTTTTCAATAAAAAAAAATACGACTTATTAGCTTTTCGAAGCCATGTTTGGTTAAACTTCTTGACCTCTTAATATTTACAATTAGAGCCCAATAGAGAGCCTAATTGGTTGAGTATGGCCGTAGCTTCTTTATATGTAAAGTAAAAGGTCCAACGCAGCTAATGCCATCGTAGTGGTGGAGCATCGAATGTTTCTATGTACATAAAATGTTTATGTATGATGTTTTGTATATCCTCCACTGGTAGAACTTATTTAAAAGCTACAATCTTACAGTGCTCAAGGCCCACGAATGATACCAACGTACCTCCTAAATCTAGTTCTAAAACAAACTAGCTAACGATTCCTTCCTAACCATCTTGGGGTAATGAGGCCTCTATGTGTGGTCGCTTGTCTATACCTCGAATAGCTTAAGATCGGGCTAACTTGAAACACAGGTTCACTCCGAACTGTGAGACGTCATCTAAGTAAATGTGTTCCTTGAATAGAAACCAAAGAAAGGCTCTCAAAAAAGGGGGTTTTGTTGACTCCAACGACTATTTTTCGTGCTCAAAAGCTCCCCTGATTTTTCCGCACAATTTTATCCTTAAAGTACCAACGCACCCAATTTACCATCCTCTACTAATCCTATATACCTTTCCCTGGCCGGGGACAAGAGTAAGAAGTACCTTTAAAGAAATCGAATAAACAAAACAAAACGAAAAAAAAAAAAAACTCTTTTCAACTGGAAAATCTCTTCTTACTCTCGTTTCGCTGGCTCAGGGATGTTGTAACTCTTTCTAGCGCTCTACGGATTTAATTCCTGAATTGCAGCAACCTCAAAACCTTAATGGTTAGAAACGAGCTACAGTAAGAAGGGTTGAATAAAAGAAGAGACCACCGTTAGTAGAAGGAAGAGGATTCTAGCTTCGCATCCGTTGGGAAGAAAACAAATTTTTTTTTAAGCAGTTCGCTAAACTGTGAGTTATTCTGATGTTTTCGTCTTTTTTTTTATCGTATTTTGTTGCTCTTTAAGTACCTCAAGTGGATATGACATCAAATGGAGGAGGGTGTACACTTGTGTTCTAGCACCCATTCCAGTAGTCCACCCGACTGTTACCACCGACATACTTGTCATTTCGTGTCAACAGATACATTTCTCGCTTGCTTGCATATGTATCCAGGATTTTTTTTTATTTTTTGTTTTGAGTTTGAATTTGAATTTTTTTATTTATTTTTTTTTTTTTTTTGGTTTGCCTAGCATAAGGTCCTCTCCTGGTATTGTATTGTGTGAGAAAGACAGGGGCGGAGTGCTAGTGAAAATGGGGTGGTAGGGCTCGGGTCCGGGCCTGAAGGATGTGTATTATTTTTATTTCGCATTATTTTATAAGGACAAATGACACAGTACACAGCACACACAACTCATAAGCTCTTTGTATTATGCGCGCTTGTATAATACATGTTTTTGATGATGATGACGACGACTTGGAACGACTATATGACTATGACGAGAGATGGGTATGACTATGACGATAGCGATGACGATGATAATGATGTAAAAGAAGAAGACGACGGCACTTATACACAACAAAAGGCACAAGGACATTTTTATTCCTTTCTTTAGAAAATTCTTTTACTTTTTGTTGTTTTTTTTTTTTTTTTTTTCTATTTTTTGTTTTTTTTCATTTCTCTTGGTCCGTTTTTCCCCTTAGTCTTTATCCTTTCTCCACATAAACCCTGACTCCCTCATACCACCTTTACACACTTGTTTAAAGGAATGTAGTGATATTTTGTTCTTATTGCTTTTGAATGGCAGCTGAGGAAAAGAACAGGAGGTTACGGTGGTATTGTGCATGGCTTAAGGGTGATTCTAGTTCTGGGTACTGAGTAGGCGGTAAGGATAAAGTTTACACCAACTCATTCTTCCTCTGTTCCTTTTTTTTTTTTTGTGTTTTTTGTTTTTGGATTTTTGTTTAAGCTGTTTTGTATCTAAATTTCCATTTTTATTGCATATCATTTGAACGCGACAAAATGCTCCACCAAATTGTTGTTGTTGTGTGTTGCTTTTGAAGCGAGACCCAACTTAAGCAGTAACTGATAGAGTTTTCTCTCCCGGTGGTATAATAACGGTAAGAAAACTTCACCCAAAAGACTGAATATGCTCGGTGTTGTGGTGAGTTTTTCACGCCATTTTAGAGACAATTTAAGGATATCCACGAAGGTTTTATCCTTTTTTGCTTAACTTATACGAGTAAAGTCTGTGCCTTTTGGGCAGAGTGATTGCGCGTGGTATTTCGCGATAGTGAATTTCCATTTTAAATTCGTTTTTTTTTTTCTTTTCGTCCTGTTTTTGTTTTTGTCGTCCTTTGAAGGGAAAAGCATAAGTGATGAATTTAGATTGTATCAGGAAAGCGGAACGAGGAAATGGTTGAACCACAGAGGGAAAGTAAAAAAGTGTACATATGTTAGTTGTAGCAAATTGCTCGTGACATTGACAGTTAAATTTGAGGTGGGGACTTACGTCCTTTTCGATGCTAGATATAGACAAAAATTGTGGGAATATTTGGTATATCACAACCCCATGGTAGTTCTTGGATAATTGTATTTCAGTGAACTAAAGATGCGCTTGTATCAAGCCTGGCTAAGCTCCTTAAAACTCGAAACTGCTCTTGCTTGCTTGCTTGATGAGGTATAAGTGCCAATTCATCAGATTGTTATAGAGCATCTCTGGCTGGAACCGTAGATGAAAACTTATGGTATGGAAAGGTTAGGTATCTTGCTTACCTACTCGGTTGTAAGTCTTAGAAGTTCTTACATATAGACCTTCGGTACAAATAATAGTTCATACCGAGAGCAGTACTCACTGATATTGAAATTTTAGGCCTCACAGAAACTGTTGACGACCTATTCAAATGATGCAAAGACAACGATATTCGGGTATGTACTCGAAATGTGAGAACTTTTAACAGACCAGGTGCTGGATACCTGGACCCTAGAGGACTTTAAGTCTTATATAATCAAAATGTATATAATCAAAACCTGCGACATCTTCTACGGTTATTGCAATCGTGCACAATGAGTACTTGGATTTGGGTTTGCTATCGAACGCAGACTTAAGGATAAACACATGCGCTTAAATCCTTAGACAGCCCGCATGCCAAAACGGAGAAAAAAAAATGACGCTACCAAGTAAGACCTTCATGACCTACTAGAGAGAACCTTTGAACAGTTTCCCAAGTAAAACCTATAAATTGTAATCGGTGACTTCAACGTCAAAATAGGAAAGGCAGTTTGCGCGACATCACATCGGGAAACGATCTTAGGCTATTAGAATTGCAATTGGACGAAACACCGTCGTAGCGAGCACACGTTTTCCACATCCTATCATCTACAACAGGGCACATGGTGGTCTGCTGATGAAAGTGCGATAAGTCCGAGAGACGGAAGGTACGAATCCAGTATTCCAGAGGTTGTCAAATTCTAAAGGTGCCAAAACATTGACTTGGACCACTATCTAGTAGTAGCCCAAGTATAAATGCGAATATCAAAGAGAGTTTAGTAGCAAAAAATAGTGTGAGGATGTTTAAAGTCGAGTGGCTACAATCGCAAGAGATCAACAGAGCCTTTGCCGATCGCATCTTCCTCAACCTCTCTCATAATAACGCTTCAATAACTTCAATAAGGCAGTCCATCAGAAATATCGCATCTGATGTGCAAGGTTTCCCTAGGAGACCACAAACAAGAAACTAAAGATTCAACAATGAATGCCGATGTACATCTTTAGCCAAACAGGACCCATAGCGCGCAACACCGGATCCGAATTGAGAACTTCTGTCGAAAAATTTAATACCACTTTTACGAAGGAATAAGCCTGCAAATCCAATGCTGATGAAGACCGCGAAAACGTCCATTTAGCTGACCAAAATGAAGTGAAAATGGCTATATCCAAACCTGATTCAACAAATTCTCTGGATCCGACGGTGTAATCGCCGAGATTTTTTAAGTTGAATGGAACGATTTGGTAAGGAACAGTTTACATGTACAAGTTGGTAAGAACGCATACCCGTTTAATGGAATCGAGGCATCGTCTTTTAAGAAAGGAGATCTCTGAACTAGGTCAGCTTCGTGGTCATTAGTCTACAGCATACACGATACTTGCTACGGCATTATGTGAACGACTTAAACCGATCGTCAGCAACCTGTCAGCGTGAGAAAGCTGAATGGAATGCCTGGAAACGTCATATCTACATTTTTGGGATGTCCGACCTTGATAAGTTGAAATTTGTGCTAATATTTGGACCGTACACTCTCTGGGAGAACTTTCATGCAACCTATTTTGGCTTTCTCCAAATGCTATCCAAGTGAATGAATTGGTTTGTGGATCTTTACTTTACTACCTATCTCTGATAGGCAGAGTGTTAATATGGTGGAAGAACGACGTTCCTTCTTAGAGTCGTGTTTGGTAAAATTTCAACCACTGCTTGTTCGGCAACCTAATGATTGCGAACATTGCTCTGTTGGATTTTATGTATTTGAGAGAATCCGGTCTCCAACGTTTTATACGAGTATATGAGGGTTGATCGGCTACAATCCCGACAAATCGCCAAATCCTTTTCCAATGGAATTTCTCTTTAACTCCGCCAGCATAAAGTATTGAAGACCAGTGGCAACATTGCCAAAAAGCCATCAGAGATGCTACCTCTGATATGCTGGTTTTCACTCGGTCACCACAACGAAACCTCTGGTTTGACGACGGTATCGGCAAGCTCTTGCATCTTAGCAAGATGATACAAAGCAGCACTGCATAAGAGAATTAGAGCTGCTCAAGAGCTTTGCCAGCAAAAGTAGAGAGACGAACACCGGATTCTGAGGAGGAAATAGGAGGAACATAGAAGATTGAGATTCGAAAGTTTTACCAAAATGTAATTGATGCTAAGGATTTCGGAAGAGTATTTCAGAAGACTGTATAACGGTAATGACGAACCAAATACCGCTATCAGGTAGAATGAACTTGGACGATGTAAATCAAAAGTCCGGATGAAATTACGATGATTTGGTAAGGAACATAGAAAGTCGGTCGGATGAAAGTATGACCGATGAATGCAAACTCATCTAAGTTTATTCGAACTTCAAGAAAGCAGAACCCTCTGAACTATGCCAACTACAGAGACATCAGTCTTCTTAACATCCTATCTGCCGTATTGTGTGAATACCTGAAGGGTTTACCAACAACCTGATTGATCCATATCAGGAAAGTCCACCATCACACTACTGCAGATCTTGGAGGAAACCCATTAGCTCCAAATCAATACATACCACCTATTCAAAGATTTTAAGGCCTCGTATGGCAGCATCTATAGAGACGAATTATAGAGAACAATGTCTAGCTTCGACATCATAACCAAGTATATGCTGTTAACAAGAAAGGACACAACGAACACCGACGTCTCGGTGTCCTCCCCCATAGCGTTGAGTCATGGATTTCATCAAAAATGGATGAGGGCGCTCTTGGCCTTCCTTCGGGTGATTTTCAATCGCGCTTGTATAGACGCGGAGTGGATGAAGAGATACAACGACGAACTGTACAGTCTGTACAAGGAGATCGACTTGTCAAAAAAGTGAACATCCAACAACTGCGATGACTGGGTGACAAAGAGCTTATGGACACCAATGCTCTGGTCCGAAAAATCTTCGAATCCGCCCCCGAGAAATATAGAAAGACCGCGATTAAGATCGCGCACGCAAGTGGAACGAGACTTCAATCAATCTAGTGTGCGAAACAGGAGGCAGATAGTTAGCTTTTTGAAGTTCTTACGTTGTAACTTGAAAAGCAACATTGCCTTCATCAACTACCATCTGTCAATAGACTGCTGTCAGAGATACAACCGTGTGAATTTTAATGAGAATGAAAAGGACGTGAGTTTCATGTGCCAATTCCGAATAATTGTTTAGAGTTTATCAATCGCAATCTTGGTAAGTTTTTGTGCCGTTTCTTAATAGTGAATGAAATATAGAAATACCAATCGAAAGAAGGCAAAGGTTGGTCTCCCGACTAATAAGGTCATAGCGGCAGTTTGTTGGAAGTACGCTTCATCATTCACTTCGAAAGGAAAATGCAATCAACGGCGAATATTATGCCAACTTGTTGAACCGGATCAACGATGATTTGAAGCACAGCATTTGACCAGGAGGAAAGTGCTCTTCCATTAAAATAGTTCCCGACTGTACACTTCCGTAGCCGATATGACGAAATTGGACTATGAATTGCTCCCTCACCCGGCATATTCTCTGGATTTAACCATCCGTAACTATATTCCACTTTTAAACCTCAAGAAATGGATAAAATTGATGAAGAATGGACCTTGGTAGATCTTAGTAATTAGAAGGATCAAATAATTGGAGAGACGTTGGACGAACTGCGTTCAGCTCAAAGGAGACCATGTTTAGAAATGAGAGTCACGGAATTATTGATCCACCCTCGTAGCCTATATTCGGAGATGATGGCATGGATAACATGGAGATAGAAGACTTGGCGTCAGAATAACGTAAGAATCGTAATTTAATATTAATTTTATTCAAAAATTAGACCAGACACGTTGTGGATACTGAGAGGTCTGCAAGGAAATGTTATTGTGATACACAGATGATACAATTTGATGGCTTCATAAAAGTGCTTAACTGCCACAATAAAAATGGCCTAAAATTTACTATGACAATCTACCACATGTACAGCCAGTGAAAGCCCTAAAATGTTACCATAAAATGTTTCCTTACACGCTATCCGTGTTATTTTAACTTAGCTCACAAAAAAACGCATTCAATTCCATACTCCATCCATTGCTTACCTGCAAAGAGAAGAGGGGAAAAATAAAACAAATTATTGTCAGTAAATCACATTAATAATCCATTAGATTGCAAAAGAAGAGAAAAATACAAAAAACAGAGAAAGAGGGAGTAGAGAACAAACGGAAATTAAAACAAAACAACATCACAAAGTGCGCAGAAATAATAAAAAAGGAAATTAACTTGAAATTGGCATAACTTCATTCCTACGAATAGAAGAAATAAAAACGACAAAAACGAAACACATAGAAATGAGATACAAAATCCCTATAAAAGCACACAAATCCCTTCAGCACAAAATATCCTCAGGCTATGGTTATTCGTATTTTGTAGCCCTAATTTCTCACCAGCACACTTATCAAAGAACCCAAACCCAAAGTCAAACTCAAAATGAAACCGAAAGCCAAGGCAATTCGCAGCAGATCAAGCATTATGCATCCATCCTTAGCTTTCTACTAAAAGCAAATCCCAAATATCTTTCTCATTTCCGTTGTTGAACGCCTGTGATTTCCGGCCACCATATCCTTACTGTTTGTCTGTTGTCTGTTTTCTGTTTTTTGTTATCACTTGCCAGTTGCCACCTACTACATCTATCACCTTATCCACCACTTTAAGTCCCATTCTCAAGTCAAATCTTTCTTATGTTTCAGCCCAGTCATTTCAGGATCTCAGCCATCTCAGACCCCTGTCTTTGGCCGTCTTGAGCAATACAATTTATTTCCATTTATTGTTGAATAAATTCATAAATATTTAAGCGGTCTAGCGTACAAGGAGTTGCCATAATAAAGTATTTATACTGGTAGGACTAGGCACTAGACATCAAAATCAGGATTCTAGCGCAACAACCGAGACTAGGACTAGGATAAGGGAAGAAAATAAAACTGCATGGGGCTGACTTGTCAGTTATGTTTTTTCTACGTTTTTTCTGTGATTTTTTATTTTTATTTCAAATAATGTTACATTGAAAGTTATTAGTACCTGCCTGAAAGTTTACTTGTATTAATGTATCTGTATCTGTGCGGAGTATCATTCAGATTGGAGTGAGAAGAAGAGCGGTGGTGGGCAATTATAAAGCCAACAGGGTTGGGGTATTTATGCGATTAAATGTGACAGCAAGAAAGGTCCGCTTTTTTTTCTGCTTTCCTTTTTTTTTGGCCTTAATTTGGCCGAATGAAGAGGACATAATGAACAGCCAAAGTAGGGATTATCCCTTAAGAAGCTCTTAACGGCTTACCTCATGGGGTCACTTTTAGTCGACAGAGGGTATTACGGGCAAGATGGGAAATGTGTTTCATTTTATTAACGAAAAGTTGGAATATTTTGTAAGACTGTAACAAAATGTAAACCGTGCATATTTTATAACCGTCGAGATGATGACTATGATCTCAAGATGAAGTTATTTGCCATGAAGATATTTTAAAATGCGTACTTCAGAGCTTTAAGTATGCTGCTGCTCAATGGACTGTATTTAGATCAAAATTATCTGAGAATGTCTGTTAGGGGGAACCCAATTGACACATCCAACGAATGATGTCTTCTTGCTTTTCCGACGACCCTCATGTTGATTTTGAAATTGGAAAATAACTCTGAATGTCACAACCTTAACAACGTAGGTTTTTACATGATTTTGGCATGCTTAGCATTTTTAAACGGTTCCCCGACCTTATATTCAAAGGGGTAACAATGAATCGGACTATTTTCAGCCAATTCGCCCATCCCACGGAAACCTATGATCCGTTGAAGGTCTCTGCCTAAGATAAAGTCACCAGTAAGATGCACGCAGAGAAATCGGCAGAGTCCTTTGGGAACGCAAATCAGGCAGACTGGAAACATTGAAAAATTTAGTGGAAAACAGAGACTCTCTGTCTCTCGTTAGAGATTTTTTTTTTCCGTCTCAGATGTACACTGGAATCACGGTCAGCATAACTTTAGAGTGGAGACACTGTTTTTTTTTTTTTTACAATTTTGTGACAGTAACGAATAAACTTGTTTCTCACCCAATCTTATAAACCAGCCACCAAAGCACTCCGAAGAGCACCACTGTCTCTCATCGCTAGCTTTATATTCAGACAGACCTCCTATTTCGAGTGTTTCACCCAGCTGAAAGCTCAATTCATTGCCGTACTGATAGGTCGAATGAGCCGTACCAATCCATATCTAAGCGTGAGAAGGCGAGAACTCCAAGACAATTCATTGGCTGCTCCTCTCTTTTCTTTACTTCATTACCGAAAACACGAATTTTCGGACGTGGCTATTGATACTACCTTACGCAACCGGAGAACGTTTGCTCGGTGATATCATCCACCGCAGCGTAATAGTCCCATCTGGGTGATGCTTTTACCGTCATGCGGTCGAGATACGCGTTGAACTGCTTGTATAATCACAACACAGCACGGGAATGTGTTGGTGTGTTCACCTATGTTGCCCATAATCTGCAGATGAAATTCCTACTGGCAGCACACCAATTAAATTTTGGTTCTAGGTATGACCATGGCACCTGCTGCAGAGACCGTTTGTCCATCCGGCACACAGGATTCGGAGCGACCCGATGCATTGTACTGAGGTAGCTCGCTCGGACCCTGTCTCGATCCGCCCATACTTCGTCGCCATACACCAACACAGAGTTGACGTCCGATTCAGATGAGCTGCCACTTTGATGCCCTATTAGCCGTCTTCCCAATGTGCTCCCTAAAGGTGAATCGCGGATCGTGAGTCAATTTACACTTCGAGGATGCGAATTACTGGGCCCGCGTCTGACTACCACACCCGCGATAACCTCACGGAAAACCTTCTCGGATCATTGTTGCATGGTGAGGACAAAGAATTTCTTTTTTTGGACCGCCAGCTCAAAGGCGTAACACTGCCTAAATCCAGACAACTCCTCTTGCACCGTCTAACGTATCCTGCATTTGCGCTACTTAAAAACCGATTAGCTTGATTCCAGCTGCTTGATTCCTGGCATTATCAACCATATACAGAGGTCGTAACGACGACTGAGTCACGGGTGTGGGATGGTGGTTTGTCCTATTCCAAATTAATGGGAGTTTCCTGCCCCACTGAACAGTCCAGAACGAAAACACTCATTGGAGTCCACGTGGTTCTCCACGATTTTATGGATTTGGGTCGGCATCCCGTCCGGACAATGTTTCCTCCCTCAATTCTTTGGGTGTCAAAGAAGGGGATTTATAGTTATAATCTCCCCCTCTCTCCCACAGGATTATCCACGAAAAGATTGGTGATCACTTCTTTAACTAAGTGCGGTTCCATCGGCCCGAACCCGTGCAGCTTACGTCTTTATCAACCTTGGTAATGAACTGGCGCTAACAACATCTTTTGCTGGTTTTTACGAGTATCGCCGGCGTCGCCAACGTACGGTGAAGGCGGTGATATCCTCTGTGCAAGGTTTTGCCTTATCCTATGTGGCTTGCAGGCAAACACGCGTTGCAGCATCATTTGACACGACACATGAGAGCTTGCAAACACTGGCAGACAAGACACTCCCTGACTTATGTTAGAGATACACTTCCGAGGTAAAGTGATCACAACCAGCACAACCAGATCCTATCAGCGAAGCTGCCCTGACTCATATTAGAGATTTACTTCCGAGGTAAAGTGATCACAACTAGCACAACCAGGTCTTATCAGTGGAGTTGCAAATGGGCTGGGTAATATTACTCACAGTAACTGATATACTTCATCAGTCGTGGTAATGGATGAGGTCACTAACTACCCCGTAGTGTCCTTTGATGCAATCCAAAAAAATAACAGATCAGCTATTGACAACATTGATTTTCAGTTCTAGCCTGGCATACATACCGAATCCTTTGCGAACACTGAAAGCCCTTCCTTCTTGAAGAGCATGAAAAAAGGTTCCTTTACGAATGCAGCCTCCCTCTGAGATTTATATGGATTAAAGCAATGCTAGTGAACAGAACCCTGGAAGCGTATGTCCACATCCTGACTTCATTAATGTATTGCATTTTAGTCGATTTATTGCTTAGCGCTCTTAATAACGTAACTAAAATCAATGTATATACTTGGATACAACGAGAATGTGTACCAGGAAGAGAATCATCATGGTATTTATTTTTGTATAGAAATAGTCTTCATCTCAATCAAATTATTCAACGCTCTAGTGTTAGCCTTGTACACTATGAGACTCACATAAATCATAACTACTAACCGATTACGAAACGAAATGGATTACGTATTGCCTGGGCATTGAATCCCTATCTCTTGTCGGAGTAGCCAACGATCTTGACATACACACCAAAGTGCTCTTCGAACCATATTCGCTGACGAACACAATCATTGCGCTACGTCAGACATCTGATTAGATGGTCCTTCAAAGATTCCTGACTGGTCATTACCTGCAAAAATGATGATGGCATGAGAAGCTATTTTTTCTCTTTATCGATTCATTGCTTGGGCATTGAACCCCTTCCTCTTGGCGAATAGCCAAAGAGCTAAGTCACTGCGCAGCGGCAGACGGCAGAATCCTGATTTTACAAAATTTCTCATTGCCTGCAGAACGAATGATGGAATGATGAGTTATTTTTTTTCTTTTTCGATCCATTGCTTGAGAATTGAACCCCTTCCTCCTAGCAACTAGTCGATGAACTTAATCACTGCGCCACGACAGATATCTGATCAGAGAAGCATTTATAAACAGAATCCTTAGTTTCAAAGATTTCTCATTGCCAGCAGAATGAATGATGGAGTGAGGAGTTATTTTTTTTTCTGTTTTTGGATCCTTTGCCTGGGCATTGAACGCTTAGCTCTTGCTGAAATAGCCAATGAACTTAATTATTGGGCCACGTTGGATATCTGATCAGAGAGTCCTTTTTTAGGTATAATCCTGAGTTTCAAGACACCTAACTGGACTGGTTACTAAGCTAGAAACAGCATAGAAATAGCTGAAATCAACATATTTGAATTTTTGTCTAAACGCTTCGTCTTGAGAAAAATCGAGGTCCAACCGGCAAAAATCTGACACTCACACTAAAACCAGGGCTTTCTTCAGCTTCTTTCACGTTTATGTTGTGACCAACCCAAGTTTTGTTCTAATAGTCCATCGCGTTCCGAAAAGAAGTTGAAATAAATTTTTTTATTTTCTATTACACTCTGTTGTATTGATCCCGAACTAAGTTTGGATCATACCTTGAAATACGATGGACTTTCAGTGAATTCATTGTTAAAGGTTAAATCTGTCGATAAACTAAACAAAAAAAAATAATTAAATGCTGTTAGAAATTTTTATAAGGACACAAACTCAACTCTCACACGCACAGCTCATCCTTTTAAGTTCCCCTTGATGAAATAAAATTTTAACACTTCCATCAATCCAAAAATCAATCCCCCAAACTCTCAATTGACACCCTAATGGAGCCATGAATGTATGTGTCTACCACTCCATCAGATCTCTCATCTTTTCATCAAAGTATCTTAATGGTTTTGAAAATGTTTCAACGGCAACAAAAAATAAAAAATAAAAAATAGAAACACGAAAACCGAAGAAGACTACGGCAAAGCATTTTCATTAACAGCCATTTCTACCGGGAACGTGCTCCCTTCGTTCGTTGCCAGTCACCATCATCAGTATCAAATCGACGATGACATCAATTTTCACCAACACTCATCATCAGATTCAATTTAGTTTGACATTTTAACTCTCATCTCATTTCTCGCACCAGAAAATCTACCCTGCAGCACTAAATGGTAGCAAAATACCAATTTCCATCATCTCCCACCCCAAGCTGACTGTTCAAGATTCAACCGCTACCGCTATGGTGCCGTTGAGTTTCAAATTGAAGTCACAAAAAATCACTTAACATTTAACAATTTTTTTTTTTTGTCACTTTTTTCCACTCTAACTCTGACTTTTACACCTCACGACTAAGATGAAACGCCAGACCTTGAGGGGGTTGGAAAATTTATTTCCTATCTGTGCAGCATATGGAGCTTTTCCGTTACAAGTTCTACTTCTACTTCTTCTTATTTTGTGTCCTTTTGCCTGCCTAAAGTGTGTGTTATCGAATATTGTGTAGTTCTCCAGGCAAAATACATAGACGTCGCGGAAAGTAACAGACAAAAAAAAAAAAAAAAAAAAAAAACAGATACGAGGTAGAAATTCAAGCACAGGAGTAACGTCTTACGAATTTGAAAAATTCATTTGCGTTTATCGAATTCGGCTTACACAACCCTCACTGCTGTCTGTCTGGCATATTGTACAAGCTTTCCGACTTTTATTAATCCCTCACTCCACCCTCCCCGCAAACAAAAAAAAAAAAAAAAAAAATGTATACGGACTTCAATCTATTTGACTTCTCTCGATTCTTTCACGTCATATTGACAAGGGGCTTATGAGTTAAAGAGTGATTTCTATCATAGATCTGAGAATCTTCGTCTACTCGTACAGGGACACGCATCCACTCGTATCAACGGAAATAAAATCCACCATTCTAATTAAATGACTTGCCTTGCGTAAACTTAATTCTATATTCCATAGTTCCCCTGCTATCTACCTCCTTTGTCACCATCACAATAAGAATGGGAACTTGTTCATCTCATTGTCCATGCCACCCTAAGGAAATACGATAGGAGGCGGAAAAAAGCTCAATCAGCCAGAACATTTCTCACAAAAGGTTAAGAAGAACCAGTGGCAAGAGCCCAGGGCAGGGCACGGTAACTGCAAATCACCGATTTTTTATAGCGTGTTTCCAGTTCCAGTTCTAGTTTCAATGAAATCCAAGCCCGAGAATTACTTTTTGTTGTTCTTCTTCTCCTACTTAGTTGGTTTGGGCTCCCACCTAAATCACAAGGATATCAATTTATAAACCCAGTGAATGAGCGTAATACACTTAAATTATATAAATGGCATTTAAGATGATATTATGTAGTACGAGTATGCATGGATGGATGACATCATACCGCTTTCGGGAAGGAACAATCACCAGAACCAAACCACCACCCTTGTATTCTACTTCTACTACTACTGCTACTGCTACTGCTACTGGTGATATAACAACAATCGATCCGTTAAGTAACGACTAAAGCTGAAAAGAACAGAGAATCCAGTACAGCAACGAATAACTAACTAACTGACTGACTGACTGACTGACAGCCCCGTTCCTTTCATGGCAATACGAAATAATTCCGCAGAGATTGTACCATAAAATGGTTACGTTTGTATATGGTATATTTGTACGTAAGTACTCGTATATGAGTACGTCTGAACATCCCAACCCCAACCAAATTCGAAATTGTTGTTTAAGGGATGGAGGAGCTATTGTGGACTGGCATACCATAAGGATGTGCAGTCAGGTAAAGGTAGGCAACGGAAACGTTGATAATAAATTATTAACAATCCGATTGAATTGGGGTTACATGAACCAGGCGTGCATATGTAAGGATAACCATATAAATCGTTTTTGCTCCTTTGTTACTGCCACTGGGTATGTTGCCGTTGTTCTGTCGAACATTTTGAGCGAAATGACACAACAAGACACATTCACGTACTCGTATTCAAGGTTCTTGGGCACTTTGGGTTGGGTTGGGATATATTGTTTGTAAGAAGTAACATGATAGCTGTACATCAAGTGAAAAGCTATGTTAATGTGACACAAGCATCCTGATCCAATGAAGTTCTCAGATACTTTGCAGGGATCTGTCAAACCAATTCAAGCAGATGATTGCGATAATTCCTTAAGAAATCAACCGACATGACTGGGTTGCTTTAACGAACTTTCTTGTTTCAACAGTGCATTTCATGTTTGTTTGTCCTTACGAAACTTTAGAACAACAGAATGAATTCGAATAGTATGTGATGTAGTCAATATCGTATCTAAATTGCAATAATATGAAACTACTGTGTGATAGGATCCCTAAACGCAAGAGTGAAAAAAGAGTGAGGTTCTGGCAACAGAATAGCTGAAATATAGTAAATCGAGACAATTTAAACATCAAATTTGTAATGCAAATGGTACCCAGTTGTTGGAATGTTGTGATTCGTTTGTATTAATAGTGCTAGCTTGTACAAGTTAGAGCGACAAACATGGAAAGTTCACATTTGTAGACGACTATTGTCAATCAAGTGTTGAATGAAACACTCTTATAACAGATTTTAAGTGATTTTAGTGACGCAAGTTCCATATTCAGATCACCTCCAAATTGTTATAGCCTTTGAGCTAATGATAACTGATAACTTGGAAGAATTTCCTACCGAAACTTATATGGAACTGTACTGATTACCCTTCGACCGTTTTTCGCGAAGTAAAGGGTCTTCCAATAAGGACTTGACAACTTTGAATTTAGTTTGCGGACGCACTCTTTCACTAATCATCAAACTGTCACTGTCAATTTATTCAATAAACTCAACATTTTCATCATGGTAAAGTACATTAACGAGCAACGTCTGCAATTTATAAAAATTTTCTACAGATATTCGGAGTCGGTGACTGCAACTTTAAGAGCGTTAACTCCAATTTTCGGCCGTTATTCTCGCCCTAGTAGAAAGGCAATTACAAGTTTAGTGCAAATTTGAGTCTACGTATTCTTTGTGTGATGTTGCCGTGTCAGTGAGACAACGGGTTAGTCGAAGTGTCAAAAATATCACTGCCGTTCAGACGTCCGTAGCAAACAATCCAAATCAGTCAATTCCGCGGCGTTCTCAAAAATTGTGCATCGCTCAGACCACATTATGGCGTATTTTGCGTAAGGATCTTGGCTTACACCCAAACAAGATCAAGCTGACTCAAGAATTTGAGCCGATGGACCATTTGAAGCGACGTACGTTCTCCGACTGGGTTCTGGAGAAGATGCGCCAAGATGATGAATTTCATCGCAAAATCATCTTCAGTAACGAAGCTCATTTTTGGCTCAATGGGTTCGTCAATAAGCAAAATATGCGTTATTGGTCGGGTGAAAACCCACATGTGCTTCATGAATCACCACTTCATCCACAAAAAATAACTGTTTGGTGCGGTTTGCATGCCGGCGGCCTTATTGGGCCATATTTTTTCGTCGACGATATCACCGCCATGATCACCGATTATTTTTGGTTCGAATTGGAAGATATGGACTTGGACGACATGTGGTTTCAACAGGATGGTGCCACAAGCCACACAGCACACGCTACAATCGATTTATTGAAGAGTAAGTATGGTGAGCGTGTTATTTCAAGATATGGGCCAGTCGATTGGCCGCCTCGTTCGTGCGATTTAACGATTTCAGCTTCACCTTTTCTCCCCCCTTGTTGTCATTTGATGGAGATCCATGATCCTATGACAGAGTAAGCATACGTCGTCCGCATAGTCCAAATGTTTGAGGTGTGATGGCAGAGTCCACTGAAATCCTTCATTTCCAGTCGACAAAGCTGCATGCAGTACATCACTTATTACCAACAGGAACAGTATTGGTGACAATATACAGCCCTGCCTAGCCCCACTTAGGATTTCGAACACCTCTGACAAACATCCTTGCCTTGATAATAGTAATCAATTTTTTTGGGATGTCCCTTCTGGGCAAAGCAAGCCAGATTAATTCTTTATAGACACCGTCGAATGCCTTTTCGAAGTCGATGAACAGAAGGTGAAGTGGTGATCGATATTGAATGCACTTTTGGTGCATTGGTGTGGTCAACACGGGAAGATCTAGTGCTGAGACCTGCTTGTTGGGCATCGAATGTGTTACCTTGGCTACTGCAGGCAGCACGCACTGCGCTTGGCAATCATTCTTTTTTCCACTTTTTCAGGAAAACTCAGAGTTTTTCAAGCTCTCTCATTGAGTGGGTGCAGGAGCTCATTCGATGTTGTTGGCACTCGGCGGAAATACCGTCAAGTCCAACCACAAGTCCAACCACTTTGTTGTTCTTCAGTGCTTTGATTGGGGTAAAGATTTTTTCTCTACTGGGAGATACAGTGCTTATTTGGGAATTTGTTACTACGGGCGTTTATTTGGGCGTTGGGTTTACCTCTCTGGCGAAAACAAGATTTTGAGCTGGTCCTCATCCGAAACTAGCAGAGATCTGTCTGTGTCTTTTACCAGGTGTCGTTTAGAGCTTTGGACACATACTATCCTACTGTCACACCTACTAGCGGCCTCTTCTGCTTCTGTTGACAATATGTTAATATAGTTACGCTTATCACGTCGCATGCTATCTCTTCATGCGAAAAGCAGACTCTAGCCCGCTTCTCTCTGGTGCTGGAGTAGATACGATGCGAGCGTTGATGTGTTTTCCTTGCTTGGAAAGCCAAGCACTGTTTCTTCCTTGCGACTGACTGACTATACTTCAGCATCGCTTTTCTATGTAGGTGGGTTCCGTGCTACTGATTGCTCTCAATCCTTGTGAAAGGTGGACAGTGGTATCCTTTAGTCTATCGGTATTAAACTTAGGCATTCGGGTGTTTTCTGGGGATTTTCGAACTACAGCTGTACGGAATCTTACAGTAGCAACCATCAGATGGTCGTCCTGGCCCATTCTCAAGTCTGCATCCTTTTTGCTGCGAAAGGAATGCTTCTAAATTGCCGACTGATCGAAAAGTGATCAATTTAGTTGGAAGTTGCTTGTCTGTCCGTCGACAAAACGCTCGCCAACACCATGCTTTCCCATAAAATGCTTGAGCTCATCATTGTCATTGCCAACCTTGGCATTCGAGTCTCCTATTACCATTATGTCTCCGTATGGTGTGCAATCATAAGCAGCACTCAGCCAGCTATATAAAAGGCCTCCTTCTCCTCGTCGGAAGAGGGCTCTATTGGGGCGTCACACTGTATGATGGTGACGCGACGAACTCTAGTCCGGAACCTCTCCTTCAAAATCCCGATAGCTTCCAGGTGTCTTTCTGGAGTAGAGTAGTTAAGTGTTACGAGTTGGAGACTTCGAGCCCTATTTCACTAATCCCTGAGATATTCATATTATACCGCAAGAATTCCTTCTCTAATTGGAGGAGTCTGGCGTTTTGAGGACCTTCACTTCCATTTTCGAGAAGCGTCTTCACATTCCAGAAACCAATCTTTGTCCGGCTACAATAGTCAAAAGTCGTCAAGGTGTTATCATTCCTTATCGGAGGCAGTGTCGGTTTTGGTTCTGGTAAGACTAGCATTGCTTCAATCTACAGAGGTAGTAATAAGTCTACGCCACGTTGTCTGGCCGAGAGATATTTACCTGGTAGTAATTTACATGTGACGGCATTTATGATGACGGGCTATTGGGAGTCATATCTAGATTTTGCTGTCTGCTAAATTCGCCTGACAGCCATTGGGAAAGTTTGCTGCTCCATTTCATCCATTTCCATCTTTGGTATCAAAAAACGAGGCGATAAGTCAAGTAATTTCTTTAACAAGATACTTTCAAAGGCTATGCCGAATTCTCAGAAGTATACAACTATCAGAGACGTGATATGAATATTTCAAAACTTTGCAAAACCCTATACCAGAAGTCCGCTGGCTGTCATAGGAGCATTTTGGGCTACTGGAACAGAAATGTCAACACTATGTCGGATTAAAAGGTGGCAACACGGTGAAGGTGATCTTGACCAGATGGCGGGCTCAAGTAGAATTGGACTTCAAACAAATGGTAGCCAAAAGAAAGGAGAGCTATTTAGGTTCATTTCGATTTGTTCCTTCTACCTTAAGCAGGTGGGGCAGAACCAATCTGAACAGGACAAACAAAAAAGAGAGAATCACTGAAATTATCTTTGGCAGACAGTAGAGCAATCATCGAAAATGAACTCAATTAAGATATCTGGTTGCAATTCCTCCAAAGAATTTGCATTTGGCATACTTTTCTGGTGTTCCACAAGGTGGGATATTCTCACCAATTATGTTTCCAAAAATGCGATTGGGTATGAAGATCGTTTAGACGACTTCGGTGTTTCTGGTGTGATATGCTTTATATCTGTTCTTCTACGTAGATGATCTCGTCTCGAAGAGTATACATTTGCTGGATTTCGGTATGAAAAAACGATGGCATATTGAAGTCAGTATTAAGGAAAGAAGGCACATTGTTTTCAAAATATGCACCATCATGAGGCTTTAAATTCTTTCTCTTCTGAAATACCTCTCACTAATTTATGATATAGTATGTAGTTGAAGAATGTCTATCTAAATTTGTATTGTTATGCAATTAAAAAGTTCCTTTCCTACGAATCGCTCTTCCATCTTGTTCTGAGAAGACTACATAGTAAATCAGCAAAAGTACAAAAACAGGAAAGAAAAATTAAAATCATAAGAAGGATGCCGCTCATTAATATCGAATATGGACAAGCGCAAGCACACCATCCAAACACACAAAACGGAAATTCCCATTAGCTAAAGTTCGTCCTCACGCTAAGCCTTACATTATCTACCCTCCTCTACCCATATCATCCTCCTGGTCCTTAAGAAGAAAAAGTAAAAAAAAAAAAAAACCAAATTAGTTACAACTTCTTAAATTGGAAACTTAATTTAGTCTCTCGTTGTCTCCTTGAGAATGCTGAATACTAGGATACCTACTCTAAAGTACAGAGGAACGAAGAAATGGAAAAAAAGTGTTTCAACGTGTGCGTGGAATGAGTAAAACACGACGCTGACGACGACGACGACGACAATGTTGATGATGACGATGATGAGAAAAGGAAAATGAGAGGCAAAGTCAAAGTCCTTTAAACGGTCCAAAATGCAAATTCATCACGACAAAACGAGACCCGAAAAAGGAGGACTTGCCATGAGGATGACGATAAGGACAGCCAAGACGACACCAATTTTAAAGTGTCATGCCCTCTTAAGAATTTCATATTTTACATCACAAATACGAATACGAGTACGAATGACATCCCTCTAGTCGTTTTCGTCATTAGGAGTATGCACGCGACCATCTTATCCTCTACCAGCAAACATCCCATTCCAATCCTTGTTCTCGTCTTGCTCTGTTTCACTCTAATACGAACACTGTTCCTTAATGCAATTAAGATGAGAGAAATTATTTTTAGACACCAAAAACCTCGTTCAAGCAGTGGAATTTCTTACCCCAAAAACCTTTGAACTGCAGTTCTGCCAAGCCTTGCCTTAAGTGATATAAAGGATATTCCCAAATGGCACGGGAACACATGTTCGCAGCAACTCTTATCTCGCAAATTCGTTCTCCTCTTATTCTAATTACTGTCATTAGACGTGGTGGTGCTCACTTCTATGTTATACTTCTACGCTGATTGAAAATAAACAGGGAATGATGTTGAGGCCCTCAAGGCTTTTTCCACAATTAAGGAGACATTACATTCCAAGGACACAGGTGCCGCAAAAAGAATCATGAAACAAACAGCAACAAATAGTCAATTTCATTCAAATAGTTCGATTTGCTTTCCAGAATCTGAATACAATGAAGGAAGCTACATAGATACTCGTGCGTCGCGTCGTACCCGAGTTAATTCTGCGAAAAAAGACACGCCGCCAAAAATTTACTTCAATAATCAGTAAACAGGACACGTTCCAGAATATTGGACTTTAAACGATAAAAATTGTCTATTACCCAAGGGTAGAGGGGTTGATTTTGGTATATGTTATTCAACCAATACAACACTCCCTCTAACATCATTTGTTAGACAAGGCACAGAAAAGGATCTTGTATTCCTCCTTTTCGTTGCCTTCAAGCTAGAAATAGTAATAACAAAAGGACGCAGACGAAGAAGAAACACTTGGCGCGCTACCACGTAAAAGTCTTAAATGTCGATTTGTATGCAAACACTGTCCGTGGTGGCAAATATATCACACACAATGTTTCCCACCGTGGAGCCGACATCCAGTCAGCTAGCGAAGCATCGAAGAAGCCGGAAGAAGAAAAACTTTCGAAACCGGCATCGACACTGAAAACGACAAAGTTAACGCCAACGCCGACGCCAACGCCGACGCCAACGCCGACTTACTAGTTACAATACTACATACCCTGTGTGCAAATATGGCGAGGCCAAAAGGAGTGGAAATAGCAACTGCTTCCTAGCACTTGGATATACAATATATTTGCTGCGACACTAATGATGGCAAAGTGATGGTCTTCATATGTTTTCCGGAGGGTGTATACACACTCCTTCCGGACGAGAGTTCACAAACGTGCAGAGCGCTCTACACAGAAGAAATAGAAGAAACAACCGCGACACACTTGAAATAGTGTAAAGTGGCGAAACTAATTGGAACACGCCTGACACAATAAAGTGAATTTCCAAAAGAAGGGCTCTCCAACTACAAGGTTTTTTTTTAGTAGAGGTTTATTTTTGAAAATGGTAAAAGGAGTCATTGTTACCGTCTTTGGTATAATGGAGAAAAACCTAGCTCATTCGTATGAGTGAACAATTTGACAAGTCATTCAGTTCTTCCATGAAACAAAAAGGATATATTGTGATCGATTACAAAAGTAATCAACACTTCAGACAAGCAAAGTGTTCCACAAGCAATGCCCATTATTCTGTCACTGTGTGATAAGCGATGACCTAAGACCAGCATACGTATTCACTTGGTAATTAGTTATTTGTACCTAGTAATCGATTACCCTTGTAACCTCGTTCTTAAATTTCCTGACTGTCAAAGGGGTAAAATTTAAATTTTCAAGAGGAAAACTAAACTGAAATACGATTACTCACGTTAGGATTCAGTTACATGGGTAATTACCAAGGTAATCGATTACATTTAGCGGTGCTTACTGGATAACTATTATTTGTTGAACTAACAATGAACTAACAATAACTAAGCCCCTACAATTGAACAATCGAAACTGCTATTGCTTCATTGAGTGACAAACCAGATGAGGTATTAGTACCAATCCATCAGAGTGCACCGTGAAAACGTTTCAGAAGTCTTAACGAGAAGCTCTTCGACAAAAATAATAGGGCGAATGCCTCGTAAGTGGAATTGTAATGAAAACAACAAGTCACCACTGACAGTCACTACTGATAGTGACGCTACCAAAAAAGATTTAACGAGCTCCTGGGCAGAACCTACGAGCAAGGGTCGTAAACAAGACGTAAAAATTTTTACGGGTGACTAAAAGGCAGGCACCTTTGGAAGCGCCATGGGCATGCACAGCCAGCAAAACATCACAAACGGCAACGAACTTAAGTTGATAGACTTGAAAGTGGATGAAACACCGTCGTAGCAAGCACACGTTTCTCACATCAAAGGACATCTTAGAATCCATATAGCGGTCTCTTAATCAAAATACAATAAGTCCGGCAGACGAGAGATATGGATCCAGTATTCAAGATGTCGGCAAATTCCGAGGTGATAACTTAGAACCAGATTACTGCCTTGTAGTAGTCAAAGTACGAAAGAGGATATCAAAGGAAATACAGTCGCAGGAAAATATGTTACTGTGAGGATAGATAGCCTCTACCGATCGGGTCTCACTCAACCTCTCTCATAATAACGTATCTAACAACATCAATTTTTGAGGTACAGTGGCAATGCTGGCAGGAGACAAATTTTACCAGAACGTAAAGGCCTTAAGACAACAAAACCTGAACCAAAACCTGCAAAGACGGCCAAGCTAACATAGTAGTTGAGTGACAGTTTGTTTTCAAAAATTGAAAGATCCACTTCTGCGGAATGTTAAACACCGAAGACGTCAAAAATACCTTTCTCATGAAAACACGCGTCCATCTGACTTAAGGGAAGTGAATATAGTTTAAATCTAACAAGTTCTCTGAATCCGACATCTTGGACGCTGAACTGAAGAAAGTGATCTGGTAAGGAGCATGCACCAGCTAACATGAACTCTGTCAACTACACGAGCATAAGTCAACAACTAAAACCGATCGTCAACAACCTGATAGGTTGATATCAGTGCGGTTTTAGACCTGGAAAATTCACCATAGACCAAAATTTGACTCCGAAAAATCTTAAAAAAGACCCAAGAATACCCAACAACTATTCATCGGATTTAAGGTCTATAGAGACGAGCTATTCAGTGCCGTGCTTGGTCTTGGCTTCTCTGTCAATCTTGTTCGAATTACAAGTATCTACCTAGGCTCTGCAGTGAACTCTAGTAATGGCAGCTCTTGTCGCCCGCTATTTCTATGGTCTAAGCAGACAATTGAGAAGTAAAGCCTTATTTCGACTAGGCCCTTATTATTTATGTCGTGTTGTGCGGCCCAGAGATATGAGCACCCTAAAAGCGGACCCCATCAGTTCTGGCAGAGTATTAAGGAAAAGGTTTTACGAAGGATTGTATCGGTTAACAACGACGTGGATCTATTCTGAGAAAAATCTTCATTGCTAGTCTGGCGCTGCCCAACAAACTGCCTGAGTAGTCTTTATAATGAAAACAGGTGTCCATGACTACTTACTTGTCAGGAGCTTCAGACTCTTCATTTTTACTTTCTTCCAGTTCAAAATTACGTAGTGAATGGTTGAGATTTTGGTACACAAGACTGATCTGTGAATCCATCCTTTGTTTAAGTTGCAACATATCTGACAATGTGGAAGATCTTGCAAAACTGCGCTTCAGGACCTTGTAGGTGGAACTAATAGACGGTCGGTGGACTAAAAGTGGTCCGCCTATTTACAACTACCCATTTCTAAATCAGATTCAACATAACTTTTAATAAGATTTAGTGTCTGACGTTATCCTGGATGGAAAACTTCTTGGACTAAACTTGTTGCTTTGAATACTGTGAACGTGCTGTTGTACCAATTGTATCTCTTGTGTGGGTTGCTTAGTGGATAAAGGTACGTTGAATTCACTAATCGCCACAAAGCGGTTCCTCAGAGAATTTCGCCCATTTGCGCCCATTTTAATGAGATTACACACCGTCCTTCAACTTTAATTCTTCTGGCGAATCCTAATGACAGAACTCGGATTGCTGGGAAAATACGGTTCAGAACTCAAACTATGAAAAGGATATGTTGAATCTTTACGGATGACTCCAAAACAAGTCAAGGATCCGGCGCTGGCATCTTCGTAAATGGCGAATCCTCATGATAAAAATGTGTGCCTGTTCTTTAAATTCAGATAAACGAAATCCTAGTTGAAAGCGGTGAAGTTATAAATCTCTAGTGACAGCCATTTGACATCAATTTCAAGCAAACAAGACTTCTCTGAACATTGTTGGGACACTTGGCAACAACAGCCTTGCTCACCTTAGGTCATACTTAACCTCAGATTGCAAAGCTCTTCTGAAATTAATCAGAAGGCAGAGCCTAGTCTAAGGCCACAGACGGACCGCTAAAAATAAGATCGGCGATAAAAAGGCTTGCTCAAGAGTTCCATCAATAACTTGTTTGCCCGATCTAAAAAAATTGAGGTTCTGTGAACTAATGCCTAATAGAGGCATAAGTTTGCTTAACATTGCATATAGCGTCTAAAGATATGATCTATACAGAGCCATGTTGGGTCTTAGCATCCCTACTAGGGCACATAGAAGTATCATATATGTATGTTACGTTGCCAACACGAAGAGTCTTTCGGACAGAGCGTAGCAATAGAAATCTTTAACTTTGAAGTAGTCAGAGATTTTACCTATCTCGGGTCCGAAGATCTGATAATGACATTTCAGCAGAAATCACACGAGTAGTAGCGGATTTTATAGAAACCCCTTATCATTCACGTCCGGTTCTATGGCGCAGAAGCGTGGGTGTTATCGAAGGCTCATGAATGAGTGCTGGGTTGTTTTGAATGCAAGATTCTTTGATTAATTGCTGGCCTCGATTGCATTGGTTGACAGATATAACAGCGAACCCTAAGAGTTATACGGTGACCCGAAACTTGGTCGAAAAAGTGGCCTGAGATGCCAAGGATATGTAGAAGGATTTTATATTAACGCTACGCTACGGTTCCCACCCATAGGAACGACCCAGTATAAGAAGAACACCTGCCATTAGGTGACGCGGACAAGATTTAAAGAAGTTTATCCATGTAAGAGTGCTTAACTGGAGACAGTTAGTCAAAGAATATGCTTACTGGAGAGGTTTATTCGTTCACTGTCATTTTATTATGTAAGCCACTGTAGATGGCATGACTCTTTAGAATGTATACAGACCGAACGGATGACTTCCAAAGTGTCCGAAAAGTCAGCGGTATTTACACTATTGCTTAGCTCTTCAAATAAAAGACACCACCTTCGGCTATGAATGGCGTCAGTAGAATTCCTTTGTGAGTGTCTGTCCTAAGTTTCCATCAGGCTGCAATATAAGCAGAAATAGGCTAGTTGATCGTCTTATCCGCACTGAAAGTCATAGGGAAGGTGGATTCAACTTTACGACGATTTCGTTCTCTTCTTCCGGATCTCGTAGAATCGAACTGCAATGGGTGAATAGACCTTAAACAAGGGCGAACTTTTCTGCATTATACAGACAATCAGAGCAAGCTATTTGTAGTTATAGGTTGATTTCCCTTTAGAAATCGTCACTAAAGGACGCATCCCTCCTTACACTTAATCAATAACAGAATACTCAGTTCTGTAGGACATAGACAGGAGTACAATCTGTGTCGAATTTATAGCTCACTTGTCCTGAATACTGCAGATATTAACTTGGTATCGGGGCTTCTTAGAAGCACGCTTTCAATGTAGTCGAGACACCAGAAGTGGTATTTGACATGTAATCAGCAAACCAACCGATGATGGAAAGAGTGTAACGAAATCATTTCCGCTGGCCCATAGGACAGATTTGAATTCAAGTTCGACTCAAACCACTTCCGCCAATCCACCGTTAACCATAATCGGCCTGCAAATCCATCCAAAGCCACCAAAAGCCTAAGGAATACCAAAGAAAACGAAAAAATCCATAACAAAAGGGAAACAATACCCAGGTATGAATATCCCTCGAGTTACACTCAAAGTTTTCCAGTTTTTCAGTGTTCTTTCGTCATTCTTCCACTTCCTTTTGTAATCTTCTTAAGAAAACCAATTCAATTGGCATAAGAACACTGCAAACCCTCAGGAGCCCCAGCACGAATAAACATCTCTATCATCTTGTTCTACTCCCGCCTCTTCTTCTATTTGCAATTGTTTGTTCATAGTCCCACAGACCAATCAAAGTTATTGTCCTCTAGGGAGTGGCCCCAAAGGACTTTTTAAAGTATTCTACCCTCCCCCCCATTCGAACCCTTCAAAAACAAAATTTATATTATATTTTACAATTGCGGAATCCAACGCCAGATCTCCCAATCCTTTCTCAAAAAGCCAGTAATTCATGGAATACCAGGCATGTCCATATTACAAATTCCACAGCACTGTGCCAAGAGTAAGAGATGCGAATAACTGCTTCCAAACACTGCAAATTCTGCCATCCTGGTGGAATGAAAAGGCTAAACGGTTACCACTTCTCCGGTCCTCACATGGCTGCAAAATTTAATTATAATTACTATTATTGTTTTTCTGTGGGGGACGTAGATTGCCCTCTCTCCAATCTAAAAATTACATGACTTCACTCCTGGAAGGCAATAATCCGGAACCGATGTATCATCCGGATTGTCCCCGGTAATTAAAATTGCACCGAATTCTTGTACGAGTAGTCGTGCGCCTTAGCAAAGCATTAAGGCATGATTCCAAGTTTCCAAGTGGTTTAAGACGGAGTGAGAAATGGGTGATACCAAAGCCAATTCAATGCACTTTAGGCCTCTGTCGAGTGCATTATTCCTTCGATGTAATGAAATTAAACGAGAGACCGGCCATAAGGGTGGAGTAAAACCCCTTAAGCCGTTCAAATATACGAGGCTAGGGAGGCTGCCCAACAACTGACTTGGTGTAGATGTCCATCCATTATCGAACCGAAACAGTTTGCTTGGACATCTGCTGGGCTTATTGGCACAGACATTCATTCGATATGTTGTGGAAAAGCTACCACCGTCACTGCTAACCCCCATAACTACTCCCAATTCAGTTCTAGTGAAACTGACCGAGCTAATGAATTAAGCATCTATGTAAACGCAATAACAATACGTTGAAATAATTAATGCGTCTTTGTATCAGAGGCACACACTGGCATGTGACCAATTAGTGCAACACCAAACCCTTTTCCCATCATTCCCCTTTGGAGTCCCTTTAACTCGCTTTGGTTTGTTGGATGGCAATAGTTGTCAAGAAGCCCTTCTCATTAATCCTGTTATGCCACAACTAATTCAGATGCTACGTAAAAGTGATTACATCAAATCGACTTATTTGCATGGTGTTGATCCTGGACACAATGATGTCCAATAGGACTCAAGGATTTGAACAAAAAAAAAACAAAGAAATAATCACAAATTAGGGGATGACAACTGAGCAGATACAGAGAGTATCAGAAAGGTTCTGAAACTGTTGAGAGTTGGAGATATTCCACCCTTTCCACCAGTGGGTTGTGGGTAATTTGGTTTAATTGTTATGTTTGTCTGAACGACAAAGTGAGTGCAAACACTTTTGGGGGGGTTCCAAAGTGAAGTGGTGCTTTTGTTGGACATTGAGTGTCAGTTTTGTCACAGAACGTGATTCTTTGGAAATTTTTGAGCTTATGACCAAGAATGCAGAAAATGAGTAAAGTTTAAACAACTTGGAGCTTTAAGGCCCATCAGACCGGGTTTAAACTTATTTAAACTTTCGAGCGAAAGCAGAAGTGAAGTAGATTTCTTTCATCTCATCTCAGAATGTTTGTTGTAAATTAGTTGACGCACAGTTGATTCCCACGCTTAGAAATTGTGGTTTGCGAAAGCTAATGTCAAATCTTTTAAGGTTCTGAGAACGGGCAGACCTCCGTTAAAGCCTCCAACAGTTTAAGCTACTCTACTATCTAAACTAGTTGTGCAATGACGAAATATTCGTTCTTTTGTAGACAGCACTAAGCCTTTACACATGGTAACGAAGTCAGACTGAAAGACAGGGCTACAAAACTGAATACTATGATCGAAGCTGGTTCACGCCGACATGGGGCAGACGACCCTACAGAGGAGATTAAAATGTGATGAACCAGCTAAAAGACACAAACAGCAACGCCGTCGATAACCCTGGAAAACGACTAAAAGACAACGATTTTCGGATTTGGACGTTAAATGTTGGGACCCTTAACATACCGCTTGTACAACCGAATGATTACCAGATATCCTCGACTGTAACAAAGCAGATGCAGCCAAGAAAACAGAGCGCTTGATGACGGTTCGCATAAATGCTAAATTCGCGAACATACAATAAATGCGCCTCATAAATGCTCACGCCACACGCCACTGCAAAAAAAAAGGACAACGTCCTTTATCAAGGATTGCTTCTAGGAGCTCCTCGACAAAATCTACGAGCAATACCCGAAATTTTGGAACGTGAAAATCCTCCTTAATTAATTCCAGGCTAGGCCAAGACGGCATTTTTGGTACAGAAGTACAGCTTCCACGTCATACGGAAACAGACACAGGCTTATTAAAAGGATCTGGTTCCCTTCTGATCAAAAAAGCGTCAACAAGGCACTTCTCCATTGTTTTTAATGTCCGAAAGTTCCAAACAGTGAACCAAGACACCACAAAGTTTTTGCTCATTGAATTTCCCTAAACCTCTCTTCTCTGCAATCAGAAGAGTTGCCCCCGATCTACTGGATTTCAATCCGTTTCGACGATGAATGCAGGCAGGCAAATTAAGATAATCAACGGATGTACGATACATCGAGAGCGCCTATCAATCTCCACGAGAAAAAAGGGAAGAAAATTGGCTCCTTTGAAGAAAAAAAAATTTACACGGGATTATAGAGAGGTGCTCCCGGAAGAATGAAAGATATAAAGAGAAGAAAACCTCAGACTAAAACCACAGCCGGCCCAAGAAGCTGGGAATTCTTTTTCTGCAGACAGATTGAACCACTTTACCTAGCCGAAGACAGAAAACATTCCTTTCTATCCCACCGGGAAGAAGTCAGGACAGTAATTTCGAAGTTCAAGCCTAATAAACCTGCTTGACTCGATGGTTAACTATCGAGCTATTTAAAACAACAAATGAAAGCATATATCTACTCCCCTCCAAAATGTGTGTCGATAAAAAGTGCCTGACGAATGGAACCTTAGCATTGTTTGTCCGATCTACTGAATTGTGGTAACTACACGGGAATTAGTCTCCTCAACATCGCATATAAAATGTAATACCCTCGTCAACAGTCTGATCGGCTCCTACCTGTGTGGTTTTAGACCAGAAAAGTCGGCCATAGATTAAATTTTAAGTAGACAGTTTCAAATCGACGTACACCACTGATTTCGAAGCCGAATAGAAGACCAGGATGCGGTAGAAATAGGCTACACATTGAGAGGTGTCAACCTGGCGATATTCAGTGTTGTTACTATTTCTACGCATCAATTCTACTTATGTTACCTCCAATTCGTAGCCATTGGGTACTGGTCGATGTCTATTCGGACTCGACTTGCAAAATTTATAAGCGTGAATGCTGACCAGCAGACAAAAATGGCAGCACTATAAACGGGACAGCTGATGAACGGTGAAGTGAGATCCCGAAATAAAACAAATGAGACCAAAGGGTCTTGAAAAGAGATGGACCAACGGCAGCGCTCACATCCCCGAACGGGTTACTGGATTCAGTCATTCTGACTCTTTGCTTTAGGGGTATCTATAATGGAGCTAGCCCTTCAAGTTGGGGGTTATACCTCCGGAATAACTGTCCGGCCATAGACAAAATAAAACAAATTATAAATCAACAACAAATCTCGGATACGGACAGATTTACTGTTGACAACCTCTAGAAACGAAACAAAGACAACGAACTTTGGATCTGCACGTGGCCTATAAAGAGATCTAACACTCCGAACAGCCGAACAACTAGCGGATGCTCTAGACTGCTGCAAAGCCATCTAAGAAACTAAGGAAGGAAGATGGCGACACCAAAGTAGCTCTAACTATGACGTTAAAATAGTGCTCGGGGATTTTAATGCAAAAGCTAGCAAGGACATTTTTGGTAGTACTGTCGGAAAATATAGCCTTCACGACACGCGGTTTCTACATTTCGATGATCCCAAGGGGACTTGGAGAACTCCAGATCAACCAGATTGATTACACTGCGATCGACGCATGACACTCCTCCAGCATTATGGATAGACCACTATCACTTCCTTGTTGTAGCCAAGGTACGGTTGAGGATATCCCGAACATCTCAAAGGCAAGCTAATACTGTGAGGAAGTTCGATCACGGACGGCGATCAGCCACCACAACGAAACCCCTGTTTGATGACGAATGCCGACAAGCACATGCACAGCTAAGCAAGATGCTTGCAAAGTGGCGCTGTATAAAAAGACAAGAGCTACCCACGGGCTTTACGAACAGATAAGGAGAGACGAACACCGGTTTCACAGAAGGGAAAAAATATGAGAGAATAAGGTTCGAAAGTTTTACCAAAACTTCAAAAAGCATGCCAAACAAACAAACCCTGAACCGAAACCTGTAGATGCGTATACGGGAATATAGTAGTAGAGTCGCAGTCGATGCTGAGGATTCCTTAAATGCCGAGGCAATTAAAGATGCAGACGAAAGCTTGGTAAGGAGCATACACCAATTCATCTGAAAAACATGGTTGGACGAAAGTATGCTCGAAAAAGGAGACCCTGTGAACTGCGCCAACTACCGAGGCATCAGTCTTCTTAATATCGCCAACAAGATTCTATCTGCCATATTGTGTGAACGCCTGAAGCGTAATTGGTCCATATAAGAAAAGTCCACCATTACACCTCGGCAGATCTTGGAAAAAAACCCATGAGCTCCAACACCACTTATTCATCGATTTTAAGGTAGCATAAGACAACATCTAGAGATACGAACTATACAGAGCAATATATAGCTTCGGCTTCCCTGCCAAACGTTGTCATGTGACTCCTTCAGCATCATCCTTAAAAGAATTGTGCGAAACCCGCAAATCATCTTCAGAGGCGGCACCTTTCAAAAGTCTGTTCAATTACCCATATATGCAGATGACATTGACATAATGGGGCGAACATAGCGAGCAGGAAATATGGGTTTTACATCAAAGAGGGAACAAATGAAGTACATTATATATGTTGTCAGCAAAGAGGGATGCAGAACATCGTCGCACCTTGCGGTAGTTAACGGGCCTCATCTGCATCAGCTCTGCTATCAACTCCGACAATGACATCAGCTAATCCCTGCTTCTTTGGGCTTAAAATGCAATTGAGTGATACAACCCTCTCTCGAGCAATACAAGACACTATTCATTCCAGTCCTGCTCTATGGCTCAGAAGCTTGGACACTCACAAAAGCGGATGAAAAAAATCACGGCCGCGTTTTAAGGAAACGATCCCCATGGAGTATGGAGGGTACGATCCAACAAACAAGAGGCACAACGTGTTAGCGACCGACCTCATCTTTCGTGGCGCACGCAAGTGGAAGGGGATCTCAGCAACTGCCTGTGCATAACTTGAGGCAGCAGGTAAAATACCGCGGGAGCTGGAAATTTTTCTGAACTACTGTAGTCTAAACCAGTTTATGATACCAACCACTTCGTTATTATCCTTTTTGCTTGCGTTACATTGGGATTTTAGAGGGATCACCCGGCTTCTTTCTTACTACAAAGATTTTGAAAAGTTACGTCCGATCCTATTTTCTCAGTAATGCTCAAACTAAACATGGCTACATGTAGCTCGTTCTTATACGTAGAGGCCGTCACGTTTCGAAGTGACCACTTTTCAGAAGCGAATGCTAAATAGAAAGGACTTAAAATGTAAGTCCTGTTTCTAGTCAATTGTTGAAAGATCCGAGGGTCTCATCAGCCTATGGTTTATAGGACCTGAAGTTCGCGGCATTTAATACTGTGACACTCGATCAGTAAGGTTCTGTTTATCTTTTGCGATTTCATTCGATGCCATATGGAACATGTAAACTTTTAAACTGCAAAAAGATAGTGGTCCGAGCGGACAACTTGAGTAGACACTTAATAGTCCGAACAACGCGGAGTTTTGTTAGATGAGGAAGAAATGTGCTTGCTAGTGCGATTCGTTTCGGAAAGACTACTACTACTAGTCAGGAATTCTTAACCCGTTTTGGAGGCTTTTACCAATGACGGTTGAAAGTCCATTGAAAGAACGACCCTTTGTACTCATAACAGGATAATATCTCCTGCTTCTTTCAAGTAAGGCAGCAAGCACCAAAAAGAATAGAGGCGCTTCAGGTTTCGTGTATGCTAACCTCGGCTACAACTTCTACGTAACAAAGAATATTAAGATTTTTAAGTCGTCGGCGACCTGATGGTCCATACTCCAGGACGACAATTCAAGTTTATTGCTATTTTTCACGGGTGCTCTGTTGGTAAGAAGAGATTCTCTTACTTACTTAGTTATTTAAGTTGGGGACACAGTCCTTGACAAACAAGCGTCTCTAGCTCGATCAGATCCCTTTCACGAAGCGCTCTCTTTGAGGAAAACCATCCTTGTAGAAGCAGTGACGAATTGGATGCCTTAAAAACGGATGCCAAGACTTGACTCTGACAGCTTATAGACGGAATTTGTGCTGAATTAGCACAAAACTCAATTGTGGTAAGACAGCTGTCAAAACTGACACTTTAGGGGTACCCAAGAATAAAACTTTCCTTCTGGAACAACGTGGCCATCGAGGGGTGTTCTTCGTATAGAAATCGAAGAGGTTTTCATGTATCTTTATTTCCTTCTACAGAATTGACTCAGAATGAAAACACTTACAAGAATAGGTTAACTCTTCGACCATGAAGAATGTCAAATCTCTCGGTGGTGGAGACTTCTCAAAGGCTTCTATGGAAATTCGAGGTAAGAAGTATTTCTTGTACAGGCTGCTCCCAACTGGGACTGCTAGTGAAGGCTTGAGCTACATCAAACGCAAACTCTGAGCCTTCTGAGAATTTACTAAAAGGGGTTAGGAAAAAGGTATGATACTATGAAGAAGCCTGGTATATCGCATTAGGAATGATGTCATTGTTAATTCGACTCAAATCAAGAACCATACCCAAGCTTCACCACACCGAGAATCAGGTCAAAGCAAATAAAAACAGAACAGATACACTAATTGAGTACAAGGAATACTTCCTAAACAAAAGTAGTCCACATGAGGAAGAGGGCTGTCAAAATGGCTACTAGTTTATTTACAATCATAGCTGCTCCCTTGCGCTGTGGTAAAAGATAAAAGTCACAAGATGCAACTCTCTTTAAATGACCCAGGAGGGTTGAATAGGAAAGCACAAGTTGTGGCACGAAAAGAGAGAGGAATGTTTTCTATCATCCATCTATGTAAATATAACGTATCGGCTTGTGTGCAAGTGACAGCCATCAATTCCCAACAAAAAACTCATTATGAAACGACAGAAATCCACTGGAAATCCTTAATTTGCATTGATGACTACTCACTCTCTTCTATTTATCAAAACGTGGCACACAAAGAGAGACGATGAGGATGATGAGGACAACAACGGCAACAATGAAATCTAGGATGATGTCTTCATTCTTTAAAGAAGCGCATAAATATTTGACACCTCCTCTGTTAGCATACATACGTATATTTATATGTATATCCATATCTGTCCGTCGTGCCATTGCTGTTGAACTAACTTCATCTGTGAAATCGTTCATTTCTATCCCTGATCTGGTCGTCGCCTTGTTGCACTACCCGTCATATAACCGTCACAACCAATTTATTATGCCGAATAAAATTATATGCAGCAAAGCATATTAATTTAACTGTCATTTGTCAGAAGCACTGAACGCTATACAAACACACCGATCCACAGATACAGATATGCAGGGATACATAGCTACGGACCCAGAGACAGAGCAGAAGCAGTGCAAATATTAATGACGCATTTCGCAATCCAATCTCACCCGCTGCTGAAGTAGCGGATGTCCTTATGAATACAATATTTCGCAACAAAAAAGCTTCCAAGCTCGAGACCCGATTTGGGTCCCTGGCTGCGACAGGACAGAGAAGTGAAGGTCTCTTTTTTTTTTCTCGAAATATGCTAAAGGCAGATGCACTCGAGTGGACGAATCAACCCTTTTGACAACGGGGATAGAGGCGAGATGATACTTGTAACCAGGATAGTAAGGACAATACAAAAAAATAATATTCATACATTGTTTGAGTTCGAGGATTGGCAGCGGGCATGGCGCGGGATTTCAATGAAGGCGATGAAGGTTTTCACAACAATAAAAGATTTTCACATCGAAATCCTTGTAAAACTATGAGCTTAGCTGGAAACTGGAGTTGGGTCGAACTTCAACCGCGGTTGGGGCGATGTTAAATGATTAATTCGACGATGACGACAACGACAACAACGAGCACTACGAAAAGGATGATGTAGCGGACGACGAGAACGTCGAAAACAACAACGACGGGCGACGGTAACAAGTACAAGTGGAAAATTTCGCAAGGACAAACAAGGGCAAATGGTAAGGCCACCAACAGTAACACCAACAGAAACAGAATCAACCCTTCAAGTGAAAATTGCTTCACTTTCCCACTCTAGTTCTTTCTCTCTCTCAGTGTTTTACTCCTTTCTACTGACATTCCATTTTGTGCACTGTTTTTCTTTTCCCGTTTCACTCTCTTCTCGACTTGGGCTTTGGGCATTGTTTGCAAGTCATAGGGTTTGAACTGTAATTGATGCAAAAGTTTTGCAACACCAAACGACAACCCACAGGTGGCGATGCGAATAAGGGGTGATGATGCAAGGGCACAGTTGCAACCAGACATGAACAAGCGTTTTTTCCTCTGTTTCTTTGCGCACACCAATGTGCGAACCGAAGCAGACCCTGGTAGTAGCCCACCCTATCTCTAATAGATGTTTCGACTGTTAGCCACAAGTGCGGAATGGACATGTAGAAAGTCGTTGAGATAAAGCGATTGTTTGCAGCATGCCACCATTTAGTAGGCTGGGTAACCAATCCCCAGCACTGGCACTATTTTCGCACCCCTCCCATGCCACTTGAGAAAAATTAATTTAAAAGTTTAACAAGTATTAAGTTTTTGTATTATTTTTCACGGTTCCAACAACTGTCGGAGGCTGGGAGTGCTGTCGTTGTCCTTGTCGTTGTCGTTGTCGTTGTCGTTGTCGTTGTCGTTGTCGTTGTCGTTGTCGTTGTCGTTGTCGTCCCACCAACCACCATTTCGGGATTTTGGGGTGAAATTCTGTGTCCGAATAATGTGTGTGTTATGATAAAAGTTTTACAATTTGTAACGGCATTCCGTTACATGTTTTGTTATTGTGCGAATGAACCAGGAACATGTCCTGTTTTTTTTTTTTTTTTTCCATTGAGTGGTAGACTTATTACTCTCATCATTGGGAAGGACATGTATACATACAACAGCAATCCAAGAGGGTGAACTGATATTGAGTTTTGTTATTAGTTTCGTAAAAAAAAAAAAAAAAAAAAAAAAAAAAAAAAAAAAAAAAAAAAAAAAAAAAAAAAAAAAAAAAAAAAAACTTTCTCCACACAGTGAACAGTGGGAACAGTGAGAAAATTGAACATTTAACAGGAACATCCATGGAAATAGGGACACCAACAGGACACATGTCGTTTTAATCAAAATCAAATTGCTAGGAAAATTATATCGATTTCGATTGCATGCAAGGACAACGACAACGCCACCGAGGCACGAGGCACGAGGCACGAAACACCAAAAAAAAAAGTAAATAACTTAAATCCATTTGAGCTCAGCACAGACATGATGGTCGTGGATGTGATGGTAAAAATTCAGGTTACAAAGAGTGACAGACACGAATAGTCACAAGTAGAGTCATCCAAACCAAACTCCCAGTCGCTCCCCTGACACTAATGCAGCCAGTAGCTAAAGTACATAGTAGATAGTGCTCCGGCTTAATGAAATGGAAAACATTGAAAAGACAGGAAAATTCCAGAGAAAATAAGGACGAGAACCGAACAGGAATTTTGAAATAAAAGGGAGAGGGTTCTTTTCTCATATTTTTTGATAGGGCTGCACCCTATTATGCAACCTATTTGTTTATAATCACAGCGATTGAAATAAATTGACAATGAGAATCAATACGGTTTCGGTTCGTTGTTATCCCAAATCGTAGTCTTATTCATATTCCCAGTCCAATTGAAGTGGGAGAACTACCTTGCTACCGACTGTTTCTCGGAATGATAAAATATTCATGGAAGTTTGTTTTAGATGGCGTGCCTCAAGTCTCAGTGGAGCCAGTCAATTCGTTTGCTTTTGGTTCTCAATCGATTTAATTTTTTTATTTTTTTTTATTTTTTTTTTTTTTTGTCGACGGATGGACTATGGAATCTTGATTTGAATCAATTGAAGCCAATCGAATGGTTCTGTGATATTGCGGGTAAGACTGTCGCCTCAAATGCCGATATACATCAGCAATTGACTTCAATTAGTTGCGAGTTAAATTTCTGCAAAGAGGATCCTCACATATATATTGATGTGAGTTAATGAAGAAAACAACACTCGTAAAGGTTCCCAGATTGAATTTAATTGTGCTGGCAATTTTTGTGATTTTTTTTCTTTTTTTTCTTATGCAGCTTCTCCGAAAAACTATTAAGCCCAGCTATCACGAAAATCGTCAGTTTCATTTCTCGTGATCCCATTATGACTACAAAACTTAGGGAATTCAGCTTCCGACTGCTTTCAGTAAAGTCTTACTTTCTTCAACTACCTTGTAAGTCGTGAGATTTTAGCAAGGTTCTGCCGCTACAGATACTAATGATTCGTCCTCTCCATCGATTCTTCACAAGAAAGTTAGTTTCCATCAGGACGACGTACATAGATATCCCCTTAGTATAAGGTTTTCCAATAGGAACTTGACAACTTTGAATTTAATTTGTGAACGCACTCTTTCACTAATGATCACACTGTCACTGTCAATTTATTCAGTAAACTCTACATTTTCAACACTAACGAACTACGTTCTTCGATTGGGTTCTGGAGAAGATGCGCCAAGATGATTCTCCGATAGGTCTCAGCTTAGTATAGGGTTTTCCAATAGGGACTTGACAACTTTGAATTTAATTTGTGAACGCACTCTTTCACTAATGATCACACTGTCACTGTCAATTTATCCAGTAAACTCTACATTTTCAACACTAACGAACTACGTTCTTCGATTGGGTTCTGGAGAAGATGCGCCAAGATGATCAATTTCATCGCAAAATCATCTTTAGTGACGAAGCTTATTTTTGGCTCAATGGGTTCGTCAATAAGCAAAATATGCGTTATTAGTCGGGTGAAAACCCACATGTGCTTCATGAATCATCACTTCATCCACAAAAAATAACTGTTTGGTGCGGTTTGTATGGGCCATATTTTTTCGTCGACGATAACGATCGTCACTTTACTGTGAATAGTCAGCGTTATCGCGCCATGATCACCGATTATTTTTGGCCCGAATTGGAAGATATGGACTTGGGCGACATGTGGTTTCAACAGGATGGTGCCACAAGCCACACAGCACACGCTACAATCGATTTATTGAAGAGTAAGTATGGTGAGCGTGTTATCTCAAGACATGGGCCAGTCGATTGGCCGCCTCGTTAGTACAATTTAACGCCGCTTGACTATTTTCTGTGGGGCTTCTGGGGGAGTCGTTGAAGTCGGTGGCCATATGAACGAAGTCGAATTCCATTCATAAATGTTTTGATTGTTGTCAAGTCGTTATTGGAAAATGCGAAACCTAAAGTCTGGTTACATTGGTAGCAGCAGATGATCGTTATATTAAACTTACTGTTCTGCGAAATCGCCGCATCAATGCAGTTCAAGTCCAACAAAGTCTGCTTGACGAACACCAAGTGTTCATGAGTTCAGATACCGTCAGAAGGAGACTTTCTGAACAGAACCTGACTATAGAGAGAGCTGCAGCAGGCCCAGCATTAACGGTAGCCAACCGTCGAGCACGGCTTGAATTTGCTCGATAGTAAAGGGGTAATGTACTCTTTACTGATGAAACCAGGGTGAGTCTACATGGAAGTGATCGACGTCAGAGAGTATATCGTCGCGTTGGTAAAAGATATTCTCAATTTTGCATCGTGGAAGCTGTTGCTTATCGAAGAGGATCTGTAATAGCCTGGGGCGGCATCTCCTTAACCTTACATATAGCTTTTTCATCGAATCGACGACATTGCTAAAATTGTGGCAGACCATGTGGTACCTTACGCAGGATATATTGGGCAGGATATACAGTTAATGCATGATAATGCAAGGCCTCATATTGCTCATGTGGTGACCCAGTATCTACGATGGACTGGACAGCTCGAAGCCCGGACTTGAATCCGATAGAACACTTATGGGACGAATTGAAACTTCAGATTCCTGCTCCAACAAGAGCTGCGAAGAAAAGCAATTGAAAAGAAGTGTAATGCAATTCCTCAAGATTCCATCGTCAGGCTCGTGAGGTCGATGAATACAGGGATGCTGGCAGTTATCCGAGTAAGGGGAGCCAATACTTAATACCGTCCAACAATTTTTTTTTTTTTAAATTTTTTCTTTGTTATTGGATTTAATTTTTTTTTCTTTTTATGATTACTTAAATAATACAACTGGAAAACGACTCTTTTTTGTACAATTTTAAATAAACACAAAATAAAAATAATAATATCAATGAGTTTCCATTCCATTTAATCAACATGAAACGCACTTTCTGTGGGTACCACTTTTGTAGTTGTAAAGAAAATAGAATCAATGTTCGAACGTAGCGAGTGGCCCGGTTTATTTTTGCGTTCCCATACAAACAGATCTACACTTTTGTTTTTCTTGCTAATTTATGCTCTGGAGAGAAAGTTAAGGGATCGTCGTATAAGGGGCATGGAACAAACTGTGGTCGAAATGAACCAATTTCAAGATCGCTGAATTCTGGGAATTCACATTTCCAAATCAAATTCATACCCAACTCCCAAATGCATAATTGACAACGTATACTCACTTTAGTCCTTAAGATGTCACATTCATTACAAACCACATTACACTCACCTGTAAAGAGAGAAAAGGGGGGAGATGAAAAAAATTATAAAACATTATCTAACACACAACATTATTACCAAAATCTTATAATAATTTTGATTAAAGCTTTCAAAATAAGGTTAACATATGTATCTCTCCGTTCTTCTAAGACCGGAACATCTATAAACACCCAGAAATGCTTACAAATACATCCCTCAAACCCTTGGTTACCAACACACGCACAATTTGCAATCATTACTGATTATCACTCGACACGGTGAATAACATTAACCGATATGACTTCATGTGAAACCATCAGAGCCATCTCGTAAATCCACCCACGAAAAAGTGTGTTGAGCCGAAATGCTCCGATGTAATAAGGTCACAATTACAGGATTAATTAAAACTCTTCCCATCACTTACTTCAGCATCACCCACGCTAGCAAGGGTGAAAAAATTTAATCAAATCCGGTATTGCAAACCCGCTGCCAAACATCATCGCTGTGTGATCAGAGCAATGTGACACAAGGTGTCATACATTCGAGGCTAAAGAACTGGGAGTTCTTTACACCTTTCCGCATCATCCGGCACCATCGTCATTGGGTGTACTCTTGTGTTTGTGCTTATTTTCGGGAGGATTAATGTCGATTATAATGATAATCATTTTGCGATTTGCATAATTCAATAATCATCGCATAGCAATTTTCAAATTCCCATACACACACGCGCGTACTTACGAGTAGATTTGTGGAGCATCGGAGGCAGGCAGTCAAGCACAGGATAACTAAGTGACAGTGCAGACCGGCAACATTTAGACAGGAGCGGGAATGAATGCAAAGAAAGATAATCCAATGAGATAATTCAAACATGTTTTATATGCGCGACATATTCGCCTACACCTACATACGTACATTCGAGTCCTCGTATTACGACTGTATGGTACATACTAACACTTTACAGGAGGAAGCGCAGAAATCTCATAAATTTTAAACTTGTGTCAGAAAAATAAGCACATTACTGTCAGAACGTGTGGTGCAAGGCCAGAACGAGGCCTTCTCTGCCATGGGGTTGGGGTGGTTCCAGCTCATTCGTCATTTTTCGGGGTATTCAGCTCTTAAAATGGTTTTAAAATTTTTTTTTTTTTTTTATATATATCTATATGTATAAATACGTGTGTTGGTAGGTATATATGTACATATGTTTGTACAGTGTTGATTTTTTTTTTTTAAGGATAATGGAATGAGCCAGTGGGTAGAGGTTATGAAGGTGAAACGATGATGAAGTCTTTTGCGGAAGCTTATGCCATCATTACTAGTCCTTCCAAGCGCAGGCATCAACCACCGTACACAAATGAGCGTTATTACGGCGACAAAGTTCGTAAATGGATTTTTTTTTTTCCACAAAAAAAAAAGAATTTAAAAGGAATAACATCGATGATAACCTGGATGAGTAGTGGGAGGTGATGCTGTGTAAAAACACACAGTGAGGACTGTCAGAGGTACTATAAATGGAAGGCGTACGAATGATGTGTCTTTTAATAGGACGGTTTGCGTTACAAAATGGATCGTTAGCAATAATGAGACTTAAAACTCGTATTTGAATGTAGCTGCGGAAGCAAGAAAAGTTTTTTAAGGGGTTCTTTACGCTAACACACTTTCGAGATCAAATCTTAGGATTAGAAGGCTGGTAAAATGATCGAACATCTTACCAAGCCAACAAGATTCCAACAGAAACTTATATAGATGAGCAGGGAAATTTAGTTGTTTAGTTGGTGGAAATAATAATGTGAAACGTCAGGCACGACCCAAACTCTGCTTTCAGACAAAACGAGTCATTCACCCGACCAGAATAAAGTGAAGATGAGAATACCTTTACACGGCTGCCGGCCCTGACGGCCTACCTACTGCAGATGACTTAATGGAGAGCATACACTAGCACCTTTCCGCGATTCCACAGGAAAGGGAACCTCTAAACTACGCCAATTTTAGAGCCACCAGCCTCTTTAACGTCTGAAACTATTTTTCAACAATCAGATTGACATCTATCAGCGGAGCCTTGGAACCGTAAAGTCCGCAATTGACGAAATATTCACAATAAGACAGATCCAAGAGAAAAGCCAAGAAGTCTAGATTAATAACAGCATCTATAGAGACAAAGCTACCTCTGTATTTTAGCTTCCACTCGTCAGAGTGATATGGAGCTCGGAAGAAATTTCCGATTTCAAAAAAATGGTTTCACAAAGTGATGCGCAGTTACGGAACTTCTTTAACATCGCTATTAAGAAAACTGTGCAATAGGTGCAGTATTAATAGTATTGAAACAGAAGCGGATAAAATAGCTATAACCTGTCAACAGGAAGGGGCGCGCAACATCGACGAATTGGACAGGAGGCTACCATAGACAACTATAACATTGAGGTAGTTTTGATGTTTGACTACATCGGCCTGGCTGTTTACTCTGATAATGACTCCTCATAAGACATCAATTCAAGAGTTTCGCTTGCCGATTCCCACTTCCTTGGCCTAAGAATGCAATTGAGTTATGAGCCATGAGTCAATGAGCCACCTCAAGTTGTATAGACATAAGCGAATTAAGATGAATATCTTCTTGAGTCCGAGATTTTTCGGGTGATTCAGAGGTGATTATATATTAACAGCGAACTCTATGGGCTGTCGAACAACATCGACATGATTAGAAAAATCCACACCAGTCATCTGGATATGTACAGCGAATGAAAAGACTCAAAAAGTCTTCGATTTCAACCTGGATTGACAACGCAGAAGTAAAAAAAGTTATCCCAAAAATCATGAGGAGGCAGTCCGCATTACTTGAATATGTTTTATGTTTATTGGTTCCGACTACTGTAGTGCCATCTAAGGAGATTAGGCTATTTTACAGTGGTTCTTGTTAAGATGCACTTAGACCAGATGTAAACTTATAGTGATACCACTGATAGTGGCCGGCGTAAACATAGAAGGCCCTATATTCAACAAATCCATCAAGCTGCTGAACTATGAAGACGATATCGACTTAATCGCCCGTTCCCAGCGTGCCATTATTGAGGTTTGAGGATAAAACAAAGTAAATGCTGTTGACCAAAAACCGATCCGTCAAACACCGTCTAGGACAGAAACTAACAATCGACAGCTATAATTTTAAGGTAGTAAAGGAGTTTATCTACCTCTTGGCAGATATAAACTCCGGCCTAGTGAAGATTCAACTAGAGTCCAAACTTCAAATTTAAAGATCCAAAACCATGATCTACAAAACCCTGATCTTGCTAGTCGTACTTTATGGAGCTGAATGCTGGACGATAAGCAAAACAGCGGAGCAGATCTTGGGATCCTTCGAAAGAAAAATTCTACGTCGAATACTCGTATTTGGTCCTTTCTGCAAGGAGAGGAGAAGATATAACCGCCAACTCTACAAGCTGTATAAATATGCGCGAGAATGCTCCAGCTCACAATGAAAAGAAAGACCGAACCTCCGGTTTAAAGATCAAGTGATCGCTGATGCAAGAAGCCTAAGTCTAAATAACTTGAAGCAAAGTGCCTGGAACCGTAAAGGATGGAAAGCGAAATTAGCTTAGGCTCAGACCCTCTAAGGGTCGCTGGCCGGAAAAGCAGGTAAGTGATACCACTGATAGATCAGTGATGTTCATTAAGATTGCATTCTGATGCGTGCTTATTCGTCTACCCTTTTATCTCTTAGCTTCTACAGAAATTGTATCTCTGACAGTGCTCCGTGGTTAGGTTTGTGAGTTTGAAGATGTCTTATCTCCTGAGGTCGATCACCCCTCTTAATCGTTTAAGTTCGAGTAAGAACAATACTGACCTTAGATGTGTGAGCTTTGCCCTGCCAAACTCTCTACTTCCTGGTCGTTATAACTTGCAAACATTTAAGAACAATGTACTCGTACATCGGTAGCTCACTTTTTTTCCTCCCTTAATTTCTTTCGCTTGCGCTGTGTACAAACATGTTGGCCTTAAAGTGTCATTTAGGCTTTAGGACAACATTGGTGGTGACATGGTCAAGCTGTTCCTATGGATCTGGATCTGGCTACTTCATTAGTGAGGCAGTTCCCTGAAACGTCAGACATTGTACTGCTTAACCATCTCGAACTTATCGAACTTATTCTGTCCTGATCTCTGCTTGACTCTCAATGTATACTCGTTATTGCAATACCTGAAGACATTATTTGACTCAGGTTGAGCGGATGTCTTTGACATTCTAAAAAAAACATTCTGAGGTAAGGAGCCTTGGGGTCTTGTAAGCTTTCCCAAACAGATCATGTCTGAGTTGATCTGTATATGGGTAGATTTTTCTAAATTTAGTTTGAGGTTCTTTTTTGCCCACTCATGTATCATTGGGTATGCTCGAAATCCAAATATTTTGGACAGAACTTGCTGTAGTCACGACAACATACTAGTGCTGGTAATCGTTTGAAAGAAACGACGTCAGTATTTACACTGAGCCTTTTTAATTCTCGCTTGTATTTCTTGAAGGATGACTGGTAGGTTTTCCAGTTATGTTTTGACCTACCTCAGTATGAATATAAAGGCATATATGTCACGAGAATCTGCAACAACTTTCATGAGCTAGATCTAGACAGTTAACAACGCAATATACTCGTAGCTAAACTTCATTGTCGTCCACTCGGCTCTTAAGAAGGAGGGTTGACATAGGACCGTATCGTTTCACGGATGATCTGCATATTGTCTCTAGCGAACTGGATTCGATCGATCGATTCAAGGGTTGCCTTACACTATAGTCATGCTGAGTGTCGCCCTGAAATTATGCACGAAATGACAGTAACTCATATGAAATTGTTTCGGAGATCAAAGGAGGTATCAACTGAAGGTACAACTGAACCTAATTGCATACAGTCTACCGGCTCTTATGTCTCATCAGCCACAGTTCTTTAAAAATTTGTACGAGAAAGTTAACGAGAAATACAGCAAGCACTTTATCACCAGAAATAACTCAATAAATTCAGAAAGGTGCATTTCTTTATTGTGATCTAATCAGCCATTGCCAATGAATAGCATTTCGAAGTATACAACAAAAGAACCCCATAGAATTCCAAACATTTCGTGAATTATAGAATGAATATAGGGTGAGTTACAATAGAGCTAAGTCCGCCGTCGAAGCACAGGATTGATATTCGAAAAAGCCTTTTATTTTTCGTGAAGTATAGACTACAAAGATGGCGTGCCACAAGAGCGGGTATCAGGTACTTTAATGCAAAATGCGATATACCGAACTTTATCTGTTTCAGGGTAAACTTCAGAATTCATTTAGGAACGTCTTATGGGATGGATTGGTCACATTTTTCCCTTCCTTAACCAAGTACTGTTCTGAATAAATTGCTTTGCAAGCCTAACTCAAATCGTTTAGAACTGAGTGTGGTTCATCAGATGTTGGCAACTACTAGTCATGTGCACAGACTGCTTCAAATTGTCAAATTTTCTTCCTCGTCTCTGCCGATGTTGCAGACAGATGATTGTAGGAAATGTTTGATATTTGAGCATGACTCCCAAAATTATGCTTACTACGCACTCAAACCGGCTCTGACCATATTAATTCAGAGATGTGGAATTGGCCAGGTAGGCTGCATCTGATCTGGATGGTACTTACAAACGACATGGGAGCCTCAATATCGTTCACTTATCTTTCACTAAAGGCCATCAGCCTTAAGGTTTCTAAAAATAATATTGGTTCGATGGGTACTCGATTCGATTGAAGAAGCATAGAAAATGTTGAACAGATGATCTAGTCAGGTGTGACCCAAAATTTTCTAGCAGAAGAGGTTAGATCCTACAAGATCTCTGCTTTATAGAAATCATTTCTAATTTTCGTACACCGTCAGACTAAAAAATAACTTAGGGTGTCAGCAATAAAGAAGGATCTGTCTCAAGCAGTTAATGCAATCAGCTTAGCACGCCAGGACTCAGACTGAAGCAGTTTGAGCAATCGAAAAAGCAAGCTCTCTATCTGGACGTCAATATAAATGAATATATCGCCTATTATCCCATGATACCAAGACAATGAGTTCTTGAATTTTGTCTGTCCGCCTGTTTGTTTGTCCACGCTTATCTCGGGAAGGATTGAACCGATTTTAATTGGACATTTGCTGTGAGAAACAGTATTTTTGCGGACATGATTTAGGCTGGAAAAATTGTATATTTCCATGCAAAAAATGAAATGTCGTTCGAACCATGGCACCCGTCTTGAACAAAGTTGTAAGTGACCGCTGTTAACTATTTAATATGCGAGAAGAACGCTTCATCGCCATCAGCTGAAGAAACAGCGAATAGACGCGTCCACTGAATCAAAATCACCAATGACCTGACAGATTGTACGATGCTTGACAACATCCGGTGAAAGCCTTACATGGCCCTTTACTCATCACACAATATATGAAGGGCAACTGAGTTGATTAAAGAAGCATTTAGTGGCAGTTTTAAGCTATGCATGCGTCAGTGATACACAGCCCCATCAAATGAGCTGGGTCTGATGAAAAAATTGGCCGTATTTCAAGTCAGTTGCCGTGTTTTAGTGATGAAGGGTCTCAAAAATAGGGATAAGACTTGGCGTTCCCTGGGGCTATGTCCCCATGCATCTTACAGCAAAGAAAAGAGAAGTCTTAGTCGATGAACTCTCTAAAAAATGCAGTTCTAAAAATTGAAGATAAAAGGTTATGCCTTCTTCAAACAGACAAGTCGTAATCGCCTAAATCTAGTGGGCTTCATATATTCCAATTGAAGAAAGCCCCCGTTGAATGAAATATTTTCGAAAACCCTCTTATCGACTGCACAGAATCCATGCCCTCTGCCATGGTCATATCCTTAAACACCGTTTAGGCTTTTACTTTTAATGAAATTTTTTCCTTACATCTTACAAAGTTGTACAAGTCTTCACACCACTTTCCTCTGGTTGCCTCTGTTTCGCCTCTAAAGCATCTGAGGGGTCGATCTCTTCATAATTTGTTTTGACAAGCAAAGACGTTTCTCTTTCTCGTATTTACTTAAGGACACAAGAAGATTCAAGAAACTTGAATCCTTAGCGCCAAACAACCGTCAACTTGCCCTGTCAGGTGACTCATGTTTATTAGTTGGAATAAATTTTCTATGAGACGAAGAGAAGGATGTTGATGACGAGGGACGATGTTGAACGCCGATGGCTTGGGAGGACACAATTTCATTCCATCTTAATGCAATTATTCTGTGATTTCATGAAATCGTTTCGTTCCTTTTCACCTTTATTCGGAGATCCTTGGTTATGAATTTGTTTTGTGTTTTTGTTTTTTTGTTTTTTTTTTCTCTTCGTTGTTTGTTTTTAAATAATTTATTTACATTCCTGGGAAAATTGTATCCTTAAAAGGGAGCCACATGCGGCAAGGTAAAAAAAAAGATTACTTGTTTACTTGACTCCTCGACACATACGTAAGCATTAGCCCAAACCACCCACTGCTCATTCCCGTGAATCCCTAAAGTTTCTTCATTTGAAATGTATGTAAACAATTCTCCTCCAGATAATGGATCTGCATATTTGTTGATCCTGAATAAGTTGCACATTGTACAAGAGAAAAAGAAAGAAAGGTACGCGACGATATTTAGGGTCAAATGTGAGCCCCAAGTTCAAAGGAAATACTCGCCAAGACTACTTTGGACTAGGTACCTAGAATGTTGTCATGCAACTTTGAGTGTATGAGTTTGTATGTAGACTGTAGATGATGAGAAAAGTTTTCGACGATGGTTGCACTGTTGATAGTTGATGGAAGCATTTATGGCAATTTTACCACCCAAAAAACGGATACAATTTTTGTAGCTCACAGTCTCGATTTTCGAGTGATGTTTGTGCACAAAAGGAAGACACGGCAACCAATCTGCATAGGAGTACTCCTGATTTTGTTAACAGAGTCCTGATTTTGATGCTGGGACCAGGGCCAGAGGGAAGAAGCAACTTTTCTATAAATTCTCATAAATTCCTATAAATCATGCGGCGAATTGACTTTGTTGTCTGGTTGCGATCTGTATGCTATCGAAAAGAGGAAAATCCCTCCAGAAAAAGAAAAAGGGTTTTCAATTTTTTTTCCTTATTTTCTTCTCGAGGATTATTTGCAGGAGAAAACGTCAGTTTCTTGTTGAAAATCCTCTCGGTAGAATAAACCACATATCTACTCTGAGTCGGAGGTAAATTCTTTTCCTTTTTTTTTTTTTTTGTAGGTTTCTTTCTTGTGGTGGCATTAAAAAGGACATACGACAGATAGCATTGAAAAGGCAAATATCAGACCAGAATAGCTCTGCAGAGCATCATCATCATATGTCGCATCCTTTTGTACCAAATCTTTTTCTTTTTTTTTCTATGTTGGTGCCTCAACAATGAAGAACACTGCCAATTCGATAGCCTGACTTTCTTTCATCGCCTACGTTAGGATATTTGATGTCGTATACGAGTGTGCTCGTAGATATAAAACAAAAAAAATATAAAAAGTGTTACAAGGACATGTAAGGAGTTGAATTGAAATCAAATCTTCCTGTAAGTAGGCGCACAGATTTACATTTTTTATTTGAAGGATTTTGGGCCTTCTAGATTCTCTCGTTAAAAAGAGATGTTCATCAGAAAGACATCCTACGAATGGGTGTGGGTTCTCGTATGTGTACTTGAAAGGAATGCCATTGGAATTTATGTTTGAGGAAAATCTTTAAGATGCCATTGGGTTTGGATGATGGTATTTCCGTTTCACGGTCTAGGATTACATAAAAAGTCACACAACAACATTGAGTTCATTCAATGAGAAGGCTTGCAGGAGGGATGCTGCCTCCCAGAAGACTGAATTTAAAATTAAATAATGGGCGATGAATGTGCGATGAGAAATGCAAATTAGGCGAACGTTTGATGGAGAGGATTACTAAATAAATTGGATTCCGATTAGGACTTCCACAACCTGAAATTATTCCCTTCCAGTCCGAGGAGTGCTTAGAGCTTTTTGCTTGAAGCCAAGGAAAAATATTTTTGGATAGCACACATCCGATAGGACTTGCAGGAAAATATGCGACAGAAATAAAACGAGGTTGGCAAAAACGCATTCTGAGTTGTGGAGTTCATTTCCAAACTCGGGTTTGAAACATCATGACAAAGTCCAACCATCGGGAAATTCAGACTCCACGATGAAACATCAAATGGCGGATTGATGTTTCACCAAGTTACATAACTTGTTTTGTTGTTCCAGTATATCGAGTTATGTAAATACCAACCTAGCTCGACGGATTCTTAAATAATTCTCGTTGTGATTGACAGAGGGCTTGCTTTCAGTGTATTGCATATCTACTAGATCCGTGGCGATAATAAGGACAGCAGTTATAAACGCACAGAAAGGCTACGGTCACAATGAATAACCAGAGACTTAGCTACACAACCTTTACTATAGCTCGTTCCCAGTACCACCCAGGTTGAGGGTATAAAAATCGGTGGAATCATAACTTCTGCTCTATGTGAACTGCTGTAGGTTGAGTTATATTCTGTAATAGACGGATATGAAACTGAAACGTCACGTGCTGATGAAGAAATCCCCATCCCACCACGCGACTATGATAAGTTGCAAATATGTAATAATATCGTGAGACTAGAAACAACAAAGCTCCAGAAGCTCATGCTTCTTTCGGATGATCGTTCCAAAATAGGAGGCGAAAAGTTGCAATCTTACATCAGCTACCCTGCAATATATCGTCAGAGGAAAGGAGACAAAAAAGAAGAAAAAATGGTGATCTTGCGATCTGAGCCAACTACCACAGAATCAGTCTAATATACGAGTAAATCACAATTAAGGTCCTAGTGAGAGTACTACATGAAAGCGTTAAGGACAAAGCCAACAAGTTGGTTTAACGTTATCGGTGTTATCCAATAAACCAGATCTAGATGGTGGAAAAAATTAATGAGGGTACGTGACGTCCTAACGCCGCTTTCAACAACACCGACAGGAACTAACATACGTCTATGTTTGAAATTGATATCCTTGCGAATCCGATAGAGTTCTGAATAACACTGAGCCACACCACCAGATCTGAAAAAAATGGGAAGAACTTTTCTGAGCAGTCTAATATTAGACGACGGTTTCACATAAAGGTACACCTTAATATGCACCATCTTCAATCTGATGCTGAGAGAAATGATTTGTGCTGGTGAGCTTAGTGACGCTCTCATTATCTTCTTTGAAAGTGCCATGCTGCTAGCATAAACCAAAGATAAAAGGCATTTTTCAGCCTGCAAAAGGCTCCGAAGTGACTTGGTGTTCTAGTGAATGAGGATAAAACAAAGCACCTGCTGTCATCAAGCAGGTTCGAGGTTTGAGGAATACTTCACTCTTGACCACTACAATATTATGTCAAAAGTCCATCTTGTCTATCGTGGTTAACACTAGCCTAAGGGTCGTACTTTGAACTTAGTAGTCAATCGAAATGTAGAGAGGTTTCAACAAACAACGATGACGTTCTAACAGGCACCCGTCACACCCATCTTAGCTTTTGGGGCAGAATCCCGGACAATGTCAGAAGTAGTTGACACAAAAAACTTCAAAGGATATATGCCCTCTTCGTAAAAGCGATGAGTATCGAATTCGATTGAGCAATGTTGCATGGATGATAAAAGACGCTCGGGCAGGTCAAGTTTTTGAGATGATACCCACTAATGGACGTAAAGGCAAGAGCTCCCTATATTTCAGTTGAAAAGATCAAGTAATGCAGGATACACCAGCGTTTCGGATTCAAAATTGACACCAGCACGCGAAAAGCAGAGAGCATTGGCAAGGATACAGTCAAAAACGAATCCAGTTTCCACGGCATAACGTCTGTAAAACGACCAACCCAAAAGTGTAGACAGTTATGGCAACTATCAGCGGATTTCGTTCCCTCATATACTCGTGTGTCAAGCGACTTTGTGCAGGGGCAGAATAAAAGCCCCAATGTCGTGTCTTGGGGCGCCCTAAAACGTTTGGAGAAGGGCTCAAATGCAATGCTGTTCCTATCTGTGTACCAAAAATCTGCAGCTACTCTGTAGAAAACAATGGACAGGGTTAGCTATGACTTTGACCAGTTTAGAGGGCTACGGACACCAGCGCTGCAGATCTAGTCAAGCAAATGAGGGCAATGAAGCTTGAGGAAGATAAACTGAGGTGCCTACAGGTAGATCTCAAACATCCTAAAGCAACAACGATGGAGCTTAACAGGAGGTTTGTCAGTCAGCAACTTAAAGCATCTACGGAACTGCAGCCAGAACAAGAGCTGCGATAATAATAGATTCTGACATTCAAATCTTGCCATTTACAGAATTGCCAGACGAGGACACAGTTGCAATTTAGAAATTTAGAAGGAAGCAGATCTGGAAGGCAGCAGAAGTGAAGTCAATACTACTTCGGGCTATTTTCAAGCCGACGCACCACATAAAAAACTTCAAAACACTACTGGAGTATTGATAAATCAGTTACGAACCTGACCGACGAACCTCGTGGAGCAGCATGCTTGAAAAACTACGGAAAATGGCTGGGAAAGTGTTTAATAAGGCTTACTGAACAAGTCATATACATGACTAGAGAAAGAAGGAACCTTGGAGGGACTTTTCTGGTGACATTTCGACGCTACACACACTGTCTATGACAAGCAAGGAGCATAAGACTTTAAAAGCATTTCCTTCCGCACATTCATGGACGTGCAGGATGCTTTTGACAACGCGAACTTTAGATCGATGGAAGAAGCCGTCGTAAGGACAGGGGTCCAAATCCAAAGATTACAAAGAGGATAAGCAACATGGTAGACCTAAGGATAATAAAGACAATTCTAGGCCATGAGGTATTGAATACCAGTATACGATTAGTAAAAGGCTGTACTCAGGTGGAGTACTTCGGCTAAGTACTTAGGTGTAACCTTACATATTTTACTCACTTGGGGAACTCATTTCAACAAGGAAGGCCGTAAAATACCTACGAGTACGTACCATAAAATGGCAAAAAAAGCCCAAGCCTCAAAATGACACACTGAGCGCACAATCGAGTGGTGAAATCATTCGTATTATACTATTCCGTAGTGTCAATAATAATTAAACTGAAAACAATTTAACGGTGTGCGTGTCTCTGCATCGCAGAAGCTATGAGAAAGGGCCAAACTGATGTAACAGTTTGTGCATATCACTTTAAGCAAGATAACCTGATCACCAGGAAATACCAAAGAAGGCAGAAGGCACCATTGTCAAATCTCAAACTCTAGACCATAAATATGGTGCCGTAATAACACTGGACGTCAAAAGTCCTTCCAACTCTACAAACCGGGGACGTATAGTGCAAGTTATTTTGAGAAACAGTTCCTGTTCTTCGATACCGATGATGGAGTAAGGCAATACCACATATCTGGTGGAGTACCACGAGGATCAGTCCTGGGTCCCAGTGTTCTAAGGCTGGAAATTCCAAACGACTCAAAAAATCGCAAAAGTTTAGGAACCCGCAGCTTCAGACGAAAATATCAATAATTGGACAAATAATCCCGTAATTTCTACCTTTAAGCTTCTTTAATATCCCATGCCTTACAGTGGTCTCGTGGGGTAAGGCAAGGACGATGATTCTTTGCAGAGGTTATGTTTAGTGGGTCAAAAATAAAATAATAAAAAAATCTTGATCAACTAGACCCCATCATAAGCTTGTCAAAGGGTATATAGTCTACTTCCTCACAACAAAGGAATGGAAAGTGATAGGACCTCGTACTCACCTCTCCGTCGTCTTGGATCTTGTATGCATTCTACCAAGTAAACGACGTAAAAGAGACAAAATAACTACGCTCTTTTATAGTCAATCGGCACTCGAAGCACTAAATACCTATTCGTACTCGTCAAAGACCCTCTTGAGCAAAGTCCGAGTAGTATAGGTACCAGGGCTTGAGGTTCACAAGGGAAATGAAAAGGCAGGCCACCCGACGAGGAAATGTGCGGAAAGTACGATAAATGGACTGCGCAAATCTTTGCTTGCTATCTAAGTAGATATGCGAGATTGCATACAACTGCTCGCAGCTTAAGATTCCTAACTTAGACTCCTAACCTCGTCGGAGGCTACAGAGGGCATTCTTTTCTTATACGCTGGGTCTGAAAGAGCAGCCGAAAATCAGTAATGTTACGGTGTTCAATAGCAGCCTGTTGGAATTACAACTGTAGTGTTTCTCAAATTAGCCAAATGATCGCCATCTATAGTACTATACCGACCAAATGAACAGGATGGCAAAAAAATGGGAAACTCTGTCGATAGATATCTTGACATTCGAATTCTTGCCGAAAGCATGGTAAAATCAAAAAATATGTAGGAGCTGACGAGCTAAACGTCATATCACAACGATCACTGGATAGTAGTCAATTGACGAGGGGTTTTAATCATCTCTACTGTTTATAAGTAGAAAACAGCAGCGTTTAAAGTAGAACAGAGCAGCAATTAAAAAAGAAGCTCTTAGTTTACAGATTAAACGTTCTACAAGACCCGTAGATACTTAATCTCTGTCGATCTGTCAATTTATAAAATTAAAACGTCAACTTCGTTTCCCCTAGAGTTTTGAATAACTCCAGTAGGTTTATCCAACAAATTTTGTCAAATCCTCCACAAGATTACCAAGAAAGCTCTTTTTAAATGAAAACAAGCGCTCCGAAGTTACTTCCTATTTTGGAGAACCCCACTAACTTCTCTTTGAATGGCTTTAATGGATTTCAAAATAAATTCTCAAGCTTCCTTCACTATGGGACAAAATTGTATTTTACGACTTTTAAGCACTTTCATGACGCTGTACATTAAACCAGCGCAGCGATGAAAACGTTGACTTCATCACTCTGGCAGACTGGCTGCGAGTACTCGTGTCCCTGCTGTGTGTGATCCTGATTCCAACGACTAAATCCTTTCAAAATCCGTTTTTTTGTTGCTTTCTTATTATTTTCTTTTTATTTTGAATTGGCAAGTCCTATCACTCTTTCCGCATTGCCATTCGGTTATTTTGTTGTGGTTACTGCCTTCTTGTATGAGTGAACTGGAGTGGAGTTGCCTGGTACTCACTATAGGGAAATATTTAACCACGAGCCAACATGGATTCCTGAAATTCTGTCGAAAAATTTCAATTCCTGACTTTTTTATTTCCCTACAAGACTCCTGCGAAAGGAAAGGAATCGAATCATCATAGACGGGAAATTACTCTGTGAACAGTTGAGCACAGGACACAAGGCCGTCATACAGATAATACAACCATCAAGAAGTAAAGAATGTACGGAGAGTCATAGTCGTCTTGTGGCGCATATAAAATAAACATAAGAGATACCGTTTTGTTGCGGAACATTAAAGGACGACCTCTATCCAACATAAGATCACAAGGAGCAGTAGTAGCATCATCAGCTTCCATCATACTCGTAGTTGCTGCCGACAAGCGGTGGGATTTTCCTCATAGGAGTGCCTTTAATATAAGGGCATCCACAGGAGCTACTGTCTGAAGGGTGAGTGAAGTTAGAGGAATTATGATATGATAAGGCAGGAGCGGAAATAGCAACCCCCTCGCGACATGGCGTGTGTATTTTATTATTGTGGATTATTTCGTTCTGCAGCGATGTTATACAAAACTGCATCGTTTCCTTAGTTTGCATGATGTTGGGTAGTTGTTGCACTCTGATGGCTCGGTCCGAAGTGGAGTTTGACTATCATCGTGTTTTAGAGTTTTTTTTTTTTTGATACTGATGCGTCGCACGAAGATAGAACTTGCCATCTATCACAGATACCAGTGGATACATTTTTTTCCCCTTGCTGTTGTAAAGTCTCTGTCGTTTCAACAGTCGTGAGTTCGTTTTGTTTTTTTCTCGTTGCTTTTGGAAGCTTTTCACTCATCCTCGGCAACCAAATAATGGCACGTAACTCTGTTAGCAGGAAAAAATTTATTTGTTGTGTCGTGTCCTGATGAAATTTTGTAAAATTGAATTGAATTTTCTCTGTTGGTGATAAATGTTTTACCGCTTTGATGTGACATCGAATCAATTTTTGTTTAACAAAAATAAAAGTAAATAATGCCAACTGGACGATGAAAACTTTCGTGTTTCCAATGGCGGAGGGTTTTAGGAGATTTTCACCTAAAAGTAAACAGTCTTTTTAGCATTGCTTGATCGCTTAAGTCCTTAAAATGGGCTCTTCGAAAAAAGTCGATAAAAATCCGTGATTCACATTTTTCATATGTTTCACATACTTAAGCCCTTACAACTCCGACTCCGACAAATTCTAATTCGTTCAAGGCTCCTTAAAAAAGATTGTGGCCAAGGACTACGATCTGACAAATGAAGATAAATACTGAATACTGTTTGTAGGATCCTAGGAGTGGTACCAGAATATATCTACTATTCCTCTCAAAAAAAAAATATGAAGTAGGGAATCACCAGTAAATTTTCAGTATTCGATAGAAGTAGAGAAAGACTAAAAGATATCTCAACATGGTCTCATTTAAACTCTTTTTCAAACTCTCAACAAGCGTATCACAATGAAAAATCTGTTGTTACCTGGTTTAAGAAAATTCCTTCCACAGTATGATAAGAGATTATATAGCCACTATCATGGGCTTAGATGATCTTAAGGGCAACGAAACATACATTTCCAACTGTTGTTACACTGCTGTTACGTTTTTGTTACGCTGTTGTTACTCTGTTGTTACTCTGTTGTCGCCCTGTTGTTACTGTGGCTGTTACGGTTTTGTTACGCTGTTGTTACTCTGTTGTCGCCCTGTTGTTACTGTGGCTGTTACGGTTTTGTTACGCTGTTGTTACTCTGTTGTCGCCCTGTTGTTACTGTGCGTAGGATATTGTCATCGGTACTTTGGTTGGAAGTATACAATTAACTCAGGAGGATTTTTCCAACTCTGAATGGAATTATATCTATGGATGGATGTCTATCGGCAAATAGACATCACAAATAACACTAACAATCCAAAGTTAATTACTAACTATTCGGAGCTGAAGCGACACCCAGAATGATGTATGAGCCAATCTTAATCATTTGTACAGCACTGGTTACAGTTTTGTAAAAATATTCAGGAATTAGTCTACGTGTATATCTGCACGATATGTAGTAATTCATTTGTTCCTGTTGATTATCTAGAAGGACTGTTGCCAACAAGAACACCGGCATGCCCAAAGAGTTGTCTAAGTAGATGATTGAAACTTAGACTACTTAGATAAATTAAATAATTCAATAAGAGAGTATGTAAAGGATCATTTCTTTAACTTAATCAATGAAATACCATATTTTTCCGCCAGGAGTAGATCATTTATCATTGTTCTAAGCAGACAGAGAAACGCTCAGATCAGATCATCCACGTCGTCAGCATTTTTATCGCCTCAATTTAGCATATATTCGTTATTTCTAACAGTGCGACCAAACACAGAGCCCAAGATCAGAAGATCTGAATACGAAGGATCCATTCTGGACGTCACCTTCGTAGCGGAATTGACATTCGATAGAATTGAGAACTGAAAAGTCATCGAATACTATATGGGTAGTGACCATCAAGTTCCAAATTGGAATCTAAAAACGAGCTCCAAGGTGGAACGCTGGACACAACGAAGTGCTTCTCATGTCTGTGATCGACTGCTGTACCCCAACTTGATGGTGCTGCAGAAACGAAAGGTGAAACCACGATGCAACTCACACGGTTGGAATGTGATGCTTCGATGCCCAGAGTAAGTAGCTGTAATAGAAACAGGGCCAAGCGTACTACTGGATGGAGAAGCGCTTCGGAGAGGATGCCAGAGGAACGAGAAAACATGCTAAGCCTATGGAAGATATTTTACCGGAATATACCATAGAGCCAAAAGATCCGAGCTCAAGAGGGCCATCAATACCAGAAAGAAACAGAAGTGGGAAAACCTTTGCTGATACGTCAATAATGACCTCTGGGGACTAGGCTTTAAGGTCGTCATGCAAAAACAGGGACCTGACGAAAAGATGGGGCGATGTACTGATTGCATTTGAGCATAATTTCAACATTTCAGTTTATCTCTTCCGAATGCTGAAGAATTACCTCCAAGACCGAGAATTGATCTACGATACCACGGAAGTCTCTCGAGGAAAGTAAATCACCTCCAGATCAGGTAGGGTACTCAGATGATATCGTCGCGTTGATCACGGAAAAAGGCGCGGATAACGCGCAAGTGAAGCTGGACCAGATTATGAGAGAGGATAGATGTACAGGAAACGACATCAGTTCCGGATCAGCACAAGGATCAAACCTGGAACCTGACCTCTGAAACGTCTCATATAATGGCATACTTCACATGAAGATGCCTTTCTGTTAGGTTACGCAGATGATATTGTAGCGGTGATTACAACAAAAGAGGCAAAGAAGAACGCTGAAAGGAATCTGCACTTCCGGAGCAGCACAAGGATCGATCCTGGGATATAATCTCTGGAACACCTCATACGATGGCATACTCCCCATGGAGATGCCTGAAAATCCCTTCCTGGCAAAACACAGAACCAGGTTATGAGACGAATGAACTCATAGATGAATGAACACGGTCTTAGCCTAGCTAAGAAGAGGATACCGATCATCGTTAACTTCCAAATCGGACCCGAAGTTACAACAAACAAGAAAGCAGTTTAAAATTTGGGACTGACTATCAATGCGAAACTCACCTTTTTGCAACAGAAGGAACGAGCTCGAAGGTCGCATATAAGGCATATGTAGGGGATCCTAGAGCCAGAGAACGGACTCATGTCTAGACGACGTATCTTCCCCGGTTGAGTTCATTTTGGAGCAATGTTTTCAGTGAGGTGTCTGCTCGCCAGATCTAAAGAGTTCAAAACGTACTGTCATTTTAAACAGTTCTTTGACATTTATGTCCAGGACTGTTGGATAATTGATGAACAGCTTTCATACAAGAGTCGCCTCAAGTCTCAAGTGGGAGATATACACAGCAGGTGCTCCAATGAGGACCTCTGTGTTTGGGTCTAGGGGGCCAGCAAAGAGTGATTCGAGCCTTATCACTGTTAATCTTTCAATTGCCTCCAACGTAGAATTTCCGAATCATTTTGATGCGAAAGATGAGTTTTGACTTACACTGAGGAAATGCCGAAACAGAATAATGATTTAGATATAGAGGCTTCCCGTAGGAGTTATAGGAGATATAGAGGTTTTGCATAAAAGAGGCAAGCAGGATCTAAAGTCAATTTCATACAGATTGTGGGGTTTCTTTTAAATCGAGGGATGAAGTTCTTTGAATCGCTAGATTCCTCTAATTTACGCCTGAATCACTGCTTTTATCACAGAAGTGACTCCTTAAGAAGATAGTGAATATGCCACCTTGCTACTGGGAGACAAACAGACAAAAATCCACGGAAACTTCTTGTCATGCAAGGTATCAAAAATATTGAAACCATTGCCCTTGGAATCGGTAGTCTTCCTCTTACCTTTGGCCTTAGACTAGTTGGTTTGGAAAGTCCATTACAGTATCATTTTAGCCTCATGACTCGGCTAACTATCAATGATAACGTGATTTGCCACTTTTAGTGACTTAGGTGGTTTATAATGAGGGCTGAATGAGGTTCAATTGTACTGCATCAGTAGTGAGGGAAAAATTTCTCTCTCCTCTGGGTCGCTGTGGTCGAATTACAAGTTATCTACTGAAATTCTCCAGTGCCGCAGTCCAAGTTGATAGGAGTCTCTTTCCACCTGTATACATCAATTAAGATGTGGTCATCATCTGCTGAGATGTCTCTTGGTGTTAGACTCAAAGAATGGTTCGTGGATTTGTCCTTCATTACCTGTCAATATATTACAAATGGGTCCGAAAATCACAGTATCTTTCTTTAGAAACGGTCAAGTACTTCTTTATCTGCTTTCGGCAAGGTCCAAATATTTGCGCTATAAAACCAGACCGGGATGAAAAGGATTTTGTAAATATTCAGTTTGCTTCCTGAGACCAAAAAACATGGTGATTGGCAAGAGTAATTCTGCGTCTGATTTCTATGCTGATGTAATTGCGGAACCAAGGTAGACAAAGTTCTGAATTTATACTGCCAATGGCGATGTTCTGGACAAATGGTCGGTGGTGTGCGTCTTTTCTGATGACAACCCGTACTTTGTTTTGCCCCCGTTTACCGTCAGATATTGCCCAGGGAGTTTGGCATTGTTTTTTTTTCGAGAGCGCTGTTAAAAAAATCAGACTAATTCATTACAGACCTTTATGGAGCAGTGAAAATTCTACAGTCCGTCATCTTGCACAACCTTACAAGTTTGGCACGCATGTCAGAGCTAGATACAGTGTTGTATAGCTTCAATGAAACTCTCAAGTCGAAAAATAGATGGTAAGTGTCGATCTGAAATTTTCGGTTAATCAATGGTAGACTTTCCTGACCATAATATGGAACAAGAGTTCTTAAAGACGAACGTAAAGGAGACTTATTTTATGTGGAAAAGGCACATTCAAAAGCGTCTCCTTTCTTGTACATCGGATAGACGATGCTAAGATTCCATTCATCGGGCAAGATGAGCTGGTTGCGAACACGCATCAACCCATCTCCAGCTGCTTAAAATAGCTCAATAGCCAATCAGTCTATTTAGCTTTGATATTGCTACCTTACCCTCGACCAGGTCAGGGGGGACAAAAATCTAGCTCATCTTTGTTGAATTGATTTCTTAAGCGAAACAACGAAGGGTATCTATGTGAGGTTAAGGGAATTAACGGTCATCATGGCTCACATCAACTTTGTCCGAAATCGCTCCAGTGGTCCGTAACATTTGCGAGGCTGGACCTTCGTAAATGCACGATTTATTTCGTGTTAGATACCATAAATATTTTTTGGGTTACAAGGCGATCCAAGAGGTTGGGTTATCCCAAAGCAAAGACTCATTGAAACCCAGTCATAATCCGGGGCGGCTATTTTTAATCGAATGCTGACGGGACATGGTACTAGGCACAACTACTTGTATGTATATACATATCAAAGACTCACTTTGATGTTTCCTGCGAGTCAGAATACTCGTGCACACACCAGAAGGGGTGAGCTCATTCTGTTCCCCTATTCTGAACCCTATTTGGAATAACGATCATGACAAGGTAATAACTGCTATTTAAAAAAATCCCTTCCCTCCCTCTCAAAGAATAAAAAAAAAAAATAAAAAATTATGATAACCCTCCTGAACAAAATATCTTTTCCAAGCAATTTCATCAAAGAAAACCAGAAAAATGAGAAAAAACCAAGCTCTCCCCTATTTATGCATCCCACCCCCTCCTATTTACAATCAAAACTTGTCATCCCCAATTTCCCAAGAACAACTTTTGACTGAAAAAGAAATGAATAAAAAATTCAAACACAAGAGACAGCATCTGCAACGCAACCATCCCTTGAGTGGATGTACAACTTTTGTAGCATGTGTCCTACCCCAAGGATAACAACTTACAACTTACAGTGGGGATAGAGCGGACTAGAAAAACAACAAAAACAACAACAAAAGTAAAAGAAGCTAATTGCATTAATTCTCGCGTTTCCAGCAAAAATGGAATAAAACATTGCTGCTCTATTGCCACCATAATTCGCTTTACCAGTACTCGTACTTACAAGGAAAAGGAACTCCAAAGGAAAACTGTGAGAGCGAACAATTTTCAAGTTGAACGCTCCCAAGCCCACCCTGTGAAATGGTTTTTCTTTTCCCTTATGTTTTCGTATTTTACACCCTTGCACAGAGGGGCACTGTCCGGGTAAAGTGACAGGGCAGTTTGCCATTCTGATTCAATTTTGTTTTTTCTTCTATTTCGTCTGTGTGTCTTAACTCTTTTTAGTGCTGGCTTTTTTTGTTGCACCGTTCTCTGGCCTTGTTCCTGTAATTCTTGTTGTTTCCTGATCATTGTCTAGTTGTTTGTGCTGTTTCTGGTCATTTTTCCCCTTCATTCTTTAGGTGCTCAAATGCCCAAAGTGGAATAGAATTACCCCCAGGATAAGAGTAAGAGTTCTCGGCTGTCCACCAAATGACCTTAAATTGCGTCCACTTTGGTTTGGTTTTCTTCTTTTTTTTTTTTCCTTTTAATGTGCACGAGTGTGCCTGTGTGTGTGTATGTGATTGGTAAATGCATTTAGAACCTGGTACCATGTCTGTTGCTGGTGCCAGGTTCTTGAGATGAATGTTGAAGAAAGAAAGAAGATTAATTTATAGTCCTTTGGCTTCTGTTAAAGATTTACATGCAACTGGTTGACTCTAAGTCATTTGCGTACAACTGTTCACATGAATGTATCACAACATGCCGAAAGGATATTACCCATTTACAACAGGAGTTGTAGGAGCTGGGCCGATTTTCGACTTTCGACTTTTGAATAATCACTGTAACATAATTCACTTTTATTTATCGAAAACGTTCGGTCCTACGAATGAATGCCATCAGGCAGTACCGGCACTTACATGTTTCCCATACATAGAAACCAAAAGGATATCCGAATTTAATTAGCTTTTCGAAAATTTGTGCAAACAATATTTTGCAACTACAAATTGACTCTTTGGTTACCGGCTCTTACACTTCGATACACTTCGATGTTGCAAAATCTTCCTCGGGCTTTTGAATGCATCTCATACGAACAACACTGGCACCCCCATCCGAATTGGAATGATAAATGTATGTCTAGTTCCTGGGTTTGAAATTAATTATTATTTATGCCTAAGGATTCAAGATTAAGTTAGGAATTGAGAGATTTCTGTTTGAAATTTTGGACGATGATGGAAACGGGTGGTTTGAGAGTCTATAAATTAGATCAATGGAATAAGTGAATTCGTGCACGAGGATTGTACCCTACCCTGTAACCACCATCCATAATCCGTAATCTGTTGAAGAGCACATATTCTCAAGATGTGGCCCTTCGGTTCATCTGCGATTTTCTTCTGCATAAATTAGAGCTGTTTTGGTTAGCATATGGTTCAGGATGTGAAGATGTTGCATTCGCTTGAAGAAAACCTAGATTTGACCCATAGGTGAGAATCACTATATTCGCTGGGCTTCATAGAGCATGGGCAGAACAGTGTTAAGCTGCTTAGAAGTGCTACTCTGGTCATAGCGTTTACCACTTTAACAGTAGTGGTCCCAACACGAATCCCTGTGGAATGCCAACAGTCCTCGCGTATTCCAAGCTAATATTAGGTTGATTGTCACCCTGTGAACCATCAGAAATGCTTAAAAATAATAGAACCGATGTGTGCCATTTTGGAACAGTGCTGCGTTGTCAATCTGTTCAATTTGAGCTCTTTTCAATAGCTAAGACATCAGTTAAGTGAATGCAGTTATCGTAGGTCTTATCAGGCCGAGTAAGTTCCACCTCTTAAAACCAATCTGGAAAGAGCTGTGAAGATTGGCGGGAGATGGTGGCAATATTGGTTGCTGTCCCGGAAAATTATCACATTAACTACGCTAGCTTGAAGATCATAATTCTTAAACCTCAAACTAATAAGCGTTCAATTCAACTTCAATTGAATTCAAACGAAATCTGAATTTCAAAGTATATGTGGACATGGAGGACTTTCATGATCTCTTATAGGGAATCTGTTTGAAATACGACATACAGCATTTGTAAAAAAGACATCTACCCTCAACGAACGGCACAATATAATGACAGAATGTGTAGCTGCTACTTGAAGCAAAGAGATGACAATGCTACAGAGAAGACAGTCTTTGAATTCCAGATCCTAGATCGAGGCATATAAAACGACTGTATCTTTGGATAGCGGAGGCAAGAAGTCTTGGTGTGACAAATTTTGACTTGAGTGCTTTGGATCGAAAAGATTTGATGGCCACTTAGACTTTTGAAATGTTCCTCTTTAGAGATTATTTGACTGAAACTCCATGGGAGATACAAGGAGCACGTCAAACGTCAGTAGGACGTTTTTCGCTATACCCGTAGTTCTGGATGAGTCTTGACTGACCTGAGGAAGATGTGATCCACGGTGATAAGAATTCACTAGAAATTCGCGCATCATATGGGACTATTTCGGTGTCTTGAAACCAGAAGTCTGCTAGGTTGGACAAGGATATGTTATTCGAGTGACTGATGACCAGTTAATAAAATTAGTTAAGGTCTTAGCCTAATTAATTGCTTCGCTCTGTTACTTGAGAAATTGAAAAAATTGGCATGTCTTGATAGTGATTGTACGTTTCAGTAAGAAAATATTTCTTGTCGTTCTCCATTGTTTAAGAGTAATCTTTGTCTGGTTGGGCATAAAGGCCACTAAAAGGTTTAGGGCCAATCAATGTAGGCTACATAGCTAGGAAGGTCTCTTCGTCTGAGAATCCATATTAGTGTGAAGTTATTGTATTGAACAGACTGAACCTAGTTCAATTATCAAGGCTTTGCCAATCAATGACGCTGTCTAATAAAAAGCGGGGGCAGATCAAAGTACTGGTCGTTATGGTTTTCAGGTGATGAAATTGAAGGTTATACGATTTGACGAGTTACACGGGGACGGTGATAAGTCTTGTTGGTTGCAGAACCACCGGTAGTCTCTACCAGGACTTAAATCATGGTACCGTGGGAGTCAGGAGCCCTCCGGATCGCTGTCCGGTCCTAACTTGCTAAAGTTGTAGATATCGCGTGAAGATACCTAGACCCGTTGTAGAGTAGCAAATAAGTACTGAGTGCTGTAACCCTAAGATCAGCGGGCTTAGAGCGGCCTCGACCCATACCAAGGGTGGGACTTGTTCCTCCAATAGAAGTTCTGCTTTGGTATTATATTATTAATTTAAGTAAGCGATGCTCCCATGGATGCACTGGCATCCCGTGAATTAAAGAGACGATCTGAATTGAACAGTCTGTTAGAAAATCGGTAGGGAGGTAGATTTACACCAACTTAGACAAAAAGTTGAAGGGCTTCAAACCGTTAAGGGCTATTTGGCTAGCTGACTTAGAGGATAAAAGGAGATTGACCTAATCGTGAAGGATAGCTTTGAAGGTGTAAGTGATAGGCAGTGCGTGCTACCTGTGAAGATTTCAGCGGGATTTTTGTCATTTTTTTATGTGCTCAGCAAATCTGACGTATTTTTTGTAGCAAAGACAATAAAGTATAAGGGCATTTGGAAGTGCAGTCTTCAAGTTTTAAATCAGGATTGGGAGGTCAAGAAGTACTTCAAGTACTTCACTTGAAAAGCGAAGCTAGCGTAGACTTGATAAGTATGGGAAATTAGAAAAATCAGTTAGATAGATACCAGGGACATTGGTATTATATGTTAAGTTGTGTTGGAAAGGAAAGAACCGCAATGTAAAATACAACCAACGATGACTTTAAGCGTAAACTCATGAGCACTTAAATCCAAACAGATGTTACGGTTGAAGGTTTGAAGAGGCAGAATGCTGCTGCAAATTTCGTTAGTGCATTGGCGGCAAGAGCAGCGATTGAACATCCCACGTTGTCATGACATCGAAAATAGAAAGATATTCTGTCGCTCATGGAAAATAGCTAAGTAATCAGCTGGTTTTTGTATAAATATCCCCATCTAATGGGCTTAATCTACAGGGTGGACCGCAAGAGATCGTTGATGGGAATTCAAAAAAAGTGTCGGAGATAGAATGAAGCCCTGGGGCAAGCCATAATAATGTTTTCTGAATGTATCAAACCAGCAACCGTCAAAAACTACTTCAATTGAATGTCTGAAAGGCGGTTTCCAATCCATTGGAGAAGATATTCACCGATTCCAAATGCTTGGCTTCGGACAATAAGCTATATACCGCGTTTTGTCTCAGTAAATGGAACTATCTTGCTGTAAACAGATTGGTATAAACTTTGGCTCCGCTTTTTAATGGGACATGGCATTCGAGATATTTTATAACCTTGCGGTTTACAGAATGTCTGGCAACGATTATGAACTGTCTTTATCGGTTCGAAATACCGATTTACAAGCTATTTCTCAAACATAATCCTTCTCTATGACTCTGAAGATGGAGCTAAAGCGTACGAAGTTAGTGGTGGTGTAGCACAAGGATCGGTTTTAGGCCCTTTACTATGGAACGTTATATAGAAGAAATTGTATACATGGAATCTCTATGAGAAGCATCGATTTTTAGATTTCCTGATGACATTGCAATGGTGGTTGTAGCAAAAACACTGGTTTCAGGTGTGGGGTATTGCTGTTATCAGTAGATAGGAATCCAAGATCATCAAGATGGATTCGAAACATCTGCGTCAGGGCCAAGTGAGACTGCAAGTCTGCGCACGATGCTGCAAGACTATATGCCTAATCAGAGTTAGCTTTAGGTCCAAAAGCTAATCCAATGGAAGCAAGAGGTTGCAGCTTGGAACTCCGAATTTGGAAAGAGAATGGATGATGGATCTCAACAAGGGACATCGGTTTGCAATGCACTGATCATAAAACTGAAACCGTGCTTATTACGAGTAGGACAGTCTGCGAAAGGACAATGTTTAGAGTTGAAGGGAGCGGAATTGTTTCTCAACCGTGTCTCAAGCATCTCGGCATTATTATTGACAGTAGTCTAAGTTTTCAACGTGACTTAGAGCAGATATGAGAAAAATCATCGAAAGTTGTAAGTGAACTTACAAGACAGGTGAGTAATATCGGAGGCTGGTTGATTGCAATAAGAGTTAAGTTAAATCCGCCCACGACCTTATAGGACTAAACGCCAGAGCGTTTGAACGAAAATACGTAAGGAATCATAGTACCACAACCTAGCAACAACTATGGAACATATTTTAAAAAAGGAAGATGGACACATTATCTTATACTAGAATTACGGCAACAAACTTGAATCTGACTCAGTTTTTGACGGGACAGGGCTGTTTCAGGGAGTATCTGTTGCGTTTAGCAAACGTGAAAAAACCCAAACTGTTCATATTGTGAAATTATGTTCCGAAATAACCGGAAAGTGTGTTTTTTTATTATCTACGATACAAAACCGAGAAGATACTCGTAGCTCTAACGACAATATCCTTATGCACATGCTTTAAAACTAGCGATATACATACTCTACGGCTTTAGAGTTTAAGGTAAAGCGATCAAGTAAAATAGTGGAATCGTGTAGAGTAAGGCAAGTCTTCAAGGCGGCCCTCACGTATGAATGTCTTACGGCGGTACCATGATGAGCACAAATCGGTCTATTCATGTGGAGTTGGCTTATTGGTGTCTCATTCAGGGCATTTTTGAACTTCTTTGAACTTCTTTCCGTTTTCATCTGGTTGTAAGACCCAGAAAACTTCTTTTTCACAATGAAGGGTTCTATACAGTGTTTTCCTTCGGTTTGATAGTCTTCACCTGATGAAGGATGAAAGATCTCATTCCAAAGAGAAAAGTTTTTGTGACCATATCAGCAGCATAAATGGGGCCCCTTAAAGTCGAAATGCTGTCCAGTTTGGAGCTTCTGTAAATAAGGGGGCAGTGAATAATTCGCTCACGAATCTTGAATCTCAACGATTAAATGGATTGGAACAAGAATCGCGGAGGTTAATAAGCTATAGTTCTGTAGCTCAAGGTGAAACTGCAGTCAGATTTTTGTAAAAGAATTAACGATAAACACTGATACTAAGTGGGTTTATGCTATGCAGGATAACTATGATCATCAATAGTAAGCTATAGCTATTGTTTCCGAACGAATTTTCTAAATGAATAGTATGAAAGGATAAAAGGAGTTGCAAAGTGTATTTCAGGCAGAGCTCCAGCCATTCAAGTATGTGCCAACGATGTTAACATATCTTCACGGACAGTCAAGCAGGTATAAATGCCCTTGGCTCGCACACCATTGACTCCAAATCAGTCGTACACTGCTTCAAAAGCCCCCAAGAACTAAGATCTAGGAAAAAAACCAAACTGTGATGGGTTCCTGGTCATGAGGGCATTGATGAGAATGAAAAGGCCGACGAACTGGCCAGAAAGGGCTCAGAAACTTCCTTGGAGATGCACCTTAAATTGGGAGAAAAGCTCAGGTCTAAGACAGGCCAAACGAGCCATCCTGCCCTTCAACAAAATTGCCGAAAGATGTCTAAGTCTAAGTCGACATGGTATTAAAAATTTAGTAGGTTACCTCACACGACATCACGGTTTAAGATATCATCTGATTTCGTCTTGAAGAAGACGAAACAGCTGAAGACATCTTATGTGAATGTCCAGCCCCTGACAAAATTAGACTAAGATTTTCTTCAGGGAACAATTCGGCTCCAACGAATTAATTAATTCCTCTGCGAAAGTAGTGTTATCAACTTCATTCGGAAGGTAAGGGGTGATTCATCGTGAGGTTTGATTTTCAATGTGATTCGAGGAACTTACGGTGCGCATAATCGACATACTGAAACTACTATTGCCAATACCATTCGCAAATTTGAGTCCCAGCTTACATCAGTGGATGATACTCGACCGGTAAGACCACTTCCAGCACGTAGTGAAGAGATTATAGCAGCTGCAGCTGAGAGTGTACGCGAAAACCGTGACGAATCGATTCGTCGTCGTTCTCAGCAGCTTGGCTTGGGTATTTTAAGTGAGGATCTCGGCCTACAAGCGTACAAAATTCAACTTGTGCTAGAATTGAAGCCAGACGAGACTTGAATTTGCATCACATTTTCAGTCAATGGGCTCTGGAAAAACTCAATGAAAATCCGGTGTTTTATCGTGAAATTCTGTTCAGTGATGAAGCCCATTTCTGGCTCAATGGATACGTTGATAAACAAAATTACCGTATTTGGGGTGATGAGCAGGCCGAAGAATACCAAGAGCTACCATTACATCCATTAAAAATAACGGTATGGTGTGGTTTATTGGCTGGTGGAATCATATATATAGACTTCTTCAAAAATGAGCCAAATCGGAATGTACCGTCAATGGTAACCGTTATCGCGCTATGTTAACGGACTATGTGCTTCCTGAAATTCAAAGCACATAGTCCCGGCAAGCTCTGGTTTCAACAAGTCTGTGCTACGAGCCATACAGTGCGTGAAACAATGGACTTGTTGAGAAATCATTTTGGTGAGCACTTAATTTCACGTTTTGCTACGGTAAATTGGCCGCTAAGATCTTGCGATATCAGACCTTTGGACTATTTTCTTTGGGGATATGTTAAGTCTCAGGTCTTCAGGAATAAGCCAGCTACGACTGACGCTTTGGAAGCCAACATTACTCGTATTATCAGCGTAATAACAGTCGCTATTCTCGAACGAGTCGCCCAAAATTGGACCTTCCGAATGGACCACTTCAGACGTAGTCATGGCCAACATTTACATGATATCATTTCCAAAATATAAATGCCATGAACAGTTCTTTTAATCGATACTAAAAATTTTAAGTTAACTTTCAAATTTATGTATTTTATTTTACATTATAAATCAAACCTCACGATGAATCATCCTTTAGAATACCTACAGTTCACTAAATGGTACAAAAGATCTTTTAGGTCAAAGTGCCTTAAAAAAAAGGATTCAGCCAAGAATAACAATGAGAGCATGACCTGTTGACATTGACAATTTCGTGGCACTGAATTCTGAGACTCTGAACATTGCAGAGATTTCAGAAGTTCAACAAAGTTTTGTGAAGCTTTATGGAAACACTGGATTCCAATCAAATCCTGAGTAAGTGACTAAGTTAACGATCACTTCAAATGATTAAACTGGCTTCAACAGAATTTCCAATTAAAGCCTTAAATAATACATACCCAAACGCAAATCATCCATCTGTATCTAAGTACTCCACATTCGTACCAGTTACAGTGCAAACCTAACAGAATTTAAATTAAATCAAAAATACATTAAATCTTCATCAATTTTAAACGAAAACGGATACTCCACTAACTGTTACCCTCCCCTGGTTATGGTACTTTACATTTATTTTAAATGAAAAAACTTTTAACATAGGTGAGTGCAACAAAAAAAAAAAAAATAATGATAACAAAACGATCTCCATGTCTCGTACACAACTCTAAGGACACGTTTCCTGGCACAAAACTGTCAATTGGAGTGAAAATAAAAATTCATCATTTTCAATTCATTATGAAAACATTGAAAAGCTGAGCGGCCCAGAGGAGTGCGCTGACAATGTGGAACCCGAACAAGTCAGTTACCTTTTTTGTTCTCACCCCATTGAAAGTTGGGCAATTCTAACACTGTATAGGGTAGAGGGGAAGAAAAGAATCGCAATTTCCATAGCACATACGAGCACAATTGGCATCATCATCATCATCATGACGATGATGATGGTAGTAGAGGGCTGTGGTGGGCGTCAGATGTGTCGTCCTTGAAAGGGATTGGGCTCCATGTCTATCATAATCATTTATCTCCTGACTGGTTGGTCAGTTGATGGGGTATGTTTACCCTTCTCACGTCGTTCAAACCATAATCATCATCGTTGTCATCATCATCTAGCCATTCAATATTTTCTCGATTAAAATTTCACATTTGGGACAACTCATTCGTTTGTGTATGAAATTTAAATTCGAATTGTGTTTTGATTAATTTCTGGGTCTGTGGAGACAGGGTGACGCACAACAGAAGGTATTTTTTTTTTTTTTTTATTTGTTATTCCACCTACTGACCACCAGTAGAACTGGTACTCCACACCAGTCGCTCTTTAGGACGATGGCAGTAGCATAGCCCAAATTGCCTCAGCTCAATGGCAGGCATACTCGTAGTGCTTTCAGTTTTCAGTTTTCAGATTTCAGATTTCGGATTTCGGATTTTGGATAAACGAAAATTCATTTCAATTGAAACGGTGGACTGGGACTGCGTGTTGTTTCTGTATGACGACCGGCAAAACCTATTCAGGATTGGGGTGGTTTAAGAGAATTGAAAAATAGAAGAGAAAACACACCCTATTCCACTATTTCAGAATGCCACGGATTTTGATAGGGATTTAGCCAGTGGTCACTCACCAGAAGCAGTTCTATTTCTGTTTTTTTTTTCCCCCCTATTTTGATGCTGTGAAGTGGCAACCTGATGGGGCGTTGGAGGGTGGACACCAGCCGACGATGGGGGGAACTTTTTGATTGGAATTTCGAAACTAAACAAAGTTTATTCGCAACGTTCGGATTTATTAAATTATAAAGTTGTCGACGTCGACAGCAACGACTCAAGGCCTCTCCTTGGAAAATTCGCAATGCAGAGGTGGAAGGAAATTGATATTTTTTCTTGCCGTGCCATGATACTCGTATCTTCGTGATTTTTTTTACTTTTGGTTGAAGAATTCAATTAGACCCACCAGGACTCATTTAATGATGTATCTAATTATTGGAGGTATTAATTAAGAGCAAAAGGTGAGTCGTTTCTTTGGCCCTCGATCTTAAGGCACGCGTGGAGGCGTTTCTAAGCAAATTCGTCAGCAATTCTGAGGAGCAGAGTTTGTGGTATTATAATTAAGTCGAAAGTACTTAACATGATGAAGTGGGTTTTAAGCTGGAATGAAAAGTACTTCCTCGGGAAGAAATAATTAACTTTGATTTCAAGGAAGATAAAGTCATGAACTTTCCTAAAAGTAAATTTCGAAATGTGACATCCTACCTTTGTTTCGGAACTGACTGCTGGCTTCAAAGTTCAACTGAAGGCATTGTGCAAAATAAAGAGAAATTTAGTGCTTTTACAATCCAGGAAGTAGGCTGGATAAGGGAAAGGAGCTCAACTCGAAGTTCATTGATTTTAAGCCCATTAGTGATCACCTAGCTGTGGAGGCTGTGCAGCCTCCATATCACGACAATAGATAAAGCTTCCGACTCGCACACTTTGCGACAGCTAGTAATACAGTGCTATGTAGTACGAGGTTACCTCACAAAAAATTCCACGAAGCAACCTGGCTAACTCCAGATGGTCGAACCACCAACCAAATCGATCTGGATATTAAAATATTTAAAGAGGCAAACGCCGACTCTGACTGATTCAGAGCTCGACTGTCAAATAAAGGAAAGCTGCAAAAACATCCAAAAAAGAGGTCCATATTGGACATTGGATGCACACCGGAAATAGTCAGAGAATATAGAGAATCTTTGAACAAAACACTCTCCCAATATGCCATTGCGTACCACAGACGTCAGCAACATGTGGTCATATTGCTGCACTTCCATCAAGGAGGTGGCCGAAAATAACTTAGGCTACCAAGCAACCCAGAAAAAAATTCAGTGGTATGATGGCGTGTGCAAAACGTGAAGGCAACATATGTGGCATACAGGGACACGCGGCAACGCGTCACTAAATCAACGTGGGATGAGTATAGGTCTAGAGCCTTTGCAGTCACCCAGCTCACGGATGTCAAAGATTGCTGGAGAAGGAATTACATTAGGCCAAAAACCTGGCAAAAGGCTTTAAAACGGGTCTCCAAGTACTTCAAAATCGGAAAGGTGATCCCGTCACTGACTAACAGGCAGTTGTGGATGTATTTAAGCAACATTTTTAGCAGTTACCTAATGGATATGACCAAGAAAGAGTGATAGAGCAAGAGAACACATCTTAAGTCGAAGAATTAGTTCTCCCGTTCAGCTTAAAAGAAGTCGGCATAGCTATACAAAAGCTGAAGAGCAACAAAGCCGCTGGCTCGGATGGCCTGCTATCTGAGCTCTGACAAGGAGCATGCATTAGATCATTTGCAAAGCATGGGTGGGCGAAAGCATGCCCGGCGACTGAAATATCAGGTCTATCCGTCCCATCTACAAGATGGGCGATCCTTTGTCCTATAAAACAAATATCGAGGCATATCCCTACTTAACGTCGACAATAAATCAGCCAATAGCAGTGCGGCTTCCGGCCTAGAAAATCGACATCAGAACAAATTTTTATATTAAGACAGATTCTGGCATATGACCGCATATGACAGCATCCGTCGCACCGAGCTATGATATAGTATATAATGCGATGGCTGAATTCGAGGTCCCGGGAACACTGATCCGGATGTGTCTCACAACACTGGAAAGCTTGCGATGCGCCGTTCAAGTAGAACCAAACCTGCACCGAATTTCGGCAAGGAGAGGCGCTGTCGTGTGATTTCTTTAATTTAGTACTTCAGCAGATAGTACCACGGGCAAAATTCAACAGGGAAGGTAGTATTTTCTCCAAATTCGTCGAGCTTCTGGGATACGCGGACGATATTAATATAATCCCACGTTCCCAGAGCGTAACCCAATGAGTAGGGGTAAGGCAAGTATTTCACTACAAACTTGATTGTTGCGCTGCTGGACAATTCAAAGTTATAAGAACACTCAGCAGTTTCTTGATCAATCGCGTCGCAGGCTTCTAATAAAGCGAAAATATTGAAACATTAAACACTTGGTGGAACCAGTAGGTACTTCCAAGTTCACAAAAGGGACAAATCAGTCAAACTGGAAACAATCAAAAGATCTGATAGCACATACACTGAATCGAAGGAGAGACCTTCTGTCTCATACTTGGTACTCTTTTTCCAATCTGATCAGAACCGACTTAGCTGGTATCTATCATTTATTATGGCGACGATTGAGGACATCAAATACGCTATTGAGTCTTTTGACGGCATCAAGTCACCTGACCCTGTTCGCATATACCCAGTTACAGTACTAAAAGATACCTGCCTGGCACTGTCATACATACTAAACCCCTGACGTAAAGCAGGAGTTGCATTTTTAACTGATAATCGGAAAAGATGACCACACGCTGGTCAAGAATTTCAGACCAATAAGTCTGACTTCCTTTATATGGAAGATATTGAAAGACTGCGCTTCGAAATCTGATAGGCGGAATTGAAGGCGCACTTGATAAGACAATGTATGCGCTGACCATTTTCATCGACCCAGTTTATGGATGGGAGCATTTCTGGTGAACACAATCTTAATTGTGAATATAACGCATGTTGGTCGACTGCATAGTAACTCTCTGCTTTGCTTAACATCTATAGTGCGCTTATGGTCTTGCTTAACTTTCTCTACACTTCCAAGTTCCAAGTCTAAAAGTAGTCGAATAGCTGAAATTATCGACTCTTGTTTGGGTCCCAGGTTACAACGGAGTCGACAATGAGCTTGCTAGGCAAGACTTAAAGGATAGTTTCTCAGGTCCACAAGCTGTGTATGTTATTTGGGTTTCCATTGATAGTTGGGCTTTTTCTGAGTATGACATGACTCTGCGAAATGCCAGTAAGTCTAATAAATACTTCCCGACGTCTCGCAGAGGTCCATGACTTTGTTGCTGTCCCTCAGTAGGTAAATCTGTAGACACCTGGATGACCTTCGAGCGAGGTAGTATGTGTTTGTTAAGCCCCTAAGTTTGTCAGGTATAGGTGACACAACATTCCACAACGCCTGCTCTGAGTGAGGTGGCATTACTACGGAAAGCTTTATTCTAAGGCGTCGAGACAATGCTTGTATATCACTTGCGGTCGCTGACCAAATATAAGCCCAGGGCTTAGCAAGATTATACTCATTAACCAAGAACAGGCGTTCTGCATGAGCTGGGACGTGGTAGTATACAGTTAATACAATGTAACTGTAGATTTGAAATCGACAACGAACTTCAGTGAGTGAACTCGATCAAAACTAGGCAACAACTAGAACTATTCTCCTAAGTCGATTTAGGCTTATTCATTTGAGCCAAACTTACTTCCACATCCGGTGCAATCAAGCCGTTTGAGGAATGTTCGGCATCTAGTCAGAATATAGATATAAAAATAATGGCATAGGAGCGCCGGTTAAGGGCAGTTTTCACTGGTCTGGTCCTTCAGGTTGAAAGTTACTATACATTGTGGGGCGACAAACAGCTATGCTCACGAAATATTTAGATCCTACCGCACTACAAAAGGTATAAAGCTGGCGTTTAAGAAGTGTACGAGTAATGAGATGAATTAGGGACCTCTGCTATGGTGTCTGCCAAAGATGGTATGCGAACGAACGCTTAAAACATTTACTTTGCTAAGTATGTTGCAAGAAAAAGAAGCGTTATATGTGGTTTCAATGACAAATTAGAACGAAATGCATAGAATAGGCTCGGTCTAATCATCTAATCATCATAGTTACCAGGCGTTTTTCTGTCCACAACATTTGCAATGGCACTTGAGAGCCTTCTGATCAAAAACCATCAACAAGATTGTTGTCCTCAACAGGAAAACGTCCAGTGATGCCCGGACCTTCAAATGTCGACTGGAACTACGACTCTGAGAAAATTTAATGTTGAACGGCTTCTGAACCAATTGTAATAGTATATAATGTAATACCCGGACGAGTTTCCGAAAACATATCGAGAAGTGCCGACGTCATCAATAAACTTCTAATGAGCTGAGTTCAACCCCTTTACCACAACAAATCTCTTGGTTTGGTTAAAAATCCTGACAAGGCGGTGCGACAGTACGAAAAAGGTTAAGTTCTCCTTAACTCTGCCTTAACTTCTTCAGGAACAAAGAAAAAATTAGGAAAATCAACTTTTCCGAGAGAACAGGAACATGGAGGTGTAAAAATGGGACGTAGGATTGGAGTCACAATTGGTGATGAGAATCTGAGAATAAAACTTCTGGATACTGCTGAAGGGCAATGATGAACATTATTTCGGTGTTCGACAGCATGAATCAATTAAGGTAGAGGACGACAGAGAAACCTCAAAGGGCTTCTGAATTAAGCTCAAAGTAAACTTGGTGGAAAGGGGAACCAAGTCAAAAGTAAAAAGGGAGCTCAGGATGATGTGCCCAGGTTGCTGTGCTTAGGTTGGTGTGCATAGGCTACCAACTCGGTATAGAAATGGCTTGTAAAAGTGAAGAGAACTGATGATTAAAACCAGCATTCATCCCGGGCTGTGGCGACACATACTATAAGGTATGAGGTAAAGAAAATAAAGGAGTCATGGGGATGTTATGAAAGACATAATAAACGTCCATTGCTCTAAGTACATAGCCCAGCAACCTGACTTTGAAATAGTTCAGAAGAAAATGAAAATCAACTACCTTTCTTCGACAGGATATAAATAGAAATAAGACCAGTTCCATAGTAATAGATGGAAGATATTCCAAAGACAAGACTAAGCATTACACAAATCTACGCTTTTAAACGAAGGACTTCCGAAAAGTATTAGAAGGTTCTTGCTTACGCCGATTTTCTGTCACTTTTAATTACGACATGCCATGTCCTTTTGTCGAAAAAAAAACACACTTTCCAATTTCCCTCACAAAATACTTAAGGGAGCTCGCTCGTTCAACTCATTTAAACCTCTAAACTCAATGTCATTTCTAATTATTTCCAATTAAACAACCAACCCTCGTTTGAGAAGAGAAAAGAACTTCTTAACTCTTCGAAACATCGTAAATTCATTTCAAAGGCATACCAGCCCTTCTAGCACAATCCGTCCTCGTCAACGACAACGACAATAACAATGATGACGACGCCAACGCCTAAGATATGAAGAATGCTGATCAATCACTTTCAATCATCTTTCCGGCTGCAAAGTATTATTAACAAGCACTCGAAAGGCATGAGTAGCTTCGAAAACAACTACGAGCACACTTGTCTAGATAATAAGTCGATATCCCGAGTCTAACACAATACGAGCTTGCCAAGGTAGTGGCGACTTAAGGGTCTGCTGCTGTTGCCTCTCAAGCATCAGCCAGAACGTGTTCAATTGATTTTTTTATTTTTTATTTTTTTTTTTTTGTACTCATTTCTTGGTTCTTTAATTTTTATTTTTTCCTTTCGAGCTGGTGCTCCACTATAAGGACTTGGAACATAAAGTAGCGTACCCCCGACCAATGACGCCTGGAACAAAACTGCATTTTTCAGCAAAAGTTCTTCAAGAGTACCCTCAACCAAGTAGGAGTGTAGATTGCGGACGTTGATATCGCCCTTCCGGATAAATGAATATTACAAAAATACCACAATGCGCTAAAGGAAGCGGACGAGAACGAGGAATAGAAGGAGAAGCAGTAACAAGTGTATACGACCGGTTCGGTTCGGTTAGGTTTGGTACCGCAGTAGTCGGCTAACATTCAGGTCAAACTACCACCCACTCTTGGAAGAAGTTTTTCTCTGAATTTCATCTGAATGGTGAGCGCCAGTACAATGCTCTCTATGGTACTTATATGCTCGTGTAACTTCTGCACCATCTCAAGGATATTTCCACCTCTTCTTTCGTGCTTGTGTAGGAGTACCTAACATCACCGCACAGCGAGAAGTAATAATAGTAAAACTCAAAGAGTGTCCTTATCAAAAGTGCAAGATTTTGCAGCTTCACAGTTGTCCTAGGAGTCCCGGGAGTTGCTGGGGTGAAAACTCCTCCCTTCAGAGGGGTTACAATTTTTTGGAGAAAATTTCATTTTGTTCGTATCCTTCGGATTCAATTTTTTCTTTTTTTCTTTTTCATTCTAACTCTTCTTCCTATTTAATAGTTCTGGAGTATGAAATTGTTTGCTGATGTCTGCTCAACAAAAAGCAGTAACTGGCAGGACGAAAGCCAGTTACTAATCCGTACTTTGAGAGTGTATTTCTGTGTGAGGATGTGTAATTGCAATGGGAAACGATGAGATTTTCTCAAAAGGAAAGACGATAAAAAGGAATGAAAAGGGCACAAGAGAACCGACGAAATGGCATCCTTTTTAGCGCATAAAAAATACAAAAAATAAAAATAAATAAAAAAAATAAAAAAAATAATAAAAAGGAATGTCAAGTGGCCATTGTTTCCAATTAACTGTTAAGAGCATTGTCGAATCGAGGAGATTTTCTTCTTTATCCTCGATATGGTATTGGAACTGGCCTGCCAAACCTTTCGTGTAACTCGCCAACAGCTTATAACTGGGTCCTGGTTTGCTCCTTTTCGGTCAAAAATATCATGCTAACGCAATAAATGTCATGTTCCATGGAAATAAACGTTTTATCCCTTATACGGAATATCAGCAGCGGTTATGGTCAATCCGTCTTTATGGCTGTGTGTTTGTGCATGTGCCTGTTTATCGTTTTTTTTTTTTTTACTGTCCGTTCCAAGGATTGTCCTGGGATAAAAGTGGACCATCATATTCCCAATTTTTTTTTCGCCAAGCACGTATTTTGAGGAATTTATATGCTCCCTAGGGATGGACAGACAAGTGGGCGGAGCATGACAAAAAAGGATTATTGAGGACAGAGACGATGGATAAAAAACAACCTTGTAAAAGGGTAAACAAATTAATTTAAAGTTTTGTACAAAAGAGATTTATGCGTGGGTATGCGTAGGGGATGCAAAATCCTTTAAATTGAAGAGGAATTTTACTAATAAATTTCTGAGGACATTTTTGGGCTGTTTCGAACCATTTCGGACAAGGTGAACGTTGTATTTGGGTTCGTTTAAGACATAAGATAATCCGATCGGGGTTTCAACTGTCTGCAGGGTTGCTTCTGCATCTATAGAGGTTAAGCCAGGATTAAGTAGACTAGCCTCTTGATATCCTCAAAAGTACCTTGTATTTTGAAGCTCGTATATTTGAGCACATGACGATATCACTTTGTCGACACAATCAAAGGAAAGGATTCACTGTTGATGACCCAGCAAAATGAAAAGAACAGACAACGACCTGTTCAATCACGTGCAGTCGAGCAGGCCACATGCAGCCGGACAAGTACTTGGATGGGCCAAACAAAAGGATGAAGAAAAAATGTGTCTTATTCTAGGGTGGTAGGCAAGGCAGGTTAGTTGAAAGCGACAGACTAAACTTGGAAATCTTTAACACCTTCTATTCCGATGAAGAAATTGCCGATGCAACTAAAGATACTACGAGCTCTTCGACAAAGCCTAAGAGCAACGACCTAGGTATGATTTGAACACCCGAAAAAGGGTAAACCACAGACACCACAACAATGGAATGTATCAAAGAAACCTTTTTCCATCTCGTTTATCTTAACATCAAGTCGACACTCCTACAACCTGCATCAAGTTTTTTTTTTTTTTCATAATACCGCGCGCACCAAAGGGGATATGAATACCCTTTTACTGGCTTTTCTCCAGGGCGCGGGCTTCGATATTTTTCCCAGAGGTGGTTGTCAAACTGGACGGGACGAGCAAGTGCATCCTCAACCAGTGGGCCTCAGTACGTGCTAGTTGTTATAGTTCGTTACACTTAGCCCAGCCAGCAACCACTCCAACATCAGTGTTATGCCTTCATGTCAGAGTTGACGCCGACGGGATTCTCATATAACTACATGCAAATTCTACGAAAAGACTTTTTCAGATTTTCCTCGCACGGGATTCGAACCCGCGACCCTCTGCTTGAGGAGTGTATGCATATACCGCTACACCACGGCCACCCCGTGTTGATCAAGTTTTAAAGATCAGTTGCACAGGCAGAAATGAAACCCAAAACCCTCGTCTGATGAAGTGTACCAACACGATTTACATATGAAGTGGCAATGCCAGTGGAGTTAATGCCCTCTACGAGCAAAATAGGAAGCTATACAAAAGGTGAGAAGAATGTAAAGATGAACAGTATAAAAGGCACAGTCGATACTGAGACCATGGGAAACTACTACTTTGGTAGAACGACGGTGATCATCCAATCTCTGCTATCAGGGTGAATGAACCATTCAACTTGGTCTATGAAAGCCAACATTTTCATCCACCTGACTGAAATGATATTCACAACAAGGCTGGCGGATCGCACTCTTTTGAGGTGAACCACTCACAGGCTCCCCCCAAGTTCCACTTGCGTGCGCCACCTTAGTACCGGTCGTTCTCCACTGCTCCGTCCCTGACCAGACCGCAACATGTAATCCCTAAAAATTGTGCGACATATCGCTAGTAACCAGTGAGAACTAAAATGGAATACATGATCAAGTGTGTGGAGAAAGAAAGTCTGGAAAACGGTGGGACTGCGGAGTAACAACAGTTACGGCTGCAAAGAAATCTAAACACAAAGTAGCAGTCGGAAAGGAAAATGTCGATGCCATCGAGTCATCAGAAGACTTTTCGATGGGTTAACATGGTCCATCAGGTATGATCTAGTCTAAGAACAAGAAGGAAGAGCGAGTATTTGAGTTTTTCCTGGACTTGAAGAGTAACGTGAACAAGGGTACGGGTATAATGTGGATCGAAGTAGCCAAGGTAAGCAGTGCGGTGCAGTGCACCATGTTGATTCTGAACTGTACAGAGAGTAGTATCTGTGGTTGATAAGGTATCCGAAAAGATGGTCAAATTCTCCTCAGGCATTCACAAAGAGAGTATTGTCGATGTGGCAGTGATTGTGAAAATCGAATCATGCATGCAAACGAAAGCTCTTTTTGCAGATTTAAGATACTTCTCGAGCCAAAAATCCCGAAAACGTTGAAGATCTTAACGTGTGAATCAACATACGAAGTTGGACAACGCGTATTGGAACTGACAACACCAGCAAATCCAGAGAGCCTGTAAGCTGTTGCGTGATGTCTTGAATAAACAACAGCCAGTAAGGTTGGTGCTAATATGGTCACCGTGACCTATTTCAAAGACTCAGCATACATGACGTTATAAGTATTCGCTGTTGGCGCTATATGAATGAAACTGAATTCGTCGGTTTCAATTTGGAAATGGCATTCAAGTACCACTACCATGAGGTGCTGCATACGATTGGTGACACCTTCGTGACGATATTCAAAGGATTACGTGACCAATATGTCAGACAAATTGAAGCTGTCGGTTAACAATACAAAGTGGAAAGTGAAAGAAAATGCTCGATATTCTTTTTTAATTATAATCCTTACGTTACGTTCTCCTTTTTTTGGCAATGAAAAATGATATCAAATTACGAGATAAGTCGTAACTCTTCAATTTGCATCGATTTCTGCGCAGATGTTCTTTCTGCTTGTAATTGTACAGGCAAGATAGGCAAATTCCTTAACTGCTACTCAGTTATAATTGCCAATGATAACGTTTTGGCTAAGCCGTCAGTGGAGTGCGTCCTTTTCTGATGACAGTATTAGCATCAGACCCGTTCTGATTGTCTCCACTTCCATAGTCACGAAAGCTTTGCTTTCACGTACCACCGTATCTCTTTTGTTGGCCAGTAAATTTTGCATGGTTTTCTCTACGGCTATATTAAGGATGTCACAGGAAAGCGCGTCATCTTGTCATAGACCTTTCTTTACATTGAACGTCTCGTTTAAATCATAACACAACTTGAAGCAGCGAGAACTCTCCGTAGTCATCCTGCACAGCCTGACGAGTTTGGCAGAGATGTCAAAGCTAGACATGGTTTGGAACAGTTTGTCTGTACACACGGTGTCATATGGGGCCTTGAAGTCGACGGAGTAGATCTGCCGTAGGGTAAATATTGTCCATGAACAGTTTCAGACACCCACATAATTCGACAGAAAATATCTTTAAGGCGATGTTTATGAAATTCATTTTCCTGTGGTTGCCAGGAAGAGTCTAAGACGCTGATATTCCATGCATGGGATTCTTTCCTTTGACCATATCTTACAGATGAGCTGGTCCATTTTCCTATGCTGGTCGTTTCCAGTTACTAAACTTAACGGACTAGGTGATGAGCTATTTACGGCTGCAGGAGATGGTTTCGTAGAAAGCATATACCAACTTATTTTCACGATTTGACCAAAGGAATGAAGCCTCATCATCGCTTGTCCGATCCACACGAAGGTAGATGCTCTTGAATACACCAATTATAGAGACATCAGTCTTTTCACCATCACGTACACGAAAACGTACCATATGTTCACACATTTGAGACCATTTGTCAACAATCAGGTTGGTTCCTTTCAGCTCAGTTTTAGCATCGGTAAGTCCAGAAATGTCAGAAATATGCACATTAGGACTGATCCCACAGAAAACCCAAAAACTCCAGATCGGCCTTCTTACTGGGGGCTTAACCAAAAATAACACAGTATACAGAGACGAGCTACTCGTATACAGCGACATGTCTCGTTTAGACATCTGTGCTATACTCGTTATATTGTGCAAAATGACCACGGAGTCCCCTAACTACTCCATAAAAATCGGAAACAATCTCGTCAATACCTTCGATGTCCAAAAGGGTTTTATACAAGATGATGTGCTATACCAGAGGCACAACTTTCCAAAGATCTGTGCAACTACTTGCATAGGCTGATCGTTGCTTCATTTGCCTTAGAAGAGGATTGAGTATAGGAATTTGTGAAGAAACAGTAGGAAGACCCTATATAAGATCCTTATGATCGCTGTTCTGTTCTATGGTGCAGCAGAATGAATATGAACCAAAACGGGTAAAAATATCCTCGGTCGCCTTAAACACAACATAGCAGCGAGCTGTACGAACTACTGAGCGGCATCGATCTGGTTAGAAGGATGCGCATCAGTTGCCTCAGATAACAAGGACATGTATAGCGAATAAGTATTATTGAAAAAAGAACTCAACCATCTTGGAGTGTATAATTAGAAGCAGTTACCCAAGAAAAGGTTTGCTGATTAAGAGCCAGCTCTAAATCGGATTGAAAATACTTCTAAATCGAAATATTGTAGGACATTGCGATATATCTACTCGTACCTGACTAATTTTGAAAACAATTTCTGTAAGAAGATCTTTGAATTAAGTTTCGTGTCATAACCAATGTTCAGTTCTCTTAACAGCGATTTATTCCTTCAGCCGTAATGTTGAACCGGAGAAACTAAAAGGAAAGCATCTCTCTACAAAAGGTGATATGAACTCAGGAAATACCAAAAAGAAGTGGTATGCCACAAGAGTAGGTTTAAGGTCTCCTTCTGTTAAAAAGTCATATGTATGCCTCAAGTGCTACAAAAAACAACAAAGGAGGCGTACAGCTTTAAGTTTATTCATGTTTAAGTATCGCATCGAAACAGAGCACGAAGCTATCTGCCATGTTTCAAAAGATAGGTTAGGTTCAATTTCACATTACCAGGTCTTGCTTCTTCTGTAACAGTGATCAGATTAAGACTTTCCGTGATAGCGTATTACATATTATGTCACTCAGGTTTTCAGCCTATGCTACTATATTATCTTGCCTATTTTCTCTATTCTCAAAGATATTTAAGAGGGATGTGGTGAGTGACAGTCATTACTGAAGCTTCTTCTCATTTGCTTATTAATACGAGTATGAAGGACCAATAAACGAGTCTACGTACTCCATCATACACAACCGCAAAACTAAAAAAAAATAATAATAATAAATAAAATTAAAAAATATGTTGAAAACAAGACAAATGGTGTGCCATAAGGGTTGGTGTTGGGGCCACTTTTGTTGAAAAACCTTTTAGTTAGCCCAAAACCTACAAAATCCAGCCAATTTTGACACAGGGCTGATCTGTGTATATGAAAATAGATTCAAATATCAGCAATGTAGATGGTGACATTGAAATTTTTGTAATCACTTAGAATCGTAACTGTTTACAAGTAGTTTTAGAAGGAAAAAGTGTTTTCTTAGAGCAAATACCATAAGCAATGCGAAAGAATGTCCCAAAGATTTGAATGGTCCGCGTGTTAGGTTGACAGGGCATGAAAGTTAGTTTTGCAATATTAGCAGAACGACTTCTTTAAAGTCTTCAAAAGGGCATATGGAATTTTTACCAAAGCGTTTGGCCAGCACAACCTAGTTTAAGGGTATAAGGATGTACTATCTACTCATATATATACATGAGCAGGAAGCCTATGTTCGGGTAATAAAAAAATTCCATTTCTTTTTTTTTCACAGAGCACAATATCTCTTGACAATATTTTACGACCATTTTAAAGATTTCATGAGTGCACGGCTGCAATCATTGCCAGATGTAAATTTTTTGCCCATCATTCACACTTCACTGATCACTTAAACTTTATGTCCTCAGGTCAATTTTAACGAGACGAAACCAAAACAAATGACACAACCCACGAAAAAAGGACAAAAAAAAAAAAAAAAAATTAAAAACAAATCTCCGTAGGTAGTAACCACCACCACGACTCTATAACAAGGAAAACCATGAAATTCAACTGCCAGCACACACTGGAGTCTGGAGAGTTTAATAACAGCCGGACATGTCTTGGCCACGTTTAAGTAGTATGTAGTTTCCTCCCTAAGGCAATACAAGGATTCGAATGGATATGGGTCGAGAGCGATCGAGAGGTAAAAACACATAAAAATGCGAACACGAACACGGACATGGACACGGGGATACGGTATGGTGACGGTTACGCTTATGGATACTACGGATACGGATACGGACGTAACCCGTATTGTCCTTCGTTTAACTCCGTTAATGTATGCACATATTTTTCTTCCTGTGAGATGTGGTTGATGGAAATATTATCAACGCCATTGTTATTGTCCTTTTCTCATAAAACCGAGATGACATATTTTGTATCCTTAAACGAGTACTCGTATATAAGCAAACAAAGAAATAACGCACAAAAGTATAAAAGGGAAGACCGAGATACGTGTAGAAATCAGAAAGGGGTATCACAAAACCAGAATGCATATCCTTCATCGCCGTTGTTGAAGGCTCAAAACGGCCAAGGGAATGTTCCACAAACGACGAATAATTGCTTTCTAAATGAGAAAATTTTCCCTTTTCCTTATTTTTTGAAAAGACCGTCGAAATGGGGGCACTTTGGAAGCCCTCGTTTGGTCGCTTCAATTGCCTTAAAATTGTTCAAAAACCATCACTGTCATCAGCATGGCCGTACTTGTTTGACTTTTATGCCATTTTGTTTCTTTTTTTTTGGATTTTTTGAAAGTGTTCTACATGGAGAAGATTCACAGACAGGATACTGGATGGAGAAGATTGCGACCTCTCTCCGTTGATAGATAGACATCATCGGTGTGCTTAAGGGCTTCCCGTTCAACCGTGCTATGTTGGAGATTTTATGTATCAAAGGCGTTCAAAGTTTTGTTGGTTTTGCCGGTTATTACTACGAAAGAAGGGTTGTGGTCCTTTTACTTCCATTTTCTTCTCTTTTCATCAATCCACTGCTTTTTGGGGGGAAAAAGGGTTTTTAACATTTTAACCGTTAAGTTATGGGCGAAGCAAACACTTCAAATTTAACGGTAAGTACGAGTAGTTTGAAGTAAGTTTTCTGTTACTCTCTTGCGATGGCTGGGACGTCTAAAACGACATGCCATCATCTCTCACTACCCTGACAGGTGAAGTTATTAAAAATGCACACGTAATTAGCGAGATGGCGCTACTTGTACTTGTACTTGCACTTGTACTTATGTTTGTACGTCTACTTGTGCTACCGCTATTTCCACCACACAGCGACACGTCAGCTTCATCATCGTTGGTCCTGCGTGTAGTTGTAGGAAAGGAAAGTCAGAATGCATTCATTTACAGAGGGTGAAAGCAAGGACATTCGAGGTTTTAGAGGAATGCATACACGTAAGGATGGGGGGTTGAAAGAAGTGGGCGCTGGTTTCACTCCTAGTACATACGAGTATGGTATGTCGCTCAAAAAACCCTTTAACTTCACTTTTATGGAAAGATACGTGTACTCGTATTCTGCCTTCTTTCAGTGGGTGGCAATGAGAATGTACCTGCAAGCTCCCTTAACGGCAAGCTGGTTCACTGTGATGAGGTTCAGCTAGAGGTTGAAGATGCGTATGTATGAATATACGAGTACTCGTAAACGAGATGGTGAGTTAGCATAGAAAAAAATAAAAAGTAGAATTGTACCAAAGTCACGTTGCATGTCGTTGTCGAATGAGGTTTTAGCAAGTTGGCAGAACCTTCGAGTATGTGGAGGGGACTTTGGGGAGGTGAACGTTCTTTTGAGGTAAGTGTCCTTGTGCACACGGCCATATAATTAATACGAAGTGCCTACTTTGTTCTATCCCAATGGCGGCAGTGGCAGTGGCAACGGTAATGGCGGTGTTAGTAGCAATAGCAGTAGTAGGGTACGAGCATTTGTACGGGCATCAGAGAGTAGTGGAATCTGTTGAAAGATGACATAGTGCATGACAACAATCCATTTGTGTGTAGTGAATCTGTATAGTAGGGCTATGTTGTCATTTGTGACATTTCCTACACAATGGCGTATCTCATGCGTACCATCATACCATCGTACTACCATGTCATTCTATCCAACCTATCCATCGTACAGTATGCGTAGTCATTCTTATGTGTGCGGATTGTATGTGTGCAATGTTGGAAACTGAATTCAGGATATTAAATTTTCGTACGTGGCAGAGCGCGGAAGCATGAAAATTAAAGAGAAAATACTTCTTTTTCTTCTTTTGTTATAGTCTTGTGTTTACCATAAAATGACTGTTGACAAAGTGGCTGGTTGAACCAAGCGTATCTAGCGGAGTAGAAGCACTAGAGGGATCTACAGAGATCTAGAGAGAAAAAGAGAGAGAGAGATAGAGAAAGAGAATAGGTCCTTTCCAGGCTTACCCCTTTTAAAAGCACTTAGAAGTTAGTTACTTAGGCATGGCACGGTGGTGAAGTGGAATATTAAAAAAAAAAAAATGCCACACACATACTCTACCCACTTCTCAGAAGGAAGGGCCTTAACGCAAAGAAGATAAAGATAGAGAGAGATGGAGAGACAGAAAGTGGATTGTGAAATTGATTGATGCTAGCAGAAGTAGCAGAGCACGTTTGATGGGAAAATGATTAATTGCTCGGATGCTTTTTAGTGTGTGGTAAGTTAAAAAGCTGTTACGGCTCTGCTCTGCTCCGCCCTGCTTTGGTCTAGTTTGTTGTTTGTTGTTTTATTGTTATGAAAGTGCGAAAGCACATCAAATAAAGTGTTTGCCTTGTTATGTGCCTCGCTGTGTCCTTCGCTTCGTGGATCTATCTACCCTTGTGGATACACACATTGCACCATATATAATGTTCAATTAGTCATAAGCAGATGACTGTTGTGTGGTAGAACAGATCTAATTGAAATGAATGTTGACACATTCAGTTGAACTCAATTTGTGCTAATCGAAGTTATGGCGGCAGACAGACAGACAGACAGACAGACCGACACACAAATAGAAATAGAAACATATTGGCTTAAGTCTGTGTGCATAACTGAGTGGTAGAGGTAGACTAGAAGTTGCTTGTGAATTTAATTCTGAGGACTATGGCAATAACTAAGCAGACAGTGTTCCTAAGAAAGGAGAAAAACCTGAAGCCAGAATACATTAACCTTTTTCACTTGACATGCCAAAGAAGTAGATGTTTTATTGCCATCAAGGCAAAGAAAGTAAATTTTTGAGGCCTAAACCATCTGCTTTCAAGGAGCATCATAGCTCCAATCATCTATCACTAGAGTATTAAAGGCACCGTACGGTTTAAATCTTTTGACGTCCATTAAGGGGCCTGGCTGACTCATGACCAGCAAATCCTCAACCAAATTGATTATATTGCGATCGACGTAGTTGGAATATACGAATGTTTCGAGGAACATAAGGTATCATGTTGTAGCTAAGAAATAGATGCGGATATCCAGAACAGCCCAAGAAAACATTGTGAGGTTATAGCTACAAAAGACCATTAGAAATTTTTCCGACTGAGTCTCCCTTAACATCTAAAAAAGTCCGATGCCGCTAGCATCAGACATAGAAGGCTATGAGCATCACTGCCAAAGAGCAATCAGAGACGGCGCCTTTGATCTACTATGTTTGAGTCCGCCCCAATAAATAAACAGCGGGCAAACACGGCTGCCCTGTAGGGGCAGAAAAAAAAAAAAAAAAAAGAGCACCAGAAGCGCCCGATGGAGGCCTTAGGGAGATATTTTACCAAAAAAAAAACATGCCAAAAGCTGTAAAGCCCTAACAGAAATCTGCAAGGATTCATAAAAAAACTACATCTCGTGCTGCAAATCTGGAAAGGTTATATCTGCAGACCTTTAAACAGTGATAACAGACAACATCCCACTGTGAGGAAGAATGAACCAATCAACGTCGACGATGATAGACAACATTTCCGTTTACAAGCTTAAGTCTAACAAACGTGATGGATACGATGGCTTAGCTGCCGAGAATTATAAAGCAGCAGGTGATGACTGGATACGAAGTATACATCAACTCATCTCTAAAAAAAATCAGGAAAGACGAAACTATGTCCAAAGAATGGACCCTCGGGTTATTTGTGTACGCCTAAAGAAGATAGATGCACTGAATTGCGCCACTTCAGGTCAATAAGTCTCCTCAACATCAAACATAAAAACCTGTCTATCGTATTATGTGAACGCTTAAGATTCTTTGTCAACAGGCTAACCGGCCCCTATCAATGTGGCTTTAGGACAAAAAAATCCGCAATAATAAAGAGTTCCCAATCGACGCACATCACCTCTTCATTGATTTTAAAGCCGCATACTACATCATCTATAGAGACGAACTATACAGAGCCATGTCTAGTTTTGGCATCCCAAAAAGAATGTACGCTGCTCCGTCAAGGTCGGTAACAACATAACAGAACTGAGACTTTCAATGTCAGAAAAGGACTTAAACAAGGCAGTGCGTTCTCATGTGCCAAATGTGCAAACCAACACCAGAGACAAAATCTTTCAAAAGTCTTTTCATTTACTGACATACGCAGATGACATAAACATGCTGGAAAGAACACAGCGAGTGCTAATTGAGCTCTAGCGACAGAAGCGGAAAAGATGGTTCATGCGGCCAAAAGGGGGAAACATAACGTCGACTCCTAGGACAAAACGTCACGATAGTCAGCTACGAGTACAACTTTGAGGGACTTTATCTACCTCGAATTCGCTATCAACTTCGACACCAACACTAGGACTATAATCATGTGAAGAATCACTCTTACACTTTTTCGAGTAACCAAAAACACTAGACAGAAACCTGATCATCCAAGTTTTGCTTGGACACTAACGCAGATGGATGAGAATGGCCTCATGCACTTCGTAAGATGAGTTTTTCGGGTTATTTTCGGCCCTGTGTGCATCAATTAAGAATGGATAATAACTAGGTTACCTTGTATGCATGGACACCAGCGATCCGGTCTAGAAAGTTTTCAAATTTAACTTCCAACGCAGTGTAAGATAGTTGGCGGACCCAAGTGTAAGGCGGCATCAGTTAGATAAGGTCCTGTTCCACTCTGTGGCGCTATCTAAGTTTGTGAGTTAGAGTTTATTCGGAGATTCCCGATCACAAACAAATTGGTATGTTGTATGTGAAATGTTGGTGTTGCTGGATGTGAAGTTTTTGGCTCTATTGCTTATTTTAGAGTATCGTCTTCCTGTTTCTTGCTTTCCTCCAGACTAGTATGGCATACTGGTATGTAAAAATAGGCCCCACTTTAACTATACATAGACAGTACACTACTGTGGTTGTCAAGCCCAAAACATTTCACTTTGTCCCTTAGGCAAAGATTTTAATTTAGTTTCCTGACCAGAAGTGGAAGCAGTTTGTAAACCGTACTTTAAGCCTCGTCACAGCCCCACTTGGGACTCGCACTACGAATACTAATATATTTTAACACGTCCTTGTCCTTGTCAATAAGACCTCGATCGAATTCTGAAACGATTCCTCGATAAACCAGAAGTCTAGTCGTCAAAATCCGAGCAACGTCCTACTCGGAAGCAAGTTCATGCAACATGAGAAGGATATCTAAAACTGGGTAAAGCAAGATGGTCGAGTTATGGTTAGCTTCTTTGAAAATATGCGGAAGTTCGACGAAGTAATAAGGCTAACGCCAGCAGTACAGAAAGGTCTTGTGACGTGAAAACCGTATTGATGGCCAGAGTTCAGAGGAGGGTAAGAAAAATCACCATCATACCGTGTTATGCAACGACAGAAACCTCGAGTCCGAACTAACATCCTACCGGCGACAGTGTCGTTCTTATGACATAATTTCACTTTTTGAAAAAAAGCGACAACAACGCTTAACGACAACAACCATGCTATGTCATGCTAGTCCCCCAGTCCTTGAACTTTACTGTTTGAGTACCCGCCACAGAATCTGCTGAACTGCACCTGGAAAGCAGCGAACATCAAAGTATATAGTATGCCTTGCGTTAGCCTACGTTTAAGAAGTTTTCTTTCTGGTATCTGACTCAGGTACCATCACCATATCCATCAACACGGCGACAGGGGTCGTTTTTTTTTTTTTTTTTTTTTTGGCTTCAAAAGAATGTATGGAACGCAATGTTCAAATTGCATTAGAATAGAGGCTTGAGCCGTAGAAGCCCAGTTCTGCATACATAAAAGAATGGGAAATGGGACTTTGAATTAGTGCTTGGAAGTTAGAAATACCCGAATGCCCAAGAGATTCTAGATGACAAAGATTACAAGCGTCCTGGACTAGGCAATCGACATAGACGGCATATCTGTGGATATGCCAAGACCGAGTTATTGAAACCCATCCGAGGTAGCGTATGGAAATATGAGCGCTTCCCCGAAGAGTGGCGTAAAAAATGATCGTTCGCTCTGATTCTAAATTCAAAAATTGGCTTGCTATGTGTGTTTCTACGGATGAGGTCAAAATAGTCTTGCAAAGGACCGAAAATCTGAATTCAATTTTTGGTACATACAGTTAGCTATCTGTGACGTACGATGTAAGAAGCAAACTCAAAAAAACTGCATTTAGCAAGCTGTCAGCAAAAGCAACATTTTGCAAATTAAGTCAACGTTTAGAACCGTTTTTAGACCACTTTATAGCGAAAAAGGCAAATCTAACTCTATTGCAAAGTTCATGCAAAAGAATCTAGCTTTATAGTCAGACAAAAAAGCATAGTGACACAGAATAATTGAGGATAAGTCAAGTAGCTACACTTTGAATAATATGGAGAGAGTTGAAGCGCGTTAAGGACATTCAACGAGATAGAGCCCACGTACTGTTGGCTTCGATCGATCTACGGGAGGTTACAGGAAACACTTCAAACAAGAAGTTTTCAAATCGAAAACCTATCAACCACACTGGCATTGAAGCATGCCATTTCCCAATTGTTCTCAAATGTTCGAATATGCCAAGATTCTGACTCCAGCCAGACCCTGACTCCAGCCAGATTCTGACTTCAGACAGACACTTTTCTCACTATTTCGAGAAGACTACAAGAAAGGACAAAAGCACGGATATGCCGATATTAAATGGATTTTAGAAGTGTAAAATAATTTGACGTCGCAAACTTATGATTGTCGGAAACCAAGACCAGTATCATGTGGCAGAATTGTCAGGAAATTTGCCTTCGATTATCGGTTTCCACAAAACTCCCTATCTTATAAGGAATCCCGAATATCAGAGTCCGAAAACAGCCAAAATCTAGTCCTTTATAAGTAAGACCGACACTCTTCGCAATCATATTTTTTGAAAATACAGTAATGTATCTGCCTAAGTATCAAAGGCCAATTTCTAAAACCCCCTGAGCAGATGGTCATATCTAAGGTCCTAGTCTCAAGCTCCAGAAACCTGATCTAACCGACCAAGGCCCAGTTCCGCCACATAAGAATTTCGCAACCAAAATATAAGTTTAGTGATAGTTGGTTTTGAATGTATGAAAATTGGAATAAGGGAGAAAATACGTGTTGGTCGTATATTTTCCTACTTATCTCTGTCACAATGATTTCCCGATAAATCATTACATTTACGGAATTGGATAAGATTACGCAACGAATAAAAAATGAAAGACAACAAATAACAAAACCACTCATTCTCCTGATGTAAAAGAAATAAAAAAAAAACACATTTTTAACAGGAAATACGTTCATGAGAATGTGAAGTACAGAATAAGAGCCACTGAAAATGATAAAAAACGAAGAATAAACTCTTTAAAAAAAAGATGATGAAAATAAAAAAAGGAAATAACCCCATTTGAGAGATTGCGCCTGGATTGCTTCTGGCCTGGCAGATAGAAAGGTAACTGTCGTAACATGTGGCAGGTAATACACTTCCGGCGAACATAAAAAATCCCCATATAGACAGAAGTATAACTCGAATACGTATGTACATACATATGAGGACGTGATAACGTACGATAACAAAAAGAAAAATCTCCTTGACGTCGTTTAAAAACATCATTTTGCTCCTTTTATTTCCTCTTCTCACTCTGTGAACGCTATCAGACTTGACTCGTTTGTTGAAGGAATCAAATTTTAGGGTCCTTTAATGGAGTTAAGGAACAGGATTCGATAACGTTGATAAGGTACTCAGACCAGATTTTTGAACGTCTTCATTTGATTCCAGGGTGTGGCGTCAATAAAATCTCTGGTAACATTCCATCTCGTAAGCGGTACCTTTTCGAAAGAAAGATGGTCTTCACGTAAGAACCTAACCATTGCCTCCTCATAAGCGACCCATTACGAAACCAAATTGCGTCGAAAGTAGCTGTTAGCCTTAAGTTGGATGGCGTACGCAATATTTGATCTCTCCCACATCCGCAGAGGATACGGGTGGAATACTCCTAGGGGAACATTTCAAATCGTGAATTTTACGACATTATAATGTCCACTGTAATGGAAATCATATTCTAGTTAAGACTAAGTCTTTCTATTTCTCATAAATATTTCGTGTCCCTTCTCAAATGAAATTTGCTCGAGGATAGTATCTATCAACGACATTAGGAAGAGCAGTAGTAACAGCGACAGCAACAGCAACAGCAACAGCAACAGCCAGCCAACTCTCAGGCGAAAATCATTTAAATTTTCAACGAATTTCAATTTCAAAATTCCCACAGCACTTTGTCTCTCTGCGTTGTGTGACAAATTAAATGATTCTCATTCCTTATGGAAGGCAAAAGTACTTACTGACTCCTTATTTTCATTCCTTCATGTGGGCTGGACGGCCGTGTGGATAGATGTTTGGGAGATGGCATTGTAAAAGACGAACCACAACTAAGAGATTACAATGCCACCCAACAGCATACCACTGCACAACTCTCAGACACCTCAAACATCCTAAAACACCCGCAAACACTCGCAAACGCCCGCAAACACCCACAAACTTTTGCGAAAATCTTCGGATAACATTTTCGAAATTCTTATCTCTGATCCACTTTAGGTTTTAATTTAGACAAAGCAACTCAAACAACAGAGAACAACAGAATTCACAGATGGGTGGGTTGAAAACAACTAAATTTCCGAGTCAAACAGACGCAGGCAGACATAGCCACAGCCACAGTCACACACACAACTCCAGTCGAGTGTCTTTTTTTGGTCTATCTTTGGAGAAAGGAGGGAAAATGTTTCGATTCAGGATGCGAATGGCTGGATAGAGATTCACTGGGGAGCAATTAAAAGTTTCGTACAACACTGGATGTTCTCTCGACAACGCACAAATTTGTGTGTGTTTTTGCGTGCCACAACGCCACCACCAGCACAGGGCCCACAGGCAGGCACCAGTAGAAGCAATTAAAATCCAACATTTAATCATTTAATTGTTAATCATGATTATAAACAACTTGCGGTTGCTCTAATGTTTGAGTCATTTCAATTGTCGCAATCTTTTCCAGAGGCTGCTTGAAAAGGGATAGTTCTTCCTTAGATGGCTGAGGCGAGAATTAAATGTTGGCACGTGGTTTTAACTGGAATGTCGACACAATTAAGACATGGTAGACAGATTCTTTGGAGTAGAAACTAGAAACGACACAGCATCAAAGGACTTGCAACATGAAACAGCTTGGTTATTCTTCGAAGGGGTGTTTTGAAGAAAAAAATAAATCTATGTTCACGAGAACCACAGAATTAATGAAACAAGCAACTTGTCTGAGCAATAAAACCGAAGAAGATCCCAGTTCGATTCCAATGAGGGTGCTACGGAAGATTGAAGTGGATTGACGTGTCAATGGCCTCTAGAGGGCTTAATGGATTTCCTTAACATGAGCTTACAGCACAGATATATTCGTCATCATTGGGTATTGATGACACACCCACAGGTCATCTCCTCGGAGTACATCCTATAAAAGTAGTACCCACTTTTGATAAAAGTGAAGTCGAGAGGCTCTAGAGCCCGCTGGTGTAACTAGTTATAGGACACATGCTTCTTGGCAGTAAGATTGGTGTTTCTGAAGCCACTGACCTCTTACATATGATATCGTATGTATATCGACGTTTAAAGACATCGGAAAGCATTCGTCTGGTCTACCGTCATCTTGAAGACTTATTCCATCTGTAGTTGTGCTCATATGAAGCCATAACTACAAACAGAACTGACGTAAAAAATCTCATTTGAGGCATTCTTAGCAAGTTCACATCGGCGCATTCATATCCTCTGATCCTATTCTGACTTGTGATTCAGACAAGAATCAGTGAATTCAGTCTTCCGACTGTGCGCGCACATGTGTTTCGCATACCCTTAAAATGTTTATACATAGAGCAGCCAAAAGAAAGTTAGGGAGGAAAGAAAGAGACATAGCGATGCACCTTGGTCTTAAATGTTTGCAAGTTATAATGTTTACGAAATAAAAAGCTGGGCAGAGCAATCCATAAGCGGCTTAGGAACGAATCACGATATGTCAAACTATGGCCGAAAGTCTTACTGTTACAGTTCTTACAGTTAAAGGTTTGAAAGGGCGGAATGCTACTGGCAATTTCGATGGATAAGTGGTGATGGAAATAGTGAAGTTTTGAATCCTTGACGGTATATCGAACCGAGCGCTAAATACTGCCGTGCGAGCGAACTCGATCGGAAATATTTGTAAAAATGTACAACGCGTGACTTCTCTTCAAGAGGGTACTTTTCTACTGCTGAAAGGAAAAAAACCAGATATGTAGTGAATGCTCGTCTTATAGGTCCCTTTCGATGGGAAAAATAATATAGGGTGATTCATCGTGAGGTTTGATTTTCAATAGGCTTTTTTTGACAGGTCACGCGTGACTCCTATCAAACTGCTTTATCATTTTTTGTTCAGTATCGTTTGGCAAGTCATCATGGAAAGACTCACACCACAACAGCGTCTCCAAATTGTTCAGCTGTATTACTAAAATTAGCGTTCTGTGAGAAATGTTTTTCGTGTGATTCGAGGAACTTACGGTGCGCAAAATTGACCTACTGAAACCACTATTGCCAATACCATTCGCAAATTTGAGATTAGACCACATCCAGTACGTAGTCAAGTGACTATAGCAGCTGTAGCTAAGATTGTACGCGAAGATCGTGACAAATCGATTCGTCGTCGTTCTTATCAGCTTGGCTTGGCGTATTCGACAACTTAGCGTATTTACGTGAGAATCTCGACCTAAAAGCGTACAAAATTCAACTTGTGCAAGAATTGAAGCCAGACGAGACTTGAATTTGCATCACATTTTCAGTCAATGGGCTCTGGAAAAACTCAATGAAAATCCGGTGTTTTATCGTGAAATTTTGTTCAGTGATGAAACACATTTCTGGCTCAATGGATACGTTAATAAACAAAATTGCCGTACTTGGGCTGGTGACCAACCCGAAGAGTACCAAGAGCTACCATTACATTCATTAAAAACAACGGCATGGTGTGTTTTATGGGCTGGTGGAATAATTGGTCCATATTTCATCAAAAATGGTTCAAATCAGAATGTTACCGTATATGGTAACCGTTATTGCGCCATGTTAAAGGACTATGTGCTTCCTGAAATTCAAGCACATGGTCTCGCTGAGCTCTGGCTTCAACAAGACGGCGCTACGAGCCATACAGCGCGTGATACAATGGACTTGTTGAGAAATCATTTCGGTGAGCACTTAATTTCACGTTTTGCTACGGTAAATTGGCAGCCTTGATAGTACGATATCACATTTTTGGACTATTTTCTCAGGGAATATATAAAGTCTCAGGTCTTCAGGAAAAAGCCAGCTAAGATTGACGCTTTGGAAGCCAACATTACTCGTGTTATCCACGAGATACCAGTCATTATGCTCGAACGAGTCGCCCAAAATTAGACCTTCCGAATGGACCACCTCAGATGTAGTGCTAGCTAACATTTACATGACATCATGTAATGATATCAAATGCCATGAATTGTTCTTTTAACTAATAATAACAATTTTAGGTTAACTTTCAAATTTACTTGTTTTATTTTACATTATAAATCGAACCTCACGTTGAATCACCCCATATATAGTAGACGAGAGCATGCAGACGAAGCAGCGGGTGATCTGGCAGAACATTAGTACGGTTCTCGTAAGTCGTGATCAATAATAGATGCTATCAACGCTGTAACAAGTAGAGCCCAAACCGCAATAGAAAAAAAATACTGCGCTGTAGTATTTGCATGCATTAGATGCACGCACCGGTGTATTTATTTAAGAACATCTCGGTGTACCACAAGGATCCTTCTTGAATCCTCTGCTATGGAATGTAATGGATGACGATTTCTTACGTCTACCAATACCACGGGAAGCATCAATTATCGGTTCCATCCAGTGTACGGAGAAGAGATATGATCAAATAGAGTGAAAATAATATCGTACGCACGCAGAATTAAGTTGGTTTATCGCCTGTGCGTTTTAACAATCTTAAGCGCATTTCGAACGGTATCTCATTACGTTATTCATCGTGTCTTCAATTCCCCCCATCGACATCCTAGCCGACGAACTGAAACAACTATACAACGGGCGAGCAGAAAATAGTCGATTAGACACCCACAAAGTAAAGCCGAATGAAACCACAGCATAGCGGTCTACCAACAACAGTAGGATGAATCGCAGAAAGTAAGATGGACGCATCGGCTAATACCAATGGTCAGCACCTGGATTGATCGGAAGCATGGCGAAACAAATTTCTACTTGTCGCAGTTTCCAACTGCCCATGGCTGCTTTAAACGGAACTCGGCTATTGGTGCCTTAAAGATTTCAACCTTCTTACGCAAAAACCAAAAAACAAGAACAAATCTGCTATACCGATTGCTAAAAAGAAGAACCAGCGACGTTAGTAAATGTTTTTAGTTTCATGAACGTGAGTTCACGACCCAAAATAACCTGCATTTTCTTTTTTTTATAAATGGCGCGCACTTAAGGGATTTTGCCTTAAATGCTTGCACACAGCGCGGACGAAGAAGGAAAAAAGAGAGATACTGATGCACATTGGTTTTGAATGTTTGCAGATAATAATGACTAGAAAATAAAGAACTCGCCAGTGTGTTTCACAAGCAAGTAGTACGTAATTTGAGTCGATGAATGTCAAGTTAGGAAAGGAGGGTATTTTTGTCATCGCGATTGATACACAAAGCCAGTACGAGTCCAAAGCCGAAACAAAACTTAGCTTAATCGGTAAAACCAAAATCGAACAAAATACTCGTATCATCATAGGTAGAACACGTTATCTATACCTCAAACGTTCCTAAGGACACCCAAATCAGGAAATTCTCCATCGAATTGATCACATAGTGCTCAGTGGAAGGCACAACTGTAGTTAAATATTCTGAATGTTGGTGAATCAAACATAAAAATTGATCCGAATCACTACCTTGTTGAGCCGTGGTTCGAATACAGATATCTTGTTATATTGAGAAAATCCGATTTCGAAATCCTGCAATCGCAGGAGTCTACTATGGCCCCTTCTGATCAAATCTCCCAATACCTTTTTAGATGTTTTATGATCTCTGAAATTAAACCTTTGATCGGGTAAAGAATGCCGACAAGCGCGAGCAGCGAAATATGAGGCGTTAAGAGAACCAATCACGAACTTTAGGAAGAAGGTGACGAAAATTATCGGAGACGGCAATGAAGCTGACGATGGCGAATAAGATCTGCCGTATTTTGTTAGCGCTTCAAATGTTATGTCAACGAGTTATTAGTTACTTTTTAGAGTCACTTCAGGACTAGTATGAATCCATGTTCGATTAGATACTCGACCGATACTCGTCGATTGTTGAGCCACTTGTGACAGGATTTAGATAGACAAGTCATGCACAAAGAAGCTGAGATTTGGCTGAGTTTATTTCAGTAAATTGACCAATTATATATGTATTTTAGACAGGTCATCATTAAGTCTGACGATAAGATCCTCAATAAGCCCGATAAGTCTGGACATCATCAGCACGAAGATGGATTTGCACATTCGAACAAGTAGGTCAATAATAAAGAAACAGAATAATATTGCGCCAAGAATTGACCCTTAAGGTACTCCTACCGAATTCAGAAAAAATATCATTACAAACGACTTTTTGATGACGATTATCAGGATAACGGGATAATTATAAACTCGGCGCACTTTCACTGAAACCGGAAAATAGGTTAACCTTCTGACAGAGTAGGTTATGATCGACGCTATCAAAAGCCTTCGAGAAGTCAAGAAAACACAGAATTTTCAGAAAGTCCATATTGTATTGAATCCTAATATCGTCAAGGATTTTGATCATAGCTGTCGAGTAGCTGTTACTTGCACGAAAACCTGACTAAACAGAGGATAACAAATCGTGTTTATTGAAGAAAGTGGAAATTGGTTTGCCAAGAACTTCTCCAAGAGTTTTGACAGATACGATAAGACGCTTATAGGTCAGAAATCAGTAGGAGAGAATGGTTGAGGCTTTTTTGATACAGGAATGATCTCGGCCAACTTCCAACTATCACGAAAAGTTGAGGAAGTAATGCAGTAATTTATGATGTGGTAGAGAGCACTAAAGATATGAGGTAGAATCATCTTATAAAATCTAATAGATACACCATTTTTAAAATTTTGTACTGGGTTACCATAAAACTTTTCCAGCAGCATTTATGGGGACGTAGAATGACATTTGTTTGACATCTACGGTCGGTAAATCGACTTCTTTTCCACCAATAGTTTTGTAGACGGTGACGATTACACCACCTCTTCGTTCATCAGCAGTTTTACACTTTTAGATATGGACTTTCGATGAACTTTTTATGGACACGTGTTGTCTTAACGAAAAAAATTAAAGCTGAAACCCTGACTCATCTAGTGCTTAGCTGCATCACATTCATTTTTTCAACAAAGCTAAGTGTATTTAGATGTCATCCTGTTCCGATTACGTAAATTTAAATTTCTCAAAAACTGAAAGACTAACTTGACTCTCCGAATGATTGATAGGTTTTGGAAATTAACCCATTCAAACAAGCTTTCCAACTGTTTGGTACGCACGAACGAAATATGCAATGTCAAGTCGGTATCCGAAGTAACAATCCATCTAAGAGCACTACACCATCAAAAGAATTCTGAAAATGATGCGAACAATTTTAAGTCAATTCCAACTTGAAAAGCTTTCAGTTTTCGAACATTGGATTCGATTTTTTGTTTCAACAACAAAGCACTTCTACGAATCATATCCATCAATTTACATTAAACGATGAACCCCACGTCACCAGTCACGTTGCTTTATAAGGCCATCATCAAAGCAAAAACCTTTCCCGAAAATATATCATTTTATCCCCGACACTTGTATCTGGTGGTTATGTAAGCTACTTCAAATGTCAACCTGATCAATACTACACGTGTTGGCACCACAATAAATATTTAGCAATGCATTGGCATTTCTTTTTCTTGTTTTTACCCTGCCTACTATATCTACTCTAGTATAACCCAGTATCCTTTCCTTCTTTCGGTTAGCCGCAGAAATCATGTATCCTGTCCACACAAAACCAAGACAAAGCTTAATATATTCCCTTGATCCCGGAATATATAAAAATATTTACAAAATATCTCCGGCAACCTTATTTATGGCTAAGAAGAAATAGTAGAAGGAGGTGAACTAAAATATTAGAGACTAATCGAAATAGGCCAAATTCCAGAAGTTATGACACTCACATATGTCGGTTCACCTGGGAGGCGGATAGAACCAGCACGCAAAATATATCCAGTTGCCCGAAGTGAATACAGATACTCATACATCTATACAACATTTAGCCAGGGAAAGGATTTAAGTCCCAAGCCCACTACCTGTCCCTCAACGTTGTACCCTATCTGCTACTGCTACTTCGCTTTATTTCCGCTCAATCTATTTGCAATTTAATATTTGCACACCCCTGCCCTAGAATGTACAGAAAGCCCATCAAATGAATGAATCGCTGGCAGAAGTCTAGTCTCCGGACACCTCAATGTTTGCTATGAAAGTCATGCGGTGGCAGCAAACTGAAGTCCTTCAACTGTATGAGTATACGAGTAGAGCAAGGATGCTCATTTCTCTGTTCTATTCGTAGTTGTACCTGTTTATGCATGCGGTTAGGACGAGGGTGTATACGTATACCATCTGAATCGACCTTCCCCCAAAAATACACACAGTACACACTTACAAAATCCAACTCATGCAAATTTTGTACGGGAATCAGCAAAAAGTCCTTACTCCTGAAAGCTGCTTATTTCAACTGCGACACTGACCATATGATGGACATTTTGCCACTCTACCCAAACACGCACACAGCTACACATTCACCTGACGTAACCTCTTTGCTAGACCAAAACTTGTTTAAGTCCCCGACGAAGCCTATAATTCGAGTGATTTATGACCATCTGAGCCACAAAAATGGAATAGGATTCGGAGCGATGTGAAGGAACTAGTAGCAGGTCGAGTATTTAATTTTACCACCGACCGGGTACGATACGGACAAAAAAAAGAAAGCAGTTATGAATGAGCTGCAAAGCATTTTCCATTGCCGCCTTGTAAACGATAAACCGAACAACCAAACAACCAATAAGAGCGCTCCCCTGGAAGCATGAGGAATAGAGAACGAGTCCATAAAGTCGGTGGCCCGGCAAACATATTAGTTGGATCACCATTTGTGAAATTCTACTCCCTTCGAATGATGGATTGTGTAACCTGTGTCAAGAGTTTACGGGTGTGGAGTTCTCCTCGGATGTTAATCATTTTGTCAAGTTTCACAAAATGTCAAGAGTTGGGTGGCAGCAGCAGACCTGATAAAAGGATCAGCGAACTTATTGTAGCATGTGAATTGGTCACTTGTTAATAAGCTTCTCAATTTAATGCGATTTAATGCATGTACTCTGTACAATTGTAATACACAAAAATATTTACACATACGTGTATGAGAAATAAATAGATTTTGTTAGTTACCTTGGTAAGCTGGTAGTTTGACCATTCAATTTTGAGTAACACATTTGGATGCACTTACCTGAAAGAAAAGAAAATAAAAAAACCTTTAATTAGATATTGAAGATGAAGGTAATTAAAATGTAATTGATTACAAGGTAAACTATTACAATTGTAATCGATAAAGAAATGAACTGAATAAAGTCGGTTTTAGTAGAACATGGCATACTTACAGGCAGTAAGTAGCTACCATTTGAACATGCAAGTCGGTAGTACTTCTTACACAATCTTGGTCCATCTATACAGACTCGTATCTAAGGGTCATAGAATTGTACACTTCTTCAAAGACAGTCGCTAAAAATGAACCACAGTCAGTGTGGACTGATTTCTCTCGCATAATCGGCGTATGGCATGAAGAAGGATATACCTTCACAACTATCTCTTTAGGAGGTAACATAGATAACAGAACTCACTCACTTCAAGTTTCTAGTTTCTAGATACAGAAACTGCCTTAGAAATCGTGGCATGATTGCTGATGTCCACACAGACGACGCGACAGCATCGGTTTCTGATATTTGTCTAAGACTACTCAGACAAAGAACTGGCCTATTGTACTCCTTGTATGTTCCTTTAACTGGAAATTTTCAGTTTTTCACACGGTTTAGTGATAAAATTCCTGAAGTACCAACATCCAACTATCAGCGCCAAGTTACAGCAACCAGATGGTAGCGTTGGTCGAAGTCAAAGATAGTGATCAGCGATATCGCTACCACTCTCAGAGAAAACGTCGCAGGATGTAGTGTAGTGCCTCGTTTAATGCCAGCAAGCAGACTTTCCTACTAAGAAAACGCTGACGGCTTATAGACGTTCGAAATCATTCGTCATCCTGGATATTCATGCCATCTGATCACATTGTACGCAAGTGTAAATGAGAGCACAAGCAGTCATAACGCAAGTTCTCCTCTGAGCATCGTCTATGAAGTTCATCGGGTACCTCTTTTCCCCTCATTCTTCCTGCGACCAGCGACCCAAAGAAGACTCAGTAACTTCAGCCCTCCAACTTCGAGGAAGTATATAGCAGTACGCTATAAGTATCCCTTTTCACCGATTCTTTTGATATCATGGCATTGCAATTGCGTACATCTCCCCTTGGAAGACTGAAGCAAGTTGGAGGATTTTGATGGACTTGTTTAGCCCAAAGAAGTTTGTTATCCAGCATGACACACAAGTTCTTAGTTTCATTGGAGAAACAGATGGTGGTGTCTTTAGCAAAGGTGAGTCAGATAAGTCATCTAAGCACAGCAGTGTGAAAACCACTCTCCAAGCCGATGAAAATGCCCAGCGATGTACTTCTTCTGCCCATTAGATTTTGAAGCGTAGTCCCGAAGGACCTTACCGTTTTTAGGTTTGTCATACTTTGAGCAGGAGTCGCATTCGCAAAGCAGTTTTGCACACATGAAGCTCTTTGTCCTCTTCTGTATAAGGAAGTCAAACTGTAAGGTCTGAAACTCTTGGCGAGCGAGTTGCACATCTTTTGCGATTTTAAATATAAAGGCTTGTCTCGCTGCTCACCGGGTTTCGGTATGTAGCAGTGAAAGTTCAAGTCCAGAAATGAAGCCAGCACTTAAGTTTTTACTCGTTAGCAAGCTAGTAGTTTACTGCCCAGTGCTAAACATTGTACTCAGCGTTCTTTTTTCGGGGATGGTGTGTTCGTGGCTTACGCTAAATGTTGTCGGGAGATTCGTTGACTTAGGAAGATGTCGTGCCCAGTATCCTGAGTCCCTAATGGGTGCTCTTTAGCAAATTCAGAGTCTACCATATATCCTGATTGATGCTATCTCTCGCTACCGGTGTAAAAAAATGATCCAATAGATCGATCCTTAGTTTTCCTTGTGTTCTAAAATATATTCACAGCACGAACAGTTTAAATAAATAAAATGTAACAGTCTAATTACTTTCATTACGAAATCACTCGGCAATTTTACGGGGGTCGCTGTCGCTGAGTATGATTAAACATATGACGAGACATCATTGCACACAGCTCGAATCGATCACCAGTGCAACTTTTATGCTTGACCAAATTTCTGCTACGTACAAGTATATATGTAGAACCAGCAACCCTTGAAAGAAGCAGCCTTTCGTTTTGGATCAATCAAATCTCATAAGCAATGGAAGTGTTCTAGACGGCGAATGGCTACTAAACGAGGTATCACGGTTAGGTAAAAAAAATCCCTGAAAAATTATTTCGTTCTTCTTGACTCATATATCATCATTTCTCGCACTTTCGCACTCGTAATGAGCACTTTTTTGGTTGAAGAGCTAGCGTCCTTAAAGTGACTTTTTCGCTACAGCCATCACGGTCATGTTCCCCGCAAATCTCAATTAACAGTTTCTCTTGGGATTGCTATAATCATCATTTCACAATAATGGGCCCAAGTACAGTGCAACTTCGTAATCAGAATCATTTTACGGATGAAGTCTGATATTTCGATCTGAAAAGGATCGCTCACGCTTGGTGTTGAGATTGAATTTCTTGTATTTTCGGATTGCTATACTCATTATTTCACAACATTGGGCCTAAGTTTGAACCTTGTGGCACACAGCGGCTACTGCAAACAGCGCAATTTAAAGTGGTTCGCAAGAATTTTAGAAGCAAAAACGCCTTTTATATCAGTAAAAGGACATGTTTTGCTGCTGAATTGATTATAAGCGTTCCAAATTTGGAAACGGTTGACAAATCTTCTTCAGAATAGCAGTCTCAGTCCTGCGGTTTCGGAAATCTACTAGTATATTTGAGTTTCACGAAAGGCAACGCTTTGGAAATCTTCGGCGTTTAATGAACACTATTCTAGTCACGATGCATTCAATGAACGTCAATACAGTTGTTAGCATCTCGGAACAAGTTGTTGCTTGCAATATTAATAATAGTTCCCAACCTAGGCCTACTAAGAGTGTTTGTATTTCCGTGGTCACATGAATTAAATTAAAGTGACAGCTGGTATTCTTAAAGGCCTTTACCCGTTGCTAAAATGTGTACAGACTCGGGAATACGTCCCCTACATACAGACTAACTCTTCAAATAAGCAATAAGGGTTCCACAAGGTGGAATACTTGGACTTATCCGTCTAATTATTATGTTATGTTTCATATAAGGTAATGGGCACAAAAGTGAAAGACTTAAGTTTAGTTGACGTCTTTTCAGGGACGCACAAGCACGATAATAGGTGTCATACGTTGAAGACGAAGTACCTGAAATAGATCCACGGTAGTTCGTTTACGAGAACATGCGAATATTCAGTTTTGCCAGATTTTATAAGCTGAATTTTAATTGATCAGATTACAATCGATTGAAGCCTAGTCAAATAGGAAAGAAAACACGTGACAGCTCCTACTTACGTTGCCATAGAATTCGAAACATAATATAGGGTTTTCTAATAATGACTTGACAACTTTTTTTTTAAATAAAAGGCAAACCATTTGAGATATTTCAAAAACTTTATTATTGGCTTGAAGTACAATCCTTGGACCCAATTTTCAACAATTCGGCCACACATTTCGGCCGAAACGGCACTATTTCGCGTTCGATGTTGGCTCTGAGCTCTTCCAACGTCGTCGGCGTGTTGGCATAAGCCAATGACTTAACGTAGCCCCACAGAAAATAGTCAAGCGGCGTTAAATCGCACGAACGAGGTTGCCAATCGACTGGGCCATGTCTTGAGATAACACCCTCACCATACTTACTCTTCAATAAATCGATTGTAGCGTGTGCTGTGTGGCTTGTGGCACCATCCTGTTGAAACCACATGTCGTCCAAGTCCATATTTTCCAATTCGAGCCAAAAATGAGCTTCGTCACTGAAGATGATTTTGCGATGAAATTCATGATTTTGGTGCATCTTCTCCAGAACCCAATCGGAGAACGTACGTCGCTTCAAATGGTCCATCGGCTTCAATTCTTGAGTCAGCTTGATCTTGTATGGGTGTAAACCAAGATTCTTACGCAAAATACGCCATAATGTGGTCTAAGCGATGTCCAATTCTTGAGAGCGCCGTGGAATTGACCGATTTGGATCGTTTGCTACGGACGTCTGAACGGCAGCGATATTTTCGACACTTTGACCAACCCGTTGTATTACTGACACGGCAACATCACACAACGAATATGTAGACTCAAATTTTTGCACTTAACTTGTTATTGCCTGTCTACTAGGGCGAGAATTACGAACGAAAATTGCTGTTAACGCTCTTAAAGTTGCAGTCACCGACTCCGAATATCTGTAGAAAATTATTATAATTCGCAGACGTTGCTCGTTTGTGTACTTTACCATGATGAAAATGTTGAGCTTACTGAATAAATTGACAGTGACATATTGATGATTAGTGAAAGAGTGTGTTCACAAATTAAATTTAAAGTTGTTAAGTCCCTATTGGAAAACCCTATACTAACTCCTTGCACCAGTTGATAAAGTAAAGAGCTCGAAATGACGAAAGTCTCAATATCATAGATAAATTTAAAAAGAGGTGATGATCAGACCGTCAGAAAGAATCAGACCATATTTTAAAGCAAAGCCATCAGGAATGCTAAGAGATGTATTTCGATGGATGCAAAATGGACTGAAAATATAAGAAGACCAATATTTTAAACAGACTGCGAGTATTTACTCAGTAGAATAGCCTTAGGTTAGATTGGAGTGGTTCTTCTTCAGGTATGTTCAGACCAAGCGTAGGTTGGAATTATATCATAGAAATTCCTTGGCGAATTTGTCAAGACCATACAGTTTCGAAGGGAGTGCGCCACAGATTCTTCTCCTTGTAGAAATTAATTTGAGAAAAATTCAATTGCGTATTGCTTTCAATGAGATCGGTCCAGTAGGCTCATCAGTCTAGGTGCCTTCAATTATTCCGACGATACCATCTATGACTGTCTATGACTGGCCTTAGCAAGAGCTTAAAGATTGGCATTTATTTGGGGCAAGACATTGGTATCAAGCTGACTGCTATTTATTCCGAGTCTGGCTCTGTTGTAAGAACACCGAGACCTCGCTTTGGAAGACGGGATAGTATGTCGGTATATTTAGGAATTTGTGTAGAAAACAGACCATTGCAACAACGCATTTGACTGTTTTAGAGACTTCGAGTTGTCTCAATTCGTTTCTTTTGGTATCAGGCGATTGAAGTCAATTTCAGTTAACTGAAGGTCATTTGGATTGAGGAGGCCACGATAAAGCATAACTGACTTTCGATTGCTGAGTCTCTCCCAGCATGCCGAAAGAGTCGTTAAATAGAAAATAAAACTGATTTTGATGAGGTTCTTAGCGGGCCGGTGATTCTTGTACAGATAGCTTGTTGCGTTGCGTGATGATCCGTCTTTAAATTGTAGGGCACAAAATTGCGCTTTCATAAAGAATTGGAATAGAATTGGTCCCATAAGCGTGGGAAAGTCTTCACCTTGACCTTTTTTATTTCACTTTGCATCATTTTCTTTTCACCTTGCTGTCCAGGATGAGACCTAGATGAAACTAGCCATCTAAGTCGGGTGGATCTCGGCACTTTTTGTTAAGAATCTCTATTTTGGCCGCATTCACAGCTTCGTTTCCAAGGGGAGGGTATACTTAAGGCATATTGTAGAAAACAAAAAATAAAAAAGCAAGGAAAACATATTTTTGGGGTCTTACCTGTTGACAATAAGATAGAACAAGCTACAGACGGAGTCATTTTGTTAACATTTTGAAGAAAGTCAATAATGAAAGTGATGTCAACTTAGTTGTATTTTTTCACGGGTCGTAAAGGAAATTCTAGTGCGATTTCAACCGATTTGCCTACTTAAATTGCCTTATCCACCCAACCATCCCCAATTACCTTCAAATCAAGTTTCACATGCAGTTTAGACATCTAAATTCACATTCATGCAAGAGAACAAGTTACATAAACTGGTAATAGAAACACAGACATGTGACATCTACCCAAGTCTTCAAAAATTTATTTGACAGTACAATGCTCGTACACTTCTCAATTTCAAGTGTCACCTCCTGCCATGGTAGGTTGACAACGCTCAAGCTCTTTCATAATATAATTTATCAGCTCTCCTCCTCCAGGAAGTGAGACATATTTCTAGAGGATTTACACCCTAAGCCCTAGGTCTATTTATCCACTATGAGCGCGTCATAGATTACCTCAACAAATTCGCACTTCCTTCTTAAAATAATTTTGGAGACCGAAAATTCTCTACAAAAACCCTACAAAATACGAATATCTGAGTATCCCCTTAAACGGTTTAGAGCTCACAATTCATAAAATGTCCACCCCCCCCCCCCCCTTGAAGTCCCCCCATTCACACGAAATTATATGACAGTTTTCAACGAAAACAATTTGATATTTCAAAACCAAACCACTCACCCAACCAAAGCGCAACGCACACATTGATGCCGTAAAAATTGCCGCGCATTTAAATATTCAACGCTCGAGCGATTTTTCATCATCAGCATCAGCATTAGCATCAGTGACAGGCCAAACATCAGCCCAGGCATTAGCCTATGCATTCTAACATCATCATCTTGTCCTTGGGGGGAATCTCAATGGCAAAAAGGAAACAGGCATCCTACAACCAACCACCAACTCAAGTGATAATCTTCCCGCGCTTAACTCGAAATATTATTATTATTTTCGAGGCGATGTTGATCTTTTGGAAGGCATTTCAGGGTGTCCTGGGGTTGGGACTTTGAAAAAAAAAAAAAAAAAAAACGAAGAGAAAACTTCTTGTCAATGTTGGAATACACACCTTGTTCCTATGCTGCCTATGGGCGAGGGGAAGGAGAACAAGTACCAGGAAAACAACAACAATCACCACCACCCAACTTTACGAACAAAATTAATTTATGATTTATACTTGGTTACGACACGACACGAGTAGGAAACGAAAAGCTGAAGCCTCAAACTGCTAGGGAAATGGGCCTTAGTCATAGACAGGGCGTCCGTCCTACATAGAATTGTATACGCAAAAAGGAGTACTAGTAAATGGGGGTAAGAGAATTTGATAAAGAAAAGGGTAGAGAACGCTCTCGATGTTCGACTAAACTTTGCTGCAAGAACACAAAACTCATTTAACGACGAATAATTTACTTTGCATAAATATCATTCGGAACTTTATTGCCTGTCTCCATTTCAGGCCATAAATTTCTACCATGAGAGTGTCCTAGAGAGAAGATGACTGAGGCAGTTACAGCGACCGGATTACGCCGGATACGAAGTACAAAGTATGAAGTACGAACTACGAAGTACGGAGTACTCGAACAGCGTGAAGGGGCAACTTTCTGTCGCATGATGATGGAAAAAAGTATCTCATATCTATAACGAAGTATCATATTAGGACATAAAACCAAAAAAATATATACAGGAGACAATATGTTTGAATCGGTTGTCGTTTGTTTTCGATGGCCCCTGTGTTATGGCAAAAATTGTTGAAAACATGTTCATGAATGGAATTGTTGTCGTAAAATCTGTTAGCCCTTTGTTTTTTATTAAATAGGTCGCTGACAATATGTTACATAGGCAGGAAATACGAAATTAATAGGCAGAGCAATATTGAGATACTCGCTGATGGAAATCGTCTTAAAATTGGTTATAAGTCCGCCACCTTTTAAAATTTCAAGACGAAGTATTCAGCGGCCTATAGGCACCAAGGCAAGCCTTGATATTCTCTTAAATATGCCTGTCACAAAAGGCGATTTAAATCTAGATGTTCCGATGAGATAGCTTTAAGGACATATGAGCTTTGGTAGGACAATTGAACCCCGACAGGAAAGTCCTACACAAATTTTTTGGTATATTCACGTTTGGCTTTAAAAGTCAAAACCATTTAATGCAATGCAAGCAATACCAAGTGGAGGAAATAAAAGCAGTGCTTGCCACGGCTATATAGCTGCAGCCCCACCAACGCCAGGGAAAGAAGTGATAAAAAGACCGGCGAAATAAAAAAATCATCGGCTCCTTCTCACTTTGCTTATATGTCACACCTAGATAAACTTCAGGGTATAGCTTAAGTGTTTAACTTCAGTTCAGACAAGGAAAGAATATACGAACGCATCGGCGGAGGACGCTCAAATCATCTGACGATTCTTCGGCATCCAGTCAGAATGTTGAGACAGCAGAAGAATTACCATCGAACCAAAGGTACTTACTAACAGCAATGCGTATGGATGATTTTATAGGAAACGAAACAAATAGGACAATGACGCTGGGAAACTTAAGGACAATATGGAGCTAAACAACTAAGGAAGTTCCCAAACACCAATCACAACCATCTAAGCAAAAAATGATGAAGAGAGTTTCTATAAAAGAGTTATACACTTAGTAAGGCTTTCTCCTGAATGAACGGCCTTTTGTGAGCAGGCCTACTGAACAACCAGCGAACACAACGACACCTGACGGACAAAAAAAAGCGACAGAAACCTATTTAGATACCGATTTTTCCTCAGACAAGAACTAAGTCAAGGAAAGACGAGAGATAACAATCTCATGCACTTATGCTTCCATAGAAAAGTGGGAAAACTTTGTCGAAGATTTCAGCTATGAGCTGCTGTGCAACACTCAAGACCAATGTTTCAAGCACAAAGTAAAGATCATCTATGACGTTTATAAAGTAAAGTTAGAAAAAGAAATGACTATTGTGCATGCTACAATATCATCAAAGCAAGCATGACTTTCACAAAACATCCACAAAGGAACCTCGCAGTCGCCTTATAACGAAACCATCAACCAGATGGGACGCACTGGGATGGGCACAAAACACAGTTCCAGTAAACTTCCGAGTAGCCATTCTTGACTTAAAACAGCACCGTTTTTACTTCAGATGCGGATACTCCATACAACAAATACTGTGAGGGGACTCCTGCAACCGCAAGAGATTTGTAAAGTTTTTTCTGGCCCCAAAACCCCCCAGAAGTTCTATTCTGATAGCTTAAAGAGGACAAATGGAGATATTGTCAGTATGTTATCAAAGATGCCGCATCTAATATTCTAGACTCAAACTGAAGTTTACAGCGAAACGTCTCTAATGGCAAGAGATTTGTAGAGCCTTTTCTGAGAAATCAGAGAAATGATGGCCTGAATTTAACCTCAAGATCACAGCGAAACGCCTCCATAGCAGCAGACTTGTAGGGCCGTTTCTGGTCCCAAATCTTTCTAAAAATCTATATTCTGACTGCCTCAAGAGGGCCAATTCAGATACTGTCAGCAAGTCAGCAAAGATGCTGCATCTGATGAGCTAGATTCAACCCGAAAATCACAGTAAAACGCCTCCAATGGCAAAGGACTTGTAGAGATTTTTCTGATCCCAAAACTTTCTAAGGAGTTCTATTCTGAGAACATCAAGAAGACCAGTGAAAGTGTTACCAGTAAGCCATGAGAGATGCCACATTTAATATATTGGGACAACCACAGTCCTATAATTTGATGGAAGGTGCTGACGAGAAAATAGAATGGAACTGGAGTTATACTAGGGTGGGTTAAGGTCTAGTTGTTCGTTTCTGTCATTTTGTGCGCACAGGGAGAGGAACCTACCGGTTTTTATTGATTCCAAACTGCAAGAAAATTCCTCAGAGGTTAAAACTTTTTTTCTAAAAAGGAGAAGTCAAGAATTATTTTCAACATATGGCGTGAGGATCGAACCCAGGTACTTTGATGTATTAGTAGATGAACTTAACCACTTGTTGTGCCAATAAAACCCATTATCTTCACTGATTAAGTTAATTTTCTACAACCAACGAACAGATAAACCCAACAAAGTGCCTTGGCATTTAGGCTTCGACTTGATCTGTAACTGCGGTGAAGGCATCAAGGTTATAGAAGTGTATTCTCTGTCAAGTGTGGATGAGAGCCAGCACAAATAGACTGTGCAAGCGGTTGGGAAACCCCATACGCATTTTCATTTTGAATAGTGAGATGATGACTATGGCCAACATCCTCGGCAGGTAATCACTATTCAACCCCTGAACACAATTCATTTAAAGTAATTTTCTTCCAAAAAAAAAAAAAAAGACTGGTGGCAGCGAATAGTGAGAGGAAAACCAGGATTGTGGGAGCATTTTCAAGGCCGACAGTGATCCAGACTAAAACTGAGATCTAAACAAAGTTTGAAAGAGCAACCCCAACACCGACACTGCAAAATATTTCTGCCTTCTTCCTATCCAGAACTGATACCAATTCTTCATGGCCAGAGTTTAAAAGACTAAGACTGTAGAACTTTGCTTTCAGCTCTTCTTTCTTATGAGGTGAACTACACTGCAAAAGAACTCATGGATTATGAACAAGTGACAGTTTCTTGTCGAATGGGACTATTGGGTTATTGTCTAGTCTAGAACATGAACTAGAACAGCTACTAAATAGCTGCTTGCATAAAAGAAAATAGTAATTTAAAAAGGAGTACCAGAGCTTTCAGCGATAGTACCTCTTCTATTTTCAAATAGAATGGCGTTCTTAGGATGAATCTCGCTGGCATACTTTGAGTCATTTTGACTGAGGAGTGCGTCGAAATCATGTTTAAGGTGCGTGCTAATAGGTTCCTATGAGATAGGTTTATCGAAAATGACCTCTGGATGGTGATTCAAAATGATATCATTTTTAATTACTGGCTTCAGACAGAATAAATGCGCAAATTCCAGGTATTATAAAAAAGAACTCCATAAGGGATTAGCTCTTTCCCCAATCTTACCCACAATCAACTGGCAAAATGGTCAAACGTGGTTCAAAACTTTTCCCTTTTGATTGTCTCTCACTGAATAAGCAATACTCGTATTCTGACGTTGAATGTGTCTTATGGGAAAAATAGATACTCAGTCCTCATTTACTCATTCAATCACAATCGACAGAGTTTTGCCCAAAAACTACTAATGGATTAAAAGGGTGCAAAGTTTCTGGGAAATCTGTCAAATACGTCCATTCGAACAGTCAAAGATTCAATCCAATTACTAGAATAGAAAGAGAGAGAGGGGGATAAGGAAAATCACAACAACATACACACTTATATGGTCCCAAAGTCCGATGAATTCCCAGCATCGAATGTCAGAATCATTTGTCCTGTAAATATGATTTAATTGAATCTGAATGTGGAGTAGATGGACGACTACGAATACGAATACGAATACATCCAGCTGCTGATGCTCTGCTGGATGAAGTAGAAACTTTCTTGGCATTGACTAATGGATTATACTCGTATAGAGTATATACAAGTATATCAGGTAGTCTTGTAGTGATGAATCACTTTCTACAAAAGAGAAAAGTACAATACAACAGGAAAAACAAACTCCAAGTTCTTCAGTGTAAATAGAAGTCATGTTGATCTACCATCTTCCATCTACCAACTATCTTCTACATGGTTCCGTTCCTTTACTCGGACCGATTAAAAAGGATAAATATTATGTCACACGTAAGACAGTAAACTTATTCACATGTGAATTGTGCTATCCTTGAAAATTCTATATATCCTCGTTACACTTCAGGATGTCATATTCCTCCAGAATTTTATGTGATGCCTGCACAATGCTTCATTTATTTCAGTCATTTCCAGCTAAAGTATGTCTCCTGCTGATGCCTGCTGAAAATAGTCCGTCGTCCTTCTCTCTGTCTCTGCCAATGACATCTGTAGTAGCAGACGTACGAGTATGTAGTATTCTAATAGCAGTAGCAGTAGCAATCTGCACTACAATCATTGCCATGTTTAATTTCAGCATTCAAAAACTAGACCGACATACTGACTTTATTCAGTCACTTAAGTCCCAATGAGAACTGGCGGTAGACTGGAGCCAGGTCGACTGCATGCCATGCCAGCTACAGCAATGAACAGCAGCTAGAGACCTCGTACTCGTGCTCGTATTCGTATCCTTGCAAATGACAATTTATTGGGACGAAATTAAATCAAAGTGACGCAGAGAGGTCGTCTTCAGGGTCGTGTATACGTATTTGAATGTTTTAGATTCTTTCAATCATAACTACCAGCACCAGCATTACCAATATCACCAGTAGTACCAGCAGTACCAGCAGCATCATCTTCACCTTCCACTGCCCTCACTGAGATGTACTCGTATATAAGTAAACGCGCCAAGTGCCATGACGGTAGTAACAAAAGAACGTCAACTCCACGTACCATCGATACTCAAGGATAAAGGACTTTAGCCAACCACCTTGCTCGTAAAACAAAGTCAACCCATATGTACAACCAAGTACAATACATACGAGTACAAGTACGTTCATGGCATTGAACTGAAAAACACATGCATGAGGGCTTTTTCTCATAAAAACAATCTCTTCGTCTCAGTTTTCAGGTATCGGAGGGGCTCATAAAAATCCCGGCCATCTGTGGTAATGCACTTGTTCGGATATGTTTGTAATTTGATATCCTGGCCACCACTACCTTGCAATACAGTCATCGTTATAACAAAGAGAGAGAAAATAAGAAAATCTTTGCTATCTATCCCCCGAGTTCGATGCCTTAATCTTAAGCCCACATCAGATGGAGAAAAGCAATAACCAAAAGAAAAAAAAAAAAATGTTCAGTTGTGCATCCCTAGCGTATCCTTCTTGCCAAAATCGATTATGGGCAGCCAAGTGAAAGAAGTATGATGGTGGTACGCTTCTCTTCTCATCATCAACTGCTAACAAAATATGGATTCATCTACACGTTCGAGATAAAACTCAGCCACAGGCTATCTTATTACATCGACGGTGAAAGAAACAGAGAGTGAGATTTGGGACGCAGGCAGGAATTAAGTCACAACGCCTGGCAAGCATCGTCATATTAGATAGGACCCCAATCTCGGACTGCAAACAGTCACATGCCTTCAAAACGTGAATTGTACCTGTGATACGAGTACCGTACCTACATATCGAATGCCTGGTTGGATGGTAGTGAGGGACGACAAGGAACGAGCAGCGAATACATCAGGAGTAGTAGCAGTTCATAAACATTGTTTGGCTTAGGGATTTCCTAGAACAAATTATGTAGAGATTTTGGTAAACGATATTTTGCATATTCGAAAACACATATACGAGTACTCGTAAATACGACTTGTTTTTGCCAGACCAACTGTGAGACACTTGCTCCATGAGGTACTTCTTCATCCTGGCCATCTGACTAGACATCAAGTTCCTAGCTGTGTAGAGCTGTATCTGTGCAAGTGCTTTTTAGTAAACTAAGCTGCTTTTTCCATGAACCAGGGATTTATGTAATCCATTTCCAAAGGTGTGGTAAGTAGGTGACTCTGGATTGGGACTATTGCCAGAAGAAGTTACATGGTTTCGCCTCACACTTACAATTCACCGAATTTATTCATACTCGTCGACTCAAAGAATAATATTAAATTTGCTCAATTAAAACTCTCTTCTAATGAGTGCTTTCCTGGTTTCAGTGGACTATTTTCACATCTGATCGGATTCTAGTGGCTTTATTAGACCGAGAGAGTCCAGTGAGTGTAGATATGTTGCGGCAAAAGTTGAAACCAGTATCTGATATACCTACAACAGGTAACTAGTACTTTTTTCTGGTGTAAAAAGGCAGTTGGCCTTTGAAATTCTACACATCTCTTGTACTCCAGCAGGCCCAGGGCAGATCTCCCCAGACCTTACACTACGACAAGTATTTGATTCATAGGCGACGCTCCTACTCTAATTATTCCGATGACCAGGACCGTACTTGTGAAGTAGTTTGATCCAAATTGAAGAGACCCAAAACCAACTTCCTGACTCTGCTCATCATAACGGATTGATTTATTTGACCACAGTGACTGATTCAAGGTTTTTTTTTTTCGGAAGGAGGCCTAGAGGAAACTGATTAACTCGTAACTATGTTGCTTAGTTTCAATCGAAATTATACTCGATTCAGCCAAAGTAAGGGTCAAAGTAGGTTCCAAAACTTATTTGCTTTGATTGATCCAGGATCGCACAACACATTTATCATGGAAGCGCATGTTTTGAAATAAGGAATAAATCAAAGCCAGATTTCAACACCTACTTTGCTTAGTTTCGGGTTGTACAACGACATTAACTTCATCAGCAAGATAAACCTAAGTCATCTCTAGGACAAGCGAAGAGGCTTACTGTTCGAGGCCAGGTTTTTTTAAAATTGGTCGCCGCATCGTTGAAAAGTTTGAGCGTGAGCACACTCTTTTGGATCTTAAGCCACCAACCAAACAGAGATTAGTGCAAAATGAAGAAATGGCCTACAAATCCATTTAGCCGACATCCGTACAAGATTGTGCTAACGCAAGAATTAAATCCAAACGAACACAGACAACGCTGTGAATTTGGGATCTGGAAATGTTGCCAGGAAATCCGGGTTTTGACCAAAAAAATCATCTTCTCGGACGAGGCCCATTTTTGGCTCAGCGGCTTTGTCTTGGAGGGTCAAACACTATCCACAAGTGTTCGACCAAGCAACAATGCATCCACAAAGATTGACTCTTTGGTGCGGTTTCTGACATGGCGGCATCAGCGGACCTTATTTTTTTCGAAATAAGGAAAGAGACACAGTTACCGTCAATGGTCTCAGGTATAGAGCGATTTTAATCGACTTTCTGTATCCAGAGCTCGACAACATCGATTTATTCGAGCTGTGGCTCTAACAAGACGGCGCTACATGCCACACCAGCGACGCAACGCTCGAAATTGTGAAGATGAAATTTGGTCATCTCACGGCGAGCGTTCATTAATTGGCTGACGCGATCATGCGACTTGACACCACTCGATGATCTAACCACTTTGGACGAGCTCGAGGCTAACATTCGACAGGCTATTGCCGGAATAACGAAGCACATATTGGACCGAGTTTTCAAAAATTGGACCGGCCGCTCGATGCACTGCCAGCAAATCCAAGAAGACCATTTGAATAATGTTCTATTCCGCACATAATGGCATGAACGTAGCTTTAAAATAAAGGCCGAATCAATTTTATATCTCACACCGTTGTCGTTTTATTTAATTTTTGTTCCTATCGTTCTTTTCTGGTCACCCTTTACATAGACTAAGTATCTAACTAAAGAAGTTGTTTTTACTGTTTTTATCTGAAATAAAAGACATTAAAACTAACTTAAAGGTTTCTTAAATGGCTTTCTAGGCCACGAAGTTGTTTACAAAGTTCACGATACAGATGATTTTTGTAGGCTGCGCAGAATAACACACTACACAGGGGTATTCAGCTGATAGTTGCTTACATCCATACTGAATAGGGCAGCAAATATGCAGTACAAACTACGTAGCACCTCTACCTTCGAGTAGAGGGCGGTACGTAGTAAGCTTCAAAACAGTCAGAATTCAAAAATAGTGAATGTACATGTACGGTGAACAAGATCGTTCTCACCCTACGACCATAGTATTCTTGGTAGCATTCCGAAAATTTTATAACTCGAATAGGTCAAAACGGCACACATTCACAATGGTACAAACTTAGTTAAGCCCAGAAAGGATTCCTCTAGAGATCACGCAAGGCATTGTAACTCTCGCAAAAGAAAGTTGTTGTCAATTTGGCAAACCTAGGCATTGAATGACATTTCAGGACTCCAGTTCTGCTGGTTATCCCCCTTCTGAGGGATTATATGGACAAAACCAGTCAATTATTATTCAAAATGTCATGAGGGGTTTGGTTCGATTAGAAAAAGCAACCCACTTAGGTCTATTTGCCCATTGTGATACAACATGGATCTGTGATCCTCCTACTCTTGAAAGCAATTTCAGTAGGAATTTGTTAACGTCTTCAGATCCCTTAAGTCGTTCTGGAAGAAAGCTCCTAAGTGGCGTTACTTTTTTTTGGAGAGTTTTGGATGTACAGAGTAGGTCAAGGATTTTCACATTATCCTCCAGTCGTTTGTAAACACTCCAAACCTTCTTGAATGCTTGCCTATGCATGTCTATATCACCTATGGTTGCGCTGAGGTATTTCCTGTTTTGAAAGATCAAAGTCTTAGAGCGATTCAGATCCAACTTTAGTCAGATTTGTTTGGTCGCTAGACGTGTTGACCCAACAGTCTACAGTTTGTTTTTGAACTAACCATTCGTTCTATATCACATAGTTTTGACTTGATGAACCAATCAGCAGGGTAGACAGATTGAAGTGGTGGCGAACACAGGCTGAACCTAAACAGACTACAGTCACGATCAAGATTGTTACAACCAAAAGCAAGGACCTGCGCCTCTTCTATCACAATTGAACAGACTTATGGAAAAGGATGACGTCTGACATTTGTCTGACGTCTAATGATATATAAGGAAGACTGGCACTGTGCATTATCTAAAATCAGATGAAAGGAAGTTCCAGAGATAGTGGAAGCACAATTCAAGAAAAAAAAAAACAATCAGAACGGTCATTCTGGAGAACTGGATGTGGTCATTAATCGTCAGCTCCTTCAGTCTCCAATAGAGTTCAATATAAGTCGATATTTTCTACATCACACACACATCACATCTGTAAGCCACACCCAAAAAGTCCTTCACAGCCCGAAAGAGGATTACAATTACTGTCCAACTTACACCTAATTAAACTCTAGAAACTAGCATTAAACAAGCTTAAGAACAAAGGAGAAAACTCCTGGTCCCCTTATTCTGTACCAAAATTTTCTTCCTCTTCCTCGTCTTTTTCATCGGGCATATTTCGGTTCCATATGGCAATGGCAGTGACTGGTGCGTTTAATGGAATTCTCTAACAACTAGCTTCATTAAGTCACACCACTTAAATTGTTTTTTCAACAGCTTAGTCAACACATTGGAGTAGTTACCGCACCCCTTTGCTTTTCTCATTTTCATCGTCATTTCGCTAAAAGGAGTTAATTTTCCGTGGATTATCCCCAATAGAAAACGAGTATATTGCCCTGGACTCTGTGCAAACAAGCTTCGTTAGCCATACGAATAAATTATCACCTCCCCAGTTACGATTACATGGGTGAGGTTGTGAGTTGCTACGATATTTTTTGGAACTCATTCCCATCTTAACCATTAGCTATAGGTTCACTCATAAGGCACAGCTATTTGAGAGTAAATTCCCATGTAATCTATTCATTACACCTCCGCAGGGAATCACAGTTTAACCGTTTTATTTGCTCCCCCTAACAAGGTTAAAAGAAAAAAAAATGAAATAAAATAACCTCCCAAAATGTATCTAGTAAAGTAACATAGAATATTACCTCACCAGGGACACTATTTCACGTGTCTCCTGGGAAGTTAGTCGTCTCATATACTCCCCAAACTCCTGGCTTCCGATGCCCAAAACTCCAAGGCCACAATGCCACATAAATCTTCCAAGACAAATGGTATTAAGTAAACACAAACTCCCATTATTGGTCCAAAGGACCACCGTCACCGCTGTGGTACATCTCTTACCCGGAAACACTACAAAAATACACAGAAACCAAACCTACCTTTCATGTGTCCCTAGGTACGGACACGTACATATATCTCTCCTGGATAAGTGTGTGATTTGTACGATGCCGAATGTTATTGATTGCTAATAAAATCTTCATGATTGTCTCCCAGCTCTTAGGTAAATGAATAGCCTGGGTGGTTATGTCTCGTTTCGTCTTCTCCTGGGTCTGTGTAAGAGTCCACCTATCTGCCTAAAGATTAGTGCTCAACCTAAATCGGATCTGATTTATTGTGGAATTTCCAATTGGCAAAAGTTAACGAATGTCCGAAAAGAAATCGTCGACTCGACTTCCTCTATTTTGTGTTTTCTTTTTTTTTTATTTGATGTCAATGAGACAGACGGACGGTATCGAGGTTCGATGTGTCAGTCCATTTACATTCCTAAACGACCAATAAAGTGATCTTCAGAGGAGGGGATATGTTCGTACTTAGAGTGCTCAAATGATGTAATCCTGACACATGTAAACGCAATCAATTGAACCAAAATTGCTTTCAATTAACGATGAAGCAAAATGAGTACGAGTGTGATGAATTGAGGGATAACAGACATGCAGAGGGGTGGTGAGACTATTTCAAAATTTCAATATCAATTACCACAGTCTGTTGTACAAATTTAAGGGAGAAAAACACACAACCCATAACCCAACTAATTAACGATACGAATAGTGATGAGTGCAACAAAAAAAAAAAAAAAAAGAGTTACATGTATCCGTAGGTTTTTTATCTACCAGCAGCCCCGTATGAATGATGCTGATGGTGCGGTTTTGAGGGATGAAGCTGCCCAGCGGAGCGCATCTCTAAATCGATTTTTAATGCTGCCAATGGATTGTCACTTCTCGCAGGGAGTCTCTTTTTTTTTTTTGCCTTTTCTATGAAGGTTTGGGTATTGCCTATGGGAATGATTCTGACAGAATGAGAATATTTAATTGAATTATCCTCTGGTTGATTGCGTTTTAGAATACAGTAGGCACCGCAAGTCAATATCATGAGTGATTTAAAAGAGACTATAGATCGCACGAACAAATCAAATAAATTTGTGTCTTCTTCTATGTTTGTTCTGGGAATACATACAAACAATTGACTGAATTTGTATATAATTTTCATGATTCTGAAGAACTTAAGCTGGAGAGAGAACCAAGAAGTTAAAAAAAAAAGGGCGTTGAGCAACCAAATTTTCACATGACAGCATGAGAAAACCGATCGTTTTGTGGTGTCTTTTCGTATCTATGACTGAAGTGTACCTATAAGAACGATGCTTTTGAGTCTCTGTCTGATATCATCGATCGCAATAAGCATCACATACAAAGTGTCGCTTGAAGAGGTTAATACGATATTTTGGTTTCGAGGAGAGCTGACTATGCTCAAAATTTATAATCCTATGGTTTGACGTCGAGGCTACCAACTGCACAATTGTGTAGTGATGAGCCACTGTTTGGTTTTGTTTTAGAAATCTAGAGCAGAATCTTGTTGAAATGTCCACGAATAAGGTTCAGAAGGTTCACAATGCCTTCCAAAACAGTCGTTCAATGCAATTTTGTCGAATTTTTTATACCATCCTCGCGAAAATTCAGAGCACTCAGACAAAAAATTAGACCACTGTACTCTATATAAGTTCCTTTAAATGAAATCTTGTTGCGTCATTTTAGCACAGCAGAAAGGCCGCTTACTTCCTAGAAACATCGGAAAGCATACAACCCAACGTAGGTCTGCCTGGCAAGTCCATCGGAGATTTCATTTCCCGCCATGCCATTGTTTCCTCAGACCCAATGAAAGGTCACTGAACTGAGCCGTCTGACTGCGTTCAGTGATCTCTTGCATTCTTGAACTGACCTGGAAGTCGAAAGAGGGTTTAACAAGGCTGTAAGCGCATCTTGGCTTTCGCTACCGAGGATTGAGTAAATCCATGCTTGGAAGACAAATGCAAGCTTTCCTAAAGTAAAGTGAGATCTAATGTTGTCGTCCTCCAAAAATACACCACAGTCGTCCATAAAGGCACGACTGGATTCCACTACTTCGCGATGCTGGCCACAACGGATCCACGGAATGAGATCTGGCACTTCTCTTAATGAGCAAGCATACATTTGATCACCTCTTTTATCATCGGTGGGTATCATTCCCAACCAAGAACTTTCAATGCAACTGTGAGTAAGTGTCTGGTGTAACTTTTGTGTATCACCATTTGCCAAATATTCTTTTCGGGACTCGAATTTGTATTTTCTGTATTCAGAGAGATTTTCAACTGGAAAACAAGCACTCGGATACTTCCAGATTCGAAATATTCATGCATTCACGAAGTGATAAACAAAATAGTGACCCCAAGCGATCACAAGTTCCAAAAGATTTTGTTTCTTTCCTTGTGCCTTTGTGAAGACTAATTTGGTGCAACAACTAAAGACAGATATTTTGTAGGCGGTAATGTTGCATAAATGTCATGTCAAATAGCAATCAACGTCGAATGAATACGTTTAGTCAAGTATCAGTATGTTTTGCTAGTCTACGAAGTGAGCATGTTGAGTATAATATCAGACTTCTGAGAGGAGTTATTCTTTTAAGCTTTCATGAACTTGCCACAATCCCAGTCGACTTATGAGAAAACACCAAAAGAAACCTATGATTGATTTTAATACTATCTGCGAAAAACAACTCTAAAATTAGCCTTCTTTTTTTTAAATAATAAAGAGGCGGTCAACGTATGAAACCTTTCGGAATACCAACTTTTGTATGAATTGGACACTCTTCGAGAGAGATTACATGCTGATTAATTGAGCTCAGCATATGCCTGTAGTTTTTCACCAAAATAAAATCAGTTCATTGCTTAAGGATGTAAATGCACTTATACATTTGCGGGCTATACCTTGCTCAAAAAGGTACAAAACTCAATCTGTCAAGTATGACCAACTGCCTTCGAATACCTTAAATCAGTTCTGAGTCGGCATCTAAGGCGTTGATATTACTCCATATGTGACAATCGGTATCTCTCTAGAATGGTAAATTTTAATACAGGGGCTCTAATGTTGTTACCTCAATATATTCTAGCCATCTAAGCCAAGGAAACCGAAGGTTTTTCTTCCCCAAAATCATAGTCTCCAAGTCGTTGAATTTTTTTTTCCTGAATTTTTTTCAATAGCCGCAGACACTCACGTGACAGCTACCATTGTTGTCGATAAACCATTGCAGATATCAAACCTGTATAGAACTTTCACGTGAATTGGCGGCAATCGTAGGAGACAGCTAACATCTTTTTCGTTTGTTGTTTACTCCAAAGGCCAACGAGTAGTCCTAAGCAGCAAACTGTATCAAGTCGGTAGGCTAAAGTTTTTCGTTTTTTTTTTTTTTTTTTTTTGCTCCCAAGACCTACGGATAGTCTTAAGCAGCCTGCAAAATCTCGGAGCGGACTTCACAGAATACCTGTTTGATGAGGAGTGTAAAGAAACCATGCACGAGACATATAGAGCTGCCCTACAGAAAAGAATAAGAACTTCAAAAGGAAGAAGCAGGGAAAATTCCGATATCACCATTGCATTTTAGCTTTTGATCTGAGAAATACTTTCGTCTTTTGGAACGTGTCGTCAAAAGTGATTAAGGATGGCTGCAAGTTCGAGTTGTTGAAATCTAAGTTGGATGCCATATCGGATCAGTTGTCAGGACCGAGATTAGAACATTAACACAACATTTTTGAGCTGTCAACTTTGTAGTATTAGCAGAATTAAAGAAAGAAATATCCATTTCAACTAGAACAAAATAGTCTCAGCTAAAATCACGAATTGCGAAAAGTTATACTTTCTGGACAACATGACCGCCGAAACGCCAATAATAACCGATTGAGTTATGCGATAACGTTTTGAAGAAAGCAGAGACTTTACCTTCTAAGTAAAAAGTAAGACGGGAAAGTTATGTCAGAAACGAAAGACGATATAGCATTACATAAAAAGTGTAGGTACGATATATGTCTCTTGAGGCATAGTAATGTTTTATTTATTCTAAAAACAAAAATCGATCGTAAATGCAAGAAGTTATTTTCCGCAAAAGATTTTTTTGTTTACTGATTACAGCAAGAGAAAGCGATGGCCCGCAGGTCATTTCATAGACCTAAAATCACTTTTCTGAAGCCGTCTCTAAACGAAGTAGAGTACAAAATGATGTATTGGTGATAATTTTTTTGCCATCACGTTTGTTTGTTTCAAACAATTTTCTTTTTTTTTCTGTTTTAATTTAAAACTTAACGAAAACTTCGAGTCGGGGTCGGCCATGAAAGAATGTAAAACTGCCATTAAGGCAGAAGTGATATATAGATTGTAGATTGACTTGTTTTATTTGTATCGCTGCTAATAAGATTATTACGGTTAGTAAGAAAAATTAAATTTAAAAAAATTTATCATCATCTATATCCGATTTTTGTGCGCCATCCTGTTCCGTTTGTCCTTGGGGTGGTGCGTAAAATTATGAACAACATGATGATCATTGGATCCACAGCTCAACCCCGAAAACATCGAAATGCAATCGAAATGTCGAAACCAAAAAAAAAAAAAAAAGGAATTCCGGCATTCTACGGGGGAGAATGCATTTGAAGGTACAAGTGTTCGTAAAACCGATATCGGTTGCCAACCATTTCAATTCATCGAATCCTGTCATGGATCCGTAGGTGGTCATTTTTTTTTTTTTTTTTTTTTTTTGTTTTTTGGTTTTTTTTTTTTTTGGAGAAACCACTCGGCATTAAATGCATTGTACTGTGGTGATGTAGTGATGTGGTGAGATACGAGTAAATCAGTTTTTGCACTTGCACAAGGGAGAGCTCTTCGGCTACTGTGCTGGAAGGTTTGCTTTCTCAGAAGAAGGGTTTGTACCATTTTCCACTTGACACATCCTGTGATGTGTATCTTTTTGTCGTTGTTTTTTTGCTTTTCATTTCGTCCAAAATCTGAAGGTGGGAAGCACTGAAAATTTCATTTTCAATTCACTTGAATTGACTTGAGGAACAAGGGACAGACCGGAGTGAAACCGAAAATTGAATTCAAGTTTGACGACCGGTAAAGTGACGTTCGGATTTTCTAAAGTGTCTTATAAAGATTGTCACAGATCACACTATATGAAGAGGATGCATTGTTTTGTTGTCACAAAATGAAGAGATTTGAGAGCACGTTCCCTTAGGATATGTCAAACTCTGTTTTTTTTTTTTTCAAGAACTTTAAAAAAGAAAGTGATTCTTCTCTTTAATTGAAACTAAATATTTTCGGCATCGAAACAGGAAACTGAATATTTTTTTTTCGAAGCTAACGATGTCGAAAATTATTGGTGGAGTTTGCATAATTGTTTCTTTTCGGCATTACGAAATGTGGATGTAATGAATACCTTTTATCCCTCAGTCTGCAGATGGTAGTGGTGCGGTTTTTACAAATGTTTTTGTTATTAGAAAAACCCTATTAAATACGAGACCTCTTGGGATTGTTAATGAGTAAAAAGGTTTCGGAGCTGGACTCATTATTGGGTAAGTATTGAGTGTCAGCAAGGGTAGGAGGGTTGATAATTTTTTTTTGTTTTTTTTTTTTAGATGCCGACCTCTTCGAAGGAAGTTTATAAGGGCAACAAATAGCTCAAGTTTTATGAAATGAAACGTAATTGAGACAAGCATGCTGACTAAGGTCGACTGACTAATTATAACATCGCAGTAGATTCATAAAATAATACTAAAGGTCGCAGGACTAACAATCGTATCTGAAACTCATGAAAATGTGGCTCGATTAAAGATAGCTCTGATATTCCCCCCTTTGAGGACTTAAACTAATTTCGGATAACTGAAATAGACTTTATCCCTTGCATGTGATATGGGTGACCGAATAATATATCTATGAAGCGGAATGGTTGTAGGATGGTTTCACTATTTGTGAAGCTGGCAATATATTAATGACAAATTATGCCAAAAACGACAGTCAGTAGCCCATTACGTTCGTCCTAGTTAACTCTAATGAAAGCACCGAACGCCCAGAAATCTGGGAAAAGAGAAGAAGAGAATACGACTCGGAATCCTTCCATTGGGTTGGATAGTTTTTAATTTACAATCTAGACAGGGATTTCTTTACAGAGAGGTAAAGAAATCTCACCGGTCGTAACCAGCAAACTTAAAAAAGCGAGCACCATCAAGAATGAATTTCGGGCATTTTTCGGTCTGGAGAGTCCCTAGATTTAGATTGAAGAGGGGTATATCACCTAGGTTATTATTGATCCGGTATATGCTTAAGGGCATCTTCTACCAAGGGCCTAATCCGCCTACAAGAGGGCCAAGACGAACGTCTGTTTAGAACGCAACGAACATAAACTCAGGTCTGAGCCTGAGTTAACGCCGATTTTCATCCTTCACGGTTACGGGCAGGTTGTTTCCAGTTTACTAGACCAAGGCTTCTGGCGTCCGCAATTACTTAATCTTGAAATCGGTCTTCCTTTTCTACGTGAATCAGGGGGCTGGGATTGCAAGATTCCCCTAGCTGGAGCATTCCCGCTCATTCGCTTGATGTGGCCGAGCCAGTGCAGTCGTCGGATTTTTGCCTTCCGGACTATATTGACTTCCTTATACAGATCGTAGAGTTCGCGGTTATATTTTCTCCTCCTCTTCGCAGACAGGGCAAAATATGTGACGTAGAGTTTTTTTTCGAATCGGAATCCCAAGATCTGCTCAGCAGTCTTACCTGTCGTCCAGCATTTAGCTCAGGGTTTTGTAGAGCATGATTTTAGAGCTTCGGGTTAGGAGTTTGTACCCTAGTTGTTAGGACAAACCGAAGAAGTAGCGGTTCCATAAGGTTATTCTTCGTCAAATCTCCACTAAGGTATCACTTGTGGAGTTTATATTTGCCTCGAAGTAGATACACTATTTCACTACCTCGAAATTATAGCTGTCGATTGTTAGGTTCTTACCTAGACGGTGTTCGACGGATCGGTTTTTGCTCATTTGGCTTGTTCTTCTATATCAGTAAAGGCTTCAATACTGGCACGCTGAGAACGGGCGATGATGTTGTCATCTTCTGCATAACCCAGCAGTTGGATTGTTAAATAAAGTGCCTTCTGTGCTTGCACTGGCCTTTCGCACTATCTGCTCCAGCACAAGATTAAAGAAATCACACGAAAATGCGTCTTCTTGCCGGTGCATGTTTGTAATAATTCGGAGATTTTCAAGCTGTACGGTGCATTGCGAGTTCTCTAGCGTGACGCGACAAGACCGGAACAGTTATTTCGAGATTCTGAATTCGGTCATAGCGTTATATAATTTAGTGCGCTGGATGCTGTCATATTCGGCTTTGAAGTCGATGAAGAGATGGTGAATATCGACTTGGAACTCAATGGTCTTTTCCAAGATTTGCCGCAGTGCGAAGGTTTGGTCTATCATCGATTTTCTGAGCCGGAAGCCACCCTGGTAGGTGCCAGTAACTGTGGTGTAAGACGACTTTAGTCGTTCACACGGTACGTTGGATGGGATCTTGTAGGCTACGTTAAGCAGGGATATGCCTTGGTACTTCTTACCAAACAAAGGATCGCCTCTCTTGAAGATGGGGCAGATAAAGCTGAACCACCCATCGAGCATTCTTTTGTCTTCCCACACTTTGCAGATGATCTGCTGCATGCTCCTTACCAAGCATTCGCCATCAGCTTTAAAGAGCTCTAACGCAATCAATCCGAACCCATGGCTTTATTGTTCTTCAGCTTTTAAATTGTGCCGACTTCGTCTAGGCTGGGTGGTAGAACTACTTCATCGACTGAAGTTAAGTTTTCTTTATACCCTATAACTCTCTTCTGGTCATACCCATTAAGCGGCTGTTAGAAATACTGTTTAAATACATCCATAATTCCCTGCGGTTAGTGTTTCTGGTCTGTAGCTCGCAACCTGGCTTTTAGCTTATTTATAAAAGTTACGAATCTTGATATTACTCCTGCAAGATATCGAATCATTGAGCTGGAAGACTGTGAAGACTGTTTTCTTTTTTCGCAGTAACGTTGCCCGGGTTGTGCTTTCCAAGGTCTTCTTATATGCTTCATCTGTTGCCTTCTTCTTCTGCATGCACTCGTAATCTTACCATGGCCTAGAGTTGCTTCAGCTACTTCTTGATTAGTAATGCAGCGTTATAACGAACATTACTTTTCCTTTATGACACTGTCTTGAGTTCAATGAGACTTATAGGATGAGGAGTCCAAACATGGAAGATTTTCATCGGTCACCTGAACAACATTTTACACCCAGACTTGGTTAAAGAGATTTTCAGTAAAAAAAACACAAAATTTATGCCAAGGCATTCAAAGACATGAGAGATCCGTTTGCAGAAATTCAATGAGGAGTGGCAAATAAGAGTGTTTCAATTTTTGTATCATAATTGTGGCATAAGTATACCAACAGAATATCTTAGAATGCATTGTGAATGACTTAGACAGTACATTTATTGGTAGAAAGAAGTTGAACCACAACGACGAGAAGTTATCGCATGAGCAACGACCGTATAAAGGCAAAAACGACACAAAAAACTGTAACAACTAACTAGTGAAGCTTATGTAGAATACAATGACATTTTTAAGCGACTTAAAGGCAATCAAGAGTACCAATCACCATCAAGTCAGCTTAAGGGGTATATCAAGTCTTTCGGAGAAATATCCTCAAATCCCGAAAGATGTGGGCTGCAACTTCATCCGATTGGAGAAAACTTTTGGCAGAGTTCTATAGATCTTACGTGGACGTCGTTAAGATAAAAAAATTCTCGAGACGTATAGAAGAATGGAACGTCATATGTGTCATGCCTTCAGAATGAAAATAAGATACGTAACGTAAATAAGCAGATTATAACGAGTATGGGCTAAGCGACGCTTGATTTTGTGTGTCGTGAAAAATTTTCTTTTCTTTTGGAAAAAAAAGTCAATGAATCTGGGACAATTTCGTTTCTTCCTGAGGGAGAATGCCTGAAGAATGAGGAACTAAGGCTAATACAATCAGACAGAAGATCTCGAAGACCAGATCGAAGAAAACACGCTAAACATTCTTAATTTTGAAGACGAACTTGTTGAAAGGAGACTACAGGCCTCACAATGCAGATATAAACGAACATCGTCATCAATTCTGGGGTCTCTTAATCGAGAAACAACTTAGCGGTCATCATTTTTACTTAAATCAGCTAGATGCTTACTATTTTTGCTTAGGGAGAAAGCATAGGATCTCAAAATCTAGTTAAAGAACTGAATTTCTTGGCAGTTTTTAGAGAGATCTTTTGCATTTTTTTTATGATGTGATGGCGAACTTATTGTGAAATAAAATTGCCATCCGTGAGGGATAAGTTTCTCGGGGAGCGCCCGAAAAATGGAAGAAATTCTCGGACGGTATCACATTGCAACTGTCTAGTTACCACGAGATCATTTCAATGCTATAATTAGGTTTGAATGAATACAAAAAAGTTCTGACAATAATGCCATCATTCACATTCATATGATAGATCAGGCCATAGGTGCATCGAATGCGAAGCCTTAACCTTAAGAAATTCAAGAAAGCCCCAATAAAGACACGCTATAACCATAAACTGAAAACAAAACAAAAAGCAGAGGAAGCTGTTCAGCATGTAAATTGTGCCCTCACCAAGTGTCTTGGGATGACTTGTCTGGCTTGGAAACAATCCTACAGATGGCCCGCTCAATCATGGAATGCAGCTTTGCAGCAAAACTAAAAAAATTTCTAAACAAGTCACTGAGGTTCAATTTGAAGGAAGACTAGAATTTTTACAAATCGAAGAGTGCCTCTCAAAAAGTCCTCAAACGCGCAAATCAGCTACAACATTCTGAAGGCGTCATGACACCTACGCTGAGTCGAAAGCGGTGACTCTCTGTATGATTGAGACTCACTTTCCAGGTTGCCTAATAAGAACCTGCTTACAACCAGCTCCTATTAACGAAGTGCTAGTGAGATGGAACAACACAATATGACGTACCTGGTATATCTCATCGGCTGTAGTGACGGATGGAGTCATCAAACATGTTTTTGCTTCATTTGATGGCTTTAAGTGGCCAGGCACCATTGCCAAATAACCGGTTTTGCTACAAAAAGCACAAAAAGAATCTTCACTGCTAACCTGGCACTGGCATCTATACCGAAACCCAGGCCTTTACACCGAAAATCGGAAAAGTCTGACTTCCGTCATGTTACAAAGCATGGAAAGAATATTTTAGCAGCGGACTGATCTGTTATCTATAGTCAAGCAAATGCAGATGATCTAGCAGTACTCTCTGCAATGTTTGCTTTAAAGTGCTCTAGACGGAATAAACGATTTATTAACTAGAAATGCTCTTTCAGCCAATCCTCTTAAAAGTAAGGTTGCCCCATTGTTGTTCCCATGTGACTCATCGAATACATCCGATTTCCAACAATGTTACATATTTGGTAACAAACTTTACGGCGCTTTCGACCTTCTGGCAGTGTAAAGGAAATTTCGACAAGACATGGGCTTGTCACCAAGGAGGGTCGTTTGGATATGCAAAGATATGGTCTAGAAACATTTCTTGAAAATACGTCATTGCTGCTTTTATCAGACACCAACGACCAGTCTGGCTGCATGGAAACTTACCCTACAACGCCTGACTATGCTGTTGATTCACTAATGAATCTACCTCACCTTGATCTTCATATCATGAACTTCACTCCCAAAGCCAGCTTCCGTTTAAAAATGATTGGTCTTTGGTACAACATGCACCGAAAAATCTGTTCCAGGAAACGAATGTAGTCGAGTCCGCACGGATGGCTCTAAAACCGATTTAGGATGCGTCGCTGGTGTCTTTCTGGAGGACGACACTGTTAGATTTCACTACTCGTTAGGAATTTACTTCTATCTTCGAAGTGATCTCCACCCAATCCTGACGGCAACGGACTACAATATAAACGGTGACATGATAGCAATAATAGTTTTTCTTTTTGCATCGTTTTACTTGCCGAAATTCCAGATGAAGTATAAATACGTAACATGAATTTCGTCGTGAGATCGGTCGTCATCATGGCTTTTGTGTGCAGGCAATTCGTCGTACCGTGGAAGAATTTAAGCGTGAATACACTCATTTGTCTCTTAAGCAACCAATCAGACAGAGATTGGCGCGAAATGAAGAAAACACAGTCGCCGTATCGAAGAAGAACCAGAAATGTCGATTCGGAACCGATGAGATGAATTCGGCATCACCAAGGTCGATTCGGCTTATTTTGCGGTTGGATTTAGGCTTACATCTATATAAAATCGTGCTGAAGCAATAATAGAAGCCGAACAAACATAGACAGCCCCGTGAGTTCGCTAATTGGGGGCTGGATATATTGACCGGAGATCCGGATTTTGGCCAAAAAATCATTTTCTCGGACGAGGCCCATTTTTGGCTCAGCAGTTATGTCAACTAGCTAAATTACGCTAATTGGAGCGAACGCAAGGCAAAACTGTTCGACCAAGTATCAATGTATCCATAAGGATTGACTATTTAGTGCGGTTTATGGCATGGCGTCATAATTGGACTTTATTTCTTTCGAAATGAGGAAGGAAACACCGTTACCGTTAATGGTCTCGGGTATAAAGCGATGTTAACCGACTTTCTGTTTCCAGAGCTCGACAATATCGACGTATCCGAGCTGTGGTTCCAACAAGACGGCGCTACATGCCATTCAAGCGACGGTGTGATTTGCCTTCGATTATTTTCTCTGTGGCTACGTCAAGCCCTTCGTCTACGCGAATAAGCCAACCACTTAGTATGAACCGATCCCAACACATATTGGAAGGAGTTATCAAAAATTGGACCAACCGCTTAAAGCACTTCCAACGAAGTCAAGGGGGCCATTCAAAATAAAGCCAGAATCAATTTTATGGTATACTATATCTCACATGGTTGTTGTTTTATTTAAATTTATTTCCTATCTGTATCTTTAGCGATAGCCATGCTACGTCTAAAGATTTTCTAAACCCTCTATCGACTTTCAAACTAAGTCGGAAATAAAAGATTTTACTGAGGCTTTTTTTGGTCCTAGGTCACAATGAAACCGGCTTTGCTAGGCAAAGCTTTGAAGAAAATTTGTCATAAACAGAATCTACGTTAGGTTTGCCTGCATCCTCAGTTACGGCTTATAGTGTTAGTTGTGTTATATATTCAGACCAAATAATTGCTTCCCGACTTCTCTAAGATGTCAGTAACTTTTCTGCTGCCTCTCAACTAGGAAAGACTGCAGAAGGGCTACTGGCCTCTAGACGGAGCACAACGCTTTTACTAAGCATTTAAGTTTGCTGGACATAAGTGACTGACGCTTATTGTGAAAATGATAACGATACCATGGAGCACTACGTCTCTGAGTATTCGGTAGTATTGTATTTTATCGCCGGATCGCTAACTTATCTTTCCACCAAAGGCAGATAAATTTCAGTAAAGGGCAGATACAAGGCACACAATAGACTACTTCTCTGTCTGAGTGCTCTGTTCCGGCAAAAAAAAAAAAAAAAAAAATGTATATATGATTGGCAGCATATCTTTGGGTATATACACACTATATAAAAGCTTATAAGGTACTAGAAAGCAATAAAAATATCAGTTTGGTCATTAACCGACTTTTAAGGATTGCACGATATATGGGTGAGATTTCGTTCAAATATTGGATCTTCAGTGGCATAATAACTCGCTTCAATGTATCTTTTTTTCTATTTCTTATTCATTTTTGTATAAATATTCGCTTCTTAATTCAAAATCTGATATATAATTTTGTTAAATTTATTTTTAAATTATTAACTCTTAATTTAAGAAATTAAAATTAAAAAATTAGAAGAATGTGTGAGATTGAGGTCGGAGAATCTTCTACAGTCACAAGCTTTGAATACAAATTCTTTGGCCAACAATCTATCTATACATAGAGAGTTTTTGTTGGTTTCATTCCGCCCATAAGTCGTTTCAGAAAATGAATGATAATAAAATTTTTAATTTTAAATAAAACTCTTATACCGAACTACTCGTATCTGAAGCAGAATTTTTCAGGAAGTTCATACGACCCAATATCGAACCAATTATCATATTTATCAGCTCACTCCACGCAACCTCCAACCTCAATCAGAGTCGCATCCTCAAAACTTTGACAAAGAAAGATACTTTTTCGAGACAAAAAAAAAAAAAAAAAAACCGATTTTTCAAATATCTTTTTTATGATTAATAATTTTAAAATAGATTTATTCTCTTACCTCATTCAGTGGGTTCATTTTTACCCGGATCAATCGACCCAACACAATTGTCTGTCTCTCAATGGCACTTGAGTCAATAAAAACTTTTTCACTTAGTGTCATTTTTGGATTTATTCTTTCCGTATACTTTCGAACGGGTATAGTTGTATTAGTGGTTGCTGCCGAAGTACAGTGTTTAAAAAACAGAAAACAAAACTAACAGACTTGCTAATCAATTGAGGATTCCATGGAAAAGAAGCTCGGCAAACTCCTCCAGAAACACTTGCTCTATGAATTTCATAAAACTGACTCATTGATATTTCCCAGAGTGAGTTTTCGATTTTTCTTTTTGTTTTTAGTTTTTGAAAAATAACTAAATAAATGAAAAAACAAAAAAAAAAAAAACTTTACTAGTTCCACTTCTCACTTCTAAAGAAGTGAGAAAATATAACTTTCTGCTAAAGTACGACGAAGGACGACTACGACGACGACGACGATGGTGAACACTTAAACTTTTACACTTTACAGTCAAATACAAGAAAAGAACGAACAAAAAAATAGTATCTTGTTATACATCGATGAGGGCATTCGTATCTATGTGGCGCACATGAGTAGATACCAGTACACCAAAACGAACAACGTCTCGTGAGGAAGAGTTCTGTTTTTTTTTTTTTTTTTTTTTTTTTTTTTTTTTTTATTATTTTCTTCTTTTAATTGAAAGTAATTAACATTAATTCGAAGGGAGACTTAGGGCAAAAGTTCATCCATCTCATGCAGCACAGGACATTTATTTTACGACAAACACTGGTTAGATGGTACTGTCACTTAGTCGTCACTTTATTTATTTATTTATTTATTTATTTTTTTTTTTGGTTGGTACTTTTTGGTCGGTCCTCTAATGTGTATTCGTAAGGTATGTGTTTTGTATCTCACTTTTGTTGTGTACCACATTGCCAAACCACGTTAAGCAGCTTCGGTTACTTAACTAGAAACTGAGCTGCCACAATGATATGTAGTAGAGGGAATCAAAAATATGGTCCTTGTGACATGTCATTTCCAAACCACTAACAGAGTTAAGGAGGGCTTCTGCTTTTACTCGTTGCCATGTGTTCTCGGTTTCTGCGGTGATAAAAGGCCTCTTATGGAGTCAAATCAACTGGATGATTATGCCGATGACTTAGGTGTCTCTTCAGATGCAACAGAAAATAAAAAAAAAAATAACAAAATATGGAAGAAAATCCAAAGTCAGTTTGTTCCTTTTATTCCAGGATCCTTTATACTACTGCTGCTTGTACGAATAGTTTCTCTATATACACACAAAACACTGCTTAAATATTCACAAGTCCATTTTTATTTTTCTTATAATTTGTATTAATTTTATTTTTTTTTTTTTTAAGAAACGGCTAGTGCGTTGTACTCACTCCGAGAACTTGCGACCAACTAAATGAAAACTCAGCTGTGCGGTTCTATTTGAATGAACTCCAGGCCTGGGGGCGATAAGAGGCCACAAAATTCCAGCAGAACTACCAAGAGTATCAGAAACGACTACGACCGAGAACACATTGTGTGTGCCAAAGTGCCAGTGCCAGTGCCAGTGGAAGTATCAGAGCCGGTGAAATGAGGGCTGAAGTATGTGCCATTTGTGGTAAGGGCGCGAGCGCACTCCTACTGTATTGTTTTTTTTTTCCTTTCTTTCTTACTTATACCTCTGCTGCTTTCTGCCAGTATTCTGGTCTCCTTGGAATTTCTCAGGATATAATATTTTAATGCCCCTACACTGGTTATCAGGATGCAGGTTGCACAGCAACTGACTAACGACAAACACACATTGAAGCTGACTAGTTGAAAGTGACATTTTTTCACGTCTCCCTGGCGCCAGTATAAGAGTTAGCCTCCCTTACAGCAAAGAACAAAAAAAGCTCTCCTCCACCAACACCAGTGGTATAAGAGACACCTTTAATGCGCATGTGATGAGCTTTTCTAGTGCCTGGTAGTGTCCCCGTTTAATATATGCATATGCTCCGTGTAAAATGAGTTCAGCTGTACAAAAAGTCAAATTTTGTGTATGTACGTAGGGCTGTTGCAAGCCAACCCCTTGGCAATTATGTACCATACGTCGCTGTGCCTTATGCTGAAATTTAAGTCAAAGCCAATACCGATAGAGTTGGACGACCAGAGTTGGAGGGCAAACCTTTTACAAATTGGTGACATTTACGACTGTCCATGTCGAGTGAGAGTTGGCTCGATTCGTTGGTGAGTCGGGATGAAGTGTTAATTTTTCATTTAGATCGCAAAAATGTTGTCCACTTTATTCCCTGCTTCAAAAATTTAGGGTTGGTCTGATCTAGTAACATGGTGGTGCCTCTTTATGTCTCATACGTTCTTAGTTGTTGGACAGTGAAATTGAATGTGTGTTGTTGAATGGATAAATGGAATGGGATCTCCTCCTCTTCGGTCTGTTATCAGGTTTCACCCAAAAATTTTCGACTCTTGAAGTAGAATATACATACATTCCAACACAAACAGCACATTCATAGATGCCCGTGCATATGGATGAACATTTGAGCATTTGCCTTTGCACACAAAAGCATTCTACACTCCCCATTCTCTAGATCCTTGATAGCCTGCTGCTAGGGCTTGGGGAAAATTTGTTTAAGCATTGATGGAGCGCCCTAAGCATACCAATTATGATACCTAATCTAAGCAGAAAGCATCTCAAAATTGATGGTCGGTTTATACAGTTGACGCATCAATTTAAATGGAATCTGCTTATAAAGTGTCGTCATGTCGAGTGTCAGTGTACGAGTATGTAGATTTTTGGTACTATACAAGCACGTTTGGATGTATCTACATATGTAAGCAGTAGAGAAAGCCAATTTTGGTACGGGCAACAGGTGCATTAAAAAAATATTAATACCTAGGACTAAGGGCTAGTTCAGGAATGATACTCGTATCTCCCCTGACAACGGGATACACCACAAATATCTCAGAAATTAAGATAGATGTTGGACTATTTTTGAGGACCTTAATTCTGTCTATTCGGTATTTGATGGTATTTCTGTTTGAAGGACATTTTTGGGGATACGAAAGCACTCACAGGGAAATGCCAAGGGATTGGCAGTGAAATCATAAGCAGAAGTAAGTATCCAGAACCAGGTAGCTTAAGTTATCTCTGCCAACGCATTAAAGGAGTAGAAGAATATTTTTTCCCCAGAAGATGAGTTACACTGACTGGCTTGAATCACTGCCATGAGTTAATCTCCTTGAAGTAGTTGTGATTTGTCGGTGTTATTCGACTTTCCGACTCAATTTTATGTGATTTTCATTTAATGTTTTCAGAATTTGTGGACTATGCCGTATTCGGCCTCGTAGGAGAGCCGCGTGCATTGTATGGGGCCCAGATGTAGATTCATTTTTTCTGTCGGAACAGAGCATCTAGACGAAAATTCCTGGTGTGTTCCTTTCAATAGAATTGCTCAGTAAAAAGATGAGTAAGCGCTTCAGCGGAAAAAGTGCCTTTAGTACGAGCCCCATCTATATCAGCGCCGAGTGTCTGGAGCCTGATGCAATCGAAGAGCGGACATTCACAGAGACAGTTCTTTGCGGAGTCATCATCACACTCTAGGACACGTCGACGTTGATTCACTTCGGTGCCATGACACCAGTATAGTGTTTCCTTCTGTGTTTCCTATTAAAGAACAATAGTAAGGTTGCTAACCTCTTAAGCACCTTGGAAATCATTCCCTTCGACCGCCGACATCATGCCATCTGAATTTATGGTCATATGAAGCCCAACTGTCGATGGGAGTGTATCTTCTGAATCTTAGTTAGCCAGCTCATTTACGATCATATTTCCGTGATCCCACTTTGAACTGGAATTTAGATAAGACTCCGCGAGTGGGCATTCTAGCTACATTCAGAGAAGCCTGGAACTAATTTGTGTTTAGCAAGGACTTCAGCGCCGCTTAGCTGTAGCTGCACCTTGTCCACCTCTACCAACTCTTCAAAATATAGTTCATTGCCACACAAGTCTGCCGTTCGCATTGGCATTGTCGTCCAAAGAAAATACACTATCGCCGTGTCCTTGATCTATTTTGAAGCCGTCAGTGAAGTTCCGACTCTTTTGCAGGCACACTCCATTCCTGGAAAACAGGGAAAGACAAGTTCGTATTTTCGCAGCTTACTTTGGCAAGCCAGTTAACTCTTCCATAATCCAACCGAGATAATAAGATAATGCTGCATGCGTGTCGATTTTGAAGCCGTCAGGGAATTCCGACTTTTTTTCAGGCACAGATCCTGGCCGAAACAATTTTTTGGGCACAGGGAAAGACAAGTTCGTATTTTCACAGCAACATGAGTTCTGTTGTTGTTTCATGAATTGTTCCCCGGAGCAGTGTCTTAGTTTACTTTAACAAGCCAGCTGGCTCTTCCGTGATCCAACCGAGCTAACACAAGCAGCTGCTCATGCCTCCTGCCGTAAAAACTACACAGTTCCTCAATAATGAAGGCAACTTGAAGAATAGAGCAATAAGCTCATCATAATGTAGACAAAAACTTCAACTTGTTTGGTCAACAAGATGTTGTCTAGCACTTAAAGCCTTAAAGTGACATCGTTAACTTGAACGCTTAGGCAGGAGGCAACATCACTGAGCTCAAACATATAGTGAGTGTACATCGCAGACAGAAAACGGCAATAGTCAACATTTTATCGGTTTTTTAAATGCAAGTACCAATACCAATACCAATTTTACAATCACAGACACTTAAATAGTAAGTGTCCCTGGATCTAAGGTGAGACCAGTTGTATTTCTTTTGACTGGCAGCGGACATCGCAACAGATAAAGCCCATTGCAACGTCTTAAAATCCCCTTTTCGATGTCCAAGATAGAATAAAATGCGGACACCTTCTTGGAGTAGCTTCAGTACGTCATTTTATTAATGCAATTAATGAGCGGATGTTTTGGTGTTATGTCAACTGTTTCCAAGTTCACCTCCGATAGTTCCTGAGTCAAGTATTCAGAAGCAAAAGAGTCACAGTACGTGAGTCCAGCAATAGTGAGATCTGAACCTGAAGCTAAGGACAAAGGAAGTGCAGACCGATGATGGTACTATAAATGAATACGGCGGAGGAAGCAGCTCCAAACAAGTGTGTGGAAAGCCTAGATGAATCCTTTCAACGATCAGGAATTTGAATGAGCTGGCGAGGCAACACATTTCTGAGTACACACAAGACCCTTTCGTTACAAAGATTGAAGCCCCATCTAAGTTAGATAACGTTAGGTAACAATGGCCGTTAGAAAAAAGCAACCCACTTATTCCTATTTGCTCATTCTGATGCCTCGTTGATCTGTGATCCTTCTACTCTTGGAACCAATTTGAGCTTCTGACGAAACGTAGGAGACTGTTAACGTCTATATTGTTTAGACTGCTAAAGTCATTGGAAGAGAGCTGGGCATGTACAGAATAGGCGAAGGAATGATTCCTCCTCTTCCTCGTCTATGCAACTTGTGCAGAAGTCTTTTGTAAATATGCCAAATCTTTTTGCATGCTTGCCTAGAAGGCAGTGGTCCAGTGATAATACCTATGATAGCGCTGAAATGCTTCCTATTTAGAAAGACTAAACTCATTCAGTGGTCCAGATCCTGATTTGGGCAGATTTGTTTGGGCACTGGACATGTTGACCTTATAGTCTACCTAAGGTTTATACTTCTAATATCATTCAGCTTGTGATCGCTATATCGTAGATACCTTTATCAGGTAGGATAAGTACAGTGGTTCCAATTTTGGCGATATCTTTAGTCGTCACAATTTCCGCCTAGAACACCCTGCAGAGATTTAGAAAGCGGAATCCAACTGGGTAGAAATGGGTCGACTTGTTGTCTATGAAAACATCTTCTCCCCAGAAACACTTAAAGGGGATGCTTGCTTGAAAATCTTTCTCAAACCAATGTTCGGGCCGTAGACGATGATCTCTAGAAGTATTTTTGATGTATTAAGAATATTAGCATGGCTAAATAGTTTATTGTGTCCACTGCGTAGCTGCTGGAAGACAAATAGTTGCATAGCACCCACAGTTCACTAAAGGGTGAAGGGATTAGTAAAAGTCCGACCCAGTTTGAAGTTGACAATTCTGATATTTAGCATAACTCTGATCAACTCAGCAAGTGAGTCATCTACCTTAAGAGTTGATAGTGCAGTTGTGCAGTTAACCATTGTGCACCCTCTATAAAGTAAGGATTGTTCGATGTGGCTAGTCAGTGAATGTGGAGCTGTTTCCATAGACTTTCCTTTCCAGAAGTCATGCTGAGCCGTAGACAGAAATCGTGAAAAAATTTTAGACCGTATATGGACATTAATCTATAGTTCTAGAGTTTTTAGAAGAAAAATGATAGACTTATAGGTCTGAGGTCCTTTAGGACAACATAATATCATTTTTCGCCTTTGGGGATGAAAACTAAATAAACTTCTCTCCATAACAAGGGAATGTGGATCATTTTATACTCCTGATATGGATATTCCCAACCTGAAGACCTTTCGGACTGGCAGACTTGTATGGTTTGAAGCTATACAGCGCCCAGATCAGCTTGTCTCTTATAATCAGAACGTTAATTTCGAGAGCCTGACAGAGTGGCAGCTCTTTCAATGTTGTTACTTGTCGTGAATAGGGAGCTTTCTCAAAAGTGTGTAGCCAGTAGCAGGTTGAGTGATTCAGCACTTGAGGTCGTTCAAGAGCAATCGTTTTTTTTTTTTCAACAGCTAGGCATCGTAGTATTGGAGTTTTCTATTATTTTGCCACAGACTGACCTCCAGGATTAACGCTTTCCCTTCTGCAGTTCTTTTTTTTATGTATTTTGAGGGATTACGTATATGAGTCCCAGCCAGTCACTTGGACTTAAGAAGAACAAGGCGGTAAGAGAAGTGGCAAGAGCTATTGCTGCTTATTACAGAAAAAAAGAACATTTTCCTGAAGACTGACCGCTCCGGCTGTTGTCAACATTATACTAAAGATAGACCTTTACAGGGTCATAGCACTTCTGGTTTCAACATTCAATGTCGAACAGTCAAGCTATATCAACACCTTGGAGATCGTTAAATATAATAGTAATGCGTCGATCACAGGTCTTTACAGCGTAAATCGTGGGTTTATATACTCGTAGACGACCTCGCGCAGGTTAGTCGTACGTTTGGGTATTTTTAGAAACGATAAACTATCCGATGATACTTTGCCTGGTAACCCGTAAGAGTATTGGCTTCATTCTGATGATCTATTGCTTGCAACACACTTAACAGATAAACGCAATTAGAACCGAAGACGGTATCCTTAATATTGCTGAATGTGAGGTCAATAAAGTTGACCGAGCAAAAGCTGCTATGCGAAGTCTTTATGAGTTAAAAAGATTTCCATGTTGCGTTTGTTTATCGGACTGTAGTGGATCAGCCCCATATCTAGACGCAAAGTCTACTCCACAGAAGATCAAATCGTCCAAAACAGACATTAGATGTGCACATGGGTGTGAAGTACACGAAGGACTGAAGCTCTTTACGACAAACCGAACAAGATAACACTACGGCGTTGCTTGCAAAAGAAATTCGGAAAAAATCTGAAAATACGTCTACGGCTGGCGTATCGATAAGAGGGCCCTACAATGACCAAGTAAAACAAATAAACTGTCTCAACCAGAAGTAGGAAAATCTACTTACAGACCAGTGTGTAAAGCAACACAGTTTCAGAAAGATTCATATCACACTTGACTACATGCAACTATTACAAAGCTTATGGCTCCATGCTAAAACTAGAGGTCATGATTTTAGCAGACTTGATCAAAACTCTCAGCACAGCGTGAGAACAAAATGAGCTTTGATCATCAAAAAGACCTCTGGCTACTAGCAATGACTCTTAACCTTCAGACATATTTGAATGGGAGCAACTTAAAAATTCCAAACTTGTACTCGTATATGTCGAGTTTAGTACGACTTTGATCCAAGCCATTGGCTGAAATTATCTTGGACAAGGATTGGCTTCTGAATACATATGTGAAGTGCGGCTCTATATAAACTCCATCAAATTGCTATGGAGAAGGAGTAGTAGCCAACTGGTGGTAGCTTCATTATTCTAATTGCTCTTCTAAAAGACATCGAATTCACTACTTGAAATCCTCGAGACTGGACTAAAAGGATAGCTTTCAACTGGTTCTATGGAGAGTTTGGGAACTGATCTATTCAAAGTGTAAATATATCCAGTCACAATGCAATGTAATAGAAACTTAAGCTGGTGAATTGACAGGCGTGCTCAGACCACCATAAGAAGATTCTTTCACTTCCAGCCTTTCAGAACTTTCAACTTTTAACTAATGAGAATTCAGTGTTTGATAAAACCACCTCTGGTGCTCTTGTGCTCCCTTGGTAGATCGATAAAAAACGAATACACACCCAATACTGACAACATCCATTTGAACTCTCTAGCAACTCTCCTATCCGACTGAATCTAATTTGAATAATTAAACCGATTGACAATTAAAGGAAATGTTCAACGCAAATACAAGTATTCATGCCAATAGCTGTACCGGAATGTTGGCTTCTACTTTCCGATGAGTTTTACCTTTCTAAGAAATCTTCTACCCCCACTATTACTGCCACCCCCACTCATTCGCAATAAATCCTAGAAAAGTTAATTGTTTTCGTGGCGACGCGACATTGCGGTTGTAAATTCTTTTGCGTACTTTACCAACACCATCAGAGAAAGGACGTCGCGATCTGACGACATCATACCACCGTTTATCACCACCACACAAACCGACACCATCTGTACATCACCTTTACTTCATTTTGCCACAAACTACCACCTGTGAGGAGAATCTCTTACCAATAGTCAGGCTCTCTGGCCCCAACCACCCTCAATCTAGGTTGAAGGACTTTTTCTCTTGTGGTCGAAAGGGATGAACATAAGCTGCATCCACCATTTCATCATGGTGTCACCTGAGATTGAACGACATGGTTTGCACATAACGAAGCACAGTCCGTAATGGACGACACAAAATGGCATTGGCATTAAATTATGTCAAATAAATGACAGTGGAATTCTATCCAAACTCGAGTTGCTTCGTCCTCCTGCGGACGCAGGACCCAGTGCAAGCTTCAATCTGTGGTGTCCACTTTTACGACACACCATTGTTCGTCATATGGCATGGTCGAGTTTCCCGACGACGATGCGTTCGCCCGCATCCTTCCGCACCAATACTTCGTAAATCCATCTCAATTTTATATGTAGATGTGCATGGATTGTACGAGTATCTATGTCGATTGCAATTGAATTTATACACTTTTACGAGTACGGTTAATCGATAGCAAAGCTGCTTGCCGCCACTTTTACTATTGCATTTTGTAATTAAACGCGTAGACCAGAAATTAAATGTTTAATGAGATTTAAAATGCCACAGGGATGTTGCCTCCGAGTTGTTTTAATTTTTTTTTTTTTTGCTTTTTTTTTGTTCATTTTTTATTTGTGCCTTGTCGGACGAACTTGCTTGCCTTTGCTTGGTTACAGCAATTAATTAAATCCTCTCGCAGTTTGTGCAGACAGAGGGAGCACGTGGAATCCAGAGGGACTTCGTTGGGGATTAGTCGCTTGGCAAAGGCTGGGCAATTTCATGGAAACCAGCGGAGAGAGGCGTAGAAGTGTTATTTTGGCCGAATGACCGACTACCACAAAAGAAAGCAGGTAATTTGAAATGTTTGCAATTCAGGGAAATACAATATATGGAGTCAGGTGGCACGGCAGCTGTTCAAAGGGGTAAGCGTTGAACTAAAGATGAGTTGGTGCTATGTAGTCATATGTTCTAACCAGAACATCATTTTACGTTTGTAAAATGATCCAATTGTCGTTCCTTAAGGAGAACTTAAGTCTCTATAGTGCAGACTTCTACGAAATACGTCCTTCTTACTAGACCATGTCCTGTTCTTTATACTTCTCGTATGCCTTGCAGAGTTTTTCGATATTTAAGCCCTCATGCTTATTCCATGTGCGAAATCATCACCCTAGTACATTCGGTAGTTAAGAACAAGCTTAAACTGGTAAGCTCGTCCAAGGATTGCCGTGGGATCGATGAAGAACATTTAGAAATCCGATCACGCATCACTAGATCGGATCCTAAACTTTATCACTAGAAACAGGCTTTCAGTCAATCCTCGCAAAACTGAGATTGTTCTCTTTACGAGGAGGGGGAGGCTGACTGGTTTGGCTCATCTAGTGCTTAATAGCGGTCACTATTCGATTTTCTCTTTTTTTTTTTTTTAAAAGCGCACGCACAAGGGATGTTATGTACCTTTAAAATGTTTGCACATAGCTCGGGCAAAAGAAAGTTAGGGAGGGAAAAACTAAATACCGATGTGCGTTGGTTTTGAATGTTTGCAAGTTATAATGACTAGGCAGGGCATTCCATAAGTGAGTTGTATGGCATAGGAATGAATCACGATATTTCAGAGCACTTCCGAAGGTGTGCTTGAAGGTGCACTGATGAGCATTCACAGCGAGATGGATGTTACGGCTTGAAGGGGCGGAATGCTGCTGCTAATTTTAGTGGAGCACTGGTGATGAAAATAGCGATACATTAGGGTGAGACAGGAGACGTTACGTCGGCGTTCGAAGATGTCGAATGACTGTGTAATACTGACATCATCTATAAGTTTTGTCGCACGATTTTGAATCTTATCTTGCAACTTTAAAGAAGTTTTAGGGTCACTTGACCAGGTGCCTTATATGCTGAGGCCAGGCCAGATGGGGTGGAATAAGGAAACCTAGACATTTCGCAGCGTTTTTGGCGCCATCGAATATGTGTTGTAAGTCGTCATTTACACACATACCGAGAATAGAAACGTTTTCGTTTTCTATGATGCATGTGCCATTCATGAACAAAGGCTGGGTATTTAAGTTTCGATATAGCGACAGCAGACAGCATTGCGTTTTGGAAGCATTAAATTCCACTCTGTTGATGATTCCTCAATTAGTTATGCTGCTAATAACATAACATACGCTGTCATTCCCGTTCTACAGCCGAAGAGAGTACTGTCGTCAGCAAAGGAATACCATATATTGGATTCGAAGAGGCAGCCAAGAGATCATTGACAAAAATAAAAAGGTGTCGGAGACAGAGCGGAGTCCTGGGGCAAACTAGCATTAATTTTGTAAATATCAGACTTTAAACCATCCAAAACAACTTGAGTTGTTGAAAAAGAGATCCGTCGATCCTAAAAGCACGCATTTTCGACAAAAGAGCCGGATGCCATACTCTGTCAAATGCTTTCGAAATATCAAGTGCAACTATCTTGCTTTTGCCAGATTGATGTACGCTTCGGTTCCACTCTTCGGTGAGACATGTTATTAAATTTCCAGAGGATCTGTTGCTACTAAAACCATACTGCTAGTCATTAAGAAGTTTTCGTGTTTCGAGATATTTCATTAACAGACGGTTTATCGACGTTTCGATGACCTTAGAAAAAAGGGACGTAAGTGCAATGGGTTTGTATTAGGAATGGGAAAAAGATTCGCCTTTTTTAGGAACGAGTTGGGCAAATGCTGTTTTCCATCTCCTCGGAAAGAGTCCTAGGATTGATGAAAAAGCTAATGCAATGATTTCGTCAACGTTCCCCTCTTCAGATGAAATGGAGATATACCATCTACACCAGCGGATTTGTGTATATTAAGATCTTTAAGAACACTTTGCTACTACACAAGTGCGAAAGTGGATTCTTCCCATTGAAGTAAGTGGGGACAAAGCACAATCTGGAAGTGTTGAGCTGGCCGCAAAATGTGCAGCAAGTAGATTGGCCTTGTCCAAAGAGCTGAAAGCTGGAATGTCATTGTAAATGAGCATTGGTATGGAGGATGAGGCAGAATTTTTAATTTTTTTTGATAAACGACCAACAAATTTTACTACCTTTGGGACATTGCAGTATTTTTGAATCAGTTTTTGGTCGAGTTGGAATTTCAGACGTTTGAAAAAGACGTTGCAGTTATTTCGGGCTCGTTTGCATTTTTTTCGAATTTCCTATGTCCCTAAGAAATTATTTACAGCTCGAGTAGTACCATGCCTTTTATTTTCGTCTGATACTCTTCATCAGATGAGGGATAAAGGATATCATTCCAAAGAGAATAGTGTATGTGATAATATTAGTAGCGGCATCCAAGTCGTTGTCAAGCAAACATAACGACCAGTTAAAATTCCTAAAGAAGGTGTTGAGTTCTTTCAGGAATTTGCGCTCTAACTGTGTGGTCAGTATGCGAGAAATCAGCTGATATAAAACAATGGTCCGACGAGCACATAAACAGTGTACTTATCAGGGTGAGAAGTTAAAAACAGCTCAAAAGTGTTGGTGGTATGACTATCATTGGTGTGGGCTCATTTTATTTAATGAGCTGGGTCCTATTTGGTGAAAGGCATCCTGTGCTCACTGTTATGGTGCATGTTTTTCAACTCAGGCTCTATTCACTGTTGGAACATGACGTCTAATGACATTGTTATCAATTTCAATGCTTTGGCCGCAAATACTGACACAGAAGCGTCGAGAATGAGTTAAGCTGTCTATGAGGCAAAGCCAAGTACACAGGTATGATATTTGTGACAAAATGTCACATCTCATCAGAAACAAATCGAAGCAATTGTATAATAAAGTCTTCCAAAGTAATACCAAGGAGACTAGATCGATGATTAGAGTACTAGGTATGTGCAGCGGCATTCCATGAAGACCCATCTCGGGGTTGATTACAGAATTTCTGTCCTTCGGAAGATGGTATATTCCTCCTCCTAATTTAAATCGAAAACATCTGCTTAGAACAATCTAAGTAATCAAACTTCGTTACAATTAATATATTGTAACTAGGACACTTCCCTCTTTCAAAAAACGTTTAATGCTAAAATGTAGCAATCCTGACTAAAATAAGACGAAAATTCGTCGAAAAACCTTCGAAAATTCCACTGGGAATTGAAATGGCAATGGTATTACATCGTCCAATGGCCTTGGGCTCATAACAACACCAAATCCTTCTTCATCACCACCATTAGCGACCAAATGATGAATATACCATAGAGCTCTGCATAAATAAACAAAAACCAACAAACAGTAACCATTAACCAAAAACCAGCAACCAGCGACTAGCAACTGAAAGACAACCCTTTTATTAGATAAAGTGTCTACATAATCTGCACTGTTTTTTCCATTTATCCGCACAGCCCTCAAGGACACTTTATCAAGATAGAATAAAGCGTTCAATTACAACGTCCTGGCATCGCCTTTCATCAAGGTTACACCTCCAAAAACTCTACACACAGATACATTTTTAATTGTCAATCTCAGTGAATATTCGTGTCTTGATTTAATGACTTTTTCCTCGAAAGAGACTGAGACTAAGACTTAAGGACTTCCTATACTCCTGCACATTGATTACCTAAAAGGCTGGCTTTATTATTCTTATTTCGGAAATTTAGAAACACAACCGACTAGCCTTTGTTGTTTTGAAAAATTAATACAAAATTAAAATTACTGCGCATAATAAATTTATTCAGTTCCAATTTGACGTAAAAACATCAGGAAGCAGCAAAGGCACACGAAGGATAAACCAGCTTGAGGCTGAAAGCGGTAGAAAACCAAATAAAAAGTCAAACCCCGAAACTCTGTTGCCCAAAGGACGCATCTAATATTTAAGAGTAAGAAAAGAAAACCAGAAAAGTCATTAAGTTAAAATGTGTCGAGGGGGTTGGTTTCAGTTGCCGTAGCTCCTAAATACAACCCCAAGCCAAACTCCATCCCCTACACCATCTCTAACTCCGACCAATTGGCCGATACGAACCCACAAGTGGAGTCGGGTGGAAAAGTAGATGACGATGTCGATGAATTGCAAAATAGGTACTAGGAGGTGGAGGATGTTTCCTTTTTTTTTTTGTTGTTGTTGTTGCTAAGCCGCAGGGAAAAAAATTCCTTAAATTATGTCAAAGGAAAAGAGTTAATTTTTTTTTTTTTTTTGATATAAGGACTCACAACAAAGGGCGCAAATAGAGAAATATTTCTTTAATGGTTCAATTGCGATCGATCGATTTTCAAGGGTTCCAGCTGTGGACAATATCTAGTAGAAATGGAAGAGCGACTTTGTCTATGGTTCTCGTATACAGATACTTCTGCTCTTCCCGACATGAAGCACATAACGATGGTCAATTGACGTTCCGTGATGGGAATATTTAAGGCTGTGTAATTAAGTTCTAAGGCGCATTTCCTTTTCTTCCTTTTTCTTTTTATTCTATTCGGTTGGTTCGTTCTTTATGTCAGCCTATTGTTCGGGGGTAATTTTTCATTATTGAATCGCTTTTCACTGTTCTAGTGGAGGTAGCGGAATTGGAATTGGAATCCTTCAAACGAAAATTTATCGGCTGAACAAATGTCTAAATGAGTCCTTGTGTTGGCCACTTCTTACGCAAAGTTTAAAGGTTTTTTACGGGTCGGATGCAGGGACTATACGTTACGGACCGGGGTATTCCAGTTGAGTCGCTGACAACTACTTTGATTTGTTGCTGGGTGCTTATGAAAAGTAATTAACCCTAAAATGAATCTAAGTCACCTAGCTATGGTCCCTTAAAGCTTGGAAAGTAATTTGTAAGACTTCCAACTTTAGTTTTCTACAGGAGTGTCTTCTCGGTTATATATTTATAAAAGAAGAAGCTCTGACTACATCGGTCTGACTATCAAATAAATCTTAACCAGGTATGAGCATCCTCTCAGAGGTATCGCAATCCATTTATTATATCAGAGAACGAAACTGCGTTACAAGAGGTGACACTTAAGTCGGATTTTTCCGAATAATAGCTGAAACGACTTGGGGTTATGAGTTGTTCGAAAGATGAACGTACGACTGGCTTGATGTTGTACCTAAATCGTACTAAAGGATCTGAGCGTCATCAATCTGGCGATGTCCATTGCTGTGCTTATTTTATTTTCTCGCTGTAAATCCGAATACTGGCAGTACTATAGTGTCCTATTCTACAATAAATGACTGAACCTCAGGTGAAGAATAAAAGGAGCACCAGCGTGGAAGACTTCTTAAATGTGCTACTCTAACATAATTGGAACTAGTCAAGGTGTCGACATAGAAATGGTCGCGGATGAAACTTTTTTTGGTCAACAGCAGTCCCTGAAGTGATTTAGTGGTTCTAGAATATTTAGAGAATGAAAAAAAGTAGCATTTACTACGGTGACTAGTGCCAAAAAGAGAACCAGTGTCTTCTAAGGTAAGGAGTACTTTGGCATCGAGGCTAAATTTACCAACATCAGCCTTATATGCGTTCACGAATCCGCCAAAAAATAGACGATGTTCTCAAGGAATGTTTCTACGAGCTTCTCGATATAATCTGGGAGCAAGGCCCTTTCGTTTTAAGTAATTTTTACATCAAAAAAAAAAAAAAAGAAAAAAAGACGGGTCAACGTAGACTTCATAAATCTACAGATCCCTTTAGTCGCACAACAACGAGGAATCCTGTGAGGAGGCCAGAATCTTTTCTGGTCGCGAGTTCTGCATGAATGCCTTTACAACAGGCATCAAGTGTTGATGATCAATCCCATTGATACCAAGAAGACGTAGAAAATCGCGCAACTGATGTACTGAGTTCTATTCGACCAGGCAAGTAAAATGATTCGCATATGAAGCAGTGCCTAGTTGCAGAACGAGAAAAGTTCCTGGAGTCTACGCGCTACTACTCCAGAAACAAAGTTCTGAAGTTTTACAAAACGGTAAAAGAACATGCCAAGCGAAGAAGTCACGAACGGAAACCTGTAGAGCCGCAGTTTGTGGTGAGGATCTAAAAAAAACTTCACGGACAGTGAAGCAAAAGAGGCAATATCTAAGCTTAAGCATAACATGGCTGACGGAGCATGCCTCAAGTAATTTTCAGGATTTAGTCAAAGGCAAGCTTTCTTATCAATGGAATCTGACGATCTGGTGTAAGGATTGAAGTTGCCAACGGTGGTCAAGCGTTTTATGAAGATACAAGCGTCGACGCTCAATCCTCTGCGCATTAACTCCTACTCACACCTTCACATGGCGAGGTGAACGGAGAGTACTAACCGCTGGCGGAACGTTATTGACAGCTTCGAACGAGCGAGTAAGTGAAGGAAGAGTAATTTTACTAGGGCACTTCTCCTAGTGAATCGCGGGCTGCATTCATATGTAGCTCAAGTCTGTTTGCGCTACTTATTACTCCCTTTAGAGCTACTTCGACGTATCCAGAGTCCAGATCTAAAGTGAGCTCCATGGTTTTGTCCGAACCTTAAAATAGAGATGGCGGCGCAAGAAACCCGAATAGACCAATGGCGACACTCATAAACTCTGCGAAGCTACTAACATCATTTTGGACGTCCCAACTTAATAAGGAGCTAACATTGTCTTGGATCATTACCTTGCAACAATCGAAGTTCGAAAAAGTTAAAAAAAAAGCTTCAATCGCAAGAAACCGCTAGAATTTTTGCCGATCGATCAAGTATCATTGTGCTCTGACATTTATGTTGTGGACAGATGGAGAATTAGTTGACAACTAGCAATGGAACAATACACAACTGAAGAACGCGGAATTGAATTTCGTTGTCGTTTTTATCGTCATCCTGCGCCATATGCGCGAACAGTTAAGCGTTTGGCTAAGTGTCTCCTGCAAACTAGGTCCATTAGAGTTGCCGCAAAAAGTGTCCGGCCCCTTATTGATCGTTCGACTGAAAATGTCACTGCTGTAGCCGAGGACGTCCGAGAGAGTTCTCAAACACAAACAATTTGGTATTAGCAGACATTCATTGCGTCGCATTTTGGTAAAAGACCTGAATACGTTCCCTTACAAAGTGCAAACCGTTCACCAATTGCTACCTGCTGACGGTCAAGTGAGGTTAACTTACTATCATGCTCTGTTAAACTTGGTGCAAGAGGAGGATGATTCCATATTCAAAATCATTATGAGCGACGTAGTTCATTTCCGCTTAAGCGGTCATGTGAACAAACAGAATTTGCATTTCTGTGGCATCCACATGAAATGCACGGAGAGCCATTATATATTATCTTCTCATAGTGACTGCTTTATGTGGCATTTTCAGGACGCCGAAGGCACCACCGTAACCGTAAATGGTGCCCACTATAGACAGATTTCAAACGAGCTTTTTTGCCGCCGAATTGGGTTTCAATCAATGTTGGTTTCAGCAGGAAGGTGCAACCTTCGACAACGACAAATTTCCTTTCCTACTCGTTGGAGCATTTACTACAACAAACCACAAACTTTTCAAGTCTTAAAAGCCAACATCGAAGAAGAAATCACCAATTTGGGGCCAGATGTTTTGCGAGCAATAATTTAAAATCCCGTAAAACGAGCACAGATGACAACTCAGGAAGTGCTTATGTGACCGATATCATTCTTTCAACATAATTTCATAAATTTTACGCGTTCAAGTAAACTTTTAGTAAAAACAGAGCCCAACGGTTTTCAGTTCTTTCAAAACGGCAGCCAATTCACATTATGATATTACTTTTGCCCCACCCTGTAGCAGAGTCGCAGTCAGTACTGAGAATATGAAAAGAGTACTTCTGCAGACCGTAGTCGAAATAGCGCAGTGAGTTAGAATGAACTATTTACGACAGAATCTTAAAAGTCATACAAGGCTGCTGAGTCAGGAACTGCCTGTTGAACTTTTTAAAGCAGCTGAAGATAGCTTGGTTGGGAATATGCCAAGATATGGTGAGAGGAAAAAATGTGATATTCGGTCGACTTTGGATGGGAAAGCAACAGGCTTAGATCGTGACAGAGTAGCCTTTTTTTATAATACCGCGCGCGCACCAAAGGAATACGAATACCCTTTTACTGGCTTTTCTCTAGGGCGCGGGCGGGTGGTGTAGTAGTTTGAAACTCAGGTGTATTAGGTTTCGATATTTTTCCCAGAGGTGGTTGTCAAACTGGACGGGACGAGCTAGTACATCCTCCTCAACCAGTGGGTATTAAGTACGTGCTAGTTGTTAGTTCGTTACATTTAGCCCATCCAGCAACCACTCCGACATCAGTGTTATGCCTTCATGTCAGAGTTAACGCCGATGGGATTTTCATATAACTACATACAAATTTTATGAAAAGACTTTTTCACAGAATTGCCTGGCACGGGATTCGAACCTGCGACCCTCTGCTTGAGGAGTCTATGCATATACCACTAAACCACAGTCACCCCACAGCCTGATTATTTAGGTCAGAATGTGCCTAGAACTATGACAGTCCTACTTGGCAGTTAACCTTAGGGACACAGTCCGTAAGTATGATAGATGCATTCCTCAAAAGCAATGCATTACCTCTCCAGTCCTTTCCGCAAAAATATCAAGTTTGCATTTATGGAAACACCTCTGAGTCCATGTGTAACCTAGTGAACTTCGTTTTGTCGAAAACTTAACTGATAGTACATACAGAGAATAGGCTGCCTGTTGTGAATAACTTGTTCAGCGTTCTTCAGCTCATGTCAATCCGTAAATCCGAACGAAGTAGGCTTCGGATCCTGTCGCCGGTTGGATAGATTGAGTGAAATTGTTATTGAAGTATAGAATGATCGAATACAGTAAATCGATGGTTGAACGAACAACGACTTTCTTAATGCGAATTGGTTGGACTCAATAGAAGTGAACCGAGCTGCTGGACTGGCATATTTTCTACGGAGTCAACGATATCAATAATACAAACACAAGTTTCAATCTATATATGAAATTTGGTGTAACTTGTTCATCTTTCAAGGTAATGGTAACACTATGTCTTATCTATAAGCCGCTAGGGTACCACTTAAGCTGACAATTTTGTCAGGCCAGCTTAGATCTAGAGCTCGTCAACAACAACTTCTTCATATCTGCTATCATTCGACGAAGGTTCATAGTTGAGCTGAGGGTAAGCAGAGCATAGTTAAGATCCTGGAATGGAGGGATAGTTTTCATTTATTCACTCCTTTATATAGAGAAAAATCCTTACATTAAAAATAAAAATAAATAAAATAAATAGGTTGTCACAACAGAACCTGGTGTGAAAATCAAGGACTATGTAGGGACCTGGTGTACTCAGGTCGTGATCTTCATCTTGAGATCGACTTTCTCATAATTCTTAAACTGTTGGTACTCTTTTGGTGTACCCTGATTATTAGAGCCACACGCAAGCGTAAGGAGACCTCAAACAATTTGACGTGCGAAACTGGAGGCAGCTAGCTAAAGATTGAAGTAACTGGAGATGCCTCTTGGTTGAGGAGCAGGTCCACCTTGCACTGTATTGCCACCTTAGGTAAGTAAGAAAAATGGCAATCTCATCCCCTAATCTTTTAGCGTCTTCCGCACCTGCGACTATGGGATCACGGTCAAAAAATAAGACATCAACGGTGGGTCTTAGATTCAGATTTTTTCTGAAACCATCGTAATGTAAAGTTTACCGATCTCCACTGATTGCAACCTGATCTTTTGGCCTCTGGTTACCCCACGCAAAACTGTGTTTATGATAATGTTAGTATCTGTTCAGCGACACTTCGATAGTTGCACTGTGAACTGTCAAAAAGTGGTTGCCTTGTATCATTTGCGAATTCCTGGTGTACATATCCCAATTGCTCGGCCAGTGCTCGTTATTGTTGTGAGTCTTCTACCAGTGAGCCGACAGGCATCTTAATAGTTTGCCGTACTCCCGAATTCATTTTCTGTGCACTAGATACCCTAGGATCATCCTTTTTGCAGATCTATTCCACTGTTTCTCATTCTATTTAAGGGCTTTTTGGGCTTCTCTAGCCCATTGTGGCACCTCATACCACAATGGTGCTTACAGGTATTTAATATTTATTAGCATCAGCAACAACCTATATTCAGATTTTAGTGGATCTTTTAAAAGCTCTTTTCATATTTTCACTCTTTATTTCCAGATTAATTTGCGAAAGATGTTAGGGGTTAAGCTAGGATGAAACCTTGGTACCTCTGGCTGAAGTAGTTCAGAGTTCCCTGTCAACCTCTCTATGAACCTTGAGGAAAGAAAAGATTCAAGTTTGTTTACTTTAAGGCAATGCACTTCAATCGATTACCCAATTACACATTTTCGCAGTTGAAAAAGTGCAACCGGTCATGATCCATTGGAGATAATTAGGTAACATGCCATCAATAACGACTAAATTGTCTTCTGCCGATGTCCTCATGAAGAAATCTCATCCGATTTTCCCAACTGTTCAACTGAATACAAAGCCGAATTGGTCTGCTTCGTCTCCGCACTATTATCCGTACTCGGAATCTAAATCCTTTTCAAGCTCCACTGCTCTAATTATTCATCTTTGCCCTGCACTCCACATACAAACATATCTGATTACTCTCTTTTCTAAACGACGAAAGCAGGAGGTTGTGATTTTTGGAGAGGATAGAGGATAGGGATTTCTTATCCAGCAGCCAACACACATATTTTCCTACCCAGTGCACCCTTTTAATAATCAATTTAACTGCAAACAACCGACTGAAGACGCCTTCATGCAGTAGGACTGTACGTAGCTGTGGCTGTGGCCATGACTCTGGTTTTGGCTCTGGCTGTGCTGGAATAACCTAACCACTACTGCATGAGCTCTCTGATGGATTCGGAAGCTTGAAAGCCCTCCTTCTATTCTTTAGACTGGATATGACTTGCTATGTGTACACACCAGTAGACAGTGGGATAAGGTATAAACCCTAACAGCAATATGCTTGCATCATGCACCGAATCCCCACAAGTCCAGAAGCCGTCGAAGAAAAAATGCAAAAAAAAAACAAACAATTGAACAAAAAATCAAAAAGAAATGTCCTTCCAAGGCAAATTGGAGAAGGCGGTGAGGCAGTTAATTTTTTTTTTCTTTTTTTAAATACTGCTGCTCCTATTCTGCTGCCCTACCCTGGCGTTGTTGTCGTTTCTAATTCCTTTCTGTCGCCTGGTCTTTTTGTCGTCTGTCGTCTGTCGTCTGTCGTCTGTCGTTTGTCGTTGGGTTGGTGACCACACCATTCCACTACACTCGGTCGCTCTCAGTTTTTGTTGCACCCCTGTCGGTTCAGGGTCCTTCCATTTTTTTCGTGCTGAAATGCGTGAAATTTGAAACTTTTTCTCCATTGTTCCGTACTAATTTACATAATATACTTTTAGTGAACGCGAAACTGTGTCCTTGTACACAAAGCATAAGCTTTTGCAGCAGAAAGACCGACGAAAAAATTGTGCTATATGTGAGAGAGAGCGAAAGAGGGAGAGTTTGTGTGCCCACTGTAATCAACCCGCTTTACTAGATGGATTTTTGCTTCTACACAATAGTGTGTGCAAACACCACATAGTACCAGGAAAGGACAAACCAGCAACGACAGAAGGCAAAAAGGACAATAGTGACGAGGTACCACTATAGGGCGATCGGAGAAAATACGAGGGCGAGTATGAAACCAAACTGTCATTTAATATCCGCAATTAAAGTGGTCATCAATCAAAAAATACCGAGGCTCCAATTTCTGTCCAATCAACCATCCAACCGAGCACTACCAACATCACCACCACCATCAGGGTACGATCCAGCACCGCCATTAAATGAGACCTATATATCCATAGCTAGCAGGAGCACATTGTTGGTTTGACCATCATCATCAACGTTGTTGTTCTAGTTCTCGTGCTCCTGTTGTATGCATCGGTCTGCTATTGTGTTCCTTATCAGTGTTCGTTCTGCCCCTGGTTCCTAGTTCCTGGTTCCTGGTTGCTGGTTCCTGGAACAACAACTTCGATTAAGACCGTTTTTTTTTGTCTATAGCACTACCGCAGCACAGTGTCGTCCTTTAATTCCCTCTATGTACATACATACAATACGAGTATCTCCTCCATCTAAACATTATGCTGGCACTGAATGTATTTGTGTGTTTTCGATGAAAAGGACACCTTGGTGGTCGGTCAATCTATTGAGAAATCGTGGTATGTGGTAGCATTGAACAATTCCAAGAACGTGACGATATCATTAGACCACTGCCACTATTAACACGGCTTCTTTTATTGTCTTACCGCTCGCAGGAAGCACATTCACATAGCCTTCTTCAAACGGTTGTTTGTCTATCTGTCTATCTGTCCCTTTGCATGGCTGTACATATGTCCGGTCATTCGAGTTAGATATTTAATTGGAAACTAATGAGGGAAGTACCAGCTCAGTGGTAAAGTGGTATTCGTATATGGAGCCATGTTTATCTAGAACGCGACACAGGAAGCTTGTCCTTAGCAAGTTATCCCTACACCTCCTACATACGAGTACAGATCTGGTTTTACTTGTGAAAAGGGAGTCCAGTTCCATCAACATTATCAACACTTTCCGTCCACATCACGTGGTGCGCATGTGTGTGTTGATTGAATTGAAGGAATTTTTCGGTTCCCTAATTAGGAAATGGAGGAAGTACATTCTGCAGTCCTTTTAAGTAGGGGGTTTCGTGTTGCTTTTCCGGTCGTCGGTTATGTGCAATGTGGTAACTCGAAACCAGTCAGATTGACCAGTTGAAAGTCAGATGGCAAAAATAAGGGTATGGTTCTGCAGGGTACCGGAATGAATAAATATGTCCTTTTCCGTTTCTTTTTCTGCAGAAGGTTTAGTTGCTATCCGTTTAGCTTTTCTATCGTCGTTTCAGTACTAATTTTGTGACCGATTTAGCTTCAAAATAACTTGAGTGCAGTATTCCTTGCGGATTCCTCTCAAAAGAAGAAAAAATTGCTAGTGAAGAGAGATCTCGTATTTCTACTCCTCAAGTTGGTTAACACGACGGTTGTCAATGTCGATGACAACGGGATCCTTGGCGGTGGAGTCTTGTAGCAGCCCCTTGACTTTGCACTGGATATCATAGACATTTGTCTCATAAATCAACCCACGGTTTTAGGGCAAACAATCCTCCTCCATGACAAGTGTTGCACCCGTATATTGTAACAGGTGATTCATCGTGAGCTTTGATTTTCAATAGGCTGCTTTTGACAGATCACGCGTGACTCCTATGAAACTGATTTGTCATTTTTGTTCAGTATCGTTTGGCAAATCATCATGGAAGGACTCACACCACAACAGCGTCTCCAAATTGTTCAGATGTATTACGAAAATCAGCTTTCTGTGAGAAATATTTTTCGTACCGATTCGAATAACTTACGGTGCGCATAATCGACCTACTGAAACCACTATTGACAATACTATTCGCAAATTTGAGTCCCTGTTTACATTGGTGGATGATACTCGACCAGTTAGACCACATCCAGAACGTAGTGAAGAGACTATAGCAGCTGTAGCTAAGAGTGAAGGCGAAGACCGTGACGAAACGATGCGTCGTCATTCGCAGCAGCTTGACTTGGCGAATTCCACAACTTGGCGTATTTTACGTGAGGATATCGGTCTTAAAGCGTACAAAATTCAACTTGTGCCAGGCGACTTGAATTTGCGTCATATTTTCAGTCAATGAGCTCTGGAAAAACTCAATGAAAATCCGGTGTTTTTTCGTGAAATTTTGTTTAGTGATGAAGCCCATTTCTGGCTCAATGGATACGTTAATAAACAAAATTGCCTTATTGGGGCTGATGAGCAACCCGAAGAGTATCATTAGCTACCATTACATCCTTAAAAAACAACGGTATGGTGTGGTTTATGGGCTGGTGGAATCAGAAATATAGTCTTCTTCAAAAATGAGGTAAATCGGAATGTTACCGTCAATGGTAACCGCTATCGCGCCATGTTAATGGACTATGTGCTTCCTGAAATTCAAGCACATGGTCCCGGTGAGCTCTGGTTTCAACAAGACTGCGCTACGAGCCATACAGCGCGTGAAACAATAAACTTGTTGAGAAATCATTTTGGTGAGCACTTAATTTCACGTTTTGCTACGCTAAATTGGCCGCCTAGATCGTGCGATATCACACCTTTGGACTATTTTCTCTGGGGATATATAAAGTCTCAGGTTTCAGGAGATTGACGATTGACGCCAACGCTTTGGAAGCCAACATTACTAGTGTTATCCGCGAGATACCAGTCGCTATGCTCGAATGAGTCGCCCAAAATTGGACCTTCCGAATGGACCACATCAGACGTAGTCGCGGTCAATATTTACATGATATCATTTTCAAAAAGTAAATGTCATAAATTTTTCTTTTAACCGATAATAAACATTTTAAGTTCACTTTCAAATTTATGTGTTTTATTTTACATTATAAATCGAATCTCACGATGAATCACCCTTTAAAGATGCTGTTGTTTTAGTTTCCCGCTTAAAGGATTTGTGCGCCCTTAAAATGTTTGTACACAGCGCGGGCGAAGTAAACTTATGGAGGACGAAAAGAGAGGTACCAGTGAACGTTGGTTTTAAATGTTTGAAAGTTATAATGAATAGGAAATAGAAAGCTCGCTAGGACATTTCTTAAGAGAGTTGTTCGGACTAGGAACGAATCACGATTTATTCCAAGGTGGATGAATGCTTTATATATTGAGGTCATATCGTAGTGGGCGAAATATTTATTACATTGTTTGAGGAAAAATAGACATTTCGCAGCATTTTTAACAACATCGACGCAATGCAAGTACTATTTATGGACAATGGCTTGTTGCTTAAATTTCGCTTTAACGACAATAGACAGCATAGAGTTTTGGAATCCTTGCATTGCCCAATTGGTTATGCTGTTAATTTTGGAATTTAATGAGCTTAACCTACGCTGCCATTCCCGTTCCATAGCCGAAGAGCAGGGACGTGAGTCCGAGAATAAATATAAAAAGCAGGGAGTATATTGCATGAACAGACGGTTTATGAGTGTTTCGATGACCTTAGAAAAAAGGGACGTAAGTGCAGCGGGTTTGTTGGAGGAAAGAGAAGATTCGCCTTTTTTAGGAACTGGCTGGGCAAATGCGGTTTTCCATCTACTCGGAAAGAGTCTTAAAGAGTAAGATTGATTAAAAAGCTTATTCAATAGTTTCGCCAACGTTCCCCTCTTAGGAAGAAAGGGAGATATATAGATATCTACACCAGCAGATTTGTTTATATTAAGATCTTTAAGAACTCTTGTTATCACAATACGAAAGTGGATTCGTCCTATTGAAGATTCGACGTACTCGAGTATAGGCGGTGACAAATCACAATCTGCAAGTGTTAAGCTGACCGCAGAATGTGAAGCAAGAAGGTTGGCTTTGTTCAAAGAGCTGACAGCTGGAATGTCGCTATAAATGTGGGTTGGGATGGAAGATAAGGCAATAGGATTCTTGCCTTTTTGACGAACGACCAATGCTTCGTCGTTACAAATACTTCGTCCCAATCAGCATACTATAGAGCCACCAGCGTTTTAAAGCAGTCGCTAGTCATCGTCCAATTGAGAGTACAGCTACATCATCTGCATATAACTGCGCATTGAGGTCAGAACTACTGAGAACTTTAAGCAGTGATTCGACAGTGGAGACAAGATGCCGCCTACCGGATAACCTTTCTTTGCCCCCAGCATCTCATACTGACCGCAGTTACCACTCTTAATGATGTTATTGATGATGAAGTTGCTTTGTCGGTTGAATTGCAGACGCTTCTTCTCAAGTAAGCCTCCAATTGCGTTCACCAAATTTTGGAGCTCAATTTCGTGGGATCTTCCACTTTAGAAGGCATGTTGCATCTTAGGCAGATGCTATTTTTCACACATGGAGCTCCACTAATCTCTCTTTGCTTTTCAAAATGAAGAGGGGGACTAGATCCCTACTCGTCCTTTTCTTCGCAATTTGATCGCAATATATGTACGGTATACCCAGGTACTAACTCTATCGTCAATCGAATTGTACATCAGCTCTTTCGCTTTTGTAAGGCTTTCGCCCATGGACTATCCAATTTATATGCTGTCCATCTTATTGCTTTGATCTCTAGGTGGGCTCCATCAAAACAGTTTCAGTTTTGTGAACCGCTTTACCTTTGACTGATGGGTCGCTGGTGTCACAATGTTTATCAACTTTCTCTACGGGGCAGCTACCACTGCTAGCTGTCCAATTGTCACTATACCACGTACACAGTTCAGGGTTCTAAATACGTGCAGTTCCAGCACTGAAAATCAGAATCTTAAATGTCAATCCATATCCAATGTGAGCCCTTGAGCGAATTGAATAGCTCATCACCATCGACGTCTATGTTACAGGATGTCAGTCCAGATCCGTTCGTCCAGATTATACAATTTATTGTTAACCTCAAATTGTTCGGTTTTTCCCTCGGCACTCCTTAATTATTCATTTCGTATGTTTTTAAATACGTCACTCCCCTCAATTGTCCTTCGTTGAGTTCAACCGTTTTACGCATTCATACCCAGTTCGATTCGTTCATCAAATTTAAATACATTGCCCCGTCCGAATGCGAATACGTTTGTTCAACGAAATGAAAAACACAAAAAATTCATTTAACTTGGCTGAATTATTAAATTACCGTTAAAAATAAAAACAAAAACAAATTGTAATCGCTCACCTGGAAGGGGATTATTGCCTAGCTTGGTAGCTCTTTGATGGTCAAAGTCAGGAATCAGTTTAAAGTTACATAAATCCACAACGGTGGACACAATGAAATGCTACAAAAACAAGGATAACAACAACAACAAACAAATAAAAATAATGTGCGATGCGGTGGTAACAGGATGTTCGATTCAATGAAGTCATCGATTCTTAAATTCAAACGCACACACAAGAGGCATAGCCAGGATTACCACTTATATATATCGTCAACGAGAACAAGATTCCGGGGGAGTGTGTGGGAAATTTCACCCTCACCGAAAGTGTGTATCCTTGTATGAGGGGCAACATAAGGCAAAAAAAAAAAAAAAATAACAAACAAAACCATGATTCCGTTATTTACCATCAAATCGTGGTTACCGGGAAGAGGTCTCTCTACTGGGGAGCAGTGGATTTTCAATTTTTTGTGTCCCTTCTGCCGCTTGTGTTCCATTTTGATCCGCTGTTCTGAGTCTTTCTACGATTGTTCTTTTTTTTTTTTTTTTGTATTCTCTGTTTGGCTTTGTTTTCGTGCAGAGTTCTTCTTTCATTTTATTTTCCAATCACCGCCATCGATTTATTTTGTTTTTACTTTCCTTTATCGGTGGGGTGTGAGGTGTTAAATTTTTTTTTTTTTGCTGATTTATTTGAATGTGTGTTGGTTTGATTTCGTCCTATTTGAGATTTTCCTTTTCCTGTTTTCTGCTGATCCGTAGAGAGTGAAAAATCTGGATGATTATTGTGGTAACTGAAATGGTTACGTATCTGAATATGGAGCTGTATCCGTGCGCCAATGTCCCATGCGCTCCAGGATGGGCGAAGGAGCACGGAAATTGAATGATTCAAGTTGAATGGGAGGAATGATAGGAGCTAATACCAGCAGCAGTAAACTAAACTTAGGTGAATTGATGTGCCAAGAGTAAGCAATCTAATTGTTGTCCTTGCCGTAACCAGGCATTTGGCAGACATGAAGCATACGACTATGTGAGGATTTCCGTATTTTGTTGCTTTGTCCTTTGAACTTTGTTGTTGGGTGTAAACAAATGCCAGGATGACAGCAGATGTTGTGGGTCTTCATTTTGCCTTTTCGCAGTTTGAGTTTTAGGGAAAGGAATTAGCAAAATTGAGTAATGAAAGTGAGTGAGTAATTTGCCGCGAAATGGCTTCCTTTTCAAAGAAAAAATGTCGCAATACCCAGCGAGGTACATTGTACTGTGGCAGGTGTGAAGAAGAAGGTTGCGATTTTTGAAATTTGCTTCGTTTTGTTGGCGTTGTCAGTCCTCTCTTGGGCTACATTATCAGGCAAGAGTGATAAAAGTGATAAAAAGTCAGAGATCCTAAGGCTCTTGGAGGAACCCAGGTAATCGCTAAAGACGTCCGAAATAGACCTTGAATGGTTAATAGTATGAAGGAGATCAAAAGCAATTATAGTCCAGGTGCTCTTCGCAATAATTACAGTTGACCCATGGTCTTCTTGCCCAAGACCGGAAAATGGATTGTGGAAGCTCCAACAAACATGCTAAGGCAACCCTACATTTAGGCGCTGTTACGGCCAAAGTCCTTTTTTTCTTTTTGAAATGTGAAACCGGCAAGGTCGAAGAGGCACACCATGAAAGACTACAGTCTAAGTGACTGTTGAGGAAAAAGAAAAAGAAGACGACGTGAGCAAGTACTGTCGAAGGCGCGAGTAAAAAACGCCTCACTCTTCGAGTAGATACAGCGAAAAGAAACAGATCGGCGGAAGTGACATCCACCCATCAAGGACCAAGTGAAAGATAGTTTTAAGCACTAGTTCTGTGGGTGGGTATCTCCGAGCACTATGTTTGGATAAAACTGGTGCTCCTGCAACCAACAAAGGACGGAAATTGGATGAAGCGGCCAAGTCTATCGAACAGAAGGGGTGGTATTTACTCGCACACAATGCTACAACTTTCAAAGATCGTGGATCAAACCGGATGGTGGCTTTTACCGCACAAAAGATCCGGCTCAAACCGGTGTTGCAACCAGCAGCTCGGGAAATCCCCAAAACGCCAAAAGGAACTAGGCCGGCGGACTTATAAAAAATCCAGGTATCGCCTCTATGACTTTCCAAAATGTGAAAGCTGACAACAGTCTGAACGACGAAGAGTGTAAAAAAGGGGTGGCCAATGGCCAATGGTTGACCAAAGCAGAGAATTTTTGCATTCAGGACGAGGACTGCGTTAAAGAAAATGAAAGGCTGAATAAGTCCCCCTGGAAATTAAAACATTTGATACTTTCAGGCCACCAAAACTGACATGACATCTTCTTGATGGGTTTGCTGATGCATCTTCATAACCAGACTCGACACTCGCAAATCTCTTCCTAAAAGGTGGAGAAAATAAGAACGGCACTTCCCTTATTGTGCGGTTAGGCACAGCTTCTGACTTAACCTTGGTATGACTCACGTCGATATCTGCACCTTGGAAAGGTTAATTTTGACTTAAGAAAGCAGGAGGACTATCAATTTTCAACTTTTAAAGCCTGCTATTGCATCCCTGTGTAAGCGAGTTCCGTATTGAATGCAAAACCTGACAAAATATCCATACAAGAGCCATGGGTGTTGAATAAACGCATTTGTGTTTTCGGATGTTTAAAGCGTTTCACACCAATATTCGTGTGTATGACGAGCGATCGGAAAAGCCGAGAGCTTGTCAGATATAAACTACTTGCTTGAACTTGCTAGACAGGACTTACTTTGTCCTCGGTTACTTGGTATAAGTATAACTGCAGATGGCATAATATTTTAGGTTGTCGGCAGATAAGCATTCCCCTGTCTTTCTATAAATGATGTAAAGGGTACATACGAGGAGTACAATTTGGTAAACGATTTATCCGGCAGTTCATAGTTCCCTTACAGGCTGTCCAAGAAAACCTCCGATTTCACTTGAACTTCCACTTCATGCAGCAATTATTCTGCTTCTCTTTCACCTAAAGCGCAGCATATGATTTCATAAATGATCACACCATGTCATCTCATCATTAATTAATTAATGATTCCCTCAGATTCCATCCGACACAATAAAAATACAAAAAAAAAGGAACCCTCTACGCACAATGTCCAAATTCAAAACCGAATGTTCTCTTCAAGCTTCAGTTTCACCGCATCCACTCCGGCAGGAAGCCATAAAAAACACGAAGCAACCACTTGAATAGCAATTGAAAGCATTTTATTCCAACAAACGCTTTAATGAACCCAACAAAGGGATCAGAAAGAACCCCGTTGATTTTTCTTTTTCTTGTGTAAGTAAGCCGCCCCTAGTCCTTCTTAGAAGGAAATTCTTTACTGATGACCGAAAAAATAGAAAGAAAAAAAAAAATCGCTTGTAGTTGGCTTTATATTTTTCAAATTTCACCGGTAACCGCTGCTGACTTAATTAAAATTTACCGCTACCTCGCCATTAACAATAACAACAACACCATACCTGCACAAGGATTGGATTGACTATTAAAAGAAAGGTACTAGGGCCGGTACCCTTTGTCCTTGATAAACAAAAAAAAAAAAAATAATAATAATAATTAGTCCACAACATTTGTCACCACAAAAACGTGGCGGTGGCGGTGTCGACGGATCTGAATGCTTCTGTCATTTGACAACAAGGACGAAAGAGAATAAAAATGAGAATAAAATAAAACCAACCAAAAGCCCACCGATTAAAGCGCTTCAAAGAGGAAATCATTGTCCTTCCTGCGATAATGATGAACTTTTTTTTGTTCTCAAAAAAAAAAAAGTAGCCACTACTCATCCTTTAGATTCTGGCAGAGTATACCACCTGACCCGTTTTACTCCTTCATTTAGAATAATTACAATATCGCGTGCCGTCTCTGGCAGGACATTGAATTGACTACTAGTAGAAGCAGTAGTAGTAGTAGAAGTAGTAGAAGAAGTAGCAAGCAAAAATGAGGATAGCCATCCTAGCTTCAGAATGAAAACCAACTGTTTCGTTTGCGCACTCAGTCTCTTGAACTTAATTTCCCAGATAAAATTTTCAACTGGAATTAAAAGTTTTAATTAACAGGCACGGCCCAGAGACACACAGAGACACAGATACAGAAACGGAGACCGGCACTAAGGACAGAGACACACCATCTTTTTGGAGCGATGCAAAATACAAGCACGTCTACGTCTACCAACTGCCTCCCGTGAGACTATTACCAGATTCTGTCGCACAAAACACAACGTTTAACATAATGGCATCCTCTTCTCTATTTCAATTCCACTCCTCAGCCCATGGTCCGGAAATAGTTTTCCTTTTGCCCCATTCTTTCGCCAGCGTCACCAAACATTCCTGCCGCATTTGCTCAGAGCGGAAATGAAACTTGCCACCCTTTTGTTTCAGAGTATTTTAAATCTTAAACAGTAGCAATCCCATTCTAGTTTTTCGTATCCTTGTATCTGGAGTTTAATGAAAAATAAAAAAAAAAAAAAAAAAAAAGAAGAAAACAAAGATTGGAAATAGCTTTAGGGGGGTAGAGAACTGAAAGGGAAACTTGTGTCTAAAGTGGCGCCCAACATGGGGACGTTTAGTGTGTTACATCACAATCATCAACCAACCGTACTTGATGCATCCCAAATCCATCTCCTAGTGCCACTGTCCACTTGAAAAGGGGTGACTAGCGATGGATATAATTTAAAATTTTATCGGAAAGATTGGATTAGGACGACGACAAGGACTACGACTTGAACAACCAACGACCGATGGATGTTGATGATGAAAATTGAAAAAAGACTGTTCGTAGCTACCTATGGCCCACTTCAGTTCAAAACAAGACAAAAAAAAAGGAAGAAAAGGGTGAAGAAGAAGGAAATAACACGACAAAATAAAATTCTTAAATGAGTTTTATGAAGTGAGGACTCATCAAGGATTAATGTAGAGGAAAAAGTTTAGTGATTGAAGGCGTCTTTCCATTTTTATGCACTCGAACAATAAGTTCGGCGAAAGGTTTTTTTTTTTCTTTCATTTTGTCTTTCCTCCCTTTACTTTCACAGGAAGGAAAAAATAGGAAGGATTCCATAACCTATGAATTAAATTGTGGGCGCCCAATGAGAAAGGTGTCGGAAGTGGCGAATAAGTGAAAATGTCGCGTCGTCTACTCTCTCGTGAATAAGCCGATTGACTCTCAAAGGATGCAGTCGAGAAAGAAATTGAAAATTATTTCACAAGGATATGGAACTGTACGTGTGTGGATCTACTAAAAAATTACTGGAAGAAGGAATCACCCCGTGACTGCTGATAGTTGAGAATGCCGAGGCATTCCTTGGTAATTTGATAAAATGGAAAATATTCTTCACTGGCTATTGAGCCGAAAATCTCAATCAATAGCTGCTTTCTATAATATACTCGCATTAGTTGGAGCCAGCGAAACAATACCTAATTGGTGTCCTTTGGCTACTACTTCGTGCAGTCTCCCCGAATTGCTGATCATTCATTCACTCTCCTCGTTTTTTTTTTTTTTTTTGCTGTCGGAACAGTACACTCAGACAAAAAACTAACCCATTGTATTCCTTGTGTTCTCCTTTTACTGAAATTGTAAAGTCTTCCGAAGAAAGATAAGTGAGCACTTCAGTAGTGAATTACTCATGGTACCATCATCCACCACATCAGCGCCGAATACCTGTAGCCTGATGCTATTATGATAGTAAGAGTTGTAGGTTGTTGTGAAACTTATACCCCACACACTTGGTGCTTAGCATCAGTCAGCAATCTGAAGTCTTTCCTTCTGAGAGACAACAGGAAAATCGCTGGAGAGCCATGCTGTCTGTAGTTTTGCTCATAAAAAATACAACTGTTAATAGATGCCTTATCTGCGGATCCTAACGCAGGATCGGCTTCAGAAAAACAAAACAAGACTCAGCGAATTCAGCCGTTCGACTGCATTCAGTGAGTTTTGCATTCTGGAACCAACTTGGAAGTCGTGAGAAGATTAAGCAAGACAATAAGCGCAGCTTGGTTGCCACTACCGCCACCCTCTGCTTATTCTTTACAATATAGTACGTTGCCATCAGGATTAGTTACATCTCCACCAAAGAGAGCTCAGCACTGATGACTGCTTTGTACGAAGTCGACTTCGTAAATTCGCATCATCGAAAGTCTTGTTAACATTGCATCAGATGGCATGTCTATCAGACCAGAGCCAAAAGAAAGAGTCAGAGCAAAGCCAGGCTTGTTATGGAGAGCTCCTATGCAGTCGAGACAGATGAAGGCAATCTGGAAAGACCAGTACCCAGTTTTTTGCAAAGGCTGTTTCACTAGATAACTGATGTATAGAATGTTATTGCTCAAAAAGACTCTCCTCTATGACAGCCTCAAATACTTCCGTAAACTCCATTGCACTGCAGTATGCTTAGCTCTAGAAAGTTAGCTATTAACTTTTAACGTCAGATAAGTCAGCTTTCCTTTTCTCGTGAAGAAATCAACTTTAGTCTTACAAAAGGAGTTTGGCTATAAGCTTATTATCACGGAACCAAGGAATGATCTGACGAGACAGTCAGTAGGCAGTACATTAGGACTGCTAAGAGCCTCAAGCAGAGCTTTCAACACTACACGCATCACAGTAATGGCTAGAAGGAGTTGAACCCTGTTGAAATGGCTTTCAGGCTAATGCTGCAAATGCGTGTAGCATCCCTGGTAACCACCGATCCAGCTTTGTCAGGTAATTTTTTTTACCATTAGCGCGCTCAAGGAGTTTTTTGTACCCTTACAATGTTTGCAGAGAAAACTTAGGAAGAAAAGAAAAGAAGTACTGATGTACGTTGGTTTTGAATGTTTGCAGGTTATAATGACAAGGAAATAAAGAATAGGACATTCCATAAACGATATTAATGAGCATTCACAGCAAGATGGATGTTATGGTTGAAGTTTTGAAGATTCTGTAAGGTTCGATAGATAACTACACATCTGAGGCCTTAGGAGATATGGTTCCCCACAGAATTGCAGCACTGGAGTCAGCTCCAAGTACACAGTCTATTGCGTTTCAGAGGAGAACAAATAAAAGCCCTGGTGAAAGAAAAGTCTTCCAAACACAATTCTATGCGAGATGCAATAGAATTGCGAACTCTTGGCAATCGAAGTTCACAATGTTAGGGTCCAGGAAATCGTTCACATACCAAACGCCTTGCAACTATCTACATGGCTGGAGGATATATCAGGGTCCAAAGAAGACCGGAGCTCAACAACGGGTCGAAGTAAACAAGACATTTTGGAGTAGAATCGAGCTGAAGCCAAGTCCAAAAAAAAAAAACACCGCATGCTTCTGACGTTTGTTTGCTATGACACAATACTAAGGTACTCCATCAAATAACAACTGACCTGGAGGTTAGCAAACGCCGATGGACTTGACGTTAATTCTGCTAAAACTCGAACCATCAGCTTATCCACCTCAAACTCACAAATTAGCGCTACAAGATAAGCAGTATCTAGAGGACTTAAAGTGTTACAGATACAGCTTAACAAATAAAAAAGGTCAAATCTGCGTCAAATCTACGTTTCAAATATAGCGAAGCAATGCTATCAGCTTAAGACCAAGTTCCGGCTGTTCCGTCTGAACGTTTTTGAATAGGTGTGAGCGGAATATATTACGAATTTTCCGCTTAAACCGCATTTTCAATTCGGAAGTCCATTAGAGCCTTACATACATTACAATAAAAAGACGAGTGGCTAGGTAGGTTGGATAAAAGTCGACACTTTCATTGCTTGCCATGCTATCCAGAGCGGGTCGATTGAGGCACAAATTGGGACAGCGCAGTCAAAGAAGATGTACGTCAACTCAGACGAAGCTGAAGAAAGCTTAGACATATCTTCAGAAACTGCACCCGTTGGCGATTAGTTTTGGACCTCCAAGGGGATGCAGAACATAAGGAGTTCTAACGCAAATGAAGTTCGACCATTTTGTTCACAATCCTTAACAAAAAGAAAGTTAAACTGATGGCTTATCATCAAAACCCCATGGCTATCGCGTAGTCATCTTTTAGGACAGAAACCAGCCTGGTATGAAAGTTAGTGACAGATTCGTACTGAAAACTTTCTTCAGAAGTGGCACAGACGGTCTAAATCATTTTGCAGCAAAGTCCAGTCACTACAACCGACGACAGATACAAGCCGCAGATAATTATATTCTTCAGCTCACCTTCAGTTTCAGTAATTGAATCTGGTTGTAAGCTGGTTTTTGATTTGATCACCTGGCAAGTGAGTTTAAGGCATGCAATTCAGAGTCTCTATTTTCAACCGGTAAAGACAGCCGGACTGACTTGCTTCTTATACGGATTTATTTTTGGAAGGTTTATGTTGCCATCTATATGGGTTGCCCGCCATGTCGCTCCAGTTTTGTTTCTCACCATGGAGGAGTGTAGCATTACCTACGAGGGCTATTTAATGAATACCCGGATTAGAAACGGGAACGGTTTTTGGCAATTTACTCGTATTTTTCAATATTATCCCCTTTCAACTCGATACAATTTTCACAGCGTATAATACAAATATACAATTTTTTTGGCCTGCAAAATACTCCTCTGCAACGGCTAGTTCAGCTCGAGCCGTACTTCTTTCCGGCGAGCGATCTTTTAAGTGCAATTCGACCAATTTGGCTGTGGCGATTGCGGAGGTGTGTGCCGGTTCGTTATCGTGGTGGAAGAGCACTTTTTACATCGCCAAATGTGGTCGTTTTTTCTTCAAATTGGCGTTAAATCGGTCCAAAAAATCGACGTAGTATGCTCCTGTGATTGTTTTTTCGTTCTCCGTGGATCACACTTCGCGCGTACCACAAAACTGTGGCCATCACCTTTCCGGCCGTTGGCACAGTCTTCGCATTCTTCGGAGTACGTTTACCGGGCGAAACTCATTGTTCTTTGGCCTCTGGTCTGTACCAATGAATACATGTCGCATTGACAAACACAAAACGACGCAGAAACTCCTCCTTATTTCGATTTAACAGAGCCAAGCAAGTCATTGAAGTGGTCTCACGGCTATGCTTGTTCCCCAGTGTAAAAAACGCGGCAACCATCGCGCAGACAGCTTTCTCATGCCCAAAATCTTGTGCAGGATATGGCGGTCCCGGGAGTTTTTGCTCGGCGGTCCGCCAATACGAGATCATGGATTTTGTCCATGGTTTCCTCTGTGATAACCGTTTTTGGGCCACCTGAGCGCAGTTCATAAAAAACCGACGTGCGGCCACGGTGAAACTCAAAAACAAAAATCAGATCACGGAGCAATACTGCTATTTTCCATGGTCGCAAAAAAACACTAACACGACGTTTGAAGTGTGTGTCAAAACAAAACTAAGCAACGAATTGTCACGAAATTTTGGCAGGCGGGCTAAAAGAGGTTAAACTAAATGATGGTACATTCATTCTGGCTCAGTAGCGGCACCTGCTTTCGAATCCGGGTACACATCAAACAGCCCTCGTACTCCCATGCTTTGCTAAACCTGATGCAAAAGGAGGATGATATCGTTTCGAGCGACGAATAAACAAAATTTGCGTTTCTGGGGCTCAGAGAATCCATATGAAATGCACGAAGAGCAATTGCATTCCCTCGAAGTCACTGTTTGTTGCGGCATTTTCAGTGAAAAAGTGATTGGCACTTTTTTTTATTGCAAATCGCTCAACTACATAGTTCCAACAGGACTGAGCAACCTCTCACACAGCTCGGGCAACGATGGAGATTTTGAATCACCAATTTCCAGGCCGTGGCTACATACTTCTTTCTTAAGGGCTTTTTGGAATTTTACGTATCCCACAACAAACCACAAACCTTGCAACTCTTGAAAGCCACGTTCAAGTAAACTTGTCGTGAAAACAGGGCCCAATTTTTTTCATTTCTAATAAAATGGCAGCCATTTCACCTTATGACATTATTTTTGCCCCAACTTGTATTGTATTGCTTCACGGTTGTGGATGTGCTAGTACGGGAATGCATCGAATCTCATTCTGGCTAAAGTTAACAGTGCGTAGGAAGATTATCTAACAAATATAGTCAGGATCGTACTCTGACTAGAGGAGTTGGCACAGGACTACAGAGGAGTACCGGGAATTGAGGAGACTCCACTTAAGAAACAGGTTTGAAACAGAATCGGAATTGAGAGCTGACCTCTGTGAAGCTGCAAAATCACCTTAAAGAGATGAGTTTGCTAATAAAATGAAGAAAATAGGTCTTAGCGGGACTAAGAAAGACGAAACTGCAGTTATGCTCTCGGATGAGTCCAAATTGGAAGTAAACGGTGCGTCGAATATTAGAAAAATGGAACGCTACAGCGAAGAATGGAAAGTAAACACTGTGAAACATTGTCCTGATGTCATTCGGATCGAGTTGTCTGAAAAATCTTTGATAAAGCTGATACTAAGGTGTAGCTTCATCCCCTTAGTGAGCTTAGATATGTTTACAAACTAAATAGTAAATGTTTTCTTACACATCTAGACCAAGAGAAATGCTGGTACTTACCTGGAAAACACGAAAACAAAGATTTTAATATTTGAAAGAGGTAAATCTAGTTAAAATAAAGTTTCACATTGTATTTCTACTTCCACAGATTGTTTACATAAATTTGAATTGATATTGGAACTACTCCCTCACACGTACCCGTAAAGATCGCCCGCTTTGATCGTGAATAAAATCAGTGTTTTCCTTCCACAACAAAATGGCTCATAACCCTAGCAATGTACCCCTATATCCCACTTTATGCACTTTTTTCTTAAATTATAAAACAAAAGACACAATCTGTTCTCATGTTCTCATGAAATCCGAGAGCCCAAAAGGACCACGACGACAACAACGGCGATACTAGGATCGTCATTGGATAGCGTAACGAATAACAAAAGAGTCAAAACTCGTCTCAATGAACATCTTCCGCTTTTGTTCTTTAGCAGGACGGAAAAAAAAGAAAATAAAGAAAAAAACCCACCATCTGGTGGTGCTATCCTGACATAAAAAGGATATTCACTGATGGTAAATGCCACTTAACAACCAAGAGAGTCTTACACACCAGCGTTCTTGGAAAAATTCACTTGGTTCTTTGCTAAACAAAATGTAAACTTTATGGTGGTTGCACTAGAATGAGAGAAAACTGTCGTCAAGCACAATCGGATGGAAGGTGCAGCATTTCATCTTAAACCTTAAACCCCTTCTCATACTCCGGATGTACTATACGGTCTCGTCCGGTCCGGTTGGGTTTGGTCCGGCGTAAACAACAAAATAAATAGAAAAACAAGAAATCTAGCACATTACCCATTGCCAAATGCCAAGGATATGTAATGATCCTTTTAATGGGTTGTAACATTGCGCGCCACTGAGAAAATACATTTTATCCCGAAGAAGGGGGCCACGTCTGACCGACCAAGCTGGACATGGAACAGTAGAAAACAAAAAAAAAAAAAAAAAAAAAAAAAACAACACCTTCGACATACCGACAAAGCTGTGTAGTGGTAGTACTCGTAACCCTGACAAAAAGTAATTTCATCCAAGCGCAGCGGTCGAGATGATGATGATGATGATGATGGCACTGCAGCACAGACTTTGGCCCCTAGTTCAATTGTGCTGGTTTGATGCATGTTGCGAATATAAAAATCCTTTTAAGATCTCACTCACTTACTCAATTTCCTCTACCGGATTGTCGATGTGAACCCCTTTCAAAGCCTGTCGCCTCTGATTCCGAGAATGTGTCTTCATTTTTTTGCGTTCCAGGGTGGTCCTGAACTCGGTCATGTTTCTTCACATTCCAGGGCAACTTAAATCCCGGATACTGCACTCGTTTTATGTGTATGCCGTGTCAGGGCTTTTACGAGTACGAGTACGAATATGACACACCATCTGTCTATCGATGACATAATAAAATTAATACCCCAAGAGCCAGACACTCTCTCACGCGTCCAACATCGAAAAGGATGCTCTTCGTCGTGGTCGACATCCTGTGTTGTTCGCACAGTTTAATTGCGAAAGTGATTTTCGGCAAATCCTCTAGAAATCGCCAGAATTTTACTCGCAATTTGTTCTGGATTTTCGATTTGCTATTTTCCGTACATCGTGAGATATCATCCATTTATCGTAGGGTCATATGAATACCATACTGGTCCTCGTATAGTCGCTGCCATCATTATTTTAGCTTCAATCACTCCCATTTCGTTTATTTCTGGCGTCAACGACATTACGCTTTCATCATTTCGTCCCTTACAAAGTAGATTAACGTCTGACGGAAGCTGAACTATAGGCAAACAAGAACGAAAAAAGCCCCACTTCTTGGAGTACCAAAGGACGAGGAGCTGTTAAAAAAAAAAAAGGAGAAAGGAGAAAAGAAAAATCAACAACCTCCTAACGATTTGGAAAATGCAAATGTCAGCTCCGATGTAAAACGATATGGCCTCAGTATGCTCTTGATTTGCGAGTTTTTGAAGGATGCTAGTCCCTGGCATGCCACTAGCAGCATCAACGTGCGTGCTGGAATGCCTTTACCACAGTCTACCCCAATCTATCCCTGGCTACAACGTTTGTATGTGGATTTTTCTAAAGTGGATTCCACAATCTCGTTCTTGACACAGAATAACAGTGCGAGGCCATATTCAGTAGGCAGAAGGAGCAACAGACTATGGTCATTTACAGGGACACAAAAATGGGGTCGAGCCTCATTTCAATTTACCCATCCATCCAACTCAATACTCAACTCCCTCATCACGACACGACTAACCACCAGGACTATTACGACTACAATCCTCTCGATGAGGAGTATGTTTTGCAGTCAATTTGCAGGACGATGACGAAGACGACCGACTCTTAAGCAATTTGAAATTCACATTTTGTGCGTAACAAGTTTTCTGGCGCCACATCGACCAGCACTTGTTTATTCATTTGTTGAATTTCCTTCCTAGAGTTTTTATGATCCTTCTCCTTTTTGCCTCTCCATCATCAAAGGATGTGGGGAGGAGACGACGATATGAAATGAACATATCTACAGATGTAGAAACGTACTGATGTCATGATGATAAAAGATGATGTGATTTGAAACGCGCAAGAAGGACTCTATTTGAAATTATGTCTTGCTCTGAAGACATGCCAAGCATCTTGGTAATTTGTGAGTTGGAAAATTAAAGGAAAGTGATTGGGAAGTAGGTGTGGTCTTCAGGATGAAATAATAGGAAATTTCAACTTGACTGGGACAAGTGGATCAATTTGGTCACACGAATTCAAGAATCAACCAATGCCTAACGAGGGTAGTTGTTAGAGGGATTTTTTTTGTGTATTATGGAGGTTCTTGGGGAGGCTGTCTTCATTAATAGAACAACATGATCCAGCATCGGCAAGAGTTTCGACAAAGTGAAATCCAGAGTTTGCACCGAGGTATAGTGATTCTCAGCCAGATAACATGCCAATTGCATCTCTTAAACGTGACATCCTTCCACAGTTGGCGTTATTCTATCAAGGATTTGGCTCTCCATTTTTAGAATTATTCGGACATCGATGATTTAAATGACGGCCGCAGTAAGTGAAAAAATGGTCAAGCACTTTGGAAGTGTACCGAATGGAAGGACAAAAATGGACAAAAAACTAGGACATCTGCCATGATGAGAGCTTAAGGGGAAAACATATGCAATGAGGCTTCTCTATGTGGACAAACACCCTAGAGTGATCCACATTTGTGCTGAATTCGTAAAACTGAAATTGATATATGTCCACACGTCCACTTAGGAGAAAGACCACAAAGCAATTCTATCAACCATACATACGAGGGCTTGAAGACTATCGTTGGAGATGTCAGATTAGGAAACTGGGCCATCCATCAAGGCACAACTATACCATATACCATATCCGAAAACGGACTCAGATTAACTGGCTTCCCGACACCATAGTATCAACAAAATAACTTTTTAGTCATTGCCATCAATCGACGACGTCACGGCTCTAATACCTTTGATGTCCGTACATTCTGACGAGCTAACATTGATTAGAGTAACTAAGTTTTGATAAGAAAAGTAGGAATTCGGAGCCGTAAACATAACTATTGAGAAAGTGCAATCAGAAACTTTGAGACAAAGAATGTTCTAAGGCCCTTGTCGTTCCAATTTCTGGAGAAGTACTTTGTCGCCAGCTTAAAGAGACAGCAAATGACGTTCCACCATGATAAACATGATGAATGTCGCTCAACTTATGCAGCAAAATATCATATTTAGGTGCCGCAGATCTGTTGCATAAAAGGCTTCATTTGCTCTTCGTATCCTATAAGTCTCAGACGATTAATGAATACGTTGATGCCCAGATCGAGGTCACTGTGAGCTTGTAGTATTCCCTCTTTTAAGGGAAGAAACTCAAATCAATCAATCCAGAGTGCACAACGGGTTTGGCAGAGATTTCAAGTCTCTATAGGAGTTCTCATATGCGGCTTCTAATTGATAAAAAATTGAATTGTATCGATCCGTTGTTCTTGCGTTTTCTCTAGGACCTGTCGTAATAAACTTATCGGACCTAAAACCACATTGATAGGGGCCAAGATAGACCAGTTCTTTGACAAACAGTCAAACAAACAGACGTCCCAACAAAGATACTTCCCAATGCTCAGTCTTATCCATTACAACATTTGAGTATGTTAGGCTTATCTGTAAACAGAATGGGGCTAGATATAAAGTTCAGAGAGCCACAAGAGTAAGCAGTCTATCGCCCACATCAAAACTACATCAACCATCTTGAACACAAGAGATATCTACTTGGCCATTTTGAACGCATGGTTTTTAGAATAATTTTTGATTTTATAAGAAATATTCCAGTGAACGTTGCGACCATTTTAAACGACATCTACTGGGTCAGAAAAGTGTGCAGCAGTCACTAGGTTAGAACATGTAGAGGGGATTGAATGCCTTAGATATAGTAGTGGAAGGGGACCTCAACTATCTTGGCAAAGAGGCAAGTAGCCAAAGAACCCACTTATTGAAGAGATTTCTTGGTTGAGGACTAGGTCTACCCAAGACTGTAGCGCCGTCTAACCAAGCAAGCTAATGCGGACGTAAGTCAAGCGTTGTAGGCAGCCGTGTTATTTATGTATGTGTAGTACCCTGGGCCGGTAATGCTTGTATAGACCCTACAATCCCTCCTGCCGAGAGAAAGAAGAAGGGCGGCTCATTATTTTAAGACGTTTTTGCTGTCTGCAATTTAAGAAACGCGAGTTTAGGCTTTTGAAGGCCCATCTCTGAGCCCGATGCAACCCATCCCATTACAAACTGGGACCCAGACAAGACTCAGAGATTTCAGACTGCGTTTCAAGAAGCACTCGAACTCCGCTCATAAGCGGTTATAGGGTTAAGTATTGCTATCAGTAACGCGTATGTCTCTACTTGTAAGACAGGCACAAGTTTACTTATCGAAGTTTAAAGTTGTCCTTAGCGCGCGCTTAAGGAATTTGAGTACCCCTAAAATGTTTGTACACAGTTCTGAAGAACCGACTACATTCTTTTTCTCTCTCGGACTCCGAATGAAGCCAGTCATAAGTAGAGAGATTCCCGCATTAACTGGAGTCCCACCATCAAGCTCAATGTCTCACAGAACCTTTGATAACACCACTTCACGTCGTTTATGCGGAGTATGTATACTGTCCACAAAAGTTTGCTACCCCGGGATGACACCTAGATACCTAGCTTCATTAGAGCAACGCATGGTTGTGCTAGTCAGCCCTATATGAGTCAAGTCTTGAGAGAATTGGTTGAAAACCTGTTCTGGTTCGCAGGCCAGGCTGGCAGTAAAAATTTTCTTCGAAATCGGCACTAACTGACGATAAAGCCGAGGGGCTTTATGCCAACAAACAACGCAGTAGCGTATTTACTCAAATTGCTTGTCACCAGATATGGCTCACTTACAGTTTATATGGTAGAAGCTGATTGTGAGCCAATTTCGATGTGATCACCTTGAAAGCACGTGTAAGGGATGAGGTTCAGAATCTCTACTTTCAATGCAGAACTTTCTGGGTGCTTTCAGTCTGTATAGTTTGCTCCTTTTTAAGACTTTGCCCAGCCAGTCGATCTTTCTGCGAAAGTCCTTACAAGAACTCCCTTTGAAATATGGGAATTAGTCTTGTAAAATTCTTTTGTGTCCAGTTCCACCGAAGATTTGGATTCCAGCACTGAATGGTTGATAGTGGCTTCGTTGACAACTGGGTCAGACGATAGCATAAAGTCCAGCAAATGATTGCCTCTTACCTTGCAGTGGCTTAGTAAAGTGGTGTAAAGTTCAGCCTTCCTCGACTCACAATACTTTAAAAGTTCGCCACACCCAGCAGCATTTGGTAGGGGCCAAAATTCCTAATCATAGGGGAAGTAAGCTGACGAACTTTTACCATTCTCCATTCATGTTAAAGCTTATCACTGTAGCTTTCGATGGTTTAATGGTTCAAGTGAGACTGAATTCGGCACGATAAGTGGTGTGGAGTCCAACAAACATCCATAGCCACTGGTTCTTTTTTTTTTACAACAGTGCGTCCCAGCTGACTACTATGCGATAAAATTTTTTATTAAACACTATACCAACACTACAGTAGATGTTTCGACAACACATTCTGTGGAACATCTAAGTTTTTGGATCCAAGGTTCTAAATATGCGTATTACTTTTGCATTTATATCTTTTTATAAATATGAAACAAGTCCGAAATACCATAAGGTTGTATATTTTCGCCCCCACTCTTTAGTCAGAATCAAAAGAAACCACAGTTTCTAGCCGAGAAGACCGAGAGATGATGACAAACAAAAAACAGATAAGTGTCAGGATAGGCCTGTCAAGACAAATAATGTTCCGCAAAACTCGAATAACACTCCAAACAGATACTTTAATAAACTAATTAGTTCTAAGTAAGCTCACAAAGAAGACAACTTCCAACATCAACAAATTTACGTCACGATTTTCAACTTCAAGTTGATTATCTAATATTTCATCCTTAAACACTTTCCAATCAGATTTGCACTCGTTACGCTCGTTCGCGTTCACCGAAGCGATTAAAAACCCTCTATCTTCTCCCCAATTCAATCTTTTAGTTCTTCTTTCGTTATCGTCATGGTAAAGTATACTGTAATCAATACATAGAACTTCTGTCCATCCCTAGGGAGACGAGATGATAGAATGAATGAGCGTCGAACGCTAAGCGAATGAGTCTAATCCGCCCACTCGAATGGTAATTATAAATTGCCTCAGACCCTCAATAGACCCAGAATAAGAATCATCATTAGAACCAGACCCAGGAGACGGAGACGGAGACGGAGACGGAGCCGGAGCCTGGAGCATGAAATAAACCTACTGGAGGGTAGTGTTGAGTAAACGCCCTCTAATTGATAATCACTTTAAGTAAAAATTAAATTTAAAAAAAAAAAAAAAAACAAAAACTATGTGGACTTGGATGACATTTTGCGATTACAAATGAGTGGATGACGCAGGACGATGAGTCCTAAGTAGGAGAATGAAAAAAATGGATGGGCATTGACATAGTTTTCTTTTATTTTAAAGAACACGAAACGTTATTCTGTTTTCTTAAAGATATTTGACGGCATCTACTGCTAAATAGAAGTTCACTGATTTTCTTATTTAGTGTGCACATGTCTGGTGAAGTGAAGGATAAAACAGGGCACAAGTGTGACACGATTCCTCATTAATTCCAAAACTAGGAACCAAAGAAGACATCATATAAATACGTATGCAAAGCGTATGCCATAAATGGAAGCCTTGCGGCAGACTTTGAAAAGGTGTACAAGATAAGAACGATAGGAAAAAAACTTGGTATTTGAAGCTCTATTTTGTAATTATTTTAAAGCTACGTTCATGCTAATATGTGTGGAATAGCACATCCTTTAAACGACCGCCTCGGCTTCGCTGTTAGTACTTCATTCCAATTTTTGATGACTCGGTCCAATATGTGCGGCGTTCTTCGAATGTTTGCCTCGAGCTGCTCCAAAGTGGTTGGTGGTTGGATTAAGGACATGACGTAGCCTTAGAGAAAATATTTTATGAAGGCTCGCCAAATTTCTCCTTTACAACTTCGAGCTTTGCGTTGCTTGTAGCATGTTGCGTCGTTTCGTTGGAACCATAGCTCGGATATAACGAAGTTGTTGAGATCTGAACACAGAAAGTCGGTTAACATCGCTCTTTACCTGAAACCATTAACCGTAACGGTACCTCCTTCCTCCTTTCGAAAAAGAAGGTTCGATGATGCCGCCATGCCATAAACCGCACCAAACATTCAGTCTTTGTGGATGCATTGATGCTTGGCTGAACATTTGTGGATTGCGTTCACTACTGGATAGACCGAAATTTTGTTGATTAACATAGTCGCTGAGCCAAAAATGGGCTTCGTCCGAAAAAAAAAGATTTTTTCGCTAAAATTCGGAACTCCGGCCAACATTTTAAGCTCTCAATTATCGAACTCACGGCGTTGTCTAACCGCAAAATAAGCCGGGTTGACTCTCTTATGATATCCAATTCAGCTGATCGGAGCAGAATCGATATTTCTGGGTCTTTTTCGATACTGATCGGTACGGCAACTATGTTTTTTTCATTTCGCACCAAACTGTGCCTGGTTGGTAGCTTAAGATCCAAAAGAGTGAACTCACGCTCAAGCTTTTCACGGTTGAACGAATTGCCTGCACACTGAAGCCATGATGATGACTGAGCTCAAGACGAAATTCACGTTAAGTATTTACAACTAAAGCGTGATGAAATGGCAAACTTTACTGAATATTTTGACAGCTGGATGTCATTGGTAACTTTGACAACTTGTAGAACATAACAATTGAAAAAACTATCATTGCTATCTGGTCACACTATAGTTTTTTTGTAATTTTAGAGCTCGACGTAAGGATGGCTAGCGGTGCTTAATTCTTCAATTTCTATAAAATAAGTTCGATAAAAACCTCTCACCCTTTCGGCAAAAAAACCTTAAGCTCATGTAATCTGTGCATAGTATGATCACATAAACAACAGAGTGAACGAAGACACTTGTTCATGGTCTACCCCGCACTGTCGCTGACAGTTTTTTCTAGATTAAAAAAATACAAAAAGTGCAAGGCCTAAATTCGAACCCTGTGGTACACCTTGTATCATGAACTATTTCAAAGTTTGAGGAAGGTAGTAACTAGTTAATTGCAGCAGTGACTAATTCTGATAGAGTCGTCAGTTGTTTGCAATCATGGAATGGGGCTCGCTCGAAAATTATGTTGTCGGTAGAAGTGTTCCCTGTGCGAATAGCTATATTCAATCTCAAACTAGAAAACATGTTAAAGCAATTTTGAAACTATACCAAATGCGCTCAAGAAACCAAGTGGAGAAATTTCGGAAACCCGACCGCCACTTAGCCTTGTTATCATCTTGGCAGCGGATCCTTTAGATAAGACCAAATCTTAGCGACCGACTAATGGCCATAGAATTGATAGTCAAACACGAAATGAAACAGTGAGAAACCACAAAAATATATAATCTGATCTGAATTCGAAACAGAGCGTCAAGGGAGGAAATGCCTTTCATCGGTTTCGGTTGAGGTTCAAACCGACACGTCGAATAAAGAATACGAAGGTTGTCATGGAAGAATCGGTTCCGGAACTGCAAACAAGCCGGTGCAACCGCACACATAGCACGAGCCTGGTCGCGTAATCTCCCGTTTTGGCGATTTGGCATGGCCAGCAAGATCGCCAAATTTAACCATCCCAGACTTCTTTTTTTGGGGCTACTTGAAGTCGCAGGTTTTTTCCAACAAGCCTCAGACAAACGCAGCCCTTAAGGAAAATTTTTGACAGGGATGCGAACAGTTATGTCATGGAAAATGTAAAGTGACTTTTGAAATTTCGCGGACTCTGTTAAACTCGATTATCGATGAACCAAAGAATTTGCATCAAATTTTGTGTTAAAAATGGAATCAAGTGCTCACAATACTCAAAATGTTGACAGTGGCACACGGTAAGTCTACTCTAAGTAAAACCAATGTTACAAGTGGTACAAATCCAATGACAAACCTCGCTCTGAACGCCCCCAGCACATTAACAAAAAATGATGACGTCTAAGCTGTGAAGAAAATTGTTTTGAAAAATCGTCGAAGTTGCTTAGGCTGTTGGCATATCGGTCGGCTCGTGTCATGCAATTTTTTCGGTTGATTTGGGCAGCGAAGTTTTTTTTAGAAACTTCTTAATTTTGATCAGAAGAACCGTCGCATGAGCAAGGCTCAGAAGCTCTTGACTGACGCCAATGATGATCCTGACTTGCTCAAAAGGGTCATAACTGGTGACGAACCATGAGTATATAATATAGTTATGATGTCGAAACCAAAGCCCAATCATCCCAATGGAAGCACCCAGGAGTATGGGCAATAAGGACTATAAAATTGAAGTTATGCGCCCGGCGCGAAAAGCAATATGAAAAAGAAGGTCCGGAATTGTGGAAAAACAATTCATGGCTTTTGCATCACGATAATGCACCTGCTCATTGATCGTTGCTTGTGAGAGTTTTTTTTGGCCAAAATAACACGACAATCATGCCTTAGCCACCATATTCACTAAATTTGGCGTCATGCGACTTTTTCCTGTTCCCAAAACTGAAGAGAACTATGAAAGGTGGAGATATAATACAAATGTATTATATCTGAGGGGGTTTTTTGAACACACCTCGTAAATAGAGAAACTTTGTCATGAGACATGAAACAAAAGGCAAACCTTATAAGTACAGCGGAAATAGCGAAACTGATAAAGTGCGTTTTCAGATAGACTGTCGTCGAAATACGATATGAACAAGGATATCTACTAATGCGAGACAACGAAATTTGCAATAAATGTAAACAGTATTTTGACGCGTTACGTAGAATACAAAGAATTCTTACACAGTAGCACTCCTGCGATATAATGGAAGCCGAAATCAACGAAGCATTAATCAACTGCGGTAGTGCAATCCGACCAGGTTACATACTCTCCGCAGTATTGACAACAATGGACATAAATGCTCCACAATGTTGTTGTTCAATAAAATTATGTAAGGTGATCGGAAGACTATTCAAGGAGAGGGAGAGCTTAATTGTTCAAATGTATAAAGGCAAAGACGACACGAAAAATTGAAACAACTGATCGACCCTCTGCTTGAGGAGTCTATGCATAAACCACTACACCACGGCCACCCCACCTTATGTCACATATGTGTGAGAATTTTATATATAACAATAGACAGCACAATGCTTTTAAACTCGACATCAGTTTATGCGGCTTTGTCAGAGGCAGGTCGTCATATGACGCAAAGCTTACGAATAATGATCGAAAAACATCGTCGAAGGATCTGGGAATCATCAATAATGTTCCAGAGATCTTATTCAGACGCCGCGTGGATCTCAAGATGACGTATTATATAAGAGTAAAAAAGAATATGCATGTTAGGATACACTTAGGAAGGAAACGGGAATAATTGGAGAAGTTGAATTACACATACAGGAAGAAAATAGAGTTACCAATGAACGTTGGTCTTAAATGTTTGAAAATTATAACGACCAGGAAATAGAGAGCTCGTCAGGGTATTCCATAAGCCTCTCTGCGCAATAGAATAGAATCGTGATGATAACGGTGTGAGACTAGTTTGCTCCTACGATACAGGGCTCTGTTACTCGATTGCCCCCTCAGCTCAAATAAACAGCGATTGGCCACCGTATTTTTGCCAATGTTATAACTACCATTGGTGACGTGACATTCTGGCAAAACCATCTTGGTTTTGCCCACGTTTACCGTCAGAGCTGTTTTCGTCGCTTTCGCCTCAATTCTTACGAAAGTTCTCTTAATGGCTCACTATGTTGATCCAACCTTATTAAACGTCATTAACGTATGTCATGTCTCATTTCTGAGTTTTGAGCGATTCTTTTTAAGTCACTTGACGACGTGTTGACTTGTCAACTTTCTTGACTTGGTTTTGTTTGTTCTTGGTTAGTTCATTCATTCTACCTTAGTAGAACAACGAGGATTACCTGCACAGCCCGACGAGTTTGCTAGTTATTTTATGACAAAAAGCTGGTGATTGTCGATCTAAAATTCCAGGGTTTTCTCGAAGATTTGGCGCAATGTGAATATTTGATCGACAGTGGTCTTTACTGGCCTGAAACTGCATAGATATTGTCCACACATAATACGACGTTTAAAAAGCTTATTTCTCTTTAATTGGCGCAGCCAAAATACCTACTCACTTGTGGATCGGACAAACGATTCCATACATCGGCCATGCTTTTCTGTGACCATATCTTACAGATGAGCTGGTGTATGCTTTCAACCAGGTCATCTCTAGCTGCTTTTAACACCACAGTAGGCAGTATTTTTGTGGCAGTAGTTTCATTAGACATTGCTAAGTCCATGGAAAAAATTCTTTTCATTCTGTGGTCGCCGTTATATAGCCTACAGAAATAGTCTTTTCACTTTCTCCAAGTTCATCTTTGCAGGCTTCCATTCTGGCATTGTAGCCCTTGCATATTCGTTTCATTATCGGCTTACACTTTCGAACGTCATTCCTGCAGTAAAATCTCTAAATTTCCTAGATCATGAGCTTCTTGCGTGCTTTTCGCTTTTCTTCCGCTCGTAGAGCTCACGAGCAATTCTCATCCTTCGATGCAGCGCAGCTTCACACGAGCATGCTTCTGATTTGGGTGCAATTACATCGTTGCCAAACCAGTGATTCACTGATAGCTCAAATTTCCATTAGTCTTCTACTGTTTGTATATGTAGGCTAGGATTTTGAGATAGCTTGAGCGAAACACGACCGGCTTCTTAACGTCGAACTCTGCTGGTCTTACTTGACTTCGTTATGTCTGTGATGTCGTAGTTTTTCATCCGCTTATACATCAAATAATAAGCCAAACCTTAGGCTTTGGAATCCATTTTCTTAATAAAGAAGAGCAGCGGACTCTGTCTAAATAAACCTGCCAGAAACATTGTTAAGATAGAATCACTATACCACTCAAGGGATTGAAAGGATTTATTAGAATAAAATTTGAAGTTATAAAGACATTGATTCCGCTCTGACAAAAAGTTAAGGTGGAAGCCTCCAAATACCAATTACTCTCATAGCCATTCCATGGGATCGATCACTCCTCTTAACAATAAGCTTACGTTTTTAAGTTTAAATAAATGAACTCGTTTCGCCTGAGTGCAAGTAAACAATCATTCATTATCCAAGTTCTGCCAAACGACGGGGTATAACTCCTTACCCCTCGAAGCAGGATATCTAAAAAGACCACGGGACCGGCACCCATGCTGAGAAGGCGAAAAAAGAACTGCTAAATCGCCCGACATTTAATTTTGCCTTTTTTAATTTAAAAAAAAAAAATAAAAATTAATAGAAGTATTATACCAGGACTCAAGCAAGGATTGTAGAGAAAAAGAGAGAGAGAGAGAGAGAGAGAGAAGGAAAGAGTTAGTGGCTCCAGTAAGCCATTTCAAACATCCACGGCGTTCATACGCCATACATAACGTGCTAATGTGTATAAATGTCTTCCATTGTGTGAATGATGGAGAACTCCACTGAAACGGGCAATGATTAATGAATCCTTGTTGAGATAATTTCGAGTGTAATCCGGCAAGTTATGCTGCCACTCTGATAAATATCTGGATATCGGTCGGGCTATGTGGGGGTTGGGGGGAAGGTATGGTATGGGTCTGTGCGGACGAAACAAAGTTCCTATTACTATGGTGCTGCAGAGTTATTCGAATCTATCTAAACGAGAATGGCGACAAACTAACGACATGCTTCGAGGATACGAGTACGAGTATGACTACGAGTATTAGTACGACTATGAGTATGAGTACGGGAATAGAGAATAAAGGGAAACAGAGCCAACAGCTAACAGTCAAGTGACTCTGTTAAATGATGGCTATCTGGCAAAATGAACGCAAAAATATGAGCGTACAAAATGGAAAGGCACCATACCGGGTGGGAGTATGACTAAGAGTACGAGTACAAGTACGAGTACGAGTACGGGTACTCATATCAGGACATAAACTACATTCCGGCTATGTTCCGACTGCGTTATGAATCTTTAAGTCGTTATTTTTGTGTAACATCCACCTTCCACCTTCTAGCCGGGGCTTTCAAGGCTTATCCTCCAATTTTAGATAGAGAGAACAAGGACGAGAACACCATGCCAGTGTCATGTAAGATAGGGTCGACCTTAAGTTTCTTGCCCGCGGATTTTTATTTATTGATGTTCAAATTCTCCGGATACCGAATATCCTGACCGAACAAATACGGATACATTCTTGTTTGTGAGTGAAACATACACGGATGTGGCAGCCATACAAGTTCTGGCAGGAAACGGAATTTGATGTACTGGCATTTATAATATTGTTAATTGTTTTCATTCCTTGGCTTTAGCTTTAGCTCCTTTCTCTAAGGTGATTCTTCTTGTTTTGTTCCTTTTGTTGCCATCCTTCTGGCGGTTCTTGTAGTTCATTTTGACAGCGAAAATCACGACACAGGGGCCTGAGGGCAAAAATTTCACTTCCTTTGTTCTTACGCGCAGAAAGGACTTTGGCTTGGTGTTTACGTTTGGTTGTCCTCTAAAATGAAACTAAACGCACACAGAAAAACTCGGTAAATACAGATAAACGAGCATTGGGTAAACTTTTGTCATGGCGCCTGGGCCTGACACGAACGGGTGTACGAATAAGGAAGGACATGAAGAAGGGGCAATAAAAAATCTGCGGTTTTTCCCCGAATAATGATTTGACCTCATTATTAAGTGCGTTCTCATAAACAGCGAAATTTAAGAGATTCAATTATATTTCGCTACGTAGTTTCATTCTTTTTGGTTTTGTATTTTTTCTGTTTGTCTTGAAATCCTTGTGGTTGATGGGCTATGTGGTGAGTGGTGCTTGAGGAGGATTGAATCTTATTTTTTTCTCTGTTTTTTTTTTTTTTTTTTTTTTTTTTTTTTTAACTAGCCCGATGGGCGCAATTGCTGTGAGTTCATGTTGAAACAGAAATTGAAGTTGGAGCTGAATTCGTGTCCTGGTTGTCCTTCCCTGTGCAGTATGGTACGTTGCTTTCTAGTTGGTGGCATTAGTGAGTAAATTTTTAATAATGAATCAAATAAAAAACAGATTTTCAAAAGTTCAGTGGACTTGACATTTGAGTTGGATGAAAGAGAAAAAAATTGAGCAGCGGGGGTGTAATTAATGTGCGTTAGTTTGGAATCGACGTAATATGATACGGAGCATGAAATAATCAGCGCTTTGGGCTGGTTTCAGGTCGATTTCATGTCATAATGACCACCAGTTCCAATGGGGATGGTTTACGTTGGCTAAATAGTCGTGGATACTTGGTGTTTGAAGGGTAGGTACATATGTACCCTCAGACAGAGAACCATTATCGTCTGAAATAAATACGGAATAGAGCCTAATAAATGAATGTAAGAAGGGGAACAGTCCTGTGGCTTAACAGAACGACGTTATAGCAAACTTTTATGCTCAGATGAATTCTGGGAAACAAATTCGATTGAAACCAAGAGACCGACATGAGCTTAATTTGACTTTACAATGCCGGATTTCGGGCAAGGTTACTAATAAGGGACGTGATAGTCCCTAAGGGATAAGGCCTATTTGTCTACTAAGCTTCTCTGTTGATGTTGTCATTCTGTTACCTATATTATTATTGCGATTCCTACCTAGCTTGTGTTGACTGACAAACAGCCAGAGCTCTTGACGTCCTTGAGAATTTCAAAAAGTGTGATAGTCTCTAAAGCCTCTTCGTTCCTACAGCTTCTACTTTATTCTTGAGAAAAGTCTCCTATTCTGCTGGTCATCCTGCCAATGAGACAGTAGCCAGTCAGGATACCTGTTGAAATACAGATGCCTTCCTTGTTGAATCTGAGGAGGGTATATGTTGTCCCGCTGTCTAGGTTTGGAAAGGGGACGTGATATGACACATCCACTCCTCGAGATCCATGCTTTGTTGGATCGTTCTATGGCTTTAAGTTTCATGTTGCGTTTCTGAGTCTCAGCTTTCTCTTCTGTGCAGAGAGAAACTCTCTCTCCTTAGCTTGTCCACTCTCTCACTCACTTTCACTTTGATGTGTCCAGGTATCCAGTAGATGTCCACTCGGTGGGATTCGCAGATTTCACTTGTCAAAGCTCACATGGATGCCTAATTGTCTACAAAGACAGATATCTCTGAGTGATCAAGTTTTGTAAGTAATGCAGCCTGTTTTCTGCTTTCTGTTTTCTGATTGAAAAACACCACATTCGTCCAGAATTTTGAAGGAATCCTCATTTCACAGTAGACTCCAGCTCCAGCGTTAGATAACCAGTCATGTCCGCTAGGAAATGATGTGCAGATACTCCAATCAAATTCCGCGTTTAGCACGATGAAGTCACTATACTTCGCCAGTTTTGATGGTTTGTACATCCGTATTATAGACGCGTGTCCTAAATTGCTGTGAAGCCTTAGATTTGAGGAATTCGTCTAAACGAAGGTGGCTGAGCATTATCTCTAATGCAGCTTGATGAGTAGACTTTAACGCTCCTGTTACTGGAAGTCTTTGAACTTGTGCGAGTTTTGAGATAACTAACTGGCTTACCACTATATAAGCGCACCATAAATCTTAGTCCCAAAGGTGTACCAAAGTTCTTTGGCATTTGTGAAAGATCCCAATGCGTTTTTGGTTCTTTCTTCTATGTCGCGTCTAGGACGATTCCTAAATATAAAGCTGCTGATGTAAGTTATATCCTAACAGGGTTAATTCTAGGAAGAATAAACTTTTCTAACTTCATTTTTTGTGCGAACAACATTAAACCGTTTTGTGTTGTCCACCTTGCGAGTGTATTCAAGGCTGACTCCATTAGTTCGCTGATCGTTGGAATATGTTTTCCTCTCTACAGAATGACTATGACGTCCGCATAGCCTACTACCTTGACACCCTTCTGTTCGAGACTTGTAAGGATGTCATTTATAATAAGAAGCCACAGAAAAGAAGAGATCACTGCTCCTTGTGGAGTTCTTCTTTCAACCGCTTTTCTGACTGTGTTTCTCCCAAATTCTGAATATATACTTCTTTAGCATGTTCTCAATCCATTGTGCTATCATTTTGGCGCCACCAAAACGTGTTTCTATGAGCTCCTCGATAAGACATATGAGCAATGTCAAGAAGTATGTACGAAGCTCAGGATAGGAAAGAAGAACATCTTTGGTGATACTTAGGCCTATCGATTTTGCGGCGGGACGAAATATTACTATAACAAGCAAACGGTTTCTTTATGTCCAAGATCCAAGGACCGCCATGTTCTAAATCAAATTGATCATCTTGCGATGGACGTATGGCACGCCTGTATTCTCGAGGTCCGAGCGTTCCGGGCAGCCAACATTGACTCTGATCACTATTTTTTGTAGTCAAGATGCGCATGCGGATTTCTCAAGAGCAACAATAAAGAAGTGAGAAGACATAACTGAGAAAAATTGCAATCGCAAGAAACCGCCAGTATCTTTCCCAACAACTCCTTTGTTGCCAGCATCGAGTACCGGAAATCAGTGGCAACGCTGACAGCGTGCCATCAGAGACATCGCAACTGATGTGCTGGGTTTCACACGACCCCCGCTAAGAAATCTCTGGTTTGGCCGGCGAGCATATGCAGTTAAAAAAAACGCGAACAAATCGGCGTTGCAACGGAAGCCAAGGAGTGCGCAACTGAAAGACCATTTAACGTGAAGATCCGTACGCCGTTTATTTTTGCCTTTTAGGGTCGTTAAGAATCTGCCATTATCCGAGGCTTGGTTGCTTCGCGGCATTAACGCTTTAACGTTCCCGGATAGTTAACCAAAGGCGCAAGTACTACCCTGTGTTCGCATATTTTAGAGCCAGTAATCACTTTTGGACACATTAGAACTGGCGTTGACCCATTAAGGGTTTATTCGCTACTATCTGTATTCCAAGGCCTTGATTGGTACTGAAAAAGTACGTACACTTTGGTGTTATGACATAAGATCTTAAAGGTGCTTAAAGCTTGAGATAAGACAAAATGTTTTGACAAGACCTGCTGGTCATAGATGAATACCAACTTAGGGGGTACAGAAAACACGGAAAGACCTAGTCTGAAGCAGTACATTCACAAATGGCATATGGCAACAAATTTTCGCATAAGCCCTAGATCTGTAAACGGTTGGCATAAATGGCATCCCTATAGGACTCTTTGAACCAGCGCCAACAATTACTGCTGAGCTATTGTTTTAGCTTTTTGTAAGATCGCGATTCGTGCAATGGAGTGCATGCTAAAGATGGAATCTGCATCACTCAGGTTGAAGATAGAGAAATCGAACCCGATGCAAGAACAGAAAACATAACCCTTTTGGGTACTGTTGAGGTGCCAATGCACATTGGTTTTAAATGTATGAAGGTTGTAATGATTAGGGAATACAGACTTCGTTAATGTTTAGGAAAGTATAGTATTTCTGAAGCCGTGTGTTCACTGCAGAGCGTGTGCGACTTATAAAATGCTTGGAATTCATTATAATTAAAGTGCAGAGGCACATTGCTTTACAATATATGAAGGTTGTAATGATTTGGAAATACAGACTTTGTTCAGGTATAAGAAAGAGTGTGTTCACAGCGGGGCATTAAAGGGGTTAAAGGCTTCAAGGGACGATACACTATTACGTGCGAATAATGCAAGTGTCATTCTTCAAATTTTGCTCTATTAGCGGCTTTTCAATAAGTTTTGGTGTCAAGAGGGGAAGAAAAATCGCTGGAAAAATGTAATTTCTAAAAAACAACGAAATGAGTCCAGGAATGGATGGAATGTAAAAGACTGCACATGGGCTGCTATCCTCAGTGAACGACTCACAAAAGAGAGCGATAAGTACGCAATGACCGTACCTTCTTTAGTTACAGTGAGTTCATGGGTTAATTTAAGCGAAAGTAAACAATTGAAGGATGTAGGGAAGGTCTTCCTTATTACACCTTATTAAGAGAGAATAACACAGTTCAGTTCCGTTTACTGTAAGGTAAGACGCGAGCATCAATTAATTGCAGCAAAAAGACCGTCTTCCACCTTTTGTCGTACAACGACAAAACTGTGAGAAATCACTTTAAGGAATCTAATGAAGCGACTTCGTAGGGGCAACTGAACTCCTTACAAGCAATCCTTGATAAATTCCTACGATGGAATATTCATCATCTTGTGCAAAATCGGTGACCCCATGCTCATTCACTGGGCAGTGTCTGTCTTTTTTCTCTTTTTTTAACAACTCCTCTGTTAATTCTGCTCGACTTCCCACTTCCAAACCCTTTGGACGAATAAAAGTTAAAACATTCGCGTATCGTTGCAGGAAAGTTTTTCCAGCGTTCATCTACCTCTGACATCTGCTGTTTCTCTTCCGAAAGTCCTTGAAATAAAGATGAGGGTAGTGGTGGGTACTGTAACTTAAACACGCGCGACAAATGAACTGAAACATAAGGGAAACACAACAAGGGTATTGCCAAGTAATAATTAAGCTCGAGAATGTCGTTTCAATAAAACAGAAGACTTATGGGGTGGGTGTGTCCAAAAAACAACTGTTAATTGCTACACCAGTTGCAAGGATACACACCCGGGTCTCTTTCTGTGATCTTTCTTTTCATCGCCTCCTGAAAGAGAAGAAGGATGTTCTTAACTGCATTAAAGTGTGTGCCTCTTGTTCTTTGCTTGCTACAGGAAATTTTCTCGAAACCCAGTCGTCCTTGGTGGGAAATGAAGGTTGCAACTAAATTTGAATAAAACTAATTCGCAATATGGCAATCAACATTTTCGACCGCATAAACATTAATTAAACAAGCGGTGAACAGCGGTACCTGCTGCTCAAATTGTGGCGGCCAAGTTCAGTTGGAAAATTTTCCCCGAAAATCACTTTGGCGGTTAGGTGGAATTTTTTTTTTTTTTTTTTTTTTTTAAAACAACAACACAGACCAATATACATTCCCGATAGGGAGAGGGCTGACAGTTGGCACAGATAGACGTGCGTTGGCTGCTCAGTGGTTTAATGGTTTAAACTGTCACTAAGTGTGATGTGTGTAATTAAAATCAGCCTCCTTTCAGTTGGCGGTTGGGAGCGCCAGTATGTGTGTCATGCAATATTATGCATTCGGATCAAAATCGACGTTTTGTGGGGTATCCTGACGGTGTTCGGGTGTTGGCAGATGGGTATAAAAATTTCAGAATTCTGTAATCGACCACAATTAATTGTGCAGCAAACTGCTACAAGTGCAGCAGCAATTGGATGTTTGAATTTTCATTGTAAACGAACCGAATTTCCACAGCTGGAATCGTTTGTAAACCTGGCCTAGGCTGGATTTTGTTTACAATTTGTACACACAGGATGTGGGCCTTTGTTTGGGTTTAAATATTGAGAGCTGTATGAGTGTTGGACAGTTAGTGGTAAGCCACTGATGAACCGCTTCAAGCAATCTGGTTAAAATTGTCCATATGGCATGTGTGGTGGTGGTTAGTCTGCTGGAAAATTATCGGAAGTGCTAGCGGAGTATTGGTTAGTTTGGAGTCCTCCAAATGCAAACTGGACGAACAAATATTGAAAAAAATTGTGTATTTGGCCATTTGTGATACAGTATTCAGACCAAATGGTTCATTAGTATTTTGTTGTCTTATCCTTTGGAAGATAGAGGATAAAGATTAGTACAAAATGCTTTAGATACATCTTTCAATAGATTATTTAAACCTTTTTACAGTGAAATCTTCAACAGGGATGGTAGGTGACTAGTAATGACCCCCGTGGAAGCAGCATCGGCCAAAGAAGCTGCTGCACTAAAAACCAAGATGATGGGGAGATTAAGATGTCAACAGTTTTTTTTTCCACTCATTTAGGATCGAACATGTTGCGGTAATACTTCAATCACAGCTCCTTCACAGGTGGTATTAGAAAAATGGAAAAACCAAACATCGATTTAGTCGTTATAACTTGCAAACATTTAAGACCAATGTACATTGGTACCTCCCTTTTCCTCTTCCCTTAATTTCCTTCGACCGCACTGTATGCAAATATTTAAGGACGTAATAACCCCTTGAGCCCGCGATAATTATAAAAAAAACCCACATCCTTTCCAAATCACATCAAAAACCTTGACCATTTCCTTTAATGTTGACAAATTGGTCGTGGTATCCTGAATTTTCCAAGAAAGCAGTCTTTACCTCCATCCAAGCATATCCTTAAAAATGTAGACGAATACCAGTTAAATAGCCATACACCGACAGCCATCTGTCAAACTGCATTGAATGTTTGCGTTTGCTTGGCCTAAATTGGTTGTATAAAATGTATCTGCTCCTCTCCGCAGGAGGACACTATTAAGTCGAACAAAATACTTTGAAGGTTGGGTGGTGGAAAAAGTGACATTAAGCCGTCGGATTGGCGTCGATAGCTATACATTCTCAACTCAGTCAATTGTACTCGTATGGGATGTGCAATGCAACCTTTACAAGCGTTCCTACATTAGGGCAATCGCTCTCTATGATGTGACGATTCAATGTCGACAATAGCACATCGCACTTTCATCACTTTGACGAGGACGATGAGAAGGAGGACGACTACAACAACGACGATGATGATGATGCGGATGATGAAGGTAGTGGCACTGGTGTGACGACAAAGCAGAGAAAAATCCATTTAGCATCGAGCACAAGTCGTGTGACAGAGGTAATAGTGGTGCCAGTGGTGCCAGCGGTGCCAGCGGTGCCAGCGGTGGTCACCACCAAGTGAGTGGGAGTGAAGTGAAGTTGGATTGCCCCTTAGGGAGTAAATACCTAAAAGCAGTTTATGTTGGAAGGTAATAGGCAATTAGGAGGGTACGATCCACAATAATTAAATTGGGACATCTCGTGGTGTGTCCTTCTAGGTTTTCTTTTCCTCTTTTTCCAATTTTCTTTTTTGTTTTGTTTTCCATGCTGCTGCCACTTTCATGTCCTGCAATCTTTGTTATCTCATCCTTTAGCGCACTCTGTCGGCTTCAATTGAATTTCATTTATAACAGTATGGGGGCGATAGAGACGACGGCAGTCGCACCGCTGACGGTCTTCGCAATGCGTACAGAGAAAGAAGGTTATTGCCGACTAATAATAGCCCAGGAGACTAATTTTATTAAGACTACGTCGCCGCCGCAATCACCTTCCATTAAGTTACAAATAATAACCTTAAGTCTTTGAGCGTCATCAGGGGTGCGGCCGAGGCGGCACTACCGACAGATACATACAAACATACGAGTAGATGACTAGATGGCTAAATGACTAGATGACACTGCCACCACCGGTTGGGTATTACTAATGGCACTGCCATGCCATGGTAGTACGACTACAAGTAGTATGGTATGTAGGTACAATAGCTGTGCGGTGACTAGTCACTAGTGAGAAAGTAAATCAACTTCGTGTCGCCATGTTGTTTCCGTTTCCGTCTCATTAAACTTACTTGCTCACACTTTCCAAGTCATTTGCTTACACACAAACGTACACATGTAGGTTTTGACACCGCCCCGTGCCGAATCCGAATACGACACACCACTCGTCCTTTGTTTAATTTATTTTCTAGCGAACGGCAACAAAAAAAAAAATCAATTCTCCTGGCTAATGTGGATAAATTCTTTCTGTTTCTGCCTTTTTTTTGTTTTGTTTTTTGTCTTTATAGTTTGTTGTTGCTACTGGAGAAATGTCTCTGGAGTTCTGAGGAATCAAGCAGTTGGAGAGTCAGTCAGCGTGTGTTCTGATTTATGTGATGTTATCATTTGTAAATCGCAGGCAATCGTAAGAAATGATAAATGTTTCCGAGATGGTTTTTTCTGTTCTCTGTTTCACTGTCCTTTCGTTTCTATTTTGTCACTTTGTGGTGTCAAGACGTGTGTGTCGAATGACGGTTGTGCCAGCGTTTGGGGTGCGCAATAAGTTTCGAATGCCCCTGAATGAAGAGCTTCGATTTGAGTTCACTCAGAGAAGAAAGAAAAACAAATTGTAGGAGTTCAGGCGGAAAGATTGCCATGTAGAAGTATGCAATGAAGTTGTTCGGTTGATTTAGGTTTTGATTGTGTGACATGTGCCATATGTATGTGTTTTGTTGCATTCAACGCGGAGGAACAGTGGGTGAAAAATTGGTGCCAAGTTTGCTAATGTACACTAAATACGATATTTTAGAAGGCTTCGGAGTATGAAATGAGTTACCAGATCATTTAACGGTACAGGCCTACGCCATCACAGGGTTCACGACCCTATATGGAAGAGATAGGGCTAACAGCCTCGGTTAGTGACTTATTCGCTGTTTATGACCCTGGCAAACGATTAAAGGATAACGTTCTTTGGATATCCACGTTAAATGTTCGAACTCCTAATGGACTGCACCACAGGAGAACAACTAGCGGAGATACCCAGCTGCTACAAAACAGACGTAACCGCCATCCAAGAAGTACATTAGATGCAGGACAAGGATAACAGCCGAAACGTTTATTTAGTCTTGAGTATCTTGAGCATCTTATAAACGCCCACGTCCCAACAGAGAAGTACGATGAACGACATTACTGAAGGTCGGGCTCCTCGACGAAGCCTTCTAGTAATACCCTACGTACGTAGCAGCTAACATCGACTAGGACCATAACTTTGCTATAGCCAAGATGCGGATGCGAATGGGAATACTAATTATTTCGTTGAATGAACCTTTCAACCTGGACTTTATATATTGAAAACTTCATATTCAAAACCGAATAAGATAGCATCTATAGAGACGACCTAACAGAGCTATGTCTAGTTTTGGCATTACAGCTAGGCTCATTCGACTGTTCAGATAATGCACGCTGCTCCGTTACAGCCCAGAACTGGCGGTCTTTAGTACATGCTTAGACTAGTCTATAATTGAAACCAGCTAGCTGCCTATGCCATTTACGATGGAAAATCTTAATCGCTAAGCTACGAATTCTTTTGAATTTTGCTCTGTCAACGAGAAAGCACCACTGACATCGCAGGCAACACCATTATAGGTGATGCCCATAGCGTGCAAATCTCTAGCATCAGACTAGATTGAGCACACGCACAGAACATGCTTCCAGTCCTCAAGGGCTGCTCCGGAAGAGCCACCTGGCACATTGCTAAGTCTTCTTTTATGCAAAAACGCATTTAAGAAGCCATGCCCAGTTGGTATAAAGCCCAGACTAGGGTTGAAGTTCAGCCCGCTTATGGTCAACACATCCTGAACTTCCTCCATTAGGAAGTATCCCTGCCTTTATCGCTCTTGTCCTATCTAGATTACCATAGAGACCGGATACATTCGGAAAGCACCTGTGAAGCATCCGTAGATACAGTCCGATAACTAAGCAGTCAATTAAGGCCACTCGCTGGTAAGCCATGTCCGCTGACGACCACACTTTCACATTACCCTGTCGTACCAAGCCGATGCCCTAAATGTTCCACGGGCAACAAAAAGGCCACCGTACACAATAAGAACGCCACGACTTACCTAACCCACAACACTCAGCTGAATGAGGTGAGGTAGGAAATCCATTCGATCACTTATTTTTATGCCAAAACACTTGATCTTAATCACATATTTAAAGTCCACACCAAAGTCTTCTCCCGAGATACGCTGACACTAACGCTTTCGCCCCATCCGGCAACAATTGGTAGCACTCTCCCTCAGATTCTTTCAAGTTTAGCACAAGGCTGACCTTCCAGAAGAAGAACCAGATCATCCGCGTAAGTGCAATATCTGCAGTTGCCTGACAATTGCCTCGGGAGTGGATACACCATGAGGCTCCATATAAATGTACCCTTGAGGGCAACCTCGTTCTACATCTTAAATAACCCTATCATAAGGAGATTCTACCAAAGCGCGCCTGCCAGAGAAAAATATTTTCTATAAGCCAATTCGCGTCCAATACTTTGCCAATTTAAATTGTCAAAGGCCCCCTTAAAATTAATAAAGATGCATACGAGTAAAAGAAGAGTGGCACTGCTATTCTGGGCGCAGTCTTTAACAAAAGGCAACGCGTCCTCGGCACTCTTGATCTTCTTGAAGCCAAAATGGTTTAGTCACGCTAGCCGAAAGTCTTTCCACCATAATGCTTTCCAGTGCTTTTCCAAACACAGGAAGTAAGCAGATGTCCCGGTAAGATCTAAGGTCATAACTAGCCTTATCGGGAGACTTCAGTAGCATAACCACCCGCGCCTCTCTCCAATTTTCGGGGAAATAGCATCGGCCAATACTCTTGCTGGCTTTCACTATCTCTCCGATCATACCATCTGATCCAGGAGATCTCCTGGAACGAAGAAGTGAGACACCATACTTAACACCATCACATGGATGCCTTGAATATCCGCAGTTCTTTCGGTATTCCTACAAATTTTATACAAATTGCCCCAAATATTCTCCATTCAGATTCATTTGCACTCTCATTGTCTTATACTCAGCAAGGCACGATAGTCAGATCTCAGCTGAGCAAAGTTCTCAAGTTGAAATTTCTTTCTCAGTTTTTTGTATCAGGGAAGCAAAGTCCGATTCCACAATTTTAATTTTTCGATCGATGTCATAGGTGCCATACTCCTGAAAAGATTACGAAGTCACCGCCGCAAGTATAAGGGCGCTATACACATTCCTCTGCTCAGCTGGCAGCTAGAACTCTTATTCTCATGCACAAATCATATCAAAATTGGCGATGACCCGCCGAATCTGATTTTTCCTGGGCCACATTTCAAACTTGCAAGAGATATCAGTTTTATATAGCTCCAAAATTATCAGCCTGCCTTTCTACTGAAAATTATGAAGAGATAGGCAACATGCCTATAGATAGATGTGGAGTCTCTTCTTCGAAGACGCAACTTTTGACGGCATGTCACGTTGCCACTATACGAATACTGCCTTCTGGATCATGCCTTGTATCTGTTTGCTCTACAGCACAACCAACTCTAGACATAGTCGACTTTCTACGAGAAGGCAGAAACTCACTGCATAACTAGTGATTAAAGGTGTGACCTTCCCAGGAAGCTATTTGGGTACCTTACTTGATTTCAAAATTTTTGGGGGCGAAAATCGCAAGGTCGTGCCCGTGTTGTGTTTTCTGGTAACAATGGCGGTCTTTTGGATTTACGTGTTCACGGTTTTGAAAAGATCCATTCTAACCTACATGATGGTTTTTTGATAAAGGAGGTTCTCACCATGATTAAGTTTTTTGGCCGCCTTGTCATGGCAGGAAGGCCTTAGAATCAAGGGTTCTAAAGTTCTGGAAAGAATCCAGGTGAATGACCTTGGAATATTTGACTCCAGGTGGCACTCTCAATAGTGACCATCAATCAAACCCTGGTCTTCTCACTCGCAGCCGGGCAACGAATTGTAGAGGCCCCAAACAACATACTAAAAAGACATTGATCCAGGAGTTGCTAGACCATTCGATTTAAATGATTTCTGCTCTTCTTTCTACGACATGGTCGGTAGGTAGAGGTTCTGATTGTTACGTTAAACTCCTTCAGAATAGACAGGTGCTTGGTTAGAGTGCGCTTTTTGACTCAACAAAGTCGGAAGGCCAAATGGGATCACAGAAAATGAAATCACCGACAAACTTACTAAACAAGGCTCAGAGAACAGATTTTCAGAACTGTAGAACAGCATAAGTCATGACCCTCCAGGCTGTCGGCGGATCAAATGAATACTTCCCAACGTCTCTTAATAAGATTGGCTGCTGGAAAAAAGGCCTATTGGCACATTATGAATCAACGTTTCTAAGAGGTCTACGATTTTTCTGCTGTCCTTCATTGGAAAAGACTGGCAAACTGCTTACTGGTGTCGTAAAGGGCAGCTGCTCAACCTTCAACCACTTTCAAAAAAAGTTGAAAAAGCAAGCTACTCTGCATTGGCCTATTATGACACGACGTCTCTAAGACGTCTGCGATTTTTCTGCTGTCCTTCAGTGGAAAAGATAGGCAGCCTGCTTACTGCTCAGCCCTCAACCACTTCCAAAAAAAGGTTGAGAGTGCAAGTCTTCTTTGCACACTCAAAAGCCTAAATTTGCACAGTCTTATCTAAGTCCCAGTTTAAAATGAGATCGTCGATGAAATTCCGAAGCATTGCTCAGAAAATAACTTATTAATGCTTGAGCCTTATGTTTGAACATAAACCATTGTACCAAGTGTAAGAAGTGAAAAAAGTGGAAGAAGAGCAACGTCCCAGTTCAGAGTTATTGAATTGTTCTTAAAAAGTGATTAGGGCATTTCTAAGTACAATACCACAAACGAAACCAAAGTTTCGATTCCTCGTGATGATAATTTTTGTTGAGAACGATAGCTAGTGCAAGAATATTGCGGAACATCTTGGCAACCAGTAGTTATTTGAGAGGCAATTTTTAAAGGTTTGTACAAATGTTCGTCTATAAAGGACAACGCTGTTCAGTTATGATGATGACCAGCTAGACGTCAGTGGTAGACTCCACCAGGAATTGACAGATCATCGGTCATGTTTCAACCTAGGCAAATAGAAATATCCCAAAACGGAATGCCTGGTGTTCAAGAATAATTCTCATGGCAATTTGTCTTGGACATTGAGTCAACTATTTTGTATGGAACAAGCGCATTCTTAAAGCTTCGAAGAGAAAATTCCATTTAAATGAATTGGAACTCGTATCTATGTGGCCATCTCCATACTCCACACCATTCCGGATTATCTCATCTCGTCACGGAAAGCCGTACATGTTGCTAAGCGAACCTGTCCATTGCAGACTTGCATCATTAACCCTGCTCTGACCATTAAATCTCCTCTTAAACCTGTGACACACTTTTTATACTCTCCACAGCCTCTTTTAAGTTCTCATTTGTCAAGTTCGAGTCATTTGTCAACTTTTTAGATGCGATACACAACTCATTGTCAGTGATTCTATACCATGTGCCACCTCCCTTATGCACGATAAACAGATGACTGGTGTGAGGATTGGATTTCCAAAAAATAATCAATATCCGGGCTAAAGGGAAGACTAGAGGCACAGCAAAGACCATGACTAGGAATATTTGACACTCCGTCGCTGCCCTCTTATGCAATGACACTACACTATTTCAAAACACAGTCACACAAAAAGCCTGAAACCAAACGACGAGTAATAGTAGCAATTCCCGCCCTTTAAGCGACGCCCTCATGCATTTTGAATTAATTAAAACAAACATCGCCAACGTTGATCTAAAGTAGAGCCAGAGCCAGAGTTAGAGCCAGAACAGGCAGGGTTGATTGGGTGTATGTGTAATCGGGTGAATAAAATGAACCCTACCATCCCCTGGCCCTACACAACATTACCACCACCCGCCTACCCGGGAGTACCTAATGTTCCATGCTAAATTATGCAATCAGCAATTTTGCATAAAGTTAAGCATAAGAATACATTTTTTCCCCCAACGTCGGATTGGAGCAGGATCCGTCGTGGAACCTTTAGTAGAAGCTATAGACAGAGTAAAAGAACAAACAGATGAGAAATGAAAAGACTTCGAGTACGTCGTACTACATTTCATTGCTTCTCCAGCTTCAGCAGCAGCACCAGTACCATCTCTAGATTTAGATCCATTGAAATTTAATTTGGCATTTATTAAATGAGCAGAAATGAAGTTCACACTCGCTGAGTCGTGCAAGTAGTCATAGTGGCTGTATGTTAGTCGCAGCAGCTCTGGAACTTCGCTTAACCATTCAGCAAGGACAAATGAATAAAATTTCATAATTCCATTCCATTGTGCCATAAAAATAATAGCACGCGCGCACCGTAGACATACTAGTTGCCGTACGAGCATGAGTATGAATACGAGTATTACATTCCGGCGAAAGGATAACATAAAAGGACAACCCCTCGCTGGACAATGAATATGCTATGGATTCGCCTTGATTGTATATTTTTTTCCCAAGCGACGGAATAAAACTCAATTTGAGACAATAACACACAAGCTAATGAGGCAGAGGCAGTGACATTGGCACTGGCAGAGGCAGAAGTAGAAGCAAACACAGATACACAGACGCAGTCTATCCGTATCTACTGACTGTCACCACCTGTGGAAGTATTTACAAACAAAAATAATAAAAAAAGAACCCAAACCACTTACCTCCATGTTAAATCGGTGTGATCCCACTTGGCTCCCTGGATTACAAACCGTTTCGGACGTCGTCGCTGTCCACCGCTTCCAGCGCCTCTACCCCTACTGTCCCTATACCATCTGCTACCGCCGAGATTATCCGATGTGAAATCTGGTGCAGCTATCTTATCAGGTACACCGCAACGTGGTTTAAAAATCAACTTTCGTGTGGCATTATCGATTTCACCTGTTTCTGGGATGTTTCCAATTCTCTGCAAAGGACGAGATAATATTTTTTGAGTATAAGCCGCAGTATAAGTATGGTCATCCGTTCTCTTATCCCCTTTCTTCCAAAAATTAACAAAAAAAAAAAAAAAAAAAAAATTTGTTTACTACAAAAAACCGAAGAAGGCACAGCAGGACATATTTTCTCTAGCGGGTCCTTATTGTTAATTTCAAGCTTTAAAGCTGCCTCCTTTCGTTGCAAGAGACAACACGGTTTTTCTTGTTTTTTTTTTTTTTTTTTTTTTTTTAGAGTGGTTTCGTTTCCCTCCCGAATGAGGCGAAAGAGGAGAAGACTGCAAAAATAAAAAATAAAAAATTGGAGTATGCTTATGCCGCTTACCTGCAAGCTCCTAATGGCATCCTTCAGTTGGTCTTCAGTTCTCAAGTTTCCCGTTTCAATGTCTGATTTTGGAAGATATCCAAACTCCATTAGGTAATTGTACTGAAAATGCATAACAAGAGAAGGAAATTAGAATAATTTATGAGAAACCAGTGGGCGGAGGGGGAAGGATAAAAAAAAAAAAAAAAAAAAAACTACCTTACAACACAGAAAACTTTTGTCATTGTTGTTGACGAGATAGTGATATCAGGCACGGGATAGTGATGAAGGAACAAACAAAACGAATTGATGCTTCTCTTCAGAATGCAACCAGAATATCAGTCATTTAATGGAACTAGGTGTTACAGTAAATGTTGATGTAGGACACTTCAACATTTGTTACTTGGCTCGAGTCCAATTTTGGTTATGAGTACTAGGAAGTTTAACCTAAAAACAGAGGAGGTTTCCTGTTCATAGAGTTTATAGATTGACATCGGTGACCTATAGGTATGCCGGATGACAGCATGACTTTTATCATTATGTGTTACATGTAAATGAGGTTAATAGGTTTGTCATCAACTTTTCTACAGAAGATACGTTACAGATATATTACTTCTGGTAATAGTCTCGTTAGTTCACCTTCAGATCTCCTCTGAGTGGATGTAATCTCTCAATTATATGTTTCATTACAACAACCGTACATTCAAAACCAATCCGCGCATTCAATAAGAGAGTATGTTCTGGAGCTTATAAATTTGTCAGAAGTTCGATTGCATCTCGTGTTACCTGTGCGGAAAATATCTTGACAACGATATTATCCAGGCATTATGGGAGCCCTATTTTCTCGTTGTCATGTTACTCAATATGCATCAGGTAGAGAGAGTGGCCAAAAAGAAAGCCAATTTCCTGGTATGGAAGAGACGGGCACAGCCATCAACAAGGCCTCCGGCTTTTCAAACATGGAGATGATCTTTTAGTAGGATGTACCACCAGATATAGATGGTTGAAAAAGTAACCTATGCCTTAACTACCATCTTAAAAAAATACGATCCTATGTCTTGTAAAAACTATTGAGGCATATCTTTGCCTAGTGTCGAATATAAAATCCTATCCATGGTATTGTTGAACGACCCAAGCTATTCTGCAACACACTACTCCACACATCGCTGCATACCAGCTTGTCCTAAGACAAATCCTCGAAAAGATCATCGACTTTCCAGCCAAGACTGACCATCACTTTATCGATTTCAAAGCCGCTCATCAGTGTAGTGTAACAAGTAATTTAGAAACGTTTCCTCTCAACTGTTAACACGGACGGCACTATCTTGAAAAAATCTGTGTAGCTGCTGGGATATGCAGATGACATCGGCAAATCAAGAACTGGCGAAACGAAATGATCCTGAACTAAATGAGGATCAAACCGTGCATTTCTCAATGCATAAAGAAGCAATAGCAACTTAATCTACCTCAGAAGAAGCATCAACTCCACGAATGGCCCTCTAGTGAAGATTTAGCTTAGACTTCCCCTGGATGTCTTAGACCGATGTTTTTCGGTCTGACAAAACAAATTCGCTCAAAACTCATAGCTCGGGCTATGAAATGCATGCACTTCAAAACATGACAGTTCCTCTTGCTGAATGGAAGAAAAGATATAACCGCGGACTCTATGAACTGTATCAGTGTGTGGAAGTATGATAGTTCAGAAAGCCAAGGTATGTCAACTACATTGCCCTGGCCACATCAACGGAGTGGACAATAATGCCCCAGCAGAGAGGATCTTGGAATGACAGCCAAAGGTTTGAGAGTACAAGGACGACCGAATCTCTATTTCAAAAATTAATTTATGACGGGCGAAAGAGCGGTTAGTCTGGACACTAAACAACTAGTGTCCGGGATTGAAGAAAGTGGATGGATATCGTGTTATACGAGTAGGCAGAGACTCTAAGAAAGTGAGTAAATGAAGTCAAGTTGGAAATTTGTGGCAGTGAAAAGATACTTGCTCCACACGACTCATCATGCCAAACCATACAAAAATAATCACAAAAGCACCAATATTCACTCGATTTACGTCATTATGCCTGCAATGACAAAAATTACTTCGCATAACATTAACCGCGCATTTGCTGTTGGTACCGTCTTTCCATATATTTTGAAAAAATAGCTTGGGATTTGTCATATATATTTGCCATTTTACAAGCTCAACTTAGTGAAGCGTCCAGTTCAGGTAATTTGTTGATAAGGATACTGCTGCAAGTACTCGTACCATGCAGGCTGTTGACGGTAGCCGGTGTTTATACTTAACCGTCAGTGTTCTGTCAAGTGGAAACTCTTGCTGGGTAGGAGTTATGTGTACATTTTGGACAATTTTTTGTATAACAATAGGACAAGGCCGGTTGCGAAGCCTTGAAAGTTTTCATTTTTGTCAAAGCCGTTCTATAGTCGTATGATCAAGATTAACTCCTTCGTTCACTACTCTGGATAGCCAGATTTATTTCCTTTCCTGTTTTTCTGAATTGATGGTGGAGACATTTTGTTCTAAAATACATTTCAAGTGTCTCGACACCCAAATGTTAGTTACATTTCACTTCGTAGTAACCCTAATATTAGCCATCTTTTGGAGTGGTGCGACTGTGGCATAGCATGGGCATGGATTTTATCCATTCACTTGCTAGTCTTCCATTATTTGCCGACATCTTTAAGTTTTTGTTCCCTAGCTTCTTTCCTATGGTCTCTTGTTCCATGCCATTGCAAACGTCATACATTCAAAACCAATCGACTTAGTTTTCCAATTTGATTTGGTTGTTGAGCCATAGCAATATACCACGTAACTTTTTTAAGGTCAGCACTTGTTCGGCATGGCAATAGACTCAACAACAAAAAAAAAACCGTTTGTAGTAACTTTTATCATCATCATCACACTGCAATAGCAGTACGAAGTCTGGGGGGTTGAGTCACTTACTCACTCAGTTGATTCTACGTCAGGAAAATCAGTTTATAAATTCAGAATTTACTCGTACATAATTCGCCAGGTTCTATGTACTTAACATCATACGCATGGCCCGAGAACGCTTGTCATAGCTCCTATAAGTTCCTGCTTCCTGCTTCTATGACCTCTTCAAAGAATAGACGTTGGATGGATTTAAGTCCAGAGGTGGATTAAACTCCAAGCATAAATTATCTGTTCTATGTGCACAAACGAATTGAAGGCACTGTAATGCACGAAAGTCTAGCTAAGCTAGATTCAGCTCCTCCATGTACTCGTACGCAGTCTACTTGTCAAAGATTCATAACGGTTTCCAGAGTATTGATCTTATTGATCGGTGAGTTCAACAACAGTTGAATCAATTCCCTGCCATTTTGGATCACAAAAAAAGCCAATTGCAATTGCAGCATCGGATGCAACCCTTGTTGGTGTACCAAATGACACTCGAAACCAATATCTTTTCTCTCCACCTACTCGTAAATCTGCAACAAAGTGAAAGTCATCCTACAGCCTGAGGACACAATTCCGGGAATATCTCAGAAAGTTTCTACCTCACCTCGCCTCGGCTACCGTAGACTCAGAATCAGAATCATTTGTGTCGAAAGTGTTCTGTGGCCTTAGGGCAACAATGTACTGCCGTAGTTAAATTATCCTGCAGTCGCACTTGCCACAGTCAGACAACCAGCGACATGCTTCTCCTTTGCCTTTAAACTGTTGTACATGTTGTTGTTGTTATTCTTGACTTGATTCGTTCTGCAGTAGTACGAATACCGGTTCTTCCCACCACCCGGATGGGATAGAAATATCCGTTTTTTTTTTTTTTTTTTTTTTGTTAGTCGTCCTTTCCATTCGTTTGCTCGAATAATTTTCTGCTTTTCGTTGTCTTGGATCTTTTGCTCTGCAACCTCTAGTATCTCTCTTTAGGTAGCCCATCATCTAGGTTATCAGCGCAAGCATTTCTCGAAATTATATAAAGTACGAGTATCTGCTGCGGATAGAGCGAACTACTTTTGTTCTTCGTCCTTTGGAATTTGTTCTTTCTTTCGCTAAAAACGTTAAATCAATCTTCTGGTTAAGGTTTTTTTTTTTTTGTTTTTTTCTTCTTCGTCCTTCGTATTCTTTTTGCGCGTGCAAATTATTATTATAATTTCCATTGGCCATTGTGTAGGAAAGTTGTTCTGTGTGTTTCGAAATCCAGCTTCTCGGTTCTACTCAGAGTCCTTAGAATCCTTGGCATACCGAGTTCTACAAAGGGAATCCCATCTCGGGTTACGTAAATGTAATGCAATTTGAACAGAGAGCAAACTCTACAAATCCAAAGCACCCCCTAAGGACAAACTGAGTATTGCCTGAGGGGGTAAATTTAGCATCCTTTCCACCTCTTGGAGCAAATAATGCAGCTCACGAAATGTGCGTAGTTTGTTGCGGTAGGCAGGAGCAGTATTTTTGTGAGTTGTGAGTTGGTATTGCTTCCGTTGCATGTTATATCAACATGTCGCTTACATTCCTCCCTCTGTGCAACCTGATCAGTGAGTGTCACGTTTTTGCATCCTTAGGCAGAGGTACGGGTATTATACATAGGTATTCGTAGGAGTGCCATTACACTAGAGACTCTGGATAGTCGGTTTCTGGTGAAATTACGATTAGTTTTCCATTCGAGTGTAGAACAATAAACAATGGCATAAGTTTGTGGTCTAAGTTTGATGGAGCACGTAATTTGCTTGCGCAGGACGTTTTGTCCTGAGAATTTGAAATGCAACCTAACAGCGGCCCACCCAGTTAAAAGGAAACAAAGTTCTACATTTTAGTTAGGGTAGTCCTGTTGTTTATTTGTTAGTTCGTTTGTTTTGTTGTTTGTTTCGGGGGGCATGAGTACGAGCGGGAATATTTCGTGGAAGCCTACAAAGTAAGTCCTTTATAGAGAGCCAAGTACTGTGTATCGAAATTTTTGAAAAGAAGTCTTAGTAGTTCAGGTGTACATAATAGAATTTGTCATGTTAAAGGTGGGTGACAAACTGTGTGCGCTACAATGTAAGGAAAATAATTTAAATTTCAGAATGAGGAAATCCAATTTGAGAGGTAAGTGGACGGAAACTAATTTCTCCACTTTGAGTAGTTATTTGGGTCACAAAGTTATGAATTGGGAAGTGTATTTTTATTAGAAAAGATAGTTACGTTCCGAATCTACCTCTAAGCGGCTTACTTTTGATACAGTTGTCGCCTTGTATACAGACCGAGCTATCGTCTTCACCCGCTGTAGTAATGCAATGAATATTTGCAGACATTTCTATGAAGGACACGATGTCATGACATGCCTGTACGAAGTTGGGAGATACTCTGGCAACACGTAAAGCAGGTCAGCTGAAAACCGAGGGTTGATCTGAAGGTCCTTCTGCATCTGATTGCCGTTTACTTTCTTGAGAATATTCAAGCATGAAGTGGCAGATCTAGACCTGAGAGATCTCATTTGACTGTAAGCTTCAACAGTCAAGGAAAACATGCTATCTGCATCTTTTCGGATAGTCAAACCGCTATCGAGTCCCTGGATTTAGCCTGGAGCCACTCTACCTATGCTACCAGAAAAGGGAAGCATACAAGGTATACGTGCAAATCAATATTAAAGCTGGATGCTAACAATAGATCAGAACTAGGGTGGACTGTTGGATCAACATGTCTAGCGACCAAACAGGTCTGATCAAAGCTAGATCTGAATCTAAGAGTTCTAAGACTTTGATCTTTCTAAATAGGACACATCTCAGCGTCATCATAGGTGCCATCATTGGCTTGGCGCCTTAACAAACAATTTCTGAAGAAGCTGCATGGACGAGGAGGAGAACACCTACTCTGTACATGCCCAGCTCTCTCCCAAAGAAGAAAACCTCACTTAAGAGTTTTCTTCTACAACAACTTACACAATATAAAGAATTTAGATGTTAACAGTCCCCTACGCTTCATCAGCCACTTTTACCTAACCCAACTTAAGCGACTTTTTGGTCAGTTATCACAACTTCCAGTATATTTCATGCGGAAATTAGAGCTTTGGAAGCAAGATTGTGAACCCAATGTTTTCAAAAGGTAGAAGCGCTATTCGCAGGCAAACGACTACCAAGCTTCAGAAAGTTAGTTATGGATTTTGGGAACCTCTTCATTGAGGAGGATCTTTCGAATTACCGAAATTCTGGTTGAAAACATTGAAACACTATTCACGTCTAGAATGATCTGGCCAGAATTAAATCTTAGCAAGCCCGCTCCTAGTTGAGGTTGACAAGGCCACCGACCGTTACCTAATATGCTTAGCCAGATCGTGCAAATTTAATCAAATACCAGACCTAGCTCGCGCTGCTAGTGAAATTCAGCACATTTGCACGGTTCAGTAAAGTCAGAACCTTGAACAAGGAGCTCGCCAAAAAATGAGATGTTGAACTATGAACATGCAACCGTCATACAAATCATACAAACACGGACCTCTAATGGACTACAGCCAAACAATTACCAAAGGCCGTAGACCAATACAAAGTGAACATCACTGTGCTTCAAGAACTGTTTCGGAATAAACCGGCCAAAATAGAAAACTGTGAGGTGAAAAGAGCTCATGGTTCTCATTGATTCTTATAAAGTCATTATTGGATCTTTGCTACACTGTCCGATCTTGTAGGCTTAACTTAAAGGAAGCTATCAAATATAAGAAAGGACGAACTATGGCCGATGAATATCTGGACCATTTTCATTCGGACTTCCCATCTTTTGCAAGAGCTTAATTGCATGAGAAAAAAGCGAAAACGTTCTTCTGGTTTTAGTTTTAGTTTCAGAATCATTCCTGGTGATACAATAGCATGAGTTGGATTCATGTACTTATTTTCGGTCCCGAGCTACAGCCCAAACTCTCAGTTCTATCGGAGCGCTTTGAGTAATTTCACTTATCACATTCGCAATACTAAAGACCATGTCGTCCTCCTTTAAGAAATTATTAAGAATCAGGAAAGAGGAGGTATATCTCTACCCTGGGGCACATCACATTTTTCAAAAAGTACCCCCACTTATGCCAGCAGTTTATGTAGCCCTTGAAAAATGTGTGATACTCGATGTCTGGTATTCCCTGCAGTGTGTTTGGATATTTATCCGTTATTTCCTCTCTGCTGGAAAATCGAGTTCCCCGAAAAGAACAGAAAAAAGCCGCACGGTTGCAGATAAGGTGTATTTGGTGCCTGTTGGATGGTGGTTGTGCTGTTACCTTTCCAATTGAGGCTGTTTTAATGATTACCTCACGCCCAAATAAGACTCCTTATTGACAGTTTGGCCTTCAGAAAGAAATTCATAATGCACGACACCATTGTTTGCTGTTTCTTGGTAATGGCTCATTTTGAGCCACCTTTCGCTTGCTTTTTATTTGGTTTGCATGGCATACTAATAAACCTCTGTCTTGTCACCAGCAATGCTAAGTTTATTGAATGTTTTGTCAGAATCTGCTTCGGAAACATATCTTTTGCAATGTCTATACGCTTTTTTTGGCTCGAAATTTAAGTTTATATGCCGTAAATGAGTTCAATCGAGATATTGGCTATATCTGCTAGTTTTGAGCTCGTCAATTTGCGGTTAACGTCAAGTAAATCCTTGATTTCATCGATGTGTTCCTCAGTTGTAGAAATTAATTAAATAAGAAAAGGTAACTGCTATTCGATTGCACACTCAACATTAGAGAAAGGCGGGAAAGTGTCACCTTCAGGAATATGAGCGCATACGTAACTACAACCCAAATTAAGAGTAAATTCACTAGCCCAAGCTGGATATCCACTGATGTTTCTGAAGCGGAGAAGACGATCTTGATGGATATAACTTCAATGAGCTTCTAGACCAAGTAGATGAACAATAAATTAAGTACGACTTAAGCATCGTCTTTGACGATTTCAGCCTCAGGCTAAATTATGCAAGAAAGGCATATGTAGGGCAGAGTTGAAAAATATCTTGAACGACAATAGGAAAATATGAGTAGACGCAGGGTTTGACTTTGCGAAATGACTTTCAACTAGCGTTCCCCAGACCTCAACATCCACAAAGAAACCTGACAGTTTCCGAACCTAAGAACGTGCCAACCAAATTGATCATATTGCAAACCACAGAACACAGCTTTGTTGAGCTACTACCATCTGGTGAGGATACGGTTGCGTCTATCCGAAATTCTCGAGCCATACAAAGGCAGTATCAAGTATAGAAGATCAATTTTTACATTGTCGGGAGCTATCAGTCACACTGCATGCGATGAGCTCGATCAGCACAACCAATAGTTTTATGAAAAGCGCTGAGGAAGGATAATGATGTACGTAAAGCTGAAGAAAAACTTAATAGGAGCCATCTGAGCCGCTGCATGTAATGAGCTGGGTTTCACTCTTAAGAACTTAAGACTGACAAAGTCTACAGGGTAACTATGGGAACGCTGTAGTATAGTCACTATGTGTGTTGAAAATTTGTAATGGAAAACCATTAACTGTGGACCTCAATCAACAGCAATTCACCTACCTGTCTAAGAAGTGATCCAAACAGCGACATCAAAACTTAAGACTGTTGGAGCAGATAAGCTGTTTACTATTTAAAACAACGAAAGTCAGATGAATGTATGCTCGATGAGTAAAATCCTAGCATATACCCTATCTACCCTATCAACTGCACCGAGCGATCAGTCTTTGGACATACAAGTAGGCTTCTGGTCTCAATCAGAGGTACTCAGTGAATGATTGAAACATTATGTGAACATCTGATACGTTTTTATCAGTGTAGTTTCAGGTCCCTTTCATTCCATTATCGATGCATAAATTCAGGTAGATCTGCCCGCGGTTTTTTTTGGATTTTATGGCCGAAGATGACAGCATTCATGGACTTGAGATATAGAGCCATGTCTCGTTTTGGATGAAAAAGAAAACTCCCGCTTCAATCTAAAGGTCAATCGAGATTTTTGATACCAAAAAAACACGGATTCGAACAAATTAGCAAGCTGTCATGCGATTTTCACCATCATATCTGAGAGAAATCTAATCAGATCCTGCTCACAATCAGTCAAATCGGATGAAGATGCCGGCCAATCCAAATCGCCCCTCAGTGAGGTGAAGCGCCCTCGCAAGTGCGCTCGCAAATGCGCTCCCAACACAGCCATCAATGCAATTGAACTATGGGCCGTTGCTCATAATGGTCTGAATTGACTGTGTTTCCTCATTTTGCTAGAAAAACCATGAGCCGGCATAACCCCTTGTAACCTTGTAACCCATAAAAGGACAAAAGGACGCAATGGCACAATATTAAAGTGCCTTTGGAAAGCGCGCTGGTTTGAAACCACCGAACAGCCGTAGGAAAAATAGCCCTGTACGGCAAACGTACACTGGTCGTTACTTCAGTGCATAATGACCACTGAAACACAAGTTAACAAAGCTCTAGGATCTCGTCTCTCGAGCAAAACTACGCACATACACCTGGGACTCCTATCAGCTTCAGAGCGCTCATTTCAAATAAGGAAGCTGTCCTTCCGCATCTTTAATTTACAAAGCCTCTAGTGAGCTGAGTTACACAAGAAACTGAACCTGCTATTCATATATCTCATCGCCTTTATACCGAAATTCGGAAAAGAGGACTGCATGCTCGCCATAAGCTTCAGACCAACAACTCTGACTTCCTTCATGTTGGAGAGCACGGAAAGTATGGTCGAGCTCCATGCATCCTCTGCTTAAGATGCAACATTCTTATAAATGAGGAAAATCTTGCGAGACTGCGCTTTAAAGGACATTCCGTCTTGGAAGGCGCACTCCAAAAGAAAGAACACGCAATGGACTTTTTTTGACATGTGTAACTTGTCCAGACAAGACAAAAGCAATTTTGGTGAATAGGACCCCGATTATGGATTCTGACTGAGGCCAATATGTGATTACGGGGGTAAACAGCGGTTGGGCGCAAGGTGGCGTCCTGCTGTCAAGACATGGGGATTATCACCTAATTATACATATTATTACTGCTTTAAGCAGATGCCAAAGAATGGTCTGTCTCGGCTACATGCAGGCTTTCTCTGGAACGCTTGACTCTATTCTAGACGCATTGGCGAGTCTCCTTATCGTTAAATTTATACTCGTATCAAGAACTTCACTCTTGAAGCGATCTTCCATTAAAAAAAGAAGTGGTCTCAGATAGCACAAAGAACTAGAACCGCAGAAAGCTGCGGTTAGAGCCCTCCTGAACCCTCTGACGACCTCCAAGCTTGTTGGAGAATGCAAGACTTTACGGAACGCAGTCTAACGACTAAGTTCACTCAGTCTTGGTTGGGTCCGAGGTCATAGATGTTTCTAAGGCTTTGACATAAACGTCGTGTAGACTTAAGTTCACAGGATGCTCATGCACCCATGGGAGCAAGGATACGTCTTGCCATCGTTCTATTTCATTTCTTTGGTAGAAATCGGAACCCGTGTTGGCAGCCAGTGTTGGTTTGAGTCAAGGTCGGCCTTGACCGAAATTATAGTCACGGCACCCAGTACTTATTGCAACTCTAAATCGCTTCAACCAAACTAAGAAAACCCTTACTGCAACTTTAGGATTAAGCCACAGCCACCAACACGCTCCCAGTAGGAGGTCTACCACTTTCAAGTCAGACCCTTGTCGAAACCTGGATAGCTCTGACTTTTATGGCACCGAGTTTCAAGCTTGTAACTGACATAATCGTAGCAACCTTCGGTGGCATCAATCTGAAGTCCTTAACTATAAGACCAGTTTTGCTCTGCCCCCGTTTATTATTAGACTACGTCATTGATGGGCATATGTTAGTCTTGATAATTGGGGCATTTAGGCGGATCTAAGAGGAGTATTTTTTAAAACCCGAACCTACGCTAGGCCTGCCTACGTCCTCGGTAAGGGCTTCTCTTGAGAGTTGGGTCTTATATGTGACCCAACTGATAAAGACACCGTGGAGCACTATCTCTGTGAATGTTCGGTCTACGCTCGCATCATTCTGGATGCACCCGGCGGTGACGTGAAAGACGAAGAGAAGCTATACTTTTGATGAAGTGAGGAAAGACAAGGCCAGAATAGAAGCCTGCAAATGTCGTCGGAAATGTCGGAAATGTCAGATAGTCATGAGATCATCATAAGCAACACGCTGGTGAGATTTCAAAACAGAAAAGTCTATCATCGATAAAATATTCACACTATGGCAGGCCCAGGAGTTTAACATCGGCACTCACTACTTCATCAAGGTCGCTAATTGATTGACCGAGACTGTCAACATCAAAAAAGGATTTAGATAAGGTTACGCGCTGTCATGTGACTGTTTAAAAATTGCCTTAGAAAGAATCGTGCAAAACTTGCTTGCCAACAAAATAGGCACGATCAAGGACGCACAATTACTCACATAAGCCATCTGCCTATTGGTCTTGAGCTTTTTGTTAAAGCTCTGCTTTCTTCTTTTGTTGGGTTTCAAGTTTTGAAAAATTATATCTGAGCGCTGGTAATAATATACCAAATCACATACCCAGGTATGTACATGCCATGAGTCACTGAAATATGTATCTTCCAACGATAAATGGCTTTGAAAATGTATACAATAGAGTTCAAAACGGTCTTTTCGGAAATGTGTAACAAAGAGTGTCACACTCTGTTGAAATAATCGTCCAAACATGCTCTACATTGTTACACTCAACAACGCTTAAGCGAGGACGACTTTTGAATAACTTGAAGATCAATCTATTCTAAATTCGAGTTTCTGACTATTAAAACTGTGACATTTAAGTTTGTACAAGTAAGTCCAACCAGATCCTTCTAAGCCCTCTCATAACTGGAATAGCCAAGTGCAACCAAAACCTAATCACATACACTCGACATTTAGCAGTTTTGTCGCTTAAAATACTCATTACCAGCTTAGCACCATCGAATAGGTGCCAGGAAACTTTTAAATCCCAATGTGTTCTCGTACTCTTACCATTACCACTTAGTCTCCCAACAGTCATTCCTTTTTCAAATCCTGCTGTATGTGCACGGATACACCCGTTCAAGGCTATACTCGTACTCTCCGAACACTTTGCCTATAAATATATTGCAAAACTTTTTGGGCATTAAGTAGTTTCGGTCGGTTGAATGGAATTCAGCTTTTTGCTGGCGAATGGTAGTGTTCATTTGGTCGGTCTTCGGGTTCGGAATTTGTCTGAGTTTGCATCCAAATAAGGCTAACTGCACTGGCAATCGCTGTCGTTGTTGGCTGCAACCCCACTCACTCCGCTTTTATTTGGGAACTTCGAATCCTCATAATAATTACGCAACACAGAACTGCGACAAATGCCCATTGGAAAAGAGGTGCATTGCAAGCGGTGTATCCGTAGATACGTAGAAACGGATCAGAGCGAAGGGCTTGGCTTATTTCGGAAAATGCATGTGGGATGCTGCAATTGCCCAATCCCAGTTAGTAAAGCCCGTTGCTATCTACGACTACTTATTCGTTAAAGGATATTCATAAGGACATTAAAATGCGGGAAAACCGGAAACTTCTGTTAGGTAGTTGATGTCATACAAAAGGCAGCAAGCAGTTACCAGAAGTCAGACACGATTGCAGTAGGATGCTACGTATCAAGGAGAAAAGTACCAGGGTGAAATTTCATTTTGATCTGTGATTTCTTTTCCCCTTTACTGAGCAAGGGAATACCATGTTACTACTTGTTGATACGGTTCAGGGATTACACACCGACACCTACAGTCAGATAGACAGATAGGCTGAGGAGTAAGTGGGTCGACATGAAGATTTAAATTTCCTGCAGAAATTTTAATTAAAAGGGACAGACGTTGGCAGTGTAAATTGCATTTACTGTGAGTTGCTTTACACTGGGATACATACCCACTGTCGAGGCAGTAGCACGTCGTACGTGTATAGTTTAACGTAACTCAACTACTTTTGGCAACCTTTTTGCAATGCAGAAGGCGATATTGAGGGCAGATTAAGAGATTCTCAAAATCGCAAGTCCCGGGAACTATCACAGAGTCTCAGTTGAAATGAGTCAATGAGTTCATTGGGAAAGAGATGTACTTGATAGGAGTTCACAACTCAAATCCGAAAATTATCACACCATCAACACAAAATCACCACCAGGAGGAAAGCAAATAAAACCTATTAAGGAACCTTTAAAGCTATCAGAGATCTTCCAATTGTGCCACTCTACCTGTTATAGCAATCCTCAGCTCTTAGGTAAACATTATCAGGAGGAAATCAAAAACACGATTGGCAACAACCAAACAACTGTAAGTGTCTCACAATGGTACATTGAATCGTATCATCATTGTGAGTCGCATCACATCCGAAACAAGAATTGCTCCCATTACTCAGAATTATCATCGGTCGTATCCTCAGGGGAGTGTGCAGAACAAAAAATCGGGACACACGATTTGATCATGTTTTCAATTTGTAACTCATCACTGCTGGCTCAATCGTGAGAGAATGCCTCGAGACTACGCGCAAACATCTAGAATTCATACTCGTATGTTACGTCTGAAGCGGAATACAAAAAAGTATCTGAAATTCAACTGAATTTGACGCACGTGTTAACCCCTTTATATATATTAAATTCGTACGAGTATAGCTTGTTTCAATCGACTTTGATTCTAAGTTAGAGCCACTGTCTTTGAGATGTCAGAAGTTTGGTGGATTCAATCTCGCTGTTCTGTTGGAAAAGTGTATGCAGCGGTGTTCTCGAGAAACGGAAATCGATTCCCGAATACAAGTAAAAGTTGCGTCACTGATGGTGAAGACAATGACAGTAACGGTACAACACAAAACTACCACACCACTTCTTGTGTGACTTGAATAATTCACGACTCATTAGTTCGAAGGGATGGTGATGGTGATGATGATGGGTGGCCTCTTCAATTCAAGTGGGTTTTAGCCGCATGGACTAATGAAACGATTCTCTTCCTATCCCGCGTTCTCAGTGGATTGTTTCAATGTAATATGTTACTTTGCCCAATCGCAAATGGGGTGAATACTTCGATGTGTACATGTTGTAACCCCATATCGTGCACAAAACAATGGATGAGCTAGGAATTTCAATGTCGACTACCGGTATCACACTACCGCTTAATCGAAATTTGAATTTGAAATTTGAATTCCAGAAACACAAACAGGGGAAAAAAAAAAAAAAAAAACAAAGAACCAAACGAACGAAGAAATGAAACTTGTAAGGCTTCGCGCATATTAAATCGAAAGTCAAAACCTCCGAGAGTGCGTCGTCCTCGGGAACAGACACAATCATGAGTCAGGATATGAGTCAGGACGAGGACGCCATGTGTGGTGTTGTAGGCTCTATTACTTTGTTTCATACTCGTACACTTGTGCACTCGTACACAGGGTGCAGAGCTAACTTATTTGCATATCCTCGACCCTATTCAGCTGAAGGCGAGCTCCCATTCCGGGCACATCGATTGAAAATCAATGGAAACCTTATACAGTAATCAGTTTTGACAGTTTCAGTAGTCCTGCATGTTTGTGGGTCGTAGGATTACATTTTTTCCTTGCCTAGGCTTATCGTTCCCTGGCTTGCAGTGCCATGGTATGTTTTGTGTTTCCTACGCTTTGTCGGATGTTCTTCCTCTCCCCCCTCTTCCGAAGTTCTTAGTTCGTTTTTTTCTTGTTCTTTTTTTTTCTGGAAGGGCTTAGTGGATTATTCATGTTGATCCGATGTGTTCGGATTTATTTACACGTTCGATTGGTGAGGCATAAGTACGAGAGTACTGGCAACATTGGGTGGATTGGCAGCGGTAGCACTGAAGAAGACAGACTTTGGAAAGGACGATATGGGAAAGGAAAAGGAATCACTGACTCATAAAAATGCTAAATTTCATTTTGACATGTGGCAGGTGAGTTGGGTTGGTTGAAACAGTTCTTTGTTTCTTTTTTTCTTGCCATCTCATAACTTCCTTTCTTCCTTCGGGATAAATTATGCATTTCCTTTGGTCAATGAGACTGATTTAATTTGATTGAGAAAGTTTCCAAGATTCGATCGGAGTTTTTGGTCAGAGGTTTAGAGAGTTTCGCAGTTTTTTTTTTTTCCTTTTATTTTTTTGTTTTTAATTTATTGCCACATAAAGTGATTGGGAATTTAGTGGATTTGATAGATAAACCTTTATTAGGAGCTGATAGAAGTAACACTTATTAGTTATACGATTCTCATAAGTGTGGCTTGGTGAAGAAGATTTAAGGAGGCATTTGTCATTTGTCAGGATCAAACTTAGGAATAGTCAGCGGTTCAATATTCTTTCCAGTCAGATGGAAGCCGTGGTCATTGGTGTACATCTTCAAAGGTCTGGCCTACAGCTGGAAGAGCTAAGTAACCAATTTATTCTCATCTTTCTACTGGGCCGCACCTGAGAACTCAACATATTTGGCGCGATCTTGCATTAACAGCTCCGAAATGAGCACAGTAAACTGATTGTTCCTTTTCACTTAATTTCACATTTTTTTTTTTTAAAGTTCTCTGCCTTTGGTATGGGTTCGAAGCCATTCTGGGTTGCAGCGTTGGTAATAGTGCAACACATTCAAGCCTTCTTAGGTCACTTCAGGCAAGGGAAACATCACTAAGTAACCTGTACCTGTTTATGTAAAAAAAAGACCGAATATCACGAAATGACATTTTTTCTCAAAGTAACTTGATTGGAGCTCACGCTGCTATGTCACACAACAAGACTGGGACAATAAGAGTCCTAGAGGAGATTTTCTTAGCTGTTCGTTAGTATGACCCTTTATTTTGGCTTTCTTAGACCAATGAAATGACAATCAGCAAGGGCGATTCTTTCGTTTATTTCTACAGTCGTGTTGGAGTTTATCGTGTAGACCGGGAAGTCTCTTTATTTATCGGAGCACAGCGTTCAAATAAAGAACTAGTCCATTGTACTCCTTCTGTGTTGTGGAATTTGAATTTTCGGTCAGCCAACACCATTTTATGTATTTTTTTGACATTGTCCTCTGTAACCGCATCGGAGCGCCTGCCGCTGCGGACTTAATCGGTAGTGGGGTTGCGGCCACTACGAAACTCTCGAAACCAATATTTGACGGTGTAATCTGACGGAGCATTAGCCCCATAATATTTATCCAACTTTTCTTTTGTTTCCTTCGCCGTTTTACCTCTCAAAAAATGTTGTGTAAGAGAACGAAAATCGTTTTTCTCCATACTCAACATGATGCCAAACACGTCAACAACAATCAGCTGTCAAAACAAAACTGAAGACAGTATCGCACTAAATTGGCATATTTGGCACATCTGCTTAAATATGAACGGATTTCAAGGCACTATAACCTTTTTTACAGTAGCAGCGCATTCTGTAGTTCCTGCCTAACAAATTCATCGGCAATTTCATTTCCTTTGCTCAGCAGATATAAACAGTAACAATATCAGTCCTCGCAAGTGGAAGCGGACGTCGGAGCAGATTGAAATACAGCACTTTGGGGCACTAGGGAGAGATCGTGCTAGCTGGGAAGTCTTGTCGGTTGAGGTCCAGGTTAACCCAGAACTTTAGCGCCACCTTAAGTAAGTAAGTAAGATTTGCGAAGCGATTTATCGGGAAACTTCCAACTGTCCTATAATTTAGAATAGGCTAGCAGTACAACAATTAAGTTCGTAGCATAGTGTTTACTTTACCTTACTCATGCAGGCTAAGTTGGCAAGAGTATAATACGAATTCATAGGGCTCACCACCCTATATAGAAGCGACATAGTCTCAAACGCTCTTTGAATCCGAACGAGGAATGTTCAAACCGTCCACAAACTCCGTACTACTGAGTAACATTTCGGAAATCCTCGACTACAACAAAGCAGACATAACCGCCGCAGCGTATACTCAGTTTCGGATTCGGCGTAAGATGAATACTAAGAGAAGAAGTGTTTACCTTTAGGCATGTAGGCGAGAGCACAAAGTGAACACCATACACAACATAAGCCTCGTGAACGCCCATGCCCAGAGAGATCAGAACGAACACCTTACCTAAAACCTGCGAGCAATACCCTAAATATGTTTTGAGTACCCTTCAAATCTTTGTACATAACGAGGGCGAAGGAAAATTAGAAAGAAAAGAAATAGAGGCACCTCTTACGTTGGTTTTTAATGTTTGAAGGTTAGGAAATAAAGAGCTCGGCAGGGAATTTCATAAGCGAGTTGTACGGCTTAGAAAAGAATCACGATAATTCAGAGTACATTCGAAAGTGGGCTTGAAGGTAAACTGTTGAACATTCACAGTGAGACGGGTGTTACGACTGAAGATTTGAGGGGGGGGGGGGCGGAATACTACTGGCAGTGAAAATAACGATAAAACAAGATGAAATAGTACACATTACGAGGGGTGTCAATTGACTGCGTAATATAAGTTATCGCATTGTTTTGGATACTATCTAGCAAGTGGAAAGAGGTCTTTGCGGCACCTGAAGAGATATGGGCATTGTACTCCAATTTTCGGAGGATGAATGCCTTATATGGTACACTGAGCACAGATCAGAGGGAGTGAAATATTTTTTACATCGCTTGAGGAAACCATTTCACAGAATTTTTGGCACAGATACCGAGAATAAAAAGGTTTTCGGTTTTGAAGATGCAATTACCATTCATGAATAATAGCTGGGTGTTTAAATTTCGCTTTAACAACAGCTGACAGCATTGTGTTTTGGACCTGTTGCTACGAATGCTGTACTGCCGGTCATTAAAAAATTTTCCTGTTTCGAGATATTTTGTGAGCTGATGGTTTATCAGCGTTTCCATGACCGTAATTAACGTAAGTGCAATGGCTCTATAGAAGGAGAGAAAAGAAGATTTGGCGTTTTTAGAGATGGGCTAGATAAAACCTCTTTGCCAACTGTTAGGAAAAAACCCTAAGGAGTAGAGTTGATAAAAAAGCTTACGCGGTGGTTTTACCAGCGTGGAAAAACACCTATTCAAAAGAAGGGGAGATATACTATCTGGACTGACTGCTAGGACGTTAAAATCGTCAAGGATGATCATACTTGGTTAGATAAGAAGGGCATCCTTAGTAAAAGCGTAAAGTCACCAAACCATTGAAATAAGTTCAACTTTGAACGGCTCTAAATACAAGACACCGGTAGGGCCTTTTCCAATAAATTTTTCCTTAACCTCTCGGAAAGTCCGATGGCGCCGTCATCAAACGTAAAAGAACAGTGACAACACTGCCAAACAGCAATGTTTGCATTTCTAGACACCGAGTGTACAGAGCGGCAGAAAACAAAGCGACTAGTTCGTGAACTCTTGAAGCAGATGGTATACACATAAGTTCTTAAGAAGAAAAAAAAAAAGGCAGGAGAAGCATTCCATTCGAGAAATGAAGTTCGAAAGTTTTACCAAAAATCAAATAGAACCCACCAGAGCAGTAGAGCCTGAAGAGAAATCTGCGAGGATGGAGAAGGACATCTCAGATTAGAACCACATTCGGTACTGAGAATTTGAAAAGATTATCTTTGCAGACTGTTAAGCGTTATGACGAACAACGTTCCACAGTCAGGCAGAATGAACCATTCAACCTGGACGTAGATAGACAATATTTCCTTCCACCTGACCTAAATAAAATAGTGACACTAATTTCCAAACTTGTTGGACCAAATGATTTTAGCGCCGAGCCACAGCAAGTGTTGATGGTATACGGAGCATACGTCAACTCATCTCTAAAAATCTTCCTACTTTTGGCATCTCTGCCAAGCTCAATTGACAGTGAGAATAATGCACACTGTTCGGTTTTTGTTGTTCGTTGAGATCGGTAATGACTGTCACAGAACCTTTCATATGTTTTGCGTGAACTCCTAAGGATACGCCTTGCCATCGATAACCGTCAATTCATTGACACCAAAGTAGAACTCTTGTTGGAGGCAAAAAGTTCCACCCTTGGTAAGAATCGAGGCAGACGTAAAATCTCTTACTTATCTTAGGGTTACATCACCCAGTATCTTGCAACTTAACATTGGGTCAAAGACCCTTCCCGCGACTTTGGGTTAAAACCACAGCCACCATGACGTTCTCACAAGAGGGCCTACCTCAACAAATCAGGTCCGGACCGATTTGTGCTCCTAACTCCCATGGTATCGTGCTTTAAGTCCTGGTAGGCACTACCGAAATGAACGTCAGATTCAGAAAAGACTTAAACAAGGCGATGCGTAGTCATGTGAACTGGCAAGTCAACTCAGAAGCACCATCTTTCAAAAGTCTGTTCAGCCACTCACATACGCACACTACGCTACGGAAAGAACACAGCGAGGTGCCAATGGGCCGTTGGGGGACAAACACATAACATCGACTAGGATAAAACGTCACGATAGGAAGCTACAACTTTTGAAGTAGTAAGTGGCTTGATCTACCTCGGTTCCACTATCAACTCCCACAGCGACACCAGTAATCATGAAAAGAATCACTCTTGCTAATCGTTACATCTTTTAGCTAAAATAGCAATTTAGAAGTAAGTCTTGAGCAATCAAGGAGGACTCTGATAAATATTGTATATTCCTGCTTAAGGGAAGGCAGATGAAAATGGCATATGGCGTTTGCATCAATGCGGAACTGTACTGTCGTACATTTAGATTTCGTTAGACAAGCTCGGTTAACCCGGTTTAAATGGCCAGGTCACGTTAAACGTATTGACACCAGCGTCCCGGTCTGAGAAATTTTCGACTCCACTCCAGATGAATAACGTGGTATAGAACGACTTCATCTTAGTTAGCGCACACAAATGGAAGGCGGCCTTAGCCAACTAGAGGTAGCTAGCAAAAGACTGCGCTAGCTGGAGAGGCATGTTAGCTGAGGCACTAGACCACCATAGACTGTAGTGCCATCTAAGTAAGTAAGTGAGTAAGTTGAGAAGTAGAAATGCTGCAGGAAGTACTACTACATTGGAGGACATGTGAATGAATTCTGTCTAGACGTGGAAATTAAAACCGTGCTCAGTGTGGAATATTGAAAAGAAATTCATAAAATTGACTGTATAACTTTCCGGATACCAGCTGACCCTACACATGGGTCGACTCTCACCCTGGTTTGACCTCCTTAATTCACTCACTTTTGGATCAACTCGTCGAGTCTATGTTCAGCGTGTACGGTGCGGATGACTGCATCCTCATAAAACCATTTACACTTAATTAATTTCCACGTAATTGGCTTATTTTTTGATTTCACTTCACTTCCCCACCCCCAAATGAGCCAAATTAAATAATAAAAAAAAAAATTATTTTTTTTTTTGTTAGCTCATGTACTATATATCGTCGTCCCCTACATATCCAATTTGTCAGATGCATGCATCTACTTTTATACAACGCATATCTGAGTCTCACTCTGATTGGAACATAAAAATTTCACGCATTTCACGATTAATTCGAGTCCATGTAATGCAATCAATTTATTGCATTGGACTAGCAGTTGACCGATGTGGAGGAGCACAAAGAGCGGGTAGCCGTAACATTAAAACCTTAGGTCTGAATGGACTGGTAATTACAACAATCAGCCCTAGTTCGATGAAAGGGGTGGGCGATTACTGTGGTAATAGTATTCGAAATGCAACGTCAAATGAACTCACCGATGGAATTTGAGGGCAATAAAACCCGCGTGGCTGTTTGATAGGAGTGTATGTGCAGATTGTCGCCACTAGGATTCCATTTAATCCCCCTCCTGGGGGTAGACCCCCAAACAATTGATACCAAATTAATCAAACTTTTATGTGGCATCCAATTAAAAGGGCAATAAAAGAGGGAAATTACTTCACATACTACGGGACGAGGAGATGATGAGATGATGAGATGATGAGATGACGAAATGCCATCCCCGAAACACCCACCCACCGGTAGCAACAAGAAGATAAACAAAGTTTTACTCGCGAAGACGAAAACAAATTCCAATCACATTAGAGTTTAAGGACTTCAAATGCTAATAAACGGCAAAGGAAAAGCGAGAAAAAAAAAAACCGAAAAGGAATTGCAAAATTATATTCCCTATCCACCCGGACCCATCCTCCCATGTCATACTCACAACACAACATATTCGTACTCGTACTCGTAACAAGTTTTCAGATGGGGATACGACTACTCGTATAGGGCGCGTCTTCTTGTGTCCTTAAGAAGATGACTTTCCTTATATGGCCAGAGTAGCCTTAAGACTTTTATATTCGTACGCACATACAAAAGGGGGTAAGGTTACAAACTACGAGTGCTTCAACTACCCCCCAAACTACTACATGCAGTTCCATCTAATCTAGTGTAAGTAGAGAACCATGTCAGATTGAACTCCTTTTTTTTATTTTCTTCGTCTTTGCTCGTCTCTTCTGCAGCTCGTTCCTTCCTTAGCCACGAATACTTCTTCCATTCCATTAAAAATATTATTTATGTACAATTCCGGGGGTAAAGGAGAATCGCGCGCCACTTCCATCAGCGCCAATTGACTTTGAACGGGAGGGTGGTTGCGGGTCGCCCAACAACCTAACCGACCAAAGGATATATGTACGTACTCGAACGTGCAAAGGGATGATGATGATGCCGAGATGGAGTAGGGGTGAGTCGACCTCCTACCCAGCTGGGAAAAACTTTGTTTTTCATTTTATTAATAAATATATTTTTTTCTTCCTCTCTGTTGCCTTCTCTCGAGAGTTTTGTTCTTCGGTTTCGTCGGTTTTTTTTTGACAAGGTCCTTTGGGGACCACTGGGAGAAGGTTCAAGTCGAAATATGTGGCAAACATGTGAGTGGATGGATGGCAGAAAGAACGTAGGTGATCCTTGTGGGGGTTGGTTAAATTGGTTTATTTGAGTTTATTTAATAATTAGAACAATGTGACATTTAAGGGGGATTGAAGGTACAGGGTGAAGTGTAATTTGTGGTAGTTTTGGGGGAGATTTGCGATTTCAATTCATGGTTCGTAGACTAGACGATTTATGGTTGTAAATTCCAAAAGCTGACAATTGGCATTTGTTTGTCTGTCTATCTATCCTGTCCTGCTAAGGAAGAAGCGAATGTCGAAAATATGTTTCGAAAGTCCATAAATTGTTGAATTGTTCGAGAGATAACTAGACGGTGACAAAGATGAAGCGGGTGAAAATTTAAGGGTTAACGACTTTAAATTAATTTGTTTGCAAATGCCTGACAAAAGTTAGTCCATGTACATGGAAACACTTGAGCTAAAGTTTCATGTATGAGATTGTATGCTCACTTTGAAATGAGAGGAAGACATTATCTTCAACAAATAATTAAATTGTAGCAGATTTTTGAGGTTTAATTAGAATTTGACTGAGATTGGGGACGCGGAGCAATCTGAGCCTATACACCGCAACTACTTCGACCACCAGACTGTCGTTTTTTAGTTATGCACTTGAAGTTTGTTGAGGTACCCTTCTAAAGAGGGTTTTTTTTTTTTTTTGATTGATGAGTCTTTAATATGGATAACTGCCAAGACATGCCGTCATTTTTGACAGTTATTTGACTTTATGTTTGGGATTTTATATTCAAAATTGTTTGAAAAATCATCGTGAATCATCTTGCAAACTTGTTTTGAAAGTCGGTCTTTAAATTGCGAAAATTATAGAAGATGGCGTGAGTATTTGTGCTGATAATCAATCAACTGAGGTCTCTATTCGTCAGCTTGAATACCACACTTTATACCACATAAACTCTATATAACGAAAAGCCCAACGTCAACTTAATGTGTTACGAGATGTCCGCGTTGATAGCAAGAGTTTGCCCTTTGATCGTACACTATGTGGAAAGATTTGTTAAAAGATCTTGGCCAACACCACGAAACCATGGCTTGGGACAGTACTTCGCGGACTGGGATTTCTTGTAGCTCATTTATATCCAAAGATCATGTTAAGTGACGAGGCTCATTGTGTTTGTGTACAAGCGAAATTGGTGTTGCTGAAATGAGGCAACTCCACAAGAGACTCATGAGATCCCATTGCACTCACAAATGTGAAATGATCAAATCAATGACAAATTTTGGGCAAGAATCAGTGGTTACGACTTCAAAAATATGGACCATTTGTAGTTTCAGTGCTACGAGTCAGACTGTTCGTGGAACCATTAACTTACTGAGCACTGCATCTTCAAAAACATTGCATTGCGACATGGACCAGTGAATTGGCCACTGAGATGGAGCGCTTTGATGCCATTTGACTACATTTTCTGGGACTTTTTAGAGTCTTTATTGTATGCCTTGGAAGCTAATATTCAGAGCTTCAAATTCCCGAAAGGGTGGCCCAAAACTAGACTGACAGAGAGTGTTGCGTTAAACACGTCCAAAATAGACGTATTTGAGATATATCCTCATGAACCATTCTTCATAATGACTAAAGATTTTTGATTTAAACTTATTTCCTGCCATGTGGCACCTTTGACTCTGTTTCTCTGTGCTGCGTCGTCTCTCTGGTGAAAACTTGAAGATTCTTTGGACTAAAGGGTCGAACCAATTGTGTTTGCTTCTGAGTTTGGTACAATTTGTTCAACTGTGAAAGTTGAGAAGTCACATGATAGTGTCTTCTCATTGTGAAAAACTGTTCTTGGAATTGAAAGTGTCGGTGCACTGTTCTTCTTTTAACTTTCCAACGTCATTCTGTATAGACGCATGAGCTTAGTGTTGGTCATAATTTCCCAACATGGGTCCACTAGGTTTGGTTAGCTATCGGAGTAATGAGATTCGTCGAATTCTGAAAAGTATACCTTTATTGTGGTGGTTACCTTATATTTGAAGGCGAATCATTTCTTGAACAGAATAGATGCAGCAAGAGGCTGAATTTGAAGAAAATAATGTATAAGGAGGCAAATCGTAGTTTCATTCATTCAATTTCCCTGTTGCTATGGCGAAGATGTGTGCCAGAGTATTGTTATGTTGGAGCAACCCCATACGCGAATGTTCTTTCATCAGTTTCTAACTGAATCTTCCAGCAATTGGCTTTCCCTTTACCAGATAATGAATATGAATCACTCACAACGAATCCAAAAAAAAAAAAAAAAAACGGAGACAATGACCTTTCCGGCTGGTGGAACTATCTCTGCATTTTTAGGCGCAATATGTTGTGAACCTGATTATTTGAGATGAACTTTGTTGACCATTCCTGGTGTGATGATATCTATAAACCTCCAATCCACATTTTGTTCTTTATGCTCCTTTTACGGCATCAGAAATTATGGAAACATTCCATCCCATTTCAGGTCAGAGGGCAGAGCTTGGTTTGGTTTGAGTTCACTTTTCGTTGGCAAAAAACGAGAAGTTGTTTACTTTCAATGTCAAGAAGCAGGCATCAGTTTGAGGCTGGCGACGCCACTCATAATTTTAAATAAGAACTAGCTCCTAGATCTATCCAAAACCCTATGGCAGTAGCACTATCTGATCTATGATAAACCTCGCTGGCCTTAATCCACACTGATAATAGGCTACGGCTCTGATGACGATTAGAAGACTTTAAGAATATATCCATCGATTATGGTGTATTCTCCTTACTTTACTTCAAAATGTTCAAATTGTAAATTGCCAGTGGCAACCTTATTCGACTTCAGTTGGGAAACTGCCCAACAATGATGCCCATAATCGTCCTTTTTTTCGTTGAAACTCATACCTAATCCTATAGCCTAGCAAGACCCAGATCTTGTCTGATTACCGAAGACCCTTAGCGACAGTTAGTCTGTTATCCCAGTACCTTGATACAAGACTGGAACGATCAAGATATGAACAACTTAGCAAAATAGTTGCTAGCTTTACTTTTTTAACAGGTGATTTTTCAAGCGTTTGGTTTTTGATTGTTAAAAAAAATACAGAAAAATTGCAAAAGCGTATACAATTTTTATTTGAGTTCATAAATCTGTGTTTGCCATTTAGTTTTTAAATATTATTTTATGTAAATGTTGACCACGATAACTTTTCAAGTTATTTATACGGAGAGTCTAAGTTTGAATCACTTTTTATTGTTGGGTATCCCGCTAATGTTGTCTTCCAAGGCTGCGATTGAAGCTAGTTTATCAGCAAACCGAGTTATTTGGTGTATTCCCATAAAAAATAGTTTAAAGGCGTCAAATCGCACGATCTCGTCGGCCAATTCACTGGTCCAAAACGAGAGATAAATTGCTCACCAAACCGCTTTCTCAATTAGTCCACCGATTCGTGTGCTGTGTGGCATATAACGCCGTCTTGCTGGAACCACATGTCGACCAGGTTCAACTTATATATTTTGGGCAAAAAAAAGTTTGAAATCATTGAACGATAGCGGGCGACATTAACGGTAACGCTCAAATACGAGCCAAGGATTCTGCTGGACCATAAACCGCACCAAACAATACATTTTTTGCGGGTGCACTGACAGCTCTTCTATTGCCTGAGGGTAGGACAAAAAGTCCAGTTTTGTTTATTTATACATTTAACCAGAAATGAGCTTCGTCGCTGAAGACAATTTTTTGACAAAGAAGAGGATCTTCCTCCAGGTTTTCTAAGGCCCACTCACCGGAAAATCGACTTTGTGGCAGATCGTTTGGCTTCAATTTTTGCACAGGCGGTACGGTTTTAGACCAGACCATGTGTAAAATCTTCAACGTAGTCGAGTAAAACAATCTCAATTGCTGCGAACGGTGACGAATGAACAAATCACGGTCTTCATTATTACTGGCGAATACAGCAACAATATTTTCCTCTGGTCATTATGACTTGAATTGTTTGCTCAATAGGTCGAATATGCGCGAAAAACATTTTTCACAGAGCTCGAGTTTTGATAATAAAATTCAATAATTTGTAAGCATAGAACACTGTAAAACCAGCCAGCAAAAAATTACTCTTTGCTTTCCGAAGCAGCTCACAGACTAGGGTGGTTTTCAGTCAACTCGATCCCTAGCCTCCAATTACCATATACAACCTAGTGGTTGTTGAGTGGTCTTTCCAACTGCGTGGGCAACCTGCGCCACACCCCACAGGGTGTATCAAAGGGCTAAACCACTGATGTTTTTGTCCTCTGACAGACATGTCGCTGTACAGTTTTCCGCCTGCTTCCCACTTCACCAAAGCAGCCGGAACCTATGATCCCACGAAGATTATTTTCTTCAAGGATCCAAGATAATTTCTCTTCAGGTACGGATTCGAAAACACTCGTTGCCGAAACGGTGGGATTCGTATTTATCTTCTTCATATGCACCTGATACCATGATCACTCAAAGATAGCAAGTAGGTTCATGGGCAGGTTTATAGTTGCGTGCTGGACATACGATTCGATAAAAGAGGTCCCACACAGTATTTTTTTCTTTGCCCGTGAAAGAGATTTATTTCTCAGGTGCCTTCTTAGTCCAAACAAAAAAATCCGTGATTGGGAAGAGTAAGTCTTCGCTTGATACGGTTGTGACATTGTTTGAATTTACAGCGGAGCTCTGGAATGTTTTACTCTCATTACCATCAAGCCCATTTTCTTTGCCCAATCAAGCCCAATCATTTAAAATATTGTGCCTCTGATACTGGCCTTTGAGTTTCAATACTGCTTACGAAACCAGTCGCCAATACTTCGGCAGAAAAAACTGACTGTTTTTAGTTTAGATGTTGCTATCCAGACCTCTTCTTGGTTCACCAAATCAGAAGTTAAGATGTGATAGACTGTGAAACTAAACTCATCAAATCCGGCGTATCTTATGGATTATGGATTGCTGACAAGTCGCACTTGACGCTAGCACCCAAAAGCTTTTTGAGTATCTTGTCAGAAAAGGCTATGTTTTACCATCCGGTATATTGATATTCGCATTTCGGCTATATACATTTATAACAAAATAGTGCTCCGAGTCGTTATGTGTTTTTCTTCGACCACAAAGTTATCAATCCTCTGGGCTGCATAAAATGGCAGAATGGTGAAAGTCTTCTGCTTTTTCCAGATTCCCGTAGAATCTGGCGAAGTTTGTTTCCTTTTGACTTTCGGGTTATTACCACTAACGGCTCAGTAGCTAAATTCGTTTGCTTTCTCAATATGAAGCTCATTTTCATATTCTGGCTAAGGCATCGGTCTTGGTTAGCCTTCCTTGAAGCATAATATATTGACCGGGTAAGTGATTCTTTTGAGACCCATTATAAACAATTCAATAAGGACTCTTTGAACTTCTGTAAACCTCGCAGATAGAAAGTATTGTAGATATGTAGGTAAGGTATCAACAATCGTTTAAACACGAATTGGCATTAATATCGATCTATGTTAGAGCCCTTTGTTGTCACATTGCAACACAAGCTCTTAAGCTTCCAGATATGTCTTTAACCGTCCCCAGGGTATTCAATACATGAGCGAAATATTGCGATTAGCAAAATTCAAAAAATTCATCTTGTGATCTGGCGACTAAGTAAATTCGGAAATTCCTCCTCTAGGCCCTGGATGTTGGAGCATTCATCGAATTTCTTTCTCTAAACATAGCTGTGTCGATGTAAATAAAGTTTTCCCATTCACAGAGAGCCACCTCTGTGAATGTTCTCACACAATTCAATCAGAAATAAATAAAGGAAATGAGCCATCATCGCGCATTAAGCTTAGTTGTCGTTGGTAAGATTCAGATGGTGGAATGCAATTTTCTCGCGCTGTAGAGATTTGCAGCGAAACTATATGCGTTTTGCTCAGCACATACCAGTGACAAAGCCGGAAGCAACGTTGCATTCACCGGCATTGTTGGGAATATCGGTCCAACGACATCGCCAGAAGGAGAAATCCATAGACAAAGTATCGATCAACGTGATACGGGGTTATGGTGGTTTCACTGATGTTGATGTGCATATCTAGTAGTATGGACCGGTGTTGGTATTGAGTGTGACCATCAGGTTCCAAGAAGAGTGATGTTTTAGGCTTTACGGGGATGTAAACGACACTTGAACCCTGTGGTTCCAAGTAAACGAAAACCGCTGCCCCTGTATGATGCGGCATAAGCGGCAACAATCCCATCTCCCTCCACATGGACAATTTTTTACTCACCAGAAACATGAAGAACAACATTTACTTCAATTGCTCTGCGTCCATAGTTTAGCACTACCAATCTTATTCCCATGATGTCGTGATATGGGACCAAACTATGCCATTTCTCGTCTTGTTTACACTCTAAAGGCATCTCTAAATTTATGTGTGTAAAACGTGTGTTGTAAAGTGTGTAGCCTATTGGTCAGTCATGATTCCGAACCCTCTGAATAGGTTTACACTAAAACCAGATGTCATCCAGTGTGCATATCCATCAGGAACGGTAACGCTGAAGATAAATAGTCCAATTTGGTCGATGTTGACATCTTTCCACAAAGTTGCCAAACGTTATCGTAGTGCCTTTGGATTCTATTAAAGCGATATCTGCAAAACTCCATTACCTCGGTTTTATTCGGTTTTATTTGGGCTTATTTTGTCCATCTCCAGAAGTCTCCCAACATCGGTGAAGACCACCAAGTTGTACAATGCAAAAGGAAGTAGCTGCATAGGTGACTACTTCATCCGACAATCCATGGAATAATTCAATTCAATTTTGTATTTATTTACAAAAAGAGTGAGTGTAAACGACACTGCTATTTTCGTCGAACGTTGACATCTTTTGCAGAATGCTCATTTTGGTTAAGTCATGCCTAAATGCCCTATCAACGATCCTGGTTCTCCATATACGGTTACTTCCACCCGTTCACCTGTGCTTGCGCAAAGCCGAAGTTGTTTCTTCACATGCCATTTACTGAGAAACTTAGCGAGTGCGTGACATCTTGGTCTTGTTGGGTTACCTTCCACACAATAACGGTGGCCACCGGAGCTATTTCAACATTGCGTGGCTTCCTTCTTCCACAGTCTTAGTAGCGAAATCCCTTTTGACATGATCAGGCATTTGAAAGACTTTACGTAAAAGTTTGATCGAATAGGATATGCTTACCGATTTTTGAATCCTTAGTGCTGTTAGTGACGCTACGTCTAAAGCGTATCTATCGTAATATTATTAACCTGAGTTACCATGTTCTGAGGGAGAAACGGTCATGTGGCCTTGTTATAGTAAAACTTGCGAACGGTGTTCTTACTACTACGACATTCCGGCCACTTTACTCGCGCAGGATATAAAAACGAATAGCGCTACCATCTTTTTGCACCATTCTAGCATCAGTACGAATTTTACGTCGCACTAGGGACGTATGCTTATTCTTTTGCATTGTCGTCCTTTTCTTACGTTTGACTAGGCGCCCATTTAGGGCTGCCATCAGTTGCTATTTCTTAAGCACAAGAAGTTGGGGATGGACGGCATTGCTTTTCTTAGACAGCGGTCATACCAGCCTTATATTCAAACCATGTCTCCACTAGATATTCGAGAGCAACTATGGACAATCAAAACTGCTGCATCAGATGGGCAGCGGGACTTGACCTTGATTGGCATGCTCCACTTTTGACTGACACACCCGAATCGTCAATAATTCAGCAATAATAACGACACCCAAAACGAAGTTCAACAAAGCCTGTAAGTGGGTAAAAAATTATCATGTGGCGTCACCCAACAAGTCACTCAACTTCTAGCTTCAACTCGTTACAAAACATTTGACTGACTGATGTGTGTTCACTTAGTTCAAGTCATAACGTAATCAAATGAACGGTCATTAGTGTCAACAAAGCAAAACTATGTCACAATCAAACATTCAGTCATTGCATTTAAATTAAACACAACCTGAGACCACAAGCAACCTTAAGGCCGCCATGGCACCTCATGATTACTCGATTTGGGGGCAAATTTCACATCATTTCACAGTGCACTGGATTGGTTCGTAATCTTCTAGGTGACAATGTCGAAAGGTCAATGCTAGGTAGAACCAACCGAATCAACAAATTTATAAACACAAATGTAAGCATGCAGTGTCCCCAAGGATAAGTATTCTCAAACTGAGTCAGGATATAGTACGATATAGTGGACGATATATGTACATTCAGGGGATTAAATGTTGATGGCGTCGTAAAAATTAAATTTAATTCAGCAACTCGCATCCTAAACAGCAGTAGCAACAACAATAACAACAATATCCAACTCGGCTCTGGATTTTATTGCCACTCTCACTGTATGTAAGTGCTCGCAACGTATCGTACGTATCGTGTCGTCGTCGTCGTCGTCGTCGTTGTACGAGTCCTTGTCATCGTCGAGAGGCTCGTCCTGCAAACTACAATATAATACTCGCTCTCGTACTTTTCGCAATTAATGCAACATATTTATTACAGTGATGAATAACCCAAAGGAGTATCCATATAGTGTTCGAGTACGAGTAGGAGTATGTATGACGACACCCTCTGGTGTGGGGCGTGGTAATTTGGTGCGGAACAACGCGTTAAACAACGAATACAGCGGCGCTTCGGGTACATTTATCCATCTACCCATCCTACCTCAAAGCCAGCTATGAGTAGTACTCGTACATCTATCCCCTGCCACCGCTACTATGACTAGTAGTCGCGATATGTACTCTTACTCTCTCTATGCGTCGCTCGACAAACTATGACACCATAATCCCCTTCACATGGCATTAGTCCAGTTCAAGCGACCGGCGCGGATACTGAAACTCAAACTGAAACTTGGCCTAGGTTACACACCGGAATGGGTTACTGATGGTTTGGGGCAGTTAGGTGGATTCCCATCTCATACCCCATACATCGTGCCACCTTAAAGCTCTCGCTTACCAGGGGAAAATTTACAGTTTCAATTTGTAATAACTGTCAAAGTCGTTGAGTTTTATGTGGTCATTCATTGTAGCCGAGCAGAGCGTACTAACACATCAAAATCCACACCGACACACTATCGTCAACGAAAAACTGAGCAAATGCCAATGGGTGTTTAAGGGTGGATGGGTGACTTGCCGGTTCCTTTTGGTAACCTGGAGAGATATGCGGACGGGGATGATGTACACATTTTTGTGGAAGAGATACTATTTTGTATCAAAAGCAATTTATAGCCACAATTTGTAACTGCAGTCGTCGATGCAAAGTTTGTATACTTGTACACCCCCTCCACAGGGTGGCAAACAAATTCAAGGGGCAAACTAAAAAAAAAAAAAAAAAAAGTTTGTTGTTGACTTGGTGTAGCGCACACTTGAGCGCTTCATTGGCACGATAAAGTAAAGCGCATCGCTTAATCGGAGCAATTTCCGATCCCAGGTTTATCTCTATTCGAAAACCTAAGTGAAAAATTTTCAATTTCAGTCAAACGGCGTACAATGATGGTCCACTGAGTGGATGAAGGACGACAGTCTAGTTAGGAAAATGAAGAGGATTTATGTTTTAAAGGGTGCCTTTGGGTGGTTTCAGGTTATTTAAATAGATTTAAAGTGAGAAAGGGATTACTCCATCGCAGTTCGTAGTTTTCTCATTAATCCAAAACAAGGATGCGGAAAGGGATTGCCTTCAGTCAGAAAACCATCATTTCCACAGGCCTTATAAGTGACCGGAACTTAAGGGTGCGGTTATTAGTTCGAACCCTTTAGGATCACATGGTCATTTTTCTCCCCAGCTCCATATCTTGTCAGAGTTAAACTGGAGCTCTAAACCAAATAGAAGTAAAGGCACAGCACGGAGTTCCCTAAAACCTTAGATCAATAAGTCTTAGATCAATTAGCATAACTTTTCGACGAGGTGGACGATGGTAAGGACGATGATACAGTCAGGTGAGCACCCAACGACATCTACCATAATCACTCAAACTGCATTGAATAAGTAAGCAAATTGAGGGACAGCTGCTGCCTTAGTGTTAATCAAATCAAATTAACAAGGCCCTTATGCCAGAAAATATAAAGATTACCCTATATTTGTCTCTCAAACACCAGTCAAGTGCATGCAGCAAACCAAATTGAATTGAACCAGTTCCACACAGTTCTATATCACGAGGAGGACCTAAATTCTTCTATAGGGCAGAGAGAACTATTCAAGTTAGGACCCCGAACATACGAGTACTCGCAGCTCAGGTTAATAAAAAACCTTCAATATTGGGGCAGGATCTTGAAAGAGAAGTGGTAATGCGGGGACCCTAAATAGAGCAACGGCTGCCATCGTATCCTCGAGTTGGTTACTGGAATCGGAGCATCCATCTGCCTGCATTAAAGGATAAAACCAATGACCTGGTCCTCCAGATTGAGGTTTGTTCATCAAGGTAACCTCTTTACTACAAAAGAGTTCCGAAACAAAAACAAGACTCGGATATGGATGTTCTTACTGTTAGTGATCTTAGCCAACATAAGAAGGACAACGGCTTTCGTACTCGCAAGTGGACCCTTGACAGGGCACGTGCAGTCGAATAGCAGCGACACTTGGCTACTATAATCCGAGCAAAGCAGGATGAAAACCTGTGATATTTACCATGGTGATAAGTATAGCGCGGTTTGGGTACGGAAGAAGTCTTTGGCCTGTTAACTTGCAACAAACCATCGGTAAGTGGTTCAACGGTTTGCCAATTAAAGGAGTAATGTGAGCTTCAAAATAAGACAAATTGAGAGAAAGATTCAGTATAACCTCCTATAAAAAGGAACTGGAAGGAGTTAAGTCGGCCGTACTGATGGTTGGGTGCTATAAAAATAGGGAAGGCGCTGAGAGGTATCAACCTGACGATATTCCGTGCTGTAAATGTTTCTAAACATCTACTATATTGTGCTTATTATACTTCCAAGAGGTAACCATCGGGTACTACTCGATATCCATCTAGGCTCGACTTGACAAACTTACAAGCGCGAGTAGTAACTAGCAGACAAAATAGCAGCACTATGAACGGGACAGCAGAGGAATTCTCCAGATAGAATCACCGGTGAAGTAAAATTCTGAAACAAAACATATGAGACCTTATCGGGGATATTCCGACATATTTTGAGCTCAATCGTGGCGGATAACCTCTGAATCTGCTAATGGCAGCGTTCGCATCCCCGAACGAATTAATGGCTTCAGTGTATCCGACTCCTCGTCCTAGGGGTATCCACATTGGAACTGGCACTGCAGGTTGGGATTTGTGCCGTCTGGATAACTGTCTGGTCATAAAAGATTAAACTAAGTTACGAAGCAACAACAAGCCTCGGATAGGGATGGATCTACGGTTGACAGCCCTTGCAAACGGAACAAGGATAATGATCTTCGGATCTGCACGTGGCCTATTAAGAGACCTAACATTCAGAACAGCTGAACAATTAGCGGAGGCCCTGGACTGCTACAAAGCCATTCAAAAAATACGATGAATTGGGCCAGACAAAAAGAGGATGAATCACTGCGACATCTACTACGGCGATTGTTACCGACAGCAAAGATAAGTTCCGGAATGTGAACAAGCGCCTCGTAACAATCCTTATATGCGTACACGACCCCATAAGGGAGAAAGATGACGACACCAAAGATCGCTTTTGGGACAAGACATACGAGCAGTGCTCTAACTATGATTGTCCTCGAGGATTTTAAGGCAAAACTAAGAAAAGAGGACCATTTTTGCAGTACTCTCCAAATGTACAGCCTGCACGAAACCACTTCCAACAACAGATTCAGGGTAATCGAATATGCGGCGATATATTCGCAAGGAGATTAAGATTGGTGAAACTTCTGATCAATCAATCGTCACCACATTGAACTCCTCCAGTGTTATGGATGTCCAAACGTTCCTAAATGCCAACATCGACTCGGCCCACTAACTTGTTGTTGCCAAAGTACGGTTGCGGAAGTTTGACATTGAATGGCTTCAACAGCCAGAGATCCCCAAAATCTTTTCCGATCGAGTTTCCCTTAATCTCTTAAGAGGTCCGCCAGCATTAAGTATCAAGAAAACCAGTGGAAACATTGAAAAAAAGCCATCAAAGATACCGCCTCTGATGTAATGGGTTTCACTCGGCCACCACAACGAAACCACTGGGTTGATGATGATGAGTGCCGGCGAGCACATGCAGCTAAACAAGAGGCATACAAAGTGGCGCTGCATAGAAGGACTAAAGCTGCTTACGAGTTTTACGAGCAAAAAAGGAGAGACGAACACCGCCTTCCCAGGAGGAAAAAGAAGCTGCATAAGAAGCGCTCGGTCGAGAAGCGAGAAGTTTGACCGAAAGGTAAAAAACATGCCACAGATACAAACCTCAAACCAGAGCCTGTAGAGAGTAACAAGGGAACATAACAGTGAAGTCGCCGTCGATGTTGAGGATTTGAAAAAGCAATTATGTGGACTGTATAACGGCGATGACGAACCAAATACCGCTTTCATGCAGAATGAACTTTTCAACCTGGAAGATGTAGACTAACAATTCCGTTCACCCGATTCAGGTAAAGTGAAAATAGTCATATCTAAGCTTAAGTCCAACAAAGCTTCTGAAGCGGACGGCCTCACTGTCGAGCTCTTCAAAGCGATATGGGACATACACTTACTCATCTGTAAAGTATGTCCGATGAATGGAACCTCATCATTGTTTGTCCTGTTCTCAAGAAAGAAGGCCCTTTGAACATCGCCCACAAGCAATTCTTCGTAAAGTTAAGACGACAATGCCCGCATCGAGTGCAATGAAAAAGAACGAATTAGAAGGATAAGATGACATTGTAATTGAAACGCAGTTGACTTTCCAGAATCGTTCCCAATTTGCAAAAACCGCAGTTGGATCACCATTGGCAAATTTTGTTCGCTGCTGTGGTGAATAAAGATCATTCCCAGAATCTCAACTTTACAAAGATAAAAATCCAAGTAATGGATTTCAAATGTTGCCGAAACAAACCCAGCGGTCGATGCACTGAGTCACTAGAAAATTGCTGGCACTGTTGCGGTTTTAATGAGTTTTATTTCTTCCTCTGGATACAATGGTATCCATCTGTTTTCTATGAGTCATAGTTCAATGAGTTATATTAATAAATTATTCTCTTGGAAGTCCATTGACTGAACAGTCTTAGATTCGAAGAAAACTTGCTGAAACTGAAAGTAAGGTTTGACTTCTTTCGGTCCGGACTTCAAAAATCGTAAAAAATATAAAATAGTGGAAACCGCTAGTGATCCTAGCTACTTTGACTTGTCACTTCGCAACATTTTTGTCATAGAAAATTAGTGGCAGCGCTTATTTGTCCTGAATCAGCGATTTACTACCAAAACAGAGGTACACCTCTAGGGGAACGAAGCCATTAAATCTCAATCTCATAATACATGTAGCTGAGGTAGTATGGCCGAGAGATCAGATTGTTCATTAAGCCATTCCCCTGCCAACATGCCTTCGAAGCAGCTTAATAACAAAGTAATTCATGTTCTGCTGAGCAATATGATAGAATTGTATGCACTCCAACTCTGGTATTCCGTACAAGTGAAGGCAAGCCCTAGGACTAGCCCCACTCGATCTTCTCCAATAAATTTGTCTCTACGTTGAACCACAATCGTTGATTGGATTAAGGATTTATAGCAGATTACTTTCACCGTCGCACCGAGTCGCTTTGTAGAGGCAGAAGCACGTTTGGTTCTAGACAGATCGGAAGGAACCTGTCCGAGCCTTATCACATTTCGGCAAATAATTTGCCGATATCCGTAGAGTCCCAAAAACGTCCCATTTTTTGAAAATTGATCTTCAGCATCTAGTTGTCGCAATATCACTTAGTCTTATCGAAGTAACGCTGCAAGAGCATATTAATGACCTCGACCTTTGGACCTCATCTGTACGTGATCAAGTCGTCGGCATACGCTATGGCATGCAGAGAAGATTCCACAAGATTGTGTTGTGAAAATATTCGAAAGAATCGGAGAATTGACCGCACCTTCTTGCAGGCCGTTTTAAATGCGATATGTTCCAGCAGAAGTCAGGTTGCAATTCTTTAGTATGAGCTGTCTACTGCTGCGATTATTGAAAAGAGTTTATAGCAGTGGCTTACTTAAAAAGCCCCCCTTACTATACCGTGTCAAGGAGCTTCGTCAAATCAATTAGACCTTCATCCAGCTTACTTCTAGTTCTGGTTCTTGCTTAAGTTTTTTTAATTCATTTCGATTGGGCTCTATTGGTCACATTTTGGAATATCCACATTCGGAAGGAGATCTGTCGACCAAAGGCAGCACCACCATAATTTGCGAGTCATGACTTCCAAGTTTTATTGCCAGCCAGTCGATACCTCATCCAATACTCATAGATACTTGCCGATCTCCTCGTTTGCCAATTCTTGTTGGAGTAGATCGAGTTCAATAATAGTTTTATAGTCAACGTTCTGTAGAAGTATGTTCAACGTACCCTGCTAGAATTATAGGAATACCCTTTTCGGCGATTTCATTTAGAATTGTTATTTCGGTACTGGGACCTCTATGGTCAATGGTTGGTGGATGCCTGTCATCTGTATTCGTGAGTCGAACACAGAGGATCCAGATAAGAGCTGCGTTTGAGACATGACCGAGTAGATACATACTGCCATGCTGATCTCACGAATTGAGTACTAGGTTTGTTCTAGTGATTCTAGTTAGATAGGAACCTAGCATAGAACGGAACCACTTACACCGGTTTTCCGCGACGCAATGCAATGTACATGATGCATGTTTCTGGTCGGGCATTCTTATGAATCACAAGCCATGAACCTAAACTCACTAAACCAAAAAATTCATAAAACTAAAGGAAGACCTGCTGCTATATTCATAGAAGCAATGGCGATCTGATTGGAGAGGCTGCATCCAGAATCAAAAGAATTCAAAAGGTAGAACTTCTAATCCAACTTGAATAGCTAATTCCAAAAACGCAATGAGCGCATTCTTGTGAGAGCAAGTACTCCCATCGAGCTCAAGGATGTCGATGAGTTCACAACAAAGGAGGATATGTGCGGAGCTATAAAAAGGCAATGTAGAATTGAAGGTATTTGTATGGCCCCCCGACGTTCTATAGCTGAGGAAGGCGTACGGTGTAACACAAGCTGTAACTACCAGCAACACGCGATGTAGCTACTATGAGAAGGAACAATTAAAAGACGTTTCTGAAAAAATGCTTTAAATGTTTTGATTTCGGCCATCTAGCTACGCAATACAGAATCACATATGATTGCTCCATACATGGAATAGAGGTCGACATAGTGAAGAAATACGAACAGGGAATTAACCTACACGTCTTGCCAGAAAGACTATTCAGAGGACACAAAGCACGTTGCTGACAGCAACAGATATGCAGTCTTCCGGAGAGCTACTACAAACAAAAGACCATGAAGATAATAAACTTGAACGACTGTAGAATAGGTTAGGACGTTGTCATGGTCAGCGGCCCTTACAATAACTCTATCTGTGACAAGGTTAAACAGGCAACGATTTGGACATGTGGACGCTTTACCTTTCAAGAAGCAAGCGAATGAACAGAAGGCTTCGTGCGGGCAAATAATAATGAGATCCATTTTTCCAGCTGCAATGCAAGACCCAGCTTGACGGCCGACTAATGTTGGACAACCTGACTGCTGATACACTCCACAGATCTCCATTGGCCACAGGAAACGACTTAAGTGCATAGGCAACAGAGTACGGTAGCAGGCTCACTAACGACACAGGTCAGACCCTGCTAGAAAGATTTATCGTCGACATCACCTTGGTATGAGTCGAGGCTGATCTAAAATTTCTTGCTGATGTTAGGATCACAGCACCCAGTCCTAATTGCAATCCTACATTGGATCGAAACCAACAGGAAAACTCTTCCTGCGTTTTAAGGTTTAAGCTACAGCTACTGTGATGCTCCCCATAGAGGACCTGCCTCTTCAAGTCAGGCCAAGACCGAAGTCCAGGGGGCTGATTTAAGTTCTGGTATGGTCTATCGGTGGTACTACACCCAAAAGGACCTATGACCGGCAGCTTATAAATCAGCGGTGTTAAGTTCTGAAAACTGTTCCGATAAGCGGGAGCTCTAAGTGGAGAGTCAGTGAGATATGTATATTCATCAGGCGATATTAATTGAGATCAAAGGAATGAAACCAGTCCATCTCCTAAAACTACGGGGCCAAAATGGAATGATAGGTCTTTCGACAGAAATTCTTTAGAAGAAATGCTAAAGCACAGCAGCACAAAACCCCACATAATATCCCGACAGGAACCATGGGTGTGGCATAAACGTATTTGTGGTTTCGGATGTTTAAGGGGTTTCAGACCCAGAGATTGTCTTTATGTGCCAAACTCACTCATACCAACTTAACTTGTGCAATTTTGTAATCAAGATTTGGTTGCTGCAGACATGAGCTACGAATCAAACGAAGAATGGCACAAATTAGTCGTTGCGTCTGCCTATTTTCCCTATGATTCGCTATAATTCTAAACAGGTCCCTTAAGACTGATTCGGAGGAAGATTGTACTCTTTACAGATTAAGGCAAACAAGGACTTCAAACTGCTTCAAGTCGCCTTGCACCGATGGTATCGACCCAGTTATGTTACAAAAAAGTATAGATCAGCTGCTGGCAGCTCTAAAGAGAATTTCCACTGCTAGCCTGGCACTGGCATACATACCACTCTGGCGAAGAGTGGCTTTTATACCGAGAATCGGAAAGGATGACTACTCGCTCGCCAAGAATTTCAGACCTATAAGTTTGACCTCCTTCATGCTGAAACGCATAGAAAGAATGGTCGAGATCCATGTGCGAAAAACTGCCTTCCGAATGCATCCTCTGTCGGTGATGCTACATGCCTACCAACGCGGAACATCCTGCGAGAGTGCGCTTCAGAATCTGGTAGACAGAATAGAAGGCGCACTCGACAAGAGGGTGCTTTTGACAACGCAACTTTTGATGACATATGTAACTCGGCCAGACAACATGGCGTAGACGAATCACTAGTTTTGTGGGAAAAATCAATGCTGGTGAATAAAACATTGATTGCAATGCAGGCCGCGGCCTATATGTGATAGCGGGTGTGAACAGGAACTACCCGCAAGGCGGCGTTCTGTTTCCACTGCTATGGTGCAAATTGGTCGGCTCAATGCTCAACGCGCTCAATAGTTCTTATTTATGTGCTCAACGCGCTCAATAGTTCTTATTTATGTGCGCAAGCATACGCGGATGATGTAGCTGTACTGTCTGTTGGATCTAGTCTAACGACTGTCTGCTACAAAGCGCTGGCAGCCCTAGATGCGATCAACGGCTGGTGCACTAGTAAGAGGCTTTCAGTAAATCCTCTCAAAACTGAGGTTGTTCTCTTTATCAGAAGGAGGAAGCTGCCGGGTCAGACTTATCTAGTGCATCACCATCCAGTTCTCCAAAGAAGGGTTTACCCTGGATAAGAAACTTCTCTGGACTAAATATATTACATCGAAAGCATCTAATTCGCTGTCGGCCTTCTGTTAGTGCAGAGGAGCTATCGGCAAGAAATGTGGTCTGACACCGAGAAGGGTCCTTTGCATCTACACGGCTATGATAAATTCATTTATATCCTACTCGTCTGATGGAATAAGCTCACGCGAAAATATGTGATTGCTGCCTTTGCCAAACTCCAAAGAACGGTTTGTCTCGGATGCATAGTGGCTTTCCCTAGCACTCCTGGCTCTGCTTTAGGCGAATTGATGAATCTGCCTCCTCTTGATATTCATATTGTGGACTGCACTCTCAAAGCCATCTTCCGACTAAAAAGAAGTCTTTGGTACAATACGCACTGAAACTTTGAAGACCTTGCACGCCGGCTGTCTTTTGACACCGATCTTAAGGACATGTCGTCCGATGCAATGACACCGGAAATCCTGTTGCGGAAAAATAGGAAAACGACTTTCATTGTGACCAGGACTGGCTTCGACCAGAATCTGATTCAGGAAAGGAATGCAGTCGGGTCTTCACGGACGGCCCCAAAAACAATATACGATGTGGCGCTGGTGTCTTTCTGGAGGGCGACAACGTTAGATTTCACTTCACGTTAGGAAAGCTTGCGTTTGTCTTATGGATGGTGGAGGGGGCAAAGCATTTGCATCTGCAGCGACAGATGGTATCACGGAAAATGATATCGCCGGTGAACTTGCTAGGCATGATTCAGGGGAGAGTTTTTCAGGACCCGAACCAACGATGGGTCCACCCGCTACCTCGGCAAGGCTTCCATTTACAGTTGGGATTCATACGAGCACAACTGTAGATGGCACAGCTCCGCGGGAAGTAGGTAGACCAAACGAGTGCTTTCCGAAGCCTGTAACAAGTCAGCGGCCAGCAGGAAATAATGCAGGTTGCTTACTGACGTCGTAACAGGGCATTGCACTTTTTCAAGGCACTTAAATGTGCTGGGCATCAATGACAATGACATCAAGAAATAAAAAACACTTTTTCTGTTTTTCGGTGTGTAACCTGGGAATCAAACCCAATGTTCCTAGATTAGAAACCAACGGACTTATAGAACAATATGAGAATATGATTGTTACCTGCAAAACCTGTTTTTAAAGAGCGATAGCGATTCCCATGTGATGAGTTCTTGACATCATGAGCCGTGAACTCGCATTCAATCACATTCGCCGGACTTAACACTTCTAGTCAAGAGAACAAGATAGCTGGAAGTTTTCTCAACTAAGAAGCATTAGCGGTACTGAACTCGATGTGAGAAATAGTATCAGAAACGTATATTTGGTTATATTGTAGGGGGAGGTCGGACTATGTACCCTTATCACTTTGGTCGGGGTACGCCTAGGCCTATTGGGATTTCATCAAGTTAAAGCCTAAAACTAACCCATGATGCTTGAAATTTTAATGAATATGGCTGTATCTTTCAGTGAGCTGGAAGTGATATCATTTGCCTCAAAGTATGGCTGGCCTAGAAGACGTAGACGTGTCCTGCTTAGGTGGTTATAGTGGCAGAGGATATGCTCTGCTGTTTCTTCGGTCTCATTGCACATGCGACAGTTGTTGTCTTTTGACCTCCTACTCTTGTATCCCAGCTCAGCTATTCACGGGTTGAGGCCTAAGAAATGACCTTCACTTTTAACCGTAGGTAATTTGAGGATGTAAACTACTTGTGCACCTGAAGAAGTTTGGCGTCCTTGGATCTGCATACTCTGTCGTAGTCTCGAATCGCTCATGAGATTACATGGCATTTCCCACAGAGAGTGGTTGACCTCTTGCCCCATTCGCGCCTTCAACAACAATCTGACTGACTGCCTCATTCTGTATCTTCTTGGAGTTTTTTCGTTTAAAGCACATATTTCTGTTATTGCTCGGAAAGTTATCACGGAATGTGTGCGTATAAAGATCGCCCCTTTGCTCTTATCAGTCATTCGAAACAACGTAAAGCAATGTACGAATACAACACACAAACATTGAGCAGAGGGACAAAAAAAAATAAAATAAAAATAAAAACATAAAACACAAGATGTTGTGCGAGGAACCGGGAAGACAAGGAAGAAATCAGAGAAGTGCCAGAGAGAATACGGAAGGTCTTAAGCGTCGTAATCGCATTCCTGAGAGCATTAGTCAACTCTGAAGAGGCGTATCTTCTCAAGTGTGTGTCCTTTGTTTGCTTTCCAATACGAAAACATATTGCAACTGCTAATGGGGTCGCTACTTTGCAAAAGTTTACTTTCCGATAACAAAAAACAAAAAAAAACTGTAAGCCACCGAAAAATTTCATAAAAATGTTTGGCAACCCAACTGAGTAGAGATTTGTATACAAATCATGAAAGTAATATCCTGCGAGACTCATCTTCAAGTATCTCCACCGACAGCAGCCATTTGTCAGGTGGTGTTCGAGTATCATTCCATTAGTCTACCATTCTTCCTTACGCTGTCTTGCATACAAATCACCTTAACTCTGAAGTTTGTCAGAAGTCAGAAATCACAAATTTGACGACAAACAATTATTCAACGGATTCCTGTTTTCATTTCCGGTTTATATTAACTCAATTGTATACAGACATTTTGACTTGAGTTAATAGTTGTACGTGATGACAACGTACAAATCGCCATTCCAGACCTTTGGGAGCCACTTGGAGAAACACCTTACATACGAATACATCCGTTTTCAAGAACCTATCTCCAATGACCAAATTTTGAATTTCGCACCTGCCAAAGGAGGTTTCATAACCTTGCCTAACGGTAATATATTCATTTCTGCAATTGATGATGAATGTGAGTCATGACTCGTGAATTCAACCAAAGTGCCTACCATGCGCAGGCTGGAGAGTATGCATTTCCGTTGACGGTATTGCAGACATCGCAGTTCAACTACCATGCGTAACCGATATTCGTAGATCACATGCTTTGCATACAAATCAAAATGCAAACTTTAAAATAAACAACACCTCCTGCTGCCACCCAAAATGAAAACGTGATCGAAATTCAGCAGCCAAAACCATTGCGATTGTCTCTTTGTTGGTAGTGTCATTAGAAAGCGACCGGATTCAGTGAACGCGCTGCTGTATCTGCCATCGATGATTTGCAAAATACGACAAGAGCCGAAGCGAAACGAAACGAAACACTTTCTGAAAGGCCCTTAAATCGATGCACCACAAAAGACTCAAGATTACCGTCTTTTGAATAAGTTATCCTCAGGATGTGCTCCTGCACTTGTATGAAGTACGTATAAAGGACATGGTAAGAGCATTCCCTTTTCAGTTGGCACTTTGCATGGAAGTAGAAAGAAATCAGCACCTACTCGTCGCCTGCGCGCTCTCTCTCTCTCAGGTTATATTCGGATGTGACTTTATCGCATTTCAAGAAAATGGGGTTTGCTTCTCAGCCTTCAACCGACCTATGCACACGAATCAATAGGTAGTCCTGCTCTCTATGTGGTTGTTCGGTTATGAATTCGCTTCAGTGTTGTCAAAGGACGTAAAATATTCTCGTGCAATATCGTATCGCTGCATCAAAGGTGGATACACTTATGGATATGGATAGCAAGGATATGAAGTATCTACTCCTGTCTCATATGCATTTATATTGTCATCCTTTGAGGAGCACAGAGGCAGAATGTTAAGCACAGATTCTGGACATGGATTTTTATTTTTCCTTTTTTTCTCTCTTATCTTGCCAACGACCATGTATCCATAAATTGATAGGATTTAGAACTGTGAAGAGTGGAGCTAAACCAATTCGTAGATGATTTAGTCTGTGGAATCCACAAATGCCAGGAAAAGGAGTGTAGCATGCATTGCTCCATTTATTTAAAGTTGATTACGAGAACGACTATGAAAACATGAGTACGAGTTAATATGTATCTCTCCGATGCCGTATCTTCGGCACGATCTTACGAACATGGATTGAAAAATATATACTCGTATGGGGAAGAATACAAAAAAAAAAAAAAAAAAAAATGTTGGAATCCAGCTTCGGGTATGAGAGAGATTAATCAGCGGGAAGCATGATGTTATGTCGTTATGCTCGCATGTGGCGCTCTTCTGTTTGCTTTATTTCGAGCTTATCATGACAAAGGCAACGACACACAACGCCACCCAACGATGCAAAATGAACTCTGGGCGAGACGGGCACCAATTTAAAAGAAAAAAAAAAAAAAAAAAATCTTGAAACTAAGGAGATAAAGTGCGTCCGTAGTTAACTGCATTTGTTTGGAATTTATTACAAACAATTTGCATTACAACACTTGAAAGGAATTCGCTGAATCAAGCGAAATTCTTGCCAGAAGTAGCGGTATGATTTATTTTTCTCTCATTTCCGGGTTTCTTAATTGTCTCGCCTCGATGAACCTTCTCAGCTCTTTCTGATATTTATAAATGAGCCAGGCTTTCCCTTACAAGCTCCTTATAACCATGTCTATTGACAAATTCTAGTTTGCATAACTCCCTTTATTTTGTCGTGTCTTTGGCTATGTTTTGGCCGCTTTCAATGAAACTTGTTTTTGGTTTTCATAATAATCTCCTTTTAAACCCTCACAGCTATTCACCAACGGAAAAGTATTTGCCCGGGTTTCATGTAGTCTCGTTTGCAGTTGCTCTAGGTATCAAACTGCACCGATTTCTTTGATGGCCTACTGGAATAATATTTAGCCCAAACTCCCTGGTTGGTTACTAGTTTACCGTCTTTAGTTGCTGACGACCGGTCTTTTTTCGATGCACGTGGTGGATTATTATCTGGGGCTTTAAATTTTTAAAGAAAGTTGAATAACAACTCAGAAGAGGATTTGCCAGTCTTGCAAGTCGTAGCTGCATGTTGCCTAAAGTAAATATTTCGCTTTAGATGGTCCTTCGGCGTATAGACCATTCGTTCTGCTTGGCCTAGTATATGAGTGTTTAAGTTTCTCTTACAAAACTGGCTGAATTCCTCCGACAAGACCGGAGACAATCGAGTCTGGTAGCCCGGACGTTGCAAATATTCACTTGAGGCTACCTTTAACACATGAAGTCGTTGACACTTTTTTTACCTCCAGCCATTAGGAGTACAAATCTAAAACAATCACGAAATTCTTAGCTTGAAAGGGTCACGAAGTCATGACCATGGTTTCGAAGTCTCCTCCGACTTTTTTCTGCTAGCACACGAAACACCTCCTCACAGTCGCCTCAATCTCTGTGTTCATGTCAGGCCACCAAATGTAGCTTCTCGGCGGGCTCCTGAATCATACTTTTTCCGGATGACTAGCTTGTAATATGTTTAGCATGGCCCTTCGTGCTGCTTCTGGGTACACCTCCTCACAGTCGCCTCAATCTCTGCACCCATGTTCAGCCACCAAATGTTACTTTTCACAGGGCTCTTCGTTCGAACTATTCACGGACGATTAGCGTTTAATATGGTAAGCACGTCCCTTCGTGCTTACCAGGGGTACAATACATCTCGTCACAGTAGCCTCAATTTCTGTCCCGATGTTCGGCCACCAAATGTTAGCTCTCACAGGGCTCTTCCTTCAAATTATTCCCGGACGACTAGCGTGTAACAATTTCAGCATGCACTCTTGTGCTGCTGTCCCCATAGCGGATAATCGCAGTTCAATATTAATTCGTAACGGCGTATGAAATATGGTTTAACAGCCATCAAAACCCACTGCAAAACCTATTTGTAACTTTCGTTGTTTGATTATGGTATGCTCGCTTCACACTCTTCAATCTTGTTGTCTTGCAGTTCGTAATAAGTGTTTGATAATCTTTGTGGCAGGCGACTAAATTGGAGCTTTTCTTACCTGCTCTGTACACTATGTTAAAGCTGTGACCCTTTAAGAAAAAGCTCTATCTTAACATCCTAGGCGATAGCGTAGTAGCGGTTGGTTTGTCGGGATTAAACAAGCCAATCAATTTTTTAACTCCTGCAATAACCGCCAGCACTCTCTTGTCGATCCTTGCTTGGTTCCATTTAGTCGAAGTCAAGATCGGACGAGGTCAAGGTTCAAGAATAAAAAGAAATTGGGCGCTCCTGTTCATTTGGTGAATTGTGTGTAAAGATTACCCCGATCTCGTATGGGGAAGCGTCACATACTACTGATATTGGCAACTTTTCATCGTAAAGTAATAAGTTTTTTAGGTCTTTAGAGGCTTGCGTACAGGTTGGCCTCTACTGCCATTTCGTATTTTTATCTAATAGCCTGTAAAATGGTCCGGCAATCGTCGCTTTATCTTTCAAAAAGGAATGGTAAAACTGATGTGTCCTAGAAAGTTCTGTAGTTGTGTTTTATTCGCTCCGATGGGCGCATTCCACGATCGTCTACCGCAGAAATGTACCTCAAGGTACATCAAATTGGCACTTGCTCAATTTTAGCCGAAGTCCCGTACTTTGGAGTTGCCGAAATATTTCCTTTTTTCTTAGCTGATTATGAAGATGTCATCAAAGTATACCAGAACGCCTACCACTCCTCGCGTTAAGTCCTCTATGCGCCTTAAATAATGCAGTGTGAGTGCATCAGTAGTCCCTGCGAATTTGCATGGATCCGTCTGGTTTGGTCACAGGTACAATTGGTGCCAAGAACTTACCAGTCGATTCCAGAATACCTTGCTCAACTCGTTTGCTAATCTCCACTTCGATAACATGTCGCGATGCGTACAAAACCTTCCCAATTCTTTGGAAAATAAGTCCGTATATTCGTATTTGTCTAATAGTTCATCCAAAGGCGAAAAAATGTAGTGGCCGCCGTGGACAACATTTTTTCCAGTGGGTAAAACCATTCGCACCCTAACACATTTTTTCGACGACCTTCAGCAATATAAGTACTTGTACAATGAGAGTCCTTGAATCTCTCTTTTGAATGTTGACCTCGTTTAAAAAATTTGAAAAACGCTGCAATCTCCGGCAGTGTAGGAGTAAAGTGCTTTGTGATTTTTTTGATTATCTCCGTATACTGGATTCCTTCTGGTGAAATGAAAGACTCTGTCAAGTCAAAACACTACAAACCACAGATTGTAAGAAATGTGCTCCTTAATGCCATTTGCCAGCAAGAACATCTCGAAGAGTCTTTTGTATGAGCCACACGCTGCAGGGCTTGTTATGTCAAACGGTTCGATAGATCCAGTGGATGTCATTTTGTGTGAACTGGGATATGTAAAACTCTTAGCCATGTGATCTTTTATAATGACAGCAGCAACAAAAACGTGCATCACATGAACATGAAATATTACAATAACTCAACCAGGGAGGAGTTTCCTTACAACCACATGTCGATGATAATGTGATTTCAATGTTATCTCTGTTATGTCTAGGTCTAACGCAATCCCTTGAGGAGGATAACCAAATATAAGGATAGGGTTTGGCCCCGGAGTCAAGACATACTTACTTATATGACTTCTAAAACGAAGAGTTGATAGGGGAACCGAGGTAAACAAAGTCCCTTACTACCTTCAAGCTGCATCTGCTTATCGTGACGTTTTGTCCTAGGCGTCAAAGTTGTGTGTCCTTTATTGACAGCATTCACTTTGCTTTTCCTTCGTTGACCGCTAAACCCATCTTTGCTGCTTCTGCTTCAATAGTCGCAAAGGCTTCATTGTCATCTCGATGCATTCTCTCCATTATGTCAATGTTGTCTGCATTACGCGAGTAACCAAAAAAATCTTTGAAAGATACTGCCTCTGGGGTTGGCCTGAGACTTCTGCACAATTATTTCAAGAAGGATGTTGAAAAAGGCATGCGATAATGTATCTGACATGAAGATGCCGGTTTTGTCATGTCACTCGAATGAGCTTGGCAAATTTGTCAAAACTAGACATGGCCCTCTATGGTATAGTTCGCATCTATAGACGATGTAATATGCGACTTTGAAATCGATTAAGAGGTGGTATGCATCCATTTGGAACTACTGCAGAAGTAGTCTTTGGATATTCAGTAAGCCAACACCGCAAGCAATCGACGCTGCGCCGTCTTTAGGAGTACGTCATTTGGTGTATTCTGCGAAAAGCTTCGGCTATACGTTTCTATAGAATCGTATTGCCCAAGAAGACCTAAAGTTGAATGACCATCATGCACGTTAAACTTTCGCTGATTGGGCTCTTTAGAAAAACATTTGAATTTTTATATTTAAGCACATTTTAGGTTAAATGGCTTTGTCAAGCTAACAGCCGGAGGGGCTCCATCAGCAACCGCATGCGAAGAAATCGACTGTCTGGTGCGGTTTTTAAACCAAAGGAGTCATTAGGCCGCCAAAATAATGCCGGTGAGTCAGTTATTGCCAATGGAGAACGCTGTCGCACTATTTTAATCAATTCGATGCCACTTGTCATACAGTGCGTGCCGCAACTTATTTAAGACAAAGGACGATGATTGTCAATCGCGATTAAACATCTTTATAAACTGTTCTTTGGGGTTAAATTAGGCCTCTAGTTCATGGCAATAAATAACAAACTTAAGACAACTTGGAGGCCAACATTCGACGTGTAATTGCTGGAATAATGCCTAAGTCATAGAAAAAAATGATCTACTAAATAAGACCTAAATTAGGGCTCATTCGAAGAATGCCGCAGTCAGCTTTGCTATTTCCCATTTAGGGATAGCTTTATTCCATCGAGAATTGGAATCAGTGAGTCCACAACCAGTGCCGTTTTTACAAGAGCATCCCGTATGTACATAACTTTGCTCATTTGTACATTGTTTGGGCAAAATTCATTATCGCGACAATTTAGTGTCATAAGCCTCTAAAACCTTGTTCAAATTAATTCCAAAAAAATTCATCCCTTAAGCCGCAAATTCTCACACAAAAAACCCTCTCACACTGCCATACACATATCGCTACTCCTTTGTTTTGGTGAAAAAAAAAGTGAACGGGAAATAATTAATTTAACGGCTTTCCTATTCATCGCCCAATTACAATGTAAACAAAATTGTCCTGCAATCGAATCCTGCAACTAGAATCGAATTCAAACGAAAACACAACACACTTACTCTCTCCCAAAATTCTAAATTATAATTCCATTGCCCCAATTCCGGATAATTCGACCAGCTTTCGCATATCATAACAATACACTCCTCTAGCAGCTTCCCAAAACAGAACATGTAACTTTAAAGTCCCACAAACCAACAAGGACTACGAATACCGAATATCAGTACTCGCACGTAATATAGAATACGAATCCAATGAATCCAAATAGGAATACGAATATGGACTAGCAGGAGTAGGAGTAGGAAAGGGAGTAATGTGTATCGGCCACAATATCACCACCAACAACAACTATACACTAACTAACCTCGAAAGACCATTGTGTTGCGCTAGCACAAATTGTGGCAATAAATTCCAATACCAACCCCACCCTAGCAACTCTGCCTGCCACATGTACGCAGCCCAAGGGCCAGTTTAGAGAAATGGCAATGGAAAAAAATTCTATTGAAATCGAATGAGATATTGGCCGACATATATTGTATTTGGTAGGGCAGCATGAAGGTGAGGGTGAGGTACCATACTCGTATATGGAAGAAACGCGCTGCATTGACAGACACCGACAAAGCAGTTCGTTTGATGGCCAACCGTCATTTATCCTTCTCACGATATCGTACTGAGTAAACACCAATACAAAAGTCACAGTCTTGTGTGTGTATGTGTATTTTCAATTTATCGTTGGGGGATAAGACAAATATTGGCGTCTAATTAATTGTATTGCGCTATTCCAGAGTCGCGCTACTGCTGGTGGTATTGCACGCTGCCAGCTACTCACCAGATAGCACTGTTCGGTTAGGCAAAATAAGGTGCACGTACCACTAAATCCTATACTTGTACCCTAACTCTTGGCCGACTTTGTCAGTAGTAATAAAAGAATCCTGTGCCACATGGATAAAAACGAAAAGGTCAGGAAGCTTGCCACACCCAACAACACGTTGGTGTTGATAAACTTGTTGATATCAAGAAGGTGCGTTCTACACTAGATACCAAGAAAATTCAACTAATTGAAAAAAAAAACTAAAATAAAAAGTCCAGTTAGTGAGAATCTTTACCTCCGAAGAAGTATCCAACCTATCAAAACCTAAAAATCTGAAATTCCACCTTATGGCTTTCATACATTCAAAACCAATGTCCATAGGTCCCTCTTACTTCTCCACGAGAGCCCTAAACCACGTTTTACCATTGAGGCATCTGAAAACAAAAAATCGTCGGGGATGACGAAGTGAAAGGCCCTTATTACTCCGAAGTGAAAATAAATGACTCGGAGACGGACAGGTACTTTGTTAACGACTTTTTATTATCAAATATTAACAACGTTCACAGTCAGAAACGTAAGCATCCCCCTTAACTTACAAGAAGAAAGTCTGCAAAACCGCAGAGTCTTTCAACTGGAGCTTATAAGACCAAGATAGTCAATGTATTTCGGCAACCGGAACCAATGTCTTACTCTACTCTAAGAAGGCATTTGGAAGCGTGCAGAAGTCCGGCGTTGGGATATTTCCAACACAAGCAGCACGGAAAGGCTTTACATCGTGGTAACCTTGCTCTCATCAGATATTGACGACAAGATTTAGGATTGAAAAAAAGATAAATCATCGGAGAGTGTAATGCACTGATGGAACGGCTAATGAGAATAAAATCAAGCAGGCGCTGCTTTAAGCTTAACGCGTGTAGGTGTGACGTTTGGTTCATTGAGCACGGCCTCTGAGACTTAAACGATATTGACGATCAGTTTGTTTATTCTCAGCAATGCTACCTACTTAGTTAGTAGATGAGGCACCCTGTTTGAGCAGCGGACATAGAATAAAAATCAGCTAAAAAGATGTAGGGAGCGTTTCATGACTGATAAGATTCGAAAAGGATAACAACTATACGTTGGGCAATAAAGCTTACCAAACAGCAAAGCTATTAGGACCCATCATAGCAAGTATGACTGCTTTCCAAACAAATGAAATGAATAACTAATGGTGAAATCTCGTAAAAATGACAAGCCAATGGACTTGACTGACTGAGTTCTTCCTTCATTGACTCGAAAAATGTAAATATTTGAACTTGAATATGAATGTGTAAACTAGAACAGTCCACCAATAATCGCCACGGCTCGGCTGACATACTCTGGCGCTTGCAGAATATATTTTTGCGTATTTTCCCTTCAAAATTGCCACTAAAACATGGAATTTCTTCCTTCAATTCAGGTTTTGTGGTTGACTGGATAGCACGAAAAGAAGACTTCACAAAATTTCATAGAAAAATGTTAGACGGCGTTAGATCGCATAATCTTAGGGGTCCATTTCGGTCGACTTCGACTAAGAAAACAAAGACAGGGAATCCCCCATACAACAACTGCTTTGTTTTTTGCGCTGAAGCCATGTCTCGTCTAAATTCACAAAAAGCAATACAGACCTGGAAAAATCCGCTATTTTGTTACAATTCGAAGAAGTGAATCCTTCAAAAGCTCAACATGGGTACAAAACGGTGACATGTTGCATGTGAACATGAGGCTCCTCTGCTCCCAAAATCTAACTGCTTTATGGGTCCATCAGTACCTATTTCTTGGTTTTCCAACATCCATATAACAAACGTTTGTCACTGCGCAAGATCAACGGGCTTAAGTTCCTAAGTCCAATTAACTTTATAAGGATACCGATCATTCTCGAAATTTATTTGTAAACTGCTTACCAAATGGCTGAATACGAAAGGTGGCGAATAGATATGGCCGGCTTCTTACCAACAATTCCATTCACCAAGGCAATATTTTCAATGAATCAGCTTGACCAATGAATCAGCTTGATCAATGCTTCAGCTCACAAACGAGCCATTTCAATTATATTTCTTGATTCAGATCGAATTCGCAAACTAAAGGAATCAGTGGTTCGATAAATATACCAGGGAGGTAGTAAAATTCATTTCTATTGCCATCCTGTCTGTCATCGAAAATATCATGGAGCAACCAATTGCAGATCGGAAAGTGTTACTCTGTATTCAAACAGCAATATGACTGCCAAAAACATAAAAGTACTAACCAGAAACTATCCAAAAAGCCTAAAAGGAAGAACCAAGCAATGTATGCAGTAAACAAAAAATGCAATATGGGGTTCCACAAGGTTCAAATCTTGGCCGTTTTCTTTTCAAGTCTAAATACGAATGACATACTTCTGTGTTTGAAGAAGAGCATTCCGTTTGTCTATACAGACGAAAAATTGATCGTTTTTTGTCATCAGTTAGTGGGAGCATCGAAGAAGTTACTAATGGATGCGCTGTCGTTACCATCACTTGCTAATTTTGTAATGAATGTGGCAGGGGTGGTGGTTGCATTTGAGCCTCAGCTGATTCAATCAATGCGCTCGAGCTCGCCAAATGGTTAATATTGTTAACATCATGATCCTGCTCGCGGTTTGAAGTATTTCGTGAACACGATAAGCAACTTGGAATAGAATTTCTGCGTACAATCCACCACCCTTAGCTCGCTGAATTTTGTTTAGTTTAAGGGCAGTTGCATGTGGTAAGGTGATAGGGCTAGCTCAGCAGCAGGACACCCCATTTTGTTGTCCCAACCTCGTGTTGCACGGTCTGCCATACGGTCTGCAGCTCTTGGCAGTATAAGATGTCGCTGCTAAGTGTCAATTAAGAATGATGTCGGTGCGCCAGCGCCATTACATGTCTTATTATCCAGGTTAGATGTGACGACTATGTAAGTAGCAGCCAATTGGGACTGACACAATTGCGCAGATCAAGGGCGTACAGTCTCAACTTAAAGTCACACATGTGGAAATCACTGTACAATCCATGGTGAACGTTTGATGATCCCTTGTGTGAACAGCGACGTTGAGTTGAACTTGTTTCACTTACCTTGCTAATTCGAACATGAAATGTGCATTCGTCTCTGATGGTTGATTCGGTATGGACGAATCGGCATTTTGGTCTTACACCGAAAATCTTTATTTCGAAAGTTGGATCCAGGCCCAATACTACTCCCAACACTACTGCTGCCTCCAACCACTTGACTTGGCTAAACGATAATAAAACTACTCTGCCCAGAGCTCAAGTTATAGTTTCATAGTTATATATAGCTAGGACATGTAGAGTGAGTCCAGCTCCAGCTCCAGCCCGCAAAGTTGCATAGAGGAAGTCCTCACCTTAGGTGGCGCGAACACGTAGAAAGCGACCTCAACTGACTTGGAGTATGCAGCTAAAGGCAGTTAGTTAAAGACCAGATTAACTGAAGAGACCTATTATTTGAGGCCAAGGTTCACTTCGAATTGTAGCGCTACCTAAGTAAGTAAGCAAGAACTCAAATTTAAGGGCTCACAAATTTTATTCTGGCTTAGCACTGGTACGGCAATAATGCACTGTCCTTGTAGTAGGACAGAAGTGTCAGAGCTAAAACACATCTTGGTCATCACGTTCGTTTACAAAATACGAATGTTCAGCTTCAGAAACATTTTCTTTAAGGCCCAAAGTAGCAAGAGCTGCTTTGAATTCTAAGTCCTCGTCCGTTGGTATCCATTACCTTATCCTATGACCATCACAGAGGGTATTGCCGTGAATTTTCTTCAACAAAACCAATAGATCAATTCCTTGATTAGTCGATTTAGTACAGTCTGGTCATTTTCAATGCAAACAAACAATTCCTGAATGCTGATGAGGCAAGCACAGTCAATTAATGCTTCTTTTGTGGTTTCATTATTTATAGCGAGTTCTTAGAGTAAGTTAGAGATCTACTTCATCCTGAAATAGGGCTATCTATAGCAGCTGCAATGCTGCAAATGCCGATGTTGGAGTGGATTTATTTACTATAGTTAGCATTCTTGAGTTATAAATTCGTCAACTAAGCTGGAGAAAGGTTCATCTTTTGAGACTTGACGTGGTTCAACTACTACTCTATCATCAAGCACAGCTGCTTCAGTAATTGACGCTAGAATTGGCTGATGTGCCACAGGAGATAGTATAAGTGTACCAATTTTCGTTTCCAACATCTATAAAGACCACGACGGTCTACGGTTTGTATACGAAAAAAAAGAACCATGTCCTTGTGGAGTCCTTATTTAGATATTATGTACTGACTGCAAGCATTAAAGATAGAGAGATTCGGTTACTATCTAGAGACACTACAATCAACAAAGTAAGAGTTCTGAAAGTTAAACAGATTTTCGAAGCGACAGCGCCGTGACGACCCGAACTTTCAAAAACACAAATCAGTTTGTTACCAGACGACGAAATTTAAAAAAAGCTGCTCGCTCATGTAGCGATCCATAATTAGTAATCATGCGATACGTCTACCTGCCCGCTGTCGAGTTTTTAGCCTAGCACTCCTGTTTAAAATAGAATGACGCTAAATTTTGAAACATCCCTTACACTGTGGAACAATATTTTGAACGCCATATCCTTATCCAATAAACGTTTGAAATTTTGTCGAAAACTCCAACAAAGTCCATCTAGTGGTTTCCAAGATTATTGCGACCAAACAAACAAGGAAAAATAAACAAGTCCTGTACAGAATCGATGGTCCCAATTACCTTTACAAGTCGCCTCCGTAATCCATTTTGCTTGTTTTCATAAAAGAAAATAAAATTTAAAAAAATTACCCATTTACACAAGTGACACAAAACTTTTCATTCAAACTGTAAAGACTAGGTGTTGCCACACTGCATGAAAAAAAAAGAAAAAATTAAATAACAACTCAACAATGACAGTAAACGGCGCACCCGATTCACGGATAATGAATTGAAAGACCCAGCCAGCGGGACCGACAGCCGGGGCAATAGAAAACCTTTCATATAAACAACAGGGTGGGTTTAACTAAACTCCATCAATACTGTGAGAACGAATAAATTCAATTGACTTAGCAGCAGCAACGAAAAAAAAAAAAAACAAAAGAAAACATAATTTAAAAGGTATTTCCCTCGGAAATTTATTTATTATCCTAAGTTAGCACACAAGCTTAGAGCAACTTATTCAACCCAGTCAACTTATGGCCCTGGGGCAGAAGGGCGAAACTGTACGAAAATCTACGGCACACAAGGAGTGCATTATCCTGGGAAAAGTTCAGTTCAACTCTTCTGTATACGAATGAACGGTGTCTATATGTATCCTTTGGATTGTTGGTGGGACATGGTGGCACTCCTACGTGTCTGTAAGTCGTCAGAAGTTCGTATTTCGTATTCAGCTACATAAAGAGGTCACACAGTTAAATCTAAACGACTATGAGAGCATGTACCAGTCAGACAGCCACGTAGTCAGCCAGTCAGATATAGATACTGTCCCAGAGATACCCAAAGATATGTATAGCCATGGCAGTGTGTACTGACTAATTCAATTCAGTGCAGAGATGTGTTCGAATTTATTAAAGAGTGGTTTGTAGGTCATTGGCTTTGCATGCGGTGGCAATTGTTGGGTTTCACATCTTTGCATTCCCAATAGCAGAGGACGACGATGAAAAAAAAAGCAAAATAAATAAATAAAGCAAAGACGAAGGATCATAGTTTACGATTGTTTTACTTCTCTATCCTGGCTGCTTCTTTGATGGGAAACGATAATGGGAATTCTCGCATTGAATCCCGATCAGTGGGACAATCAAACTCAGACGTGGCAATTGTTCTGAGAATTTTAAGTTCGCATCTATTGAAGCTGTTTCAGACCGATTTCAAACGATTTGAGATGTAATGCAAATGAGCAATTGTTCCAGTTGAATGGACACCAAATTGCTTGGATATCATTTTAATTTATTTATTTGAATAGATTACAGAGAGCGGAAGTGCTGATGAAAAAAAGTGATGTTCCAGAAAGCCTTCATTGGATGTATCACATGAATCGACACATACCCACTTTGTGCACCAATGAAGCAATGAAAGTCATATGTAACTACTATTTGGGAAAAACGATAGTCAGGTCTTCAAATAAGTGTGCTTCTAAGATGAGAAGAACATCATTAGTTAAATTGGAAACATTATCTAGAAGAAGTTAGACCAACTTCTAAAGGGATCCTATTCCGAGTTCAAAACAGACAAATGTCTCAGCATTCCAGCCTTCAAAACGAGATAACTAGCTGCCAAAAAGATCGCAAATAGGTCTAGATTTGCCAAAAAATTCAGGAACCTTGGTGAACACACCATCTCACTTCAGACCAACATTCACCATATCAGCGCCAAGAACTTGCAGTGCTCTAACTTTGGGTTGGGACAGGTGGACTGTCATTATTGCTAGATAGTAAGCAGAGAAGAGGTCCAATTAAATGTGGGCAATGTTCCCAATTATAGTATTTGATTTAGACTTTCTTTGTCACATTTACTAAGGAGGTAATGTTAAAAGAACCCCCGATGTTGGGACATGCTATTTGCAGTGCATTTAACACTGACAATTTGGGGCCGTTCCTCTAAAAAAGTGGAACCTAGAAGGTTGCCAGCGCTGAAACTAAGAACTATTGCGCTCTTAATATTTAACAGAAATACTCATACCTTCAACAGAAGAGTAACATATTATATGCGACGTGTACTCATTATAAGAAGAATATTTCTCAGGTCCAATTTCATCGGCAAACTATGTATAACTTTTTCAAATATCGATTTCAGCATTCAACAAATATCCCCAGCAAGACTCAAGTGATTACTCAATTTCCTTCATTAACTCTCATCGACTGACAACTTTCAATTCAACTGGAACTGCAGTTTCAGTTAAATATCCTAAAACACCCTATCGGCACGTTCCGAACTGCAACGATGCCAAATCGTCCATAGGGATACCCACGCCTGAATAGTACGTAGATCCCATTTATCGTTGGAAATCTGTTGGTCGGTTTGAATATGTGTATGTGTTGTTTGGGACGTTTGTGCAGGGATACTAGCCTGCAGCACGTACTACCATTCAACTAACCACTCACACACTCGTAAGCATTGGTTGAGTTCAATTTGCGGGAGAAAACGATTAACAAACTTTTCCCCAAACCCAACGTGAACCGTGTTCACAAGCTGATTCACCTCTACACAATGCAATTTGGCATGAATACATCATTGGGCCAACAATGGCCAGCCCTACACACAAATTCAATGCCAATGCGCCAGTGTTTTCCGCCTCAGAGCACCGATCTAAAAATAAACCGTGAAGAGCGTTTCAAACACTTTATGTCATTGTTAGTGCTGTTGCCAGCCGCCGGCAGACGTCTGTTCCGTCTGTTGGTTGCCCTTCTTTAATTTTTTTTTTCGGTTTCTAAAATAATTCAAATGAGTGACACTTTCGGCTACGGAAATATCTTTTAGACGCGTAATCGAGCAAAATCCCCAAAAAAAAAAAAAAACAACTCCCTATCCGTAGCTGTTGGATACTGGATGGTTTATGCATACGCTTTCTTGGACGGAAATTCATTTATCTGTCTGTAGCAGCGCCAGCAGCAACTGAAGATGACTTTGATCTCCAAACCATGGGCATTTCATGGTATCGTCGTCATCATCATCGTCATCATCGTTATTACTTTCTGTTTGTGACAGTCCTACGTCTTTTTATCTCCAAAAAACGACATGGGACAATCAAAATATTTGCTGTCACGGAAATAGATTCCGTCATACTCGTACGCCTGGTCTTGCACCATCGCACTACGCTATTTATACACACCGACCGAGGTACAACTGACGCCGTCACCGCCTCTGCCAATGATGATCATGTTGCTACAATATCTCAGAGACCATAGGCGACACCGCGACGCAGTCGAAATCGCTTTTTGATTTGTTTATAGCGACTAGCGACGCAATGAAGACATCGACGATTATGCAAAAACATATTTGCTAACTGAATGAAGAATTTTTTTGGCTCTTTTTTCGATTTTTTTTTTTTTTTTTAATTTTTTGGCGGGAAGCAAAGACCGCGGAGATGATGAAAGTTTATAGTTATGTACCTGACAGGTTTGTTAATGTGAAAGATACGGCAAACATTACAATTCTTGGAACAAGTGGCGGTTCAAGACAGCGGTAACGGCGGCAAAATTATGGGACACGGCCTGCTTAAGAATGCCAGCTTGGGACATAAATTAATTTTTCTTCACCAGAGCACATCCTTTAAGAGGTTTAGGACTCGGCGATGATTCATCAATTTAAGATCTAGGTAGAAGAAATGGCTTGAGGGTACCACATTCAAGAGTCTTAAATCAGACTATGAAAAACTATTCAAACGAGATACAAAGATTCCACAGAAAGGCATGCAAACCAGTCCGTAGATCTCAGGAAGAGATTTCGAGTCGATACATGGCAATGAGCCGGCGGTTGCAACTTCATCATCGAATTCAAGAACGAATGATACAATAAAATTGGAGACCGCAAAAGTTCTTTGGAATGGAAGTGTGATAATTTTCAAGTAGATTCTCAACACTTTTAGATGTGACAAAACTCCTCCGTTGTTTCATTTTGTAGCCCAATACCTTTATTGAATTGCAGCAATGCTGGGTTCCCTGACTCCATCGTCATTCTGACCGCTGTACGAGTATATGCTGGATAAAGTCGGGAAAATCTAGCAGAAGATGCTACGAGCGGGATTGAAAAAATGCTGAAATCTCTCCGATAATCAGTTTGTATTCAGCAAAGACCGCTCGACGTGTAACGCAGTTGCCGAGATTCTACGAAGTGGAACAGGCCTGGCAATAATTCAATACCAAGTCGAGGAATGTACTAAGAAGCTAAGAAACCAACGAAGTCCATACACTTCTGTGAAAGATTTAGGAATAACCATGTTATCCCAGTTGTAAGATGGGTTAATTACGAAGGGACGATTTCCTTCGATAAATGCTACCTCATAGAAGGTAAAGTAATGATGGAGTAAGCTCGATGGACGTAACATTTTCCATTCCAACTTTTGGTCTTCTGTGAAGAATACTACTTGCCTTGCAAGAAGAACTCATACCATATACACTGGTGCTGTCAGAAGGATTTAAAAGTTTTAATTAAAGAAATATAAGTAATCGCTTCAGTGATAAGGTGTCTACCGTACCTCGAGTACCTTCAGCCTAATGCAAGCGTATTCCGGACACTCACAGGGTAAGTACTTCGTGATGTCGACATTACTCTCACAGTAAACCTCGCAGAATGTTGTTTCACTATTTTCTTATGCCCAGCACACTTAACTGCTTAGTAGAACCGTAGCGCCTCGTCACGAAACCAGTAAGCAGCCTGCAATCTTTCTTACTGGTGGACAGTAGGAAATTCGCTGACCTCTTAGAGACGTCAGGAGGCATTGGTTTAGTCTGCTGATAACCTGAAAACTCACGCCAACTCCAGTCATACTCTTATGAGACTCAACAGTCAAATTAGGAACTGATAGGGAACGCAAGCAGACCTAACTTAGGTTCGGGTCCTGAAAAACTCTCCTTTGAATCTGGGCTTGACTGGACTCTGATAAGATTCAGTGCTTTCAGACTGCGTTTAGTGAAGTCTTGTATTCTGTAGCTAGCTTGGAAGTCGTAAAAGGATGCAGGAGGGTTTTGCCTCCTCTATTCTTCACAATATAGTTTTTTGCCATCAGGACTGGTTATTGGAAGACAGGCACATGTTTTCCTTTCGAGAAACGAAATCTAACGTTATCGTAGGGTTTTGAAGCCATCCCTGAAGACCCGACAACATACTTTTTCACAACACAGGGAAAGCCGATTTCGTGTTATTTTTAGGAGTTTTAATGTCATTGTATCAGACGGCATGCTCATAAGACCAGAGGCAAAAGACAGTCGATGCAGTCCGTGTTGTACCAAAGACCAATTCTCTCCAAACGGAAGCTGGCATCAGGAGTGCGGCCTATGGTTTAAATGACAGGGAGAAGTAGATTCATCAGTGCGTCTAAAGCCAGATGTGTTAGAAAAAGTCTACATAGAAAGCACCAAACACATATTTTAGTGAAAGGTTGTTCCACCAAGAGGTCATCCTCGTTCAAAAGCTCCTTTACACTGCCAGAAGGCCGACCAAGGTCGGCTTAGAGGCTTTCAATGTAACATGTTAAGTCCAAAAAAATTACAGGATAACATTCAAATACTTAGCTTCGTTGGAGAATCGAAAGGTGATGCCTTCAAGCACTAGGTGAGTCAGACTATTTAGTTTTTCCTACTTCTTGTAAGGAGAACTCTATCAGTTCTGAGGGGATTTACTGAAACCCCATTTCTAGAGCACCAATCGCCGATCACATCTAGGGTTGCTTGCGTTTTTTGAAATTCACCATTCGCACCAAATGACCCTGCAGCCTATTAAGTGTCATTGATATTGGAAGTTGGATTCACCTTTTTCTTTCATAGATCGATAAGCTGCTAATGCTTCGCTATTAAGTCAAACTAAGGACTTCTTGGTTAAGGGCTTAAAGGTTTTTTGATTCCCCTTATTCAGAGACTCTACCTTTTTTTAATAAAAAAAAAGATGTAGGAGTAAGTACTACAGGCTATACTCCTCCTTCAGGAATGCAAATCATGCCTGACCACCGTTGAGTGTCACGCCATCATACTTGAGATGCCAGGGCAGTTCCCCAAGTCTGCTGACAGTTTGCCAACAGAAATTAGTTTCAATTAACGATTTTAACACTTGATATGGAGCCGATGACAGTGCCTGCACTAAGATGTCCTACACAATGGATCAGTGTAGACTTGGAAGACCTTTTAGGAAAGTGGTGAATGTATCCAAACAGTAATCGAATGCTTGCCCCACTCAGAGATAGGGGTTTTTGGTTTTGGGCAATTAAGTTTGTTGAAAAGACGAAATGGAATGGTTTTCATACATTCAAAACCAACGTTCTCCAGTACCTTACATAGATTTGTATCACTTTTATACTCTACCCGCCTGTGATGTTTAGGGATTTCAAATAAATGGCTTTCTAACACCTTTACGAATCATGACACAGCCCCGACCTTCACTTTGAAAAGATACGAGTACCACTTCAGTGATCCACGACAACTGTTCCCAATCCCCTTTGAGAACCCACGTATAAATCATTTCCCCCTAGACCTCCCATCGATTCCAACGGCAGAATGGAAAATATTTATGTCACACGAAACTTAATTCACCATAATATTCGTACGTACTACACAGTCTGTTTGTGTCGACTTCCCTGACTCCAACGATTTTCGTTCTATTGCCGCTGTTTCTCGTGTCTCTTACTCGCGTCGCCACTCATTCATCATCGAAGAAATAAATTCGTGGCAATCAATATAAAATGACACTTAGCCGGTGGCAACGTACCATGAATGCGTAGTGCCTAATTAGTACTTCGAGGGGAGAGTATCCGTTGATGATTGGAGATCTCAATGAGGCTTACACCTACTAGCGTAATTGGGACGCAATGGCCTTCTATGGGCTGGTTACGTTTCACAATTACTTGTAGTAACAGTAAATCGCTGCATTAGTTTTTGACGTGATCGCAGCCTCAATTCTTTTATGGGAAAATGTGTAATTAACACGACGTGCGACGCTTATCTTACTACAAGGAGTATATGGTCGCTCCTTTGTGCCACATAGACATGTGTTCAAGAGGGAATAGGGAACACCCTTTGACTAGTGAATTCTTCTGGGAATGAATGTCATTTCCGGTCTGCATATTGCATATCTAATCGAAGAAAGCAACAATCAGGAATTCTTCAGTCTGCACTCATGGCAAGACATTAGATAGTCACGTTACCTCTAGAGGTGCAAGGGAATGTTAATGACTCAAGAGTTTATCCTGTTTCCGTTGTCTTTATCGAACTCGCATTAATTGAACAACTTGCGACAAACTTAACGACATAATGATTCTCCGAAAGTGGTCAGCGTCGGTGAAGCAAATGCAAATCCGTGTAAGTTGCATTGAAATGCGGCATTCTCTAACGTTTGAGTGATATTGCAGGCCACCTTGGAATGAGATTGACGTGCTAGACTAACTTTGAGTTTGAGTGCGCAGTCTTGAACGACTGACGTGCAAAACTTGTTTTCAAAAAAGACAAATAAAAAAGTGTAAACAAAAACAAATCAGTCGCAGGCACGATTGAATGCTAACTGAAGTGGAACGAACGTGTATTTCATTGATATCGATACTCAGCTACCCAGTAAACAGATCCAGAAGGGAAAAAATCTGGTTATTGCGTCTGACGCATGAGAACAGATGGAAAAAAAGAGCTGCAACATTGATTTACAAGTTGATGCTACATGAAAGTCCGAAAATCGCATCAAAGGGCTTTTGAACGATCTTCTGATGCAGATCAGATGCAGAATAAAAATTAAGATTGATGGTTGTGGTCTCATCATAGCTTTTAGAGGTGTGGACAACAGTAGACTGCTAGATTACACAAGTTTGTCTTACAAAGATGACTCAGTGATTGACTACCAATTACTCTAAAATGGAAAATAAAGAAAAATCATCGACAGAGGTAGAAGAGAAGGCAAAATATCTAAAAAGATGACTCACGGGATATCAGGGCCAGAACCTTACGCAATGGTTTCAGTATAATGACGATAATCATTGTTGGAGCCTAATTTTCGGAACTTTTTGGAAAAGACTACTCTTGAATTGTGGTCCCTTTTTTGGTAAAACTTTCTGAAAGCCGGCCTTTTTTTATGACCGTGTTGTACTGAGTTAAAGAGGTGGCTATGCTAACACTGGAATTAATTGCTTCAAATATAATCACTGTCCATTTTAAGATGGTGATACCATGGATATCGATCTACTCAGAAACGTCGTTTTAAAAGAGGACCAACGATGAGTCTGTAGTCAAATCAAGTCTTCATGACTTGACTTAACCATTCCTAGATTCTCTATGATCAGTCGGCGATCAGGAAAATTGTGCCAAATGTATCCTCAATAACTCAGCCGAAGCCAAAAGAAAACTATAGCTTTCCAGAGCAAGAAGGTCTTAAAAGTATTCCCTGAAGCAAAATCTTCCTGAAAATCGTCGTCCAACAATTTCAGGGTCGTCTGTCTTTTTACGTAAAACTATCACAACGCTTTGGTTAAATGACTTTACTGATGACAAGCCCATAAAACAACAGACAACAACCTTCGCCTATGTGTGTGAATTGCAGAGGCAATTTACTCCTTTACAAATGCGGATATCACTGCTATGGTGGTTACTACAGTAATGGGCTTTCACCAGATTTCGTTCCACATCAAGTACAAATTTCCCAACCTAAGCCTGTTATACACTCAACATCCGATAGAGGAGAAGGACAACTCTGCGAAAACGTGCGGCCGTTTCAAACAGCCAACATGAACTCAGTTTACTAACTTTCTTTAGAAAAGCAAAGAATGAGGGTATCGGCGACTCCAAAACACCGAAAAATTGCTGTGAGAAAATATGACAAAGAACGGCAGACACTATTGGAGCCTTTTTCGGTTTACGAAAGTAGAGAAATGCTGAATTGAACATTTTGTTTTATGGCGACAACCAAAACAAAACCTCTGATCTGATAAATAGTCCCGATATACACATGGACACCGATACACCGATATAAGAGGTGGACAAGACAGCGCTGCAGAGATGCACGTTCTCGGAAGGACACTGTCAGAGCTAGACATAATAAAATAATAAAACTAATAGTACAACATATCAAGAATATTCTTTCAGAATTTCAAGTTATTCGGAGAGAGAACCTTTGGAAATTCCTTTCAGTAAGCGCGGTCATACAGGTACGGCCAGGTAAAATCGTATCAAGGCAGTTTCTTAGCTATTTTTTGTCAGGTTTTCTCGCCTTCTAAGAGTGTATATGAGACTTGAAACAAACGTCCAGATAGACAGAGTTTGAAGAATGCCATGGTGATCATTTAGAAAAAACAAAATTAGTTCCAATCACCAAGGACCAGCTAGTAATATGGAAGTTTCACCAAATCTCTATTTTTGATTAGACGATTTCTCAAAAACCAATCCACCGACGTTTTTGAAATTTCGCATACGTCTTCTAGATAGGGTTATCTAGTAATTGACGTCTTCTCCGATAACAAACTTCTTTGGCCTAATCATATCGAATCGAAAACTAACGGGGGGCTGTCAGTTTTCCGGCAGTGGCAAGAAAAAAGGGCTTGTCATCGAGAAGAATTCTTTGGACCAACACGGCTAACGATGCCCACAAGGTAGCGCCTAACTTCAACAATATGCGGATGGTGTAGCTGTACTAAAGTAAAGAGCAGGCAGTCCTATAGGTGGTCGAGTACTGCTGCACTAGAAATCGACTTTCAGTTAATGCAAAAAGTTATGTATCTGGACGTCTTCTCGGATAACAAACTTCAGGGCGCTGTCGACTTTCTGGCAGTGGCAAAACAAACAGCTTGTCATCGAGAAAATCCAAAAAATATTTTTCTCCGCTGCTTGACTTTGCTCTAGATTCACTGATAGGTTTCCAGTTCTTTGATATTGTGGCCTGCACTCTCAAAGCCAAACCATCTTCCGTTTAAAGAGAATTAATCCTTGATATAACAAAGACAGAGGCTTTGTCCTTTGATTCTGGTCGTACAAACTCGCTGCCTGATCGTATGACAACAAAACTCCTGTTGCTGCAAAAAGTCAATATCTCTGTGCTTAGAGATTGCCTCATATAGAAACTGAGCTAAGAAAGGATTGTCATCGGGTTTCACGGACGATGTTAAACCGGCGTTACTGGTGTCTCTTTGGAGGACAGCAGCGTTCGATTTCACTCGGCGCTAGGAAAATTTTCGATTTCTTTCAAGCAGAGATACGCGCAATCCTTGTGGTAATCAACTATATTGTGTACGCAAAGCTGAATTCTCTAAGGCTTGTTTGGTTTCAAGGTTGCGGTGAGATCAAGGAAATGAAGTGAAATGAGCCTCAGAGGACGTTAACCTACGTTAACCTACGTTAAAACTGCGTCCTCGGTTAGGGATTTTATTCACATGGCACAGCCCTACAGGATCCCGGTAGATCAAACGAATGCTTTCTCAAATGGGCGCTCGAAATTTAACAGTGTATAGCGGCTATACTATATTGGAGGAGCTACAGCTATTACATTTCGAAGTTAAAGTACTCGTAACTCGTAACTAATGTTAGATAAATCATCATGTTGAGCAACGCGTGCTTTCTGTTTTGAGACTTTATGGTTAAAATGTGTGCTCAGTTCGAAGTACGTAACGTGTGCTACGTAATTTTTATGGTGCACATAATCTTCCGGTTAAGTAGCTAGCCGTCATTTCGTGAAAAAAATCGAAAAAACTAGTTTAGTAAAGAATCAAGCAATATCCGTACGTTGTGAGATCTGTGCTGAGAATGTGCGTCGCGTCAAAAAATAGTGGGAGGCACAGGTCGACGATATCTATTTATTAAGGCCTAAATCGAGAGATTTAGATCTCAATGGCATATGGTTCAAACAAAACGTGTGATTTAACGCCATTTCACTTTTTCTTGTAGAACTACGTTAAATCATGGGTCTACGCAAATAATCCGCAGACGATTGATGCCTTAAAAGTCAACACAATGCTGTTGAGTCTTTAAATAAACAAAAATTAATGATATCTCAAACACGATTCGTCTCAAACGCCCTTAATGGAGAACTCTATAGGTACATCGCGTCTATAAGTTTCCGGCTTAAGCTTGAATTTGGTTGCATGTAATTCATCACTGAAGGAATTGTCTATCTTTCTTTGAAAGATTGAGAAACTTCAGCAAACGCAACATAGACTGCCTAGGTTATAAGGGACCGAAATCGTCAAATAGGATGGCTACGACATGTATGAAAAGTATTTTATTCATCCGAAACTCGTACGTGGTGAAGATAAATCCTAGCTATGACAGCGGATAGAAACCTCAAACAGCTTGGTGAAAGCAAATGAAGAGGATTGTAGTTGTCCACCCAGGTCATGCCTGAAGTGTGAAACAGTTTAAGATAAGTCTAGTGGGACAACAAATTTAGTGGTTAGCAAAGGTCTGTACGGTATAATTTCCCAATCTTTAGCCTTGGAAACATATGTGTACCACCTTGATCAAAAAAATCTCGGAATTTATCCAGAAAATTAAAAAATGCAAGCTTTTTGTTCAACTAAATCTATATTGTCCCCTTTAAAACAAATATGTTGGGGCATTTATGCCAGCGCTTGATCCAATCCTCGAAACATTTTTTATATTCGGTTTTCGGTATGTCAATCAGTGATTGAACAGAAAACAGTCACAGGGAGCCAAATCAGGTGAATTCGGTGGCTTTTGGATGGTATTTGTTGCATTTTTCGTCAAAATTTTCTGAATAATGATGGCACTGTGCGACGGTGCGTTATCATGGTTATGTGGTGGTTTCTGCCCACACTTCTGATCTCTTTTGGCGAGTTGCATCACGCAAACGTCTCATAACGCCCAAATAATACTCTTTGTTTACTTGTTGGCCTTCTGGCAAAAATTCATGATGCACTGCACCGCTGTAATCCATGAAAACCGTGATTATTGCCTTCTTTTTTGACTGAAAACGACGTGTTTTTTTGGTCTCGGCTCATTTGGTAAGCGCTATTCACGTCTCGTCTGCAGTAATGATCCTTTTGATAGATGTGAGATCGGACTCAGTCTCGCAAATCATATCTTTTGTGACGTCAACACGGTCTCTTTTCTGCATAAAATTAAGGTCTTTTGGTACCAAGTTTGCTACTACACGATGGAATCCCAAATCATTAACCAAAATGTCTCGGACGGATCCATAGGCAATGTTATTGACTAACATTTCTTTTACTTCATCAAAGTTTTCGTCGGTTTTCGATGTCGATGGTTTGCCATTGCGTTCATCATCTTCGATTGATTCACGACCATTTTTGAACCGTTCGTGCCACTGGTAAACGACCGTTTTCTTTAGAGAATCGTTGCCGAAACACTTTTCCAACAATTCCAACGTTCTCGTAACATTCAATCCGTTTTTAACGCATAATTGAATACAAGTTCGTTGTTGAAAATTTAAATTCATTCCTAAAACTGTAAAAAATTGCCAACACAGAGACAGATGTACTCTTGGCTACGTAACTTTTGCAAATGTCAAGCTATGACGCTAAGATTTAGAGGGCATGTCAACAACAGATGTACCAACTTAACAAAAAATTCAAATCGGAACAATGGGAGCGCCACATGATGGTGGTATAACATCTTAACAAGCTGATGAGCTCATTCTGAATATAAAAACTAAGCAAGTGATCGAGAGAACAAAGACGTGGTACCACAACGTTCCCTTCGAAAGAGTTGCTACAGAACAATTAATTCAAATACCTTGTTTCCTGACTTCGGGAGAAAAGGATATCTCAAATCCTGTCAATGGCCGTATTTGTTACAAAAGCCTTCCAATAGTCAAGGACTATGGCATTTCATTTTTTAACTATTACCATTTACCCATCACGAACTATTCAAATCGGTCAACAGAGGTTTAAATTCCCAAACAAATCCACCAAACCACCCTCTCTCAACTCCTGACAGACACCAATTTTTTTTCCAAAAGCCTAAGCTACTAACTAAATAAAACCGACAAGTGCAATTCCCTCATTACCATTGCTCTTGTTTTCGTTGGCACTTAGCAATTAGTCGCCTTCAAAATCAACCTACCAATCTGTTTTGAAAGGCCAACTTGACTTTCGAATTAACGTCCATTAAAAGGCATATATCCACTCGTAAGCCCGAACAGCGTCATTTTTCACAATCTCAATACTCGTGGGTTCCAGCATAAATATCACACCTTGATGTGTAATTGCAACATTTCATGTCAACACTATGGATTCATTTATGGATGCCAATCCACATCTACTCGTACTATCATCGTTGTGTACAAATCACTAAATAGCCTCATCATCCCGCTCTCTGACTTGCGAATTGGATAGGCCAACATGAACCACCTGCTGCAAGATGCGAACGCAAACATCATGTAAGTTTAATGCGAATCATCTATCGATTTGAAAGCCCAATTAGGCGCCGCCAATGTCATCAGTCATTCGTTGTCAATTAGCAATCAGCGGATGATTGTAGTCCCGGCCCTTGCCTCTTGCTTGTTACTCAAATTTAGAATGCAGTAAATGCAGTTTCCTGGATACTCGCAAATAAGCCATGACATGGGCACCCGAACAAACGAACAATTGCTCGCATAATCCCAGATGATGAATCAAGAGTTGAATGTTGTTATCTGCAAACAGTGCCAGAGAACAAAGCTCCAGACGATGCTCCGATACTAAGACCTTGAGCTGAGTTACGCTTCTAAAAGCCATCAAACAGCAGCAACTAGGAGTATGTAACATACATCTACTACTGCTACCACATAGCACCAACAATGACAAAAGTCAACTAACAACAATAACCGCGAGCATTAAACATCAAAATAAACCACCCAACCAACCGTCGTTGTTGGTTGACGGTTGTCGGTTGTCATTCGCGCACTCGACTAAAGTACGACGACTATCATACAAAAGAGCATTTTTTAATCGCCACTACATAGGCGGAGGGGAATAAGGGAAGAAATCACTTCTAAGAACCCACCAGAAGGGGGAGAACATCAATTTGAAAACAAAGGCCACAACTGACTCTTCACGGGTCACCGTAACTAAAACATGAGCCTCACAAACCGGGGTGATGCTGACAGCGTCGGGAGCGGTGACGGTGACGGTGGCGGTGACGACGATGGTGATGGTGAATTCAGTCGCATAATCGTACAAAATGTCATTTGGATCTGTGAAGTGAATGTTCTGCTACAGTTGCTGTCGAACAAAAGATACAAAAAAAAAACGAATCTTTGGAGATTCGGATTCAAAATAACTCTCACGTAGGTAGTTGTCATGCTCTGTGGAACGAATTATAACAATTGACTTGTAGAGTCAACCGTCTAAATTGACCTGCCTATTAGTCATCGGTGGAATAAAACTTTAATGTCAAGCTGTCGATTACGTGAATGGCGAATGATTTGAAATTTATTTAGCGGATGTACTGGAGCCAAACTCTGATTAGGCGGGATGAGCTGTTCGCATGCCAGATGTGTGTCGTGCCGAAACGTTCCTTAGGCACGTTTCCTTCTAATCGTTGTTGCAGTTTTACAAGTTTTTTTTTTTGCCAAAACCATGAATGAAGTACATTTTTGAGCGGCACGTTCTTTCATTGTTGTACACATTTTGATAACAACGTTAAGCCTGCTTGAGTTTCTTGGTACAGGTCAAGTTTGGCTGCAATTATTTGGCGCAAAATTCGTAAACCATTGGCAACCTGAAGAACATAAGAACAGGAGAGCTTTACAATAATACCCATTTGAAGCTTCCATGATACTACAGAATGCGGCGAAAATGTTTCGGTTCACACCGGCTACTATAAGAGATTTCGATATCAAATGTTAAATGGTAACGACTAGCGCGTGAGTGACCATAATGTTATACGTTCAGACGGTCTAAATGGTTCCTATACCTTAGATGAAGATCTTATAGGTTTCGTCGTAGTGGGGCGATAATTGAAGTCAGAATGCAAAGGAGTTCGAATAAATTTTTTTTTTTGTTAAGTAGCGCGCGCTCAAGGGATTGCACACAGGGCGGGCGAACAAAAGTTAGGGAGAAAAGGACGTTCATTTAAAATGTTTGAAGATTATAATGATCAGGAAAATACAGATCTCGCCAGGACATTTTATAAGCGAGTTGTGCGGCTTAGGACAGAATCACGATATTTCAATGTACTCGTAGGTACTTCCGCAGGTGGGCATCAATGTTTAGACTAGGAAAGGAATACATACTAGTAAACCCGGAGACTACGGAACTGAAATCGATATGACGCCGAACAAGAAGATCTTACAAGCTTTCAAAAGACTTGGTGACCAGCAAGACCAACGATCGTATAAAACATATTGAGAGGCGAAAAGAGCGAAGCGAAAAACAATAGATAAAGTCTCGCTAACGACTTACTTTAAAGAGCTCTTTACAAACAACTTAGTAAAGTTTACCAAATTGTATCAATTGGGCTTAAAAGCTGCCAAATACTCGCGACCTGGTTGGACAAATCTATAACGAGTGCATTCATACCTATAATTACGGAAGGAAAAAGAATTATTCAAAGCAGGTGAAAGTAAAAAATTTCGCGACAAGGTCACCGAGACTGGGTGGTATTCTACTCGTAAATAAACTCTTGAGGATGGCCTTTAAAGAACGACCCAATTTATTTAGCAAAGGTTTTAATGCGTGTCTTCACGGAAGCATTTACACTTTTAGCCAAAAGGAACCTTCAGGCATATCACCACTTTGCTTGGCAATGTCGGAAAAATCTTCGAGCGGATAATTTGCAACAGAATCCTCACAGCAATTGACACCCCAGAAGGCCTATCAGAACAATAGTCCGATGAACGCTGTATTTACTAGATACCGAGTAGCTGGAAAAGAGGTTCTAGGTTAAGTTTATTTGACGGGTAGATGAGGTATCTGGAACAGGAGTTCTAAAAAGGTAACCTAACTTAGCGTCAACAGAAAGGAGGAAGTAAACTTGGAATACTTTATCAATTGGCTTAAGTATATAGTGTGGTAGTGGCGAGACCCAGTATTACATATAAACGGGAAATAGTTTTAAAATTTTAAGCTTAAGTTGGCGGGTTGATGAGCTATCTATCCATTCTATAGCTCATCACACTTAGGTCAGTTTAGACCCATTGTGATGACCGGGTGGGTAAATTAGAAGGAGATAGAGATTTAAATGTACTTTCTTGTTCTGCTTTCAGCTTTTTATTTCGCGCTGTTTGTAGTTTTGACCCTGAACGGGTTTAAGTCATCTTGTTTCCTCAGCCAATCTGAAAAGATATGTACTATAAGTAAAGCAGTAGATAGTTCTGAGAGGTTGTGGAAGTAACGAATCCTTAAAGTTTTTGCTTCAAATTACTGGGGCTTGAACAGTAGCACAAAAAGTGAAGGATATCCTCACGTGAGGTTATGTCCCTAGAGCCTCTGCAGAGGTCGTCGTCGGTAAGGCGCAGCTGTATTGCGTGCACCAACAGAGTATTTTGACCTGTGAGGAATCCAACAAACGTAAATAGTTCAACTCTGCCTTTCAAAAGAATATTACTTGTTCCGGATCTGCTGAATTCCGGCCAAAGTTGTCTTGAGGTCACGCAAGTTGGAAGGCTTTTCCACCTTTCATTGGCTAGCATTTTCAGAGTGCAGAGTCGAGGTTTGATACTTTAATATGCCAATTCTCTTCCTAGGGGGAATCCCTTTCGAGCTAGCTTGTCTTCATCCTCATTTTCCTTCCTTATGACTCTGACAAAGAAGTTAAAGCGAACGAAGTAATTAGCGGTGTGCCACAAGGCTCTATTTTACGGCCCCCACTATAGAACTCTAGATATGACAAAACTTGGTGGTGGTGCAACTGTTGCAACTGTACGCCATTTTTATGTAGCATCAGTTTCTAATTCACCGAAAGAAAAGTATTAAAAATGGCGAAGATTGTGCGAAGTATTATGCTCCTCATAAGCGAAGATTGTTTAGAGGTTTTAGAGGGGTCTGACCATCGATTGCGCTTTGGTATCATAGTAAGATTCTCAAATTCTCTAGCTCGGATGATATAGAGGATGTCGACGACCTCAGGGCATGGGGATTTAAGCTAAGACCCACTATGAATGATGAGGCTGACGATAGTACGGATTAATTTCAAACACACTTGAGATGTACCTCGGATATCGTACAGGAGATCTAGGTAAACAGCAAAGTAATCAAGGGACTGCCTGACAAGCAATACGACCATTTCAACGACTGTAGGGCAAGAACTTGTATTTTAGCTAAGAAAAATTTTAAAGCCTTTGTACGTCCAAAATTTAGTCTTGAAAACTAAAACGTCGTCAAGATAGAAAATAATGGCCGAACTCTGTACATAGCTTTCGATTACATGGATCAGGTACTAGCTCCGCCAGAAGAGATCCATGTGCTGAAAATCTTCACCGCCTCGGAAGATGTTATCTTGAAAGTTGCATGCACTATCAAGCACAGTAAAAAGATAGTTCTGAGATGCTACAATCAGAAGCGCTAAAGAGCGCTCATTGAAAACATACTGTGAACCAACTGAATTTCTTAAGTAATCTGTAAGACTGTGTAAGGTTTGGCCAAAGATAATAGTTGTTCATGCCTTCTGCAGCAGACAGAATGAAGGTGGACAACTTCTACTTTGGAAATTTCAACGATTTCAGATGGTATTAGCAGACTTGTATGAATTTTACTGGCTTCAGATGCATTTGATTGACTTTTGATGACTTCAAATGTCTTCAAATGACTTCAGATGTATACGGATCACGTTGGTTATTTAAAAAAAAAACTTCGGGTAACTTCGGGTGGTTTTGAGGGACTTTAGATGACTTCAAAACACTTAAAGTTACTTTAGATAAATTCAAGGGACTTAAGATGGCTTTAAGTGATTTCAGATCACTTCAGATGCGTTCAAATGAATTTAGATGCCTTTAAATGACTTTAGGTGGCTTCAGATGCATTCGGATGACTTCGGTAAGTTTGAAGATTTTAGTTACTTTATATATGTTAAATGAAGCGGAGGGAATCGGATGTCTTCAAGTAATTTCAGATGGCTTTAAGTGACTTCAGATCACTTCAGATGATTTCAAATGACTTCAGATGAGTTCATATGACTTCTGATGCTTTCACAGAACTTTAGATGACTTAAAGTGACTTCAGACCTTGGATGATGCATTCATGTGATTGTGATGATTTCAGTAAATTTCGGGCAGTAAAAAGAAAGAATTCTTTACACTGAAGCTACTATTGAAGGCGTTGAAATCAAATATTTGCAGAGCTAGTATAAGCATGAGTTAAAGGTACATGCTCCCATGAGATTTCATTAAGCCTGCTAGACTGTTATCGTAGCTCGTCAAAAGCCTAAGAATCAACTTTTGGGTCTATCGATTGTACAATAGATGAAGGCTAATGTTTCGATATATTGAGAATTTGTGAGAAATGCCTCCTAGTCAGACATAGATATTTTTCCCTCATACGGGTATAGATTGTAGATTTAATGGCTACTAGTTTGGAATGAGGCAACCAGGTGGCAAATAATCACTAATTGCCATGATTAGGAGTTAATTAGACGATAAACGCGAACCACTTTAGTCGGTCTCTTACTCATATAGCATGACAGACCAAGACCAAGATGAAGACTAACACCAAGACCAATTACCGATCGTTCAACACCATAATTGTCTCGCAATTTATTGCCGCGCTAATGGCAATAGTGAATGATATCCCTAAATTGGCCACATAAACTCACATACCATTGTCATTGTCATGTTTTCGATGACACTGTCGTTGCCGCATCTGTAAAATTTTTAAATTCTTTCACGGCTTCGCCTCCAGAGTTGCTACGACAAAAGCTGTCAGATGTTGAAATTTAAAACTGGCTCCAAGATTGATTGATTGTCAGCGTCTTGTCGACGCACGCTAGCTACATTCACCATTCACCAAGCATCAACAAAGCGCTAAAGATCTGTTTTATCCATTTTACTCATATGTACGAGTACGAGTATCTTTATACTAGTTTCTCGGTAATTTATGTGTCAAACAACATTGTTTGCTCCCCCTTCAACAACAAACAAGATGGCTAATGGTGCATCTATGGTAAAATATCGTTCCACATAGACTGAGGGATAAAGTATAACTATCTATAGGACCGGCTCTATTTGATTTTTTGTTGGTTTTTGTCGTTTCGCGGAAACTTCCTCCGACAGTTGTTCAGTTTCCTAGTTCGGAGGTAAAAAAAGAAAACTGATTTCGAAACGAAAATCAATTCCACGTCCATGGGGTTGAGTTGAAAGAATCAGTCGATGTCGGTGTCAATGTGGGCCGACGACAAACGAGAAGAATTGGAATTCATGCGGAGGATCCTCTGTGTCAGATGAAGATGCAGAAACATTTTACAAAGTAGGAAAGTTGTTTATCTGACTCCATTTGGTTGCACAGAGTTGCTTTCAGTTTTTTCTTCAATTTTTATCTTGATTTTTTCATCATTTTCTGCTCTGGGTCGTCTTTCGTTGTTTTTTTTTTTTTTTTCTTTCTGACGACACTTTTATTAAGTCTTGCACATGTCAATTCCAATAGTGTCGATGACGACGACGACGAAGACCAAACTTACGACAAGTACGGCAGCAGGAATAGCAAAGAAATTGCCGGCGGAGATACCTTACAAGGAGACGGTGACTGTGACTATGACTTCGACTGTGACTTTATATGTACCGTCATCGTCGTTATTCGCACAATGTCAGTGCACGCAATATTTGTCGAGGTAGCCCGATTTAAAGTCGGGAGTTTTTTTACATGGGGATACGGTGACTATGATGAAGATACACCTCTCAATGTGGAAGAGAGTATTCAGGACAGAGATAATGTCACTCTGAAGCAAATCGCTTGAGGTATAAGTCTCTAGATTCGTTCCCAGTTTGCACATTTGTTTTTTTGCTCGACTGTCAGTTCATGTGTCGGCTGCACTTGCCACCCATGACACCGAGTTAGGTATGTGATCTTAGCTTTTTAACCAGCAAAGAGTTCACTTTGAATTCGTTTTGGATTAGATGTAGTAGTATTCGTATTGGTTTAGGGCATTTCGGAGTAACAATTTTCGATAGAAGGTTTTGCTTGACTGCAGATACGTAGCTGCATGAACTGAACGCACTTGGTGGTGATTGGTTCACCGATGGAAAATTGAACTTTCTTTATCACCTGTTGACTTGTTTTCACTCGCCCGTATCTCTTTATTTAGAAACAGTGATAAGATAAACGAATTTTATTTAATTGTTTTTTTTTTTTTTTTTTTGTTTTGAAGACTGTTCGGTTCAGGTGAATGATGAGTAGTCGCGCTTTCATAAAACAATTGCGCATCAAAATATTGGTAATTAAAGACCTGCAAATCTTTAGATGTTGATTTTTCATAATTTCTTGACAGGATTTTGACTGACTACATGTTTTGTAACAACATACACGCAATGTGTCGAAAAGCCTAAAGGCATCGTCTTATTAACCAGAAACATCGTAATAGACTTGTGTTAGTAGCTCAGACTGAGTTAGAAAGGTAGCAATATTATCACGGTCCATCTTTTCAGTCTCCCTCCACCATTCTGACGAGAAATTTTCGTTCACAAGAAGAAATTGGTGGCGTCCCACAAGGTTCCTTTCTATGGCCTGTGCTGTTTACCACATGTAAGACGAAATAATATGGTAACTGATCAAAAGCAACTTTTTGTACAACTTCGCCGTGGAGTTTGTAACGCAACATTGGTAATTATTAGGTCCAAATAGAGAAGTTCGACAAATTATAACGTTTGCAATCAGACGGCATGAAGTCGTATCTCAACCGTGTACTAAATACTCTAGAGAAATTACTTACTCTTGCCATAACTGCCATAACTGCCAGTTATTTATAAATGTAAGCAGCAGGAATGTGGTGCAGTAGTATGCAAGTTATGAGCACGTACATCTTTTCATTTCAAACTCTTTTGAATGACACTGTACTCGTATCTTTACACACATGTACTATTTCAAAAAGAGGCGATTCGAAAGGGCATGACAACTTAGAAACAGCAATAGAACAAGTACTCTGAGGGGAGAGGGGTATGAAAAGGAACATTCAATTGTGTAAGATATCATTAAAATTTTTATTTTGGATTGATATCATTTTAATGTTCTTCTAGACCTTATTTCTCAGGACTTTTTCGCATAAGCGGCCTATATTGCGTCGTCAAATATTCGCCTATAAGTCATCTTAAATTGTTAAATCCGTTTTACGTTCATCGGCTATCTCTATATCATCTCTTAGCCCCGCAAAACCCTTATTGACATGAAATACGTTGAAGAAAACCATCTATGACAATAGACGCACTCAGGCGAATTCATTCGTCGCATGTAATCCTTTTAAAGTTCAGTATCTTCTGACAAGACTACTGCTATTTTCTCCCGCTCAACACTGGCGCTTTTAAGTTTAGCAAGTCAATTTTGGTTGGAAGAAAGAAGGAAGTATCCATTGCTACCATAAAAGGTAAAAGAAGCACAATTGATGCTCTGGACGCTACTCAGTGCTTACTCTATACGTAATCGAACAGCACTCAGCCACTCAAAATGATGTAAAGCGTCGAGAGAGCGCCTCTATTTGTATGCAATATTCTTATAAAACTTTGTCTGCCTGCTCCTCTACCTGAACATCAAACTTGTCGAGTTTTAGCGACTGAGTAAGGTCAATGAATCTCGATAAGTTCTCCAGAAATGTTCCGAAACTAAGGAATGATCACCCCACTTCACTTCCTTCCACTGATTTTTCCCCTAGGCTAGATCAAGGTGTTATACTCGCACGACCCGTGGCGAAAATCAGCCTGGCTGAGGGCCCACCCCCAAAAATAGCTCAGTCATGAACGAAGTATCCGGAAACCTGGCGATCTCCGGATTAGCTGTATTTGTATACAGCGTGTGATATCAATGGATAGAATATGAAACAAAAACCTATACTGGTTCTTATTTCATACCGGACTACCATTTTCGAGCGGAGGTAAAACTGTGGCAGACTATGATGCACCATCTTCCAAAAGCAAAAGGGCCAAAGTCCAAACCTTGAAGGAGTGATTAGACCGCGACAAGCCGTAGTTCTATCGCTTCCTCCACTACTGGCAGCAGCTAGTTCGTTGCAGTTCACGGCTTAACTGCTGCTACAAAAATTCCTCCCTCAAAAGAGGAGATTGAGAGAACTGTGGACAAAAAGAGAAAAATAGAATGGGCTCACAACATCCTTAAAAACGGATAACCCACTGCTCCTAAAACGCTAAAGGATTCCTCCAAGTGCCAAAGAGGATACCCTGCCGGTTCTCAAAAGGTCCGAAACTAAAAACGCCAATTTTCCGAGGTCTTTCGGCGAGGTCTTAAAAGATACAATATTGATAGCGATAATCGGCAAATTGACACCGATGGATCGATGGTGGCAGCTATTCAAGCTTATGCTTTCGGGCAACTTCTTGGCCATATCACCTCCCATCATAAGCGACGCTGGTTAGTACCAAGCTTACGTTAAACTTATCGCTTGTGCCGATCGATATCGAACCTTCCGTATCATCATTGGAAAGCTAATTGAATAAGGAATCCCTTAACCCTCCAGTGCAGACCAAAGACGTAATTCGGTTCGGCTTTGAGTCAATATGGTATACGTGGGCTTATACAAAGTATGAACTGGATGCTGATAAGCAACCTCCTTTAAATGAATAAGCAAATCTAGTTTCAGATTTCAGATATCCTTTCCTATTCTGGGCGACAAGTTGGACTCCTCCTCTGACCTCTGACGACGAAATAAAAAGAGATCCTTAACGATCAGAGGGTAAAGATGAGCTCTTGGCCACAGGACTCGGACAGCACCGTGATGGAGGCTCCTCTGGTAGATTGCACCAATGATGCTACAGTTTATCCAAATTAATCTCATTAATTAGTCTTAAAAGGCCTCGGCCGCACTCAAAACGCAGAAGACATCATCCTAATCCAAGAACCGTGGTTCATGGATTGGGATACCTAAAAACGTTCCGCTCAAAGGTAAGTTTAGAACTTGTATATTGGAAAAACGTAGCCTTAATGCATTCTTACTACTTAACCTCAGCGATCCCGACTTAACCGTTGTCAGACCAGAGACTGCTAAAGGCACCTACTGGCTGTCATCGATATATGTTGACCACATGGTCGGGCCCCCTCACAGATTGCAATCTAGAAAAGGCTAAACACTTTCTATCATTCCGAATTATCGGAGAACTAATTGTCCAAAATACAGAGGAATACTTCTAAAAATGTTGTTCTCTGAACTCCTACGAGTAAGTCTCCCATGTAACAGGGATAGGCGATCACTCATCGGCTTTAACTCCATGACTTACCTTTCCAACGTATCTCCTGGATCGCGGTAATATAAGCCTTAAACAGCGTGAGGGCAGATTCAAGCTTTTGAGTAGTACCTGGTGTGTACAGTGTTCGTACATTCCAAGTAGATACTCTCAAATCGTAGTCCATTGACGTTGCAGGTATAGTTCCCATTTGAGGAGCGAGGTTGGTTGTGTATCTCTTATAAAAAAAATTTTTTTTTTTGACATGATCAGGAAGCTACTCCGATGGCACAACCCTCAACTTGAGGGGCCAGGCTCTTGTTTTGATCGGTGCCAGTAAGCCATTTCGGTTTTATAAGCGCTTCCATCTAGAGAATTCGTCCGCTGCCGCCTGGAACAAGAAGTGCCTAAATGAGAAGACACTCCTCCCCCTTTCTCGACCGCTACCACAAACGAACTTCCAAAGAGGTTGGTTACTCAATCACCAGTCGAGGTATTAGGCGGGAGAGCTGGGAGCTTGGAGCTGGTAGTAAGAGGCTAAGTGAGAACGCTTATATTTAACTAGTGGCTGAGTTCTTAGGTAGGCTTACCTCTTTATCGAAAGTGAAGTTGTGAATACACGTGACTTCAAATTGTCCCGATCTGAATGAGATTTCTCCAGAATGATCTAAAGATCGACAAGGTGGAATATTCCTAGTTCCATTACTCCCAACAGTGATGGCTTTCATGGCTAGTGCCCACTTAAGACAAGTGATAAATCTGTTCCTCCCACCTTTTCTGTATCCCTTGTCTACTGAAGCATCGCATGTGATGAAACCTTTCTTTTTCTTTGGGATGTCCTGATCGAATTTAGAAAAGGTGTAGAGTCCAATAGATGGCCAACGAAGATATAAGTAAGCTTTCGTATCGGTGTCGCGCAAAGTCGGGAGTCTATTTATCGAATCGATGTCAAACTTACCCTTATCAACTCAGATTTGAATTTCATTCTCAAAACTTGCTTTAGTAGGGCACAATAAACATCGACTTTGGGGAAATCATTATACTTGCTGTCCTAGTACCTGGTCAGTCGATATGTATTAGAAAACGGTTGAAGGATTGAAGGATAAGGATTTTCTTTCTATAAAATCCTCAATTCTTTGCTTAACAAGAATGAAAGATACAATTGAAAGATGCAATCAATTAGTCATAACCATATCTCGCGCGATGACCGCGGAAAAGCCAACCAAACAAAGAGCATTCAGTGAATCTGTTGTTACAGTACAGATGCAGCTAAAGATACAGATGTCAGGGATAGCGCGCGCAACATCAGTTCCAACATTCATCCTCCAGTTTGTAGATAGAGAACGTTTCCAGCAATGACTTCCATTATAGAAGATTAATAAAATTACTCCCTACAAGACTGTAAGACTACCCTTAGATGCATCTGAGGTGCGGAGAAACTACACATTGCATACAAACGACGACAGAACGAACGATGGCCAACTTGCAGGAAATTAACTGGAGAAAATAAATTTAGATTGAGCATGAGCAAGAGAATGAACGAACGCGCTTACGAGTGCTTGTAATTGAAAATGTGGGTACGTCCATATACTATATACGCATATGACTGGGCGACAAGCCATCAGTCCGGGTAGGGGTGCTTGTCTGTGTGTCTCTATTTTGTGGTGGCGGGGGTTGAATGCACTTTGTCGAGCAAATGTGCGGCTTTATAGACTCCAACTGAATGCCATTTATAATATATGTGTGTATCCGTACTTGTATGTTAGTATATTTTCCCGCCGCCGCTGCCGCGAAAACTCGATATCTTGCAATGAGATTAGTAGTGCAACTGTGTTAAGTAAGCTTGGCGGGGGAGTGGAGAGTAGAACGAGTGAATAGAACACACAATGTGCGAATTCGTTGCATGAGCCGCTGTGGAGTGTCTCTCTCTGGTATGGTGGAGCTGCAATATAAGTGCATGGTACTTGTAATGGAATTACAATTGATTATTGATGCACTGATACTGATAGTAGATACTGATGAAGATGAATGTAGTTCTTTTTATAGCGAATTTGCAAGCACTGATGAAGAATAGGATGCTAATGGATACGGCAGCTGATTGGCGTAGGAGTGGTTGTAGCTAGTTCTATACTAACCTATAGATCGTGAGAAGGGATTGCCTTCTCAAGTGGCCATAGCCAGAGGAAATGTTGTCTATTTTGGTGTTGATTCGATTTGTTTGTTTATCCAATAAGATGGGAAAACGTTTTACATTTTGTATAGAATGACTGATTCATGGAACCGAAGCTGATGGTATGCAGAACATCTGAGAATCATCTGGGAAGGCCTTGGGATGTTTTCTTTTTTTTTTTTTTTTTTTTGTTTTTTTGTTTTTAATGAACTTAATAGCTGTGGATTTAAAAAGAAAGATCCGCTTGATCCGATAAATTGCAATCAACTTACGTACTAGGCTTCATCCTCAATCAAATTAGGCACATTTTATGTCTCGTAGTTCGCAAATAATTGAATCAACTGCATCAGTATAAGCGTGCAGACTCAAAAGGGATGAATTTTGCGCATTCTAAGAAAAGATGCCTTCGTTTATTTTGCACTCAGGGCTTAAAATTAAAGTAGAAAGTATCTACCATTGTTCTAAGCCAAAGGATTTGAGTGTCTTTCAAGCAAAAAAAAAAAATAAATAAATAAAAAAATAAAATAAAATAATAATAATTCTTCCGCTTAGTGATTTCGGATTTCTTTCTTAAAGCACCGATTGGCATCAGTATTCAGGGTGTCCCTCGTTTCACTCGGTTGCAGATGACACAGAAGTTTTGTTGTGTTTACCACCGGAACTCTCACCAGACCCAGCAGACAGCAAACTCCAGATCAAAATGTATATATACTCGTATATGGTAGATGTTGTGTGTGTTTCATTGCTTGTACAACACAATCAATGAGCCGGATACCCAAACAAAGTGAAAAGGGCAACAAACCACCTGGAAAATATCAAATCGTGAAATCTTAAATCCTCCCGGCCAACACACCACCACTTGCATGCAGCAAGCTACCTATTACCCACTTCCCATTTGGAATAATAGGAGATCAGTAGTGGCAGAGAAAAAGCTTTCCTTCATATGGTATGACCCAGTTTCACGCCCAAAAATTTGGCTATTTGTGGAAATTTTCGAGAGCTAAATATATCGCTTCCCCCAGATGTGGATGTGTACTGTGGAGATGCGAGTTTTTTTGGGGATTTCGGATGCGCTGTTTGGTTTTCTTGTTTTGGATTATGAGCATATAGCCAGCATTCAGTATTCGTGCACGTTGCTTTGTTAACCCGCATCAAGATATTTAAATTTGCTGATTAATAATTTTTTTTTTCCAGACTTTTTCGTTGTTGAGTTTTTTTTTTTATGAGTTGCGTGCTTTGAGATATTGTTGTGCTCTTCCGGCTTTGCATTCAAGGCGAGTTCATTCAGGAGGAATTTGGATTTGACGTTGCATGCGGAAAATGAAATGCAATGACTCAACTGCAATGGCGCATGTAGAGGAGTCATAAGTCGAGCTATTGTGTACCTTTGTTGTGCAGAGAGTACAGAGTTCATTTTAAGATGGAAAACAGTTTTAAACGAAATTTACATTCAATGGGATTTGGTGCCTAGGGAGTGTTGAAATAAGTCGAAATCGTCAAACAGGTTGTACATTTGGTTGGTTAGTCATGGAAAGAATCTGGTCAGACTCGCCAATAATTTGGCGTTTCAAATTTATTTTATTCTTTCCTAGTACGTAAGGATCCAAATTGTTGTATAACTTAGAGTTTGATTTCAATACTCGAGGTCCAAAACTAGACATTTTTCCCAGAACCATCTGAAGTCGATGACAACTTACTGTTTCCCTTCAACAAAAAATATGTTCGTTCCATGCTTTTGTGCCGACTTGTACATTGTTCATGACCGTTCCGATCTTCTCTAATACGATCCACTTAAAACTCCTCTTGTCTTGTACAGTGCTTTCAGTTAAATTGTTGTTCCATATAGAGATCCCTTTGTGTAATAAGTCCAGATGTACGAGGTTGTTCAAAAAGTAAGTGACTTTTGAAATTTCGGGGGCAACGTACATTCGATTAAAGTGTTGACAGTTTTCTTCTCTAAGTAAACAAAAAAATGTATACAGGTGGTTCACGCTCTTCCCAGATCACCGCCTATGACGAACCTCGTTCTGGACGCCCCAGCACATCAACAGAAGATTATAACGTCGAAGCTGTAAAGAAAAAACAGGAGAAGTTGTTGAGGATGATTGCTTATCGGTCGGCTCGTGTCGTGCAATTTTTTCGGATGTTTTGGGCAAGGGACTTGTATCAGCGAAGTTTGGGCTGAAATTTTGATCAGAAGAACTGTTGCATGAGCAACGCTCACGAGCTCTTGAATGACGTCAATATGATAATCCTGACTTCCTCAAACTGGTAACGAATCATAGGTATATGGTTATGAAGTCGAAACCAAAGCAAAATCGTCCCAATGGATCACCCAGGAGATAAAATCACGCCAAGTTCGATCATATGTGAAAGTTTTGATCACAGTTTTTTTCGATTACCGTGACGTAAGACATCAGGTCAAGGTGGTACGGTCAGTAAGGAGTAGTACCTTTAAGTTATGCGCCGTTTGCGAAAAGCAATACGAGAACAAAGCCCGGAGTTGTGGAAAAACAATTCATTCATGCTCATTCATCGTTGCTTGTGAGATTTTTTTTGGTCAAAAACAACAGCCACCACTTTTTTTTTCTTTTCGCGTCGACAATGATGAGGTACACTTTCTGCTGGATCTGCCACGCAAGGGCCTTAGGAGGTGCTGGTGCCTATCTGCTCTGCACATGCAGAACCCTCGTGGAAAACCCGCTCTATGACCTTCTCGATGTTGGGCCAATAGACGTAGCTATGTGTATATGCTTTCATCTGCACAATACCTTGGTCTCCGATACCAACTTGTGCTCAGCAGTTACATCACGGCGATGATAAAACATTTTTAGATTGACATCATTGGCTTTGATTCGACTATGTTGTTCACATATAACTGCGAACTCGGTCCAACGCCGTCTCTATCTGCACCACCTGGAACGTTACTAGCAAGTGTTTAAGAATTTCTGATGACATTCTATTGACTTCATCCTCGATCGAAGGCTTGGCGATTTATTTGCCGAGATAATGCATCGGCATATCTTAATTTCGATGTGTGAACGTATTAGAAAATTAAATCATATATAAGCAGGCTTCTATGCACACCGCTGCAACTGATCTGCTGTGTAGACGGGAGCTCCTTTTTTGACCCGAATACAGCCAATAGGAGCTGATGGTCCGAAGTAAAAATCTTCTACCATAAATCAGACGGTTATCACGGAAAACACAAACGCCAATGCTTCTATTTCCATTTGGCTGTAATTTTGCTCGGTATTGGATAACATCCTCGAAGAAAACTGAGCTGGATTTATGGAGCAATCCGGAAATCGATGCACGATGACACCGCCAATACAACCTTCTGAAGCATCTTCAGTCACTTTTGACTTACCATTTAAAACCAACGTTCATCGGTACCTCTCGTTCTTTCCTACCTGATTTTCCTTAGCCTGCGATGTATTCAAACATTTTAAGGGTACTCAAATTGCTTGAGCGCACGTAAGTTATAACAGGAGTCGCAATCCATCGACCAATAAAATGGTACATCCACCAAGCTCGCGCATGTAGGGTATGAACCGCGAGTAAAAGTTAAGCATGTTCAGAATTGCACGAATCTCGGTAGAGTCCTTTATTTCCGGCATTCGTCATTTATTCGGCATAAAGTGCTTGATTCAGATTATTCCTGAGAAATTTCCGGTGCTGATTTACTCTAAACGGTAGACGCTGATATTGAAACAATCCTCAATGTGTGTTCACTAAAAAACATTGGTTGGGATTGAAAGGTCGATTGTGGAAAAATATTTATCTTCTGTGAATACTCATTTGGTCCCAGCGCATTATTTAGACCTTTTTAGAAATCCGTACAGATCCTCACGCCTCCACTACCACCATGGGTACTGCCCATTGAATGAAATTCACAATGTGGATCCGCTGTGCTACGCATTAAATCCCTTTATTTATCACCGGTAACTCCTGGTTTAAGATGCAATACTGCTTGGTCCGTTATCACTTGCTGTAATTTGCGGTTGCGGTTATTGTAGTATATCCCTTAAATTTGCTTGCTACGTAGCCAAATTTTTGATCAAGTTCACCGGTTAACGCAAATGGTAGTCCGCTAGCATTCCTTACAGAGTATGTGGTCTTTTTGACCTCTGGACTTTTCAGGCTTTTCCATGTATTTTCCGCTAATATGGTGATGTCCGATGCGGTGTCAATTTGTAGCTGAACTGACTGCCTGTTAATGCAAACGCATATGTGTTTGCGGTTCCCTACGTGAACCTGAGTCTAAATTCATATACATAAAGTGCGTATGTTTTATGTATGACCCCTCTATCCGCAATCATCACATCTATGGGCCTTGTACCATCACTTGTCTACATAGTGCATTCCCAGACATTTTTACCAGATCCACCTGTCGTCGGTGACAGCCGAAAGGTTCCCGTCAACAAAAAATATGTTCGTTCTATACAACACCAGCAAAAAAGACTCTCTAAACTGCGCTAACAATAAAGTCATCAACCTCCTTAACATCGGATACAAGATCTTGTCTATCGTATATTATGAACCCCTAAAATCATTTGTAAAAGATCAGTCATTTCAGTGCCGATTTAGAACGAGTAAGTCCACAGTTGTCCAAAAATACATACTTCGTCAGATCGTAGAGACAAGAGACAGTCTAGCATAAAGAGCACCTCTTTATCGATTTCAAGGCAGCATATGACAGCAGACGAGATGTGCCATGTCTAGTTTTGGCATTTCTGCCAAACTCTGGCATCTCTTGACACTTCATAAGGGTTGGTAATAATCTCAATAAGAAGTTTAGGTCAAAATAGGGTAAACATAAGGCCACGCGCTGTCATGTGACTTTCTTAACACGTACGTGGGAACATTATGTGCAATTCGGAAGCTAAAACTAGAGGCATAATTGACGATCGTTTTAAATGCAGGATTTTTTGAGTAATTTTTGGTAGCTTTAGAGAAGGAGACATAACAGCCATCTCTTCGAACTACACAGCGAGATGGCAGCCGCAGAGCCTGCGAATCCTACTCATCTACAACCATCTTACAATGCACAACAGGAGAGAAAGAGAGTTACTAGTCAAAGACTGCAGTATTTGGACGATTTATTGGTTAAGGCTCAGATCCACCCCTGGCAGTAGCACCATCTGACTAAGAAGTAAGCAAATTCGATCTACTTGTCTTGGAATACAAATGAAGTCCTATCTATCGTATTGTGTGAAGTCTAAGACCATGATGGTGGTGAAATTTAGACAAAATCTGGAGAAGGATAATTAAGTTCAAGAACAGATTTGTCAGAAGGTAATTTTAGCCCCACAAATAACAACTTAGTTAAGATCGGGCAAATATTTTCGATAGCTTAGAATTGGTAGAGCTACTGAACCGAGTTCAGAACTCCTAAGACCGAGTATAGGATAATAAGTAGCAATTCGAGGTAAATATTTCGAAAAAAGCCCTTATAAGGACGAGCAAAGAAGAAGGCATGACTACGTACGTAGTCAAAAAGCTACTATACAAAATGTACATGGGTGAATTGATTGCAGACGAATGGACGACAATATACACTCTGGTATTATGCATGAGTCCATAATGTTGTCGTATAAGAGCCAGTGAATGGCTAGAACTGAAGAAAATGTTGCGACTGTTCCTGAATCAATAAGTTAAGACCGAAGTCAGTGAGAACTGGACATTTCTCTAACGTCCCTGTGGCGTATTTGGCGATGATACTTAGCTATAACATCGGCTACTGCGATCGGAGCAAGACACTCAAGCTTCTCATGATTTCAATGAGTAAAGGGCAAACCATTGAGATATTTCACAAACTTTATTATTGGCTTGAAGTACAATCAAAACATTTATGAATGGAACTCGACTTCGTTCATATGGCCACCGCGGGCACGTTTGCAGCGGTCGATTCGTTGGACCCAATTTTCAATGACTCGGCCACACATTTTGGCCGAAACGGCCGCTATTTCGAGTTCAATATTGGCTCTAAGCTCTTCCAACGTCGTTGGCGTGTTGGCATAAACCAATGACTTAACGTAGCCCCACAGAAAATAGTCAAGCGGCGTTAAATCGCACAAACGAGGCGGCCAATCGACTGGCCCATGTCTTGAGATAACACGCTCACCATACTTACTCTTCTATAAATCGATTGTAGCGTGTGCTGTGTGGCTTGTGGCACCATCCTGTTGAAACCACATGTCGTCCAAGTCCATACTTCCAATTCGGGCCAAAAATAATCGGTGATCATGGCGCGATAACACTGATCATTCACAGTAACGTGACGATTGTTATCGTCAACGAAAAAATATGGCCCATGCCGGCATGCAAACCGCACCAAACAGTTATTTTTTGTAGATTTTGCTTATTGACGAACCCATTGAGCCAAAAATGAGCTTCGTCACTGAACGCTCTTAAAGTTGCAGTCACCGACTTTTATAATTTACAGACGTTGCTCGTTAGTGTACTTTACCATGATGAAAATTTTGAGTTTACTGAATAAATTGACAGTGACAGTTTGATGATTAGTGAAAGAGTGCGTTCACAAATTAAATTCAAAGTTGTCAAGTCCCTATTGGAAAACTCTATAGAAGAACCTTTCCACACACTTTTTAACGGCAGAGGCTATTCATCATTTTTACTTATTTTGTCCGATCCACAAGAAGGGAGACTCTCTGTACCACATTAACTAAAGATGCATCAGTCTTAACATCTGCCGTATTGTGTAGACGCCTGAAACCATTTGTCAACCAAACCAGTTTTAGTCCAGGGAAGTCCACAGTTGAGTGCAGAAAGAGCTGTAGAACATTCCCTGCCCCATTAATGAAAGTAATTTCAGCTAGACCTTTGATGTTTAAACAACCTGACACCCTTTTATGTGACTTCTTCTTTCAACTTGGGACAGACCTGAGCCTCATCCAAAAGTTGCCTCCAGTTTCGGACTTGAAGTTTGTTGTGATCCCCTTCCACTTGCGTGTGCCGTCATCTCTACATGACCCAGTCACCTCAGTCGTTGGACCTTCACTCTTCTGGCTAAGTCGATGTCGCTGCGCAGAGATACAGATCGTGGTTGTATCTTCACATCCACTCACCGTCTATAGAAAATAGTTTTAATAAAGTCTATGTCTCTTCACTATGACTGGGATCATTAAGGTCTTATGGAGGGTCTTCTTATCCCAAAGAAGCAGCGATTGGCAAGAGTAATTCTTCGTTTGATCTCAACGCTGGTATCGTTGTCTAAATTGATATCGGAACCTAGGTAGACAAAGTCTTTAGCTACCTCAAAGTAAAATCTGTTGAGGGTGACGTTCTGTCCGAGACGTCGGTTTTGCGTGTCCTTTCTGGTTGATAGTTTATACTTGGTCTTGCCCTCGTTGACGGTTAAACCCATCTTCGCTGTTTCCGTCTCAATACTCGCGAAAGCGCTACTTACATCACTCTGATTTCTTCCGATTATGTCAATATCATTGGATTATGCAAGTAATTGGACGAACTTTTGAAAGATTATGTTTCTTGTGTAAGCGCGTGAGCTTACACGTGAGCGTGAATGAAAGAAATCAAAATCAAAGACATCTTTTCTTGACATCAAAGATCAAAGACTTCTTTACCGACTTTGATGAACCAGCGTGCATTCTCCATCGCCATCCTGCCCAAACGGATGAGTTTGGCAGTGATCCCAAAACTAGACATTGCTCTGTATAGCTCATCTCTATAGATGGCCTTGAAATCGATGAGTAGGTGGCGTGTATCGATTTTTACCTTCTTCCAAGATCTACCGGAGTGTGAATATTTGGTCGATGGTTGACGTTTCTGGCCTCAAGCCACACTGGTATGGATCAATCAGGTTTTTGACAAACGTCTTCAGGAATTCACACAATGAGGCAGATAGGATTTTGTAGCCGATGTAAAGAACACTGATACCTTTGGGGTTGACGCAATTCAGAAGGTCTTCTTTCTTGAGGATCGGACAAACAATGCTTCGGTTCCATTCATCACGCATATTTTCTTCCGACCATATTTAAAAGATGCCTTTGTGTATGCTCCTTTTCAAGTCATAACCTGCCGCTTTGAAGAAGAAGAAGACGGCAGGCCGTCCACTCCAGCAGCTTTGGTGGACTCAAGCCTTGATATGGATATGTTTCCTTCATCCAGATCGGGTGAACAGAATCGTTGGTCTACATCCTCCAGGTTGAAAGTTGCGTTCTGCGTGACAGTGGCATTTATTCGTTATCGTCGTAATACACCGTTTTTTTAACTTTTGGTAAAACTTCCGAATCTCATTTCTTGTGTAGCATCTCTTAATTTCCTCGACCGTGTGCTTCTCATGCTCTTGAGGGTATACTGATGAGCATTCATAGCAAGACGGATGTTACGGTTGAAAGTTTGAATTGGCGGAATGCTACTGGCGATTTCAATGGAGCACTGGTGGTGGAAATAGCGATAAAACAAAGTGAGACAGAAGACATTACGTCGATGTTCACGGATGTCAATTGAATGACTGATATTAGTATCACCAATGAGTTTTGTCGCACGGTTTTGAATCCTATCTAGCAGGTGCAGAGATGTTTTAGAAGCACCTGACCAGATGTGGCCTTTGTACTCCAATTTTGGGCGGATGAATGCTTTATATTTCTTACATCGTTTGAGGAAACCTAGACATTTCGCAACATTTTTGACGACATACCGAGAATGGAGAGTTTATCGGTTTCGACGATGCAAGTGCCATTCATGGATAATGGCTGGGTATTTGAATTTCGCTTTAATGACAGCAGACAGCACTGAGTTTTGGAAGCATTAAATTCCACTCGGTTGATAGTTCCCCAATTAGTTATGCTGTTAATATCGGATTTTAATGAGCTTAACATACGCTGCCGTTCTACAACCGAAGAGCAAGGGCATGAGTCCGGGAACGAATATGAAAAGCAGAGAGAACTGTCATTAGCAAAGGAATATATTGGGTTAGAAGTAGCAGATAAGAGATCATAAATGAAAATTAAAAAGAGTGCCGGAGACGGTACGGAGCCCTGAGGCATACCAGCATTTATTTTGTGAATATCAGACTTGAAACCGTCCAAGACAACTTGAATTGAGCGTTCCGAAAGGTAATTTCTAATCCATGGAAGCAGAGAGTCATCGATCCCAAAAGCACGCATTTTCGACAAAAGAGCCTGATTCCAAACTCTGTCAAATGCCTTAGAAATATCAAGTGCAACTATCTTGCTTTCGCCAGATTGATGTGTTCCACTTTTCAGAGTGATCTGAGAGGTGTGAACGGGGATCTACATGTGTTTCACTAAGTGCCAAAACAGCTGGTCGGTACTTACAAACGTGGACGTACGCAGAAAAGTGATTACTTTTTAGCCCGCGTATATTGGCTAAGTCTACCCTGAATTCCCTAGTCATAATTACAAACACAGCAAAAACAAACACCGACGATACTCCAAAGGATTTATAGAGCTTTTTCGATTGAAGTCTCACAGCATACCTTGGCTACAACAAGCCGACAGAAACACAAATTTCCAAAAGTTTCTGCAACTGCTATCGTGACGGTCCCTGTTTTTGGTTAAAGAAGGCGACTTATTTATAATACGCTATATAAGACATCCAGGATTGAGATTCCTGCTCCATGACGCAGAATGAAGTTGGCTTTAGTCACTGTCGCTTGAAAGATAGATTATTCAAAAGCAAGATACAAATTGATCAGAAAAGAAAGCATGGGTCCCCTGAGATGGACATGTGGAGCGAATGAATATTACCACAGCACATCCCGGAGCATTTTAGATGCCCTCTCCGAAGGACAATGGAGTAAAAGACAACTTCGACCTAGCTAGCACGCAAAAGTGGATGGTGACTTCGAACACCTTGGAGTACGCAACTCGAAGTAGTAAATCAAAGACCGCATTAACTGTAGAGGTTATTTGGTTGAGTCGCAGGTCAACATCGGATTCAAGAGCCATCTAAGTAATGAAGATGTCTTCTTTCCTATGGATTTTGGTCAGAGGTTTAGTGATTTAACATTAGAGTCCCTTTTGCCAGATTTAGCTTAGCATAAACTCGCTAAGAAATTCGATTGCCCAACTCAGCGTTACATTTGATTGTGGACAACAAGTGCCGTTGTGAAATAAAGTACGTAACATCATGCCAGCCAATATCTTTAAAATTTCTTTCGGAGTGCATTCACACTTTAAACATCATCAAACGCGGACGACGTATGCTCACTTTCTTATAGGATCATGGATCTCCATCAAATGACAACAAGGGAGAAGAGAGAAGCTAAAATCGTTGGGCTAAAGATCAATACGGCTAAAACAAAACGGATCAGCCTTGGAACTTCATGATAATCAGTTTGAACAGACTTCGCCCGACATTAAGCTCTTCGACTGCTCTTTTATCTTCAATCCAACCCAAGTAAGGAAACCAAAAGATATAAAAAAAATAAAAAGATAATGTACCACCCGACATGGCACATATCAATAAAACTGATCACTCTAACACGACCAATAAAACCAAAGAAACTCTCCTACATAAATACTCGAAATTGGTGTTTATGGTTGCTTAGGAGTCACTACTTAAAATTCCATGTAAACATTTCACATAAACCTTGCCTGAGGCTTATGGAAATTTCCGTGAATAGTGGAATCTATTAGCTTTTATGCTGCATTTACTATCGTATCTTCTTTTGAAAATTAGAGAAATGACAAAATTAACAAAAATTAACAAAAACGAAAATTCGATAAAGTGGCAAATCTTCAGATCAGACTTCGTAATACTAATGAAATGTGACAGATCGCCATTGAGAGATAAATTATTTTAGACATTCTAGCGCCTTGGAATCTTTGCACGCGATCTTCAGAATGCAAATCAGAACACTAAAAAGGATTCATAAAAAACGCTTTATTTTGATCACAAATACTCTCTTTTTAATTAAGCTTTGGCAGATCGGGATAAAAGCCTGTTTGTTCAGTAAAGATACTGAACTCGAACTTCGTTCGATCACACAAATCAACGTATGTGGTATCAATTGAATTAGTCACTTTCATAGACGATCTGCCAGGCTAAAATGGATTGGAGATTCAAATACTTTGAGCTAGTTTGTTGTCTTGTGAATCTATTTTTCAATAATAGCTTACTTGCTCAATAAAGGTACTGGGCTCGAACATTGTTCGATCACACAAATCAACGTATGTGGTATCAATTGAATTAGTCACTTTCATAGACGATCTGCCAGGCTAAAATGGGTTGGAGATTCAAATACTTTAAGCTAATTTGTTGTGTTGTGAATCAATTTTTCATTAAGCTTTAGCTGATCGGAATAATATCCTACTTGCTAAGTAAAGATAGTCAACTCGAACATCGTTCGATCACACAAATCGACGTATGTGGTATCAATTGAATGTTAGTCACTTTCAAAGACGATCTGCCACGCTAAAATGGGTTGGAGATTCAAATACTTTGAGCCAATTTGTTGTGCTGTGAATCTATTTTTCATTAAGATTTGGCTGATCGGGATAATGGCTTACTTGCTCAAGAAGGATACTGAACTCGAACATCGTGATATGTGATATCAATTGAACGTTAGTATTCAACCTATGCTAAACAATTTAAACTGGGTATACATCCCATAAGTTGGAGTTCCACAAAGCAGCAAACTAGGGCCGAAATACGTAAATATGACTAATGCTGCTAAGAGAAAGAAGTGACTTGGGTGAAGGTAGTTATGTCAACATTTTTCAACTTCCAATTGACCAAACCCTGCTGAATATGGGAATTCATTCATAAAATTATTAGAGATTCCTTCTAAAAGTATCTTCGATGCATCTTCGCTTAAACAAAATTTACTCCAAACCACAATGCAATCCTTCTTTAGTCGTTTTAGGTAAGAGCGGAAACGTAAGGTCTATCTAGACCTCACTGCTCTATAGCCAATTCTACATGCTCGACTCTATAGAAAAGATATTTAATCGAGTAATGTATCATTAGATTCCTAAGAGCCACAAAGGGGGCTTTACCATTTGAAGAGATATAGAATAGGAGTTATATTGAAGAGCAACTAAAACCCCTTATGATCGCGATCGCAATCTCCACGGTGATCAGTTCTTCAACGTCTCGTGGGAAACCAACACATCTTCAGGTTTACCAGATTTATTTCCCATGAAATAAGCCACTATCATTAGAATCATCAAGAGATTGCAAATTGAGTTGCTTTACGAGTACGAATACGAGTACTCGTAGTGTTTCATCAGACCAACCTCAAGTTACGACTTCCACGGTTTCATTAATCTTTTCTGACTCACCGAATGGTGAAAGAGAAGAGGCTTTTACCATTAATTTCACGACACATTTGTGACCCTTTGACGTAGTATTCGTATCGGCAGTACTCTGCAGTAAGATAACTCATTCATTCTCATCCTCTTCTAACACCACCACTCTTCGACAAGTTCTTTTTAATTTCTTCTCTTCTTAGTTTTTTTTTTTCTTTGTTCCTTCCTCTTGTTCTCGTCTTGTCACACTTCAAAGATTTCTAGAAAAGTACGAGTGCAGAAAGAAAAAAGGAAAACACCAAATGAAAGCCACTTGTGTATTGAATAGGGAAGAACTGGCAAAGAATAATAAGAAAAAGATGATAAGGATGATGTCGCATATAATAGACTAGCGACTTACCCCACTTAAAACGGACTCCATCAGCCCGCCATTCAAGGACTTTGTGTGGCGCATTATGTTTCTATAGTCGCCCTGCCGTGGCTTTTTATTCAAATAATTCAACAAGAGTACCACACGATGGAGAACTAGAAGCAAAGCACAGCCAGAGACGTGCGATAAAGAGGTGAAAAGGATTTATGCCACGTAGGCAGTGTGCCACAGCTTTATCGTAATACCGTGCCGTGGCATGTCTTAGCCTCGACTTGTACGAGTAGTTTAGTCTTCGTGTCATTCCATTCAGAATTCATGGATGTTGTGTTGTGTCTTCAAAAGAAAATCAGCTGATGATGCATCATGATATGTCACCCTTATGTTGTGTTCAAAAAATCTCCCCTTCTTTCTGCTTCTGCTCCACAACCGTCCAATCAATCGGTGTAGGTATGGTGAGTTTGAGCTTCACACAAATTGCCAATTGTTTCGTTGAGAAGGACGTTGACGACAACGATGACATTTGCGGCATAGCTGTCGTCGTTCGTTGGATTTATGATGTACTGGTGATGATAGAAGTGGTGCCTGAATTGAGCCCAAGTGCTGACTTCCTGGTTACGAATCGAAAATCAGTTGGCTATGACATTTACAAGCAAAGGATGATACTCTCCGACTGCTGAATGTACTGATTTTCGAGTGCCACTGCAGCAACACCAATACCATCAACAACACCATCATCAGCATCAGCATATTGGACAGCAATTTAGCATTCCTGACAAGTGCCAGATTGAATTGAAAGTGAAGTAGCTGAAGAAAAATGCTGCGATAAAGCCTCAAGGATTCACCGGTAACTCTCCCCTCTTTACATACTAGAAGATACAAGTACTGTTCAGAACAACGTCTTGCGGACAACGAACAATGACTGAATCCCTGAGGTCACAAATCGCCGTATGGGGTGTGAAAATTGTTCCTGTTCCGATGCCCAAATACGTTTCTCGTCTATGGGCGTTGTTTACATTAACGAGCGAACTGTGATTATTAGTTTTCAAGAAAAGCGCAAGTAGGCGCTAAAAGGAACAACGAGAACTGCCGCAGGTGTTGTCTCTGACAGGAGAAAAAAGACTGTTTACAGGGGAACAACACCGCTGATGTTTATTTCTTGCAAAGAGAAACAAAGGATGAGGCTTTTGTCAGATGCTCCTACCATGACATTCTCAAGGAAAGCCAGATTAATTAGATGTCCATTCAACGACTGCCATTCCAATCGTGGTTGTGCTTAGAAACTACGTTTCAATGACTACAATGGATGGCAATGCGAGCATAAGAAACTGTGCAACTGACTCTTGAATGGAAATTGAAACCGATGACACATTGAGCACAAATTAGCTGCACTTTGGGTCCATTAATGATTGATGCTGCCCATGTGGTAAGTGACATTTCACTTGTAACACTTGGCGCCACAGTGAATAAAGAAATTAAATCCTAATTGAGTGCACATAGTCTATTGTGGATCTGAGGATGACTCGGTTTAATTTATTTATTTATTTTTTTTTTTTTTTGTAATGCAGCACACACGCAGTGATGATGCAGCACAGAGCTTGGTACGCATTCTTCAAGTGCACAACGATGGTGTCAAGAGTCCGTTGTCATTTGTAGCATCTGTAGTGCATCTGGCGTTGCCTCTGATATTCCCGCTCTCCAATATGTGTTTATCCGAATAAATCATTCCAAGCAGATAATAATCCGAAGGAATGCACAATGTGCTCGTTGCATTTTGCCAATTGTTATGCTTGCCGCGTTCTTGTTTTCGTTCGTTGTCATTGTCATCATCGCCAACATCACCAAAACGAAATGCTTACTTGCACGCCCGCAAAAAGCCATCTAACTGCCAATGGGGGTAGCTGCTTTCTCTACTCCTATGTTGGTGCTAGTTACTCCATATGATTCGATTTGATTTATATCACACCCTGGCATGAGGAGGATGTCGTCATTTTCGTTTTGCCATACAAAGCACAATGTGGAACTTTGTCGCGCCCCCGCATGGAGTGCAGTGTCTGAGCATTTGTATTGCTGCCGCTACTGCTGCTGCCTTTCGACGAAACTTTCGCCGAGTTTGGGAATTTTATGTAAATTTTGCATTACCACTTGCATACTTAACATTCGAATGCCACCAAGCCATGCATTGCCCTGGCAATATGACGTGGCAATACGCATCAGAATGAGTGTTTCTCCTGCTTCTGTTTTTTTTTCTTTTTTTTTCGGAAAACAACAAATACATATCAATCGGATTCTTCATCAATCAAACGACTGAAATTTATCTGTGATGGTATCGAACTCATGCCATCGAAATACCCACGCTGGCTGAAGTTGAAGCATGGGAACAACAACGACAACGACTCTGGAACTGACGGAAACTTGTAATTAAAAACCACTTACACTCTGGCGCAAGAGAGAGGTGAATTGCCATTTAATTGTAACCTACTCCGGCGAAATACCCGTCAGACCAGATAAAGCGCCGCACGATAACTCCAACTTCAACCCCAACTCTTAACCCTCATCCCGGCACTTTCAACCGCAGTTCCAGCTCTAGTCTCAATGCACGGTGAACAGATACACAGATAAACAGTGGGGCGCTTCGATGCAATATAACCGTAAATTATTGGCCTTAAAATGGACATTATGTTGCGCAATGGGATAGGACCATATGTTTTCGAGCGTGTGTATCTCATGATTTATGGTTTTGTTCGCATGTATGGAAATGAGCGAACCCAATTGGGAGGAATGTATCCTACAATCAGCGGGATGCAAGTTGGTTAAGGATGGGCCATTTGCAAATGTAGAGATTGACAGAATTATAAGAGATTGAGAAGAGATGAAACATTCAGCAAGTGAACGGGAAATTAACTGTTTACCGCCAAGTTGGCCATGTTGTCAACGTTACCTTGTGCTTGCGGCAAAATCCTTTCTACGATTATGACACCTTCATGTATATCAATCGAACCGCGTGTGTGTATTCAGTATTCAATGGGCCTCTGCCATAAACTGCCACTCTCTCCTACACATGGTGAAGTCTGAGAGTCTGATGGTAGGGTACCCAGACAGACGACAGAGTAAAGGGAGAGTATTCACCAGAACAGCGGCGAAGGAATCTCATATACGAATTTATGGTGGCATCCATTAGTGGATTGACAACTTTTTTTTAGAACTAATTCGACATATTTTGTATTCCGAGCCCCGAAGTAAAGATGTAGGCGTCAGAACCCTGAACAGACTCTCATAACCTCGGAGAGGCAGCTGGCCGCTGCTGCCTTTGTCCAGTTGTTTCATTAACGATCTGGTCCTCCAGGTTACAGGTTTCGCATAGAAAAAGGAAAAGTTGAGAGAGGACCAACGACCTTGGATATCAAGCGATATAATGTTGACGATGCCAGCAAACGATTTAAGAACAACGAGTTTTGGTTTTCCACATGGAATTTTAGGAACCTTTATAGACCACGTTCTACCGAACAATTCGCGGTAAAACTACGGCATCTACTACGCCAATTGATTCAAATAAGAAAGACGAGGCTTATTTGGTGCTATGCGAGGCAGACTTAAGCAAAAGATTTAAGGCCATGCATAGGATAAGGAAGACGGCTTCAAAGACGAATTTTACGACGTCCTAAACCGAATATATGGCATCAAATCTGTACTACAATATTTTAGCGTTAGGCTGGGTAAGAAAGACGTTTTTGAGTGAGTCACGGGAAAACCCAGCAACACATCCGTCAAAAGATTCAGCACAAGGTTTTCACATCTCAGCTGATGCCAAACTCTGTCAAATGCTTTAGAAATATCAAGTGCAGCTATCTTGATTTCGCCAGATTGAAAATAGAGACCTAGGAATAGGGTTACAAAGACAGAATGGAATCCCGCATAGATAAACATGGACAACTACTAATAGAATCGCAGTTATGTTATCACTGACAGCTTATTTTGTTATTTTATACTGACAGCTCTTTCCCGCTCGAGATCTTGACTGTTAACCAGTATCATACCTCGGCAGAACGAATTAAATCAGCGATGGGAAATATTGCACACTTATTTCAGTGAGTGAGTGCTGTGTTGTCCAAACAGTGCCCAAGAAGTTCTGGTCGGAACAAAGCACCCACTGCACCTCCTGTACGCAAGTCTATGCAAAAATCTCATGAGACTTGTGAACAACTCACGGTCTCCGTGTTCGTACGGTACGTGTCGGCAAGAAAGTGACTTTTGTAGCCGAGAATGTTAGACTCAATCCAGGAACGTCGACTCGCCATCGGTCTCAACAGCTCATCATTTAATGAGAATTTTACACAACAATCTCGGATTATTCCTTTACAAAGTCCAATTGAGTTAGCAATTGAAAGTAAACGTTATCGCGTTTCTTTGTTTGGGCCATACAGCAGGACGTCGAATTTGGTCAAAATATAATTTTTTTTTGACGAGGTGCATTATTATCCTGACGGCTATGTTAAGAAACAAAATTGTGGCGTTATTGTCGAGAAGCCAATGCATCAGTAGAGAGTGACAGTTTGATGAGGATTTTGCAGTGGTGGCATCATTGGCCCATTTTATTTCGAAAATTCTACTGGAAACGCCATTTCGGTCAACGGTGAACGCAACAGAGCCAACTAGGAGCACGCTTAGTTCGGTAATCGTGGTATCATCCGCATTGACTTTTTTGTTAATCGATGCTATCTGGACAATCCAGAAAGCAAATATCGTCCGAGCCATTCATAAGATAGAACCAGAAACAGTCAATAATGTCTTGGAAAATCCTAATAAATTTAATTTAATTTTGGTGGGGGCGAAAGAAGAGACGAGGGGTACGTAGATTACGAGGGTTAGTATTGAGGAAAATAGAATTGTGAAGGGACATGCACTCAACCTGACCTGAAAGAAGTCGATGAATGAAGAGAAAGTCGGCTGCGTCTTTGCGTTCCTCAAGGGTGTTTAGGTTAATAAGGTTGAGACGGTTTTGATAGGGGGGCAGAGTAAAAGAATCATCCCAGAGCAAACCTCGAAGAGCAAATCGAAGAAAACGGCGCTGGATGCTTTCGATTCTCGAGATATGAACGCGATGATATGGGGACCATACTTGACTAGCGTACTCTAGAAGGGGACGAACAAAGGTAATATAGAGGGACCTGGTCACGTATGGGTTGGTGAATTCTTTGGACCATCGTTTTACAAAACCTAGTGCAGAGTTGGCTTTAAGGATTATCCCATCCATATGCAAACGGAAATTGAGCTCCCTATCACACAAAATGCCGAGGTCGCGAAGAGATTCAACGGAGGAGATCGGTTGGTTGTGGAGAAGGTAGAATCGGGGAGGAGATTTGAGCCGCTTATGTGAAAAGGTGATGGATTGGCATTTGGTGATATTAAGTTCCAAACAATTTTTGAGGCACCAGATCGAAAAACTATCAAGGTCTTGTTGAAGAAGGAAGGAGTCATGGGGAGAGGAAATGGTTTTGAAAAATTTGGTATCGTCGGCGTAAAGGGAGACGGACGAGTATTTGATGATCCTATCGAGATCATTTATGGTTAATATAAAGAGAAGGGGGCCGAGATGGCTACCTTGAGGAACTCCAGAGGTGGCCAAAAATGGAGTGGAGTGGGCTGACCTAAAACGAACACTGTAAAAACGGTTTTCGAGGTAAAAAGATATCCATTTTAACAGTATGGGTTCAAAGCCGAGGGCAGACAATTTAAAGAGTATTAATCGATGAGAGATTTTATCCAAGGCTTTGCTAAAATCGGTTGCAACTACATCGACTTCGTTGCCGTTCTCTAGGGCAGAGATGGCAAAGGATACGAATTCAACAAGATTTATGGTGGTTGACCTACCCTTTAGGAAGCCATATTGTCTAGGGGAAATAAGTGATTCGCATTGGAAATTTAGAGCTTCATACAAAATACTTTCGAAGAGTTTGGGAATATGTGAGAGTTTAGCGATTGGACGATAGTTTGTTATTTCGTTCCTTGATCCCTTTTTGTGGATCGGGGTTATAAAGGAGGTTTTCCAAACCTGAGGAAATTCTCCTTGTGAAAGGGATAGACGAAAGAGATCAGAAAGGGCAAAACGCTGGTTTTGGTCTTCCCTTCGTAGCAGACCGAGTCCGATTTGTCGTGTAGATAGGCGAGAAAGAGACGAATGTTTTCATATATCTTTCTCTCTCTAAGCCTAGAGAGTGCATAGCGACTTTCTGTAGTTCCATTGGTTTGCTGGGTTAGTTTAACTGTAGGGGGAAAAAGAGGATCAAGAATAGGGGCAGTGGGGGAGGGAGATGGAGATTCGTGGTTGGATATGGAATTGGGCGCCGGATGAGATGTTGGGTTTAGGATATGGGAGTTAATAAAATTAGGGTACTTAGCTCCAGTTTGTAGGTCGAAGTTAGGAAATGAGTTGTTTGCTGGGATCGGGGGCGTAGAAGATTGAGAAGGGATAATATGGGTGGTTGGGGTTAAGTTGAAAGAGACGCGTTGGCGCGGGTGCTTGGGTGGAACATTGGAAATTAGCGGATTAGAGGATTGGTGTGTAAGGGCTTTGTGACGGATAAGTGAGGAGGGGGGACTAAAATCGGGGAACAAGTTCGTTTTGAAGCTCCAGTTGGGATCGGGATTAGAGCTTCGTTTTTTGTTAGCGTGCTTTTTAGTTGGAAGGGGGTTTGGGAGCGGTCTTTTTTAAGCTTATCATTACGTTTATTTTCAGAATTTTGGTTGTCGTCGACACGTGGGTTTTCTCGTTCCTCAAAGCATTTAGTGATACTTATCTTCCCAGGTTTAGTGGCCTTACCAGGGGAAGTGGGGAATATCCATGAATATTTGGTTGGGATGCTGATTTTGAAGCTGCAGGAACTATTGAAGTCAGCAGGGGAAATCATCTCGCACTCGCTTATGGTGATGGCATAATTTCGGTGAAAGAAATTCCTCACCCAACTAATATCAGCGTGTTGAGGAGCCCCTTCAACGTAGAATACTGTATGGTTTCCCACTTTCAACTTTTCGAGTCGGCTTTTCCATTCGGAGGGGGTCCATGAAGTTCCGAATTGTTTGAGCGGTTTTTGTGGGGCGGGTGCGGGCGGGATAGACAGCGCGGTTTCGGTTTCCGTTGTTAGGGCGGCAGGAGGAGTATTTGAAAGTGACTCCGTGTCTACTAATTCATTATGAATTGAGACATTGTACGGGGAACTAGCTTGGAGTTGAATTTGATCGGGGATTCCATCGATTTATTGGGAAGCCAATCTCACTTCTTTACCGATTTCGGCAACAGTCAACCGAGTTGCTATGAGTTCCTCGCTGACGTCTATTATTTTTAGGGTTAAGTCATCGAGCGTAGAGTCTGATGGATGCGGGGTGGGATGTATTGTTTTGGAGTAGGTTTGAAAAAGCAAGTCGAGATCAGTACGGAGAAGATTGATAGAGTCGTTTATGTGTGAGAGTACGTTGGATTTAAGGAGGTTGGCAAAATTTGTTTTGAGGAAAGCTTTTAATCCATCCAGGTGATATTTGATCACTTCGCTCTCGTTGTCGTGATGAGATTGATTCTTGGACAGATTGTAGATCGCTGCCAGTTGTTTTTCTATCAGTCTTCCTGTGGACTTGTAAGCTTCCACATTACTGTCAATGCAGTTTACTGAGTCTTCAATCTTCTCTATTCTGTTGAGAATAGTTCTGCTAATATGATTGTTCTCGGTTAGCATCGCATTGATAGACTCGTTATTGCATTTAATTGCCAGCATAGCATGAGCCAAGGTGATCTCTTTGCACTCGTCACAGTAAAAATTGAAGAGACTGCAATACTCCTTGAGGTAGGTAATGGATCTCCGGGTAAGACCGATGCATATGGCATGGAATGATTTTCCATAGAGACCATTGCAGGCTACCCATTCCGCGTTGGGGTCAACAATTGAGCACAAAACACTAGCACAGCACTTTTCCATTTTTTTTTTTTTTTTTTTTTTGGGGTACAAAACTGGCACAGGTGAATCTAGGTCGACGAACAAAGACGGGAAATATAGTGAAATTTACAGATTCGGCAGTTTACGTTGCTTTAAAGGAAATCGGAAAAGTAAGTAACAGAATTCGGTATACAAAAGAAAACACGTCCGCACAGGTTGACAGTCAAACTAAACAAAATAGCCATAACATACCTAAAATAATTGATTCTTGTTCACTTTAGGTTCAATATCACTCTGTCAGGCAGAAATAACCACTCAGCCTGGACGAATTCCGTCCTCCTCATCGATACAGGAGATCTTTGATAAGAGTCGAGAACTTCAGATCGACAATCATCATCTATTTGTCGGCTTCAAAATTTATATGAGAGCATGCATAGGCGGCTGTACAGGTTGACTCTATTGCGATTGCGAATTATCGCTGCTCCGTCAAGGTTGGTAAAGAATTTACCGAGACCTTCAATGTCAGGATAAGTTTTAGAAAAGTCGACGCGACGTTACGTGACTTAGAAATAAACATGCGAAACACACTGGACAACAAAAGAAGCACGTTGAATGCCATTGATGGTTGGAAGGATAGAGCATGAGTATTGACTCGGGAGCTGCCAAAATAGGCCTTGCGGTAAGCGAGAACAAATCATAGTACATGCTGTCATAATTAAAGGATGAACTTCACCCACAACTAGGCAGGACGTCACCATTGGCAGTGACCAAGTTCTTCCAACTATCGCCGCAATTTCAAGTAGAATTTTTTTGCCAATCTTTTCTGTTTCTTTGGGCTCAAGAGGCAAACCTGTGACACAGCCCTATTTGGTAAGATTAAACTATTTTATGCAAGACCCTGATCATTCCGATCCCTCGATCTATGGCAAGGATGACTTAAATAGAGCTGCTTTCAGGGCCTATGAAGACTACGGCTTTGAAAAAGAAAAAATGACAACCTAGATAGGCTTCATCTGAGCAAGGGCAAGAATATTAGCACAATGGTTGTTATGCATCTTCAAACAGCACCTTGGTATCTTAGGTAGGCTCGTAAGCTGGAGATTTTAACCAATAGAAGAGGAGAGTCTCTATTAGAAGCTGTATCGTCTCTTAATACTGCAATAATACGTAATACTGCTTTGGCAGTACCTTTGTAATGAGTGGAGATTTATTGACCAATATACCCACAGCAACCAGCTGGTTGAAGTACAACCGAGAAAATTGAACCAGGAACGCCCGACAAGAAGGCACCACGATTGGGATGTAAAATAAGTACACTGGACGAAGGCTCTTTTACTATGACTTTTGGAGAGTCTAAAATCAATATAGGAATAGCAAATGCTATTCTGAGCTTACTTAACGTTTAACAAGGCGACATATCCATGGTCAACAAATTGACGGCCACCAGTATACTGGTGGAACCAAGATATAGCAAATTTATGCAGTAAGTGCTTTTGAGCAAGCAGACTATTCCAGCGATCCAAAAGTTTGCCCTTCCATCAGGCGTAGTGACCTGAAATTAGCCACCCGAAAAAAAAAACCATCACTTTAAGGAACTCTACGAGTAAGCTAAATCCTTGAGGTATCGATTACAGGACAGTCATGGCAAAACTCAAAAGCACTAGGGCACCCTCACCCCCAAGTGATTATTTTTAACGTAACCACCAGCAAAGCGTACAGAAGCACCTCAGGAAATACAGGAGATCCAAGCGGAATCACGGAAATTGAACTCCTTGACGTCGTCGAGTCGTCTGAGTTTACAAGTCAACTAAATTAGATGGCACATCAAATAAGGTCCTTAAGCTAGCCATCAAAACAAACACAGAACTATTTGTGGAATTTATAACAAGTGTCTAACAAAAGGGGGAAGAAACCACCAGATGAACATTCGTTATACCGTCTCATTTGCCTGTTAGACGCAATGGGTAAATTACTGGAGCTAACCATGTGCAACCGACTGGAGCTGGCAATTAATGAAGCCGTGGGACTCCAAACCAACAGTTTGGTTTCAAAAAAGCTCGTTCTACAATGGATGCTATACGGAGGGTAACTACAATCTTGAAAGAAGCTATTCAGGGCAGTAGATGAAGAGAAAGTGAAAAGAAATATGGTGCTGTAGTAACCAGGTCGTCAAAAATGTGTTCAACTCTGCAAATTGGAAACGTATAGTGCACTCTATTAGAGCAGTGATGTGAGTAACTTAATACATAACATATATGATGGAGTACCATAAGGATCGGTACTAGGTCCCATCCTGTTGAGCATTATATATTATAGTGTTTTAAGGCTTGAAATCCCGAACGAGGTAAAAATTATAGACTTTGTCGATGATTTGTCAATCTTTGTCACGCCCCCGAAGGTGACGTGAAGGTATCCAAGAAGTGAGATGGGGGATAGCAGCATGAACATGAAACAAAAGCAGTGCTAGTAAGCAGGGTAGGTAATCGAAATATGTGTCATATTGAATGGAATCGAACAAACCACTCCTGCGTCCAGCGTTCACTCAGAGAATTCTCACGGTAAATTGCACAAATTTGTCGGCGTGTTTTTGCAAGCGTATTTCCTCAGATAGTATTTCACTCATATTCAAATCAGTATAACTTTTAACACGAGTTCGTTGGTTGGTTGGTTGACACAATCAGATTAGTGTTTCTAGATAAATGGACACCAACACCATCTAGTGACAAGAAACCGCGGAGATTTTTTTATGACCTATATTGTCAAAACTTGTGATCAGATATCTAGATGTGATGATCGATGCTAGGCGCATTTACTAGGAATACCTTGAAAGAACTTGCGACAAAGCTGTTCTTGCTGCCTTATCTAGAATAATGACGAGAAGTGGATTTCTATCTAAGCCAGCCCCTAAACTTTTATGAACAGATTTCGGCTTGATAAATTTCCTATCTGTTTAAATTGCGGAGATGCGAGAGAGGATGCACAACACGTATTTGGAGATTTGGAGGAAAGAATTGGAGAGATACCGAACGAGCATTGTGAACCATATATTAAAATTGACCGAAACATATTGCAGGGATAATCATAAAGGAGCAACCAAAGAGAAAGGAAAGCATAAATTGTTAACCAGCCCGCGAAGTAATAACTAACGGTAGTCCCGCATGGAGAGTGGTGGAAGTATTGTATGGTATTGTTTTCCTGGTATCGAGTATTCTATGGCGAAAAGACTTAAACCTTGTCGAAAGCATGAAGAAGCATTTGGCCGTTTCAAGAGAAAGATACTGTCCGTGATTTTCGGTCCCATTTGTGTTGACAGAGAATGAAGAAAAAGAACCACGAGCTCTTCTGACTGCCCAAGATGCGCAACAGGCATCTACGGATCGAAAATCTTAGTTAGAGTCTTCCAGTCTAACTCCTAGGCTAACTGACGGCGTAGAAGAATACGACAGCATCTAGCGCATCTCAACTCACTTATAGTACGGCACTAGAAGGAACTGATGAGATATCGTGTTCGCTGTTGGTTGAGATGCAAATATAGAGTAAAATCGCTGATACTTTAGAGAAAAAAGAGTCTGAAACGGTTCTCGGATTCCAGAAGTTACGAATGACCAGTAAAAGAGAATATGTTTCATGATCGATGAAGATGAATAAGGGCTCAACTGCTTCACACGATTACGAATCACCTGTAGTAAAAGCCTCTCGTAGCGACATTTCGAAAACTGCTATGAAGAAATATTTAGGCAAAAAGTTCTAAATGAGCAACCAAAGTTTGAAAAAAAAGAACGATAACAGGATTGGTGTACCTACAAAACCCTATATCAACTTCAAAATAGAATAAGTCTTTTAGTCGTACATCACACCCAAAGGCATTCAAATTCGTTTTCAAATTAAAACGAATGCAGAATACTAGTTTGAATCTCTTAAGATATTTCTGAATAACTTTAAACGTCGAACCAACCAATTGCCTTCTTAATCAATTCATCGTCACTCAAGGAACATTTGCATTTCATTGTACAATATAACAGCTAGTTTGTACTATATACGCGTCAACTTTGGGTATTCGGATGGCAAACTGAAAAACCAATTTGCCCCCTTGGGTGACATTTTCGCCTTGGAATCCTTGTTCTCGATTATTACAAAATCCACAAGTTCAGAATTACAAATTAGTCCAGTTGCATCAGGCAAGTGCAATTGAGCACGACTACAACCACACTATGGACTATGGACTACCGACTACAGACTATGAACTCTGGCTCCAATTCCAAACTCCAGTGCGTTGCCTTCAATGGGAAATGCAAATTTTCAACCCAAAGACCAACGACGGCAACTCAACACTATCAGCAACGACGAAACTATGGATACATCAGTGCGCCAGGATATCAAATGGCTCCACAGCAACATGGTTAAATGGAAAGTTTCTAGAGAAAAACCAACCAATGGAGGAGGAAGATTCTCTCCCGTATCTAGGGAGTGCCATAGTATCCAAGTGAGTGAAGTAAAGAAGGTGTTTTGGATAGAGGGTGTTGCACGGAATACGTGACACAATTAAGGATTTTTGCGCGCGGAACGCTATATTTAATCGTTCGAGAGTGTGAATATTAAAGCGAATTATATTATATCGCATTACGAACACTTAGAATGCGTTGTTTTTCATAGTTCGTTTTGCTTTAGCCGACACAGTTCTGGACAAACCTACGAACAAATATTGAGCGAGAAAAGAACTGGCGACTGCCGTTCGATCGTCGGTCGTCGGCGGGTGCAGTACGGTGGGATTACAGTGGTTCCGATTTACTGGTGCACCACTGGAAACCATATAGTACACGAGGAGTGTTTTGAATGCATGACTTTCAGCTCTCTGAAGGGTGGATATCGCCTGGAGGATCGTTAAATTTTAATTACTCAACTTTATTCTTTGTTGTGTTGAATTATTCGCGCTGAGTTACAGTTGTCTTCGTCAACGTTGTCGACTGTCGTTGGCGTTGTTGTACGAGTACGACTACGAGTACGAGTACTCGTCGTCCTCGTCCCAACTACTTTTCGTAGTCGTGTTTTGAGTTTTTTTTTTCGTTTTTTTCGATTTTGAATTTTATTTCAGCTACTTTTGTACACCCTCGGGTCTGAGTGAGTGCAGCGGATAGGAAGAGAGGAAACGATAAAACGCATTGTTTATGCATTTGTACTTCAAGTGCCCGTACATTTCTGTATGATTATCTGTCTGCATGCATTCAATTTAAATTCATTTAAAATTCTATGCAACGCTCTGAGAGTGCGTTTCTTGTGCGTGCCTACTTACGACGGCAGTTGACTTTTCGAACGTTAACACAGATTTTTAATTAAATAGTTATCATACAAATTATAGAATAGAAGTTGTAATAGAAGGCATTAAGGATGGCTGGGAAGTCTTGGAAATTGTGTTTCGTTACCTATCTACGCCTAAGCCAGAGAACGATGTTGAAAGTCATGTGAAGTAACTCATTTCAACTTTGGTGCCGAAAGAAATTTACATATTTCTTCTTGTTACGACCTATGTGTTATGCTAACCCTAGTAATGGCCTTTCCCAAACTTCAGCCAGACTTCCACATGCCAGCGGAACCCCTTGACTGCCTAAGAATTTGTGGAAAAAGTCTAAATGTCTCGATTCGTGCAATTTTTTTAATAGAATTTCCACAGGATATTTCTGAACTGTGCCTACTTATTAGTACGGTTTGTGTTCTTTCAACTCGTCTGTGCTTAACTGGTGTCCTCCAAACTTGTTTAACTGCTTAAGTAGCAGTCTCTAGTTCTATAGGCTGGAACCAGCCATTGCATGCTTGTCGAGCGACTATAGATGGAATGTGAAATACAGCAGACGTCTATAACCTTATTATCATATGACTGGTTTTAACGCGTTTAACTTACAATTACAGGTGGTTCATTCACCCAAATGAACATCTCTTCTATACATTTCTGCTTCTTGAAGGCTTGAACGAATAATATCGTCTTTGGCTCAGAATTATTTGACCTGGCTTAAGGGCACTCCGGAAGAGCCGCATGGCGAAAAGTCGAATCCGCCTCCACAATGAATGCTTACTTGCTTACCTTCACGCGCTGTGTGCCAACATTTAAAGGATACAATAACACCTTGAGCGTACGCGGGATCGGGATCAGGTTGCCTATTACTATGGAGTACCTCGTTGCAAGTGTTTTCCGAAGTATGGCGGGACAAAGAACCATTGTATTCCTATTAAGGTGTGGAGAATATTTGCACCCCAAACATCATCTTATAGAACGAACTGTCAATTGCGAAATAACCCAGATGCTCATAGAGGAAGCACCGTAGAAGATGCTTTAACTTTGTTATTTGGACTATTAGCTTAAGCCTAGTGTCTGCAGTATTTTATGCTAAGAAATGGAAAGATTGTCGCTGAATTTTCGTTGGTGACGGCAAAAATGTGTCTAAATCACCTGCGAACTGGAGTCATTATAAACGAATCTGTCAACCTAGCTAATCGAGGACATAGGCAGCTCTAATGAGTGTTTAGATCCTGATAAATCCTCCTCGTGTCTTTGTACTCGTATATGGTAGCAAGATTATTAGAGATTTTATTTTGCCCAGGGATAAAGACAAGCTTTAAAGACTTCTCCTTTAAATTGCCGAAAGCGGATTTAACAGTGGTTGAAGCGATAAACAGGGCCTTAGATGCACCCTAGCTGCGAATACAGACCCAGCTTATTCGCTTCTTCCTTCTGTTTTTTGCAAAACATTTCACAGAAATTAGAACTGCATATATTTCCATTTGAAAAATGGAGGAATGCTCACCTAACAATGGTTTAATTCGAAGGCTGTCGTTTCCCATGATAATGACAAGTCCAAATCTTTGGTTGGAACTGAATCCATTCGTTAAAATTCACCTGCATTACTCAGTACGGAGTTTAGGAAATGCCGACCTCATATTTCATATTGACTTGGTTTCATGTCATCAATCACTTTAAGTGACTTTTACGGGAACGCGCTTCTCCAGAACGGGTCATATCATGGGCGTGTAATATAAATTATAAGGACCCTTCTAGACACGACTAAAATAGCTCCGCCTTGTTTGTTTCAGTCTAAGAAAACAGAAGAATAATTGCCCGCTGTGTAAAAATGGATAAAGCACCAGCTAAATCTGATTACTCGGGTTCGTGACTCCAATGACAATCCCTTTCAGAATAGTACATACTTCAGAATGGTCCTGGTAAGAGCGGTCGTCGTTAGAGTGGCCCTCGTAAGAGTGGCCCTTATTAGAGTAGCCCTCATTAGAGTAGCTCTCATTAGAGTGGCCCTTGTTAGAGTGTTCCTCGTTAAAGTGGCCCTCTTTAGAGTGGCCCTCGTTAAAGTGGCCCACGTTAAAGTAGCCCTCGTTAGAGTGACACTCGTTACAATGGCCTTTGTTAAAGTGGACATAGAATGGCTATATGTAAGTCCACTTGATATCACTATCCCATCATGGATGGGCGATGGCCTATTTATATACTTCTGAAACTATTTTTAGATTTTTTGGCAAGTTTAAGTCTTTGGAAGTCCCCAAGAATGGCTTTCTCATGTGTCCAAATACAATACAATTGGTCATGCGAGTATACTGGAGCCGAACAAAACGTGATCTTGTACAAAAAAGTCTCCAGCAACCGTCGACGAGATATGGTAGTTACTTGACTGTGTATTGTAATATCCGACAAAGATATCGAATTTAGACTGAGCCAAGCCCTGGCCTCATAAATACCTGCGGGTAGACTGTTGGATTGCTGTATTCAGAAGTCTTCAGATAAAATCCCTACGCCAAGTGTAAGGAAGATAAAGGAAGACTTACTGAGAAAGCCTAAGCATTGTCGCCATCCGTTCCTTTCTGAATTAGTGTCATAAAATTCAAAGTTAAAGTTAATTTCAAGTTATTTAAGATCCGCGGATTGTGGGAGGTCAATGAAGGCAGAGCTAATTGAAGCAGAGTTTGAAAGACGCGGCGATTGGGTTTTTCTCACAAGATGATGTCAACCCTTGTTTTCAATTCGGACCACCAGACGATTAAGCCAAAGTGAAAATTTGTCTAAAGACCTTACACCACGGTCCAGTTTATATTATGGACATACTTTGGGCCTACAGTCATCCACAGAAGTGAATCTAGCTGCAGACGGACTCATTTATGGTCATTGAAGGAAGTTAAGGATCAAGAAGATGACAATATTTTTGATAGCTTTCTCGGTATCAAGAAATGTCACCATTGTATACTACTTCAGAGGAAAAGAGTTTTTTTTTAATTCCGAGCGCGCACCAAGGGGATATGAATACCCTTTTACTGGATTTGTGGGTGGGTGGTGTAGTAGTTTTGGAACTCAGGTGTTAGGTTTCGATATTTTTCTAGAGCTGGTTGTCAAACTGGAGGAAGTGCATCGTCGAACAGTGGGTATAAGTACGTGCTAGTTGTTAGTTCGTTACATTCAGCCCAGCCATCAACCACTCCAACATCAGTGTTATGCCTTCATGTCAGAGTTGAACGCCGACGGGATTTTCATATAACTACATACAAATTCAATGAAAAGACCTTTTCAGAGAATTACATCGCACGGGATTCGAACCCGCGACCCTCTGCTTGAGGAGTCTATGCATATACCACTACACCACGGCCACCTCTAGTTAGTGTTCTTCAGCAGATCCAACGAAGTGTTCAACAATCGTTTTGTCAAGGAAAAATTCTGCTAATAAACCCTTCGCACGGTTCGTTCATAGGTCGTTAAGGTCTCCTTACTTTTTAAAGTCTTCCAGTCTCGTTCTGAACTGACTGATGATGTTAATCTTTCGAAAGAGCCTGTCGAGTTAGTACCCCAAAAGACAGGATAACTCACAGTGATTATACGCTGATATCGAACAGGAGCTCTGCATTCATTAGCAGCGTCAAACCTCGCTTAAAAAGGAGACATTACAAAGTGCACCTAGAAAAAGAGTTCCAAGCAAATATTCCGTAAAATTCGGCATACGGATATGGTAGGGCAAAATACCTTATTATCGAGGACAAAATAGCGCGAGAAATAAAATCGATTCAAATAGAGTTTCATGCAGAGGTCTGAACGCTTAAGATTGTTCACATTTAATCCAAAAAGAACTGAAATTATATAATCCCAAGTGGTTTGAGTGCCCTAAAAATGCTTGAACACAGCGCGAGTAAAGGGAAGTTAGGGGGGGGGGGGGCAAAATTACTCGTAGAGATACCGACGTTGGTTGGTCTTAAATGTTTGCACGTTGTAATGAATAGGAAATAAAGAGCTCAGCAGGGCAGGACGTATCAAAAACGTAAGTAGAGTTCTCTATTCTTGTAAAAAGGCATTCATCCACCATCCGGTGGAAGGCCTTACCATCTGCCAAATATCATTAAGATCCAGAGTATAGGCCTGCACCCGAATTCTGTAATCAATCAATTCAGACTCATTCTGCTGAATTTATGCTACACCAGCTCAGCGGTCACAGCGACTTTCAAGCTGTGGAAGGGACATTTATGTTTACCTTTAATCAACTCCCAGTCAGAGATTGATTAAATGGGGAGTTTTTGGGGAGCCATGGACTATCAGAATTCTTGACAGAAATGAGAAGAGGCATAGTTAAATCACCAAACTGAAAGAACTAACTTTGTATACCGATGATTCTAAATTGAACATTACCAAGGTGCTTGGATTCCACTGCGAAAACTTAAGAGCTAACCGCCCGTTCATGTTTCTTCCAGATCGAAGCCACGGTTTATTAAGGCTGCAAGTGATATTCTTAAGATATCGCCGCCATGTCAATTGCTGTCACTCGTTCAGTCCTATCCTGCCAGAATCTTCCGAATCAATTCCGAGGTATCAGTGACCCTATGATATTTAATAGATCACAGGCATATAGCAGACAACGTGACAGCTGATCAGTTGACGTAAAGTGGTCAGTACAGATCTTCATATCGAATACGAAGGAAGAATCGAGAAAGAAGCAATAGTCGACCAAGTGTGTCCATCTTAAGATCTACCGAGAGCTAGGTACAAGCAAGTGATTGAGTCTGTCTGCCCTCTCAAGACGAAAAACAATGGTTCTGGGAACGTACTTCTTCTAAGAGCCCCATGACTTACGAAGTATTGACCTAAGGAACTTCCTGAGATTTATACTCGTATAACTTTATAAGTAGTTCCAAACTAAGGGCGCCCCCTTCATTTATTTCCAAAAAAATTATAAATCATACTGCCAGATACATAAGAAAACAAAGCAGTGATTACAGTGTAATTCTTATAAAACCCCGGAATTTCAGAAATACCTTAATGTCTCATTGTCAACAAAGCCCGGCAAACATAACTAGGTTATCGTAAGTGGCAAAAGGCCTTCCAAACGAATGTGTCATTTTTCTTACACACGCATTTGCCCCGAAATTTATTTATTTTGATAATGACAACACACCAATGACCGATAATAATCTGTGTGGAAATATTCATTTCTATAAATAAACCAGATAGAGAGACAAATGTCGACTCACACCCATTTCGAAGTACGACTACAAAGTATCGTCTAAGAGATCAATCATCATTTCAAATTCAATCTAACCGAAATCGGAATTTCGAGAGAGTGGCTCCAGCACAGAAAGAACCAGTTCAGAGCTGTAGTAGCAATCTGAGTTTGATAAGACGTCCCGGTTATGCCGTTCCTGCGATAGATACTATCGTTGCACGCACACAACTCATTTAAGGGTCAAGCCTCTTTATGCCTACAAGTATGTACTGTTCGTACTTGTAACTCCGCTCTCATATCAGCATTCAATTTGGTTCGGTTTTATCTTGTCCCTACTGTATCTCAAAACGAAACAAAGGCTCCCCTAAATAAAAAAAATAAAATAATGAGGGAATACTGACAAAGAAAAAATTAAGAAAAAACCAAGCATGGATATGAATTGGTAGCCATTGACTTCCGTTCAAATACTAATGTTTTACTTACTGTCTGTGTATACGCAGCCAGTCGCACATCGAATTGAATGCGTCCCGCCAGATGGTTTAGGTTTATTAGTAGGTTCAAGGGATCACTGTTGTTGTTTTTGCGATGCTTCCATCTTTCCACTCATAATATGAAATAAATTAATGAATGACTAAAGGGATGGCAAGCGAACAGCCCTTGCTAATCAAAGAACGATCATGTTGCGTGTTTGACAGTTTAGCAAGATTGATACCTACCCGTACTAAAATTTTAAAAATAAAAATCAATTGAATTAGACAATACGACAAACATCGTTCAGTTTGACAAAAATTGATTCATTTCATCTCATTTCAATTGAAGTGCCACAAGGTTCTATTTTTAGACAGATACTATTAAATAAGAACAGTTGTTTCTGAAATCTAAATAACTAAACAACTATTGACGAATTCCTTTTCTGTGTGATTTTTTGAATAGGGTGTGCTTTGAGTTATGTATCCTTTCTCTTTTTGTATTCACGAATTTGTCTGTTCCTCAACGAATCCTCTGTCAATATATTATGGTACTCGTGTCTAAAGGAATTCATTTATCAATAGAAATTTTCGAATGAAGCCACCGACAATGGGAAAAGGTCGAGTGCCTGGCCTGTCAGGGATTAGAGAGCTCAATTTCCTTTCTTTTTTTTTCGGTACTTCTCAGTCTCCTTTTGTTGCGATTGTTTCAAACGGGTTTGATAAATTTCGTTTTTTCTTGATGGAATATTTTAAACAGCCATTATCCCGTTGACATTACTTAAGACAGACGGCTACTATAATATACATGTGAAACCCGCTTGATTGTCCTACATGTGTGTGTCCGAGTTCTCATGCTCGTTTTCGTTTCTGTGATGTGCTCGTACATACATATTTAAATTTGGATATTGGCGCCAGATACAATAACCGTATTCGTGTACTCGTATCTTTACATTTCGATTGTTGTTAACATTCGAAATGTTGCAATTTTTTTTCAATTTATTTGTTTGTTCTGCACGGATACATGTCTGATATGTAGTCGGTAGAGCGTTGCGTGAGGTTATTTAAACAAAACAAAACAAAAACGGGCGAATGGACTCCCTGGAAGCCTTGTGCATATTAATCTGCTTTTCATTATTGATTGAAGCGGTTAATAATTTAATACAAAGTGAACATTTTTTTTTTTTTTTGGAAAAAAATAATAAAAACGTTTTTGTTCCGGTATAAGGCGCGTAATCGATGTACATGACACTTTGGTGGCCTCTATCGCGCGTAAATCATGTTGACAGCTGATTCTGGGAGCGGGAATACTCTCGTACCACTGATAAAGGCACATTCACCACCAGGCCAGAGGAAGAATATTGTTAAATTGCATTTAATTAACTAATTTAATTAATTTGCTTCGTGATATTGTCAGCTAGAAAAAGTCATACATACCAAAGATGTGATTAAAAGTTTTTCCAATGGTAATTGGCTAGGGAGGACGATTAAGGCCCACCAGATATTCACACAGGGTGTAAATTTATGTTGAATGCGAATTTTTAAATTTCAAGTTAATTTATGTTTTAATTTGATGTAATACATTACATGCAGAGTGTAAAGTGATGATGATGAAACGGGTCTAAGCCACTTAAAACTAATAAATTAAGATCGACCATAAAGGGACCTTTTCGCAGCATCCAAAAGGAGATTTATGGACTTCATTAAACTCATTTTTGAAGTGCTAGGCTTATCTGGAAAATTACTTCATCTTCTCTATGAAAAAGTTCCCAATAGACCCAAAACAGAAGTCAGGAACCCTCAGAAGACCATCATCTTTTGGCAGAGACTGGCATAAAAATTCACAAAGATTGGACCTAAGGACAATAACGTTCAACATAAACCATTCCACAGGGCACTTCATTTTGGACCACCTCGCATTCAACTCTTTTTCTTTGGGCCTCTTCCTTGAACCTCGGCTAAAACATGGGCCTCTATTGCTTTTGGACCAGATTTTCTGACAACTTCAGTCCTTTTGCTTCCTAATTGTGGAGACTCCCACCGGAACTTCAAGGTAGAAAATCAGCAAAGTTGTCATGAAGGACCAAACATTTTCATAAAGGCAGGGCATGAAATGTTTTTTGATTCAGTTTTTTTTCTTAGATATGTGTGATCGATTTAAGGACACTCCACAAATGGCTGTGTGACCAATTTATAAGCCTCTCTAATCTGCTCGGTTATGCAGCCTCAGACATGATAGGAAAAACATGATTGCTGTTTTTACCAGACTCCTAAGAACGCATTGATAAATCCTCCTCCCCTTGATATTCATGTCATGGGCTGCACTCTCAAAGCCATCTTTCGTTTAAAAAGAAGTTGTCTTTGGCACAATACGCTGTCTTATGGACATGCCGTCCGATGTAATGGCACCAGAACTCCTGTTGCCGACAAAATACGAAATTCGACTTTCCCTGTGCCCAGGACAGGTTTAGGCTAAAATCTGAGCCAGGAAAAGAATCCATTCGGGTCTTCACGGACGACTGACGCTGGTGTCTTTGAGGAGAACGACAATTTCATGTTAGGAAAGCTCGTATCTGTCTTCCAAGAGGAGTTTTACGCAATCCTGATGGCAGCGAACTATACTGAAGAAAACCGGTGAAGGGCATTTGCATCTGTAGTGATAGCCAAGCTGCACTTCAGACCTTGTTGAACCCTCTTACGACTTCCAAGCTAGTTCAAGAATCTAAGAGATCACTAAACGCAGTCGGAAAACTAAATGTAATGACTCTTGTCTGGGTCCAAAGTCACAATGCGATCACGGAATATGAAATCGCCGATTAACTTGCCAGACAAGGTTCAGAGAAGAGTTTTTAAGGACCCGAATCTACCTGCGTCCTCGGTTAAGTCTTTCATCGACAGTTGGGTCTCACATGATGCAGGCAAACCAAACGAATTCTTCGTGATGGCTCTAGGAAGTCAGCGGCCTTTCCGCTGTCCCTCAACAGGAAAGACTATAGGTTGCTTACTGGCATCGTGACAGGGCATGATACAGCGGAGCATTAACTCTTTAAATGTCCGGCTTATTCTTGCATCAGGCTGCAGAAAGTCAGCGATTTTTTTAAGCGACTTTGTCGCGGTTATTATGCGAGTTATTATGCTCTTCATTGAACTAAGGTCCATGGAAGTTCGAGAAATCATGTCTTCAGCGGCCTGCTTGAACAAAATTGATATGTTCTAGAACCAGGTTTTAAAAGATATGTTTAGCTCTTGAGCCATCTCTCTAAGGCTCATAAGACGATTTTCGAGCACCAGCTTCTTGATTCTGTCGATGCTTTCCTCGTTTGTAGCCGTTAAAGGTCGACCAGAACGCATCAACTGCCACTTTTGGCATTAAATACCATTCATACGCCTGTGATTTTTACTTACGCGATTTGCCGAAGGTCTTTCGCAATATTTTTAGATCAACTCCATTTTAAAAATCGAAACGGACTCATTAGTATGGTTCGCAACAACTGCAGTTTCAAACAAATTGAGTAGCAGATCTCGTTCAAATTTCTTGCAATAAAGTACTAAATACAGTGTCACCAACTTACAGAATAAAAATTATGGCGATATCTTTTACGCGCGTATTTTGAGTGATAAATTCCGGAATAGTGCACTCAACATGATGCAAAGCTTACAAGGCGTCAATATAATGTTCTAACAGAAGAAGCTGTAGCCGCTGAGAATGGAGATGTGATCTTCAAGTTCAAATTTTGATCTGAAATTCAATTTTTTTTTTAAATATCACCGCCTACGGAACCGTGGGTTATTAAGGGATTTCGCGGATTGGGGTCTTGAAAGTCCTTAAATCGACTTATCATAAGATGTTGGGGCTACTTTTAGCTCCATGGGCGTATTAACAAGAGCAATTGCCTTTTCTAGAGTAAGCCAAGTTCAGAAGAGACTCATAATACTCAATTACCCACAAAGGTGCGCTGGTTCGTGTTCAATATATCCTGGGTCCTTATTACTTTATTTTTTCAAAACTGGCGTTGTAGTCAATGGCAAACTTAACTCTTCGGTGATCATTCTTAATAATGGGTGACATTGACCCAGACATGGACAAATAGATGAGATGAGATGAGACTGAGACATGAGAGCATGAGATGAGAATCAATTGGCAAACGACTCGATATCCAACTTCGCGGATCGATTAAAGATAAGGATTGAGACTGATTGTGGGATTTTCTCCAATAATCGTCTTCGACTCCTTGCCTCTTTCAAACCAAAAACTGGTTGTAGCAGATGTCGCCAAACTAAGCACAAAAAGTGCAATGTCCCAAAATGGCGTTACCATATTTGTAAGACAGTAAAGCTATTATAAAATAAATCGCCACCGTCGAAATGAAATCACAACTTTTATAGGGGCCTTTACGCTTGTATGACTGTCATATTCTATTTCATTAACTAATATTTTTAGATTTGCGGATACAATAGGATTCAAAGCCCAACATATTGACTATGTAACAAAGCGGAATCTGAATAATTAGAAATACGATGAAGACAGCTTAGATGATAGCCAATGCGACGAATATATTGTTGAGCAGGGATCGTTGACGTTAACCTCTACATTTACTTTAGTTTCGATGTATTGAAAGCAATTGTGACTAGGTCTATCCAAGAACCAAGGTCAGACTAATGAACTAAATTTCCTTTGAGAGCAACTCTGCAATAATTATCACTCCGTTTCAGTAGAAATAGTAGAAGCAATGACACAAGCTCATCAAATTTTCGTAATTACTGTCAAAAAATTGACACTAAAGGCCTACACCAACCAGTGGAAAATTCCGTCAGTGAGTCATGACTTTTTTATGGAGGCCTATTTTGCTGGTACAACATCACTCTCTTTTTCTCTTTCATAGAGCTCCAATTAGCATTTTAGAAAGATTCGCAAACCCAGAACGACATTTGTGTTATTTTGAAGACATATAACCAAGCGATCAACAATGAGCAGAAACATGCGTACAAGGTTCGTGCACAAAATAAACGTATGAAACAAAGTAACGCCAGATATAGAAAAGGTCCTCTTAAAACCAAGAGTTTGCCAAGTAATCATTTCGTCCGATGTTGGCCATCTTTATTCCACTTGCACTCAAAAAAAAAAAAAAAAAAAAAAAAATTCCCAGTTTGAAGATCGGAAGGGGAATTCTCAGATCAGAACCGAACATCGAAGATCAGATCTGAAGATAGAAGATCATCCCTAAAGATCAAAGATCATCACTGCAGATCGATGATTATTACTGAAGATCGGAAATTATCACTCAAGATCGGAGATCATCACTGAAGATCAGAAATCATCACTCAAGATCGGAGATCATCACTGAAGATCGGAAATCATTACTGAAGATCGGAGATCATCACTACTGAAGATCGGAGATCAACACTGAAGATCTGAAATTATCACTGAAAATCGGAGATGGTCACTGAAGTTCGGAGATCATCACTGAAAATCGGAGATCATCACTGAAGGTTGGAGATTTCACAGAAGATCAAAGATCAACACTGAGGATCGGAGATGACCACTGAAGTTCAGAGATCATCACTGAAGAGGGAGATCATCACTGAAAATCGGAGATCATAACTTAAGATCGGAGATCATCACAGAAGATCGAAAATCATCACTGAACACGGGAGATCATCACTGAAGATCGGAAATCATCACTCAAGATCGGAGATCATCACTGAGGATCGAAGGTCATCACAGAAGATCGAAGATCAACAGTGAGGATCGAAGGTCATCACTAAGGATCGAAGATCATCACTGAGGATCGAAAATCATCACTGAACATCGACTATCATCACTAAGCATCAAAGATCATCACTGGGGATCATAGATCATCACTGAGGATCGAATGTCATCACTGAGGATCGAAGATCATTACTGAAGATCAAAGATCATCACTGAGGATCAAAGACCATCACTGAGGATCGAAGATCATCACTGCAGATCGAAGATTCTTACTGAAAATCGAGGTTCAGAACTGAAGATCGAAAGATACAATCGCAGATCAACTCTGAAGAAGGTCAGAATTGAAGATCAAAGATTAGAACTGTAAATCGAATATCAAAACTGACCTGGAAGTTCAGATCTGAAGATAGAAGATATGCGTTGAAAATCGTATATTGAGAAAGATAAATGTTTAAAAATTGGCGATTGACCTGATACCTTACAGACTGAGTTAAAATTGCGGAATGAACCTGAAGATCAAAGATTGAGAATGAAGCTCGAAAAATCACGATTACTGTTGATTTGTTTTTCATTTAGTTTTCACGCAACGGTTTTAATCTGTGCGTTGCGGCAAGATTTACATATAGATGATCTTTGTTTCATGTATTATTACCGCACCGGTCAGCATATGGTATCACAATAGGTGCAGCATAAGTGGCAAGTAGAGTCATGAATTCCAAAAGAGGTTTTTCTGACAAGTATACATATGGTCTTTGACTTGAAGAAAGGCATAGGCTACAGCAACGACACGCTTCTGAGAATGCCAGGGAGTAGCAAACATATAAAACTTGTTTGAACTGTTGGGGGAATTCGTATCTATAGCACAAATCTCCTTAATACTGACCATGGGCCACTTTTTTTGTGGCAACCAAGAACATTTTAGATCAAAAGATACACAGATAGGATAATGTCACGATATCAGGAATTTTTTTAATGGAAAATTATTCACGGCGAACCCATTTAGAAATATTAATAAAATATCTTCCGCTGGTTGGTAATGGTTTCTTAGCCCAAAAAACTTCAGACACACAAAAATTATTATGGCAAACCTATTATCAGGTGTTGAGTTAAAGTGTGCTAATTAAAAATAAACAAATAAAAAAATTAGTGCCGGCAGACGTAATAACTACGAGTATTTCACCTCACTAGACACAAAAGATAATTGTACCCCCTAACATCATTTGTTTACTGCAAAACAAGTTAATTGCCATCCAAACTCATGCAAGTCGCCTGTTTTCTGATTATTTATGCCGATGCGTTGGTGTTGTTGGCGGCGGCTACTAGACTACATTGGCACACCTTGGCTTGAACACGCTATAGCATGGTATAATAACACACCCCTTAGCCAAGAATGGGGGTCAATAAACCTTCACTCACTGATGTGCTGAACAATAGCAGCCACTTAATGACTTAACTATAATACTGGCACTGGACTGGATTAATTTAGTACCTCGACGAAGAAAAAAAAGTTCTCAAAAAAAGGATAGACCTTGCGAATGGTCCTTTCTGTGGGTGGCAACTAGAGATGTCACTCAAATTCCGAGTTTGTAAATAAAAAAAATAAAAAATAAAAAAAACTCACTCCATTGATTAAAACGAGTATTGAACAGAACACCACCACCGCACACTCAGTACCTACTCCAAGGAAGCAATGACAGTTCAATAGATGAGTCACCACGTGCTCCATTGTCCTTAAACTAGGGGAATTGAATGTAATAATATATTGGTATGAGTACTTACCACACTATCATGGGACATCGTTGCTGGGTCCTTTATCTTACTCCGAACTGGCCATGCAAATCCGGTTCTTGTAATCCAAAGTATTGTGTAGGGGACTATAATCCAGTGACTGTATGTAGTCCTCATGTTTTCGTTGAAAAAACAAAACAAAAACTCACGCCCGCAACTAAACGAAATGAAACGACGATGATGATGGTGAATCTCTCCAGCTTTTCAATTGGAGACTATTTTCACTTTTCCTGGCAAACCAGTCGATGGAATCTCCTTCGTTTCATAAACTTTTAACCGAAATTAACATACTTCACCACACAGTTTACACATGAAGGAGCACAACAAATACGCGACGTTAATCAGCAAATCTAACTCAAAGTGACATACACCAAAACACCAACACAACTTCACTTGGTAAGGACTCTCCTTGAAATTTGAATCTGCTCACTCAAGTGGGAACACAGTTGATTTTATCTTATTCCTTCTCAGATATTTTCCTTTGAATTTAATTTTTTTTTTTTAAGGAACAAACTAATTTTTCATTTTTATTTATTTATTTTTAAATTTTTTTTTTTTTTTGCAATAACTAAACGAAAATCTAAAAAATATTCAAAATTCGAATGAAAATGCAACACGTTTGGACGATGATCATGCGCAGGGATATTTTCGAAATTCGATGAAATTTCACTCACTTAATACGACTAAGTATCGGGACATCAGGAAGGAGGAAAAAATATTGATGAAAGGAAAACACACAACAAAAAGCGAAACAAACTCAGACTCAGAATAATTTTCAAAACAGACTCACTCCGGGCGAGTTCCAATGATTACTAAAGTTAACACACAGAACATCAACGGAGCACATTGAACTCATGCTCACCAAATGCCGGAGAGAAAGAAAGAGAAACGCAAACGAATGTGAAAAACAAAACAATTTTGAGTGGTTTATTCATTGCAGTGCAGCTGACGCGTTTGTTGTTTTTGTTTTTTATTTTTTATTTCGTTTTCTTGTAATCAAAATTTTGAAAAGCGTTTTTTTTTTTTATGTTAACAAAAAATATTCTCTACTTCTTTAATTGTAGGCTCTCTGTTTGTTTGCTTGAACAGGCATATTCATAGAGGTCTTGAGCCACCACGGACTGTAGCCTCATTTTAGTTTCACACTATTGAACATAAGTCTACATACACCTCCTCAAATATCTTGAAACTGATGAAATGTCATACAGAAATCTACGTACACTGCACTTCTAAAGGGTGACCACGGTGTGAGATAAAAAATTTATGCTGGCTACGTTCACGCCATCATGTGTGGAATAGCACATTATTCAAATGGCCAGCTCGTCTTCGCTGGCAGTTCTTCAAGCGGTCGATCCAATTTTTGATGACTCAGTTCAATACCATATGTGTGACGTTATTCCGGCAATAGTGTGTCATGTTAAAGTAGACTAAGAACTGTGGAAAGCAAAGCGACAATTCTGGAGATCACTCTCTGCTAAAATCACGGAAACTTCTGAGGCATCGCATCTAAGAAAAATCTGCTCTACAAATCTTATGATGCTTAGTTGTTTGAAAAAAAACCCAGTGCTTCTTGGACAACCTCAAGGGACTAATTACTCAACTTGCTATTGCTACTACCCACTTTCCAGGTAGCTCCTTATTCGCGGCCAATAGCAACCAAAACGGGTCTACCTCAATCGCGAACTAAATTCATGGTCCGATTACAAGAGACAAACTACTTTGGGCTTCAAACCATGCAACGGTATAATACCGGCCGAACTACAAAGGTTCTACGCTAGAGATTATCATGGGGAGTTGTGTAGAACTGATACACATTCCACTGTCAAGGAGAGAAGTCAATGTATAGTAGTTTCATTCCCAAGGCCTGAAAATACTTTCATGATGTCCCAAAGGACCTCAGATCTATAAGTCTATCATCTTTCCTTCTGAAAACTCTAGAAAAACTGATTGATATCCATATTCGAGCTAAAATTGATCCAAATCTTCTGTTAACGGCTCAACTGCCCAACATGTAAAGGGAAGTTGGTGGAAACGGCTCTGCATTCGTTGACTAGCCACACCGAACGATCCAGAGAGTACACAGTGACTGCTTTTCTGGACATAGAAAGCGCCATTAACAACGTCGAGACATCCGCAATCACGACTGCGCTGTCACATCTGCAGATAGGCGACTCACTTGGGGAGTTGATCAGTCTTATGCTAAATAACAGGATAATCAACGCCAAACTGGTTGTGACCGCCGCACCGCAAGGCGGTTTCCTTTCTCCCCTTTTCTGGAACTTAGTCATAAATAAATTGCTGACATACCTGGAACCGGGAAGGATCAGGGTGAATGCCTATGCGGATGACGTTGCTATAGCCGTCTCAGGCAAGCATCTTAACACCATCAAGGAACTCGTTCAGCTTAAACCTTACAGATTAACCCATTGGACAGATCGCTGTGCATTTTGAGTTAACCCCCATTAAACTGATCTTGCCCTCTTTTTCAGAAAATATAAAATTCCAACTATAGATCCCCCCTCAATAAACGGTACCAGTTTAGTGTTTTTCAATACAGCAGAATACTTTCTCATATTTGAATGGAAACTAAACTGGAAACCTAACATTTAAGAAAGTGTCAAAATGCTACAGTAACTCTATTCTCTTGCAAGAAAGCTATTGAAAACAAATGCGGCCTTAAACCTCGAATAGCCCACTGGCTATACATCTCAACCATAAGACCCAAACTTCGGTTTGACAAAGACTTCTATACGAGCTTCCCCTCTAGATCCTTCTGGAATAAATATGCTTTCATGGAGGGCAAGTCTATCCACTTCTATACAGATTGATCTAAAACCGATAGCGATAAGCGTCTCCATCCGTCTTCCAATTCACTGAAGCGTGTTTCAGGCGGAAATGACTAGCTGCAAAAAAAAAACATGACATCTACAAAGGATACCCGCGCCTTTTCGGATAATCAGGCCGCTATCAAATATTTGGACTCGATCTCATTAAATTCTAAAACCGGCGTTGAATCTCGAATGGAGATGGTAGATCAGTTCAACGTACACATTTGTGTGTTAGACTACAGGGACATTCCAGGGAATTGTAGGGCCGACGAACTCATCAAAATTGGAACCGCTCTGCCTATTCTACCGAAAAAGGTCATCATAGGTATACCAATCGCTACGTGCAAATTATTATTTAAGCTGGATGCTAATAAAAGAACAAACCTTAGATGGACCGATGGGCAACTAAACAGATCTGGTCCAAGCTGGATTTTAATCGCTCTAAGAGTCGGATTCTTTTAAATAGGAAACATCTCAGATTAAAGGCAAGCATGCATGAGGACTTGGCGCTTTTACAAACGATTTTTCTAGAAGCTGCATGGGCGAGGAGGAAGTGAAGATAATTCTCCTTCTTCTCTGTACATGTCCAGATCTCTCCCAGATAAAAAAACTCCATCTAGGAGTTTTCTTCCACAATAACTTAAACGATCTAAATATAGAAGTTAACAGTCTTCTGCGCTTCATCATAAGCTCAAATTGGACCAATGAGATAGGCCAATAGACCTAAGTGGGTCGGTTCTCCAACCGCTACTCTCATCTAACCTAACCTAACCTAGCGTAGACTAAGGACTTGACGTAGCCCCAGAGAAAATAATCGAGTGGTGTCAAATCGCAGGATTGTGGCTGCCAGTTAATGAACGCACACCGTAAGATGACCCAGTCGTCAAATTTCTCCTTCACAACTTCGAGCGTTGCTTAGCTTGTATGGCATGTAACGCCACAGTTCAGATATGGTATCGGTGTTGTTAAGCTCTGACCACAGAAAGTCAGTTAACATCGCTATGAACCTGAGACCATTGACGGCAACGATGTCTCCTCCCTCATTTCTATAGAAATAAGATCCGATGATGCCGTCATACCATAAACCGCACCAAATAGTCAATCTTTGTGAATGCATTGTGCTTGACCGATCACTTGTTGATGGCAAGTTAGCTTGCTGACATAGCTATTCAGCTAAAAAAAGACCTCGTCCGAGAAGATGATTTTTTGGCCAAAATTCGGATCTCAGGCCAACATTTCCAGCACCCAATTAGCGAACTGACGGTGTTGTCTATGATCGTCCGGCTTCAATTCTTGCATAAGTTCAATCTTTTACGGATGTAGGCCCAAATCCCACCACAAAATAAGCCGAGTGGACTTACCATGCCCAATTCAGCTGATCATCGTTGAATCGACATTTCTGGGTCTTCTTTGATACTGGCCGCTATGGCGGCTATATTTTCTTCATTTCGCACCAATCTCTGTCTGGTTAGTGACACACATTTAAAGTTTTTCACGTTTCCACTGTGCGACGAATCGTCTGCACACTGAAGCCATGAACACGAACGACCTCACGGCGAAATCCACGTTGCATAAAACGATGCATGATGAAATGGCAAGCATATTTTGAAAGATGGATGTCATTCATTCATTGCTATCATTGTTGTCTTAGGATTGCGTATTTTTCCGAAGTTGTTGTCCTCATGAAAGACACCAAATACGCATCCTTAATCGGGTTTGGAGCCATCCGTGCGGACTCGACTACATTCTTCTCCTGGCTCAGATTCTCGCCAAAATCATTCCTGGGCATGGGGGAAGCCGATTTTGTATTTTTTCGGCAACAAGGTGCAAGGTGATCAAAACTCTGGTGCATGTTGTACCAAAGACTACTTACTTTTAAGCAAAAGATGACTTTGAGAGTGTAGTCCATGATATGAACATCAAGGTGAGAGAGATTCATTAGTGGATCTACAGCAGAGCTAGGCGTGGTATTGTAAGCCTCCATGCTGCAGAAACGGACCGTTCGTTGGTGTCTGATAAAAGCAGCACTGACGTATTTTCAAAAAACCGATCATAGCTTTGTACAGGGTGGTTCTTCGTAAAGTTTGATTTTTAATATGAAATAAAACACATAATTTTGAAAGCAAACATAAAATGTTTACTATCGGTTCAAAGAACAATTCATGGCATTTACTTTTTAAAAATGATATCATGTAAATATTGGCCATGACTATGTCTGAGGTAGTCCGTTCGGACTACCTAATTTTGGGCGACTCGTTCGAGCATAGCGACTGGTATCTCGCGGATAACACAAGTAATGTTGGCTTCCAAAGCGTCAATCTTAGCTGGCTTATTTCTGAAGATCTGATACTATACATATCCCCAGAGAAAATAGTTCAAAGGTGTGATATCGCACGATCTAGGCGGCCAATTTACCGTAGCAAAACGTGAAATTAAGTGCTCACCAAAATGATTTATCAACAAGTCCATTGTTTCACGCGCTGTATGGCTCGTAGCGCCGTCTTGTTGAAACTGGAGCCGAAACCATGTGCTTGAATTTCAGGTAACACATAGTCCATTAAGATGGCGCGATAACGGTTGCCATTGACGGTAATTTTCTGTTTAGCCTCATTTTTGAAGAAATATGGACCAATGATTCCATCATACCGTAAACCACACCATACCGATGTTTTTAATGGATGTAATGGTAGCTTTTGATACTCTTCGGATTGTTCATCCATTGAGCCAGAAATGGGCTTCATCACTGAACAAAATTTCATGATAAAACACCGGATTTTCATTGAGTTTTTCCAGATCCCATTCACTGAAAATATGACGCAAATTCAAGTCGCCTGGGTTCAATTCGTGCACAAGTTGAATTTTGTACGCCTTTAGGCCGAGATCCTCACGTTAAATACACAAAGTTGTCGAATACGCCAAGCCAAGCTGCTGAGAACGAATCGATTCGTCACTGTCTTCGCGTACACTCTCAGTTACAGCTGCTATAGTCTCTTCAATACGTGCTGGATGTAGTCTAACCTGTCGAGTATCATCCACTAATGTAAACTGGGACTCAAATTTCAGTAGGTCGAATCATCGAATTCTCGAATCGCACGAAAAACATTTCCCACAGAAGGCTGCTTTTTGTAATACAGCTGAATAATTTGGAGACGCTGTTGTGGTATGAGTCTTTCAATGATGATTTGCCAAATGATACTGAACAAAATGACAAAGCAGTTTGATGGGAGTCATGCGCGATCTATCAAAGAAAGCCTATTGAAAATCAAATCTCAAAATGAACCACCCCTATATCTAAACGACTCTCCTTGGTGACAAGCCCCATGTCTTGCCGAAATTTCCTTTACGCTGCCAGAAGGCCAACAGCACCGTAAAGATTTTCGATGGCTGGTGGCCACATATTAAGCCTCGTTGAAAAACGGATGGTTTTGATGAGTCAGACTAATCCTCTTCTTCCTAGTCCTAGATGTGACAACCTTTGTCTTAAGAAGGATTGGCTGAAAGACCATCTTAGTTCACAAATCGTTGATCCCGTCTTGGGCTGCCTGCCCACTTCAGAACAGATGTTGCAGACAGTAGTTACTGCCACATCATCTGCATTTGCTTAAGGATAGGTGACAGGTCGTAACCTACCGTAACAGGTCGTAAGTCCACCAACATATATCTTAGGAGTGAAAACGAGACGTCTTCTACTTGCCCATACCATTCCGTGTTGACCATAATCAGCGACTTCAGTTCTACCTACTATTGTAGATTTTGGAGTGCATTCTCGCAAGATCTTCCGTGTGGGTTGGACAGAGATTGCATTCGCAAATCCATGCTCCATGCTCCATGCTCTGCATTATGAAGGAAGTCAGAATTTTCCGATTTTCGGTGTAAAGGCCTGAGTTTCGGTGTGTATGCCAGTAACAGGCTTTCAGTGAAGATTCTCTTTGTGCTTTTTGTAGCATAACCGGATATATGGCATTGCTGTCTGACCACTCAGAAGCAAAATCATGTTTGATGGCATCATCCGTCACCACAGGCGATGTGATATACGCAATCTACGTCGTATTGTGTTGCTCCATTTTCACTAGCAACTTCGTTAATAGGAGCTGGTTCTGATTAGATTACCTGGGAAATGAGCCTCTGCCTTCAACTCAGTGTAGGTGTCATTAGGTCTTGTGTGTTGATGCTGATTTGAGCTTTTGAGGACTTTTTGACTAGACCAGAAAATCTTCGATTTGTAAAGGTTCCAGTCTTCTTCTTCTTGTTAAGAAGTTTTCTAGTTTCGCTGCAAGTCTGCATTCCACGATGGAGCTGGCGATCTGCAGTTTCGTTTTTAAGCCAGACATGTCCTTCCAAGACACTCGGTGAGGGTAAAATTCACATTCTGAACAGCTTCCTCTACCTTTTGTTTTGTTCTGAGTTTATGGTTACCGCGTGTCTTAATTGCTTTTTCTTGAATTCCTCCTTGAATTCGGCAGGGTCAAGGCTTCGCATTCGATATACATATGATCTGACCAATCATATGAATGTGAAGTCTCTGGGTAGCATTATTGTCAGACTTTTTCTATATCCATTCAGACCTTATTGTCGCATTGATATGATCTCGTGGTAGCTAGGCAGTTCCAATGTGCTACCATCCGAGGATTTCTTCCATTTTACGGGCGCTCCTCGAGAAATTTATCCTAATTGCTAAAGACAAGGATATTGTCGATGTAATCACTTAGGTCAATAACTTGGTCAATCGCTTTAACAGCAAGGAAGTAGGATTCGATAGATTGAGCTGGGAGAGTGTCATTTTAATTAAAACAAAGTCAAGTTTGACAGAAGACGAAATAGCGATGGAGAATCGAGTATAGGGAAGGCAGGATCATTAACCATAGGGAGAGAGTCATCGCCATCTCGGAAAACATTATAAAAAGATGGAAATAGCTCCTGGGTCTTTATGTCAGGGATCAGATTTGTTTCTGTAAGAACATAGACGTCAAAAGTGGGCCATGTAGCTTAGACAAAACAGCACGAGTTTTAGAGCGCAAGCCTCTTACGTTTTGGTAGTAAAATGTAAGAGGAAGTTTGTAGCGTGGAGGAGTAGAAATGTGTAGATGAGATGCAGACAAATAAGGCAAGCTAGGAACGAAAAACTTTATTATGGTCAGCTTGGCTACGCTGAAAATGAGAAGCTCTTTTAGAGTGTACATAGCTGCTGAAAGCAGTAAGGTCATCCACAACCATTTGGTGAGGTATGTTGTTAAAGTTCTTGAGTAGGAAGGTCTACCTGTAACTTGACCACGTAACTTGTTTTGATTTTTACCTCAAAGCAAACAGAGTCAGATTTTTCGCACAGATATGCGACAAAGAGGCTTTTATTTTTGTATATCTTTTGTATAACTTAGCCTAGAGGTCGCCTAATGGCATTTCGTCGTATTAATATTCTTTTGGGTCAATTTAGCATTAAGTGGCGAAAGGTGTTCAAAAATAGAGGCAGAGTACCGTGAAACTGAGGAGGAAAGCGAGTTAGAAGTGCGATCTAAGATATGGGAGCTGATAAAGTTTGGATATTTGGCTCCAGTTGTAAGATCAAATTGGGGTTAGCAGTTGTTAGTATTCGTAGCAGACAGTATCATGGACAGGGGTTAAATTAAAAGAAACCCGTTGATGTTGTGGCTTGGATTGGAGGGAGATAGTTGTTGTTTTGCGGGAAGACGTGAAGTTGTTGTTTAGGAATATAGACAGAAGGCAAGAAATTTGGAAATATTTGCGTTTTAAGGTTCCAGTTCAGTTCAGGTTTAGGATGCGAATGAGACGTTGATTCGTTTTTTTTTTTCTATGATGTTAATGGTGGGTTGATCCGTTGGATGGATGAGATGGATAAGTATTCATATCTAGCCAGTAAGCCTAGCTCGAAATGACGTTTGTTTTGGGGTGAGATGTTGGAAAAATTGTGCGTTGGCTGATGGTGATGCCATAGCTCTTTTTGAAAACTTCTGGAATCCAAGCAACATCTACGTAATTAGGGACAACTTTTACAAGTAGGGTGACAACCATCTTGATTGGTTGTGCGAAGGCGGTCTAGCCTGCTTTGCCACACTGAACGTGTCCACATCGTGTTAAATTGTGTGAAAAGCTTCCGTGGAGCGGTGACACCATACGATTTTTAGATCGAAGGGCTGTTGTGGGGATTTGTAGGTTGGTTTGTCGGCACTGGATGTGCAAACGATTCAGCTTTGGTTTGTTACAATTCAGCCAAAATGGGGATGGGTTGCAAGACCATCGATTTTTTCCAAATCATCCAACACTGATCTATTTGTATCACTAGGCTCATTGGTTTTATCGAATAGACCGTTAAGCATAGAATCGTAATGTTCTGAAAATGTAGGATTGTATGTTGCAGATTCGAGATGAATATCTATGTCTTCCCAAAGTGAGTTGATGTTTTGCTTCTCAATACTCTGACCAAAGTCTTCCACTCATTGTTTTCAACATTTTTCCGTTGAAAAACAGTGGGCCAGAAACACTTGGCCTTTTCGAAAAGAAACAAGAGGATTCGGTTTCCATTCCGAGAGCTTGCTCGGTTTGAGTTAATATTTCTCGCCCTCAGGAGGAGTGAGATTTTCAACACTCGCTCTATCGGCAGCATTTGCTGTTTCTTAGCGCTGTGCGTTTGATGCAAATCTGTTTCCTCCTCAGCTGCTCTTTATGCAATAGTCCTTCAGAGTGTGCCTCTTCTGGAGACTGTTTGACCTTTTTGGTTTCCAGGGACAAACCGTGAAAATCAACACCCTGACCAACCACCTGCAAGCCTGTAACATGTATTGTGTACACGTACCTATGGTGGTTGCAGCTCAACTCGATTGACGTTTTCTTTCTTAGCTGTCACGTACGTACATACAAGTTAATGGAGTCAGAATGAGCATTTAAATTACAAAGCCTTCTTGATACTCTCTCCATAATTGCAGTCGAAGAAAGAGCTGCAATAGCCATCGGAGTCAAAGATCCCTGACTCCTGGGTCAGCGTGTAAATTGGCGGGCTATAATGAGAACTAGCTGGAGTATACGTAATCCTGTGGGGTCACCTTCATATTATTTTGCTATTTGGCGTTAAGTTTGCAAGCCTTTGGTACTTGCTTTTATCTCGCCTTTCTGCCACTGAAAGGCGGCCAAAGAAAGGGAAATGTTAAGCAAACATCTTTCGTTCCCGGTGTGGATTTCCAACGGGCATGTTGCTTATAATCGCTTCTTAATAAGGCCCTGAACACATAAATGTATGCATAATTCCACGTAAGGTATTTGGGAAAAATTTCACTCGCATCAGGATCATTGATCGCCACTAAAAGTACTTCCTTGAATTACATTCCAAACGGGGCTATTGGATTGAAACATTAAACAAAACTTGGCTGATACTTATTTTTAGTACAGAAACACAAAATCGATTTCTTGGAAAACACATTTACACAACCCACTTCCATTCCAATACTGGTATGCATCCAAACTCCGTTCTCCACTAATTTGGTAATTTTTATGACACTTAAGCGGCAAATGAGCAATTAAAAAAATTAAAAAAATTACTTTTCATTGCCATGGGGGCACTTTTATCAGACACACTTAATCTTTGACAGCAAAATCGCATTGCAAAGTATCGTATCGTATCCATTGTGTGGTTAAGCTGCAACCGTAGCTACTTGTGACAAATTTCGAGAGACAAAGTGTCTTTGAATCAGACTAAAACAGAATCCCCTCGGGAAATTTATATAAAAAAAAAAAACTGATAAAGCTCCTCCGACTTGCGACAGTCATGAATCAGAGCGAGCAACTTAAAGAGTGCCTCTTCATCTTTCAAGCCGTAGATACAGCTCTCCAGCATCCGATTAAAGTTGACTCATATCGACGGCTCAGCTACTGCTTGATTACCTGGTCAATTGTTTACCTGGTTTACTGGTTAACTCATTCATCTTAATTAAGTATTCACACATCCGTCGCCGCTATTCATTGTTAAATCCACGAATTAATCGAAAAGAAAATAAAGAAATCCAAAGTGGACGTCATGGCTTACCCTGACCATTAAAGAAAGCACTACGCATTTACGAGTATAATTTCCGAGAGCTCCAAATGGGCAGCCCGGAGTCTGAATACTTTCGAGTCTTTGAGGGTCTTTAGTTGGTGATACGATTACAAGTTCAAGTACGAGTGCTCGTCTGCTTATCAATTTTTTTTTTTTGAATCTCTACCTTTGCAGATAAAGGGCGCTCAACTGAATGGGATTAATTGGGAGTCGTTGCGTCCATTTCATTGGTGTTCAGAAAACCAGTTCACGTAGAAAACGCCCGCACAGTAGGCATATCAAAATCGATCCATCGCGAACGATTACTTGCCCAATATGGTCACAATTACAAGCACTTAAAGCCTTCTGTAGTCTGCCGATTGGGTCCAGAGGGTCTTTTTGGAGAGTGACCAGTTCTTTATTTGTTATTCGTATTTCCGTAATGATTCGTCACAGTAGTCACAAACAGAAAAGATACGGAAAAAAGAACTTCAAACTGACGAAACATAGAAGAATGCTAACTCGGATGTGGCTTTTTACCTGGCCATAAGGAATATGAAATCACGGTGATAATTGAGTTGGAAATTCCCACAGAATTGAAGTTGCATTCTGGTGGGTCATTTAGGCTGAGGATATACGAGCATCATAGGTTGCATTGGGTACATACTCGTACGTACTCGCATGTGTACTTGCACTTGGACTTGTATCTAATTAGCCGCAGGTATGAAATATTTTTATTTATTTGCTGCCTGAATTGTCATCGCGGTCATAATTGATGGTGGCCAAGTGACACGACAAACGGAGTTGGGATTAATGTATGATTTTGCCTCGGTAATTAGTGGCGTTTTATCGATGAAAAAAGAGCTTGGGGACGTAATTAGATGTAACTTTTACCACAAAGGCAATTTTAGTTGACAGTCATTGCAAACTCAATCGGATGTGACACATATTCTTAAGTAGAAAAGAATAATTTCGAATTCTGCAGGGGATTTTGTGTAACTGCCTTTGCTTTTTCCTTTTCTTTTGGATATGTACATGCTCATAGTCTGCATGGTATCAATTCTCCTCATATTCCACTTTTCCTACTTATATTCTTCTTCTGATTGCCGTGACAACTATCTGTGACCCGCGTATATGGCACTCATGAATCATTACTTTTGTGAAAGTTGTGTGAATGTTTCCGGGAATTTAGATACCTATTCGGTTGTGAGACAATGCGTCAGTGAACCATCAGAGTAGCCGCATGTGATTAGTTGCTCTTCCTCTGACTAACTTACTTACTTAGATGGCGCTACAGTTCGAAGATTTTGTGGCCTGCACCATCGTATGATACATTCGACTTACATACCCTAGCCATTTTAGGGGACTAATGCGCCGCTGTACATCTCATATAGTTTGTCGTTGAATCTTCTCCTCCAAAGTCCGTCAAAACAAACGATACCGAATATTTTTCGAATGATTTTCCTCTCGAAATGACTGACAGGACTATTATGATTATGATCAAGGTCTTATGATAGAGTCTCCTTAGTTGCTCGGGATAGGGCTTTACTACACAATCGCCTTCTAAGCCCAATGAAACAGCGATTGACAAGCGTGGTTATTCGTTTTATTTCTATCGAAGTGCTGTTGACAGCATTAATAGCAGAGCCAAGGTAGACAAAGTCTCTTACCGTCTTCTGAGTAGGTGTATGCTCTCTACAAAGCCGGTATAGCTATCGTTACTTAATTTGGATCATATGGATGGAATTTTGGCTATCGTCGTTCAACTTGAAAGGTATATTATGCCTGATGGCGAGATGTTAGGCTTCTTTGTGGTTATACAGTCTGCAGAAAAAGTCCGATTATTCCACATTCGGACAGGGTTGTGAGCGTAGGCCTGTTTAATGCTGCCGACCGGACATGCCCTTTTTATCCTGCATGATTAAGGGCTTACTCGGTTTACTGCAGTTACCGAGGTTCACTGTTAGGAGTTAAGCCAAGTACTTCGCTAAAAACTTAATTGTTGCGCTGTTAATCCACTCCAAGCTATAGAACACTACCAATTATTCATCACGGGCAACAAGTTTGCAAGCACATAATTCGAAACATTCGTGACGACGAATGCTATAGAGAAGGATAAGAATAATCTTTATTATCAAGTGGGTGTACGTATTCAAAACGTAGAGTTGAAGAAGTACTTGATGGATGTTATCTGTAGAAATCGTATTCCCAAGACTTTTCGGAAAGTATTAAGGTGATGCCAAAAAAAAATATGAGAATGGGACCACATAATCAGTCCATTCATCTGACTATGAAGTGCTCTAGATAGCGATATCCGAACTTAAGACTACTGAAGTAGATAAGCTCTTCAATATTTAAAGCAGAGGAAGCCAAATGAATGTATGCCCGATGAGTAGAATATTTGCATTTACACGATCCTCATGAAGGAAGTTCCGCTGAGTTACATAGGTCATAAACTACACATAGAGATCAGTCTTTAAGATATCGACTTCTAGGCTCTATGAGGTACAGATGTCAACATCTGATAGGTCTTTATCGTCGTAGTTTAAGGACATTTTTAATCCATTTTCGATTTATGAACTCAGGGACTTTTAAGCCGCATACGACAGAATATATTGAGTAATTTACCTTTGATTTAAAAACACTGACAAATTGACGCTGTGTCATGTGACTCTTCCAGTATCATACTTGGAATGGATTGCGCGATACTTTAATAGTACAGATCGATGCTTTCGCTGCCTTCTTACATGGAGGTAGTAACGAATTAAAGTCAAAATAAGTGGACTTAACTACGAATTTGTGCCACTCTCCGCTTGGTAGCTTATGTTTGCAGCGGCTAAATCTTAGTTGAAAATCTGGTAAGCCAACGTCAGAATTTTCACTTCGAAGCATTGCTTACCATCGTTGGTGTTTTTGTTTGTTATGCTTGGACTAAAAAGTAAAGTAAAACATTTCCGCGTACGTCAATGTTTGCAAATATAGGCCAGCTGTTTGGTACTAAGGTAGATCCCCGTCCACACCTCTCAGATCACTCTGATCTAAAGCTATCTAGCTACGTACTAGTGCCATTATTCTTCTCTCACTGCGGTCTTGTCATTTACGTGCGTTATAATGTAGAATACCAAACCTCACCACAATGTAATTGCTGTTTCGGTCCGGAATTCATTTTCATGTGTTTAATTATCTATTACTGCTTTGTTTACAGAAGCCCCAAGCTGAACAGCAATTCGACCTCATTCTAACATCCTTAATATGGTCGATTTTAATATACACAATTCTGGGTGGCATCGATACTCCGGACAAAGGACACCCGAAGACAGTTTGTTGAGATCTTCGCTTCGGAAAACAACTTGAAATAATGGGCCTACACGTATACCTGACGTTGATAGTCATACCGCCAACACACTGGGCTTGTTTTAACTTCTCACCCTGATAAGTACAAGATTAATGTGCTGTCGCCTCTAGGCTTGTCGGACCATTGTGCCACACACTTATAGAATAAATTTCTAAGCGAACCTTATGGCTTCTTTAGGAATTTTAAGTGGTCGTTATGTTTGCTCGATAATGACTTGGATACCGCTGCTGATATGATCACAGACACTATTCTCTTTGGAATGAGATGCTCATCGGATGAAGAGTGGCAAGTGTAAAGAAAATACGTGGTACGACTCGAGCTGTAAGCAGGCTGTCAGGGTTAGAGAAATGTCTTTTCGGTCCTACAAGACTAACCTGACAGAGGCAACCCGAAAAAAGTTTAAACGAGCCAAAAACTGGGGCAAAAATTACTACAGTGCCCCATAGGTAGTACACATTTTTGGTCTCTCATCTAAAACTTTAGAAATTTTGTTTCATGTTTACAATGACACTCCAGTTGTCAGCTCTTTCAACAAGGCCAATCTGCTCGCTAATCTCCTCAGGCTAATCAGCACTTCCAGTTTGTGTTATTTTTCCACCTACATTTGAGTGCGCCGAATCTTCATCTTTACCCTACCCTACCCTACCATCCCGTCTCTAAAAAGGGCGAATCTACTTCTCTTTCTCTTCTCTTTCATCAATCTGGTGAAAGCAAGACAGTTGCACTTTATATTTCAAAGGCATTTGACATAGTTTAGAATCATCGACAACTCTCTTCTTCACTAGAAGAGACTAGATCTCGACTAGATACTACCTTTCAGAACGTTAAATTCAAGTTGTCTTGGATGGTTTCAAGTCTGATATGCACAAAATAAATGCTAGTGTGCCCTAGGGCTCTGTTTTGTGCCCAACACTCTTCTTAATTTTAATGAATGTCTGCTACTTCTAATCCAATGTAGTTCTTTGCTGACGAAAGTATAAGTATAAGTATTTTTCCATATTTGTTCCTGGACTCACGTTTTTCCTCTTCATCTTTAGAACGGGAACGACAGCGTCGTCGTTTGTTAAGCTCACTAAATTCCGATATTAACAGCATAACCAGTTGGGAAACTACAAAACACAATGCTGTCTGCTGTCGTTAAAGCGAAATCCATCGTCGAAACCGAAAAACTTTCCATTCCCGGTATGTGTGTTAGTGACAACTTACGTTGGAATGACCAGATATTCGATGTCTGCAAAAATGCTGCGAAATTCCTAGGTTTCTTCAAGCGATGTAAGAAAAATTTCAACCTCTCTGATCTGACTTCAATATATAAGGCATTCATCCACCCAAAATTGGAGTATAATGACCACATCCGGTCAGGTGCTCTTAAAACATCTCTGCACCTGATAGATAAAATTAAAAAGCGTGCCATAAAATTCATAGGTGACACCAATATTACACAGTCAATTGACAAACTTGAAAACCTACCTACTTAATGTCCCCTATCTCATCTTGCTCTATCGATATCAGTGCTCCACCGAAATTGCTAGTAGCATTCCGCCCCTTTGAACCTTCAACCGTAACACTCCTCTCGCTATGAATGCTCACCAGTATACCCTCAAGCCCACTTTCGGACGTACTCTGAAATATCGTGATCCGTTCTTTAGCCTTACAACTCGGTTATGGAATGCCTTGTCGAACTCTCTTTTCCTTAGTCGTTATGATTTGCAAACATTCAAGACCAATGTACATCGGTATTTCCCTTTCCTTCCTCCATAAATTTCCCCCGCCTAGGCTAATTATAAAAAAAAATTCCCAACCTTTCTTTCTGATTGTTCGTCATATATGGTACATTCTCATCACCTGTTATCAGCAATGCTCATTTAAAAACCGGACAATACAATTCGTTATCAACAAGTTCACTTAGATGTCTTGTTTGCTCTTTAATATCCACTCAAATCTACATAATTTCCAGTGCTGATATCGCATTCATCTCTCTTTACAATACAACTTCAAATCTCCAATCACGCAAGCATTACATATTTATGTACTCGTATCCCTCCGTGCTCATAACTTTTTGTAAGTATTTCAAAATTTGACACAGTTTCGGGGCTGAAATTTACTGCGGAATGTTTTCTACATTAAAATTTCCATTTAGATTTATATTTTTTGTTGCAAGTTACTTATCAAAGCAAAGTAAACAAAATCCCGGAAAAATCGTAATTCCACTGTTTACACCCACTGGACCCATCCAGGAGAGAAATCTGTATCCATGACGCTCTGTTTCTGAATGTGGAAAACCTCCATAAATTGATAAGTTACGAATAAAACAGCTCTTCCATGTACGTAATAGCCTCTGGTTCTCTGGGTTTGTGGTTTTCGAAATCCCCAATACCCAAAACAGTCAAAGTTCGCTCGAAAAGGGAAGCTGCGAGACCAATGGAAAGGAATAACGCGAACCGACGATGATGAATCGTCTGATGAAATGCTCCAACGGTGAGTTAGTTTTTGATAGTGAAAGTAGGTGGGAGCCCGGAAATGTTTACTGAATTTATAGCGAAACCGTTGAGAAGGGAATTCGCAGATTTTTGTTAAGAGCTCTAGTATCACGTGTTGATAGTTCGTGGTATGCATGCCTACCAACGAAGTCATGCGACTTTAGGTTCTAAAGGGAAGTTTCCACAAAAACATGAATCAAAGGGCTGCATTCTTGCCCTTAGTATTGAGGCCGCTGCCGGTGCTTGAATTTGATTGTGGCTTCCTTCGGTTGGCCTGATTATCGCAATGTCGTTCTAATCAGAATCATAGACTTTTGGATTCGATCTTAGGACAAACAGGGATCTTTACCTCAGTCTTGGTCAAATCTCTTTCCTTTACACACCTCATTGGGAACAGGCAATCATATTGAAACTCCTTGAACTGTCGAGAGTATTGTGTGTTGACAGCATCAGAATGAAGCTGTTTTTTGGAGTTGGGACACCTCTTTTCAGAGTCCGTGCTACTAAAGTACTTGATGATGTCCAAATTCCGTATTGCAACCTATACTGTCGATGAGTGCAGATATATGCACGTTGGAATGTAACAATAATAGGTGAGACTTCAATAAGGCATATGTTCGGTTAAGTCAAGATAAACTGGTAACATACAGGCTCTCTTAGATCATAGAAGGATCTAATGTCCGAAAAGAAACAGTATGAATCTATTGGAATGTCGCGCACTGCCACACATACCGAATACCCGGCGAACAGTATCGACTACACGCTCGCCAGGGGTTTTTACAGAAAATGAACGAGCTTAGAAATGTATTATCTGTGCAAGGTGGAACATTTAAAGCGCTCCCGACTAACAGGAGCACGTGTTGGGAACATGGAATAGGCAAATCACTAGTTTTGTGGATAAGAGCAGTGAATAGGACGCTAATTGTGGATGATGGTGTAAACATGGTTTTCCCGCAAGGCGACGTCCTGTCCCTAATGGTATGATGCATGTAGGTACTCTCAGGCAATGTATGAAAAATAATGTATGTAGCTGTATTGTGTGCTGCGCCATATTTATGGACTAAGCAGCAGATTGTTGCACTAAAAATGGGATTCGAATTCTATAAAAGCAGCATTAAGCGCATAAAATCACTGGTGACAGAGTCATCGTATGTGATTGGGTTTCACCCGACCAACATATTTTATTGTAATTCAATCAGAAGAAGAAATCCTAAAGAGTACGTAGAGCTGAAGAATCACTTGATAGATGCCATCAAGCAATGCAACTGTAGGGATTCTGTTCGGAAGACTTATCAGAAGATATCGTTGCCTTCTTCTATCACGGTTTGAGTCTTCTCAAACAGACTCGAACTAAGCAGAAAACAAAAACAATGTTTGAATCTCTGATACTCAAGAGATTTTATTTGACAATGTTCGGCACCACATTCATAAGATGGGTTCCCTCGCTGACTGGCATTAACAAATTTTAATTTGTAAACATGGGATCGGGATGACCGGAATTCTGCTGGTTTATAATTGTAACCCATCCCCTTCTAGATTTCTGGACTCTGGAATATTATCTACTTTTTTGGACTCAGATTTCTAGCTGACAAGCTGGCTTTCGACGGTCCAGTAATTTAATTTTGTCAACCAGATCAGAAAGTCTCTTCTCTTTTTAGACTGGTCCTCGGAGCTCGGAACAATCTTCTAGATTGAAGGTAAGTGCTTTAGAATTAAGGTCTTACTTGTGTTTTATGGCCTCTGTTGTGAGCTTTAACCTATGTCTTGCCACATCGTGCGCGGTTATCAGCCTGTTCTTAAGTTCCTACAAGGAGCTCGGTCCAATTTGATCATTTTCTGTTGGCGACCCATGGGCCAGATCGATATGCAACCGAAGTTTTCGTTTTCTAAGCTATTTAAGATGGTTGCAACCAGAGATCTTAATCTGTTTGATGGGGTAGGCGAACTTTGCCAGGTAGTCCTACAGACGTAAGAATGGTGACGCGTTTTTTGACTGCCCAACAACTCCACTGTTTTTTTTAAATATTTCTGTAAAAGACGTTATTAAACTACCACTTCTGCTGTCTGGTTAGGAACTGTAAGGCATTCGGGCTATTTTGTGAAATAATCCATCGAGACAATCACGCATCGCTTCTTCCGGATGTCGTTAACGGAAGAAGAACCAGGACATCAACTGCTTTTCATTCAAAGGGGGATGCTGATTCACTCGGTTGTGGCTCAACTCAGGTTAACCGGGTAGGACCTCTTCTCTATTGACAAGTTTTGCAGTTTTAACATCAAAGCTTAACATCAATTGTTCGTCTAGAAGTATTGGTTCTTCTTGCATCCATCTAATAATTTTACCAAGCGCTGCGTCATCACGTTGTTCCTTTTGCAAATTACTATTAGCGCTTTCCAAGTGTAAGATTTGACGTTGACTATGTTCTTTTACCACGGCTTTGGTACAGTATCTGCAAGCTCCACAAGGTCTTCTCCCATAGAAAATGTGTCTCCATTACCGTGTTCAGGCCCGGGGTGAAGCAATATCTCAAAATCGTGTTGCTACTCTTTGTAGGCTTAATCTCCGCATAAAACACATGTTTTCTTCTTGTTCTTGCGCTTAGTTCTTGTGCTATGTTTATGGGATCTGTTAGTGTAGACAGATGACTAACTATCATCAAATGTTGAGTTGACTCATCCCTTATTCCCTCTATAAATTGACTAACTGGCTTTGGCTTCACATCTGGGGAGTGCCGCAGATTCAATGCAAATTCGGCCCTGGTCACCCTGGGGCCCTGAACGAGACTGCGCAGCTGTTTGTAGCTGGTTGCAGTATTTTCGCGGAAACGTTGCCACGGTAGATTCGTCGGTGATTTGTAATCCATTTCGCTGCTTTCTGTTTCAAAGGTATAGGCGTTGTGGTCCACTTGATACACGTGAAACTTCGCTTGAAAAATTCGTTGCCGTCTTGGTGCAGATTTGTGGCTTCCTGCTGTCGTTGATGCATATTTTGTGCAAGTGCTTTACTAATTGTTACGTCATTTGGAGATGAATATTGGTTGCTATTCATAAAGGACCCTCGGCCCTTATCACAATTGCAGAACTTTGTACTGCATACTCTTGCGTCCATTCTGTCGGTTTTTTATCCCACAATAACCTCCGGCCTAACATATACCTCTGAGTAGCATAGTGTGCAACTAAGTACACTCTCTCGACGCGCAGACTTCCCTTTTTCTTGTCCTACTGGCTTCATTTCGCTTAGCGTAGTTTGCTTCAAACTTGAGTTATGATTCCAACCTCACATCTGACACCAATGTTGCTTTCCTCTATGGCGGTAGCTGTCTTCTCCAACAGACTCGAAGGATATCAACCACAGAAGCAGAAGGAGAAAACATTGTTTGTAATTCTAATTCCCGAGAGGTTGGCTTAATTTACTTAATTTTGCCTGGGTCCGAGGCCACAATACTATCACGTCGATCAATAGGGAAGACCGGCTAGTTATCGGCGTCGTAACGCAGCACTACGTTTGCTTAGCACCGAAATGTAATAGCTGCAATGCTGGGGAACATTATCTTTGTGAGTGTCCGCCATGCGCTCGCATCAGGCTGCAGGTAGTCGCCGCGGATGTAGTGGTTGCTGATACAAAAAGAAACTTTTGACTACTGAGTCGTTTATCCAACTTCCAATTGAGTAGTTTGTTCTGATAGAATATACAGTGGGTTGTGATGAATGCCGAATGTGATGTGAATGTGTGACTCTAAACAGACAAAATCCTAATTGTCCGTATTAGAGCTGTCTGATTAATATATAAATTCTACCAACTTTACTTTTGCCGTTCGTATCTTCCACAAGCTAGTATCGGCTGGTGTTTTTGTTGATTGCCTCCAGACAACCGTTCTGCTTAAAAAAAGGCTTAAATGCAAAAGATGACAAATGTGCTGTTTTAGAGAAAAAAAACTTGCTCTTCTTGCTGATCATTGCCCCGTCATGTCACTAGGCAGCAATCTTTGTCAAGGTAAAAGTGAATTCAAAAGATGTAATCGACGACCTCTAACCCGTATACCGATTTTATGAACAAAAAGATAAACCAAAAACTTATGCTTTGTGCCGTGCCATATCAGCTCTGTACATTCACCTTTCATTTGATGATACACGCTTCGCTCCCTTGTGTCGTAAAATGATTACGTTTACCCGTATCTAAACAACGCAACCCAGGAAGTTTCAGCCGTGTGTACTCATCCTGTACACGGAGCTGTACTCAGCCGTCATCCAGATGCGTCAAAACAAACACAATCCGTGAGGTTTGTTCAGTACAATATCATCCACTGTTTGTATTTGCAGATAAAAAATAACGGCTAGTGTCTCAAGTAATCTATTCTACACCGGGACTCGGGTTTCACCTTTTCAAACACAATTCTAAGAACTCATGTCCCACGGGTGCTCCCTAAGAGGGCCACATTTAATTGTGATAAGACGCAACGCAATTGAATTTTCTTGGAGAACAATACGATAACAATGTGAGACCAATGTTGACTGATCAGCACGTGCTTTGGACAGAAAAATTCAAACTCCATCTCTGATAGAGGTGAACAATCGGTGTAATTAGTTTCCGGCACACTTGTGTCATCGAAAGCGGAAATCCATAAAAAAAAAAACAGAATTCTCCGTCCAAAAGTCTAAGATTGTTGAGCGTCACCTTGACATTCAGGCACGAGATGCACCCACGCTTACTCGTCTGACGTTTGAATGGTCAGTTAATAGTCATTTCTACGTGATCAGCTGGTGGGTTGAATTTTTATTTTGGTTGTCATTACAAAATCTCGTCGCGCACAAGCCTCAAGCCTTTCCCATAGTATTTAGTACTCGTCAGTGAAACGCAGTAGAACATTGCGAACGCAACGCAACGTCCATTACCTTTCAATGCAAACAGAACAAAAGGAGCAGAAATGGCAGGAGCTCACGTACAAGGTAATGCAATCACAGTGATGTGGAGGGTGAGAGGTAGAAGCGGGCTATACAACATTCTCAAAAGGCTATAATGTGTTCACTCGTAACTTGGTGCAGGCATGGACTTATCGATGTAGGAAAGTTTGAGATAGGATACGAGGAGTACGTATCAACGCTTCTGTATACGCAGGTACTTGTAGATTGATTGGCAACTTTATCGTATCGTCGTGGTCACATTGCAGTGCAGTGTATCTGAACGCGCGACGGATGCATTGCGATGTGTTTTGCGGATACTTGATATGGCAAAACCAGGAATAAGAATTCGACGTGCAGTTTTCCTCTTGTTTATACGCACATGTTTGGAATTACTGCATTGTGTTGGGTCAGTCAGTTTCATTTCATTGTTTCAAGGGGGATACTTAGGACTTGTAAACGTTGTTGAGAGTTTTATTGCAAGAACTTTGATTCAAAGAGAGAGAGACGTGGGAGGTTAAAGTGTCTGAGAGCACGATCCTTGTTCCTTCTCAATCCGTGTTGACCCACACCCTCCACGTGGCTTCTCCTGGATAGTTACGGATATCTGTACGTATATAGTTATAACCACTTTCGACAAAAAATCTTCAATAAAGTTCACGACCCCCACGAATGTAAAGCGGTCCACTATTTATGAATGTGCACGTAGAATGTGCGAACTTTGTACAGACCTCTGCCAAGATGATAGAGGTTTTCGTTGAATATAATGCTAACATCACTGCAATACACGGGGCAGGGATGACCACACTAGCGCATCGTGAATTTCTCGCAATATCCAACAACGGAATGGGAACGTTAGTCTTCATCGCGGCATAATTTGCAGCACCAGATGTATACCAAGCCACCTCTCAGATTGACTTTGAAGTTGTGATTGAAGAAAGGAAATTTTCCAGAGTACTGAAATTCCCCAGAAGTTCCAGGTCGCCAATATGAATTCGGACCACTACGCTTGCAGTCAAGATTGGTACACGCTTTCCTGCATCGTAAAAGTTCGATTTAGAAAAGCTGCAGTCACAATGGATAGCCAGGAATTTCACAATTCAACAATCACTGTGGCCCGTCCAGAACCCTGCTCAGATTGAGGGTATATTACTCCTCATTGGAACCACATCTTCTGCTCTATGAGTGCCGTTTCGAACAATGTTAGCAATTGATATACCAAAGGCATCGCAACGTCACTGCAGAGCAACATGCACCATATAAAGCCACACTCCATGCAATTGCCCATGGCCTATTGGTCCACAGTCGAAACGCTGGCCAATACCGTGAAAAGGGCTGATTACGAAAATTTTGACATATTGCGCAACAGGGACATGACCCGAAAATATTTCAGAAGCCTAAGTAGTTGTCACAAGACCGATCCCTATTACTATACGAGTACTGTAAAGATGAAACCAGAAATCATGTAACGGATGTTGGATTGGAAAGGAAGGGCTCATTTCTCTCACTGCCGAACAGTGTTAGCAGACCTGCGAAACGTGAACGACAAAGATGACTCAGAGACGTCAATTGCTGATGATGAAATAGCTTGATCTATAGGAATAATCAGACTTTGACAAGATACGAAAAGCGATAACCAACTGAGGTATTTAAAGCTGAGAGCGACGAGCTACATAACATGTAATCGTATCAGCTAACTTGTTAAATTTTATCGGGAAAAGCTATGTTCAGTGAATAAATTGTGATCTACACAATCTATAGGAAGGGCAATCCTGCGATTCTTGCTAGCTACTGGAGGATACGCCTTCTAAATATAGCCCTATCAAGTGTGCTTTCTGAAACATTGAAGCATATCATCAACGTTTGATCTGGAAAATTGACACAAACTAGCATTTAGTCGAGTTAAAGGCCGCATTCAACAGCATGAATATTAATCGTTCAAATGTAGATACAAGTAAATCTGGTATGCCTACTTAAAATGACGCTCAGCACCTCCATCAGCTCTGCGAATAATTGTGAAGGATCTCCGAGCCGATTAATACTAAATAAGGTGACTCCCTATCGTGTTCAACTCCTTCAATTAATTGTTGGAGAAAATAATTCGGGTTACAGAGCTAAACTGCGATGGCACATTTTCTTAAAAGTGTCGTGTTGTTGTTATTGTGTATGTCGACGAAATTGCTTTCGTTGGCTCAAACACCTTTGTCTTATACATTGCATTTTCAAACTTACAAAAGGAGATGAGATGACTAGGTCCTGCAGTGAACGGGTGCAAAATCAAGAACATGTACTTGATACATAACATTCATGTCTTGAAAAATACGTCACTGAATTTATGCCTATGTTTGACCTATAGGAAGTGATTCGTGCATGACTTTGCTCTTACTGGCTTACGTAGATATATAGTAAAGTAACGCGTTCACCTCCAGCAGTGTGGCAAAGTCGGTTAGCTTGAAACATTTTTGTTCAAGGGAACAGACTTCCTTTTTCACATTGCCATGCAACCAAGTTTCGGACACAAACACCGCATCGAGGTATAACGGAACTCGTTGATTCAGGCAAGATGCTTCGCGCATTGATACGGCAAATGTAAAAGCCGTCACTCTGAACTCCAATCGCTTGTATTTTGGTCCATGGTTTCTGACTCAATTAAAGCTTCTTCTGGTGTCCATCAAGGTAGCTAAATTAGTCCCTTATTATTTCTTCTGACTATTAATGATGTTGATTACATCATTTCGCAGATGATATATGTCATCTTCCTCAGACTGTCTACCACTGCAGGAAGATCTAGACAAATTTTGTACTTGGTATCAAGAGATTTTCCTTGAGTGTTAGGATATAACTTATACCTGTAAGCGGTATAAGTTCTTCTGTCGAAAGAACTAATCTATTGTACTCTTTGCAAATTCCTTAAAATAAAAAATTTCAGTCTTACAGTACCAGCACCCACCATGTTAGCGCCGAGTATTTGCAGCCTGATGCGAGCGTTAGCCTGACATTCACAGAGATAGTGCTCCGCGGTGCCGTCATCACTTTCACAGTAACCATCACAGGTTGTTGTGTCACTTATGCCCAGCACATTTAAGTGTTTTGTAAAAGTGTAGTGCCCTATTACGACGCCAATAAGTGAACTTACAGTCTTTCCTGCTGAGAGACAACTGACTTCCTAAAGATGTCGGAAAGCATTCGTTTGATCTGCCTGCATCCCGGGTGGATTTGCCATGTGCAGTTGTGCTCATATGAGACCCAAATGTTAATAGAAGCCTTAACCGAGGACGCAGGCAAACCCGACGTAGGTTCGGTCCTGAAAGACCCTCAAGTTGATCGTGACCTAGAACCCAGACAAGCGTCACTGAATTTAGCCTTAAGACTGCGTTCAGAGATTTCTGTCGCGTGCTTGAACTATCTCGGAAGTCTTAAGAGGGTTCAGTAAGGCTCTAAGTGTAGTTTTACTGTCGTTACAGATGGAAATGCTTCGCCTCCTCCACTAGTTCTCGGCAATATAGTTCGCTGCCATCTGAATTGCGTAAATCTCCGCTTGAAATACAGATGCGAGCTTTCCTAACGTGAAGTGAAAACTAACGTTGTCATCCTCCAAAGAGACATCAGCGCTACATCCTACATTATTTTTGAAGCCGTCCGTGGAGACCCGACTGCATTCCTTTCCTGGCTCAGATTCAAGTCGAAATAAGTCCTGGGTACAGGGAATGTCGATTTCGTTTTTTTTCCACAACTGGAGTTCCGGTGTTATTGCATCGAACCGAATGTCCATAAGACCAGAGGCATAAGACAGCCGGCGCGCAATGTCATCAAAGCTCCAGTGCCAAAGACCACTTTTTTTTTTCAAACGGAAGATGGTTTGAAAGTGTAGCCCATTATATAAATATCTATGGGTGGGAGATTCATCAATGCGTCTTCAGCGAAACCAGATGTGCTGGGGAAAGGGTCCATTTAGATGATTTAGGTGTTATCTGTGATAAGGAACTCAATTTCCGTTTTCATGTTGATAATATGATACGAGAAAGCTAACTCTGCCCTTGACTTCATAAAGCGCTGGTCAAAAGGGTTTTCCAAACCTCATGTTACCAAATCTCTTAACTTAAGATTTTGTTAGGCCTCTTTTTAAATATGTTAGCTAAGTTGATAACCACATCCTTCGGATAAAAGCTGTTCAACACAGGTTTTTTTATGATTTGCTTTACGTGGTCTTCGCTGGAATTATAGCCAAAACTTACCACCATACACTGATAGGCTGAAACTTATAAATTTATCCATCTTAGTTGATGATATTGCTTATCCTTCTTTACTTCAACTTGTTAACACCAACCCACGTAATATTAGGTCTGTGCTACTTATCGGCCTCAATTTTCACAGAACGATTTACGGACACCTGGAGCCAATGTCTGGAATGCTTCGTAAAGTTAAGGATATTGTGCCTCTTTTTTACTTTCTTTAACCGCTCCCACCCTTCAAGCCAAAGCAACTGATGCCTACTCATTTGACTAGATCGATGTCTTCGTATAGCTTATAGAGTTCCCAGGAATGCCAAAACTAGATATGGCTCTTACAGCTCGTATCTATGAGGCCTTAAAATATTCAAACAAATTTTGAGTCGGGCGTTTTGTGAATATTAAAAACGCGATGGTAGAGGCCAATCTGACCATAGGCAAGTGGTTTCAGGTGTTCACGCAACAAGAGCCTCTTCGATTGGCGCAGTTAAGAGGATCTCCTTTCTAGCGGATCAGACAAGCGATTCTGAGGTTCCTCCGACCAAATCCTTGTAATAATTTTGTGTACTCCCTCTACCGAGACATCTCCTGGGGTCTTAAGTAGCTCGGCAGGTGGAAATAGTTGAGTAAAATCCAGCACATCCTCTGATTTTCAGCCCTTAATACAGACTTGCGTCGATCGCAGCATATGAATTTGGTTGACAATTTTATGGCCAGTTGCCCACGCTTGTTACTATTGATGAAGATACAAAAATTTCGCTTTTGCCATGAGAACAAACGATAGGAAAAGATACATATTTTGAACGAACATACTTACAAGAGTCTGTATTTCGTTGTGTATGGGAAGTCTGTAACATAACTTACTGCCGGGTAGCTTGGGTGACGAAGAAGATTTGGGATAGCCAAAAACAACATCGATAACATCGGTCAAATTTACCAAAAGGTTCTTGACAATCGTAAAATCAAGTTTAGAGAGATAACGACGGCTATGAACATGTCGAATATTGATTCAAGATTTTACCATGAGAAAGCTGACCGCGCGTATGGTCCCGTGTTTTCTAGCTCCGGACCATAAACGTGTTCGAATGCGTTTGTCAACGCTTGCGCCCATTAATTACTGTAGATGAAACGTGGATACACCATCATACTCCATAAACCACACTTAAAACAGTGGACTGCGAAGAAGGATTTGGCTGTAAAAAGAACAAACGCTCTTCATTTGGCTAGTAAAGTGATGGCCACTGTTTTTTGTGATAGTTATGGAGTTGTAAGGAAAAACCCTTACAGCGCCATACTACGTATCAGCACTTGATAGAGGAAAGAAATTGCAGAAAAACGGCCACATTTTCCTCTCACAACTCACACAACAAATCAAAGAACTACGTTTTGAACCTCTTAACCACCATCCTTACTCACCCGATCTAGCCTCAAGTTAGTTTGTTGCTTCCTCTGGTCTTAGAGTTGCGCTCGAAGGGCAAAGATGATGCGGCCATCACCTTCGTTAACAACTATTTTGCATAGAAGGACGCCAAGTACAATATGGATGGGTTGAGGAGAAGGGAGCACTGTATAGATTTGCAAAAAGACTATGCAGAAAAACAAAAAAATAATTTGAAAAAAAAATGTCTTGTCGTACCTATACCATATATTGTAGATACAAAAATTTCAGCCGCTGGCTGCTGCTTATAACAAGGAAAACAAGGAAAAGGAAAAGAAAAAAAAAAGGAATTTGTTTCCGCCCGGGATCGAACCGGGGGCCTTCCGCGTGTTAGGCGGATGTGATAACCACTACACCACGGAAACACACGATAATATGGTTCTAACTGAAAATGTTTTAACACTCAGTGATATGCAATCGAAAGTATCTAACTATATTGAAATAGCTAATGCACAAACCATCTACTAAAAAGCTTTTTTTTGGAAAGCTATCATCAAGGGTTTGACGCTAAATTACCTTCTGCAGACGTACAGCAATCTGAAAGATACAAGGCCTACCACAAATATTCGAAATATCGCCTCGTACCCTATAATAAGATTATCCACAAGAATTAAGGCTATTTTCAATTATTTTCTGCATCTTTCTGTACGAACTCGCAAGTAGAAGCAGTGATTAAGAATCCCCGGCGAATCCCCGGTCGATAAGTCTCTTTTGTATGCTCACCAACAGACAGTTTATCGTCAAAAATGGCGATGCGACTTCTATTGTAACATTTTACATTAAAAACGGTGAGGTTCATTCGCTGATCTTATTCAACATTTACACAAGCGATTTGATAACTTCACTTCCCTGAAGCAAAACGTACGCAGACGGCTTGATAGCGTCCCCAGCAGGGCCAGAGGTCGAGGTCATTAACATGCTTTTGCAATGTGACTTCGTACAAATAAGGAAATTTTGTGATGACTGGAAGTTGAAAATCAACTGAAACCATTCTGTTTAGAACGCCGTTGTCTGGTGGTTCTAGGGACATTAGAAAGAATTGGCGAAAATTCTTGATCGTTTGACAATACGGCTACACTTACTTGTCGAAATGTAGTCACATACCTTGGGATCTGATTAGACCAATATCTACAATATATTTCAACTAAAGAGTTTTATAGCAGTCAACACAAAAAGAGTGTGGAAGTTATCTGCTACATGACCCTCATCCGGCTCATGCTGGTATATGGGTGTCCAGCGTGGCTCAACATGAGAGCAAGCTTAATGGAAAAGATTCAGTTGCCTTCGTATTTTTCTTCACCTATACAGAACACCAGAATCGGAGTACATAAAATTCTATCCCAATGACGTCCCATACAACAGAGCGAATCTCATAAGAGTGGACAACTTTGCTATTAAGTTGACTCGAGGTCATATAGCAAGAGCAATGACCTCGTCCAATAACCTTATATCTGGGCCCTACTATCCCAACTACTTATACTATGAGAGTATGAGCTTGAAAGGCTTCGTATCTCCTGAAGCGTTCTTCTATTTGGACATGAAAGACCTGATCCAGGATAAGTTTGCGGTGCCGCTTATTTTCCACGCAGTTGGAGAGAGTCCACTCAACTACAACAGAGACGTCGCACACGGAAATATTAAACGTCTCAAGTAAAGTAGGCCGGTTTTAAAATAAGATAAAAAATATATTGTTCTGCAACACCAAAGTATTTGATGATTGAGTGAAGAAGACTCTGTTCTTTCGTCGTTTCTTTCAAGTCCGGGTTAGCCTAGTCAAAAGGTAAAGTGGGCCATATATTCCTACATAAGTTTAGCAAATGACCCACTTACATAGGTTATGGCAACTTTGAATGAAAGCGTCTGATAAATGTCCTTTTGAACTGAGAACTTGCTAACACATTTGATTTCTTGTGAAAAAATATTTGGTCACGATTTGGCATGATTTCAGTAATATACGGTCTCATGTCCTCGTTCAGGTATTGGGTGGTCGTGGTGTTATTAACAAAACCTTTGTTTTTGAAAGATCCCCGAAAAAGAGGTCCAAAGGCGATAAGTCGTACGGTCTTGTTGGTTAATTCGAGACATCCAAACGGATGATTACACGATCATGCAGTAATGCCATTATTTTACCTGATCTGATGGTTTGAGTTAATTTTCTACTTTACCCTTCAACATCGCCTGTTCAAGCATACCCGTCAGCGTCCTTGAAGAAAATTGGTCCAACGATGTCTTAAGCACAAAATTTACATCAATCAGCGACACGTTTGGGATACATCACCTTTTTATGAAACACATGTGGGTTTTCGTCACTCCAGATGCTTCAATTTTGGTTGTTTGCGTTCAGTTCAAAACGTCACTGTATCAACGCCCTCTTACTTTATTCCAGAATTCTCACTACCTTGGAACCTACCTCCAATTCACCCAGCTCTATAAATGCTTCTTTAAGCGCTTCCTCGCCACAGCGCAAGCCAAACTTATCAACGAGCCTAAGACCTTTTATCAATTCGTCAACTACAACTCTCTCGTTCAATAATATATCATCGACCGACCCACATACTACCGTCCACAATTTTTTAAACTTTTTTAAACAATCATTTGCTGACAACTTCTTCTTACCTGACCACATATATTTCAAGTACCTTCCCTTTCTAGTTCTAAGCTTTCAGGGAAATTCGCTTATATCGCCCACCCATGATTTCTAAAAAGTAGATCAACTACTACAAAATTAGTTAAATTCGTATCCTTTGCACTTTCAGCCCTGGAATATGGCAAAGAAATCGATGTTATTGCTACAGAATTTGCTGCTAAATCTTTCGATAGAATATCTCATCAAATTGATCCTTTTTAAATTGTCTTCCATCTATCACATATTATTAAAACGGATATCTTCTTCTCTTAAAAACTCTTATTACAGCGTTCGTTTTAGGTCAGCCTTCTCAACCCCGATTTTAACCACTTCTGGTGCGCCACACGGCAGCCATCTAAGTCCCCTTCTTTTCAAAATCTTTTCTCAAAAACTACTTCTTCACGCCAAGATAGTAGGTTTTCTACTTGGTGCCTCAAAAATAGCTCAGAACCTAATGTCACCAAATGTCAATCTATGGCTTTGTCATGTAAGTCCAATCAATCTCCTCCTGTAGGTCAAGTGTAACCCCTTCGCGACCTTGGAATATTATAAGATAGAGAGCTAAACTTCCGCAAATTGATGAGATACTTCTTAAAGTCAACTCATCACTTGGTTTTACTAAATGATGGTCTACAAAATTTTGCACTACTTATGTGAGAAAGCCACTTTACATTTCTCTTGTCGAGAAACTTCTGAGGTATGTCAACCAAGTGGAGCTCCCCTTTCAGCGAGTTCACATAACCCGAATCGAAAACATTTAACGTCATTTCTTTCGGTTTGCCCTCCGAGGACTACCCTGGTATGACGTGACCGCCTCGAATTTCTTAACCTGAATACCTCCAAAAAACGCAGAGACGTAGCTGACGTTCTCTTCATTTATCGACTGCTCTCTGGTTCTGTACATTGTGCCTAGCTTTACGATACTATTTCCTTCAACACTAACCCTTGTAGTTTACGCTATCCTCGTCTCTTCTATATTCCAACCAATAGCACCTCTCGTCCCAAACTTTATCTGCTCCACCATTCCCTTATTTCCTAGTCCTTTATTATTTTATCAGTTTCGTTTGTATGAAGCGAAATACATGGGGACGTCAGCCCCATCAAAATTAAAAATATCTAGTCTACGAGTATATTTAAGTTCTTCATTCTCCGTATGTCCGGCCTCTGTCTCCCTGCAGTCAATAGCCTCTGCTAATTGCTCGGCTGCATGTGGTCTGTTAAGGGTTTGAACATTCCAGGTGTAGATGTGAAGGTCGTTGTCATTTAAACGTTTGAAAGGGTCGCCAACAGTGAATCTATTTTTATAAGAGACCATTAGTTGGTTCCTCCCACCTTTTAAATCTCATCCGTATGGGGTTGTGAGCGCAGGATATATGCTCCTAGCCGAACATGCCCTTGCTATTTTAGCCTGCATGATTAACGTACGGGGGACCACCACTGGGAGATAAGGCAAACACTTTGCTACGAAATTGATTATTGTGCTGCTGCCCTAATCTAATTAAAGGCCATTGGGTCAACGATTTATCATGAACACCTGTCGTGAAGACTTGATGTCACGGGAAGCCCATACATAGTTACATGGGTGCAAAGATACGCCTTGACATGTATTATGAATACTAATTCGGAACTGTATTGCAGGAAAAGGTTCCACCCTTGGTATGAGTCCAGGCCGATTTAACGGTCACAGTACCCAGTACATATTGCAACTCTATCGTGAAATAAGCCCTGGTAGGGACTACCGGTAGTCCTGCCTACAACAAGACCTATAACCGGCCACTTGTATCTGGTCAAATTGTAGCAACCTTCGGTGGCGTCATCTGTAAACCGCTACGATAAGACCAGTACTTTGCTTTGCCCCTGTTTTCTATTAAAAAACGCCGCTGGCTGGTGGCAGTGCTAAAGAGCCTTTGCAATACCCTCATATTGCCATACCATACCAAGAGCACATCCAATGATAGTTGAGCAGTCTTCGAGGCTTGAGGCCTTCAGCAATAATTTATTTCCAAACTATGAGTACATATAGAATAAAAGGCTGAACTTACTGGGATAATGGGTTACAGGGAATGAGTTTTCCAATGGACTAGGTAAGCAAGGTTTGGAAAAATTCCTTCTGAAAACCCACATAAGGACCACGGTCAAAACATCTATTGGAAATTGAGCCTCCCACGAGAAAGGCTACAGTAATATGAATCTCAGGGAGCAAGCAGACTAAATGACCGTTTCCCGATGACTGAAGAAGCCTTTATAGGAAATCACTGCCAATTGCTTCTGTAACGCTTATTGTAACGTTGTCGACGCTACCATAGAATGCTTCCTCTGAAGGTTCAGGATAGATAATTCGAGAGAAATAAATGATAGAGAAATGAAATTATAAGAGCGCAGTGTACTTAAGCTGATTTTCAGCATTGTTAGCCTGGAAGCCAGATGTTTCCGTGGTGTAGTGGTTATCACATCCGCCTAACACGCGGAAGGCCCCCGGTTCGATCCCGGGCGGAAACAGAGTTGACTCTTTTTTGCACACTTTGTTTTTTTTTTTGTTGTTTAAGGCTCTGAATTGTGCTCCATCATCGTCATGAAAAGTTGAAGAAAAAAAAACCGAAGTTAGTTTCCGCCCGGGATCGAACCGGGGGCCTTCCTCGTGTTAGGCGGATGTGATAACCACTACACCACGAAAACGAATATCCACGATATGGAAAAATGAGCTTTTGTTGGTGGTTATGTTGGCAGATTATCAATAGCAAACTTAATTTACACCTATTGCATCGTGTCTAGCCATTTTAAAGACTAAAATCATTTACTTCACTAGAACACCACGACATATTAATTTGAAGGTCAACCGGTATCCAGCTCTACCCCAAAGGAATCATTAAAGACACGCAACTTATGTATCCAATGCGATACACTCAACTTCAAAGATTTGCGTGTCGTACATTTTTACGAACTTCACTTTGTACGTCATTAAATGTTGAAACTAGTGCGTTAGAGGGGTGGTGTGATGATATGATGGTCCTTGTGCACATACTAATGTACAAATACCCTAAAACCTTCAAAGGACACCCTTTCTGTTTGTTTGTTCGCTTATAAATCGGGAGCTGGTGGTCAGACTCTCAAGCGGTTTCCTCTTAAATTTAGAAAAAGGGCTTGGTCAGATTATAGGTCATATTGAATATAATTTTTATAAGGACATTTGGAGAAAATCATGTTTTACTCAAAATAAAATAAATAAATGCAAAAAAAACTTTATTGGCTGAAACTTAATATCACAAACGAGATTTTGGGACTCTCTTTGGATTCGGTCTTCTGTACTCTAACAGGGACGACAAGTCCTTTGATGATTATTCAAATACTTGCAGCGTGGAATCCGGCGACGACATGGCTTACAATTCTTGAATTTCGAACGAATAAAGTCGGCAAATACGGTTGGCTCACGATTCCGGTCGAAAATTCCATCCTCTAAAGTTACGGTATAAGAATTCAAAGTGGCCTTACAGCTCTCTGAGGATACGAGGTTTCCAAAGAACTCACCAACTATCGTTAGATTGCTGTCTGGATCGGCGAGATACCTCTGAAGGTCGGATATCTTAGAACTAGGATCATAGTTGAGAGTTCGAATCTGGAGAAAAGAAACGGTTATCTATAAATTCGAGAATATTTTGATACTTTGTATACCTTGTGGGATGTAGAATGTAACTTATCCCCGTACATGACGATGATAGGCTTCTGAAATTGTTTCATAGTATCCTGAATGAATTTGGAAGAATTCGTCAAGAAATAATCGTCGGAGAGGACATCTTCAAGGCTCAAGGATATCATATCGAATTTGTTAATCTAGAAATGGAATGAAATGGAACAAGGCACAACAAAACGGTGGTGGATGATTGTTACCAGCGACGAATTGTCAATTCTGGGTGGAACTAACGAAGTAAATGGCCGGGAGGGGTCTAAACTCCTCCAACTATCAAGTGTGGTTGAATTGAAACCCTCCTCAAGTATCACTGACCATAATATCACACTTGGATGATTTCCAAATTGGATTATAAAGTCCTCGAGGGCACTTTGAGGGCTTCTGAAGAGCAAGCAGTTAACAGGGAATGGATAATGGATATTGAAGAACAATTTTACCCTAAAATGACACACAACCCCAACTCATCAGCTAAATTAAGCATTTCCTCAGACGGTGGCAACTTCATTGCCAAAGTGTTTGCATTCAACCAGTCAAGGAGAGTGATATCTTTAAGATCCATCCTGGGATTGAAAGACTTTCTTACTTTACTTTCGGTACCCTGAAGATAAAATACTTTCTCGTTGATTATGAACGAATTTTCCGTCCAGCTCAGTCCCCTTATTCCAAGTTTCTGTCGGTAAACATCTCTCACTAGACAGTTGCAGAGTGTGAAAATTAATGTGTATAGATACCCAGCTGGACGTTTCATCCCCATTGGCCACCACAAGGTGCAGTTTGGTATGGTCAGACTGCCTTCCAGGGAGTAGGAAACGTTTCTAGCTACTAACATGGATTCCTTGTCAAGTGCTTCTATAGAAATCCGAAACCAGTCCGTTTGAAACAATCCATCGGCGAAAATTTTGTATTTTATAGAAGCAGTTGTATTTGTGATTGTTGTTTCTACTGAAACATTTCGAATAAAGAGTTTCGCTGGAACTGTGTGAAACATCACGGATTGTGGAATTCCAGGAAAACCATCTGACTCTCTATTCACAGCCAAGGCGATGAGATTTTCTGAGCCATAAACCAAGTTATCTGTCACGTTGAGTTCGATGGGAGTGCAACTTTCATTCTTGAAGGAGGCTATGAGTTGTCGATTGATCCACTAAACAGATTTGAATATTTTAAATTTGTTCTTGGGAGTCAGATAGTTAACTTACCACATGAGTGCCTGCTGAAATTCCGTCTAATCGTAGCCAAGTTCGTCTGTCCTCCCTCCAGATTCTTGGAACGAAAAAAGCGTTTTCATACCAAGCTGCACGAGAGCACTTGGTGATGTCCATTTGATCCATGAAATCAAGTAAGCTTCCCGGAACAGCAATTTTCTTCACTTCTGAGAGCTGAGAGGAGACACACAATTTCTAGACATCTTCAAGATTTTGTAAATTTCTCGTCATACCTTTTGTAAACCTCCCTGCTCAGCATATGCCAGTTGTTCGGTCTTTCCCTCACAATAGCAACTCCAAAGACCATGCAGCGATAAAACATCTCTACTTTCGGTGCATCCAAGGTATTCCCCACCAACAAGTGCACTTAAACCCACTGACAGGGTAAGCCAAGGTATCAATCCACTTCGAGTCATGTTTAATTTGACTTAATCTGGTCTAGAGCACATCACCAAAATGAACAGATGTCGTGTCTATATATAGAGTAATGGTCAAGCAACATACCCAGGTCATACGTGCTATAGATTAATATCAATTTGTACAAGTGACACTTGATACCACCAACTCCAATTCCCACTGTCCAGAGGTTCACCTTGACTTGTTGGGCGAGATTACGATCATAATTCACTTGTCTGCTGAGATGAAGAGCGGTGCCCATCCACAAGAATTTGGTCAAACACCCCGCCATGGAAGTCAAATCTTTTGATGTTTTCGTTTTGGTGCATGTGTGCGACTGATTTTATTGTAAGTATCGGCGATGAGTGAGCGATTTTCTACTCTCATCATACTAAAACTGGCCATATACGGATAAGAAGCTTATGCTGCGTGAAGTACCAGTAACCAGCGGAAATTTACGGGAACGCGTGCAAGTTTGACTTCACCACCTATCAGCAGAGAAGAAGAACTCACGAGTTCATGTGTACATTGTACTTCTATTTTGGGCGGATAAACGCCTTATACTAGGTGGAGTGAAAAGTAACCTCCTTTGGAATGAAAATTTTTTTTTTATTTTATTCAATATAGTCCCCTTTTAGTTTGATATACTTATTCCAGAGATTTTCTAACTTCTTGATCCCGTCCGAAAAGTAATTTTCCGGAAGGTCTGCAAAATACTCCTATGTGGGGCGATGATTATCTCGCGTGAGCTGAATTTTTTTATTAATAAGCCATCTTTTGAGGATTGGGGGAAGAGATAATAGTCCAAGGGAGGAAAATCGGACGAATACGGTGGACGCGACAGCAATTGGAGCCGCAAGTCATTGACTTTAGCCGTGGTTGCGATGGTTTTGTGAGCCGGTGCATTGTCTTGCAAAAAGAAAATTTTTTTTCGCTTTATGTGAGGCCGTTTTTCAGAGATTTTGCTCCTATATTACACAGTAATACTCGCTGTTGATGGTTTTTCCTTTTTCGAGGTAGTCCACCAAGAGTATGCCATGACAATCCCAGAAAACTGACGCCATAATCTTTCCGAACCATCGAGCACCCCTCGTCCGCTTCGGAGCACTCGTGCTGGCTTTAGTCTATTGCCGGGCACTCATTCTGTTCTTTGGTGTTTAACAGTTACCAATCGACGCCAAAAGTCTGCCCGATTCCACATCAGCAAGTGCAAACAGTCTTTCGAAGTGCTCTCGCGTTCGTGTTTTTGGTCAAGAGTGAGTATGCGCGGCATCCAGCCGCAGGATATCTTTTTCATATGCAGAATATTGCTCAAAATATGGCATGTGCGCTCAGTACTAATCACTGTGGTATCTGCTAGATCGCGCACCTTCACTTTCCGGTCAGCCAACACCATTTCATGTATTCTTTTAACATTGTCCTCTGTTACCGCATCGGAGGGCCTGCCGCTGCGGACTTGATCGGTAGTGGAGTTGCTGCCACGACGAAACTCTCGAAACCAATATTTGACGGTGTAATCTGACGGAGCATTAGCCCCATAATATTTATCCAACTTTTCTTTTGTTTCCTTCGCCCTTTTGCTTCTCAAAAAATAATGTTTTATGAGAGAATGAAAATCGTTTTTGTCTATACTCAACACGTCAATAACAATCAGCTGTCAAAACAAAACTAAAGACAGTATCTCACTGAAATTTGGCATGTCTGTCTAAATATGAACAGACTTCAAGGCACTATAACTTTTTTTGCAGTAGCAGCGCATTCTGGCGGTCAAGCAGGTTACTTTTCACTCCACCTAGTATGATATATTGCGGCGTGATCAGAGGGGATGAAGTAACCTACACATTTTGCAGCATTTTTTTCGACATCGAATATGTGGTCATTCTTAGCTTTCGGTTTTAACGATGCAAGTGCCATTCTTGGATAATCGCTAGCAGCTGACAGCATTGCATTGTTGTGTTAACAGAGTGGTAGTTCTCCATTTAGTCGTCAGTCATCACATAAGTAATATTCTCGATGGAAAGTTGTAGAAAAGAGTGTCGAAGACAGAACGGAACCCTGGGGCACACTATCTTTTATTTTGTGAATATCAGACTTGAAACCATCCAAGACAACTTGAATTGAACATTTCGAAAGGTAATTTTTTATCCATTGAAGTCAAGAGTCGTCGATCCCAAAAGCACGCATTTTCAACAAAAGACCCTGATACCAAACTCTGTCAAACGACTTTGAAATATCAAGTGCAACTGTCTTGCTTCCACCAGATTGGTCTACACTTGGTTCCACTTTTCGGTGAGACATGCCATCAAATCACCAATGGACCTTTTGCTATAAGAACCGTCCTTCCGGTCATTGAGAAGTTTTCGTGTTTCAAGATATTTCATGAGCTGTGCAATGGGTCTGTAGGAAGAGATTTTCCATCTGCTCAGAAGAAGAGGAGATATGCCATCAGTATCAGCAGATTTGTGAATGTAAAGATCTTTAAGAACTCTTGCTACTAAACGAGTGTGAAATTGGATTCGTCTTATTCAAGATTCGACGCGTGGGATGGAGGTAGAGTTTCTAATATTTTTGACGAACGGCCAAAAATGTTTACTACCTTTGGGACATTGTAGTGTTTTTTGCCTCAGTTCATTCCTGGCTCGTTGAACGTTTTGCAGGTTTTCTCTGTCGGGTTGGTCTTGCAGGATCGAAAAAACATTTCTCAACTCTAACAGCTTCTTTGCAGCTTGAGTCGTACTACGTCTATTTTTTGGTTTGATACTCTTCATCCGATGAGGGATAAGAGATCTAGTTCCAAAGAGAATAGTGACTGTGATCATATCAGTACCAGCATCCGCGTCGTTATTAAGAAAACTTAACGAACAGCTTAAGTTCCTAAAGAAGTTGTTTAGTCTGTTCCAATTAGATTGCTATACGGTTCTTTTAGGAATCCTTTCTTTAACTGTGTGGTAAGTGCACGAGAAAAAAATAAATAATGACGCAATTATCTGGCGATCATAGAGGGGAAAGAATATCAACAGTGTACTTGTCAGGGTAAGAAGTTCAAAACAACTCCAGGGTATTGGCGGTATGACTATCAACATCTGGTAGTCGCATGGGCTCATTTACAGACCGGATCAAGTTGTTTTCAACAGCGAAGTTTTCAACAGACCGTTCTTCGGGCGTTGACTGTCCAGAATGGCGAAGGCACCCGAAATTGTCCGCCTGCAATAACGATCTCAGTCTGAGGATACAGGGATACAATTCTTTGTATGAAGTCATACTCGTCAAAAGTGGAATTGTTGTTCAGAGTTCAGAAGTTTCAGAGGTTTCACACCACTATATGACGAGTGATTGAAAAGACCAAGAACTTGTCTTTTTAAGCGAAATTCACTCGAACCACCTGCAATTTTGCAACGTGGTAAGATGGATTTCGAGCTCCGTCTAAGCGCAGAACGAAACAAAAGGTAGATAAAGCTGTTCAGAATCTGAACCCCCTCTGCACTGCGACTAGATTGATCTATTGTACCCCTTTCTTACATTAGTTTTTGAATATTGCCCTGCACTTTTTGAGATATCGCTTTCATGTCCTCTTTCTTGGAGGGTCTGAGTCTGAGCTAATGCCGAATCGCTCGATGTGGCCGAATCAGTGCAGTCGACGGATTTTTGCCTTCACGAGTTCGCGAGTATATCTTCTCCTTTATTGGCAATGCTCGCAGATAGGACCATTCGACGTAGTATTTTTCTTTCGAAAGATCCCAAGATCTGCTCCTCTGTCTTGTTTATCGTTCAGCATTCAGCTCCATAAAGCAAGACTGGCAAGATCAGAGTTTTGTTGAACATTATCTTGGACCTTAAAGTTAGAAATTTGGACTCTATTTATTAGGACAAACCGAAGTAGGGTTGCCTAAGGTTATTCTTCGTCGAATCTCCACTAGGGTGTCATTTGTGGGTTTATATTTGCCCCGAGTTTAAAAAACTCATTCACTACCACAAAATTATAGCTGCCAATTGATAGGTTCTGTCCTAGACGGTGTTCGACGGATCGGTGGCGAGCCTAGGAAGGTCCCTAAACCATCCTCAAGGTTTCAACACGTACATTTAGACATGGTTTCCAACGGTTATACCTACATATGTCTAACTATAGTCGATTGTTTCACTTGATGGCCGGAAGCTTATCCACTGAGAGATTCCCTGACTTTAAATATAGTTACGAACTTCATTAGGGAATTCGTATGTATATTTGGCGTTACACTCCGCGTTACGAGAGACCATGGTAGCCAATTTGTGTCCCAAATATTTTATATATTTTAATATATATTATATTAGTTATGTACCGAATTAGGACAACTGCCTAGCATCCACAGGCGAATGTGGAGCAAGGATTTGCTTACATATTATTTTGCTAGGGATTCGAAGTGTATTTAAGGCGGATCTGGGGTACTCTTCAGCAGAATTGGTGTACGGACAACCACTGAAACTTTCTTCCGAATTCTGCGGGTCCGGTGGGGACAGAAAAGGAATAGACCAGGTAGGTTTAATTGCATTTTTGAGAGAAAAGAAAGTAAACGCAGTCACATATGTTTCAAAACCGCTGCACGATAGTGAATGGGTCCTAGTCAGAGTTGACGTAACTCGCGTGGGTTTGCTACCGCCCTACTACGGCTCCTTACAGCTAGTCAAACGGTTGCGAAAAGCTTTTATCGTCAAAATTCGTGAAAAAAATAAAAACGTGAACTTAGATCGGTTAAAACAAGCATTTACAGCCAACGACTGCGTGAAACCAAACAAAAATTGAAAAGAGGTTCAGGGCTCTGGCGATTTTCTGGGAGTGGAAAGAAGCTTTCAGAAAGTCATGGCGCTTGTCACCGAGAAAGATCTTCTGGATCCACACTGCTTTAATTAGGTCAATGGTTTGTCCTATGTCTTATGGTTCTTTAGTTCAGTGGACTGGCGAAACAAACCTTCACGAAAATATATACGTCACTTTTTTCTTTACCTGATTTTAAGGCATGGTCTGTGTCGGCTACATGGTGGATTTCCCTAGCAAACCTGGCTCAATTCTAGACGCATTGATGAATCTTCCTGCCCTTAATCTTAATTTTAAAGGTTCTCAAAAAATCTGGACTTGTCGTCTGATGTGAAAAAGCCACTTCGATTTTCTAAGGAATGGTTTCGGTCAGAATGTGAGTAAGCCAAGGAACGACAACTTAAAAAATTCCATCTCTCGTTAGGTAATTTGTTTCTGTCCTCAAAGTGGAATTAAACGCAATTCTGAGAGCAATGAACTCTATTGTGAAGAATCTGTGGAGTGAACGAAGTATCTGGTCCATAGTGACAGCTAAGCTATGCTTAAAGCCTTGCTTAGTCTTGTTGCACCTCAAGTCATAATAATAAACTTCCTTAACAAGGCTAAAGGGAGAGTTAGTGAGAACTTGGATATTTGCTAAGATTGCCAACGTCTCCGGTTAGGACTTCCATCGACAGTTCGGTCTCACATGAGCAAAACTGCAGATGTTATGACCCTCCGAGATTCCGGTAGGCCAAATCCCTCAGTGGCTTTCCTGCTGTTTCGCAGTAGGACAGATTATAGGGTGCTTACTGGTATCATGACAGGACACTACGGTTTTACTTTAGTGTGCTGGGCATAAGTGATAGAACATCCTGAGATGATTGTTGTGAAAGGAATGACGACATCGCGAAGAACTATCTCTGTGAGTGTTCGGCCTATGTTGCAGGAACACATCTTTCTAGAAAATACTGAGAAATTTCACTAAAACCGACACACAAGGAGTACAATGGCCTAGTTTTTTGTCTAAGTGCTCTATTCCGACAGAAACAAAAAAAAGGCACAAAATAGTAGGCCAAAAATTAAGAAAAAAAAGAAACTTTTTGTTCAAAGCGCACCAGCCGTTGGGTGTAGGTAATCGTAAAAATCCATTCTTTGACGAATGTACTAGTATCTGACAGAATTTTTTGGCATGACACGTTGCCAATGTGAATGCGGCTTTATGTATTCAGTGTTCCATATTGAGATTCAAGGGTGGTCGTAGGGGGTGTCAGTTTATTACCCTATCAGATAAGTAGTTTTAATTGTGAGCGTTGCACGTTTCTTTTTACTACGTTCGACGTCTTGTCATTTAGGGGTCGCCGGTGCCGATTTGTTTGACATTTTTTCCAGTTTGGTAGCGAAAATAATTCATGACATGACATAGATTCCAATGTATATATAGATTTTTTGTACTCCTGTGTGAGTCCTGTCGGGGGTTTGGGGACTTATGTTTCCAGTTTTCCTTTTCTCACAGAAGACGGCGATTTGGGTGGTAGAGGGTGAGTTATCAGGTATTAAGGGTGCGTGTAATCAATTCGTTGGTTTGTTCTAAAGATACACCTGGACTAACTGCAGGTGAAGTAAAAAATTAGTTCAACACGAGAACTTGTGACGGATTGTTGGTGGTAAATTTGGGTTGATTTTTGTGTCTTTCGTTTTTTTTTTTTTTTTTTTTGCTTTTCGATAGGGATTTGTGCTCGCAGGATTATACTGTGTGTGTTCGTCGCGCGGAGTTATTATAAAATGTGGATCTTTCGGGTTAGACTTAATGTACGAGTTAATTTCTTAAGATAGAATCGCGTGTGAGACTTTGATATTGAAGTCACTGCCAAAGGAAGAAGTTACTAATAAGCAAGAATGTTTATAAAGCCTTTTACTAGGTGGCATTTACTATTTGGAAGTAAGTAGAGATATCTGTCGCTAAACGTTGGGATATTTTCGTGAGAAGGGACAATTTCAACAGATAATTGTTCTTCTGGAATTGAAGCTCACATTAACTTTTATTGAGTCGTTAGAAGTTGTTAAAAAAAGTCGTTTAAATATTTAATTTTTGTTTATCTAATCGCTGATGTAATATTTGTGTATCTGGACAGTTCATCGGTTACTGTATATATTGTAGTATCTCTTCTCAAATTCTCAGTTGAAGTTGCCGAAACGCGAGATAATCATAAAGTTGTCGTGCGGAAGATCCAATGTTGTATGCGCTGTGTGACAAGTGTGACAAGTGTTGAACCCATATGTCATTGAGAACTATATCTTCCACAAACAATTAGTTAGAATTGACCTTTTCCTCTCGACGATAATAGGTATGACGGTGTCAGCTTCGTTTTAGAAGAAGCGGGGCTCACTGAACCCGCCAGGCAGAAACCTACACTTGGGTCCATTTGTAATCCAAAGGGCCTTTTGTGGATCATTACCTCCCCAAATGCAATGATTTTCCTTTTTAACATAGCCATTCATCCAAAAATTGGCCTCGTTGCTTAACGTGATTTTCTGTCCGAATTCGGAGTCCACTTCCAACTGCTCCAGAGCCCAATCAGGGAATGCTCGACGCTGCCTATGGTCGTTTACCTTCAGTTTCTGAGTTAATTGAAATTTGTAGAGGTGCAGGCGTTGGTTTCCAACATAAAATTTGCCAAGTTAAGGTCTGCGCTAAGGTTCGAGGAATTGACTACTTAGGGTTCACTATAGCAATGTTAACATATATCATGTTTCGGCGACCTACAGGTGTTTGATTGTTTACTGAACCAGTTGATTCGAATTTGTCCACTAAACGACGAATAGTCGACACACAGGACAATTGGGTGCACCCGTAAAAATCAAAAGCACTCATTTTAATAGTGAAGTTGAATACCTAGCTGCGTCGTGCGTTGTTAGGCCGACACTAACAGGCGTAGTGCTATTATATACAATTTCGTAGGATCTTGTGTCACTTATGCTTGGAACTTTTACGTGCCAAGCAAAAGCGTAGTGGTACGTAGTGGTAATGTACCAATAAGCAACCTGCTGATGATGAGCAAGAAAATAGCTGAACTTTCCACCTACGTTCGATGAAGTCTTGCATTCTCGCACTAGGTTGGAAGTCGTGATAGGGTTCAGTAAGGCTTTACATGCAGCTGGGTCGTAAATGTTTCGCCTCCGCCACCCATTCTTCACAATGTAGTTCATTGCTATCAGGGTTGTGTATATCTCCGCTTAGAAACAGACGAAAGTTTTCCCAACATGGGGTAAAATCTTATACTGTCATCCTCCAGGAAGACAACAGCACTGCATACTAATTCGGTTCAGAAGCCATCCGTGAAGACTACAGTACCACGTTCCTTTGCTAGTTCAGATTCTGGCCGAAAGCATTCCATGGCAGACGGCGTGCAAGGTCATCAAAACTCTAGTGCGTGTTGTACCAACAACTTCTTGACCACTCTTCTTAAACGGAATATGGTTTTGTGAGGACATCCTATGGAATGAAGATCAAGTGGCGGAAGATTTATCAGTGCGTCTAGAGTCAGACATACTAGGCATAGCCCCTATGCAACCGAGAAACACCAATCTTTGAAAATTGATATTGGCGACGTATTTTCGTGAAGGCTTGTTCCATCATACAACCAATGCATGTGACAAAATTAGTCTTCATTGCCAAATGGATCCATATTATCCTCCTCTGTGACAAGCCACATGTCTTGCCGAAAGCTCCTTTACACACAGGGCCCCGGATTTCAAGATGTCACCCAAATACTACCCTTAAGTACTAAGCAAGTTGGGCGGGTCAGTTCCTGGGTTATCGTAAAGAAAAAAAACCAAAGTTTTGAGGTCATTGACTGTTGTGGTTGAAGAGCAAAAGGTCGCAAGGCGTCATCTGACTGAAAATCCAGCTATATCATCTGCATATGCCTGAGCTAAGACACACAATTGCCGTTGAAATCGATGGAGCGATAAGAAGTTGAGTGTGGTTTAAATTTCGCCCGCCAGACTTCGAGGATCTTCTGCGTTTGTAGGCATGTTGCATCTTAGAGAGATGCAATGTAGGCATGTTGCAGAAGACAGATAAAGTCTGCATATAGAGCTCCACAATTGTTTCGATGCACTTCAAGACAAAGGAAGCCAGACTGATTAACTTGTAAGGATGTAGCCATTCTTTCTGATGTTCGATTTAAGTTGAGTAGACTGTTTTCCAGGGGTTCAATATGTTCAATATGTATACCAGCGCTATGCTGAAGATTATCTTTGGAGTTATCAGCCTTGTTGTAGCATTCCTTGATTTATCCCATGTGTGGCAGATGACCTGAATCAATCAAATAAAGCAAAGGGATATTTGTTTGCCTCAACCGTCATCATGGACCGTTTCTTGGTTGCAGTCCTTTTTCTATCTGGCCTTCTTCCCCACATTTTCTACATTGGTTGGAGAGGTCCATTTTTGCATTGGCGGGCAATGTAGTCAAATTGATGACATCTGAAACATGTGATTTTTCGTTCCGGGACACGGCAGTTTGCCCATCCGATTTTGAGTCTGGCTGAGTTCAACATATTGTGTGCACTGCAATTGGTGTGCGTCCGTAGGCGCTACTTAGGCTAATTATGTCTGCATTGTCTACGTCGTTAAGCTGGTATTGCTATTGATGCCTTTACTTCCAGAGTAATACAGTGTGTCAGAGCCCGAATCACCACGTAGATATCAAGGGTTTTACCAATTATCTTTCTAAGTTGATCTGTTTTTTCTCCTGTCGCTTTTGATGACCGTTTTCCAGGTGTTGACGTCACTTGTGGTCGGATTTTCGTCATTTGAAGCAGTTTTATTGGCCTTAGGGCGTTTGGTTTTTGATCTTTCGCAATTTTTCACACAGCTGGAGGTGGTTTTTGTCACCGTTTCGACTACCGATTTTAGCCCTGGCAATGTCTGTGATGCATTATTCTGGCGAATGACTCCCAGCTCTGTCGTTCTGCATCTTAATCGCCGACAGTTCGTACAGTGCTTTGATCGATTTCACGGCATCACCCATCAGCTGATGGATAGAAAGCCTTTTTCCAGATAAAATCAGTTTGTGAAAGACCGATGACTGTTGTTGGGTCGTTGACTGCTGTTACGCTGCCGAACTTTATGGTGTTGTTGCGTTTTCATCGGTAGTTCTCTGGGAGTTTTTTATTTGTCCGGCAGGTGACCTCTGTATCCTCGAACTTTTCTGAAAGGGGTTTGCTCCGTAGCCTTCGTTCACCTCGTTTGGTGAACATCATGTATTATACTGCAATTTGCGAGTCTCCTGCCTATCATACGGGCTCCGAAAGTGCTGTTCCTCGTGGACCTCCTGTTGCACCTTGTTCTTCTGGTTCGTTGTGAGCCTCCCTACTTTTTTTAAGGCCTCACCTGCTGAGTCTCCTCGTTCTGCTCTGAGGAGAAAAACACCCTAAAAACCTACCAGAGTTCTTTTCCAAGGTCTGAAGTTGGTAGAAAGGACTTTATACGGTAAAGAGAGTCAAACTTGATGCGGGAAAATTAACCGCAACATTATCTATGGATTTTCAAGCAGAAAAAAAAAGCTTTGAAGATCGGGTCAGACTCAGATAACTCAGAGTAAAAATATGCTATCTAAAGAAGCTAACGTTAGAGTTCTCCAGATGAGCCTAGACACAGGTAACTTACAACAGTTGAATAGTAAACTAGTCCTCTTACTACAGGAAACACAAAGGCGTAGAGGCCTGATTTACGTCCATTGTCTCTCAAGAGGTGCTACGACTTAATTCTGGTTTAAATCATCTTTTTAAGTCCTCGCAAAAGTTCAGAAAATTTTTTGAAATTTTTGGCATAAACAAATGACTTAACGTAGCCCCACAGGAAATAGTCAAGCGGTGTTAAATCGCACGAACGAGGCGGCCAATCGACTGGCTCATGTCTTGAGATAACACGCTCACCGTACTCACTCTTCAATAAATCGATTGTGGCGTGTGCTGTGTTGCTTGTGGCACTATCCTGTTGAAACCACATGTCGTCAAAGTCCATATCTTTCAATTCGGGCCAAAAATAATCGGTGATCATGGCGCGATAACCCTGACCATTCACAGTAACGTAACGATCGTTATCGTCGACGAATAAATATGGCCCAATAACGCCGCCGGCATCCAAACCGCACCAGTTATTTTCTGTGGATGAAGAGGTGATTCATGAAGCACATGTGGGTTTTCACCCGAATCATCATCACTGAAGATGATTTTGCGATGAAATTCATCACCTTGGCGCATCTTCTCCAGAACTCAATCGGAGAACGTACGTCGCTTCAAATGGTCCATCGGCTTCCATTCTTGAGTCAGCTTGATCTTGTATGGGTGTAAACCAAGATCCTTACGCAAAATACGCCATAATGTGGTCTGAGCGATGCCCAATTCTTGAGAACGCCGTGGAATTGACTGATTTCGATCGTTTGCTACAGATGTCTGAACGGCAGCGATATTTTCGACACTTCGACCAATCCGTTGTCTCACTGACACGGCAACATCACACAACGAATATGTAGACTCAATTTTTTCCACTAAACTTGATATTTCCTGCCTACTAGGGCGAGAATTACGACCGTAAAATTGGAGTTAACGCTCTTAAAGTTGCAGTCACCGACTCCGAATATCTGTAGAAAATTTTTATAATTTGCAGACGTTGCTCGTTAGTGTACTTTATCACGATGAAAATGTTGAGTTTACTGAATAAATTGACAGTGACAGTTTGATGATTAGTGAAATAGTGCGTTCACAAATTAAAGTCAAAGTTGTCAAGTCCGTATTGGAAAACCCTATACATATTGTTTACAACTTTTTCTGGGAAAAACTCCTCTAAAAGGTCCATAGTGAAAGGATACACAAATAAAAAATAAAAAACCTTAATAATTTAAGGTGACGCAATTTATAGATACAGAGCAAACTAAACAGTCTACCCTAATTACAGCCTTGTAGCTAGAAGTTCGTGAATTTTTTTTTTAAAAACGCACAACGTGCGTGCCAATCATAATCACTTTCATCTTTCCCTGCATTCGTTTACCTTATTTAACATTCAAAACAGAGCTAAATTATCACGGATCCTTTAATTAAAACTCCTAAACTAAACAGTAATTAAGTGTCAGAACGCAGGTGAACTGAAGTTGTAATTAATTGCAAACGGATACATTCACAAGACCATGGCTAAAGGTCTTGGATGGAATTGTAAGGGGCTGTAGGTACATATGTACCCCTACATTCCTCTACGTAGTTCTATGATTAGTTCAGGTCGGTTTAGCCTGTTTTCAAAAATTTTTTTTATTGAAATTAATACACCCATTCCTTACATTTATATATGTATACAATAATGACCGATTACAGAAGGATATTCCTTTCTTTGCACAAGTGCTTGAAGACGATAATGGAGCTCTGACAAATAGGGCGCATACGACTCAATCTAACGTTGTCGTCCTCTTAAAAGACACAATCTCCGGATCCTAAATCGTTTTTGGAGCCATTCATGAAGACCCGACTATATTCCTTTCCTGACTCAGATTCGCGGGAACATAAATTACATACATAGGACCAAAAGGCAGTCAGCGTAAGGTCATTAAAGGTCACTAAAGCTCCAGTGTGTGTTGTACTAAAGATCACTTCTCTTTAAACAGAAGATGGTATTGAGAATGCAGTCCAAGATAGGAATATCAAGGAAAGGATGATTCATCAGTGCGTCTTCTTTTCTAGACTAGCTATGCTTATGAAAGGTACTATGCAGATGCAGCAACAGTGACATACGATATGTAGTATCTTATTCGCCAGACCATGTCGAAACATAGATGCCAGGACTATTGCGAGTCTAGCAACACTAGCCATCTGTCTATGCCATTTGGCCGAATTTGCATCTTCCGTCGCATACCCGCTCTTGTCAAGTACGCCTTCAATCAGAATCTTATACACCATAATTAATTTAATCTACGAAGCTACTAACTTATCTACGACGCCGTGTTGTCTGGCCGAAGTTAACGTCAAAGTTTGCGTTGTGAGAAGCACCCTCCCAGTGCGTATTCCCTCTTATCGAGTGCGCCTTCAATTCAAAGAATCAGATAGAAGAAAGCGGTATCTTTATAGGTACGCCAGTCTTGTTCTATTTGGTGTCGTTCACCAAAACCTTTTCCTGGTCGAATCACTGGTTTCAGTCGGATCTTGTGTGCTACCAGAGTTGTTTTTCAAGGTGAATTTGATAGCAACAACTGGTTGTAGGTTGTTGTAGCATCCCCCGGATAAGAACTACTTGAACTGCAGCTTTTATTGGTTGCCATACCGGTTTCATCCGAGCATCGTACCGAGTGCCAGAAACATTCATCACAAGGAGCACACGCTCCTTCGACAGTATTTGCCGTCCCTTGAGCCTTTGCTTTTACTCCACTACTTCTTCTCCTCATCAACTTTACCTCTCCTGAAGCTCGTTTGACTTTTGTCAATTCTGATAGAATTTAACTGGCTCAGTCCTTTTTGGTTCTCTCTTCTTGGTTCCAGTCGTAGAAAGATCCACTGAAATAATCAGAATTGAAGATCACTGACTCCTGGGTCGGCGCCGAAATTTGAGCTTCTAGAATTTGTGCCACGGCCGCGTTCGAGAAGATATGTATTGTGATATAGCCATGGATTGCGAGTCCCACCTGTAGTATAATCCTGTGGGGTCAGGGTCTAGTTTAGACGTCGTTGGCACTTACTCCGAAATATCATCTGGGTTCTTTCCAGAACTTAAGGATTCTTGACCCATAAGTCTTCTTGCCAAAAAAATTAAGACTAATCTGACTAATCTGAAGACTATAGATGAGAGACCAATGGGCACGGGGTATCTGCTCCCCTGTAAAAACATGAATAAATCCTTATTGGCCTACGTCGTCGTAGATCTCAAAACCCCATGCAGAAGAGAAAAACATGTGATGAACTAGGTAATGACTCGGATAAAAATGGATTCACTATGAACGACCCTTGAAAACTTTTGGATCTGCAAGTGGAATGTTCGGACCCTGCAACTAGCAGAGGCTCTTGAATTCCATTACGCAGATATTACCGCCATTCAGGAAGTGCGATTTGCTATAAGGAACAAAAATTGTGGCTTATTCTGACGCGGACTTGCTATAAAGGGCAGACTAAGACAAGAAGTCTTGAGCTTCCAACAGGTGAGCGTTTAATGAAAAATGCCTGTTACCATATCCAGCTTAAGAAGAGGGGGCATAGCGGAGCTGTAAAAAAGTACAAGAGCCAATCGTGAGCTCGGGAAGAGACGGGAAGAAAATTGGATTTTCCAGAAGAAGCAACAACAGTAGAAGAAGCACGCAATCGAAAATATTGAGAAATCGTATTCTAGGGATGACGAACGGAAGTTTTATCAACTGGTCAAAAGGATGCGCCGAAGTAAAATGAACTGTAGAGGTGAAGAAGGAAACCCTGTTGTACGAGTAGAGTCACAGTCGGTGTAGAGAAATGGGGATATTTTTTTCTGCAGAATATCTAATGGCAAAAAGGACCAACATCCCGCCGTCACGGAGAATATACTATTCAAACAGAATAAACTAACAATGATGATAGCTAAAGCGTCCGTCCACCTGCTCAAATCGAAGTAAGGATAACAATACCTAATCTGAATCCAACAAATCTGCTGAACCAGACGGCTTACCGGCCGAGGTATTTAAAGCTACTGAAAGTGACTTTGTGGAGAGCATATACCTACTTATTGCAGAGGACTGTAAAGGACTTTTCTACCTTGGCTCCGCTATCAATGCTGTCAACAATGTTTCGGTAGAAAAAGAACGAAGAAACCCGCTTGCCAATCGTTGTTTCATTGAGTAGTAGGGTCCTATCCCGCATAACTAAAGAGATTCTATATAAGATCTTGATCATCCCGGTCCTACTTTATGGCGCTAAAGCATCACTTCTGTCGAAAGCGAAAGATTATATCCTCGTTCGTTTCGATAGAAAAATTCTTCGCACTTTATTTGCTTCCGTTTGCGTTGAGAGAGAAGATTCAACGACAAACTACACGAGCTGCGTGAGTCCCCTGAGGTAGAGCGAATGGACACCAATTCTCTGGCTCACAGAGTCTTCGCATCTAGCCCGGAGTAGAGGAAGACCTCACTTTAGGCGGCGCGCACGGGTAGAAAAAGAACTCAACCAACTTGAAGTGCACAACTGCTGTTTGTTGGAGCCCAAGTTCACTCTGAACTGTAGCGCCACAAGGCTAATTGTCTGCCGTAGCAACATTGTAAGCTCCGATAGTTTAGATATCGACACATGCACAGGTGCACCAGCAAAATGGAAATTTCGCCACCATCAAACCATCAAATTGGTCCCGAACACTGCTACATAAAAGTGCATTCAAAAAAAATTCACCGCCCACACGAAGTGTTGCTCACAGAACACAATCCTCGAAAACCTTCTGAACTAGCCCCCTTTCAAAAAGTTGCTCAGCGAAAAAAGCTCCAAAGCATACGAGCATTTCACGAGAACTCATGTTTGGTTGGCGGTGGTGATGGAATGATGGATGGACCAGATATTGCTTAAGCAATGTTTTGAGTGAAAAACATAAACTGCATGCAACCCACTCAAACTCAAAGAACTTGTGTGCAAGGCTGAACGAAGGGGAGAAAGAACAGAAACTAGAAAACAAAAAAAAAAACACCCAAAACGGTTGGGAAAAGAGAAGGAAATCAGAAAACCAGCAAAGCGAACGTGAAAGGAGAACTCAACCGCCAACTTGAAGACTTTTGGTTTTGACTATCGACTGTCGAGTGTGTTTTTGCGTTTCTTGTAGGCGCTTTTCGCCTTCGCCAGTCGTAGTCAGTTTGAGAGCGCGTTCGTTGTTGCTCAAAGTGAGTGCCGCGGTAGTGCTGTTGTGAGTTGGGTGGAGAATTTGTCGCGCGAGTGTTGTTTTGATTTGTCGGTCTGGCTGTTGTTCTAATGCTTAATCTAGTGCCAAATCTCGTGAATTGAATTTTTTTCCTTCCTTCAGTTTTCGGGATTCCTGCTGGGACTTCGTACAGTGCATGGAGTTCCGATAGTTGCAAGTTTATCTAAGTACAAGCCTATCCAGGGATAAGGTAACTAAATAAACCAAAATTCCCCGTCTCTTCTTGTGATTCTGTGTTTGTGTCAGGGTTTGTTCGTTTTTAATTAACCCCCGGTCAGAGAGGAGTAAAAACATCGAATTCGTGTCCGAAAACCCAATTTTTTATGTCTCCCTTTGGTGGGATAGATGGAGGGCTTTCTGCTAGCCGCCACATTCCTGCTGGCTTATGTCATTCTAATTGAAAATTTCCTGTAAACACACAGAGCTCTGTTCGATGCGAACGAAAGTAAAAGTGCGAAGGGAGAAGTGATGACCCAACCAAGGGTTGGCATGGGTGATGATAGTGCGCCTGCGTTAGAGATGCGTTTCCTCCTTGGGATGGGAATCGACTACTGGGGTGTGCGTCGTTCTAAAGATACTTTACAACCATGCAACTGTCACTTGTTTAATTAGTTGTTGTTGGTCTTGTGTTGTGGTTTGCGATGTAGTTTTCTTTGAGGGCCGTTTGCGCTGTCTTTTTTTGGAATATTCTTTGAAGACCTAGGGTGACAATGAAATATGAATTCACAAATCAATACGCGCACACAGACCCAAATGGATGGGCTTTAGAATTTTCAATACCAGTTGCGGCGTTGTTTACTTGTTGGTTTCTTCCATTTTCTGCATTTACAGCACTTTCAACGAAATCACAATTCGTATGAGTGATCAGCTGGGAGCTGAAATTGTAAGGCCAGATGGTTGGAATCCTATCAGACGGGTTGTGGGGGGGGGGGGGGGGTGAAGGTATAGTATTCTTGACGGAAGTTGCGACAAGCTAAAGTGTCACGAGTCAGCTAGAATCGGTAGTCGTTTGTTGGTTTATTTATTTATGACCAATTGCGCGGTAATGATTGCTTGTTCTAAGGTACGACGACGACAGAAGGGAGAAAAGTTTTGCTGAAAGTGTTTACCCTTAGAGGAGATGATTCGTTTAACGAGCGCTTTTAATTGTTTACATAAAATATTTCCCATAAAAGGCGCTGATTGTCAGGTGCTGTTGACTTTGAATGGACCACATTTTCAGACGTGTAAGCGTGTCAGCTATAAGGCAATCACTAAGCCCAAATTACCTATGTAAATATGGCAAATCACATAATTTACTTATGTGGCAACAGGCCTCTAGCTAGGACGAACTCATTCCAATCACCTTCAGTGCCAAACTCCTAGCTTGCTAAGGTTCCCTTCCTCTTGAGTGTGCCGCCATCATCTTCTGCTGCGCCATATCTCCGGGTTAGACTAGAAGACTCTTCTTGGCCCGGACAATGATTGTCGATATACAGCCCATACAGTTCGTGGTTGCATCTCTCCCTTCCTTCCCTCTCAATGGGATCGAAAATCACAAGTGCTTCTTCATCCGTATTAACACAGTATCAGCTTCTGCGCAGTAGAGCAGAACCGGGATGTTAGGCTGGTTTTGTCTAACGAGAGGAGGGTCCTTTCACAATTCTTTGCTGAAACAGTGATTGGTAGGTATAAATTTGTATCTGACCTCTGATCTAATACCGTTGCTGCTTGTACGCCAAACTGAACAAAGTTCTTAACTACTTTAAAGTTATAACTGCCAATGATGATGTTTTGTCCAAGGCTTCGGTGGAGTGTGTCCGTTGTTTTTCCCTCGTTTACCGTCAAAAACATTTACAGCTCAATACTCACGAAAAATTCATTGGCGGTTCGCTGTGTTCGCGCAACTGCATCATAGCTATGTGTAGCTTTGTCTGAAACCTTTTTGACATTGAAGATCTTAGTTAACTCCTAACCGACCTTGAGAGCCTTCGCCCATTTATTAAGGCTCCTTCCGTTAATGAAAGTGTCTAACAAAAGGGAAGGGTAGAACAAATACTAGTCTTATTGTGGCGGTTGAACGTAACTCCTTTGAAAATTGCTACGATTTGACCACTTAAAGATCGGTCTCGACTAATACCAAATGTGGAACTTAAGCCTCCAATGCAAGTTCTGCTTTAGTATCAATGAATTGAAGGAGATTGATAGTTCATTTAAGGCACACGAGACATCTTACTGAACTTGAAGGAGCTGCAAGAAATCTCCATAGTCACCCTGCACAACCTGAAGGGCTTGGCAAGAATGACAAGACAAGATATGGCGCTACATATCTCATCCCCATTCAAACTGTCATATCCGGCTTTGGGATCGACAAAAAGGTAGTGTGTGTCGATCTGAGATTCTTAGGTCTTCTCCAAGATCTGCCGCAGTACGAAGATTTTATGTATGATGGAGTTTCCTAGCCCGAACCCGTACTGGTATGATAAATTCACATCATATGGCAAAAAATATCTTTAAGTCGATATTTAGGAGACTTATTTCTCCATTGTTGGCAGAGTACTTTTCATGAGACATCCGGGCGTAATCCGTCTGCGCCAGCAGCTTTATTATCGCTTCGATATCTCTATCTGAGCTTCTTTAAGGTCAGGGCTCAGAGTCTTCTTCGTCTTCGTCCAGCCTAAATGGTTTATTTTGCTTGACAGTGGTATTTTGACCAGCATCGCCGTTATACAGTCTGCAAAAGTAGTCGTTCCATAGTCTCAAGCCTTACTCTACTACTAGTTGTCCATGTTTATCTTTGCAGGTTTCCATTCTGGATTTGTAACCCTCTTCTTAAAAGTTTCTGCTCTTCCGGTTTTTTTTTTTATGATCGTAGCGCCCAGCTTTATACGCTTCTTGTTGGGCCACATACCATATATCTGCTTGAATTCGTCTGAATTTTGAGAGAGCTTGAAGTGAACGCAATGAACAAAGATTCTAGCTGTGATTGCAGCTTTTCAACGTCGAACTTTGAGGGGTCTTACTTAACTCCGTTGTGCCTGTGATATCCGCATTCAAGGTTAGTTCGGATTGCCAGAGTGTGAGTGTGGTCTTCTTAAAATTGTTTCTCAGCTCCACGGAGCAAAGAGCATTCTGAATACACAGTGCGAGTATCGATTCTGACTTTTTCGTCTCTTATATCTGCCATGATGTGACTATTTTGTCAATTGTGGACTTACCCAATCTAGAGCCGCACAAAAAGGAGCCAGTCCCTACCTTTGCTCATCTCTACAAATTTCTGTTCAGGATCTCTCCATTTCCTCGATCACCCACTTCTCATGATTTTTGTCATTCGAGATATAATTTATATTTATCACACGCTTACCTAAATTTTTCATCAAAACAAGCGTCTCAAGTTCTCGGTCAAAGCTTAGCATATCAGTTGTGGCATCTCTGAGAAGCAATTGATGCAAGTTGCTCCCTCAATTAGAAAGATATACCTTTTAACTATTTTTCGTTTTTGTGGCGTCAGAGAAATCCGTATCCGATAATCCGAGTATACTTTGGAATGTTTGGACAGCAAAATCCATCGAATAATGATTAATTTGGTTGACTGTTTCAAGTTCAGTTAACCGCCATGTTCCTTAGTGACATAAAGTCTTCTAGACTATGTCCTCCTTTCCTATTGCAACATGGCTACATGAGACAATGCGTCCCACAAATTAAAAAAACAGCTCCAGTGAAACAGCAGTCGCTTTAAACTGCATTCAAAACAAAAACCGTTCAAGTGTCATACTCGTTCTCTGGCGAATTTAATACTGATTCGGATTTTTACATTGCGGTAGATCAAGACTTCTTGTCATAGCCTGCTGATACAACAGCTTCTCATGAAAGTAAACGCTGCCTCTATTCTCTATAGAAATTACCATCGTTTTCATAATAGCTCTGTATCCTCTATTATCCGGATCATTCTGCTTCATTTCAGTGACAATTTTTAGCAGTCTAGAGTCTCAACAGTTGTTCGGCTGAATATGGCCCTTCATACTCTTCATTATCGCATATCGCATGAGACAGGTTTTTACGTGGCCAGGCCTATATAAGAAAGCAACCTATGCAACCCCTTAGTAACAGGTGTTAGGTATTGTGGACCCAGTAACTTGCTTCGGGGATATGAAAACTGCGGTTGAATGGTTCTTCTACCACCATCTCTATTTCAGCAACCTACCCTTGATTCAGTCATCTGCCGTATATTCTTGGTCTCAGGTCTTCTCATTTCTGACAGGACGTAATAGTGTTACTTATTTCTTCGCTCTTATAAGTTTGGCAAATCAATCCCTATTAAACCCCGAGATAATTAGTTGTTACATCCCTGATAAACGCCAAAAAATTGGCGCTATGGTCTTACTGAAGTGACCTCTGCTAGAATGGCCTCGTCGCTCATTTGATTTAACACCATTGGATTTCTTTTTATGAGGTTACATTAAGTCATTGGCTTATGCTAATAAGCCAGTTAGAGAAGTTAGAAGTTAGAGAACTTTGGGAACAATATCGAACGCGAAATTGCCAACGTGTGGAAGAGTGATGGCTCTAAAGAATCGATCGCTGCAAATGTTCTCGCGGTAGTCATATGTACGAGATCGAGTTCCATACTTAATCCTAACATTTAACATATTATACAAAATTGTCATGTCCTTATTGAAAAAACTGATATAATGACAAAAGAATAGGTCCATTAATTGTTCCCTGTGGCACTCCACTCTGTACACTTAAATAATTCAAAATATTCTCAACAATGCAAAAATATTGTTTCCTTCTGTTTAGGTCCAATAAGAGCTACGGACAATCTAGAAAGAGAGAAACAGTCGTTAAGCTGCAAATAATCGCGTGGTTGACTGTGTCAAATGCTTTTAAAAAGTCGAGCAATGATAATAGCTCCGGATAGTTCAGTTGCGTAGTCATGTTATTGTTTCAGGGCGGTACGTCTGACGTCTTCAACCTTTCCTTGTTACCCAATTTGTGCCACGAGGGCATATCTTATAATAGCTGTGACTTCCTGAAGTTGGTCCAAGTGTGAGGACCTCCTTCACAACTATGATGTGTTCTGTGAAATCATGCTTCGAAGTAGATTTACTAATCATTTCCCTAAACATAAGTGATAATAATCAATCCGACCTCACCATAGTAGTGTGTACTCGTATGACTTATCATTTATTGCTACATGATTTGCCAAAAAAATTTTCACAACGTCAATGGCTGCTAATGCTTTGTGCAAATATCAGAATTTTTATTTGCTGATAGTATGAGTATAACTGCTGGAAAGTTGTATTCTTAGCTGTCGACAGATTTCTCGTAATCTACTACCCGGCAACTGCACCCAAATTACGGTTGCTCATGGGTTGAGTATGTCCCAAATATTTTCATGCCGTTCACCCCATTTGAAACACAATCGATGGTGTTCTTAAAGCTTTACATGCATTGCATTCCATGACAAATCTAATTCTTGATTTCCTACATAAGGTAACGACGCAACTCAATGAAGAAAGCCTGGCCTATAAGGCTTGGCCCCTTCAGAAATCTAGAATGCAATTTGAATTCTCGAAGACAAACCCAAGGCAATAGTGATGAATTGAAATTTGCATCACGTTCATGTCAAATCTGTCTGTTGGTCATGAATCAGTGGCGTTCCGTTGATGGTCAATTGTGTATAAATCAGTGGAGCAACTGTATAGGTACACACTAGCTATACCAAGAACAACTAGTCTTTGAATCAGGTTCAAGGTTAGTGGTCGGTTTGTGTGAACTTGGAAAAGATAGTGTTCTTGGGTTCACAAATAAAATTCAAACGAATTATGGTGATTTTTTGGAGAATGCATATACCATATATTTGAGGTTGAGAAACTGGCAAATTTTATTACTCAAATTCCACGAGCCACATAGAACAAATTTTAAAGTGACCTTCGTCCAGTTTTAACAGGATGATACCAATTGGAAAACAAACGGCGTCACAATCGTCTTATCGCCAGAAATGGTCCGGTCAATTGGCCGATTAAACACCTTTAGACTCTTTATTTTTTTGTCTTTAGGAAGACTCTGGTCTATGCAAACAAGTCGAGCATTCGACGTTAAGTTGCTGGGATACCGGCCGGGTTATAAGGAAAAGTCATAGAAAATTGGGTCCAATGCAACAACTCATGCAAGCTTTCAAGTAATTCATGAAGGATATATGAATTGTGTCATATTCCATTTTATTTCTGTCATAAAAGAGCACTTAGACAGAGAACTAGTCCATTGTACTCTTTGTAAGTTCCTTTAAATGAAAATTTTCAGTGTTACGAAGAAAGATGAGATAATACTTCAGTGATAAGGTGTCTACAGTACCAGCACTTACAACGTCGGCGCCGAGTTCTTGCAGCCAGATAGCCGACGCATAGGATATAATTGGCCTTATCAAAGGCATGTAGATTTAAAAGACCCTTCTCGGTAATAGGCCCCATATCTTGCCAAAAGCTCCTCTACACCGCCAGAAGGCCGGCAGTGCTTAAGATGCTTTCGGCGTAACATGTTTAGACCAGAGATGCTTGTTATCAAGGTTGACACCCAAATACTTATCTTCTTTGGAGGATTGGATGGTGATGCCTTTTAGCAACCTTTTAGCCGTTCCAATCTCAGTTTTGAGAGGATTGACTGAAAGCCCATTACTAGAAGTCAATCACGTCTAGGGGTGCCTGCCCAGACATTAGGTAGACACGATCCAACAAATACACCCTGCCTGACTCGAACTGCAACTTTTTAAAATGCTATAATTTTTTTATTTTTTGATAAATTTTATTGTGCCAAAGCAAAAATTGTTGGAAAATACATCAATTTTCAAATTGTATCAGTAGTTTTCAATATGTCCACCTTTGGCGGGAATAATGGCCTTGATACGGCCGAAGAAATCATCGCACGCTGCACGCAAGTGGCTCTGCGGTATTTTGGCCCATTCCCTGGGAAGTGCTTGTTTGAGGTGGTCCGAACTTTGTATTGTATTTTAGTGCCAACCTTCGCCTTCGAAATACCCCAGACAGAGAAATCCAACGGATTTGCATCCGGAGAATTTGCAATCCATTATGTCGAAGAAATGAAGTGTGGAACATTGTTCTTTAACCAATCTTGGTTGACGCGCGCTTCGTGAGACGGTGCCGAGTCTTGTTAAAATGTCCACGGTCTCCGACCGAAACGATTGTTTGCCCAAGACTTCAATACTGCCTCTAAGACAGTTTCACGGTATACGATCGCATTAATTTTGACGCCACGGTCCAAAAATACGGAGAGCGACAATCGGCGGTTATGGCGGCCCAAACCATCACCATCGGTGCTGCCTGCTTTCTGGTGGCCGTCCGAAGGTGTAAATTTTCGAAGGACCTCTTTAGCAAGTAAACTCGGTCATTTTATTTGTTGACATATTGCTCGATAACTCATCGGAAAAAACTAAATTCGGCAACTCAACACTTTCGTGCAAGCGTAGCAACTCCTTCGCTCTTTCGAGTCTAATTTTTTTCTGTTGCAGTGTAAGATCGTGTGCTTTTTGGAACTTCAATGGCTTGAGCCAAAGTTCATTTTTCAGTATGTGTTGCATCCGTTCCAGTGATATGTTGAGCTCACGAGCCATTTTTCTTCCACTTCGACGCAGATTTTGCTCAATTCGAGTCTTCACTTTCCGAACCATTTCTGCAGATGTTGCTATTTTTTTATGACCACTTCCATGGCGTTTTGCAACGCTGCCAGTATCACGGTAACAAGCTATGCTTCGACACACAAATGATTTATTCACTTTGAGGTGCTGAAGGGCTCTAACGATAGCTACTTATGGTTTTCCAGCCAAATATAAAGCAATCACACTCTCACGTTTGAATTCCATCGCGGATAAAAAATTTTCAACACAACTGAGACGCAAATCGTTTTAAAAGCTTGTAAATAATAAAATTATCTGTCATGTGTCACTGTCATGAACGGTTTGGAAATTATAGCAGTCTGAAGTTGGTTGCAGTTCGAGTCAGGCAGGGTGTAGTACAGCTACATCATCTGCGTATGCTTTTGCATAGACACTAGAACTATTAACAGCACGCCGCCTTGCGGGCAACTCTTCTTTACCCCTGCCACCACATATTGGCCACAGCCAGCATCCGCTATCAATGTCCTATTCACCAGCATTGTTTTTATCTACAAAACTAGTGATTCGTCTACGCCGTGTTAAACATGCCGTCAAAAGTTACGTTGTCGAAAGCACCCTTAACGTCGATGAAAATGCCTAAGGCATATTCCTTCTTGTAGAGTGCGCCTTCATTTCTGCCTACTAGTTTTGAATTGCTTGGCCGACAAAGGGTGCATTCGCAAGGCGATTTTGGGCACATAGACCTCGACCATTCTTTCGATGCTTTTCAGCAGACCTTTAGGTCTAAAACTCTTGGCGACTGAGTAGTCCTTCTTTCTGATTTTCGGTATAATGGGCACTCTCACTGTTCGCCAGGGTTCCGATATGTACGACAGTGCGAGGCTAGCAATGAAGACCTTTTTGTAACATAACTGTGTATATACCATCGATGCCAGGCGACTTGAGTCATCAAACAAGCAACAGCATGTCTAATGGCCAGCTACGGCGTGTTGTGTTATTTAGCTCACTAGCAGCTTCGTTAATAGGAGCTAGTTGTGAGCTGGTTTTGATTTGGTTACCTGGTTCTGAGTGGATTCAGCCTGGTTGGTCTTCCCAGTAACAAATCATAGGGAAGATAAGCAGACGCAACGACGAATTTGTGCCATTCTCCATTTGTTTCTTAGCTTATACCTGCAGCAACTAAATTGGCTACAAAATTGTGCAAGTTTAGATGGTAAGAGTGAGTTCGGCACATAAAGATAAGCCCTCGGCCTTTCCGATTGCTCGTCATAAGGTAATGTGAAATCCCTTAAGAGATATTACGTTGAGGGTACCAAACCCTGGTATCCAACACTGAGAGCCTTCTACATAGGGATGCGGTAGCAGACTTGATATGTTGAAAGTTGATTTGGGTACACAGAATAGATGGATACTGTAGTGGTCGTCTCCCATTCACACTCATTTGGAAGTGGGAGGAAGTTAACCCCGATAGGAACGTGAGTCACACCTAGACTTAAGGGTCTCTATAGAAGCTTTGTCTAAGCCCACAACAAGAGAAGAGTCGTCCTTGTTTTCCCGAGTAAATTTTCAACTTTTCAGTGTGAAAAGTGAATGATACCTTAAAAGCACGCCTTTTTCATATCATTTCATCACAAATGGACTCGCAACATCAACTGGTTTACGGATATACATAAAGTCAAAGCTTGCTATGTTAATCAGTCAGCTTCCCTTGAATTTGCGATTCAAATAACACAGCCTGCCAAAGAAAGAAACTAATAAACACAGAAAACTGTATTTGGGGCAGATAAGCAATCCAAAGCTTTTCACTTGGGGTTAGCCTAACTATCAGACAACTTCTACTCGCATCTACAACCACAATTTTTATGTACTCGTATATATTGTACCAACCGATCTTTATCTTCAAAGCCCTAGATGGACTAATTATTTAAACAATAAGGTCATGCGAGTATACGAGCTATTAAAAGCAACACCAGCACTACTCATAAAACCGGCGCTATCACCACTGCAATAATTATCTATTTTTCAACTGACACTAATCCGCCCCTTATTTCGTTGGATCGATGATTTGGAGAGTGGGTATTTTAAACGAAAGTCTTAAACCCTTTAGATACGAGGAGGAGACCAGCGAACTAGGCTAATCACACTTAAGAATTCGTCCGTCTGTTCGTTCGTACGCTTTAAAGTCAAACTCAAAACTCAGCGAATTTTGTCAAACATCAATTACCTCATCCTGTCTCTGTCAATATCCAAAAGTGGGTCAACATTGAAGCTATGTATGTAAGGGTACGTAGGTGCAAGGGTGGCTCGTGCCTGATACATGTTTGCTACCCTTTACACCATTCGAACGGAAGTGATGCCGAAAACGTGCAACGCTCAATTGTTTAGTTCGTTTGCCATTCCACTGCAGCCTGCGCCGTTCATATAGTAATCGCATTGTGACGCTTCCAGAATTACGATTTAGTGCTGACCTTGTGGCTTTGTATCCGTAGCATACTGTGGTGGTGTTATAAAAAGGGGTGACGGGTGTACGGGTAAAAAGGAGGCTTTTGATAAGAGCGATTGATACCAAATTGTTGCTTATTTTATTTTATTTCTGCGTGAATCTAAGTACAAACGGCCGCAGCAATGCTGAGTGCAGTCTGGCTGCAAATCCCAACTGGCAAAGATACAGTTTTCAAAGTGGCAACATTAATCGAATTAAACGAGGATATAAAAGTGTACGAGTGTTAAGATAAAGGCTCTCATAATGTGTGGGGCTACAGCCGGTGTTGGTGGTGGTTAAGTACACTTCAAGAGAAAAGGACTAAAAAGGAAGTCTCTCTTCGTGCTGCATTTCTATCCGTTTCTCTACATTTTTTTGAGAAACTTTACCATACAGAAAATTTGTAGGAATGCGAATAAAAATTCGGATCAAGTGCCGGCGCATTGAGATTTTCGGTAAGATCAAGCGACGTCGTTATCCTAATTTTTTAACTTAAGCCCTATTCGTATGTCTTTCGGAAAAATTACAAACCTATGGCAGTGGTGGTGATGTATGGGTGAAAATGTTGAATTGACAGGGTATCTATGAGCCCGTAGCTTCTACTTGTACCGAAATATGTAATTCAGTTCAGTGATATGAATACGAATATGTTATCAAGTTTGGCCCAAATATTTTTTTTATTTTTTTTTTTATTTTTCTTTTGTGCGACAATGCAGGCTCAATTCAAATGTTTAACGACGAATTCGAACCTTGATTTTGTGTTATAAATAAAACGAATGAGTGAAGTTGGAACTTAGTATCACTTTCAATTTCGGTTGTAGGTTATTTTTGTTATTTTATTAATTTCGCAAGCCGTCCGAGGTATTCGTAATTTGGCAGGTCGGTTCGATTCTGTTTAAAATTAGTTAGAAAAAAATTGTAACAATTGGCGGAACACTTTCCGGTAAGTGGTGATTTATTTTTTAAATGTTTTTGCATGCGTTTGCTTTGGAACTATTTTTACTAATAACCATGCATGGTGGTGGTTTTGTGCTGATTTTGTAAGTTTATTTAGTTTTACACTTTGTATTTTGAAGATTCGAACTAAAATTCCATCATCAATGCTGGTCGAATATCTTGTTTTGTTGGAGTCCTTAATTGAGAGAGGAATAGGACGTATCTGTCTGAAAGAAAAAGTGCACGAGAACCATCTTTGTTTTGAATGGTATTCATTTAAATTGTTTTTGCATTTTTACACAAGTTTTTCTGTATCTTTGGTTTCGCATTCTTTCCTGTGGTCAATATGTTCAACAAAACGATGGAATATGGGGATTTCGACTCACCCAACTTGGCATAGTTGTCCATGTTAAGCGAAAATCTCAAAGCTTGGACTGTTATTTTGACAAAGTTATCTACGTAGTATACGGGCGCTATAGGTTTCTAGCTAACCTGTAAGCAGAAAATTTAAAAATCACATTCGGCTCTAACCTATGTTAGGTTAGTCTAGTGAATGCAAGGACGAACTAAGACCAAGGGGTTGCACCAATATGCACGATTCTCACTAGTTTACCGCGACTATAATATTATACAAGTACAATACAAGCGAGTATCATACAATGTACCACCTGTGGAACCATGTGGATGGTGGTTATGTCTAAAATTTAACAACGGCTGTATGGTTATATTCCAACGCTGTTTAATCCCCAGTCCAGAATCGAATTTTTCCACATCGATTTATTCTATTCCCTGCAGCAATACTCGTGAACAAGGGCTCATAAGCACATGTCCTGTTCTACAAAGATGTGAGTCTCTGAATCAATGTTAAAAACGGAGAGTACTGGCTTCAGCAAATAAATGTATTGGAGTAGAAGTAGCCAACAAGAGATTGTTTTTAAAAATGGAAAACAAGTGCAGGGAACAGAACACAGTCCTGTGGTACACCAGCCTTTATTTTCTAAATTTCAGACTTGCAATTTGAAAGGTAGCTTAAAATTATTTATTTTCGACATAAGAGCCTTATTCCAAACTCTGTCAAATACTTTGAAAATATCAAGTGCCATGCCGTTTCACCAAATGAATGAGATGTTTCATGAGAATTTCATCTTAAAACTGACAATGATAAGCACCAATGCATATAAGAAGTGAATGATATTTGCTTCTTTTTTTTCATCTCTTGTGCTTGTGTAAGAGTTGCTTAAGGGGCATTCATCCTTCAATCAACCAATACATACGCTGTAATGGTAAGGACCCCAACTATACATCTTTTACATATATTTATACAGGGTTGGTAGGAGCCTTTTCTTGTTTTTCTAACTTATGCTAGGTAGTATTAGTTCTGGGGTATCTTTTATGTATCCATCTTTTATGTATCCATCTACTGTTTGCTCGATGGAAGGCGACACTCTTTAGGTCTCCGTGAAGAAAGTTGTGCCCAACTAAGATGATCTGCCTTGAATGACATTTTCTTTTGCCAGTTTGTCTGCACTACAGTTTCATAGAGCATCACTGTGACCTGAAAACCAGATCAGAGATACTTCGAGGTATTGCATGGCTGACGTGGATCTAAGTCATTTCCTAAGGTTTTTTTTAGGGTTTTTGTAGAAGTCAGCAGACTTATGGCTAAAAAATTTTCTAGGTACGTTTTGATATCATTTGAATTGCCTTCCATCCAAATTTCTTTGTAGAATGCAAAACATATAGTAGTCAGAAGGCGCATCGTTTGGAGAGTACGGTGGGTACTGCATAACTTCCCAGCCAAATGAATTCAGCTTTTGTTTTGTCACTAAAGCTGTGTTTAGTCTGGCGTTGTCATGATGGAAAACAACGCCCTTCGGGCGCCAACTCTGGTCGTATTTCTTTCACTGCCTGCTTTAAAGTATCGAGCTGAGAGCAATATTCAGCGGCATTTATTATTTGATTGAGTGGAAGTAACTCGAAGTAAAGGACACCTCACCAATCCCACCAAATGCTCAACATGATTTGGAATGCAAATCTTGTTTACCGACCGATTGCGGTGTTTCACCAGGAGCGCACTATGACCTTTTGTGCCGAATGTTGTTGTAAACCAACAATTTTTCATATTCCGTAACACCACTCTTTTCAGGAAAGGCTCAAACGAGTTCCATCTCAACAAATACTCACAGACCATTATGCGATCCATAATGTTTTTTTCACTTAGTTCGTGAGGAACCCAAACATTCTCAGTCTTTTCATTATATGGGCGATGTTAAACCGCTGGGCGATTTCTGTCAACGGTAACTGCAGCCAAGATTTGATTGTCGTCTGTTGTGGGTGGACGTCCAGAGCGAACAGCATTAGCAAAGTCTGTATTTACTGAATGAAAGCATGTAAACTAACGCTGACAAATGTCAGTGCTTATAGCAAAATCTCCATACACTTCTGTCGCTTTGACACAATATGCCGAAAATGCACTTTCCTCCATTAAAAAAAAACAAAAATATTGAGCACTTAAAACAAGTCTGATCAAAACAAATTCTCGTAACAATGTAAAGGATAACCTCCTCCGCAGAGATTTTCTAAAACAATAAACACTACTTGCAAGAAACAAACCGCAGATCTTAATGAACCACCCAATAGTTGATATTCATATCGTAGGGTGCACTCTCAAAGCCATCCTTCATTTAAAAGGAAGTGATCTTGCATACAACACGCACTGGAGCTTTAATGACCTTGCGCGACGGCTGTCTTATGACTCTGGTCTTATGGACATGCGGTCCGATGCAATGACACTAGAACTCCTGTTGTGAAAAAAATATGAAGTCGACTTTCCTGCCCAGGAAAGTCCAGTCGAAAGGCTAAATTCAATGACCCTTGTCTGGATCCCAGGTCACAGTGGGATTACGGGAAATAAAATCGCCGATGAACCTGCCAAGCGCGATTCAGAGGAGAAATTTTTAGGACCCGAACCTGCGTTGGGTCTGCCTGCGTCCTCGGATAAGGCTTTCATTGACAGTTGGGTTTCTTATGAGCACAAACGAATGCTTCCCGACATCTCTAGGAAGTTATCCGCTTTTCTACTGTCTCTCAGCGGGAAGGACTTCTGGTTGCTTACAGGCGTCTTGACAGAGTATTTTGCTGGGCATAAGTGATACAAGATTTTGAGATGCTTGCTGTGAAAGTGATGACGACACCGCGGAGAACTATCTCTGTGAATGTTCGGCTTACGTTCGCATCAGGCTACAGGTATTCGGCGCTGAGGTGGTAGGCGCTGGCACTGTAGGCATCTTATAACTGAAACACTTACTCATCTTTCTTCGTAAGACTTAAAGATTTCAATGAAAAGGAACTTTACAAGGAGTACAATGGACTAGTTCTTTATTTGAGTGCTCTGTTCCGACAGAAAAAAAAATATTGTTAACGAAATCAATGTGTTAATGGTTACCTGGCTCTCCTGCCAACTACTCAGACAATACGTGGCAGTTTACTGTTTTCCGTACAGCAAAATTTATTTCAAAAAAATACTGCAGGGTACCACAATAGATAGAATAGCCAGTGGTTTCTGGAAGACTGGATACCCTCTGTCTCAATGAGATTGTTTATTCAGTCCAAGTGCTGCCTTTATTGCCAGGAGTCGTCGTAGAAGACGGAGAGAAGGAAACGAATAAGTATTTTTTATGCAACTTTGGAAATTGATTTCAGTTTTTGTTTCGTGGACATATAGGTAGACTGGTCACTTAACTTTATCACAGTGAGGTTACTCTTGCTGGCTATGTCCAGCTGAGTTCACTAGAGTAACTCTGTAATTGGGCCAACTATAGCTACGTTAAATTTGCTTGTTTGTGATGGTTTTTATCGTTCCACAGCTTTTCAACAAGAATAAAGGTGAAATCATGCCTTTTTTGCTCCTTTTTAGGATTTTTATAGCTGTAGAAACTGGTTAGTTCTTGGGAACATAAATATATCGATTGATTGAAGGTTCTGTTCATCGAAAACAGTCTTGACTCGTCTCCTATTGATTTTCTACTTCTTCTAAACTAGATTTTGTTTTAATTTTTGGGACCAATATGCATGCTATTGGCCCATTTATTGAAATCTCTGACTCCTTTGGTGATATCTATATTATATGTTTGGTGACTTCGAATTGCATGGGAGTTTATGTATCTTAAATTACGAAATTGCTTTTTTTTCATAACTTATTACTCCAGTGGTGGTTGAGTCACCTGAGTCGTGGTCTTCCTCTACTGCGCCGTCCCCGGGAGTGGATTCGAAGATTTTTCGGGCCGGTGCATTCGTTTCCATTCGCTCTCAGTCGTTGGACCTTGAGTATTGGGTGTCCTTTCCTGATGACAGCGTGTACTTTGTGTTGCCCTCATTGACCGCCAATACTCACGAACGCGCCAGTGACATCCCGCTGTGTTCTGCCAATTATGTCGATGTCGTCGGCATAGGCGAGTAACATAGATGGATGGACTTTTGAAAGATAGTGCCCATGGTATTGGGTGGGTATTGATTTCGACTTCCTGAGTTTTCTCCAAGATCTGCCGCAGTGTAAATATTTGATCGAACGTGAACTTTTCGGGCCTGAAGCCACACTGATAGGGACTAATCAAGTTGTTGACGAAAGGCTTCAGGCGTTCACATAACACGGCAGATAAGATCTTGTAAGCGAAGCTAAGAAGACTAATACCTCTGTAGTTGGCGCAGTTCAGAGGGTCTCCTCTCTTGAGGATCGGGCAAACAGTGCCTAGGTTCCATTTATCGGGCATACTTTCTTCCGACCATATTTTACATATAAGTTGGTGCATATTCCTAACCAAGTCATCGTCTGCCGCTTTAAATAACTTGGCGATTAGGCCATCTGCTCCAGCGGCTTTGTTGGACTTAAGCTTAGTCCAAGGTGGGGTAGACAGAATTGTTGGTCTTCATCATCCAGGTTGAATGGTCCATTCTGCCTGATAGCGGAATTTTATTCGTCATCGCCGTTAAACAGTCTGCAGAAGTAGTTCCTCCATATCCTCAGCATCGACTGCGATTCGAACCTCATTCCTGCTGTAACATCTTTCTTTTTTTTTCTCCTGAGAAGCCAGTGTTCGTTGTTTGGTCCTTCTTTGGCCGCATAGAACCTTTTGAGAGAATGAGAGAGACTCGATTGGATCTGGTGATCTCTTGCGACTTAAGCCGTTTGACGTCAAACCTCCTCACAGTATTTACTTGCCTTGGCGATGTTCAGGATATCCGAAGCCGTAACTTGGCTACAACAAGGTAGTGTTTCGAGTCAATGTTGGCCCCTCAGAACGTTCGGATATCCATAATACTGAAGGAGTGCCTTGCGTCGATCGTAATGTATTTATTCTGGTTGACGGTTGATTGATCGAGAGTTACCGATATCAAATATCGAGATACAGGAACCGCTTACTAGCTATGACACTATTCCGCCCCGCTGCAATTCTGATCAGCCTAAATCCGTTATCGGAAGTGGTGCCCTCTAATCTTTCTATCTTCCTATCTTTGCATTAAACCACCTAAGACAATTTTTATGTCATAGTTAGGGCACGGCTCGTATGTCTTGTCTTAGAGCTCGTAGAACCTCTCTCTGTTGTCGTCGTCTTTCTCCTCCGTGAGGCATGCGCTCATATTAGGCAAATGTTAGCAAAACTAGCCTTGATGCGAATTGTCGTGAGGCGCTCGTTTACATAATTGAAACTTAAGACTTCTTGCCATAGTCTGCCTCCAACGACAGATCCACATCCAAAAAAGCGCTGTTTTTGTTGCTGTTAAGGCACCTAACATTCCACGTACAGGTCCGAAATTCGTTGTCCTTGTTTCGTTTGCATGGCTCGTCAATAGTAAAATCATCCGTATCCGAGACTTGTTGTTGCTTCACAACGATACATGTTTTACGCAGTCTATCAGATACCCCGGCGTGGAGGGCTAGGCGCTTTGTTGGACACCTTGGACGAAAGGGGCCGGATCTTCCGGTTTCAGTAACCTACGTCGCGGAATGAAGAAAGCTGCTGTTGACCCAAAAAGGATTCATTCGAAACCATCTCTCTTTCAGGACCGTGAATAGGTTCTGGAAAATCCCCACCCACTTAGAACCAAATATGTCGAAATAGCTCAAATAAAGTATCTCCCAAATTGACTGTTGCCATCAGCATTGATTCAATCTAGTGAATTCATCCGCCGTACGTTCTCTTTCTGCGAGGCTCATCTAAGACTTCTGAGATTCGTTCAGTTAATCTTTCCGACAGTTGAAAGTTGTTGCCATTTTCTTCGTGTTCAACACTCGAGCTTATAAGTTCAGCAAGTCACGCGCGGATGGGCAAACCAGTACCCGGTGGTTAGCACGGGGAGGTAAAATAAGCACAGTCGATGTTGTAGCCAATCAGCGCCTACCCTATTCATACACAAATACACATCTTTTCTTTTACCCGCGAAAAATGATTACTAAATGGAATTTAACAGACTTAATGAACGAATTGGATTAATGACTCCTAGCCTTGAGGCTCCGGAACGCCTTTGGTATTTTCCAAGCTGTGATTTTTATCATCTGTGAAGCCACCTATTAAGCGACGTATGGTTTACTTCTATTCTTTTATGTTACCACCCAATTAAGACCGGATCAAGCTCATTAATTTGAATATCCTTGGAGAACACTCGTTTCAACTTTTGTCGGTTTTACGCAAGAGATTTGTATCTTGGCAACTCTATTTTCTTCAACACTTAAATAACCTTGTGAATTGTAAGGTCAATGCCTCTTCTGTCTATTTACTGGCCCAACGCACCTCCTATGGATCCAATAAACCAATCTTTGGCATGCTGCGAAAGGTCAAACGTCTTCGTTTTGCGATTTCAAGCACAAAACATTCTTCCTTCAAATGGATCTCATTCACCAGTCATTAACCTCAGATTTTTATTTCTTAAGTCGTAGTCATAGATTGTGTTAATTAATTTATAAGAAAAATAACTAAATTTATCTAGATAAACCAGTCTTAATTGATTGTTTACGAAGAAGATGAATATTTTTATCGTTTTGGTAAAATGCTATCTCAAAATGAATTTTTGCGAACCTGCCACAGCATTTAATTTAATCAACGAGCAGCAATAATTCAATGGATAGTGTATATGCATACGAGTATCTACTATCTATGTATTTTATTTGCTGTTCTTAAGAACAACTATTGGTTTTTAATTGTCAACCAAGTACTGGTTTGAATTTAAAAAAAAAAATCCAGTTTGCCAGTAGCAGATAGGTTTAAAGATTAAGATTAAACAAAGGCATTTGTGCCACAGGTATCTTCTAATTAAAACAGTTGAATGACCAGAGACAGAGTTTCTGAATAGATGCTAAAAATGTCTTTTTAACGATTTGGATTGATATACGCTGATATGGGTAAAAGGCTTGGTAAAAGTGCGTATGAACATCCCAGTAACTCCAGTGAATCTTTTGAAAAACCACAGTCAATACCTAGATCTCGAGCCTGATCCAAGCAAACACCAGACCTCCGATGAAGAAAAAACTCATCGGAATCGTTTCATCGCTTACAATAAACCCCACAGGAGGTGGTATTACTTATACTTGGTCTCCAGACAAATTTGTTGAAGGCCAGTATGAACGTTTACAACAACTTAGAGTATCCATACCTCAAGTTGTATTCGTATTTATTGGAAATCCAACTGTCTCTGGCCGGGAATACAAGCGGTCATAAACAACTTTCAGGTAGATAGGTAGGTGGAAGTGGTTCTCTAGTAAGATCCTATCAGAAACAGAAGCAGTGCTGATTCGTCGTTTTGATAGCACGGCTGAAGTGAACTGGATGTTCAAAGGTCCTGCTAAGAACGTAGTTTTCAGATCCATTCTGCGTAGTTCAGAATTTTATGCCAGGAATCTGTGAGAATTCCTTGAGAAAAGGTTTGTCAAATGTGCGATGCCCGCTTTTAGTCAGTACCGGGCTGTCACAGAGAAAGTGGAATATGGTTTCCTACGCTTAATTCCTAACTTTACAACGTGTGAGCCAATTAGCCAGTGACCCGTTCTTATTGCTGTGGTCCTTGCTATTTTGGAGCGGATTTTTGTTGATTAAGTCATTCGTCCTGTCTTTATCTGGATATGGTACTGGTACAGGCTGTTCCACCTAGGTTTGTCAATAGAAAGAAAATGTTGAAAAATTGTGTCTTTAATGAGTTCCCTTGGATGTCTACCTGTGTGCCACATTGTCTCCACAGAAGCAATGGAGGCCTTGTTGGGAGTGTCACCTCTGGATCTGAAAGTGATACGTCGTGGTATTGGTTTCAAGATTAGAAAAGGTTTCCCACTAAATGAGCGAGATTGGGTTTCCCCACCACAAGTGGATAACCTATCCCTGAGGCAGCGTAAAACCTTCCTACATGCATGTGTTCTATCTAGATGGGATGCTAGCGAAAACGGCAGGGTTACAGCTTGAGCTTTTCGTTCAACGGGCATAGCTTTCTTAATGCATTTTTGCATTGCTCATGTGAGTGACCCAATTACTCGGATATTAGGGTCTATCACTGACACCGTACGGTTCGAAAGAACCTGTAGTTTTGCAAAAGAAAGTTCTTGTATGTGAGTTTTTCTAATGTCAATGCAATAAGGGTTGTATCCCTAATGAGAGTGAGACGTACCAAGTAAAAGTTTTGGCAGTTTGTTACGATTACTGTCATTCAATCCAGTTGAGGTATATGTATCTGTAGACGTAGTTCGAGTCTGCATTGTCCGCTCTGAATGTTGCTATATCTACAATAACGGAGGAAAGTCGTTTCATGATTAGGTGGGCGCCATGTTTCTTTGTGATAGTTGAGATAAGGAAACCCTGGGCTAGCTAAAGACATATCACATTCCCCAGCAAAGTCAATTAGCCTAGCTAGACGTGGTGTTGTGCAGGCTATGATTCTCGATTGAACTATCACAGATATCCGATTTTCCTAGTTCGACGTTAAATTTATCTAAAACGATTTTTTTGTCAAATTAAAAGCACTGTTCGTAGAGTTTATTGAGATGGTCGTAGAAACCATAGAAATTTTTAACGCATTGTCTAGTCCTTCTATAGGGGCATGAGCATTAACATTTAAAGGATTGGTAGAATGCGTTCGATGACATGTCGAAAGTTCACAAGTTTTTGCTTTAGTCCAAAATTTATAGGAAAACCGCGTTTCAAATGTATGCTGATTTTATTCTCTATAGTAGCGCACGTTACAGATCTCCACCATCCTTTCTATCTATCTTTCCTATCCCACTATACCGTCTTGGATGGCGGTGATATCCGCGTTATAGAAGTCCAAGGCCTCCGCCTATTATTCGGCTGCCACTGGCCTGTCCGATGTTCCAACATTTCATGTTCAGATCCGAACGTCTTTGTCAGTTTTTCGTTTAGTAGAGTCGTCAAAAGCGAATCTGGAAACCCGAAGAAACAGAAGGGATATGGAACTGGAATCTGTAACCTGTTTTCGAAATAGTTGAGCTGTTGTGGACGCAAAAATGGTTTGCCTGCCAAGTCCCTGTTAGCAAATCTTCCAATACTTCGAAGTCGACTGCTAAGCCACCGTTGATCAAATCACTGGATTTCATCTGCCGTAAGTCCTTCTTTTAAGGTTCAATCGTTTTAGACTTCAAAATGCTCTTTTAAGCTCGATTAGTCATTTCGATATGAATATCAATGTCGGTGAGATTCTTCAATAGATCCTTGGTATATGGTACTTGTGGCTTGATTGGATAAGATTTTATCGGGACTCGGGATTTGGTACCCTTTTCACTACGGGCTGAGTGAGTAAGTTTTTACTTCTGATGTCGGCATAAGTTATGTCTTTCGCCCAATGGTAAGTTATTTCTTTTAGAAAACATACATTAGATCTGTTTTTCGTATGTCTTTACTGTGACAATTTGTCTCATCTTGATATCATGAATATTGAAGCAGCTGCTCTTCTGGCTAACTCGTCTGTGCTATCATCGCCGTCAAAGCCAATGTGTTTTGGCATTTACTTGAAGTGAACTCTATTCCGCCACTTGGTTGCTGAATGCTATTCTATCGATTTTACTGTGTCGTTATACGTTTTCTAGTTTAAAACTTTAAGTCGTCATTGTGCCGACATTCGTAGTTTACTTCTGAAAAGCAAAAAATACCTCCGGAAGCCGTCGAGCACTGACAAGGAAATTTCTATTCGCTATTCTGCACATTCACTGTGCATCCGGGTGGCGCTAATGTGCTTAAATGTATCTGTGATACTGTGTATCCGAGCTACCTTTTTTCGCAGGGCTACTTTATATCTATTTCTGCCTTTCTTCTTAATGAGCATCATTTCTGATATGCCAATTCAGGACCTTTTCTATAGTTTCCAGGAACTACTTGTATAAAGTGAGACTTATCGTTTTATAAAATTTAGTTAGCTCTGTCTACCGGCTATTCTGCAGATGTAACTTATGACAAATTTTCTTCAACTCTTAGGGATAGTACGCCATGTATATTATAACTAGTTGTAATGAAGTCCATTTTATTTTGACTTCTCGACATTTGTACTTCATTTGATCTAATTTCACCCCTCTAGAAAACCTTGTAATTCTCTGTTGAAGAAGATTTCTGAGGATCTGCGGTGTATATCTGATGGATGCCTTAGCTTATTTGATAGTCCCGTCTGTCATCATAACCTATGACAGATACCAATGCGGCGGATTGCATTATTAAGTCTACTTGGGGTTTGGGTTCTATGAGATGGTTATGTAATAGATATGTACATGCCACCTAGGATAGAGATAATAAAGAATTCACCTTGACGACCTAAGTCTTCCTCACCCATTAATTTCGTATGAAACCAATGAAACCTTCCGCTTATAGCGATCTCGAAGGTTGGGAAGTAGGTGGAAATTTTACATCCGAAATATGGAATTTGACTTTCAAGTGTGGGTTACGTTAGATGTCTCTCATTTCTGGTATATTTCTTGAAATTGTCATATTACTCCCTCATAAACAGTTTTTTTGAGAAAAATTACCTTGTGAAGTAGTAGACCCGGAAACCAAATACGGCAGTTCTGAAGTTGGATTCGAGCTTATCGTTTAAAAAGACTTCGTAAAATTTTGTTGTCTGTTGTCTGCTATTAAGAAATGCTTACCGTCCTGTGGTCCATTTTTAAGTTTGATTTACTAACAATACTTTTGCATTCGATCATTCAAATGAGTCAATGTTGTATTTCTCCGAACACATTTAACAAAAAAAAAAAAAATAAAACAAAATCCTCCAAACAATTATATTTAACAAAACCAGAGTCTCACGACGCGAAAAAATAAAAATAAATAGCAGTCAAATCTCATCTCGTCATAACCATTTTACTGCTTTTTACAATATGTTAAAACTGCGACCTCCGCTCCGTAGTATCTATACCTAGCTACACTCAATATCTGATTGTTTTTTTCATTATCATACCTTGTCTAATTGGCGATAGATACATTAAGCCAGTGTTAACAGGGTTGGCTGTCATTATTTTTCAAAAGTTTTAATGATTTTTCCCTTTTTAGTGCTTTAGAATATTCATAAGAATATGGAAAACAAAAAACATATCTACGTTGTTATAAAGGTCAGCTCTCCTTCAGGATTCGGCGGAATAGAAGGGTTCAATCACTATATTTGCAGATTTGCACAGCAAGTTAAATATTGGCCATTTTTCAGGAATTTATATTTAATTTTCGATATGGCTACCTTTTACCTTGATTATGTCATTGATTCTGGTACTTTGGGCCATACCCCGTGAAGATCTGCGTACACATCCAATACACATTTAAGACAGAAGTCCATCGGATTTGCGTCTGGTGCATTCGCTGGCCATTTTTTTGCCTTTCTTGGTTCACTTTGTCTTTTTGCGACAGTCCAAATTTTGACATGAATGCTATTGACCCAAATTGTTTACGTGCCCAGTCTTTCAGTACTTTCGCGATAGGGGCCAAGAATACCAGTGGAGTGCTAGTTTCGGCGGGCACGGTGCCCCAAAATCTTGCAATCATGTCTCATATGATCTCTCGGTTAACCAAACCCGATTCTTTTGCTTGTTAACGATTTGCTGAATGGCGAATATACTCGTTCATATATATATTTGAAGGTCTCGGTTACTGACCTTGATCGAACAACGGTAATTATCCATAATCATCTTGCACAAGCTGGCGAGTTTGGCAAGAATGTCAAATCTATACGTGACATTGCACTCGTATAGCTTGTGCCAAGATCTACCGTAGTCTAAATGTTTGATCAACTGGCCTTTACTATCCTAAAAGCGATCACATAATACGCAGAAAAGATCTTACAAGCAATGTTTAGCAGAGTTATTTCTCTAAAGCTGGCGCAGTCAAAAGAGCCTCTTTCTTGTAGCTCGAACAAGCGATGTTGAGAGATCATATCTTACAGATGATCAGTTTACAACCAGGTGATCTTCAGCTGGTTTACTTTAATTTCGGCTAGACCAAGGAGACGTATTCTCTGTCGTCTTCGTCCAGGGTGAATGGTTTTATTCTGCCTGAAAGCCAAATTTTGAAGATTATCGCCGACTGCTACTCCTCTTTGCAGGGCTATCTTCAAATTTGTAACCCTGGCATGTTCTTTTTATTTTTCAATAAAATTTCCGAACGTCATTTTTGCAGTAACATCTCTTTGTTTTACAATTTCCCCAGTACCGCCTGTGCTCTCCCCTTTCTTTCTGATCATATAGCTCTTTCTATGTAGCGCAGCTTTAAATGCTTTTTGTTCAGCTGAATGTACCTGTCTACATTCATCTTTAAACCAGAAATTCTCTGTGGGGGTGCTCTGAAACTTTAACAAACGCCTCGCTATATATATGCTCATTAGTACTACTCTCAAGCCCACTTTCGGAAGTACTCTGAAATATCGTAATTCGTTCCTAATTCGCACAACTCGTTTATGAATGCCCTGCCGAGCTTTCTATTTCCTGGTCGTTATAACTTGCAAACATTTAAGACCAATGTACACATCGGTATCTCTCTTTTCTTCGGCCCTAAGTTTCTTTCGCTCGCGCTGTGTGCAAACATTTTAAGGGTACCAACAGTTATATCAGAAGCAGCTTCTTGGAGCGCTCGTTGACAGCATTCCAATTGGTATTCTACGGTTAGTATATGGAGGCTAAGATTTTGAAAGAACTCGGCAAAGATTCCTTGCAATTGCAGCTTTTCAGTGTAGAACTTTGATGCCCTTACTTGACATCGTTGTGATTGTGATATTCGCATTTATAGGTAATGATCCGTTCAGACATTCAGAATTATAACTGGCGACAATCACAACGTGACGGTTTATCTAACTACCTGAATCCATTGTCGAACGAAGTGTTTCGCGGGCTGTGTATTTCGATGACCCATTCAAAATCTTCTTCCTTACCCAGCCTTGCATTAAGATTTTCCAGTGGTGTCATTACTGGAGCACTTCCCATATGTTTGGTCTAGAAACTTATAGAATTCGTCGTTGATGGTGTTATCTTTATCATCTGTAAGAGCATGAACGCAAATCAGGCTTATTTTTTCTGAATTAATGCAGAAAGCTTAAGACAATTTATCTCGAATAACCAATCTACATCTATCCAATCTTCCTTATGGCCTGAAGGGCCAGGTCCTTAAAAAAAACCCTGGATAAATGGTCCCTCTGCTGAGGTTATTAGAACGTCCTTTACCCTATCTAGGGCCCACAACATGAAGCTCCCTTTAGATCTGGGATCTGAATATGAAGGAGCTCCAAAGTAGTGTTGGTTAAACTAATTTGAACCGTGGATGCTTCCATCGATCCGTATATAATATTCCTCGGACCCAGTCTTGATGATGGAGAATTGCTCTCATCCGAACATTCTTCTCCCATCACTCGTCAGCAGCAAATGATGTCCTGCAGAGGTTGGGTGCCCTATGTTAACCTGGTGGAGGTGAAAGTACAAGTTGATTGATAGAAACTTAGTTGTCGGCACTTGAACCTTCAATAAACGCTTGACCAGTTCAGACCAATTCAGAAGTAACGGACTTTGTACACTGTATTCCAACTTTATCTTCGAATTCAATGGTTTTTCCCGCATATCATAGATATATAAAGATACGTTTCGGATATGGTACACTTAAAGATGTTAGCGTCATCCAAATATGACCTGTGCTGTCGCTTTTTCCGAAGGATCTTGGTGTTTACCTATCATTATCCCTAAACTCTGAATCGTGTCATATATCGCATGTTGAATGCTATTGTGTTATATACTATCTACAACTATAGTATATTTCATAGCAGTCTATGTCTATGCCTATGAATTATTAAGTAAAATTCCCTTCATGTTGTTAAAACATAAATTTCTCCAAAAGGCCGCAAGAATCGATTTTGAAATACAAAAATCCCAACAAACTGGGGAAAAATCACTCGACCTGTGAATACTACACGAAATGTTTTTGTATTACCACACAAATTATGAGTAGTCCAGCAGAGAAGAGACCGAAACTCTCTCTCTCAAAAAGCAGTTCAATTTGTCGGATGCGTCATCAGAGAAAATTAGTTAGGCACCTGCGAGCTGCGAGCTATAGTTTCGTGTCGATATGGGCTAGGCTAGCAGTCTAGATGCTCTGTGCTCTCTAGTTCACTTCAGTAAGGCGTGTACTATGAGCCTCCAACGTGTGTTTAAAAGTATCTGAGAGTCGTTTCATTGACGCTTAAGTCGCATTACCGTCATTCAACTTATTCAATATTTTAGAAGTGGTTTTTTCTACCCCACTCCTTCTAGCGGAATTTGTATCGAATTTTTGTTAATTTTTCCTTAACTCAATAGGAATACGAATACAAGAGAGGGTAGTAGGAGAGTCTACAATAAAATACTGTTTGGATACGCATTCTTGAATTTAGTTGAGAAAAAATTCTCTAAAAAAGATACAATTCCGCCAAGTATGTGGCAAGAAAGAACAATTTACAAAATCGTTTTGTTAATTTAAAAAAAAAAAAGCAAAAAAAAAAAATGTATCTAATACTTTTTTGTTTCATATCTTCATCTCGGGTGTTTGAAAAAAATTTGCGCTACGTTCTATGGTTCCCTTTTTCCACTCGGCTTCGCTTGACATCATCACAATGGGACGCCTTAAATGTGATGTAAGTATTCTGACTGTTTAGATTGAAGTGTTTATTGTATCTAAGTATGAGTACATACGAATATTCGTATCCACGGGTAGCTTACTGTTAGTGTAAAACTTAATATGCGGACTCATATGGTGGCGGCACATGATGCACACGTTTATATAAATAAAAAAAATGTGCCAGCAGGTGATTGTCGCGTTGTTGTCATAGTGTGACTCGGGTACTTTGTGGAATGGTGCGTTTTGCTCTGATTGGAAAACCTAGCTAGCCTCTAGGTGAAGGTAGAATTCGAAGACATATTTGTAGTCGTACATCGTTATAAGACGCATACAGATTTGGAGTCACAGAAATCGTACTATCAAAACTCATTTTTAACGAAGATACAACAACTAAGGCGAAAAGATAAGATATGTTATCACACGACGAGTACTATACAATATGCCGGGCGATATTACTGATTGACTTACGAGTACCTAAGTAGTCGTTATTGATGGAGTTTGTCATTACAATAGGTCGTGGGGGTTTGAATTGATTTCACTACTTCGAAAGTGTATACCCAAGTGTCACCGTTAAAAGCTTGTCGTATCTGTTTTCGATTAATAAATCGATAATCTGATACAAACTATGGAGTATATAGTAGGCTGGATATTTGGCTTATTTTCGTCATTAGCAATCGGTTACCGTGAGCTCGTGCAATGGTCAGTACACCATTATGGTAAGATTTATGACCAACCCTTGAGTTGTTTTTTGTTTTCATTTTAGGGTGACTAATAGGGGAAAATAGCCGAACCGAGATGAGGTCTTAATTATTCAAGTTATGAATTTTGATGGAGCGATTTGCCTACGAGTGGGTCTGATTAACACAATTGAAGGCAGTTGTTTGGTGTGTTCCTATTAAAAATATTGTCGCGCAGCTCGCATCTTCAAAAAAAAGCGGACATTTTCATTGTACAATATGTACATAGATAAGATTTGGTTTATTTCCAGCAGAAGAATTTGTTGTCGTCCCGCTATGTATATTCGCATGTTATAAAAGCATTACATTGATTGTTTCGAAACTTTCTTAAAGCTGAGCCTTAGCCTTAACAAGCAGTTGTCTCTACTCTCTCTATTTTGTCTTGCTCCGACAGCCCTATGTTTGCATTGTGCTCTTAAGCAGAAGAAATAACGTACGTTTTCCTGTAAACAGACTAACGCCTCAATACGTGGCACAGCTTTGAGACTCTCCTGTCTTGTAGATGGACTTTGGGTTTTGTTGGCTTGATATGTTCTTTTTATATTTTGCTGAAACTGCCGAACGTTTTTTCTAGCTAATTCCCTTCCCTCCTCTTTTGCTTATAGAACACAAAAGGAGGGTTGTATCCTCAATGAGAGCGAGACGCGCCAAGTAAAATTTTTGATGTTTTGTTACGATTTCTGCCATTCAATGTCAAATCTTCGCGCGATACCTTTCCAGTTGAGATATGTATCTGTAGTAGTGGTTTGATTCTACATTGTCCACTCGTATAACTACGATACTGGAGGGAAATATTTTCATGATTAGGTGGGCGCCATATCCCTTTGTGATAGTTGAGATTAGGAAACCCTGGCCTAGATAAAGAGATATTTGGTTCTCCAGCAAAGTCACTTTATCTAGCTAGAAGTGGTGTTTCTAGCCTAGTCCTTCTGTAGGGGCATGAGAATTTAACTGGCTGTTGTTAGCGAATATAGCCTTGATACGGATTGTTATAATGCGAAATTGTCGAAAATTCAGAAGTTTTTGCCTTAGTCCAATGTTTACAGCAAAGCCGCATCCAAATCTATGTTGATTAGGTTCTCTGCAGTAACACACGTTACATATCTGCACCATCCTTCTTATCTATCTATCTTTCCTATCACACCATACCGACGTGGATGGCGGTGATATTTGCTTTATTGCAGTTATTCGCCTGCGACCGGCCTGTTCGACGTTCGAACATTTCATGTGCATATCCGAACGTGCTTGTCATTTTTTTCGAATCCATCGGTATCCGAAAATAATTATTTGATTTTACGCTCTTTCTGGATATGTGACCTTGCAGAAGGGATATGTGACCGAAGTCTGTAACCTGTTTCAGAAATAGTAGAGCTGCTGTGGACCCAATCAACGTCCCTGTTAGTTCATCTCCAAATACATTGAAGTCGACTGTTACGCCATCGTTGGTTAAATGACTTAATTTCGTCTGTCGTCCTTCTTTTGAGATTCAATCGTTTGAGACTTCAGAATGCGCTAATAAGTTCGAATAAGCCCAGCTGGGCGAGTCCAGTATCCATGACATGAATATCAATGTCGGTGAGAATCATCAATGGATCCTTGGTATACATGTTGGCTAAGATTTTATTGAGGCTCGGTACTTAGTAACCTTTTCACTACGGGCTGATTGAAGCAACTCCTCTTCGGGCTCGCTCGTGTGTCCTCTCATTGCTGTCATGGTCACTGTGTATTGGCACTTACTTGAAGTGTACTCTATTGTTGGTGGCAAGTTTTGTACTTTGTTTCGAGACTTTACTAAGGATGACCCTGAGCCTTAACAAGCAGGTGTTTCTACTTTGCTCAGTCCAAGCCTATAATAAATGATTTATAAGGAGAAGTCCTTAGTCGTTCCCAAGTAGTATCCCAAATGCCTTCTGAATCTAAAGAAACGATGATCAGCAAGAGTTATTCTTCGCTTAGTATCATGTTTTATTTTTGAGTTTAGAATCAGCCACTGATTTACTTAGACCTCTAATTGGATCCTATGGAATCAGCGTGAGGTGAGCGTTGATAGTTGACAATAAGAACACTTTATGGATGGAAAGTGGATTTACCTAACAGATGACCTGGTGCACTATATGTTCCTAATCATGTCATGTCTAGCGGCTTTATCATTGTAGGCAGTCCGTCTGTGACAGCAGCCTTGACAGACTTCTACCTTCGATAATTCTACCTTTACATCGTCTAGATCAGGAGGGCGGAATTCTCTATCATAAAGAGTTAATTATGCCCTATAGTTGGATTTTGCTAATCATCGCCGTTATGAAGTTTGAAGAAGTAGCATTTTTATATTCTCAGCACCGACTGCAATTCTTTTACTAGTTTTCCCTATTCATCTTTCTCTGATGGAACTTTCGAAAGTCATTTCTGCAGTAATATGTCTCCAATTCCTTTATTGTGTTCTTTTTACTACCAAGAAGTATGTCTCTTCCCTTCTTTTCCACTTTTAGAGCTCACGAGCAGCTCTCGTCCTTCGATGCAGAGCATCATCCCTCTTAGCTATTGCCTTTATGACTTTATGATACTTGTACTATGTACTGAAAACGCACCTCGAGAAGCGTATTTGGTCAGCTATATATTTCTCCTATTTACCTGTGTAACACACAAGAAGACCGTTTTAGCTGATGTCAATGTCAATAATGTAAATGAATGGAAAAGGCAACGTAAAGAACGCGAAAACAAATACAGAAAGATGTACTGATTGCTTAGGAAGTATTCCAAGTTTAGCATATCATTTGTTCTTCCTATCATATAGTATTGTATGGCTCCGAATCGTGAACGATGGTGAACAACATCGTGAAGATGCTTACAGGGACTGCACTGGCTAGATAGTATTGGGCGAATTCACAGCAACAACAACCTGACCAAGACAGTACTCTTTTCGTAAAAAATGCTAACTTGCTTTAGTAGGTGCTGAAACACCTTATAAAGTCGGAGTAGAAACTCAACCCCAGATGTCCTTGTCTGAGAAATTCCTTTTTCTTTTCCAATTAATCATTATACACATACCGTGTTAGAACCTTTATTTTACATGGCAATGTACCGTCCGGAATGGTCGTTAATTGCCTTCAGTTGCGCACAATAAGTTGGCTGTGGTTCATTTCCACCTGAACGAGTCAACTTCGTGGTCTTAATTTAACGCATAACTCCGATATGAATTCGTATACACTCTGGGTCCCAGGTCGGTGCGATCCTCAACATGGCCTAGCTATCGAAGCCTCTAAATTTGCTTCTCCAAATTCAGTTTATGCAAACGCGACAGATAATCACTGAAAGGACATTTTCACACTTTTTTAGATATGATTCCGCGCCAGTAAAACTGTGAAGACAAGAGTCTTATACAATGGTTTCTTCATTGGTCGTGAGGACTTATTTGCCCAGGTATAGAAAGTCTTTTGCCATCTCATAGTGATAAGGTTTTCGACCCGTTGGTGTTAGGTGTCCTTTCTTGTCAACAGCATATAATTAGTTTGTGACAGCTCGCTGTATTTTTCCTACCTAAAACTAGCAAATATTTCGGTACACGGTTTTTGGCTAATAAAATGCTAATGTATGAATATTTTTCAATACTTTTTCTTTATATTTATTAATTGAATCATTCAGTGGCTACGGATTGTAGAAAAAATTATTCTAAATGGCCCCCATTAGCTTTCCACTAACGGCGAAGTCGGTCTGGTCGCGCTCCAAAAACTCAATACTTGTATGTCGAGTAGTGCAAGCCATAACCTCCAGAACGCACTATAGTCTTCTAGTCTAATGGACTGAGATCTGGACTCCACAACGTTCTCTAAAACGTCTGTTTGGTATACTTTCTCCGACGTTTTGACACCTTTCTCGCAGAAATGGAGCTCGGTAACCCCATCGTGGGAGACTAACCATCAAACCATCAAAGAAGCTAGGTGGTAACCACGTTGAACACTCTGTCGTTCTGTTGAAAGATTCTTCAACGGTGAAAATCTCCCCTTCAATAAAAAGAATTCATCTGTGATCGTTGTTTGCGCACTGGCGAAGTAAGGCTTTCAATTTTGACTTACGTTTCTATTTCAATGCTTCCGTGAGTAAGTTTCCGGTATGTCTATGTGCTATATGCTACCCTTGCTGATATCTATCTCCCGACACATGATTTTCTCGAATTCGACTCTTGATGACTTATGACGTCCGCACAATGCACGGATGGCTGGATTTTACATGTCGACTATACCATTAGTATCCTCAAATAACTTTACTATACAATACACAATGTTTCGTGTCTTTCCGCCTTTTTCGGAGCCGCACCTTTAAGATTTTCGAGCAAGTCCCATTCCATGACTGCAAACAACTGTCGTCAAAAGCTTTTCACGAGGGAATTTTGCATAAATGTCACTTGTCAAATAGCTGTCAAGTTTAGCGGGTGCGTTCATTGGTTCTTGAGAATAGATGTGTTCATTTCGTGTACCAAATTATTTGCTAGTTCTAGGTATAATACCAATGTAGTCATTATTGTAGTAGTTGTAGCAACTTACATAAATATTATTTGGTCTATGGTGAATTTAGCATAGAGTGGACAATCATAAAGATCTGCTCTATTCAATATCTTAAATCTTGCACATTACGTTGAGAAGACTGAGGACAACATTACTGAGATTCCATTCACTAGGCATACTTGCATGCAGTACGCTCCTTACATTCCAATCTCTGATGCTTTAAATCAGATAGTTAATCTTCTGATAGCTAAGACCTCATCTTATCCGGGTCGTTCCGTCTAACAACATATTGATTGTCTTCGCGGTTAAACTGTAGGAGTAATCACTTTGTTTTCTGGTTGGGCCAAAGGGTGTGAGTGATCTTCGCGAGGGTGGATTTTCGAGCATAGTTGGGTGACTATCTTGGTGGTTACAAGCTTAGGTAGAAGTTTGTTCATTGCATTATTTTTGACTTATTGTTCTCATTTGAAATTCAGCCGCCCTTACCAGTGCATATCAGAAACTTAACCTTCAGGTTTAACCAGGAGTGCATGCACCAGACAGCATCGCTTATAACATCATGAAGACTACTTCTTACGGCTGATTTTGGTTGGCTGTTACGACAGACTTACCTTACCTCAAGGTAATGTATTTCGGGAACTTTTTGAGCAAAGAGTTATGAGCGCGCATTTGCGATCACCATTGTGTCGATAGTAGATTTTCACCTTCCTTTGGCGAAAGAAAGAATTTAGGAACACCATCGTGTTGCATACTGTGCCTCATCAATTCCTTCTCTGGTTGATCTGTAGATTGATTTGGATTCGCAGGCTTTAGATTTTATTTAAAAAACCAGCAATGAATGGCGTCGAAAGCCTTTGTTGCTTCAGATTCGGATTTATTTCAGATGCTACGATACCAAAGTCTTCTCAAGATTATTTTGAACTTCCAGCTGTAAGCCCAATATCCAAACATAAATGGCTGTATCTCAATCAATGTATGCAGATCGTTTTACTTGCATCGGATTCATCATACTTAAGCATCACAAGAAGCGGCCTGACAGTGTCCAAAATAACTTAGAGTTCGATTAAGTCATCCTTTTTTTACGAGTCTTAGACACTTTAATCAAGCCTAGCTATTGTCTGCAGAATACGTCCTGATGCCGTGATTATTTCTAGCTTAGGGATGATCACTTTAGCTTGCAATTCCTTGCTTGATTATCAATGATCTTGGCGTAAATGGGTTTAATCTGACTCTTCACTAAACTGGATCTTCTCAAGCCTTGTAGATACTAGATGAACTCAAATTCTCCTGAAATTTGACGAAAGGATCCGTCTGATAGCGGTTTGATTTTGACTTTTATTTTCTATGCATGAACTCCTTTTTTGTTATGCTTTTGTTTATTTTTATTTTTGTTTTGAGTTATTTATGATTTTGGTTTTTCTCTAATTCTGTTTTTGCAGTTTTTTCGCTTTTTGCTATGGGCGCTATTGCTTACTATGTCCATTTCGCGATAGGAATGATCATCCTGAACTACGAGGTCAGCCAAACAAAAGGCGTTCTATATCCGAGCGAGTCTGAGACACGTGATGTCCGCAGTCTCGATGGAATGTGGAACTTCCTGAAATCGGATGAAAGCAATCCCACCCAAGGGGTACGAGACAAATGGTATATGGACGATCTAAGCAAGGTAAGCACGATAATGGTCTTCGCAGTTCAATTGAATTGAAATTGAATTGAATTTTTGTCTCTATTGGACAGGTCAAACCAACGATCCCGATGCCAGTACCGGCCAGTTATAACGATGTTACAACGGAGGCCAGTTTGAGGGATCATGTCGGAACGGTGTGGTATGATAGAAAGTTTTTCGTGCCACGATCATGGCAAGTGGGGCAGCGTGTGTGGATAAGATTTGGTAGTGTTCATTATGAAGCTTTTGTGGTAAATTCAATGGAATACGTTTCAGTGTTACACATTTTATGAACTCATCTGTTCTTCATCTTTCAGTGGATTAATGGTGAAATGGCTGTGAAACATGAAATCGGACATTTGCCATTCGAAGCAGAGATCAGTGAGCTTCTTCACTATGGCAAAGAGAACCGCATTACAGTTCTGTGTGACAATGCTTTAATTCAAACGACAGTGCCTCAAGGCAAGATCACTGAAGTAGCAAGGTAAGCTAACCTTTATACAAGAAAGAACATTGTCTAATCCTTTTTCGTTAATCTAGGGATGGAGGCGTTGCCATTGTGCAGACATATAGCTTTGACTTTTTCAACTATGCAGGCATTCACCGATCAGTGCACTTATACACAACTCCAAAGACTTATATCGAAGAAGTCGAAGTTACTACGGACCTTAATGTAGAGAATACAGGTTCGATTTGGTTTTGTTATCCATATTTCCGTCGAAACTCAACAATATGTATCTTTTTTGCAGGTTTTGTCTATTTCAAAGTGAGCAGCAACGGCACAAATGAATTGAAAGGCTTATACGTTCAAGTTCAGCTTCGTGACCGTGAAGGTGTTATCGTAGCCAATGAGACCTCAAAAGCAGACTTGAAAGGAGTCTTAAAGGTACCAAAAGCCATGCCTTGGTGGCCGTATTTAATGCATCCAGAACCAGGATATTTGTATCAAATGGAGGTGTTTTTGCATGATGATAATGCGAGTGTTCTAGACGTCTATCGTTTAAAGGTTGGCATACGGACATTAACCTGGAGCAATACAACGTTTATGATCAATGGAAAGCCAATTTACTTCCGAGGATTTGGTCGACACGAAGACTCAGATGTGAGTTATGAAATCAGTTCTAGTTACTTGAAAACTCGATGGACCATTTTTATTTTTCTTTTACAGATTCGTGGTAAAGGTTTAGATTTTGCACTATTGACTAGAGATTTCAATCTTTTGAAATGGATTGGAGCGAATGCTTACCGAACATCACATTATCCATATTCGGAGGAATCAATGCAGTTTGCCGATGAGCATGGAATTATGATCATCGACGAATGTCCCAGTGTAGATACAGAGTAAGTATTTGTGGTTACTTCGGGTTAGTCAATACATCAAAAACAAATTTCATGTCTGGAACTCCGAAAAGTTCAATTTTTTTATGGTAACTGGGCTTAAGCCTTCTACTTCTTATTCAACAAACCAGGAGATCACACGGCCTGGAAACTGGTGATTCAAAATCTCCATCGTTGCCTGCGCTGTGTGAACAGATGATTCGTCCTGCTGGAACCAACAATGCTGATAACCAACAAACAAATTGCGGGAAAGAAAAACTGATTTAACATCTGTCTGTAACGCTCACTAGTTACGGTTACGGTGGTGCCGTCGGATTCTTCATCTGCATCAAACAGTCACTGGTGGATCCAGTTTGCACTAGACGTTCAGCCAAATGCTTAATTATCCGCGCACATGGTACAGGACTACGAGGAAAACGACAGCGTGTAATTTGTCAAATAAGCAGTAGCAATAGTTCTGCGTTTTTCAGTTGTGTATCGCTCCATTGCTTGTTTTCAACTAATTCTATATCCGTCTACAACATAACTGTCAAAGCACAATGAAATTTAACGCCATTTGTAAAAGTTATGGCACATTCACGTCATGAAATTACTTTTGTCCCACCTTGTTTGTGCTGGTGGAAGCCTAAATGTCGGTAATGCATTCAACAGGGTTAATACAACAGAGCGTTCCTCTTCATTCTTCTTTAAGTAAAGATGGCTATCAAAGCTTCTTCCAATAATGAAATGACTGGTACCTATGATTCGACTAGTTACTATACAAGCTGCCAGCCACAGGTCATGTTGAGTGACAGGACCATCGGTAGTTCGTAACAGGACTCGAGTCAGGCTCTCCGGACTTCAGTCTGTGCTCGACTGGCAGAAGTACGCTCCTTAGGAAAAATCTTCCAGTTTGTTTCGACCTGATGTAGAATAACAATAGGTTAAGGGGTAGGCCTCGACATATACTAACTATTTTCTCAGCATACACAACTGAATGCCAAGGCATTGCAATTCTTTATTCCTCTAACTACTGCGGAAATAGTTGTGAAGAATATCCAATCGCTGCGCGTATCTTTCAATGGCACAGTATCAATGGCACAGTATCCCAAGATTATGTTTGAAAATATTTCCTAAGGTTAGTCGGCTTACTTGATCGCTTATGTTAGAATTGAGTATGGGTTATATTGTAGATATTTGTGTAGATACCTCACAGTCGCTTGTTGAAAGCATCTGAAAGTGTTTCATTTGTTTGTCGTAGGACATTTGTGGCCTGACGTTGCTAAGCTGTCTACTGTCGATAGAGTTTGTCAGGTATGTCAAAACTATGCGTGGGAGCCAAATCGGGCGAATATGGTTGATGCGACATCAATTGGAGCCGTAAGTGATTGATTTTAGCCATGTGCGCCGGTGCATTGTCTTGCAAAAACAAAATATTTTTTCGCTTCATGTGAGATCCTTTTGCAGCGATTTCGGCCTTCAATCGCTCCAATAATGCACAGTTATACTCGCTGTTAATGGTTTTTCCTTTTTCGATATAGTCCACGAAGAGTATGGCATGACAATCCCAGAAAACCGACGCCATAACCTTTCCGACCCATCGAGCCTCCCTCGGCCGCTCCGGAGCACTCGTGCCGGCTTCAGTCCATTGCCGGGCACTCATTCTGTTCTCTGGTGTCTGGCACAGTTACCAACCAACGCCAAAAGTGCGTCCGATTCCGCATCAGCAGGTCCAAACACTCGAAGTGTTCTCGCGTTCGTGTTTGTGGTCAGGAGTGAGTATGCGTGGCACCAGCAGGATAACTTTTTCATATGCAGAATATTGCCCAAAATATGGCGTGTACGCTCAGTACTAATCTTTGTGGTATCTGCTAGCTCGCGTGTCAGCCAACACCATTTCATGTATTTTTTTGACATTGTCCTCTGTAACCGCAATGGATTGGTGATAAACAAACGGATGACACCAAATCACAGTCGTCGCCTTCTTGGGAGGTACTTGCACTCGACCAAAGTGTTCCACAATTTGACGAGGAGGAGAACAATTCGACAGTTGTCAGCACACAAGGCGACCGAGCGGACGTCGTTAATGTGGTCTTCAAAGCGATGTGTGGTCTTGTCATCGACCAAATGCTTATCAGAGGAGCCACAGAAAGCTTGCTTTCCAATCGGATAAGAAGATAATGTCACTGATGAAGTGCGAGTGTACGTAGAACGCTTCTGCGGTAAACCGTGATCGTCGTCCTCGTTGCAGGTCAACTTTAAACCAATGATGATGTAGGGTTTTTTTGGGTTGGTAGCGATTCGGGTAACCCAGCCATTGTGGCTGATGAATCGTGAGCGCATATGAGACTCATGTTGGCGAACTTAGGCCTGATGCGAATTGTTATGCTGCATTCGCTCAGGTTCCAAAAGCTCAAGGAACCAAAATAGTCGCTTCTTTTGTTCTCTGTAGCTGTCATCTTAGTATATGTCGTCCTAACACCACACTTTCTGAATGGCGTGCAGATCCGAATGTCGTTGTCCTTTTTTTCGTTTTGCAGGATCGTCAACAAAGAATGCTTTCTTATCTGAGACTATTAGTTGGTACGCAGTAGTAGGGCTTTAACGTGGCCGAATAGCCAATGCATATGTGACTCCCCATGACGTAACGACTAATTAAGGAGGCATTCGAGATTGTCTAACATTTGGTTTACGAGAACCCGCACTGAAAATCGTAGATCCAACTTAGCCAAGACTGTGATACGTTAAGCTTAGAACCGACGCCATGCTAGATCCTACAGTTCGTGCAGGTTTTCATTCAACTAGCTCCAACCGTGTAAAGCTGTGGAAGGTGTCCTTAAACGTCATGAAGGGGTGTCTTTCTGTTGCGACCAAAGCTCCTCACTTTTGGTTTTAAATATATTTTGTGGCTAAATATGTGCCTATGCATTCAGTCAGCAACCAGGGGAAAATGAATCCCCCGTAGTTCGCAAATTTTGTGTAGTTTGGGCCGCCAACTGTCGATATTCATGTCTTGCTTGCTTCCTTAACAATTTTCTCAGACAACACTTTCTATCTAACTCGTTTTTTCATTTCAGAAACTACAGTCAAGCTCTTTTAGATAAGCACAAATCATCAATCGAACAATTGGTCCATCGCGATCGGAATCATCCCAGCGTGGTCATGTGGTCCATTGCAAATGAGCCCAGAACAAGCCAATTCCACGCAGATTCATATTTTGAGTAAGATAATTCACCTACACCATTCAGTTGCCATTTCATTTACTAACCCCATCATCCTCTGCAGGTATGTAGCAAATTTCACAAGATCACTTGATCGCACCCGCCCAGTAACTGCCGCCATTGCTGTGTCTAACACAGACGACAAAGCTGTAAGTCCTCACGACCTCAATTCACGTTCCACTCCTCCATTTATCTTCTCATCTCTTCCAGGCCAAACACTTAGATATAATTAGTTTTAATCGTTACAACGGTTGGTACTCGAATGCCGGCCGATTGGACATGATCACTAGCCGAATAGTTAGCGAGGCTGTTGCTTGGAACAAGAGACACAACAAACCAGTCCTCATGTCGGAATACGGAGCCGATACTGTTGAGGGTTTGCATTTCGTAAGCGCCTCTATCGAGCTTCTCATCCAAAACCCTCGTTCAAATTGAATTGTTTTTTTTTGCAGCTGCCAACGTACGTATGGTCGGAGGAGTACCAAGTTGAGGTATTCTCGAAGCACTTCAGGGCGTTCGATATACTACGCAAGAAGGGCTGGTTCATTGGAGAGTTCGTGTGGAATTTCGCTGACTTCAAGACTGCACAAAGTGAGTTCACTGGCCATCACAAGTATTTCTCACACATTTCTCCGTATTTCCTGGTTTACCTTTTCAGCTGTAACACGAGTGGGTGGGAATAAGAAAGGAGTCTTCACCCGTAATCGTCAGCCAAAGTCATCAGCTCATCTGTTAAGGAAACGTTACTTTGCATTGGGTCACGAAGTGGATCAATGCAACTTCCCCGAAGATCTCTTCACCTACATTACAGATGGTGCACCAACAAGTAAAACACACGATTCCGCTGACTTGTAGAGTCATTTCACAGCATGACATCACAAACCGCCGATGAAGGAACAATGTAAATCAATTCAAAGAAAGCAGGTTTCATCATCAATGAACAGCTACTACGACGACTACACCAAAACACGTTTAAGGAGTTCTGTACATAAATTTATATTTTCTTAGACTTAAGTATTCCATTCGCCAAGACTTTATATTTGTAACTAAATACTTACACGCGGAACAAGAGGTTTTATATAATCAAAAGTGGACGTTGTTTTATTTTTAGAGATCATCTTCTGTCGCAGGTTCGACGACTTTGAGGCACTCGTCAGCGAATTCAATGAAGAGGGGCTCTTGCATTGCTACGCGCATTGCATTCCAGGCACACGGAGCGACGTCGATCTCGTGCAGAAGGTTTCGCAAGTGTGGATTGTAGAGGAGGTTCTTAAGTGGATCACAGGTTCCTAGAAGTTATAGGAACTTGTAACTTAGGTTTTAATAATTTTGTTGTGTCTGAACACTTACTTAACATCTCGAGCTTAGCGGGATCGACTGTGTCTACAGTCTTGAATGGAGGGTAAATTCTTGGTTCGTTATCATCTTGATTGAGAGGTACGGTTGGCTTTTCGGGCGCTTTGCATTTGGACTGCTGATGTTCCTTGTAGCATTTCACCGAGCAACTAGAAGGAAACTGAGAATTTATAGAGCCTGTATGAGTGAATGAAGGTTAACGCCAACTTACTAGGGTTCCAGACAAATGGGACACTTGTATTTTTTGGTTTCCTCCTTGCAACTCACGCAAATCGAAGTCATCCTCACAAAAATTGGTAAACAAATAGAAGTCCAGCTGTCAAAACGGTTGGCACATGAAAATGTGATGATGATAGCAACTGGTGAAGTCGACATGTGGTGACCAGTTTCTCAACATCAAATACTGACACCATGGGGCGCGCGAGTTGCTGAAGAGATTAATCATCATGTAGCTGGTCCGCGTGAGAACTTCAAAAATAAGCGAGTTTTGTGTAATAGACATTTGATTTACCGTTGTCCCACTGACGTTCCATACTTTACGTGTAGTAGCGCACATACGAAAACTACAGACGAGCCAAATACGAACTTGGAAAATATTGGAAATTTTCAAGAATATTACGCTTTATTTGGAGAAAAACCTAGGAAAATTGTTGCAAGCATGTTTTTTCTTTAAACCGATTAAAAAATGCAGTTTGGTAAAGAAATTGACATTTTGGTAAGTTAATCGATTCGCAGATAGATGTCACGAGGGTAGTTAAGTAGAGAAACGTTAACATTTTGAATAATTCATTTTGCAGTAAAAATTGAAATGAAATTGAAGAAAATAGCGAATTGGTAGTTTTTGCTAAAATAGTAAAAGTAATGTTTGAAAAAATTTACGAAAAGTGCACGAAAAATATTGACCCAAATCTACGGAAACCAAAAAATTTCGAACAACTGATAGAGCTCTATCAGTGTAGTGACACTATATTAGTTACAGCAAAAATCATACTAAGCCTTTGTACATCCCTCGAAGGTAAGCCTGAGACCGATACATGTTTCTTTAGAGTACTCAAAGTCTTGTACCGGTCTACCACTTCTGGGGACTACCTCTGGGGCAGAAGAAAAGTCGGATATACATTCAACACTCTTTCATATCTGCACTACATGGATAAAAGATTGACATTGTTGAAGTGAACGTATATGAATATACTACCCAGCTAAGTAATTCTTCAAGGCAGCGACAGCTCGATAATTTCTAGGGGCAAACGTTTCAAACTAGAAGATATATCACGGCAACGTGAAGTCGTTAGAATTTGCCTTCAAGAAGCCAAGTACCGAAGTGAAGGAAAAAGTGCCTGACACTTAATCCTGCAAACCAAAACTTGACTATTACCTTGGCACCGGAACCCCTGGTTAAGACTGTTGTCGTCTTATAAGCGTTCCGAACGAAACTGGTGAGTTTGTCCAAAGATACTCCTTTACTCACTTCACCCACCGTTCAACAGGAATTGTCAAACGAGGAGGTTGACAAATAGAAGAAGCCACACATTCCATAATCCAACTAATGACGCACTGCATGAAGACAAATTTTGGTTGCTGTCAAGACCGGAAACCTGGCACAGACGGTTGGTTTGCTGATAGATATTAGATATAGCTCAGAGGTCATGACACTAAAGCCGTCAACTAAAAATCTTAAAATTTTAATAAAAAGCATGACGAATGATGTCATTGACATGAACTTTACTTAATTCCTTATATGGCGCTAGAGTCCGGGTTGAACCAAACCCTCAGCTAACATACCTCTGCAGCTTTCGTGGTCTTTTACCAGCTGCCTCCAGTTTTGCACACAAGTTGGCTGAGGTCCCCTTCCACTTGTGAGCGTCGCTTTAGAGACGTCGTTCTTTGCCGCGTTGTCCCTCTGGATTGGAGTTGAAAACTTTCCATATCGAAGCGTTGGCGTCAACGATTTCTAGGTGACCCAGCAATCTTAGCATCAATCACCATTGATGCAAACGGAACCAAAAATTACCTGAAGAACTTTTCTCGCGAAGTGTCCAAGAGCATTTTCATCAGTATCCAAGCTTCTGCTTCGTAAAGTAGAACTGGGGTGATCAGGATTTTGTATAAAGTCTTTTTGGATGCTCGAGAGAGGGCTTTACAAGTCAATGTCTTCTAAGTCCAAAGAAGCAGGGAGAAGCAAAGTGATTATTCGTATAATTTCCCCGCTGATGTTGTTGTCGATTTTTGAAAGATGGGGCCTCCGGAATTGGGTTATGGATTTTACGCAATTATTTTAAAAACGTTGTTAAAAAAGTCATGTGACAACGAATCGCCTTATTTAAGCCCTTTTCTGACATGGAAGGTGTCGGAAGGGGCAATGCGTATTCTCTGCATAATCGAATGAGCTTGGCATTCTTTATTAAAATGTTGCCTAAAAGCGTTAATTAAGCATTCTTTCTAATATAAAAGCGGCGCTTATAGAATACGTTCCGAGACTTTGAAAAGTTTCTGAAGTCATATCGGTACCAAGGCCAGGGAAATCACCGTGTGACAAGAAGTCTCGTAGACCGATTTTACAATTATATCAAACAAATTTATTACTTAATCGTATATTGCCGATTTTATCCCTGATCTCCAGTCTGGGTTCAGAAGCAAGCCTTAAACTATTGATCATTGATCAAAGATTTGCTAAGGCATATTTCTGGCCTTTGACATGGTGTCGCATGAAGGCTTGGAATTCAAATTGCAACAGGTCTTTCCTTTAAACGAGTTTTCGCAACTCAAATTTAACCGGGGAACCGCAAGGAGGAGTTCTCAGTCCGCTTCTGTATGATATACCTCAAGAAGAAGAACCGTTTTAACAACGTTGGCTAGTAACACTGCTACACTTCTAGGTAAAATGATTGAAAAAAAAATAGTCAAACTACCAAGGGTTATAAATAGCTGAATTGAATGGAAAAGGGCCTACAGGTTGCCTACCTTAGCCTATCAACCCCTCAACCTCTCAACCTTCTCAATTAACTACTTAGCATAAAGAAACAGCGATTGGCTATATTGATTCTTCGTTTTATTTCTACTGTAGTGGTGGCAGATTTATAGCAGAGTCCAAGTAGACAAAATCCCTTACTACCTCGAAGTTATAGCTACTCGTACTGGATTTGTCGTTTTGTTCGATTCGTCGATGTTGTGTGTTCCTTCTTGTTGACAGCATATACTTGGTTTCACCCCCATTTACTGCTAAAATCATTTTGGTAGCTTCCGCTTTAATAATAGCGAACGCACCGGTGTCAATATCATCGCTGTACGCTAATAGTTCACAGACTATTGAAAAGTGCCTGCAGTGTTCGCTGGTGAGTTCCGCACAATCCTTTGTAGTATGATGTTAAGGAGGTCACATGACTTGTATAAAATCTGTAGACATCAAAGGACTAGATTAAGTCGTTGCCGACTTTGACGTAGCAAGGCGTTCTCCATCGTCATTGTGCACAGATGGTCGAGTCTGGGATGTCAAAACTAGACATGACTCTATACAGCTCGTCTCTATAAATGGAGACATATGCGGCTTTAAAATCAATGTCGGGGATATCGGAGACTTCTTGAGTTCTTTCCAGGATCTGCCGGAGTATAAAAATTTGGTTGATTGTGGACTTTCCCAGTCTGAAAGCACACTGATAGGGCCGAACAGACAGACGATGCAACAGACAGGATTTTATATGCGATGTTAAGAAGACTTATTCACCTGTCATTGGCGTAGTTCACGGAATCTCTCTTCTTTAAGATCGAACAAATGATGCTTATTTTCCATTCGCCGAACATATTTTCGTCGATCCAGATTCCAGAGATTACGTATGATGCGCATTCGATCAACACCTGCTTACATCGATAGGGTTTATCAGTTTTGTTAGACCTGAGCTTGGAGAAGGCTGTCCTGACTTCATCTTAGTCGGAAATGTTATCCGTCTTCGTCCAGGTTAAACATTTCTTGCCTGATCGTTGGATGTAGTTCGTCATGACCATTTAAGAGTCTCAAAAAATAAACTTTCCAGATTCTCAATAGTGACTTTGATTCCATTATGAGGTTTCCTCTTCCATCTCTATTTTGTTCGGGCTTTACAACTTTGCTGCGTTTGCTTTATTTTTTTTTTCGCAAAACTTTTGTTTTTATTCTTCCAGTAGACTTCTCTAAGTCCTCTTTCGCCTGAGGAGTCTTCTCTTCTTTTTTGTTTATAGACGGCGCGCCACTGGAGAATTGCCTTACGTCGATTGCAATACGATCGACTTGGGTGACGGTTTTTTGATCAGAAATCCTGATCCAGATTCCTTTGTCGATATCAAATTGTGGAAACTTTATGTTGCCTACAGAGTCAATAAGCCTATGTCGATATCCGGAAGTGCTATCGTTGTGGATATACTTACTCACTCAACACTTACATCGCCAATTGCTCATAGATTCTGATTTCTTTTCATTTGTCGGGGCAGCGGCCATTTATGAGGCTCGTTCCATATATCTTCTGCTCTTGGTTCTTTTTCTTGATCTTTGCTATTTTGGAGCCATTGTCGCTGATTTAGCGCCTAGAACTGACCTCTTTCTGAATTTGAATTCTTCCAGCGCATCTTCGCTACTGATACCAGTTTTCCTGGTTTTCCTGGTTTTCCTGGTTTTCCTGGTTTTCCTGGTTTTCCTGGTTCTCCTCTGGCTTCCCCCTTACGAAGAATTCTATCACTAAAAGTAGGTGTTAACTTGCCAGTAATTCGCCCAACATAATTTTAGAATCCAGCACAAATGGTGACATATTTGAGTTTGATGTCCACCGCAGCAGGACGAAATTAGGTCCAACGACAGCTGGCAAGAGATGGTTGATTGAGGCCCAAGTTCACCCCGGACTGTATCGCCATTAAAGTAAATAAGTAAGAAGCAATTGTACCACCTTTTTTTACGCGATGTGCATTCTGCAATGTTGAAGCAATATCGTTACGTTGTATTGTATGCATCGTTCTATCTTGCTTAGCAAGTCACTCAAATGAATTATCCGTTCGTTCACATGCTAGAAACCGGAAGCCCATTAGACTATCTTCAGGGATTATCTCTTTTCTAAGCTGTGGACTTCATGAACGTTGAGGTTTTTCTAAAGTAGATACCTATGTTTCTATCCCTTTACTCAAATGAGCTTATAAAGACCTCACAAAATGAATTTTGCCCTACTTTGCCCCGCACACATATCCAAGCGTTCGTATTAACTAGAAGAAATTGCGTGAGGATTACAGAGAAAGTCACCCACCTCAAAGTAGGAAACTATTTACTAATTGGCAGCAATAACTCTTTGGACAGTTGTTTACCTGGTTGTCCCTGGCACGTTATATAGCATTTACATGTCCAAAAAATCACCGTCATTATCAGTTTTCCCTATTTGTCAGTAATTACACAAGAAATCCACAAGTACACCAAGTTCATACGAACAGACCTCAGCACTACGATGTAGTTACATAGGACCTAACAACTCACAACAACTGTCAACCTGTCCGCAGTCAGACGTTACGTTTATTTGCATAAATGTTGCGTGCGTTCGCCCCAAGAGTTTTGATTGATTTACACTTTTTACCCACCCACATACCTACCTCATGAAAAATTCTGACAACGAAAATGTAATTCCTTTTACCATAATGATTGGCAAAATGTCAATTCGGCTGCAGTACAATCAAAAGCTTTCAAATAGTCCAAATATGCCCAAGGAACACGGCACAGTTCGTGTACCATGTGAACCTCTAAAACTATGTGTTCCTAACAATTCAAAGGAGTCGCCTGCAACACTTTTTAAAACAAATTGTCACGCATTACTCTTTGAAAAGTCCAACTTAAAACAAACAAAAGAAAAACCTCCCCGAACGAGATAAGGAAATAACTCGTTTGATGCGTGCCACATGTTCACTTCATAACGACAACTACAACGACAACGACGACGACTTTTCCACAGTCACGAAATGGATTTCTTGGCATTCACTTGAAAAGATTTAAGCGAAATCCAAAGCCAAATGAAGGATTCAGTGAACCAGCAGCAGCTACTAACACAATTCAGGAAATTAAAATTAGCAAAAAAGAAAATTCATTTTACACCCATCCCTTCCGTTCGCCTTGTCTTTCTATTTCCAATTCAAAAACCAACGGCACCATCCAACCGCTTATACATATGAAAGAAAGGATTAAAGAACAATTCGACTTAAATTTCAAAATTTCATTTCGTGATACACTTTCGATGCATGCGAGGCGCCAACTTCCCTAAAAAAAAAGGAAGAAAACAGGAGAAAATTCAAAATAGAATAAAAATAGGGAACCACATCGCGTTGTTGGGCGCACAACATTCGAAACTAGGATGTGTACAAGTACGAATGTGCGCCACCAATCCCCAAAACTCTTGAAATTCCTGAAGCGCAATAAATCAAAGCAGGACCGCGCTCGAAAAAATATTACTTTTCAGTATAAGCCTCCCCTCGTTTATCACAGCGTGAAGGGTGGTTGCTGTATGGAATAATTGACAGAACGGGGGTTGCTAATGTCAGAAAACGAGCTCATGAACGACTTTACAAGTCTTAGAGGGGAAAAGGGGGGAAAAGGAAAAAAAGGAAAAAAGGCATTCAGCCATTCAGCCACCCAAAGCAAGGCATGTTTAAATAAAAAACTCGTTTGACGATTCCTTTTTTACTTTTTTACTTTTTTACTTATTTTGTTGTTTTTATTTCTCTGCCCTTTGCCATGTAATCTCATTCGGTTGTCATTATATGGTATTAAGGGTAGACCAGCAGCTCGAGGGTGTAAATTGTAAAAAAGAGGGCGCAAAGGATTTGTTAATAAGACAAAATTGTTTGGCTAATAAGTTGTAATGGATCGCCGGCGGTCATAGAGTATAAACCAGTACAAGGACATTGCGCGATTAGAAGAGGAGATAGTCAATTACACGCGTTTGATGGTTGATGACACTTTGTAAAATTTTTACAGCTCCTCACAGTCAGTCCGGCAAGGTTATTTACATTTGAGTATTTGATCTGGGTGGATTATCCAATCCCCAAAATGGTAATCGTTTTTTTGTTAAAATAGGACTAGCCCTTAACAGATAGCTGAATTATTTATTTGATAAATTTGTGCTATTGTATGTGGTGACTTTAATGTTGATAATCCAAGGGGGAAAAATAAGCAATTTGTTGACACAATAAATTCGCAGGGCTTTCAATTTATTGATGTCGTCAACCCCACTCATTTTAAACCTGACAAAATACCCTCTTTGAACGATGTTTTTCTTGTTTCCCAGATGGACTTAGTAGAGCATTATGACCAAATTGCCTCCCCAGGAGTCTCTTACCATGATATGATTATTTTGTTTTTGAGTGTTATGTCTCCGCAAAATTAATCACCCTATCGGAAGATGGTATAATTTTTGCAAATGGTGTTGTACGTCAACCATATTTGACATTTGTGAACTAGACAGCTTCAGCATACAAACAGACAAGGAATAGACCGCTATACTCGGCAAGAGCGTGGAATAATTATGTCGACGTTTTTGACCAATAATTGGTCGGTGGTGTTAGCGGAGCTTGAATTTCGACGTCGGTTTCCTAATCATGTCGCACCAACTGAGCAAACATTCCGGCGCTTAGCTACTCGACTCGAACAGAGTGGAAAAACAGGAGACCATGCAGGGCGTGGTCGCCATCGGACTGGTCCTTTAGCCGAGAGTATTGTGGCTGTGGCTGCTGATGTCGTTGAGAATGAATTGAGCATCATCAGACGGATCCTAAAGCGAATTTTAGTGGAAGATTTACACATGTTCGCGTACAAAGTTTTTATAGTGACCGTCAGTCGTGTAAAGTTATCCTCAATCTCAACAATGAAGAGGACGATTTTGTGTCGAAAATCATCATGAGCGACGAGGCGCATTTCCACTTAAGCGGTTACGTCAATAAGCAAAATCTTCCTTTCTGGGGCACTGAAAATCCACGTTGTGATGCACGAAGAGCCATTACATCCACTCAAATCCACTGTGTGGTGCGGCGTTCACGCGTGAGGAGTGATTGGGCTTCTTACTGTCGGAATTGGATGAGCGGGGTTTGGTGAACATGTGGTTTCAACAAGACGGTGCAACCGCACAAACAGCACGCGCCACAATGGATACCATGAAGGAAACGTTTTCTGTTCGCGTAATTTCTCGTTTTGGCGATTTGGCGATTTGGCATAGCAAAAAAAATCGCCCGATTTTAACATCTCAGACTCCTTTCTTTTGCGCTACTTGAAGTCGCAGGTTTATGCCAACAAGCCTTAGTTAATTACTGCTCTTGAGGAGAATATTCGGCAGGAATAGCAGCCATTTGGAGGATATAATCTTTTCCACTTAACAGAAATAATTGCTTAAGTTCAAATAAAGATTTTCATCATTCAAAATCATATTTTTTTATTTAATAAAAAAGTAATTCAAAAACAAAATTGGATGATTAATTTTGCTCCATCTTGTATGACAAATCCGCGACGCTCTAACCAGTTTGGCTTGTAAGAACAAAACTAAATGTCACCAAGCTAAACTCACCATAAGTCCGATAAATCAAACTCAGTGTTTTGGAAATCTATTCGCCAAATCGTTAGTCAAGAAGTGAAGATCTTCCTCGCAGAAAATAATTTGATAACAAAGCACCAATCTGGTTTTAAATTCAAGCACAAGTGCGACACGGCCTTGTTGAAAATTACTGATGGCATACGAGGACTGTTTCATAAACACAGGATGGGGGTGCAATTCGACCAATTTGGCTGTGGCGATTAGTGGGAGAGCACTTTTTTCTTCGCTAAATGTGGTCGATTCTTTAAATCGACGTTGAATCGGATCAATAAATCGACGTAATATACTCCTATGATTGTTTTTCCCTTCTCCAAATAGTCAACGTGGATCACACCTCGCGCGTCCCAAAAAACGACCAACACCTTTCCGGCCGAAGGACGGTCTTCGCCTTCTTAAGAACACGTTCACCGAGTAAAACCCATTGTTTTAATAGTTCTTTGGTCTCTGGTATTTACTAATGAATCTCATCAACGGCCATGAAACGACGCAGAAACTCCTCCGGATTTCGATTCAACAGGGCCAAGAGCGTCGTTGAAATCGACTCACGGTTGTGCATATCTGCAACACACTGATGCCACCATTCGGTGGCTGTTGGATGGTATTTGTTGAATTTTTCGTCAGAAAATTACGAATAATGATGGCACTGTGCGACGGTGTGTTATCATGGTGCAAAATCCACGAGTTTTCTGCCCACAATTCTGGTCTCTTTCGCGGATTGCTTCACGCAAAACGTCTCATAACGCCCAAATAATGCTCTTTCTTTGCTGTCTGGCCTTCTGGCAATAATTCATGATGCACTACACCGTTGTAATCCATGAAAACCGTGAACGCCATTTACTTGCCTAATGTCTGGATTGCGTGTCGTACTCGTAAACCCATGTCTTGTCTCCATCCTTTTGATGAATGTGGGATCGGATTCAGCCTCGCAAATCATCTCTTTTGCGACGTCAACACGGTCTCTTTTTTGCATGAAATTGAGGTCTTTTGGCACCAAGCTTGCTGCTACACGACGGAAACCTAAATCATTAACCAAAAGGTCTTAAATGGATCCATAGGCAATTTTTAAGTCCTCCGCTATCTCTCTGATGGTTAATCTGCCGTTATTGACTAATATTTCCTTTACTTCATAAAAATTTTCGTCGGTTTTCATCTTCGATTGACTCACGGCCACTTTTAAGCCGCTCGTGCCACTGGTAAGCGACTGTTTTCTTTAGAGAATCGTTGCCGAAACACTTTTCCAACATTTCCAACGTTCGCGCACCATTAAATCCGTTTAATACAAGTTCGTTGTTGCAAATTTAAATCCATCCATACACAGAGATATATGTACTCTTGGCTATGTACCTTTTGCAAATGTCAAGCTATGACGCTAAGATTTAGAGGGAATGTCAACAACATTGTACCAGCTTAACAAAAAAAAAAAAAAAAAAAACAGAACTCAAATCGGAACAATGGAAGCGCCACACCACGCCGATCCTTATTTTTTGGACAAATCGAAAATTGCATGCTGTATTGACGCCGTTTTAGTGCAGGTTTCTCTACATTTGATTCCTAGATCGATTACAGTTTCCGAGGTACACATGGGTTCTGTGAGCTGCAATGTAAGTTCCATTTCCAAATGCTCGTCTGTTCATATTAAGCTGCTGGGTATTATATTTGTTTCAAAAGAATTTGAGCATTCACACCAGAGGTGTTCAGAAATGAAAAGAATAATAGTAATGGTTGCCATCAGCAACGATTATTTCATGTCAGTATTGACCACGATACGACTACTTTCCATACGGAGAGCCCAATTTTGAATATTTTTTCCAGCATATTGGCTTCTGTCTCGCTAAAAACACGTGTAATGTTGTCTGCCAAGACTGCAATTGACGTACGAGTAGGCCCATAAAAAATGAGCTAAAGACGTCAAATCGCACGATCTAGTTGGCCAATTCACCGGTCAAAACGAGAACCCGTCGGCTGAAACTACATCTCGACCAGATTCAGCACGTGCATTTTCGGAAAAAAAGTTCGAATTCATTGAGCTATAGCGGGTATTGACAGTAACGTTGTTCTCACGGTCATCTTGTATTAATTGCTCTTACACTTGTATTGCCTAAGAAATGAAATGAGTTCCGTCGCTGAAGAAAATTTTTCGATAAAAAAAAATTTTCACTCACCGAAAATTCGACGCTGTGGTAGGTCGCTCGACTTCAGTTCTTGCACAAACTGTAATTTCTGAAGTTTTAAGCCAAGATCCTTTTATAAAATCTTTCACCTAGTCGGGTAATACCATCCCCTTCGTTGTGAACGGCGACGAATGGACAAATCACGGTTTTGGTTACCACTAGCAGATACAGAAGCCGTGTACGGTACACATCATCAAAACCTGCGGATCTATTCCGGAGGTGGAAAAGATGCGGAAACAAAAAGGAAACTAGAGTGGGCAAACAAAATCCTTAAAGACGGACCCCCCACCGTTTCCAAATCGCTAAAAGACTCCTCCAAGAGATAATTTTAGGAAACCATTCCAGTTCCCAAAAGGCCCAAAATGAGAACTCCCCCAGCACCTTCCAATGCTACATCTCTGAGGTCTTTTAGCGATGTCCTAAAGGACGAAATCACGATCGCGAGGATCGATGGGAGCGACAAAGACGGATCCATCTCAATATACCGGTGGCAGCTGGTTAAGTTGAAACTTTCGAAAAACTTCTTGACCATCATGCGGAAAACTCCTAAACCACCTCTCATCACAAGCGACACTGGCTCGTACCAGGGCCACGGCAAGCTTGCACAGACCTTGTATCTCGAAAAAAAGCTATAGGTGGTCTAGAAGAGGTCTGGCCAGGTGCTAGGCTCGAGGTCGTGGCAAAGGAGGATATCCTTAGCAGACCTAGAACCCGCGCTTGGATGCCAGCTGAACCCTCCTTCCCAGAAGACATTCTGGAGATCATTAGGCTCAGTAACCCGACCCTTCCGACTCATGACTGAAACGTCGCGAAACTAGAGCAACTAAGGGGCCCTTGCAGATGCGCGTTATATGTGATCAATAAGGAATCCTTTAAACATCTAACTCAGACCAAAAGCATGATTCGCTTTTTCTTCCTTTAACAGATAATATAAAGCGAGCGACGTTATCCCTCCATTAGTCGGATAGCGAGGACTCCAACCAATCCGGGGCGACTAACAAGACTTCGGCATCCATCTCTAGTTTTACGTCGGAGGTGGATACTGACGACGAAACAAACAGAGTTCCTCTACGATCAGACTTGGAGTATGAGTTTTTGGGCTCGCCTTCAGAATCGAAGAACTCTTTGCACACCGTGGTAGCAGTCTCTTTGGAGTATTGCAGTAATGACGTTCCAAATTCTCTAAATTAACCTCCACCACTCAAAAGAGGCCTCGGCCGCACTTATTCTGCGTCTATTCAAAGGCACAGATGGCATCATCCTAATCCAAGTCCAGAAGACAGCTTCTGGATAGCATCGGCGTATCTTGGTCATGACCAAATGGGTCCTCTCCCTGGTGAAAACCTGGAAAGAGTGGAAATGGAAGCAGGATGACACTGACCTCATCATAGGATGTGATGACAACGCGCATCACCCAATATGGGGCAACACCAATACCAACAATAGATTTGAGTCACTTTTTGAATAAATTATAAGTACTAACCTCACTGTATGTAACACCGGTAATGAGCCAACATACATTACGAGAAACCGACAAGAAGTGCTTGACATCACACTTGTCTCCGAATGCATTAATCATTTGATAACAAACTGGATGTTATCATCTGAATACTCCTTTTCAGATTACAGACACATCCAATTCAATTTAATGAATGCTCCCACTCACCAAACAGCATTTCGTAACTATTGGAAAATTGACTGGCTCAAATACAGGGAAACACTTTTAAAAAGTATCTCTCCCGAACTTTCAAGCCCCCCGGACAACACCAATTAACTTGACTCGAAAGTCGAGGCTCTAACACGGGCTCTCAATCGAGCACTGGCCGTCTCCTGTCCTCTAATTAAACCTAGGGGCAAGAAAAAGCCATACTGGTGGACATCCATACTAGGGCTACTTAGACACGCTTGTAGGAAACTTTTCAACAAAGCAAGCACCTCAAGGAAAGCGTTGTATTGGGACTTCGCATCTTTTCCGATAGTCAGACCGCTATCAAATTCTTGGACTCATGCTCTCTAAATTTAAGAACAGTCATGGACTACCGATCATCTCTAATGGAGATGGCGGAGCAGTTTATCTTTCACCTTTGCTGGCTGCCGGGACATAGAGACATTCCAGGGAATTGTAGGGGCGACGAACTTGCCACAATTGGAATCACTATACCTATCACACCTGAAAATGAAACATAGGTATACCTATCGCTACGTGCAAACAAGAAGCTGGATGTTAATTGAAGAACAAACCATAGATGGGAGGTTGGATCGACATGCTTAGCGACCAAATAAATCTGGCCAAAGCTAGATCTGAAGTTAAGTTCTTTTAAATAAAAAAAAACATCTAAGCGCCATTGTAGGTGTCATCACTGGACACTGCCTCATAGGTAAACATGCAAGAAGGCTTGGTATGGTTATTAACGACTTTTGCAGAAGCTGCATGGATGAGGAGGAAGAGGAGACAATCCCTCACCTCCTCTGTACATGTCCAGCTTTCTCCCAAAAAAGAAATCTCCATTTACGGGCCTTTTTCCACAACGACTTAAGTGACTTAAGCAACATAGACATTAAACGTCTCCTACGCTTTATTAAGAGCTCCAAATAGTTTCTGGAGTAGGAGGATCACAGATCCACGTGGCATCACAATGGGCCAATAGGCCTAAGTGGGTTGGTTTTTTCAACAGCCACTTAAACCTAACCTAACCTAGTAGTGTTTTTTACGGCGAACAATGAAAAAATATTTTCATAATCATCCATCAAAACATCAGGGAAAATTTTGTGAAAATAAAACACTAATTCTTAATGGGAAAGTAAAAAACATTTTATTCAAAATATTGGCCATTGCTAACTATACATTTTTTCCATCTTTCAGGCAATTTATGGATTCCACGCCAATAAAAATGTTTGTCTTTTCAAGCAAACTAAAAAGTCATCCGTTGGATTCGAAGTGCTGCTCAGCTAATGCGTTTCCCATCGATGAAAACAAATGGTAGTCGGAAGGAGCCAAGTCTGGTAAATACGGCGAGTGGGGTAGCAGCTCCCAACCAAGTGCTTTGGTTGTATATTGAACCAGTTTTGCTTTGTGTACAGGTGCATTGTCATGGAGCAAAATTACCTTGCCGTGTCTTCTGGCCCATTGCTCTTGCCGAATCGATCTGGTTTTGCAGTCGAAGTTGACGGTTGTCAAAGATTAACCCATAATTTTCTCCGTTTAGGATTCTCAAAATAAATCTATTTTTCATCGTCAGTAACAATTCGATACAAAATTGTTTTTTTTTTTTTTTGTGTCTTTGAAGCGAAATTTCACAAGTGGTTTTTCGGTTTTCCATCTGTCTTTCATTCAATTCATGTGGCACGCATTTTCCAGACTTTTGGTTTTTTTCCAACTGTTGTTGTGCAACATTTAACATTTCTACCATTTGTTTCTGACTTAAAGTGTCATCTTCATCCAATATTGTTTGCGATTCGGCGTCTTAAAATTTTTTTGGTGGTCTTCCACGTTCTTGATTTCTCACATCAAAATCGTTATCTCTGAACCGTTGAAACCAGCTTTTGCATGTTACTTTTGATAGAGCATGTTCACCATATGCTTCGACAAGCATTCGATGCGACTCTGCAGCACTTTTCTTCAAATGAAAACAAAAAATTAATGCTTTCTGCAAGTCATCAGTTTTTGAAACAAAATTCGACATTTTTAACACGATGAAAAAATATGATGTTGTTTGCTCAATGACTTGATGTATACTAAATATGTTTGACAGGTGTCATAGCAACCAAAAAAAAAAAAATAATAATAAAAAGACAAAGGCCCGTTCACAATACCATTGGTTCATTTGGAATCATTTGTAAATAAGCCATACCACCTTGATAAAAAAAAAAGATATAACCGATTTGAGTTCTGTTTTCTTTTTTGTTAAGTTGGTGTATCAGTTTTTGACATTCCCTCTAAATCTTAGTACATCTATCTCTGAGTGTGTTGGCGATTTTTTACAATTTTAGAAATGGATTTAAATTTGCAACAACGAACTTGTATTAAACGGATTTAATGGCGCGCGAACGTTGGAAATGTTGGAAAAGTGTTTCGGCAACGATTCTCTAAAGAAAACAGTCGTTTACCAGTGGCACGAGCGGCTCAAAAGTGGCCGTGAGTCAATTGAAGATGAAAACCGACGAAAGCTTTTAAGAAGTAAAGGAAATGTTAGTCAATAACGGCAGATTAACCATCAGAGAGATAGCGGAGGACTTAAAAATTGCCTATGGATCCATTTAAGACCTTTTGGTTAATGATTTAGGTTTACGTCGTGTAGCAGCAAAGTTGGTGCCAAAAGACCTCAATTTCATGCAAAAAAGAGACAATGTTGACGTCGCATAAGAGATGATTTGTGAGGTTAAATCCGATCCCACATTTATCAAAAAGATCATTACTGGAGACAAGACGTGGGTTTATGAGTACGACGCGCAATCCAGACATCAGGCAAGTGAATGGCGTTCACCAAATGAGCCGAGACCAATGAAACCACGTCATTTTCAGTCAAAAAAGAAGGCAATGCTCACGGTTTTCATGGATTACAACGGTGTAGTGCATCATGATTTTTTGCCAGAAGGCCAGACAGTTAAGAAAGAGTATTATTTGGGCGTTATGAGAAGTTTGCGTGAAACAATTCGCCGAATGAGACCAGAATTGTGGGCAGAAAACTCGTGGATCTTGCACCATGATAACGCACCGTCGCCACAGTGCCATCATATTGCGTTTTGATGGGCTCTGATGTATTAAAGGTCACTTGTTCCTTTAATTCCCTTAAACTAGTTTTCTACTGTTTCTACAGGCTAGTGAATCTTGAACCTTGATATCCTATCTCTATCTCCGGCCGTTGAAAAATATCTAAGACTGATGTCCGCAAAAGGGTTCGATTCCTGCATAAATGAGCCTACAAGAATTTTTAATACGTCATTAATGCGAATTGACCATATTTTTTCTGGGCTTGACCGTAAAGCAAATCTTTCTCTTATAAGTGCAACGTCGGATTTTTGGATTACTGATCATTGTATGACATGCCTCTTTATTGAAATTGGTCAGCTTAAACAGAAGAGAAAACCGGTTTGCACCCCAACCCTTAATAGAGTAAATTTTCGTAATTTAAATGGACGTTTATTACTTGGAGATTGCTCTGAAGTTTATAGCTAAGAAAATCCGTCTCTAGCTTTTGACTTGTTCCTTAAGATTTCAAAAGGTCACTCTGAGTTGTGCTCAAATCCAGATTTCGTTAAAAGAAAAAAGCTGAAGAAACTCCAACCCTGGATATCTAATTACTTGTTGCAAAAAATATATAGGAAGAACAAGATACGCCTAAAATGTAAAGAATATCAAAAGAATAATATCAAAAGAAGTGGCCACTGAGGTCCGTATATGTAAAAAAAGCTTCTACATATATTGACAAATTCCACGAAAGGAAAACTCAAAGAAGAGTGGATGATCGTGAATGAATTGTTTAACAAAAAAGCATCCTCTGATGTATCTTCCTGCATTAGATATCAAGACAGTGGAATCACATCTCCGGAAGACATCCCTAATACGTTTAATGAATTTTTTACAAGAGCTACTGCAAATACGCTCACCGAAGCTGGCTTTGACTTTGACTGGCTTCAGCTTTGAATATGATTCCGAAAATAGCTTCTTTTTTTTTTGTTTAACCTATCTCTTCTTTCGAACTTTACAAAACAATTTCTTTACACAGAACAGCTATTCGATTTTTTTTAAAAACATTTGCCTATATGTTGTCGATGTTTTTGCTGACATTTTTAATATAAGTATCTACGGCGGTATCTTTCCGGCAAGTTTAAAGAATGCCGAAGTGATACCAATCATTAAAAAAGAACATAGGAAGACATTAAACAATTATAGGCCAATTTCACCGCTTTTTATTTTTTCGAAACTCTTCGAAAAGTTTATCATAGCGAGATTTATTTCTTTTTTTAATAGATTCTCATTCTTAGGTGCAAATCAATTTGGCTTTAGAATTGTTAAAAATACCGAAGATGCACTTTTGAATTTCTGTTACCATGTTCATGATAGCTTAAATAACAAAAACTGTACTTCGGTTCTGTTTATAGATATACAAAAAGCTTTCGATACCGTGAACTAACATAAAATCAGATAAAGGTGGTTTTAGAGGATTCATTCTTAAATGGTTCGCTTCTTACCTTGAGGATAGAAATCAAATAGTTAAGATAGGTGAATGTTTCAGTGAGTATCTGAGTATTCGGATTGATGTACCACAGGGCTCAGTACTTGGCCCAAGGTTATACCTTATATTCATAAATTCAATCTTCAGCCTGCAGTTGAAAGGGGATGAAACATGGTTTGTTGATGCTTTTGTACTGGACTTTGTGGCGGATATTAATCACGACCTGGAAATCCTTAGGCATTGGTTTGGTTCTCATAAACTAGTTATAGTATCAGCGATAAAGGCAAGCTCATGTATTTTTACGTTCACTCGCTTGAGCATAATTCACCAAATTTAACTTTTCACAGTATTGACTGTAAAAAATTGAGTGTTAGTGCTGATTTACGTCAGGGGTGATCTATTGTGGGGTGATTTTCATTATGTTTTTTGTTTTGACAGATCACGCGTGACTCCTATCAAACTCCTAACCACTATTGTCAATACCATTCGTAAATTTGAGTCCCAGTTTATATTATTGGATGATACTCAACCAGTTACACCACATCCAGCACGCAGTGAAGAGACTATAGCATCTGTAGCTGAGAGTGTACGCGAAAGCCGTGACGAATCGATTCGTCGTTGTTCTCAGCAGCTTGGCTTGGCGTATTCCACAATTTGGTGTATTTTACGTGATGATCTTGGCCTAAAAGCGTACAAAATTCAATTCGTGCAAGAATTGAATCCAGGCGACTTGAATTTGCGTCATATTTTCAGTGAATGGGATCTGGAAAAACTCAATGAAAATCCAGTGTTTTATCGTGAAATTTTGTTCAGTGATGAAGCCCATTTTTGGCTCAATGGATACGTTAATAAATTATATTGCCATATTTGGGCTGATGAACAACCCGAAGAGTATCAAGAGCTACCATTACATCCATTAAAAAACATCGGTATGGTGTGATTTATGGGCTGGTGGAATCATTGTTCCATATTTCTTCAAAAATGATGGAAATCAAAATCTTATCGCTCCATGTTAACGGCCTATTTGCTTCCTGAAATTCAAGCACATGGTCTCAGTGAGCTCTGGTTTCAACAGTATGACACTATGAGCCACACACCGCGTGAAACAATGGACTTGTTGAGAAATTATTTTGGTGAGCACTTAATTTCACGTTTGCTACGGTAAATTGGCAGCCTAGATCGTGCGATATCACACCTTTGAACTTTTTTCTCTGGGGATATGTAAAGTTTCAGGTCTTTAGGAATAAGCCAGCTACGATTGACGATTTGGCAGTCAACATTACTCGTGTTATCTTCGAGATACCAGTCGCTATGCTCGAACGAGTCACCCAAAATTGGACCTTCCGAATGGATCACCTTGGACGTGGTCGTGGTCAACATTTACATAATATCATTTTCAGAAAATAAATGCCATGAATTGTTCTTTTAATCGATAATACAAATTTTAAATTCGCTTTCAAATTTATGTGCTTTATTTTACATTGTAAATCAAACCTTACGATGAATTACCCTATAAAAGTAGAAAAGCCAAGTCGACGCATCGTATTTTTATTAGTTTATTCTCGATGTAATTATTTAATTTCCAGGCCGTCGACCACTCATCGCTTCAAATTTTTATTATGATCATTGTTTATCTTTGGTTGACCATCCTTGGTTCATTACCTTCTATTGTGACCCGATTCCAATATGTTTATTTAGTCACCAATGAACCCAATAGAATAATACGATCTATTGGATACAAGAAAATCCATTAGAACAATACGATGATGAAGAATATGTCGCCAGCTAGATGACACAAATGGGCCATCAATCGATGAGTAACGACCTGCCGAACACGAATCCACCTGACCGAGAAACGATCCGTTGAACATGAAGCTAGTTGACCCAGTGTACAGTCGAATATATGTTAAACGGTGGAATATGGATTAATGAAAAGCAATTAAGAGAAGATGACCAACTGGAGGAAGTTCACGTTAGTGGTCGTTGGCATATTTGTGGCTGGAGCGGTATGGTCATGGATTGCCAAGGCATGGGCCTGGTATACCCTACTCAACGGGTTAAATATCTAGTCACTATCGTGAGAAGGGACCGAAGATGATGAGCTGAGTTAAAATGAAGAAAGAAGGCAGTTCGTTACCTTACCTCGCCGCGGTCTGCTCAACCAAAATTGTAGTAGCTTAGATTTATTTAAGAAAAATTAAAGAGAATTTAAAACTAACAGTACTAAATCTCTTTCTACATACATACCTACGCATACAGCCACAATTTTTTTTTTTTTATAAATTGCCTAACCATTATAGACATCATAAATCGGCGAATGTAAGATCTGCCCTATCAAGAAGTTTAAAAAAAAAGAAAAACTTAAATTCAAAATATAAAAAATAAGAAAATGAATTTATATCAGCTATTTTCGTTACAACTCATGTTGGCAGTTCTCGCATGTGCTCTTACTGAATTGTAGGTTTATGGGTCTTTTACATTGCAAACGTAAACCGTTTTTATGTATTTTTTTTTTTTTTCAAAGGACACGTGTAGCATTAATTTCCTTTTATTACGGTCTAACTTTCCTACCTCTTCTTCTAGTTGAGTGACTGCAACTGAAAGGGTTCTCAATATTCCCTTCATACGTATTCTCAGTTTTAAGTTGATGTGACCATTAGTAGCACGTTCTTTTATGTGGGATATTACTGAAATTTGCAATATCTTTTACAAACTGAGTACGTTGAATATTTTTGCTGTGGTGTTATACAAAATATAGGCATTAGATGTAGGGTTATCAAGTATTCTAAAAAATATCTTGCCCTACAGCTTTGTTTAACGACATATTTTCTTGTAGCCCATTAGTGTTATCCATTTCAGGAAAATGATGCATGGACGATACCAACAACACTGTTTTATTTTCCTTAGGAACATATGAATAAAGGGTTTCCTCTTTAGTAAAACGATAAAAGCACCTTTTCACATCACGTTTTTCTAGGCAAGGTGGTATTTTGCCTTTATTTCCTTTTTAAGAGTTCCAACATACCCATAATACCCATACATAAATGTTAGGCAATGCTTCTTAAGTTCTTGCACTTACTTTATGGAGGAAACCAATTGTCATGTCTATGACACTCCTGTTTGTGAGAACGATTTCAAAAGTGATTCTCAATTGAATCTGGCTCCATCGTTCTATCAAAAATTAAAAAAAAACTAAGGATTTGGCTTTTTCGAAATAACACATAAAGCTCCAAAACTGGTAATAACTATTGCCGCAATGAATGATCCAGCAGGAAGAAAAAGATATTGCCAAGGCCAAAAGTAGTGAGCTAAGAAAGAAACCACAACTGCAACGACATATCCTTCCCTATATCCATCGATCTGTAGCTATTCTGGATCTCTCGGCAGTATAATATCAACATCTTTATCATTTTCATGCTCTTTATGACTTTGAAGCTGCTGAAGAGAATGAACTCATATTTGTAGCTGGCCAAATAATTAATGTTTTGGACGCCACTGATCCACATTGGTGAAAGGGCTACGATCAACGTGCGTCGAACACCAAAAATGAAGAAGAAAAGACCGAGGATTGCAACTACGTTGTGGAAATTGATGAGCAAAATATCGAACGTCTTCTGCACTTACTGCATGAAGCTAATCCAAAACATTTTCCGCATGAAATGCTACGTCGTGAGCAAGAGGCACACTAAATTGGTCCTTTGATCGATACTTAACTAGAGAGTCTAGACCGTAAGCAGGCTCAACTAACACAGCTGTCTAGTGGTTTGGCGGATGCCATTAATAACAACACTCTAATGCGCGATGATCGAGTGGCATATCTGCAAATACCAACTGGTTACAATCCACAACAGTACCTTTGCAATTTCAGCCCTTTTTTTTAATGTCGGAACAGAGCACTCAGACAAAGAACAAATCCATTGTACTCCTTGTAAAGTTCCTTTTTATTGAAATCTTTTAGTATTACGAAGAAAGCTGAGTAAGCTCTTCAGCGATAAGGCGCCTATAGTACCAGTAGCCACCACGTCAGAGCCAAGTACCTGCAGCCGGACATTCACAAAGATAGTGCTCCGCGGTGTCGTCATCACTTTCGCAGAAAGCATCGCAGGATGTTGCATCACTTTTACTCAGCGCATTTAAGTGTTTTGCAAAAGTGTAATGTCCCGTCACGATGCCAGTAAGCAACCTGCAGGCCGCCGACTTCCTACAAACGTTGGGAAGTATTCGTTTGGTATGCCTATATCCCGCGGAGCTGTGCCCTCTGAAGTTGTGCTCGTATGAGAACCAACTGTCAAGGGAAGTCTTAACAGAGGGCGCAGCCAGACCCAACGTAGGTTCAGGTCCTGAAAAAATCTCATCTGAACCGTGTCTGGCAAGTTCGTCGGCGATTTAATTGGCTTTCACTGCAGATTCAAATGCCTCCACCGTTTCTCCACAATATAGTTCGCTGCCATCAGGATTGCATAAACTTCTGCAATCCTGACACATAGCTCCTCTGCACTGCCAGAATGCTGACATCGCCTTAGATGCTTTCGTCGTAACATGTTTAGTCCAGAGCTTTTGCACCATTCGTCGATCAACTTTAGCTGCTGCCTGCACTTTAGAGCAGACAGTCACTAGACACAATCCGACAAAGAGTACAGCTACATCATCCATGTACGTAAACGTTAGAACTATTGAGTGTGTTGAGCAGTGAGTCGACCAACATGCACCATAGCAGTGAAGACTGAACGCCGCCTTGGGGGCAGCTCCTGTTTACACCTGCTACCATATATTGACCGCGGCCAGCGTCCGCAATCAATTTCCTATTCACCAGCGTTGCTTTCATCCGCAAGACCAGTCTACGCCGTGCTATCTGGACGAGTTGCAAATGCCATCAAAAGTTGCGTTGTAAAAAGCACCCTCAATGTCAAAGGTCGATGAAAATGCCCAAGGCGTTTTCCTTCTTGTTGCGTCTTCAATTCTGCCTACTAGATTGTGAAGCGCACTGTCGCAGGATCTTCTGCGTTGGTAGGCGTGTTGCATCGCCGACAGAGGATGCATTCGCAAGGCGGTTTGGCACACGTGGATCTCGACCATTCTTTCGATGATTTTCAGCATAAAAGAGGTCAGACTTATAGGTCTGACATTCTTGGCGAGCGATTACGATTTTCGGTATAAAGGCCACTCTCGCCGTTCGTCAGGGACTCGGTATGTATACCAGTGCCATTCTAGCAGTGAAAATTCTCTTCAGCTGGTCTATACCTGGGTAAATGTCATCGGTGAAAGGCGACTTGAAGCCGTCAAAGGAAGTAACCGCGTGTTTGATGGCCTCATCTCCACAACCGATGAGATATGCCAGCTACGTCGTGTTGTGTTGCTCAGCTCACTACCAGCTTCTTTGATAGGATCTATGTTAGTTGTGAACTGGTTTTGATCAGGTTACCTGGGAAATGAGACTCGAGCATGAGACGAAGAGTATCTGCTTTCGACTCGGTATAGGTACCGTCAGATTTTCTGAGTGATTACAGCCTAGTTGATCTTCCCCTTTTGAGGGTTTTGACCAGCCTACTGGTTTCACTGATAATTTCGATCTTTTCGCAAAACGATTTGTAAGAGGCGCTCTTCGATCTGTAAAGATTCCAATCTTCCTCCAAAATAGTCTTAAGGGACCTGTTTAGAAGTTTTCTGAATTCTTTACGAAGCGTTCCACCAAGGAACGAGCGATCTGCAGGAATGCTCAGCCCTTAAAAATGGTAACGAATTCGATGCTATTGCTACAGATTTTGCTAATTTTTTTTTTATAATTAGCACGCTCTCAAGGGATTTGAGTACCCTTAAAATGTTTGAGCAAAATGTAAGAGAAAAAAAAAAGGAAAACCGATTTTTTTGGTTTTAAATGTTTGCAAGTTGTAATGAATAGGAAATAGAGAGATCGGCGGGAAATTCTATTAGAAACGAATCACAATATTTCAGAGCACGTCCGAAATTGGGCTTGAGAGTGTACTGGTGAGCATTCATAGCGAGACTGGTGTTGCGTTTGAAAACTTGAAGAGACGGCTTAGTCCAAATCTTTACTTGGAATTTGGCAAAATGAATTACCAAAACTGTTAGGTGATATACCACTCCAACAAAGAACAGTAGTTTGTGAGCGGTTAGATCGGGTGAACGAAAATTCGTAGATAGGGCAGGATGGACCCATTCTGTGGGCTTCAAGGTCAACGGACTTGATCCCAATGAATTTTTATTTATAAGGACGGATGGAGGATATAGTTTAGTCATCAGAAATAGCAATATTGGATGACGGATGACATAAATCATAGGATTGACTAGGTAGCTGCGAAAGTCTGAAAGGAATTGGAATGAATGAATATTGTATGGTTTGCACTTTGAACAATTAATATGAGGTTTGATGAAAAAAAACCTTAATCGTGTAGACGGCTCTAAGCTAAACCATATTGACTAAGAACTAACAATTTTAAATTGTCAGCAATACACTACTATTCTTCTGAAATAAGTAATGCATTTAACTAGAACAAACTACTGCACACGTTAGTAAAGCCTGCGCCAACATGCTGTCAATTATCAGGTATAATAGCGACAGGATTCGTGACCCCCAAAAATTCAGGGAATGTGAAAAACCATCAAAAGATATTGTTCACGTTCACATCCAATTCTGGCGTAATTTGAGAGACAGCTTTAGACTCCGGAAAGACATTTTCAAAACCTTGTTCTAATCGCAATGTTATCTATCTGATTTATTGCTCATTGCCCATTAGAAGAATATACGTAGAGCTTCGATTAGCGATTGCAGAGGTTGGTAAAGGTTTTGTTATTGTCGTTTCTGCCTGCGAGGACGCGTATGCTTATTATGTTTTTCCTTCCATCCTCGGTTTTGAAATTTTTCACAAAATATGTGCACCTGGCTGACAATGAAAAAAATCCTTCTAATCGTCAGCTGAACTTCCTGTCAATGCATAGCGCTGTATGATAGTGAGTTTCTTTCTAAAGTATGGAATCTAGTCGTCAGTTAATGGTAACGGTTTTTAGAAAAAATTCTATGCTACTGGTGTTCGTTTTGTCCTTATGCCCAAAATATTGCAATTGTACCGTACGCCATGTCCCTCAAGTCGCAGGCATTTTCTTCGAGAAGACCCAAAAAATCCTATTGTTGTCCATATTCAATAACAAAGAGTTATTTAGAGGGTATCAGTCCGTATTTAGGACGATGATTTCTGTCTTGCAGCAGTTTGGGGCTTTAGGGTGCGACTAGCCAGGTCATTTCCAACCAACGCTTATCCGGTTTTTTAATGCTGAGGGATAGCCTGTCGTCCTCTTCACTTTACGATTTCCGAAGAAATTCTCAGATGGCATCATGGAGAGGTTAATAGAGCTGAAAGATGTATGGATCCCTCACGTTATTCATTAAAGCAAGACACGTCAGAAAATGGAACTCCCCCGAGCCCCCATTCTATTCACCGTCATAGGCGGCCTTCTCCGGATTTTTCTTTTTAATTTGGTCAAGCTAATGTATATAATTCTTGTTATTTTCTTTTAAAGGAAACTCTTATAGCTCCCTAGAGGTTCTCGTCCTTTGAACGCGGCTTTATCTTGTTTTGCTTCGTTGGCAAGTTGAAGTTCTTTATCGGTCCAGAGGGGTTCGTGAGGGTGGGGGGCTGTTGGCATACTACTACTCTGAGCAGAACCCAATGATGTATTTTGAATTTGGTATTTGATGGGAAATTTTTCTGGAGTTCTCTTCCCTTTAGGGCTGTTCGGTGTTGGTATTCTTCGCAGTATTATTTTGCTTTCATTCATTTTTACATACTTACACCGAAACTTAAGCGCAGGACTATTGAAGGAACTACCGCTTTGTTGATGAATTTTGTGTGAAACACAGCATCTTCTTTTTTTGAAATTTGAAAGTCGTCTCTGGCTTGGCCGAGACCTTCTGTCCGATGACGATTTTTTCATTCTTGTGGACGTCGACAAAGGTCAAAGAATTTTCAACTATTCACAGAATTTGGATAAGTGCTCTTGGGTATGAAAGCTATTACGAACAAATCAGAAGGAAATATATCTGCATACATATGTATAGTCACGACAATTGTATTGTCAATTTGAAATCCGAAACGGTTATCCCTTAAGTGTTTTGCTTACACGTATACGAGTGATACATTCATTAAGGACTCGTGCCTCATCAGTCCAATCAGGCTGTAATCGAAATTGCAAATTAATCGCATAGGAATCTCATTTCTGCTGCCAGAATTAAGCGTTCGTCGTGCTTGCACACCTGAGAGATATACCAGAATTCACTTCGATTAACTCTGTTGGAGGTGGTAGTACTTTAGTACTTCTACTCCGACACATTCCACGCGCCACATCCTTTGTAATGTGATGCGCTCATCTACATAATTTACTTCTCCGATATTTATTGAAGTTTATGAACGAAATTTAATCGGAATCATTACACCAAGCCATAATAAACACTTTCCGAAACCTCCAATGCCCTCACCATATCAACACTCAACCGTAGAATATCCAAACCCAAACCCAAACTACTCCGACAACGAATATATATATATAAAAAAAAAAAATCCAATTAAGTCAAGAGAGATTGTTTCAGTTTCCCAAGGCTTATCTCGGGTATAGTCATTAAGTCTCACATAGTAGTCCTGTCTCTCGCATAACGTATGGATACATCCTTGTATAACAGAATTCCCATGTTCCGCAGCACACTCTCGTCCCACACAAAGTCGAGAAAATTCATATTAATACATTTGCATTCGTATTCACTTTACGCGAAGTTATTCACGCCTGCCACGGCATGCTCTTGCCTACCACCATGCCATAGTGGCATGAATTCGACTTTAAAGTGAAATAACAATTCTGCTTTACACAGTCCCCATATGAGCAGCACACAAATATAATTCACAATCGACATCCTGGAGGCGTGTCCTTCCTATGGAAATAATCAAAAAAGATAAGCGAAGACAAAATGAAGCGACTACAACTGCGACTACGACTACAATATCATTTTCAATCCATCATCAGCGAAAATACAAAAAAAAAGAAAAAAAAAAAAGAAAAAAGAAAAGGTGAGTGGGTTAATTTGAAAGGACAAAGGACACACGATAGTCCACGGCACGATTAGTCCATGATTTCAGGACGAAAAAATGTTGATAATAATTACGGAAAGACTGCAGCCAATTCACAAGAATGTATGAACAAATTTTTCCGGTTCCTCTTGGTTTTTACTTATTTTTTATCCTCTCCTGGCATGCTTGCCTACCTACCTATCCATCGGCAACCAACCCATGCTCATACAGACAAAAGTTTTCGACTCAAATTTATTTCTGACATATAAATGCAAAAATTGAAAAATTTGTCACGAAAAAACAAACATACGTCCTGATGCAAGAAGCTAAATACGAGTATATAGAAGGATAAAAAATCAACGGTGCAATGCGGACTCGGGCATGAGATAGTGGCAATTTTTCGATTCCTTTGTGAGCGGTGTTTTGTGGATACGTCTGCTAAAACTTTGCTACGGAAGGCATTTTTAAAACTTAAAGATCTGTTTGTTCAACATCCATTGTAAAATGCTGACATTTAAGACCAATGTACACAGGTTCCTCGTATTTCACTCTAGATTTGTAATCGCTTGTACTTTTCTAAGCCACCGAAGAAGCTTGACAGAATATATTTATGCCAACCAGCAAAGATCGTTGTTCCGGTGGACGAAAGTATGTTGATGCAATCAAATCTTTATCTAAATGGTGTCGCTATGAAACCTCTGACTATGGCCGACGGTCAATATTTTTAACTAAGACAGCATTTTCCGACATCAATATGTAAGTTCGCTAAGGAGGTAACGGGATAGAGAGTACGTTGAGTTTAGATCCGTTGATTAGAAGAACCTTGTTAAAAAGGAGGATTCCTATAAAAATCAAGTCTGTCGGCAAGTCTTCCAGTGCTTCGCGTGAATTTAGAATGAAGCAGACAGGAATCTGAAGGGTGTTCTCATCAAGTGTTTAAAGATGTCGTGTCCATCCAGGTAATATTCTTACAAATTCTACTTGTTCCATGGCAGAACCCATAAGCTCAAAAACTTCTAGGTTAAAAAGTCATTACACTAAATACTAAGGCGTACAAATTGCTTATGGAATGCCCTTTCGACCTCTCTATTTCCTCTATTTCCTGGTCGTTATAACTTGCAAACATTTAAGAACAATGTACATCGGTACCTCTCTCTCTCTCTCTCTATCTCTCTTCCTCCCTGAATTTCCTTCGCCTGCGCTGTGTACATTCATATTTCTATCACGAAACTCCGAGTAAGCTGAGTAATTAAGACGGCCTAGAAGGTATCTATCAACGGTTGTGGTAAATAATGAGGCCATAAATTATCCTGTTGGTTTCAAGTCGTCACCCATGGCATAAGGACAGTAATGATTAAACATAGTAAAGATCAGTTGCTGATTCATCACTGCTGGCCCGGTGTAAGTGTTAAAGTAAAGAAAATAGGAAAAATGACTAACGCCCGCTAAGACCTTAAGACAAGTTAGTCAATCAGTCAAGAGCACTGATCAAATGGTTGAGCTTAATATAGAGTTTTCTAATAACGACTTGACAACTTTTTTTTTAAATAAAAGGCAAACCATTTGAGATATTTCAAAAACTTTATTATTGGCTTGAAGTACAATCAAAACATTTATGAATGGAACTCGACTTCGTTCATATGGCTACCGCGGCCACGTTTGCAGCGGTCGATTCGTTGGACCCAATTTTCAACGACTCGGCCACACATTTCGGCCGAAACGGCTGCTATTTCGCGTTCAATGTTGGCTCTGATCTCTTCCAACGTCGTCGGCCTGTTAGCATAAACCAATGACTTAACGTGGCCCCACAGAAAATAATCAAGCGGCGTTAAATCACACGAACTGGGCCAATCGACTGGCCCATGTCTTGAGATAACACGCTCACCATACTTACTCTTCAATAAATCGATTGTAGCGTGTGCTGTGTGGCTTGTGGCACCATCCTGTTGAAACCATATGTCGTCCAAGTCCATATCTTCCAATTCGGGCCAAAAACGATCAGTGATCATGGCGCGATAACGCTGACTATTCACAGTAACGTGACGATCGTTATCGTCGACTAAAAAATATGTCCCAATAACGCCGACGGCATGCAAACCGCACCAAACAATTATTTTTTGTGGATGAAGTGGTGATTCATGAAGCACATGTGGGTTTTCAGCCGACCAATAACGCATATTTTGCTTAATGACGAACCCATTGAGCCAAAAATGAGCTTCGTCACTGAAGATGATTTTGCGATGAAATTCATCATCTTGGCGCATCTTCTCCAGAACCCAATCGGAGAACGTACGTCGCTTCAAATGGTCCATCGGCTTCAATTCTTGAGTCAGCTTGATCTTGTATGGGTTTAAACCAAGATCCTTACTCAAAATACGCCATAATGTGGTCTGAGCGATGCCCAATTCTTGAGAACGCAGTGGAAATTACTGATTTGGATCGTTTGCTACGGACGTCTAAACGGCAGCGATAATTTTCTACACTTCGACCAACCCGTTGCCTCACTAACACGGCAACATCACACAACGAATATGTAGGGCGAGTATTACGAGCGAAAATTGGAGTTAACGCTCTTAAAGTTACAGAAAGAGTGCGTTCATTCAAAGTTGTCAAGTCCCTATTGGAAAACCCTATATATGCAGCTTTAAGATGTTAACTAAGTGTTCGTGTCTGTAACTTTTGAAGTGGTTGAATTCCTGTCACTCTTCCACCTGTCAATATCCCGTATCTAAGATGGATTTAAACCAACTGAAAAAGCACTGCAGAAGTACAGATGGTGCGCAGAGATTCCGCAAATGGTTGATAGCATACGAGGGTTGTTTGACGAATCCCGAATTAGTAATGACAAGGTAACTCTTTTGGGTTTTGACAATTTTCAATATAATCCCCTTTCAACTTGATACAACCAGCGGTGCTGCAACTTTTTTAACCCCTCCGTATAATACAATTTTTATTGGCCTGCAAAATACTCCTCCGCGGCGGCGATGAATTCCCCGTTCGACCCGTACTTCTTTCCGGCGAACAACCTTTTAAGGTTTCAGAACAAGAACAAGAAATCGCATGGGGAGCAATTCTTAGTGTAATTCGACCAGTTTGGCTGCGGCGATTGCGGAGGTGGAAGAACACTTTTTTCTTCGCCAAATGTGGTCGATTCTTCAAATTGAATAGGTCTCATACACACCTTCGAGAATGGGCTTGATTTCCTCGCAGGTTTTGCCACTCAAAAACAAGCATCGGATCACGGAGCAGTACTGCTCTTTTTTCATGGTCGCAAAAAACACTTACACGATATTTTTTAATGCCTGTCAAAACAAAAATAAGCGTCGGATTGTTACCAAATTTTTACTGGCGAGCTAAAAGAGGTTATAATATACTAAATAATAGTATACTCATTTTGGCTCAGTAGCGTAGCTTATCTTTCATTCCGGGTACTCATCAAACAGACCTCGTATGTGGTCCGCAGCTTGTTAAGTTCTTCTGTATGGAAGCTCTCCTTTAGGTTTTAGTCCACGGTTACTCCAAGGTATTTGTATGTTGATACATTTTTATTATACCGCGAACAGTTATCTTCGTCTCTTATATACAAGTGACCCCACTTCTGTGTAAGCAGGACACATCGTGGTACTTGATTCTAAGTCCTGTTTTCCATATATGTGTAGGTCGGATGTGCATTGTCTTTTTTTTGTTGTGCATTGATGACTAAACCATGGTGATGACACCAGGCTATTACATCATCTTCAACATTTTTGTGACTGACGTTGATAGCCATATTGTCCTCGTATGCTGGTACTTTTTTTCAGAACCGAGAGTAAATCATTGACATATATTATTATGAAAAGAATGGGTCCCAAATTTGATCCCTGTGGAACACCATATTCATGCTATTTTTACCTTAAAGTTAAGTTTTTCGAATCAAGCTAAAATGTGACCGCTCACATCTCTTGCCTTAAAATATGATGATGATTTAAGGTATCGAAAGCCTTCTTGAAATCGATGAATAAAACTGTTACCCTATAGTTTTTATCTAAACTAGTATAGAGCCTTTTTGCGAAGTTTCCGGGTATGTGATTTATGCTCTTGTTTTTTCGAAATCCAAACTGGTTACTTTGTAAAACGACATATCTTTCTAGATAATTGAACAGTTTTTTTGTTTTTACTTCTTCAAGGACCTTGTCAACTGCTGAAAGAATGGATATTGGCGTGTAATTTAGTTTGTCATTTTTCTTTTCGTTTTTTGTACGTCTACAATAGATGTTTTTAGAAGTTTCCGTAGTAGATCTATGGGTCTTATTCCATCTATTCCCGCTGATTTGCCTATTTTCAGTGCTACGTATGCTTTCTCAGTATCTTTAGATTGAGCTTCTATGCTATTAGGTGATTGGATATACGAGTATGTTTCCTCTCTGCATTCGTGTATTGTTTTCGAAATGTCGGATGAAAGTGCCTTTGCAAATTTCTAAGCCAAATCAGTCGGGTTAAGGTCATTTGGAAAATTTTTCTTAAGGTCGTCATCAAGATTGGTTGACTTCTTTTCCAAGCTTCCAGGTTTCTCGTGGATGATTTCTAGCCTCTTGAAATTTTTGTTTGCAATAAGTAGTTTTGGTGTCTGAGATTTTAAACACGCGTTAAACACGCTTCTTAATAATTATAATCTTCGTTTCGTCTGTTGTTTTTGTATCTACAAAATAATCTGTCTCTTTCTTTACATGGATTTTTCAGCTCTGTTTACATCATTACTTTAACGTTGAAATCGCTCATAAGTGTTCATCGACAAATTTCAATCAAATTTCAAATTCAAATTTCAGCAATTCAATCACCAGAAGGTCTATCGGAATGCTAGTACGATATTTCGTAAGTCACAGTCAATAGTGGACGCAATTAATGGGGGTAATAGCTAGAGCTCAAGACGCAATACATTGCAAAGGCTGTAAAGGAGGCATTAAGAAACATTGCGCCATTATAACCCCGGACGTGAAGAAAGCTTTTAAAACGGATTATGAGCCGTCTTTATCGGATTGAAATACCGAACTATGAAGACTAGCTATTCTCGAATAGAATCCTTCTCTATGATTGTAACGATGTAGTTAAAGTGTACAAAATTACTGGCGGTATGTCACAAGGTTCGGTCTTAGGCCCCACACTATTGAGCACTATGAAATCTTACTTCTGCAAATTCCAAACGAGCACCGATTGTGGTGGTGGTAGAAGATAGAAGAAGTCCGCCCGTAAACCCGACAATGGCTTGTGACTCCCCAATTATAAAACTAAAGCCGTGCTTATTACGAGTAAAAAGATAATGGTTCGAGTTGGAGGACATACAATCTTTTCTCAAGTACCTCGGAGTTGTGATTGACAGTTTTAAACATCACCTAGAGCAGATATGTGGAAAATTATTACAAACTGTGTACATATGAGGCGGATGACTAAAAACGGACACCCAAAACAGGATAAGAAACTTCTTCCGAGTTCTATACTCACGCACGCAGCGAAAATATGGTCGAAAGCTGCAAACATTAAGTCGTTTGTACATGGCGGGATTCAAGTCTGTCTACCGTCTTAGCGTTGAAAGAGCGTGACAAACTGTTTCGCATGGTGCTATACTCGTTGAGTATTCAATGTTTCCTGACGACATAGTTCGACTCAAAAGCGAGCGAGTCCAAAATGATCGGATAAACGATGAAAAAAGAAAATACGAAAGAAACCGTAGTATTCCAACCTGGCAACAGTAATGGAATATATCCTTAAAATGAAAATGGACACATCGTCATATACCAAGGATATGTATGGATTAATTGGAATAACGATGAAACAAATCCCTATTCGTTTTGGTTTTTGACGGGACATGGCTGTTTCGGGAAATATCTGTCAATATTATGAACTTGTCTCGGAAAATGCCTTTTTCATTGCTTATGGAACCTTACGGGAACTATTTGGAATGTAGCCCACTCCCGATAAAATTGCTGCATATATGCTTCAAAATGAGGAAAATTGTATGCCATTAGTCCTTAATGTGATTTCGGCTGTACGATTGCCATGACATACCCCAATAAAGCGCAATTCAGAAGTGCAGTTTTCAATAATCGAGCAACTGGGGCCGTATATCGAAAGTAATGCAGCGGATGTTGGTTTGTGCATTGTCTTTGCTTTATCAGCTTAGTTACAGGTTTATCGAATGTGTGATGCAGTGTTAAAACCACAGCGCTACCACATTAATATCACTGAATTGAGCAACAGGTTAGAAAGCATGGATATATATCGCTCTTCATAAACTGTTACGTACTGGCCGGAATTGTTTTTGAAGAAAAATGGACCACTGATTCCAGACGGCCAATAAAGACGTCGCAATAATAGCCTGTGGATTTTCTTCACTCCAGATGTGGCAATTTTGCTTGTTGACGTAGCCAAAAATGTGCTTTATTGCTGAACAAAAATTTGTGCTGAAAGAAAAAATTACCAGTGACACCATAGAACTCTGTGGTAGTTCGCTCTTAATTAAAATTTTCTTTGTTTTGATTGCTCTCCGGTGCCCCAAAGGAAAAATTGAAGTCATTCTATTCCCTGGAGGCAATCTTAAAGGTCGAAGCACATTTTTGTTTCTAAAGAGGATTTAACCTTCATTGGCCAAAGAAAGAAACAAAAATGTGAATCACAATTGCAAACAGGGAAGAACTGCCAGCCAAAATGTCCATCCACCAGAACGAGCTATCATATAAACGAATAACCGTACAAATAGGAATGTGAGTGAGGAAAGCAAACACAGCATCCAAAAATATTTAAGTGAGATACACGGACAGATAGAACGGGACAAGATACACAATTCAATGAAAAGGTACAAGAAGGAGCATACTGAAATGATGAACCACCCAAATACCGAGCTTCAAAGACCTGGCAATAATAATAATGATAATATGCACTTATGCTGCCACCATCAGTAATACTAGTTCTTCTGCTCCTGCCTCCAATTGTGTACCCTTGCCCCAGTAACTAATACAAGAACAGAATCTACTTATATCTAGGGTAGGGATAGAGTAGTGTAGTAGGACTCAATGCTAGCACCTATGTGCGCCAGACCAATTATTATTATCATCACAGCAGCAACCAAAAAGGACGACGAAATGCAGTCATGTGCCAAAATGAAAAATTATTATTTTAAACATCACACATACATGCACACTGAATCACACCAATATACCAACACCCTAACGAAACAGGACGAGAATTGTGATGTGAAGTTGGCTTTTGCGGGCGAAAGCCATTGGGACTCTCATTGCCTTGGCCCATAGAGGGTAAACGACAACAGCAACGGCAACGACAACGGGGAAGTACGAGCGCATATAAACAATTTGGGACCATTCAGTGGTCAAAATATCAAATCGAGATGCGAAGGAGCGGGTAAATAGCTGCTCCAACTATTTTAGTGTATAAATCATTAGCTGGTGGTGAAATTAAAGTTTTATTAATGATAAGTCCATAGACAGCTGGATAAAGGACTGAAAGGCTATTTATTTCTTTGGAATTGTACACTCACCGCACACGTATGCGGACATTTCTATCTAGGGAAGGAGTGCTTTTGAGCCTGACCCTACTAACAATTCGTCCAGCTATCTCTCATCCCTCCACCCGCCTATTGGTATTGGTATTTATTTATTTTGTGAGTTTTGAATTGTAGAGAGTTCTTGGAGCGTTGTCCGTTTGTTAGTTTTGTTGTTACCCAACGACAACGACAACGGCAACGACGACGACTAGAACGACTGACAATGATGATGGAAGGATGCTGCAGCGTTTTGTGTGCATCTCTGTTGTGGTGGTGGAGGCTATTGCCATTGCTGTTTCTATTGCTACGGCTACAACTGAATGCCAAGTACAGTCATTTGATTCCAATCAATGTGAAACTGTCTGACAAGTTTGTTTTATCACCGTGGTTGGGAAGGATTTTCTGCGTTGGCAAGGATTATAAAGTTTTATTCTTTGCATTTGCTTCGATAGTGTAGGAGTGGAAGTTGGGCGTGAAGGCATGTGTTTTTTCTTTGCTTCTCATATAGGAATCGGTTTTCTATGAAACGTATTGTGCCCGGAGATGGAACGCATTACGCATATAACATATAGTGCGTAAGAGTGCATTTTGTGAAAAACAGTTTGTGAAAGTTTGTGGAAAGGGATACATACACAAATTTCAAGATCTACCTAACCGATTTGAAGATTTCTGTGAGATTAGGAAAATCATTCGAAGCAGATGGTCTTTGAGTAAAGTGGTACCAAGTAGGGAAAATTCATTGCTGTCTAGATTTGTTGGTGAGAACGAATATCAAACGAATGGAAGCTTGGAAATATGAACATGGGCGACTAGTTGTAGGGTCGAAGTCGGTGCTAAGAATATGGAACGATATCAGGAAGGCTGAACTCTTCACTCTGGACAAAGATAACATAGAATTCCATCCCCCTGACCCATAAGAAGTTAAGGTAGCAATATTAAAGCTTAAGTCTAGTAGAACTGCTGGAACTGACGAACTGCATGTCTATAAGGAATAGAAACAGCGCTCATTCGGATACGGATTTGCCATATGCGGTAGACTTAAGGAAGAAGTGTTGAGCTTATGATAAGTGAGCGAGCATAAGCCTAATATGCGCCCATGCCCCTATAGGAGATAAAAATGATGCCAATAATGAATGTTTCTAATAGTTCCTTAACAAGACGTATGAGGGTAAACGTATCAGGAGATTTTAAAAGCTAGATAGTTAGTAAGCACATCGTACATGATACTACGTCTGGCAACGGACTTAAGGGTATTGAATTTGCAGCAATTACAGAAAAACTGTAATCAAAAATCTCCGCCAGAATCTTTGCCGAGTATCCTCGGGTATCCTCCCTATGCCGCCAGCATCAATAGCCGAAAACCAGTGTCGGACCACTGTATCATATCATCTAATTTCTCGTACACCGATTACACAGTTAGAGAAAGGATTTCTCAAAGGGAATGGCAACACGAGAAAGTCAATTGGAACACACATAACACCTTCTTTAGCAATTTTAACTAGTCGTCATGTTTTCCGGATAACGACGTGGATGCCGCTGCTAATATATTCACATACACCATTCTTTTTAGAATGAGATCCTTTATCCCTCATCGGATGAAGAGTTTTAAACCAAAAAAAGAGGCATTGTACTGCTCTAGCTGTAATGAGGTGTTAGGAATAAAGAAAAACCAGAAATGACTTAAAATTGTGAAGTTCCAATACGTTGAAATATTGAGGTAAAAATACTACAGTTTCCAAAAGATAAGAAAATTTTTTGATCTTTCGTCAGAAATATTAGAAAACCTGCCTCATCCTCCATCCCAACGCTCATTTATAGTGACATTCCAGCTAATAGCTCTTTGAACAAGTTCAATCTGCTTGCTGCATACTGTGTTTTGTCTTCAATGGGACGAATCTAATTTCGTACTCGGTTACTAGCAAGAGTACTTAAAGATCTAAACATTCACAAATACGCTTGCCTTCTTCTGAAGAGATGTTTTTTCACGTCCCTAAAAAGCAGTCTTTTTCTTTCTCCTCCTACAGACCCATTACACTTACTTCCCTTCTATCCAAAGTCATGGAAACGCTGATAAACCACCAGCTCATGAAATATCTCGAAACATGAAAACTTATCAATGATCGGCAGTACGGTTTTCGTAGCAACAGGCCCACTGGTGATCTGACGGCATGTTTCACCGACATTTTCATGTCGAAAATGTGTTAATCTCCACATATTCGATGGAGTACATTGCACACATCTGCTCAGGTGCTCCATTCGGTCAATAGATACCCTCGAACACTGACGAAATGTCTCGTGTCACACTTTGTTTTATCGCTTTTTCCACCACCAGTGCTACATAAAAATCGCTAGTAGCGTTTTTCCCCCTTCAAACCTTCAACTGTAGCACTCGTCTCGCTATGGATCCTCATAAGTTTACCTTTAAGCCCACTTTTGGACGTGTTCTGAAATATCGTGATTCGTTCCTAAGCCTTAGAACTCGCTTATAGAACGCCCTGCCGAGTTTCCCTATTTCATATTCATTATAACTTGCAAACATTTAAAACCAACGTACATCGGTACCTTCTTTCCTCCTTAAGCATTAAATGCTCTGTTCGGAACGCAAAATAAAAGTCTTTTTCAGTACGTAGCAGCTCGTGTTTGACAAATTACTTTCTGATATTGACATCAAAATTCTCTAAACCAAGTCTATATTTCCTTTCTTCATTCTCAAGTCGGCGGTTTAGGGGTCTCAACTAAGTCTATGAATGCGAACACAATACTCCAATTTTTCTTCATATTAAGGAAAGGAAAGTTTCTTCTTTGCAAAGAAGAGTTGTTTAATAGTCAACGGATGGCTGTTCAGTTAGTCAGTTACAGATCATGTTGGTCACTATTCATATATCTGACGAAGCTGTTTTGTTATCTCCTTGGTTAACGATTTCTTGTTGTCATGAGCTCATGTGTAATCTTCTTGTTGAAGATTTGTTTTGTTCACCTAAAGCTCCACCTTATCTATTAAGAGCAGGTCTGTTGCTATTTTTGAAGCTTCAAACGTAGGTCACAAGATTGAAATACATATGTATGTGTTGGTCTGTATAGGATGCATCTAATTAGGCTGCTCCACTGATAACTTTTTTAATTAAGACCCAGTCCATCCTCGCAACTATGTAAATCAAAAACCAAAAAAACTTCAAAATCACTTGCACAGTTGCTCGGGAGCACTATCGAATCGGCAAGATTACTCGTTTGGTTCCAAAAACTTTTTGATTCCCAAAATGAATTCCAATACTAACCAAGTCAACGGAGAAGACGAAAAGGCACACCAAGACCAAAAATAAACTTCCCCGTTGAAATATGACCTCTCCGCAGACCATTCTAATCATTTCATTCAGCACATTATTCATTCGGATTTGCTGCTCCTCCAATTTTCCATAGCCACATGGACGTACATATTTAACCCGCCACTATATAGTGTTTATGCTGCGCATTCTCTCGAGTCTCTGTAACGAAAAATTATAATTTTGTGGCGTTTTTTTTTGTGTGGTTGTGGGGTCTCGTTGTTGCATAGTGTCCATGAGTTTCTTGATGGTGTCACTAAACTTTGTGCATTTGCATTCGGTTCTCTGCTCCTGCTATCGGCTCCTTCTGGAGCTATTTCTTTTGTTACCGGTCTTGTGTTTTAGCACTCCTGCCTGAATTTTAACTGAAATTTATGAACTTGCGGGATTCGAGGCGCAAATAAATTTCGGCCAATTGCGTATTTGCGCAATGTTGCAGCATAAGGGTGGTTTGTCTTGTAACACCCAAATAGGGGCGGAGGTGAAGGAGTTCAACTAAAGATGTCGTTAAATATGCCTTCAACACCAAAAGAAAGCTACAGACTAGTTAAACTAACCAACACCAACATCAGCGCCGTCCCGATACTCAGTACTCTACCCAACTGACAAAGTTGACATTTAGGGAATTTTTATGACTCTGTTTAAGAGTGTCATGTTATAAAGGCCGGAACCGGATGCTATTTGTGTTACGTTTCCCAACGTACGATTTGTGGAGTATCCATGCTGGTAAATTTGTCTACAGTTACTTATTCTACATACAAACATATAAACATCACATGTCCACTGACGGTGGTTGATTGTGACAGAAAGTGGTCATTTTTGCAAAAGGTAGTTTTCGAAGCTTTACACTTAATTCGGTCATTGAAGGGTCCTTGACGTTTGGTGTTTTTTTTTCAGGGTTCTTAAGCTTTTTCGTTGGTGTCCTGGTGTTCATTTGTATAGGTTTTTTTTAAAGGCTAAAGCCTGCAATATATTTTGTTAAACGTCTTTCCGGTGTGACGGGATTTCTTGCCACTTATATCCGCTGGCGTTTAGCATATTTTTTTCGATAAAGGCGTTTGGAAGTTATTTTTAAAATCTTTTCAATGAGTAACAGTGACTCATAGCGATATTCATAGGAATATCTCTGCAACTGTTCGCACTTGGAGTGAGAAGAAAAGGGTTTCGTTTTGTATTGAAAGGGCATTTCCTGCTTCATCCAGTTTTACTGAATTGATTGGAACATTAGATAAGCCCCGGAGTACGATGACGTATCGTGTACTATCCATTATATTCCTATGAACAGGCCAAGTTTTTGATTCGGAGATTATCTTGGAAGGGCAATCTCGGCCGATAGATGGCAGATGTACAAAAATTTACCACACAATCCACTCCAATATAGGGACTGATATGGAATCGGTCAAAAGTACTTGCGTTCCGACCAGATTTAATTTAAATTATACCAAACTCCAGAATGTGTTGTCTTCATTCAGTAGTCGTGGTTTGTAGAAGAGCCCAACAAGTTCCTCAACTTCTACCATCCCTAGTTGTAGATAGATAAAGAGATGAGTAATGAACACACGTTCTTTTAAATGATAATAATCGTTCTAAGCTTTTGAAAGTGTTTTTGGTAAGCTGGATATACTCCCGGGATTTCATCTTCCAGTTACCTCTTCAGTTTTGCATAAATTGTGTTTTTGTAACAGAGACTAGTCAACTTTTGTCAATCTTTCTTCGCTTTTAAATACCGTTTTTATTTTTTTGCAGACTGCACATTCGAAAGTGGACAATAGATTGCATCATCATCTCCTGTATCTGACGGATTTTGTTTTCCTATCTGTTTCAAATCGTTAAAAAATTCGAAGCCAGAATTAATTGGAGATATAAGTTTAAGAATAGCAACGGGCAATGTTATTGAAAATTTTCTTCCTCCTCTATTTCCCAGAATTTTTTGAGATGTGCGTCCAAGGAATTGAAATGATTTTGCTTCAGTCGATTGTGCTACCAGTGGCTCTTCTTGACATCGGCATCGGCACCTATCCGTAGAACAATCTTCTCTGGGATATTAAACGAAGGATTAGCTAATTTAAGATTGGAAATGTGGCAATAAGGGAAGACAAAACGCCTTGACATGGACACAAAAAGATGGATTCGAAAATTTTTGACTTCTGCATCTGAGAAATGTTCTCTGTAATGAAGGAAGCGTCAGACCCTCAGTCAATCAAGGCTTTAATAATTTACTCCTTCTAATTTGAAGAAAAAACTTTGACTTAGGCAGTAGAAAAAAAGATTTGTCCTTGATCGGGTTTGATTGAAATGAGTGCTTAAATGGTTTGATGACGAAGATGTAGGATGCCCAGATGAATGAAATGACGCATGATGGTCTTATTCTAAACAGTTACTACAAACTAAATTTTTCCTGATTACTTCGATACATGTTTTCGGAAAGATTTCTAAGAACCAATAATGGATACCATGTGAAGCACATGAATTGCTTATTCAAAGGTTGTGAGTTCATATGGAGTGCTGTCGGCACTATTGCTTTCTTACTGATCTTCGATTGCCCGATGAGTTCATTTATTTCTGCAATGCTTAAAAGACATAAAATCCAGTAGGCCAGAGAAGGCCCGACACCTTGAAATCTTAATCCCTGAAATAAGCTATCCCAACTAAGAGGTAATTTTAAGGCGTCCGGCATCTTCTAAATTTCTTAGTGTTCCTGTCAGTTAATTCAGGACTAGCCATTATCTAAACACGAGGGCTGTTTGATGATTGCTTGGATTGGAAGGTAGGTGGAGCTACTGAGCTAAAATGAGCCCATTTTAAACACCAGTATAGCGGTAGTATAGCTCCGTGATCCGATTCTTGTTTTTGAGTGGCAAAACCTGCGGGAAATCAAGCCCATTCTCGATGGTGTGTATGGGACCCATTCAACTTCCCGTACAACCGATTGCTATTGGTTCGCAGAGTTTCGCCGTAGCCGCACGTCGGTTTTTGATGAACCGTCCCCAGGTGGCCCAAAAACGATTACCGCAGTGAAAGCCGCGGACGAAATCTCTCGTATTGGTGGAATGCCGAGTGAAAATTTGCGAATTGGCTGAGATAACAGGCATATCAACTGAACGCGTTAGCCATATCCTGCACAAGATTTTGGGCAGGAGGAAGCTGTCCGTGCAATGGGTGCCGCGTTGGCTTACACCGGATTACAAACGCAATCGTAATACCACTTTAAAGACGTACTTGGCCCTTTTTAATTGAAATCCGGAGAAGTTTCTGCGTCGTTTCATGACGGTCGATGAGACATGGATTCATTGGTATACACTAAAAACCAAAGAACAATCGAAATAATGGGTTTTAGCTGGTGAAAGTGCTCCAAAGAAGGCAAATACCGTGCCTTCAGCCGAAAAGGTGATGGCAACCGTTTTTTGGGACGCGCGAGGTGTGATCCACGTTGACTATTAAAAGAAGGGAAAAACAATCACAGAAGCATACTACGACGATTTATTGGGTTGATTTTGACCACATTTGGTGAAGAAAAACGATAACGCACTGGCTAACCCCTCCGCAGTCGCCACAGCTAAATTGATCGAATTCCACTACGAATTGCTTTCCCATCCTCCGTATTCTCTATTGAAAATGAAATAGCCAATACCTAAATAAGTTGCGTTGTCATTTCTAATCCGGGTAATCACCAAACATTGCATAGCTCTGATGACCGTAAAGAAAAGCCAGTGGGTAATTTTAGGTTCTTGTGGTGGCTTTTCTTAATGTGAATAAAGCCACACAAGCTCTGTTAACGTGTTTCGGGATTGATATTTCCAATTCACCGTATGGTATCGTTTTCAGAAATTGTGCCCATTTAACAAACTATATGGGCACTCCTGATAGAATAAAGAAATATTGTTCTTGTGTAAAAACTCGATTTGACTAGAATTTACCTCCAAGTCACACTTTGAGTCCAACTGTAGGATCTATTTAGGGCTTTTCTTTTTTTAGATCCTTGAAACTGAAATATCCAGGTGTTTGCCAGTAGTATCTACCGCAATATCCTCCTTTTAGCCTTACACCTTAGAGCCTTCCTATTTGGGAAGTCTAAGAATTTTACTGGCTAACATATTTCATTGAAGGAGGTAGAACATCATCTTGTGATGTGCCTCGACTTTATCTTAGAACTGAGGATCCTCCTAGTTTTGTATGTATAATTTTTCATGTGACAAGTTGATTTATCTACGAGCCCCAACTCCCAGATCGAATACTTCTAGTGCAGCTGTTATCTCGCTGTCGGGGAAAGCCAACCTAGCACATATTTTGAGACTAACATTTCTTTCAATTAGACATGCCAATGAATGCAGAGCTATTTCCTCTGATTTAGCAGTGCTGTTTGCATGCCGAGAAATCGAAAGCAAGGTTGGATCTATTCTTTAATGAGGAGAGGTGTCGATCAGTTTTTCCAAGATTTTAGAAAGGAAAAATGACAAGCTCATATGTCAGTTGTCATTGAGATAGACGTGGGAGTTTTTTCCTACTTTAGGTATGAAAACCACATGACTTCCGTCCATAACCTGGGGACGTTCCCCAAGGCTTTATCAACTTCGGCAGGAAAGATATTATCCGATCTCGTGGATTTAAGTACCCTTAAATGAAAATCAGGGGGAAAAGAAAGATAGGTACCGATGTACGTTGGTTTTAAATGTCTGAAGGTTCAAATGACTAGGAAATAGAAAGCTCGGTAGGATATTCCATAAGCAAGTTATTCGGCTTAGGATCGAATCACGAAGTTTCAGAGTACGTCCGAACGTGGGCTTAAGGTTATACTGATGAGCATCCATAGCGAGGCGAGTGTTACGATTGAAGATTTGAAGAGACAGAATGCTACTAGGGTTTTATATGGAGTGAGTGAGACGCGAGACATTTCGTCGGTGTTCGAGGGTGTCCATTGGCTGAGTGAATTTAGCATCACCTATAAGTTTTGCAGCTCGGATTCGAATCAGGTGTTTTAGGAGCACTTGAGTAGATGTGTGCATTAAGCTTCATCGAATATATGGACATCTTACGTAAGTTGTCATTGACACACATACCGAAAATGAAAAATTTTTCGGTTTCGACGATGTACCATAAGTGCCATTCATGGATAGTGGTTAGGTACTTAAATTTCACTTTAACGACAGCAGATAGCATTAAAATTTATTCTGTTGATAGTTCCCCAACTGAATATGTTGTTAATATCGCAATTTAATGGGCTTAACATACGCAGACGTTCCAGTTCTACAGTTGAAGAGCAGGGACGTGAGTCCAGGAACGAATATGAAAAGGAAAGAGTACTGTCATCTGGATTGAGTTTAGATTAATCCGGGTAATTCCGTATAGCTTGTAGCTCTTGTGGATACTTCTCAAAAGAAGATGAAAACGCCCTCTTTCATGACGTCTAACACTCAAAACTTGCGGCGCGTTTGCTTCCTTCTTTTGTCCGTGAAACTTGACGTAGTTTGTGCAGTCACTGAATTTCAATGCGCCTCACTATATTAGTGTCGTCGTAGAGCTCTTGCAGCTCGTTTCTTCATTTAATTCTAAACTCATTGTCTACATTAAGATAGATAGGCAATCGAATTTTCAGAGGATATGCTTTCTTATCGGCGTTCGATATCAGGACAGCATGGTTTGATACAGCTTTGCTCGCGAAAATCCTTTTTTTAAATCGTCAAAAGTAGCACTTATTGGTAGGAGTTATCTTAATCTTGAAGTCGACATTATTGCTTTCATTTGTGCTTAAACCAGGATAGACAAAATAGTTGTTGTCAACATTCAGGTATTGCCGAGAAATAAAAAATGTTTGTGTTATGAGAAAAGAAGCACTACTTCACAGCAAGACCCAGTAATCTCGCCTCCATGTGCGTACACCGAGGATATAAATGACACCCCTGTATGATAGCAGCATGAGACTATTGTGGAAGATATTAGCTTTAGAGATCAGGTTCTGGAGACACCAAATACAAATAAAACTTGACTATACGTCAAACGACCTTGATTATTTGATAAAAATATTCCTTTCTTTACTAGAGTTCATCCAGGAGTCATCCGATTTAAGTAGATTGCTTGGAGCAGTTTCATTGGATGTGAGAACCCTTTAAAGTATCGATACTTCAAAATACACAAAAATGCACAAAAGAGCCTACAAGAATTTGATTATTTTGTGCAATTTGTAGTAAGATTCCTAATTAAAGGCCTTTTTCGTGGTTCTAGCTCTATTGAGCTGAAACCGTGATATTTAATGTCTCTAAGGACGTTTATAAAACACGTTTCTTACATTTTTATATGCTGGAGTCAGTGCCAAAGACCATTTGTGCAGAAGTCGGTTTTTTGTAAGCTATATCGCTTGCAAACGCATCCTTACAACTTGCTCCAATCTGCGTTTCGATGGTTTTTAAAGACAGGTCAGCTGGCAGTACGGTCATTTAGCCTAAGGAGTAGATGTCTATGGTCCATGAGAAAGTTATCCATAAACATCATTTATGCATTGGTTCGTTAGAATCTCCTTCGCCACCATCTCTATTTATACAAACCTAGACGCAACAGAATCATCTCATACCCCTGACTTTTGAGTAGCTAGGGTCGAGATCCGAATGGAACCGTGTTTGAGCTCATCAATCAATCGTAACACAGATCCGACGGTATTTTAGTGCAATTTTAAGTAAAAAAGCGAAGTAGAGCTGGAAAGTGTAAAATGACCCTAACATGCTTCATATTCTCTCATCTT